>SSOS01000008.1:0-2685896 GCA_004849945.1 Aspergillus ochraceus | reverse complement strand
AAACCCTAATGTAAACCCTAATGTAAACCCTAATGTAAACCCTAATGTAAACCCTAATGTAAACCCTAATGTAAACCCTAATGTAAACCCTAATGAGTCTATAAAATTAAAATTATAGTAGATAGTAGTAATCGCTTAAATATAATAATAGAAGATATATATTATCTATAATAATATTCTCGCGGATAAATATAAGCTAGGAAAAATACTTACTACTTTAAAATATATTTATTTATCCGCCATCTTTTTACCTATAAATAAAATCTAAAAATCTATCTTAGTAATTTACCTCTCGGGAGTACTAATCACGTAAGTAAAAAAGATTATATAGTAGTTAAAAAATATATTAATCTTAATTATTTTTTATAGCTAATCAAAAATAACTATTAATATTAGTCTAAAAGGATTTATAGTAGATATTATTAATATTTTATAAAATTAGCTAGAGAGTCTTCTAAAAAATTAGAATTAGATAATATATATTATAATATTATCTTCTTATACCATCTAAATAATTAAAACCACTGTACTAAATCTTTTTATAAATAATAAAGCTAACAACGCGAATAGTAGTAAAAAAAATAATCTTAAGAATATTATATACAAGCCGAGTCTAGATAAGATAAAAAAAAAAAAGATAAGTTATTTAAAAAAAAATAAATATAAATAAAAATTTTTTAATAATATAGATAATAATAAGCTAGACTAAATATTAATTAAGATTTAAATCCGCTATAATATAGTATATTATTTAGAATTATTATAAGCGGATTTAGAAAAGATTTTTAGTATTATAAAGAAGAATAAGTAAAGTTAATACTAGCTAGCTAAAATCTTTTATATAATATTTAAGAAGATATTTACCCGAGTTATTATAGATAAAGTATATAATATTAAAATAATTTAAATATATAACTACCAGGCGGTAACCTTATTATAAGTAAATAACTTTTAGAGATTAATAGTTATTTTTATATAAAACTAATTAATTAATCTTTATAATTATTTTATCTAGCTCTATAAAAACGCCCTCGACGCGGAGAATAATATAAAGAAGCTAAATTAAAAAACTATTAAAATAGAATTTCTAATATATATTAAGTAGAGAAAGGTAAATATAATTAAAAAAACTAATCTATTCTATTATTCACTTATACTCTATTACTTAGTAGTTCTCGCTGGGCGCGAAAATATAATTATACAGTAAAGACTAATTATTCTACTAATAATTTTTAAAATAGTCTATCTAATAAGAAATATTAGGAATAAAATAAATATTTTATCTAAAAATAAAAATACCGCCGAATAAGTATATATTAATAAAGAAATCCTATTACTAATAATTAGTATAATTAAGCTAATATACACAGCCGAAAGCTGGGTGTTTTATTAATAAATATATAGACATATTATTATATTAGTAAAGATAAAACTAAGAAAGAAAAGCTTAAGATTACTAAAAAATATTATTATAATAAGATTATAGATAACCGACCGGTTTATATTTATAATAGATATATAATATTAATTAATATATATAATTTTTTATTTATATCTAAAGATACTCTATCGCCGGCTGGATTAAAAAAAGATTAAAATAGAAGTAATTACCGAGAAAATTCTTATTTTAGATTAAGACTTTAATTATTTCTATTAGAATATTTATATAAATATAGCCTATCTTCTCTCTAATATATATATAATAATAATCTATTATCTAATATAGTAATACGCGAAGCTCTAGTATTTTTATTAAATATTTTAGCGAGAAAGTCTATTTAATTAATCTAATCTTAGAAGTAGTTATCTACTATATTTTCTTATTTTTATCTAATAGTCTACTATCTACTAGATAATACTAATATTTCTATATACTCTTAGTATAAAGTTTATAACTATTATTATTAGAATAATAAGCGAGGAGTAGGTATAGATAGCTAATATATTTAATTTCTAAGATAATAATATATCTATATTAGTAATAAGCTTTTATACGAGGGCTATTAATCTTAATTTTTATAATAAATATTATTATACTATATTTCTCGAGTAGCTAAATAGTATAAATAGTAATTTATAGATTATAAGCTATTTATATTATCTTAATTAGCTTTTTATTTAGAAAGTATAAATTCTAATTTATAAAGAGATATTTAATAATTATATAAAAAATATAAATACTATTAAGATCCTATTATAAATAGCTACTAATCTAAATCTAATATTTTAAGCGGCCGGATTTGCTCTAAAGATAATAAAGGACTAGAATAAAAATAATAATTTTTAGACTACTATAACTAAGAATAATAATAATTATAATTATTATAATAATAATAATAATTATAATAATAATAATTATGACTATTATTATTAGATTACTAGAGCTAAGGAGAAGAAGTATATATAAAAGATTATAATAGCTAAGCTCTATACTATACTTAATTATTACTAATATTAATTAATCTATATATCGCTCGACGATTAGATTAAAACTATATAATAATTAGATCTTTAGTAAAATAAGATAAAAATAATAATTATCTAAATTACTCTCTTATTTAAGCTTAAAAAGCGCAAGAATCCGTCTAGATTAAATATATATAAATCTAAATATTTAAAAATAGTAAGAATTTTTTAGCCTCTAGGCGAAAATCGCGAGGACTAACTAGTTAAGAAGTAGTAAAAAAAAAAATGATTATTAAGCTAAAAAAATCCTAGTTATAAAAGCTAAAGATAAAAAAACTTAAATTAAATTAATTAAAGCTATTAATAGCTAAATTAATAATTAAGTTAGAAATCTTTATAAGTAAGTTTTTATCTGTAGACTAAATATACGGGAATATATAATAAATTAATTAACTAACCGGTTTAGATCTTCTAGGTAGTAGTAAAGAAGAATATTAGTTATACTTTTATAAGAGAAACTATAGCTAAATTATAAAAATTTAGTTAATTATATTATATTAATTAGCTAGTTATCTTAATAAGAAGAAAATCTTGTCGGTATATAAATTTAGTAAATTAGAGAAGGAGATTATATTAAAAAAAAATATTAATTATATTTAGTCTTTTATATCTATAGTTATACTATTTATAAGTAAGACTGAGAAATAAAAAAAAAAAAAAAAAGAAAAAAAAGAAAAAATAAATAAATAAATAAATAAAAAAAATATCCGTCGAATTAATTTAAGAGGGTAGTTTTTATTTATAATAATATAAGATTAGATTAGATTTTATATTTTTCTAAAGCTAAGAATAGATTAAGAGAATTTAATATAAAATAATTATACTTTTTTTAAAAATAATATTACTTTTTTTATTTAGATTATTAGATATAGATACTCTAATATAATTTAAATTTAAGTTTTATATAAGATATAAGGTAGTACTAGTATAGTCTATATAGGAAAATAAAGAAGGAAAAAAAAAATAATAATAGATTAATTTAGAAGTAGTTAATTATATATTTTTTTCTTAACCGGCGAGATTTATTATTTTTTTTTATTTAGCAGATATTATTATTTCGATACTAAAATATATTAGATTAATATCTATCTTTTTATATCTCTAAGCGCTATTGCACGAGAGATAATAAAGATAGTATTATAGATAAGAAGATAATTAGTTATTATAATAGTAGTAATAAGAATAACTATAATAGGAAGTTAGTTATAGGTAAAAAGGAGTAGTAGTAGTAGATAGAATATAATAGTAGATAAGAAAAGGGATCTAGATAGATTTATAATATTTCCGGATTAATTCGATTATATAATAATACCGCGTAGGATCAGCTCGATCGTATAGTAATATTACGCAGTGTTAGTTTGATTATATAGTAATATCGCGTAGGGTTAGTTCGATTATATAGTAATACTATATAGGATTAGTCGGAGGAAGCTGGGATATAATCAAGATAATATGGGGGATAAAGGGACATATAGAAATACTGCGCAGGGTTATACTTATATTAGAAAGTGTGCGGCGGGATCTGTATGGGTAACTGTAATGGATAAAAGAAGACCGCGTGGGGGCGACGAAGGATTTATCTAGATACGAATAGACTAATTAGCGGGCGGAGAATGGCAAGACAGGCGGGTTGGGTTTGCTACTAGAGAGTAGAAAGAATTAATATTATATCGGTTGCCGACTATAATAATAAAAAAATGTTGATGTCGTACGACCTGCCGCAGCCTACTAGTACTCGTCCATCATTCGATGCATGAGGATGGGAATGCCGATAATTATACAAAACCTCATTATATTACAGATATGAACGATATGCCCTCTTTGCGTCAAAAAGTCCACTCGTCTAGTAGAGCCTTCATACAGCCAGCAGCTGACGCCGCAGCATACGGTTGCCATACTTCATTCTTATGGCTGTCAGCATAATCACAAACACCTTTCACCACCAGACAAGGCAGACTATCCCAGACGCCGACACCCTCCATTTCGAACGCTATCACATCATCCTGCTTAGCGATGAAGTCTCTGTCTTCCCCAGACTTCATGACAGTATCCCCGGATGCAATAATCCCCAGGTGAATTGCCGGAGAAGGAGGATGACCCCGGGCAAGTGCATTTTCAAGCCGCCTGCGTTTCAAAACTTTATCTTTGTGGCATCCCAATTGATGGCACGATAGATCAAACACTTCATCACAGACCGTTGTGTTAGATTCTGCACAAATGATGCAAGAGATCCTGCTATGATGTTTATGCAGATAGCTAGACTGAAAGAGCTCATCCTGCTCTACCCCTGGATATCGAGCAGTATCATTGCCAAGTTTCTGATTGATAGCCCCCATATATTTCTCTATATTGCTTGATATCCGCTGTTGTGCCATTGTGGTCTTGATTTTCGAGAGGAAACCTCGTATCGCGACGTTAGGCCGACCAAATCCATCGGCAACGGATTTCTTGCGGAGAAATGCCCCCGGAACTCTTCTGCCAAAATCATGCTGCACAATCCCGTCACTGACTACTATATCTCCGAGGAGAATTTCCGTGTGTCCTTTTTTAAATGGAACACCTCCACAGACTCCGACCACCAAGGCGAGTTTGATTTTAGGATAAGTTGATCGTGTAAAGGAGGAAGCTTGGGACGCAACGCTTTTCCCCATGCCTGGAAGATGTACTAAGGCGGCGTGGTGGCGACCTATTCGACCGAGGGTGTATGTGTTTGAGTCTCCCAGCGCATTCTGATACAAGGTGTAGTCTTCATATATTTCATCGAAAAGGGCTATAACAGCATCGACCTCCAAAGGCAAGGCACAAAAGATTGCAATTTTGAAATCTGCCTGAAGAGGAAGTCCTGACGCAGGGAGTGTCTTGTCTGGTATGCTTTGGTGAGAAACTGTCTCGATTGCCTCCATGGTAGGAGGGTTTTGGATACCCCAGTCATCTCTGTAGGCGCCAGACAATTTCTTTAATGGGAGAACAATTTTCTCATAAAGGACATTCTGTCGGGTCCTGATCTGCTCTGCCTCTCCAGCCTGCTGTATTGAGTAGTCACTGAACAGCTCCGGATTGAGGCAGTTATTAACCGCTTCTTCATATATAGAATGCACCGTGTCTTTCAAATTGTTTCTATGTGCCGTTATCCACGCCCATGTGTAGTAATCGTTAACTACTGTTTCACTCAAGGGGTGAGGAATGTCCTCACTTCTCAAAGGCTGCTTGATGGCAATTTCGATGAGAAGGATCCCTAATGCAAGAATATTTGGATATTGGTGCATGATGTCATTGGCATGATAAAAGTCCTTAGTCTTCACCATCGCTCGAACCAGCTTTACTGTCAGATATGGATGTGGATTTTCCTGACCTGTCAGGCCAGTTTCTTCCATTAATAATTGAATGTTCTCGTGTGTCCAGGGTGTCATCATCCACGGTGAATCGTAATATTGCCAGACGGACTTCGCAACCGTATAGGCTAGATGAGACTTTCCCTTAGTCGAGAGGTGAGGAATCTTTCCAAGCCATTGCCCTAGTGAAATTGCTTCAAAAGGGAGAATGCCACGAGAAGGTTTGGGACCTGACTGTGCGATAACTTGCAGCACGTTTGATCGAATATGAAAATGAACAGGGTTGTCGAGCCGACTGTCAATCAATTTGCAGAATTCTCCTATTTCTAGCCGCCTCAGCCTTTGTGATAAGCGCGAGCCATCTTGTTTCGGCGATGAAGGATCATGCAGTGGATATGCGAATCCAACCTTCTTCCTTCGCTTTTGAAAACCAGTCCGCCTGCGAAAATCGGCCGCGAACGTTAGTTGTGTCTGTTAACTTCGTCAAGCGCGTTTCTTGTCTCACCTTGGGACTGTCACATTTGTCTCCTTCCACTGCACAAATGATGCAGATTGTGTGGGTGGAAAAGAGTTGGCCTTGAAGACGAGTTCAAATGAAACATCTTCATCACCGATTTGGCTGTCAGTACCCAGTCGCAGCCGAGTGGATTCCAGGTGACCCGTGCGGCAGCCACATGTAGCGTAGATTTGTAACTGCGTGTAAAGGATTTCATTCAAGTATCCTGGGTATCCGACATTGCACTCTTCCTGCCAATCCTCCGTATATAACGGCTCTGTTTCATTCATCGTTAAGCAATCATGAATCTGTTGCAAGAGGGCATAGTATTCTGGATTGTTTAGGACAAAGCTCTTCAAGCTTTCCTGTGTCTCTTTGATGACAGTCTGTCTGATTTCGCTTGTAGTATCCTTATATTTACTGATTCTGTTTAGAGCCCGAAGGCGATCTGCCTCATTTCGCGAATTCTGTGTAGTGTGTTAGTGCAAGCTCATTGGTTGTGTGTATACAAAGAGACCTACTGAGCACATCTTGTCGACAATATCAAACATTTCACATAATTTGTGTCGCGTAATGGCCGACTCGCAGATCGATGGTATCCGCTGGGATAGAACGAACAGTTCGCATCCTAGCATACCATAAACATTATTACGAGTCTGTTGCCCTATGAGGATGGCTTGGTTGCTGATCCATGGTAGAACCTGGCAGCCCAAGTCCAAGACATCCTCCTCATCCATGGAGCATGAAAAATATGGTTTTGTGCGATATAAGATTGCAGGTGAACGGAGGGCGGGGGAAGGGTGTAAAGGGACAACAGTCGAGAGTGGACTAGTGCGGGGTAATTTGGTGACCTGCAGCACGTTGTCAGCTGAGTCCAAATAGACAAAAGAAAACCACCTGTTGTTTGTCGAGATAGTCAATGTCATGCTCAAATAATGGCAGACCATCTTGACATCTACCAGGCCACGCTGGCCTGTCACCAGATCTTTCGAGACTCCGGCGCTGTACCTATCCTCCAAGAATGGGCGGAGAACTGTCTAGCTGATTTGAACTTGTGGGCTAATGGAGCCGGTGCTTTGAAAGTGGGAAAGGCGTCGCTTGATGATAGACTGTCCTCGAACCAGGATGCAAAGACTTTTGTCGTTAATCTTCTGGGAATGTTGCAAGCTTTTGTGGGAAGGTGCATTGAAGAAGGTATATCGAAACATTGCTACCAACAAAAATGATGAGGATTAACTTTCACCACCAGGACGCGATGTGCACGGAGATGGATTAGACCAGGCTATGCAGGATGTAAAATCTATCATAGGTCAACTTACTATAATCACGACTTCCATTCGCAAGGCAGGCATAAATTCTCGAATCCCGAAGGCCGATGCTTCCTATGACCCTGGTCATCCGCAGATCGAAGCTTTATGCCACCATCTGCAACTGCTCCTTCTAGCAAGGCCTAGTGAAATCGGCACCCTGCGTGCAAGGGCTACTTCGCAGGGTATGTTATTGGTTTCGTCCATAGACGACGCCGTTGTGGCCGACTCACACTCTTTGACTGTTATTCAGCGACGACTTATCGAAGCAAATCTGAAACGGAGAAACCGATTTTTGTATGCCCAGCGTCATGCAATGAAGATGTCCGAGAGAGAACCGGTCCCGTCAACACTGACACCGGCACTCCAAAAAACACCCCTGCCAACCGTTCTCAACATCTTCGGAAGGGCTACAGAAATGCCTGAGCTACCAAAGGTGCATAGTACAACAACTGAAGCACAAGGTCCGATTTCGTTACCAACGGGAACCAGTGCCCAACCGACTACTACAGTCATACCTGCAATCAGCTCTCGTGTGACTTATCCAAAGCCTCCTGCAATTGTAGGCGATCAAAATGTATTCCAATGTCCGTGCTGTTGCCAGATATTGTCAACTTCCATGAGCAGAGGAAGTCAGTGGAAGTATGTATTAATTCGTCAGGTATTAATATGATGGCTGATCCCATTGTTATTTAGGAAACACCTTTCCAGAGATATTCTTCCCTACATATGTATTGTAGAAGATTGTCCTCACCCAGAAAGGCTTTACCACACAAAGGATCTCTGGCTGTCGCACATGTTCACAGATCATGGCGGCGTTTCCTATTGGGTTTGCCTCGCCTGCAATGACCCAAGCGAGCGGCCAGTGTTTTACGAGGAATCAGCATTGACTGAACATCTAGAGCGAAAACATTCGAAGGGTATTAAGCCCCAGCAAATTTCCATGTTGGCCTCTGCTTGGCTCCGTAAAACGCCAGTCACAATCCGATCATGTCCACTCTGTGAATTTAAGAATCAGGATTCTGACGCCGTGTTAAACCATGTTGCCGAGCATCTGCACTCTTTCTCGCTTAGGTCGTTACCATGGGCAGCGAGAGACGGCGAGTCCAATGGCGATTTGTATGATGGCTATTATCAAGATCACCCTTATTTTGAAACACAACCATCAGTTGATAGAGGAAGTGCGGGATCGATATCTACCAAGTCATCTGAGCCGAGAGATCTACAAGGTTTACTTGTCATAGATTCTGATGAAGGGCCAACGGAAGACAATCAGTTGACAGAGGAGAAGATCCATGGTCTAGTAAAAGATCCGAGTGCTTACAAAGATATGTTGGATGTGTTCTTAGCTGGAATTGAGAGCCAGGAGCCTTTACAGGAACCTTTTCCTGGTTCAAGATCATCGTTATCGGCACCGTCTGACAGCGAATCGGCTACAGATGAAGAGAACTATGATCCTCGACGGCATCGGTCTCCATCATCGTCAGCCATACTAGGTCCAAATTCCGATGATGAACCCCCGGTCGTATCACCACCAGACTTTTCGTCACCCTCCGTATCACAAGATATCGATCAACATCCACACGTGGAGGGACCTGGCCGTCGAGTTCCTTTCTCCTTGGAACCCAGGAATATAACAGAGATCCCTGTGGCATGTGAAGGCGGTAATCTGGTTCTCAAGGCCGGTCGAATTGCTGGGGTGCGAGAAAACAACCAGTATAAGATTATAATGCCTAGAGTACTTGGAGTCCCTGAATGTCAGGAGATCGGTATAGCTTCAGTGACGAGGATCACCTATTTTGAGGCTTTCTTAGAAATGGATTCACATACGAATCTAGATAAGGTCACCGCAGCTGGCCTGTGTGCGATTTTGGTGAAAGATTTCCATCCCCTCTTTCCGGTATCCGTGTCAGAAGACCTCAAAGACCACCCAAGTTTTGAAAACTGCCGCCATATCCGACCGGTTAGCACGGACAATTATGAGATGCCATTTGCTTATATCAATACTGCACACAAGACAGTCAGCTTATTGAACACCTCTCGACAAGTTTGTGCCTCCTTTGGTTTTGGGCAGTCCAACAAAGCCAACGCAGTTGGAAAAGCAGTTCAACAGGCGGAGTACCTGTCTCGAGCGGGACATCTTCTCAACCTCAAGGCAGGCATTGCGCAGTTATTAAACCACAAACTCAGACTCACTTTTCGCAACATCACACACGATCGCGATCTGGTATTAGATGGGACGGCAAATATAACTGCCGGTGATCGCATTATCTTAAAGCTCGAGAACGAAGGGAACGAGACCATCTATGTGTCAGTGTTCAGCATCAATGTGGCTGGTACGACATCCTTAGTGTCGTCAGCTTCTCCGAGAGGAATTTTTCTTCCACCAGACGGTCCCGGCAAGTGCTACGTGCTCGGTCAGCTGCAGTTTCATTTAGAGCGCAGGGGCCTCGAGGTGACTTGGCCCAAGAATCTTCCAGCCACGAGGCAACAGTCTGTTCCTGAATACTTGATCTGCATTGTCTCCAGTGCGGCCGTCGACCTACGGTGTCTAGAGAGCCATTCTCGGGATCGTGAACTTCGAGGTAATCCGTCTCAGCTGGAGCAGCTTGCGTACGAGCTATCGTACCGCCAAGGCCGGGACTGCGGGGCTGAGGGATTACCTGACATTCGATGGGACTTGATTGTCATACCGTTCAACTTGTATTACAGCCACTGATAATGTGCCGTATCACAGTTGTTGTAGGCACTGATAAGGTGTTGTCCTAACCACTTCCTCGTAGCAAATCCATCCCGCCTGTCTTGGCATTCTCCGCCCGCTAATTAGTTTATTTATATCCGTGATACGTGCTCCCAGCCGCTAATATATAGTTTAAAAGTTAAAAAGAAAAGAAAAAAATTAGTTTCTTAATTTTGATAATATCTTATCTTTAGACTTCCACATAACCTGACTTAGATTAGAGATCTCGATCTAAAATCTAATATAGCTATAAAGACCTTAGGTCTAGAGTGGCTTAACCTAACCGTTATACCTTAACTAGAGTGGCTAACGGCCAGGTCAGGTCAGGTTAATAGGAACTTTTATACCTCACCACAGGTTAATAATCAGATTAAAGAAATTTTTATACCTGATTATAGTATAATTAAAAATAGGATAATTAACTATCTTAATTATTCTTAGTACTAAGATCTATTTATTATATCCTTTTTAGCTTTAGCACGGTTAAAATATATCTAGACTAAATAAGAATTAACTTAATTATTTTAACCGTCGTCTAAAAATATATAAAGATAAACTTTCCAGGATAAAAAAAATAATTAAAAAATATAGTAGATTATAGATTATTAGATAATACTTTTTTTTTATTTATCTATTATATTTTCATATAGAAAATAGCTAAAGGTATAGAATTTCTAATTTTATATATTAAAATAATATTATATTATCTTATATTATAGATAGATTTAGTTACTAGAATACTATAGATAATTATAGATAAATAGATATTTTAAAATATATTTTTTATTATCTATATATATTATTACGGATTAAATATATTTTATATTTAATTTATCTTATTAAGTCTGATAGCTGATTATTAGTAATTATATATAGTTATATAGATATATACTTTAATTATAATAAATTATATTTATTTAGAATAATATATAGCCTATAGCTTTATTCTATTAAGAATTAGAGATCTACTAATTTATAGTCTAATAATTTAGAATAATAATAATAATTAGTAGACTATAAGTTACCGGATTATTTAGTAATAATAATATAAGTATTATCACCGGATTATTATAGGATTAATATATACTATATAATTAAGATATATTATAGAATTAAAATATATTAGAGATATAAAAGATTATATTTATCTAAAGTAATATATAACTTATAATTTTATTTTATCGAGGATTAGAGGTCTACTAATCTATAGTTTAATAATTTAGAATAATAATAATAATTAGTAGATTATAAATTATCGGATTATTTAGTAATAATATCGCGAGCGCCACCGCTGGGTTATTATAAGATTAAGATATATTATAGAATTAGAATATATTATAGGATTAATATTTACTATAGAATTAAAATAAATTAAAGAAATAAAAGATTATATCCGCTTAAAGTAATATATAATTTATTATATTATTATATTAAGGATTAAAGGTCTATGAATCTATAGTCTAATAATTTAGAATAGTAATAATAATTAGTAGATTATAGATTATTAAATTATTTATTAATAATAATATTAGCGCTATTACTATATTATTATAAGATTAAGACGTGCTATAGGATCGGAATATATTATAAGATTAATATTTATTATAGGATTAAAATAAACTAGAGTAATAAGAAATTATATTTATTTAGAGTAATATATATCTTATTATATTATTTTATCAAGAATTAGAGATCCGCTAATCTATAGTTTAGTAATTTAGAATAATAATAATAATTAGTAGATTATAAATTATCAGATTATCTATTAATAATAATATGAGTGTTATTACTAGCTTATTATAGGATTAATATATACTATAGAATTAAGATATACTATAGGATTAATATCTATTATAGAATTAAAATAAATTAGAAGAATAAGAAATTATATTTATTTAAAATAATATATATTTTATTATATTATTCTATTAAGAATTAGAGATTTACTAATCTATAATCTATTAATTATTATTACTATTCTAGATTACTAGATTATATATTAGCGGATTTATAGTTTAATAATCTAAATTAGATATAGTACTCCTGGTGCTGCTAAATTAAATATAAATTATTAGATTATATTTTGTATTTGTTTGAGGCCTTATATTAATTTAATAAAAATAGATAAAAATATATAAAATACTATATTTAAATTCTTAAATCTAGCTCTATTATCTAGCAAACTATCAAGTTTCTAATCCTACTCTTTCAGACTTAGTAATACCTTGAACTTCCCTACTAGATTTATTTGTGTCAGAGCCGGATGAGTTAGGTGACTGCGAGCATGGTCGAGTCTCCCAAGGCGCACAATTGCTTTATTGACGCGTCAAAATTGTAAAATGAATACAAAGTACGCGGTTCGGGAAGAAAGTGGCCGCTCGGTGTCCGATTACGTAAACTAGCGCCAACACATAAGCGAATCCCACGAAGCGAATCCCACGGCGCGAATCATTTCGACTTCAGCGACGACGAGATCTTTTCATCAAACACCACGACAAGCAACTTGAGTGACTAAAACCTGCTGAAATCTAACTACTAAAGCGAAATGGCAGGCACAATTAGCATGTATGACCTTGTCATTGTTGGTCACGGCGTGGCCGGTCTAGCCGCCGCAGTATCGGCGGCGGAACTCGCTCCAGCAGCTCAGATTGCCGTGCTAGAGCGCGCGCCTGAGGATGCCAGCGGGGGCAACACGCGTTATAGCCCGGCCAACATGCGCATGCGATCTGTTAATGAGATATCGCCTGGTTTCATGGATGATATGATGACCATCAGTGGCGTAGACGGCGACCGCGCCTATTTCGAAAAGTTGGCCGACCAGGCACCGCAGGCCGTCCAGTGGCTCGAGAGACAAGGTGTGCAATTTCATGCCATGGACTATTTCTTGAAGTCATGGCCAAATAGGATTCAGCCCGTCGGCAAAGGTGCCGCCATAATCGAAGCGCTGCAGCGATCTGCCAGGGTAAAAGGCATCCAGCTGGTGTACGAATGCCGCGCCAAGCAACTGCACCTTGGGAAAGAAGGGGCCACCATCGAGGCGGCAGACGGGCGGCGATTCATTGCCAAATCCGTTGTTCTCGCCAGCGGTGGATTTCAAGGAAATCCAGACCTCCTGCATACCTATTTCGGGACCGGTGCGGAGTCTCTACGACCGATATCTCCAGGCACGCGGTGGAACACAGGTGATGGGATCCAAATGGCGCTGAATAACGGAGCTGCGGTAAATGGAAATTGGAATGGCATGCATAGCGAAATAATTGATCCGCGCAGCGATATGCCTGCACCGCTCGTGCTCGTCTATCCTTATGGTATTGTGGTGAATTGCAACGGAAAGCGATTCGTTGATGAGGGCGCAGGGCTCGTCCATGACACCTGGGAACAACTTTCACGAACTATCCACTTTGATGCTCCGGGCCAGTCAGCCTGGGTAGTTTGCGATTCAAGACTCTCTGAGGTGGAAGGCTATGAAGCGGCCATTCGCACCGACATCCCGCCTCTTACAGCGGACACAGTATCTGGCCTAGCAGTCCAGATGAAGGTGCCGGAACAGGCGCTCTTAGATACAATCTTAAGCTACAACGCAGCTTGTGACACAGACGTATCCCGTTTTTCTGCTGGCCGTCTTGATGGCCTTGCAACTGGGCTTAGCTTGGAACCTCCAAAGTCGAACTGGGCCCGCCCGCTCAACGCTCCGCCGTATTTAGCTTTTCCTTTAGCCGCTGCTATTGTATACACTTTTGGTGGACTTGCGACTGACACAGAAACGCGAGTATTAACCCAGCAAGGCGCCATTCCTAACCTCTACGCCGCAGGTGAGGTTACCGGCCATTTCCACGACACCGCGCCAAATGCTGTTGCTGTTTTACGCGCGCTCGTCTTTGGGCGCATTGCTGGGCTCAATGCAATGAGCTCGAAGTAGATGGTGGGTTTAGTAGGCAGTGGAGATGTATGCATTAAGCAATCTTTCAACTTAGCATAACCTCATAGCTGGCTTGTGTGAACCCCTTGTCGAGCTCTGAAACACACGAGATTGTGAAATTCTAGACATACAGTTTGAGTTTCCAGGTACAACCAAGACATTCTCAGGAACAATTAGTGATTTTCCATCTTATTCGTTGCACGTTCTGGTTCGAATACTATTGTACAGTTTAGGGTGTTTGACTGACGGCAAAGCGAATTGTACGTGAAAGCTATTATTCGATGAAAAACGTCACTGCGTGAATGTGGACAATCGGTTGGAATGACCGAGGCGCAGGGAAACAAATCACGAGGGTCACCACAGGCAAAGGACGCGTCTAGGCTGGCACATATAAATGTGCTACCTCCATCCAGTTCACTCCTTTGTGCCGTTTTTCTTCAGTCTACGTTTCTCTCCATACCACGAGAAGCGAAGGGGTCATTTAGGTGCTAAAAACTCACCTGACTGGAAGAGAGTATTTCCCGCTCCAGGTATCCAATTATCCTGTTAGACAGAAAGCCCACACTCGCTGGCCTTGGAGTATCCGTAATCTACGCGAAACCGTGATTTGCTGATATAAGTCGATTAGATCGAACGTCGGATCTGGTCACCTTTAAGCTACCGCTTCCTCCTTCCAATCACTTTGACGCATAAAAGTTGACCAGATTACCAAGCTCTTTCTGCAGACGGAGAAGAGGCGGAGGCAGATACCGTACTTGATCACCTGACGCCCGTCCCCACCTGACGCCCGAAAACTTCAATTTCACCGACTTTCTTGTCATCTTCAAACCGTCATAATTCAACGAATATGACTCTAATCGATAAGGCGATTACAGAGTTAGAATTGTTAGATTTTAAAGAATAATCTAGCTATATTTTTATAGCGAAAAAGTATGGTATAAGTCGAATAATTTTAGCGAGACGGATTCGCGGTATTTAATATTTAAAAAATAATTAATATTAAAACCAGCGATTGCTTAATAATTAACAGGCGAAAGTGCTTATTTCGAATATTAATAAATTAAGCGAGCGAGGCCTTTATATTTCGTACGAAATACTATAAAATCTTACTTATAAAATAAGTAGAAATCAGCTAGAAAAATAGTGGCTAAGCCGCTTTTTAAAGTGTTATTTAGATAAGCTTATATCTCGCTATATAACTAGTATTAATTTATCTCGGAAAAAGGCTGATTCTGTATAGAAATATACTTTATATTTCGAACTTTTAAAGCGAAAGATTAATAAATACGAAGTGTAGAAGGAAAATATTTATAATATAAATAAAAAAGGCTTCTTAATCGACGTTCTCGCTAAAGGTAAAAGGATATTCTTAAAGAAAGTTTATAAGCGAGATAGAATAAAGTAATAGCTTTAAGATAAAAATTATAAATAGATTACTATAATTACCTATATTTACGCTAATAGAACCTTGCTATCTTCGGGTCTAATATATTAAATAATATTTTTAAAAGTTTAAGATTTCTAACTGTAGGATTTTGAAGCTCTTTAATATAAGTATTTCTTTATATCTTTATCTTCTAGTTGGACGAATGATAAGCTAAGATACGCGTGGTTATATAATATATTTAATTAAAAGACTAAGACGAAAATAAGAAGATATTAAAAACTTTTTATATTTAATAGCTATAGCTTATATATTAATATAAAGTTCTTTAACTACTATAAAGCGAATAAGATTCTCTTAATAATATATCCGTCTTATTCTATATATTTATTATAACTATTTAATATCGGAATCTTCTCGCCGCTTTTAATCGCGTATAGTAATAAATTAGAGTAATTTCTTTATATTAGTTTAGATTTCTATTATATTATAAAAAAGGATTTCTTCCGCCTCTTTTAGTCTTTATAAGAACGCGCTTTATCGCTTGAAAATATTATTTTTTTATAGAAATTAGTAGAAATCGCGTCTTAAAATCTCGAGATTATTTTATCTTAATTTAGCTAAAATAATAATAATTAGTCTTCCTCTAGTGATTTATCTCGCTTAGTGCTTGGTGTAGAAGATTAGAGAAAGATTAAAAGGTTTCTTAAGTATATAATTATTAATTTATATAATTAAAAGACTTAAAAATTAAGTTCTATAATATATTATCTCTTTATAGAAAATATTGTTCTAAAATTATACTACTAAGGTCTTGAAGAAGCTCTATAGCTAGAGAAGAAGAAGTATTAGTAAGGTAAGCCTCTTTTTTTTAAATTATAGACTCTTAAAAATAGCTACGCGGTGTTTTACTCTTCTAAGAAAATTTAGCAAGCCTATAATCTTTAAGTAAAGAAAGATAAAGCTTTATAGCTTGTAAAGTCTTTATAAGAAGAGGAAAAGCTTTATAAGAAGTAAGAAAAAAAAGATAAGAGACTTTTAATTAAAAAATATAAGTAAATTCGCGCTTTAAATAAGAAGATACGGCTTTGTAAAGTAGAGAAAAAGACGTGTAAAAAGTAAGATAATTAGCTTGCTAAGTAGGCTGATATATAGTTTTAAAAGGATTTTAATTCGGCTTAATAAGATAGAAATAGGTCCTCTAGCACTTTAAAAGCGAAAAAATCGATTAATATCGCTCCTATAGGTGTTAAGATTGTTGATGAGGCACCTCCAACGCTTAATTGTAGAGGCAGGCAAATCCGCTTTTTATAGTATTTCCGCGATTAAAAAAAGAGCTATATAGCTTTAATTCTACGTATATTTTACTTCTCTTAAAAAAGTCTTTCTAAAACGAATTATTCGTGGTTGTACGGCTTCAAATTTTATATGGGCGTTGAGTTGAAAGCGGGCGTCAGGTGGGGACGGGCGTCAGGTGATCAACTACGGTATTGTCTCGCTCGATGAGCGGGATAACGTCCGACATGGGACTGAGTAGACTGCCTAGCACAATAGCCGGAGCTCTACAGGCCCGTCTATAACCAGGTGCAGCTGGCATCAGGGGGAACACCGAATTTGTTCCCATATTTGCATGAGCTAGATGTTCCTATTTCGTTGATAATGGCAAACTGATTCTCGCTATCGTGATCGAATTTTGTGTGATGTCACGAATGATAAAAAAGCTGATTCAATGTGATGCTTCAGAAACAACGTAATGGAGTGTTATGTACTAGTCTAAAATATCGTAATAAGAGCCCCACCGCTTGACAATCTGGAGCAAGGAAACCCACAGGACTTTCTTAGTTGAGCTACCAGACATACAGTACATTCATCTACATGTCTCTCTTTCCTAAACTCTCAAAATTCCTTATTGGATTCTGGTGCTAACTTCAAGTACTTGTAGATCACATGACTAACATTAACCTCTGTGAAAGCATGTGTGATTGCTCTATACTTGCATTGAAACAGCTGACTGCGGGAGAGTCTCGATAGGCACACACCAAAAAACATCCCGAGAGCATAGCCTGTCATACGCGTCTCCTCGGTTTTCCAGACCGAGAGCTGGCCTTATTGCGTAATTTAGTTGAATAGTAAACTTGGAGTGATAACACATTTCGGCCTGGGAAGTAGGCCGTAATCTCAGATCATAGTATTACCTCCCTTTCTTTTAGCTGTACTAGCAGCGCATTCTTATCTAACAAATATAGTTTTTATTTTCCTGTAGTATCCGTCGTGCGGGGTTGAGATAATATCGGACTAGGATTAGATATAAAAGTAAAATAATAAACTAGCTTAAGGCCAGAATTAGATTTAATTATAAGAAGCGCACTCTCGCGGATATCCTAGATACTACCAGAATAATAGCATAAAACGGGAATAGAATAGTCTAAGGGGCTAGAAGATAGCCTAATTAAAGATTTCCGTTTCTTCCTTTTCTGACTCGGTTGTTCTGTCTTATAGATTGCGTTCCCATCTTAGTGGCTGCCGGTACCTCGACCAGAACGGAGTTGCTTATTATATACTACTACAGCAGCCCTTATACTTCTCCTAGCGGTCTCTTGTTTCCAGGACGGTGGCAGTATAATAATAGTTATTAACGGGTAGCGCACCGGGCTATTAGAACTTAATATTATTCGAGTATTAGAAAATTCTGCAGCAGAGTGCATAGTTGGTGGAGGAGATAAGCTAGATAGGCCTAATTTATTCTTAGTAGTGCCAGAATCTCTAGTCCGCTCAGGAGTATTGTTTATCCTAGGATATAGATCTCTATCTAGTTTAGATGTCTGACTTGGTTCTATTTCCTTTTTACAGTGCCCAGGGTGCATATTATTTAAGTAAGAAAAGCCCGTGATAAATAGCTTCAGCTTAGCTGATTCTTCTTGGGAATTATCCACCGCAAATAGATTGCTAAAGGTAATACTCACTTATTCGGATACAGGCACGGGTAGACCTCGCCACGACCCGCAGGTCTACCCAAACAGGGTACCTATTACCTGTTTCTTAGTGGATAATAGGTAGGGTTCGCCTACCTGTGTATGGGTAGTAGGTAGCTGGGTAATACCCGTGGGTAGTTTTTAGGTACCCGCGGGTAGTTAAATAATATAAATAAGTAGAAACTCGTGACTTCTATATTTTATATATATTTGAGCTGTAATTTAAGTATTTTATATATAATTATTAACTAGTTAAGATTCAAGAGTTCTCGGATATTAAATAAATTAAAATAGAATTAATTCTATAGCTAATATTTAATAAACTAATTATTATCTTATTTTTATTTTTAATTTCTATTTAAAATCTGCTGTTAAATCTCTAGAAAGAGATTTATAGCTTTATTATTAGATAATAAATTTTTATAAAAAAGATTTTAAATAGTATTTTATTTTTATATAGCCTCTATATCCTTCTCTTTATTATTACTAATAAGATTAATATTTTATAATAATTAAAGATTTTTTTTTTTCTTTTTATTTTAATTTCTCCGCTTATAAGATATTTTTTCTTAAAAATAAGATTTTTATTTTTAATCTTAAATTATATTATAAATCTATATATTATAAGCTTCTAGATTATTTTAGATTTTAGTAAGTTTCGATAGTAGTAATAAATATTTTAAATAGAATTAAAAAGATGTTTAATATCTATATTTATAATAGAAATTATAAGAATATCGTGTATAAGATTTGCGAGTATAGGAAATTTATATTAATAATCTTTTTAAAACGCCCGAATAGTTACTCTACTAATAGTACTTAAATATTTATTAATAAGATATATATATAGCTAAAATAATACTAATTAAAGTTAAAATATTTTATAAACTTATTTTATTTAGCTAAATTTATTTACTAAGATTTAGATTCTCTAAATATCTATTTAAGATTAAACTCTAAAATCTATATTATAGATATATAAGCCTCTAATAATATCTAGTTTTATAATAAACGCTGTTTATAAGACTCGAAGTAATTTATAAAATTTTAATAATATTAATTATACTACTTATTATTCTAATCTTTTTCTAAAAAGAACTAGAGCTTGTTTTATAGTATAAGTATTATTTTAATAGTAAAGAAATTACTAGGAATATTATTTATTTTATTATAATATTAAAAAAGCTTTATTTTTACTATATAAAATATACTTAATATTACCTTCTTCTAAACTATCTTTTTATATCTAAGCTAATTAATAGATCTTTTAAGATAGCTAAAAAGCTTATTATAGATATTAAAAATAAGATATATTATAATATTCTTTATTTTTAAAAATGTATTTATAAATTGAAAGAAAGATTAGATAATATAAAAAAGATAATTAATCTAATATTATTACTTTTAATTAAGTTTTAAATATGAATATCTATATTTAGTATAGAACTTATTAAATATAGATTATAAATATTTTATATATTAAAATATAAAAAAAATCAAGTTCTAATATATTTTAATATCTTAAATTAGTATAAAAAGTATTAATATAGTTTAAAGCTTATAAAATAGCTTTAGATATTAAAAGTTTATATTAATAAAAATAGCTAAATTCTATATTTATATATAATTAAATAAGTAAATAGACTTTTATTATATTAAAGTTATAGATTAATTTTATTAAATATATTAATTATTTCTTATTTTTACTATCTTAAGTAGATTAATTAATTTTATATTTTAGATTATTATATCTTAGCTATATTATTCTTTAGATTTACTTTTATTTACCTAAGAAGCTGCTTAAGACTAAGTTAAATAATATAAATAAGATAGAGAATTTTAATAATTATAGTATAATTACTAATTTTAAGAGACTAGATAGAATCCTAGATATTTAATAATATAGTATTATTATTTAATATATTATTAGTAGTAATTATAAGTATTTTATTTATAATCTAGTATTTCTAAAGTAATTTAAAAAAAAATAATACTAAGATTAATCTCTGAGTATATTTTATATAGTAATTTAAAACTAAGAAATATTTTCTGGTAGTTCTAGTTTTTATTAAGAAAGTAACTAGTAATTATTATAAATATCTACTAGAAGAAAGACGTCTAGTAGTTTAAAACTATTAATAATTTTTTATTTTTTAATAGCTTTTAGAATATACTATTTTAATATTTAATAATAGTATCTTAAAGTTGATGTTAAATTATCTTTAGAGATAGGATTTATAGATATTTTAAAATATAAAAAACTATATAAATTAGATAATAAAAATTAGAATATTTAAAGATTTAGAATAGTAGCCGAGAATTAGTAATAAAATAGAGTAAATTTATTTTTTAGATTTTTTAAATAAAACTAAGACTATCTAAAGGAGGTATAATCTAGTAAAAAAAAAGATATTAATTAAATAATCTTTTATAATATAGGAGAATACTATCTCTTAAAGAAATTATTTAATATTAAATCTATTTTAGTTATAATATCTAATTTTTTTTAAATATTTAATTATTACTATAATACTATTTCTATACTACTATAGATAATTAAGTACTTTTTTATATTATTTATATATAATTTTTAGCGCTCTATTATTAGCTTTAGCTATTTAATTAAAGTACTTCTAAATATTAGACTACTACTAAGTATTCTAATATATTTATTTCTTTTATCTAAAGTTAGTCTAGAGTTACTAGCTTATAAAATTGTTTTTTATTATATTAGAGTAAATAAAATACGCTAAAATTTAGTTAGAGTAAATACGCTCGAGGAAAAGAGATATAAAGATAGAAATAAATAAATAAGTAAAATCTAAATTAGTAATTAATTATAACGCTTACTAGCTAAATAAAAGATTAGAGATAAAATTATCTAGTTAAATAATTTAAAAACTATTTAGATTATTAGTATTATATAAAGATAATATATACGCGTTAGAAAACTAAAAGAATTAAAATATTATAATAAAAGAAATAAAGTTAGATTAGTAAGATAAAGTTATATAATAAAATAAGTATTTATTATAATAAATTTTATAATTAATAACTTTAAACTAAAGAACTCTAGATATTCTAAGCTATAATAATATATAAATAAATAATTTACTATATTAGTAATAAACTATTCTAATTAGTAAGTTTTATAAATTATTTATAGATATTCTATAAATTATCTATAGAATATTTATCTACCCGCGGGTAATCTACGAGATATTTATCTTACTTTAATAATTTTTTTTATATTTAAGTCCTATTAATTTCTAATAAGATCTAATAGTTTAAGTCTCTTTCACGTATATTATAGATATATAAAGTTAATAGAAAAATAATTTAAAAATAAAAATAAAATATATAATTTAATATATTAATATTCTAGTATAATTAACTAATATAAGACTATATAAGAGGATAAAGATAGTTTTTATAAAAAAATATACTTATTTTTTTTAAGTATTAAAATATATTTTAGATATTTAAGAAGATATTTTTTATAATATTATCTAGAACTACTTCTACTTTAATATATAATTAATTAAAAATAAGTATATTCTACTATTATTAGAGCTTTTAATAATATTTTCGAACTTTAATACTTAATTTATATAGATATTGTGGTTATATCGTGTTATAAACTAAAGAATAACTAGAATAGGTATTAAAACTAGTATTTTAACTAAAAGAATAAGTAGTTTTATATAGTTTAATATATCTAAAAAGGATTAGTTATATATTTTTAGGTAGTTTACAAGTACTCCGCGAGGTACCTATAATAGGTAGTAGATAGGGGGGTTATGGGTAATAGATAGGACTTGTCTACCTGTTCCACGGGTCTGGAACCAAAATGCCTACCCGTGGAAGTTCCATGCCGAGGTCTAGGCACGGGCGTAGTTGTACAGGGTACGCACGAGAATCGAGAAGTCTCGATTTCTTTAGTATCAGGAACTATATTAAGGAAAAAAAGTCAGATAATAAGAGGAAGACTCTCTCTTAACTTTCATCAAGTATTGCGTTAATATACCCGGTGAGTCATTTTCTCGTATATTAGAAGAAATGCGCTCAAGGTGGTCTGCCCTTGTAGGACATAGGACTGGTGTTATAGAGTCTCTTAATAGCACTGGCTCTGCCAGCGCGGAACTTCCATCATATAACAGAATATTATTGGTAGATGACATATTCGTTCTTACTACGGGATTGATATCTTTCAGTACTTGAGGCCGAGTAGGGCCGTATAAATTATCGATCTCGACATCAAATATGTTCTACTCATAATTTAAAACGGTCAACGGTGGTGCCTGTCCTAGAGGTGCCTTGTTCGGTCTTAGACAGAAACCGAATCCAGGGGGAGAGTAATACTAGGAATTGCGGGGAGCATGAGCTGCAGCATGGCCGGAGGGGACCTTTTTCGCACTGGTAGATAGCCGCTGGAGACTTGCGCTATGATAGAACTCGATTTGATCGAGATTCACCTTCATTTCCCAGAAAGAGGTGACACACAGTGGAGGTAGATAACGACAGATAAAACAGCCTCAAATCAGGGCGCGGCGGTAGCTGGTTTGGTATGTTCACGTCCGGCCTGAATCATATCGAAAGGATAGAAAGAAAAAGGTCAGTCCTCCTTTTTAACACTTACAAGCCGCCGGAGCATTACCGGCTGGAAATCATGCGGATATCGGCTTGCAGACCTAACACAGCCGAAAACTACAACACCTCTTCCTGCTTGATTCTATTCCCTGCTTACCTCGGGGGAGAGTGTTCCGGGCGAATTTGGCCGAATTACCTCGTTAAAGAGCGCCTTGGGCTCGTAGTAACGCTGCAGCCTTCAAAAATATCTCAGCTGACAGTGAAATAATCAGGAAAAGATTGACAGGAAAAATCCTTCGATACGAGCGGTAGCGTACAGGTCACCAATCACGCAAGCCACCGATTCCACGGATGATTGGGCTGCTTCAGTTCAGCACCGGAGCGCGTTAAGGCATTTTTGCGGTTGGTCAATAGGCCAAAGAGGATCCAATGATTGGCTTCCTTGTGAAACACCGTCGGCGGTCCGTTAGATTAGCAAAGTGACCGCGTTGGGGCGCTGCGTCGCATTCGCGAACCGAGGCCATAGCAAAGAGTTCCTAATGGTCCCACGTTGCTATGTCCAAATATCAAGTGACTCAAAGCTTTTCAGTATAACGATCGGATTAGAGACAGACCACAGTATCGAGTGTGAAATAAGGGTTGCATCGAGCCATATAGAATAGGGGGGAAATGCCGATGGATGGCTCGCATCGCCAGACCGAATCCTTTTCGTTTTCACAAGCGGAGAAGCGGGCCTTGGTCGAGGCGCAGTTTTCAGCCGGCAGGGGGCCGCGTCAGCCGACCAGGGAATGGTGCTGGCGACACGGGATAGAGGGGGAGGATGTGGGAAAGAAGAGAGACGTCGTTGAGCGACGCACCGCGGGGGTTTATATAGATGCTGGAAGTCGCGCGACGGGCGGTGGGCGACGGCAGATCCCGGTCGGGGCTAGCGTCACAGACCAAACCCGATACGGATGCGCTAAACTTCATACGGAGGGCACCATACCAGACGTAGCGACGGAAGGCGCGGTGCTAAACCCGAACGAGGGGGCGGCCGAAAAAGGCGTCGGGACAGCAAATCGCAATTCTACATCTAAATTAGCTAATTTATTAGATTACTAATCTGCGCTATATAGACGTGACAGAGGAATTTCTGTATATAAATATATAGAATATAATCTTATCTTATATTATTAAATCTATAGCTAAGTAATTTAAGCTTATATATAGCTTCTTATCTATATAATTTAAATCGGTTAATTAATACCGCGAATCACTTATATTTAAGAGAATTAAATTATAAGCGATTTTTTTCTTCTAATTAGAGCTCTATTATAAACTATTCTAAAGTAGTACTGTATAGATAGTTATAGAGATTTAATTTAATAGTTTTTTTATTTTTAAAATATATTATATCTCTAAAATATTTAATAAAGATATAGATATTAATATAAAAGATCTTAAAGTCTTAGTTATAAATAACTTTATTTATAGTAGTTTTAAAATAAAAGTATCTTATATCTTCTATTTTTTAATAAATTCTTAAGCGGTTAAAGCTAGAGCTTAGAGTATTAGAATAATATAAATAATAGCAAGATTTATATAAGCGGTGTAAGTTATAAGAATATTTTAAACTATAACTTAATTTAAAATCTGAGAGATTATTATCGCGAGAGTATTTTTTATTATAATAATTAGGATTCTTTTTAGTATTATTACTATACTACTTATTATTAATTTTAGCTATATTCCTGCGAGAACTTCTCTAGTAATTATTAATATAAGATTTATAATACTCCTCTTCTTTAGTATTATTTAAGCTAGAACTAGAACTATTATTATTAGATTTTTATAAGATTATAAGACGATCTTCTAGCTTCTTTATTTAGATTTATAATATATTATTTCTTTTTTTTTATTCCCGTTACTGAGCCTTTATAAAATCTATAATATTTTATATAGACGATTTAGATCTAGATAAAAGTAATTTAAAATAATAAGATTTATAGATATACTCGCGATAATCTTATTAATATTTTTTATAAAATTCTTAAGATATCTTCTTATAATAAGCTTATAATTTATTCTTATAAAACTTTTAAAATCTATATTTATAATAATTTTAAGATCTTCTTCTATATAGCTCTCCTATAAAAAATATCTCGAGATTAAATAATTCTCTTATTATTTTAAGTAAAATTAGTAAAGATCTAAATATAAAAAGATAATTAAAGAATTCTATTATAAGTCTAAAAAGATAAGAGTTATAATATATAGATTTTTTTTATAAAAATAGAGATTGCGGAGCCGCTTTTAAAATAGTTTATAATAATAATAGTAAAAGAATTTTTTACTTAATATTACTATTATCTACTAAGATCTTTTTATACTTCGTGGTATGTTGGTATAATAAGAGTAATATATTTAAAATAAAAATATTTAAGATAGAATCGAGACTTTTTTTTAATAAAATAAATAATAATACGGAAACTACTTCTAGTAATAGATTTTTTAGCCGATTAAAACTCTTAAACTTAATTAATATACACCTTAGTTTAGGATTCTAATAATATATCTACTAGACTATTACTAGATCCTTTTTTAATTAGATTAGAAGCGTTCAGAATACTTTTATACAAGTAATTTTAAATAAAAGAAATATCAGAATAACTACGGTCGAGATAATAATTATAATAGAATCTTATAAAATATTTAAGCTAGATAGAGTAGGACTCGACATCTAATAACTTATATAATATATTTCTACTATAATAGAGAGAGGTTCTTATAGATTAAGATTATTAATAAACTTTTAATTAATAAAATTAGTAAGTTTAAGTTTTTAATTAATATATCTAAACTAAATATATATTATATTCTTAAATATTACTCTCTTAGAGTTCTAGGCGAGCGGATAGCTAATATTAAACTTTTTTTTTTAAGAAATAGGATAGGTAGATATAAGATAGTTAATATATTAATTTATTTTTTTAATAAACTCTCTTATAAAACTACCAAGCTTGTTCTTATACGCGTAAAGATCGTATACTATTCGTATAAGACAATCAAGCCGGATTAATATACTATATAACTTAAGATAGCCGCGTTTATACGTAACCGTTAAAGTGTTTATACATAACTTTATTATATATTCTATAAAATATAATCGCAAACGCGTAAATATATAACTCTTAATATATTTACTGCGACGCGAAAAAGAGGTCAATAAAAATTAATTAAGTATAAGATATTAGATAGTAATTAATATAATATAATATAATATAATAGAATCGACGTGAATCGATGAAGATATAAGAAAATTAATAAAAATCGATATAATATAGAAAATTAATAAGAATCGATAAAATATAAGAAAATCAATAAGAATTAATAAAATATAAGGAAATCGATAAGAATCAATAAAATATAAGGAAATCGATGAGAATTGATAAAATATAAGTTAAATTAAACTAACTATTATTCCTTATTAGGACCACCATAATTAATAGTGATTGCCATCGGATTCCTATATAGTGGAATGTATAGGAGTAGTAAGTTTGTTTTTTATTCAATTACACCGGAGGTGCCTAACTAGCCGCCGAAGCGGAACAAGTGTAAAGCCGGGCGCCGAGCCGAGCCAACATTAACTTTATTTTATAAGATCTATAGAAACTCGAGAAGAAAATTAATTTTTTATAAAATTAAAAAAGTTTTTACTAGTTTTTACTAAAATAGTTAGGAGATCCCGCGGATAGATAATATATAATATAAATAAAGATTTTTTGTATATAACTATATAATAGAAAGAAAGAGTTTATATATTTTAATAGATAGCGCGAGTAGTAGAGTAAATTAAGATTAAAAGAACTTTTTATAAAGAATATTTTATTTTATTTATTTTATAAATTTTTTTTTTTTATAATTTAATAGAAGATTCGCGAGTAAAATTAATTTTTAAATATATTAATAAAATTAATATCTTTTATTATAAAACTCTAACTAAGTCTATTAGTAGTAAATTTATAGATAATTATATATAAAGAAATCTCCGCGAGCTAAAAAAATAAGTAGTATAGTAATTTATTATAATTAATATAGACTTGCGGAGATAGTCTAAAAAGATTTATATAATAAAAAAGTATAAAAGACTTCTTATAGATAAATAGCTATTAAATAAAAAAAATAAAAAATTAATAAATAAATAAATCTTTTATTAGAAACTACTTCTACTATAGAGAAGCCGGATATATTTATATAAATTATTTAAAATATTTTTAAAAAAAAATACGAAGATAATATAAAATAAAAAATCTATAATTATAATATTTTTTTCCGCGAAGAGGCTATCTTAGGATAAAAAATTAATTTATTATAAAATATATATTCTTATTAATTAAGATAATATTATTTAATAAAGTATTTATAGATCGCGAGATTCTAATTAATAGTAAAAGTTAAATAGATATAATACTATTCTTACTTATAAAGTAAGCTGTATAGTAAATATTTTTATATTAAATATTCACGCGAATAGTAAATAAGAAGAAATTATAAAATAAAAATATTATAAAGATTATAGTTAATCTTTAAGATTTATAAGATATTTAGAGAAAGTTCCGAATACTTATAATAATATTTTTAAATATAAAATAAATACTATTAGAGATATCCTGGTTAAAGATTTATAATTTAGAGATATAATAAGTAGCTAGAGAATATATCTTTTATAAAAAGTTAATTAAAATTAATAAGATTTTTATAGATAATTTTATAGAGATAATATATAAAGATTTAGATTAATTATTTTAAATTAATATAGCTACTATAGAAAAAGGCTATATAAAAAAGAATTTATTAAAATAATATAAAGATTTTATAAATATTTTTTTTAAAAAAGAATCTTAGAAATTTCTATTTTATTATAAAAAAATAAATTTAAAAATAAATCTTATAAAAGAAAAAGATTCTCTATTTGAATTATTTTATTATTATTTTTTTTAAGAAATAATAGCGATTCGCGAGTATATTTAAATAATATTTATAAAAAAATAAATCTAATTATTAAAGTTCTCCATAGATATATTATTATTATATATATTTAAAAAAGATAGAGATATCCGTATATATATAAATTATTATAAATTTAATAAAATATTATAAAAAATTATTATCCGCTTCCTCTTATAAACAAGACTATTATATATTTATTAAATATAATAATCTTTATATAATTAAATCTTCGCGACGCGTATAATTATATTTATATTATAAAGAATAAGAAATAAAAAATAGACTTTTATATAAAGTATAAACTATTTAAATATTTAGTTATATTATTCGGCTTAATAAATACTTCTATAACTTTTTAAAGATATATAAACTAGATATTTCGCGACTTATTAGATATTATAATAATAGTATATATTAATAATATTATTATTTTTGCGTAGAATAAGAAGGCTTATTATAAATATATTTATAAAATATTTTATTAACTACACGAAGCAGGACTTTACTATAAGTAAAGTAAATATATATTTATAATATAAAAGATTAACTTTTTAGGATATATTATTATATTTAATAAAGTTAAGATAGAGTTCTTATAAATAGCTATTATTTAAAATTAATTAATACTAGAGACTATTCGCGATATCTTAGTTTTTCTAAGATTTATAAATTAATACTATAGATTTATTTATATCTATATAAAAATAATAGCCGTATTAATAGATTTTTTTTATAAGTCTAAGAATAGGCTAATATAAATAATTAAGAATTAAAAAAATATTATAACTCTAGAGACTCGCGAAGCTATAAATTAACTAAAAAAGTAATTTATAAAGATAATTAAATTAAATTATTTTATAAAAGAATTAATCTTACAAATTAAGATAGATACTTCAGAAGATAGGCTTTATAGAATCTTAATATAATTCTATCTTAGTAATTAAAGCTAAAAGCTAGTAGCCTTTTTCTTATAGAAGCTTACAGCCGCAGAAAGAAACTATATCACAGAAGAATAGGAGCTCCTTATAATAGTGGAAGCCTTTAGAGAGTAGGAACACTATCTCCAAGAAGCATTGCAGGAGGTATTGGTCTCGCGAGTTGAGACGGATGCTTTGGGAGGTGGGCTTTGCAGAATCCTAATATAACTTTATTTTAGTGATTGAAGTTAGAGGCTAATAGCCTTTTTCTTGTGAAAGCTTATAGCTATAGAAAAGAACTATATTATGGGAGAGTAGGAGCTTCTTGTGATAGTAAAAGCTTTTAGAGAGTGGTAATACTATTTTTAAGAGATATTATAGAAGATATAGGTGATTATAGATTATAAAATCTTTAATATTTTTTAAATATCTATTAAGATACTCTTATAAATATAGATTTATTAGTTGTAGTTTCTAACTAGGTTTTAATTTAAAATTATCTATTACGTAGGAAAGTTTAATCCTATAAATAGTTTTTTATAGAGAGTTAACTATTTCTAGAATAATTAATATAAGAAGAACTAGAAAGAATATAATAAATATATAAAATATAAATTACTAGACTAATTAAGACTCGCGAGTAAATATCTAATCTTAAAGATTATTATAGACGATATCTAGACTATAAATATTAAAGATATATAAAATAAAAATAATTAATTAGGATTTATAAGTAAGTATTTAGTTTTAAGGATTATTATGAATAAAATCTAGACTATAAGCGTAAAATATATATAAAATAATAATAATAATATTATAAAAGTCTAGCTAGAGAGAATATAGCTTATAATTATATACTTTATTAAAGATAAAGATCTCCTAGAAATAGAGCTTTTATAAAAAGAGTTATATAAGGCTTATAATAAAAAAGGATTATATTATACTAACTTTTTATAAAAACTATTAAAAAAGCTTTTAAAGTTTTTTATAAAAAATAAATTTATATAAAAAGTCTAGATAGTAATTAAAAAATTTAATAATTATAATAAAGATCTTTTATAGATAAAGAGTATTTTATAATTATAAAAAAAATAATAATCGCGGGAAAGTCTACTCTATTATTAAAAGAAATTATATTTTCTAGATTACTATTAGTTAAAGATAAAAATCTTTATAAAATTATATAATAATCCTATTATAAGATATTTTATAGAAGAGAAAATCTATAAGTTTATAAATTAATAATTTTTTTAATCTAAGCTCCGCGAGTTTATCGCGGAGTATATAAAGATTTATAGAATTTATTAAAATTTTTATATATAAAAAAAAAAAGTATAACTTATTATAATTTTTATTAATTTTAGTAAATCTTTAATAGAAAGTTATAATAGACTTTATTATAGATTTTCTTACGAGTATTAAATAAGAGAATCTAAAGAACTTATAAAAACTATATAATATAGTTCTAATAGTTATAAACCGCTTAAGTAAAATAGCTTAGTTTATTTTTTTATAGAAAGTATTAAAGGAAGAAGAACTAATATATATTTTTATTTATAAAATCTTTAGCCTCTATAGAATATTAGAGATAATAATTACTAATTATAAAAATATATTTATAAAAGATTTCTAATTAGATTTTATTTATTATTTATAAATTAAATATTTAATAAGCACTACTTACTATCTGTAAATAGATAGGTAAACTAAATAATTAAATAGTATACTAAAATAATAGTTATAAGAATATATTAATTTTTTATAAAATAACTAGATAGACTATCTATTACTTATATAATTTATTTATAATAATATAAAGTAGATATTTATAAAAATAATTTTATTTTAACTAATTTATAATATAGATCCTAGAGTAATCGCGATTAATTTATTAATTTATAAAGAAATAGAAAAGAATATATATATTTAAATATTATATATAAAAAAGCTTTATAAGAAGATCTAAAAAAGTATTATAAAAATTTAAGATTATTAAATAAAGTATTATAATTTAAAATAAGTTAAAAAGATATTCGCGATAAAAGATTATATATAGATTTTTAATATAAACTAATCGCGAGTATAATTAAATAAGAAATTAGATTAACTATAGACTAGTTTATAAAAAGTAATTAAAAAAATAAATTAAAATATTTATTATATAAATCTCTTAATAGAACTTTATATATATAATATCTTTTATATATTAATACTTTATAAATATAATAAAATAAAAAATATAAATATTTATAAGCGGTTTAAATCCCGTCTTACAGATAAGAATAAAATAGAATATTAAATAAATAAAATTTTAAATCCTAGAATAAAAAACTTTATAAAGATCCGAGTTAAATAGATAGATTATATAAAGATAATTAAAAAATCTTATAAGAATTTATAATATTTATAAATCTATAAGAATTATTTTCGCGATAGTAAAAATCCTAGTATTTAATTAAAAAAAAAGAACAAATAAAATTATTATAATAAAGAAGAAATAAAAAATATATTTATAATATAAATTCTTATTCTATTATTTTTACTTTAGACACAAGATATAGACTATTATAAAAAAAAATCTAAAATTATTTAATAAAAAATAAAGTAATTATTATAATTAATTAAAAAATAAGTAAGACTTATATTTATTATAGATATAGTTATTATATCTTTATTTTAATTCTTCTAAGATATATACTATAAATATTATAGAATTAAATAAATTATAATAAGATTTATATTTTTAATTATTAAAGAACTAGTATTTAGTATAAATAATTAAGAAAGCTTTATATATTTATATATATTTTATTAACTAATCCGGACTAGCGAAGCTATACTAAGATACTAAATATATAATTAGTATAAATATCTAATTAGAGTGGCTAACGGTTAAAAAACAGGTTAAAAACTGAACATTGAAAAAATGTATTTAGACTAATTAAAATCTGTATATACTTGTTTCCACTTCGAAATCTAATAGATATATATTATATATATATATATTACATATATATTACAGTCTAGTACAGCTAAGCCGTATTTAATACATGACTAATCAGTCTCGGGCCTTTTTTCTATGGTAATTTTTAACCGTCTGGTATTTTACTGTATTNGGTATGTAATATACTAAAAATAGATTTAGTTTAGAATATATATATTTATCTTACAATATACTTATTTATAAGGTATTCTTATAATTATTAATTCTTATAAAATACTTTAACCGTCAGCTGTATTCTTTAACCGTTACCATTAACCTGACCTGGCCGTTAGCCACTCTATATCTAATAATATTTATAAATTAATAGAGGCTAGTACTTTATTTATAAAAAAAGTTCAAGAATTATAATAAAATTAATCTGCGTAGTCCGGCGGAACTAGATTATAAAAAATAATTTAATAAAGTAGGTCGAAGCTTACTTTTTATATATTATTACTAATAGAGCTAGCTGGTTTTAGTTTATTTAAAAATATTTAAAAAAGTGAGAGAAGATTTTATAATAATTAAAATATATTTTATAAAAGTAGCTTAAATATAGTTAAAATAGAAATAATATTCTTAGATTTATATAAAATAGATAGAGATAGGAATTATAGATAATAAGAAAATAAAGTTAATAAAGAAAGAAGATATAAGAAAATTAGAAAATATAATAATAATAAATATAATAAAAATAGAGAGTATAGTAAGAGCTAAAGATATAATAAAGATTAAAAATATAAAAAATATCTTTTTTTTTATAGAAAAGATTTACTTAAGTTAATTAAGAAAACCTGTAAAATCTAAATAAAAGAAAGACTTATTTTATTTTTTTTTATAAAAGATAAAATAAAACTAGAAAAAAATAAAGATATAATTTTAAGAATAGTTAATTTTAATAAAATAAATAAAAAGAAAGCGGGCGATATAATTATAGATAAGATAGTAGATATTTTTTTTTAAAAAAAAAAAAAAATAAAAAAAAAATAAAACTCGCGGGGGCGAAAATATACTAAGTAAAAAAGTCTAAAAATATATAAATAATTAGATAGATATAAGAATACTTATAAACTTATAGGTAAAAAGAATAATAAAAAATCTTATAAAGATTAATTATTATAAATTATAAAAAATTCTCTATTTTATAATAGTTAATCTATACTAGATAAGATAGATTAAAATTATAAAAAATTATAAAATAATATAAAAAAGAGAGATAGATTAAAGCTATATATAAGATCTAATTCTAAAGTATATAAAAAGTATATAAGATAATAAAAAGTAATAAAAATAGATAAGAATTAATAAAAGTTAATACTAGAAATACTTATCTTACTAATAAANTTTTTTTATAAAGTAAATAATTAATTAATAATAACTAATTAATAATAACTAATCGACTATAATTATTTACTATAAGATACTAATAGTTACTAAATAAAGATATTTATAAAAAAAATAATTTTTAGTAATATTTTAAAGATATTACGACGAAGAAATTAAGATAAGAAGATATTTATAAATAAAAAAAAATTTATAAAGAATCTAATACTTAAAGTAATTAAAGATTATTATAAATTATAAAAAAATAAAGTCGGATATTATTTATAATTAATAATTAAAAATTTTTATATATCTCTTCTATAATATCTTAACGTCGCGAATCAGCTAAAAAATATTATAAAAGATAGTATACTTTTTATAATAGTTAGATCTAACTAATATATATAAGATTATAGAAAGAGAGTTATAAAATTATAAATAATATCTTTTTTTTATCGCGAGGTAGTATTTTTTTTTATAAGATTTTTTAATACTCGCAGGAGGTTTTTTAAAGATTATTAATAAAGAAATAACACGCGATATTATAAAATTATATTTATAAGTAAAAAGAGTTCGCAAGTAAGTCTTAAAAGACTAAGATCTTTAAAAAAAAAGAATAATTATAAAACTCTTATAATATATACTTAGCTATAAAAATTATTCGCGAATAACTTAGCTTATAGCTAAGTTATTACACGTATAAGTTTATCTTTACGGAAGTAGAGAGTTCTATTTTTTAGTATTAATTTATAATATTAATCTTATTTTTAAAATACGATCTCGCGATACCTCTTTCTTAATTATTATTATCTTTCACACCTATTGCAAACCTCTTAAAGACCCAAGGTCCTTATAAGTACCTAATCAATATTATATATAATTTTGAAAGGAATCGGAGTATAGAAATTAAATGTAAACTATATAATAAATTAAAGGAAAATTATATTGTATTACTAATTAAGTAGCTAATTACAGACTGTTCTACTCGGTATCCTAAATCTAAATTATATATCTTTTCCTAGGGCCTGTGGGATAGGAAAATCATGTTGTGTTGCCGATTGAGTAGCTAAACACAGGCCGTTCTGCTCGGCACTCTAAATCCAAATTACATATCTTTCCCCAGGGCCTGTGGGATAGGAAAGGACTTGTAGAATAAGCGGAGTAAGATATTCTCTGCGGAGAGTCCTTCTGATTCTAGTTTGCTTTACTACTCGCGCTATCTATTAAAATACGCGAACTCTTTCTCTCTATTATATAATTATATATAAAGAGTCTTTATCTATATTATATATTATTTATCCGCGGGATCTTCTAACTATCTTAGTAAAAACTAATAAAAACTTTTTTAATTTTATAAAAAATTAATTTTCTTTTTAAATTTTTATAAACCTTGTAGAATAGAGTCTAAATATATTATTATAAAATTAAAATAATCTTTTTTTATAAATTAATTTATCTCTCCGAATTATTTTATCTTTCGTATAAATTTATAGTAATTTTTATAAATTAAGATTTAGTATTATTCCTTCTTAAAAAGTAGTCGCGAAAGGAGAGATTATTTTAAAAAAAAAATATTATATAAATTTAAAATTCTATTTATATATATTTTCGCGAGGCTAATTTAATATCTTATTTAATAATTTTAATATATTTAATTTATTTATAAATAATCTTAATTATTTTTATTCTTTCGTAAAGCTTATCTAATAAAAGATTTATATAATTTATTATTTTATAATTATTCTAGCTTATAGTCGAGATCTTAGCTTTAGTAACTAATATTAATATTTATAAATAATTAATTTTTTTATTAAGATTATAAATAATTTAATTTTCTATTTTCTTATAAAAATAATAAATATCTTAAGACGAGTTTCTATAAAATTTAATTTATTAATATATTATTTTTTTTAATCTTATTATCTCTAATAAATATATCGCGAAGTTAAGTATTAAAATTATAAAACTTTTAGATCTTTAAAAGATTTGTGATAGATATAAAAAATAATAATAATTAAAAAAAAGATATCGCGAGGTTATATTTTAAGAATAAGATTAATATTATAGATTAATACTAAAGTATAAAATTCTCTACTTCCGCGAAGATAAACTTATACATATAATAACTTAGCCTATAGCTGAGTCATTCGCGAATAGCTTCTGTAGCTAAGTACATATCGCGAGGGTCTTACAGAAAGGTAATAATGGCTAAGAAATGGATATCGCGAGGTGTTATTTTAATTATAAGATTAAGTTAGTAGATTAACGCTGAAGAACAGAACTCTATTCTTCCACGAGGATGAACTTATACGTATAATAACTCAGCTCGCGGCTAAGTCATTCGCGAATGGTTTCTGTAGCTAAGTACATGTCGCGAGGGCCTTACAATTTATATATTTTTTTACCTACTAGAAATCTTTATTATAACCTTTTAAATTATATTTCATTTATTAACCTATATATAGCTTAATTCTATAATAGTCTAAAGATATTATAAATTATTAGCTTATTTATCTGCTTGCTATTAGCTCTATCACCCCCGCCGGCCCGCACCTCGACAGTTGGGTTATATGGAAGTCTAAGAAGCTATTCGCGAATGATTTAATTAGGAGTTAAATTATTATAGATATATATATAAACTCTTCTTTATAAAAAGAATAGAGTTCTATTCTTTAATATTAATTTATTTATTATTATATTAATCTTATTCTGGAAATCACACCTCGCAATATCCGTTTCTTTGTCATTATCACCTTTCACACCTATCGCAAACCTGTCTAAGGCCCAAGGTCCTTATAATAATAACTCAGCCTCCGGCTAAGTCATTCGCGAAAAGCTTCCATAACTAAGTATATATCGCGAGGGTCTTACAGATTCCTGGGGGGAAGTTCCATGTGGAGGGATTCTATACCGGCAAGTTCCTGGGAACATGCCGGAAGGTCCCTGACAGGTGACACGCTGGCGCAATTGGGCACGCGACGTGAAATCCGTCAAAAAGGCAATCCTTCCAACTAGAGGATAACGTTAGCCCACTGTCTCGCCCATCCTGGAATTATATATAGGTTCCGTACCAGATAGGGCAGGTAAAGTTGGACTGAGGGGACCGGTGAGCCAGCCATACATACACCCCCAGTGGAATTCTCCTGCACAACGCCCGGATACAGTCCTGATTATAGGCGCCGGGGTAACAAGTGCATTGCTTGAGATGGGATGGCCGACGCGGAGAGATTGAGACTGCTGGTTTATCTTGATGCAACGTAGGAGGGGAGGCCGCTGTATGAGACGAAGGGTTTTGAGATTGTGAAAGAGGTTGCGTTTAATACGGCGGAGATTGGGGGCAGGGCAGGTATGAGTATACAGTATATTCATCTCTTTTCTGCTTCTGTTGAGGGGGTTTTGATGACTGATAATAACTGTGTCGTTCATAGTGAGGAGGCCAACAGCTGAGACGCGTTAGATTAAAATACTAAACGGGTAATTATTAAGGCGATGGTATAGTATTCTTATCTAAGTGCTATGCCCGAAGTAATATTACTACGAACTATACAGTTCTTCTACGACCAGACTAGCCTCATAATCTTACTATCCTATGTAACTATATCTCCACCATTCATCTCTTCACTACCCTCTCTATACCACTATCTCTTTCCCATCTCTTCCTTAAAGTTCTGAATATCTATTTCCCCTGGTATAAGCGCATCGCTCATAGACCTTACTGGCTCGACGCCTTTAAAAGGTGGAGCTTGACACCCAAGTCCAGTATAAGAAATAGGACGGCACTGGGTCTTCTCACACCAGGATTCCGCCTCGCCCGATGCCTCGCCGCCGACATCCTCCCACCACTAAGGATAACCGCATACCAACCCGTCAAAACTATTGTACTACAGACTACGGAGTATATAAGCCATGTCTTATGGTGGTCCTTAAATTCGTATGATCCAATCAATGAAATGATTGCGCTAGGGGCTTGGGCCTAAGCAAAGAAGAGTTGCCATTTGTTACGCACTGGTCGTTGACCTTCCAACTGCGCTACATACCAAAAGGCTCAATGATTGACCAAGGGGGTCATTCAGTCAACGTACTATATAGTAAGCTCATGGTCAGCGGTCTCCTTGGAGGACCCTGACATCATTAGATATTTGCTATGGTAGCAGACCCTAGTAAATAGCATTTATAATGACCATTCCTCTTGTAAAACTCCCATCCAGACTTCATCCCACCATCGCCCGTCTCTCCATACAGCCTTTCTCAGTCGGCCTTCTTCTTGAAATCCAACCTTATGATACGTTTTCAGGGCGACCTCATTCCACCCATACACTTCCAATTGGACCCTGTGAAGATTTGCCATCTTAAAGGCCCAGTTGAGAGCCCAACGTAAAACCTCAGTTCCATAGCCTTGGCCTTGTGCGTCGGGTCTCAATTCGATACCGAGATCAGCACATCTGTTTTGAACCTGGCTTGGAGGGATATTTTTGATCATGAGGATTCCGATTCTTTCTGATTCAGAAGCTGGGGGGTCTTCTGCGGTATTCAGTGACGACTTCTTGCAGATAACAACCCCCAGAAGCGCTGTTTCGATTTCTTTGATAATTGGTTCAACTGAATCTTTCTTCATGGGCTGAAAAGTGCTTTTTGAAGTATTGTAAAAGATTTTTGGGTCGGAGTGCATTGCGAAATACCATTCCTTATCGCGGGAGGAATCCCAGGCACGGAAGTAAAGGCGCTCAGATTCTAAGAAATTCATGGCTGACGTTGACTTATTGTAAGATCGTTTGAATCGAGGAAGTAGTTTTCTCCAGGTGAAAGAGAGCTGAAGTCGGCAATCGGGGGTTTGTCAATCCTACTTTAAATGAGGGGTGACGACGGGTGTGAAGACCCTTCTGAATGGATCGACCCGCTTCAGGCCATATGGAAACCCCGGGGTCCCGATTAGGAATGCCCCCATACATTCATTATGTAACACTGCTACTGCTTATGATACTACCTAATAAATACCCACAGTCGGCAGTTTTTATTGGGCTCCCTCGAATAAATCTCTGCGCTAGTCTCTTGGCAGTGGGACCCGAGAAAAGAAAAGCAATGGATAGGGTGGAAGCTGATACCGCTGCTGACCGCAAAGAATCAGCACACGGTAAAATGTAGGATACGAAGACCTAAGGCAAAGTTCAACGGGGGGATTCTAGCCAAGTCTAGCCAGATATGGATGCCCCATGCCCGTAGGTTTGGAGTAACACCAACACCGTCAAAGCTGGAAGGCACTCAGGGAACCTGGGCTGCTCCTTAGTTTAGTCACAACTAAATTATAACGTCTCAGGGACACAAGTTCATCTGAACTAAATTGAGAAACATGGTGGCCGCTTTTAAGTCTGTTCCAGAGGAATAATACATTCGAGAAAAACGTTCCCAGAGAGCTCGGATTTATGAGGTTGTAAAACTACGAGCAACTGAGACCGGACTGATGAGGTTTCTGGACCCGGGAAATAGGTATATGAGCCTGCCAAGGCCTTGCTGGCAGTGGGGAGAACCTGATCCCGGGCATTCTAGTATCTAAGAATAAGTAGAGACTCTTCCTAAGAGCCATGTATCTATGACTGCTTGTAATCCATAGAGCCATTGATATCCATCAGTTGACTTGCAAATATATATTTCTGGATGAATACACATATAAAGTCGTTTCTATCTGGTCGTGGAGGAAGTGAGGCAAACAGCAAAAAGACTTGTGCAAACCCTCATCCTTTATGCTATCACCTGGAGCCTGGGAGTGAGTATAAGAGTACCCCTGATCCCAGCTGAGCCGCTGGTGTCTATAGTTTAGAGACTTTGTATTATGCTGATATGGTTTCTGCTCACGGCGATAGGGAAAATTCTCTAGGGACACTAGGGTTGAGTTGATGCTGTAGCTATCACAGTCCTGCACAGTTAGCACGCATTGGCTACATGCCGGGAGCCTGTCATCACGCTTGAAGTATAAGCAACCAAGAATGCTAACGACCTGACCTGCGCCTAGCTTTCACATCTTACATGTCTGGGAAATAGACTTTTGTTTAACCCCCATATCGCATCAAGCTAGGAATCCTCATCTCCAGTTTAGAGGCACGAAATCGTTTCATTAAATGAGGCTAATCGAAAGAATTGGGTGCATGAGCTGGCTTTGAATATTTTTAATAAGGAAACGCCTAATAGGACAAGTAAGGAACTGAACGGCATCGTTGACAATGTTCGGTGGCGTAAACGCCTGAATTGTCTAAGTGAATTGAGCAACATTGTCCCGGTGCAAGTACTCATGGCTATAGCCAGGCTACAGGTATCATGCATCTCTAGGCTCCCTCCATCGTCTTGACACCAAATAGAAGCCAAACCCAAGAATCCAGAGCACGACCAGGATGATGGCCTGCAGTGGCGCAAAAACAGCACCCCTCACGACAACAAACCCACTAACCACAGCAAAAATACTCGGAACCAAAATGAAGGGTTTATAGGGACGACGAAGCTCTGGCTCTCTGAAACGCAGAACAATCGCTCCTAGAACGGTCAGGAAGAAGAAGGAATACTCGCCGAGGCCGTTGAACGTCAGCAAGGCTCGGAAATTGCCGAACAGAATGTAAAGGATCGGGAGTCCGGTGGACAGGATGATAGCGTTAATTGGTGCATCGGATCTGCCTGGTGTAGAGGTGCCGAAGGCGGCGTTGTTTGACTCGTTCGATTTGATGCCGACATGCCCAACGAAACCTAGAAATCGTGGAAGCCATTTCAAATTTGCAGCTGCGACAACCATGCGCCCGGCCACGAAGGAATTCCCTAGCAGTGATCCGGCAACAACCAGGCAGATTACAATTGCAGCGAGAATCCCAAATCCACGGCCAAGGAGGAGGGTGATGGCAGTCTGGAATGTTAGTATATGTCCCTTTTGGTTCACAGGCGACGACTTACCACGGCCACGCTATCGGTTGCCGAAACCACGTTCCATGGGAGAAGGACGTAGTATGCTGCATTTGCCGCGATGAAACAAAGAATGATGATCGGAACTGCGGTATTGATGGCCAACGGAAGTTGACGGGCTGGCGCTGACAATTCCGCCGACACATAGATAGCCTTGATACGTTCGTTAGGCGGGGGCTCTCTTCGCGCCGCATAGGCCCAACGTACCTTATCCCAGCCAGAATAAGCCCACAGGGCGCCATACAGCGCCGCTGAATAGTGGCCCAGGAGTTCCCAGCCGTGCAATTGGCTCCAGTCAATCAGACTTCCGTCGGGGGTTACGGTGTCCCTGAACCCGAACCACGGTTTGGTATGCCAATCTCTTGGTCCAGCATCGCGATTAATTCCCGACAGCTGAAGGATGATCACTACAACACCGGCTATCACGATGCCTGTGATCGCGACAAATTTGGTGGTGACGAAGAAGCCATTTAATCGTGTGCTAACTTTGGTGCTAATCGAGTTGGCTACGCTGACAGCGACCAGCACCAAAATCGACAAAAGCTTATGTTCGATACTACCGGCCTGGTCGGTAACACCGGCTGCCGAGGAGATGCTCTCCACAAAAACAATGCTTAGAATGGCGAGCGTTGCAGGCATCACGGCCACGATCCAGGTCCATGCCGCCAGGAATCCGAAGACGTCACCAAAGATGTATTGTAGATACGGCTGCACCCCTCCTATCCAAGTGTGAGACTATAGCTCGGTAGGAGTAAATTAGGATCACAAAACACACCTTCACCTGGAATTGCAGTCCCCAGCTCCGCCATGGTACTGGCTCCCGTCCAAGCCAGAATACCGCCGACCAGCCATACAATGAGAGCAGCTCCTGGCGATGGTACGTTGGTATCGATGGCACCGGGCGACGTGAAGACTCCACTCCCGATCACAATACTGATGACGATGCCGAATGCTTCGATGGTTCCTAGATTGCGTGCAAACGAGCGGCGCTCGGCCGGTCGCGTAGACCCGGGCTCGGGCGCAGCTCCGTATTCGGGCTCTGCACCTCCATCCAGAAGTGGCCTTCCTTCTTCATAACCAGAGGGTGTTTGAGAAATCGACATGATTAAGAGATGGAAGTGAGGTTAGAAAAAGAGAGAGAAGGGGCGATGAAGGGCAGCGAGGGGAGTCGGTCAGCGAATCACGCCATCGGCATTGCATCACGCGTTCCCCGCACATGCAGCCTCGAGACTAGCGGTATCTTTGCTATCTTGGCAGTATCTGAATTATGACTCGGCTACATGGAAAATATCCGAATAAGAGACCCCCAGAGTATACTGGTGAGCTTTCCCTTAGGGAAGAGCAACCTTCTCCCGTGTCTTCAATGCCACGACTGCCTGCCCTTGCGCGGATGACAGTCTCCCGGGCTAGATTGTTGCTGTGTGGAGTCAATGTCGGACAGAATCCCGAGCTGCCCCTGGAGACACCGGAAAGTCATCGAGTCAACTCTGCCAAACTGACGATGAGAGTAATCCTCTTGAGAGGCGAGAAGAGTGTTCTCCGTCGCGTGGAGAAGAGAGGGACACCACACTGCCCCAGACGGTTAGACTGCCAAGACGGATACGCGGAAATCCCAAGTCAGTTTGATAATTTAATCCTAAGTGAGATAGATCACTTCTCTTCCCACGAAGACTGAATAGTATCCCCATTTCCTCTTGCCATGGATGTTCCCGTCGCGGCCAATGTCCTCGGGACGATTGGTGCGGTGAGCCTGTTTTTCTTCCCGTCTCCTGATGTACCTCGAATTGAGTTCACTGACATGCGTTTCAACACAGGTATGTTGGTCGATTCAGGTATGTTACATCTTGAGAACCGGGAAGTTGAGTTAGCCTGACATTGTATCAATCAGCTACTCCCACAAATCATCATCAATTATCGGCGCCATGATACTGAAGGTCTACAGCCGTCGATGATGTTGTTGTGGGCTGCAGCCGGCGTGCCACTCGGGGTGTATAACATTGTCGAGGAGTTCAACGTCGCTCTCCGCATCCAACCTCAGATTTTAACAGCTCTCAGTCTGGCCACATGGGCGCAGTGTTTATATTATGGCAAGGTTTGAGCCCCTTTCTTGGTGCTTTCACGTACATGACTCAGGCTCTCTAGAAATATTCCATTCCACAATGCATTGCAGCTGTGGTTCCTCTGCTAGCGGGGCTGGGCGGCATTGAGGTGGGACTGGTGTTTGCCCTGAAGGCGGCCGAAAATCGCAACCTAAGTTGGCCCATGACTTTGATGGCAGTGCTCAGCGCGTGTCTTCTGGCTGCCGGCGTTCTCACGCATTACTGGGACATCTATGTCCACCGGACGGTGCGAGGCATCAGCTTCTTATTCGTTGGCATTGATGCGGCTGGAGACTTGTTCTCTCTTGTATCTGTCTGTGAGTATTTCGTTTAGCCGGCCGAGGAACATGACTGATTCTTTTCACCAAGTGTTCGAACCGACCATTGATGTTCTTGGAGTGATCATATATGGCACGGAGCTGGTACTGTGGATTGGGATCTTTGTATGCGGTGGCGTCTTCAACCTCCGACCTTGGATCCAGAGTCGCACGAAGAAGCGCGATGAAAGGGAACAGGAACCTGACCCGGTGTCTTTGCATGACATGCCATCTTCGACGTCCGTCTTCCGGACGGCTTCGGGGTCGGGTGTCGTTGCTAGGAGACCGCGAGCTCATGTGTCTGGGTTTTAATCACGATTGCCGATCTACGAGGCTCTACCTTATAGACAGAGATAATCCTGATCATAGTATATATAGAACGTTGCGTCACTTTCTTGAATCTTTGGTGTGCAGAGACAGAATGGCGGGCCGAGCGTGACCAGCCGGAAAGCGTCCGACGCCGCCCCACCACTTCTCCCCGCCACCCTCGACAACCCGAGCAACTCCCTATCCCACCACCAACGTGTCTAGACCACAACCATGAGCGAACTGGATCACAGAACATCTCAGGTGCTCCGGAAGTCGTTCGCATGCGATGAGTGCAAACGACGCAAAGTCCGCTGTTCCGGGGAAGAGAATTGCTCCAATTGCCTCCGAGATGACAAAGCATGCCAGTACACCTCCCCGTCTCAGCGGCTCTGGTCGCTTCAGAGGTAGGTCTTCTAGATCTTCAATTTGGCTGTAAATTAAGCTAACGCGTTTGTTCAAGACGCCTCCAAGAGTCGGAGAGAATACGAAGGGATATGGAAAATGCCTGGAAAGCATACCTGCCCACGGTTGAGCTGCAAGAAGCAATCCGTAGCACACGGAGCAGCCCTCCAGACACAGCCGCGACCGCGAAAAGGAAGCGCAAGCTGAGCAACGAAGTGGAGCATCCTACCGAACAGACCTCGACGAGCATCACGGAGCACAGCAATGCAGAGGACTACGAGTTTGACGAGTCGCAAGACTTTGACAACTCGATTGACGGCATGGGGTTCCTGACGGTCGATCCGCACAAGGCAGGCTATACTGGTCCCCAGTCTGGCATCGCCGCCTTGAAGTTTCTGCAGTCGCTCCCGCTTTACCTCCCACTGAATAGCATCAACACTCCCTCGTCGCTCGATGAGGACGGCCTTCCGACCGCATCTCAGCCAACCGAGGTATTGAACCGCTATATCGATGAGTATTTCTCCCTCTTCCACCCCGCCTATCCTATTCTTCATGAGGGTACGTTCCGTGCTCGAGTATCAGGTATGTCTCCCAACGTTGACCACCTGGAAACGCCCTGACGACCGGTAGGTGCGCTTGCAAAACCCAAAGATGGATCTTGGCCCTTACTATATAGCATTGTCCTTGCAATCGGGGCCTTTGTGGGCGACTCGAACGTGTCAAAATGCGATATTCCATTCTACCAAGAAGCGCGTCGGCACTTAACGATGGACGTCCTCGAGAAGGGGTCGTTGAGTTATGTCCAAGCCATTACGCTGATGGCGAACTACCTACAAAAGCGCAACAAGCCAAATGCGGGGTTCATTCTTATCGGCATTGGCTTTAGCATGGCCCTCGCCATAGGGTTGCACCGGGAATTCGCTATGCCGAGCACGTCACCGTTCACAATGGAAATACGTCGACGAGTCTGGTGGACACTGTTCGTTTTTGTTTCTGGGGCACAGTTGACGCTAGGAAGGCCGGCCGTGTCTCTGGTTGGCGTGAACATCAGACTCCCTGCGAACTTGGATGACCATGACCTTGCCGTTGATATGGAAGAACTGCCCGATTCGAGACCAGAAGCAACGATAACTTCATGCTTGATCGCCCAGGTCAAACTGGCTAAGATCGCCAATGCTATCCAGGTAGAACTTCTAACGCACTACCGACCAACCTACGAGAAGGCCGTAAAGCTAGAGGAAAATATCGCCCATTGGTGGAGAGAACTTCCGCCCTACTTTCATCCCGACGCGCACCTGCGACCGCATCTTGAATTGGCAAAACGAGTGCTCATATGGAGATCATTTCATCTGCGTATTGTTCTCAATCGACCATTCCTCTTCGAAGCTATAGCTACAAGGTCGGAGTTAAGTACAAGCGCGGGGCCTACCAAGTCTTGCCTCACGGCTGCAGACGAGTGTGTTGTGTCCATTTGTGGATTCCTCGACTCCACCGACAATAGGAAAAGGGGAATAGCTTGGTACGCTACGTACTGGTTGATTACAGCAAGCTTTGTCCAGGCGACGTGTTACATATATTGTCCCTCGCATCCGCTGGCCCAAAGCTGGAAGAACCACCTACAACAAGCGGTTAGTTGTCTGGGAAGACTTGGAGCCTCGCACGACATGGCGTTACGCGCTCAAAACATTCTGCAAAAGCTTCTTGGTAACGTTCCCTTTTTCCCATTCTTGGGGGGAGTGACTAACAATCAACAGAGCAAGGGTGCGAGCACGACATGGGCGAAGGGTTCGGCGAGAACCTCACGGCTACCCCCTTAGGATCGTCTGTAGTGCCCACTGCAACATCCCAAAATCAGGCAATCTATAACCCGTTGTCAATGGGTCTAGAGGATAGTCTGACTTGGTATCCGCAAGGCGCATCCAATGCAGAGCTTTTGGATGCGGCCGGTGGTTTTATGATTCAGAACCTTCTTGAAGGATCCGATGATTATGCGGGAGCCCCGTGGATGCCAATTTAATTGAGGCTTCCACAAAGCTAGTTAAATTATTACGGATCATTCTATATCAGCGATTAAAGTTGGTCCTCTTTTCCGACGGCCTTGGCCTATCCGATGATGATCAAGGGACATATCTCGCCCAGCCGGATATCCATGCTGATATACTATATGGAAGGATTCATATTGAACGGGTTTCGCGTGTATTTGACGGATACATGGAAAGAGAAGAATCTCTATTCCCGGCCAAAGGCCTTGCGAAATACATGCTATGACTACATGTGCGAATAAATGTCATAAGACTCTCGCCTAATCGACATGCTCCGCGCTAGGCGAATCCCGGGCCTTATAAGGGACGACATACTGAGACTGCTTTGCGTTCCGCTGGACCTCTGCATCTTCATGTTCGATGAACCGGAGTGGACGGTTTGTCGAAACGGCATCTGGATCACTGACCACAATGAGCGGCGGGTTAGAGCGATAATAGGCGTCAATGTCTTCCAGCGTCCGGTTTGCTATATCGCAGTCAGTATGGAAACAACGAGATCGTGTCAAAACTTTCAATGAACATTAACGAACCTGTCTCAGGGTACAAGAAGTAAATTGTTGGCAGAAAGACCGCATTCATAACCGTCCACACGATCCAGAATCTCCATCCAATGTTTTGAATTCCGATGGGTGTGATCTCGACGATAGCAAAATTCGTGATCCTTGATCGTCATGTCATGCGTTAGTTCCTAAGTAAGGATCGACTCCAAGGACAGTTCGAATCTTACCAGTTTGTTGCCGTCGAGACTGCTGCTCCTTTGGTCCTCATTGATAATGAGTTGATTTCAGTCGGATACAACCAGGGCACGCCGAGCATGCCGATTCCAAACGCCACATGGTATAAAAAGAAAAAGGCGACTGATGCAGTGGCGTACACCTGATCCTTTTCGGCGAGACTAAGGAGAATAGTAATAACCAGGAACGAAACAAACTGGCCAAATCCAGACAGCATCATTAATCCTCGGCGACCAACTCGTTCCACCATGGTGACGGCCATGCAGGAGAAGAAAAAGTAAGACGTTGCATTGCAGGCTGTCAGCAGTCGTGACATGCTATTTGAGAGACCGACCGAGTTTATGAGCACTAGGGGGAGGTAGTAGCTCATGATGTTGATTCCTACGGGAAGGTATCAAACGTTAGTGAAAGTGAAAGAAAAAAAGGTTGTTACAAGACTCACCCTGGAATTGCTGCATCGCTTGTGTGCCAGCCCCTAGAAGCAATCTCCGGAGGGTCTTCGTACCGTCAGACTTGGTTCCCTGCAGAAGATCCCGCCACCGAACAGCTTCTTCCCTCTCATACTGAATACTAAATTTGATCTCGTCATGCTGAGTGGTGATATATGGGTCGTCGACAGCCTTGGCCTCAATACATGCGAGCACTTGAAGTGCCTCGTCCTTGCGACCATGAGAAATGAGCCACCTAAGAGTGTGCGTCAGTGTATTCTGTGTTTCGCACCGGATGAGAGCATAGAAACCTAGGAGACTCAGGAAGCCAAGGTATGGTAAGAAACAGCACAAATATAAAGAAGAACTGCAAGGCAATTGGCAAACGCCACGCGATGGCTCCCTCGCGGAAGGATAGGCCGTAATTGATCCAATTGACAATACAATAGCCGCCGACGTTCAGCCCCAGTTCAAATATTACCAGCTTTCCTTTCCATTTCGCCTGCGCTGTTTCGGTTTGCCAGATGGGCGCTGTTGCTGTATTGATGCCGTTGCCGATTCTGCGCAGTGTCAACATCTTTCAATTCTGGGTGCAAAGGAAGGTGGTTTCAATGGCACTAATTACTTACCCCAGCACAACCCGACCCACGAACATTTGCGCCAGACTGTACGAAGACGCCTGAAGAATGGTTCCGATGGCCATAATGACGGTCCCTAGCAGGATGCATTTCTTTCGACCCAATCGGTCCCCGACGGTGAAGGCTAGAATGGCACCGAGAAAGCAGCCAACATCATAAATGGCAGTGACTGTTGAAAGTGTCTTGGTTTTAGTAGGGCCGACCAGATCATGGAGTTCGAGGAAGTCGTCTGTTACAACAACGCCGCCTTGAAATGGATATTAGTCGAAGAATATACAGCGACGAAGGAAGGAGCGACTGACTAAAGACACCTTGATCATATCCAAACAGCGTCATATCGGTGCCACAAGCAACCTGCAGTTCATCCCCAGGATATTAGAAAATTGTCGAACACAGTCGAATGCGATATAAACTCACTGTCAGCCAAAACGTGAGCCATCCTCCGGTCATTCCGAAGTACGGCTTCTTTGCGGATACCATCGTACGAGCTAATCGTCAGGGTAGCAGAGCGTACAGCCTAAGAGTCTGGAGAAAACATTGCGAGGAGTGCCGCCCCCCAGCCCGATCTTATACCCTCTCCCATTTCAATTCGACCCGGAAGGGGCAAACACAGTGGCCCGACGGGTTACATCTCAGACTAGAGACTAGACCAATCCGGAATGCGGGGGAGCCAGACCGTGGGGGAACATAGAACAAGATGCCGTTGATCGGCCTGAAACCCAACTCGTGTCATGCGATGAAGATTCATTCAATCCGGCTCCCTTCCCCTCGAGTGACCATCTCGGTCTTGTCCGTAATTGGTGGAATCAAGCTGCAAATCGACGCCCAGTCTGTCTTGGTTTGGGATGCCAGCGGGGGTGCAGTGCGTCATGGTTGATGGCTGAGAATCCGGGGATGGCACGCCAAGACTCTTCTCCTTAGGGTTACTCCGGCCTCCCCCAGACCGTGCATCCGTCCAATCACGGCGTTATCCCCGAGGGCTCTCGGATCACCCCCGAGACTCTCCTGGTCTTAATTAGCCTTTTGTCACCCTGGCGGGTCGACGGGCCCCTTTCGGCTCGCTGGTCTGATGCCCTCGGGGCGTCATACTGATTCGGACGGGTTACTACGCCTGTCAGACCAAACAGCAAAAACATGTCCTGCTTGCGGGGCCCGACACGAACCTACTTGTCTACGAAACCTAGGCGATGACAAACTTTGTAACCGGCACTGCTATTTTTGATCAAATCATAACGTGGAGCATATCCTCACTAGTTCACATCATCAGACATAGTCCAATTCAAACGTTGCCATGAGCCGAGCGCTCAATGGCTGACATGATTTCGTTTTCATTGAGCAACCCTTTCTCGATCACAACATCTAGGAATGGCCTTTTTTCTGCTAGGGCTGCGCGAACAATTGTCGAGACCTGCGCATAACCAAGAGTAGGCACGAGGGCAGTGGCCAATGCACTGGATGCCAGCAACTGCTTCCGCGAGACATCTCCATTTGCAATGATACCGTCGATGCATCGACGAGTGAAGGTCTCGGTCGCCCCGGTCAGTAAATAGATGCTATCGAAAAGGCGATCGCACACCAGTAACTCAAAGTGATTGATTTCCAGCATGCCTTGCTGGCATCCCATTGCAATCGCGGTGTCGTTACCCGTAATCGCAAGGGCCACTTGACATACCGCGATAGGGATTACCGGATTTACCTTTCCCGGCATAATTGAGGATCCGGCCTGGACTGACGGTAGAGTGATCTCGTTAATCCCGCCATTAGGGCCGGAGGACAAAATGATCAGGTCATTGGCGATTTTCCATAGAGAGTTTGCGGAATTGCGCAATTCCGCTGAAAGACGCGCGCATGTGTCCATGTTTTGCATACCGTCAAACGCGTCATTAGTCGGTTGTATATTTGCGTTGAATAAGCCCGACATATGCCGGAACACAGCACTTTTGTACCCTGGTTGAGACCCAAACCCAGTCCCAATAGCTGTTCCTCCCAAGGGAACCGTCAGGAACTGCTCACGAATTGCCTCAAGCTGCTCTGCGTGTCGTCGGACGACCGCTTCGTAGCCTCCAAATGCCTGGCCGAGGGTCATGGGTTGCGCATCTTGAAGACAGGTCCTGCCAAGTCGGAGGACCGATTGATATTCCTGACGTTTCCTCGAGAATGCTTCAGCCAGCTGACTAAGGGTACGCAGAGCCCCTTCCATTGCACCATACACTGCCAGCTTCATAGCGGTGGGAACTACATCATTCGTGGACTGTCCTAGATTGACGTGATCGTTCGGATGGACGAAGCTGTAGTCTGAAAGCTCCCGGCCAGAGGCGCTCGCCACGATATTTGCAATCACCTCGTTCACATTCATGTTGGTCGAGGTACCACCTGAGCCCTCTAGCATATCAACGACCAGATGTCGGTCGTGTTCTCCGGTTTTGATTTCTGCGCAGGCTGAGAAGATAGAATCTGCCTGTTCCGCCGTCAGGCTACCAACTTCACGGTTTGCAAGAGCCGTCGCTTGTTTTATCGTGGCGAAAGCTCTGATGAAGGTCGGCCATGTTGCGATAGATCGACTGGAGAGGGAGAAATTTGTGAGCGATCGATACGTGTTGATGCCGTATAGTACATCGGCTGGGATTTCTAATTCGCCAAGACTATCTTTCTCAATCCTTGACCTCTGCATCCGCAAGGTCTGCATGGAATTCTTGACTTGCATAGTTACGCTCATAGCGCTAGTCCTCGGTATGTCCGGTTTCGGTAAGTGCAGTGAAGTTTGTCGATAGGTCTTGGGTTGCCGTTCGCTGGCCTTGTGGGATCGTCGCTTTGCAATACACTAGAGGTGGAGCTTGGATTAAGAGTCAGTCGCAGGTAATCAATCAGATGGCCGTTTCTTAGATATATGGCCTACTTACGTGCGTCGAACCAGTGCAGGAATATATGTATCTTCTCTCTTGAGCCTCTGCGGTGGGAAAGATTTGAAGCGGAGTAGCTTTGTCACCAGCGGGTGAAGCAAGATAAATACACACGATGGATCACGTTTTCAAAACGCCATGTCTTCCCAGCATGGTGTCCAGATGAGTGAATTCTACCGCTCCATCCGATAGGACCCCACAGTCAGCGTCGGCCGCTACGGCCCATGTGTAATATATTATTGGCTGTTCATGCATCCAGGTTCTTAAGCAATCCATAATCCACGCCATTGAGAACATTACGACGACAAGTGCGGACACATGTCTTCACCCTAACATCATTGCGAGAGTCTGTGGATCCTCAAAGACGCCATTTGTCTTTTCCCTTCCGAGTGCGCCTCCAATGACTTGGCGGATCCAAGCTTGGCGACCAAGTCTTGTTCTCTGGCCGTAGCGGCCGAAAGGACCCACCGGACTGGTCGCCATGCCCTACGGTGTACTCCGTAACGTTATCCGTCTGTCTCCAAGGCCGCGATCATTTGTCTATCCAAAGATAACTTATATTGGTGACAATGGTCTATGGAAATGTTGACAAATTGACACCGGGGCCGCTGGCGTGGTAACATACATGGCTTTTTGAAATCAGGTCCTGTTTTAAAATATACCACATCTATCTACGGAGTAGTGTGATCAGACGCTCTAGCCTAATGCTGCCGTTGCTTATCCATGACTTCTTACATGTTCATCGTCATCTAGCTATTGAATTTGTCAGAGTGTAATATACCCAATTAATTTTGTACATACAATGGTCCTATTCTTAGCCTGTATATTGTAACAAATTGATAAGCTCGTCCACATCCAATGACTACATCCCATTAATCGAGAAGCCATATGTATACTCTACTCTTATAGCAAGACCAAACAGACAGACTAATAATACCAATCCTACCTTCCTTCCCATCCATCTACCTCAATGTCAGACGGCAAAAAGGAATTGAAAACAAAAAACATACAACAGCCGGGATTCGCTGGTGGTCACCCACCCAACTACTAACCGGCCGGCGTGTGGCTTAAGTACGGCTGAGCGGACGGGAAGCCCTGTTCTCCACACCCTGTGGTCGTATGTACTGTATCTGCTCAACATTAAGCATGATACATACAGAAGTACGCCAGAGCATCAAGATCCAATTTTGAAATGGATCACCAGAGTCCTTGTTTCCAGCATCTGCCATAATAAGGGCCGCGTAGTGATCCGATATATGTTATAACCATTATCATACTGTGTGGGCTGACGTATTAGGAACGGTTATGAATCCCTTGCGCCTCTCTACGGGCCTGTTGACACAATATAGGTAAGACCGGCTATTGTCTATTGTTATCTTATCATAGATGCTTCATGGCTACTTCCTCCGTGCCATACAGTGTATTGTTGGCTCTCACATTACCCGAACGTCTAGGTGCTTCTAGTGTATATTTTACTGGAAGTCGTGCTTGTAGTTCTATCGAAGGCCAAAGTTTTGGGATTTTTACTCGGTCTGTTTACCTCGAGCTTGTGGATGCCGAAACTACCGAATTATACTACATACCCTGGCCCGGGACTGCAATTCGCCCTTCGCCGATTGAGACAGCTTCGCCCTGGAGCAAAACCTCGGCTATTTTCTCTCCATCCTCACTCCGAGCAACCCGGACATAAATATCATTTCTCCTCCCCATCTCCACTCCTTGGATTATGTGATAGTGGAAAGGTCCGCTGCCCTGGTCCTTTGGCTCTCTCAGTGCCAAGAAGCAGGCCAGTGTAGAGGATGCGCTACCCGTTCCGGGGTCTTCCCAGGTGATGAACATCCTTGTTCTAAGCTGTCTGCATCCTTGACTATCCTTTCCCAAGTCGACATAGTACTTAGTCCCGATCAAGCCAAGGTTCCATCCTTCATCCAAAAATTGGGGGTTTACGCAATCCTCAACTAATCCGCTAGAGATCTTGGCTAGAGTCTCGGCATCGCGGACGGCGGCTAGGACAAATGAGAGTCCATTCACAATAGACACGGCGGGCGAGGCATCAGACACTGAGGAAAGGTTGGACGGAATCCGCGCCTGATGTATGTGTAAATCAACTGGAATGTGCGCGCTCACAAGACCGGTTGTTACATCCTGCGAAACGGGGATATGACCCGCTTTAGTCACCAAGTCTTTCAAACTTGCAGAGATAGCCGCTCGATAGTTCCGAAAGATATAGGCAGCAGTTCCAATCATAGGATGGCCGGCGAATGGTATCTCACATTTTGGCGTAAAGGTATCGATGGCGAGAGACTCGACAGGGGTCTGGCAATCTTCGGATGGTTCATGTAGAAAAATTGTCTCCGAGAGATTAAATTCCACAGCAATCTTTTGTTTGGTTTCCTGAGATAAAGAGGATTGAAAGCTTGCAGGTACACGCACAATTGCCAGTGGGTTTCCTAGGAATGGGGTGTTTGTGAAAACATCCACCAAAGCATAATTCAGGAACATCTCGAATTAACCTTCTAGGGTATAATATAAGGGAACTCGAATGGCGAGGATTAAATAACAGCAATGTTCCGCGGGCGCAGAGATGTCGTTTCGCTCCTCTTATAGGGTTACCGTGAAATCTCCTAAGCCCGTCCGTACGCCTTGCTGTCATTGCCGGATATTCGCGGCGAAGGGGCCGAACATCGGTTAGATTGCGGCATCGGCTCGCTCGGCAGGTATCCATTTTCATTGAGTCATTGACATTGTCCTAGCCAATCGCCTAGCTCCTATTCTTGCCATGTAGTCTCTTCTAGTAGTTTAGCACTCGTTGTTAAGTCTCGGGGTATTCATTAATTACCAGCCGAGCATCCATTTCTAGCAAGATCGATTCTCCTGAGGCATCCTCTACGCAATCTGTGTGCATTATAGGTTATGTAGAGGATACAGTACTTCATATAGCTCTATTAAAACAATCCATTTTCTTATCTTTTCTTATCTTTCTTCTTTGTATTGAGTGATAACCGAATTCTTATCTTTACTCGATACTTACTCTAGGACACCGCACTACTTTAGTTCTCTAAGCGACAAAAATTCATTATATCTGTAAGAGAGGAAATTGCCGAACCCCTAGGTACGCGCCAAAGGAATGGCATCGAAGTCTTCAATCATGAAATTCCGCATCTCCTGCAAGGCACCTGCCATCTCCGCCGTGTCAATAGCGGCACCAACCCGGACGTATCCCCTGAAATCGCCACTGTCCCCATCACTAAAGCATACACTGGCTGGACATAGAAGGACGCCACGCTTCTTGAGCAAGTGGAGACAGAGTTCCTTGTCGTCCACTGGCCTCCCGTTGCGCGTGAACTGAAGCATGGCGGTGGTTCCTGCCAACGGCTTTTTCCACGAACATACTCCATGGTGCTCCCCCACAAACTTTTCCAGAGCGTAGATATTTGTTGCCGCCAAATGGTTCGCGCGGGTTATCAACGGCAGACGACATCGGTCGGCCAGTGCTTCTGCGGCGATGGCCTCGTCGATCTGCGAAACACTGATGGTGGTGTAATGACGCATGGCAGCACACTTTTCAAGCATTTCTCGATTTGTGGTCGCGATCCACCCGGTCCTGGTACCAGCGAGGCTGTAGGCCTTACTCAGTGAGCCGATGACGATGGCTTTGCTGTATCCCAAATCCAAGAACGACTGGGGCATCTGGGTCGTTTCTTTTTCTGGGCGAAACAGCGGATAGAAGACCTCGTCGCAGAATACCATCAAGTTATGTTCCTCAGCAATGGAGACGATCTCCCGCTGCATTAAAGCTGAAAGATGAGCCCCGGTGGGATTATTCGGGCTGTTCAGCACGATCATCTTAGTGTTCGCCTTGATCGACGACCGCAGAAAGGCCAGGTCTAATTCCCAGCCTCCCTCTGAGGGATTCAGCTTCCAGAGAGTCACTTCTGCCCCGAGCATTCGAGGCGTCTGGTACAGTTGCTCGTAGGTCGGATACATGACAATGACGTGGTCGTCGCGCGACAGAAGGGCCTGAAGGATGACTTGGTTGGCAACAATCCCGCCATTGGTCGTTAAAACGCTGTCTCTTGTCACGGCTGGGTTCCGGTATAAGGCAGCAATGTTCTTGCGCAAGCTGTCTGATCCTCGCATTGGTCCGTAGCTCAGCTTTAGCGTTCTAGGTGATAAGTTCTGCGAGGTCGTCGCTTTGTGGAGCGACAGTTCTTCGAGCTCGCCGAGCGATATACTCGATGCACAGGTCGTGGCGAGGTCATATTTACAACCATCTTCAAGTTGCTCAATCCACTAGAAGGCAAATGATCGGTTAATTTCCAATGGCGAAGTGACGAAATCTATTCTAGAATGTAGTATACGGCACATAGCAATAGGGACTCACAATGGTAACTTCAAATGGAGGAACGTGGACCATGTTGTGATCGATTAACTGTGGCCAAACTCAAGAAGACAAAATTGGAGTGCTTTTGGGCCAGAGCTACACGGAGTAGTGCCATAGGCCTAGCCCCTGCTTAAATTACTTACCAATAATGAGTCAACACTGAGGTCGGCCCAGGCGCCCGAATTATACGCAAATTTCGGAGACCCTCCCCGAGATATTATATAATCTTCGCCAACACCGGTTGTACCGTACCGTACCGCATAGGTAGGTATGTACATACATAATCCACATCCAAACGTATTAACATAATTTTGCCCTGTGCTGTTCACGACTCGCGGCTGACAACCCACTACACAACTAACTCATCCCCATGTCTCTCCTACGATCCTATATGGGTTAAGTGAGAGAGGACAAAAGATTGGTTCCCTTCCAGAACCCGCTGGCGCTCTTGGAGCCTTAGTCTGTGACCACAACATATGACACCTACAAACGCGGCGCAGTTTTTTACAAACTGGCAGCATATTTCAATCTAAATAAAGACAGCCATACTATGTAGTCCCAGCTGGCGCTTATCAATATAAAATTTATGATAAATAAGGCTCAATACTTAAAAGCTTGCGTCTTGCGCAATCAGGAACGTTATATATCTCCTACCACCCAAAGTACTGATGTACTAGTTATTAAATTATCCTAAAAGCTTAGCCATCGTTTTTAAGCATATGTATGAGATCTTTTCATCTAATCAATCTAGTTAGTTAGTGCTACGGTGTTTTTAAAAATCGATCTGCGCCAAGACATTAGTCACTACTATCTACAAGAAATCCATTACCTGCTAAAGCTGTAGGGTTCACATAATTGGAGATCGGGGCCATAACACAGGGCAGAAGTGAAGTTAAATTTAAGAGTAGTATTCGCTTTGGAGTTAGATAGTTGGAATTAATCTAGTGATGGAAATTATGCATGTGGGGTATTGATGAGAATGTGCTATCTATAAGAAATCAATGCTGCGTGAGAAATTCATCATGGCTTGATCTCAAAAGATAATAAGATACTGCGTTAAAGGGTCTGATATGCATTCACTACAACCAGTACTGAACTCATAATATTTGGGTAAAACAATGTTCAGTCTAGAGAGAATCTGGTCGAGCAGCAGGCAACGGAAGGTGCCCCAACTCATGATTCTGCAGAGCCGAAGAGTACGAGTTTTAGCAGTTCTATTGTCGCTGCGGGTTTTGGTGAATGTGTTTTGCTTCGATTCCTGAATCATTACTTGGTCTTCTGCTAGCGGCCGGATTAGCCGCATTGTAAGAATTAATGCGAGCCAGCCATAGGTTTTAGTCAAAAATGCAACCGTATGCCCCGGTTTCGTCCGCACAGGAATTACACTCCGAGTATGCTAGGCACAGGTAGAGCTATCCCCCGTCGGCGGTGATTGGGATGTTAGGGACCTGGACAACAAATCAGACTGAGCGGGAAGAGCAATGGTCGATTTTTCGTGTATCCCTTCTTCGCCGCAAGGAGCCTTGGCTTACTGTTGGACCTTTTAGCCCTTTGGACCTGTACGACGACCGCAATTGCTAAGCTATCATTCAACTCTATCCTACATATGAATCCTTTGCGTCGTATCGTGGTATTGAAATCGTGAACTTACTATGCCGTTTCCGCCACTAGGGTGTCTAGTCAGCACTGCTTTATCCGTTCGCATCGCCAGTGAACCACAAACGGAATGATTCAAAAGTCAGATCCGAATTATCAGTCCCACTGTCTGCATGAACTTTTTATCAGTGTTGTAACATGTTATTCCATTTTGAAAATTTCCAAGAAGTGCCGTTACCGGGGGGGCAGGGGGGCACTGGAAGGTACATTCGTAAGTGCAGTTGCAAGCATGGTTGTTGGATAATCTTCAGGTGTTGAATTCCAGGGCCAACCCCAGACACCGTTCGGAATGTGAGAGATGGGAGGAGAATGTCTGCAGAGCGAAGGACGTATTTCAGCGAGTATATGACTTCTGAACCTAGGCTCCGCCGTTATGTACGGAAGAGATGTTCAACTCAGGGTATTATCTAGCGATGAGACGATGACACTGCGCCGTATTGCCGAGAGGGCTAAGGAGCCGTGGACTGATTCAGTCGGGGTCATTAGATACCCTCTGCTTCATTTCCGCTTTCTCACGAGGTATCTTGCTCAAATCTGAAAATTTCACCTCAACTAAAAACAATACCATGTACCGCTCCTCATGAAGAACCCTGATCTTCCCCCAATCCGTGTCGAATATAATCACATCGTTAGTTTCTTCCCGTGGCAGCACAAACAGCTCTCGCTCTTATGAGATCTCATCGAGCAATAAGCAATCCCATGTTGGTTTATTTTCGTTAATGGCTAGTGCTATAGGGACGTCCTTTTCTGATTCCATCTCTCATTCCCCTGTGGGTAGCTGCCAGCAGTCTTCAAGCGCCCCAAATGACACCAAATCCGTGATGTACTTTCTCGTCAACAGAGAAACACTTATTGCCGCCCACAATCTCCATCTCTTCTCCAATAATACTCACTGATGGGATGTCGGGCTCGAGACCGGACTGCGGAAGTGTTTGGTCGACGTGAGAGGCGGTCGTCTCGTTCTCGCGGAATGCATAGACGGTATCGCGAGCAAAGTCCTCAAGGCTATCTGAGGTATGATGCAACCTTTTGATCCCTAAATGTGCTTCTGGAGAGATACCAGACCTATAGATAGTTGTTATGAAGTAACTTGAGCTGTAGGGGTCGCACTTGACAACCCTTAGTGCCTCTGGTTGGGTATGATAACATTCGGTCTTATCGTGAGCTGCAGGCACAGTCCCTACAACGGAATCACCCCAGTATACTTCTCTCCACTACGCCACCTTTTCCTCCTACCGGCACTTTCTATCCAACCCAACTCAACCTGATGAACGCCATCTCGCATCTCGATGGGGCTGTTCTACTGTAATCATTGGCTTTCCTACGGCACCAGCGATATCGTATAGTTCCAACCGCACATCAACGACATCCAGTCATCGACCGCCAATCAACTCTAAACCTAGCAATTTCTCTAAGCGCTGCTACTCAACAAAAGTTCTGGGCTACCAGGTACTGAAGGCAGGACTCTAGTGTTAGCGCACCAGGATAGACGGATTCTATATCCTGCCGCTGACATGACATATCTAGTTACTTGCGGAGAATGTAACCGCGACGCTTGTTGAACAGTGGACTAAAACTCCGGATGAGGAACTGATTATATACGCCTAAATCATTGCAAGTTCACATCGGGTTTAAATATGTGGCGTGGAGTGCCCTTCTTGACTCAGGTGTCCATCCTCAGTAGCCCTGCCTTCTCGAAAATATTAGGGTTCCTCGAAAACGATTCCTCTCCGCAAAGATGCGCAGTCACTTCGTGTTCGCAACTGTTCTTTTCCACGCAGGCGCTCTAGCGTTTCCTGCGTATACAGGGGGTCCAGACATTGTGGGCGAAAACGGCTACACCAGTGCCCCTTATCACGGTCCCTACACAAGGACACGCACCACCACTGGGGCAGTCCAGACTCCAGCAACATTGGCTCCATCTATCGAGCCGAAACCGTCGAATCCAACGGCAACATATTATAATAGCGATGGGGTCCCACAGGAGCCTATGCCGGCTCCTTATGTCCCTGCCGGCGGATTGGGGACGAACGGGACCCTGCCCCGATACATGGTTGAGAGCGATTGAGACTTTGAATCTATTGCTCTAGGTGTATATCAAGCATACATCCGAGCTGGACCTCTTCCATGATGGCCTTGCCCGTTTTAGCGACGACGAATTCGAGGCGGCCGGTCTGGGCCCTGAGGTACGGTCTCTGATTGAATTCATGGCCAATCAGGAGGTCGGACATGCGATGCTACTGATAAATGTGCTGGGAGAAGCTGCGCCAAAAGAATACGTCTATGATTACCCGTACAGAACAGTACGCGAGTGGGTTGACTTCATGCAACGTGTTACTCGGTTCGGGGAGTCCGGCGTTTTGGGTTTCTTGTCGCATTCAGACCCCCGCCAAGTCTCGCAGATGCTATCGCAGTCGATCGCAGTGGAGGCACGCCAGCAGATGGTTCTCCGCCAGCTGTCAGGCCTTGCACCAATGCCTGTCTAGTTTCAGAACGGTTGGCCACAGTCATGGCAGTGGACCATGCTGGCTCCCTATATTAGCTGCTGTCCGGAGGGAACCACACGACTTGCCTGGCAGAACTTTCCCAGTCTGCACATTCTCAAAAACCCGAACATCAACCGCGTCGACGCCAAGGAGACTCGGCAAGATGGGAGCGAGACAGTGGGCGACCGAATCACCGACCCGTCCATCGCGGACATCCCCAATGAGCAGGGCTGTATCAATGCGGAGGAAGTTGGAGATAACTGTGCATCAGCCATTGCCAGGAATTGGTCTGAGCCTCTTCCATATCCTGGCAAGCAAGTGTACTTTGAGTGGGATGCCCCCGGCCAGCAAGTTGGGCCTAACAACTCCTACATCACCGCCACCACCGCGAGCGAGCCCAAGTGCGTCGGATGGAGCAACCAGCTGAATCTCACCTACTCTCTCTTGACAATAACGGGGCCTAACCGAGGATGGACCGAGCAACCTAGCGGCTTTGTGTTCGGTGATGATGGAATCATAAACGACACTATGGCAGTCATGCTGACTGACGTGGACTTGTTCGTGACACCTTTCAACACGACGCAACTGAACCCGCATATCGTCGCCCTTGGACTTTACATGGCACGCTGATGGGCCATTAGAAATGGCCTGGTCACGGATATTATTTGTGTGGCGTATCGGGTGCGAATATTCTAAAGTAACGTGTGAAGGGATAAGCTGTGCGAATGTCATGTGGATTACTGAGTGAAGACCTCATCGTTGCCTGAATTTGACAGACTGTAGTAGGCTTTTAATAGAAACTTTTATTGATAATAAATAATCAATCTAATATATCTAGATAGAAAGTTTTCTTGCTACATCAATCAATTATTTGAGCAATCTTTGAGAGCACCGTCGATGTATTACTTTATTCAATTGGATCAAGGACTGAGCTAGGTTCAGTAGTTGTAGATAACTAGCCCACAAAACATTTTCCAAGGATATCTTGCACCATTCCCCGCTATCTCGTGACATATCCTACAGCAGATAGCGGAAGCCACGAATAGTCCCGTCTTCAGCATCTCTTCTGTCCAGCTGTCGATTAATCCTTTGAAGAAGGAGGCGGAAAACGGTGGCAGTAAGTATCGAAAGCAACGATGTCGCCGCATTGACACTCATGGCAAGTATAAATCGAGGAGCATCACTATCTGGATAGAGATAGGGTGTATATATCGATGAACAATTGGCGATTGCATTCGCAAGTGCAATAGCTGCAGCTCGTTTCGACGATGGTTTGGGAATGGTGTTTGAGACCCAGGAAATGCCAATGATGAATGCCGTGTAGACACCCGGCAGCATGATCATCATCGCAAAGTATCTTGCCCCGATGCTTGTGGTGGCTGCGGAGATGATGAAGCCAGCAACCGAGATCCACAGTGGCAGGGTGAAATGAAGATAGCGCTCGCCGGTACGGTCCGCATTTCGGGAGACACCCATTGCGACAATACAAGATAGTATGTACGGCGGTACAGTGAGCAATAGGGTGTGGATCCGATTCTTACCCAAACCGCCGACTACAGTGGGAAAGAAGTTGTTGATGGTGCCGCTAGAAACAGCGCCGAAATTGAGAACCACTAGGAGCCACGTCTTCCAATCGATCACACAGTCTTTAAAGCCTTTGATTAAGCTTGGATCGTCTTCAGCATCCCAGTCTTCCTGGCCGATGTCTTTTGCCAGCCTCCACACTGCGAGCTGCTTTTGTTGCTCGGACATTCCTCGTGTGTTGTGTGGGAAGTTTGGCAAAACGAAGTATGCAGCACAGGCAATAACGACTGTGATTGATCCCTTGAGTAAACATCAGCTCCTGAGAAAACACTTTATTAATGTTTTTGCAATAGCACAAACCTCAATAATAAAAATCCATCTCCATGCGAGAAGCCCTCTCACTCTTGCATGGTCTTAGTCGGCAGCTACAGTACGCAGGAAGTATCTCAACTCACCCATCCATGCCATCGTTAATACCGGCGGCAATTAGACCAGAAAATGCACCGGAGAGAAGCGATCCGCAATAGAGAATGGCGGTGCGTAAGGAAAGTTCTCGTCGAGTATACCAAGCGCTCAATGTTGCCATACATCCTGGCTACTTCGATGTTAGTTAGCGTTCCTAAAACAGAACCTAAAAATATATGATATATCACTGACAAAATATGCGGCTTCAACAAAACCAAGAATGAATCTAGAAGAGTTAGCCGACCACGCAGAATGGTTGTTCGGCTCGTGCTCTTACCGGCATACCACAAGGCCAGCGTAATTTTGAACTGCACCACTTGCGCCGCATAGAATTCCCTTTAATGCACAGTTATAAGTTGATTTGTATGGGACACCTTCCAGCCATTTTTAACTAACCCATATTATCATGCATGTCGGAAGGTAAAGTGCAGGTTTTCCGATTTTATTCAGGAATAAATTCGATGGGACTTGCATGAGAATATAACTAGATTGCATCAGTATGAAGGCACCTTTCTCTAGACACTTGACACCTACCCGACAAATAGAATGCTAACGCAAGTCTGGTTAGAAGTTAGAAATAGAAATTGTTTCAATGTATCATGGAATGGAGTACCTGATACTCAACGGACGTCAGGTTGAGCTCCTCCGTGATACCGCTTAACTTAGCTGCTGCGATCGCGTTTCTGGGAATATGCTTAGTATGCTGATACTCTATAATATAAAGAGAAGGTACCTGTCTAAGTAGTTCATGATATAGATCAAAACTAGCATTGGCATGAGCCGAAGGTCGAGCTTTCTAACCAGGGCCTTTTCCATTGCTGCTCTGTCTTCCTCTGTAGTGCCCTGGAGGGTAGGAGGCATCGCCCGAATGGCAACCACTGAGCCCAATTCGAGCTTCTCCTCGGGGGCCATCCTAGGAGTTGCGGAATTTCTCTTCTTGTCATTTGTCATACTGAGTGATATTTTCTAAGAAGATCAGTTGACTACGACTCTGGATAATGGGGACTGTGCTGGAGTATTTATATCTTTGCTATCTTATATAAAAATGCTGTTGTCTGTCCCCTTGGCCTCCAACAGGTCTTATCTTCCGTTGGGTTCGGCATTAGTCTGGTCCTATACTACATGCATCTTGGATAGCGCTTCCCCGCATAAGTAAGTTGGGGTTTGGAAGGATTGTTGATCGCCACAGTCGGCCGCTACGGCTGCGCTCGTTCCTATATGGTTGCACGCCTGATAAGAAATTTCTCCACTCCTAGAAGAAGGATTGGTTTGAGCTTTGGCTCTTTTTGCCGTAGCGGCCGTAGCGGCCGATGATAGGCGAACATGGGATGTCGATGGATGGCTCGGGGTCCCCAGAAAGTGCGGGGTACTCGGCATGCTCACACCATCTCTTAGATTAACACAAGACATGAGGGGACAAGTTGACCGATTATTGTTGAGCAGGGGGGGTGTCCTTGCTGTATACCCAGTATGGAAACAGCCGAATGCTTGGCATGCTGCACCTCGGGCATCCACGAACTACCCCAGAAAATAACTGTGCCAAGCCCCGTCTATAGATTCGACGTGAACGAATCCACTATTCTGACTGTACTCCGTTTATTCTTCATTCAGGCGAAATATAACTCCTCGAGTTAGTTACTGGCTTCGACCCATTGCTAGGCCAAGAAAAAGGCGCGTGTCGACTAGAAGCTACCTGGGCCTTGTCTCTTCCTTTTGGGTATTTCACACATAGTCTGCAATTTTCCCAACATACATGCAGTTCAGTACCGGTTTTGTTTCCATGAATATATTTTGCAGATTTTCTTACCTACGCAGCTAGCACACACTGTGAGACATACCCGTCAATTGGCAGAACCTTCCATAGTATATCCATAGATGTCATCGTTTTTCTTCCTCAAGAACCTTTCGAAAGACACTCTCTAGTTTCCCGAGATCTGGAGCCTCTTGACCCTATTCCATTGTCCCATCAAAAATGTCCCTCCAATCCAGCCTCATACTAACTTCCCCACTCTTCGCAGCCGCAACAATGGCCAGACCGCACTGAAAAGCCACACGTGCAGATCGATCACCAGGCTCCATGGTGCCGGTGCTGCGCGTTTACGTGTTCTATAATCTCGTAGCATGTATCCAGATAGCGCTTGACAATAATACTATACCACCTGGGGCTGGCGGACCAGTGGTAACCGCCACCGGTTCGTTATAAGCGTAACTCTTGGTATTTTCTCACAATGGAAGAGAGTGTGTTCATCGTCCTACATGATACTTGTAATAGCTAACCTGTCCGTTTTTACAGCCACATTGTATCTTACTACCTCACCCTTATCCTGTAAAATATTGGCATCACGTCCGTGACCCAACAGAGCCTTATCAACGGCTTCCTGTAGCTCTGGAACCTTATTATGGTAGTCGCGGGCTCTTTCCTTGTCGGCCACGCTGGGCGCCGCATGCTTTTCATTCTATCCACCTGCATCATGCTCATCAGTTACATAATTATCACCCGTCTTTCGCCAATTTCGCATCTAGTGCTGTTAATGCGGTCGGGAACAGCGTGATCCCATTTCTCTTTAACTACTACGGTGGTAATCCTACTCCTCTCCTCGTTTCTAATCTAGCTGAGATCTGTCCCTACTCCTTCCGAGCCAAGGGATTGGCGGTTATGGCGGTGAACATAATGGTGGTATTGTTGTTCAACCAGCTCGTAAGTCCGATTGTGCTGGAGGCGATCTCTTGAAAGTACTATATTGTGTATATTGTCTTGTTGGTAGTGATTTTGGTCACCGTTGTTTATTTTTGTCCTAAGACGAAGGGATATTCGTTGGAGTAGATGGCAATTGTATTTGATGGTAACATGATGTTCTTGCCCCGGGGCAGAAGACATCCACTGAAGTTGTGGAAGATGAATCTAAACTCGGAATAGAACATATTGAATCAGTTCCCAAGGATTGAGTGACGGTTGGTCTTCTTTATCATGTATCTCCCCCAATGCTTGTGCTTTGATCGCACTGACTCAGAATTATCCGCATCGCAGATCAATTGGAATGATTGTCCCCAAAATCCCCGATAGAAACTTTCAAGTTTGTTCAGCAATAAGAATATTCGAACCCCTTTTCGAAGTAGAAGAGCATAGTGCTCAAGGCATAGTGCTCAAGGGTCCTGGTATTTGAAGTGCATTCAATCTTCTCAATTTACATTGATGTTACTTCAAAAGATGTAGAAAGTTTAGCGAAACATTTCATAGGTATAGTTAGCTAGAATGTTATAATGGAACCAAATATATGAGGATCAGTCATACCTCCTTATTTAATTCATTCATCACCAGCAACAACAGATTGCTTCTCTGGACAGTATCCACCAAACTAGTAGTTGTGTGGATGATACAGTTAATCAATCCCGCATTTGAAAAAAACAAAAAAAAATTACAACTATGTAGTTACTGTAATATAGACTGGCAGGCGCGCCCATCATTAGCATGGGTGGGGAGGGTGGTCAGGTGATCGGATGCGGTCGAGGGCGGCGGGAAGTGGAGAAAGATGGGGAAGTCACATCAAGAATCTTACCGATCTCACCGCGCGAGATAGAGATGACATCTTCTTTACGACCTGAAGCTGCCCAAAATACGGGATATGGCTCGGTTTAAAGGCAGATCTGCCAGTGCCTGTCAGTATTGTCGCAGCCAGAAAGTAAAATGTAGTGGTGGTAAGCAAGGGTTTCGCGATTCGTGGCCAACGCGCTCTAACCGACCGAGGAGCAGAACAACCATGCGCAAGGTGCATTTCAAGCCAGAAGACTTGCATCTTCCCTGGCCGAGAACGGATAATGACTGTTCCTGAGAGTTACGTACGGAGGCTAGAGAGTGAAATCGCACAGCTACGGCAAACGAGTGGCGACAGCCAAAGAGCCATGATTCACGCCAGCCACCGGCAACCCACAACCCCGTCGAGTAATGAACTCCAAGAACAGACACTGTCAGATCGCCTTATTGAAAACTCGACAACTGAGCACTTTGTGCGCAGGCTCAAAGGCGTGTGCTCGCATCCTCACCAAGCCAGATTCGGGATCTCTCCTTCTCCCATGACATCGAACGAAACAGGGTTCCGTGAGAGCGACGCTCTACCCAAGTCATCCAACTACACCTATGTTCCCTTGGAAAGTGATAATTTTCGTATGTCAAGTCAAGAGGTCCGGTTGCCCCTCCAGCTAACCTTCACAGGACCCAAGGTACTCGTCAAACTACCACCGCACTCTTACGCTCTTTACCTTCTGGGCCAGTTCGAATCCTTCATGGGGTCTGATTATCACTGGTACCAGAAGAAGAGATTTCGTGCTCAAGTAGATGCCATATACGATCCATCACAATCTCAGCAAATTGAAAGAACATGGCTTTGCTGCTTTTCTGTAGTATTGGCCCTAGGGGAGTCGTATAACGATACCGTCGCCCCGTCGTTTTTGATTGACACTAGAACTGGGTTCTCTACAGATAATGCTGCTCCAACAGCTTTCGACCCTCTAATTCCGGGAATTGAGCTTTTCAAACAAGCACTGCTCCTTCTACGACCGTCTTACGAAGAGCCGACAATAGACCAGGTCGAAGCCCTCAATCTCATTGTAAGCCTTTTGCGGAGCTATTGTCACTGTTGTATTGATTCTGATTCCCCATAGACATTCTACTGTTACTCTTTGAATAGAAGAAAGACAGCTTATGCATATGCTGGCATGGCCCTCCGATTGGCCGAGCTCCTCGGGCTTTCGAAACCACAGACACATCTGAGTCCATTGGAACAGGAACACCGTAAACGCATCTGGTGGACGGCGATTTGCATGGATGTGATGACTTGCATCGAGATATCGCTGACGCCCTCGAATGCATTTCATGAAGACAGTATCAACCTTCCGGATAGTTCCCACTTATCCGCAGCAGACGCCGAACAATTCTCAGACCCTCAGTATCTCACGGCGCAAATCAAACTTTGCCGTATCAAATACCGCATCATCAGGACCGTTTCAGAGCTTCGCTTTGGAGACGCCGCAGAGGCGCAGGCACTTATTGAGCCCTGTCTACAAGATTTAAATAATTGGAAGTTGCAGCTCTCTCCGATCTTGAAGTTCACCGAAGAGGGAGGGTTCTCGGATGAAACTCTGGCTTTCACCCCGATGCGCACGGTCGCATCCCTGGTGCTTCGCTATAATCAGGTAAGAAGTGCTCTCTAACGTTTGAAATGAGATACTCATGAATCAGTGTATCATACTTCTCATTCGCCCATTGCTGTTGAAGCAACTTCATGATATTATGCATGAACAAGATGATTTAATGCCTCGGAATGACTTCGCAGGCGCAAACACCCAATGTTTGCAGGCCGCAGCTAATAGTACTGCGGTCCAATTCGCTCTTTCTAAATGTCATAAAATCGGTATGTTTCTCTGACAAAGTATCGTGGATATCAACTTTTCAAAGTCCAAGCAATTTAATATCTTTACAGCCAAATTCGGATTCTGGGACTCTCTACACATATTCTCCAGCCTTACCGTACATGTGATCTCTGAGCGCCTGATAGAGAAGCGTCCCACGGCATTCGCTACTGGCCGGCCCAACATCCCATACGGTCCGGTCAGAGGTTTACTTGGAGAAATGGCTCGGGTTGGAAATGCAGCATCGAAGGATCACGAAAAAATGATACGCGACATCGAAGAACTGTTCACAGAGTCCCCATCTAATCCAGTTCTTACTGAGAGGATCGAAGACCTGGTAGATTGGCCAGAGTATATGGACGCAGGAAATATGACCTTCGAGTTCGATGAGACATTCCCTTCGTTTGGGTGGTCATGACCGGAGGCATACTGAGGGTCTGTCCCCCACAGGCTGCCGAAGGTTGTGGGTCTCGGAGATAGCCCCGGCGGCATCAGGCCGAGAGCAGGCTGTATCAACCTCGGGGCAGAACTCAGAAACAATAACATCAACATTCTCTTTAAACGGCTAACAGAAATAGCTTTTCTCGATCTCTTTCCATATCCTTGAGACCATATCATCTCCTTAAATCATCATAATGTCGCTGGCCGGAAAGGTAGCCATCGTCACCGGCGGTGCTAGAGGCATTGGAGCAGGAATTGTACGCTGTCTCAGTAAGCAAGGAGGAAAGGTAAGACGCATACCCGCAGCCAATACTATAACATGGCTAACTCCGACAGGTGGCCTTCAACTATGTCTCCCCATCTTCCAAGAGCGCCGCGGATGCTCTCGTCAACGAACTCAGCAACAACAGTAACGACGTCATCGCTATCCAAGCCGACATGACAGACTCAACATCCCCAAAGACCATCATACAAACCACACTCTCTGCTTTTCAAACGGATAGGATCGACATCCTCATCAACAACGCCGGCGCAGGTGATAATCGCTCTCTAGAGGAAGTCACCCAGGATAGCTACACCCAGCTAATGGACATCAACGTGCGCGCCGTGATTTTCATGACCCAAGCTATCTTACCATATCTGCCTAGTCGAGGAGGTCGAATCATCAACCTGTCCTCAATTTCGGCTCGTGGCGGCTACACTACCCAGTCTGTTTATGCGGCTACCAAAGCTGCCGTAGAGGGTCTCACGCGTGTCTGGGCCACCGAACTGGGACACAAGTATGGCGTTACTGTCAATGCGGTGAATCCAGGCCCTGTGGATACGGATATGTACCAGGCTGCGGGGCCGGTTCATCTGGCGCGCATGGAGGAGCAGAACAAAAAGGTTCCTGCTGGGCAAAGGTGCGGGACTGTCCAGGATATTGGGGATATCATTACATTCTTGGCGGAAGAAAGGTCGAGATGGGTGACCGGAGATGTTATTTGCGCTAATGGTGGAATGCTATATACTTGATTTTGTTTTATCTGTGTATCTGCATCTTAATTCGAGGTTTTCCAGAAAAGATCGGAGTTCCTGAGAAACGAAGCTAGTATCACCATGTCAGTTTTCCTTCAATGAGAGTTTAACTACTACAATCACCATGTTCCATCTTAGGCGCTTGTTAGAAGGAATGGCATTCCCATTTTGGGTACTCTATAGGTTACTTATGTACAGAACTGAGTACATACGACCACAGGGTGTGGAGAACAGGGCTTCCCGTCCGCTCAGCCGTACTTAAGCCACACGCCGGCTGGTTAGTAGTTGGGTGGGTGACCACCAGCGAATCCCGGCTGTTGTATGTTTTTTGCTTTATTTTTTTTATTGAGAATAAACAACAAAGGAGAAAAGAATGCGAAGGAATGAATGCGGAACAAGAGTAAACGATATCTAGTACACATGTAAATAAGCTCTCTTGTGGACTAACTCAACGGAGGCCGACCTTGAAACAAAGCTAAGCCTAAGGTAAACAAAACAACCTGTATCTCAGAAGCTCTACTGGCTCGTGCGGACGAGCAGCCGGTGTCAACAGCCTGCAGAGATAGTCACACTTTTCGCGCGAGGAAGATGTCGAACGAATGAAGTCACGGCTTCTGTGCCGTCGCACCATGCGGCCTTTGTCCGTTCAATTGAGAACCTTCAATCGCTTCCCTGCTAATTACGAGAAGGCTGCGAATCTTCTTTCTGTCCTCACTTGGTGTTACGCAGAATTCACGGGAGAAGAAAAGGAAGGCTGGGATCTAGCTCGATCAATACTACATACAGTACTGTCTCCGGATTCCCGTGGATGGTGCCTATGATTAATACCACCTAGTGCTTATGCTTCACCTTCGGGTGTATTACTGGGATCTTTCCGTTGATTCCCTGTGTTGAGAGAGTACGCATCCGAAGCAATAGGTATGATATCCGAGGAGGAAATTATGGTGACTTCTAGGAATCAGTCTGCTACACGGTCAACGTCCTCGTCCAGTCCGAGCTGGAGACCCTAGCAAAGAGTGCTTTCTTCTGGAACTCTTCGCCCGTACCAAACCGTGGATGAAATGAGGTATGATGCAGAGTGAACTAGTCGATTGCGTACCGCTTCAACGATCCTGCCTTCTGCTGATCCATATAAAATCCAGATGACATTATTGTTTCGGCGATAACTCCAGCAGCCCAGCTCCGCCTCGCCCAAATCTCAGGGCTGAGTCGCCTGGAACACGCCGAGACGGAAAGCCCCACTCGGAGCTATCTCCGACATAGTGAACCCTAACTTCGGAATATACAGTCGTTTAACATAAGCATTATATTACTAACAATACAGCAGAAGACGGTTAGATATATATAAGTATCCTTTGTCTTGTAGACTGCTTATCTCACATTCCTTCAATCTTCATCTTTACACCACAGCCTAAGCTCAGAGATCGTCCGCAGCCCCAAAGGACAAGATGGACATCACTACCCGCAAACCACAGAACCTCGCCATTCACACGAGCCCCAAGAACGACCTCCGTCTCGTAAAATCAGATATTCCTTCCCTCAAGCCACATGAATGTCTCATCCACGTCCGCGCCACGGGCATCTGTGGCTCTGACGTCCATTTCTGGAAACACGGCCACATTGGACCCATGGTCGTGACGGGGGATAACGGACTCGGACACGAGAGTGCTGGCGTCGTGCTGCAAGTAGGCGAGGAGGTGCAGAACTTTAAGCCAGGTGCGTTTCTATTTCACATTACCATAGCCTCCATGGGTTACCTTCTAGTTGGATCACATATTTACGCAATTCCAAATGGACAGGCGATAAAGTCGCCCTTGAATGCGGCATTCCGTGCTCCAAGCCTTCCTGCTCCTTCTGTCGAAGCGGCCAATACAACGCCTGTCCGGACGTGGTGTTCTTCTCCACTCCGCCTCACCATGGCACTCTGCGCCGATACCACGCGCACCCGGAAGCCTGGCTTCACAAGCTCCCAGACCACTTATCTTTCGAGGAAGGTGCACTGCTGGAGCCACTCACTGTTGCGTTGGCGGGTGTGGATCGCTCAGGTTTACGACTTGCTGATCCGGTCGTGATCTGCGGCGCCGGGCCGATTGGTCTGGTCACGCTGTTAGCGGCAAATGCGGCGGGCGCAGAGCCGATTGTTATTACGGATGTTGATGAAAATCGGTTGCGGAAGGCAAAAGAGTTAGTCAGTAGGGTGAGGACGGTGAAGGTCGAGATTGGGGAGACGGCGCAGGCCGTGGGCGAGAGGATTGTGCAGGTGTTGGGCACAGAGGCGAAGCTAGTGATGGAATGCACCGGGGTAGAGAGTAGTGTGCAGGCGGGCATTTATGTGAGTTTCTTATTCTCTTCATTTGTCTTCCTTTGATCTTTCGAAGTCAAAAACAAGGCAGCGATGGTCGGCTACAATCCACAGACGAGAACTAATGAGTGATACCAATCTAGGCAACACGCTTCGGAGGCACCGTGTTCGTGATCGGAGTGGGCAAAGACTTTCAGAACATCCCATTCATGCACATGGCAGCCAAAGAGATTGACCTGAGATTCCAGTACCGGTATCATGACATTTACCCGAAGGCCATTAGTCTCGTGGCGGCCAGAATGGTGGATTTGAAGCCATTAGTGTCACATCGGTTTGCGCTGGAAGATGGGATCAAAGCGTTTGACACGGCGAGCAACCCCGCCGCAAAGGCTATTAAGGTGCAGGTCGTTGATGAAGAAAATTAAGTCAAACTAAAAATAGAGAGTGATAGCATCTAAAAGAATGGATATTCTTCAGGTCCATGATTCTGAATAAACCTTGCATTTGACTGCATCCATTTTTCCTGCTATGATGATGAATCAAAAAGAATGCTCCAAGTTAAAGATCCTTTCTCATACTTCCCCTCAATTCCAAATCAGTAGACAGCATATTAGTGTGACTAAATAGCCTCAAACTAAAGTCCGTTTTTCTGTCCTTGTGCTTTTAAGCATGTAATCCATGGCTTGAAAAGTTAAAGATATTCATAGTTTGATCTTTCTGTGCAGAATATGGAAGCTGGCATGGTCCTTGCTGAATACTAAGGTAGTCAGCGGGGGATGGCACCGATGCCCAAACTTCTGTATGACGATTTTGAACGGTGCATGGACATGATGGCGTGTAGACCCACTGCGGAGTACGACACGGCGAATTTGGCGGTTGTTCGTGCCGATGAACCTCTCGCAAGATTAGTATTCCATGATAACAACTTTTGATGTCTCAAGCACGCTGTCCAAATATGACTACATGTATAGGTAGTAGTGAGAGATCACCTAGGTGTTGATACGTGCTGGCCGTCTGCAAATACCACTACAGCCCTTTTGGGGATCCCGCTATGGAACTTTGCTATACCTGTTGAAATATTGAGGCGGTAGTGGCCGGATAATCCGGCTCAATTCAGCTTTGAGGAATGATCTAAAAATATAATTTAGTGAACAAGGGTCGGCCGGTGTGTAGAACCTGGTGCCTTTCTCAGCCAAGCTATCTGGTCCAATTGACTGCACAGGTGTATCCTCATCTGCCATCCTCCTTAGAGTCCTTCCTGCGGTTTCTCTCCGAGTTGACCAATTTGACAGACACAAGTAGGTCTAGAACACCTCGAAATAACCTATTAAGAGATTTGAATCACCGGAATGACCATATTAGACCTAGTGTCGTCTTCTGCAATCTATCAAACCTTGGCACGTTAGCAGGTTTAGGGCAGCCAAGCATAAAGATAACAGAATGTCATCAGGATTGATGAACCCCTCTTCAGATATTACCCTGCATATGAACGAACAAAGCAAACATCAAGAGTAGGGCTGAGTGGCGAGATCGATTGGCCTGGGCTGTGTGCTACCCCTGGGCGATGTAGCAGTGCTAATTTGGAACCCCTGTCGCTATTGTGGCAAGATGGTATGGGCCGCGGATATACTGTACTCTCGTCAAGCGCTTGCCACAACGAGAACTTGATAGCATCCTAACAGTACAACTGTCGAGATAATTTCATATGCCTTCAAGATAGCCTGACCGATGATAGACTGTTCAAATGAATTGACAAACTGTGGTTAAGAAAGTGCAGACACAAGCATGGCTTTTGACTAATAAACAAGCAAATATGTTCTCATGGTCCACGTCGGGACAATTTAAAAGTTCTTGTTGGGGGGCCTTTTTGCGCTAGGCATCAGTGGTTTGCTGTTTCTGCTTATTCCTCCCAACAGCAATCGCCGAGTCCGGACCGGTCGATCCGGATCACCGCTGTCAAACTCTTATTTTTGATCCAGGGTTTCATCTATTTATCTAAATCTGGATAGCTTGGTTAGCTTGTTTATGCATTGGACAAAGTACCAGGAACTTGACCATTCAATTTCGCCGACAGAATGCGCCAGGGATCTAGTTACCGCGCTAACCGGGCTGACCGCATCGTGGAAAGGAGGCCCTGCGGTGTGATGGAACATCGACATAATGTCATCCTTCGCAACGTTTTGGTGTGCTACCCACCCTACGAGTCCCATGCGAAGTACTAGAATCCGCTCATGTAAGGACTGAGATCAGAGCAGGCCGATTTTGTCGAGTAAATTGATGTTACGTGCATGATCACGGATAGCCATCGGTCCTGATTGATGGAGAATTGAAAAGTCAACCCGACATGTTACATTCCCACGTTCATGGCATAGCTTCCGGCTGAACAAGCCCTCTGGGAGTCTCGGTCCTCCTTGCCATGAATTGGACCATGTGAGGAACAATGTAACCGATCAATTGTAACCATCTGCCTCACAAAAGCCAAGCACTCGAGTATAAAAGCGCTGATGGCTCCTCCTGTCCCGGAACTGTTCAACAGACAGTAAGCATCATTCGTGTCAGTCTAGCATTCACATTCAACCTATACCACTCAAACTTCCAAAATGCGCTTCACCATTTCCCTTACCACCTCGGCCCTCGTCCTGGCCTCTGCCACTTGTGGCGAAGAAACCATCTATCCTCCAGGAGGAGCGGGTGTAATCCGGGTTAACCTCGCCGGCGAGAGCGAATTCACCGGCTGCCTCAACGCCGATGGCAAATGGACCATGACAGAAAACTGCGCCCAAATCTTTGGCAACGGCCAAGGAGGAATCTCTAGCGACAAGGGCTGGTTGATTCTGGACGACGACTCCACGATCACCACCACCTCCGGCACTTGGTCCGTCGCCTGGGTTGGCACTCATGATGGAGAAAACGTAAATGAGCCTTTCCCATCCCTGTTTCATTCACTGTTGACTAAATGAATTTCTCTTCCTCCGCAGAGAGACACCAAGCAGTTGATTGGCAACATTGGCATCGACAGTGACGATGCCCCCCATGGAGGACCCACGTGGTATGCGGCAGCAATTGCAGCTCAGGATGAGACGGTGCAAGTGAGCGGTGCGAAGACGGAGGATGCTCAGGAAATCTATTTGACTTTCATTAGTACTTTTGAGGAGTAGTTTTGTACCGGGTCATTGCTCGCGAGGGTATCAAAGATCGAGGGTATGGAAGGTGTTCTAGAGCTCAAACATAGTGGACATTAGACCTTGAACAATCATGAGGTTCAGTCTGTTTTGCTATATCTGTGAATAGCTGTAACCTACTAGGTCAACATAATGGAGAAGTATTCATAGTCCTAAGTAAAACAAAAATCACGGAGCACATACACATACTAAACCTTTTCTACGCAAGTCATTAGCAGTTAGTTGATTTTGTCTTCGAATCCTCTCAGAAACACGGCGACCGGTCCGTCCGGTCCGGCACATGGATACCGACAAAAGGACAATAATGGGACAAAGGCCAAAACTACACCGTAAGGTTCTAAAGTGGGGACGACCATATTCGCATCTGTGGTCAAGATTGATGATTTCTTGCTCTATCATATTGAAATGGGGGGCTTATTACTATGCTTCGGAAGTCACACCCGATCTTCCTAATTGCAATTGCACAGCAAAAACAATTAGACCTACAAAGATTCGACGTCGGAAAGGGTGGCCAAAGAGAAAACAAAAGAAAGGAAGCAGAGAAGAATCTTCAGGAAAACTCAAGAAAAGTGGGTCTTAGAGAGGGCTGAGATCCCGAATATCTCCAGTACTCGGAAACGACGTGATGTTCTCTCATTCGGGACATCGATGACGAAAAGTAACAGCTCAGTGGGAACTAAGAGCTAGTGCTAGTAACAACACAATCCACCGTGTTCTCGAGGATTGTCATCTAGACCGGCCATCGTGAATGCGATGACAGCTATCCGGCGACCGGGTACGTGTACCCGGGATATCGCCATACAATCCCATGTAGGTGACAATAGACATAATAGTCATAACAAAAGGCATGTCAATCCCTTGAATCAAGACACTCAATGAGTCACGCCACAAAGCACACATCGCCTGATGATCGGCCAGGCACGCCTTGTCCACAACAAAACCACGCAGTAAATGGTGTGATCGAGCCATTCGGGGCGTGACCCGAGGCCAGGGGCTCCACTCGCCAAAACTCTTCAAACCTGCTCGGGTCCCGTTCCCGAGTGGCTTCCCGGCCAGACGGTCCGGCCACGGATAACTATAAATAATTGCGAGGCCGTCGTGATGCAGGTACAGAATAGCTTCAGGATATCATTATTCGATCAACATTCCCTCAATTGAAGCCTTTACAGCCCGTTTCAGATCTCCTCCGAATAATTCATCCACCTCAATAACCATGATGTTCCACGCCGACCCCTTCCCTGAAGTCTCGCTTCCCAAGTTCTCCGTCCGCCGCGCTATGAACTCGCATCGCGGATCGTCACAAACAAGCAGTTTGCTGGGATCGAGGAAGTCCTCCATGTCTGAATCGCGCAAAGGATCGTTATTCACACGCTCGGCTCGTTCGAGCCTCTCCGAAGAGAGAATGCAGTCGAAGATGGTGAGTTCACTTGTTGGTGTTGATTGTTTAGATGCGGCAAAACTAAAGATATTTTTCCCTATAGCAGGCTTCTCGGTGACGTCATTGTCTCTGCAGTGCAATCTCAACATACAAAAGTGTTTTTTCTAAATTTGCGAGTTCAATCGATACGTATGTTCTGATGGGCAATTGCATTCCGTTCTGTGAGGTTTTTCTAACTCAATGACAGATTAATCTTTTTCGAGGGCGCGATTATTTGACAAATTTGCGGCATTTTTTCGGTCGTCAAAAAAATTCATGAGTTATGACATCATATTTGTTTTCGGCGGTGTAAGTCAGACCACTTCCTGACGGTCTAGATTTCGTGAGCTAATTTTAGACTGAAGTTTTCCCAACAGGCCAACACTACAATCTAATACCCTGTGCGTGATGAAAAAGTGGTTACATGCTTAGATGGCATACCTTCCGAGTTTCTTATAGATCTAATATTAATTCAATGTTTTTGAAACTTTCATTCCATCCCACAAAATACAACCTGAGTTCTTTTCTTTTCCCCGGTGGTAACCACTGTCTTTGGGATATATATGTCCATAGAATAGTCAAACTTCCAATTCTGTACTAGACCTTTGCCTTCGCTTCATGACCTCGCTCATGCCCACGAACTCTCCACCTTCCATCTAGTTTATCCGCATCACCTCTTTGCCAGGGGAACACCTTCTCAATATTCCTCACCAGCTGCTCGTGTTTTTCACTCCGTGGCGTAACTGTAGCCGTAACTGGATGTGGATGGCTAACAACCCCTGGCTTGAACCCTATATCCGGCTCAATGTCTACCCCATCGGTTGTTTTCCCCTTGCCGATATTAAACACTGCCAGTGACTGCGCAATGTTCAGGAAGATCATCGAGTCGGCGAGGAAGCGGCCGGGACACATGCGTCGTCCGAACCCAAAAGCAAAGCGGTGGGGATCAAGCTCCGATGTGGGTATCTTGTCTGTTGGTAGAAACCGCTCGGGATTGAAAGACATTGGGTTGGGGTATTTTGCTGGATTGTGAGTGAAATACCTGGTGGCAATGGTTAGATATCGCATGGCAGATAAAAGAAAGAACTGATAGAGGTCTACACACCAAACGTTCGCCAACACCGTCGTCCCCTTGGGGAGAAAATACCCCTCAAAGATATCGTTTGCTGTGCTGGTATGCGGAAGACCCATGGGCGCTACCGGCTTCCATCGCAGGGTCTCTTTGACGAGCGCATCGACGTAAGGTAGGTTCCCGCGGTCTTTGGCGTTCGGGACACGAGTGCATCCCACCACGCGATCGATTTCTTCCTGCGCTTTCTGCTGGACCTCCGGATAGATCGTCATGGCGAGGAAGAACGACGCGATGGCTGAGACTACCTTTGGAATTGTTAATGAGGCGATCGAGGACGTGGTGTCAATAGACGTAGACATACAGTATCTGCCCCAGCCGCACAGATAGATAGGGCGAGCCATTTTTGTAAATGCTCGTCCTCAAGGCTCAAGTGCTTCTGATCAAGGAGATTGGAAAGAATAGATGGGGTGTGTCTGCCATGAGATATTTCACTTTTGACAAAGGCATGAGGCGTCTCCGTGAACTCCATTAAATTGCGACGCCATTTCCGAGCTGAGACCTTGAACTTGGAGCCTGGACACCAGTCGGGTATCCATTTTACTTTAAACCGTTAGTGATTAATTGATAGGGTGATATGAAAACAAGAAGACTCACAGAAAGGAAGCATATCGACGACCCAAGAACCTGGAACAGCAGCCTGAGCAAATTCGATTCCAATTTGTTCGGCCCCATCTACAAGGGGATCTGTCCCGTGAGATTCAACCGTGTATCCGTAAATACACTTGAGGATTATAGCCCCTGCTTCTCTGCCGTTTGTCAGAAGGCGATCACCAATGTAAACTTGGATATCTCCTCCCTCTGGTAAGTCGAGACTAACCGTCGAATATATTTCAATAATCCAATTGAGTCCCTGAACGTATGAAGTAAAAAATGACCACACTCTGCCTCCACGAGAGACCCCAACGGAAAATCTGTGACTTTCTTTCTTGACCCAATAAACCGGGATGTGTTGCTCGGATGAGCTTGAACTTTGGCAGAGTATGGGATCAGGGCGAGTGCGTTTTCCCACCCGAGTCTACATAATAATACTTAGCGGCATATCCACGACCAAAGATGATTTACTGAACGAATGAATAGCAGAGATCAACCGTACAATTCACCTGCCATCATCTGTCTAGGCCGCGAAGAATAGATCGCGGCACGTTTCTCCAGAAGTTCGAATGCCATCCGGGCGTCGTTAATGATGACAAACAACTGCCCCATTACATTGACGGAACTTATTGGGCCTTGTTTTGGAAAGTTTGTCATTGAATCTGGATCATAGAAGAATAATAGGACACAAAAGCGACATACCATATAAATCCAAATGTCTCAACCAATGCAGAGCCTCGGGTTCGTCAGATTTTGGCAGGTCCGCTAAATTTCCAACAACGAAACTGCCTTTTGGCCCGGGAGGAAGTGGTAGGCCATGTGTCCTTCGGTGTTTTAGGTAGTGATGGAGAAGGAATAGCCCTGAGAAGAGGGTAGCCAGTTTGATTAACGTGTATAAAAAGTACATGGCGGACAGCTGGGATATGTGGTGGACCGTTAGCACCCCGGAAACGCACTTTATATGTATATATCATGAATTTATAAATACATGAATACACAATGAGGAAGGACCGATCTTTTAAGCACTTATTTAAGGTTAGAGTTCCACCGAGCAGGATGCAGGCATGTCCCGCTTCCGCAAAATCAAGGCGAACCGCATCAACGAAAACAAGAAAGTAGGCAGCGATTCCTAGAATGGTCTTTTCAAGGGACAAGATTTGGATTCACTCTCACGACTGTTATCACATATTGGATCCGGCCCTGAAAGAAGTTTTCTATGTCTTAGAGCTTATCTTGGCAGTAGTGGAGTTACGTGTCGTTTAAATTTATTTCGGCTGTGGAACACTGTTTCTCATATTCGTGTATAGTAGCCAGGAGAGAAGGACAAAAGATAAAAAGAAAGAAAATAACAGAGAGAGGGGGGCGAAGATAAAGAGAGATAGCAGTAACAAGGGGCACTGAAAGAACGGCAATGGCGGTAAGGCATTTAGACATCAAAATATTGTTCAAGGCAGGTAAGCCGACTAAATGGGACATAACTACTCGTATATTGATTTTATGTACTAGGATATTGTGATGTCTGTGACTTCACGTTCAGTGTTGAAATCCAGCTGGGGCTTGACCAATATTATAACGGAACCATGACTGCCCAGCCCTTTGCCCAGGCCTATTCTGTACAGACTCTACACAGTAAGTGTGTTTGCTAAATGTTCCCGCGCCCTCTCAACATAGTATCCAACGGACTCCCGGAAACTGACCAACATAAATCCATTTTATTCTTCCTCAGGCAATGCAGCCAGCAGCCACGACGTCCAACCCCATAGGTGCATTCTTCGGGAGTTCCAACACCTTCAATGAAGCTCTCGCTGGCATATGGTCACTCAGATATTCCGCAGACACTTTTTAAAGGCCTCGACTCGCTCAAAGTCGGTCAGGTAGACGTTTTGCTTGATGATGCTGTCTAGAGTCGTCCCGGATCCCTCGAGGATGATCTTGATATTATCGAAGATGCGTCGCAGCTGGTTCTCGGGCCCACCTCCAACAATCTTCCTGGTGGCAGGCTCGAGGGGAATGCAGGCTGTGGTGAAGACGAGATTGCCGTGCACCACGGCGTGGACGTAAGGGCCGATGGTGCGAGGCGCGCGGTCGGGGCAGACTGCTTTTATGGTGATGGGTGGGCTTAGACTTTCGCCGAATGAGGTAGCGGTGTTGATGGGCTATTGTGTAGTAGAAGGGGTTTTAAATGTTGCAGGAACCATGCGAACAGCTCTTTCCAGCTGTTTTCCTTAGCCTTTTCCTTAGCCGCGGCATTGCCATTCGCACTTCTGAAGCGGGATCGCTTTCCGTATCATCACCCTTGCGAGCGCGGGTATCACTGCCGTCGTAGACGGGTGAGAGGGCTCCGGCGAAAGGGTCACCCGTTGCTTAGCATGCGTGAGTAGACAAGCTGCACATCTCAAGCGTCATGACCATGAACAAGCACACACGGGCAGCTCATCCGTGCGATGCTGGCCTCGACTTGCAATGGGTGGTTTAGAGAAGCGACTGGCCTACGGACTTCGTCATTACGTTCGCGTATTAAACGTGAGTCACGCCCAAAAGAGCATTCAATATCCAGTTCCAGAAGCTAGTCAGGTGCAAAGAAAGGGCATCATGGCCACTGATTACATTGCCAAGCTGCCCCTTATCAAAATGAGCCCAACGTGAGTATACCATCGCGTTCATGAAGACCCAAGCGGGCAAACTAACAGCTACGATGGCGTTAATAGCAACTCTATGAAAATGGTTCTGTACAACGGGCGATTTTGAGCGAAGCCACCGGTAATTCAAAGAACTCTTGTCGGGAAATATTGATGGTTGGAGGGCATGAGGTGAGACCCAGCATTGCGCGCATCCATAGCAAAACCTTGTCATCTCGTTCCTGATTATAGATTTCGACCACGACTAAAGGGTCACAAGTCAGCTCGGCGGACCATCGGTCCAAAGTAGCGGTTAATTCCAAGGCCTACTATGCCGATGTTCTACAACCGATTGGTTTGGCGCAGGCTGCATAAAGGATTGGGCCTCTCTTGCCTTTTCCGACAGAGCTGCCATTTTCCTGGAGGCTGCTAACTAATCATTTTCACCTCCTTGAACACTGTCACAAGTATCTGTCACAAGAGACCCGAGTCGAGACAGATGCGGTATTGACAACCCAAGGCAACGTGGCTGATCCAGTCAATCGACTTTTCCCCCAAAGAGATTATACCATGGACTGATTTTCCTAATCTCCAAGAGCAAGTATGGGGGGGACTCGAGCGTGCAGTTGGCTTTACCTCGCGTCCACTCTTTCCCTCCGATACCCCGTTAGACTACGTCGCAACGAATATCCGGGATCGGCCGATAAACACAGAAGCAACTCTACGAAAGTTTGCACGAGACACCGTGGATAAATTTGTTGAGAAAATCATGGAGACCTTACAAAATGATGAAACTTTTCAACTGTTTCAAGGGTGAAACAAAGGCATCAGAAGAAAGACGGCACAACCGTAGAACAGCTTAGACCCAAATAGCAGCGGAATAATCGTCACCTTCCCCGGCTAACTCTTGTTCGCTCAGAGGCCCGGAGTCTACCACGCGAGAAACCGATCCCTCTTTACCACGCCACACCCAACTTTTCCGAAATATTGAAAAGTCCGTCGCAGTTCTCATCGACCTTTCCGGTGTCCAGAGTCTGTGCTCCTGGGTTTCCGCCCAATCCAATATCGCCCAGTATCTCGGTCTGGTTTGTAAGCTGGCCCCATGGCGCGCCGGCATCGGGGTCCTTCGCGAATTCTGCCCAGACAGAGTGCATGTATTGGCTCAGGGCGACGAGCGTGGCATTGCTAGGATCATCGTAGGTGCCGAATACGAAAGGGATCTCGGACGCGTGGATTGCGCCCTCGCCAGGAAGCGATTGCCCCGGAGGAGCGACGGATGCCGAGAAGCGGTAACGCCAGACGCGATAGGAGTGGCCAGCGAGGAAGTCTATGATGCGGGAGGTGACGCAGGTGAAGCCTGTATCTGTGGCGTCTCTGTTGAAGTGTGAGTGCTCTGTTGCTGGAGGTTGCCAAGGGCAGTCGGCGCAGGGCAGGGTGAACGTACTGACTGAGATCTTCTAGAGTAACGGTATGATGATTATTTATAAACCAGAGCTTGGCGATCACGTAATCCGTGTACAATTTCGCCTTTGGTTCTCCGAAAATTGGTAGAAGGAGACCATACACAGTATCGTGCGGGCTGAGGGTGCCCCCATTTGATCTGCTATAGATCACGCCACTAAGCTCATCTTTATTCGTACCCATGAGGAGAGGCACATCCGCCCATGTGCCGGCAGTGATACTGTCTCTCACATCGGCAACACATGTTACATTATCCATAACTGGACCAAACACGAATCCCGCCTGGTCGATGTAGTTTGTGAGCTCCTGAGGAGGAACACCGCGCAAGCATTCAATGTTATCATCGCAGTTGAAGTGGCTCGAGACATTCAGGAAGTGATCTGTGCCAGCTTCCGATGGTAAATGCCCTTGAGACTCGATAATGGCAGCACGGAAAGGCAGAGGCGATGGCGGAATGGCCAAAAGCTGCTTCACAGAGTATCCTCCAGCAGATTCGCCAAAGACTGTTATTTGGCTGGAATTGCCGCCAAACTGCTTGATATTTGCGGTCACCCACTGCAGTGCTAGGCGCTGATCGAGGAATCCAGGATTACCTTCCCCTGGAACGGGGTTTGGCACATTTGGGAATCCGTAGACTATGTAGGATTTTAGAATAGGCCAGATTAGTAAAAGGCTGACTGTCTATGACTTACTATTCGTGCGATAGTTGGCGGAGACAAGAACGACATCCTGATGAACTGCGAACGATGTGCCATTCATCACCCTTTCAGTCGCGTTGCCATAGGCTAGAAATCCCTATGTATCACGATGTCGTGAGCCCAGAGAAGCGATTGAATTGAGCAGCCTCACACACCCCATAAATCCAAAACATGACCTTCTTCAAGTTCGTCGGCGATGCATCTTGAGGGGCATAAACGTTGAGATACAAGCAGTCCTCACTTTGATTGGTGTCTGTTGCGTGCTGCCCGCCCGGTCTTAGATTCGGCAACGTGTTTCCTGCCATCTCAAGTTAGCAACAAGCTTTATTAAAGGAGACGTGAAATATAAACCTATCGAACGCTGCTCCATGCAGCCTGGCGCTGGCTGCTGCGCAACCAATGGCGTCGACCACGGGGTCGCAGGCTCGGGCGGGTTGAACCTTTGCGGAGGTGATTGCGCGAACGGGATACCGAGATATGCATTGGCTGTGGCCGTTGACGCAGGCGAATTTGTCGCGCTAAACGTAGTTCCTATTATCACGCCGTCAGGGATAGTTGCCGTTGGGTTGTCTGCCAGAGCGATAGCTCCTAACAGGACCAGAAGGAGAACGTTTGCAGAAAGTGCCATTTTAGTGTTGAATACTTCTACAAAGGGACGTTAAGGGCGATGCAACTCATGCCACGGAGTATGGGGATATCTATGCGAACGATGCAGCGGAAACCCGGGTTCTGTACGTCATGCGAAGGTAATGGACTCACAAGGAGATGCTGGACGTCATCACAGAGTCGTGAGAGCTTCATGATCATAAAATAGGCATCATAGACTCTCTACCAGTCAGTAGGGACTTGAGGATGCCCTGCATTGTCTAAGTCTATTTCCGCGGATGATACTGTGTCAGCTCATCTGCATGCTCTGCTTCAAGCATGTATTTATCTAGTTCTTAGTGGGATTCTGCTTACGTCGCACGCCCAGTTGCCAATGCCCCGTGAAGGAGGATTCTTGATATGGCATTCCGCCCGTGATGATGTCAAGTTCTATTACTTATCTTACATTAGGTTTAACGCACCTGGAAATAGATAAAGTTAGCTTGTACCATGGTAAGGAAAGCAAAAACCCATGGATAATAGAGAAGCGATCATTTTCCGCAAGGCTACCCCGCCGCCAACGGCCATTTTCACTTTAAATAATTTATAAATCCTATATCATTAGTATTGAAAAGCTGGCCTAAGCCGGAATTCTCTGCCGCTCGAGACCAAGACCCCAAGTGACCTGTAGCCACCAAACGTCGTCTCGAAACGGGATCCAGTGGTGATATAGGGCAAGTAGGACAAATGATAAGACTGGGAGTATCAACCTCTTTTCGGGGTTTGTACATATGCGGAAGAGTTCAACACGACCTCTTTGGTGGCGTTCTCGAGTAACCTCTGGACTTGGGGAAGTGCTAAAACTAATCTTGGCGGGTGCATGAGCCACACTGCGCATTGCTTGTACTCCCCTTTGACGCGGTCTTTGTCCTGATACCGACTGCCCCGGTCTAAAAACAACCTCATAATCACAATACGAGTTTGTCAATAGAGACGTATAGAACTTTTTTCTCTATAGAGATATAGTAAACACTCTGCTTATTATGGAAACCAGAGTACTGGGAGGTTAGACGATTTGGGCTGAAATTTAGCTGAGCGGGCTCTGTTGCTTGCAGAACACTCACCTCGTTCTCGCGGTTTAAATAGGCTTTAGAATTCATCAGGCCCCGATAGGTTTATGGTATGGCGTGGTTGGGCTGTTACATGAAGATGTGTGTTCTAGGGGTGTCTCCAATCGATCTGGATGCAATGTTCAATTGCAACGTTGGTGATGCTCAAACGGGTACCTATTAGGTATAAGTAGTCGAAAGAGCGCCCGTTCGGCTCCATCCATATAGTCCTGACGCCTATGCCCTACATCTTAATACCGGACAAGAAATACCCAGCATGTATATATACCTCCTAACAAATCCCATCTGAATTCCTGCCGAAACTGGTATGGCTCGGCGACGTGATCAATAAATGTTGGTCCGGAGCTTTATGTCTCTTGGAGCGACCCCGCGTCGAGGACGGATCAGAGGGCACCTCGCGAGCGCTGGTCGAGCGTCGACCGGTAAATGACGACCCTAGGCGTGTGTTCCTGGCCGACCTTCTCCACTTGGCGATTGGGTTCCTTTCCTGTATATGGCTAATGAATTTCGGCAGCACCTGAAACCCCGCGACCATGATTCCAAAAGACATTTCGGGGACGGCCCAGGTGCCTGCCAGGTAGCCGTAGTACGCTCGATTCGAAGTCTGACTGGTGACGATCGAATAGGCGAGTCGCACGATCGACGCGATGCAGGCGCTGGGAATGGTTAGTCAGAGAGCATGTAGGGTCCTGAGCATGGGAAAGGGAGGAGCACAATAGACCGAGTGAGAATAGCCCAGAGACCGCCAGTTTCTTCCGTAGCGGCGATTGTAATCCCCAGATACGTCGCTGCGGCAGGACTAGAATGAGCAGGTCCGAGACGGCATTAATTGCGCCCGCGACAAGCGTAATGAGTCGCGTGTTGAGACATGTCCCGTTCGTTATGAATACATCCCAGCTTCTGCTGATCGGGCGGCATGAAAATATCTGAAGGAACGTAAAGACAATGTAGAAAATGCCGTTCGCCCACATTAGAATATGACACGTTTTGGAGAGAATTTCGTCAGACCAAAAAATCTCGAGGATGTTGAGCAGGATAGCAAGTTTGGTAAAAAACATGCACATGCCGTAGAAAGCGGAGCCCACGTAAAAGCGCTGACTCTTTATTAGAGGATTTCTCTTTTTGACTCGTCTGGATCATTCATAAACCACGTACAAAGAGCAGGTCGATGAAATCCTTAAGACGCAGGTTCCATTGATCGACCATTGGAGAGGCATCGGCAGCTAGCCAGCCACTGACCAGGTAAGCGACAAACATAAGCTGGTCTCATTAGTCTGGCGTTGAGTGGGACCAAAAGAGAGACATTTCTACCCATCCAAGAATGAGAGAGTCTGTAATCATTAGATACACATCAGTAAGACCCATATTCGACTCACAATCCGCTACTTTTATCCGACGTAAGATAAAGGCTCTCGTGTAAATACGAACTACCAGCGCAAACGTCGCTAAGATGCCGAAGAATATGATGATAGTATACGATGCAGCCTTTTGATTAGGAGGGTTCGTCAAGTTCGACTGCAAACCTGGAGGGGGAGTGGCAGCTGGGCCCTGGAGAAGCGCTTCACGCTCCTCCGGCGAAACTGGCTCCATGGTAGCTGATGCTGAGCGAAAGGGAGGATGTCGCAGCCTTTCTATTTGAACACGGACACCGGATGACCAGACATGTACAACCTAACGCCTGGGGCCGGGATGTTTCCATTGGTCTTGCGAACAACCTATCGGGCCAGCGTTGTCAAGCCCTTGTCCTTGACGACCATACGCGTACCTAGGAAGAGGCGGAGCATTCGAAGGCCGGTTAGGCACACAATGACCAACCACGGACGTCGCAATGTATCGAAATAATTGTACTCCAATCTATCGGTACTGAGCGTGCGAGCCTCGCGAGGAAAGGAGACAGGGAGGGAGGCGTCTTACGTGCAGAAGAATTTCAGCTGGCCCGGCGCAAACTCTTTGAACGGAAACCCTCGGCCGCTCGCGAAACGCTGGCCTTCCTCACGCCGAGTCTGACTCTGACCTGCTTGCGTTCCCCGCTTAGCCAAGAACCAGTGATTTAGAAAAAGCTGCAGATCTCCCTAGTTGTCAGCCTTAACCCATATTAGGGTTAGACCGGTCAAGATTGTAGTTTGAATGAATGACTCGAGGCCAGTCTTTGACCCGGTGGCTGGCAGGACACACTTAAGCTTAATTGTGAAAGACAACGAGCGCATGGTTGTTCATTAAAGTATGGAAGTTCCATTCAAGTTATCGATCACTATATCCAAAATCGTGAGGAGATATTTATATTTCTTCTTCAATATGCCGTCATGCAACCTCGGCATTGGAAAATGTAGAACGCAAGGAGTCAAAACAGAAACATAAACATTTTTCGTAACGTCCGGTCGGCTTTTATTGAATCCCTGTACCGTAAAAGAAGCAATGAAAAAAAAAAAAAAACACTCAATATGGTTGCAAGGCTAATGGTTGGCTTCAGCTTAACCAACCCATCTCCTAGCGCTGTAGAAGACACGTCCCCAAGGACCAATGTCTCCCCACTGGTGAGAGCTCGCAGGCAGCCAGCTGGCGATACCGCCCATGACGGTTCGCTCCGGGTGAGGCATGATGGCAAGAACGCGACCGTCCTCGTTGCGCACACCGGCAATACCCTCAGGACTGCCGTTGGGGTTGAAAGGATACTTCGTGGTCGGCTTAAGGGTGGCGTTGTCGACGAACTGGACGGGAGCAAGGCCATCACGAACGAAAGTCTGGGCCGTGACGCTGGAGGATTGGGCAAACGAGGCACGTCCCTCTCCGTGGGCGACGGCGATAGGCAGCGAGGAGCCGTTCATGCCGTGGAGGAAGACGCTCGGTCTAGCGGGATCCGGGTCCGAGACACGTACCATACAGACACGGCCTTCGTACTGCTCACTAGCGTTGCGCTCGAAGCTCGGCCAGTTCTGGGCGCCGGGGATCAGCTCCTTGAGACGGGAGAGGAACTGGCAACCGTTGCAGACACCGAGGGCGAAGGTGTCAGGACGCTGGAAGAACGACTGGAACTCATTGCGCGTGTTCTCGTGCAACAAAACGGACTTGGCCCAACCCTGTCCGGCACCAAGGACGTCGCCGTAGGAGAATCCACCACAGGCGGCAAGACCGACGAAGCTGGCGAGCGACACCCGTCCTGAGATAACATCGGTCATGTGAACATCGACGGCAGAGAAACCAGCCATGTTGAATGCAAAGGCCATCTCAGCTTGGCTGTTAACACCCTGTTCACGCAGAATAGCCACGCGCGGCTTGTTGCTGAACGGAGACATCTGCGTCAAGCTGGTAAGGAACGGCACGGCCTTGTCCTTGGGGTCGAAGCTGGGGTTCCACGACAAGCCAGGATCAGCATCATCAAGGATGTTGGCGAATTCCTGGTCCGCACACACGGCATTGTCACGCATCTTTTGCATATGGTAGGACGTCGACGACCAAGTCTGCTGCAGGTTGGCACGGCTGTTACGGTAGACCAAAGAGGCCTTGTGGTAGATGGCAAGATTCTGCTTGTGTCGTTCCGAAACCCGTCCGATCTTGTGAATCAGGCCAGCGGGAGGGCCGCAGGTGGCGAAGCAGGAGCGGAACTGAATCTCATGCTCCTTGCGCACCTGGAAGACGGCACCCAGCTCTTCAGTGAACAAAGTCTCCACGAGGCTCTTCGTGTCGATACCAGAGCAGATGTTGTCAAGCATGATCTCGACGCCTGCGCGCCCGGCAAACATCATTTCAGCCAGAGTGGTGAAGAGACCGCCATCGGAGCGGTCGTGGTAAGCCAAGACAATGCCCGCTTCCTGCAGCTGCTGGGTAGCATCAAAGAAGTCCCTGAAGATCTCGACATCACGGACGTCAGGGCACTCGTCGCCAACCTGGTTGAAAACCTGGGCAAGAGAAGAGCCGCCCAGGGTCTTGCGGCCGAAAGAGAGATCGACAAACATAAGAACAGTGTCGCCAACATCCTCAGGACGGCGAAGAGCAGGGGTCCATGTCTTTCTGAAGTTGCCGACCGGAGCGAAAGAGGAGATAACGAGAGACATCGGGGCAGTGACCTCCTTTGCCTCCTTGGAGGCTTCATCCGTCCACTTCATCTTCATGGACATGGAATCCTTTCCGACGGGGATGCTGATACCGAGCTTGGGGCAGAGATCCATACCAATTGCCTCGACCGCCTCATAGATAGCAGCACCTTCTCCGGGGTGGCTGCTGGCTGACATCCAGTTGGCCGAGAGTTTCACGCGGCTCAGACGATCGACGAGATCAGCAGCCGCGATGTTCATCAGGGATTCCGCAACAGCCATGCGAGCCGAGGCGCCGGGAGAAATGAGTGCGAGGTTTGGCTTCTCACCCATTGCCATGGCTTCACCAGTTTTCACTCCCTGGAGCAAAGTGGTCGCCGTGACAGCAACGTCAGACACGGGGGTTTGCCATCTGCCCACCATCTGGTCACGGGCAGTAAGACCACCGACAGTCCTGTCGCCGATGGTGATAAGGAAAGACTTGGAACCGACGGCAGGGAGGGATAGCACTCGGTTCGCCGCCTCGCTGATCAGTTCACCCCGGTTAGGTGCAACTTCAGGCAAGTACGTGGTGAGGCCTGCGTCAATTGCGGGGAGCTTCAGTTTCCGCGAGTCCACGGTACGAGTCATCTTGGGCGGCTTTCCGAACAGAACGTTCAGAGGTAGATCGATCGGCTTAGGGAACTCCTTGGACTCCCGGTCGAGAAGGATGAGTCTCTTTTCCTCCTCCGAGGTACCGCCTCCGCGGCCCACGACGGAGAATCCACAGCGCTCACGATGAGCGATCGCGGTGAACTTGTTCATGGACTCTTCACCGACAGCCATGACGTACCGCTCCTGAGCTTCACAGCACCAGATCTGCATAGGGCTCATGCTGCGATCGGCAGTGTCAATCTCTCGAAGCTCGAACGTGGCGCCCAGACCAGAATCCTCGATCAACTCAGGAAGAGCGTTGGAAAGACCGCCAGCACCAACGTCGTGGATGAACTTGATGGGGTTGTTCTCGCCCATGGCCACACAGGCGTTGATGACTTCCTGGGCTCTGCGCTGGACCTCGGCATTGCCTCGTTGAACACTGGCGAAGTCAAGATCCGCTGATCCTTCACCAGAGGTGATACTAGAAGCAGCACCACCACCAAGACCAATCAGCATGGCAGGTCCACCCAGCACGACGAGGAAAGCACCAGGCTTGACAGTTTCTGGCTTCTTAATTGCATGTTGAGGTCGGACGGTACCAACACCACCCGCAATCATGATGGGCTTGTGGTAGCCACGAACCTCGGTCTGACCATTGCCAATGTCAATCTCCGTCAAGAGGGTACGGAAGTAACCAGAGATACAGGGCCGGCCAAATTCGTTGTTGTAAGCAGCACTACCAATAGGAGCCTCCAGCATGATATCCAAACTGCTGGCGATGTGGTTCGGCTTGCCAACCTCCAGTTCCCACGGCTGCTTGAAGCCTGGAATCAGCAGATCGGAGACACAGTACCCAGAGAGACCAGCCTTGGGTCTTGAGCCACGTCCCACAGCTCCTTCGTCACGGATTTCTCCGCCAGATCCGGTGGCAGCACCAGGGTAGGGCGACACGGCCGTAGGGTGGTTGTGGGTTTCGACCTTGGCCAGGAAATGAACGATCTCTTTCGTGTGATTCCACTCCCCAGTAAACGAATCAGGAGCCCAGAAAGCGGCCTCATCACCTTCAAGGACAGCGGCGTTGTCGCTATAGGCGCTGACGGTGTAGTCGGGGTGTTTCTTGTGAGTGTTCCGGATCATGGAAAAGAGACTGTTCGGCATCTGTTTGCCATCGATGACCCAGGATGCATTGAACTGCTTATGACGGCAGTGTTCCGAGTTGACTTGGGCGAACATGAACAGCTCAACATCGGTGGGGTCACGAGCGAGGGGGCCGTTAGGACCATAGGCTTCTGCGAGATAGTCGATTTCAGACTCCTCCAGCGCCAAGCCCATACGCTTGTTGGCTTCCTGCAGAACCTCCTTTGGGGATTTGCCACTGCCGTGAAGGTGCACGGTCTCGAGGGGGAGCGGGCTGTGTTCGGAGAACATCAAGTGCAGATCAGGTTCATCCTGGCCCATTATTTGTGTCATCCGATCATGCAGAACGTCCTGGTAGCCTGGCTCGTAGTCGGAGGAGTCGGCACGCAGACACGAGATCTTCAAACCACGTTCGATGCGCTTCACATACTTGCGAAGACCGCAGACATGGGAGATACCCGTAGCCTGGGTGCTCCAAGGCGAGATGGTTCCGGTCCGGGGGAAGACGTAAAAGACATCGAACGAGCCATCCTCAGGACTGAAAGATTCCGGGATGTCCGTGATATCACCGTAGTGAAGCAACTGCTTCAGGACGGCCTGTTGGGGTTCATCCAACGGTTGCGAGGTGTGGACGTAATGAACCCATTGAGCTCGAACGTCCTGAGCACCAATGCTAGCAGCAATGGCGTGTCCTCGGGAGCGCGAGAACGCAACCGAGCCGGGAATGGCCAAGTAGGTCGAGTCGGAGGCCATCGTGAGGTTGACGGAAGAAATTCTAGAGGTGGGGTGATTCCCGGGGTGAGTCAACTATTCGAAACGCGGGGGAGGGAGGCCACAGGGGCGCAAGGAGGCAAAGGAAAGCTCCACGAAGGAAAGAGACTCACTATAGAGAGATGTCGAGAGACAAATCCCCGAGAAGTAGTTGGATTGGGCGTTCACGAGCACCGCGACGGGCGATGAAGCTGCTCAACGTCGTAAAATTAATTCTTTCTCTCTTTTCCAGCCGGCAACCCGGCCCCGCGCTAGTCCGCTTCCGGCTTATCGCCTGCCTATCAGTCACGTGGATACACCCGGCGGAAGATCATTGACCCGCTGCTGCCTCAGGCATTCATCACCATGTCGGTTTGGCCATCGACACTCGATACTTTATGATAATCTGGATCTGGCCGTGGTGTCGTCTTCAATGTTCCTCCTGGCTTGTTGTCAAGGCGTCAATCCTTGTACCAGAAGCGAAATCTTCCCTCGAATGCAACATCCGTCATCGGCCCTTCAACCAGCTCAGACACCCTACCCTGACTAGTAGACAATGTGACCTCGCAGTTTACTGAGCAAGAAAGTAAGAGAATGCACCTTTGTCGCCGATTTAGTGGGGCTCTTGAACTCTTTGTCGTAGGACACAAACCCCGAGTCGCCGATGGTGAGTATCCCCTACTGCAGTACCTTCGGAGTCAGTACTGCTAGGTTGTGGTAGGTGCGCTCTATAAATGCGGAGAAGCTCCTCCCCCGCTTTCTAGTTTCTACCTCAAGTCCTTAACCTTTTCCTAAACAAACAGACAACAAGACAATTGCAGACATGGAGTACGTGGACTCTTGCTTACCCATTACCACCTCTATCATTCTTTACTAATGACGACTACTAGGAAAAATTCCCAGGTCCCTCCTACCCTCCAGTCCTCGGACAATTACTATGATCTTGGCACCTATGAACGTCGAGTGACAACGAACTCACCAGAAGCCCAGTTATGGTTTGACCGCGGCCTTGTATGGGCTTATTCCTTCAACCATGAAGAGTCCGTTCGCTGTTTCGAGAAAGCCGCCCTCTATGATCCCAACTGCGCCATGGCATTCTGGGGTATAGCATACTCGGCCGGCCCCAACTACAACAAGGCCTGGGTGCGATTTGATCGGGACGATTTGGAGCACTCCGTCCAGAGATCTAAGGTCGCCTTGAGTCGTGCCTTGAGCCTTGCAGACCAGGCCTCTCCGGTTGAGCGCGACGTGATCCACGCTCTCGCTGCCCGGTTTCCGACCGCCGAAATCCCTACTAACCTCAAGACGTTGAATGATGCCTACGCAGAGGCCATGCGTCCGGTATACCATGCCTATCCCCGGGATCGAGATGTGATCGCGTTGTTTGTAGACGCTCTTATGTGTCGTCGGCCGCGAGACTTGTGGAATGTGGATACCGGCGAGCCGAGCGACCCTCTCACTGTCGAGGCTCGTACTGTCCTAGAATCAGGGCTAGCAAGACGCGACGGTTACGATCAGCCCGCCTTCTGTCATCTGTACATTCATCTCATGGAAATGTCTCCCTTTCCCGAAATAGCTTTGCCTGCTGCGGACCGCTTGCGCCATCTCGTCCCCGAAGCCTCCCATATGCTGCACATGGGGAGTCATATTGATATTGCAGTTGGGGATTATCGCCGAGTCGTATCGTCGAATCACGACGCCATGATCGCAGACGATAAATATTTTTCGCGGGAGAAAGGGTCGATCCTCTACACGGCATATCGAGCACACAACATCTATGCAAAGGTGTACGGAGCTATCATGTGCGGTCGGTTTAAAGATGCCATCTCAGCGGCAAGGCGACTACATGATATTTTGAATGTTGAGATTCTGTCGATCAAAAGCCCACCAATGGCAGACTGGACAGAAAGTATTCTTTCGATTCTACCGCATGTTTTGGTCCGGTTCGGTCGATGGGATGATGTCCTTAGCCTGGAGCTGCCGACCGACCGGGAGTTGTTCTGCTCCACCACCGCGATGATTTTGTATGCACGTGGGATTGCCCATAGTGTACTAGGTCACATAGAACAGGCCGAGCGTGCCCAAAGTGAATTTGAAGCCGCGCGCGCCAAAGTGCCGGACAGTCGCCTTAACAGCCTGCCGAGCAAAGAAGTCGACGTGCTGAGAGTGGCTTCGGCCATGTTACAGGGAGAGCTTGAATACCGCAAGGGTAACATTGAGTCAGCCTTTTGCAGTCTTCGGAAAGCCGTTGAATTTGAAGATGCAATTCCCTATTGCGACCCACCAGCATGGATGCAACCCGTTCGTCATGCTCTCGGCGCTTTACTGCTGGAGCAGAACCGGATTGAAGAAGCTGAGCAGGCCTTCCGGGAAGATCTCGGTCTGAGTGAGACCTACCCTCGTCGACGAGCTCGGGTTAATAATGTCTGGGGTCTGCACGGGCTCTACGAGTGTTTGATACGGTCCGGCAAACATAAGGAGGCCCTACTTCTTCGTAATCAACGGGACTTTGCACTGGCATCTGCGGACACACCAATCACTGCATCGTGTCACTGTCGTCTATCGACCTGTGCGGATATTGAGACGACCTGCTGCTCAGCGTCAGCAAACTCAACCTTGTAAAATGTAGGAGGTTCATGATCCATTCAGAAATATATGACTGACGGTACTGAGAAAGCCATTGTTATCCTGTATGCATGGCCATAAAGAAGCGATCCTTACCACTGGCGTCCATCATAAATTCAATAGATATAGTTTTAGCGTAGCGGAGTTGCTACACTTAAACATGACAGCAACTTACAAAAAGAAGATTCATGACTCTTTTCGCCTCCCAGGGAGTAAGCTAGTGCCCAAGAATAGATCTCAGCTCATTCCCAACTGCGTTAAATGGCCCCATGACCCCCATGGTTTGAAATGCATCGGAATCAGCCTCCAACTGCCGGAACAAAAGTGTCGGTCACAATCTACGGCAGGAAATCGACCTTGATTTGTTGTTCAGTGAAAGTTTCAAAAGACAGATGTTGGTCATCCCGAATGAAACAAAAAATTCGTCAGATTTTGAACTTAGAGTAGAAAGAAAGAACAGGTAGGCTAAGATATCTGGTATTCAATGCTGAGATATCACTATCAAGCAACTTACTATATATGCCTCTATTCGCGATCACTAGAGACAGAGTGCTCAAAACGAAGAGGGAAAAAAAAGAAGAGGAAAGAAAGAAACAAAGAACAAAAGGAATATGAAAGGAATATGCGGACAACAATAACAAACATGCTAGTCTATTTCCGCGCTTCGAGATTCGCTTTGATGGCTGGACAGAGTTAGAGTAGATCACATCTGGAGAGCAGTGACTTACCATCGCATGAAGTCTTCGCATCACCGAATAACATCTTCGTTCCGGGCATGTAGAACATTGGGTTTGGCACGTCCGCTGTCACCTGTTAGTGTTTACCTCATCATAATTCCTGGGTGATGTCCTCACCATATCCGCTAGCCATTCCCCGTTTCATCACAATCACTTCCTTGCTCTTCCAGGCCTGCAGCACGGGCATACCCGAGATCGGCGAATCCGGCTCCAAGGCGCTCGGGTTGACGGTGTCGTTAGCTCCGATGACTAGTGTCACGTCGGTATCGGAGAAGTCATCATTTATCTCGTCCATTTCCAGAACGACTATGTCAATTAGCTTCATCCGATGGAAGGGAGTTCTGTCTCCCCAAAAGCGCGAGCCCAAGGGCCCACTTACTGTCATACGGGACCGATGCCTCTGCGAGAAGTACGTTGCATTGTCCCGGCATACGTCCAGCGACCGGATGAATTGCAAAGCGGACATTTATCCCTCTGGCGCGTAACATATGCACTATCTCGGCAAGGGCGTACTGTGCTTTGGCCACAGCCATGCCGTATCCGACGACCTATGCTGGTTATTATGCAATTGCACTGCCAGGGATGAACAAATATGACATACAATGACGACATTCTCTGCGTTCGACAACGCCTCGACCGTGTCATCAACAGTAGCCTGTGTGACTTGGCCCTCGATCTTCTTTGCTTGCTGTGGTGCTGCGATTCCACCAAACAGCACGTTGGTAAGGGATCGGTTCATGGCGACGCACTGCCAGAATTAACACTGGACTCTCAACAAGTAGCTAGGATCTTACCATGATATAGGACAGAATTGAACCGCTAACTCCGATCAAGGAACCGACGCTCGTAAGAAGCGGGTTGTTCAGCATGAGACCTTCAGCGACCAGAGCAAACCCGGAATATGCGTTGAGAACCGTGATGACGACAGCTACAGCTGTCAGCACAAGTTTATCAAAGATGGAGAGAAAACATACGCATATCAGCTCCTCCAATAGCAGCCGTCGTAGTGTAACCCTTCAAAAAGCTGAGCGCTGTGTTCGCACCCAAGCATGTAGCGGCAATGACCGGATTTGCTGGAGCCATGGTTACAAAAGCACCCATAGTAGCTATATTACTGCCCAGCAACGTCGAATTGATCACGTGTCGACCGGGGAGAATAGTTGGCCGTGAAGACATTCGACCTGCCAGTTTCATGAAAGCCACAATCGAACCGGTGAAAGTTACGCCGCCTACCAACGTCAGCACCCAATAAAGTCACAGGGCGGTGGACCTACCGATTAGAACGCCAAAGTAGGCAGTTACCATGTGGAGCGTGGAAATGTGACCGATATCAGCTAGGACACTGCCGATGCTGGTAAGAACAGCAGCCAACCCCACCACAGAATGGAGAGCCGCGACTGTCTGAGGGAGCCCGGTCGGTGTGATGCGGCGTCCAATCAATGTCCCTGCGCGAATGAGATACTGTCAAAAACCTCGGGGTCATGAACTTACCAACAAGCGCGCCCGTGCCAGCAACGACGCCGAATTGGGTCAATGTTTCGGGCGAAAAGCCCGCTGCCGCAAGAGAAGCCAGGATTCCGGATGCCACACCCAGTATACCGAGTATATTTCCTCGGCGGGCGGTCTGCTGAGATGCAAGACCGGAAATGGAGCCTAATTATCTGTGAACAGCTGAAAGCCGAGGATGGAGGTGCCACTTACCCATGCACAGCAGACTACTGACGAGATACCCAGCCTGTACTAAGCCAGCCATTCCAGTGCTGGCAGCAGCGAGGAACCCTCCACCGAAAACTACAGCAGGTATCGCATAAAGCCAGGGGTATTCAGGAGGATCGGTTGGACCTGGCTGAGTGAGCAGACGAAGGTAATTGAATCGGAACGCTTACGCTTAAACATGTCCAGCATGCGCTTTGTTATCACAAATCCTCCTGATACATTCATAAATGCCAATAGCACGGACGCTGCTCCAAGGTACTCCGGGATCGTGGTGGGAACATATCCGCCGCCCATGATGAAGAAACCACCAATACCGACCATACCTAGAGTACATTAGCACTATTATACCAACATATAGGGAGAAAGCCCACCTGAGATTGCATTGGTCACGCTCATCAAAGGAGAGTGAAGCGCCGGTGCAACACCCCACACAGCACGGTAGCCAACCAAACCAGCAAGGCCGAATGTCATCATGTTGCTCATGAAGACAGGACCGGTTGCTTTGCCTAGGGCGAGAGCAGATCCCAAGCTAGCTGTCACAGTGGTCACATCTCGCGTTGCCTTTTGCCAGGGGGTTAGAGCTACCACTGCCTGTTCCTTTGCCGGAGCTGCTTCGACTTTCGGAGTAGGGGGAGGGGCTGGACGAGGCGTCGGGGGTAAGATTTCACCATTGAGCGTGACGATAGATCCGCGGACTACTTCATCGGTAAGATCAATGCCAAACGACTTTTCCTGTGGTGTCATTGACAGAAGGTACTTGGTGACGTTGTTGGAGTACAAAGTAGAGGATTGCGTGGGTAGACGGGACGGGAAATCGGTATATCCTGTTCTGATTAGCCTCAAACACGCGAATATTTCGAGTTGCCGTACCAATAACAGTTACGTCCTTGTATGTTGTCAACTGTCCCGGAATCGTTGCTTCGCAGTTGCCACCGGCTTCTGCTGCAAGATCGACGACCACGGAGCCCGGTTTCATCGCAGCAATCATCTAACCTCCATGAGCACCGTAAATGTAAACAAACAATGAAGGCCATACCTCTTTTGTGATAAGCTTCGGAGCAGGCTTTCCAGGAATCAGGGCTGTGGTGATGATGATGTCCACTTCGCGGGCTTGTTCCATGAATAACTTCATTTCCGCTTCGATGAATTCCTTGGACATCTCCTTGGCATATCCACCCTGCCCGGACCCATCTTCATGCATGTCTATTTCGATGAATTCGGCTCCTAGGGACTGGACTTGCTCACGGACTGCGGGACGGGTATCAAAACCACGGACAATCGCGCCTAATCGACGGGCCTAGACGAGGTTGGTACTTGGCATAGAGTTCAGAATCTACGGAGATTGACCTACCGAGGCAATGGCACTCAGGCCAGCTACACCAGCTCCAATGACTAAAACCTTACTGGGAGGGATCTTACTGTTTATGTTAGTAATGGCCAGTCACGATGGGGGAAGCACAACCTTGCTGGACGCTGTCAGTTAGCACATTTTACCGAGTAATGCAAAGATATGAGCTCACCCAGCAGCGGTTACTTGACCGGTCAAGAAACGACCGAAATGGTTCGAAGCTTCCAAAACAGCCTTGTATCCCGCAATATTGGCCATGGAACTGCAGCATCCCCGTATTAGTAAATGTTTGCTCGCGATGGTGCTGTGCAACCTGCCTCAACGCATCAAATGTCTGTGCACGCGAGATCCGCGGAACCATATCCATCGCAAATGCGGTGACACCGCGCGACGCAAGTCTTTCCACTAGCGGCTTGTTCTGGGCGGGATACAAAAACGAGATGACGGTTGTGCCCTGACGGAGCGCGTTGATTTCGTTGACGGGACCATCCTGGCGTGGACTGCGGACTTTCAAGACGATATCGCTCTCGGACCATATAGCAGATGGATCGACCAAGGTCGCTCCGGCCTCTTCATATGCCTGGTCAAGCAGCTGGGCTTCCTCGCCAGCACCGCGCTCGACCAAAACGCGCCAGAAACCCTTCTTGCGCAACAGAGCGACATTCTGGGGAGTGAGCGCGACGCGACGTTCGTTCGGGTATGTTTCTCGAGGCACGCCAACCGTGAGAGCAGAGTAGGGGACAGCGGGGACCGGCGAGGGAGAGGAAGCGCTGCTCGCGTGTCGTTTGGCGGTTAGGAGCTTCGGAAAGGAGAGCGTTTCGCGATTATTGCGCTGACTTCCCAGGCACGGCAAGTGAAGCTGAGTCACTATCGATCGGGGATTAGAGTTAGTGGGAACATCGCTCCAGGGCTACCGCGCAAGATTCACCCTTACCTGGACGTTTGGAGAAAAGCGATTTTCCTAGGTGCGCGCTGGGAGCCGCCCGACACGCCCCCAGCGCTGACCGCAGGGAGAGCGGCACGCTCATGACTGTAATGGCGAACCAAGCGACCGTACTCTTAAGACTTCATGCCAGGAGACTCTCAATTGCTCGAAAGAAACTCAAGGGATGACCTTGGCAGCATACCACATCAGAGACTCTGGAATGTCACGGATGGCACGGTCGAAAATCAGGGCGAGAAGAACGTTGAATGACCAGTGGATGATACCCGATCTATAAGAGGGGAAAGCAATAGGTACCAACACTAACGCGATTTGTTGTCCCTGCGCAGGACCAAATCGCAAAGAGAGGGGAACGGACAGAGTCACTCCGAGACCAGCAAGGGGGAGGATGATCTTCCACGAGTCAGTCCGCGATCAACTACCAACGAGAAGGCATGGGAATCCTGCGCGCGATCGGATGGAACGGTGCCGCCAGCGATGTGAGTGTGACCAAGGCTGCCAAATGAGGGGAAATGTGGGGGTGGATCAGTGTCAAAGCATGGAGGAAGAGGTGTGGTGCTTGGCGTCGGGCAGTGATCGTCGTCTCCTCCGGGGATGAGGATGGATGGGATGTCGCATCGTTGGGATGGGATGATGTGGAGGATTGCGTTGCTTCTGCTTGTTGTTCTCCTTTCTCCCGGCGGATCAGGTGATGATCCATGGGCAAGCAACCTGGAATGTCAGGCCGCCTTCTAGAAACAGGTAGAGTGCCAACTCCAGAGTATCCGTCGCACGGCTTACGGGTTGGTCGCATCAGCTGCCCGCATACACCGTCCGTCTTGTCCGGTTCAACATTGCATTCCTACCCTCGCAACCCCTGCTCTTGCAGCCCAAATGCATATGCACAGCCTTGTGAGCCCCCTCCCCTCCTTCGTCCTGGATAGCCTGGGTGTTAATGCAGTAGGAGTGGGCTTTTCGTTTTTCCTCTTCTCATCTAGTGAAAGTTGTAGATCTAGTGGCCACCACGGGGATGGGAAACAACCATAGAAATTGAATATGTTGTCTTCGGCTGGTAATACGAGAATGGAGGCTTCTTGTCCGGCTGTATATATGGAATGACTACGGAGGAGTCAGCAGTAAAAGCTTGGCGGTTTGTACCGCATACACCTAAACTGCCCAGATACTGCCCCGATTGAGCAATCATGAAGCCATATATCTTCCGAAAAAGGTAACTTTTCTTGTTATGAAGAGATTGACCAGAAATTGGATCGATACGAATCTCCACTTTATGCCGACTGTCTCAGAATACCACTGAATGTATTCAATTATTTATCAGAGAGATACATAAGAATGAGCGCTATACTAGCTGCCTTGGCTGGACGTATATTATGAGGAATGCAGAAGATCCACAGACATTGATCATACTTTACCTCCCTTTATTGCTTTTATTCGAGCACCAAAAGTCTCTCTTCTCAGGCATCGCCTCGATACAAAGTTCAATTCCATGTCAGGCCATACAATTTAAAGCTCTATGGCGGTTTCTTCCAGCTATCTTGGCTCAACTTTCGAGCAGTCATTCTCTTATAGTCATCGAAAAAGTTCGAGCTGCTTCGTAGCTTAGCCATCAAAACCAAATCTTATTAGTCTACTTGTGCCCTGATTTTCCTCGTTGCTCCCAATACATACTGTACCATCATCTCTGTTATCGCAATACTCACTAGTTGTGATCCCACTCTAGATCAAGAAAAATCATTGCATGGAACACAAATCATGGAACTAAAAACAAGAAAATGAACCATCAATCCTCGACTCGAGCATATCCAATTCCAATTCCAAATCGATACCGAAAGTAAAGACCGCACTGAAGCTAACCGAACCTCGCTTAGACGCGGATGTCATCCACAACCAAGCAAGGGCCGGTAAATCCGAGAACAATTGATTAAGGGATCAAGCAATTGAATCCTCGTCTCGAACGTCAAAACATTGAAATCTGGGCCGTGGAGCCTGCCAATCACAATCTCAACCTCAGTGTCAAGTCAATGTCAGTCCCTGATAATATCAACTCAGCACTTTATCAGATCCGATCCGATCAAACCCATATATCCAGCCAAGTGCCGAAGGAAACTTCGCTTCGCAACCGTCGCTTAGACCGAGCTCGCTTATCTATACACGCCTCTCGATTCGCGGAGCAGAATCCACGCATACTGACTGGACAGACAAGATGGAGTCGCCAGATGGAGTTCATGGATGTCAGCTCAGCTCAGCTCAGCGGTTCATGCCGCACGGCTGCCTAGTCCTAGGCACCTAGGCTAGGCACCTCCGGAGACCAGCCAGGAAGGGCAATTGGAATTCAGATCGAGGGTTCGCGAGATTAGCGAGGATGCGGAATGGCGGAGAGGGCCGAGGATCGTACCCAGAGATGTTGGTGGGGTTGTCCGTCGTCGGTAGCCTGGTAGGTAACTACTGGTCCGTAGGTATGGCTATCCCGGTGTGGGTGGATTTTAAATTTGATTTCCTATTCGAGAGAATGGATGAGGGTTTCCCGGTTACCTGCCCTTAACTGACATTTCCGTGCGTACATGTTGAGATATTTCCTACCAAGATGGTAGGTGCTCCGTAGGTAAATCTCGCAGCCATAATATAAACCACTCTGTATCTTAATTACGAATTAATATAATAAACTCCCATCCCGTCTACCACCCTTTAGCGCCTCTACAAGTCGTATATGCCGTCTTGGAAACCCACTTCACGTCTACACGGGATTCAAATATCTACCGAGCTCAGGGAAGAATTCATATAATTTAGCTTTTAATAGAGTAGGCTTAGCAGATCTTATCCGGATTTCGTTTCCTTTGCAGATGGTTCATTGGAATGTATATTAAATACGAATGTCCCGCGTGGGGTAGTAGCTTAGCCTTGGTGGTTAGTATCTTGGTATACGAAGTTGAGCATGATTACAGTGTGGTTAGAGCTCTGTAATGTACCTGTCTCTGGCGTTAAAAGCCTCAAGGGTATAAGTGCACGCTTTACGGAGTCAGTAGGTTCAGTCAAACGAAATTCCAAATAAGGCACCCTTTCTACTCTATATATCCAACCCATGCGATGATAGACATGTAAACAAGCAAAGTCGATCCATGAGGCTCAGACGCACGCACAATCGCACACTACTCAGGGCTAAGAAAAAAAGAAGAAAAGAACGAAAAAGGAAAGGCTCCAACGCACGAGTCAAGAGACCCGCAATACGGGAGAAAACCTCCGAATTGAACGAGCCAACCAATCCATATTCTCGTCGCCTCAATCCTGTCGAGCTAGAGATATTTAGTACATAGTAGTGCAGCCTTGAGCTCTCAGCCGCGTGGGGATAATGTTTTCCGTGAAGCTGCTTCGTCTATTCCGTTTCCGTAACAGACTGCTCAGGCTGAGCTCACAGTGGGAGCTGAATTGTGGAACAGACGGTACGATAGTCGATAAGAGTCAGATATGGAACTCGGTAAATGTGGATCAAACAGAACATACTCCGTACGAACAGATAAAAACAAACACGGGCGGATCACGGAAGTCAGAGGAGTCAGGGCGCCAGGACGGACACGTTCCCTCCCATCCAGGATTTTCCAAGGATGAAAATCAGGAACCCGAAACCGCTTTGGCTGCGCACAAATCAGCATCCGCCGACGACGCTCTGAACCATGGTTCAGAGGTCAACTTGATGCATGGGAGATCCAGCACGGACTCCGTTTGACTCCGTGCGTTGGTTTTTTGGGTCCTGAGATTCGATTGCGTTTCAGCTTCAGCTCCATACCTATTCTGGTACCTGGTATCTTTTATGGAGTACTCTGGGAGGTGGTAGTTTCACATTAACCCGGTACCCAAGTTCAACAGAGAAGAAGTTTGGTTCTGCCGTTGATCTAGAGACGGGAACGAGCACGAAGAACACGAAGAAGAAGCCTAAGATGAAACAGGGGCAGGTCCGTTCTATCCAGTTCGAACCGTCGGACATTGCGGAATTCTCTAGACGAGGACTGGAAAATTCGATCGAAAGTCAAAAGACGTCCCAGGTAAAATATAGGTTCTCACTGCATCTTACCATCCAGTATCCATGCTGCATGCGTGTACGTGCGCTCAGCCCGCCCAGCCATCGGTTTATTCTATCCGTATCTGAGGTATCTATATGGGGTACCTAAGTCCTAAGCTGAGGCAGTGAAGTCTCCGAGTTGTTCGGTACGATATTGACCACTACCGAACATGGTAATCCCCTAACCACAGACTCCATCCGGCATCCGCTAACGACCCCATCCTACTCCATACTAAAGTGGCACTGGCAGCTCACCGCGGGTGAATTGATTAATTTACTAATTAATTAGAATTTGCATCTCCCGTCTCCTGTTTACTCGTAACAACCTACACTCTAGCTCCCGAGGTCATCTTATTGAACCATGAACATACGGTGGACAAAGAAGAAAAGGAGCAGCGGAAAGTAATCTTCAAATTGATGGCAGCGATCCGCGCTGGCAGGGAATAATAATCCATTTTTTCTGGTCCGCGCCAGATCAGTAACCCTAACCCCAGTCAATCACAAAGTCTATATAATACACGAAAAGAAAGTCCCCGCGGGTCCACCATGGGATTATTGGCTCAATACAATTGAGTAGAAAGAGAGCAGAACAGAGCAGAATGACAAGACCGCCTGTGAGATAAAAGAAATAAGACAGTAGATAATGAAAGTATGAACCGGGATCCCAACCGATTGAACGCCGTAAAAGATCGCTGGACTCCGTAATAATACCGATTGCTCAAGACCGAATAAAAGGAAAAGAAAATAAGGAGAGAGACGAATTTCAATAATAAAACAGTGTAAGCTGGTAATAGCTTCGAGTAGTGAATGAGCATGTTTGTCGTGTTGACAGGTCTGCGATCGAAAGTGAAATTCGTGGCAGTATCGTAATCAAGGAAATAAGATTAAGCATTAGGCGATTTTAATGTCGACTTTCTCTTCGCGCGCAGAAATCCCATGAAGCTTTTCGTCGTTTGCTCCGGGCTGTCCACCTTCGGCTCCTTGAACAGCCGCAGGCTCTTCTTGCGTTGCAGCTTGCCGCGCTTGCCGTCCGTTTCGGCCACGTCGTTCGGGTCTAAGCTGCGGAGGCTGTCTACCTCGGAGCGAAGGCTGCTGGAAGAGTACATGCTCGAGGAAGTCGAGCTCTTCATCAGAGAATTGCGAATCGGCAACGGGTTGCGGCTGGTGTGGCTTCCCGGCACGCTGGACACGCTGTAGGACGAGCTGGAGCGATGGCGGGTGAAGTTCGGGGCGGAGTAGTAGTTGGATGCGGGGCTAGGGGTGCGAGAAGGAGGTCGGCTGTTCTGCGGCGACATCGAGTACTCGGAGCTAGCGGCGGATTGAGAGCAGGAGATGGGGCGAGCATAGAAGTTGTCGGGGGCAGGGAAGGTGGAATGGTGTCGTCCGTGGAAGAAAGGAAGGTTGGCGCTGCGAATACTCTGAATCGATGGGGGTCGTCGCAGAGACTCGGTGGGTGCACGAGACCGCGTCGTGGGCTTGAACGATGGCGCCTTCTCGGACACGGCAGTTTTCGGTCGTGAGAAAGTCATCGAGCGGGCCCGCAGCGACAGCGTGCTGGACGGTTCGGGCGACTGCGTGAGCTGTGGCGTCGGCAGCTCGTAAGAGGGACCCTCGAGATCCGTCGTGTTCAGACGCAGCCCGCTCTTTCTCGATCGTGCCTCTCCTTGATACTGAGCAGTACCTCCTTCACGGTTGAAACTGCTCAGAAATGGTTGCGACGAGGCGGCGGATTTGAGAGAGTAGACACTTTCCCCATCCCCGAAGGGTTTGCTGCTGCTACTGCTGCTGCTGTGACTAGGCTGAAGGGGAGCTGACTTCAACGCAGGGGGGACCGAATTCTCCGAGGTATGAGACGATTCCGTCGGACTGATTAGAATTATATTAGGTTTGGCACATGGTTCCACGTATGTGACCTGCTCCGCTACGAGCAGGTCTGTATTATCGTCTTCCGAGTAGATGGAAGATGAGGAAGAACGCCTCGACGAGGCGGGAGACTCGGGAGGGACGTAGACATTAGGTTGGAGAAAGACGGGCGAGTGGAGGGGCGAGGTAGAATCGGGAGACGGCAGCTCGATGATCACGTCGTCGTCGTGATCGAAAATGTACGAGTCTGCCACGAAAGTGGTGCTACTACTGCGCTTGACGGTATCCATCGAAACGGGTCGCGAAGCTTTGTCGGTGGTGGTCGACAACGGGGACAGGAGACAGGCCATATTCGATTCGGCGGGGTCAGCATTCGAGAGTTCGTCGGCGCTGGCGTCGGAATCGCGGGCCTTGTAGGATTCCACGGGCGAGAAGGCGTTTTCCTGACCACCCAACTCTGGTTCGGAAATGTCTTCCTCGTCTGACTCGTATCGGCGGGGGAGACGTTGCTGTTTGATGTATGGAAGCTGGAGGGAATTGGCGGGTTCGTACATGATTGACCACGGAGATGAAAGCACCCGGTGCTTTAAGGGCCAAAGGTTGAATAGGGGCGGGGGGGGAGAAGAGGATGTGGTGTCAGACAGGCAAGGTCGATCAAACAAATCGATTGCAGTTCACGAGTGGTCCAAAGGGAATTAAAGGAAGTCGGGCGTGGTAGGGAAGTAGTAAGCTGATGCGGTGGCCCCCAGACGAACCGGGGAATTTCATGCACTATGATCAAGGGGAAGGGGGGGCGAAAGAGTAGAAGGGTGGAAGAAGGAAAGGAAATGGGCAAGATATGAATGAAATATAGGATAGGCAGACCGGATGATGATGGCGTACTTGAGAACGGCAAGGCGGCTTTTTTTCTTTTTCTTTTTACTTTTTCTTTTTTTTTTTTTTGCTTCATCCTTTTTCTCAAGGCCCACACGGGCTGGCATGCTAAAGGAGTGGAGCCCAGGAAGGAGGGAGGAAAATGGCATGAACAAGAGTGACGGGAATGAGAAACGAATATCGGATCGGCGTCATTCAAACTGGAGAAGGACGGACCACATTGGGTCGATCCACCGGGAACTTGTGTCAGAGACGGTGGGACACGTGCCTTGACCGTCTTTACAGACTGTCTTTACGGAGTACAGTTTACACTTACGAGTTACCTACTCCGGTGTACGGAATACTGCGCTAGCTGCGTGCCTTGCCTGGCTGCAGCTACAGGTGGATCGGTGCTTCAGAAATATCAACCCTTGCCGATGAAAACTACGGTGTATTCACTACTCGGGATTCGGCTGGATCCGAAGGGACCAAGTGATCTATCAACTATCCAGGTCGAGGTCAGTGCATTCCGTGATTTCTCCTGGGATGAGATTGGAGTATGGAGAAGGGCGATTGGCATGACTCCTGGGAATGAAGTGAAGTGTTGGTCATGAAGGGTCAAGGGGAAGTCAAGAATTAAGAAGAAAAAGTAGAAAACCGGTGAAATGTGGAAACGACCTAAAAAGAAGGCCAGGATTACGCCGAAATACGGGGGTATCGCCGTACTGCCAAGCCTGGTTGGGGCCATCCAGAAATAGTATCGATTTTTTACAGAGTGTTACTCTTCGATTCTGAATGCCCATATGGAGTATCTGTTACGGTGTACAACTTTCTCTCTGTCTACAAATGCCAGGATAGCGAAAATGATTGCCATGGTCCAACCTCAAACCAGCCCCCGTACTCCTCCAGGCGATCCCGACGAGCGACCGAAAATCCAACGGGACGAACAGAGCGTTAAGCAGCGACTCCACCGCTGTAAAATCCGGTGGATCCGATCTTTTTTTCCTCTTTTTTTTCCGTTCTCTTCGACCTCATCGCAAGGCTGTGTTTGTTGTCCTTCCAAATCAAGATTCCCTGGCCTTATCCACAAATAATACCCCAATTCCCCTCGATGCGAAAGTTCCTGACTGCACACTGGTTCAAGTGGACAATGTCCTGAAAACACGGAAATATTCACTCCCTATCGTTAATATATTCCTCCAATTTAAATAAATTAAAAAGTTAACCTCCCACCGGCAGCAAAGTTGCCAAGATGGCCGCCGCTGCTCCAACACGGTGGAGCAAGTATAACTCAAACACACCATCCGCCATGGAAGCGAACTATCTTCCCGTCTGGAGTTCATCTGGGAGTTTGAGAGACAGACATGAAAAACTCTTTTTCTCTCTTCGATCATCTCACGTAGAAACAAATCCATCCGAGCGATTAGGGGGAAATCCCACCCAATCCAATCGTCCCACTCCCATCCCCTGCAGACTCGCGACTCGCGACTCACGCCCTTGCAGCCGCCCCCAAAAAAGACGCGGTGTTACCTGCTTGCGGTGCCTTACTATCCTCTGCGGGTACCTGGGTTAGTTCATTCTGGCGAGGCGTTGCTGACTGTGTCCTTTTTTTCTAGTGTGTGTGACTCTGTGTGACTGTGTTGGTTTAATCTCTCGAAGACTCGGATTCTCCCCCACAATTTTTTCGGGTGGAATATCCGAATGGGCGGTTTCAGTTTCATTTGTTCCTGATTAGTGCAATCTGTTTCTATTTTCTTCCTCCGAGGATAGGGGTAGGGGCTGTGTTATGCTCATTATCTGTGTACTGTGTACTTGTGACACCGTAGTATTTATTTGTTTGTTTGTTTGTTTATTTTGGTTTATCTCGTTCAGTTCTTGTCTCTTCTCCCTTCTGAACTTCGTACTGTATTCTCTAACGGATAGCATCGGAGTTCCCATCGAGTAGTCAAAGCACAGATACGTCATGAGGTCTTCCGTCACTCGATCACCACGCTAGCCACGCTAATCTCTCGTAAGGAGGGACCGGAGGCTGGCGATGGTCGTTAAACTTCAGCCATGAAGCAATGACACCGACAGGGTAAATCTTGACGACCGTCGGCGGCGAAGAGTAACATAATCCCGACGGCCGGTTCGCCCGTTGAAGAGGGGGGACGACGCTGCAGGAACGCGCCGGTTGCAGTGTGAAACGTCCTCGAGCTGCATGGGCCAGGGGATCGCTGCGCTGGCTTGCTTGTTTCGGTTGCGCCTGCGTCGATGCGAAATGCGGGATGGATAATTGAATTTATTTTTATGGATATTCTTCGTTCACCCCTCGCTTGAAAAGGGAAAATCATGACCATGAATACGGAGGATATTGTGGACATGTGGCTGGACGAGTCAATTGCTTGGTCTACGTCTGGCTCGAGTCGACACATGGATCCGGCAGCGAAGGATAGCATGAATGTACTGGGTATGCGGCCTGCAAACGGCTGGCTGGCAAACTGTATGTGCCCTCATACATCTACATGCATATCTGCGCATTAACCAGCACAATTAACCCGCCTCGAGGCCATATCTGCCCCTCGCCGGGATTATTCTTCTGTCGATTGGTTGAGTAATGACCAGCCTACGATATTTGCAGACGCGGAGGTTATCCAAACCATACAGACTGACGATATGCCATTTTGACTTTGTCCTCCGTGATAAATTTAGGTCGAAGTTGCCAGCCTACCTGGTAGCGATAACGCAATATGATACGCTATGACCCCCCCAGTCTGTGCTTCGCTCAATACAATGTATCACCTGCACCGCGACATCGTGGCGTCCACGACTAACCACTCGGAAATGGTCGTGACCAGCCTTCGGTCTGGTTTGCTTTTTTCCCTTGCCTTGCCTGAGCTTCCCCAGATGGTCTGGGCGAACATGGGCGTGGAGATGAAACTTAGTTTTCGCTATCGATAGGTAGAGATTACGTAGCTTCTCCGGAGGCCTATAGAACTAGGCAGATAAAGCACGGGATACATCCATACCTAATCGAGAATTGGGAATGGACATGACTTTCCCAGCCTGTCTCTACATCAGCATTAGGGGTATGGGACGGGGTGTGCATTCTCTCCCCTCCCCTCCCCTCCCCTCCCCTCCCCTCTATCATTCCCTACAATCCCTCCCCTCTTGTCTCCCCTCCTTGTTGACTCGACTTGGCTTCATCCACCACCACTAAACCTACATACTTACCCACGTATGTACATGCACACACAAACACACATTTGGCCCCTCTTTGCCACCACTCGACTTAATCCCTGTAACTGCATTTTCTGTGTCTGACGATGACGATTGCCATGCCCCCATCAGAGGATTGAATTCCCGTCTTTCTTCCCCTCATGTTGGTCCTTCATAGCTCGCGCGCTACCTCCTCATTGCGTTTCAGGTTTCAAATTCCGTGCTATATCGGGCTGCGATCCTTCTGTGACCTTGCTGCTTACGGGGTATTCTCTTTAGCTATTAATGTTACACCTAGTTAAAGATCAATATATACCCAGTGGTGCTATCCAATAATTACCTGCAGCTACGTAATCTATCTTGATCAGCTCACTTGAAGAGGCAGGGTAGAATACATCGTATATCCGGTGTACTTTGATGTGGATAAGGATGGTTATTATGCAGAACTATTGAATGTTCAAAATATATAATGCGAACATACCCGACCACGGCCGACCGCTCCGACATGATATGATATGGATGATATGATATGATGCGACACATCAGATCGAGTCTCCGGAAAAAGCAATGGGCGCGCGTACATTGAATAAGATTACACGGTAGGATAATGAGCACGGATGCCAGGTAGTTAGGTAGGTAGGTACTACTCTGTACAGGCTCTAAAAATGGACCCCATTATCTAATTGTTAACGATTCCGGTTTCTCGCATCATGAGTGCATACATCCTACATACACTTATGTACTGTACATGTATTTATATGGAGTATGTAGAAATAGTTACATTAAATATCATGCAAGCACCATCAACCTGCAAGCAGTGGCAAACTGCACCCCGGGCAGAGAATTAACCCCGAGCCAAGACGGAGGAAGATTCAGATGTTACAGCGGTATCTGCACTAATGATGCAGGAGGACGCCACAGAGGGAGGGGAAGATGGACGGATGGTCATGAGGAAATATGACAGGATGACAGGTCCACGGAGATCGAATTGGCGAACCACTCAGGGGAAGGAGCCGAGAATTATGTACACCCTGTACATATGTATGTACAGTATGTATTTGTGTCTGTGTCTGTACGATGAATTTTATTCTCCATTCCCCATGGCCACTTAATGTTAAAGAAGGGGTACGGAGTATGGCATGATTATTGAATAAATATGGAGGTGGAGATGGGAGTATCCGTAGACTAATATTAGCCTACCTAATCCATAAGAAAGGGCGAGGGAGAAGGGATGAATAATCGAATGTCAAAAAAAGTGGACAAAAGATTAAATATCATAAAATAATATCAAAACTAAAAGATGCACGCCAATGGATGAACAGGGATTAAAACAGGTTTTCCCCTGATTACGGGGTCCGCTCTCACTGGTTCGGAGGAGTGCCGGATTGACACTTCCTCTTCATGCCAGGCATCTCTAGTCTGAAAAAGTCTTCGCTTGATAATCCGAACCGCACACTTCGATGCACACTCTGTACCTTCATACTTCGACTTCATAGGGAGAAGGAGTCATCGCGCGTTATGTAGGACGTGAGCTTCGAACTTCCTACATACCTAGGGCAGCGAGAGTGTTCCCTCCATACCAAGGAGGACGGGAGGATCGGGAATGTCGAATTTCTCTCATCGCGCACCTGACAGGCGATCTGCATGCCGGAAGGACAGATTATACCCGAAAGGATTTGGATTTTCTTTTTTCCTAGGATCGTTAACTTCGAACTGAATCTTCAATTTACTAAGTAGCAGTAACTGCGGTGTGTGGTTTACGGATTATTAGATATCCATAATGTAAATCAACCGAACTGGGTCGGCCGAGTACATCCAACCCCTTCATCCCCGGCCGTGCCTTTAATTGATTACTAGAATTCCTGAAGGATCTTTCTTCACAGCGCCGAACCCCGAGCCGTTACGCTACTTTCTTTCCGGACTCCCTGGATGAAGAGGGGACAGTTGGATAAATCAGGAACGAACTACTGTAGAGCGCGTAGATGCCGGCATTACTAGTCTCTTTTGTTGTCTCCATTTTCCGTCTCAACGCCAGACCGACTTTTCAAAGCAGGTTAAGTAGGATAAATATCCAATTATCGCACTCTGTTAGAGAAAAGCTAACTTTAGCAGAAGGGATGAATACAAAACCAAATTATTAAAGAGAGAACAAGAATTTCATGAGGAAAGTCCCGGCCGAATGCAGTAACCCCTAATGCGGCTTGGAAACAATAGCCCGCCAACGAAAAAGAAAAACCCGTTGATCTTCAACGCCGGTGGAGACTTTCAACGTCTTCCCGTCAGAGTGCAAGTCAAGTCGGCCATCGACGGTGGGAATAGAAAAAATGTCATATCATCTTTACTTGGACTCTTTGGTTGTTAGTTTTCACGCTACGGATAATTTTTTTCTCGTTGGGGTTTTGGGAGGGTCTTTGGTGTCCTCTATTTTCCCGCTCGGCGCTCGGCCTCTCTCAATAATAATGCTATCCCCAATTTCAATGACCATCCGCACTCCATATGGATTAGTTCTCCGTACACCTGACTAATATGGATAAACTGATATTCCAAGTGGAGGACGCTGGAAATGGATCAGAGTCAAGGTCTCACCTGACCCTGGACGTGGCCAATCCGGGCACCTCGAAATGAAAGGTGGACGCCCGAGGGCCCCGAAGAGTTTGCACATTTCTTAACTACCTGCGTTGAAAGAACTAGCTATACCTAGCTAACTCATTTGAGCACCAGCGCCGTACCTAAATGGGGCCGCCGGGTCTCCAGTTTTCTTTCTTCCGAATGTCCACCTTAGGATATCTCCGGAGGGGAGGTTATTGGTATTTGCTATCCGCCGCTAACTGGGTGGACAAGAGACATCGAGTCTTTTAGTGTTGGTCGTTGAGCAGAGACCATGTCAACTTGTCCTCTTCTGCTCTAATGGCCGTTCTATGTGGGCATACGGTGTGCGCAGCATAGCTCGCTAATGTTTAGCTACATAAGTGTGAAAATTTGCTCCGTTGTGGGCCGGGATATTCTCCCAAACCCCATACGGAGTATGCTCTCAATGACGGTGGGACTACGAGCGGTCGGTCTTTTTATAGTAGTACCTTGACATCATGCCATTGATGCTTCCGAGAGGGTTAAGCCTACGTACCCCCATATGTATGAGATCGAATGATTCTAGCATCAGGTGTCCGTTCTCCGGTTAGATTAACTGGAGACCAGAGAATGGAGAGCTAGGCATTTCGCCGTTAGGGGCTCTCCTTAGTGTAACGGGTTTTATGCATGTTGCTCATTGTGGATTGCCAATCCAGGAACGAGAGATGTTAAATTCAAGGTGTGCTTGACATTCCGCGATCTATACGACGGTGGATGTCTTGTCGTACTTGTCATTCCTGACCCAGTTCTCGACAGAAAACTACCAATGCTATTACCTAATCGTTCAAGTCATCAGAAATCGATGAAATTCCCAGTTCGCAGGGACATGGTCTCCATCAGATGCGTGCACCTGTCATTATTAGGCAGCGAGGCAGCGAGGCAACCAGACCCGCACATGCAGCCACCAAGGCTAACACCTTTCCGTACAAAGGGCCAAGTCAACTCAACTCTCTCATATTGTAGCTCGTTGCGGTAGTCACACAAACCACTGTGCTCGAGCACCTTGAAATCAGACCCTAAGAAAACGAGACAGGTCAATGTCACGGTACTTATGTTGTCTACTGCTTGCGTATGTTGAGCATGTATTTTTCAGGACGTTTGTGCTAGACAGAGCAACGCAAACACGTTCGTCTGTTTGTCCTTTAATCTCTGTTAGTGAAAGGGCTTGCAGGCAGAATGGTGTCAGTAAGTATAACTTGAAATTCTTCTAGCCAATGGTAAGCTAATGTAGAGAAGGTGTAGGATTATAAATTCTGTCAGCATAGACGGTAGTCGATGAGCCCAACTGAAGCTTTTTTCAGGTTGCTAAATATAAGAAGACCGGATGTTGTCTTTAATCTCACTACTGCCAATCTCAGCATTGCAACCACATATCGGCACTCTATCCCCTTCAAATCTCGCAAATCTTGTGGCATTGGTGAACCGAACCCACTGGCAGGAGGTTTATCGCACGAGTGTTTTGAGCGTCATGAACTTCCGGTGCATATCTCACACTTGAATGATCAGCAAGTCTTCATGTCGAAATCAGGGTCGGTTCGGGACTGACCAGGGGACTGGAGCGGAATCAGGTCAGCCTACAAGCCAACGAATTATTCGATGTAGTATCGTGTTGCTAACTTTCGAGCACAGACTTTTCCAAATACGCTAACATGTCGATTCCGAGACGACAATCACTGTGCATATGGCTCGAAACATAGTGACATATTCTGGTCGACAACTCAAAACTAAAGGGACACCAGAAATGACTTAGTGCGACACATCATCATTATGTTGACGATCTAGCATGGCAGGTCTGTACTTTCTCTATATTCCAATTCTTAAATCACCTTCCGGCTCCTCTGATATTCGTACATTGGAAGAACCTTTTATACTGCAGCCCACCCGAGACGGGGAAAATCACAAGACTGCGGAGCATTGGCTGATACTTCATGTCACTCGATGCTGCACCATTAATCATTCAATCCAGATAGCAGTTCCCTCTAGCTGATATCCACTAGGTCTCGGTGAGAAGATTACAGCCCGAAGCCCGAAACTGCACGAAATATGCGAGTCACCCTATTACGGGACTTTCTGTGCCTGTGCTCTTTGATGACTTCTTAATGAATTCTCAGGTCGCCTCCAAACTTTCAATTCATTCACTACGCCCATTCAAGTCGCCCGCCTCTGTGCAGCAGCCGCCACCTCAAAGGACATTAAAGCGGCGCTCAAAACCGACTACCGTTTCAATTTTGATGCAAGCGGTGTCCCAAGAGCCCTCATGCTCCAGAAGGGTATTAGGCAATACTAAAAATAGGGGCTTGTGGCAGATGTAGTAAGTTAGAAGGTGAGGCCACTGTTTGGTCACCCGACTTATGATGATTTATGTACGCCAACACGAACACGCGCGCCCCCACCCAGCTGAAAACTCCCGTCGATCCATAGGTAAGTCTAGTGTCATCCCGAATTTTATTCCTCTTCCTCTACAGAAAAGATGGATTCTTGTTCAAATGATCTCTGCAAACTCTAAGTCGGTTAAAAACCGTTGCGATAAACTGATTGCTGCAGATTTAGGAAGCATGAATGCATCTCGAGAGTGTCAAGAACTGAACCTACGTATCACTACTTACTGCTTTACAAAGCCTTGCGGTCTTTATGCAAGACAAATCACAGATGAGCTGTTCGACAGGGATCATTATTACCCCGCCGCGAACATGTCCAACGCCTACCTAAGTAATCACATCTGTACTGTGTACTCGGTACGGTGTACATAGACGCAGGTTCCCGCTTCCTCTCTAGCATCTTCCCACGTATTTCTCATCCTTCTATGGTATTGAAAAAGATGGCACCGATTTCGGCACGTGTGGACCGCGTGTTTCGACGGTTGAAAAAGAGCAAAATCACGGCAAATGAAGGATCAACTGAAATTGACCAGCCTGGTCTCACTACGACGAGCCCCGAAGAAGCGCCCCTGTCCGCTATGACGGTCTTTCCTGGCCCAGTGAACAATACCAGGATGCAGTTGCCAGTCAAGTCAGTCACGACCCCCAATTCGCCAACAACTTCGATCACACTTGAGCAAACAACGAATAAGCCGCCAATGGTGGAAGAAAATGCCGACCGAGAGGTCCAGGTGGACCCTTGGACCCGGGCCTTTGAACTGTTCCAAGAAAGAAATGACGATCAAGAGCTCGTGTCCGCATACACAGACCACCTAGGCTTTGTGCAAGGCGATGGCAGTGCTGGACCGGATCTTTCGCGCAAAAGTTCTGTCGAAACCGTCGTGGAGAAACTTCTGGAGGACCGGGACCAAAAGCAGTGGAAGATTACAATCATGGACCGCGACATCAAGATACGATCACAACTTGAGAAGCTTGCTAAATTCCTCAGTTGGTCGGATCCGGTCGTGAAAACTGCTGTCAGTACTCAACCATATGCAGCACTTGCATGGTCCGGCGTATCCTTAATTCTGCCTGTACGTCACTCTGCCCTTTTCTGCAAGCCCTGACTGACCTCGAAAGCTCTTAACCAGTGGCGTTACACAAAATGCAGATATGCTGGAGGGGTTCAACAACACTGGGGACCTCCAGATGTATTGGCAAGTTTGCGAGCAGGAATATCTTGACCCAGGGCATCGACAACATTACCAGTCTCTCATTGAGCCTCTAGCCAAGCTCTATTCATACATAATTGAGTACCACGCTCACGTCATACGCCATCTGGCCAGTAGCCAAGCCTCCCGTGCATGGACGGATATAAAAGGGTCAGCTGGCTGGTCTGAACTTACGGGAAAAATCAACAACCTGGACGAGCATTGCCGCACTTGCTTCATTCCTATCGGTCAACAATCTGAAAACTGGACCAACATGGAAATCCAGCTACAAGAACTTCGTCAATCACGCGTCACTGGTGAAGGAATCCTCCATCACATGGTGGAAGATCGAAAAGACGAAGAAGAAAGAAAGTTACTTAATGACTTAGCCCGTGCTGCTGGTGATTACACACGATACAAGGACATCAATCCGGAAAGAGTTCCTGGAACCTGTGAGTGGTTTCTAAAAGATCAGCGATTTTCCAAGTGGCGCAGTAGTAGCTCAGATCTTCTCTGGGTCTCTGCGGGCCCTGGGTGCGGCAAGTCTGTTCTGTCAAAGACACTGGTTGACGAAGGACATCTGAATCCACTCACTACGATTACCATTACGCGATCCTCCATGATACCTAGCCCACAACCCGTAGTGGCTTACTTCTTTTTCAAAGAAGGTGGAGATGGGAAAATGGATTATGCCCAAGCACTATGTGCACTACTACACCAGATCTTTACCATTCCATCTACCTCAAGCACAATCCGACATGCCCTTCCAACCCACAAAGCAAATGGTGAAACTTTAACCATGAAGCCTTCCGAGTTATGGCAAATCTTGACAGACTGCGCAACAGCCTCGGAAAACAGCAAAATCATCTGTGTCGTGGATGCTCTAGATGAATGTGAAGAGAGTAGCAGAATTCGGATCCTAGATGACTTGGAGAAGTTCTATTCCGACGAAGAGATGTGGTCAAAGTCAAAGCTCAAGTTCCTGGTCACAAGTCGTCCCTATGAGGATTTGGAATATTCATTCGAGAATTTCCCAAAGAACGCAGCATACTTGCGACTTGACGGCGATGAAAAGTCAGACCAGATCCGTAAGGAAATAGATCTCGTCATTGACGCCAAAGTCGAGTTCCTGACCAGAAAATTCGAAAATCAATTCAGTGCTGCTAAAAAGATCAAGACGCGACTCAAAAGCATGGAGCACCGCACCTATCTTTGGTTATACCTTACACTCAATTATATTGAAGAACGACCTGCTATGTATTCCAAATCTTCATCTGTGGAAAAGCTACTGTCCCATTTGCCCAGTAACGTTGCCGATGCCTATGAGAAGATGTTGAGTAGATATGGCGGTGAGCCAGTCAAGAGAATTCTTCTTCACATTGTTCTCGCTGCTGAAAGACCTCTTACTCTACTTGAAGCAAACATTGCGTTGACCCTCGGTCTCCGAGAACAAAGAATGGAATCACATGCAGATGTCATTGATCAGACCTGGTCACATTCAGCTTTCGAGGATGTCGTCAAACAATATTGCGGACTCTTCATCAGCATACACGACTCAAAGCTCTCATTCATTCATCAGACAGCAAGGGAATTTCTTCTTACCAAGCGAGAAGGAGGAGATATGGGCTGGGGAGGCAGCTTCAATCTCCAGCAGTCTCACGAAACGATGTTACAAGTGTGCCTTGATTACTTGTTTATTACTGACATCGGCGGGTATAAAGACATTTATCGCAATCTCCGTGCCAAGTCCTATCCATTTCTTCGCTACTCAGGTAACTATTGGCCGTCGCATACTGTTAAGCATGGACAAGCCCTCTCGGGTAACAATCTGAATCGCGTGCGCATGCTTTGTGATCCTGGCAGCCGTCCTCTACGAATTTGGACCTTTGCTTATACCATGCCCTACCCATATTATGACTATAAAGAATGGACCTCTCTAGGCTTTGCAGCCTTTTTTGGACTGAAGCAAATTGCGCAGTTACTGCTAGAAGAAGGAGCTGAAGTTAACGAAGGACGTGATACACCAATCCAGATAGCCTCAGCACAGGGCCATGAAGGTATGGTTCAGATGCTACTGGAAAATGGAGCTGATATTAGTGGTAGAGGCTCAAGAGATACCACAGCGCTTGGATTTTCATCATCAGCGGGCCACCAACGCATAGTCGAGATGCTACTTGAACATGGGGCTCGTGTTGATGGCTATGATGTAGATGGAGATTGTGGAACAGCACTCCAGCTAGCAGCAAGATCTGGGAACTCGGAGATTGTTGAGGCATTGCTGAAGCAGATTACTAATGTTGGTTTACACAGTAAATGGTGTTCTCCGGCGCTCTATGAAGCGTCATGGGGGGGTCACAAACCAATTGTTGATGTCTTACTTACGTACGAAGTCGATGTTAATTTTCAAAATCTAGACGGCAGAACAGCTCTCATGTCTGCATCATATGGAGGCCATCAAGAGATTGTTCAGACATTGCTTTCCCATGGAGCCGATGTTCATATCAAGGGTGAACGGAATGATACGGCACTCCAAGATGCCAGGAATGGAGGTCATCAACAGATTATCGAAATGCTACTTGCCCGAGATGCCGATACCGATACTCAAGATGGAAGTTATGACTATGCACTCGAGGCAGCCTCGGGCGTGGGTCATCAACAGATTGTCGAAATGCTACTTGCCCGTGGAGCCAACCCTAATGTCGAAGCTGGCACCTGGGGCTCAGCACTCCATGTAGCATCCCTTCGGGGTCATCAACAGATTGTCCAAATATTACTCAGTCAAGGGGCCAACCCTAATTCTGAAGCTGGGGGCTATGGTACACCACTTCAATTGGCGTCATGCGAGGGTCATCAAGAGGTTGTTGAAACATTAATCAACCATGGAGCCAAGATTGACTTCCATGGTAGGCGAGGCACGGCGCTTCAGCAAGCGTCACGCCGGGGTCACCAACAGGTTGTCGAAACATTACTCAGTCATGGAGCCGATGTCAATCTTCAAGATGATAAACAGCGTACAGCACTCTATGCAGCCGCAGACTACGGTCACGATAAAGTCGTTAAGATACTGCTTGATCATGGTGCTGATGCGGATACTGCTTGGTATAGCAGCACAGCGTTGCATACAGCATCAGAGAATGGGCATCAGAAAGTGGTAGAGTTACTTCTCAATCACGGAGCTGACATCGAAACTGCTGAAGATGGCGAAACGCCACTCTGCGCAGCATCAGGATGTGGGCATCTCAAAGTTGTAGAAATACTTCTTGACCATGGAGCCGCTGTGAATCCTAACTATCCATCGTATTACAGAGCACTCCACGCAGCTGCAGAAGCTGGACGCATACAAGTTGTTGAGACACTGCTCAAGCGTGGAGCTGATGTCAATTCCACTACATCTGACGGAACAGCGCTCTGGATGGCAGCAAGAAGAGGGCACGAAAATGTTGTTCAGATACTGCTTGATCATGGTGCTGATATCAACGCCACTGCATCTGACGGAACAGCGCTCTGGGTGGCAGCAAAAGAAGGACATGAGAAAGTTGTTCAGATACTGCTTAAGCATGGTGCTAGCGTCAATGCTGCTTCTAAACTCTCCACGACAGCACTCTATGAAGCATCAATAGAGTGGAACCAGAAAGTTGTGGAAATTCTTCTTATGCATGGAGCTGCTACAGAACTCGGACACCCATTCCGGGGCACCGCACTTCACGCAGCAGCAGAGACTGGGCATTTTCGAATCGTTGAGATACTTCTTGACTATAAAGCCAACCCGAATTTCCAAGATGAAGATGGCCATACAGCACTCCATACAACTGCAGAGAAAGGTCATGAGAGAATCGTTGACATCCTGCTCGAGAATGGTGCCAGCGTTGGCATTCAAGACAATAAGAACCGCACGTCACTTCAATTAGCGGCGGAAAATGGGCATCAAAACGTTGCTGAGATCCTGGAGAAGCATGCCAAGTTTGGTGGGAAGCTCCGCTCTGTTGTGCATTGATCTTGGCTGACTGAATGGAAAACAATTTCTGGGCGATTTCGTTGAAAGAACTCCTCGCCTGAGCAGAAGGTGCCAGGTGGAGGTGAATTGCGTTCGAAGAATCTATGCAACTAGTCTGAATATGCGAATTTTTGCGCGTCCGGGAAATTGAATTCTGTCATTTCAATGTTGAACAACCTATTTTGTGTATGTGTAGCAGCCTATACGAACCATGCTGTAGATATCGTGGCTGAAAGTTAGCGGACAGTGTACCCTGGTGACCTGAATAATGTAGAACTAAGGGTTAATTCCTACCAGAGCGCTGAGGAAAATAGCGAGTACAGTGCAACTCTATACCTCCTGCAACCAGCATACGTTGATCGTATACTCCGTACGACGGATACTTCCAGATTTAAAGTAAAGACGAAGATAGAGAAGACAATGCAATGAATTGATTTTATATACAACAATAATGTATGAGTTCCCATATAGTCACATAGCCATGATTACATTAGGGGGCATCTATGAATATTTCACTAACACAAGAATCAAAAAAGAAGAGTCAAAAGGGAACTGCCACCGGCAGAACCAAGAAGAAAGCAAAGATAAAAAATGTAGAATACAGACTGGAGGAAGTCGAACGGGCATAACCAACCCCGACCATTGTCCAGCCAGAAGAAAACCTTTCACTCACGTAAACTTGAGAAAAACCGGCCAAGTCATGCCCCAATGCTGCATCGGAGAAATGCTCTAAAATTGGTCGCGACGAAGGACGACCAATATCATGATGGTCATTCATTAAACAATGATAATAAAAATGCTGGGACCCCCATATTAAAAACGGTGGAAAATGATAATCAAGAATCTTCGAGTCCCCCCACGTGTTGTATCGCGCGGGTGGGCTCTCCAAAATTGTCAACCATCGGTTGTATTTAACAACGGTGTGAAAATGTTGAATGAAGCCGCGCCATTCGCGGGTAGGTTGATTGTGCGACGTTTCAACTCCAAACGGTATGCTCTATGCGCAAGCCCAAATTCACATGCCAAAGTGATAAGCGCTCCGACTTAAGCCTTGCGAGAACGGGTGACGGGTCCGTTGGACCGACCGGTAGACGAGGCGTTGCCGTTCGACTTGGCATTTCCGTTGGCAGCCTTTCCGTTGCCCTTGGTGGGAGGGGGCACCTGGAACTTGGCCATATCGATGACAGCCTGTCGGCCAGTGTTGCTGCGGGGGCGAGCGCCCTTGGAAGCCTTGTTGTAGGTGGCGATGTAGAAGGAAATGAACAGGAAGAGGTAGGAGGTGATGATACCAATTCCGGCGAAAGCGGCGAACTCCTCACCGGCACACTTGCCCATGTTGGGAGCCCAAGGGAAGTAGGTGGACGAGAAATAGGTGTAGGACGCGAAGTAAATGAAGCCTAATCCGTCGCATTAGCTCAGATTCTCTACCTCTTCGTGAGCGACTCAAATGCTTCTTTACTTACCGACATCAATGATGAACTGGACGATCTGGAGGCGGGTGATCCACTCCTTCCACCAGATGCGAATTCCACGGGCGCTCTGGAAGTAGTACCAGTACATGACGACGTGGACCAGCAGGTTGATGGTGATAGGAACCCACGACACGGAAGTCAACCCGATCAGCTGAGTATAGCACAGGAGGGCAGTGGCACCGTGGTGGTAGGTGTGGAGGAAGGTCAACGGCTTCTTCTTAAGGAAGAGGAAGACGGTGTCGATGAATTCGAGGTATTTAGTCAGGTAGTTCAGCTATTGATTGTCGCATCAGCATGTTTGTCGATTGTTTACCAGGATCCGTGGCGCACTCACATAATACAAGACGACGAGGGGCTGAGTCCATCCACCCTGGTGGTCGCAAATGGCGAAGAAGATGCCATGTCTCCAGATGGTCGGCAGCAACTGCTCAATAAAGAGCGCCAGCAGAGTTGCGCTGATCGCAGTCAGGTAGAAGTTGTGGATCATGAACAAGGTGTTGAGTTTGAGAGCCGAGAAGTTCTTCATGACGGCGCGACCACCGAAGATGACCACATAGTAGGTGACGAGCATGGCCGCGGTGGAACGGAAGTCGGACAAAGGCGTCTCACCCGCAACGAACTTGAATTCTTCGGCAGGGTAACCCACGACATACTCGAAAGCCTTGTTGAAAATGGGCCATAGGTGGATGCCGAAGGGCCGATCGATTGTCGGGAGGGACACGTCCACGTTTTGCAACAATTCAGCGGCCATGATGGATGATCGAAATCAAACAGTTGATTTCAGAGGTCTCGAAAGTTGTGCGATCGCACTGCGCTTTTCCGGTTGAGAGAAAAGCGAGACGTGGGCGAGTTGCCAATTTTTCTTTCCTCTCTTATTTTTCCCCTTCCCTTTTTTTTTCTTCGGGGAGGATTTGCTGACAGGACCGACAAGGTTAAAGCCGGAAGGGGTGCAGGCAATGGAAGGAACGACAAGAAGCGAAGAAAGACAGAATGGAAGAGAGAAGAAGGGAAGAAGAAAGAAAAGGGGAAGGTTGAGAAGGAGAAGAGTCGGCTGGGGTAGAGGAGAAAAGAAAGGAAAAGGAAAGAGAAGAAGGTGGAGAGAGGGAGAGTTCGCAAGGAGAGAAAGAGACTTGAGAGGGACGATCCGCGTCTCTTTTTTTGGTTCTCCGGCGCGTCCGCTGCGGCCCCCAATGCGGCCTAGTGCCGACCGAGGCATAAAAGGGGTTCCTTACGGAGGAGTTTCCAGGATGCATTCAGGCAGACAGAATTCTACTGATTGTTTGCAGCGCATTGCTTGATTTCAAATGTACAGCACCTCCCTACATTGTAATTCTACCAAGACAACAAGTCTTTTCTTGTCCCCTCGAGTATAACCCGTTCTCCCAAGGAGCTCTCCGGTGGTACAACTCAATTGCAGCCATTTGCGCATCGCTCGACCAGGCTGAGCGGACCACTCAATTTTGGCTTTCACATGCTCAATTTCATAATTCATTGTTGATTTAATCTGCCACGATGGGGTTTAATTTCGACCTGTCATCTCACTTGCCAATAAGAGCCCTTTGCCCGCTGATTATCTCCCCAATTACAGGAACGTCGAATTTTTCGGATATTTATGGACCTGGGGTCGATCACTAATCGTGATCCCCAGGTTTCCTTCGAGGAACATTTTCTCCGACCCTCTGGTGGACTACTCCGTACGATCAGAGGCTCTCCGGAGAATGTCGTAGTCGTACACTCAACACTATAGCTAAAGAGCCATCCGATTGCCTGGTAACACGTTTCGGATCATGGTCCTTATCGCGATGGCTGTCCGACCTGGGACGATACAACGTTGCTCCGATTGACACAGGGCAGTCTACTCCGTAGGGTGTCTCGATACTTCAGGAACATCTGAGGTTATTACAAGGATGATGTGGTCCGGGAATGGTTTGATTGACGTTCCATTTGTGAGATGCATGGACGGTTACTCGTACCGAGTAGGTAGTATATGTCTCAATCCGGTAATTGGCTGTTCGAAGTTGCCCTGAAACGGACGATGGTCCCAATTTTGGGTCTCTCTGGTCAATATACTCATAACGATCAATGTTTAGACTTCAATCCATCTGTCAATCAATGAGAAACTGTACCGCTGGAATTCCGAACTCAAATTCTATAGATTTCATTGAGTGCCGGGCTGGCCTCGGCTTCGAGTAACCTGGGCTTGTACAACGACGCACAGACCAGATGCAGTATACATCCCTTCCCATCGTCATCGTATTGAAGGCTGCATGCTGGCCTGTATGAGGTCCTAGTTAATCCTTCTCAGTACCAGTCCGGGATGAAACAGTTCTCTCTATTTATATCCTCAACCCGAATTAGTGTTTGACGTCTAGGGTTCTGGAGCGTTTTGACTATCGAGGGATTTTCATAATCACCGCGGACCTGATTGTTGTCAATGTGTCCAACTTGAAATGTCATCATCGAGCTCGACAGCGGGAATTGATTTAATCTATTTTGTCAAGTGTTTGCAGATATTGTCAGGAAGAGCCACTGTATCTATATTGTGTTGGCGGACTAGAGCGGCTGTTATATATAGCCGAACCAGCAGTGTGTTTTCATGAATATACAGATAGAGGGAGTTGTTCAATTAGAACCAAAAAGCATCAGGGAACCATCAACAGCAACACTTTGTAGACATAAGGACAGTCAGAGTACTATGACCTTACATGCCTTCGTAAAAGCACCACCTTAGCCTTATTAGTCCGCAGCCTCGCGTGCATCTCTAAGCACTATAGGATCAATTGATGCACTGAGCAATTTTCTGGAGACTTAGAATTGGGGAATATGAGGACTGAGATACTGCATTATATTCGACATTGTGTGAAACCGGCGGAGATACGACGGAGAAGTCGAGCAACTCCCTGATATCTTGCTAAACAGGCGTGGAGAGATGATACCTGAGGCAGCAAATACTACCTACCTAAGGCAGCCGCTGACTCCTCCACTCGGCCAATCAGACCCGCCGGGTTATCCGACGCAGCCTGGGCCAATCACCGGTGGGAAATAGAAATCCTGAGGCTCCCTAGCGCAGCCTCAGGCATCCTCGTCGGGCGGGCACGGGAGCCCGTCACGGCCTGAGGCGCTCTCGATGACGGGCTTGTTGTGGCCTGAGGCCGCGACGACCTCACACCACCCGCAAAAACCTAGCGCAGCCGGGCTTGTCCTCTGACTTCGACTTCGTCAACACCTCGTTCCCGTCCTCCCATCACGTCCGCTTAATTCCCACCTCCTCCACCCCCTCCCACCGCACAATCCACCTCTCGCCATGTCGTCGATTTCCCTCTTCCGTATCGCCACCCGCGCCGTGCGCCCTTCCGGCTTCATCAGAACTCCTCAATTGCCCCGGTCCCGAGTGCAGGCCCCGATTGCTCTCGCTATCAACCGTCCCAGCTTCAGCACCACCACCCAGCGTCGCTCCGGCCACGAGGACGAGACGTACGAGGAATTCTCTGCTAGGTATGAACTTCTCCACAATCGAGCCATTGGGATCTTGTGCGAGCGAGCTGGGGACACACGCGATTGCCCGGTCGCAGGGGTCGTTTCTCTTGTCTTACCCGGATCCGATCGAGAGTCACCCTACTCCTGATGCCGTTTCCCGCCGTCTAACTCGTCGAATTGACCACTTACCTTTGTTCTCCTTTGATGATTAGATTCGAGAAGGAATTCGACAGCGTGCAGGATGTCTTCGAGCTGCAGGTATGTCCGATTTACCTTGTCTTTTCGCTTTTCGCACTGAAATCCCGACCTTTCCGTGTTGTCCACTGTCCGATCAAGCCTTGATAATCAGCCCACCCGCCATTGGCAGATGGAGCGCCCCCAACATCACGACCTACCTATAGTAGATCTTGACTATAGCAATTGAGACTAATGTTATGTGCCTGATATAGCGGAATCTGAACAACTGCTTCGCCTACGATCTCGTTCCCTCCATTGAGGTCCTCTCCGCCGCCTTGAAGGCCGCTCGCCGCGTCAACGACTTCCCTACCGCTGTTCGCATCTTCGAAGGTGCGATTGATCCCTATCCCTCTACCCTCTATCTATCCAGCCCTCTCATCTGTTGAATCAAATCATAAACTCATCCCTGTCTACAAAAACAGGTGTCAAGGCCAAGGTCGAGACCCAGGAACAGTACAAGCAATACCTCGAGAACCTCGAGGCTCTGCGCCAGGAGCTCGGTGTCGCTCTCCGGGAGGAGCTCTACCCCGAGGAGGCTTAAATCAGGGAAATAGACAAGAGAAAACCAAGGACTTCCAAAAAATTACCTCAACCCTATTGTTTTTTATAGTCCGCCCTACCTCTCCCTCCCACTTCCGCACCCCCGTACGGATCTTTTTGACCGCCGTTTGATTACAATATTCTTTTTTTATGTCCCGTTGATAAGATAGGAAAGCTGTATACATACTATTTCTAGAATGCAGTTGGAATGAGGAAGCGAGTTTCTCTCTCTGTTCGCCTTCGCCCGCGTTCTCGGTGGTGTTCTTTTCTCTTTTCATTTCTTGATTCATGTGTTACTTTCTTCTAGTCATTTCCCTCATCATCCTGGACCGGTCAATTCGACATCTTGGGTGGTATGGAAGGAGAGGAAGGAAGAAAGGGAAGGTAGGTGTTTGAAACCATAAGGGGGGATAGGTGGTGTGCACACGTGCTTTTTTCTTTCTTTTTCTATACCAGTGCTTTCTATAAATCTTTGTTTAGTGTGAGCATTTGTTTGTACTGTATTATTGGTGATATAGTGAAAAAACAATAAGGAGTTGTTATTTTCTTAGATATGGTTCTCGAGTGATTTGCTCATCGTAATGATTCTACATGGTACCTGCTCAAGAGTACCTATTCGTATGGTTGCTTCACCAGTGTTGAGGTTTATTGAGATGGAAAATATGCATCAATTCCGGAACAGGCGGACACGTCCAATTCTATGTGCTTTCACTCAAGAAATGAACAGATTGGGATACAACGAACAAAATAAAAAAGAATAGAATATAGATATACAATGCAAGGCCGGCCCAGCATCCCCTGTAACAAGTCGAAAAGAGAAAAGAGAAAAACCATCACACAGGTAAAACTATAGATAAGAAAATATTAACCACCGCCGAGGAAGAGAAAAAAGATATAGAAACCAAAGCCCGGAAGAAAAGAACAAACGCCATCACACAATCACAATCAAAGCAGGTCATGACAACCGCACATCAAACAATGAATAAGTTTTTATCATCGCGAGAAAACGGGAAGGAAGAAAGGGTAGATAGATAGAAGAAACATGGACATGGTGATTCTTTAGGTGGACCTGCCTCGAGGCCAGAGCTCGAGAGCACTATGCATGTCCACCCCCAGAAATGAGACCTGTTGAGCTAATGGAGGAATGATTGTGTATTTCCTGATCTCTTGCCGGTCACGTTGGGGCTCTAGTTTAATGCGTTCCGACAAATTGGAAGTAGTTGGGCCGGCAATCCTCCTTGGCCAGCCAGGGCTCACCCTCGTAGAATTTGCCGGGAGTACATCCGGAGCACTTGGGCGAGTTGGGGCAGTTGAAGTAGGGGATGTGACGGTATCCGATGTCCCGGAACCTGCAGGAAAGAAGAAACATGTCAGTTTTGTACAAAATCGACTTCGTCAGACTAATTAATTCACTTACCAGTGAACCTTGGACTTATCGGCGAAGAGACCCAGGGCGATCGAGTGGACGGGAGCATCGCCCCATCGCTCGTAGTAGAATCCGCCCGAACGATCCAAGTAGTCGAAGTAGGCCGAGTACTTCTCACCCCGGAAGAACTCCATGTCTCCGATTTCGAAATTGGACCAGAAGTGACACGTAGAGTATCCATTGCCACCAGCCGTGTGCTCCGGGCGCAATTGGTCATCCACCAGCCAATCCATCATGTTGTTGTCGGACAGGTAGGTCGGGTTGGCGGCAAGGAATTCCTGCGTCTTCGGCCATAGAGACGGAATACTTTCGGGGGCATCGAAGAGGTTGATGGTGAAACCGTAGGTGATGTTGCGATCTTCCACGAACCGGAAGACGTCATAGTCGACGTTGCAGAAGAACTGAACCTTGGGCTCGACACGCCAGTAGTAACGGTACTTCTCGAGAGCAGGGTGCTTGTAGAACATTCCACTGTTCCATCGGCACATGTTGTGATAGGAAACCTTGTCGCTGTACTGGATGCCCTTCTCCTTCAGCATTTCAGCCGACTCGCGGAAGAGGTCCTTGTTGATGAAGTCGGGCATATCCCAGTGTTCCTTGGGGACCTGCTCTGTTTCTGAGGTCAGACCAATATCTTACTTCACAAGTCTGGAAGGTGTAGTACCATAGATGCATTTCGCCTTAGTTTCCGCCTGCGTCCGCCTCTTAAACTCTTGGGTGAACGGCTGGTCGTTGAAGAAGATCCACGGGTAGTTGAACTTGTTGTTCCATGTTCGCTCCAAATCACGCATGGTAGGGATGAGATCGTCGAGTTCTTCGTTTCGGACGAGGGAGATCAATGCCGCGTTGGTCCGGGCAGAGTTGGGACTATCGGGGGCATAGTCGTTGTCTTCAGCGCGCCATAACTTCCCTTCGGGTTCTCCGGTTGCTGCAACAGAATGTTCAGTTAGCAAAACAAGCATATTCTTGATGACGAGAGCAATGAGAGATAGCAATCGCAAAAGACTGAACGGGGAAAACGAACGTTCCAGGAGAGGGTCTACTTTGATGCCCTCATAAGGCTGAGACCCCTTAATGCTGATAGCGGAGGGGCCTTTGTTGACCTGAAAGACAAGGAAGAAGACCAGGATGATGCATGCTGCACCGAGCATGCGAATGGGTCTTGCGACAGCCATCTTAACCGTCAAAACCAGACAGAGGGGAACGACGGGTCTGGGAGGGAGTTGACTGTGAATTGACAGGAGAACCGGAGCGACAGACTTGGGATTACGGAGTTAATCGATTGCTTATTATGGGCTGCCGCCGCCTTTCCTGATCTGGTCTAGCGCAGACGGCAGTAAATCAAGAGGGCGGCAGTGCCGCGTCAACCTCCGTCGCAATAGTTCTCACTCTCTCTCGCTCTCTCGCTCTGCGCATCGCATGAATCATGGGATGTTGGGCAACGGCTTTCGACTTGGTTTCTGCGTGACTCCCCCACTATGGCCGTTGCTACCACGGTAGGCGCGCTAACGGAAGAGCTGGTCGCGACCGTTGCGAACCTTGATAAGGTTTCTAGACCTTCCGGTGATACCAAGTACATTATGGGATAACAAGGTAGCTAATGACGTTTTGTAGGACACGCCGCGATTTAGAAACTTGAAGCGACGCGCTGAAGAGACGTTCAAGTCCAACTTCCATGCGCGCACGAACCAGTTTGACGTTGCGAGTCAGCTCGATGGCCTGCAAGAAAAGTTCCAGGTTATCAACAAAGATGACCTGGCAGATGCTTTGCGGTCACGCTTGACCGAGCTCAATGAGCACCGAAGCTCTTGGTTTCCGGAGTTTCTTTCTCTGCTACTGCAGCTTGCAGACCGTCCGACGCAGCTATCGAGCCTAGATAGCATTGGGCAACCAAAGCTGGAGCAGGTCGAGTCAATCTCCTGGAACGACTTGGACGCTGGTGGGTCGGCATTCTGCGATGAAGACATCTGGGAAACCGTCGATTTTGGAGCAGAATCTTCCGATGATGATCTACCGTCTGTGTCTAGCGCGGACCACCATTCACGGAATTTACCATCCACTTCTGTAGCCCCGGACGAGGACTATGTCATCCCAGACGATGTCTTTTCTTCATTGGATGACGATGATCTGCTCCTATCTATAAAAAGCGCACAATTCTGGAGAGACGAGAACTATGATAGCTTCGAGAAACACCAGAAATACTCGCCTCGAGTCATAACCGAGCTCCAGGTTATAAGAGAGTCCATCTTCATGCTTCAAGGGCTTCCTACGTCGATATTCTGGCGGCTCGACGACAGTATCGAGATGGATCGGAGGTACAAGCTGGCCCAAGTGTCTGATGAAACTTTCTTACCATTATTACGAACCTTGTGCTCTATCGGGGCCCGAGTAGATATTCTCAGACGATACGTCAGGCTTCCGCAATCTATTGCGCATATGCAGACATTCCGCGGGGCTCTTGAGGATTGCCTGAGGGTTTTTGACGGGTACTTGTCGACTGTGCAATCCCAATATATTTCGCAGAGTGCAACCCTTGCTGTGAGCCTTCTACAGTTATCTGAAGACGCCCACAGAGAGTCTAGGCTACTGCTACTTTTGGCGGATATTGTCTCCAAACTCAAGCGCAGCGGATCGGAAAATCCCGTTCGGTGCCTGGATCTACTATACGACCTGGTTTGCATGACACAGGCCACAGGCCATGATGACGAATTTAACTTTTTGGCTAAAATGTTTTTCTCATGCTTCGAGACATATGCACGACCGCTGAACCTTTGGATGGAGACAGGAGAATTGAAGGACTCAATTGGTGGAACGCTTTTCATTCTTGACAATCACAACAGTAGCGATCTCGGGACACTTTGGCACGACTGGTACACTCTGGATGAGGCGTCAACGCTTTTGAGTGCCCCTAAATTTGTTCAACCGCTTGCCCGCAAGATCTTCACCACAGGAAAGAGTACGGTCTTTCTACAACATTTGAATGTTTCTCATGATCAGGACGACCAATGCGTGGGTTCGCTGACGTTTGACGACGTCTTTCCGCAAGACGCGTCTTCGCTTTATCTCCCGTTCTCTGCTTTGATGGAGTCTGCCTTTGGAAAACTGGTTGACAGGCAACATGCTCTTAAATCGAGCTGGCTGCGACAGGCACTTGATCAACAGTGTCCCCTAGTGGCCTCACTCGAAGCTCTGGAACATATATATCTCTGTAAAGACATGAGCGTCGTTGGGCCTGTGGATAATAAGATCTTCGAGCTTATCGACTGCGGCAAAGGTGCTTGGAATGACAGATACTTGCTTACCGAATTGGCACAGAGTGCATTCAGCGCGTTGCCCGAGATTGATCCGTCCAAGCTGACTGTTCGACCCAACGAAGATATCGGCGACAAGCTCGATCGCCATCGGTCCGTGAAGATCCTCGAAACCATCTCGTTCGATTACACCTTGCACCGGCCCGTTAGAAATATCATCACTGAGGATGCCATTCTGGGATATCGGCGCATCTCAACATTCCTCATGCAGATCCGCAGGGCAATGTATACGATCCAAAAACAGCGCCTGCAGTATTCCAATAGACTAGACCAAATGTCTGGCAACGGCACCAACCCCGTGGACTATGTTTTGCGACATAACATGCTGTGGTTCTTGAATACATTGTATAGCCACATGACAGGGTTCGTTGTTTCAACGGCTGTCGCGTCACTGCGTAAGGCACTAGACAAGGCCACAGACGTGGATGCCATGATCGCTGCCCATCGCGCACATATGGTCTCTTTAGAAGACCAGTGTCTTCTATCCAAGAACTTATATGCTCTCCATCAAGCCATCATCACGCTGCTTGACTTGTGTGTGAGCTTTGCGGATCTCCAAGCTATCAAGCAGGGTGCATCACAAGCCGAGTGGACCAAACCGTCGCGACATGATGACGAGGACGACGACAGCGATGCTTCTGATGTGGACGAGGACGCGATGGCCACATCCTTCCACGAACAACAACATAATGAACGGTTACATGATATCAAGAATCAGTTTGACCGGCTCGTCGGTTTCACGACAGCCGGATTGAAGGGCATTGGACGAGTGGATGGTCAGCTTAGCTGGGAGATTCTAGCAGAGAAGCTCGAATGGAGAAAGGCACGTTCAGGGCTGAACGGTGCTTGAGGCGCAGTTGCTGGGAATTTTGGGTCAGCATGACTTTGATGAATCTATGTCACCCTTTGTGGGAATCTGTGTACATTTAATACCCCGATAGAAGCTCCGGAGTTTGTTTCTAATTGAATCTATTCAATTTGCACATAAATCATCATGCGTTCATGGCGATGAGTCAGCCGGATTAAGGTACGGACCCACCGCAACAAATCGTAGTCCACCTCCTCCTTCTCTCATCCACTTTTCTTCCCTGTGCTTTTTTCGCTCGCGGTTGATTCTTGCGGAGCAGTCATCTCCGGTTAGTTCGAGCCATCCCAACCGGATTGGAATCCATACTAATTAACTAGTTAACCTTGATATTCCCCTGTCTGCGTTCCTTCGTTCACAGTGAGCAATTACCGTTTGGGGGCAAATTACGCGTTTTGGTTCTAGTCCCATCACGCTATCTTTTTTTTTTTCTTTCTTTTTTTCTCTCTGATTGCTAGTGGGGGCTGGCATGACATCTGATAGAAAAAAAAACTCAATCATTGCGAACGACTCTCTTTTGATGATTTTCTTCCTCTCTTCTTCCGGATCTGAGAGATTGTATATCCCCTCATCCGACAAGGCTTCCCCGTCACCGCCCATCCTGCTGCCATGTCTCAGCAGCACTCGGACCTGATTGTCGATGGCGACGCCCCGCCGGCATACGGGGAAGAAACCAGGAGCACCACCGAGTCTCAGGACGATGCGGCGTTATTGGTGCGTATCAGATCCTAGATCGCCGCTCCCGTAGGATGCTTATGACGCATGCTGACTTGTCACTGCAGAGGACCATGGGCTATAAGCCCGTAAGTTGGATACACTCTACTTTCGGCTAGTTAGAATGTGAAGCTCATGCAGGTCTAGGTCCTCCATCGGACTTATTCATTGTTTGAGAACTTTGCAACCACGTTTGGTAGGTCCAATATGACCTGTCTGACCTGTATTCTTCTGATTCTAACGCGCTTTTTTAGCTGCTCTTTACTTTGTCGGAGGTGTTCGCGTTACTTTTAGTACCGGTATCGCTGCAGGTGGTAACCTGGCCTACTGGTTAGTATTGATCTTGCAGTGGCGATAGTTCTTGAAGGCTGACCATGCAACAGGACGAGTTACATCGTGACGGTTGTTTTCACCTTCATTACGGCCGCCGTCATTGCGGAAGTCTGCTCTGCCTCGCCATCCGCCGGCTCCATCTATCTCTGGGCTGCCGAAGCTGGCGGTCCTCGATTTGGCCGACTACTTGGCTTCATTGTCGCTTGGTGGAGTACGACAGCATGGACGACATTCTGTGCGAGTAACACGCAGGCAGCGGTCAACTACATGCTTTCGGTGAGAGATCCCTCATCCGTGTTGCCACCCGGGCTATGCTAATCAGATATAGGAACTGACAGTTTTCAACGTCGACTTCCCCACTGATACATCGTCAGTCAAGTTTCGCGCCGTGCAATGGATTTGTACTGAAATTCTGCTTGCATTGGCTGCGCTTCTCAACTTTATGCCGCGTATGTGTCCATCCGCTGGGATCCCCTACATGTCACTAACCACCTCGTAGCTCGGTACTTCAGATGGGTGTTCTACTTTTCTTCCGTCATCGTTCTCTTGGATTTCTTCCTGAACGTCATCTGGCTCCCTATTGGTGCTCACAACACATGGGGGTTCCGGACCGCCGAAGAGGCGTTCATGTCCACCTACAACGGCACAGGTGCACCTCCAGGCTGGAACTGGTGTCTGTCATACCTGGCTACGGCCGGTATCCTAATCGGATTCGACGCCTCGGGTCACGTCGCCGAAGAAACGAAGAACGCCTCCGTTACCGCAGCACGTGGTATCTTCTGGAGTACCGTCGTCAGTGGAATTGGTGGTCTGGCTACCATCATCTTGTTCCTGTTCTGTGCCGTATGTCATCCTTTTGTGCCACCTGCAAATTGCCAATGCGAATGACCACTAATTTATTCTACAGCCTAACCCTGAAACTCTCTTCTCCTTCGGTTCCCCTCAACCGTTTGTCCCTCTCTACGCTGTCGTCCTGGGCAAAGGCGGCCACATCTTCATGAACATCATCTGCGTCGTTGCCCTCTGGCTCGTATGTCCTCTTTGCCTCCCCCTTCACCGTCTCAACACCATTAACAATCACCAGAACACAGCCGTAGCCATCGTCGCCGCCTCCCGTCTCGTCTTCGCCGTCGCACGTGATGGCGTCCTTCCCTTCTCCGGCTGGGTCTCGCGCGTCCACCACGGCCAGCCCCGTAACGCCGTGACCGTCGTCTGGGGCGTTGCCGCGCTCATCACTTGCACCCTGCTCCCCTCCGACGTGGCCTTCACGTCGCTGGTCTCCGCCGCGGGCGTGCCCAGCGCCGCCGCCTACGGCCTCATCTGTCTCGGGCGACTCCTGTGCACGCCGTCGCGTTTCCCCAAGCCGAAATGGAGTCTCGGAAGACTGAGCAAGCCGTTCCAATTTATTGGAGTTTTCTGGAACGGGTGGGTCGTGGCTGTTTTGTTCTCGCCGTATGAGTGGCCTGTCACCGGGGCGAATTTGAATTGTACGTCCCCTCCTCCCTGAAGAAGAGAAGGGCAAAACAGATACACACAGATGCTAACCAGCGGATCACCAAAAAATAGACGCCCCCATAATCATGGCCGCAGTGACCATCTTCGCCATCATCTCCTACCTCGTCATGCCCGAGGAAGCCTGGCTTCCTCGCAACCGCATCTCGCATTTCATCGACAGCAAGGGCATGACCGAGACCGTCGAAGAGGTCGACGTTGGTCGGAGACCGCTCACCTCGCCGTCTCCGCCGTCGGGAGATGCGCGCGACGGAACTGAACCCGCGAATGTCGATGCCAGTGGATCCAGCGCTGCCGTTGCTGACCATGCTGCTTCTGAGTCTGGGGAGAGGCGGAGGAAGGGCACTGCTGGGGTGAGTGGTAATGATGAGTGATGGATGGGTGGTTACCTGGTCGGGGCTCTATATTCAACAGCCCGTGCTATACGAATAGCAGTTGAAGTAAGATCTATATAGAATATCCTTCGGGATAGGGTATAAACATGGATTGTGATGGCGATGCTAAAGTGACTTGATGAAAAAAAGAGGAGGTAATGTGTCTAGTTCAATTTCGTTCTGCATGTATGATAATGATATCTCAATGATTGATCTTTTCACCTGATTTCCAAAACCACCTAGTATCAGAATCTGACGAGGCTTCAACGAAGGCATCAAGGTGTTATACCTCTCATAACCGCATATAGGCTGGGATGAGCCAATACTTTTAACCCCGCTCGCCAGTCATCTGACACGATGGGAACAGCAGCAGGGCATACTAGACGCGTCGCATTACTGCCACCACGCGTTAAGAGCCTGCCAGAGACCACGAACAGTATCTAATCCTCACTCCAAACCCTCCTTCCCTCTTGACACTTCCTTCGCATACAGAAAAGCAGAATATCCGTACGGATTTCGTGACCCGGATCGAAAACAGAAGCAAAAGTTTCATCGCACTCAAGGTACAGCTCTAACACAAACGTACGTACATATTTGGCATCGCGTCCTCGTCAACGCACCTCATGGCTAACGAGAGAGATTATATACACAGAACAGAAGCCATGGTCCTCTGCAATATCGAACCGAACAAGTTCTTCCCGGGCAGTCCGAAGATCCGCATGACGAGACTCACGGAGGACGAGAGGAGGGAGGTTTTGCAAACGGTCGAAGAACTTCAGGGTGAAGGCGAGGACGAAAACAACGTTTTCAACTGGATCCACCCATTCGAGCGAAAAGCCAGCGCCGAAGAACGGGATAAACATCTGAAGCGTCTGCGAGGCGTCCAGAAAAAGGATTAGATACTACGGAAAAGGGAAGGCAAGGCGACTTTGTATTATCACATAAAGGTAAGGAAATCAGTAATTAAGCAGGCACAGCCTATGGAGAATGTTCCAAGTTCGCTGAGCCCGGACCAAATCAGAAATGCACGTGGTCCACCGCACCAGGATCCCACCCCTGTGGTATTTTATCTGATAATGATAAGAGGTGGATGAAATCCTGGGACGAGAAACACCTGTCACGCTATGGTGATAAGAGACGCAAGGAATTGAGCTCCTTCCCGCCATCGCTAAAACCTTCTATGCCGCATGACTTTTCTGAAGGAAGTAGGTTATGTTCTGCGATCTATTCAACCGTGGCTTTAAGACTGAAACATACAGTGTGTATCTACTGCAACGGATGGTTTGATGATACGATCAAGTCAGAGCTGGGTAGGACTGTTCCACGTTACCCTGTTGATGGTCCGTGGGTAGAGTGAAGGGATGCAGATCTTCTTTCTTTGGCCTCTGCAGATGTTTCTATATCATTCATAGATCTGTTGAGGGCAAAATACTACTTCCCAGAAAATTTGAGTCTTGTTAGGCTATGCTCGCCATTGATTGTCTTCTCTTCTACGGCCCTTAGTATAGAAAACAACAGAAACCATGTCTCAAGCATCTCTACAACTCAAAACTTTATCAGGAATATTACGGTTCCATGTGATATCTCAGTCTACCCAACTTGATACCGCTAATAGGTGTGAAGGTAAAAGCAAAAATTCTATATCGTCTCTATAATTGCATGAATACATTTAGGTGCATATGTGCAGATTTTGTGTATAGGCATCTGGCAGATCATGAACCCACAGTTGGTTTCATCTCATGAAACCAAATATAGCACAAAGTCCCATCCGAAAATCGAACAAACGATTCCAAGGATTAATATTTGCACGAATAAGAATCGTATGTAAGTAAAGTAAATAGGGTCCAGCCCCTGTCCAGGGTTGAATGGTTCTAATTCTTTCCGTTCCTGAACGCCGTCTTATATCGTATCACATCATGGCTTGTGATGAATGATGAATAAGAGAAAAGAAAAATGACGAAATCCCTGTCCTCGCTAATGATGGCTTCAAAGAATATAGTAACTCCCCAGTCGCTTGTGATAGGGTATAGAGGTGTGGTGGATTGCTTGGAAATTTGTTGACGAGCAATAGAAAAAGGCGGAGGGAGATATAGGAGGTATGTATGTATGTTGTGAAGGTAACGACGGGGGCGTAAATCATGGCAGGAGAATCGAGGATCGAACGTCATCCATCTTGTCGACCCATCCTTCGGGGAAGGCTCGTTGTTTGAACCAGACATGTTCTAGTTCATCGAGGGCTTTATCGACGTTCTAAATAATATTAGCGACGTTCATGAATTCTGATGGCGAAGAGGCTTACCTTAAATCCAAATCGTTGGAGTTCGAGCATGGTTTGTCGCACCCATTTCTGTTCTCGTTCATCTCGGGTTTCACGCCCCGCTGTATACAGAGGCCAGAGCACAGCCAGCTGTCCGACATCCTTGGCAAGCTTGCCGATCAGATTTAGAACACGAGTTGCGAGCATGTCCATCACGGCTCTCGGAGGCTGCCGGTCGGGCCGGTCAGCCGCCGCCACCTTGTGTAGGTAGAGATTGGTCGCTTTTTCATAAGCCTCGATGCATCCAGTATATTCCAGAATTTCCGGGAAAGCATATTGCCGCAAGCTTTCGTCATCCAAATCACCGAGTTGTTGAAAACACTGGGGGGCGTTGAGTCGCCACTCGGCTAGCCGGGTGAACAGATCGCGAGAAACCAAGTCTTGTTGCTCGTATGACATCCACCCTTGTGATTTTGCCTTTCCGAATGAACTGATGGCAGCCTGGATTTCCATCATAGCAGACCAGCATGAGCGTAGTTCCACGAGTAAAGAGTGTTCGGCAGGCGTCTCGGTCGAGAGACTCGGAGTTCCCAGATTGTACTCCCAGCCACCGCCATGCGTTCGCCAGTAGCTCCCTTCGACCACCGTCCCTTCCGAGGTGGCACATGCACCGGCAACGTCGAGATAGGATAAGAGAGAAACGAGGAATTGTCGTAGCGGATGGTTTGTTTCGGCGAGGCGTTGCGCTTCCTTTGCGGGGTCGCTATTCGGAATGAACAGAAGGCGATAAATTTCGCGGGCCCCTTTGAGATGGACGGCCCAATTGTGATGTTGCGAGTCCATCATCTGGATGGATTAGATATTTTATTGGGTCAGTGAGAGTGGAAACCCGACTTACCTCGAAAAGACCCAACAATAAGCAGGTGGCGAAGTCGGTTAATTGCAAGTGCGGTCCCGCTTGGTTGTACCTGGTTCTGAAAGATTTGACGACGTCCCCATATTTTCCCATGGCGTGTTGGAAATGCGTGATCCGCTGTTGCCCTCGCGAGGTATTTGCAAGATGTAAAGCCCCTAGCGCCTGCATTGCACTGGCCATGGATGGAGATGATCGAGCAAGATCGGGGAAATATCGACGGAAAGGATTGATGTTGATGGAGTTATCGTAGATGAGAAGTAAAGTTGCCACTCGGTCAATGAAATGGGTGTAATAGCGGCCCTCTAGATCTAACGAAGCCGTCATGAACTCGGCCGGGGATACCGGGTCCTGGAAGCGATACTTGATGGGTTTCGTATCAGAGACCGTGGTGGGCGACACCACCACCGCATCGAAGGATTCATCATCTTCATCGTTCTCCTTTTTGATCACTTTCCCGTCAACTGCAAAGGTGGTCATTACACCGGCGGCCGGCTTCTTCTCACGCTTCTGAGACCCGGGAGATGACGATGAAGACGACGAGGACGACGGCGATTCCTGGGGTTGCGGAGGACCGTAGACCTTGAAGGTCATCCGGCCTTGGGTACCGTCACATTCGAGACCTAGACGCGAGCAATTTTTGCAGCATGGTGAAGCCTCGTCACAGCGAACATGACGGCGACGGCAGGTGGAGCAGCCGGTGAAGCCTCGGTGATGCCATCTGCGCACTCTCTTCCGTTTCTCAGGTGCTGCGGTGGGCGCAGGCTGAGGTTGCGGTTGAGGCGTGGACGAGGACTGCTTCACCGGAGCACAAACCAGCGTATGAACCTCCATGGCGAGCAGACGAGGCGAGTGGAAATGAGAGGCGAATGTGGGGTCGAGACATGAAGTTATCGGCCGTGTAGGAGATAAATCTGCCGAGGGAGGGAGAGTCGCTGATTATAAGTGGGCAATGACGAAAATCAGAGGATAAACAAGCCGAATCGAAAGAGAGATCCGATCCGACGATTGACGGACACACAGACCGGGAGATGAGAAGTCACGAAGGGACGAAGGATGCGAAGAAAGAACAAGAACAGATCCCAACGGGGAGGAACCGAAAGAAGGGGAAGCGAATCACTGGACCCGGTGGGGCTCTGCCTGCCTTTCCACGCCGAAGCGTTCGCCTCGTCCACTCGTCCATCTCTGCAGATCATCCTCTTCTTTCCTTCCTCCCCTCGTCCTGAACATTAAACATTAATTATTATTTAATATCCAACAATCGACATCCCCTCATCGATGTCTCTCAATATCCGGCGGGTGTCTGCGGCACGCTGGAATCATCCAGATGCTGATCGACCCTAGTGGTTGATCATACTGTTCCCAGCAGCCGCGCAAATGCTTCAACTAATTGGCTTAGTTGCAGATTTAACCTTTTCTCTCCCTCCCATATGCACGGGGAAAAAATACCTCATCTCTGATCCCTGCCAATGGAGAATCCTCCCAAGTCCCTAAAGACTGGGTTTGCCGGTTGGCCTCTGACTTCACACGAAGAAAATCACTAGCCGACCATTCCTCTGCGCGGTTCCCCACACGATCCACCGCTGCGATTTCCTACCGGTGGAGTGATGTCGCTGGTGCCTTTGTGATTCGCCGATCCCACGAGCTAGAGGCTAGGATCCCCCTGGGCCTTTCGAGCGATGAAATTGACAAGGGGAGGGGAGAGGGGGGGGGGGAAGAGAAACTAGAAACTAGAAAAGCACCGCGGAGAGAAATGATGGCCTCGAAGGATTCACGCCGACAGCTCACTAAATGCTCGCTATCTTGGCCCGCCAAGCATGAGACGCTGTCGATGTTTGTCTATCTGACGCTTTACTCGATGCAGTTGTCCCCTCGTGCCCTCTGATTCGAGCATACTGGTGCAATCCTGGTCCAAATTCCAGGGTCTTTTGATCTTTTGTCCCTCCGATTGTTGCCCGCATGGCATTCCTTATGATTAATGGTTGAACTAGGGGTGGAATATAATTCCATTCCTTTTCGCTGAATTTTTTTTTTTTGGTCTTACCGCCCCATGCATACAACGAAAATTCATGAACCGGAAAAGCAGGGGGAAAGCGGCTTGGTTTCAAAGATCAACGGTCTTTGCTCCAGTTCACCATTCCCTTTTCCCTCGTGAATTGTGGGCGGATGGATCCCGTCCCGGTGCGCCACGCTCCCAATGTGCCAATGTGCCAATTTGCCAAATCTTCACAACTGAGCAAAGACGGACTTGGCGAAGGTCCGACTCCGAGCGAACCTGCTCGATGGGAATTTCTTCTTATGTCTTGGGTTTTTTAATAGCATCTCTGGAATCCTGCTGCTCCGCTAAAGGAGGGAGGGAGGAAATGGAAATAGCTCCTTCGCGTTGACTGGGTCAAGGGATTCGAGAAACTTTCAGGTTGCTCAATAATACGTCGCTCACCGGAAATCCATGGTTTGATGGAGACCGAGTCCCACGGTAGGTTAGTCTTCGACTTCGCCTGATTTCGCCTGATTTCGCCTGTTGAGCAACCTTAATGAGGTCACTCATTCTTGGCTCGCCGTCAAACCCTCTGGCCTCGACTCACTTTAATCAGCGTTGAGTTCATTAGTCTGCGCTGTTCGACCCGCTCGTTGGTCACAATTGTCGAGAAGGCTATATGCCGGGACAATTCCCACGGAACGTTGGAGTCGATCGCTCAGACAGCCGGGGAGGCTTAGCTGATTACGCAGGATGGACGTCTTCTTTGTTTCATTTGGATGCATCTTGGATACGGGGTCGAGGATGCACAGTCAAAGAGGGCTGACGACGACCTTGTGACAATCGCAGCCTCGAATTTGAGGAACTTGGCCTGGTCTGGCCGGGCCGGGCCAAGTCATGGCTCGATTAGATGCATCTTCACATGCAGGTCAAGGCCAGCAAGCAAACAAACGGCCTGTCAATTGTACCGACCGAACCCTGTCCTTCCTAAACGTCTGTCCGCTGTCACTGTCGGTATCACTGGACTCGCCTAGGAGATTTCAGAGAGGTCGACAATCTCGGAAGCACGCCGGTTTTAGCGGCTCGTTGCTTAATTAATGTCCCCCTGGATCTCGTGTTACCGCTTACCAGTCAGTGCAGTACTACCGATGAGCTAGATCTCCTAGCCTCCTGCCTGCCTGCCATCAGCATCAGGTCCAGGACCAAGTGATCGCCAATATGATTGACCTGATAGTCGAAGGATCCAGCAAGCGCTGAACTTCCGGTCGCCCCCCCCTGTCCAGAACCCACAATACATTAGGATCACTTCTTAGTTCTTATTATTGCAAGACAAACCCTATCCCAGGGAGCCACACGGAAGTCCGTCCTCGAACCCATAAAACTCAAAGTAAATGAAAGGCCAGCCGCTCGCCAATCACAGGAAAGGGGATGGGTGACATGTCCCCGGTTTCGTCTCTGATGTTCATTGCCTGTCTGGGTTAATGTAGGCGCCTCGTTTGGCCTATCGGTCAGATCTTGTCTTGTCTTTCGGCCATTCGAGCTTGGCTAGTGGTCCTCGGCAAAGATGCTGGCCACTGGGTAGGGGGGGTGATGTTCAGATGATCCTTTTTTTTTTCTCTCTCATCAAATCCCGACTATGCTTCGGTTCTTGTTTAGCATCAGTCAGTATCAACCACGATGCTCGAGAACGAGGAGAACTTACGGAGTAGAAGACGGATAAGAAACTCTCCACATTCCACATTCCACATTTCCACTTCACAGGCCCCACCTCTTTTTTTTTTCCCACATCGAACCCATCACTACTAGAGTCTAGCACAGTAGTTTCTGATTGACCACGCGACCTGAAAGAATTCTTCCTCAACCAAAACCCTACCTCCGTAAATCAGTCCTAGGAAATAGGCTACGGTATAGCCAGCCCCTGATCCACGACTCATGCGTAACCAAGAGAAACAAGCCCACGAACACCCCCTAGGTACCTAGACCAGAAGAAAAACCAAAACTCCATCTCCCTCAACTCTTACGGAGTAGCTCTTTAGTAAACGCCCAAGCCCGTTCTCCCCACCATAACCGCCTTTCTGCAAACGCAACGCAATCTGGGTGCAGGCATTCCGTCCATCCGCGCCATTATAGTGATCGCGCCCGTCGTTCCATTAACATCTCGAGCCGAAGGGCCCAGGTGGTGGAGTCGGAATCTAATTCCTTGTCCGTATCCCCTCCGCTATTGCACAACTAGAAGGTTAAGAAGGGGTCCCTGACTCTCACATGGAGGGGATCGAGCCGCTGTGCGGGACCGTGTAGGTTAGTTTTCCATGGGAGAAGGAAACTATACAGTATGGTTAATAAGTTTTGGTTAGTTTTGTTTTCCGATTTGGTTAGACAGTAGACGATGGAGAATATCCTCCGCTCCGTACGGAGAAGGGGGAAGGAAAGTGAGGCAAAGGAAAGGGTGATTCGTTTCGAGACATGAAATCAACGAAAGGTAAATAGATCACCAACCAATTCTATTAACCTCCCGGCACGGCAGTATTCAGAAACACATCCCATCCTACGCCACGAACGAAGGCGTGTTCACGGGTGAGCAAGCCGGTAGATTCTCGGGACAATAAAGTATTAAGACAGGGTGGGCTTTCCGGTCCAGAAGGATGCTCCTTGAGCGGATGTTCAGGATGAATGGGGATGGTGATCCAGGAACGGGTTGGAATTGGAGCTAGCGGGAGATGAGATTGAGGATGGAGGTTGAGCTTGGACGGAGATGAGAGCGAGTACTCAGTCTGGATAGCAGGGCGGGGGGTCCATTTTCAGTAACTATGTCGGTCTAATTAGTATGCATCCAGTGTGAGAGCAGAGATTGTAAGAGGTAGACCGGATAATGCGCATTGAATGAGATCTCTATCTACGGAGAGATCTCTCAATCGATCATGATATGATAGATATGATATGATCATGACAACTGCCTGAAGATCCCCATTCCCCAGCCGGCGAAACCGAGAGTTGTGGGGTCCACTTGCACAGAGGAGTGAGACACATGAGGTCATCGTGTCGGACCAGATGCTAAGCCTAGTCTAAGGGTGTAACCGGTGCAGATTTTCTCGCGTGGCCAGTGGGTTTGACCAGGGTTGGAAATCCGGTTTCCCTCTTCTTGAGACGGAGCCATCGGCAGTTGTGATCAAGCCAGTAGTAAGCGCGAAAATCGAAATAAACATTAGAGCATCGGGGGTGGAGTTTGTAGGGCGTGCAAACTGCAAAGCTGTGGAGAGCTCTCCGTAGCGTTCGACTCAGGCGCAGAACACCTTAGGAATGAGGCTTTGGTGCCTGAAGTTGGTGAGATCATGGATGGCTCAGCGACCGGCCTGGGTTGATCTGCCATTTCCAAATGTCCAAAGGAATCGGATCATAATTCCTAATACTCGACCCGTCTAGGGCCAATGATCTAAATTTGGCCCCCAAATTAGATTAACCATTACTCATCGGACGAAGTTGTCAACCGTTGAGACCTGTGGAGATGTTCTGCCGTCTGGATTTGATTAGCCACGGAGTTTTGATTAATCTGACGAATTTAGAATTCAATAGCCTCTCACTGGGTCCAGACGCAATTTATTCACGACTCCTTCATATTTGGACCCTCTTTGTTTAACGCTCTCGCTTGCAGAGCTTAGCACTAACCAGTCAGGACTCCGTACGGAGTAGTCGCGCTGAGCGCCTGAGCCGATAGAAGCTTTTGTGGGGGCGACTGAAGACACCGCTATTTGCTTCTATTTGCATTCCGAGTATGTAGGTCTATTGCGTTTTTTATCATGATGGTGAGATTTTTGCTCGGTCGGAATTGGCAGAGATTCAAGATGGATCGTTGCATGGAGAGAATCGAGACAGGATGGGAACGGTGTTGTGTAGAGGAAGGTTGGTGGCTGGAGCGGGTGAAGAACTGAGATAAGCGCGTGGTCTGCCTCAGTCAATGGCAGCCATTCAGGCACGCACATTTAGTTGAAGCTGGACCGCATTTGGATTTGATCCATCAACTGACCAAAATACTAGATCAAGTAGATTTCGAGATAATCCAAACGTCCGCTTAATTCGAGAGCTACCTGCGTGATACTCAATCGCATAAGACGCAAGAAAATACGTTCCTTTATTTACACTCGGTCAGATACAGCTACTAACGTTCCATGAACATACGATCCCATCCTGATATGATCACCAGCCATGTCTATCTGCCCATGGGGTCTCCAGGGCGAGCCTCCTCTCCAGACAGGCTAGAACTCTGCTGTGCCACGCCTGTGATTTCGGGGTCCCTGGTCGATTCCGTCAGCACAGAGCTTTCCGGTCTTGTAGGGGAACCTCGTGCTATCTGGGCTTTCTCTTCGTCGGTTGCGCCGGTCAAATGCACGGCAACCTCCTCGCCAAATTGCTTTGCAATCTCCTCCAGGGTCAACTGTGCAGTTTCCGGGAAGAAGAAGTAGATCACTGTGGGATGCGTTAGAGGTGATTTGGAACAGGCAACCAACTCTGTCCTTACCTGGAATGAAAACTGCCGACCAGCAGATAATGAGCAAGTAGAACTTCCACCCCACATTGTTGAATCCCATTGGGGCCACTTGCAGCAGGATTATAGTGGCTTTCTGGTTAGCTAATTATATCGAAAGACGAGAGATGCGCAAACTCACCAGCGAACTGCCCAAAAAGCGAGAATCCCATACCAATGGGACGGATCTCAGTCGGGAAAATCTCGGAAACGTAGAGGTACATGGTAGTGTCGCAGCAGGTGCTGTGTACGTCGAGTCAGTGGGTGTATAGTAGCCCCAGATCTGTCCGTAACTTACCCTTGGAAGGCCAAGTAAAGGAATATGAAGAAAACCCCGAATCCATTGCCGACTTTGTTTGAAGTGCCGCCATACTCGGCAGTCATGGCGGCCAGACCGGATGTGCAAATGACGATTCCGACGAAGCCCGTAATATACATGCCTCGGCGGGAATTGACCTTGTCATGTAGCCAAGAACCGAGTGGATTGTAGATGACACCTGTGGCTTTGATTAGCACGGTATGCCGGAATAACACCATCCAGGAATTTGGTACCGGCGGTTGTCAGCCAAAGGGCACTTAAAAGCAGTGGCATGTGCCCCGTCATCCCAAGGCTGGTGTACAAGATCACAGCATAGTTATTCTAAAGAGAGTGTGAGCAGTGAAGGTAGATTCGTTGGGCTTGTAACTCACAATAATCAATGGACCGCCAAACTCTGCTCCCCATTGAGTGAGGAAGCCAATGATCATCCGCTTTCTATACGATTTCTTCTTCAGCACTGCATTCCATACGTTGCCAAACTCAGCAAGCTTCCTCGCTTCAAGATTGATTTGCTCCGTAGTCTGAACAAATTCATCTTTAGCGACCAGGTTATTGGGATCGTCTGGTGATTGGCGAAGCTTCTCCAGAACACTTCTGGCTTCATCATACTTGCCCTTTGAGATCAACCAACGAGGGGACCGAGGCAGCCATGACGATCCGAGAAGCAAGACCAAAGGAGGCAAACACTGTAAGCACAGCGGAAATCTCCAGGCAAAGCTTCCCAGACTCTCATCAGCAAAGTAACATGCATAGCCCACCCACGCCGCAAGCATGTACCCAAAGACCAAAGATATAGCATGATGGCCGACGAGCCAACCTCGGCGGCTGGCACACGACATTTCCGAGAGATACATGGGGCAAACAGTTACTAGAATTCCGATCCCTAGTCCGCAGACAAACCGCCCGGCTTGGAACATTCTGCATGGTAGTTAGACGGCCTGCTCGCCCAGTTGGTAGATTCAGAGGGAAAGAGCATACTCAACAGAGTTGGCGCCCCCTTGCAGGGCGCCTCCAAACATAGAGAAGAAAGCGCCCAGCTGGATGTTGACCTTCCTGCCGAAGAAGTCGCAGGACCACATGATAAACAACGTGCCGACGGCTCCCCCAGCGCTGAAGACCCCGTTGGCCGTCGAGACGACTGGGGTTGTGATCGAAGCATATCCTGGCTCACCTTCTGCAGGTAAATCGAAGTAGGCGTACCATCCCGGCTGGCCGATCGTGCTTGAAATGATCGAAGCACAATAACCATATGTCTGTGCAAGGACCAAACAACTTTAGATTGCAAGACTCGCGCATCGTCCAAGAAAGGGTTGAAATACTGACCAAGGATCCAATGGCAACGAAGATTGTCACCAGCTTGTTGTACGTACTAGTCTGTGCCCCCGACATCCCCATACTGTTGATTGCTATCGCGTGCAGGATGCGGGAAGCTCCAATTGGGGATGGGGATTTCGCAGTATGGCAGAAAAAGAAAGGAAAGACAGATCTAGTCGACTCAACCCTGTACGGTCCGCCACGCACGCGTCAGGCCAGACCCCCGACTTTATATATTGGAAATAAGGTGTATCTTTCGGTCACCGAGTTTTAAAGGAAAGAGAGAATCCGCGCGTGGAGGAAGGCCGTTAGAATTCCTGTACGAATCCACATTTGTGTAGTCCTGCAAATCCCGGCCGACATTAGATAATCTGGACTTGTATACATACAACGGCGGTCAAGAAAGCCCCTTACCGATTGATTGATTCCAACTTTTGTATTTATTGATGAAACTCTCCGGTGTGGGGTTCAGGAAGGGTCAAGCACCGTAGTCAGCTACTACGTCAGCTCCGGTGATGCCGTGAGACCGAGAAATAGGTGTTTTCGAGGACAGTCTTTCCCCTCCCCTCATCTGCAAACCAATTGAACGGGGATCAATTCTGGGAGGAACACTAGTCCCATCTGCACGAAGCCGAGTCGAGGCGATAGTAGGTGGTGACCGGCGCGAGTCATGGCGAGAGAATGGACCAGGGAAGCACCTAATACGGGAGAGCGACAGAGTAGCGCAGCGGTTGCACAAAAACTAAAGTCAAAAGAAATCCTCGATCTTATTCGAGAGGTTTTATGCATGGTGGAGGAAAAGATGGCGGAACTGTGGATGGACTCGATGGACGCATTGTAGAAGCACGGCGCTAAGCCACTTGCGGAGACGAGCAGCCCGTGACGGCCATCCTTTTCTTCCTCTTGCAGACGGAATTCATTTCTCTTTCCTCTTTCTCTCTCTCCTCTGTGCATGATTCACAACTGACTTGGTGACATCTTCCTTCCGCTGATGTCATTGACTTTCGTATCGCAAATGAACACTCTAGCCATGGCCTCGGACGGAGATTCTCGGACTTGAAGACACGCTGCATGGCGATTTCTCCGCGGCCACATTAGCCCATGCCCCTGTGCAACGCCGGGGGCAAATGCTATCGAATGCGGTAGGTATATGTGATCATCATTATTATCTCAATGGCGTCCGGCTCGGATATCTGTCCCTACCCGGTGGTCCGTACCGCCCAATGTCCGCTAACCATGCACCTCCTCTTTGAGGATCTTTATTTGCTCATGCTATTGACTGGCACCTTGTGTGTGCGGAGAGGAGGCCCTTGGTCTGAACTTTATTGCTGATAGTCGCCAAATGGCCGCATTTCCCCCGCTCTCATCCTCGAGATGATAAAACTGATGGCGATGATCGTACGAGCCGTACCGGTTTAAAGATAGGCCAGCCAGCATTGAAATGTGTTATTATTCAAGCAGAAACCATCGCGCGGTATGCTCAATGATATAGCCCGATTTCATTCCATCTTCCAAATAACATCAGCGATCGCGAATCATGGCAAGCAAGTCACCGTTCGACGTCCCCTTTGACGAGCTTTCCAACCCCAAACAAGTGTGGGTTGGAGAGCCTGGCAGCTACGAAGAAGGACTTGGAAAGCTAGCCATCTTGACGCCGGAGGTCGTGGCAAGGGCTGCCGCAAGCGAAATTAGAACCGGTCGACGAGTGACCATGAGCTGGGGCTTGACCAAATTGGATTTCCCCAATTTGGGTCGCCAGCCATGTAAACACACGATCGTCCCCCTTCTAGGCGGAATAGCCTTTGATGACATCTACACTATGAATCCTCGTAAGGTGCCGGCCCGGACCGCGTGTCCATGACCCAAGTCGTATACGTCCTAACAGTTTCTAAGAACAAAGTAGTCAGTGGGATGGCCTTCGTCATTTTTCGCAGACGGTTCCTGGTCAGATACAACGTGTTTTCTACGGAGGCACGACGGCTGATGAGATTAATGACCGGGAGAACGACCGCATAGGTCTGCAGCACTGGGCACGAGAAGGAATCGCAGGTATTTCCTCACATTTTATCCGGCGATGTATTCCAGGTGTCGAAAGTACCATCTGACTGAATAGGGCGTGGAGTGTTGATCGACTACGCAACGTGGGCGGAGAAAAGGGGAATGGAGTACAGCACGTTTTCGACGCATCAGGTCCGACTCTCCGATATCCTGGAAATCGCCGAGGAATCAGGCATCATCTTCCAAAAGGGGGACATCCTATTTGTTCGCGTCGGTGTGACCAAAGAGTGGGATACTGTGATGACAGACCAGCGCAAGCAAAAGTACTCGGAGGATCCATGTCCCGAGCATGCAGGGGTAGAAGCTACCACAGACGTGCTCCGATGGCTCTGGGATTCCGGGTTTGCGGCAATCGCTAGTGACACTATCAGCTGGGAGGTACGAAGATCGCTGGGGCTCATCTTGCTACGAGCTAAATAACATGTGACAGGTCTACCCCCCGCAGTCGGATATTTTCCTGCACGAATATGTACTTGCTGGATGGGGAATGCCAATCGGTAAGTCATTCCACCGAATCAGCATGCTGCGCCGTTTATGTGAATGTCATTAATTTCCCCAATAATAGGTGAGCTATTTGATTTAGAAGCACTGGCTCGCCTTTGTCAGGAACTCCAACGATGGACTTTCTTTGTGACCTCGGTGCCATTGAACATGCCTGGTGGAGTCTCCTCGCCGCCAAATATCATGGCAATTTTCTGAACAGGCTTTATTCGGTAGCAATGTAACGGCGCCTCATAGATTTGAAAAACTGTCTTTTTATTCTGCTCGGTCTCCGTATTTCAAAGAACTTATAACAATGGTGCTGACATAGGGAAGTCCCAGCCAACAGTTTATGTTACATTGCATGACTGTCGGCTGCAAACTTGGTCCGCATCAACCTTGTTGAACCGCCGTGAATTCGGAGTTTTTCGACGATACTTGTAGTTGGTTCGGCCTATAGAGTCGTTTCCTCGACTCCGTGATGCCGATTGGACCTGTCATCCTGGCATCGTACCAGCCAACTCACAAGGGCTGACTGTTAGGTTACTGTTCTTCACACATCACTGGTCTAATGAGCCTAGGTCTCCACTTACGGTCGACCTGAGAAGCACATATCACTGCAGATCCCGGAAGATCATTATACGCCAGCCTTTGCATTATGGCCTGAGTGATAAGTCAAGAAATGCAGCGGCCTTTGGTTCATTCTAAGGGGGCTGACACCAATTCTAGATCCCTACCTTAAAAGGGACGAGGGGGCGCATTTGCTATACAAACCAGGAAGATGCTCCGAGCTAGTCAGTCAGGGTCTCAATTTAGGCCTGCGGGCCCCGGCAAGTGGGATCCGCCTCCAGAAAGCTCGTTCTGATCAAAGTACGGAGTACTACGTACGGATCAGTCAATCAGTCAATCGAGCCACAGGCCAGTAGTTTCTGTCCGTCTGTCCTCCCTGACAGGGATTGACGCTCTGGTCCATCCGTGCCCTGGCCCATCGTACGACATAACGGCTCCCGGACAAAGAATTTCGATAGATCCGTATTGTTAGCGCCAGCTAACGGGCTACCGACAAGGATCAAGACGCTAAGGCTGCCTTGGGTTGGCGCTGATCGAACAGCATAGCGCAAGTGAGCGACCATAGAAAGCAGCCATATCGCGTCGCTTCTCCAGCACATCCAGCTGGGCGGGATGCCGCTTTATGTTTGTGCCAATAACTGGCTTGGAACGCGCAGGGTTTGCCAGTAACCCAGCCATTGCTGGACGCGAAACCTCTCTATCATCTCCTTTTATTTTCTTTTGTCGTTTTCCCCCGGGTACCTTCTCTTTCATCTGTTGGATCTTTTGAACAAGGATTGTAATTGTGGATGCCCCAATTTGAAACATGGACTGTACTGCACCTAAAACCTACCTAATTGGCCATGGATCTTCGAAGTGCACCAATGGTCCCCGATGCAATGAGCATGATAATCCGTCGAAATCAGAATCGGAGTCTGCTTGGTCGCCATGTCTGCTCTTATCATAAACCCAGCCAGCCCTAGCTACGGGCGAGCTTTCCCGGGGACGTCCATCCATCATGTCTTCACTTCGATCGCTAGACAGTGATGCGGTTCATAATCCCGTGGATAAATCGGTTCAGACGTGGAATACCGTAACCCAGTCACTATGCATTACTGCAATGACTATCTTCTTTGGGCTACGCGCATACACCCGCCTATCGCTGCTCAACGGGTTTTCGAAAGAAGATTGTGCGTCTTTCCGAATACGACGAGCTAAATGCTGACTGGATTGATAGGGACTTGCCTTGGTGCTTATGTTGGTTGGGCCACAGTTAGGTTTGTCCAAGCATTCGCTAACAGTGCATTGCTACCGCAGTTTCTCGGGGTCTGCTACTCGGCCATTGCTCTCATCAGTATGCAATCCCACGTCTATCCAGACGGTGCTAATTCAGCACAGTGGGCCACTATGGCGGAGGCCTTCATGTTTACGATGTGCCGGTTGAGCATCTCATTCCATTCCAAAAGGTATAGCCTGAGCTCGAATTAATACAGAATGCTCACACATACAGACCGTCTACGTGACCATGGTCATGTACGGCCCGACCGCATATCTCACGAAAGTATCCCTCCTGTGGATCATGACCCGAGTATTCAAACCGTTTCGTGAATTCGTTGTCCTCATCTACATCTTTCTCGGTGTTATGCTGGCCTACTACATCCCGGCTGTCATCGTCAAGATCCGCATCTGCAATCCCATCTCGAAATTCTGGGCTCCATCCACGCCCGGATCATGTCTCGACCAGACCTCCATCATCCTAGCCGACGCAGTCGTCAGCGTCGTCAGCGACATGATCATCCTTCTACTCCCGTTACCGCTTACGCTGCGTCTCCAACTGCCAATGAAGAAGAAGATACGCGTGATGGGCATACTCGGCGCAGGGGGGATGGCCTGCGCGTTCAGCGTTATCCGACTGATTCTCATCGTGGTCACCGGGCAGTCGGATGACGGAACTATCGCATTCATGAGAGTGAACATGTGTGGGTAGGTTGATCCTCATTCCGTTGAACCCATTTATGCACCATATATATGTCCCCAGCTCGTGACTCACCCACGATCAGCAATGCCGAAATCGCCATCGGCATCGTCTGCGCCTGTCTCCCCGCCCTCTCAGCTCTCATCACGCACGTCTGCCACGAATACTCCAGCAACGAGGCGACGCACACATCCGGGCACGATGCCAGCAAGGGCAATCGCGACAGCCGGGCGGAGCGAGTCAGGCCGCCTCTCCAGCTGAAGGAAATGGACTGCGATCAGGATATTCTCATGCAGCATGTTCAGGGACAGCCGCGGATTGAGACGGCGGTGCTTAGCGAGGGAGGTCATTTTCATGTCGAGGCGGGAAGGATCTTGAAGACGGTGGATGTGTCGACGTCGGTGAGTTCACGGGGTGGGTAGCTAATGGATTGTATTATATGTACTATATCATTTTCGAGACGATATACCGGAATAGTACTACAGAGACAGCCTTTCAGGAATATAAGCATCTATCGCTCCAACATGAGTATGCCTCATTTGAGCGCAATAAATCACACCTCAAGCCTAGTCTAAAAATTCACTATCTTGCCATCTATGTCAATCCGATGGCCATCTCTGACCTTCGACATTTGAAATCGAGCCGGCCAGTTCGGTGTCCAAGTAGCCATCCAACACTAAAGCTTGAGGTAGAGCCAACCTAAGAGGACCCAGAAAAATAAACGAGAATTAAACCATATACCCGAATTACCTTAACTAGTAATGCGAGGGGTGTGAAACATCCCCAGAAGTAGCCAGTGTACAAACTTAGTACTACATGAGTATGTAATGTAGTACAAACAGCCTAGCCAGAAGAAAATAAATAACCCCACCTCACCCCCTCCTTTCCACCGTAAAACTAACCTGAGTTTAGCTGAACTGAGCAAGCAAAGTTGATCAACATCGGTCTTCGTGCCGCGATTCTCCCTTCTCCGCACTTGAGTACCCCGGATCAACGTAACCCCTCCTTTGGATTGACAGTGCCGAGGATAAAGGATATATCTATCTACCTACCTAACGTTTCTGGATTCTGTCGTTGGAGATTGTCATCTTTTCTGTCTGTTTATCGGTGACGTTGCACATTCAGATTCAGATTCACAGTCTAATTTGATAATCATACACGTAAAGTACATTCATCCAGATACGCTCATCCAAGGACAGCAGCAGCAGCAGCAGCAGCAAGCACAAAACCAAGTCCTCAAAGTCAAGACAACTCATTAACAACTCGATCGAAAAGCAAAATGACGAAATCATCATCTCCCGGAACAAGGCTCCAGGGGAAAGTCGCCATCGTGACGGGTTTGTATCCCATTCCACGTCCCCCGTTCCCCCATCCTATCTATTGCAGAGCCTAGACCCTCGGTTCCAAAATGGACAGAGGGACCGACACCCAACGCATCACAGTACCTAACCAGCTAACTAACCTGACTCAAAAAACACAGGCGGCGGATCTGGCTTCGGCGCCGCAATCGCGCGCCGCTTCGGCTCCGAAGGAGCAAAAGTGATCATCGCCGACATCAACGCCGAAGGAGGCCAGAAGGTTGCAGCGCAGGACCCAGAAAATCTAATTTTCCAGGCCTTGGATGTCACGAAGGCCGAGGAGTGGAAAGTCGTTGTGGATAAGGCGGTGGAGAAGTTTGGGAGACTGGATATTTTGGTTAATAATGCGGGGACGACGTATCGGAACAAGGTCTGTCTTTTCTCCCCTCCCGTTTTGTGGTTGATTTTACGTGTGGAATGGGGGTTGTTCTGAAATGCTGGACTAACTGTGAATGAACAGCCAACTGCAGAAGTCACCGAAGCAGAATGGGAACGCGTCTTCAACGTCAACGTGAAAGGCATCTTCCTAGGCACGAACGCCTTTATCCCGAAGCTGATTGAGCAAGGACAAGGTGGATCGATGATCAATGTTTCATCGACGGGAGCGACGAGGCCGAGGCCTGGGTTGGTGTGGTATAATGCCTCCAAGGGCGCCGTATCGAATGTATGCCTCTCCTTTTCCTCTCACTCTCCATCGCCATACCATCCCGATATCAGTGTCCATGGGAGGTGATTGCAGAGCTGATGGCAAGACAGGCAACAAAAGGCTTAGCAGCCGAATACGGTCCACACAACATCCGCGTCAACACCGTCTCGCCTCTCTTATCCGGAACAGGCCTCTTCTCCATGTTCACTGGCATGCCAGATACGCCAGAGAACCGGGAGAAGTTTATCGGAAACGTGCCGCTAGGCAGACTGACGGATCCCGAGGACGTCGCGAACATGTGTCTGTATCTGGCGAGTGACGAGGGGAGCTTTGTGAACGGTACTGAGATGATCGTGGATGGAGGGAAGTGTATTTAGTTGGACTTTTGCTGCTGCAATTGAGGTTTTTGCAAATTGGTGGATGGAAGCGGTTGAAGATAATCGATGCTTTTGCTTAAACCTCAGCGTGGCAGTCTGTTATGTATGAAAGCAGCCGGATTGGTGATAGTCGATTAAATCTGTTGCGGCCATGAACGCGGATCGAACAGGGACCAGTCTTCCTCGAGTAGACCCATCATGTGCTGGTTCCCCGAGAACCAGTTCCCCAAGGTAGTCTGGGGCGCGTTCATGGGCAGCGCTTGGCCCTCCACTCCTCTCATCTCGGTAGGCATCTCGCCCGTCAACGGAGCGGCGGCGACTGTTGCGGCTGCCGGGGGATTAGCAGGACCTGGAACAGCAGCAGCGGCAGTCCAGCGCATTTCCGTATCGTCGGTCGGCGCCGGCGCCAGTCCCAGCGCTGTAAAGTAGGAATCGAACTCCTGGCCCACAGAGGCTAGGGACTGGTCCTGCTGGGTCTGGGCTTGGGATTTGGCTTCTAGGTACAATCGCGCGACGGTACTCAGGACCTGGCAGAGGCGGTGCATTTTGGCGATCGCCTCGGACAAAGCGCAGACTGGTTCGAGGGAGGCGACGAAATCTTCGATGCGTTTCAGGTCCGAGTGGGAGGAGACTTCGATGATGTGGCAGAAGAGGACGATGAACGGAACGAAAGGGGAGTAGAGGATGGTCCTGAGGAGGAAAGATAGTCAGCTTCTGATTCGAATATGCCGGACCCTCCAAGCGCACTTACCAATGTAAGTAGGACCGCATCAGGTACTCGTCCACCTCTCTGAACATCGCCATGCATGTCTGATGCGATTCGAGCGCGATCCGAGCCGTCTCGATGCACTCTTTGATAAAGGTACTGGGAGAGTCAGGGGGCGGTGGGATGGCTCTGTAGATGAGAGTCAACACAGATAAGCGACACACTTCGTCAGACCGAACGTAGAGCTCCTCCACAATGTTCATTTTCGGGACCGTCTTAAAGATATGCTATCATAGGTCAACAGCTGTTCTCGATGATAAGTACTTGTCTAGAGGGATCCCACCTTAAAAGGCTCCATGACTTTCCATTGCATGTCCGAGGCCAATTGACGAGCATGGCCCACTCGCTCGGTCTCGGGCTGACAAAGGGCTGCAGGACTGTACAGCTTCTCGTAGACCTTGCCCTGGATCTTTGCCAACCGGATCCACAGCATGTAGATGTCCCTGTAGGGCTCCAAACCGACTAATGTACTCGATTCCCACGACAAAGAAATGTCGTAGTCCTGGATGGTCGAGGCGCGCCCGAGACGCAAAGAGAGCGCCTTATCGATGCAATATATCGACCAAAACAATCTATTCTTGTGCTCCTTGACAGCGGCACTATCGTTTTCCATAGATGACGCCCGGTGGTAGCCCAGAGTTTGGCACAAACGGGAAGCCGTAGAGGTCAGTGTCAGAGCAAACGATGGTTTGGAAATTTCAATCGCATGAACAGCCTAATCGATCAGTATGACTCTCTTACGAACGGCAGGGAACTCACTCCCAGGGTCAGTGCCTCAACAGACTCCATGCGCGCGGGCATCAGGAGACTCAGATTAGCCAGTGCCGTTTCCAGGTTGGCGTGACAAAGCTTCAGATATTTCCGGTAATTCTCGCGTGTCTCGTCGTCTTTGACCGTGTAGCTATACTCTGAGAAAACATAGAACAGCCCTCCATTAACAACAATGAACGTGGCGTCCGAGTATTCCTCCGTGGCAAAGTACACCTCCTTGCATTTCTCGATCAGACGCTCGGCCGGGATAAACGGACAAAAGCCTTGCAGAGCGGTTGGCGGGTCCTCTACGAGAGCGTGAGTATTCCTCCGCCAATTCTCAGATGAAGAACGTACCTTTCAACCGGCGCAGCACCGGCAGAACGCTCTGAATAGGCGGCATGATCAGGTCGCGCAACCCAGAGTTCGGCATAGCCCGCTGATTGGGAAAACGGACTTCCCGGGCTGACGAGCTCGTCTGGTTATCTTGCATATTGACCATCTGCTTCAGCGTGGACAGCGCCGCGCCCATCTTTGGGGTCGACATCTGGAGCGCACTGCGGGAGACGGCTGTTTCCAGGAATCTACTCGCGTAGGCGGAATGGGCAGCCAGCGAAGAGTTGCCCTCAAATGCAGGATCGGCCTCGTGCTGGTCCAAGGCGGCGGTAGTGTTGGAGCGAAACTCGGCCGTCGAGGGGGTGGCCTGTCCAGATACGGGTGTGGCATGGTAATAAGGCTCGGGGGGAGACTTGCTAGAGGACCCCATGCTGGATCTCAATTCTCGGAGAATCTGCTCAATACTTCCGAGACGTTCCTCGATAAGATCGATTTTCTTTTCACTAGACGAGAAGGGAAAGGGGTCAGGATGCACTAGGTGGATAGAACGGCACAGAGATAACATCCACGTACTATTGACTAGAGATCAAAACTCTTCTACGGGGCTCACGAGGCTTCTGCCCAGCTCCAGTGGAGCGACAGACGATCTGAGAACTGCGACAATTCGAGCATGGGGATTGCTTGTCGCAGCGTATCTAGTCGGGGATGGTCCGCAATTAGGGTCGACTCCATGACGGATTATATGGAGATATGACAATTGCCAAGCGTAACATACCTTTCTGGCACGACATTGATCACACTATGCACCGTTAGTATGCATATTGACTCGCAGAACCACAGTACATGGAGTACAATCTCACCGCACGTCTGCCCAGCGACTCCTTACCGTCGCTCTCGGGTCCCTCGGGCTCCATGCTGGTAGGATTTCACAAGGCACAAAGACAGGGGAAGGATAGGCGAGTAAGAAATTTACTTCAAGCAGCTAAACGAGCACAAAAGTCGGCGTAAGACAGGCCAAGAGCGTGGAGGTCGTAAATCAAAAGGGCGGCGGAACCCGCGGACGCCGAGGAAATCAGGCAGCATTGATTTGCCAGGCCGCCCGCCCGTGACTTCACCACTTTGACGATGTTCGCTGGGGACGTTTTCTCTTTAAGAACCCACCCCCCTTTCTCTAGGCAACCCAGTTTTCTTGGTCTTCACGGCGCATGATCGGCATGACCCGATTCACTGCCACCACTACTTCGTACATTGGTAATCGTCTACTCTAGATTTGTATTCGTCTATGTCTATTCTATCTCGGTTGTTCGCCGATGTCCGTGTCTTCATCAGTCATACATGCATCAATCCAGTCACCCAAGCTCACCGAATCATTTCTTGATACCGATAATGGCCAAATTCCTTGGGCTCTCACTATAATCGAACACAGGCTCGACCCAGCAGTCTTGGACGGTGTCGTACTCGCGGAGGAATTGCCAGCGGTCGACGACAATGATGGCTTCCACCAATGCAGAGCTGTAGGCCATCAGGGTCCAGACCACGCTAAGCTTCTTCTTCGCGTGCCAGTACTGCTCCACGTAGCGAGCCAGTTCCTCGTCAGTCAGGTCGGCCATCCCCTCCCGGACCTTCTCGCCGAAGTGCGGGTCCCGACTCAATTTCGTCGTCGCAGCGCGAGCGTACGCTGGGAACGAGGTAAAGGCTGCCTTGCGCAGGGAGCCGACAATGAGAGGGTTTCCGGTTTTGGTTTCAGTCGATTCCTCTGTTCCGTACAGATCCTCTGGTGTTTCCGGCTTTTCCACAATGGTGCGGTCGACCAGGATGCGCTGTAAGAGGGTGCGGTAAAAGTGGCGCGTGAAGAAGTTCTCACTATCCTCCCTGCCCCAGTTGTAAGGCGCCTGTAGAGACATCGACCGTGCGGTGATATTCAACTTGACGCCCACGCCATCGTCGTGCTCAAAGTCCTCTAGCCGCTTCGACATGGGAAAGCCGTGCGGGTCGTACGCAACGGCGTCCTGAGTCAGACGGGGGTGCATGGAGCGCAGGATGGGGATTTTGTAGGTTGCGGGGCCGAGTCGCTCGGTCACCAAGTTGTAGCAGCAACCGATCATGGCGATGGCTTTCACCGACGGGTTTACCACCAAAGATCGCACGCCGTGGTGAAGAAGGTTGCCGCAAGAATGCAACGAAATGACCATGACCTTGGCATCTGAAGGCTTATCATTGTACTCTCCGTCTACTGTATCAATCGACTCCTGCTTGTCACCAGCAGAAGGCGCTTCAATGACATCCTTGATGATAGGCTCCAGATACCCGTCCTTGATTTCGTGTTCGATGTAGTCCATAGTTCCCCTTGGTTGGTCAGGGCCTGCACTCTCCTTCTTCTTTGCCAATTTGCCATTAGGATCATTGTGGAACGGAGCGAAGCCAATCTCGCCAGGCGTGAGGCTAATATCGCGAAAGACATTCACCATCGAGACATCCTCGCCATTCTCGGCCGGCTCCTCGCTAGGCGCGGATTCCACCATCTCCGACTGCTGCGAAGGGACCTCCGGTTGCGTCGCCTCAGGCGCCTCAGGACCCGCACATTTCACACATTTATCCGTTTTGGCATTGTACATGCGCACCTTCTTTTTCTCCGTCAACTGCGCATAGATATCCATGTCCTTGGCTCCGTTGATGAACTGGTGCTTGCGCTCAATGGCAACAATATGCCTGTTATATGGCGGACTCGCCAGCGTCCGTCCCAGATAACTCTGGCCCGACCCGAAATCCACGACATGGGTGAGCTTATCGCCGCGCTGCTCGTCCACCACGGCGCACAAGGAATCCACATATCGCGAGAAATGCGCCACCTCGTGGTATTTCTTCGTCTTCATCCCCACGGCAATCCGTCGCGGTATCGAGGGGTTACCAGGCTGCGGGGGGTGGAAATCCCGCTTGAGACTCAGCCGACGGATCTGGTGGATGTATTCGAGGAAATCGGGCGGGGGAAGGGCCACGCCTCGCCATTCATTACTCGCTTCGTCGCCGGCGGCGACTTTCCGGCTCTTCTCGAGGAGCGGCAGGAGGTCCTCCCGAAGAACCAAGTCGATGATGTCCTGGATGTCGTGCTTGTCGAAGAATAGTCGCCATGATTCGGGCAACAGCGACGTGTAGAGGTCGGGCTCGCGCGTCAGGAAATCGAGGATATGCACACCCCCGCAGAGATGTCGGAACATGTCTGACGAGGTGGCGAATGACAGGAGGGCATCGACGTAGGCATCGTGGTCAGTCCACTCGTCGGAGAGTGGAAGAGGGTTGGGTCGTGACATGCTGGAGGGGTTTGGGCTTGCGCGAGTTCACTGTGAACGGGGTATCATATGGTTGGTGCAGGACGCGAGGGCGGGGTCGAGCAGGAAGAAAAAGAGAAAGAAAGAAGGAAAAGAAAATGGATAAAAGGAGAAGGAAAATCAGAGATGTCAATCTAGCATCGTGGGGTTGTCCTGTCTGGAAATTCTTGGGTGTCGCAAAGAAAAGAAAAAAAAAGACGGAGGGGAAAACACGAAAAGGGTTTAGCCGGACGGCGCTCCACCCAGAATTACGGGGAATGTGGAGGTCGATCGTTATCCATAGGACTAGGAGTCTGGCTATGGAGGACTATGGAGTGTCATAGTATGGCTGAATAGGTATGGACTGGTGTTATTTGACCTGTCTACGGAGTACAACATCCCCTAATAATTCCTCCGGTTGAGTGACGTCTCACCAGTTGAGACCACTAACTATCCAGGCCTAAACTGTCAGTGCAACAAACTATTGACACCCGATGGAAATAGTGGCCTATAATTGCTGTCGTCGCAATCTGGCCGGTATAGGGGATTAGGACAGTGGTATGACAGGCCCGTCCAGCTGGTACACCCTACCCTCTGGCCAATTTCTCCGGTGGTGCGTATATAGAATGTGATAGAAGCAATATTGACAACGCATAATCCCTCAAACCGGATTCTTCCCTCTGCCCATGCCTCCGTAGACGTGGTTGGATTCTTCAGGAGAATCAAATGCCCAATTCTGCCCGAGAGGACACCACGTCTTTATATTCCTCCCGACTGACCAGTCAGTTTGGCATCGGCGAACCACGACGGACGTTGCATCTGCAGCCTGCATGCTCAGCCCTTTCGACATACATCATACCCAAGGACTCAGCCGCTTATCTACCAACGCGTCACACCGTCTGCGTCTTTATTGCCTTCAAGCAACAAATGTCTCCCCCTTGCTGACAGACGACCAATCCTGAGCGTGTCCGCGGAGTATTAAATGGGCCATATCACATTGAATTCCGCAACACGAACTGGTCTGACTTCAATCATGGTGAGTACAGGGTCTGAAATTTTCGCCAGTATAGTTACTAATCGTCTTCATTGCCAGTTTTTGACAACTAGTAAGCCAAAGGCACTGCCTTTTGGACGGATCCACGACGTACTTTTTCAGATCATTATCAACGGAGATATCGACACTGTTTTGACACTTTGTCTTGTGAACAAGAGCACCTATGAAGTCATCAAAAGCCTGGAGCATCACATCTGCGGATACTTCATGCGTTCCCATGGCATCACTTTGTTTGACCCGATCCTTACCTTAAATCCGTGGACTGGAGGCCAAAATTCCGTCACGGTGCACACGATTCGAAAATTCATTGAGCGCCAGGATATCGCCCAACGACTAGCCCACCATATTGTGCCCTCGGTGTGGGGATCCTTCTCAGACGACGAAACATCAATAATGAACCTCAAAGCGGAACTCCAGCTGGCCCAACGGCTGGAACGCGGCCTCTATGTGCTTTTCCACATGGCGGACATCGCCCATCCGACTAGAAAAGTGAAGCAGAGACGGTTCTCAAGCCCAGTCATCACCGGGAGACTGATGGTGCTCAGCAAGATGCTGGACGAATATCACCATTTACCACCGCATACACGAAGGGCCGTCTCGTTGGAAACCTACGTCAGTCACATCCAAAAGGTGCTGAGATACGGATACAAAGAAGCGGATATCGGCAGAAGAAGACTAGAGCTTCGAGGCTACCTCGACGAGCAGACGCAAATTGACTTCCACGCCACGGTCCGGATGCTGCGCGAGCTCATGGAGCGCATGCTCCTGCGTCACGGACCCAAGGATTACCACCGAGACACCAACAACGAGTTCAGTGTGATCTCATGGTTCCTGCTGAAGCAGTCGCCACGGTCTCTGGAGAAGCTGTTCCTCGGCCCCCAGGATGATTGCTGTACGTTCAAACCATACTCCCCTACCTGCAGTGTCGAGCAATGCTACTTCTCGGACCCGCTAGACGACTACTGGAGAGCCTGGAAGGATGTTCCCGACTTGGGATGTCGGGGCTGCGACTGCAAGAGAAGGGTTCGAAGCTGGAGTGTCAAGCCAGCACTGATCGACGCTCACGGACGGGAGTTTAATCGTGCAGCAGAGCGTTATCTCAAAGAGAGTTGGACTCAACGGCATGTTGGGCTGCACCGTGCTTTTGCGATGGGATATTTCAACATAATAATCTGATGGAGTTCGATACCCGGATGGGAGGGTTGGAAGGATAGACTGTTTAATAAACAAATATTGAGTGAGATTCAGGAACTAATGGTTCCCGAACATACTCTGTAGATGCATAGATCCGGCCCCTAACGGAGTCCCTGACCGCCTTCCCTACCGCCAATGGCCATCCCGGGTCCTCTCCGCTCCTGATCAGCTCGATAACCATCCATATATGCTCAAGACACCATCCATCATCTCGAACTCAAGGCGGCAGACTAGACAGAAACCATATTAAATCCCTCAATACATCCAAACATAATGGATCACTCTGACCCCTTCCTCCAAGTCCAAGCGTAAGTCCGCCCTCATCCCCCTTTAGCCCGCTGATGGCTGACGCACCCCGATACCTATAGAGACGTTCTCTCGACGCTGCAGACCTCACGACCCTTATTCTCCTCCTACCTTCGCATCCGCTCACTAGCCAAATCCCCAACGAACCCGGAACTCCAACAATCGCGCTCCGAGCTCGAAACCACCCTCACAGACCTCAGCGCCGACCTAGACGATCTGGTCGAGAGCGTACGAGCCATCGAACAAGACCCGTACCGCTACGGCCTCGAACTCGAGGAGGTGCAACGACGACGCAAACTCGTCGAAGATGTCGGCGCGGAGATCGAGAAGATGAGACAGGAGCTGCAGCGGGCCGTCACCAGCTCGGCCGCCAACACCAGCCCCAATCATGCCTCGGGACTGCCTAACCCGGCGGAGTTCGACGATAACGCGCTTTCGCCGTCGGGCGAGGATCGAGGGGACGATTACTATGCGGCTATGGAGCAGCAGCGGCAGACGGAGCTCATGCACGAGCAGGATGAACAGTTAGACGGGGTGTTTCGGACGGTCGGGAACCTGAGACAGCAGGCCAATGATATGGGAAGGGAGTTGGAAGAACAGGCGGTTATGATTGGGGAGGTCGATACGTTGGCGGATCGGGTGGGTGGAAAGCTACAAAGTGGCATGTCGAAAATCAAGTATATCGTGAGGAAGAATGAAGGTAGGTTCCGTCTTCTGCCACGCTTACGACTGCAAGAGAACACCGGAATTCATGCTGACTGGGGTTATAGATACGATGTCGTCATTCTGCATCGCCTTGCTCATCTTCGTCCTCATTCTCCTTTTGATTTTGCTCATTGCGTTATGAAGATCTGAATAAATTAAATCGGTGCAAAGATCAACTCGACCTCGGTTTCAAGATATCAAAGTCCGACCGTTAGACCTTGGTCTTCTTGCGGGGCCTCTCCTCCTCGCCCTCCTCGTCACCCTCGTCCTCTCCATCCATGAGTTCACTAAGGTCCTCGTCGTCGGCGGACCCGCCTGGTCGAGATGTCAGCGTTCTGTGCGAAATTCCAATAGCGAGATACGGACCGAAATATTTGAAAGCGTGGGTGTACAGATCCTCCGCCAGGGCGATCGCGAGCTCGTCGCCATCACGGAAGATCTCGGCCGCCTCATCGTCATCTTCATCGTCGTCCTCATCCTCCTCCTCGTCATCTTCGACCTGCTCGCCCTTGAGCAGCTTCTCGAATCGCTCGTCATCCTCCTTCGTGGCAGCCTGAGACTCTTCCGCGGAAACGGAGCGTCCGCGGTATCCGAAGAGGGAGAAGAAGCTCGTTCCGGCGGGGCTCAGAGCACCCAACGAGAAGTCATCGTCGTCGGCGTCCTTGCCATCGTCATGCTCATGGGACTCCTCGATCTTGCTCTGCAGCTTCTTGAACTCCGGCAACTCCTTGCGATCACCCTTGTTCTTCTTCTCGGCCTCGGCAAGATCACACGCGGCATCCAGCACGCCCCTAGTCAGATCCTGACCGGTCTTCCAGTTGATGCGCACGGGCTCAGAAACCAAGCCCTCCCACGACCTCTTCAAGCCAGCAGGCGAGCGCGTGATCTGCTTGCGCCAGTAGAAGTCCTTAACCAGCTTCTCGTTGTCGAAGTACTCGTTATCAGCGGGACGGAACTCAAAGGTCAGACGGAAGCTGCGCGGCTCGCCGTTGCCCTGGTCGTCGACCTCGAAGCGCTCCACGGAGAGGGACTGCAGCGCGGTGCCGAGAACCGCGGCGTCGGACTCGAGCACGTACTCGTCGACGTCCGGGGGAGCGTTGGCGAACACCTGGGTCCAGAAGGTATCCTTGAGAGGGGAGTTGGCGATGGCCTGGTCGCGTTCTTTGAGGAGGGGGCGGAAGCGAGTGATGCCGCTGCGGACTGAGGATGAATCAGGTTAGCGATGGCTAAATAGAATAATGAACAGAATAGAACTATATGAGAGTAGTAGAACTAGGACAGGTCCGATCTAATTTCCAACCCAATCCTATTCATCAATGCGGAAAGAAAATAGCCGACGGAAATCGCTTCAAAGAAAAAGGGAACTCACTCTGATCAACCTCAGCACGCACAAACTTCTGCTCCAGCAGGCTAAACTGCTTAGCCAGCTCCTTGGGGAGCTCAGGGAGACCAGTAAGCTCGTAATCAGCCATTGTATAGGTAGAGTTAAGTATAAAAAATTATCGTAAGAGAGATAAGTAGTAATCAAAAACGAATTTCAAAGATCAAAATGAATTGATCAGCAACCAAAAAAAAAAAAAACCCCCAAGGTATGACGCAAGTAAGCAAGAACACGGAGTTCCAAAGATAAAAAGACGGGGTATCGACGGGAATGCTCCGTAGGGTCAAAAAGAAAAGGAAGGAGGGAAGCTCAACGATCAAAAACGCGAACTTTTTCAAGGGGGACAGAGCAGGAGGATATAGCTCAGGGGATAAGCAGAGAGGGGAAGGAAGAAATAGAGTTGTAAGAGAGGAGAATGGAAAGACAATCTTAAGAGATTTTTTTTCTAATTAAAGTTGCGCATCGCCATGAATCCCGTGCCTGACTAAGGCGCGTTCCGGGCCAATCGGGCGTGTGTGAGGAGGTGCGGGTTAACGTCATCACTCGAGAGGTACTACCAGGTACAGTTGGAAGTGTAGTATACGTTACATTTTGGTTTGACTGGAACTCAACTTGACCAAATATCCTAGAAACTTTTAACCTTGGAAGCAAATGATCTTCAATTCCTTCCAAAACCACACTGTCAAACAATTTGAACAAACTACACTTGTCAAGGGCCGATCAACTGATCGGTATTCGCAGCCCGTCCCTCCATCCATTTATGCAGTTTCTCCCAGTTCACACATTTCTGCACCTTGGGCACGTTGTGTGTCGGGATGTCCTGTCTGCGTGGACCCCAAAATACCGTGTAGAGAGAGTAGTCCACATTGCATAAGCTACCCTGACGGAGGAAATCGAGGCAGTGGTCTATATCCAGCATCAGTACGTTGCGGAGCGACGAGAAGGAAGAAGACAATCTAACTGACCTGCGTGATCTTGAAGATATAAGAACTCTCCGCTACTCTCGTTCATTTCCGGGTAGACGTCTTTGTGATAGAGGAACTCTTTGATCTTTTTCTACTCGAGGTGTAAATGGATCAGGATCAATTCTTTACATGAAGGGTAATAGACCAAAGGGACATACCACACAGTGCAGACTATGCGCAACTCCCAGACCTGCTGCATATCCTCCTCCCTTTAAGGGGATAGAGTCGCTGCCGGATTGCGCCAGTTCTTCTTCGGAGATGCGAAAGAGCGTTCCTGAGACAAGCAGGATGGTGTCAGTATATAGCCAGCCCTCATAGGAAGAAGGCGAGCATAATATACTTACCAGACATCAGTTCACTCATGGACTGTTGCCACTCGGGTCCAGGATGTCCTCTAAATCGAGTGTCGTTTTTCGTCATGGATCGGTATTCAAATTCAATGATGTCGTTGGCTGGCGCTACAACATGACCATGTCAGGCACCTGGCATTCAGCAGACAGAGTGTAGAAGTTGAAGGGACAGTCCCTACAGTATGGATCCTCAAACTCCCCATGCGGTCTCTCATTGCGTGTATTCGAGCGAGAGACGGATAGCAGGGTCGCGCTCAAGAGTACACAGATCGTTAAGAGGACCGCATTGGAAAGCACCGAGACAGCTAGAACTCGGTTCCGACTTTGGTGCTTGCAACAAACGTAGGAGCCTCTGGGAGTCTCATCCTCGCCTGTTCTCTCTAGAAACGGCTTCTGTTCCTCACTCGACATCACCATGACTCTGAAGTAGATTGATAGAGTATTCTGTGACGGGGGAAGGGGCGGATACCTTCCTATCAACGGGGATCAATCAAGTCTGACAAACTGTCAACAAAAAGAAGACCATCCCACCACTACCCCTACAGTACGAATGACCCCGAAAAGCAAACAGTACCAGCGCCAACAGCCTTACAGTTTGTCACAGCATGTACGATTATTGGAGCTCTCAGCCCACCAGTCTATTGCCCGAGCAGGGATCAGATCATCCAAACCCCGAATTCCACATCCAGCATTGAACCCCGTACGAGGCGCTCTAACTATCAGGCTGGTTTAAAAGGCAATGAGCGTGCGTTTCATATGTACCTGGGAGACTCACTGCCAGCGCCTGCCGCGTTGGATAACAGGGGTACTATGCATGGTGTAATGAGGACGAAAAGGAAGGTGTGCTGGCTGCATGTCGACGTAGAGAATATCACTTTCCGTCGCGAGAGGCGCCAAAGGTGCGTTATTATTGAAATGGGTTATGATCCCTGGAGGGACTCTGGCCTCACATCGTTTGGACAAGATGGCAAACAGCGACGATCTTGCCGGACTGGGCAAATGCAGCTTCTGCAGTGTGATAGGCAAGTTTGGAAAGGAACGAGCCCCGCCTTATCCATCCTCCATGGCCTCGTCGATATCTGTGATTGTTTGCTATTGAGTCGCACATGTTGGGGGCTATGTATGCAGGTCTGATGTTCTGAGAATGCATCGTCTTGGTCTTGGTCACTGGAGTCTGAATGGGCGGCAGGTGCACCCCTCGAAGCGTCGACCGTCGTAGGCCTGATGCTGTTGACATGCTGGAAAGCTTAGGGGGGGAGTATTTGAAGCCCAGTGTATCCAGCAAGATGTTTGGAACTTCCAGAGTGCGAATCCGCTTTCTCACATCTGCCTCTGCGATAGACCTTGAGAACATTCCCGTCTATCCATCAGAACCTCCTTTCCACAGGCGTTGCAACATTCAGATAACCTTCCTTCAACATGAAGCACCTTCTCTTCATTGCCAGATTGCTAGCTGCCCTGACAGCTGCTGCGCCGATGCCTCCAGGTACCCAATTCGTTCCGATCTCTTGTTCCCTTCCATTAAACTGATGGGGTTATCGCGAGAATAAAGCTTCAGGTCATGCTGGTCTTTCTCTGTAGTATTTTGTCAGTCACCCATCCATCCATCCATCCATCATCCGTGAACCACCAAGATAAGTACCAACAACAACAATCACTAACCCTCCCCCTCCAGTGCGTTCATAGCAGGTCTCCTCCGAATGATCGGCTGGATCCGGCTAGTAGTCCAGGGGCCATACAACCCCACCACGAGAGTCCTATCCACGACACTCCCGACAATTGACCATCTTGGTATTCACCTCCAGCCTCCTTCGCATAAACTAAACCCAAATCCAAATCCAATACTAACCCTCTCCCCACCTCCCTTCAATAGGGGTCACCTCCATCATCCTCTTTTGGACATACATCGAAATCGGCGTCGGATTCACCGTCGCCTGTCTCCCTCCCTGCGCGCGTCATCTAGAAAAACTCTCGCTGTCCCGAGTTCTCAATAAGCTTGGTTCTCTGTCATCCGCGCTCTCCTTGCCCTCGCTCTCGTCTTCTTCCAGGAAGACCGGCAGAGGCGGGTGTTCGGAAAGGAAAAGTGACTACACATTTCCCTCTACCCTGCAGGGTGGGTATAATCTTACTACTACGCGTGCGTTGGGGTTGGGTTATATGACTCATGTTCGTGGGTATGGGTTTAAGAGCAGGACTGGAAGGGGGGGGATCTAAAGAGGAGGATGAGGTTGAGTTGTATACGGTTCGTTCTTCTAGAGGGGATATTGACGTTGAATAGGATGTTGATGTTGATGTTGATGCTGATGCTGGTGGGGATAGGGAGAGGTGGATGGTGGGAAGGTAAGAGCTGTTTGGTGTATGGTTGTGTGTATGTGCCGGTGAAGGGTAAAGGAATGAGATTGAATGGATGGGAGATTTAAGGTTCTGGGTATTTATTCACGTTTGCACTTTGTGTGAGGCTCAGGAATGGATGGATGGTTGGATTGCATATGCTATTGAGGAATTGTGATAAATGCGGTTAAACAAATTCCACTCAATTGTGTAGTTTCCAGATGTTTTCAGTCTAGATAAGGTAGCTATTGAGTGGCAGATAATACATCGAGAATACTATCTTCTTCACAGCTATGAAAAAGTTGAACTGTTCGTTTATACTTAACTCTAAATCTACCGCAGCTCGCTACCTAAACAGACCTTAATATAAACCCTAAAGTAAAAAAAGATTATACCCTTTCTATATCTAATGGGTTTTGCTTAAGAATTAGACACCCAATGAGATTAATGAGTATAAAGAAGTAGAAGAAAAGAAGCTAGAAATGACAAACCTCTTATTCGTAGTAACTTGACGGACAAATTGTTGGGATTCAATGAGAGGGATGGGAGACCGTCCATCGGGGCGCCATGCCTACTTACTACTGCTGTGGCTACGCGCCAACCACTGCCTGAGCTGTCTGTTTCTTGTCCACGTCTCCTTGTTCTTTCACACAACAGAAAGTGAACCTTCAAGCTTCTAATAGGCGAGAGATGGGCGAAAGGTATGTACCGCAGACACATCTATCACATCCACCACAAATTGGTCTAAATACTAGCTAACATTCCTCTAACACTCCATATCACACTTTGCCCCACTCTCGAAGACTGAACGATTGTGTGCTTCTGTCCACTGGGAGTGGAACTCTGGGCTGTACTCGTCACGTTGGACAAGGCCTTCGAAAAGATCCCCACGAGTCAAAGACCAGAATGTCCTCTACACTATCGGCAAAGTCGGAATTCACATAGTCGCAGTTGTTGGCTTTTATTAGGACCAAGGACTGGCTGTATATACCCACTCAACGTCGCAGTAATTGTTTATATTGACTTGGAACTGCAGGGAGTAGGTTTGAAGCATACCCAGGTGTAACGTCCTGCTTCCCTCTCATTCTGCCTATATCTTGTTTGAAAGTAAACTTGATATCTGCTCTCACAGCCCCACCGATGCTTCAAGCTCTCTCTCCAACAATTGGATTGCCTCCTCCCGATGCTTCTCATTATCAAAGTCAACGATAAAGTCCCACCGCGGTATCAACCCTGCCTTTAGTTTCTCAAAGTCCAAGCCAAACTCTTCATTCAATCCCAACACGATCCGCCCCGTTTCACGACTCGACTCGACGATGCGCTGTGTGCGCGGACGCCGCACCTGATCATAGACCTTCAACGCCGCGCGTGCGTCCGAAACGGACCGAGCCCGACCCAGAAGCGCCGACAGAATGAGACTATCCTCGATGGACGAGCCCCCCGCGGAGGCTTGCCAGGGCGTCATGGCGTGCGCGGCCTCGCCCGTGATGCAGACCGACCCGGACTCGGAGACGTACGTGCGCGCCGGGGGATGATCCCAGAGATACATAGCGGGTTGTTCGGGTTCGTCGCAAAGCAGCTATCACTGTGTTAACTAGTTCACAACTTGTGATCGAGAGAACCAGGATCAGATCAGATCAGATCAAATCAGACTCACCTCATCAACTGCGCGGACCAAATGCGGCGGGAAGCCCTCACAGCGCCTCTTGATCTCGTCCGCGCCAACGGTTCGATGTCGACGGTCCGATCCCTCCGCGTCCTTCTCATACGCCGCCACGACAAACTGCACCAACTGGCCCTGCTGCAGCAGGTTATGCATGATCCACGCCTCATCCCCGATCCACATATACTCGCGCGCATCCTCGATATCGACCGGCCCGGCGCCCAGACTCGCCTGGGCCGCCGCATAAGGCTTGAGAGCCATGATGCACCAGGCGCCGGAATTCCTCGGCTCCGCAGCAGGGTCATCGGCACCGAGCAGGAGCTTCCTCACCGTACTTCGACTCCCATCAGCGCCGACCAACACATCACAGTCATGCGTCGACCCGTCGGCGAAATACAGCGTCACGGAGCCGTCGTCCGCGCGCTCCTCGAACCGCACCAGCTGCTTGGACGCATGCATCCGCCCCGGATCCACGTCCGCCAGCAACTCGTGCAGAAACGCCGCGCGATGCACAATGCTCGTCACGCGCTTTCGGCCGTCCGTCTCGTCGATTTCGCCGAACATCTCCCCTGCGCGGGGGCCCTGCGCGAGCATGTTTCTTATCCCGCGCATGGGAACCGGCCCGGCGCGCTGGAGACACTGCGCGATCGACGGGCCGATCAGGTTGAGTGCCTGGAAGGCGTTCCTGGCGATGCCGATGGGCAGGCCCCCTTCTTTGAAGGCCGGGGCGGACTCGAAGATGTGGACGTCCAGGTGGGAGTGTGGCTGGAGGGCGTGGAGAAGTGAAGCGCCTGCGAGGCCGCCGCCTAGGATCGCGATGCGAATTGGGGGAGACATTTTTGATAAGTGGAGAGTAAGTTGGTGAGTTCAAAGAAGAAAAGTAAAAAAGAAAAGGAGAGCTCGTGTCTAACACAATCTCCTACTGCTACTGCTACTGCTAATACCACTTCTACATGCTCGAGGGATGCATGCAGGCTTTATGAGGTGTATTGAGTTGGCTGGACGCCTGAGCTGAGCCCCCCCGCACTAAGCATGTTTCTTTGCTTAACGGAGGTAGACGGAGTTGTTGGGCACGTTCAGCCTGTCTAGTCTGCTTCTATTGCTGACTGCATGACTTGCACGGAGATCGGATTGGAGGCGCTGTTCGTTCAGCTGGTGATTCATAAGTGATATGTGGACGTTTCTTTGTTGCGGTAACCCTAGACGGTGGTTTGGCTCTTGGAAGTTGGTGATATGGAAGGCTATTGGAGAGCGGATATGTCCTGTTACTGGTCGCGAGGGAGCGTTCCCATCATGAGAAAATGGTGCTATCACTTTCCACGACGTGTGGACGCTCGGGATTGAGTTGGAGGATTGAGGGTGGTGTATACAAGGATATCATTCGACGTCTTACAGGATCAGACGTGGCCCTATTCAGCCTCATGAGATCATACTGAGTACACCGCCCTAAAGCACGTTAATAGAGTAAGTATATGCGGTGTATTTCATCCTAATCAAGCTGGGGACATTCCAACACTAAGACGCTGTTTCCGGGCGACTCGACTCGCTAAACACCATAACGGCTCCAACAAAAGCAACTCAAGCTATTTCTTGAAGCTGTAATCGGGTTCAATCTCTGTATTCCCATCGCGGCGCTTGACTATTCCCGGGATATCTCCAGGTGAGTCTATCGAAGAATCGAAGAGGTGAGGGGCAGGAATGTTTCCGTACCTGAAGACATCGGTATAGCAGCTATCAGAGCAGCAAGCAACCGACAATGTGGAGAACACGCTTCATGTTGACGGTTTATCTCCTGGCACATCTTCGAGGTGCGTGACCAGGTCCTCAAACAATGAACTTCGTGACGGATTCCGAATAGCGGGGGAACCTCTTTGACTACGTCAACTGGACTCTGGTGGTCTGTGGGCCCTGGTCTTCTTATTATTTGAGATAATTGCATGCGGTGTAGATAAGATTCTAGGTATTTATTCACTTTACCTGGGGATAAGGAATGGATAGATATTAAATTGGTATACTTAATCAATGAACTGGATATGTACTTGAAGAGTGAATATCACGGTACTTCAAGGTCCGTTACCGCCGAATGGCAAATGATAAATCAGTCGTTGCCAATCAATAGACACAAAGATGAACGGATCGTCGATGCTCAGCGCGAGAGAGTAAAAAGCTCTCAAACGACAAGACACTAACAAGAGGATGACCTTCAAGCCACAATCAGTTAGTCATTGCGGGATGTTTGGTAGGCAAGGCTTGCTGAACGAAATTGGAAATTCAATTCAATTTATGTGCTGGGTTATCACATGTCGCTGGATCCATGATAGATGTGAGCTAGATTGCTCATATCATGGTCTTATTGCACATCATATCAAGTCAACTGTGCGGAAAGAAAGAAAGAAAGAAAAAAGCTTTCTCCATGCCGAATCAGTACGATGCGTAATACCTATTCAGATCCACGCCGCGATAGACAATTCCTTGGTTTGCTCCGATAACAAGAAATAGTATACTCTTTCAATCTAGTTGATATGTTGTATAAGATGATGACCCGATCACTCTTCAACTTTCAGTAAGTCCGGAAGATAAGGTAACCTAGGTATTATTCAATCATCCGATGCGATTCATTGAAACAGTCGGTCATGAGTCAAGAGAAATTCGCAGTTTTAGTTGAAGATTTAAGAAGAGAGTCAGATGCAAATGCAGATGGAATGCAATCTCTATTATCCACTCAAAATCCAGATCCCACCCATCTTCATCCTAAAGAAAAACCAAAAGAACTTGAGAGAAAGAGAAGAATATACCCAAGAAATAAAGCATCAAAAAAGATGAACTAGATTATCTTAACGTAAAAAAGACAGCCGCCGCCAGTGTGCATAAAATAGGACACCCGAGGGGAATAATAAGTATAAAAAAAGCAGAACAAATGAAGCCAAAAAAAAAACAAACTTTTCATGGTGGTCAAACCACCCATCTCATTATGTGAGAAGATTTCATGCTGTGAGGTCGTGACGCGTTTCATCCATCATCCATATTTCAATCCTCTGTATGGAATACAGCCCCAAGCAACCAATCCTGTCATATTGGCTGTATCCACCACTCAGCAAGAAATCACAATTCAAGAAGATGCCATTAGAACTTTTGTTTTGTTTGTTTTGTGTCATGAGAAGGTAGAGGAAAGACTTGGTACAGTCAAGAAGCATTCCTTGTTGGCTTGCATTCTTTCAGCTTCTTCCTTCCTCTTTTTTGTTTGTTTGCTCCCATTATGATAACAGGTAGATAGGTAACCCTTAAATAATAAAGGCAAAATAAAGCAGTTCTTTTTCGTTTTCCCCAATGATAAATATGGAGACCCAGGCCGATTCGCCAGATATGCATAGACCAATGAGATGGCATGACTGAAAGCAGCGAAGAAATGGAAGAGAAGAGAGAAGAAGAGAAAGAAGAGGAGAGAAGGAGCAGATAGCGGAGGAGGTGAAAAGGGGTGAAAGAAAAAAAAGAAGAGAAAAAGACAAGGCAGATGAGCGCAGTCACACAAGCACATGCAACCATATCAAAGATAAGGACATTCAACCACTGATCGGCAATGCGCACTCTTGTCCGACATGAAAGGAAAGATGTAACTACAACATCCAATCCAATCCGTTGGCCTCTTCTTCCACGGGAAAAACCTCCCGCGCGTACTCTTCCATATCTCGCCAGCCCTGCCATAGATGTCGGGCCTCGTCCGTGACTCGAAGCGATATCACACCTCCGGGACCCTGCATCATTCCCGCCCCGGCGCCCTTACCACCGGCCGGACCCAGTCCTTTGGGGGACCCTGCTGCCGGGCGGGAGAATTCGGGCTGCGGGAAGTAAGGCGCGTTGCAGCGACCAAACACCTCTTCCAAGGCCTCCAGCTGTTCCCGATATCCGGACGGAATATTGACTTTGATTTCGATCTTGGGCACGCGAACGTAGTTGCAAGGGCGGTTCAATGCGCGCGAGAACGCCGCACAGACTTGGTTGGGGGAGAGCGTTTCAAACGAGAGGGCAATTCTAAACCGAGCTTTGGTTAGCTTTGTCGCATTCTAAAAATATCCCTCACCGAGCCAATGCGAGATAACAGGATTGCGCGAGGGATACGGAGTAACGGAGTTTTCCGGAAGGAGAAAAACAAAATAAAACAAAGAAAACATACCGGTGTCCGTGCCACTTCTTCACTCCGTCTTTGAAGATCTGCAGCAACGCCGGCCCAACATCGTGCTCCGCATCCAGCCACGGCAAGGGGATATCCGGATCAAACGGCGCATGCCATTCAAAGCTCCCGTCCGGCATCAGCTCCATCTGGAATAGAGGATACGGTAGACTCGTGAAGTTGTTGTTGTAGATTCCGGTGTAGACGAACGTCGCGGGCAAACCCAGCTGTCGGATGTAATTCTCGACCGTGAATTTCGGCGCCCAGAGAGGCACGGGGGGCCAAGGACCGTGGACGGAGTGATCGGGCATGCTGCTGTAGATGTAGTGCTGAATTGAACCGGCTCGCTTGGCGGCGTCGGCGAGCGCACGACCGATCGCGACTTCGTCGCCGGATTGCGAGGTGGTATTGATGAAGGCGAGGTTGGCGCCCTCGAAAAGGGAGTCCATTAGCGGGACATTGTCGAGTAAAGGACCCTGGAATAGGGTGACGTTGGGGAGGCTTTCGAGTTCCTCTGCGATGATGCCTTTGAGGGAGTGGATTTGGGCGCGCACGCTATGTCCGACAGCGGAGGCGACGCGGATGAGCGAGGCGGCCTGTCGGCCCGTGGCGTTCACGACCGCAATGGTCTTCTTTTGTTGTGTCATTCGGGGTGGGGTGTATTTTATGGGTAGGGAGGAGTAAGATAAGGAAGAGAGGGGATGAGTAAAACTGAATGCGGGAGAGAAGAGCCTCCGGGTTGCAGAGAGGGAGATTGCGGGGTAGAAGACGAGGGCAAAGAAAGGGAGGAAGAGAAAGCGACCAGCGGTCGAGCAGCGATTGGGTTGGAAATGCCGGATGCGGAATCTGGAGTCAATTTCTGAATTCCTTGGTTTGCCGGGGGGAATCCAAACAGAGGCAGAGTTGGGCCGTTTAGCCTAGTTGTTCGCCGAGATCAATTGGGGCAGAGAAGAGGGCCGTTTAGGGAGTCAAATATGAAGGCATGGAGCAACGAATGGGCGTGGATGCGCAACGAGCGATAAAGTAGAGATGATCCTGAGTGGGGAGCGTCTGGCGGAGCTGGTCAATATGTAATGAGAACTCCCGATGATTCGATAATGCCGCAATCGAGAAATTGGATGGTGCAAGAGAAGATATTGGAGGATAGCTATTATTATAACTTATAACTACTCCGGCAGATGCTCGCAGGGTTCTAGTCAGGCTGCTCCCAAGGTTGTCTTTCTTATGAAGACATCGCGACACGACGTCCGGGCATAATTAGTATTAATAGAAATGGGGATTAATGGCCTCATGCTCCAACATGGATCAGGGAAAAAAAAAAAAAAAAAAAAGACTCGCAGTCAGGAGGACATGGAGACTCCTGGCAAAGATATTAACAAATGAAAAAAGATAACCCCAAAGCCCCGGTGGGCTGTCCGACCAGCCCGACCATTGAGCGTGGCCACTGCGTTCTCATTATTTAACCATTATATTCTTATTACCCCTACCTTTGCTCCCAGACCAGACTTTTAATTAAGTCAGAAGAAATAAAATAAAAATTAGCCAAGATTCTGGTGACCAAGGAAAAAAGAAAAGAAAAAAAAAACCCGCGTGGATCAGACGCAAGGCTTGGTTCCGAGATTCGCAGCCCACACTGCAATTATCATCTTAACAGTTTAACTCCAGCTATGGCTTCAAGGTTCAGGCTCCCCTCGACAAGATCAACCCTGCAATGTACACCGTAGTGGCCCCCCTGAGAATAAAAGCTATCGTGTCCCTCATTCCGGAGTGCATGAACGAGTCGCCAGGTTCATCCAGACAGAGTTACTCCTAGCAGTGGCACCAACAAACACAACCAGCTGCCACTAGGCGACGGCCTGGATTGGGATCATCCGGGGTTGGTCAATAATAAGGATGCAATGCGCATCGTGCTCGGGAGTTTACTTGACCTGGAATAGAACATAAAAATAAAAATTTAAAATAAATCAAAGAACTAAAAGAACTAAAATCATGTGTAGTCCGATGTGGCCGAAAAGGTTGGGATCGAGTAATGAGAAACAGTCATAGAAACCGGTGACGGTCCAGCCCTGCGGTCTTCGAATCGGGAGAATTTTTCCAGTCTTCATTTTACTATCTATCCATACTATGTACTCCGTCGGCTATACTCAATTCGAGGACGATTACCCCGTATTTCCAAATGCCAGGGTTTTCCCTCCAAGTTCGCCAGAGGACATGTACTCCGTACAGTGAACTGATCACCAGGCAAGGCCAAAGCCAAAAAAGGCCTCCTGCTACTTGCTAGAAGCGTCCATTTCTCCGCCGATGGGTTTCGTCGCTGGCCATTGACCGTCTTTCCTTTACGTAACTCGGGATGCTCATAAGGACATCCCGTGAAAATTCAGATTCGGCCTCCGTTTCACCCATTTAGTTCCATGCTACGGAGTACGTTGCTTCCCCTGGATTGCCGGATCGACGTCACCGCGGCGCACGGGCATTCGACAGTATCCTATGATCCTATCAGTAGTAACTACTGAGTAGGTAGGGAGAGCATCTCGGTATCCGTTCGTGGTAGTACAGTAGACATTCTAGGCTTGCAGATGCATCAACAGGCTACCTCTTTGACGACAGTCGGTAGTACCTGACAATGTGCATGTTAGAGTGCACAAAGTACTCCGTACAATGGAGTTCAGTGACAGCGATGCGCCCGGATGTTTTCCCGCTCAGGTGAGACCCGCCTTTTTCTCCTTCCCTTTTGGTGTTTACCTGACCGAATCATACCTACTAGTATCTGTTATTATCATCGTCTTCTCTCCAGTCCGGATTAGTTGTACACCGTAAACTGAGGACTGTACATTGGACTAGTAAGCAATTCCTCGACTCAGCTCATCTCCGGCATTCCATCCTCCTCTAGGCCAATCGCTAGAACGGAAAGACGCTCGTGACCACTTCCCAGCCCTACTTACTCCGTACCTCCCTCCTACTCCAGGTAGTATAGGTACCACCTGAATTAATCTTCCGTATATTATAATGATCTCAAATAAGTAGAATTCAAGTGCCCAATTAGATTCATCCAACACTTCAGCTCTCATGAAACCGCCGTTATGTCTACACCTAGCTCCCTAGGTACAGTACATACCTACATGTTGGTCTATGTGTAGTGTGTACGGAGTACCCCGTGCGTCGGTCCCCTACCCGTAGACTCACGGAGTACACCGTAGAGGTAGGCGGCTCCCTAAGTTTAGTAGTCTTATCAGTAATCGACAGTAACTACTCCTCACACCGAATATCGACCAAACTCCCGCCCAACAACCGAATAGAACCGAACAGTCTAGACAAGAATGTCCCGTGATGAGTATCACTATCGAATATCGAATCGACCAAACCAAACCAAAGAAAAGAAACCCGACGGACCGCCGCGCCGACGCCTGTACCTTATCTTCGACCGTCCAATCTCCTCTCGGGCTGGCGATCCGCCCGCCAAGTCCAGTCGTGATCGGTCGGCTGACTGACTGACTTGACTGACAGTGGCGTTGACAGTACAAAGTAAGTTAGTTACTGTAGTGGATAGTGAGTTAGTAGTTCCTAGTCAGGAAGTTCAATGGAGAGAGACTGATAGGTAGATAGTGAGGTGGTATCGAGTTAATTGACTCCGTACTCTGTCCGGGGTATACTCAAGGTTCTTTATTATCTGGGGGAGAGTAAATTAGGGTGTGTTTGATTATCTCCTATTAATTGTTTCTGTTCGCAATTCAAGACGGAGATCGGAGTAGGTATTCGGAGTCATTAGATTGAACTGGATTGGATTGAATTAGAGTGCTATACCGTACTCCATTCAGGGCTCATTGAAGTAGTTATAGGTTTCAATGAGAGTTGGCATCATCTTCGGAGTTCAAACAAACAAACAAACAAACTTCTACACCAGTACAGATACCTACTCCGTTAAGGAAAGGCAAACTCCGGAGTCGAATCCATCCAATTCTCTACTAACTATTCAGATTCAGTTCACCGAGGATTCACCATCCATGGCGCAATTCAGCCCCTCGCGCCGGCCTTTGAATGGTCGGTGTCCCACTGTCTGTGCAGCACAGCTAACGGGCGCATCTCCGCGGATGCATGTCATCAGTCTGAGTAATTAGTTCAGTCATTTGACACCGTTTGAATATTATTGCTGGGTAATCAGTGTGGTTTAAATTCTTATTCTGTAGTAGGTATGTAAGTGTAGTCTTTATAGGTGGAACTTATCCCCATCCCATCTCGTCATTCCATCTGTTCCATCCATCCATCTATCTATCTTCCCGCGTCATGGGTGGGAGAATCTTATCAACGAACTAAAACAGCCAACGGTCCCCTCAACTATGGCGCCGATCCCGCCATCCCCCGTTCCAGCTGGCGCTCCCCCGCTTCCTCATCCATCTCCCTCTCACTGATCTCCCGGGGTCCGATCCCCGCCAACCCCCAGATCCCCGGTCTCCGTCGCGCCAGCAACGTCGCCGCCGGCCGCTCGTCGGAATGCAAATGCGCGCCCGACTTCCGCAGCAGCATAACGTGCTCGGAGAGGTTGGCGTTGGCTGCCAGAAACAAGGGCGTGCGACCGCTACGGTTCCGAATATGCACCGAACCACCTTGCAGTAGCAGGCATCGAAGGATAGGGAGGGAGGGCGACGACGCCGCAAGATGCTAGAATCATGATGTTAACGGGACAGAATTGGACAAAGATCGCCGACAACTTCGGGAGGGGAAGGGAAGGGTCTTACGATCGGAGTGTTGCCCGAGTAGTCCGCATCGTTCAGGATCCAGTGGTGCTCGACCTTCATGATATCCTGGACTCGTTCAAGATCGCCTTGCGCGATCGCGTATCCGAGCATGGTGAGTGCCTGGACCCGCTCGGGGAGCGCGCCGTCCGGATGACGGAACACCGGTTGCGATAGCTCGTTCAGTTCCCCGCGCAGGGAAATGGACATGTTCTTGGCAACGGTCTCCGGCGACGAGTCTGGCAGGGCCAGAAGATAGGCGAGCTTGGTCAGCGCAGCTTCCGTCGTCATATCCAGTCCGGCGACGACACCTGCTCGCGACAGACTCATGCCCGTGGCGTACACCGGGCTAACGCTGCCAGTCAAACCTATTCGACGTCAGCAATGACCGACCGCGATCGAGCGAAACCCAAGAGAAACCTACACTGAGTTACGTTGACAATGACGATTCCTCGCTTGATGGCATCGGCAAACACCTTGGTCATCGCATTGTCCTGACCGTGCGGCGCGTTACCGGCTCCGAATGTCTCCAGTACCAATCCACGCAGTCCCTCTAGTCGTAGCACCGCGTCAACCATCTCCGGCTTGATTCCCGGGAATATGCGAAGGCAGGCAACGTGGGTGGTGTCGAGGTTGGTTTGGATGTTGAAATGCTCAATGTTGTTAGGTCGGTTCACCAGCTCCCAGTCGACGTTGGTGCGCATGGATGTGGTCACGGCCAGCGGGGGGCAATTGGGCGAGGCAAACGCAGCAAAGTCGCTGGCCGATACCTTACTCGCCCGGTTTCCACGGAAGAGTCGGTTGTTGAAGTAGAGACACACTTCGGGGATCATGAAGTGACTAGCGACCACCAACGAACCAAGCAGGTTATCCGTGGCGTCATTCTGCAATTCGAGCATGGGAGCCTGGGACCCCGTCAGAACCACCGGCTTTCCGAGATTCTGCAGCATGAAACTAAGTGCCGAGCAAGTGTATGCCAGACTGTCGGTGCCGTGTAGCACGACGAAGCCGTCGAAATGCGTGTAGTTTAGTTTCACCGTTTCTGCGATCTCGGCCCAACCTTTGGCGTCGATCGAGCTGCTGTCCAGGAGCTCGTCGAACTCGAAGACCGTGTACCGCACCCGTCGACCATATGCGGTCTGGGGAGTGCGTAAACTCGGATGTCCCTTGACCATTCCAGCTGCATCTACGACCACGTCCATGGTGGTGGATTGAGAACCATCGTTGAAAGTAGGCACTCGAGCCAGGCAGTGTTCTTGAAAGCCTCTGGCCGGGATGAATCCGGATGGCGATTGCCGCATGCAAATGGTTCCTCCGGTCATGATAATGAGGACCCTGGATTCGGGGATGGGGACCTCTGGCTGCTGCTCAGCCAGCTCTGAGATGACTTCGTTCATGGTGGTCATTGTGACGGATGTAGCAGTCTAGGAACTATACTGCTCCTTATCCTCTAGTCTTTAATCGAACGGCGGCAGAGGCAAAGAGAACGACGACAGGTGCCCCGGGTCGGTGGCAAAGATCTTCGATATTGGCAACCAGTAGGCCAAGTAGACTGGACGAAACAGTACGGAGAACTTTCAAGATAATTAGGGCTGTGCACAAATTTGCCCCTCAACGGGGTAGAAGTGAGACAGATCGAATAAAGATCGCGCGACAGCTAACTCGGTGACTCGACAACACAGTGGTGACGTTTTCACTCAGGAACGAGGTCAATAAGGTTCTCAGACGAGGGGAGGTCGAATCGATACATATCACCGATCTCAACAATCTATTACCCCAAAGAAACCAGATTGGAGAGTCAGCACGACTCCGACTAACGGCTCTCTATTACGTACATGGAGCGTCTGGTTCGGTGGTTGGCCGGAGTCAAACTTGGGTAGTGCGAGATTTTCGGGCGCACAACAAAAGGGAATTTGGAGTGCGGTGGACCAACCTTAAGTACGGTGTATTCTTTGGTCAACAACCCCACAGTCTTAAAGGTGAGGGGATATGCTCTGATCGAGTGCTTCGTATCAGCCCTCGCTGCAGATTTGGGTATCAACCAGCAGTCCGACCGTGAAGGGTCAATGCATGGGGGTTCTCGGTGATAGTAAACTAGGTACTCCACGTTGATTGTGTCTGACGCGGTATATTAAATGACCAGAATAGGCATAGCCAGTCACATGGAATGCAAACAACTCTTCGCTCTTTCCTCTTCTTTCCTTCTTCCCCTTCGCTCCTTCCTGCCTCGCCCGCCGATTCCCAGCCCCAAGCGACACTGTCCAGATCAACTGTCTCCAATGCGTCTTGATAATTCTTCCATTTGTCACTCCCGTCGACTAACGTGGATGGCTAGCCCAAAGCGACACCAGCAGACTGCTTCGGTCCTTGGAAGACTGTCCGAAATCCGCCCGATGAGCGACCACTGAGTGGACACCTCCCATGGCGAATCCATTCGTTCTAGACCTCAAGATTCTCGACACCACTCCCTCAAGTGGTCGATTCGTTACAAGCCCAGGGAAAGCACTTACTTCATCGAAGGACTTCGTCCAGAGAAATCATAATGTCGTTTGAGATTTTTCATTCAATTTATGATTTTTTTGATCGTCTGCAGGGTATCTCTTGTCTATGTACAAATTCTGTTCAGAAATTCTGATCCAGATTGATGTCGGCCTCCTCGACATAGCCACGTTATCGCTTGTCCATGAATCATGACTAACTTGAATGCGCTTCCAGGTTCAATGCAAAAAATGGTTGGTAAAAGAAAAAAGAAAGAGAACTGAAGATAGGATACTCAATATCCTGCTTTACTCGGAGGTGTTGCCCTCCACACAGCTTTGGCTGCCCTTGTACGACCGCCGACCCCGAGCGAACCAGTCAACAAGGATAATGAAAATCACGACACCGTACACGGCCGAGACATAGTTCATATCTATCGAGGGTGTTAGCGTATGGATCGGGAAAAGATTGTTATCGATGACAACTTACTTCCTGCGTTGACCGGCATGGTCGAGGGGAAGGAGTACATGACCAGGCAGAAGATGGTCCAGAGCAAGGTGACCACGTTGGCGAAAAGACCCAGCTTGCCCAACCAGAACGGCCCGTGCTGAATGTTGTTGCGACCGCGGTACAAGAGGCAAAGAACAGGGCACGAGTAGGACAGATACAGCAGAGTGATGCAAGCGGTCACCATACTGTTGAATGCAGTAGACGATCCAAGGTAGAGCAACCCAAGAGCGCCAACGAGGAACGAGCTTGCATTGTGAGCGTGCAACGGCACATCCAGCGTCTGGTTGACGCGAGACAGCCATTGATGTCCGGGCATGCCACGGTCACGAGCAAATGCCCACGCCAAACGAGATTGCCAGGTGTGGCACGCGATCAAGCAACCCATTCCGGTCACCAGCAGCAGAGTCTCCAGGACGATGGCGCCCGCCACGTTGTCCAGAGCTTGGTAATACAGCTCCAGGATGGGGACACCTGTAGCAGAGTTCAACAACTTGCCCAAATCGTTGAGACCAAAGAACATCGAAACACAATACGTCCAGGAAGTGACGAAGCCGATGCCAACGGTGGCCATAATTGCGATCGGGATGTTCTTTTCGGGCTGAGGCACCTCTTCCGCGAGATGAGTCGCGGAGTCCAAACAGGCGAAGATCCAGTTCGGGTTGATCAAGCCGACGATGAACGCCATGCCATCCGAGTCCCAGCCCGTGGAGTTGACGAAATGGCCAAAGACGTAGGAAGCACTGGCGTGCGTCTTGGCGCAGGCAGGGACCGTGACCAAGATCACAAAGTAGGAGATCAGCGAGATATACAAGGTGACCTTGGCAACTGCAGGCAAGGTTTTACCCCAGCAGTTGAAAAGGTAGCAGACGAAGTTGATGACTTCGTATGCGGCCACGGAATGCCAGGCTTCGGGGACACTGTGATCGAGTCAGCATTCTACACACGTGGAAACACCCGTCCCGAGAGGTTCGAGCTTGCAATGCATACAATTCAGGATGGCCAAGCTGCCACATTCCAACACCGGCCTGTCCAAGACTGAGGGCTACACTAGCGCAAGCGAAAACTGCGCCAGCATATCCGAACCAGCCAGTCAAGTAAGACATGAACCGGGCATACTTCTTGGGAGCAAGTTCGTTGGCCCAGAAATATTGACCACCAGCGTTGGGCATAGCACTTGCCAGTTCCGATAGCGACGACCCCACGCAGCATGAGATGAACGTGATCCAGAGCAGCCCGTAGACGATGAGAACCGTGCCTCCCGAGCTGATACCCGTGATCAGTGATGCCGAAATACCGAACCATGAGTTGGACATGCAGAACGCAATACCGATCAGTGAGATGATGGAGAAATTGCGCTGCAGGTCTTGGGTGTAACCCATCTCGGCCAACTTGATGGCGTCGGCATTTTCGGATTCAGACGAGGTGCCGCTATTCGTCGGCTTCACGCTGGGCTTCTTCTCTAGATCGATTTCGCTCATTGTGTCGAATGATCAGATAGCTGGAGTTGAGTCAGCGATTTAAGGTGATGGTGCAAAGGGCAACACAGTTGTCGATCGATAAGGATCCGGACCGGGCTGTCGTGTTGCAGTGATCGCGTGGGAAGGTTGCTTTTTCGGCGAGAGAAGAGTCTAATTTGAACCGATTATGGCCACCGTTGCATAAGGGCTTACGGATTCCTCAAAAGGCGCTTCGGATTCGAATCGGGTTCGGGAGGGGTTGCTGCTGTTGGACAAATTGGCTGCTGTTGGCAAAGTATCCGTCGATTCGGGTTTCGCGAAGCCGTGAGCCGCAGAGGGGTGTCGATATTCGATGATTGTCGTTGTTGCTGGCGGAGAAGACCTGAACCTGTCGATACGTCGATACGAGGATACGGAACGGCCAAGGCAATCAGTATTACAGAACTCAATCTGTGTTTCTTTGCTTGTTTCTCAAGCTATCAACAAAATCGAATGGCGTGAAAGGGCAAGAGGCCTTTTGTCGCAGACAGCCAACTTTCAAAAAAGGGAAATGAAAAGGTCTCCACCACGATATCCACAAGGGAAGTGGTATGGAGTGAGAAGAGAAGGAGAGGAGAGAGGTGTGAGGGAACGTGTGTTGGTGGTGATATGAAAAAAACCCAAATCCACCGCAATGGGATGTGAGTGAGTATTTATGAGATCCCGGCTGCTTTTTTTCCTCTTTTTTTTTTCACCGTCACTGTTTTCCTACGACTCGAAGTCCCCACCGGACATTTGATAACATCATTCCCTGACCTCCGAAAGGGCTCCCCATATTTTTGGTCTCTAACAATGTCTCCTACGGATGAACTAAACTGCACTAGACAGACTTATGCACGCCAGACCAATGTTTCGAGTCCAGCCGGCCTTCATCCTCCTCTTGATATCGTCATATGAGGGCCGGAAATCGCTTGCAACCGGAAACTAGGCAACCAGTCTGGTTAGTTTCTACCGCAGTTATCGTTGAATCGCTTTGTGGCAACGGGGGGGGGGCTATGAGGTACCTTTCGACCTTCGAGGGGAAAGTGGGAGGATTGTCCTTTGGTTGAGTGTTTGACGCCGCACTATCGTTGGTCGATCCTTACTCCAGAAGTGGCGCCTCCCCACTTGTATTAATCGGTTCCGCCGAAAATTTTTACTTTGCACCACATTCGCTGAGAGATACTTGATTCCTTGTTCTGTCTCTTTTCTTTTTCCGTTCTGTCGGAATTCGAAGGAACGTCATAAGAGACGTTGCGTGTCAAAGATTGGTATTGATTAGCCGATTGATTCGGCTCGGTGAATTGATCGAGCCACGTTCTACGGAGTATTCGGGCCGTTCAGGGGATCTTGATCATGCTGCAAGATACGCCACAATCGATCTGCTCTTTCCCAATCTTTTCTTATCCCATTATTCCGTACTACGGAGTAGACGGAGTACTGCGTACGCTCACATAACAGTCGGCCGTGACGGCCGCGATGGCCGCAGCCCGCAAACCTCTAGTGAAACTCACTCCAACGATGCAATTCGTACCGAGACAGTTAACTGCCCCGTCCCAACCGCTCAGGTTCCGAATTTACTCCAGTCGCGTGCAGTTACTAGTTAGTCTTTTCGGTTTAGTAACCTCCACGACCGGATCAGTGGAGCTAATTTCCACGAGAGATTCTGACTTTTGATTCGCAGCTCTGCCTACGGACAGCAATACTTGACTAAGAAACCCTCACCGGCCTACCCTTGAAACTCGAGGCATTTTTTCGTACGCGGTCGAATAAGAAATAATACCGCATAAAATGGACCGCTTGTCCGGATTCATACCCAATGGAATTCGATAGAGGTTCACAAATTCACCACCCTTACGTATGTCAAGCTCTGCTCTGTCAATTGTCAGTCGTGAGTCCGGTTTGCATGGAGTAGTTTTCGAAGTTCGAAGTTTGAACCCTTCGGTCCTTCGGAATCTACTGCCCTCCACTCCACGTCGAGGGGCTGCTGTCAACAAACAAACATGCGTCTACCTGTCCGGCAACTGCAGAGTGACGACAATCCGGTTTTTGTTAGCCACGGAATCTTCCCGCCCCTAAGAGAGCTTGTCCGGCTGCTCACTGCTCAGCCTTGCCCGCCATGCCCGCATGAACAATCGTTGCCCGTTGAAGCAAATTAATTTCATTTAAGTTCCCAACGCGCTTTGCCTCGCTCGGCGATCTTGTCGCATATCGGCCATATCGGCGTATCCTAGGCGGTTTGGTTTAACGGGGAAGCTTTGCTAAATTGAGGATGGTTTTGTTATCTCGGAGTGAACTGCGAAGAGTAAGCTCTACGGTGAAGTATCAACTATCTCGGAGTATAGAGTAAACGGTTATGATTTCCCTTGCGTACGTGGCCTCGTAGCTAAATTTTGCTTTGGAAACTAGGCAGACTCGATAATCTACTGTGTATAGTGCCCCGTAGTATCCAAACTGCCTACCACCTTCCATGTTACTATACCGTACTCTGTATTTTGAGTTCTGAAGATTCGCCACCGTATCTCGCATGGACAAGTTTTCTCTTTCTGGAAAACTTCCATGCTCCATGCTTGATAATGCGCTTCCTAGCGCCCTGATTGGCTATAGGTACAAGGGGTTTCTGTCGGGGTCCGCGCGTTCAGAATCAGATAACTACCTATATACTACCTATACACTACTTTACCTAGCGCTACTAGGGTATCATTCGGCCAGGGTGTCCGAAGCTGTCCGAGGGTTCCGGGCCCGGGGCCGGGGCCGGTGACTCTGGGGTATTTCAGTTTGGCACTCAGGTCTGTATGTAACTGTGAATTGGTTAGTTACTTAGTTAGGTAGGTTATCTATGGAGTCTGGAGAATGGAGAATTGAGTATGTATGTATGCATCATAAGATTAAAACATGGGAGTCTTTGCCTAACTGGGTTTGAGGCTAGCTGTGGCTATTACTCTGTGTGCGGAGCAGAATAGGTAGCATACACGGTTACGTATCATTTGTCGTGTCTGGGGTCTTGGTCTGCTGGTTCTGGTAGTCAGTTAGGTATCCTAAGTGGCTACGGTAGGTTTTGGTCCGGGGTTTGTTATTAGGTAGGTATGGACGGATTGATCTCGTCGTCTCGTAACTGGTTAGAGTTAGGTAAGTTCTTAACGATAATCTTTCTCGATTCGTAATTAACTTTGCTGTTGGGGTGTGACATAGTTGTGTCTGTGCTATCTTTCCCTTTCTCTCTGTGTATGAGTCTTGTTGCAGGCTCTGTTGATTATCTTCGACTCAGATGACCATGACCAGAAAAAAGAAATCACTACTATGCTGCACGTAGACCCTCGTAGCCAGTATTAGCTCGAACAATCATCACCCAGTCTATGTACAGTCCAATCAAAAAATCGGACAGACAATATTAGAATAGATATCTTGTCTCTTCGATCAATAAACACATGTCAGCCAGACTGGTGGATATTTTCAAGCTATAGGATTGTTGCCGTAGCATGCACAACTGGTTTGTCTTTTTGGAGACTGAAACATGATTTTGCCTTTTTCTTTACCGGGCAATCGCTAGTTCGTAAATGTAGTGGACAATATATACAACATACTACTATACGAGATTCTGATTGTTGCGATACGACAACGTGATACTACGAAGAAGCTGAATATGGACTAACCCCAAGACCTAGTTATACATGAACACACTTATCTATCCCGACGATCACCCTCTCCATTTCGCGACATCTAGTGACTTCATACTCGAGCGTGAAAAGGTTTCTCGGCTTGTCGAGGGTGGTTATACCTTTTAAGGTTAAAATGTCCTGCGAGATGATTACTACCTAGATAAGAGGTACTGTAATGCGAGCACCTGTGAATTACTCTAAAGTAATCCTTACTGCCTTCCATCTAATACAACACATGGGATTCAATCCCTTGATGGCCGGCCATTTCAGATGTACAAACACTACTATCGAGACCGGAATGGCTACCTTTCTGGGCTAGGTGTCAAAACCAAAAGTAAGCAGCCTTCCTAGAGGAGATTCCGAGCGTGCGCAAGGAAACCTTCGATTCACGGACAATTCGAAATGTTTCCGAAACAAGAACTCTATTCATGCAAATCCTAAGTGGTTTTGGAACCGCTGCAAAAGGCAAAAAGTCCGATTGATAGAAGTTTCTACGTTCTTGCAGGCTTTAACAGACAGGCGTTCAGATAATAGATTCCAGCCTCCTTTAATGAAGCGCTTGTTTAGCTATTCGCTTCAACACAAAAGCTATATCAGGCCGGTAGAGCTTGATTGACTGATATATTGACTGACGATTGACTAAGACGCCCCAGGTATTCGATATTGACGCTCGGTCGATGTGTTCTAGAAAGGAGGCATGACGGACGCATTCCAGATTTATCGCATGAAAAAAAAAAAAAAAAAAAAAAAAAGAATGTAGTGTTATCTCGATTTCGGCTCATACACAAAGTCTTCAAGCTCCTTATATGCCCTTTCAAGGCTATCGTTAACAATGACCTTATCATAAGAGCCCGAAGAGTCGGCCAAATCAAGTTCGACTTGAGCCTGGGTGAGCCTTCTCTGTATGGCCTCCCCATTCTCAGTTCTGCGGGCCTTGAGACGCGGCCCAAGTGCTACGGAGCTCGGTGGTCTAATAAAGACATATCGCGCATCGACGCTGGGGTTTGCCTTCATCTGCTTGACGCCCTGCATCTCAATGTCTAGCACTACAACCAAGCCTTTGCTAGTCTGGTCATCAATGGTCTGCTTGCTCGTGCCATAGTAGTTGCCACTAAAACATGCGTGCTCCACGAGAGCACGCTGGGAGCAGAGCGAGAAAAACTCAGAGGGGGAGATGAAGAAGTAAGCGACGCCCTCAACTTCGCCTGGTCGCGGTTTTCGCGTTGTATGGGATACGGTGAATCCAAATGTGCCAGGGTGTGTGTCAAAGAGCTTTTGAATCAGTGTCCCTTTGCCGACGCCTGAAAGACCGGAGATAACGATGGGTCGACAATCTTGAGGTGCTGCCAGAAAAGATGTTCATTTTTCTGGGCTCGGCCATGTTTGAGCGCCGGGTATTGGACAGCATCCTAAATAAGAACTGTAAGGCCCACTGCACAATATCCCGGTTTGTGGCCAAAGGAGCTTGTTCTTTTCTTTTACAAAAATAGCTAAGTCAGGTGGAATTCTCGACAAGAATAGCATGTGTCCAGAATGTTATGGAATTCCGTGGGTTCTAGAGCCCAATGATTCTAGATCTTATCCTCAGTGTCACCTCCCATACACTGACCTGAGTTATTGATATGCCCCTTAATGATGCTATATTTACGCCGACTATTTCCTCAGATGCAGCAACCATCGATTATCTAAGATTTGTCTCATCATTTATCTTCTAAATGGTCTTTGCTGGGTTGTGTCGGGTCGACTCAGGGGCCGCCCGAGCTCTGGATATATATAGCTTCGTAGGGGTCGAACCCTGTTTTCGGATCTACGGAACGTTTCCTACACCAATATTGTCGATAATACTCTACTTGTACCTAGCACCTGCAGGAAAACCAGACAATTCAGCCTTAATATGTGTCGATTTGTGGACCCCAAGAGGCTGATGCTACTCTCAGTAGGGAGTAAGCAACGGCCATCCCATTTTAGGGGCCAAAAGGCGAAATCCCTAACCCCCAATCTGACTGTATCAAACGAGCGGGCATGAGAAGAGATAAAACAAAATTGAGTACGGTGTAGGGCGCACTCCGTAAAGTGAAAATCCATGATCGATCCCTGTAGTTTACACCTCGGCCAATGGAGGGCAGCCCCAGGCCAACAACGTCATGTGTTCCGCCTTAATTTGCCTCTCCCAGTCTCAAGTCTCACCACAACTCTCCATCTCCCGCCGCTGCACTACACTTTTGGTTTCATCTCTTCCCGTCAGCATTGAAATAGAATCTATCGGGCAGATCCGTTGATAAATCTCGAATCTCAAAACATATCTCGGTCCTCCTATTTATTTCTAAAGCCCTGTGCTGGTCACGATGAAGCCTTGGCAGAGTTTGCGGTGGCTGGAGGTCCACAGTTCGACCGGCAATTCTGAAACAACAGTCTGCTTTTTGGTGTTCGCTTCGGAGCTGAACTGGTTAGGCTGGGCTACGAGACGAGGTGCCTTGTTGGAGCCATTTTCCGGCAGAAAACCAGACGAACAGATGAGATAGACAGTTTCTTTGATGACTTTGTTCAGCCTTCCTGATCCTTTGAGGCTTTCGCCTCTTTTTCGATGATCTCACTGTGTCCGCCGATTGGATCTCCTGAGGCTATCAATGATCAACCTGCATAATGTCACCGTTTCAGTCTGCGTTCCACGCTTTTGCGACCGAGCAACACGCGCTAACACCGCCAGGCATCATGCATTGGACAGACTTTGTTAGTGGCGCCACTAGTCAGGAACAACCCGATGTTTGGGTCTTTTTTCTGCCCTGACTTTGATTATTTTTATTTCCTGCCAATCTGACTCAAGACGGCCCCTACACCGTACGGCTGGCAATGATTCGGCGATGTTTTGTCTCAACTTTCCCACTTCGGTCGGATTGACCTCTGAATCTGGCTCCCCTATAGGATGGATATTCCGGACATGATGCCCCGAGTGTTTGCGCTCGGGGGACTCCTGACGAACTGCTGCCTTCTTCCGGGCACCCCCTTGGAGATCAGTAATATAAAAAGAATGGGACAGAGTGGAGGGCCCCATAACACCGCCGAAGGCGCAGCATCCCTTGGCCGGCCTTGGGAAATGAGGACACTCGCTGGACAACTCCTTCGCCGTCGCACGAGATCTCCGGGAAAACCGTTAATGTTTCCTGTTGATTATTCCACGATCTTACAGGGATTAATCCAGCCAGATGATAGGGAGACGAGGGATCGCAAATCAACCCCCGCGCATATAGTTTTAGTGGCGCCCGCCAACCGGGACTCCAAGACCCAAGTCTCCAACCTACGGACTGGAGACTGGAGTACGGATAGAACCCACGGAATACGCTGTTACGGATCCTGGCAGCAGCATGATCATAATATGGAGTATGGACCGCTCCGTCCCCATCGTCAATTAATTAAATCGATGGGGAACCGATCCCGTCTTGCAAGGTTCGACAAGAAATCACAAGAAAAGCCTTTCCCCATAGAGAACGAATTAGGTTCGGGTCTATCCTGTTGGTTTGGGAGGTCTGTAGAAAAGAGAGGAGAACCAGAGGGCCTTTCTAGCGAGGCAGACCGATTTAGTTTAAGGGCCAAAGATTAAGAAAGGGGAAACAAAGAGAAGAAAAAAAAAAGGGAGTGAGCCAATGACGCATTTAATTGGCATTGGCCACTAGGCCATTCTTTGGCGCCTGCTGCCCTCATTCCCAAGTGAACAGACCATCTTGAGAGGCGACTTGGCTCCTCTTTTCCTTAATATCGCTTGTCTACCGTCCTTTCCTCCCTCTCCTCCTCCCCTTCTCCCATTCCACACCCTATTAGGCGACGTTGACGTCCTTCCACTCTTTTGATTGATTGTTTATATTAGGGGATTGAATCCGTGAATCCGTTCTCTTCTTCCCACCGTCTTTCGTTTTCTCGCTCCTTTCTTTTGGCCCCCCTTGTCGTTCCCTTTTCAGTCTCTCGTTAACACAACCTGCTTTTATTTTTGGTCGAGTTCCGTTCAAGGTATCTATTTGTCTCTCTTCAATCATTTCTCTCCCTGACAATCTGACCAAGCTGTGGTTGTCTAACTAGGAAATAGTCCGAACAAAACCCCCTGGATTCTCGACAAGCGATCGAAGTTATTGATCGGCGCACACCACTACGACAATCTTAGATCATTTGAGAAAGGTATGTTCAGCCTTTCTATGTTCCGAAAATATTTCGCTCCCAGTATGCCTTGTTTCCTTCATGTTTTCCCTGAGCCTAGAACGCCCTCGTGTGAATTTGAGTGGCAATTGCAGAATGATAAAGCAAGGGAATACTTCATCCCTTGCCTCCCCAAAAGTCAGCCACGACCGCGAAATATGCAGGATCTCAAGAGATCGGACTCCTGAATGCCTGTCCTTTCTCCCTCATGCATGAAACCTTCTTTGGGCGCGTCTGCATCTTGCTTTGTCATTTTTTATTTATTGACATTGTTGATGTTGTGGTCTTATACTATGCCACTCCCCGCCATTGCACCTTCATACTACTGCGTAGTAGCGCCAAACACCCCCACCACACCCTAACGCCATCATTTCGCATTCTGTACACTTTCTTTCGTTTAAATCTTGTGTGGCGTTTTGCGCAATTCTTACTTATCGCTTCTGGGGACGTTGTAGTCGATCTCGCCCTTCACCTTCGCTCTTTTGGAACCGAACCTCGTCGCTCATTTGCCGTTGATACTTGGTCGCCAACATGACTCGAACGATGCGACTTGACGTCGGACTGGTGACCTGCTTGGCCGCCTTGTCCAGCGTCGCGGATGCTTTCTGGCGACTTCCCTGCCGAGGACGAAGTGGTCTGGCTCGGATGGATCCATTGATGGACCCCGGAGAGCCGTCGAACCACGTCCATGCGGTCCATGGCGCAAGCGGTTAGTGACCCTGCGCATGTTTACGTGTGCCAATTCTAAACCCGTCTCGATAGCCTTTTCGATGTCCGTCAGCGAAAGCAGCCTCAAAGAATCGAGCTGCACCTCTTGCGCAGTCACCCAGGACAAGTCGGCGTACTGGGCTCCCGCGCTGTACTTCCAGCACGAAAATGGTGATACTGAAATTGTGGAGCAAGTGGGAGGCATGCTTGCGTGAGTACATCTGATGCTAGGAATCTGCTCGACATGCTAATCAGGGCGGCGACCCAACAGCTACTACCTGCTTTACGGAGAGAGGGTCGAGGCATTCCCTGAAAACTTCCGCATGGTTGCCGGTGATCCCTACCTGCGCAACTTCCCCTGGCCGATTCCCGACCCCCCGAAATCCGAATGGACCGGCAAGCAGGCTTCCCAGGATGCCCTCCGCCAGAAGGCTCTTGGATTCAACTGTCTGAACTACGCTAAGGATGCGGAGCCGTCGCTCGGCCGTCACTACCTGCCCGACAAGTCTTACCTGGATGAGCACTGTACCGATGGTGTTCGTTTCGAAATCATGTTCCCGTCGTGCTGGAACGGAAAGGACAGCGATTCTGACGACCACAAGTCGCACGTCGCCTACCCCTCGCTGGTTATGGACGGAACTTGCCCCGAGGGCTACGAGACCCGCGTTGTCTCTCTCTTCTTCGAAACGATCTGGAACACCTACGCCTTCAAGGACAAGCAGGGTAAGTTCGTGCTGTCCAACGCCGACCCCACTGGCTACGGATATCATGCCGATTTCATCCACGGTTGGGACTCCGGTGTCCTCGAGCAGGCCGTGAAGCGATGCACCAACCCCTCTGGCCAGATCCAGGACTGCGATGTCTTCGACATTCAGAGTGAGAGCGACCAGCAGAAATGTAAATTCGAGGTGCCCGACGTGCTGAAGGATGAGGCTGTCCTCGAGTACAAGGGCAGTCTCCCCGACGGCCTCCTTGTCGCGGATGGACCTGCCTATGCGAAGCCCTTCTCTTACGTCTCCGGGCACGTTCCCGCTACCTCGACTGCCGCCTCCTCGACTGCCAAATCGTCTACCTCGGCTGCTACCTCGGCTGCCCAGTCATCCACCTGGACCGCCTCGCCCACCACGTCGTATATCAAGGGTGTCGTTACTGAAGCCGTCATTTACGTCGAGAGAGAAGTCTTCCTTTATATCGACGAACAGGGTAACCACCTCGAAACATCCACTGGTCCTCCGGAGACCCTTTCCACCGTCACCGAGACCAACACCCAAGTCGTCTCCACCGTCGTTACTACGCCGACTGCGCCTCCTTCGAAGCGCGACAGCCATGCTCACGCGCACAAGCGTCACCACCATGGTCGCCATGGCCACTAAGCGTGATAATTTCGACAGACACGCTGTCAATATCTTCTCTCGGTGTCTATAAGCTCTCCCACTCCAGTTACATTTTTTTTCTTACTTTCCCTTCTGGTGTTGAGCTTTTATACCAACTTGGTTCGTGGATTCGATTCTCAGGATATTTTTCTCATCTTAACCTTCTGGATTCTTCCCCTTCCTTCACCTGTCAATGTCTTTTTTCCCTTTTCTTTGGATGTACATGCTACTCTCGGTCTGGTCTGGTCTGGTCTGCTTGTCCTTGAGGGAACAAGTGAAACTAGGACAAGTCTTGATTTTTCTTTTTTTAAACTTCTCTCGACGAGAATCAAGACGGATCTTGTTAGACATAGCAAATGAACTCGTGCTGGAGAGATCTAGTTCGATCATGCTTCCCTTTACAGTCTTGTTTGCACTTTCGCAGTGCTTGTGTCTGAGACATGATTTACGACTTTGGTCAATTATAGATTTGTTTTTTCTCTTTCTTTACTTGGTTTAATTTTATTTCGCCCCTTGTAGACTTCTTCCTTTTTACATCTACATCTACATCGTTGTGGAGTTGATCTCTTCACCTGGACCTAGCTGAGTCTAATTGGGTCAGATTGGATATAGTTCGTTGAGTAGTAAAGAAGGGCCCCTCACTCTCCCATGTACAGACTTGTTCCTTTCTCAATTACCACTAACTATCTACCAACATGTTTGAAAACAAGTCAATCGGTTTAGGTGGGATCGCAGTCATCATGCACCGTAGCAGCAGCGACAACAACCGGCTGTCGATGGTTGACCAAGGGACGCGAGAGAAGAAAAAGATGGGAGCGCGACAGCATTGCCTGCATCCGGCGGCGACATAGCCATAGTCATAGTCATTGGAGCCCCTCAGCGCGTTAAGAAAGGAGTAAAGAGCTCCAATGCAAATAAACCTACTCTGAAGGGCCTTGTTCCTCATCGAAGAGTGTCATTGGGGGGGGGAGTAGATGAATGCTAGGGTGAAGACCAGTTTGATCCATAGGCCATACATAGTCACAGGCCGCATACGTTTCAACATGACGACAATCATATTGAACCACGCTTATATCAGGTCGGGGCTGCCGCGATAGAAAAGGGCAATTCTGTCAAGCCCGCCGATTAGAATATCATGACTCCGGTTTTTCGACCCCGTTTTCAGGGAGTTGCAGAAACCACACAATAAGGAACGACGAATGCAACGGCGAAACGATGACTGATACCGCCATCCCACAGTATAGCAGTACCCTTGGTCGCGTGTTCTACCTGGAGAGGAGGACATGGCCTATGCTGCCTTCGACTTCCGCAGACAACGTATAGTGGCCGTCCAGCGGGTATCAGAGAACATTATCGGCGTCAAGACAAAAGCAGATTAAGCCATGACAAGCGTTTGAGATGGCACATGATACCAAAGTCCTTTGTTGTGTCTTCATAGGTCTCAGTTGCGGCGTCATCAACGGCGGAGTGTCCAACTCCTCATCTTCATTGATCGGGTTGACCTTCTATTCTGAAAATTCAGCCCTGGAAGAAGTCACTTGTTGTTGTTTCTCGTGCGAAAGCCGGTTTACCGAAGCAAAGTATTAAGGAGAGAGGTGGGATGAAAAGAAAGGATCTCTTGGGGAAGTTGTCTTGGCCGAGAGAGTCCTGTTGAGGGAATGTCTGGATTTCTGCGCCACTACACGAGGGTCACGCCGTGCATTGCCAGATGTCGAGTGAAGGGGCCGTGGGCGTTTCAGCCATGCCACATCCTCCAAGTCAATAACAGCCATACGGCCACTTAGGTCATCCCATAGCATATTGCGCCATTCACTGTCGTTGTGAACAGCTCCGTGCAAGCGGAGAACGTTCAGAGCTTTATCACGCTCCTGTTGAAAGAAGTTGGAGTTCCCATCGTTGATGATACGCTGAAGCCGTTCCCCTGACCAGCTCAGAATCATCATCTGCGCCATTAGCTCGCCATGATACCAATAGCTAACACGCGGAGTAAACGCCCCAAGACAGGCGGGGATCTGTTGACCCTGCAGGCTCCTGAGCTTGCGGTAATTATCCACCTCTGTTTGAATCATATGCTGCTTCTTCGCGGTGGTAGCTTTAATGATGACAGTGTACCCGTGTAATAGCAGGGTGGCTTTCAAGAGATAACCGGTCCGACCACAAACGTGCAGTTGTTCAAACCCATGGGTTCGGTCTCGGGCAAGCTGACTGTGAAGCTGGCGTGTGAACTCCTGCGGCCCGATGGAGTGCCTCTGGCCACCGTGGCGCTTGAAGTTAGGGCAATTTTTGTCTAGAGATGCTCTATCGACTATGCCACGGATACAGGCAATGCTGCAGAAGGGTAACACGGTCTGCTTATCTTTTCGAGAGGTCTGCTCCTTGTCTTTGCCTGTTCGTTTCCTGTCGCGTCCCTTAGTCGACTGGCGGTTGTTGCCGCGGCTCGATCGGCTACGTGTCGCTGTGGCGGCGGATGGCGAGTGCGATTCCTCGTCATTGTCACTACCGTCGGTCGATGAGTGCTTCGTAGTAGATGTGCATGATTGGTAGCGAGCATGGGATCTTGTGTTGTGTGTTTTCGGTTCTCGTTTCCAGTGCGAGGGCCGATAAATCGAGGTCGGTGGGTCTTTGCGGATTGTTTCAGGGATGTTTCTCAACACATCTAGATATTCGACTTCCCAGGTAAGAAGCTCGTTGTGTGCCACATCGTGCCACTCGTGAGAGGGAGCTTCGGCGGTCAGCGCTTGAAGAGTGAATGCAAGCACCTGACCGATGGCGGTCCGGTGGAGGCGCCAGTCATCGTCTGTATGCACGTCTTGATTCGGGATACACGAGAAATATTGGACCACTGTGGGATCCTTGGGTATGTGAAGAAACACAAAAGCCTCCCCTGTGCAGATGTAGCCGTATTGAACTCCGCTGTCGATCATGTATGAGAAGATCTGAGTGACCACGGCGGCGACGAGGCGGGTAGCATAGAACTCGAACGTGTCACCTTCCTGATTAATGACATCGCGAGCGAGATCCATCTCATGAAGACCTGCTACTAACTCTGAGATGGTCACCTTGTGCGGCGCTTTAAACTCAACCGCATATACTGGGGTTTGCCGTTCGTCGGCCACAGTATGCACGCAGAACTGGTCGGCGCGGCGATTGCGTCTTCTTCCAGTACCGGCCTTCTGTATCTGCGCTGTTCTTCCGCCCCTTTCTCCGCCTCTTCCTCTTGCAGGCTTCGCTAGTCGCTGGAGTGCCGACGCGTTCTGGAGACTCATCTGCTCCAAGCTATTCTCTAGCGAGGTTTCCTCTGGGGTAGCGCGGTCATAAAAGCTGATTCGGCCCTGGATGTCAAACTCGTGCCGAAGGGTTGTATCATCTCGTAACGCGTCAAGGACATTTTCAACAAAATTATCCACCGTATCTCGCTCAAAATTTCGTAGAGACGCTTCCGAGTAAATGGGCTTGTTCTGGACACTCTTGACATAGTCTATCTGGGTATCAGAAGGGAAGAGTGGCCGGGAGGTGAAGGCGGCCGCGCTGTTGATTTTCTCCCAGACTCGCTCCTGAAGTTCGGGGAACTTGAGCCAGGGGACAAGGCGCTTAGGATAGAGTCGATTGACCGGGTTGGTCGCATCGCCCTGGGTTGTCAGGGTCGCATTCGTTTCAACTCGGATCGCTTGGGACAGAGAGGTGTGGCATCGATCGAGCAGGTGGAACAGTGAATTTGGTTGCAGTCGCTGCTCTGCTTCAGCCTGATGTTGCTCAGCTGCAGCTTGATGCCGCTCTGCTTCTTCTCGTGCTTGTCTTGCTTCCTCCTCGCGACGTTCTGCATTCTTTCGCGCCTGTTTCTCCTCCTCAAGCTGACGCCGTAGCTCGGCGATCGTTTCGTCCATTGATTGTGGAAATAGTCTTCTGGAGATGTTTACGGAGTAGTTGACTAACTAGTCGGTGGGGTTGCTTCCGCTAGTGGAGTGACTAACCGGGGACCCCTCTATATTAGGCAGGCGGTCGGGTCATCTCCTCAGAATTGATCCCTGATTGGATGTCTGGGCCTACCGCCCTCATCAAAGTCTCCGCTTTCTGCCTCCCATCAAAACATCTTCCGTTGAGAATCCGATAGGCGGCGGTATACTCCGAGGTAAACAGTCTTCCTGCGGAGCGTGCACTTAGTTGGTTTATTTTGTTTGGAGTGAACATAGATAGATAATTTTTATGGTTGGCTCGAATACTATTTGATTTCGTTACTATTCAAATCATTACATTTCCGGTTTATATCACTTTTCTAGCGGAAATAGGAAATGTAATAAACCGTACCCCTAGTCAATAGTAGTTATCTAATAAGAACCACTGGAGATACTAGTTAACTAGTTGGATTTCCTATTTATTAGACCTCCGCCGCGCCAAATAGGCCTTGTACATACAGTCTCTGGCCAGAAAATTCTGAATTGCAGCGGTGGGAATGCTTTTGCTAACATATTCTAAAGTGAGCTGTCGTGGGTCATTCATACAGTACACTAAGGTATCTTTCTATGATAATCGAAATGCACTCCTAAGAGATAGTGACTAGAATACGGACTGGTAGCCTTCAAGACTATTGCGAATGGCTGCATTTTAGAAACGGTGATTTCGAAGATCGGTGCCTAGAGACTGTATTATAGTACATACTTACTTCTCCTTGATTTAAAACGCGCAGAGCCCCTTAAGGCAGAAGTATGTCTAGTATATGCATCTGCAAAATGAACATAAAGATAGATCCAAAGATCGTGATACCGTGTCATCGAAGGTAAAGGCCAACGAAGCAAATCCGAACGCCATGCCATCTACCATGCCAATCTATCCAATCATACCCAGCACGCCTAACCTATCAATTCAATCAATCAGTCCTGATGAACTAGCATGCATCAGCACAGCACCGCCTCAGAGATAAGAGTATTGTCTGGTGCATACTGTGTATATCGGTTGGTCTGCCTGATCTAACTAACCAGTTCCACTTCTACAGCCAAAAAGGATATACAATGCCTGCAAGATCATGAGGATAACACAAAAAATTGACCCAAAACCCCGAAATAGTATAAACAAAACCAAAAGTCTAATTCTTCGGCGGAGGAGGAGATATCCATTCTCCATCTTCTAACCAAACTCCAGCACCGCTATAGATGCCCGCATCCGCGCCCCTCAAAAAGGCGAACCGGAAAAAGAGGTCTTCGGGCTTCTTATCCTCTGTAGCTTCGCTCTCTGCTTCTATGGATATCGAGTCTATCAAGTCGGGTTCGTCGTCGCTCTCGATCATCGGACTGTGTCGGAGTTCGAGTCCGTTGTGGCCGTGTCGGTGCCAGGTGAATTCGCCGTACTTGTCTTCGTCCAGGTATCCGCGCCAGCGTTCCACGTCGTTGACCAAGACGGACACGCCGTCCACGCCGAGGTCGGCCATGCGTTCGCGCTCCCACAGGAGGAAGGTTATGTTGCCGTTGCCATGGTAGATTTCGTCGGAGTCCCTACCCGGCAGGGAAATCTCCACGGTCTTATTCGAAATGTTGGGGTAGGTACCTCCCCACCAGCCGTGAGATCCGCCCGGGCCTGGGGCCTGTTCGCCCAGAGAGGACGGTGTCTCGATGATAGACGCAAATCCCCACCGGGCGACACCGTTGATGAAAAGACCGAGGAGCAGCCCTTGGTAGATCAGCGACGGGCGTGTCGGGATGGCGGTTCCGGGCATGAGAAGGATAGCAAGAATATAATGATGGATGCGCAGGCGCAGACCGGGCAACGGGAGCAGGATCAGGAGGATCAAGCCCATGGTGCAATAGATCTTTAGATAATGCGGCATCAAACCACCCTGGCGAATCTTCCAGGCTTGGCTGAGAATGATGGTAATGACCGTTGGAATCACCAGGGCCAGGGCCAGCTTCGCCCCCGGCTGTTTCTGGATGTCATAAGGCGTGAGACGTTCAAGAGGAATCAACCTGGCGAAAGTGTAGTTGTTCAAGGCGCCGATGAACACGGGAGGCAGGTAGAGGAACGCCCTCGTCATCTGGTACACAGGTTCCGAGAGCGGAGTAAGCAGGGGACGGGCACAGTATTTGAATAGAACGTAGGCCACGAATGATGCCGGCAACAGTCGCGAAAGGAGGCTGGAGACGAGATCGGCGAATTGGGGGTACGATGGTGGGTCGGACACCAATCCCACCTGACAGAAGACCATGGCGAACGTGCTGAAAAACAATACGGGCGGGGAGGTGCAGAAGAGCCACAGGACAGCCAGCGACCCGATGGTGATGCCGAGCAGAGGCCACCGCGGGTCCTTGGGGCAAGTCTCCTGCGACGAGGACAGCGACGCAAAGCTGAATGATTTGGGGAACGTCGAGGGAAATCCGACCGACTGGATGCCGTTGCGCTTCGACGCAGGGTATGAGTGCGCCGCGCCCTCCAGCTGCACCACGCCGCAACCCCCCACGGTATTGGTGATGACGTCAGCATGGATGGCCGCCTGACAGACGAAGCTGTCGGCGCGGTAGATGGGGGTCTCGTCGAAATCGGGTTGCGGGCCACCAACTACAAGACCGCGGTAACTATAGGTAAGGTTGCCGACGGTATGGGGTTCCGACAGCTTGGCATCCCGGCAGTTCGCGGGACAGCGGAAAGGAATCGTCGATGCCGAAAATGGGCGGCAATCATTTCCATTCAGTCCGCAATCATTTCCGTAGTCCCTGTGATTGAATCCGAGTTAGAGCAGATAAACAAAGGGGACTGGCCTGGAGAAAAATGTGGGTGCCTACCAAAGACTTGTCGAACACGAAAGGGTCTGGGGACGCCCATAGCCTTCTATATAACCGGCCGAGCGGGCATGCAAGAGGACGATAGTCCAGGGCAGAAGCCAGACGAAATATAGCAAGAAAAGCAAGGCGATCTTGTGATTCCGCTTGGGGAAGAACCGTTCCAGGTACCGGACCGGGAGTTCTTGGATACGAGGGAACAACGGCTTCAACAGCAGGTCATGGGGCGGGTCGGGGCCCTTCACCCAGGTCGCCGTGGCCCACGCAACCTTTCGAATAGGCAGAGGAACCCAGCTCCAGTGAAAGGATTTGGACGATTCCCGTAACCAGACGGGGAGGTAGGTGACGCCGGTCTCCTCATCTTGAGGCTGCAGGATATCGGGAGCGTCGGGATGATCGTCGTCGTCGTCTAGCAACGGGGCAACATAAACGCGGGTACCATCTTCGGGGCCTTCACCAAGCATGCTGAAATTGACCACGAAATAGTTTGGAGTAGGATCGGACCAGCGATAGACGAATGGAGCGAGGACGAAGAAACAAATGCAACCAAATAGGCAACGGGCGGGAGTGGGGGACGAACGGTGGGCAGGAAGAACAAGGCTAGAGTTCTAGACCGCAGGCGGGAATGAATGAATCAATCAGGTCAATCAATATCAATAAAGGGCGAGATCAAGGCCGAGTCCTTCACAGCCGGTGGAAGGACATAACCCGATAGCAATAACGATTGTTGAATCCAACGCACTTCAGACGACACGATAAGAATAACTGGAGAGAGATGAGATGGAGATGAAGGGGAAGAAGGGGAGCGGAAGAGAAGAAGCGCCGAAGAACGCCGGAAGATCGCCAGGTCAGGCGGTGGCGGTGTGTCTGAGTGGCTGCGCAGGGTGGCGGTGGAGTGCTTATGTCATTGTCTGCGGAGAGTCACGTGCTGGCAGGTGACAGCGTGAGGACCAAGGGATATCACGAGGAAATTGCATCGTCCGTACTCCGTTCACCCCGGGGAATCTCATGCGGAGGGGTCTGGATCGACAAGGTGACCCGATGGATCCCTTATCGACAGTCGTCAGTACGACGGCGCATAGTGAATCCCTCGGATTTGTCGGATAAGACATCACATCTGCCATCGTCGACACAAATCCCGTCTTTCCTCTGCAGCAACCAGTCAGGATGGCCACCAGGAATCCAAGTGGAGCGCCCACCGGCGATGTTGTGCTTATCAAGCAAGATGGTTGCTGCTGATAACGCTGCCCTCTTATATGTGCCTGTGCCGTGTTATGTAGTATTAGGACTGGACTGAATCTGAATGCTTTGTCTGATCACATCTCCTCGTAAAGCCTGTCCAGCTCCATCTTTCTTCGTCTGTCGAGGTCGACAATTGCGTCACCACTATTGAGTATCGAGTATTGCATAATTAGTTAACTCTGCTTAGAAATGTCGTCCGCGATGACTGCTCCGTTGGACTTGTCCCATCACTTCTCCTACGCTACCAAGAAGAGGGAGGCCAGCACCATCAAGGATCTATACAAATATTTCCTCATTCCGGGCATTGCCAACTTAGCCGGCGGTAGGTTCAATTGCCACTCATTGATCTGATGGATGGATGGGTGGAACAAATATGCCATACGTGATCCATACCTACCGGCCTGTCACTTGCTAATCTCCCATTGTCGTTGTCTCCAGGTCTTCCCAATGCATCTTACTTCCCCTACGATACCATCGAAGCATCCGTCGCTCGTCCGCAGCGCTTCCCGCCCTCAGAGGTAGATGCGACGAAGAAATCCGACGATGCGCGCTCATCCGCGCGGATGACCATCCCCAAGGAGAGCCCGACAGCCAATCTACAAAAGAAGATTGACATCACCACGGCGCTTCAATACGGAACCGTCGAGGGTCTGCCTCCCCTTGCCGAGTTCATCCGACAATTTACCCGCGAGCATCTGCATCCCAACGTGCCTTACGCCAACGGCCCCGATACCCTCCTGACCTGCGGATCCACCGATGGCTTCTCCAAGGCCGTCGAAGCGTTCACCAATATCTGGGATCCGGACCGCGACTGGCTCCGGCATCGCGAGGGCATTCTATGCGAGGAGTTCGTGTACATGAACGCCGTGGCTACCGTCAAGCCACGTGGGCTCAATGTGGCGCCGGTCGCGATCGACGCGCAGGGCATGCTGGCGCACGGTAAGGGGGGATTGGCCGACGTGCTCAGGAACTGGGATAATCGGAAAGGGCGCCGGCCGCATCTTCTATACACGATCACGTAAGTAAGCATTAGTGGAGGGAGTGCGGAACAATTGTGACGCGCTTTGTTGAGCATTGTGACAATGAAGCCCACATGGCACGGCGAGCGACAGCTAACGGTTCTGCATGTTCTTGGCACTAGGATCGGCCAGAACCCAACGGGCGGTATTCTATCCGTCGAACGACGAAAAGAAATCTATGCACTCTGCCAACAATACGACATCGTGATTATCGAAGACGACCCGTATTGGAATCTGCAGTATCCGTCTGCGAAGAGTCTCGCGGCGAAATACCGCGGCCTGTCGGTCGACACTGCGTCGCCGACGCGCAATTACAATGCCCACGGTCGGTCGTCGGGATATCAATTCCTGGACTCTCTCGTCCCGTCGTATCTCTCCATCGACACGGACGGACGCGTCGTGCGCATCGACACTTTCTCCAAAACCATCGCGCCGGGATGCCGCTTGGGATGGATCACCGCGCAGCCGGCGATCGTCGAACGGGTCGCTCGCATCGCGGAGACGACGACGCAGCAGCCCTCCGGGTTCGTCCAGGCCATGGTGGCCGAGCTAATCTTGGGACAGCAGACCGATGAAACCGTCGTGAAAACCAAGAAACAGGACGATCAGAGTTGGCGAATGGACGGCTGGGTGCGATGGCTGGAGGGACTGCGAGGAGGGTATGAGAAGCGCATGCAGGACATGTGCAGCGCGCTCGAAGAAGGCAAATACCTCATTGATGCCGGTGACGATGCCGGGTCCGTGGACGAAAGTACCTGGGAGGTGGTGGATAAGGTACAGATGTATGATTTTGTCTGGCCAGAGGGCGGCATGTTCGTGTGGATCAAGGCGGCCTTCGAAACGCATCCCTTGCATGGGAAGTACTCGGTCGAGAAGCTGTCTCGCGCATTCTGGGTGTTCTTGACGCAAGCTCCACATCTGTCTCTGCTGGCCCCTGGTAGCATGTTCTCTCCCTCGCAGCAGATCACGGATCGATCCCATCCTTACTTCAGACTGTGTTTCTCGGCAGTTCCGGGAGAGGAGGTCCGGAGTATCACTGAGAGGTTGGTTGGTGGTTTCCGTGCATTCTGGCAGTTGAAGGACCTGGATGGTATTGACGTGGAAGGTGATGTATCAGATGTGCTTCAGTCCTTGCAGGTGGAGAATCTGGGGAATATGCTAGGTATGGGGTGCTAGTCAAATATCTTGACTTGGGTGTTTTGGCATCTATACCGTATTTGAGTGCGTTTAACAGCTTCGTTGAGTGATAAATAATGATGGCCGGCAGCATCTTGAATATATATTTCTAGTAGCATTTGCCTTTTCAAACGAAGAAACAGACAACATATGGCACACATAACTTGAAAAGTAAAATCTGAATCACTAAACGCCTAGTTCCCAAGAAATGCTTACACAAAAATCAATCAATTGAATAAGTAAACACTTTTTCTACAATGGCAGCAGGATACTACTTCGCAGACAGTGACTGACTCAGCAAACGACGAAATGACATCGGCGGGGTTCTCTCTGATGGATTTCACCACCACGCAACATCAAACCTCGTCGCAAACAGCGCAACCCCAAATGCCCAACGATGTCCTCGTCCCTCAAATCCCTACAGAACTCTGACCTGGCTGAAGAAATCGAAGCCATCAATGCCATCTACGAGCCCGACACCGTGGTCGTGACCAGCACACCATCCAACACCACAACTACCACTACATCAACATCAGGATCAACACCTACATCTACACTCGACCTCGGCAGCTCTGGGGCCCCTCACCCAAGCGCCCATTCTACGACCGCGAAGCTACAAATACCCAATCATCCACACCTGTCGTTTATCCTCGGCTTCGATACCTCGTACCCCGACACCCCGCCTCGGATCTTGGGGACCGCGTCGACGGCGTCGCGCGGCGAGGGAAAACTAGCCGTCGACGTGTTGGAGGATATCGTTGGACGAAGCTACCAGCCTGGCGTGGTCTGTCTGTTTGATGTGATTAACGAGGCGGTGGAGGCTTTCCAGGAGTTGAATATTGGGGGCAGCAGCAGCAGCAACAACAACAACAGTACCAACGATGGGGACAAAGGAAACGGAACAACAGTAGAATCGGACGAGACAACACCAGGCCTGAGACCAGAGGATATCGCGACTCTCTCGCTCCGCGATAGTTTCGGGATCGATAGTCCCCCCGACTGGATCCTGTCGGACGTGGTGACGGAGAAGAAATCGGTGTTTGTCGGACGAGTGGCGCGGGTGTCGACGCTTGAGCAGGCTCAAGCATACCTGGACTATTTGCTCGCGACGGAGAAGAAAGTTGCTGCTGCAACGCACAATATCAGTGCGTGGCGCATTCGGCAGCAGAAACCTGGCGCAGGAGGAGGCAAAGGCGAATCTACAGAGATGATCGTACAGGACTGCGATGATGACGGCGAGACAGCGGCCGGGGGCCGTCTGCTTCACCTCATGCAGTTGATGGACGTGTGGGATGTGGTGGTGGTGGTTACGCGATGGTACGGGGGAATTCACCTGGGGCCGGATCGATTCCGGATCATCAACGCCGTCGGCCGAGATGCTTTGATCAAAGGGGGGGTTGTCAAGGAGTCAGGCGGAGGAGGCGGTGACAAGGGGAAGAAGAAAGGGAAAAAATGATTGACAAATTTTGGATATTTTTGTTCCCCCGAAACAATCAAACGTGGATATCCGGGATTTGCTTCGGCCTCGCTCTGCCTTGCTCTGCATACCAACTGAACAGACAGACCGGACCACAAGACCTCCCCTTTCGCTTTCGCCCCTCGGCCCTCCGGGCTATGCAAGAACCAATCCTCCGGAGTGCCCGGTTCATGAACCTCAGATGGTACCTCGCAAGGCAGCTAAAGATGGACCCCAGCATGGATTGTCTTGGCAGAATGCTACACTGCGAGTTAGAGCGACCGGCCCCCAACAACAACCGACTTAACTCATCTTTCTTACTGGATTGAAAAGGGGTCGGATACGGGAGTCGAGGGGCAGTGAATAATTGCCTAGTATTGAGAATGGGAGGTTTTGATCAATAACCAACTAGGCAGGCCAATAGAAGCGTCCGGCTAGCTAGGTGTTGTACTCCGTAGAATGCAAGATAGAACAAAGACGAGACGAGACAAGACGAGACTGATCTAGAACTCATGCCAAACCGTAGCATCAGTACCACAATCCCACAGTAGAAGTAGGTGACATCGACCGGTAGTCCTGAATTAAGATCTACAAAACTGAATGATACATCTCTTGGCTTTTTCCAGATATGTCGTACGGTCAGGCAGTCGACAGTCCGCTGTCCGCTGTCAACAAATCAACCAGTCAACAAATCAACCAGTCAACAAATCAAGAGGGTGGGTAGTACAGAGTAGCATCAACATCCATGGATATACCTATGGAGCGGCAGAGCGCCCACCGTCCCTTGGTCCAGCCCATTAAGTACTGTAGGGGAAAGAAAAAGTTACGTACGATGTAGTATAGACTTTTCCAGTTCTCCACTAGCTAAACTACCTCTAATTTCAAGATAGTGCTATGACCATTGCCTGACTGGATTTTAATAAAGGATACGAGGTATAATCTCCCATATTCTCCAATATCCATTCACGATTGAGTAGAATCATCTAGAAGCTCTTAGGTAGGCATCTCCCTATTCCGAAGTATGCCGTAACTCGTTCCTGAAAGCTAAGGTACCTAGCTAGTTAGTTGCAAATTACATACCCCATCGGAAGTACAGTAAGCAGGCAAGCAGGGAAGTAAATGCTGACATCCGCCCGTCAGGAATCCCGTCAAGAACAAAAAAAGATATCCAAACCAGGGGATCTAAGTCCTTAACATCTTAGTGTACCAACTACCAACTCGCACCAGGCGTACCCCGGACGGATGAGCAGCTAGAAAGAAAGAAAGTAAGAATTAAGACCAGAACCAACATTCTAGTGGATTACTACGGTAGGATAAGCTAATGGATAGTGTCTACCTCCTAGGAGGCTAGACCTTAGGAAGTGCAAGATGGAGTATCCCGTCTCTCTTGTTAGGTACATAGTACTCCGTACACAGTACATACTGCCGTGTCTAGACTACGGTAGGTAACTAGGACTGAGCTCCAAGGTAGTATTGACTACTGACTGACGGCACGGGGTAGATTCCAGGTAGATGAAAGAATATATCCCGTGTAGCCATTTACCCTGTTTGTCACTACGGTCTAGAAATATTGAATGCCTTCACATGCAAAAAAACACCGATATGATCATAGGGCCGAAGGATCACCTGACGTGGAGACGAGACCGACTCTTCGTTTCAGATCTACTGGAGTCTAGTGGCGTGTGTCAAGTCAAGTGTCAAGTATCGACTAGACTCTGTTGGGGACTAGTGCAGTACTGTAGGCTGTAGCACAGGAGTTAGGACCCAAGTACGGAGCCCAGTATATTAGGTAGTATCTACAATCTAGCCCTATCCTGATCCTCTCTAGTGCATCTAAATCTACCACCGTCCGCCGTCTAGTCGACTAAGTCCTAGTCCTGGGTCTAAGTCGAAAACTAAGAACGAGCTAGATACGGGGTCCGTTCTACCCGTAGAACTGACAGTGACAACAAGCGTGCACAATAGTTAGTTAAAGGTAAGCTGACGCTGTTTCGGCCCCGGAACTTGTAGGAGGCTGTGCGAAGGAGCCCGTATGTTTTTCTCCTATCCTAGACAGTAGACACAGTAGCTTAGCTCACGGAGTAGTGTGGGCGAAAAACAAACTACTATGTACGGAGACACATCGGAAGAAAAATCGGATGGATGAGAAGACGGGAAGACAAGGAAGCTTGGTTCGCATCTCCGTCTCAGGCGCTCCAGTGTGATGAGCGATGAGCGATCGATGTGATATCCAGAATTCATAATGTTTCCCCGCTTCTTGTCTATCACTTACCTGATCCAGGATATGTAGGACGACCACTCAGAGCTTGTCCTTCAGGGTGCAGCCGTGTAACTAGCATGTCTCTGTCTGCCTGGCCCGTTAGCCGCTGGGCTCTCTAGTGTAACTACTCCGTACACTCTTTCGCCTCGGGCGGGGGGATGATGATCCTGGGCCCTGGTTTGGCCTTGGCTTGGTGCATTCGATTCCATGGCGTTGACAGTCCATGACGATCCAAGTGGTGTTCCGTCCGCAGTACTCCATCGAAAGAAGACTGTAGGTGTACTGCACTGTAGTTGGTGAGCGAAAAGGCCCCATGCTCACCCGAGCGGCTAGAAGAGCCAAGCCCGTTGGTTCGTGGCTCCGGAGATAAACGTCCACGTTGACTGGTTTTCTTTGTCTTTTTTACAAGGGTGGTCTGTTCTAGTGGGGATCCGTGCCTAGGGACCAGGGGCAGGAGTGCTGCTTGCTTTGTTTTTCGTGCGATGGATCTGTCTGACAGCCTGGCATGTCCTGGCAACAGAGTAGAGTCTGGGCAGGGGTTACCGGATGCAGAAGTAGGTGTCGGTCGGACAGCTGGGAGATTATAGGGTAGTAGATTCTTAATAATACCAAGCCTCTGTAAGGTCCCAAACTCTGTCCAGAGGAATGTGCGAAAGAAAACTCTCAGTACCGGGGATATGGGCCGATTGGCAATCCTCCACCGCACGGAGAAAGTACCAGATGTAGATAAAGCGCAGATCACGGAAAAGCCTCCCACTCACAGAGAGTAAATTCTAGATCGTCCAGTTAACAAAAACCGGAAACAAGTCAGAGCAGAGACAGACAGCCCCTCTGGTGGCACTCGGCAAATCATCGAGCACCGCGGGGCAAAGCAGAATTTATCTGAAACAGCCAATCCATCCCGAGATCTCGAGTCGGTTCCCTCCTGTTCCCTTCCCCTCCTTCTAACGTTCTAGCTCTACTCCGTACTCCGTCAATTTCTAAGCGATATGGCGAGTGGATAACGTAGGGGATTCGCGATCTCTTGACTCGGAACGCTTGATTGATGATGTCGATGGTCTGTCCTTGTCCGCCTTGAGTCGGTTGAATCTCCACCGGCCTGATGATGGAATGATCCGAACTTGTCGGTCGGATGGGTCAGATGCGGAGATCGGAACCATGGCTAGGCGGTATTTTTGTTTTTCGATTTTTGATATCACTGTAAGGTCAAGAGATCGTCCGCTTGGGGAATCCGTGTGTTGGCCAAGTCGTCGAGATACAAATGTCATAGGTCGACGAACCCTTGCATCCCAGCCTCAGACCCCTCGATCGTATGTTGATGACTATTATTATCCGCCAGGAAGGGAGGTTTGGGGCGAATGATATTTTAAGAGCATCAAGGCATTTTAGCCCTGTAAACGCAAGATGTCTTGCACGGCGACGTTCCTGCAGAGCCTAGGGAGGGCCAAACCGCCCAGTCAAGAGTGTTTCTGCCCTCGTCGTTCGCCACACCACCGGTCCCCCAGCGCTAAGGTCACTCACTAGAGTCACTACTCCGTCGAGTAAAGCGGTGGCCATTTTAGCCCGGAGAATTTACGACTGAACACAGCCATGCCGGGCCAAAGCTGAGGGAATCCATAATTGAGTAATCGTGCATAAACGGGATCCATCGTCAACTCTATAGACCGGAGTACGAGTCAACGCACACGGCGGCAGGCAGAAAACTCTTTTCGATTACCTGATGGATTGCAGACTCCTTACGGAGTAACTCTGCAATTTCGTCTGGAAATTGGATTCATCAAGTCGATGGCAGGCTCGGATGTGTTCCTGGCAGATAGAGGGAACTCCCCGTACCGTCGGGGAAGCGAGATTACATGGTTTCATCAAGCGATGGCTGTCAGTGTCCGGGACCTTCCCTTCTGTGTCGTGTGGGCGGAGGAGGGCCAAGTCAGGGTTTATGGAATTCGCCCCACGGGCCGAGCGGTCAGCTCCGGTGTACTGAGTACACCATGTGTAAAGGTCTGGATGATTATTACTGGATGTGGTGATTTTTTTTTTATTTCCAAATCCTCATCTAAGCTTTGGGGGTCATGTCGCAGGAGGATGACGATGCATACGAAAAATCTTTTCCGGTTCGGGGCCATTCACTCTAACCAGTGGGCGAAGGCGAGGGCATGACACCTGTACACTGTACAGACTACCGAGACTAAGAGTACTCCGGTGTATACTCCGTGTACGCCCGGCGGATAACGATCCATTCATCGCAGGGAAGTGGCCACCACTTCAAGTGGGTTTCCAATAATGAGGATGATCGTATCGAGTCTCCATTCTTGCGGTCAGTCCGGCAGGCAAGTGGTACCTGGTGAATGGTGAATACCTATAGAAGCCATTTACCCAAGGGAGTAAATCGTTAGGTAATTCTAGAAGATTCAATATCCCAGGTGGGATGGGATTGATTGAGAGCGGCAAGACGATGTAACTCTACGGAGGACAAAGAGTCAGTCAACAGAGAAAGCGACTCAGTGGGAGAGAGACACCCGACGTGACCATACGGTAATCACGAATACCAGAATTACACCCCGTCTATACAGTTCCAGCACCGTGATTGGCGATAGATCCGCCAGAGAGACCCACGCGGCGCCAATTGCCCGCAGCCGGGGCCAATCAGGCGTTGTTCTCGGATGGTGTGACGCAGTCGAACGCAACCTTGACTTTCAGATCTGCCCGCCCGGTGCGATGGCTGGGGGTGCCTTGCTTTTGGGTCTCTCCTTTTTCTTCTTTTTTTGTTTCTTTTCCTTTGGACCCTGAATAGTCAGTCTACCATACCTGCAGTGGTGAAACTTGGGTTATGCGGAAGACTGAACTGTTAGTATGAAGTACTACGGAGTACATCTATTGATGTTGGAAGTAAGAACTGGCTGTGCAATACGACATGGAATCAATCCCTGTGGCGCCCCTGGTCAGGTACCCGCCCAAACGGAGTACCTACACCGGTGTAGGTACTGTGTATGGCCTCCTACTGGTGATCTTCACTGCCGCCCTTCAGGCTGCTTCAGCCACTCAAGCGCCCTCCTTCATCACCGTTGGAACTGACCGAGTAAACTCTCTTCAGCGTCTCTCGCCGCAGTCCAATCCCCATCGGCCCTTCCCAAATTCTCGAGGCTCCACCCGTCGATGGGGCTGTTTCATCTTCTCTCAAATGCATCCAATTGAGCCCCCATCCGTCAGCTTTCACGCTTCTCGCCCACTTGCCAGGGTCCCCGTCCGGCCTGATGATTGACTGATTCACTGTTTGCTTTTTGGATTTTGTCGTTTTCTGGTGTTTTTGGTGGATTTTTTGTATTCTTTTATTTTATTTTTTATTTTTTTTTTTCCCACCCCCACCTCGTACCCTCCCTTTTCCCCTTCGGTAGTCAATCGCCTAACGATCTGATATACTGCCCGGCTGACTGCGTTCAACCTATATAATACCCCTCGCCGTCGGCTGGTCTACTCTCTTTTTTTTCTTCCCTCCATCCCAATCACGCAGCGCGCTTCAATCCTTTACTCTCACGGTTTCGACTGTCAAACGGGCCTGGTTCCTGTTCGTTCTTCATTCCTTCATTTGTCAATACTGTTTTTTGTGGTTTTCGCCTGTGGCAGACTACGTCATTCCTTCTCTGAGAATTTCCGCCATTGTCAGTTAGCATCTGCTTCTATTACAAAGGTATTGTCTCCCGCTCTCTTTGTTGTCGTTGTGAATGTTGGAAAATCCGGGGGTTCTTGGTCTCGACTTTCTTTCACTATTGTCGATTCCCGGCATCTCGCGCTCGATTCCTATTGTGGAGAGCCGGGCATCTGGTCGACGCCAATCTATAAATATGCTGAACATTTTTGGCTTTTCGTTCTCATCGCATCTTGCACCATCATCATTCGAATATCCTTCAAACGAGCATTCCTGCTGACTCTTGACCTAAAGGCTTCTTTTTCAGCTTTTCAAACGTCTTCCAAGTTCTGAGTTCGTCCGGTACGATCAGAATTTCGCCAAATCCACAATCACTTTTTTCGAATCAAGAACAGTTTCAAGTTTAAACAGTCAACCTTCGACAAAATGTTCTCCAAGGCTGTCGTTGCCGCCATTCTGAGCGCCTCTGCTGTCAACGCTCACATGCTCATGAGCTCGCCTACTCCCTACGGAGCCGACTCCCTCAACAACTCTCCTCTGGAGGCTGATGGCAGCGATTTCCCCTGCAAGCAGCGTGCCGGTGTCTACGACGCCCCCGCTGAAGAGAACATTCTCAACATCGGCGAGGCCAACCCTCTGACCTTCCAGGGCAGTGCCGTCCACGGTGGTGGTTCTTGCCAGGTCTCTCTCACCAAGGACCTCGAGCCCACCAAGGACTCCAAGTGGATGGTCATCAAGTCCATTGAGGGTGGATGCCCCGCCAACGTCGAAGGCAACCTTCCCGAGAACCCCGACGGCTCCGGTGCCACTGAATTCAAGTACACCGTGCCCGAGGGCATCGAGCCCGGCAAGTACACCCTCGCCTGGACCTGGTTCAACCGTATCGGAAACCGCGAGATGTACATGAACTGCGCGCCCGTCACTGTCAATGGCGGTTCCTCCGCCAAGCGCTCGCCCGTCAAGCGCGAGTCCAGCTTCCCCGACATGTTCGTGGCCAACGTCAACGGCTGCACCACCGCCGAGGGCAAGGACATTCGTTTCCCCAACCCTGGCTCCGAGGTCGAGTTCGCCGGTGACGCCGGCAACCTCGCCGCCGAGGGTAGCGAGGCCTGCACCGGTACTCCTTCTTTCGGTGGTGCCGGCAACACCCCTGGCAGCTCCTCCGGTGGCTCTGAGGGCGGTTCCGAGGGCGGCTCCGAGGGCGGCTCCGAGAGCTCCGCTCCCGCTCCCGCTGTCACCACCCAGCCCGCTGCTGAGCCTTCTCAGCCCGCCGACGGTGGTGTCTTCGCTCCCACCACTCAGCCCGCCGCCCCCGCTCCTACCCAGCCCGCTGGCGGTGACAACACTGGTGCCTCCGGCGCCCAGTCCGGTGCCTGCACCTCCGAGGGCCAGTGGAACTGCATTGACGGCAGCAGCTTCCAGCGCTGCGCCAACGGCCAATGGACTCCTTCTCAGCCCATGGCTGGTGGCACTCAGTGCACTCCTGGCCAGGCTGCCGAGCTTTCCGTCGCCGCTCTCAAGCCCCGCATGCTCTCTGAGATGCGCCACCGCAAGCGTGCTCACGGTGCTCACCGCCACGCGTAAATGAATTCTTCTCGATTTTTCCCGCTGAGCGGGTGAGAAGTTCACTCGTTTAGCGCGTCTTCTTTCTTTGCTTCTTTCTTCGTTTCCTTTATTTCATAGGTGGTTTTTGTTGGCTACTTATGAGGAATGGGACCCGATTTGGTGTGATGGTTTTTTCTTTTCTTTTCTCTAGATGTACTTTTAAAGATGAGGAAAGAAGTGATTTGCTCTATTGTAAAGATCGTTCCGATTTTTCATATACCTTGGTTTTCATAGATTATTTGATTTGTTTCATGTCACTGTGTTTCTTGTAAACTTATCTTCCGTTGGGAGGATAGTAGATCTTTAGTATTGGAGTATACTTGGCTATTGGCGGCATTTTATGTGCCGCGAAGACTGACAATCCCCTTAACTAGGGTTTTGGTCTTGTTGATAATATGACACGCTTTCTGTCATCTGTAGATGCGACGTTCGTTTGTTTCTTTGTTCGTGACCTGTCAGATTTTGATGACGTTGGATGATTTCAATAGCTTCAGTGGCAGTAGACGTGATTTGTCAACTTTGACGTGACCTGCAAAAAAAAAAAAAGTATAGATTAATTGCCTGTAGAAAAGTAGATAGATTGATTAAGATAAATTGAAGTATCAAGGAGAATGTTGCATGATGCCACAACCGTATGGAGCAGAAGATGTAACTAGACCAACAGTCGATCAGAAGAGAAAAGCCTCGGCAGAAAATGTTGAGTGTACACCGCCTTGACAGCTCACTTTCCCTCCCGCCTAAGGCATCCGCCAAGACCGCCAGCGAAGCCTACCCGAAACGGGAACGAGGGCTTAGGGTTCCCTCAAACCGGGCCCACCACCTCGCGGCAGACTAAGCGAAAATTTCCACAGCCGTCTCGAGATACTCGATCTTCAACCTCGAACGACGACAACGACCACCTCACCGTCGACAACAATGGCGTCTCGTCCTACCGTCACTATCGCCACGGCTGATGGCAAGGCCAGCGGGGCCACCTACCCCCTGCCTGCCGTTTTCACCTCGCCCATCCGTCCTGATATCGTCCAGTATGTGATTCGATGATTTTCTTGGTTTTTGGAGGTTGAAGGGGTTTTGTTGGAAGGGATTGAGGGCACAATTGAGATGGCAGATTGGGCGACAGAATGACTGACGGGTTTTTTTTCCACCTTATAGGCAGGTTCACACCGGTATGGCGAAGAACAAGAGACAGCCCTATGCCGTGAGCGAGAAGGCTGGTGAACAGACCTCCGCTGAGTCCTGGGGTACCGGTATGTGGATATGAAAATTCTGTTTGAGAGGAAGGAATCGGTCTAATGATATCCTCAGGTCGCGCTGTCGCTCGTATCCCTCGTGTCTCTGGTGGTGGTACTCACCGTGCTGGTCAGGCTGCTTTCGGTAACCAGTGCCGTTCCGGTCGTATGTTCGCTCCTACCAAGGTCTGGCGCAAGTGGCACCAGAAGGTCAACGTTGGACAGAGGTATGATGAAATCCGCGATGAGATATGGTTTGGAGGAATTGGAGCACAAAACTAACTTCTGCAGACGTTTCGCTACCGCCTCTGCTCTGGCTGCTTCCTCCGTCCCTGCCCTTCTCTTCGCTCGCGGTCACCGCGTTGCCAACATCCCTGAGGTCCCTCTGGTTGTTGACTCCAAGACCTTCGAGGGTGCTGCCATCGCCAAGACCAAGGCCGCTATCTCTCTCCTGCAGGCTCTTGGTGCCGGCGCCGAGCTCGTCAAGGTCCAGAAGTCCAAGAAGGTCCGTGCCGGTAAGGGTAAGCTGAGGAACCGTCGCCACCGCCAGCGCCGCGGTCCCCTCGTCGTCTACAACCCCGAGGTTGACGGCAAGGAGCTCGTCCGCGCTTTCCGCAACATCCCCGGTGTTGAGACTTCTTCCGTCTTCAACCTGAACCTCCTCCAGCTCGCCCCCGGTGGTCACCTGGGTCGCTTCATCGTCTGGACCTCCTCCGCCTTCCAGTCCCTGGACCAGGTCTACGGCACCACCTCCACCCCTGCCGCCCTCAAGAAGGACTACCTCCTGCCCCAGAACGTGGTCTCCAACGCTGATCTGACCCGCCTGATCAACTCGTCTGAAATCCAGTCCGTTCTGCGTGCTCCCAAGGGTGAGGCCCGCACCAAGCGTGCCCAGGTCCAGAAGAAGAACCCTCTCCGCAACAAGCAGGTCATGCTCCGTCTCAACCCCTACGCTGCTGCTTTCTCCAAGGAGAAGCTCGGCCAGAAGTCCGTTGAGTCCACTGGCAAGCCCGAGGCCGCCTCCAAGGGTTTCCTCAACGTTCTCCACGAGGAGTAAGTTAGGGCTGACGCTTGACGTGATGAGGATCTGTGTTTGATATGAGTTTTTTCTTTCAAAAGGTAGCTAAAACAAGCAAATGAATGAAGGATTTGCGCAATACCCCGCATGTTATTAATTAACGACATTCTGTAATGGTTTGGTTGTAGTCTTCTGTCTTTGCTTGTAGATGTGTTTCTCTTTTGGGGTCTCTAGTTCGCACTGCTGATGTCGCTTACCACTTGATTTGATGACAAGTCATACTGGCCCTGGTATGGTTTAATGCAACATCGTACTGATCTCATCTACTGGCGATTTTTCCCACAATACATTTCAAAACGTGTCCATTCATCGACTATACATCCTAGAGATTCATAACCAAATCAAGCTGATCATGGTTCACCAACCCTCATCCTGTCTATCTACTATTATCCTACAGTCAGAAAGTCCACAATCGTGCCCAGCACCTCGTCGACTAGATATATCATTTCAATCTTTCCATCCTTTACTCCGTCCTCGTGGCTAAAGCATGAGTTGGTCGACTATGCAATATCTGTATAGCTTGTATATAATGACCAGCTGGCTGTGTGAAAGCGATTATCAGAATTGTGTACCTAAGTTGGCTGACTGGTCAGTTGACTCAGTTTGCGTATCTCTCGGAGTTCTCCATATATTCCCTCTCCCTCTCCCTCTCCCTCTCCCTTTCAGTAATAGAATATCCTAGATTTCGGATATCATCATCATCCAACTAGCTAGCTACCTATCTAGTCAACTACCTAACCACTAAAAAAGTCCTACACAGCCCAGTCAGCCATGCACAAATAACACGGCACGGCGCAAGATGGAACGACATAAGTGCCAGATCATATCTTCATATTCACGATTCATCTCATAGCCTAACTGCGATACCTATATCGATGTACATGGGCATCCAAAATGGCATCCCCGTTCAAAAGTAATCAGACTACCTACTTAAGAAATTCCTATGTAGATTGATCAGCATACGTTTCTACGGCTGTATCTAGTAGGTAGAAGATGTAAGTATTTGGTGAGTGTCGCAAGTGTCGCAATAAAAAGTTATGGTTTCAATCCAGATTATCGCCCATACATAGCTATTGAATAGTACTGGAAAAGTAAACAGCGCAAGGAAGACAGCTTGTACCTCAGGTAGTAGATGTAGGTATCTAAAAACGGTCTATATTGAAATTTTCTTTATGCGATGGTTCGTGAAAACTACGTACAATGTGACCTTTGCGTTTGTATAGGGTCTAGGTCGTTTGATCTACCCCTGTCTGGCTCTCGTTGCTCTTTTTTTTTCTTTCGGGAAGAGACCGCATTCGCGAGTATTTAGCCACTTATACTTATAGTCCATGACTTGGAGGAATGGATGATGTACATTTCAGGTACTTAATGGGGGTTTTGCCATACGGTGTTATGGTAATAAGAGCACGGATATCAGTTTATTACTCAGTGGGATGAACACGTGAACCGTGCATTTTGCTTTTTGGTGTACTATACTATGCGAATATCTTTATCTAGAGATTTGTAGTAGGGATGTAAACTCCTGTAGAATAGCAATTAATCATCTGCATCGAAGGACACGTATACGTCGACACTCCATCGTCCACAACGTCCAATTTGAAGATGGAATTGATTGTGGCTGAAAACCAACACGCCAGATCTCATCAAATCCCAGCCGTGACCAAGATTGATTAGCAGAATATACACCCATGACACCAACACCAAAACCAAGGCGCTACCAACAACTGACTCGCGCATCAGCCTCAGAATTCAGCTTGCCAGAACCGGGATATATTCCTGCCCCGTATAGCCCCAGGGACAGGGAAAATGACAAATTTAGTCCCCGGCATTTACTGTGCCGAGTGGTATTATTGTCTTGTTTACGGAGGAGAGGGTAGGGTAGCCGATAATATAATAATAAGTTTGGCTATTAACTACGGTATATATTAATTTAGCTAGGAGGACGGATGGTGGGTTAGCTGTTAGCTGTTAGCTCTATCTTGGAAAGGCTTCGTGCTGTTTTCTCTCTTGGAAAAAAAAAATAATATCAGATGTAAAATAATGGTAGTATCTAAGAATATGACATATGAAGATGAATTGCCCGAGGTACTCCTCCATCACAGACAAGGCATCCATGTTCTCCTAAGTCCTAATCCATCGCCGGTGAGGACAGTATACAGCATATTAGTGGAAGGAGTATCGGAGTACCTAGGCAGGATAGGTAGTTCATCTCCTATACAAACCAACACCGACCAGGAATACTACCTTGTACACTTCGGAAACAGGCCAGCTGTTCCGTCTACCCGTCAACCACGACGAAGTTACTAACTCAGATGTAGTCCTGTTTACCGAAGACAAGGAGCTAAAAAACAATAAAAAAAAAATAAAAATAAAAAAGCCTCCGACCTTCCCGATCTATCTTTTGTCTTATTTTTATTTCATCAATTTTTGTTTCCCTCCCCATCTACGGCCGGACCAGGTTCATCTACAGGTGGCAAAGCGGCTCGCCCCGATTCACCAACTAAAGTCGGAGTGATGGGCCGAAGCCAATTGATCTATGCCGTCCATATCGAAGATACCTCCAAGACCTGTTGGACCGGGGGCAGAGAGGCCAGGACCACTCGCACAGACGACGGAGGGTTGACGGGCCACTTGGCACGATGCGACCTGGATATAGTGCCGTGATTATAGGCCCTAGCCCAGGGGAAGAAAGAGTACTGTAGGCTTTTCTCGGAGTAGTCTGTACGGCATCCCCGTAGACCGTAAGGTTAGTTAGTAACTTAGTATGTACCTTACCACTTGGCTAGTACTTGATAGAAACAACAACACCAGCCACCCAGATTTCATGTTTGTTCCCCTCCATGCGTAGACGGGTTAGTGTCGTGCTTTTGTAGTCGGGCTCAACCCTCCGTTGGCTCCGGATAAATTGGTGTCTTGGTTTAATATATTCATTGCGTAAGATTGGGGATTGGCTTTCTAGCGCCGAGTAGTCTGGAGGGCTACTGCGTGTAGTATGCTGCGTTAATAATAAGATAGGTCATTGAACATCAATCTACACACTATGTATATACTGTCCAGTATACTCCGGGTGACGGAGAGAGGCCCGTTCTACATGCATGCAACAATGAGACATCTGATACCTGATACCTGACTGATTCTAATCAGAATCGGCATTTGGGCGTAACGGCAATGACAATCCTCAGCGACCGACCAACAGCCAAGACGGTGACTCTGGTGTACGAATGGACCGGACGAGATCGGCGGCGCGAACGTGGCTTGGGTCCACTTCTTTCCGCCGGTTGGATAATTCTCTGTTAATTCTTACGGTATTTATTCTCTGCCCTTGTTTACGATCATATGAAAATTGAGAATGGAATTTTATTCTAAGGGAGTTTCGGCTGGCGTGCCGTAGCTGAACCAGACCTCTTTTGATCTCGGAGTATACTACAGTACACTGTGTATATCTGTGCTTGTTCTAATTATGAGTACCTACTAATAATATATCTGCTAATATGTATACTGTATTATACATCAGATACCCGGCTCCGAACAAACTCAAAGAACTCGGTTAGGATCTCTAGTCCCAACGGCAGGCCGCCCTGGAACGAACTATACGGAGACACGGCGTTCCTCGATTAACTTTTCCTAAAATCCCTAGATGTCCGTTCTTAGCCTTACTTTCTCCTGTCTCGCGCCGCTCCTCGTCACTCGTCCGTCGCCGACTCCCGATCCGCCCGCGATTTCGAACTATTTGCTGAGGAGCCTCTCTATCTGGTTAGGTTTCGCCTCTAGTCTGCTCTAGGAGTACGGAGTACAGTATGACCTCTCGGTCGCATGATGTTTTCGTATGAGCTATGATGTTATGGGCGATGATCTGATCTGTCGTTTTTTTTTTGGGTGCAGTCTGCACTCTGGCAGAACGTCGGCGCGGATAGCCGAGGATGAAGAAATGCACGGTCACCTTTCGGTGGGTTCCCTCCCCTATACTCCGTAAGGATACATTCCCCTCTTCTCTGCAGGTGAGGTCCATCCTCGCTGGTCAAATCCAATGACGGGCGCCGGAATTGCCCGTGGGAAGTCCCGACGTCGCCGAGTTCGTTCCAGCTGCGCCAGTCTCGACTCGAGACTGTCGACCCCATAGCGATGCGCTGATGTGATTGGAATGAATAATCATTACTTCCACTGCTGTGCATTGCATAAGGATCCACTCTCTGGCTGATACTGAGCTGAGCTGAGCTGAGTTGAGTTGAGCATGTGTATCACTATACGAACTCACGGTTCGTATCGAATCGCCTCCGACAGAATAGCGAAGCAAATGTCAATCCTGCGCATTAGACTTCCCTTCCAGCTATCGTCAAGCTCCGTAAATCTGGACCATCGGCATCGGAATTTGGGTTTATTTTCCGACCGTTGAGCCATCGGCCTCTGATCCTCGTGGTTATCTTCGGCCTCAAAATTGAGGCCTCCCCCTTCGCCGTGTCAGATGTCACGGTGCAATTGCCAGTTATTATTTGCCCTCCACCGTCTTGGTGATCGACATCGGTACCTTAGATATCGTCCGGGAATCCCAGGGTTCTTGCCTTGGTCTTGGTTCTAAACCAAGGTAGTCAGTCTAGTCTAGTTAGTCAGTTAGTGACTTAGTCCGAGAAAATGAGCTGGCCCGGGATTTCGATATTAAGGGAGATCCGTCCGAGAAAGCACCAGGTCGGGTCGGACTTTTTGGTGGTAGTTGTTATTGTTAATTATTCTGCCATCGGCGATATTAATTCATTTAGTCTAAATTGCTCATCTTGCACTTACCGAGCGCTTGCAGGGATCTGCTTTCTTGCCTTTGTGTACAATGAAAAGGTGGTTTCTGAGGTCAGAATAGATATCTAAACGGGGAGTCTAATCGAGTATTATTCTATTGTCCTCTCCAGTCTGCATAGTCCTGCTTTCATTGTACAAAAACAAAGAAAGCTCCCCTGTGTGCATACTGCATACTACATCCATGAATGGTTATGTCCACAGTCTAGCAAACCAACGTGCGGCCATGTCTCAGACGGTCCGGCGCTAAATTCATCCTATCGGAATAGAACCAGACGGGTGGCAGATTTTCGGCTATTTTCTTGTTCGTTGCTTTTTTTTTGCTTTCTTTCTTCTTTTTTTTTTAGCCTAGATGTTGAACCCGATATGTGATCTCGGGAATTTTCAAACTGTTCATACAGGACAAGTTGCTGGGGGAGGATAAGAGGGATTTCAACATGATCCAGAGATTCCATCGGGAAGAAAACGAAAAGAAAGTTACTGCCTGCTTTACCTTTTTACTTAATACCTAATATTTATTATGTACATACACCTACCACTCCCGAGTAGCGGATCGAACCGACCAGGCACCGGTAGTCTGTTGTCCTCCGTTCTCCGTCGATTTCATCCCACGCTGTACATCACTGCCTGGCCGGTAGACAAGGTTACCTTAATAGGTATCGCCACCGCAACTGCAACATCCTGACGGAGTACGATGTAATGGTCCTCTTACTGAAAGTAGTAAAGTCATGAGTGCAGTCGTTCCTTCATCCACATGAAAGTAAAAGTACTACCTTTTGTCCGAGCGAGGGGCGGCGGCGCAGCTGGACGATCTTCTCTGTACTCTCTAGGTTAATGGGGTAGGGTAACTATTTCGGAGTAGGTAGGGTAGGGTAGGGATCTAGTCTACTCTGGAGTACTGTCTGTCGTCCGTCTACTGGGATGCGGCGTATGAGCGACATCCTGTACCTTGGCTAGCTCAGCTAGCTACTGTGTAGTGGTTAGTTAGTTATATTACCCTGTCAAGAGCAGGGCCAGGAAGCAGTACCTTACCTAGAAGGCAGTTGAACGGAGTACTGTGCAAAGATTAAAAGTGAGTGGCATCCTACGGCGTACTCCTAACGAGCTAGCTACGCAAGGTAACTGGTATTATAATTATTATTATTACTCTATTTCATTTTTTTTTTTTTTAATTCCTTTATTTCTCTGACAAGGTTGCAGCACGGAGTACATGCTTAGGTTCGGCCGGATCCTCCAGCCGCCACACTGGAGACTAAACTCTAGCTCTAGTTAACGAACTAGAGCTGTTATGTTATGTTATCGATCGGACCACACTCCTTGGTCGAGTTGATAATTGATATCCATCAGGATTCAGGAAACTATGGTACGGAGCTCGGTACCCTAACCCTACAGAGTTACTACTCCTTAGGAGCTGCACAGAGAGAGTGGGAACTGGAATTATAATTCCCCTATCGTTATGGAGTTACGGAGTATAGGCCACCGGTCACGGAGATTTTTTTTCCTCTTCGCCCTTGAGATGCGGTATTGCGGTACAGATTCCGCAGTGGATTGACTTAGTTATCATTTTGGGTGATCGTGCCCCGTAACGGATAACTGGTAGAGAGTCAGATTATTGGCAATTCAAATTGCCCGCCCCTCTTTCTTTTCTTTTTTTTTTGTTTTTTTTTTTGAATTTCTTTTTCTTCCTTACCTCGGTATTTGTTCGGGAAAATAAATCAGATCTGAAGTTAATCGCGCCAATGAGGGGCGTCAGAACTTCGTCGACTTGCTATCTGGGAGTTTGAGTTTGGTTGGATTCGGCAGATGGAGATGAATAGATCCATGGGGCTTTTTTTTTTTTTTTCTTTTTCTCGGTTTTTTCTCCGTCTGTATTATTGCGTTCATCGTGGCTTTAGTTATGGTATTATGATCTTGTCTATCACTACAACGTGTATATACACAGTATATCTTGCTTACTACGACCATCATGAAATTATCCGTCGATCTCTGTCTGTGATAATTAGTACCTGTAACTGGTATCTACCTTGGCAAATGATTCATGCCTATTCTGATCATTTAATCTAACATTACCTGTTTGATTCCAACCCCAATTGGTTTCCAGGACGAGAAGATCATATGATGCTTCCCCATAACCCAAGTTGGATTCATCTAATTCTAAGCCCATGCCTACTAGTCAGCCCTCAGCCATCGCTAGAAGGTATAATATATTAGTTAGCATGTAACTACGGGCAGACGAGACGGCAAAGTAACTAGAGAGGAAAGGAAGGGGAAAAAAAAAGGAGAGGCCAGATCTATAGTATCAGGAATACAAGATAAATGAAACATCTGCATTCATTAATATAAGTATTATTACCGATGCGGAATTCCCGAGCCTGAATGACGATTCCTGGACTTGACTTGCACTTGACGGCCGGCTTGCTTGCAGATCGGATCGCCGTGGTTGGAAAACCTGAGACAAATCCGAGGTACGAGTGACGACAACCGGGCGCGGATCGGGGGCGCCCGTTAAGAAAATAATCGATTTTTTTTTTTGTTTCCCGCAAAAGAGCAAGAAGAAAAAAAGGGACCCGGTTCTCCCAGAACTCCAAAGTTCAAACCGAGCACCGAGTAGCGCTAGTCGCTACAGACAGCATCACGGAACTAATCCCGAATTCGATCGTTTCGTGCTCGCAGCCGAATGGGACCCTCTTTATTAGTTATTATATTATATTATATTATATTTTATTGTTTACCTTCTGACCTTGCACTCGCACTCAGCACGGTAGGCTGGACCTGGTAACAGAGATAGCATCGTATATCCACTTCCTAGCACGAAGACCCCGCGAATGACAATCTGCGATCCTCGATGGAGTATTGTTCTCATTCTCGAGGATCAGGATTCAGGAATCAGGAACCGTGAAGCTGTCGTCGTTTCTACCGCTCCGTTTTCCGTACTCCGTAGGTACTAAAGGTAGTTAACTACCGTACCGTTGTTCGAACGAACCCCTTTCTCCGTTCTCCGTCAGGAGTCAACCCCAAACGTTAAGCAGGCGATAGTCTACGGAGCCAGCTACGTAAACCAGGTCAAGATTCAATAATGGTACACCGGGCACGGAGGTCGGACAAGGGGAGGGTGTACGGAGTAGGAAATCGGTTCCTGGGTGAAGACCAACGGGGAGGGGCTCGCCGCTCGCATCGCTCCCATGGACGACTCCTATTAGTTTGTTTGTCTTGGGAGGAACTTCATAAATGAGGCAGATGGAATAACCTACGGAGTACGGAGTCGAGTCAGTACGATGTAGGCAATTGATGGACATGGGAATTGGAATTGTGGTTCCCTTTCTGCCCCTCTGATAATCCTTACTCCGTCTGTGTGCGCTGAACGCCGCAGGGATTTTGGGTCCAGTTCGTGGTGGTTTTTGCGTCGGCCGAAGGAATCCCTGGATTAGGAGTTGTTGTTCGATGGGTATGATGTACCTTTTTTCTTTTTCTTTTTTTTCTTTTTTTTCTCTCTTATGGTTCGCCTCGGGAGTGGGAGTCGGTTGAATTGTTAGTATCATATTATGTTATCAGTATCACTCATCGTTCATATTCCACTACGGTGTAGATGACTACACCGTAGTTACTTCGTATGTACCGAGTATTTACTGGGGCCGAAACTACTGTGTTACTTTTTGCCGGGTTTAAAAAAAGAAACAAAGCAAAACCGTAAACAAAAAAATCCCGAATCCCCTAGGATGATCAAACACACCCTAGACAAGAATAGATGAAATGGGACGAGGGAGACACGGAGACGGGCTGGGCTCAAGTCACAGACCTTCATGCATTGAAACAAGGTTATTTTCAACTGCCGTCCCGAGGATATCCTGTTCCTCGAAACCATTGCTCCGTAGCAATTTATTTTGGGAGGACAGTCCTCGATGCCGTGTCTTAAATTATTCGTTGATTATGCTCCTTCGGGTTGGGTTACCTTGGCTACTGCTGGGTACGATTCATCTTGGTTGTGTTATGGAGATACTGGATCTTTCCGAGCAACCAAATAGGATATCGCAGCGGGGCACACGTTGAAAGTTAACTTAATTAATTCTGGTGGTTTTGGGAGATTTTCAAATGTAGTCATCGGTATGGAGTATTGTTATATTATCAGAATATCAGAATAGATTAATTGATAGAGGCGAAAATTAAAAGAAAAAAAAAAAAAAAAAAAAAAAAAAGAAAAAAAAGGAAAAAAAGGAAAAAAGGCCAGAGTGACAAGGCATCCACAAAGAAAGAAACGACTCCATTCATGCATTGCATGATGGAGGATCATGACGATTCCGAATTAGGACCTCAGGAATTCCCGCTGCCTTCAATTTCACTTTCGGTTCTGTTATTTCCCCATGCTACTTTCGGACTCTCGACCTCGGAGCCTTCGACGTCTGTATGACCGAGCACTGACCTCGTGGCGTTCCTGTCATTCGTGTCGTGTCATCTCTCAAATCGCCTCAATCTGTGCACCGTGGTATTTTCGGGACTGCCTCGACTAGATCACTAGCACATGTCGAGACCAGAAGATGGTCCCGGTTCCAAGCCATGAACGCAACCCACTACCCGGGGACCGTTATTACTAGGACGGATCGAGGTGGATTGACAGAACCAGAGGAGAAACCCTACGGAGTACAGCCTGGCCAGTATTATTCTTTAGGTATTATGTGGGTGAATATTGAATAATCATTTTTTTTGGTTAAGCTGTTGTCCCCCGTTGTCCGACCCAGGGTTTTAGATTTTTTTTTTTTTTAATTTAATAATAATTGAATAAAAATATTCTTGTGATTTTATATGATCATCCTAGTATTTTTGTTTTGTTCGTTTATTTTAGTTTATTTTATTTTTGAATTCTGCTCTCGCAACAGGACGGGCAAGGTAGGTAGGTAGGTGCTTCCTGTCGACTGTTCGTATCGTAAAATCAATCACCGCATTGTTTCCCCCTCTTTCGTCTTCTTTCTTCCTTCCTTTTTCCTCCTCTTCTTTCCTCGCCCCTGTCCTTGTTGTCCTTTTCTTTTGTTCTATTCTTTTATCGGAACATCCTGGTTGGTTCCGGGTTCCTTCTCCTTTCTGTCCCTTATTCCCATCATCAAACCTTACCTACCTACTCCTACTACTACCTACATCTACCTAGGCTCCTACCTACCTACCTACACACACACACACACACACACACACACACCCCAGTCTAGTCCTTTCTTTTTTTATCCTCGCTCCTTCATCTGATCCTATCCTACCCTGTCCTATCCTCTCTTTCTCACCGGGTTATTCCCCCCCATCTCACTAGCCTATCTACAGGGGGCCCCGGACGAAAAAAGAAAGTGCAGATTGCCAGATACTACTCAGCGTCCAGGACACTTGGCTGGCAAATACACCAACGCCTCTAGTAGCAAATCACCGACTGTCTTTCGCTGCCTCGTTCCATCTGGGTTCTGTCGCGGGTCCGCTATCAATCCCAGGGTCCATTCTTTCTGGCTGCTAGTGCCAGTATTCCCTCCAACCACATAGCCACTGGGTACGTATGGGCGGTACCTGAGAGTTCATCTCGTTCGTCTGGTCTCTCGCGAAGGTGTCCGTAATAGGGAGATCTATCTGTTGATTTTACCCCCTTGTCCTTTCTAAATTAAGGGCCGAAAAAAAAAAAAGAAGGGCAAGAAAAAATAATAATAAGATCAGAATTTCACAAGTGGAAAAAAGAAAAAGAACTACTAGGACAGAGGACAAAGAAAAGCAACGCAACCCACTCTACTGTTGTCTTTCATTCGCCCATTGTCCTACCCGGAACCCGGAGTCTCATCTGTCTTCGACAAACGGCGCCTTGCCTGCTTTTCTCTTACCTGGCCACGTTCGTTCCACGGCCTTTCTGGGGTCCTGTCACCATCTGCAGTGAGGACGACGCTATCTCATCTCTCCCCTTTGTTCCAGGACACAGTCATTTCCACTCTCACCCACCACTCCCCCTGGCTTACGGTTTTCGGCTTAAGGCGTAACCCTACTTGACCTTGGTCTGCCTTGACACTTTCAGTACCGTCCCCGCTGGATCATTGTTGGATGCTCGGGACGATCAACTGGGATCCTGCAGCAATCCTGGCATGGAGTGCTCGTTCCGGAAAGACTGTGTTTCAGGGCCGTTTGCACCATGATTGTGGTCAATTAGTTGTATCCGTCGCCTTCCCGTTGTTCCTCGATCCTTGAGTATATGGGAATAGTCCAGTGAGCCCGCACGCCGCGGACTTGATCGCTTTGTGGCAGAAAATTACCCTTTTTATTGTCTCCGTTCTGCAGACTTAGCTTCATTCCTTCCTTTGGGTACTTTTACCTGCCGCTCCGAATCGGTTGTTCGTTCCGTCTTTGACGTGCGAGCGGCAAACGAAGGTTTGGGTATAGAGATATCCCCAAACCCTAATTTCGATTCCCTCGAAGATCACCTATCGGCCGTTTGTTCTTTCCCTTTCTGTTTCGATTTTATATATTTCTTTTCTATCTTTCTTTTATTTCTCGACATTGGTGTGCCTGTCTTCTTGACTCAACCCCCTGTTGTTCAAAGTCTCGGGCAACGGCATACTTAAAAGGAGGTGTGTGGTGTATTCCAAGTTCATTCGTTTTCATCTTCGCAAAAGTTTCAGTTGCTAAGCAAGAAATTGCCTTTTTTCTTTTTGTCAGATCGTGTTTGACTTCGTCACCGTTGGGATTCTGGACTCCATTTTCCTTCCAGGTGGACTCTTCGGAACCCTCCCCGCACCTTACCTTCTTGTTATGTCGCTGGTTATAGGACGCTGAACAAGACGAACAAACAAACACCACACTTTATTTTTGTCCATCCGACGGCGCCAACCATGTCGACCTACTATGTGGGACCCTTCGGGCGTATGTTACCTGTGACCGACGGTCCTTCTTCGGAGCGAGAGCCTGATCGTCCGGCTAACTTGCCAGTTCCTGGAACAACCCATCCATACCAACTTCCACCACCTCGTGCTTCAGCGCCTTTGCAGTTCGGATCGGATCCATTTCTACACCAGCGGACCCAGGGAGATAGAACCGACCTTGGAGGACCCCTATCCGGCCGTTCGTCGGCCCCCAGCCATCAGCCCGCAAACGAGCAGCTGCCATCAGTCAGTCAGCTGTTGACCCCGACGGCCCAGGACAGCCGACCGTCGTCTCCCTATCACCCCGTTGGTTTTGGATTCTACGCATCTCCAAACGGGGCCACAGAGCCCTCGCCGTCGTATCGACACCATGATTCTGGCCCCGTCCTGACGCCGACCCGCAACGGACTTCCTGACCATCAACTCCATTCAGATCCCCTCCATCAGCGGCACCCCGGTTCGCTGCCTCCTCTCGCTCGTTTGTCCCCGCACAATCTAGGACGGGAGCCCTCGGTGAATCCGCCCAGTCAAGTCAATTCGCCCGTTCCTTCGTTCCCACAGGGACTGTTTCATCCGCATGGATTCCGGCATCTCGAGAGGGATCCTGATGACAGCGGACTCCCCGAATCCCCCGACACCAGAGTTTCGGCCGAGAACAAAAGCCCTACGTCAAATGTCCGTTCGCATGTGGTCGACGAGAGGTACATCGACGGAGAGGGGCTGTGTTATATCTACGCCGACGGTACTCGTTGCCCAAAGATCATTGACGGAGTCCCTGTGAACGCAAACTGGGGCATCACGAAGGCTGGAAAGCCGCGAAAACGACTCGCCCAGGCCTGTTTGACCTGCCGAGAGAAGAAAATCAAATGCCAGCCGAATCTTCCGAAGTGCGACCAGTGCCAGAAGTCTGGCAGAGTGTGCCGGTTCGAGAGCGCGTAAGTTTCCTGGTGGGGATGAAGATGACACACATTGGCCTTTCTGCTGGGTTGGAATAGAGCGCTTTTATCTCTGACATTTGTTTAGACCTCGTGGTCATCGTGCAGCGACGAAGGCATCCCAGCCAATGGGCCGATACGAAGGACGAGACAGTTTCTCCGCCGGAAGTCACCACTTTTCCGGCTCCTCTCATTCATTATACTCCATGGTCCGGGCCTCAGGAAGCTCGACTTCGCTCCCGAGGACCAACTCTCAGTCGCCTATATCCGACGGCTCGATGCTCACTCCTTCGGCGGTGGATAGCACTCATGACGGTGGCATGGACTACGAACATTACAGATTGAGAGGCCCAACGAATCAGATTCCCGCAGGGCTCGAGGATCTGCCCAAACGTGTGGATGCTCAAGTGACTCCGGACTACTCTGACATTCTCACGGGACTGAAAGATTTGGATCCGGAAGATCCCATCGCCTGCGACTGGAGAGTCGATCCATACGAAATGGATCCGGAGCTCACGCTTCATTACGTCGAAACCTACTTCACGTATGTGAACGATCGGATGTACTACATGTTCCCTCGACGCCGATTTCTGCTGTGGCTTCGGTCAAGTCAGCCAAAATCCCTGGACGACCATATGCTTCTTTACTCAATGATGACCCTGGGATCGGTCTTCTCCGAGCGCCCGGACCGGGTGATAGCATTGAAGAGATACTCTCGCACGGCTCGATATGCCGTGGAACACAGCAGACACAGCCTCACATTGCAGCTGGCTCAAAGTCGGATCATTATGAGTCTCTGGTATTACGCCATCGGGGCTCTTGTCAAGTCATGGGATGCCGTCGGGGCTGCCGTGCGGACAGTATGCGGATTACGGTACAATGTCGAATTGGGAGGAGTTATTGTGGACCAAAGTCGAGAATGTGAATACGGTCTACATCCCCAGGCGTTGATCGAATGCCGACGTCGAACATTTTGGGTTGCCTTTCTGATGGACGTGAGTGGTTCTTTTCAGTATTTCTTTTTTGTGAACATTTAACATGGACATCAACTGACTGCATCTCTAAACCAGCGTCTCTCGTGTTTCTATACCCCCTCGACCACCCTCATTTCCTCACAAACCGCCTACCTCCGATTACCTTGCCGCGAAGAAGTCTACGAAGCCCAGCAGTACACGACCGTTCCTTATTTCCAAAGCTTTTTGAACCAGCTTCCCGTGTCGCTCGAAGACGAGCTCTCAGGGCTGAGTGCGATGGCACTCCTGATAGACATCTTGTCATTATGGGGAGAAGTTTCCGATCACGTCTTTCGATTGTCCCTGATTCCGGCCGAGGCTTACAGCAGGCTGTTCGGGGAATTCCATGCCAACGTTGTTCGCCGGTCGGACGAGTGGGCTGCCAGGCTGCCGGACCACTTGACCTTCACGGCCGTCAACATGGAACGCAGCATTCGAGCCAAGAAGGCCGACGCTTTTATTTCCATACACCTCTTATACCATGCAACCTTGATGAAGCTGAACCGGCACGCGCGATCCCAGAATCTTCCGGACGGGTTGGTGGATCGGTACATCCACGCGACCCGAAACCACGCGGTTGAGATTCTGCGGATTTCGGTGGCTCTCATGCGATATGCGGCCGACTACGAGTCTTCCCGGTCGGCTCTGGACCCCAATGTCTCCAAGGGGACTCTCCTCAATCCCTTTCTGGGGTATGTTATCCTGTCCGCGGTCGACGTGCTCAGCGCCGGCGGGTTGATCGTCGATCTTCCCGAGTGCATTCGTCTCATTGGCGGTGGTCTCGAGGTGATGCGCGAGCTGAGTCGATTCTGGGCCAGCACCGTACCTCTCGTGGCCCTAATCGAGGCACGGCTGGATGCGATGACCGAGGTGCCTTACCCGACACTCGAGGTGGAGGGCAAGATTGCCTTCCGTACGAAGAGTCTTTCCCTGGATAGTCAGGTTCGCAGCAGCGTCCAGAAACAGGAGTCCTCGGCCAATGAAGACCTTTTGTATGAAGAGATGCCGCGCGAACGGCTGTTCGTGGCTCTCGGAGTTGGCAACGTTCCTTTCTCGGAGGACAACATCCTCTGGATGAGAGATGCCAGCTGAAGCTACATCTCCTGGTTTTCCCCTTTCTTTGTTTATTTATCGTGATCTGTCTACTTAGCGATGTTGATGCCGTGTACCAAAACGAGGCCATTCCGTCAACTCTAGTAATGTATACCCGGTGATTCTATTGTTCAGTTGTGCGGTGGTGGCCTCATGAGTTTGTCTATCTATCTATATTCTCGACCGGAGTGATCCGTGATGACATGATCTTGTGCTGAGCGCATTGTGACCTGTATTATATTGGGGAAGAAGGATGGAGTGTATATCATGTTTACTGTTTTCTTGTCTCTGTCGATTAGCATATCATACAACTGTGCTGAGCACGATTCACAGCAACGAATTTCGTATGAAGTTTCATTATAAGTGTCTGATTTTAACACATCGTACAGGATACATGATCTACCGACATAATCATCTTGAATTAACATCATAAACCCAGACTCCCAAGGACGATCAGTGATCAGTAGGAATGATAATTCACGGGCACTGAGGTACTCCGAGTAGGTAAAGCCGGTATTGCCGACGTCATCGGCGTGACGGGAAAAGAACGCGAAAATGAAAAAGGAACGAAAGAAAAAAACTCCGCCAAAAGGAACATCACCCCATGATTGCATAACTAATCAATCCCCTCGGAGAGAGAAACACAGACAGACAACGGACAGAGAGAAGAGGGAGTATGGCCTATTACATTCCCGACCGGATGAATTCCTAAATCATTTTTCATTTTCCTTTCGTTTTCCTGCATTTCTACCTTAAGCTAGGTACCTCTAGCAAATCCTACCTTGACTTACCTCACGGATCTCAAGGACGCATTCCGGATCAACTCCTCTTCGGCCGGCAACCCATCCCCTTCGATCCGACCGGCAAACCTGCAGGGATGTCACAATCAGACCACAGCAGCAGCAACAGCAGCGACAGCATCAGCGCCGACGACTTCATCACCGTCGGCAACCCAGCCGATCCAGCCGATCGACAAAACCTCCCCAATGAGAACTCCGGCAGCAGCAGCAGCAGGCTCGATGCCTTTGAAAACGACGACGACAATGACCCCGACCATTCCCTCCCCGAAGGATCAACGGAATCCTCCTCCTATTACAACCTCCTCATGAACTACCCCTCCTCCTCCACCGATCCAGACTACTACGCCCTCCTCGGCCTCCCACGTACCCCGGCCCCCTCGGACTCGGAAATCCGGTCCGCCTTCCGCCAACGCACCCTCATCTTCCATCCGGACCATCAGCCCGCGCGGCTCCAGGCGCAGGCGGCGCGGTACTTTGACGCGTTGCGCGTCGCGTCCGAGACGTTGCTCGATGAGCGGAAACGCGAGGTTTATGATCTGCTGGGCGCGGAGGGCGTGAGGCGCGAATGGGGGGTTCATGGCGCGATGGGGAAGAGGGGGGAGGCGTGGAGGGAGGAACAGAAGGGGGGGCTAAAGGGGCAGGAGGTTGGGGTGAGAGCGATGAGTGGGAGGGAGTTTCGGGGGTGGTTTTTGGAGATGATGAAGAGGAGGGAGAGGAGGGTTGTGGAGGGGTTGGTTGGTAGTCGGGTTTGTGTTCCCTTCCTTTTTCTTTCTTCTTTTCTTTCTTGCTCTTTAATGGGGAGAGGGATGTGTTTGTCAAAGGTGGTGCCTGGATGATGGATGAATGATGGCTAATTGATTGACAGGGCTCGTTGACTCTAGGTGTTGATGCCTCGTCGATGATCACTCTCGACGAGGAAGAGGAGATCGCTTATTTCGTCTTGGAAAAGCCGCGCCTGTCGAACTTTAGTCTGAAGTACTCGTTCAAGGCACCGTTTCCGTCGCTACGCGTTTTGCTCGGAGACGAGCAGAAAGACGACGATGACGAGAATGAGCTCTCCCCGGATGCGAAGCCAGACCGCCAGCTGCCGTGGGAGCAGGAGAGTTTTGATATGACCATCCATACGGGCATTGCGGGTCAACTCCAGCCCGTCTCCCGCAAGTATACCCTCACCATGGAGGACGACTCTCAGGAGGATCACGAGGTAGGAGAGCGAGCAATTGACACAGAATATCCTGCACACATGCTGACGATCCGCAGATTGCTGAGCCGCCGATTCTTGCTGCGCGGGACTTGACCCTGGGCGCGAGTGTCACTCGCGTCTTTGGAGACTTTGCCGACGCCAAAGGCATTCTTGGCTGGCGGCCCTTCTCGTGCCTCAGTTACGCGGGAGCCTCGGTGACCGCGATGCTGTTGCCCGTACCCTCGGTCGAAACGAGACTGGCCAAGGCTGTGCAGTTTGTTCCCGGTACGAAGCCGTTCCGGGTCAACTTGAGTGCCACGTTGTTGCACTCGGTTTTCCGATGTCCCCCCGTCATGGGAGTGCAGGTGGTCAGGGAGATTGGCGAGGGGAAGCACACCTTCTGTAACTGGTCGAGTGGCATCATTCCCTGGCCGGAGGTGCTCAAGGTGCTGCTGTCCCCGCTCGGTAATTTCGACATGGACGTGCACACGGCACTCTACCCTGGCAACCCGGACAGTCGGTTCGAGTTCGGCTTCATGAGTCTGCCAAACTCGCCGCTGAATGCTGCCACTCTGGACGACGACGTGGACGATGACGACGAGGAGGAAGACGAGGAGTATACGACGGTGCGCAAGAAGCAGACGGCCGAGGACAAGGCCGCCGAGTCGTGGCAGGCCGCCATCTCGGCCAACCCGCTCACCACTGGCTTGACATTCAACTACGCGCGGAATCTGTTTTCCGGGAAACCGGCGACCGAAGTCGCGCGGTCCGAATGGAGCTCCGAGAACCACTATGCTGTGCCGGTAGCGGACGAGCCGCGCGCCGTTCGTCTGGAGATCCAGAGCACCGTCGGCGTTGATCTCTCCGTTGGCTGGAACATCGAGGGGACGCGCCAGGTCGGGGAGATGACCCGGATGGGACTGGGCGTCGGGTTGCAAGGCAATCGCGGTCTGGCCCTGACGGTCTCATGGGGTCGACTAGGCCAGCGCATCCGGGTCCCCATCACGCTCCTCCCGCTCGAGGCGGCCAACATCGACCTCGCGGCGATGATGGTGCTGGTGCCGTTCGCGTCGTACTGCGCTTGGGAATTCGGATTCATTCGCCCGCGAGACCGCAAGAACCGTCGACGAGTGATTGCGCGGCGGCAGAAGCAGCTGAAGAAGTCGATTCCCAAGAAGAGGGCCGAGAGTGCACAGGCCATCGAAATGATGACCGAGCAGGTGCGTCGGCGACAGGCCCGGGAGGCGAACCAGAACGGTCTGGTCGTCACCAAGGCAGAGTATGGTCTTGACCCTTCTTCGAAGAAGGATCGTAAAGGTAGGGACCGGTTCGGTGGCTACGAGGCTGTCGACGTCACCATCCCGGTGGCTGCGTTGGTTGATCGCGGTCAGCTGGTGATTCCCAAGGACACGACCAAGGTTAGTTGGAATACATCTCTACATGATCAGCACGCTTGCTAACTGACTCAGTTCCAAATCCTCGGGTTCCATGATCCCGCACCGCTTTTGCCCAAGATGTTGAAGGTGTGGTATACATATCTTGGCAAGGAGCATTATGTAGAGGCAAAGGATGCCGAGGGCATTGCCTGTCCTATGAGGACGCATTTGCTTTGATTTTATGCTATATTGATTTGTTTCTGGGGTTGGTGACTTGATATTGTATAATTGTGATCCGTATAGATACTCCATTCCGCTCTTGTCTTAGCTAGCATGACTTGCATATCACCACTCTTGATCTGGGATTGAATTGTATCTATTCACTAGTTCTAACCTAGGACATTCTGCATAAAGATGTCGAGATACTCCCCAAACAAAGAATGTAGAAGGGTCTAGATACCTTAGGAATCCGTCAAATCTTCTGTTAAAGACAGGTTCCGCAGGTCTATATACAAGACGGATTCTATGAATAGGGTAATATAAGAATTTTATGAAAGTAGCCGTAAAGAACACATGGAATTAAACATAAAAATGCCTACCCTGACACCTGAATCGTTTACAAAGCATTGTCAAGGCCATAGTTAGTTAGTTACCGCTCCTACCAAGTAAACTTGACTACGGCGCACTACAGCGCCACCCGCGCAGAGAAAAAGCGGCGACCTCATCTCCGCCTTCGAGTTTCCTTCCATCTCCCCATCTCTTTCCCCTCCCCATCCCACTTTTTTCCCACTCTCCATAATGACATCCATTGCGGAGGGCCTTTTTAAATCCCTGCCGAAGCCGAAATACACCGGCGAGGATGAGGAGTTGCCGCAACACGCGCAGCCCCGTGGTCCGCGGGTCGTGGGCCCGGAGCAGATTGACGAGTCTCAAATTGTGTTAAGGGTGGGTTTCCTGACATTCTTACAGGCTGTTTTCTATGGAAGGAGCCTAGAACTGATGATTCGATCTTTTTAGAAAACCGGCCCTCCCCCCTATGGCAACCGTACCGGCTGGCGCCCTCGGGCCGCCGAAGACTTTGGCGACGGCGGCGCGTTCCCCGAGATCCTGGTCGCTCAGTATCCGCTCGACATGGGACGCAAGGGCACCTCGTCGACCTCGAATGCGCTCACCGTGCAGGTCGACGCCGAAGGCAAGGTCAAGTACGACGCGATCGCCCGCCGCGGCCACGGCGACAACCATATCGTGCACGCCTCGTTCAAAGATCTGATCCCGCTGCGCCAGCGGGTCGACATGGGCGAGATCTCACTGGACCGGCCGTCGGAGGAGGACGTTGCTTCGCAGATGGAGAAGACGAAAAACGCCCTGGCCAGTCTGGTGGACGGGGCCGTGGCCTCGCAGAAGCCCAAGAACGTCAAGGGTGGGCAGCGCGCCAAGCCTACGTTTGTGCGCTACACGCCCGCCAACCAGATGGGCGACACCGATCGGAAGAATGATCGCATCATGAAGATCGTCGACAGACAGCATGATCCCATGGAGCCGCCTAAGTTCAAGCATAAGAAGATCCCCCGCGGTCCGCCCTCGCCGCCGCCGCCGGTCATGCATTCGCCGCCCCGGAAACTCACCGCCGAGGACCAGGAGGCCTGGAAGATCCCGCCGCCCGTGTCGAACTGGAAGAATCCCAAGGGTTACACGGTGCCGCTGGATAAGCGTCTGGCAGCCGACGGTCGCGGACTCCAGGATGTGTCGATTAACGACAAGTTCGCTCAGTTTGCCGAAGCCCTGTTCACGGCGGATCGGCATGCCCGCGAGGAGGTCCGACTACGTGCGCAGATGCAACAGAAGCTGGCGGAGAAGGAGAAGGCGCAGAAGGAGGATCATCTGCGGGCGCTGGCCCAGAAGGCGCGTGCCGAGCGCGCCGGCAGCAGTCGACAGGACTCGCGAGCCGTGTCTCGCTCGCGGTCCCGCTCCCGCAGCGGCAGTCGCAGTCCGGCGTATTCTTCACGGTCGGGATCGCCCAGCGAGGACGAGAGCGCTGCCCGGGCGCGGGAGCAGGCGCGTCGCGAGCGCCGACAGGATGCCGAGCGACAGCTGCGTCAGTCACGTATGGGCACGGAGCGTCGCATCCAGACGATGGCGCGGGAGCAGAACCGGGATATCTCCGAGAAGGTGGCACTGGGATTGGCCAAGCCGACGCAGTCCTCGGAGACCATGTACGATTCGCGTCTGTTTAACCAGACGAGCGGCATGGACACGGGATTCAACGAGGACAACCCCTACGACAAGCCTCTGTTTGCGGCGCAGGACGCCATCAACAGCATCTACCGACCACGGGCCCAGATGGACGCCGACGACGACGAGGGCGGCGAGGGCGAAATGAGCAAGATTCAGAAGTCGAGTCGATTCGAGGTGCTTGGGAAGGCGAAGGAGGGATTCCGAGGAGCAGCCGATGCCGAGGTAAGTCTCTTATCTTCTACATGATCGCAGACCACATAACTAACTGGAAACAGGAGCGTCAGGGCCCCGTCCAATTCGAAAAAGACACCACCGACCCGTTCGGCATCGACAGCATGATCGCCGACGTTACGGCCGGTGCTGGCCAGAAGCGCTACGGCATTCAGGAGGCCGAAGACCGGGGATCGAAACGCGCCCGAGTGGACGACGATTAACCGGAGGATATGGGGTTGATTATTCCTGTTATTTCTACGTGGATTTGTTTTTTTTTTGGGATGGTTTGGTGCCATGCATTGCGGGCGTTTCTGGTATTCTTTTCTTGCCTTGCCACCAACAAGGACTGTTATGTCGGTCAGAGCGGAGGACTTGGGGATTCTTTCATTCATATTATTTCTCCTGTACTAAGGGGATGGATGTAACCATAAACACGAGCAGTTCATAGGTAGTGGATTTTTGAGGTCACGCTGTGATTAATCAAGATAACGTGGATAGGAATCTCTTGACTACGATGGGCGGAGTAGACTACGGAGTAGATGAGGGGAGAATGCAGATTGATGCAGAAGAGGGGATCCTTATCTCGAGATGCAGAATGACGAGATAGCAGCGATCGTCTGATAAACCGGTGGCAAGAATACCAAGAACACCTGAATAGGCTCAGGAATGAGAATGGAAATCAGAGGGAGGATTGTATTGTTCACGAGTGACAATGCTGCCATAATCATCGCATCATCGCCCTCTCATCTCTTTGTCCTCTCCACCCACCCTCTCTTCTCAACCAGGCTCTCTCGTACTTCTTACTTACTCTTCTTAGTGCCACCGTCTGTGCGTCAGATTCCAACCTCCAACGCCCCTCCGACTGGTCCCCCAGACTGCGCGTCTCCATTTCCCAGACTTTTGTCAAGGGGAGAGCGAAAGCGCCATGCAGCGGTGGCTCCTGTGTGTGACCGAGCGTACCTGATTGAGTGCGGGGAGAGACAGACCGAAAGAACAGAACAGAATCAACAAACTCAGGCAGAGAGAATCAAATCAGACTTCATTATCGTCAATTCCATTGGACATGACATGACCAGTATCAGTCCAGCACGGGGCATTTGTCGGTAGCAGCGTTTAGCGCGGGCGATCCAGACTTAAACTGCAGTCGTTGATAAGGTCGGTGGAGACTCGTCTTTAGGTAATTCGGTGAGTGATTGATTTGTTTGACATGCTTGGATTCTTTATGCGTTGGAGAGATAACTAGAAAGGTGGTCTGGTCTGTATGGAGTAAGGAGGATGTGTTGCTGTCAAGCTTTTCATTCTTTCAGTCTTTCATCCTTTCTTTCATTCGTGTCGTAAATCGGATTCTTTCTTTCTCCATCTCTTCTCTCCCTTCTTTGTCGGCTTTCCTGACCCACGGACTTAGATTCCTTAACCCAGCTCAATCCCCGTTGAGTCACACTGCGATTTTCTAAGATTGAGTGCCATTTCCTGATCGGAGGTGTCTCGTTTCTGGACATCGCTATCCTCCCGCCCTCTCAGCTCTCTTGCGTGCTGATCCGATTGCCTTGGTATCATTTCCTCGGGCAATGGCGTAACGAAGGGCGGTCGATGATCTACTCCGACAGGCTTCATACGTCCCCCCCCCCTTGCCAACGCGCGACATGCAAAGACGGAAGAAATTCTCCCTTTCTTGCTTCTCGGTTATTCACCATCCTCGTCATATTCGGTGGTGAAGCCATCGGTGGTTTTATTTCTGATTCATTGTTTCTACCTTTCTATCTATTTGACTTCACGGGGTTACGACTGTTGGGGTGCGATTTGTTCGAATATCATCTTGATTATAGCTGCTCGAGGAAGACGGTCTGGTTGATTCTGTAGTTTGTATGAGAGGTCTGTGGTTATAATCCCAGATCGCTCCGTCCTGGTGTTCGACGCCATGGACCAGTCGTTGTCACTCATCTCGGCTCAGGTCCAGTTCATGGTGAGTTCTCTCTCTCTCGCTAATTCTTGCTACGCTGCGTATCACTTCGTACGGCCATGCTAAACAGCCTTTGGCAGGACGACCGATTAGCCTTGGTCCACATTCCGCTCGATCTATATCCGTATTTCTTGAACCCTATTCTCCAGGTGCTTTTCCATGAAGTACCCCCGCTGGATGAGGCCCACGGCGAATATGGGGACGACGACCAGGCAGATCCCTCGCCACGTGCGCAGCCGGCGTTTTTAAACCTCTCGATCACCCCCGTCGAATGCTCCATCATGTGTCCGCGGCAGCTGGCGAACCAGTACTTTGCTCCATTGGTCGAACGATTCCTGAATACCAGCTCGTCCTCACAGGGTCGGCCGTCCATCAGTCAGGATGATTTCATTGCGATGCAGGTGTACGGGGAAGGGCTGGAAGCGGGTCAGCGGGTGTTGGAGTTGACGAGCCCTCTGGCCATGGCAGGAATGTATGCAACCCAGTCATCTAGAACTTGAGAATGGTGCTGACCTTTTAGATCCATCTTTTTCATCTCCACCTACTTCGCCGATTATATCATCGTCCCCCTTCGCAGCAAGGCACAAGTCATCAAAGCCCTGGAGAATCGAGGCTTTCAATTCGAGATGTCGACCGAAGCATTCACTATCAGCAACCATTTGAACAACTGCTTCAGTCCCACGTCTTCGCGTTCGAACAGCCTCGGTTCTCCGCCAGCAACGCCTCCGCCCTCGTCTCTCGATGAACTGCAGACGCGCACCTTTTCCTCTCTCCGCAGGAATCACATCGTCCCTAGCGTTGACAAATCCCTCCGTCTGGTCCAGTGTGCCGCTCACCATCCCTACAGCAGCGAAGCCAGCTCCATTTCCATCCTTCGCGAGGCCCTGACCGTGGTCCTAGTCGTGGACAAGCCGCGATTTCTCTCGTTGACCCTCACAGCCGCCGACCCGGCCGCATCTCTTCTCCTTGAAAAACGCCTCCTTCCACGCTTCTCCCGCGACCCGACGTCCTCTGGGGACTACTCCGACGAAGAAACCAGCCTCCTCCTCGGCTCGAAAGAGGAGATCCTCGTACCCATTATGCTCGACCTGCGCAGCCTCCCGTTGGAAGCGACAGGCATCGTCTGCGGCGTGGCCGGGCGACTCGCAGACGCCACGCGACGTGACGATTTCACCGACTCGTCGACTATCCTTTCACAATCGTATAACGGCAGCTCGTCGATCGACAGCTCCTTTAAGCACTTTCTCTCGTCCAGCGTCGGGTCCGGCGGGCCGGTTAAATCGCCCAGTCCTAGTTTCGGGCGTCGCAGTCTTCACGGACCCGCGAATCCGCCGACTCATCGTCTGCAGCCGGACTTGGATGCGGCCGTTGAGGCTGTGGAGATTAGCTTCTTGAGTACGGCTCGCGCGGGGACCATCATTGTCGGTGAGCACGAGCTAACTCGCGCGGTGGATGCTCTAGAGGAGAGTCAATGGGCAGGAGATGAGTGAGCGGAGGTAGATTGCTCAGATGTCGGGTTGCTCTCCGCAGTATGATTTCACGATATACGACCGAGTAGACCATGTCTTCTCATTGCTTTTGCCAGGTACATTTCTTCTTCATCTTCTTTGGGGGGGGGTTGATTGTGGGATATTTGGCATTGCAACAAAAGTTTTGGTACATGGGAATCAGATACCATGTTTCTTTGATTTGTTTCATTTATATCTTATTATCGCATTTGCTTTCAGTTTGGTTTATACTTATATTTGCATGTTAACAAGAAAAAGAAGAGAACGACAGCGGAGCAACTAACAGCTATAGCGAATTGGCTCGAAATTTTGATTGATTATGATATGACAAGCCTGCGCTGGATGGATGATTACAGCGGAGTTTGCAGTTTGTACTTACTTCCTACCTACCTATTTATTTTTTTCATCAAACGTCCAGCAATGGAGCTCGGATTTGCGGGTTTTGATCACCGGTCTACATGCCAGTTGAGTGATGGCGGACTTTACGTGGAGATCTCGAAGGATTTATTGGGCCCACTGACGTCAATTACATGACACAATACTTGTAGATGGAGTACATTTAATGTAGAACGTACGGTGTAGGTGCTCGGCTTTAGGGTTTAAGAGTTTATCTCCATTCGTGTTCTCTTGTTAGTGTACTCGCGAAATAAGAGCTGTGGGCATATATAGGTAGAACTGTTTAGCTCTACGTACTACATATGTTCATACATTTTTTTTAATCAATTCACCTGGGATTGACAGCCTAATAGACGCAGACCAAGTCGCTCAGGAGAGAATATGGACACTCCTAAACTGCAAACCCTGACGGGCAAAATCGCTATCGTCACCGGCGCATCGCGAGGCATTGGTGCTGGTATCGCTTTGGATTTGGCGGAACGAGGCGCGAGGGTATGTTTTTAATCATCTTGTCTATACATTTTGCCTATATACTACATGCATCCCCCTTTCTGTATACTTCTTCTACATACAGATAAACTAACAAAATCAAGGTCGCAATCACCTACACCTCCAACAGCAGCACGCCCCTCGCAACCAACCTCGTCAACCAAATCAATTCCCTTCCAAACCACACTACCTCCAACTTCCAACCCATCGCCATCGCCATCCAAGCTGACCTCACCATCCCCACCTCCGCCTCGCACATCATCACCACCACTCTTTCTTCCTTCCACACTTCCACCATCGACATCCTGATCAACAACGCCGCCGTATCCACCCCTTCCCCATTACCCAGTATAACCCCGGCTACATACGGCGAGACATTCAATCTGAACGTCCTCGCCCCGATTCTTCTCACGCAAGCCATCCTGCCCTACCTCCCTCTCTCATCCAGAAAACAAGAAGAAACAACCAACCCCGACGCCAGTGCCCCCGCACCTCGCACCGAATCCAGCAAGAAAGGAGGAGGCCGAATCATCAATATCAGCTCCGTCGCCTCGCGCAGCGGCTTCACCAACCTCTCCCTCTACAGCGCCTCGAAATCCGCCCTCGAGGGCCTAACGCGCTGCTGGGCCACCGAGCTCGGCGCGGCCGGACACACCGTCAACGCGGTGAACTTGGGCCCCGTGCAGACGAGCATGTTGGATGGGATTGATCGGGGCCTGGTGAGACGGCAGATCGAGGATACGCCGGTGGATGGGGGACGGATTGGCGAGATTGAAGATGTGACGCCGGTTGTGGGGTGGCTTTGTGCGGAGGAAAGTAGGTGGGTTAGTGGGCAGGTTGTTTCGGTGAGTGGGGGGTGGAGGATGTATTAATCTTCTTCTTCTCTGTTTTCTTCTTTTGGAGGTGGAGGTTTTGATTTGGCGAGAGTGAAAAGATGTGGAATCGATGGAGTCCCTACATGTACCTACAAGTATATACTTGCCTACGAGGGCTCGGAATTCACCAGTCTGATACTCACATATTGGTCGATTCATATATCTGATAGGTAGCTGAAGTAAGTGCTTTCGCTAACTGGAAATAGTCATAGTTAGAAAGTACACCTCGTTTCGAGGGTGAATTGCAAGAACATGCCGAGCTCTCCAGATGGTCACCTCCAGTATAAAGAGCACGATGGTTTGGTGATCGTCCACGCCAGATCCAAAGCTTCTATCACCTCCTCTGACAACGGCCCCTTCTCGAGATCGTCCAAGTTACTCTTCAACTGAGCCAACGAGCTGATTCCAATCACGATGCCATCCTCGCCATCCTGAACCCGCAACTGACTATGGTGGACGAGCCACCGAAACGCGATCTCCAACAGCGTCAACCCGAGCCGATCCGCAACCGGCTTGACGACCTTCAACGCCTCAAAGTTGACATCCTTGAAATACCGCTCCCGGTACATGGCCCCGACCACCGGATCGACCGTCGAATACCGCCCGCCATCATCGGGGATCTCCTTGCTCTGGTACCGCCCACTCAACACCCCTCCAGCCAGCGGGTTATACACGAGAATCTCCAGCCCGTATTTCCGACAACACGGCACCAACTCCTCCTCCATGGCCCGCGTCAAGCAGTTATACATGGCCTGGTACACCGAGGGCTTCACCCAGCCGCGCTGATCCGCGATGGTCCAGAGCTCCGCGACCTCCCAAGCAGCGTAGTTGCTGAGGCCGAGTTGTCGGAACTTGCCCGCTTCGTAGAGCTCGTTGCACGCCTCTAGCGTCTCCTGGAACGGGGTGGGCCGGTCGGGCGCGTGCAGGTAGAAGATGTCGACGCTGTCGGAGCCGAGCTCGTGCAGGCTCTTGGTGAGGTTGGCCTTGACGATCGCTTTGGCGTGATCGCCTGCTTGGTAGGGATACCATTTCGTGGCTAGTTTCAGGCCGCGATCACGCCACCCCGTCCGTTGGGTCCAGCCTTCTTGATGGCCATCGACGTAGGTCCGCGCCGTGTCGACTTCGTGGTAGCCCCGTGACTGGAGGTAGTCGAGGCATTTGTTGAATTCGTCGAGGGATGTGATTCTGGTGCCGTAGGGTTCGGTTCCGGGGGGCCCGAATGTGAGAAGACCCAGACTGACACGGGGTTTCTTTCCAGATTCTTCGATGGTCATTGCTGCGTTGACTGTCCAATGGAGTAGAGTATGTATCAGGGAGTTGAATTGAAAGTGGCAAGCGTTGGTTGACAACACTTCGCGTTTCGCCTGGCAATGACAGGCTTATATCATCGCAGGGAACATGCGAGACACATCGCGCTACGGTCCCATCCGAGATCTGGACAGCACCCAAATGGCACATATATCCGGTTCGGGTCGTCATTCGTAGGTTTCCCTCCAGAGATGGCTGACCTCCGCATTTGAAGCCGGCGATCCCTCTCCCTCTCCGTCCCGTCCCCGCAGCTGGGGATCGTATGTATATGCCATTCCAGGCAATGAAAGTGAGAACCCGTCCAGACTGTCAACATGGATCCGGGCCCGTATACCGGCCATATTTATACGCGCTCCTAGTCATGGTCATGTTCATGTGTAATATGGTCTCCTGCGATCTTACCAAACCATCTACACTCTGACTGACACCCCAGATCTTCCGCATCATGACTTCCGAGCCAAGGGCCCTAAGCGAGATCAAAGTAACCGACCGATTCGATCTCAGCAACAAGAACTTCCTCATCACCGGCGGCGGCCGCGGGATCGGATTCGCCTGCGCAAAAGCCATCGCCCAACTCGGCGGAGGTGTCGCGGTGATCGACACCGCGACTCAACCGGTCGAAGAGTTCCACAGTCTCCAGACACGTTATAATGTCAGGACATTCTACACGCAAGGCGACGTGACGGACCGGGCGTCTCTCGAGAGCGCGTTCGCCCGCTCCGTGCACGCCATGGGCCAGCTGCATGGCGGGTTGACCGCGGCCGGCATCGTCGAGGACACGCCATTGCTAGAGGCCGACTGGGACGTCACACAGCGGACACTGAACGTGAACGTCCTGGGAACGTATTGGACGGTGAAACTCCTTGCCGAACATCTGGTCGGGTCTGAGACCCCCGGCAGCATCGTTGCCATCTCTAGTATGAACGGGCAGGGTCTTTACGTCCCCGTGCAGCCCCAGTCAGCTTATAATGCTAGCAAAGCTGCGATCAAGGGATTGGTGGGCCCTCTTGCTGGAGAGCTCGGTCAGTACGGGATTCGAGTCAATTGCATCTCACCTGGTAAGTACCAGACTTTGACCAGGCTGGAACCGGACCCTCTGGTTTGTCAAGTTTCGCTAACAGGCTGGGACTTGAATAGGCGCGATCCAGACCCCCCTCCTAGCGCGATTGCAAGGAGAGAAGCGAGCCACGCTGGACTGGTACAAGGAGGGCGCACCGCTGCAACGACTAGGTATCCCGGAAGACTTGACGCCGATGGTGTGCTACCTGCTCAGCGACGCCGCTTCTTTCACAACGGGTGCAGACATGCTGGTTACAGGTCGGTTTCCTCGAGTAATTATCTTGTGGAGTGCTAACCCTATGATAGGTGGTCTGCATGCAGGCCCGGTTCGGAAATAAGACAGATATTGCCGGTTTTCTGCAAAGGGAACTCTGTGAACGGAGCCATGTCGGCGCTGAACGATGCAAGCACTCTGTCGGTCGTTCTGTCGTTTGCATAGCGAGCTCTGTCGGTGGCTTTAGAGGGCCCTGAACGGCGCAAAAACTCGCCAATCTAGCGATGACAAGTAGGGCTCGAATACCAGAAAGCTTTCCTAACCCGTACTTTCATTAGTAGTAGCATGGTTAGTTCACTCAGTAGCTCATTCAAGAACGTTGTAATAGTAGATGGATGATTTGTGCCTCAGATCTAGCCATTGACTCCGAAACTAGAAGCAGTGATGTCAATATCTGAAGAGGGCCTGTTTTTACACTTTACCAAGCAGGGCAAAGGGCTTTCCGGTACTTGCCTGAGGCTATAATTGAGTGAAGTAATGGATAGGTCTGACATGTATATAAGAAAATGAATTGGGTATCATAGCTAAAGACGATGGAATGGACTGGTAGTCCAATATAGGTGGTAGTAAGTTCAGCATGAACATCGGTGTAGATATACACTGTCTCACCGTAGATATCAGTGTACATCCTCACTGATATACCTTGACGGATCCTGTTCAACCATTAGCAACTCTCCCATAGCACATACATTCCTCCTCTGGATAGATATCAGACTCACCATCCGAACATCCTCCCGCCCAACATCCCCCCTTCTCATTCCACGCCACGCAGCTGACCACCCTCACTCCCCTCCCAGCCGAAACCTTCGCAACGACCTCCCCACTCAACACATCCCACGCAAACACAGCCGCCTCGGCCCCCTTATCCGCCGGATCAGCCTCACTCCCACTCAACACGACGGCATCCCCCCTCGCAAACACCGACCGAATCCTCAGCTCGCTATTCCGATACCCCTGCCCCTCCTGACCAAACGCCTTCAACAACTTCCCATCCGCCCGATCCAGCATCCGCACGCGACTATCCAGCGTCGACGCCAACAGCGCATTCCCGTCCGCTGAACACCGCACGCTCGTCACCGGGTGCGCAAACACGTCCTCCGACGTCCGTCCCATTCGGATATCGTAGATGCGCGCTCGCCCGTCGTAGCTCCCGCTGGCTATCGAATACGTGGACATATGCACGTGTAGCGACGATACGGTATCTCCTGCTTCTGGGAGGGTTTGGATCGGCTTGTAGTTGTTGGAGCGCGCGTCCCAGAGGTTGATCGTTGTGTCGGCGCTTCCTGTTGAACGACGAATTTGGGTGGAAAACGTTAGCACTAATCCAGTCCAGGGTACAGTGTTCCAAGCAATCGCTATAACAAGACATCAAGATTCAATCCAATCCATCCATAGCATGGATAGAGAGACCGAACTCATCCATCCAGATCAAAGAAAGGAACCTCACCAGAAACAACCACGGAATCCCCCTCCCCCGCAAACTGCACCGCCTCGACTCTCGCCCCATGCCCACTCCATCGTCTCGTGGTGCCTCCTTGTTCAACGTCCCATAGAAAAACCTGCCGATCGCCGCCGACGCTCGCAAACCGCGCGTTATCCGATGCTACCGCGACGTCGAGAACCGAGTAGCCGTGCGCTTCGTATTTCTGGATCGGGGATGTGGTTTCGACAGGACCGTTTTTGCTATTGCTGTTGGGAAGCGCCCGGGTGAGGTGGATGGCGCGGTCGGAGGAGCCGGTGAGGATGTAGGTCCCAGGGTAGCTGGAGAAAGTGAGGGCGTTTACCGGGCCTACGGAGACGAGAGTCAATGCTGGGTACTTATTCTGGATGGGGCGGTCTTACCATTGTGTGTTTTGAGGGTGTGAGCTAGCTCTGTGGGGAAGGATTTGTTCGCGGTCATTGACTTTGTGTTCTGTGATCAATTCGCTTTTGACAATTGCAATGAGATATAGAAGGGAGATAAGGAAGATATGCGAGTAAGATTGAGGCCGAGCGAGTGGAGCTCCGCTCACCGCCGACATATTGACGCCCCTCACCGCCCAAGCTTATTCAAATCTAGATAGTAGAAGACAATTATTAAATCTGTATTGACATGCTACGGAGTACAAATGGGTTATTATCAAGATGTAGACAGACCATCGCTAGCTTCCAGCAAGCAAAGAGAAAGAACAGGGAAAGCCAGAAGAATACGAGGCAGGACAGTTGCCCATCGATGGTTTCCCTGAATACAAAATCCGAAAAAAAGAAAAAAGAAAAAAAAAAGAAATAAGGAAAGGTGAAGGGGTAGTCAAAAGTTAACAATATTAATCCAGGCAAATGCGCATTGCTCCTGCTTTTCCCACTGTCCGAGAAAGCCACTCCCCGTGATCCAAAAGATATACCTTTTAACGACGTCCATGGCTCCGGGTCGAGGAGCCTTGCAAACCATCGATTTCTTGCTCCAGCGATTTGATCCTGTAATCCTGTCAGTAACTCGATACAAGTGGAAATAGAATGAGGTTCCAACATACGCAGCGTGGGTGGCTTCCAGATCCTTGTTGAGTCTGTCTCTCTCGGAGATGAGCTTCTGCTCCCACTGTCTGAACCGCTGCTCCTCGACCTTGACCTGCTCGGTGAATCGCTTCCGTAGAGATTCCTCTTCCTCCTTGAACTTGGGGTTGTCCAGCTTCCGAGGACGAGCCTCGCCGAATTTCCGGGTCTCCATTTGCTGCGCACGGTAAGCCTCGTAGTGCTGTTCTTCGGTGGTGTGGATGAGATCCAACATGTGGGTACGGATCAGGATCGAACGCAGCTTCTTGAAGTCGCAGTGATCCTCGTTCTCGACTTCGGCAACACCCCAGGCATATTGACGACCCTTGACAACCCGGTTGTCGCTGGTCTTAACGTCCTTCTCGGATCCAATCACGGCGAACGGCATGGCGGCCATCAGGCTGCGGGCGTGGGTGGCGGCGTGCTCGTCATCCTCTTCGATAGGAGGAGTGTAGATCTTGATACCTTGGGCTTCGATCACGGCTTGCACCTACACCAGATTGGATTAGTCTTGATACAATACTAGACGTGCTGGCATCTTACTCTCTGCTTGTAACGAGCCAAGTCGGCAGGGCTGAGAGTGTCGGCCTTGGCAATGACGGGGATGAGGTTGACACGCGAGCTCAGGCGCTTCATGACTTCGATATCGAGCGGCTTGAGGGTGTGTCCGGTGGGTCTGATAAAGTACAAGCAAGCGTGCACACGCATATCGATCTTCTCCGTGCGGCGGGGCTGCTGCTCCTGCAACATGTACGACTCATGCTGATCGTCGAGGAACTCAATGATGGGTTGCCAGGAGTCACGGTTGTTGACGTAGTCACCGAATCCGGGGGTATCGATCACGGTCAGGCGGACTAAAACGCAATCCAGCGTTAGCGGGTCACTCGGAGGGGAATGACTAGACTCGAATCCTATCCACCTTTGAAGAATTTCTCCTCCAGCTCGGCCTTGGTGATCTCAATCTCGACGGTACGGTCAACCTGCTTCTGGTGGCGGCGCTTGTGGTCGGCGTAGTTCTTGATGGTGGTGGAGAACAAGGTGTTGATAAACGTGGTCTTTCCCAATCCCGACTCTCCAGCAACCTAACCTCGTTGATCAGTATTCCGGCCGTGTCTGCACGATATGATTCGATTCAACCCACCATGATAGTGAAAGCCGCACCCCGTTTAGCGACGATCTTGTGCCTGGATAGCTGTGGTTAGGATCCGCCGCTCCGTTAGATAGGAGCCTATCAGAACATACCGCTGGTTGGGGAGCTGTTATGAATGCAATTAGTACTATGCTCATTGATCCAGCTCACCCCAGTTCAATGGCATCACTTACATTGGCAATCCCAATAGGGGATGCGGAAGCCGTTTCTGCGGTGGAGGCCATGATAGTCAAGGAGGGTTGATGGGGGGAGGATGATAACAGATCAATGAACAAGACCAAACAAGAAGATCAATGGAGAGAATCGGCAAAGGGCAAAGCGAGCGAAAGGGAGAAACGAAGCAAACAAACAAGGCAGGCCGAGGAGTAAATTAAACGGGCCAACAGGGAGCGAAGAAAGGGAGACGATTCAAGAAGATCGAAAACCGTTCGAGTTGGCAGTCGCTGCCCCTGAATTGCTGGAGAAAGCAAACAGAAGCAAACAAGCGAGCGTGACTGCTCCGGGGTCGCCCTAGTCCAGTCTGGGTTAGTCGGTCTCGGCGTCGGATTAACACCGGAGCTGTTCGTTTTGGGAAGTTTCCGTCGGGAATCTTTTGGTTCGATTTTATTTTTTGAGATCCGACGGACCTGAACATTGAGCAGTCGGCACCATGAAGACCAATTTCAAGGTGAGTGACAGTCTGCCGCCTCGGAGGGTGCACCGCACCCTCTGTCCTGTTTCTCAGACCCTCCCCCTAACGCCGTTCTAGTTCTCCAACCTCCTGGGGACGGTCTATCGCAAAGGAAATCTTCTCTTTACACCCGATGGCACTACTCTGCTGTCGCCAGTAGGCAATCAGGTCTCGGTCTTTGATCTGGTCCAGTATGTCTTCTCTATGCTCTACTCCTGAACATCAGGTACTAAGAATACTGCCCGCAGAAATACCTCCTATACCCTCCCGTTTGCGCATCGCACCAATATCGACCGTCTAGATCTTACTCCGCAAGGCAGTCTTCTGCTCTCCATTGACGAGAATGGCCGCGCCATCTTGACCAACTTTCGTCGCCGAATTATCATCCATCACTTCTCCTTTAAAGGCCGTGTCTCCGCCCTCAAGTTCTCCCCCTCCGGCCGACACTTCGCCGTAGCGATCGGACGACGATTGCAAATCTGGCATACTCCGTCGTCGCCCGGTGCCGACAACAATGGCGAGATTGAATTCGCGCCGTTCATCTTGCACCGTGAACTCACCAGCCATTTTGACGACATCCAAAACATCGAGTGGTCTAGCGACTCGCGCTTCTTGTTGACGGCCTCCAGAGATTTGACGGCGCGAGTATGGAGTATGGATCCGGAGGAGGGGTTCGAGCCCACTACGCTATCGGGCCACCGTCAGGGTGTCAAGGCGGCATACTTCTCGGCGGACCAAGAAGCGGTAGGTTTTGTGTTTACTCGTCCCGCAGTTCGTAGCTGACGTTATCAGATCTACACGGTCAGTCAAGACGGTGCGCTCTTCAGATGGGAGTACGTTACAAAAAAAGACCCGGATACGATGGAAGATGTTGCCGAAGCCAGCTGGAGGATTGTCAGGAAAGACTTCTTCAACCAGAACGACGCCAAGGTCAACTGCTCTGCCTTCCATGCCCCGACGAATCTTCTGATCGTCGGTTTCTCCAACGGATTGTTCGGGCTTTACGATTTGCCGGAATTTAACATGATTCATCAACTCAGGTAATATCTATTGTTTATTGGCATGAACCCAAGCAAATGGCTAACGAGATATAGTGTATCTCAAAGCAACATCGATTACGTGACGGTCAACAAATCGGGCGAGTGGCTTGCCTTCGGCTCCTCCAAGCACGGCCAATTGCTCGTGTGGGAGTGGCAATCGGAATCGTACATTTTGAAGCAGCAGGGTCACCTGGACTCCATGAACGCACTTGTCTATTCTCCCGATGGTCAGAAGGTCGTGACCTCCAGCGATGATGGCAAGGTCAAAGTTTGGGACGTCAAATCCGGGTTCTGCATCGTGACGTTTACCGAGCACTCCAGCGCCGTGAGTGCCTGCCAATTTGCCAAGAAGGGAAGTGTCCTCTTCACTGCCTCGCTGGACGGCTCCGTGAGGGCGTGGGATCTCATCCGGTACCGCAATTTCCGAACCTTTACCGCGCCATCTCGGCTGTCCTTTTCCTCGCTGGCCGTCGATCCCAGCGGCGAGGTGATCTGCGCAGGCTCTCCCGACTCATTCGATATCCATGTGTGGTCCGTGCAGACAGGGCAGTTGCTCGACCAGCTGTCCGGCCACGAAGGGCCCGTGTCCGCTCTGGCATTCGCCTCCGACGGCAACCATCTGGTTAGCGGTAGCTGGGACCATACCGTTCGTCTTTGGAGTATCTTCGGTAGATCCCAGACTAGCGAGCCCTTGCAGCTCATGTCCGACGTCCTGAGTGTGGCCTTCCGACCCGATGGAAAGCAGGTTGCCGCCTCGACCCTCGATGGCCAGCTGACCTTCTGGTCGGTTGCTGATGCCGTGCAAGAAGGAAATGTCGATGGACGCCGAGACATATCCGGAGGGCGCAAGATGAAGGACCGCCAGACGGCCGCAAACTCTGCCGGGAACAAGTCCTTCAACTGCATCACCTACAGTGCGGATGGCAGCTGCATTTTGGCCGCCGGCAATAGCAAGTATATCTGTCTGTATGACGTGACGACAGGGTCCATGGTGAAGAAATATACCGTCTCCGCCAACACCTCGCTTGACGGCACCCAGGAGATCCTCAACAGTCGCGACATGACCGAAGCAGGTGCGCGAGGTCTCCTCGACGAGACCGGCGAAGCATCGGACCACGAGACTCGCGTTGATCGCAGCCTGCCCGGCGCCAAACGTGGCGATGCCGGCGCTCGGACTACACGGCCCGAAGTGCGTGTCACGTCGGTCGACTTCTCTCCCGCCGGACGCGCATTCTGTGCGGCTTCCACCGAGGGACTGCTCATTTATAGCCTGGACACGGATTTCATCTTCGATCCTTTCGATCTCGACATCGACATCACCCCTGCCAACATCCTGGCCACGCTGGAGGGCGCCAAGCAGGCGCGCGCGACGAATACGGTGGACGACGACAATACTTTCTTGAAGGCGTTGATCATGGCCTTCCGGTTGAACGAGGCCAAACTTATCCGCGTGGTGCACGAAGGAATTCCTCCCGCCGACGTTGCCCTTGTGGTCCGCGCCGTTCCCACGGTCTATCTCCCGCGTCTCCTTCGGTATGTAGCCCACGCTGCCGAAGAAACTCCCCACCTGGAATTCAACCTGGTATGGATTGAATCTCTTCTGAGCAGCCATGGACGCTACTTCAAAGACAACTCGGGCACCTTTGCATCGGAACTCCGTGCGGTGCAGCGGGCCCTAGATGATATCCGAGAGAACCTAAAGCGGCTGGCGGAGAAAAACGTTTACGATCTCAACTATCTCCTGTCGACACCGGTGGTCGCCAACAAGAAGCAAAAGACGGCGGCAGACATGATGGCCCTCGAGAATGACGAGGTCGTCACTGCTGCCGAGGACACGACGGCAGAAGACGGGGAAGCCGATTGGATTGGGCTGGAATGATTGACTTGACTAACTGTCTTGCTTGTATTTATATCCCTTGCGTTTGATCTCTACCCAGTCATTGGCACCGTTGCATTTGCGTTTGGCGTTTATTTGTGGGATGATATACCTGGAAAGATAAAAGGAGGCAGCTCAAAAGTCTGTTTGGTTTATGATAGAGAAGTACATAACGCACAACATTTTCTATATCCCTGCTGATGCTCCCGTTCCTTTCTTCTTTTCACCTTTTAGTTCTTTTCTTTGTTTGATCCATTGCGTAACGCATGTCACGGTTGCACCCAAGCACCTACTAAGCCGTCTGATTCCCGTTCGGCCCATCTGGCCTCCGGTTCTCATATTCACTGCTATCGCTAACGCCAGCCCTGTTCACGGTTCCAAACTTTTCCCTCCACGAGCCGTGAAGACCAGTCTGGCCTTGGCATATTCCGGTTGCTTCCACCAAGGAGAGTGCAGCAATCGCCTAGTGCGTGTGGTGATGATCCCGTGCCCTACATCCGTGCAAAGGAGAGGCTGAGTCTCACTGTTGATGCCGGGAATATCCTCTTGCTGGCTCCGATTCGGCTTCCAATTCCTGTATCGGAGAGTCTCCCTGCTGTCTGCATAAAAGCGCTCTCTTTCTCCCCTCTTCCACTTCTCCCTCTTTCTCTCTCCTTCCTCACCATCTTCCTACCTCCCCTCCAATTCACCCCCTTCCCACCCGAACTTTCTTCGTTCTCTCCAGCCTTTTTCATCCTTAAAACCTTCACAATGTTCGCTGCTATGGACTGGGCCTTTGATAGGTCTTTGTGGCCGGCGTATTTCGTCGCCTGCTTTGTTTTCTATCTCACCGTGCGTCCCTACAGCAAGTCTTATCTCGATGTGCCCACCGTCAAGTTCAACAGGTTTCTCCCCAACTTCTTTAACCGTCTCTTGTTCTTCATCGATGCTCCTGCTATGGTCCAGTATGGCTACACTCACGTAAGTGCCTCCTTATAGTGGACTGCCATGGATTCATGTGCTGACAATGTCTAGTTCGCGGGCAAGCCGTTCCAGATTTTGAAGCCTGATGGAGACTTGATCATTCTCCCTGACAAGTACATGGACGAGATCAAGGTTTTGCCTCCTAACAAAATCAGTCTGCTTCATGCTCAGCATCGGGTTCGTGGATAAATCTTCCTATCGTACTCATTACGCTCATTTACTGATGTTTCTTTTGCGCTATAGAACGTTCTTGGCGAATATATCAATATTCTCCTCGACAGCCAGCTGCCTGCCTTCACGGTCGCTAAGAAGCTGACTCCTGCCCTGAGTAAGTTGTTCTTTGGACAATTCCCTCTGTTTGACTACTTGGGTCAACCTAAAAAGTCCATACTGATTTCCTCTTAGACCGCATTGTCCCTCGCACCATCGATGAACTGACGAACGCATTCCCCACGGTGATTCCTAAATGTAAAGGTATGGGATGTTCCATACATAACAGTCTTCAGTTCCCAGCTAAAAAATCCAGATCGCTGGGTGCCGATTGGTCTCTATGACACGATTCTCTCTCTCATGAGCCGCACCACTTCCCGCATCATCGTTGGCGATGACTTGTGCCGCGACGAGAACTGGCTGAACCTGCTCATTCGCTACACGAACAACGTTGGCATCACTATCTTCTTGCTTCGTCCCTTCCCCAAGGTCGCGCGCCCCTTGATTGCCAGGTGGCTGCCTAGCGTTCGCAAGCTGGCCGAGCAGTTGGCCTACGCCACTGACAAGCTCTTTGTGCCCATGATCAAGGAGCGTCGCATCAAGGAAGAGGCCGATACTAACTACCAGAAGCCTGACGACTTCGTCCAGTGGATGATGGACGCTGCTGACAATGATTATGACAAGCGCCCCGAGGTTCTTTCCCAGGGCATCATGACCATCGTCGCGTTGGCAGTCGTGCACACCAGCACCATGCTTACCACTCACGCTATCTATGACTTGATCCTCATGCCTGATGTCCTCGAGACTTTGCGTCAAGAGATCCCCGAGACTCTCAAGGATGGCTGGAAAGGGACTACTCAGGCTCAGTTGCTTTCTCAGCGTCGTATGGATAGCTTCTTGCGCGAGTCTCACCGTTTCAACCCTACCTCTGAAGGTATGCCCCTCCCTCACCTCAATCACCCTCATCACTCTTTCTAACCTATCGCGCTCAGTGACCGCTCAACGTATCTGCCTCGAAGAATTGGTTCTCTCTGATGGCTTCGTCCTCCCCAAGGGCTCTCACATCTGCTTCCCCTCCGGTCCTATGTCTCGCGACTCCGAGATCATCGAAGACGCCGATACCTTTGACCCCTGGCGGTGGTGCAAAGACGTGGAGGCCCCGAATTACCTGGTCACTATTGGTCGCACCAACATGCACTTCGGCTACGGTCGTCAGGCATGTCCTGGCCGCTTCTACGCTACCAATACCATCAAGGCTATCCTTAGTCGCTTCCTCATGGAATACGACTTCAAGTTCGAGCACGATATGAAGCGTCGTCCTTACAATGTGACCAATGGTGATCACATCATGCCGAACATGAAGACTCGTGTTTTGATCAAGGAGCGTGGCGTGAAGATCTGATTTGATGAGATTGCTCTCTGAGTACTTGTACTCGTGCTCGTGCTCGTACTCGTACCCTCTACATCCCTTGGCCGACCTTTCTGTTGACCTGTATCGCTTGGACGTGCAGAGTCTACTTGTTTTGGTTTTGCGCGACTGTCCTGTCCTGGCTACTTAGGTAGATTAAGTGACTAGAATGACATTTTTGAATTGATGTATCGTTCGCTCTGTAGACGTAACTTCTCCTTGGCCCTCTTACTCTTGCCTTCTCTTTCCTTTCTGTTCCCTTCTCCCTCCCCGTATGTACAACCAAATATCCGCGTACTAGATCATAGATCATAGAATAGCCACTGCATTCGGCGGACTCGCGACTCCCCCAGGAACCTACCCATCATCAATCAGTCAGTCAATAAGCCATATCATAACCCAACCCCAACCCCTCACTCCCAAAACAGACCCTACAAAAGACCCAAAAACAAAGTGTAAGAAAAGAGCGAACTCACCTTCAACGGCACACTCGACACAAAAAACGACCACCTCCCCTTCTCCCTACAATACTTCGCCAAATCCTCCAAATCGAAATACTCCCCAATTGGCATTCCCCAGCCCGCCAAACACCACTGATGCAACGTATGATCCAGCGGCGCATTCTCATGCAAAATGGGCGACGGCTCGAAACTAGGCGAGTCGCTCGCTATCGCGGCGAATTGGTTCTCCCAGAGCCATCGCAGTGTGGTCTCGCCGTTTTCGACGCCGCAGAAGTCTGCTGTGGGGCGTTGCGCGAGGGTCGATTCCTCTGTTGCGGAGAGCGCGGCGTATGCGGCTGTGAAGCCGGTGCGGATGAAGAGGATGTCGCCGGGTCGAGGGTGCAGGTTTGTTTCGTGGAGGATTTGTTGGAGGGATGAGAGGGGGATCGTGCTGGTTGTGAAGGGCGTCAGGGGGATGGAGTGTTTGGTTGCCCAGGTGGCATAGTCGATGAGGATGCCGCGGCCGACGATGCCGCCTTTTTGGACCCATGCTGTTGGAGGTTAGTTGTTTGCTCGGTGGAGTTGATGGTTCGGATAGTTTGGGATGAATCTAGAAACAGGATGGTGGAAAGGGAAGCGTACAGTCAATTCCAATGACGTGCTTAGTTTGCAAATCCTCTAACTTGTTGCCATTGAAATAGCACTGATGTTTCTGATTCCCTGCAGATAGTCAGTCGCCCAACTACCCACCCCAAAATCGAAAACTAAGGCCAGTCTATCTACCATAATGCCGAAACCCATCCCACTGACTACTCGTCTGGGTATTAAACACCAAAACATCATCATTGACGCTCCTCGGGGCCCGATTCACAAACTCCTTCGCAAACGGCTTCCGCCCGAAACACGGACTCTTGATGTGATCGAGCGGCAGGTCCAGCGAGAAACGCACCCCGTCGCGGATCTCCTCTGCCGCGGCGCGTCGTACCGTCTCAGGCGTGAGCAGGTTGAGCATGCCGAGGTCGTTGTCGCGGCCGAACAGGCCCCATGCGTTTCCTGGGGGTCCGGCGGGGTCGAGGGTGAGGTTGTCGAAGGCGGGGACTTCGGGCATTGTTGTGGTTGGGGTGGAGGTTTGTCGTAGAAGTGTATAGACAGGGAGATTGCGGGGAGAAGAGGAAGTACTTCGAATGAGCCGAGGGTTTAAGTCGTTATATACTCCGGGAAAGCACAAGAGCGGATAATTATCCGACTCCGCATTGCTTATCTGGAATTGCGGGGAAGGAAAAGGTGCCGGGTCAATCGTGGCCGAACAGATCTCATTATTCAAGGCCCTGCCGCTCTAATCTCGGTATATAGGGGAAGCTTGCTATGTGTGTATTCTACATTTACAGATGATCAGTGGCCAATACCCAAGGACGATTCCTTGTCTACGATCATCTACATTTGGAAGGGGGAAAAAAATAAATAAATAAATAAAAAGAGCAGAAAAGAGCCCCGAAGATCCCATCTCGTTCAAGCATACCAGAGAAAAAAGAGATATTTAATCTTTTGGACAGCCACAGCTTAGCCGTCACCGGGAATATCTATGCGCTAGGGCAAAAGGTTAAATCAGGTTCATACAAGGGTCCCCTTATCCTTCTTACATAGGAACCTCTATGATCTGGATCTGAATGCAAATCAATCATGTACAAGGGCTCGTCCTTCTAATACAGATGCCTCGCTCTAAGCAGAAATACTAGCGGAGGCCACAGCACTGGAAGTAGGCATCTTGTCACCAATATCACCCATTCCAGCCATGTTCATTTCGAAGTCATCGTTAACTTCACCACCATTCTCAGTCCAGTAGCCCTCAGGAGAGAGACTATCATCGCGCTTGGCGTTGACGCCAATGGAGATCCAAGCAAAGATTCCGTCCGCGGCACTTTCACCTAGGTACACATACTCCATAAAAGGGTCCGTGCCATCGGCCTCGGCCTCCAAGATACTATCCTCCGAGTTTGTGGTCAGGTCCTGGGTGTTGGTTGAGTAAGGCGAGTATTCTTCGACGGCGCTGATCAAATCCTGGTCGAAGAAGATCTGGCCCACGTGAGACGAGTGTCCGTCATAGATACCGGCAATGGTTCCGTTGGGAAGGATCTTGGTCTCGTTCGCCGGGTGGGTGACCACTGAGAGATTATTAGTATGTTATTGATTATGAAAAGAAATCGTGGTTTCTCTTACCGTGAATGTGCGTAGCACGGCCGGTATAGTGACCAGGGAAGATAGATTCAAATCGGACAACACCATCACTGCCGCTCTTCTGGACACCACGGAGGAAAGTGGTGTTCACGTTGGTGGCATCATCTTCGTTACCGTTTCCACTCGCGGAAACCCCAGAGTAAACTCCCTATACGAGGAATAAGTATGCATGCGCCAGAAATGATACCGCAGCCTTAGTCCTGACTTACGGTGGCGTTGCAGTGCCAGATATCAGTATAGATATGAGGCAGAGGCTGACAGGTATTGGTATCAATCAGCTGAATATCCATGAAGAGTGGAATGCCAGCCTGGTCTTCGACGACGTTCTCGCGAATGAGCTCGCCGGCAATGTCTGTAAAAGGTTAGAATGGGATTCAAAAATGTATCTTGGAAGGCTCACAGTATGGTCCTTGAGTAACCTCGGGCTGAACAATGCAGGTTCCCTCAGGACCGAACAAAACCCTTGGATCAGTGGAGGGGTCAACGTGAGTCAAGTTAGAATGGTGATTAGCCGCCAAGGTAGAGTCTAAATCGCGAGCCTTCAGGTATCCCGAACCTAGAAGCCGAGTTAGATTGCTACTTTTTCCATCAAGAGACGGAGTTCACACGCACCGGTAGTAAGACCGCGCTTGCGTCGCAACTCTTCCACAGCGGCCTGACGACGTGCAACGTTGGGATTCTCGACACCACGCTTTTCGATGCTGAAGGCACAGTGGGAAAGATCACGGGCCTGGACAGGAACACTTTTCAAGTAGGCAGCCCGTTCGGCGGCTTCAGCCTTGACATCGTGTCCAGGATGAGCGAGTCCGAAGCTGGCGATACCAGCAAGAGCCAGTGTGAAATGGGAAGCCAAATGAACCATTTTGCGGGAATAACGACCAAAGTCTGGGAATTCTAAGAGTGTTGAATGAGGATTGCTGTTGAATAGACTTCTAGGCGGACATCGAGCTGATATTTATACTATGTCTTCACATATTCATCGCCGACAAGCCGTAAATCGGAGTCAGGGGCAATTGTCTGGAGAGACAAGGTGACGAATTGGGCATTTCCAATTCGTGGAGACGTTTCATCAACCTCAGTGTGGAGGACATCAACCGCTTCGAGGCTTTTTCTGGATGCGATATTCGTAATCTTGCAGTACTAGTTCAGGCGTAGGTACCCGCCGCTACAAGACAAAGGTTCCTTGAATCAACTTGAAATAGCTGCAACATTGCGTGTGTATGCTATGCGGAAACAGGCCGTTTGCCAATAGGCTGTTGCCTTTTGCTAAACCTTTGGAGAAAGGATCTACGGGATGAAAATAGGACTTCGACGGCAAAGCCTCTTTGAAACCCGTTTTAGTAACTCCTACTAGACCATATTAGTATTACCACCATAATGTCTGTTGAGTCCGTGCTCTCAAAGAGCAGACTCTTTGTAAAAGTCTTTGGCTGTTTCGAGCATTTGCCTTCAATATGGCTACTGGCATTGGAGAGCTTTATTCTCTCTCAATTTCGATTTCTTCACTTTTAGGTCTGTTTGAGATACCCTTCCATTACGTTATTTCCTTGTTCCAAAGATGTTCTACAGGGGTTTCAGAATAACTCGTATACGTATAGTATTGTCTCTCTCTCCACCTTTCAACGTTTGGCACAGCAAGATAGATATCATGTATTCATAATCTTCAGAAAATTGGCGCTCGCGAGAGCCCCAGAAACATAAGCGGAACCTTACCTCAGCAAGCTCAGCCGCCCGCGCCAAACTGTTTTAGGAAGTCTAAATCGTTGCACGTGATGCGGTAGAGGGTCTGAGCTTGCTGAGGTAAGCGGAATCCACATTTACCCTAAAGCCGGGGTGGGGTGGGCCCCGGTAGATCATATCCCGTATCCAGTTTAGCTTCGGGCAGTTTTCAACCGATTACCTCATCATCTAGTTGCAAGTCTTCAGCACGAGACTGGCAGCGCCCACTATTTGCCCATTTCTCAAGGCCGAATCGCTGTTCTGGCTTAGAAACACTCGATTTGCCCAGTGCAATCTATTCAGGGTACGTACGCCAGTGGGGTATCCACACAGAAACGGCCGTGGGATCCTGGCCAACCAGGGGAAAATGAGCGACATCACCAAAACGCGAATTGCCTGCAATCTCTGCCGCCGTCAGAAGGTAGGAAGTGTTCATAGCTTGATATTACTGTAATTAATAAGCTAACTAAATCCTCCTAGATTCGCTGCGATAAGGCCAAGCCTGCATGTGAGAATTGCCGGGACGCAGGTGTAGACTGCGTTTTCACTCCAATTCCACGTCGGAAAAAGCCCCGCGAGTAAGATGAACCTTTTTCTACCATAATAGTACCTGTCGTTAACAATCAATAGGCAACTTGAAGAGAATTTAGCTTATACAAGACAGCTAGAGGAGTCATTACGATCATTCCACCGGAGAGAAAATCATGCTTTTCCCTCTCCGATACCTAGTCTATTCGATCCATCGGGATTTGAAACCTCATTAACAGCATTTCTGTGGCATCTCCAATATTGTACCCCCGGGGTCACTCTGAATGCTCAATTGGCTTCTATATTTGATTTCAATGACTTTGCCCGCCAGATCACATCATCTAGACTACCGGGAGGGGAGGCGCAAAGTACTAATTTTGCTTTACCACAGTGGCCAACACGCTTCGTAGTCGAGCAAGTAATCGGTCACTTCGCCACAAGTCACCTGTACACCATTTTCCCTATACTCGACCTTGAGAGTTTGCCATCCCTCAATTCTCTGGACCCTGACGCGGGAATCATGAACGCAGGGGATAGGGCATGTCTAGTAGCTTTCACGGCATTTATCACTCGGATTGAGCACCACCAACTTGCTTTCTTACACCCCACGCCCGATTCCTATCTGCAAGCCGCACTTTCTTTGGTTCCACAACTGATCATGGAACACACCAATATTCGTGCCCTACAGGCTCTTCTCATCATGGTTTGTCTACTAATGGCCTAGGACTTACTTGCCGTTCACTGACGTGTGTAGGCACTCTATATCGCTCCTCTCGGCCAGCCACAGACAGCTCAGCTTCTTCTCTCCATGGCGATACGGATTCTCTACAATCTAGGAGGCCATACCATTCACAGCTCGCTCGACTCCTTATCACCTAACGCCAGGCGTCACCACGAGCATTTGAGATCCTTATTCTGGCTCTGCTATTCAATAGATAAGGAAATGTCTCTACGAAAATGCCAAGCCCCTCTCATCCACGACGCTGACTGCAATCTCGACCTCCCTGCATCATACACATCTGCGCCATCTCTGCAGCCATTCTTCACAGATCAGCAACAGAATCCCCCTCAAGTTCTATTCCCCTCAGATCTCCGGTTAGTATTGTTCAAAGCGAAAGTCTACCAGCAGCTATACTCTCGACCCAGTTTGCAAGCCTCTGTGGCCACGCGGCTTCGTGTGATCCGAGAACTAGACCACGAGCTTCATGAGCTCAAGGCGCAGCTTCCTGCTAGTTACCAACCGGAAACCGTTTTCGAGACAAGCACGAGCCTCGGCCTCTCAGATGCCTCTGCTCACGGTCTCAATATCCGGGCAGTCACCGTTCACTTGGAATATTATCACTGTTTGACGAAGATCCACGGAGCTAGTCTTGTCGGTCACGATGTGACCGAGGAATCATCCGCTCCTTCGAGTCTGGAGTTGTGTTATCAGGCTGCGCGGTCGACTCTTTTGTATCTGAGTCGGATGCCATTTCTTATCAATGAAGAAACTTTCTGGTTCGTTCACTCTTTCTCTTCTTCCGGTAAACCGAAACCGGACACCCACACCCCCGATCCTGACATGTTATTTGAATAGGATATACGCACAATTCCTCCTAACCGCCGTACTGGCTCTGCACTACCGCCTAATCACCCTCCGCCATGATACCTCATATTCACATGAAGATCTATCCATTTTGGAAAGCACCCTCAATATCTTTATCCAGATGAAGAACAAGAACGCAGAATCCTCGTCACGTCCCTTTGCGCCGTTCATGATCACTGAGGCTTTTATTCGCTATTTGATTGATCTTTCCTGTTCATTCAATGCCTAGAGAGATAGACGTATATGCACCCGTCTCTTCGCATGGCCTCTATACCTAACTATGTAACGGCCACAACGGCCGGCCTGCCTCTCCTACTACGCGCTTCAAAGCTACCAATGCGCACTCAGTAACCGGTCCCTCGGGGCCCCAATCTTCAACACCCAGCGACGCAGCGCATCTCTTCCTTACCTAGGTCCAGTCCATACGGAGGGGACAAGGCCGCAGTGAAAATCACTCAACATTGTCTTCTAGGGCCGTGTGGAGGTTCTTTCTATCTATGTACATATATCCTGAACCTGACACGTCTCTAGTGCTCCATGGGAGCTCATAGGGCCGCGGGCAATGCGTCGGTTCTGTTGGATGTTGAATAATAATAATACTACTACTACTCCCGTCGGGGACTGCTTCTCCTACATCCATCTACATGAGCCGGAATGATCAACGTGGTACCTGTAGGGATTATACTACTGAATCGACCTCGCCATACATACCAGTGCCATATAAACTCAGATAGCACTCACCTGTCTCTTAAATCTCCAAGGCATTCGCGCGGTGACAGAACACCCTCTCTTCCTGTAGGAATTTTGGGTGCCAGGGGTAGGCTACCGAAGTGGAAGAAAATGAATGAATTGCTTGACTTATTGAAGCTTGCTTTAATGCTAACTAGGGGGTTAGAAAGGCCCTTTATATCTTCAATATCACGTGGTCTTCATGGCCGATTTCATAGCGAATTCCGCTTATTTTAATGGAACCTTCCGCTTCATATAAAGGCTTTCGGAACTTGCCTTTAGCGAGGGTTTGGCGGATTGCTCGAAGCACCTGATTCTTCTACACTTCCTTATATGTTGAATCTGAATATATATGCCACCTTTGTAAGGTAAATTAGATCGTTGATTTAAAGCACCAGAAAGAAGAAATATTGATATAGCTTCAATGTACTATATTTATCGATTATTTTATTTCCTTTTCTTTTTTTAGCCTTCATTTAGTGATCTGCCCCGGGTTCTTGAGGCGTGCCCAGGCCTACTGAGTGAGCGAAAAGCAGCGAGGGATGATGAGCATTAAAACAGAAAGAAGAAGTGAGGTAGCTGAGCTGGGTAGAGAAACAGGTACTCATCACATCCGCTATATTACCATTCCTCAGTTCATGTACACTTGTGAGTTGGTCTGCTCTTTCTTCACGAGTCTTGTCCGGCAACAGCTGCGGCACCTCTTCCTCGTCCTCGATTTCCAGCTCCTCGCTCCGATCCTCCTCTTCCACGTCCACGCCCACCACGACCACCTCTCGGAGGTGGCACCTGCGAATAGTTCTGAGGCCGGAAGTTCGGGTTGTTCTTCACGACGCCAGCCTCCGGATCAGCATCCACCTGGTTGTATCCTCCCCGTCCTCGATTCGCTCCTCCACGGCTGCCGCGGCCGCCGTTGGGTCCGCCGCGACCTCGGCCTGCGCGGTTCGAGCCATTCTCCACTTCGACGACATGAGGCCGGAAAGGCAGGCTGGTCTGCGCGCCCACTCCGTTGGAGGCGCCACGTCCGCCGCGTCCGCGACCGTTGACGCGACCATTACCCAATCCCGAGACAGCACCGCGGTAGGAGTGGCTCAATGGCGCAGGCGCCGGTGCCTCTTTCAACGGTCCTCCAAATCTAGAAGTACCGCCAACCGTCAAAGGCGTCGGTTGTGTTTGCTGCTGCTGGTTGGAAGCCGCACGAGTGTTCGCAAGCAGTTGCCGGTACGAGATGTTCAAGACCGAAGAGGCCAGCACGGTTTGACCACGGAAAGGAGAGCAGCGATCACCCAGCGTTGTGCCACTCATGAAAGACACATCGAAGACAACGTCGAGGAGAACGGCCCGCGACGTCCGTGTGAGTCCGACAACCGTGCCTCGCGTAGCGATAGGCACTTTGCCGGAATCCTGAGCGTAAACTACCCGGTCACCTAGTTTAAACGTCTGGTTACCCAAGCGTTGCTCGACGTCGGAAGGCCGAAGGAGAGCACTCCGGGGAACGCCCTTGAGCTTCTTGACCGTCATCTGAGCTTGGTTGACGCCGATCTGGTCCGCATCCTGTTCGATCAGCTTCACGATATCCGAATCAAGCTGTTCGGCTTCCAAAGGCACTCTCTCGAAGTTCTTGGCTTCCATGGATTTGAGCCAGTCGCGGATCTCCTTCATTTTCAGAAGGGCAATATCTTCGGGATAGAAATCCGTAGGCTTGTATCGGTCGTTTTGCGGGTTGCGTTGAATCCCCGCGATAAACTCGGGGAAGTTGATCATGTACTGCTGGAGCAATTCGACCGCCTTGGGGCTGAATTCCCAGCCAGACTCACCTCGCCGGGAGTATCCAAGGACCTTTTGCTTGCGCGCTTCGAACTTAAGGTTGAGACCGAGGTTCACTCGCTGCCCTTCGATATCTACCGAGAAAGAAGAGGTGATCTTGGCCAACACCAAGGGGTTCAAACGAAGGTTGCGGGCAATGGCGTACGACGGCATGTAAGGGCAGAGCCTCTCGGCGTCCCTAGCGCGCTCCCGTCCAAATTCCGGATCCCGACCCTTGACGGATGCGAGCAATCCATTCACCTTCCCTTGCTCGTGTCCGGTCACATGGACTGGCCGTCCGTAATTGAAGTCTCCTAGGAAGAATGCTCGAGATCCTTCGGGGAATTCTTGCTCAATAGGGAGGGCCTCCCGTTCGATAAAGCGTTCATCGGGGTTAATGACATCGTCGACGATCATCTGGAGCGCATAGTCCGTCTCCTGGCCTGGAATGTCCGCAAATTCCTTGATGGTGGACCCTTCTTCGGTCTTGATCAGACCCTTAAGCGGCTGCACATGCACCATGGCTTCAACGGGCCCGATGATGGTGCCAAGCCCCCGGCTGTAGGTTCCTTCGATCTTTTCTGCCTTTTTCTTCCATTGGTTGATCTGTACATCGGTATGAGGAATAGAAGCAACGTGCTGCTCACCCTCGGGTAGAATGTAATCAAACAGCTCGTCCGAAACGCGAACAACATATGCTTCCTGCAAGAAAGGATAGTTGACGTAGACTCGCTTTCCTAGCTTGGTCTTTGCAAGCTCGGTATTCGAGCGGCTTCCGGGGTCGAGGATCGTGATGACCATGCTTTCGTTGCGGCTCTCCTGCTGGAAAACGCACACTCCGTGGAAGCCTAACTGGCCAACATGGGGCAAGTACTTCAAGCTCGGGAAGCCTGCCAATGCCGCGGATCCAAGCTGCACACCATCGACCAATCCAATGTACGGCTCCAGGCCGTCCATGGTAGGCAGATCGAAAATGTTCTCGATACAATGGCAGCTAGGAATATCCGGGAAGATGCCCGGAAGCGACGAGGGATAAACGTACTGCACATCTGGCGAGTAAGTGAACTTCAAACTGGCCCCGAATCCATTGCGCGCTTTTTCTTCCGGGGTTAATAGATGTTCCTTCGTTTTCAGCGCGTCCAATAGGCGGTCTTGATCAATAAATGGAATCTTGACCACGGCTTCCCACTCCATCTTTTTACCGTTCATATCCAGCTCAAAGTCGCGCGGATAGAAATCAATGATTGGTGACTCCTCCGACGTCATCAATTCCCAGTACGCCTTCGGCACGGTTTTCTTACTCCGATCAGGCAAAACCCCCATAAGCTGCTCGTAAGGCTTGAAAGGTCGGCCAAGCTTGAAGTTCGTGTCTGCCTTCAGTCCATTTTTCACGTCTGAAACAGGTCAGCAATTGCATTTTGGGGGGAAACTTCGGTTGAAAAAGGAAAGAGTATGAAAACCCACCGGAAATCATTGGGGCATAGTGAAACCCGAAGAACCACGGCCAAGACGCAATTCCCCTGTAGTAATAGTATAGAACCCATTGCAAACCTTGCACATAGTTCTCCGTGAGTTTTCGCATTTCTTCGTGATTCTCCAGACCCCACCCAAACTTCGTCACGTAATATTTGTCTTTCCACTCCTGGAACTTCTCTTCGTATTTCTTTTCGGCTGCTTGCTGAGCTTCCTCGGGGGATATCTCCTGCACCTTGGCGTTGTCATACTTGCGAATGATACGCTGAACGGCCATCGAGGCCTCCTCGTCTTCATCTTCGCTGTCATCATCATCTTTGGCGGGTAGCTGCACCCTAATGAACCGTTCTCCATGGTCGTCGGAGACAGTGGTCCACGGGAGCCGCAGGTCATCTGCAAGCTGCTCAATAAACTTGCGGTCGCGGGCTGGGAGAGTGGGAGGGAAGTCAAGCGGCTTCGTATCTGCTGCCTTTTCAGGTCGGTTCAGAACATACTTCTTGACATCCTTGAATAGATTCTTCTGGGCCGGTGTGATGGCGAGACCCTTGGGTTTCGCCTGAGACTCGGCATTTTCTTCAGCGCCATTCTTCTTGGCCCGAATCCATTGTGCATCCGAGTATTCGGCCTCGAAAAAGCGAAATTCCACATCGCTCAGGCCATCTAGAAGCACCCCAAGTCGTTCCATGTTAATCACACCTCCTTCGTTGATGTAGCCACCCATCTTGGGCAAAATCTCTTTGTAAATCTTGAACATCAATGCCAATGCGCCCTCATTAATATGCAAATTCGGCAGGTTGGGAAGGAAATCATTTCCCACAAAGAAAGCCATCAGAATAAAATCGTCGATAACCCGTTCCATGTCAAATGGGAAAGCCAAAGCGCCCTCTTTCTCCAGCTCTTGAAATTCTAGCTCCAAATATTCTCGGACCAGAGACAAATGTAACAAAAAGAAATTTTGATGTTCCAACTCCTTGGGCTTTTTCTGGACCTGGCGTCCAAAAGTGACCTCCTCACGGAGCAGGGAAAAATGGGGGTCGTGACTCAAGAGACCTAACATGATGAGGTCCGCATCGAGGCCGTAAAGACAGTGACGAATGTTGGGATCATACCCGGGCTGTGCTTTCGCATGCCGAATGTATTCCATGATCTTGTGTTCTCCTTCTCCTGGCGTTTCGTGGCCCGAAAGCACAATCTCAACACCTTGCCAATCCTTGTCCTCCGAGATCTTCTTGTTTATGAAATACTTCAATTGTTCGGTCAATTTCGCCATGAACTCCGTTCCAGGTGTGATACAATTACTATCGAACGGATCCTCCTTGGGCATCTCAATGCCCTGACTGATGGCCTTGTCCTTCGCTACCTCGGCGTCTAACGCCGTCCGGAATCGTCTTGCGCGTTGTTGGTTCATTTTGGCGCGAGGAGCGACACCGTCCACCGCCATGAAGAAGAGCTTTTTCGGCTTGATCTTTCCATACAGATGCTCGATGTAATTGAAAATCGCAATGAACATTTTATCTTCCGTCATGCGGAAAGTCGGAGAATCGCTGTCTTTGTGTGTACAGTTGTGAATGATACCGTTCATGTCAAGGTACAAATTGTCGAATTCGGGTATCCGGTTCTCTGCGATCAGGGTCGAGATGGACGGATACCGCTCGCTCAGCCATCGGAAGAATTTAGGAACACCCATGGTGACTCGAGAGTAGGAAGAGTAAGAAAAACTTTCGAATACCACACTAGGAAAACAAATTATTCAAGCAGCGGATGCGTCGTTCGTCGTTGCGATGGTCGTCGAAGTCGTCAGAATCCTAACAATGAAGAACCCAAGCTCCGAAGGCAAGATAGTGATGCGGACGTGGGCTGAAGGGAATGACTGCAAAATGCTCAAAGTACAGTCCCAAGCGGAACGTGAAAGGAAAGGAAATGATCCAATTAAGAATAGGGAAACCTGAACGGGAGGCGACGAGGCCTAGTAATTCGTGAGGGAACAGTGACTATTTTCAAGAGGGAAGAGAAAGAAAGAGGGTCAAGTGAGGTCAGCGGAGTGACTCGAGGTCTTCCCGGTTCTGACTAAGTCCAATTAGCTTTGACAGCCTGAGGCCGCCGGGTCGAGTGACGCTGCCAAGCCTGTTTGGCCCAAAGAGGACTAGCCCTTCGTGGGCGGTCATTAACGCGCTGCCGGCAGGAAAGTCGCGTTTCTGAGCAGAGCTCGACCGCAGCTCCAAGTCCTGCCACCCTTTACGTTGACGCCGGCGCTTCTCTCACAGACCCCTATTGTAACACTCCCCGTGTTACTTACTTATCGCTCCTGATCTAAGTTTCTCAACTGCTGAACTATTCTATCTTGACTTCGGTTCCTTCAATCAGCAACTTACTCCAGAAAATCATGGAGCCCTACGAGGATGGTGCGATCCCCGACATCGTCTGTCGCGCGAATATTCAACTCACCTTTCTTTTGCCCTAGGTTTCATTGAGGAGCAGGAAGAGCAGGAGGAGGAGCGTACTGAGGAGAAGATCATCAATGAAGGTATTTAGCCCTGATCTACCCTATCTCAGATCGGGCATGGATGCTAAGAAAGTTTCAAAAATCAGAATACAAAACATGGAAGAAGAATGCGCCGTTCTTGTATGATATGATTCTCAGCACAGCTCTGGAGTGGCCCACTCTCACGACACAATGGCTACCCGACAAGCAAGAGTATGCGCTTTTCCCTTGCCTCTTACGAATCACTCTCAAGTCTGACGTGAACCCAGGGTGCCCGATAAACCGTATTCCACGCACCGCCTGTTGATCGGTACACATACGTCGAGCGATGCGCAGAACTACCTGCAAGTTGCTCACGTGCAGCTCCCTAACCCGACCACTCCCAACCCAGACGACTACGATGAGGAGCGCGGAGAAATCGGTGGCTATGGCGGCAGCTCCAAGAAAGCGCCTATGGAAATTAAGTTCAACATCGTCCAAAAGATTGACCACAAGGGCGAGGTCAACAAAGCTCGGTATCAACCACAAAACCCTAATGTGATCGCCACGATGTGTACGGACGGGAGAGTCATGATCTGGGATCGCTCAAAGCACCCCAGTTTGCCCACCGGCACCGTGAACCCCCAGATGGAACTTTTGGGACACACCAAGGAGGGTTTCGGTCTCAGCTGGAGCCCTCATGCTACAGGCCACCTCGTAACGGGTAGTGAAGACAAGACTGTCCGACTCTGGTAAGCCCTAACGAGACCCCCAATCCAGCCTCGGAGAACCCAATGTTGACCATTATCAAAAGGGACTTGACGACGTTCACGAAGGGTAACAAGGCCCTCAAGCCTACTCGTACTTACACGCACCATTCCTCGATTGTCAATGATGTCCAGTATCACCCCCTGCACTCCTCCCTCATTGGAACAGTATCCGACGACATTACCCTTCAAATTCTCGACATTCGAGAGGCAGAGACGACCCGGGCGGCTGCATCGGCCGAGGGTCAGCACCGCGATGCGATCAATGCCGTCGCTTTCAACCCCGCTGCGGAAACTGTCCTTGCGACTGGTTCAGCTGATAAAACGATCGGTCTTTGGGATCTCCGTAACCTCAAGACCAAGCTTCACGCACTTGAATGCCACAACGACTCGGTCACCTCGATCTCTTGGCATCCGTTCGAGGAGGCCGTTCTGGCTAGTGCCAGCTACGACCGGAAGATCATGTTCTGGGATCTAAGCCGAGCGGGCGAGGAGCAAACTCCTGATGATGCCCAGGATGGACCACCCGAGCTGTATGTGATCTGGCTTATTCTACAGGACCTTTGAATCGATCGCTAACTAAATTTATCCGCAGGCTCTTCATGCATGGTGGACATACCAACCGAATCTCCGACTTCAGCTGGAACCTCAACGACCCATGGGTTCTTTGCTCCGCTGCCGAAGACAATCTACTACAGGTCTGGAAGGTTGCTGATGCAATTGTTGGCAAGGATCTGGAAGACGTTCCGACTGAGGAGATTGAGCCTTGATTGATTGATGCCCATATTGTTCAAAGAAGGTTTTGATACCTGTCGGCTTGAGGTCTTTTGTATTAATTTGTTACAAACTTACTGCGACGAGTGACAAAATATTAAAATTTTGAGCGAGTACTTGTTCTCGCATCTTGTATCTGCCGGTCTATCCTATGCTCACAGTAGTCTTTCGGTGTTGATTTATCTAATGACAATGTCTATTTCCATGCAACCCATATCAGGGAACAGAGACTTATAATTTGGAGAGTTTGCGGTTGAGCGCGAGATCAAAGACTTCGCCAAGCCGACGCAGCGTCTCGTTAGATATCTCTGTCATTTGTTAGCACAATGTGAGAAGGACTACTTCCTGTGTCATTGAAATTTATCAGAGAACTTACGATAATGCACCACTATCCTCGTTTCAGACAGTCTCAGGCCTTTCTGCCTGCCGATATCAGCTAAATCCGTCGGCTGCAGTCCTGCTGATTTGATATCAACCCACACCATATTGGTGTGAACTGGATACATCAGTTTGCCGCCCCTGCTAGTCCACATATTTGCTATCTTCTGAGCCTTGACATGGACATCCCTCAACTTGCCGCCACCATTGGGCTCTGGTCCGAAAACTTTCTCTACGGCAACTCTGGCTGCTGCCGAGATAATTCCTGCCTGGCGGATTCCTCCGCCAATTGATTTACGGAACCATCGCGCCTTGTCAATAAAGCGGGTTGGTCCCACGAGGATGCTGCCAATCGGTGCACCTAGGCCTTTTGAGAAACAAAGGCTCACGCTGTCAAAGAGGCTGGTATAGTCGGACAGCGTCCCAGCTCCCGAAACAACTGCATCCCAGAGCCTTGCCCCGTCAAGGTGGACTTTCATACCATGAGCATGAGCCCATTCGACAATCCGGCGTGTCTCCCCGAGGGGCATGACAAGTCCGTGAATGGTGTTCTCCAAACTGATTAGCCTAGTCGGACAGCGATGAATATTATCTCCCAAGATAGCATGCTCCTGGATCTCTTCCAGGGTAATGTACATGCCATTCCTGGGTTTAATTCCATAGACGGTTGCCCCCGTCCACGCACTGACCCCTCCAGATTCAGATCGAAGGATATGCGCTCGATCATCGCAAAGAACCGAGTATGGGGCTTCGGTCAAGTGGCTTCGAATAGCCACTTGGTTGCCCATGGTCCCCGACATCACCAATAGCGCACTTTCATGGCCTGTGCGCCCGGCGATATACTCTTGAAGGGAGTTGGTCGTGCTGTCTTCGCGAAAAACATCGTCTGATAGAGATGATTTGGCAATTGCGTTCAGCATGAGCAAGGTTGGCTTGGTGATTGTGTCACCTATAGATCTCGGTTAGATGCGAGTGTCCTGCGGCGCTCATGTGGCTATCCGTCGCTCACTTCTGAGATCAAACTCCGCCGCTCCTGCTCCTTGCCAGTGGTTCGAGTTGGTCTCGTTCCAGATGGATGACATTCTGATTATGTGTCTTGGTTGAATGAGGTGATCGATAGATTCAGATGGGAATGAGAATCGTCTATATATATCAGGAAAATGCATTGCTTCAGAGAATGGAGAGAGGAGCTGTCTAATTTAGGACTATGAGTTGTCGGATGCATCGGTCTTTTCCTGACCTAGTAACATTAGGCCAACCAATCCTACCGGCGAGATTAAGACTTGCCGACCTTCCTGCAGCAGCACTCGCATGATGTGATTCTAGTTGGACCTGATACCGATCTGCCATGATAATGGATCTTATACTACCATGGGCCAGAACGAGCGATTTGAGTGCTGTTCGCTATGGAATATATAGCTGTGAGCCTTCTAATAGCAAGGACTATTATTCGATCGAGACTAACAACCTATGGAAGTCAATTGACTAGGAATTTCCCTTTTCCTAGACTTGTCTTCCAGCAGCTTAACGGCAATAACGTGATAGCTGCTTACTCATCACCCCGCCGACAAGCCTCAACGGGCGGACAACCGTGATTGGTCCATCTTCGGGCGGTGAGGCATAAGCTCCGAATCGGCGTGGGCGGGGACCAATAGGCGGCGTTGCTGATAACCTCAGGCTCCCAGGCTCTCTCCGGTGACTTTTTTTTTTTTCTTTCTAGAATATTATCCTTACTTTTTTTTTATCGCTCATCTGGTGACCATGTCTCTTGCACTGTGATTGATTCTTTCTTAAATTGTTTTGTGTTTCTGTTCCCATCATCGTCTTGTTTCAATAACCACATCCTTCCTGCCTTCCGTCTCGAATTCCCATTTCCTCTCGTCTTTCTACGCCCCCACCATGGGTTCTGGATCCCCTCCCCCCACGGGCCCCAAGCCGAAATCTGCGATTCCATCCCGTCTGTTGAACGGCGGATCTCCTCTCCAACCTTCTCTGCGCAATCGTGATGCTCGTGAGCGTGAAAGCCTGAATTCTTCTATCATGTCCTCTTTTGCCCCCCGCATTCCGGTAGAGTTTGACTCGCCCGAGTCCAGCGCAACACATGAGTCAGCGGACCTTTCTGACAGCCGGGTCGGCAGACCGGCTGCGGCGAAGTAAGCTATTCCTGCGCAAATGCTCTTGCATGAACCATGTGCTGACCTGGAGGCAATCGCAGACCGGTCCTGAACGATCCTGCCCGCGACCCTAGAGGCGAAACCGGTCCGTTGTCGCCGCCTGTCCCGAGCCGTCCGGACAGCCCTTATACGCAATTCCCTCCGATTGATTTCGACGGACTGAGCTGGCCTTGTAAGTGATGAATGGTCGATCCGATCCACGGCTGTTGTTGTTACCTCTATCTAATACGGTTTTGTCCGAATAGGCCCCGGCACGAGGGCGCGGTTGGAGTCGTCCCCGGAACAAGAGGAAGAACGAGTTCAGAAGCTGGCAGGTGCCGTGAAGACAATCTTGGAATGCGTGGGAGAGGACCCTGACAGAGAGGGGTTGCGCGAAACTCCCGAAAGATATGCCAAGGCCATGCTGTTCTTCACCAAAGGTTATGAAGAGAATGTGCGGGACCTTGTGAACGGCGCTGTGTTCCACGAGGACCACGACGAGTTGGTTATCGTCAAGGACATCGAAGTCTTCTCCCTATGTGAACATCACATGGTCCCGTTTACCGGAAAGGTAAGAAAGATCTCGCCGGAATTCGGGAATGTCTCATTAATCACATGTCTGGGCAGATGCATATCGGTTATATCCCTGATCGTCGGGTGCTGGGTCTCTCCAAGCTGGCTCGTCTAGCAGAGATGTTCTCGCGACGACTTCAGGTGCAGGAGCGGCTGACGAAACAGGTCGCTCTGGCCATCTCGGAGGTCCTCAAGCCTCTTGGCGTCGGTGTTGTGATGGAATCTTCGCATCTCTGCATGGTGATGCGCGGTGTCCAAAAGACGAGCAGTACGACCACCACAAGCTGCATGCTTGGGTGCATGCGGTCGAGCGCAAAGACTCGCGAGGAGTTCTTGACTCTCCTGCATCGGAGATAGACCTTTCTTGCCCTTCACTCTGTCTGCGATAAAATACTTGTTACCCCGTTTTAACATTGGTTGGTATTAATGAGTTTCACGGAGTTTTGGCGGTTCACCTTTCAACAGGTTTCTTGGGTTTGGCATCTTGTTTCTTTTACGCCATGTGCTTGGAATGTTTCCTTGCCGATTTTGTTTACGACACATCTTCTTATTACATATTCAAAGACTCCCCGTACACATCTTTGATTTTGCATGATACTTTGTGGTTTTGGGGGCATTTGCCCCTATTTTTGGAATGACGACGATCAAAAGAATTCTTCAACAACTATATCACGGGTGATTCAACACCCGGTTACCCAGCAAGAATAAGTGACCAAGCTTGGTTCTTGAGTCTAATTCTGTTTAACTAGAAAGACATTTTTATAGCTGGACAATTACAGACTACCACATCAACTTTTTGGCATACAGATTGACTTGGATCGGTACTCTATCAAGGGAAGAAGGAGAAGAAAAGGCAAGGCAAGTGAAAAGTGAATAGTAGATAACCTGAAACCCCAGTGATGAGCAGCCTGAGCCATGGCCACCAGCAAATTATGCGGCCCCTGACCCACCACTGGAACAATTCACTGTTTGTGATTTGAACAATGCATTTGTGATAACAACAATGCAACTAGGAGGGGGGATTCCTACTGCTGCTTGTCGTTTTCACCAATGACATAAGCTACCATATTGGTTGCGAAACGCTACCTACTCACTGACTTAAAAGGACTTCTCCAGCAATTTCTTTTCCCCTCCTCCTACGGCTATAAATAGGTGTTACCTCTCTTATACCACTGCCCTTTAACGACCCTCACTCTTACCTTGGACTTACAACCATTTAACTTACAATCAACTCACTTTCTCAGCTCTTCTCCTACAAAGACCTTCTCTTACGTACGAGAACCGCGAAAGATCCTCTTTCCTTTCTGGACAGCATCTCCCAGGTAAGATCATCTTGTCTACTACCGTGTTGAATCTCCACCATGGCTCCTGTCAAGAACAACAAGGGCAAGGCTCCGGTTACTGATGGCCCAGCTGCACGTACCAGATCTGTCACCAGAAACCAGGCGCCAGAAACCTTGCCTGCAGCTACACAGGCGTTGCGCAGGTCGCGGGCACCCAGACGCGATACCAACCCTGACACTCCAGCATCATCTGCATCCGGGCAAAGGCCACAGGCTCGTTCTGCAACGGCACAGACAACCAGACCGACCAGGTTAGTCTTGACGCACCCAAGTGGTCAACCAGAGAGTTCTGCTGATGCTGAAACAGCCGATCCGGAAACTTCTTCTCCAACTCGGTCGCAAGCCTCGACAGCTGAGTCTGAAGACCAACCTACAGGACAAAGGCTTATCTTGAGAAAGCCAAAGCCTCCGGTAACTGGACCTGATCTATGTCAAGAGATATCTAGGGAGCTTCAGGCTCGGTCACGTGTAATCACATCGCCGGACACCCTGAAACTGGAGACAGAAATTCAGCGAGGCGTGGAGTTATTCAGAGGAGCTATCGCTAAACTCAAGAGATCCCACAAAAATCTGCGCGAAGGTGTGTTTGAGCTTCGTGAACGCCTAAGACGGCTGGATGACCAAAGTCTCACTCCTACAAAGACGGCGGCCGAATTCCCATCAGTGAACACCCCCAGAGTCAGGACCCTAAGGCAAACAACTCAGGATATCAGAGCCCAAAGAGTCGCAACACAAGGTGCGCCAGGGAAGAAAGCAGCCAAGGCAAAAAAGCCTCGTGCGAGAAAGACACCTACTCCGACGCAGGAAAGGTCTTCGCCTGAAACAAGTCAGACAATGGCAGAGACTGGACATGATCTAGGCACAATGACTAGCTTCCTTTCTGCGGACGAGAATAACGCCATCGAATCCCTAGTCCAGCTCTCTCAGAGTGCTCCCATCGTCTTCGAGAGAAACCCGGAAGATGGAAATACCTCCAACGATCGTGAAGCCAACGTATTCCAGCCACAGCCTCAACCTGGACCCGCCCAAAGTATGGGAGCACTAGCTGAAACGAACCGGTGCGATCAACTGCAGGCTTACCTCTATCATCAACAAAGGTTGGCGGGTATCCCTCCGGAGCAAATGATTTCAATGTCAGGCGAAATAGGTGCTCCAGCTCGAGGAATGAGTACTGAACAGGGAAGACCTCAAGGGCCTGTTAATAGGCCTGAGAATCCATGTGTGGTGCAGTTCTCTTCAGAAGGTGGAGTTATAGCGCCAATCATCCCCCCTGCGCGGTACGAAGGTGTGCTACCCTTTCCAAGCTTCAGAGTTGATCTTCCGACTAATGAGCAGTCAGCGGCGGAGGCCTTGGACCTGAACGAAGAGATCTATGGCCCAGGCGGAAGACCAGATAGGTCCGAAGAACGTGCAATCCCTGTGGGTGACTCACTGGACGATTTCTTAGATCATCCAACCTTGTTTGCTAACAGCTCTCAGACACGGGCTACAGAGGAAGACCCAGGAATTTCTGGAGCTATGGGCCAAGAGTCTTTTGATGACATGGAGGTTGATCAGGGAGAGAGCTCGGCTGAACCAATTGTAAGTTGAACCGAAGACACGGTACTAGACAGGGTGCTTAGCTCCATCGACCTAGACGCAGGCTGGTTCTATCCAGAATCCGCACCGCCAAACAAAGCGACACCAACGGATTCTACCCAAACCGACCTGTGACTCCCCCCATCGTCGATCGTCAAACACGGTTAGGGCTTCTCGCCCCCCCCGGAGCCATGCACCGAAGCCCATCCGCAATCACCCCCACAATGGGTTTGATATTTTGGCAGCTTTCACCGACAACCTCGAGATGGCTTGCATGCTCGCCGAACATCTAGAGCCCACCGACTTACTCAATCTATACGCATGCTCGAATAATTGGAACGCATTCATCACGACATACCCCGAACTCATAATTCTTACACGATCAATCAAGCAAGCACCCGAATCCGCTCGCGCATTTCCCTTCCGTTGTTATCCCCTTTTATGTAAACCCAAACCCAGCCCCAAGAATGAACTTGGCCCCAGTTTCCCCTGGCTGTCCATGATCATGGACCGCGAGCGTATCGTCCAATCAATCATGCAATGGATGAGACGGACGAGCTACGAAGTCCCGACAGGGAGCGGCACCGCGATCAAAAAGCTCTGGTTCCTCATGGACATACCCGACACGCGGCGGCGGAAATGGACGGTCCGAAATCCACAAATCTGGAGTGACATGGATCTGTTCCTGGCCGGCCTCTTCATGATGCAGATCGACTCGGCGCTCCAAGACGAAGACGAAGACGGGAACGAGCTCGGCGCGATGCGTCGTCTCCTGATGGCTCAAAAGAGCCTGTCGGTCCTGTGGGGTGTGTTGAGCGGCGAGATCTGGCAGTCCGAGCTCGAGGTCGTCCAGTCATATATTCGCTGGCGGTACGAGCCTCTTCATCACGAGCGCAAGATGCAGAACATCCTAGGCGTTCCAATAGCAGAGGTCGGACTGCTTCAGTACGAATCGTATGGTCGACACGGGCAAACTGACAACAAACTGCGCCGGCCCGATTCACTCGTCCTCGGGGAGTTGAAGCGCCGGGAGCTTGATATCCCGAAGTTGTATCGGGAAGCCCTCGCGTTGGATGAAGGGGGCCTGTCCATGGCTGATGACCACTTTAGATGGGACATGGCCATAAAGGTTACAATTGAGGGCAGTGGGATCGATTGGCGGGATGCAGTCAACTTGGATCGCCCGAACATTGATTGATCGGTTGTAGGTAGCGATTTATCGTCAGTGACGGGAATGGGTTGAATGCAAATCTAGGGCCTGGGCCCGGCCCTCCAATAGCATTCTTTGCGCCCCCATTCGGAAATGTTGTCACGCCGTTGCTCCCCATTGCTCCTCATGTCCACGGGTAGAGCCCCCTAAAATTAAGAAAAAGAAAGTTCGAAAAATCAACTATTAATTCTTTCTTTCATTTTCAGGAAAAAACTTAAACGCAATATTAGACTACGCTCTTTCACTGCAATATATCAATAGTAATAGGTAGGGTATCTCCGTTGCTGCCCTCTTGATGGAACTTATAGAAGCCTTCTTGATGCAATCCATTTATATCTCAATCAAAAGATATAATACGATCTCACAATCTAAATGAAATTAGACTGAGAGAGACGAAAACTTTTCTTTTTTCTTTGTATGTACATATAAACAGCAAAAATTTTTATTTTTGGATATTTGTATCTAATCTACTTAGTGAATGACAAAGAGGGGGAATTGAGCGCCAAGCAACAAACATCCCTGTTTGTATCGACGCTTCCTTTCATCGCGACCTCTTTCAACTTTCTTGAAACTCCTTGCATGTGTCGGGGTTATAAGAATTGATCTCTTCCCGTTCTTTGGCATTGAATATCTCTTCACCACTATCTTACCTTCCAATCAACCAACATGAGCAATGATACAACAACAACTTCACTATCTGACACTGACGCCGCAGAATGGAATAGAGAACTTATACTCGAATTCCAGGCCGCGTTGGAGAAGGATCCAGCGGCGGACCTGATCTTAATGTTCCCTGACTCATATATCGAAGCACATCGACATGCTCGAAACAGTCGGGTGTCTTATCCTGCAAGTATCAATTATCGTGAATTAGACGATCTTTATGACACTCTAGGAGACGAACCAGAGATCAATCTACTATCAGCATTCTCACCGGGCTATTCTCGCCGAATCAACCGACTGACAAAGGCGACTCCCAAAACTAAGCGAGAGCGTGAAAAAGAAGCTGAGCAAACATCAGGTCCAGAGTTCTGAACACGCCTTGAATGGGCGGAGACTGCCACTAATTGTCTATCCAGTATCCGAGAAAGTGATACCTTTGCTTGCGCAGTACTCAACGCAGGAGGATGAGTCGATCGGTGATGAAAAAACACTCGTATCGGCCTTGACAAAGCTCATTTGGGAGTCACCAAAACTCTGGGAGAGCCCCATCAGAGGCGTGGTGGTGAAGTGTAGCGAGGATATCATTGCCAAAGTCATAACAGGAAACAGAGACTACACCGAGTACACCAGTATGCAATACCTTATGAAGCAGGCGCCCGATATTCCTGCCCCGAGACCTCACGGACTGATAGCGTTCGGCCCCTTCCGCGTCATATTCATAACATACATTCCCGACAAAACTTTGGCTCAAACATGGCCTAGCCTATCGCATGACAACAAGGTCTCCATACAACACCAGTTGGATGGTATATTCCGCCATTTGAGGACAATCCGGCAGAGTGACGGTGCTCCACTCGGTGGGGTTGGTGGGGAGGGGGTGCACGAGCTTCGCGTCGACGAATGCGCCTCGTTTAAGGGTATCACGACCGCGAAAGAGTACAATGACCTACAGTTTTCCGCTCGCCATCATAGCAGTTCAACTTATATCAGTCTTCTCCGCTCATTTCTGGAACACGACGCTTCGATATTAGAGCATGGATCCGTCTTCACTCATAGCGATATTCGGACTACTAATATCATGGTGAAACAAGACCCTAGCTCCAAGGATCAGTAGTATATTGTTTCTGGGATTATTGACTGGGAGAATAGTGGCTTTTACCCGCTTTATTATGAGTGTACTGCATTGTCACGTACTCTGAGTTTGGTGGATGAAAATGACTGGTATCTTTATCTGCCAGAGAGTGTTTCGCCGTTGAAGTATCCTGTATGTTGGCTGGTCGATCGGCTTTGGGGGATACATCTTAGGACCGCATGAGTTGCTAAGGTTTTAGGAGATTGCATTTTATCTCATAAGCAATGGATGTAAATATCCTAGATTAATGATGTAATTTGAGCAGACATGGTCGAGAGTGATCGTGTATTGGGGACATTATAGATTAGGAGAACTCGTAGCTACAAGATCCGAAGTGGGTCAGCGATTTTTGGCCTGAGGCATAAAATGCTGACTGGAATCACGTGTCTGAGTGCCTTGTTGAGGCGGCCGGCGACCTTCACCTCGTCTTCCTCCGCCAACCAGCCTACCGACACATAAGATACCTGGAGGGTCTCTTCGTGGGCGTTGACCTCCACCAAGACGCGATGATGGCTGGATTCTACTTCTATAGCCTGTTCAGGATTCCTGGCTGTGTCCGCCCTATGTCAACATCACCGTCGTGACAGATCGCCGAGTTGGATTCCCGACTTCCTAGCTAATCCGCATCCATCCCCACCGTCTACGTACACGTCATGGTCCATCACTCTACAGTCCCATAATCTACAGGTTCCTGGCAGACAATGATGCTGGACATACATTAAGCCACTACGTTGTTGATGATTACCCCGAATTGTTGTCCCCTCTCCCTCCTGCAACTAATTGTTGACCTTGCGGTGCGACCGTTGTGCCCGATCCGGCAAATTGTCACCTTGCTCTCGTCAGGTACGTCCGCCACGGGATCTACTGTTCTGGAGTTTTCTGGATTATGGATGACTGCGAGGCGTACTAGCATGGTGGTATGCAGCTACAACAGTCTGGGTCGTCGGTCTATAGCTTGCGAATATTGGTAGATGCCAGAGCTGTTTTTCTCTCTAGGCTTATCAGTTCCCCCTACCCGGGTCTTGCTTCCACTTGCCAGATGAGGGTCGCTTCCACCTTCTTATCGCGCATGTTGCCGATTTGTGGGTATCAACCTACTTTTATCTCCCCCCTGTTGTTTGCAGTAAATGCAGCCTTCGTCGTTCATAGTCCCTGCATATCTTTCATGCCGGACAGGACAATTGTTTGTGCCATTGGCGGCGACGCCACAAGGAATCAATGTTGCGCCCGATCTTTCAGGGGCCTCAGCAAGCGACAGGTTAAGGCTGTACGAAGTACTTTGCACATTGATGCCGTATTCGATTGGCCTTAATATGCATCCACACATACAGTGCGACCGGAATTTGATTCGTGATAATCCTGATCATCACGTTGCGACCGTGGATTAATTTCGCCGCTTAAAGTCAAGCTACTACTATTGGACATTCGACTTCAACGGCGACTCGTGGAAGCTGAGATTGGTACGGCCTCGGCACTGACAGCCTTGATTTTATCCAGCGTTCCTTGACGATTACATCGCGAGCGTTTATTGCTTCCCGTAGACTAGCTCTTTTGCGTTCTGTGTTTATTATTTCTGTTTTCTCTGGAAGAATCTCCAACGACAGGCAACCCGGAGGCAAGGGGCGTCAAAAGGTGGGGGATGAAGCATGAGCAGCGAGCCAAGAGGAATCCTCGCACCTCAACCTGCCTCAGTGTCACTGCATCTCTCTTTTGAGATTGAGACAGAGAAGCAGGGAACAGTGAAAGCAGCACCTTTAATGACCAGACACCAGAAAAAAGAAATCGGCTCGTCTGGTCCCAACCAGCCCGGCTAGCATAGGCGATGAAGCCAAGGCCGACACTATGAACCCAGCAGAGGGGCAAAAGAAAAAGAAACAAAATCGAAAAAGAGAAGGGTTGTGGTACTATGCGTACTCACATATTGTTGTCACGTTGGACGAGGATGAATAGTCATTCTCCCGGAAAACGAGGGCAAAAACGGTGATTTCCATCACCGGCTCCCCCAGGCCATTCGTAGTAGAGCCGCACTGACAGCGCGGGTGAAGGGCCAAATCAACAGGCCTCCGTCGACTATTTCGCCAACTGCTCCTTTTGCTTGTTGCTGGTCCTGGGTTGATCCAGTTCCAAGTTGGAGTCACCCGCCACTGACTGGTTATTGTTCACGGGGGTCTTATTGCCTGCCTTCCCCTTCCCCCTCTTTCGGTGTAGTTCCCCCGGTCGCCCTTCACCGCGCGGGTAATGGTCACTTAGTATGCCTTAAAAAACGAGGGACAAAAGAGAAAAAGAAAAGAAAAAGAAAAAGAAAAAGAAAAAAAAAGGGAAGAAATAGAGCAACACAACCTACAGATCAAGGTTCTCGAGGTGCGTCTTACCCTCTCCCCTTTCAAAAGAAAAGGCTCTTGTCTCTTCGGTTTGTTTTCATTTTCTTTCCTTTTTTCTTTTTATTCTTTTCTGTCCCCTCGAAGTTAACGCTCGACCCTTCTTCTCTCCCATCTAGATTCAACGCATGCCGGAAAAACCAGACTTCCGCTCCACCCAGTCGCCCTCCCGCCAGAAAGACTTCCTTGAGAAAGAGAACGCGGCGATACACGCTCTCGCCGACTAAGCCCGGACGATAGGCTCCACCACAGTTCCCCTCGACTACCCTTTCATGCGCATCCTTCCGTTCTCGAGTGGACCAGTTCTTCTGATCCCCCGGGACCTTCTTCCTTTTCTTTTATCGAAAACCTGATGCAGTTGAATCGGTTTACATGGCTGGGTCCCGTAGGAGTCCGGTGTTGAGAGAGCAGTGGAGAACCACCGGCGACACTAGAGACCAGAGAGATCGGGAACGGCACAGGCCTCGAGGTTCACACCGCGACAGGGGAGGGAAGCACGGAAATCGTGACAGAGACCGCCGTCGTCGACCTAAGGACGGTAGACCAGGTCCTCCATTTCGGTCGCCGCCACCGCGCTCGTTTCCTCACCCCGACGACGACGAGCGTCGTCCCCCTCGTGATTTTTCTCCTGGTGCCGCTTCCGCTCGTGGCTCTCCTGGTCCCTCTCACTCCGAAATAAAACACGGCCAAAAACCACCCTTTCATCGTTCGCCTCACCAGGCTGAGTTCTCAGACCTGGATCCCATCCGCCCTCGGGAGGCCGAGAGACCGACCGAAAGAGATTATCGAAGAGAGGACTCGCCCTCGGCACCGCCTCCAAAACGCAAGAGAACTCGAAGCCCGTCCCCAGGTGGCCCTCCTCGTCATCCCAGCCACCCGTCGCATCGCTATCCCGGTGACGACTTTGACCGAGGTTTCCCATTCAAGAAGCGTGGACGTTTCCCGGGTCGTGGTAGATCTGGTCGAAGATCTCCACGACGGGGTAGAGAGCGGCGTAAAAACGAAGGTGGACGACGACCCTCCCCCCCTCGTCCCAGACGCTCCAAGTCCCCCGTTCGTGGAGGCAAGTCTTTCAATCCCCGCCGGCGTTTCCATAGTCCTCGTCCTCAAGACGACGTCGAGGAAGGGTCTCGATATCGATCCGTATCGCGCCATTCCGTTCAGTCAGGCGATTCGAGATTTTCCTACGGTTCTCGACGCGACTCCGTCACCATGAACCCAAGCAGACCGGCCCGTTCAATGACGGGAGACTCTTTCCGGTCTCCTTCCCCATCTCGCCCGGTTCCAAGCTTTAATGCTGATTATGCTCCTGCTCCTGCGGAGGGCGATACATTGCGTGAATCGCACGGAAGGCGGCCATCAGATGCACAAGGCGGCCAGAATTCCCGCCCATCCAGACCACGTGCTGACTCGAGACAATACTCGGCGTCGCCGCAGTATGTGACGCCTACTACCTCATATCATGGTTCTCCCCAACCCACATCCCCTTACTCTGCCGGTCGGGGTGGCTGGAATGGCCCGCAGCGTTCATACCATGGGCAATCGGGGTAAGAATTTTACTTCCCCCCCGTCATCCTTGTTTGAAAGAGAGAAAGGTTCCGTCTTTCTAGGTGATGCTAATTCTTCGCACATATAGTCATACGTCACCGTACAGATACGCCCCGACTGGTCCCCAAAGCCAGTATCATCAAAATTCCAACTCATACAATTCTGGCCCGTCCTACCGTGGAGGATATCGTGGTAACCATCACAACCACGGTGGCGACCGTCGATTCTCCGGGGCTGGTCATTCAAACTACGGGAATGGTCCTTCCCCACGTGGTCGGGGCCATTTTGGGAGCTTTTCACGAGGCGGCTCAAATGCTCGGGGTCGAGGATCCTCTCATAGCCCTCGTGCAGCGTATGGCCCGCCATCACAAAGTCCACCTCCTCCCCCGCCATCAGATGGTCAAACTCCCAGGGACACGAACGAGACCGGTAATGTATTTGAGCCTTCAAGGAATAATATGCAGCCAGAAAATGAAAACTCGAACAACGTTCCAGGGACCGGTGATTCGCAGCCGCCACCCCCCAGTACACATCCTACGGACACCACAACGCCGAGCAAAGGAGGCAAAATCAGCTTTGCGTTCAAAGCAAAGACTACACAAGCACCAGCTCCTAAACCAGTCCCTGACCTGGCTCAGAGAATGCTCGCACGGGAGCCGCCCCCTCGAGCTGCTGAACCACCTCCGCCTCGCAATCGAATGTCCGCTGCTCCTCCGCCGAAGTTCAAGCCAGAATCGAGATTTGACCGCCGTGATCGGGACCGGGACCGCCATCGCGAAAGAGACCGAGATAGGGGTAGGCCGGATCGACGAGAGTATCGCGAACCTCGCGGCTTCCGTGAACCTCGAGATGGGCGTGACAACCGGAGGGAAGATCGTCGTTTCGATAATCGTAACGAGCGGAGACGAGGAGACCGACGACAGGACTTCCGCCCTGAACGTCGGCGAGATCGCACCCCCGAGCCGAAGAAGCAACCCAAAATCATGACTCGAATGAAGCCACGCCCCAGTCTGCCCGAAGAATTCGCTAAATCTGATTCAGTCTATCACCGAAAGCCTGGTAATGAGTCTGTTATCGGTGCTGGTACTTATGGAAAGGTCTTCAAGGCTATCCATGTTTATACCCAGAACAAGGTGGCATTGAAAAAGATCCGAATGGAGGGCGAAAAAGACGGCTTCCCCGTCACAGCCGTTCGAGAGATCAAATTACTTCAACACCTACGCAATTATAATGTGGTCAGTCTGCTGGAGGTGATGGTAGAGCGGAATGAATGCTTCATGGTGTTCGAGTACCTCTCTCATGATCTTACCGGACTTATCAACCACCCAACTTTTACACTTACTCCCAGTCACAAGAAGGACCTTGCGAAACAGATGTTCGAAGGGTTAAACTATCTCCACCATCGCGGCGTTTTACATCGTGACATCAAGGCGGCCAACATTCTCATCAGTAATCGAGGCCTGTTGAAGTATGCCGACTTCGGTCTCGCTAGATTCTTCTCCAAGAGCCGCCAATTGGATTACACGAACCGTGTCATCACCATATGGTACCGGCCGCCGGAGCTTCTGCTAGGTGAAACTAGGTACGGGCCAGCGGTCGATGTCTGGAGTGCAGCCTGCGTCTACGTGGAAATGTTCACGAAAAAGGCGGTTTTTCCCGGAGAAGGAGGTGAAATAAGTCAGCTCGAAAAGCTGTACAATTCGTTAGGAACCCCGACGCGGGTCGACTGGCCGGACATTGCCGAGATGCCTTGGTTTGAACTGATGCGGCCGACGGAGCGCAAAAAGCGTGTCTTCGAAGAGGTATATGGTTTGGTCTTGTCCCCGGCGGCTCTCGACTTGGTGTCTCAGGTTTTCCGCTACGATCCTGCCAAGCGACCAACGGCGGAGGAGATCTTGAAACACCCTTACTTTGTCTCCGAGGAGCCCGCCCCGCAGCAGGCCATCGAGTAAGTCTTCATGTTCTGTCTATTTCAGATTCTTTTGACCTATCATCTGACCATTCTTTTAGCTTGGAGAACATCGAAGGTGACTGGCATGAATTCGAATCGAAAGCCTTGCGCAAAGAGAAAGACCGAGAAGCTCGTCGTGCTGAGTACCAGAAAGACAAGGAGAAACGAAAAGGCGCCCCGTCGGTTCCTCAAAGCGAACGAGATCCTAAGCGCGTCAAGTCCGATGCCGCCGAGCTGTGATATCTCATATCCCAATCTTGAGCCGACTATTTTATTCTCTCATATCTTTGCATATTATCGACAGCATCTATTGTTCCTATCAGGCTCAATCGCTGCCTCAGGAGATGCATGGACGATCTCACGGGAGCCTCGCATTTTGCCAGTTCTACAATCGGTTAGGCACATAACGTCGAAGCGACTGCTTGATTTACCTGCGAATTGGTGATTTCTTTCATTTTTATCTTGTTTCAAGCATGATGGTTGATGTACGACTTGCATGCATTTACAACTGTGGTTAAACCGGGGCGTACGGGAAGGGATTTCGTCGGCGATCGAAGGATCTTTTTTATCTTGTCTTTCTTATTCCATGGGTTATTTGACACCCCCCGACATGGTGGTCATTTAGTGTATAGATGTTTCTTTCTCCCAGTGACAAGTACCATATCATACCGTCTTGTTATCACTCTTCTTTACGTTGTATGGTTTTCGTTGTATGATTGACAATACCGCCGACGTTCTGCAACCATTCCGATTTCTCGCTCTCATGGGGATTACGCTGGGCCAGACAGCGTGGAGACTATGCGTGAAAGTCCATGTCGAGGGCCGCAATGGCGAAGGTGTTCCGATGGTACATAAGCAGACGACATGGCAACACGGGAGTTTTCATGATGAATTCATTAGGACAGCACTCCACGAGACAATGAGATAAATCAATGCGTCGACAACACCTCCGACACGGGAGGGTGAACACGACGAGAGAGAAACTAGAATAGAACCCAAACCTACTAATTATTGACAGCGTTAGCATCCCATCAAGCACGAACAGAACACAAGCATGACCACCAATCGATCCCAAAATCCACAAAAAAATCAGACTTTGCCTTTGGACCTCACGCTCGACCAGCATTGACCTTTTATGGAAAACAAAGGCAGTGTAGATAGCGGTTGAGCATCTCGGTTTACCAGAGAATGTAAATTTCTCGTCATGAGATGGAACATGGGAGTTGGATGGCAGGACTTGTGCGAGAGAAGGCTTATGGAATCGTACGCACCATTTGGGATATCGTCTCACGTCCTGGCTAGGTGCTTTGCTGGATTGCTTGGAACGAGAATTTCTCCTGTAGCCAGTAGTTTAGAGCTCAAGGCGAATGCTCAGTAAGGGAATTCATTAATCCTTAATGGCTCTAATTCGCGTCAACAGGAGACGTCGGAATCTACTGAAAGCCAATGGCGGTGCTACTAGACCATGAATGAGATGAGCAGTAACTGGCTGGTACCAATGCTACATCCGTCATCCAGGCCACACAAATTATCCTAGCTCAAAAAAAAAAAAGTCGTGGTGAAAGGGAGTGTCCCATCATACAGGTCATCACCGCATCATGGAGCCCGAAAGAGCCCTCGTGATGATGGTTTTAGAAGTGGAATTTTATTCTCGACGCACTCATCGGAATCGCCAGTGCAGTGGAAGGTGTCCGAAGAAACCTGGTTGCAGCCAGCGATGATTTGAGTTGGTGGTCTTGGGTTTGTTGAAAGAAAAGAAAGAAGAAAGAAGAAAGGAAGGAGAAGATAAAGGGTCGCGGAAAAAAAAAAGGACGCGATGGAAATGGAAAAACGATGGCGCCGGACAGGTCGGGCGGGCCTGTCGGTGATTGGTCGATGGACGGACAGGTGCAGAGCTCCATTCAGGCCAACTTCAGGCCAACTTCAGGCCAACTTCAGGCCCCGGTTCCCAGCCGTTTGTTCACTTTGTACTCCGAACTTGTCTTGCTCGACTTCTCTTGCTTCACAGTAACTTCCCTCGATCCTCTTTCTTCCCACCTCCTACATTCAATCGGATTCCTTCCCTAATTCATCTTTCTACTCATCGTCAAATCCCCCCTGACCTTATTCAGTGCTTCCAAATTGCCTCTCATCCTCCTTGGCTCGTTCCTCGTCCTTGCAACACCCCCCCACGTCTCTAGTGTTAACGTTCACGATCACGATCACGATTTCCGTCTTGAATCTTTCGATCTTGTCATAGCTTCGATTCTTTCTGCCCTTCCTCTTTTTTTGCCATATTTCTTTCGTTCCTTTGTCCTTGTTTAATTTGTGTGTGTCATTAATTTTCTTCACCTATTCTTGTGGTTTCCTGTTCCAAATTTTTTTCTATTTCAGTTTTCAGTCCTTTTTCCCGGGCATCCCCACACCTGTATATCATACGTTTCGTTTCTTTCGCTGCAGAACACCGACAACTCTCCGCTTTCCCCGTTCCTCACTGATGACCGCTCTTTTTCTGAGCTGTCTCAGTACCGACCTCCATGGATAACGCAAACTTGTGGACTCGCCGATCCAAGTATGTCATTTCCCCCCCCCCAGGCTTTTTTACATATCCATGTTTCCGCCTTTGCCTCCCAATTTGATTACCACGAAGGCTAATTGGTTTGTTTCTCTTTGTAGCACCTCTAAGCTCTCTCTGTCTATGACAGGGGCTGACGGAAAAGAGGGTGGCGCTAGAGTTGAGATTCCCCGCACGGCGAAACGCTTTGGACCGGATAGCTCCCACGGTCGATCGAATCCCTTCAACGCCCTATCTCCTCTTTCGGCCGGCGTTTCTTCCCCCTCGACCAACGCTTCGTCTGCATTCGGCTTGGGATCCGGTGCTTTCGCATCCTTCGGCGCCCCAAAGACTCCCGGCGGATCTTCCGACCTGAAAACCCCGGGCGGCGAAAAGCGCGATCCTACCTCGGAGCCGGAATTCGTGGAAAAGACCAAGAGCTCGGCTGTGCTGTCGTCGAAAGACCATCTGCTCAAGTCGACCTGGGTGATCTGGTACCGCCCTCCCACACCGAAATACTCCGACTATGAAAAGTCTACCATCCCCCTCGCGTCGATATCCTCGGTAGAGAGCTTCTGGTCGATATACGCCCACCTGAAAAGGCCCTCGCTTCTTCCCGCCGTCTCCGATTATCACATCTTTAAGAAGGGCATCCGTCCCGTGTGGGAGGATGAAGCCAACAAGAAGGGTGGGAAATGGGTGGTTCGGTTGAAGAAGGGCGTGGCTGATCGGTACTGGGAGGACCTTCTTTTGGCTATGATCGGTGACCAATTCGCGGAGGCTGGCGATGAGGTTTGCGGTGCTGTTCTCAGCGTACGGAGCGGGGAGGATGTTTTGGCTGTCTGGACCCGGATCGATGGTGGGCGAAACATTAAGATCAGGTAAGGGTTTACTGACACCTCTTCTTTGAATGGTTATTCCGAGGGAAGTTGAATATAATAACTAATGTTCTGTGCAGGGAAACGATCAAACGTCTGTTGGGCTTCCCCATCGACACCAACATCGTATGGAAGAGCCACGACGACAGCATTGCCCAACGCTCGGCCATTGACCAGGCTCGCCAGGACAAGGCCTCCGGAAACACTGGTCACCACCACCATCACCATCACCACCATAATAACAACAACAACAACAACAACCATAATAACCAACATCACTCAGGAGGCGACCGACGAAGACACACGGGCAATGAAGAATCTACGGGAGATAAAGGAAAAGGAGCGGCGTCTTGATTAATCTTGCATTCTCCGTGGCATGTTCATGGTTCCTGTATAGTACAAGAAAACCAAAAATGATTGGGATGATTTGGGGTCGGGGCATTGGGGCGAATTATTGCGTCTGATATTGGTTTTTTTGGTTCTGACATAGGGTCTTTTGTCATTTCTCATTTATCATTTTCTGGTTCCATGTTTTATGCGAGATGCCATGCACGTTTCAAGAAGAAGAAGAAAAAAAAGAAGAAAAAATCAGATCAATCGAACAGGCCGAGTATAGGATATGGCAGATCGCTGTATTCTTTAGCATTCATTCTGACCTACCATCGTAGTGACCTTCAGTAGAAAGAGTAGATGTACTGTGTACAGTACAGTCAGTGCCTACTCCCATAAAGAGCAGAAGGACGAACGCACGAAAGCGTCCAACTGATGGGGGGCAGAAAATCATCCCCCACCGCCTTTTCATCTTCCATCATCCATGCTTGCGTCGCTCTCGTTCATGCGGCATCGATTCTCTGCTCCCTCTTTCTCTCTCAATCTATGTGTCCGGCAAATGAAGGTCCTCCTGTCGACTCGGGTCGTGCGATGACCGCTATACATGCCCCTACGTGACAAACTTTCGGAGTTGCTTTCCCGCTGGACTCCTGGTCAAGCCTCTTCTCCTCCGCAGCCTGCAGCCAATTCTCCACCATCAGATGCAAGCTCCGATCAGTCGTCCGGGGGGAATGCCCTTTCGCCAATAGATACTTCGACTGCGCCGTTGAAAGCGTTGCTTCAGTTCTCGGAGGTATGGATTTATTTTTTTGATTTTTTCCCCTCGATTTTCTTCTGTGTTTTCCCTTTGTTTCTCTTCTACTTGGACTTATTTATTGGTAATTTTATTTTTGCCATTCCCCTCTTGCGCCTCTTTACTCTATCTTTGCCCCAACAATGCCCATGTCGCAACTATATTTCCTTTTTCTTTCCTTCTTTCTTCCGTAATCTTAGCAATCTCTCACACTCCTCTCATCTCGTGCACGGGCTAACCTCTGAACCTCAACCCAGTCCCCTTCTAGCTATGCCGAAGAATTCTACACCACCAAAAGACCCCGACCTGTACGTTCACTAATACGCCAGACCATTCCACGACCCGGATTAGGAATGCGTCGTTTGTAAATATGACCTATAACTATGCCGGAACGATCAGGCAATACTGACTGCAGATTCAGGCATGGGGACGAGAAGTCAATGGTCACCAAAGAGCGCGATGCCTCTTCTCTGGCGGACGAGCAGAGACTCTTCCCTTCCTATAAGCAGTACGTCACCTTACGGTCGTTAAACGGCCCCAGAATCAGGCACAGGTGTGGAGGAGCTCACATGCGATTGTCTACATTCTAGGAACAGTCCCGGCGGGGTAACGATAAAGCCGGGCCAAACAACCGTGAAACCCAAGAAACTCCAGGTAAGATTCTACGACTGCGTGGGGCTTTATTTCTCTACTTTCTTTCATTTGCCTGCATCTAACGTCTATGGTGTTTAGGGCTTTGGGAGTTTGAAACCGGTGAACACTCTGTCGGGCAGAGCCCGAGATAGCGGCCCCGTCCGCGCTCAGGGGAAACAAAGTTATCGTGGGAATAAACCGCCGGGCTTCGGGACGAGAACATTTCAATCGGATGGGATTACGGATTTTGACAGCCCAGAGAGACCGGTCAAGCGACGACGTCGAGATAGTCTGGGTGCGCCGCTCGGGAAAACGATCAGTATCTCCGATGACGATATAATGGAACAGGTGGCGCCGGAAACTTCGTCGCTTGCTGGAAGCTCGGCACGTCGGTCCTCGGTGTCCAGCCAAACGACCGGAAAAGGGAAGAGAGGGACGAAGGGAATCACAGTCGACGAGTTTCGCGAAGTGGAACGAAATGTGAGAATTCCTCGGGAGTCGCCTAGCAAGAAACACGATCGTTGGTCGGTGGACGATGGCCGGGAGGAACGATTCATGGAAGATGCCGCCAAGGAAAGACGTCTGTCGACAATTAAGCCGACGGTCGAGCCTGGATTTGGAAAATCACGAAATCCTAGGCAGGAGGTTCTACAGAGCGTCGAGATCCACGGACTCAATGGCACTTCAGCAAATTCAACCTCGAAAGATCATCCCCCGGGGCCCAGACCGTATCGCGCATTCGACCTCCGAGAAAGTCCCGATGAGCTGCAGGGCGAAGCAACGGTTCGACCAGCCCCGGCAATTATAAATCGAGCTGTCCAACTTACAAATGACGATTCGGAGGTGGAAGAGCAACCAGCTTCAAGTGGTCGACAGCAATTATCCCCGCACGATATCCGACCGACAAGCTTCATAAGCGCATCATCTACCAACAAGAAGAAGCCCAATAGAAAGACCAAACAAAAGAAGAACCACAGCCTCTACCAAACTTTTAAGATAACCTACCTCCGCGTAGGAGGTCTGGAGCAGCACGTCCCCAAGGGTGAAACCAAGGATTTGGTCTTTGACCTGGAAAATGACGTAATTTCGTATCCTGGACGTGCGAACACTCAAGTTCCGGTCGCCTTGGACCGAGTCATCAAGGTTGAGCAAGGTGAAAGTGCTAGCCGGAAGATGCGATTTGGTTTGACGAGAACGAAAGGGTCCGGCGATCAAATGGATATAGAGCTATTGGTGCCCGAGGCGAAACGGGAATTGTGCGCTCTATTCAACAAGCATGGAGTCAAAATTGTGTCAAGGGATGAGTATGTCTTCTCACCCGAATCGTTTGTGGCGAAGCTGACCGAGAACAGTGAGTATATGGAGAAAGTGTTTACCCGCAAAAACAAGAGGCTATCAGATCAACAGCCTCAGGAGCCCAGTACCATTTCGGAGAGTGGCGCAAAAAAGGCATCACCAGAGCCAGTGACGAAGCCTACAGTTCCCAAGAGAATGAAGCTGTCGGAGTCGCTGCAAGATGAGCATGGGAATGTTGTCGGACAAAAATATGCAGAGACCGCCTCTTCGCCTCCCAAGAATGCCAATCCTCAGGAATGTACCTCCAAAACCCAACCCGCCGAAGTCACAGAACCCTCGATCCCTGATAGCTCACTATTTTCGCCATCTACGCGAGCAACACGCTCCATGTTGCGCCGCGCGCCACCACCCACTGTTGTTTGGTAAGCTATCCCTGCTCTCTCGTTTGTAGATGTCTCGCTAATTTAGTAGCGACGATGAGGACGAGGAAGACACCCCTCAGCCGAAATTGAAGGGAAAACAGAGACGGTGGAACAAGTACGTCATGTATAAACCCGCACGGCGCTCATACACTGACAGTATCACCATTAGGCCCCTGATCTACCCTCGCTTTGGGAAAAAGAAAGCCGAAGTCAATGCCCAGGACGTGGAGCGACTCGGTGACAACGAATTCTTGAATGACAACCTCATCGGTTTTTACATACGGTTCTTGCAGGATCACCTTGAGCGTTGCAACAAGGAGGCGGCGAAGAGGGTCTACTTCTTCAATTCGTATTTCTTCGCCACTCTTACGAACTCGCCCAAGGGCAGGAGGGCCATCAACTATGAAGGTGTTCAGAAATGGACCAGGAATGTGGACATTTTCAGCCACGACTATATCGTGGTGCCTATCAATGAAAATGCCCACTGGTACGTGGCCATCATATGTAACCTACCGTACCTGCCCGGTGTTTCCAAAGACACCGCACAAGACCAACCCTCCGAGGGTGATGTGTCTATTCAGCCAGATCGCGAGGTCCAGGAGGTTCAGGAAACGCCGGAGCCTGGCGAGGTTAACAATGCGCAGTCTGGCAAAGAGGAAGTGACGCGACAGTCCCTAGCATCAATGAACCTATCAGACGAAGAGGGTTCCAAAGAGCCAGGTTCGCAGGTGCCTACAGAATCGGGCTCAATAGAGGCCAACTCTGAGTCCCAGACGCAAGCTCAGGCATCCAAAGGCGGTTCAAAAGGCTCCAGCTCGAAATCAACAGACACCCCGCGGAAGTCGCGAAAGCAGAAAAAGCCCGCAGGACCCAAGCATGATATTCGCCAACCCATTATCGTTACATTTGATTCGCTAAACCTCGCTCGCTCGCCTACAATCAGCATCCTTCGGGATTATCTTCATGCGGAAGCCAAGTCGAAACGGGATGTCGAGATAGACAAGACTATAATCAAGGGTATGCGAGCTCAGGAGATCCCGTTGCAGTCTAACTATTCCGACTGCGGGTTATATCTTCTAGCGTACCTGGAAAAGTTCGTGCAAGACCCCGACCAGTTCGTCTGGAAGTTGCTGCGGAGGGAAATGTCTACCGAAGAGGATTGGCCCGAAGTGAGATCAGGCCAGCTCCGAACCCGCCTACGGAAATTCCTGGACCGGCTTTATGACGAACAGGCACAGCTCAACCCTGAGAATGCCAGTGAGCAACAAGTCATGGCGGATATGAAGCCTGTTTCGTATCTTCTCGCGTCGCCTGCCATCCGATGGTACGCAAACCCTGTCAACTCGAGTGAACGGTTACCAGAAGAAAGCAAGGGTGTGCCGAACGACCCGGCGCCCGAGAAATCCGGTATTTGTCAGAAGGAATCCGGGTCCAGTATTCAGAAACCAGTGGATCAGATACCATCCACCAACGGGGAAGATCCACAAAGCGCAGCGCCGGAGCCTAGTGCTGTCGAAAAGCCCAAACAATCCGAGAAAACGGGCGACATCATCGAGGTCCCCGATAGCCAAGAGCCTGTCCAGATGATCCCTGCTTCGCCGGTGCGAAAGACGGTCCGCAAGAAAGAGAAGGAAAAGCAGGCGCAACCCGACCATGCAGAGGTCGTAGATGTGACCCCGAAGAAACAGGGTGCCATTGCGGAAGATGGCGCGAAAGCCTCGCAGCCGAAGGTCTCGGAGGCTGAATCCTCCATCAAAGAACATCCGTTCGAGGTAGAGATCCAGGTGAAGAGAACGCCTCCGCCATCGACCAGCGGCGAGTCCCCGAAGAAGAGTCCAAGAGCTGGCAAACGCAAGCACAAGTCGACGAAGGGGACGTAAGTCTGCCTTTTGCCAGACAATGATCTATGAGCATATGACATTCTTTCCATTCTTATTTTGTTTCGCCCAAACTTTTTTCATTTCGCTTCTGCTTTGCTCTTGCTTTTTCTTTTGTTCTTTCTTCTGTGCCAAGAACCATGGTAGATATACATGACCTTGAGCAGGCGTTTTTCTTCCAACGGGATACAGGTTCTTCTTTTGATTTGATTTGATTGTTTGTTACTGAGTACATGAGATACCAAGCATAGCATGTGGTTTCCTTTTGTGAATTTGTGTCTGAGGTGGTCTATGGTGTAATGGTCAATACCACCGCAGCGTATATTTGTTTCTGCTTTTTCATCTATCTGTCATCTATACTTGGGTGAGGATACAGTGTACATGTAAGTACTGGGATCTAGACCGACGATCAATGATATGAGTTGTCGGGATGGTCTCCTCTATCAGATGTAAAATGATGAGTATATCGCCAGATAGCCAGGTAAAATGCCAACCCATCCCAGTTCTATCAAAACAACCTGTATACAATTTTTCCCATCCGTCCATCCGCCTCCACCTCCATCTAAAATTCCATCTAAGATAAGATAACTGGAAAAAAAAAAAAAAAATACTACCACTCACTCTCATCCGCCCCGACCCACCAAGCCATCTTATCCCTCTTAAACGCCTCAAAATCCCACTCCGCCTCCTCCAACTTCCCCTCCCCACCAACCCACACATAAGTATCCGCTGTCACCTCCTCCCCTTCATCCGCAAACTCCGCCCCGGCCGCATCCAGCACGTCCCGAAGATGTTTGCCGCCGTCGCTGTCGTCGTGTCCATGTACGTGTCCGTGGGAGCCGTCCATGCTGAGCGTTTCCTGCAGGATTCGCACGTTCACGGGTTCTTTCACATAGTCTGGTCCTTCGAAGATGTTGAGGCGGTGGATGTCGCCGTCTGTGAGGCCGGAGACGACGGTGCCGAGGACGGAGCCTTCTGGATCTTTCTGTGCTCCTGTATGTGTCTGTGGTGCAGAGCTTGACGCTAACGCTGTCCCTGTCGTAGAATTCGACTCCGAATCCAACCCCAAACTCGATCCCGCCGAAGACCCCGGTACTTTAATAATTCCTGGATAATCCGCCCCGCGGACCCGATGTCTTCGGTAACCGTGCAGCACGGCAGGCTTGAATGTCAATAGGGCCTTTTGCCATGGCTCAGGCGATGGGTTGCCGTGGATTACGCGGTGGAGGATTTGCGGGGCCATTAGTGTTCCTGATGCATCGGTCAACATGTATGCTATCTATTCTTGTGGTTTTGGTTGTGGTGATGGGTTAGTATTAAGGGAGGTAGGCTGATTGGTGTGGATTGGATGGATTGGAATTAACTGAAGTGAATTGAATTGGGGATGGATGGAGTGGTAAATGTAGAGATGAGAATGAGGATGATACTCCTAAATGGAGCGCGGGGTTGGAGTAGGTGGGGGTGAATGAGGGGATTGGATGCTGGGAAGAATAGATAGCATTGTAGACATATAGGACATACCGTAGAAGAATAAGACATGGTCGCCCATTTTGACTGTCAATTGTCTAGAGTGTGTAATGTATGTCGAAGAGAATAGATGTATGTATGATGCATGTACGTACAGAAATAAGTAGTTGGAGCGGATAAGCGGAGAGAGCGGGGAAGGAAGAAGACAGATTGTAGGTGATCGAGAGACCACGGCGGGGTGTCTAGCAGTACGTCATGGGCTGGATTAATCAATGAGTGCTAATGCCAGGCCCCAGTCTGGAGGAATTGATAATACCACTCAAGAAAAAAATAATTAATCGAGAACCAGCTAAAGATGAACTGAGATCAGCAGATCGGCGCTTATCGATAAGCTGCGCCACACCCGAGGCGTCGACGTGGCTTCACTTTCTGTCCTTTTCGCATTTCCACGGAGTTGTCTCAACAGTGATCTGTCTCTCCTTCCTCTATCTCAATCGCTCAAGTCTAGACCCGAACCAGGGCCGGACATTTGACCATGCATTCCTCCCTGAACCGCGCGCAGGCCGTCTTCGGCTTCTTCACCTCCGTCGCGTTGTTCGTCGCTGGTGTCGCCGCTCTCTCCGTGCTGTTGTATCCGGCCGATGACGCGAAAGCGCAGGTCGCTCTGAAGGATGTGAAAGTGTATGTTTCTGATCTGCCGGCTTACTGTGCTGCTGCCGTCTGGCACAAATGCAAGAGGACCGCACGATTGACTCTGGTATAGAATCAAGGGCCGTCCTAATTACTACTCTTCCAAGAAGGAGGAATACGCGCAGATGCGATTCGATCTGGACGCTGGTACGCTCTACTCCCTCTCTCTCGTCTCCCTTCTTGCAACACCCCTTAACCGAGCTAACACCAAAATCAAAAGACCTCTCCCCCCTCTTCAACTGGAACACAAAACAACTCTTCGTCTACGTCTACGCCTCCTACTCCTCCTCCTCCAACCCCTCAACCACCCACCTCCCCAACTCCGAATCCATCATCTGGGACACGATAATCCCCGCCCCTGAATCCCCCTACTCGTTCTCCGCCCTGCAGGCCCGTTTCTTCCCCTCCTCGAGCTCGTCCACGCGCACCACGAACCAGAAGCGCACCGGCAGCAACAAGAGCAAACCCTCCACCAAGACCAAGCCCCCCGGCCATATCCGTCTCCGCGATCAGCGCTCCAAGTACCAGATCGGGGACATCACGGGCCGGATGGCGGAGAGGGGCAACGTGACGTTGAACGTGGGGTGGAATGTGCAGCCTTGGGTGGGCGCGTTGTGGTGGAGTCCGAGATCCGGAGCCGTGCCGAGGACGGAAGGTGATGCTGGGATCAGCAAGGCGTTTGATTTGCCGGCGTTGAAGAAGAAGACGACGGCGGGTGCGGCGGGTGCTGCGTCTGGAGCTGGGGCTGGGAATGGGAAGAAGGCGGCGTCTGTTTAGGTGTTGTTTGTATCTGTCTGTGTTAGAGAGAGATCAGGCAATGAAGCTGTTGATCATCAATCGGAATTATATTGACCTGGTGCAGCCTGTCTATCGGAACGAGGGACTGTGTAGGCACTTCACGCTGAAGGAAGCAGGATCAGTACGCTAGCTGTACGGAGTAGGTCAATCAAAAACAGACTCCTTGTAATCAATGCTCAGCATCCGCTCTTGTAATATTCCTCATCAGCTATCTATATGGCGGAAATCTCGAAATGATCGATTATTTAATGCAAGTACCGTTGAGTAAATGATATTGTATATAGCTAGCTAGGTAATAGGCATCCAACCCAAGGGCAAGTATAGGTAGGTACTTAGCTTTTCCCCCTCCAGTAGGTATTGACTAACCAACTAATTGACTAACTAACCAGGGTAGCAATATCCGGACGAGTATGATGATTGCTATACTCTAGCGATTGTACATACCGTACGAGGATCAAGGCTTATATAGGACCGAAATCTTGAAAATACATGAGGTTGCAATCAAACAAAAGCAAAAAAGATACCCTTAATCTAAGCGATGTAAACGGATAGAACCAGGTACACACATATCCAGAGTCCAATACTTAGACACAGAGGCTCGACATTACATTTGTATATATTTAGTTTCGAGGAATATCACGCCTTCGATGGGGACCTTGACATCCCAGATAGAGGGTTTGAGTAGGTAGGTGGGATTAGTTTGCTGAACACTGTATAGCTGGAGAGCTTTGAATAGCTCGTTAGGGAGATCCACGGTACCAAGAGATACCGACCGAGAACTTGTGAATGTTAGGGTTAGGCGCTCTAGATTAGATTGAGCACTCCATGACCGAAATGCATACTTGACTCAAGAGATTAAGTGGAGGTAAGAACGAGGTCCGTGGTGTTCCATACGTAACGGCCAGAGAGGGCTGAGAACAGTGAAAACTTGACCAATAGTTCGCACCACGTCCATACATCAACTACAACACGACAGTACACAAATAAAACGTGGTCATGAATTATATTAGAATTAAAAAAAAAAAAAAAAACTACCCTGTCGCGCCAGTCTCAAACTACATACGAGGAGTTCGGCCACAAACCAAGCACCAGAAAGCCAAGTCATTAAGAATAGTCACCGATTCCAGCCATGCCAGTATACATCGATTAGAACACACGTAAGACACCCGCAGACCTGAAGTCTGTTGTAATATCACCACCAAAGCTCAAGAATGCTTTGTCCGTTTGATTCGATCGGAATAAACGCCCGGTGCGTCGCCATCTGTCGCAGGATTGACCGCGCGTCGACGGCTGTAGTAGACGTAGAGCAGATAGAAGGCATGGATATGGCCCGGGAGATAACTGACACAAAACATTAGCGACGTTGTACAAAGTCGGAGCGGTGTGGTCATCCCGCGGCAATGGCTGAGATTCTGTGTAACAAACAACAAGGATCGGCTCACCCGAGAATTGTCAGCAGGACGTTGATCCAAAAGTCTATACCGCATCCTGCGATGAGAAAGACACCAAGAGGAGGGACTAAGAGATATTGTGTCAGTTTCAATAGTCGACGACAGTGATCATCTTCCGAGTGGACACCGCTATAAGCACTTACCGAATAAGGTGATAAGAATCATGCAGAGGATCGAAGCGGTGGAAGCCATTTTGAATCAGAAGAGGCACACGCCTTCAAATTCAGATAGAATGTGCAAGCAGATAAATAAATCAAGGCTTGTTGCGAGCTGGGTTCAAAGTTCGTTTGTTAGGGTCGATCAGCGTACCGAGGAAGCTCAGAATGAGAATCACGAAAAGAAGGATGAAGATATAGATGGGAACATTGTCATCCTCGGAAGAGTTGAGACGCTTCATGCTTATTTATACCAGAGCGGAGGTAAGATCGACGTCACGGGGAAAGAGCAGATCGTTTCAGGGCGACAGCGACAACGCCAGACCCGCGTTGTCCCTGTAGGGCTGAACCAAGGCAGAAGCTTTTCGCACGGCAAGTCCGTCGTGCATGACGTCATCCCGCACCGGTCCCAGTTGCCTTGTCTGGCAGTGCGCCCTATCGGGTTTAGCCTGCCGCGCCATAGTAAAATCCGGGGTAGGTGCATGAATGCAGGATGATGATTGGTGTAAAGCAGAAATAAGATGGGAACTGTGGCTGAAGCATGGTCATGATAGTCTGATACCGTACGATAAGGTAGGTACCTATAGGCAGTAGCAAGAGCAATGGATAGCCAGTGGATTAGATAGATAAATACTACCACATTCACCTCCGTATATCATAGATCGTATAATCAATCACACGGCATCGATCGATGCTCTCGTCGTCACCTGCTCGTTCTTGTTGCCGAGCTTCGAAATCTGCAGGAATGCATCCACGCCGTATCCCTCCAGGCTGTGCAACTCGAGGCTGCCGGCCCAGTATTCAGCATACACCCGGCTCATAGGAAGTCCCATCCCCAGTCGAAGGTTGGGTGGCCGCGAGGTGAGCGTATCCAGCGAGCCTTCGCGGAACGTTTCCTTGTCTGCCCGCTTCCTTTCCTTGGGCACCGTCAGCTCTTGCATGGTAGCGGCCATGGCCGGCACCTGTCCCAGGTTTTGAAGCCGGTCATTGCTGTGGGGACCCTTGTTGAACGACCAGAGGTAAGGGAGAATCTCTCGAGGGATCCCCCCGCCCTGGTCGGATATCCGCAGAATGACATGCTGCGGCGCTTCGCAGATGAGCACGTCAATCGGCGGCGGTCGCTCCGACGACCCGTGGTATTTTTCGCCGACGGCCTGAATGGAGTTCCGCAGTAGTTCCCCAATGATGTATTCCAGATGGCTCAGCATATATGGGAAGGTAGCATCCAAGTGTCCCTGCACGTTGATCTCGGGAATTTTAGCCGAATCGGAATCCTGTCGCATGGTATCCTGCGCCAGTTTCCCGCAGCGCTCGATGACCTCCTTCGCGTTGCATTTCAGAAACACCTCCCCGACAAAATCGGCGTTCATGTCGCTACGATCCTGCGAGTGAGGGAAGTGCCAGGGAGAATTAAAGGTTTCCGTTAGTGCCAGGTGTTGCTCGGCGATGACGCGGCGCGAAATCCGCTAGAATTGAATGACAACGGTCAGCGAACAACGTCTATACTCGTTGGTGACTGTACAGTTGGGCCTTACCGCTCGCAGGAGAGTATTCATGAATAGGTCCATCACGTCGGGTGGTAACAGATCCCGACACTCTAAGACACCCATGGCCAGCTTGGGAATGACCACGAGGTGTTCCTTCAGGGTCTTTCGAAGTATATCGCAAAATCTTTCATTGTCTTCGAGGGTTTTTATTTCGGGGATTCGCCGGAATCGTTCAAATGCTTGGTAGTAGAGTTCATATACAAGGGAGAGGTGATGGTTGGCCACCACCACGTAGGGTAGTTTCTGGATATCTCGGAGCCGGTGGGCTAGTCTAGACGATAAACACAAGATAGCACGGTTAGTGATTGATCGCTCCAATTGTCTGGATCCCACGCTAACCTAGTTGGCAGTTCCGTGCGCACGTAATTAGCAGAGCTAATAAGTCGGGGTTCCGTCAGGGTTCGTCCGAAAAAGGTCAGCTGCCGTAGACTGATCGGTCGGATATCGCGTTCCACCCATCTGGAAGAGTTGCATTAGTTGAATATTGATACTATTATGAGACCTCGGCAACGGAAAGGAAGGGGATGCATACTCGTCCAAAGCGGAGACGGGCCGCCATGGTGGTGGACTGTGAGATTGCCGAGCTTGCAATGCATGCGGTCGCAACCTGGGGGTGTTGGCGGTAGAGGGATGTCGGAGGAAGCGCCAACACCGCGCTGGTTGAGGCCGCAGCATGGTGCTTCGGAGATGCGTCATGGGGAGGTAAGGAATGATGAAGAAAGTCAAGGCAGAGTGCAGACTACCCAATTTCAGGTCGGGAGATGGATGGCTAGTCCATACATGGTTTAACAATGGGCGGAGATCATCTAGGCGGGTCCCGGTGGGCTTCCTAGTGGTGGCATGACATCCTTGTCAAGAGGGGAGTGGGTTGATCTCTAGTCTCTAATAAGAAGGAGAATGGGATGATGCTGTTCGGAGTCCCCCGGCGTTGTTTGACTGACTGACTGTTTGATTGTTGATGCCTTGGCAGCCTTGGTTTGGCCGGGCGGTGAGGCAGGGCATGTGATATCCTCTGGCGGTGCCTCTTATGCTTCGTTATGAAATGGAATTATGAAAGGATGAAGATCTGGCAAGGGGGATATGACCGTCAGTCAGTATGATTTACTTGGATCTGTTTGGATCAGTTATAAATATTGACCATATTAGGCATTTCTTTGTCTTTCACCCAGTGCCGGCTTTTGTTCTATATCTGTCTACAAACAAAGCCTGAGTGAAACTAATAACCACCATTAAATCACCGGAAGGAAGTTGCAAAGAATATTGATCGAATACATTCTCCCTGCTAGATAGATGCACTCCGTACTCCGTTAACTGCCTCGGAGTAGTTCCACCGCTAACGAGAGCGATGCCGTCACAGCTCAGTCCCTATGACGGAACCTTCGATAAAGGATTCTTGTGTACACCCCCATTTGCCGGAGCTCTGAGTGAAAGGAAACAAAGGTGTATCAAGGAGAATAAAGACCAAAATGAATCAATTGGGCTTCCTTCATATATGTTTGGCTTGATCCGATTCTCCCTGGTTCTGGTGGTTCATAACAAGGCAGCGAGAGAAGGTCGTCACTTGTTCCTCTTAATAATAATCGTCCCGCCAGGCTCGCCCCGTCGTTATTATTGGGCTCTGCGCAACTCCGCCACTACCTTCACCTTCGGCTTAGCTTCAGACTCTTTTTGACCTCGCTCATCGTTGGCCTTGGAATCGGTGTTATTTCCACCTCGCTCCCTGTCGTGGTCACCACTTTCACTCGTTCTTTCTCTTGCGATCGCCCACTTGCCGACCGCGTAACGTGTGAAGGGGAATTTCTTCCATGAAAATTTTGTTCTCGACCCGCAACAGAGAAAGTAGTGCCTTGGGATCTGAGTGCGTGAGCGCTCAACTCTTATCCTAGATGGACAACGTCAGTCCTTTCCTCCCTTCTCCCTCGCCCTCTTCAAAGTTTTCAAAGATTCCACTCCGCCGTGTGGCCTCCGCACAGCTCGAGTTGCCTCGGCATGAATGGCGAACGCAACGAACCTTGCTGACTGCGCGCTTTCGTTTAGGTCGCGGAGAATGAGATGCTCGTTGATGAATACGAGCAGTATCACAATGACCGAACGGACGATGTGGTCGTCTCTCGTTCCGGGTCGGACGAACCTGATCAAGAACCTCGTGCCGATGACTGTAAGAACTGACTTCCCCCTCCCCGCCCGTGCTGCAGTGATTCTATCCGACCCGCACGAGGGCCCTGGATCGACTTGCTCCGGAGTCCCCGCGGCGGGGTCGGATCCCATTCCACCGGCTTTTACTGCTCGTTGCCTTCTAGCCTGGCTGTCGGAACAATTTCTAACTCATGTTTCATTGGCACAGATGCGGCGATGATGGCACGAGTCCTCCCTAAAGATCCCGATCTCCAGACCGAAGACGAGGCGCATCATACTTGGCACATTCAGGATTGGCGGAAATTGAAGAAGAAGGAACATGGTCCGGTTTTCGAATGTGCAGGAATCCCTTGGTTGGTTCACGACTATCTCTCTCGCCAAAAAGACGGCTTCCACGACGTGATTCTGACTACTGGCGGTCCTCTAGGCGAATTCTGTTCTTCCCGTATGGAAACCACGTCGAGCACGCATCGTTCTATCTGGAGCACGCCTGGGAAAAGGATCCTCCCGAGAACTGGTATGCCTGCGTCCAATTTTCCTTGGTCTTGTGGAACGTGAATGATCCATCAATCAAGGTTTCTCATGGTATGCCCGGTCTCTCCTCAACTCGAAACGAGCCCGCCCGTGCTGATTCAGAATCCAGTCGCCACCCATCGATTCAACTCCGACGAGGGCGATTGGGGTTTCACCAGGTTTTGCGAGTTGCGGAGACTGTTCACTGCTCCCTTCGAAGGTCATGGGGCGCCTTTGGTCCAGAATGAAGAAGCCATGGTCACCGCCTATGTTCGCGTCGTCAAGGATCCCACGGGCGTGCTGTGGCACAGCTTCCAGAAGTAAGTTTGCGCGGTCGTCGTTGGACCGAGAGCGTCCGGTGCTGATATGATTCCAGCTACGATTCGAAGAAGGAGACCGGTATGGTCGGACTCAAGAACCAGGGTGCCACTTGCTACCTCAACTCCCTTCTCCAGTCTCTATACTTTACCAATTCTTTCCGGAAGGTATGATTTGGTCTTTTCCCCGCCGCGCGCAGAAATGTCCAGTATACTAACCACCCCGAAGGCGGTTTACCAGATTCCGACGGAGGCCGAAGCTTCAAGAGACAACAGCGCATGGACGCTTCAGCGACTTTTCTACAACCTCCAGACGAGCGAAAGCTCCGTATCTACCACCGAACTGACCGCATCCTTCGGTTGGGAGTCGAGGCAGATCTTTGAGCAGCAGGATGTCCAGGAACTGTCGCGAAAGCTCATGGAACGACTGGAAGAGAGAATGAAAGGCACGCCAGCAGAGAAAGCCCTCCCTGAACTTTTCGTCGGAAAAACAAAAACCTATATTTCCTGCATAAACGTCGACTACGAATCATCGCGTGTGGAAGATTTCTGGGACATCCAGCTGAATGTGCGAGGCAACAAGACCCTTGACGACAGTTTCAAGGATTACATCCAGGTGGAAACTCTCGAGGGCGAGAACAAATACGACGCCGGCCAGCCGTACGGCCTACAAGATGCGAAGAAGGGTGTCATTTTCGAGAGCTTCCCTCCCGTCCTGCACCTCCACCTCAAGCGATTTGAGTACGACATTAACCGTGATGCCATGATGAAGATTAACGACCGACACGCCTTCCCGATGGAATTCGACGCCACTCCTTACCTCTCCAACGACGCCGACAAGTCGGAGCCGTGGACTTACCAACTACACGGTGTTTTGGTGCACAGTGGCGATTTGAACGCTGGCCACTACTATGCATTCTTGAAGCCCACCAAGGACGGACACTGGTACCGCTTTGATGATGACAGGGTTACTCGGGCCACGAACAAGGAGGTTCTTGAGGAGAACTACGGCGGCGAATATGAACTGACCAACGGCGCCCCTGGTGTTCGGCAACCCTACACTCGCGGGCTGTCCACCAAGCGCTCGATGAATGCGTACATGTTGGTGTATGTCCGCAAAACGCGATTGGATGATGTGCTTCTGCCGATCACAACGGAAGAAATTCCCTCTCATATTGGTAAGTTGGTATAGATTCCTTAAGTGAAACTGGTCACTGGCTGACCAGACATCTAGAATCACGATTGATCGAGGAGCGCGCAGACATGGCACGCAAGAGGAAGGAAAAAGAAGAAGCTCACTTGTATATCAACGTCGGTGTCTTGGCAGAGGAATGCTTCCAGGCTCACCATGGCTTCGATCTGACCAGTAATGATTTGCCCACTGACGACCCAGCGCTGCCAGCGAATTACCGAATTCTCCGAGCTAAGAAGGTCGGCGAGTTTGCTGCGGAGCTTGCAGCCGAGAGAGGCCTCGATGCTAGCCGAATTCGATTCTGGGTCATGGTCAATCGCCAAAACAAGACTACTCGTCCGGATCAAGTGATCAAGGACCCCGAAATGTCCGTCGAAGAGGCCTATAGTCGGTTCGGTACGAAAGGCAACGCCTTCAAACTCTGGATGGAGGTCGGCCAGCCTTCTTCGGATGGGACCATGACGTGGCCAGACAGCAACAACACGGTGCTTATCTTCCTAAAGCACTTCGATGTTCCGTCGCAGACATTGACTGGTCTCTGCTCCGTCTACGTGCGCAGGTCGCAGAAGGTGGCGGAATTGGCGCCAATCATCCTAGAAAAGATGAATTGGCCCGCTGGCACAGAATTCATGCTGTTCGAGGAGATCAAGCACAATATGATCGATGTCATGAAGCCCAAGCAGACATTCCAGCAGTCCGAGATCCAAGATGGTGATATTATAACCTTCCAACGAACCTTGAAAGAGTCCGAGCTACCCTCGTCTGCCTTATACACCGACGCCAGGCAATACTATGACTATCTTCTCAACCGGATCAGCATCACTTTCGCGCCCATCAAGGCCGCAGATGGCGATGAGTTCGTACTGACCCTTAGCCGCAAAATGACTTATGATCAGTTCTCCAAGAAGGTCGGGGAGCATTTGGGCGTGGAATCTACGCACCTGCGTTTTGCGCCCGTCCTCGCCAGCTCTGGCAAACCCAAGTCATTTATTAAGCGGAATTCGAACCAAGCCAACCAAACCTTGTACCAGATCCTCAGTGGGCAGGTCACAGGCTATGGATACACAATGCATCGCCAAGATGCCCTGTATTATGAAGTTTTGGAGACTAGCTTGAGTGACTTTGAGTCTAAGGCCAGCCTGAAAGTAACATGGCTTCCGGAGGGTATCACAAAAGAGGTGCGTTTGATGGCAGATTCTAATGGTTTCTTTCAATGCCTCTAGAGTACTGACTTTTGAAACAGCAAGTATATGAGGTTCTAGTACCTCGAGATGGGACCATGTCAGATCTCCTGGCCGGACTCCAGAAGAAGGCTGGGTTCGACGACGAAACTATGCGTGATGCTCGTGTCTACGAGACGCACGGCGGTAAGATTTACCGAGAGTTCCAAGGCGATTCGAAGATTGCGGGTATCAACGAATACGTTGCTCTCTACGCCGAACGGACCCCAGAAGACGAACTCAACCTAGAGGAGGGTGACCGGACAATCAATGCGTTCAACTTCGACCGCGAGCCGAGCCGGCCCCACGGCGTTCCTTTCAAGTTTGTGGTCAAGCCAGTAAGCACACCCCGGCTTCTTTGTGAACAGTGGTTTTATCTAATATGTCATAGGGTGAAATTTTCAAGGAAACGAAGGAACGACTTTCCAAGCGAACTGGCATCAAGGGCAAGCAGTTTGAGAAGATCAAGATTGCCGTCGTCCCTCGATCGTTGTACACCAACCCACGATATCTTGAAGATGGTAAGTGGCCATGCAAGGCTATCCACGCAGTTGAACTAGACTAATTTGACACTTCCGCAGATGACATACTCTCTGACATAGTCGGTGATTCCGACGACCTTCTTGGTCTCGACCATGTAAATAAAAATCGGAGCTTTTGGAACCGAAGCGAATCATTTTTCATCCGATAGAGGCAGGGTATTATGATTTCTTTGCTTTGCTTTTATTTCTCTATCTTTGCGGTACCTGTTTTTCCTTTTTTTGTCACCAGGGAAATCCTCTTGACATTGTGCAGGTGATGGATTAAGGATATAGTGCGATGACTGCACGGGCAATTTCTTGCTTATGCAGAACGATATAAACCCGGGCGATTTGCTGTTCAATCTGTGTACTCTTGTTTGTGTATGAGATGTTCTTTCTTGCTATGAAGGTAAAAGTGGCATCACTGTCCAATAGTCGTGGAATGTATCTGTTGAATGGCAAAGGGATGCCCGAGTGGGCATCATATGGGTATCTCAAAGCTGAGTGAAACGCAATGGGACGTGATGATTACCATTCTGCAAAATATCAATGGTTTCGACTAGAATATAAGGACCTTTCAAAATCGACGCCCACTTTTATCACTACACCGTAGGAACGGCTACCTTTGTGGTCCCCAGTGCGGACTCTATCTATTCTATTCTTTTAAGAAGGTCTGAAGAAAGTCTTGATAACCCCTGTATGATATAGCAAAAGATGTTACTGCTATATAATACTATGGTTTGGCTTTCTCAAATGCGGGATAGTAAGAGGTGAAGAATTGGAACTTGAAATTGCCAAGGTGGTCAGATTCCCGACTAATACTCCTAGGAAAGGGCGTCTCTCTGTCTTGTTCCACGTAACGCCGCAAGCTCTACAGTCACGTGAATGGTTGGTTAACTGAACATATAACCAACGTCAGCCGTGCTCTTTCCACTTGCGACACTTCAGAACTTGTACTATTGAGCAAATTTGACTAATACGATGAGTTTGTTGAAGAAATCACTGTCCCAATTACGATCCCGAATCTTAACGTTCTTGGGAAAGCCCCATCAACTACTGTCGCCAGAGCGTGTTAATTCTTACCCAGTCGCAGAAGAGCCGGGCTATTACCGAACTGGTGGTTTCCACCCAATTCGTTTGGGTGGTAGTTTCCATCATGGCCAGTACACTATCCTGAGGAAACTGGGACATGGGCAATACTCCTCCACAGTCTGGCTAGCTAGGGACTACAAGTGTGTTGTCTGTCGCCGTCGCATACTATGCTAACGGACCGGATAGACACGAGAGATATGTAGCACTTAAGGTGCTGAGGGCTGATTGTTATGGTGGCCGCCATGACATCTTCGAGAGATAAAGTCTCTCGAAAATCTCGGAAGTGTCAAAGCAAAGTTCTCATCAAGGCCGCAACTACGTGTCCCATCTTCTTGAGCAATTCACGCACACAGGATCCAATGGAGACCATGTTTGCTTAGCATTCGACGTACTAGGGCATCACCTAGACTTTCAATCCGCCAAATATGAAGATGGGAAATTGCCTGTAAAGCCTGTGAAAGTCATCGTACGGCAGCGTCTTTTTGGGCTTGACTTCCCCCACAGCGAGTGTGGAATCGTTCATACCGGTATGGCAAATCCTTGTATCGGCCGTTTGTTGTACTGCTGACACCACCTATTGTGTTTTAGATTTGAAACCAACGGATATACTTCTAGAGCTGGAAAATTCAAATAGCACCATCTCCACTATCTGTCGAAAGTTCCCGCGCGGACCAACTCCCAACAAGAGAATGCCGCACCTCTTCGGGAGGTCATTCCTACGTCGCTTGTCTCGGACACAAAATCTCCATGTCAGGATAATTGACTTCGGTGTTGGCAGGTTGTGCAATTTCAATCTTGTTCATACATAACTTACCGTGATAACAGTATCTTGGAGAAAACATCATTTGTCAGATTCAATTCAGTCGCCAGCTCTGAGAGCCCCTGAAGTGACATTAGGTACACCCTGGGATATTGGTGTGGATATTTGGAGTCCCGGGTGCCTTGTAAGAACATCTTACCCGAAGGGTCTTCGAGCGGTTTCTAACCTATACACTAAACAGGTTATGGAGCTTGTTCAAGGAATAGTCCTTTTCTCCGGGGAAGCATCATCGAATGGGACCTGGACGGCTGAAGATGACCATCTAGCGAGGATTATCGAGGTCCTTGGTCAATTTCCACATAATTTTATAGAAAAGGGGAATCGTGGAGCACAGTTCTTTGACAAGTAAAGTAAGCGTACTGGTATTTGTTACTTACTATCTTGTCATTATCTTATCAACGTTTACCCCAGGGAATCTTCTCCGAATTCCTAACTTGAAACCTACCTGCCTTGAACGCCTGGTTGACGGCCAAACAAAGCCTTTCCTAAGACCAATCGATATGCCCAAGGCTGAAGTCCCAATTTTTGTTGATTTCATGAAGGGCATGCTCGAAATCGATCCGCGGTCTCGAAAGTCTGCTGCAGAGCTATTACAACACGAATGGATACGTCTGTAGACCCCGGAAAGATGCGTTAACTCTAGCATGTTGTTCTCATACAGCCTCTCTGGAGGATATCGTGGGTGTGGTCCCGAGATATCTGCCGTTAATGAAAACGGTTGGCTTTTGAGCTCAAACGACTCGGATGAAGTCGCTGCGAGTTTCGTTGGATTGTTCAATCCTTAATTTTCACTGCAACTTTGCTCTTCTCTGCACACCTCCACCTAGTTTACTTGACTAGAACACTTCATTTCCCTCATTTCCTAGATATTGATCGGTAACTAATCTCGTCACCTCGGACCTCGATAGCCTGTGCACTTGAAGACCTCCTGAAGAGCTCCTGCCCTTCTTCACTGAAAGCGCCGTGCTGTTTCATCTCAATCCGTATTTCCTCCCAAGCTAACGAAAGAGGACCGAACTTTCTCTATCTTCCAGAGCTCAACTAGCATCGACCAAGATAAGGGCCATGGACAGTATGCTCGCCATTAGCCTACATCACCCAGCAGTATTTTCAGATATCTATCAACTAGGTGTAGAGGGACTGTGAAGACCAACAGTAACAACAACGGGGCATCGATGTATTCATAACAAGGCAACCGAACACTATCCTACAGCGCCAGAACCGTGCAATAGAATCCACATAGGGCATACGAAGCGAGATATACAGTACTTCCCAGATTGAGGAAGCCAGCGGAATCAGAGACGAGCAAGGCTGACTAGCAAGAAAAAGGGTAAATAGCTTCATTTCCATAGTAGTACACAGTCACTCAGGAGTCAAAGTATCGATACGATGCCACACAATGCCATTACAGGCTAGGTCCTGCTCCTAGGCGACAGAAGAGTCAAATAGCAGTCTGGTATTCTGCATTATTACCTAAGGACACTAAGACGGTGCATTATTAGCCAGCCTAAACGTTCGCCTTAAAATGGCTTAAAATGGCAGTTTATTTGCCCGGCCCGCTCGTGGATGCAAACGTGGCAAACAGCCCCGGAACACACAGCTGTCCAGAACTTCAACTTTCGAGGCGCGTTTCATCCCAGCCGCCACCCCTGGAGAGTTCCCCGATAGACCTGTTGACTCTCCATTATCGATCATCATGCGTTTCGCCGCCCTGGTCATCGGAATTCTGGCCGCGTTGGTGTCGACTGTGACTGCCACCGCGCTCACCTACCGTCTCGAGGCAAATGAGAAGGCCTGTTTCTACAACTACGTCGATGAGCGGAACACCAAGGTGGCTTTCTATTTCGCTGTGAGTGCCGATACAATGATGGAGGCCTTTTGTGCTACGGAATTCATTACAATGGGAACTAACTTTTCTCTCGAAGGTCCAATCTGGCGGTTCTTTTGATGTCGATTACTCCGTTGTCGGCCCCGGCGATAAGGTGGTCTTGGATGGAACGAAGGAACGACAGGGCGACTTCGTCTTTACGGCTCAGAGCGTAGGAGAATATCGCTTCTGCTTCAACAATGAGATGTCGACCTTTGCGGAGAAGATGGTAGACTTCGAGATCGCGGTATGTTTTGGAACCTCAAAACCGGTTATCGTCAGGATTTGTGATTAATTTTGCTGTTTCATGGCTAGATCGAGAACGAAGAACGCGCACAGCTCCCCTCCCGACAGGGCGCCACCCCCGAACAGGCGTCTGCCCTCGAGGAGTCCATCTTCAAACTGTCCGCCCAGCTGTCGACCATTTCCCGCAACCAGAAATACTTCCGTACCCGTGAGAACCGCAACTTCAGCACCGTTCGTAGTACCGAACGCCGGATCTTCAATTTTAGCGTAATTGAGGGCTTGATGATGGTGTCGATGGCTGGCTTGCAGGTCTTCGTTGTGCGCTTCTTCTTCCAGGGCGCAAGGAAAGGTACGTACTTGCGTAGAACCATTGACTGGCATTCGCCTCCCCATCTACCCCCGTTTCCCCCAACAAAAATTTACGACCGATTCTGATTGATCTGCAGGTTACGTGTGATGAGTGAGCATGAATTTTGATCTATCTATCTTCCCCCTTTGAATTGTGGCGTCTATTGTATCTACATCCCATTAAGTTTAGAATGTTTCATCTTATTTGAAGCAGGTGAATTGAGACGACTTGGACTGGGTCCTTGAGTACATTATCCTTAGCGAACTTTTACGTCATCATGACAGACACCGGATCAATCAACCTGATGGACGAGCAAACTAGTGCTCAAGCGGAACCTCCTAAAGACCGAAATGGCAGGATCAGGGGTCTTCTAGACTCACTCACGACTGTTGAACAGACCTTTGCCGCCCAGTGAACAGGTAAGGGAGATACCCTCATGATGAAAGGTTTTGCAAAATTTGCCTTATCAACGTCACATCGGACAAGGGGAGCTGGTAGTTCTAGACGCCGCAAAGTCCTGTATAGCCTGCGGGTGGCGATCAATACCGTTGCAGCATCTGGCGGTCGATGATGAAAAATTGGTCGAATGTGGCTAAAAGAGACCGGAGAGAATCCTGCATTGTTCGACGTTCGATGATGTACCAGTTTTGCAGGGGACTCGTTACACGTATATACCGGTTTTCTTCGAGAGCTCGGGGTTCTAGCCCATGAGACAGGCATGAGAGTGACGTGAAGATGCATGCAATGGATGGTTCTCTAGGGGATGATTTTGGCAGATGTCTTTGAAGATCTCTCACATCTTCTGCCATGACTTCACCCGCCTTCGGTGGGAGTGTCAGATCTTGGGGTCTACTTTTTGTAGGGCGCGGTGATATCATCCGAGAGGTGAGGCGCCGTTCTACCGTCACATCTGCTGTCCGCGCTTCTCTCCAACTCACTGTCGCAAGCATTGCGGCTCACACTACCTCATGTGGAGACTAGCTATCATCCTCAGTGTACACGCCTCATTGATGGTGCATACGGAGTAATGCATCTCCGAGCTCTACAATGAGATTGGCACAAAAAATGGGTGCAGAACATCAGCTGACCAACGGGCAGGTAGGTATGATATAACCGAGCTCTCAAACGGTTCCTTTCTCCACCGCTGACTTGATGCAGCATTTGTCCTTGCCTTCGGAAGATCCACCGAAACCTCTGTCTGCAGTCTGCACCCTGCTACCGTGCTACGGCGCTGATGGTTGTGATCAGACCACGAGAATCTAGAACCACAAGGATTTGGGCCCGAGATGGCCCTTTTCGTCTGTCCTTTACAGCGTGGCTTGGGATAGGGTGACACGGGGCTGATCCTATCCTCTCTTGTTCAGTTGTCTCGTGTACACCGTACAGTACATGTCCCTTGTCGGCTGCGTGCGAGTCGGAGAGACCTACTGCTAGCGGCAAAAGATGATGCACGCTAAAGATTAGTTATGGGATATTTTTTTTTTCTTTTTGTCTCTGGCAAATTTTTGGCCCGTGTTTCTCTTTGGAACAGGCACGAAGAATGTTCTCCTCTTTTTTACGTTTACTTTTCTGACCTTCATTTATTTTATTCTCGTCTTTCTTACTCCGTGTCGCAACCCCCCCCCTGCCTCTTTCTTTTCGCGCAAGACCGACCACTCTCGAGGCTGTCATTTTTTATTATCCCCGCTCCCACAGTACCGTGGGCTGATCCACCTTTGCGTGGCGAACATTGAGCGCTGATCAGGAATCTGACCCTACGGTTCATTGGCTCTGGACGAGGGTGTGGAGGATTTGAGCAACGGCGACCAAACATTGAGGACTGCGTAGCGGCGACGTGATTTCCCAGGGTCGTTTGTTAGCGGTTGAAGAGTCGAAAAGAGTGATTAGACGAAGCCCTAGGCTGTTAGGGTAGGCAAGGGAGACGAGACGAGGGAGGAGAACGTTCGGAACACTGTTCCGTCCCTCCTTGGGTGTGGAGTGTGTGGGTGGACGATGGGTCTGGATGCATACTCCGACAGCAGTATTTGGAGTTGGGACCGAAGGATCTGAGGATGGGGGATTGGGATGGACGGCGGTTTTGTTATTCCGTCGATATGAACAGAAAGAAGCAATCGTATAGACAGTAGACTAGACCAGAATATGCTCAGTACACCGTAGAGATCTTGAAAACGTGGGAGGCGCAAACAGACGCCTTCTGACGTCATTCGCCAGCCTCAGGCAGAGAGCCTCTCGTAGTCTCTCTCTCTCTCTCTCTCTCTCTCTCTCTCTCTCTTCCTCTCTCTCTCTCTCTCTCTCTCTTCCTCTCTCTCGTGTCCACGGTTGAGCATCGTCCTTCCTTCTGCCCTTCATGTTGCCTCGACCACTCATCGACATGCATCGTTCTCCATCGTCATCATCATCTTGACCATTTGTCTGGCCTTCGACTGGACTGACGTTAAGGGTCCAGTTTTCTTTTCTTTTTCTTTTCTCTCTTTTTGCTTTTCAATTTTTGGTCTCTGTAATCTCCGATACTAGTAGAAATAAGTTTGGAATTTGGTTTATTTTTATTTTGTTTGAGTTAATTTGATTTGATGGGGTTCTCGATTATCCTTTGCCTCTTCGAGATGACGGAGTCTGCAGTCCAACGAGATTCCCTCTCATTCCTCATTGAATTTCATTCCATGCCGGACTAACGACTTTAGCCTCGCGTTAGACCCGGTTATGACATATCACCCTTTTCAGGGCTCCGCTTATGGCTCCTATGGTTCGTTCATCGCGTCGGTGGCTGCGCGAAGTACTCCGTAACTGCAGCTCTAAATTCCTCCACGGACTACCACATCACAGTGAGCATCATTCCCAAGGAGGCCTATCCTGGCAACCCTTAACGCTTCAAGCAACTCGGCCGGTCTGGCATTGGCATCTGCTTTTCCCCCTTCCGAACTTCGTCTACGTCGATCTGCACAGATGGGTTGGTGTTCGAAAGCTCATCGATCGGCGAAACGCCGTGACCTCACTTCTGTGTTTGTGGTTGGACCCATGGACCATCTGGGGAATACCAGCGGCCCAGGAGCTTGTGGGGCCCTTCATTTCAGATCGTTCGCTGATGTAGCCTGGGTGGCTCCAGTCGACACACGGACAAGGGGAGCCTAGGAGCCTAGGAGGGCCCTTGGGGCGAGGGTTAGGGCCTTATGAATGACCTCTCTCCCCTCTCGAACAGTGCAATGATGTCATCTCCCCTTGGGTCCGCATGAGGCATGACGCTACCGATGGGGCATGGGCATGCCCTTGTGTCATGGTCGTCGAGGACCTTTCCTTACTGACTCGCTTCGTTCCTCTGTGAGGTAATTGGCTGGCCCTTGTGATCTCATATCTGACCAGGCCAGCTGTTCTCCACGGATCTCCTCTTCGTAACTGGGGCTCCATCCACTACCAGCACGCAGCCTATATGAACCCCTAGTCTCGTCGTCGACTTAAGCTATCCCATCTACCGGAAATCTTCTAGTACTCTACCAAATCTTCCAAATCTGACCCTAGTTTCGAATACCCACGCCCCTTTTCACCCATTCTTCGAACCAAAACTCCCATTTCTCTGTTCCTAGTCCTGGTGACTCGCCGTTTTGACTTTGTCCCCTGTCTATTACCCTTTTGAGATTCTATAACTCTGTGGAAAGGTGAGCCTGCAGAAATTTTTGCCCTTACTTATGGAAAGGTACCTCCTTCCATGCCCGTGAGCCGCGATTAAATGTCCACCCTTCGCCAACATGAACCCTACGCCGAAAGCAGCAAGCTGGGGCCTTCTCGCCGACTGGGACTCGAATACCAAGCCTTGCAATTAGAACGCGAAACTATAATGACGAGACATCTTGTGGTCATCGTCTCCTGACGATGGACCATTTTCAGTGATGTGGAATGATTTGGCGCTGACCACAGTATTCTGCAGGAGCTTCAATTATGTCTAGATTCATGGAGCAACAGACCCAATCCCCCCAGGGGATGTTCCCCGCGGATGGTGGAGGTTACCATCCTGGCGAGCCTCGTGTCGACACCACCCGGTCTTTGGACCCTCACACCTCGATTGAAGATTACAGCCGGGTGATGCTACAGTACACTCAGAACCGGATGTCTGGGTTCGCTCGTCTGGACGATGACAAAGGGTCGCCCACGAGTAGAAGCAGCGGAAGCAGCGGAAGCAGCGACACTGGCAATGAAAGCGGCGACTCAGCTAGTGGCATGTTGACCCGTCAAATGAATGGCCGCGACTCTACTGCTCGTTCTAGCAGCGCCTCCTTTAGCAACAGCCCTTACGGCAACGGAGAGACAACCAAGTCCGCCAGGGACAACTCCAAACCGTCGTTCTAAGGAGGACGCCGCCCTAGCCTGAGTTCGTCTTTGAAAAGGGGGATCGATTATAATCTGATCCTCCTTTTCAGAGCCAACTCATAGGTAGGCGGTCGTCAGATCGTTGACAATAGCCTTCGACGCAATTTTCTTTTCATAGCAAGGTGTTGGCGACGATCACAGGAGACATGACGCTTTGGTTGTCTCCGGGCGTTTGAAGAGTTTTTACTTTGATTTACATTCTCAAGCAATGGTGGAGCGGCATCTCCTAGACGATCTACGAGTTCGATTCTTTCGCAAGAGTCCTGGTGAAACTCTTGATCAACTGGAGATATTCGGCCTTGATCTCCACAGTTTCTTTTTGACACTTTCCCCCTTTTTGCATTGATGATACCTTCTGGAATGGATCTTTATAGATTCTAGATATGACAACCGCACTTTTGGTCTTCTTCAACTGGTCTCAAGCAAATCGATGTCTACTCAGGGTTGAATTTCCTTTCTTATCGTCGTTTACACATCGGTGTGTCACTCCTTTGCTCGACGTCGTTTTGCTGCGGTGACTGGCCCTTGCTTTATGCTCTGGCTGGTCCGCCCTTTTTTTTTTCATGGCCATTTGCGCTCCCCTTGGATTTTGGTTAGAGCAGCCAGCAATCAATCCCTGCAACTCCATCCAGTTCCCTTTCCACTGTGCACTGCACAGTTATCGTGTATCATATATGTGTGCAGGACACTCATGTGTAAAAGATGTCCTTTTGTGCTTAGCGACAGCGATCTGGTTTTTTTGGTTTTTCTTTGGGTTTGTCTTCGGGAATGTGTTTGATCAACGGCAAGGACCAGGTTCATTTTTATGTGATGTACGATTAGAGTGACGGCCTGTTATGAACCCAGGCATTTGATTTTACATGACCTTGATGACTGAATAAAGCCTTTGGAATTGATTCTACTTTCAACATTTTATCTTCCCCTTTACTTTCTCTTTTTTTTTTTTTTTTCTTTTTTTCTGTGTTTTTTGTCCTTGCATTTGCCGTGGTAGTTTGCTATCCCAGGCACAGGGATGAGACTCCTTATCCAAGGGATGAATGAAATCATGAAACGAGCTGCAGAGCACATGCAAGATGGCTGACACGCCTGCAAATCGATGCATGGTAACTGCACAATCTTCACATTCTCTCTCCACTCTCATTGGCTCGACTGACATGGTAAGTCATAACAACCACATTCCGACTATCTTGATTCACATTCCACAACGGTCCTGGTCTGTCAGAGAGTGTGTATATTAAACCATCCCTAGAGCCAGCCGCCCAGATTAATGAACAGAGGAGAAGGAAACAAGGATTGTCAAGGGGACGCAGGACCGTGAGCTCCTTCTTGCCTTGACTTTGGTGTCTTTCTTTCTATATTATCCTGATATTGAGTGTCAACCCGTTTTCTTTTCTGCTTCTTTCTGCTCTTCACAATCGTTATTCTAACCTTCTAAAAAGGAACAGATAGTGGCCAGGGAGATCAGATACAGACACAGATACAAAATGTATCCCCCAACGCTAATCCTTTCCCTCTCCATATCTCTCCTCACAACCACCACCATCGCAATCCCTTTCGTCCCGCGCGCCGCCTCCGAAACACTCCCCACGAATTCGAAATCCAGCTATACGAACAGCGACAAGATTCTGGGCTCACTGATCACCCAGTCCGCGAAGGAATCGAGTAACTTGAATACCTGTCCGCCTTCGCATCCGTCCAAACAATGCTGTATGTCGGTTACGGCGCTGGCGAACGATATCACGTCTGAGATTGGGGAGGTTGTGCCGTTGTTGGGGGATGTTAAGGTTTCGTCGTTGGTTAGCTTGGAGTGTATGTTCTTTTTTTTTTTTTTTCCCTTTGTCGTTTTGGTGACTAGCCATGTATACATGAAAGGGGGTGCTAACGACGAATGAAACAGGTCGCCCAATGGACGCAGACGGAGACAACGCCCTTTGTTTGAACGACGTGATGTGTTGTACTGGAACCGGAGGGGTGAGTTATCCTTCTCCATGGGACTATATCGTCTTTTCAAACATTATCAAAACAACTAACACTATATTTGATTATAGTCAAAGTCCTCACTCATGAAAACCTGCAAATCATGGGACGAAGCTCTCGAATCCAAGAAAGAAGCCCTGGACAAGAGTATCAATAAGCAGCTGGAGCAGATGATGAGCAAGAACGGGACGAGTAGCTCTGCGACAAGGGTCGCGTCGAGTACCCCGAAACCGAAGGCGAATCCTGTTGCGGAGAAGGTAGCTAAGGTGCAGGAGTCTGTGTCTGGTCTTGTTCAGCCTGCGACTTCGTCGGCGTCTGTTTCTTCGTCTGTCTCGCTATCTGCAGCTACGTTGCCGTCGGAAGCTAAGGCGGAAATTGCCTCGACATCGTCTGGTACTGCGTCGGCTTCTAGCTCTACCTCTACGTCTACAACCAAGTCAGTGTCGACATCGTCAGAAGCATCAGCCTTGCCTTCTAGATCCGAGTCGTCGACTGTTTCCGAGCCTGCATCTGCACCGACAGCTACAGCTCTGTCCACGTCGACGACTTTGTCTACGGCTGTGTCTCCATCGCCAAAAACTTCGGACTCTTCTAAGTCTACGTCTGCTACTACTTCAACTGCGCCGACTGAGACAATAGTCAAGGGAGAAAACCCAAAGGTCGATACTACCTCGACAGCTCCGTCCGAGTCTACCACAGTCTCGGCCCCGGCGTCGCTCTCTATCATAATATCCCAGAAGCAGAAGGAGAAGCAGAAGGAAACGACTGAAGAACCGGGCCCTACTTCCGCCTCATCAGCTACAGCAACAACAGTGCCTGAGAAATCTGAGGAATCTGAGAAACCTGAGGAGAAGCCTGAGGAGAAGCCTGAGGAGAAGCCTGAGGAGAAGCCTGAGGAGAAGCCTGAGGAGAAGCCTGAGGAGAAGCCTGAGGAGAAGCCAGAGGAGAAGCCTGAGGAGAAGCCTGAGGAGAAGCCTGAGGAGAAGCCAGAGGAGAAGCCTGAGGAGAAGCCTGAGGAGAAGCCTGAGGAGAAGCCAGAGGAGAAGCCTGAGGAGAAGCCTGAGGAGAAGCCAGAGGAGAAGCCAGAGGAGAAGCCAGAAGAGAAGCAAGACAAGCCTACTTCTACCTCTACCTCGTCACCAACTACAGCCCAGGCAGCTACGACGGCTAAATCCGCCACGACGGCAACAACAGTATCCCGAAGAGCAAAGACCAACACCGACGTGTCTCAAACTTCGCTATCTTCAACGGATACCTCGAATACAGCTCTTGTCACAGGCACGGCCACAGGTCGTTAATCCCCCTTCTTCTGCTTCTCTCTTTTTCTTTCTCAGGCGTTCTCCTTTTCGGCTCTATTCTTTTCTTACCCTTTCTTCCTGTCTTCTTCTTGTTTCCTCCTTCTCGTTTGATATGGTTTGGACTAGTTCGGTTTGATTGGCTGGTTGATTTGATTGGGTTGATTCTTGGCCATGAATTGAGTGTATCTATCTATGTATGTCTGTATCTTTTTGTGTTTAAACATGTATGTAATTGGAGGTGAATTGGATTGAATTGAATACCTTAGCTATACGAATGAATCGAAATGAGTCGCTATATGAATTTATTAGCTTTTGTCAGTTTGGTGCAAGATAATCCAGTTGACGGATTATAGATGAATCGATAGACATTCAAAGGCGGTGATAGTATTATCAAATTCTTCATCATTTATAGTACATAAAACATGCATTCCAGCTAGCCAGTTACCAGAAAGGGAGAAAAGGGAGAGTGGCAGTAATTGATCTACCTCCATCGTCCCGGAGGCGGCGGAGGGTATCCATACTGTCCCTGTCCCTGTCCCTGTCCCTGCCCCTGTCCGCCCGAATGAGGAGGCGGAAAGTGATACGATCCCGGAGGCATTTGCTGCGCAGGCCCGAACCCTGCACCGCGGTGCATAGACGGGTATTGTCCGCCCTGCGCTTGGTACGGAGGAGGGAAATGCGACGTGTTCATGCCGGGTCCGGGTCCGGGTCCGTAGTTCGGCATCGGTGGGGGTGGTGGAGGCCATTGGCCTTGGTAGTTCTGCGGAGGCGGAGGTGGAACGCCCTGGGGAAACATCCCCGGTGGTGGCGGGAATGGAGGCCCGCCCTGCGGACCGCCTGGAAAATGCATGGGATGTTGCGGAGGCATGGGAGGAGGATGTTGGTGATGGGGAGGGTATGCGGGTGGAGGAGGTGCGTGGCCGTGGCCGTATGGATTTGGCAGAGGTTGGTGAGGAGGGGGCTGAGCTCGTGGAGGAGAGGGCTTCCGTGGGGAATAGGATCTCGATGACCGTGATCGAGATCGGGACCGGGATTGCGAGTCGTACTTTCGACCTAGGGCTCGTCGAGGCGGAGTTTGGCTTCGCGACCGAGACCGACTTAATCGACTGTCGTCGCTTGCAACACTACTGCTGTATCGCCTCCTCTTCCGAGGCGTCAAACTGTGGCTGCGACTACGGCTGCGGGAGCCGGGTCTGGCATTTCTCATCTTCATTTGCTGACAGAATGACCGAGACCACCCATAGTAGGTTTCGCCGTCAAGGACGTCGCCAGTCTGGTCCTCTCGAATTATCACCTCGCCCAGATCGTCAATGTCCACCACTTCACCATCCTTCTGCTCAGGCGGAGTAGAATCGTAGATCCGGTCAACATCCTTGAGAAACTTCTTGACTGCCGTGACCAATTTTTCATCCGCTGGACCAGCCAGGAATTGCAGAGGCTTGATGGTATCCGGGCGGAGAGGAATCGTCGAATTCGGAATAATATGCGGAATGAGATTTCCGGCCGGCAGGTCATAGAACGGGGTCGAGGCATCGCCATGGGTCGCGGGCATCACAAAGGGAACGTCCTTTCCGGAAGGTTTATTCGTCGAATCCAAATTACTCGTCTCGACGTCAATCGACGTCTTGACGGGTCCCGACGAGGCGGAGTTCTTGACGACCTCGCGCAGCTTGCCGACATAGTCGCTGCCGTAGTACTCGTTCTCCTCCCAGATATCCAGCAGATCGTCCAATCGTCGATGGTGTTTCGGGTTCTTTTCTCGGTCGTAGGACGCCGCGTAGCCCAGCAACTCCACGATGTACGGCTGCAGCGAGCCACTGACGGTGGAGAAGGCGGCCTTAGATCCCATATGATACTTGGTGTGATGGAACACGTCATTCAGCAGGTACATGATATGCAGGCGTTTACGCTTAGCCGACGTCGCAGGCCCGGCGGCCGACTTAGTCGGAGAAGCGCTCTCTTCCGCGGTGAACGAGCCAGACAAGGCAGCGAGGTACTTAGCCCAAACCCCCACCCGGTTAGATGAGGAAACGATATGGCGCAGTAGCCATGATTTGCAGGCCTAGTGCATGCCGGGCACGATGATTTAGTATGACACGGTTTTCGACAGTCAAGGACTCGACGGATCATCAAACCTGGATGTTTGCTGACGAGCAGTGGGATAGCGCCCTGTCGAGTGCGGTGTGGAATGCGGTAATCTCGTCGCGCGGCACCGACGTGGGGTCAGGGCGTAGAAGCCCGGCCGATAAGGAGGCCTTTGCAATGGCAAGTTGATGCGACGCCATTGCGAGACACCTGTAGAGCAGCGGAGAGAGGTGTTCCTTGGAGCTTGTCGGAGCCGCGGAGGAGACTTGGGGCGGTTATCACACGTGACCCGGCCGGTGGAACTAATCAGGTGACTTAAAGCACAGATTTCACATGACTTTTTGGGAGTGTATAAGTCGAAAAATAACAGAATTTATATGGTGCAGAATGTTTGCAAGTTCCTATCCGCACCAAAAATACGAAGAAATCTCTAAATCTTTTGCATCTGACGAAAAAATTTACTCGCTATCTAAATCTCCGGTCGTTTTGGATTATCGCCCTTTTTGCGGCTGTGGGAGTCGATTTGACTGCGGCAGGGCGGCTTTGCTAGGATCTGCTGCGATCGAGGTTGGGGTCGCGGTTCGCCGTTGGCGGTCAGGCTTCCACGTTCTGCCGGTACTCGCGATTGCCTGAGGCTGCTATGCCAAGCATTGCGCATGTATACAGCAAACACCATAGATGATGTCTTCCTTGATATTCTCTTGATTTATTCGATTTTCCCTTATATCCGTACACTGAAAGACACTATAAAAGAGTAGCTATATATCTTCAAGTTTTCCTATCCTCATAACTATACACAGAGAACTACTTCAACTTAGAAATCGTTAAGAAATTAGAATTCGGAGTGCACGTTGGTCTAGTATGTAATACAACAGGCTATATACATGAAAGACATTCAAAGAATGAAACAACTGCGTTAAGGACAGTAAGAAGCAGACAATATCAGCAAACGAGGGGAATTAGTTGGAAGATACGTAATGATACAGATGCACATCCGAACTCATTAGTACTGGGTCACTCCGGGTCCTGAACAGACCCGATGCTTCCAATTAAGTTAAGTAGTCGTCATGATTCCGAACGCTCGGCCTCTAGAAGCGGGCGGCGTGGCGACGGTGACGGCGCTGGTGGTCACGAAGGTGAAGGTTGGGAGCAGCAGCTGAGCCCGAAGGGTTGGGGGTGGCCACCGGGGTCGAGTTCACGACGGGGGTGGTGGTGGGGTTCGACGGGGGAGCAGGCTGCGAGGAAGGGACAGCAACCGAAGAGGTGGTAGCCACGGCGGTAGACGAGGCGACCTCGGTGGAAGAAGTAGCAGCGGCCGTGGTGGTGGTGGGGGCAGCGGTGGTAGTCTCCTCAGCACGAGTAGGGCCGAAGGGGAAGCACTTCTCGTCGATGTCGGCGTTGTACTCCTGTTGAATAGTTAGATGGCGGGGTTCTCTCAGATTGTTTTACGATTAACGGGCCAACTTACAGCGATGGTCGCCTGGGCAATGGGGTTCTGCTTGTCGTCGGCCTTGGCCAGAGTGGCGTCCAGGCTGACACCGGCAGAGGGAGCGAAGGTGACACCAAAGATGTGCTTGTCCTCATCGTCAGAGCAAACACCGTCGGAGGCTATACCGGGTCTCATTAGCATGGATTGGAGCAGAATGTGGATTCAGTTCGGAACTTACATTCAGCCAGAGTGAGGGTGGCGGAGACGGAAGGCTTCAGGTCGATACCGGCTTCCCATCCCTTTCCGAGAACCTCGACGGCGATCTGAGCAGAAGCCTTGGCGTAGACCTCAGCAGTAGCTTCGATCTGAGCATCGACCTTGAGGGGAAGAGGAGAAACGGAAGGAGTCCATCCGTCAGAGGTGACGTCGGCGCCGCTGATATCAATGTCCAGGGTGGCAGAGTCGTCAATGTCAAGGGAAACACCGGCGGAGATGGTTGCCTCACCGGCAACTTCACCGAAGCTGTAACCAACGCTGAAAACGATCTGGGGTCCGATCTCGAGGATGCCCTTGATGGAGATACCGCCGATGGGGATGGTGGCCACGTCGAACTCGTCACCCATCTCCTCGGTGAAGTTACCGCCGATTCCGATGGAGGGTCGGATGTCAAGACCCACGCCGCTAGGCTTCATGTTCACGGAAGCAGACTTGGGGAAACCGAACTTGGTCTCAATGTGGAAACCGAAGTCAAAAGATCCGCGGGATTTGCACTCATCACAGCCCAAGGTGACATGCATGTCAGTGTTGGGGATAGGGATCTCCTTGCTGAAATCGATGTCATGGTTGAAGTCGATGGAGAAGTCCTTGTCGTAGTCACGCTTCTCGTTGCCACCAGTCGAGCCAGTGTTCCAGTTGCCGACGGTGAGTTCGTAATTCTGGAGAACGGTCTCCCAGGTCGAGGCCTTACCGGTCAACTTGGCAGTCTGGGTGTTCTCGTCGAAGAAGATCTTGGAAACCTCGAAGGGCATACGGTTCTTGTTCCATCCGCAGTGTTCACGACCCGCAATGACGATCAGGGTACGGTCGTCCTCCTCGTTGATCCAGTTCCATGCCTTCTGGGAGCGGGCAAAAGACTTGGGGTCGGTGTAATCGACCGACAAGGTGGTCTGGGTGCAGTTCACGGTGTGGAGCTTGTTGCGGAACTTCTCGATGTTGATAATGCTGACCTTCTCATCACCCGTGTCGACGGTCAATTTAGCCAGAGATGATTTACCATCGGCGCTAGCTATACGGGGACTGTTGTCAGTCTTTGATAGTTGGTGGAGGAGAAAACGGAAACATACCACCCCAGTAGAGGGAGTCCGATTTCATACGATCGAAGCCCTCGAACGGAAGGTTCTCGCCTCGAGCGGCGAGATCAGAAGTCGGCGGGTCGATTTCCACCAGCTCCAGACCCAGGATAGGCTGAGCAGCAAAGGAGAGTAAAAGGCCGGAAGTCAGCCATGACCGGGAAAAGTTTACCATCTTGAAATGAATGAATGAATGAATTAATGAACGAAAGCCAAGTCTTCAACCAGGAAGATTAGTGGATCAGTTCTAGAAAAGAGTGGATAGAGGTGAACCTCTGGCGTGATGTACTGAGAGTCTGTCTGGATTAAACATTATTTTCCGGGTGATTGAGGATCTATTTAACAAAAACCTCGTAGGGCCATAGCCTCGTCCGACCTCAAGATCGAATATGGCCCCCGACATCCAACACCAGGAGGCTTGGTCAATGGCCAGGATGACAGGACGTTCCTGGTGCCTGTTAGTCCCAGGAACGGCGAAAGTCTATGAGCTCTAAGCCTGCATCTCTCAGGGGGCTGAGATGATCTTAGCACTAAGAGACGGAATTGTTCGTATTGTACCCCGTAGCGGAGACCGATCCACCTGCAACGAAGGGCAATGAGGCTCATTGTGAAACCAGCCACCAGCATGGCCCTCTTTGAGAGGCCTGTGTCATCGCCCTATGCCCCGTTATCACGGACAATTCAATTTGAATTTGGGGGTGCGCCGTCATCAAGCCAGGCGCGATGGTCTCAAGATCCATGAAAGTCTAGCCAGGATGTATAGCCCTGGCAGGCTTCTAGAAGCTCACTGCGTTCTTGTCGATGTTTCTCTGTATTTCCAATGGCCTCGAAAAGAGAGGGTGGATCATTCTAGCCAATGGCCTTGGGGGCTATGGCGTATGAATCGTAGCTGCATCGAATCAAGAGAGGCGGCCCCCGAGATTGCCCATGGCGCTGCCCGGTTGTTGCTTCTGACGGGCGCATTTGATTTATTTTTGTTTTTTCAGCTTTTATTTTGGCGCTTATGGCACTGGGCATGGAGGGCGTGCGCAGCAATTTGGCCCCAAAAAGGGCCCGTCGTGCTCGACCTTCCAAGGGAACTAGCGCAGGTCGGTGCATGTGTAGAGTTTTGAGTAAGATGAATTTCGTAAAGGAAATTGAGCCCACAGGGTTCAACCAGTGAGGAAATCCTGTAGTGGGACCCTCACGAGATATCTTATCCTCTCTAGGGAAAGTCATGCTGAGCGGATGCATAATGGTCCTAGTTCGAGTTAGGTCGAAAATCCTTTGCGAACAAGCTCAAACTGCCTACTGTGTTATTGTTCCTGAAACGTCCTAAAAGCAGGAACGGTGCCCAGAATAGTTTCAGCCTTCTGTCACCATCTGGCAGGGACTCGAAACCGTATGGTCTATATAGCCCACAGGGCCAGCTATACGAGATGGCGTTCGATCGCCCTGCGAGAGACATGGCTCAGGGTGCGTTGCGCAGAGTGCGCATAGCCGCACGAAGTTCCTCGTTGGGTTGCGGTTGGTGGTCAGGACTAAATTGCCTAGGGCTGCCGAGATAGGAGCTCTTGGGGGCCAGGGGGAAACGAACTCAGCCTTGATGGGGGCCAACTCTCTGCAAACAAACGAGAGAGGATTCGGGATTTCATTTAGTGGATTAATAACCATAACAGCAGTTGACTCCCAACATAAGCGGGAACTGTTGGTTAATCCAGTTCATCAGATATGAAGTTCATCGCTTGGCAATCCATGTAAGGCTCTGTCAATTGATATAGGACCGCGAAGTGGTATGCAGCGCAGGAGTAGTATGATTTTCCTGTCCTTCTGGCGCCCGGAATTAGGGCTTCCCAGCTAGACTCCATCAGTCCATAGTGATTGCCAGTTTCCGCACCACATCCACTAAGTGGATTAAAAATCACCGGGCAGAGTCCACCAGGGCTTTGCCATTGTTACCCCTTAAAAGCCGTATTCCAGCCTGCGCGTTAACAGGGCGCCTTAAATCTCCCAGGGGGTGGCCTTGGCCTCTTGTGAGCGGCCGGACGGCGGCTAGTGCAGGCTAATCCCATAGTGCTCACTGAACCTTCAACTACAGACCCCGAGTCGGTAGCAAGAGAGATAGACGAAGTTGGGCAACGAGTAATGGCGACCGTTCTGATCGACTGCGGCCCTACTCTTCTGAGATTAGTTGGGCGACGCACAGCCTCCAAAGTTCGAACCATGAAGGCTCTGATAAGCGATTACCGATGGATGCGGAGCAGATCATTGAATGTTGGGATCGGCCGTCTTGTTTTTCCTTTTGACGTTTGCTCCCTTTGTTCTCGCATCACGGGGGGGGGGGGCCAAAACGTGACCTGCACCAGTGACATCCTAATCGGGGAAAGCGTGGAATCCTGCCTGGCAGCAACTGCCCAAGTCGGCAGTGCTGACTACTCGTAATGATCCCGCAGCTTTTGGCCCCATCGAATTTGAGTGCGCAGGCTGAAGTACTTTTTGGCTCTTATCTTCTGATGATATATATTATTTTAAGTACAAAGGACCCATTTGTCAACAGGGGTACTTACAATGCCCCATTCTATCTTACTGTGCAGCTATATAAATACCGTGTGATCCCAGGAGCGCCAACTTATGTTTTCTTTTCCCTCCCTTTGCTCCCTGTTGCCTCGTAAGACTGCGGGGTCGGGCGGAACAGCCTCCCACACGCATCAGGCCTGAGGGCCTCAGGGTTCAGGCATCCAGGCAGACCGCCAGCTCCACGGGCCGACCCCTTAGATTAGATGATCTAAGTCCAATGAGCGCCTTTACTGTTGATTCTTTATTTACGGTCTATGTACCTAAAGAACAATGAAGTATGCCAGTACCTTAACTGGATCATGACCACCGGGGACACTCAATCCGAGAACACCAGTCCCAATTCACCAACTTACTGTACTCAGTACACCGTATACCTCCTGTGGACGCAACTACCGCGATCCCCGCCCGCAGCCCCGCCGGTCTGCCCACTCGGAAGCAGAGAGAAAGATGGCGTGAGTGTCTCCCTTCTCCACGATCCCATATGGCCACCCCGGCATTTGGACGCCCAGTCCACCGATCGCTCATGCATTCATCATATGTTGTGTACATCCGTAGCCTCTACGACGCTCCTGTAGCCTATCAGGCACCCGCCAGTGGGGGATGGTGTGCTCGGTCCGTCCTATCGTGATCGATCTAGCGCCTGGCTAGGGGTCGACTCGCTGCCTGTCTCCTGCGTCGGATGACTTGGTCATTGGATGGTCCGGAATGTTCGTCCAAATACTAGTCATAGATCATGATACCCATTCGGCCTGAGAGGTCCCGGATAAGTCTTTTGGAACTCTGCCTACTGCCTGGGCAATGCCATCATCGAATGGTGGGCCGAGAGAACCCCGCAGGCCAGTCAGTTCTCCACTCTTGCTGTTTCTATACGGATGTGCACTGCGTCAATCACCCTTATAAAGCTGGCGCCGTCCCCTGTCGTCTTTGCGATCTAATCATCCTCAGATCACACGTTCAATAAAATTCAATAAATAGAACACGCCGTCCATCGCCAAAGTTCAATCCGACTCTGCACAGCACCTTTCCGATCATCCCACATCTGCAGCCTCCGATATATCCAGCTCTATCTACATTAACAATCTTCCTATAATCTCAACCATGTCTATCGCCGCTCAGCTTGTCCGCCCCACAATTCGGCACTTCTCTGTCCACCGTCCTCGTCCGGATACGCGAGCCTCTCGATTCGTCGCCATGTCCTGCCTGGTCTCCGCCGTGGTAGTTCCCTTCATCCCACCGGCTCTCGAAAGCTCCCGCGAGAAGAATCTGGGGTACCCCAACCATAACAAGTAAGGGCTATCCGCTACCTCGCGATTCCCGGATCTCGTTGGCTGACTGTCCCTGCTTCTCCCTGCAGACCTCAACCCCCTCTCTGCTTTCATGCCCGCTAGATTGCATGCCCTCCACTATCGGAGTCTTTATCCGGTATCGATGGCATCATCGCGGCCTTGAGCCCCACAACTTCATTCTTTCACGTCATGATCCTAATTTCTTATGTCCTGGTCGTCCTCAACCGTGGGGACATTACACATATGGGATGGTGTATCGGCGCAATCACGCGGTTGGACATTGTTTTGAACGGAGTTAATTGGGTTGATATAAGGTTACTTCTTCGGATTGTTCCCCTGTTCTTTAGAGGCTGGCCTCGGGGGTGTTTCGGTTTGAAGATCTGAAGACGGGTGTGCCATACTCGTATGGGCAATTCAGGGAATTGCCTTCCGTTCATGCTGAGTTTCATCGAAGCTAGCTAGACGGGGCGCACCCGACGAAGACGAATAATGAAATAAGACAATGATACCAATTATACTTCTATGCTTGGAAAAATGGGTATAAGCAGCTAATTGTACAAAGTCGTCCGAAACAGCAAGAGCTTCGTATCTTCCTTCGAAACGCCTTCGTCATATTGGCGCTATAAAGGGGAGTGTCGAAAACCGTTTCCGACATTCAGACATAACAATCGAAATAGAGCCATCCCTGATAAATCTCCGGGCGCGTCTTCAATAATATTTCGTGTTAGGGGGCAAACCTTGCATCTGGTCTTCTCTCTGCAATTTATCATAGTCAACATCCGATAACCCAGACAATGAGGAAGAAAGATACATACCAAAAGCTTCCCAAACCTCTTCACAAGATCGACTTCATACTCACAATATGCCTTCTCATGACTCCCCATATCATCGAAAGTCATAGTAACGTCGAAATCAATCCATACAATCTTAACCCCAGACACAGCAAGCATAATCTTCGGGTAAATATCGTGATGGAGGACAAAAGCATCATGTATAGCTTCGATACCCTCTACCGCCGAGCGAAAGAGATCTTCGGAGAAATTTACACAATTCAATCGTTGCGCATCCGGTAAATACTCGGGAATAATGGCTCTCGGCTGGAATCGATCATTCGCGAAATGTGTCAGCTCCGGGTGAAACAAGGATGGATCAACTCGATCGATGTAGCCGTGAAAGGAAGCCACAAACCCGCGGTCACACACCCCGAATTTAGAGAGGTTATGGTAGGCATTCAGCTCGCGGCGGAATCGGTTGAGGTCTCGGCCTTTTTTACTGTAGCCTGGGTCGCCATTGTCATGGAACTATCTAGCTTGTCAGTGCTGTGAAGGAAGATCCAGTGGATGTACATTCAAGCTTCATTATATATATTGTCCCACGTGTCTTTATTTCAAAGATCGTTGAAACTTCTGCACGACTGATTTCCCGTCTTATATCAATATCACGGGGATCGGGATCTAGCGAGCGTACACCTGAACTCATGGTCGCTGAGTGAACTACATGGAGATGAAGTGAAAGTGAGCTTGGTGAGGCCCTATAGACTCATCCAAGCGCCGCGCCCCCTTGCGTTATATAAAATGCTGGAGCCAGTAAGGATTGGGAACACAGATTATCTATCAGGTACCTTTATTTGTGCAAGCCATGCTATTATGTATTCATATCTTACAATTAGCGTATCGGGTGATTAGGGGTTGAAATTAGTCTCTCCATACAAGATATGGAATGCAATTTCGGGCGACTCCGGATCAATTTATCTTCACAGCCCAGCCGTGGGAGTCCAAAGGAGCCGACGAAACACCCAGAGAGCCTCGAGTTTATGTACAGGGCCATAGTACAGTGGGTAGTTTTCGACCACTATGCATATGGCAGGAACAAGATCTGACTTTTGAACACCATCCTAGTCCCTCGTCCTACTCACTTCTCTTATCAATGTGTCCGAGGTGGGGGAGGTTCACAGTCGATTGCCCTTCGGAGGCCGGAATGGTTGAGCAGTCTCGTATTTCCCCTTCTCCAGCACACGTTCTGCATCTGTTTCCGGCTCGTGACGGGTCGGGGCCGGGTCATGGCTGGCCTCGGCGCTAGGCGAAGCTACGTCGTCGGAAGAACCCTGGAATCGGGCCATGTTGGCGCGTTTCAAACTCGGGGAGTCGGTCGGGGTTGGGGTCGGTTCATTGTACGCGGCTTGCCGTCGGTGCTGGGCCTCCATGGCAGCCATTTCCGCCTTGCGCTTCATCTCGCTCTCAAATCGGGCAGCACGGTCGGCGTTGATGGATTTCTTCGCAAAGTAGTAGGCTCCACCGCCGGCTGTCGTTGGAGGTGGAGGGTCAGAAGCTTTGTATGGAGCATTGATGCATGACATTGGACCTACCGACACACAGAGCGCCCCAGCCATACCTGTTGGCATTCACATTCAAGTCAGTAATCTAGTTCTCAGGTCGTCCAAGACAATGGAGGCTGGGCCAGTGTCGGCTCACCAGGTTGATCGAATCTGACGGGAAGATCCAATGTTAGCCACACATGTTCCCATCTATATGAATTTCCAGAAGTCGGGAGCTTACCGTGTTCATGATGCCTAATGTACACAAATGACAAGCGACAAGGGACGAAGTGTGCAGAAGCAAAATGCAGGCGGGAGAAGTAAGCTAAGGAACTAACTACGTCAACATTAATGGAGATTAGCGCCTGGGCGGGCGGTGAGTCATCCTGACCAATGGTTCTTATCCGTTGCCACCCGTCAACACCGCGATCTTCCATTCCATCATTCTCACTTCTTCTTTGCCTCGTCTCTTTAAGGTGCCTTCCAACCCGTCCTTCTTCTCACACCTTCCGATCTCCACACGCCTCTTGCCTTTCCAGTCCCATCAGGCTCTGCGAGGGCACGGACGTGGCCGCATCGCAAGGATTCGGTTTCTGGCTGATCTCGAGCTTGGCTCATCCAAGGCGCTGGCAGCCTTCCGACGGAGCTCTTACATTCAACCTTTATCCGCTCGAGGCATCACGGCACGATAGACCATAGACTTTCGCCTCTATATAAAAATCAAAAAGTCACAATATGCCGCCCGCCAAGCGCAAGGCTACTGATAGTATGGATCTCCGGGATTTGAGGCTGGTGGATAGCAGGCTGACCCTCAGCTAGGCGGTCGGTCAAGTAGAGCTTCGAAGCGGGCGACACCCGTGCCTGACATCCAAGATGTTGGCAGTAGCGACGACTACTCGGACTATGAGCAAGATGCAAAGGAAAACAGTCTGAAAGGTACCGTAGAGTAACCGCACGACAAGAAACCACCCGGAGTGCTAACAACTTGTCTTTAAAGAGGTCGTGGACAAATTCTCGCTCGAATCGTTTAGCAACAAAAAGGATACTTCGATCCAAAGGCAGGATCCAAACTTTGGCTACAAAGATTTCTCCTCGCTTTCTTTGAAATCGGACCATGCGAACCGCCCCCTCTGGATCGATCCCTTAAAGGGCACAATCACCTTGGAAAGTTTCTCGCCGCTGGCTCCTCAGGCCCAGGACTTTCTAACGACTATCGCCGAGCCGCTTTCGCGTCCGACCCATCTACATGAATATCGTCTCACCGGAAACAGTTTGTATGCGGCGGTGTCGGTCGGTCTCCAGCCTCAGGATATTATCAACTTCCTGGATCGGCTGTCGAAAACACCGCTTCCGGACACAATCAAATCGTTCATCATCGACTTCACGAAGTCTTACGGCAAGATCAAGGTCGTCTTAAAACATAACCGCTTCTTTGTGGAAAGTACCGATCCGGGGATGCTGCAGATGCTTCTCCAAGATGAGGTTATCGGACCGCAGAGGTTACAAGGGACGGAGGGAATCATTCAGCAAGCGGCTCCAAAGATGGGGGGCTTGGTCATTCCAGGTACCAAAGATGCAGCGGGAGTACAACAGACATCCGAACAGAAAACGGCAGAGGACGCCGGGGCGGAAGGCCGTCAGGAGGATGACCTTCTCCTGGCCATTCGCGATGATGACGATGATGACGAGCAAGCTCAGGTTCACAGTTTCGAAATTCCGAACGAGGCGGTGGAACCGGTCAAAGCGCGCTGTCAAGCCATGGGCTGCCCAGCACTGGAGGAGTATGATTTCCGAAACGACGAGATCAACCCTACGTTGGATATCGATCTGAAACCGAATGCTCGGATTCGAAGCTATCAAGAAAAGAGTCTGAGTAAGATGTTCGGTAACGGACGTGCCAAGAGTGGAATCATTGTCCTTCCCTGTGGTGCAGGCAAGACTCTGGTAGGTATTACGGCGGGGTGCACGATCAAAAAAGGAACCATCATCCTTTGCACCAGTTCCATGTCGGTGGTTCAATGGAGAAATGAATTTCTGCGGTGGTCGAACATCGACCCTGGTGACATTGCCGTGTTCACCTCGGACAACAAAGAGAAATTCCGCCGATCGACCGGTATCATTGTGTCGACATATTCCATGGTCTCGCAAACCAGGGCTCGATCACACGATGCTCAGAAGATGATGGACTGGATCCAGTCCCGAGAATGGGGTCTCATGATCCTTGACGAGGTGCACGTCGTGCCTGCATCCATGTTCCGAAAGGTCACCTCTGCTATTGCGACGCAGAGTAAGCTCGGTTTGACCGCCACGCTGCTTCGTGAAGATGACAAGATCAAAGATTTGAACTTCTTGATCGGACCCAAGCTTTACGAAGCCAACTGGATGGAACTGGCCGAGCAAGGACATATCGCCAAGGTCCAGTGTGCCGAGGTCTGGTGTCCAATGACCACGGAATTCTATTCCGAATACATGAGGGAGAAATCCCGGAAGGCGGCCCTTCTCTATATTATGAACCCTCGCAAATTCCAGGCCTGCCAGTTCCTCATCGACTACCACGAGAAGCGAGGAGACAAGGTCATTGTGTTCTCTGACAATGTCTACGCGCTCGAACGGTATGCATTGAAGCTGAACAAAGCGTATATTTACGGCGGAACCCCTCAGAATGAACGAATGCGTATTCTGGAGAACTTCCAGCACAACGAACAGGTCAACACCATCTTCTTGTCGAAGATTGGAGATACTTCTTTGGACTTGCCCGAGGCGACCTGCCTAATCCAGATCTCTTCTCATTACGGTTCTCGTCGTCAAGAGGCACAGCGACTGGGTCGTATCCTGCGAGCCAAGCGTCGTAACGACGAGGGCTTCAATGCATTCTTCTACTCGCTTGTGTCGAAGGACACGGACGAGATGTTCTACTCGTCCAAACGACAGGCTTTCCTTGTCGACCAGGGCTACGCCTTCAAGGTGATCACTCACTTGCAAGGAATTGAAAACTTAAACGGTCTCGCCTACGCAACCCCGGGCGAGCGTCGAGAGCTGTTGCAAGAAGTGATGCTGCAGAACGAAACCTCGGCCGAAGTGGAGCACGTCAACGACGATCTCTTCTCCGAGCGCAGCGGTGGCGTCCGAAAGGGCAAAGGCGCTGTCAAACGCAGTGCGGCTACTCTCAGCGGTCTGGCTGGTGGTGAAGATATGGCGTACATCGAGTATAACAAGAGCAGGAACAAGCAGCTGAAAGATAAGGCGGGCCATCACCCACTGTTCCGGAAAATGGAGCGGGATCGTCTCAAGCGCAAGAAGGAAATGCAGGATTTCAATCGTTGAAATCAGTTTGGAACTGGCGTTTAGAATTGGTTTGGTTGGTTCACATTTGAAAAGGTCATTTTGTATCAGGAAGCATATGGATCAGATTTGAAGGTACTTCACAAATAAATTATGAATATAAATAATATGGTATAATCGTCTAGTCACCTCCCCTGAACTCAGATTACCTATAATTTAGGGCAATTGCGAGGCACATGTTAGGAATTTTGTGGTGATCAGCTCTGTTGAGACTTGATCCTGAGGTGTCTAAATATATTTGTTCCGCGTCCAAAACTCTCTTCCCTCTACCGTTCCATCCTTAGCCATCCCCATCCCCAAGAGCAAAGAAACAAACATCTACATTTTACAAATACAACCCTCAACCCCAAGTCAGCACACACGACCAGAACAAATAAACCCCAAGCAATAAGTAATCAAAAGGGTCTCGACTATCTCGGATCTCCTTCGGTTCCCCGGACTTCCGAACGCTAGCATGTTCAACTGTCAGACATGGGCCCCCCTGCATAACTATCTGCAGAAAAATTACTAACAGCTTAACAAGAAACTCGTATCTGGTAGGTCCAGAACTCCAACGATCTAATCTAGAACCCAAAACAACAAACAAAGAGCTCGTATCCTACATTGCATGACCCCAGTGGACACGTGAGTGCGCGCCCGCTGACATATCATTCAAGCGATGACGTCGCCGACGGGAACCGCGAAGGACCGAAGACCGAGTCGAGGGGGGCCTCTGCCTATGCCTATAGGGCCTGGTGGATTACAATTACCCTACAATCAATCAGGTTTAGGATGATTTGATTCCCCGCTTGGTTTTTCCGGGGGTGACGAACAGGGTTTAATCTTGGAGTGGTTGGACGAGATTCAACTATTTAGACTGGTTGATGGGCGCGTGTTCCCATCTGCTTTCTTAATTTGTTCTCATGCATTGGTCTCGAGGTTCTCAATTTGCGAGCCTTGATCGATACATCTTTTTACAGAGCAGATCGCAGAATCTAAAGCAGAAGCCTGATTTTGGGATTCGAGGGTTAAGCCAGAAGTATAAGTATCCTGATCGTGCGTATTCGACCCTTGTGAACAATTCTCAGACTACGCGCCTTCCATTGCGTGCACAATACCCAGCATTCGGTTTTCGATTTGACAGTACGAAACATCGTTCCTTTTCCAATCAAACAGGGACAATGGCCACCGCACGCAAGATCCAATTAACGACATCTGACTCGGGCGTGTTCTCGTCTGGTATCAGAGAGGATTCAGCGCAGGTGGCAAGCGAGCTTTTGCAGGAGAATCTGGAGAAACATCATGTGTATTTCAATAACATGGGGTTTCATAGTAAGTGTCATTATCATGTTTCTACTTCTACCTGTGTGGAACAAAATGGAGCGTGAGTGACTGACTTTGCAGACCATATTGTTCATCATCTCTTGAGCATCTTTGCCCTCGGCGCAACCCCGGAGGAGATTAGGGATGCATACAATCGGAACAAAGGTTACCAGAGACCGGCTCTGCCAGCTGACGAGAACGTCATCCAGTCATTGTATGATAAGGAAGGGTTCAAGAAGTGCCTTGGAAGAGATAAGAACTATCCCAGTTACTTGGCCTTTTTCCAGCAAGAGATTGAGAAGAAAGGCGTTGAGAACGTTCTCAACGAGTATTTGTTTTCTGGGGATGAAAATGCCGAGAGCTTGTTGGCTCGGTTGTTTGGAGGTATGGATCTGAATGAAGTGAACTATTTTCTTGTTTGCTTCGATTATTTATTGTTTACTCTGTCGTTCTCACTGACATTGATCGCACTAGGACTCATCCACCCCCTGATCCACCTTGGATTCGGAATCGAGTTCAACCAGCCCGCTATCATAGCCGAAGCTCTTGCTCAGACAGCTATTCATGAAGACTGGTCTGGTCCGATGTTCCTCTGGCCGGCTGAAAAGTTAGCAGGGGGTGTTGGGAAGCCGGGAAAGAAGACTTTACTCCAGATCCTGGAGGACATTCGTGGGGATGAGAAGTTGACACGTTCTGCCCATTGGGAGGATGGTAACAAGATGAGAGACGGGGTTCTCCGACGAGCTCCGGATGATATGCTCAGATATGCCGCGGAATTCTCTGTCTCTGAAGATCAGGTGGAAGACAAACTGACCGAGATGACCAATGCAGTCGGTAGGTTGAACCAACGCATGCACGGCGACTGGTAGCTAATAAGTTCGATGATACGCAGTGTATTATAGCAGTGCTGCTCAACACCCTCCGAAGCAGGTAAAATTCGACTTCTTCCTCATTCATTGTCTGAACTCGTCCATCTTCTTTTCGAAGATCGTGTCGCTTCCATTCCTGGACATCACAGCCCGACTGCGTCTTCTTGAATGGAAAGGACGCTTGGATCTCCTGCTTTATGTCTCTCGTGGAGCTCCCCAGCTTCTCTTGGATGAAGTGACGACGTATCCGGCTTCAAAAAGCTGGGAGACCATTTTTAAGCATTGCAATGCCCATCCTGGCGACGACGGACACTTGCCGAAATTGGCCAGAGCCGTAGCTCATGGCGAAAATGTGTGCCGTAAGTTTGAGAGTCAAGCTACGGAGAGAGGCCTCAAAATCACGGGTGATATGTGGTTGAGGATTGGTAATATGGGTAAGCTGAGCCTACGGAGTACTCTGAAGAGACTGATCTTGCTGCTAATTAATTACCCAGTCATGGATTCGACCTCGGACCAAGGACCACTGTGGGTCCGCTCAACGGGTTTCAAAGAGGCCTGGGCGGAATTCCCAGAGCGACGGCATCGGCTGTGAGAGGGACTTGGGATAGGGTTCAGGTTGATTTCTGTAGTAATGAGGAATGAATGAATGATCTGTAACGAGAACACCATAAATAACAGTCCAAATAAATCGAGAGCAGGGCGCACGTGCACCCAGAGTTTACACTGTTTGCACCCCAACTCACGTGGCGATTGCCCGGGTGGGGCGACATCCCCAACAGCTTCATTTATCGCCGCCGCTAAGCTTCTTATACTTCTCTCGCTCCTCCCCTCCGCCCCAGTGTTCATCTTCACACTTGCACCGTCAACATGGCAGGCGACCAGAACTCGAACGAACACCACCACCACAACGGCTCTCGCGGCTGGCCCGACGACGACAACCCATTCGTCGCCTTCCGCCGTTTCGCCGATGAGCAGATCTCATCGATGCTGCAGTCGGTCATGGGTATTCCATCTATGGCCTCCCCTCCATCGTCCAGCGGATGGGACGTTTTTGCAGACGACCCCAAATATTCTCGGGATTCCCGCTACCGCCAACGACACGATGACTCCAAAGAACCCGAAACCTCTTCCGGTGCGGACGCCCCGGGCGCTTCAACCTCAGACAACCATTCTCCGTCGCGATCGGAAAATCCTTGGCGCTCTCACGGATATGGAGGACGACGGGGCGCATTTTCCCACGACCTCTTCGATACAGATTTCTTCGATTCTTTCTTCTACAAATTCTGGTTCGATGACCACTTCTCCTCGCGCTTCTTCTACCCGTACCACCGCCCCATGTTCTCCAACATGGTGAGCGACGACTCGCCCGCCTGGCCCGTCACATACCTTATGTTCAGCCCCTATTCGCCGCTGCATCTTGAGCGCCAAGCACAGTATCGGTCTAATCGCGAAAGAGGGGTCTTTTCGTCGCTCATGTCGTCTTTGAAACCAACTTCTGAGCGCGACCAGTCGGAACCGCAGTGGAGAGAAGCCTTTGAGGATCTCTTGCGACTCGAGAATGGAAAAACGATGCTCGATCATAGCTCGGCAGAAAACAACAAGCCGGAGACGGGAAGGGAATGGATGCAGGGCCTGGTAAAACGAGGGAGCTTGGGAGATCGGTGGAAGTACGTTTCCGGAGCGGACGGTCGCCCTTGGTCAGGTATCACTTTCGACGGGTCTAAATCCGAGAAAGACGACTCTAAAGACTCGGAAAGAGAGAACCGGAACAACAATGTGAAGGCCGAGTTCAGTTGGAATGGACAGCCTGAGTCGGTCACAGAATTGGACCTGTACGACCGCTTCCTGGACGACATTGAGGCTCGCGAGAGTCAATTTTCCAGACTGCGCGAGAGCCCTCTCCTTCGTTTGTTACTGGATGACAGATATGGAGATAGAGATGGACGGGAGCCGTCGCGCGAAGGAAACCACCGAGACGATGCGGAGACATGGCTGGAGCTTGTCTCTGGCGGCCAGAGGAATTCTGTTCCAGACACTGTTCCTGAAAAAGAGCAAACTACCAAACCATCTACAGCTGTTGACACTCTCTCGGCAGCAGAGCAGCAGCCCTACGTCATCTCCACCAAAACCACGACGGAGCGCGTCCGACTGTCAGATGGCTCTGTTCAGACGAAAACCATCAAGACCAAACGCTTTGCCGACGGTCGCGAGGAAAGCAACGAATCTGTAGAAGTTGTCAACCCCCCTCAACATAACCGAATTCCCCCAGCGAACCAAGACGAATCGTCATCTCATGAGAATAAAGATGGCTGGTTCTGGAAGGGTAACTGATTGACATTCTTTCTATCTTTCTTTCTTTCTTGGTTTAACAACCATCAACGTCTCTCCTTGGATTTCCTTATGTATTTGTGAAGCTTTAGCGTTGGTATCTGCTGCCACTTTTGGGTCGTTTTCTCATGTTCTTGCAATCTTCTTAAATTGTCAAATCTTCTAACCTTTTGATTTTCCTATCTACATTCTACACACATCTTTCTCGCCCTGTGCGCTAAGGGGGTACTTAACCAGGGAGTAAGGCACCAACCATGAAAGCTCGCCAATAACTAACCGATAACTTCGCCATTGTCCCCACTATGTAAACTAGCCCGCTTGGTGTAATTATTAAAGTATTGTTACGGAGATTCAGGTTCGAATCCTGGAGCGGGCATTTTTTGACTCTTTTTTTCACTATTTTTTTCACTACTTCTTTCCATCTCGATTCCTTTCATACCTTTTTCTTTTCTATCTTTATGATTCGTGACGATTAATACCCTGATTTGGAGACTTTTTTCTGATCATTGTGTCATCATATGAATCAATATTTCTTGAATTATTTTTGAACATGCGCTATTTAAGATAACTTTCTTCGTGCATCAGATGTAGTTCATTCCGCTTTCCTGCTACATCTGAGCGATAACCCTGGGTCTAGTGCCATATGAAGTGAGAATCTGTATAAAGATATGCTGTGTTTCACAGTGAACAGTAGGTATCCTCAAACTCCTAATAATAAGACTCTTCCACTTGAGTAAGTTGTGCTATATGGTCTAGAGAAAAAAGCCACTGACCAATCTACCGAACCAGTTCTTAAAAAAAAAAAAAAAAAGGAAATTTAACATTCAAACCACCCTCCAACAGTAGTAAATCTGACCTAATGTAACCTATCCCGAATAGAAGAACAGAACACAAGAACAAAGGAATGTCTAATCAGCCTTGACGCTCTTCTTCTGAGCCTTCCCAGTCGTCCAACCCTTCGATTCCCAGTACTTCACACTATCTTCCATTTTCTTGTAGGCCCAGGAGAAAGAAGGATCTGTTTGTTTGTTTATCTGGTTAGCCACGCAACCTAACCACAACCCCTCCGGGCAAAGAGGTCCTTGAACCATCCATGAACAGATCGATCGATCGATAGATAAATAGAGAGGGAAGGAATAGATAAGGCGACTCACAAAGAAACTGCCTCAAATCATGCCGATTATCATCCGGCGAATACTGCTCCGCATGATAACTCGGGGTAATAACCGTCTGCTTATGCCGATTAATCGCATAATTGTAAAAGAAGTGGCGCGTTTTCTCGTAGATCTCGCGCGGACTATACTCATTGCCCCAGAGATGCAGGAGCCGTTCGTACATCGACCAAGGACCAAGTTTCTGGATTTTGCGCAGACGCCCGAAGATCGATAGTTCGGCGTAGGTGACACCCATGTCGGCTTCGTCGGATTGCACGTAGGTGGCTGTGATGGGCTCGAGTTCGGCGGTTGGTGTGGCGGAGAGGAAGTCGTGCAGGATGGGGAGGTCGAAGGAGTCGCGCGACCAGGCGATGAATTTTTTCAGGTCAACTTTGGAGATCGAGCCGATTGGATTTAGCTGGGGAGATGTGTTAGTTGGGCTGGTGTAATTGTGTGTCTTGTATGAGGGCGAAGCCTTAGAATCGAAGAAATCGGATCAGTTGGTACTTACATCGGCACTGCTGGCGTCATATTTTGTCAGGTAGCCTCGCAGACTGTTTGACGTGAGTTAGCAGGATGTGAAGCCAGGGTGAGTCAATGAGAGATTTGGAGGAATTGGTTGGGGGAGAGCTTGAAATAGGGCTGATCGAAATTTAAAGATGTACACACCATTCTAAAAGTAATTAGTAACTGGATGCATTAGAAAGTAGAGAACATACCATCGACATTAGATGAAGCCAGTACGAGAAGTCCACCTCCACCCGGACGTTGACGGACTGTCGGCAGCAAAGAAGCGAACAGATAAGAGAGAACCATTCTCAAACGCGCCTGAACGTTCTGCAAAGCCTGATTCTCTGCCCGACTACCGCCGTGGACCTTGAATTTAGGCTGGAAGTTGGTGACCACGGTGAACAGGTTCGTCAGGGCAGTCACGACAGTGTCGAAATTGAAGTCAACATGGTAGGATCCGATGTCCGAAGCCAGACTTTTGGCTCGGTCTCGTGTCTCCTTGCTGGAGTTTTGTGTGCCCATGAAGCTGGTGTGGAATATGCGGCTGCAATCACGTTAGGAATTCGAGCATGGAGAAATCCGACATAACCCGCAGTACATATGAACTTACTTGCACACTTCTTGGCTGGTGGTGGGAAGCCAGGTCGAATCGGCCGGCTCGGCACAGAGTCGTCGGACATCTTTAATGACCTGCTCATTCCCCTCTGATACGGCTTTAATGACTTCTCGACACATAGAATGCACAATAGTCGCCGTGGCACAGCTATCGATACCGCCGCTCAGAGGAAGGAAGAAACCTGCCGCACCGCTTCTCCGCAGGTAGTCCCACAGCCAACAAGCCGGTCCAAGAGCAACTTCTTCCTCTGGGGCATGAATCCGCGCGGTGAGGGTTTCAGAGGGAGCAAGGCTAGGCTCGGCCTCATCATCCCGACGAGACAGCCTTGTGTCCAAGTCAAGGCGAACGTACGGGGACTGTTTGCTGGCTTGCATATTGCGGCTGGAACTCCCACGGTATGTCCGTACCTGTAGAAGCGATTAATAATGGCCCGGGTCTTGATGGAAATAGATTATACCTCTTCGATATCGACGGTGGCTGTGACAACTTCCACATCATTCAGGGAGAATTGGGAACCCTGAGCAACGATGTTTCCATTGACCACAATCATTGCACAACCATCGTAGTAAAGCCGATCACCGTCGCAGCCTTGCTGGTTCGCGTACAGATAAATGCCGCCGCTCTAAAAAGAGATTAGCACCCAGCGCCGGTTAATCAATTAAGATATCACAAACCAATTTCGTCGCTTGGGTGATGAGGTTGATCCGAGTGTCCAGCTTTCTGAGCTCATGATGGCTTCCTGATGAGTTGGAGATAATTTCCACGCCTGTGTAGTGAATCAGTATAATGCAAAGGAATACTGTGAGCTAGAGGTATACGAGCATACCGGCAAGACCGTAAGGAATATGAGGGCTATAACAATTAGTAAATTCCTTTATCAGAGATGTAGTGAACGCACCCATTAGGAGTAAAGAGTTCCTCGCACGTCTCAACGCCGAAACATGTATCCCGGGTGCTGATGACCGCATCACCGAAAGGAACCTTATACTGTCCAGTGATCTTCCCGACGATCTGCTCAAGGTAGTAGTCCTCGACCTCCTGGGGTCGTTGCCAGGGCGTGAAGTGACGAAGCTCTCTGTAGTTACCATCTAGATTGTAACATCTCTGTCAGCGATCAAGGTCAATAGATATTGTGACCAGTAAGTGGAAAAGCTAGTAGAAAGAAAAAGAAGGACAAAACGAACCGTTGGCAAGCCACATCTTTGGGCGGATCAAGCTGATCTTGCGGTTGTAGAAGATGACCCTTGAATCCCAATTAACATCTTATCCACGCGCAATTATCGCGGATAGACAAGAGACCTTACCTGCAGTTATACGAGACATTCCTGTGGCGCACAGGCATACCCACCTACAACCTTGTCAGCTCAGCATACACATGCCAATGGTCGAGGCACAAACATCAACCACAATATCCTGACAGTCGGGGTGATCAATGATGCGGGCAAGCATCTCCCACGAGTGAAGGAAGGTGTCTCCCTCATGGAATCCATCCAGAACGCCATAGCCTATGTCCTTGTAAATATCATGAACCACTTGTCTCATCTCAAGATGGTGAAAATGTACCGGTGATTTCGAGTTCGGGGCCGACTCGAAGAGTAGCACCCGCGGCCTTGGCCTTGCGAATACTCTCGATGATTCGCTCCGTGTTCCCCTCAAAGTCCAGAGCCCATTGGTTGAGGGAGCTGGAGTCGCAGCTTGTCAGTACTGGATGGTCTTGCAGGACGAGGCCATGCGATTGGCCAATTGAGGCGCTCACCATGTTGCTAGAGTTACAAGGTGGCCCATGTTGACCCGATTCCCGGTTCGAATGACCCGACGATAAACGTGGCCCGATAAAATTATATGAGGTAGACGCAATGGCCCCTAGCAGAAGGTGGGTTAACAAATTGACGGCCATGGCTGCAGCGCGAACACCCAGACTCCACATGCAGCTATAATTGGACGTGACTCCAAGACCACAGGTCCAAACAGTCAAAGAAGACCCACCTACACACGCAGCAACAGCAATATCCCGCACAATTGAGGGCAAGTGAAAGGAATCCTGGAAGAGCGAGCTGTTGACATGGAATGGATGACGCCGATAAGAATTGGAGTCAGAATGATGCCGGTCACGTGTGTGGGGAGCTCCCCTCGTGCCCCGCTGCCGTCACGGTATTACCACTATGACCGCATTGACCCATCCTTATTCATAGCGGTCGGGCTTTGTCTCCGTCACCAGATTACGCGACAGAACGATCACGTGCCACATGTGCTTCCCTTATCGGACTACCGCAAAAGGAAATCCGTTGGCATCAAATCACTGACCGACTTGCACTCACTCTAAAAACACTCCCGGTAGACTTCTAGTCTCCCCATCAGACACGATGGCGGGCCACGCAGCGCAAAGCCTCTTACAGATGCTCCGGGCTGCCCGCCAGACCCATCTCCGCTTTATACAGGGGACATTATCCCACGCGGAATCCCCCATCTACGTCATCGGCAACTCCTCCGCCGACTTGGACTCGATGGTCTGCGCCGTGGTGTACTCATATTTCGCTAATCGCACCTCCCGCCGCCATATCCCTCTCATCAATCTCCCTACAGTACCGTCCGGCGCGGAGCTCCGTCGTCTACGACCCGAATTCGTTAAAGCGCTCTGGATCTCCACCAACTCCGCAGATCAGCCGTGGGAGGAAACGCCGGAATCCGCGGGGCCTCTACTCCGCGACCACATCCTCACCGTTGCGGACTTCGCAAAGGATCTAGAGCACCAGGACCGTGGATCAGATGGCCAGCCGCGCCATCTTCGCACAGTCGACGCGGTCCTCGTCGACTGGAACGCTTTACCGATTCGGTCGTCCGACGGACCGCACGGAATAGGACGTCTAGATGGCCTACCGTCGGTCGAGTTCTCCGTGGTCGGCTGCATCGACCACCATGTCGATGAGGGATTCTTGGGCTCCGACTGCCACCCTCTGGTCATCGAGAAGGCCGGGTCCTGCTCCTCGCTAGTCACGAATACACTGAACGACATGGGGTTATGGCGAACACCTTCCACCTCAGACTCGAACGCAGCTATCAAGGAAGAAAGACAGCTGGCCCTATTAGCCATGGCACCCCTCCTCATCGATACGGTCAACATGACCGCCAAGGACAAGGTGACCTCGGCTGATACGCGCGCGCGGGATTTCCTGCAACAGACGCTCGCCTCCGCTGATGATAGCAACGATCCCACCGACCCCAATACCATGGATAAGTACTACATACAGATCCAAGAAACCAAACAGAACAGCCTGGATCTCCTCACAGTCGACGAGATCCTCGACCGCGACTACAAGCAGTGGACCGAGACGTCGCCCCTGCGACCCGATCAGCCCGTGAACATCGGGTTCTGTTCCATGGTGAAGCCGATCCCGTGGATTGTACGAAAATCAGGCACGGCAGAAGCGTTCCTGGATTCGCTGCGCGGGTTCGCGGAGCAACGGGACTTGGATATCGTGGTGGTGATGACGGCGTTTACCGCGTCGGTGCGGGAGGGGGCGTTCGTGCGCGAGTTGCTCGTTTGTGCGCGCGATGAAGGAGTCGCGGTTCATGCGCTGCGGGATCTAGAGGCGCGGTCGAGGTCTCAATTGCAGTTGCAGGAATGGGAGGCCCTGGATGGAGCCGATGCGGATGAGACCCAGTCTATTCGGGACGTATTATCCGGTGATCAGACCCCCTGGAGACGCATCTGGATCCAGGGGGATGTGACGAAGAGTCGGAAACAGGTAGCGCCGCTGGTTCGAGAGGCGGTGACTTCTCCGGCTGGAGACAGGCTATGATATATAGATGTTTCTATATGAACACTGGGATATATATCGGGGGGATAAGGTATAATACGCGGTGATGATGACAATGATGGACAGCTCCTAATTGTCACTAGGTTTGCGATATTTACTAAATATTTTACGGATACGTGAGCTAAAGAAGAGAGGCAAAATACTGATAGTGGTCTAGGCTTGAGCCTAATCTTCGTTCTAATATTCATGCATCAGTCTATGCGCTCGTTGGTCGTGGCACGAGCATTCAGACATGGCGCCAGTTCAAAAGAAATACAATGCCAAAGAGACAAAAAGAAATGAAAAAAAAGTACATGATCACACATTGTACACCCAGGCGCCATAAGCAAGGAATGTTATCCAGTAACTCCAACTCATGTAGCACATTTGCGTCCGTCCATGCTTGCCCTTCACGTAAAGTCCGAATAAAAAGTAAAACGAGCAAATCAAATATAAAATCGTGAATGATGCGACTATGCAAGACCCTAACCCCGGGCTCAGTGATGCAATGCAACCATTAGGCAAGGAAGAATGTGGGAAATGAAAAACAACCAGCCAATCCAAAATGCTCCACGTTGCTTTCGGTTCTCAGATCAAAAGATCATGCGTGCAAGGGGTAAAAGGTGCAAAGATCAACAGAAAGAAGCGGAAAAAAGCGAGAAGTAAAAACGGTAGTCCCCGTATTGAAGGAACATAAAATCATGGCGGATATCGTCTCGTTTAGAAGCACTCCCATTCGCAGAATACACACCATCGCGCAACACGATCTGCAAGGACGAGTCCTCTCCATACACCACGCTCCCCGATCTTAATCACCGTCTCCCACACGCTGCCTTCGGCTGCAGCATCAGTGGCGGAATCTGCACTGCTCGTGGCGCTAACCATGTGGTCGGCTTTGCGGCTCAATCGCAAGATCTTGCCCGAGGGCGATTGGATCGCCAACTTGGCAGGCTTCTCTCGTCCCGAGTTCGATCGGTTGGACGATATGGCAGATGTCGAGGCCGAGAACTCGTTTGAGACGGTGGAGACAGATGAGCCACCCGCAGAGCTGGAAACCATACTAAGAGCACTCGCTGGCCGGGCTAGGATAGACGGGGAGATGCGGCCACTCATAGCAGATTCGTTGCCACTAGACGGGATCGGGAGGGAGGATGGGTGCTGGCGAACAGCGAAGACAAAGGTGTTGTTGACGGCCAACTTGGAGCATTGTGGCTGCATGATGTACAGATCATGTCGCTGGGCATGCGGAGTCGGATGGCGCAGGACAAATTCATACGGCGGGTTGTCGCCACTATGCATAATGGGCAATGACAGGGCCAGTGGATGAGGAATATCACGATTGGAATGCATCAGCCCCTTCTTACCCGCATATACCTTCAATATTCCCTGGCCTTCGTCACCCGGTAGAACGGCCTTCACGGTGACTCGCTTGTGGCCATGAGTCCAGTCGGGTTGAACCAAGGCCCGCTTGCGTACCGTCTCGCCACTCTCAAAGAAGTCCCCATCCGAGTCGCGGGCGAAAATGGGCGTTTCAACCTCGGCGGCACATTCCACGTCGGCAGGTACGAGCAGGCGAATCTGCATGACTTCCAGGCCGTCAATCCGGACTAGGCTGGTGTCGTAGTCTGGGAACTGCATATTCATTTTGAAATAGGGCGGACAGGCGGCAGGCAGGGCGAGAAGAACATCCGGCGAGATTGGCGGGCAGATATGCTGCTCCTCAGGGATCAGAGGAACATGGGTATAGCAGATCTCCAGAGGGCGCGCCAGGAAATACCATGTTTCGGCTGCGGGCGAAAAGGTTGTAACAAATTCGCTTCTCTGAGGGTTGGTCGGACTGGCAAGGGAACAGTCCATAATGCGCCATTCGCCGTCAACCAGAACCGCATTCCACCAATGGTTTGCTCGGGAGAGGCTGTCAATCTCGTACAGTTCGCCCGGCGTTTTGAGAAATCCTTTGATGGTCTCGGCGTGCAGGCCAACGGCGGCACACATCTCTCGCACAAGGAAGGCAACTTCTTGGGGACTTCCTCTTTTGGTTTGAAGGACTCTCTTGAGATCAATGTCCATTTCCTCTACTGGTTCATCCCATGCGATCTTTTCACTGACCCAGGTGAAAAGGGCCCGAAGCCGCTGCACGTCACTCTTGTAAGGCCGACATACATACCCTTGGGCAAGGCTCATCGGATTCGTCATTGGTGGAAGGCTATTGACAAAGCGGGCACTCTTGTCTACGAGGCTGAGGTTGACAGTGCCGAAATCCGTAGGCTCGCTGATCGGTAGCCCGTCGATGCTCTCGTCGCCTTCGGCGCTTTCGTACAATTCTTCCACCGCATAGATCACCGGGTGGTCCATCATCTGACATCGTTCAGCCCGCTCAACCCTCTCGTTTCGGCTGGGAGAGCTGGCTCGATTCACATCCCGCCGGACCTGCACCCATTCAATGGCACTACCAAGGCCCATCTCACGAGCCGTGTCTCGGTGTGACTGTGCAGAGCGAATGGGAGATATGGCTCGACCTTTGGTCGGTGAATAGGAGCCGCCATTCTGCCCAACCGCGATGCTGCTTCTGGCATTGGCCGCCCCAGTCTTTGCTGATTCGAAGATTTTCTTGAAAAACCCGTGCTTCTTGGCCTTGGGCGTTGAGAGGCCTCCGAACACTCCAGCAGATTCTTCTGTGACCGTATCAGGGGACGTCCAGGGAATCGCCGACGAAGCACCCTGCCGAGAAGTGTTGTGACTGGAGTGGTAGGAGATACCGGTAAGTGGAGTTTCAGGTCGAGGAGACATGCGTGAGATGTCGCTGAAGCCCCTACCCCGAAAAGCGTCGACGGCCGTGTTAGGTCGTCCGTTAGCGCCCACATTCCTCCGGGCATAGCTTCCCGCGCTGGTGGCACTAAACTCGCCGGCGGATGCGCCACTCATCAAGCTCTGGCTTGTCCTTTCGGTGCTGGCCGTTATGTTTGTGCCATTACTCTGCACTCCACTCGAGGAATTGGTTGTGCTCGATTTGTTCGTATAGCTTCGGTCAAGGATATCGCCTCTCAGATCTTGCCCTGATCGCCGGCCCGTCGGATATGAGGAATACTGCACCGGAACGGAATTGTGCCGTCCATGATACGGAACGTGCCGCGGGGGTGGAGGAGGAGGCTCCTCGTCCTCGTCCGACAGGTGTATATCCTCAGAGCCCCTTCGATTCTGTTCCTGCATCTGTCGAAGTCGACTTTCCATCCTCTGCACGTAATTGTTAAGCTGAGGTGGGCCATCGAGGAAATGGTCCGTGGGATAGACGCTGTTTCGGTGAGGCGGCGCGCTGGGAGGTATATCCTCTTTGTCCCCGTCAAATCCTAAAGATGTCATCGAGCGACCCGTAATTTGCTGAGGCCGGCCGTCTCTTAGGCTCTCATAAGCATCAGGCGACCACGGGTTGTCGTATGACGGTTGCGGGGACGGTGATTGTCCGCCTCGCGACAGTCCCATATCCTCCAAAGATGTCATCACATCCTCCATGGCGTCTCGAAGCGGGGAAGGGGTATGTCTACGAGAATGCGCTGCCGGAGATGGAGTTCTTGACATTGTCACATAACGATCGTTCATATCATAACGCGTCGGAACGCCCAGCTCCATTGACGGCTGTCGATTGACTGCGACTCGATGTGGGGGCGGAGGAGGCGGGGGTGGTGAGTCTTCACGATCTTGTAGTTCCAAAGGCGAAATTTCGCGAGACGAGGGTTGGTGGAAGGGAACATGGTGATAGCCCGTGGGTACTGAAGGTGGAAGATAGTTCATATCTGGGGGTGGCAGGGGAGACGCCGCGCGCGAAGGAGGTCTGGAGCGCGCGGAGCTTGGTCCCGGGGGGATGGTAGGTAACGAGAGTTCTATTTCTTGCGGTGGACGAGGGGATACTGCGCGAGACGGCGGTCGGGCTACCGGAACGATCTGACCTGTGGGAGTCGCCGAAGAGGATGGTTCTCGCTGGGGTCGCGACTGCGGGATTAATGGGGACGCTGTCCGCGGGGAGGGTCCCGATTGCGAAGGAGGTCGAGCCACCGAGCTTCGGTGTTTCACCACGGTCGCCGGAGTGCGCAGAGGCTTGACTTTCCGCGAAAGGCTCCCATCCCGAGGAGGAGTCTGGGGAATGGAGCTCGTTACTGGCGAGACCGAGGTGCCGTTCCGGGACAGTTCCCCAGAAGGCGCAATCGCTTCCTTATGAGCTTGAAATGGCTTTCTAAACACGGTCTTCTGTTTCTTCGGTGCGGATGTCGGATTCGTGATCGGAGACTGAGCTTTCGGGCCCATTGGACTCTCAGTGCGACTGACGGGGACGAAATTCTCGCTGAGCACTTCGACGAAATTGGAGGGAAACAGTCCCATCATGCGCCGATCGCGTCGCAGTCGGCCCATCCACCACTGACCATCTCCTGCGTTCAAACATTCTATCAGATCGCCCTCCACAAAACCCAGATCTCGCTTGGTTTCTCCGCCCCAGGAGTACACGGCTCGACACCAGCAGGGGAACCGGGTGGGCAGTTGAGGCGCGCCCGGGGCCATCGCGTAGAGAGATGTGCGACAATGAGTGTCGACACCGACTGGAATTGGATCAAGAGCGACTGGGGAGCCAGTGGGAACGATTTGGTGGACACGAGTCCTTCCGGAGACGTCGCGTTAGCAAAGTGGGGATGTGAAGCTTCCCCGAGGCGGAGTGTCGGAGGAAGGACGGCACTCAGGAAGGATCAGGAACCGCGAAGAGCAGTCAATAAGGGCATCGTAGAACAGAAAGGAAACAAATAAAAGAGGAATGGGTGGAAAGGGAAAAAAGAGGGAAAAATAAAACTAAGGAAGAAAAAAAAAGAAAAAAAGGGAACCACCTGCGTATGCCAACGTGCGCAACGACAGGGGGGCAGGGAAACGAGGGAAGAGAAGGAAGAGAGAGGGAGAGAGAAAGAGAGCGGGCGACAGCTGAAAGTCAACGGACGGTGAGGCCCGATCTGTTTTGGTGTTTACGTGGTGCCGGTTTGGGCTTAGCGGGGGGCAGCTGTCTTATCGATAAGCTTATTAACCATGAATGCCCAGTCGTTATCGCCCGTGACGTTCCTTCCTTCCTTCTTCCTGTCTCTACTCCTCTCTGTTCTTCCACTTCTGTTTCTTCGCTTAATATCTGATTTATCTTATTCCTTGAATTCAGAACTAAGTTTTGCAGAAATGCTTCTAGTAGCTGCTGCACTGACCATGCATACGGCATGTTCCCTGTCACAAAGCGACTCCCCAGCCACCCCAGCCTGAGCCATGGTTATTCTTCCGCTACCCGCCTAGCTTGCTTCCATGGGTGGCCTTTCCATGGGTTTCCAATCAGATCCGGCTGTCATAAGAGGGCGAAGGGGCATCCTGAAACAACTGTCGGGGAATATGGTCTTTGTCCTGGCCGTGGGACACTGGGATTTGACATTTGTCTCCTCTTTTCGTTTTCAATGCCTCGACTGGCCCCAATATCGTCGAAAATAGCTCTGAAACACGGACCATTTTCAATCCTCCCGGTTGACCCACCGTCGACTTGATACATCCAGCACAGGACTCGGAGTTTACCCCAGATTCCTATTCCAGACAGGTCATATCGTGTGTGATTTTACATATCCCCGATTGTACCACCGTGCAGACACAGATAACTGAATAGTAATGGCTAAGCTACAGGTGCCAACACTCAACAGTCTCTTTCAGGAAGCATGCAACCACACAGTCCCCCTTGTGTCCTCCCTTGGGCCAAATCGAGTTTGGTCATTGCGTAGGAAATCTGCACAACTTGGTTTCCGCCCAAAGTCTATGCCTCGCGTAGTGCAGTTCACCATAGCAACATTCCGATCCCTTGCTTCAACGACTCCATGAGCTGACGCCACCTAAATGCCATTCGTCTGCTCTATTTATACGATTCAGAAGCAGGGATACCCCCGAGGACCATCGAGCAAGGATCGACGGTGGACGAGTTCTCAACAGATCGTATTCTTGCCTATCAATCGAGCCTGGGGACGAGTTGGACGCGTTACCATGTGACTTTGTATAACAAAGACCAGAAGTTGCGTCCCTTGCTTGCCTATCAATAGTCAAAACCGTGGTATCTTTGTCTATAGCTACAGTAACAGTACTTCCGTCGAGGAAAGTGATATACGAGCCTTCAGTAGTAGTGTTCGCTGCCTCTTCTTCCAGAGAAGCATTCTTTCTGTCGCCTAACACGTTGAAACTATGTTGATCGCGACTCTGCATATCATGGCGGCTCCTATGGGACACTCAGAACACGTCCGTGTAGACCCTAAACGGATTACGAGCAAGAGCAAAAACAGGAATGCCCATCCTTGCTATAGTACGGAGTATGTAGACCAGGGATATGCCAAGTGGGGCGACGATCAGGCAATGTCGGTGCCTTACAAGGCTTCTCATAGTAACTAGTAGTAACTACTGAGTGCCCAGTGCCTAGGTAGTGATCTCCGAAATACGTCGTATGATTACCCTACGGTGGGTCCGCAGAACAGTAAACGTACCCCTTAGATATATGGCTCGATCACGAATCGTACATAGTCAAGAGGGCAACATGCGTACAGTCCCAAAAACGAAGCTACTCTACCACGTACCGCAGGTTGTCGAGTTCAGCGCGACAGAGACGCTAGCTTGACAACCCCATACTCTGTGATCAACGAACAACCCAGATGAAAACGGCACTCAGAAACCATAATAGACCCCCTGGGAGAATTGTAGTATTGCATGTATAGACTACTCAAGACGCCCGATTTCCTAATAATAACTAAACATGTTTGGATTCTACATGACCATCTCGGCATGGGAAAGACGATCCAAAAAAGGAAAGAAAGACAGGAAGAGACAGAAACGGGAATAAAAACGCCCTGATAATGCAAGCAACGCATATCGCCTGGGTAGAAATGAACAAAACAAAAGATAAAAGTAGAAATTGACAGAAACACAAAAAGCCCGAGATAACAATGCTCGCTGCATTGAAGTGCTCAGACAGGCCTTTCAGAGCTGAACCGCAAATTACTGGCCCGTGAAAAAGTCGAGTAATTGTTGTTGATTCCCGGGCTTGTAGGGCGGCTATTACCGGCAGTCAACTTGGGGCTTCGGGGCTGCGTGCTGGTGGATCGAGTGGAAGGCCGGTTTTTGCGGATTTCTCGAAGTTCTTCCTCCTTCCGACGTAGCAAGTCGTCGCGATTGGACAACGTCGCCTCCAGCTCGGCGATGCGAGATAGGTGTCGCTCTGCATCACTCTTCTGGTTGAGCTCTTTAAGTCGAGTGACGTCGCCAGCCACCTTTCGTTTCAACGCTTCATTCTCATCCCGGAGTTGGCGGCTCTCGTTTCCGGCTTGGGCTGCCACGCTGGATGCGTTTTGATACTGCTCGCGCGTGTACTCCGTTTGCTTGCTTTCGTATTCGGCCTTCCGCTGCAAGGCAGCGTTTTCCTTGGTCAGACGACGGATTTCCTCCCGTGCGGACTCCAACTCTGCCAGGTTACCGCCGCCAGTCTTCAACTCTTCTCGAGCCTTTTCCAGATCGTGCCGTAGCTGAGTGCGCTCATCTTTCAGTTTTCCGAGCTCTTCTTTCTGCTTTTCGACTCTTTGCTCAGCAGCAAGTTTGGTTTCGGACAGCTGATCGCGCTCCTTTCGGGTCTTGCCAGAATCCCGTGTCAGGCTTTCGTAGCGGTGCTGGAGCTTTCCATGAGCCTGTTCTTCCGCCTGAAGACGAGATTTCACCGCATCCAACGATGCCTGCAGGGTTTGACGCTCAGCTGCATTCGAAGTTCTCATTTGCAGGAGATTCTTCTCCAATGCTTGAATGTCACGATCCAACGTCTGACTGGGGAAGTTTGAAAACTCAGTAAACTGAGTTGCGTCTTGTGATGTATCTGCCCTAAGTCTTTTGGAGGCTTGCTCCTCATCTTCTTCCACCTATTCACCAGGTTAGCAGTGTGATCAACAGATTGATCGGAATAAAACCGGAGTCAGTATGACTTACGAATGCACGTTTCTGACTCGTAGCAGGCGTGATTGACGCGCTCGCAGCATCCGGTTTACCGTGGCTACCTACTGGGAGAGATACCAGTTGCTCCGGGCTCACGATATGTAGGGGTTCAACCTGGGGCAGTGACCAATGGGAGTGAAAGTTGTCTGACAGGAGACAAGAGATAATCTCTTCCACATCCTCGCGCACACCGAGGGCATCGTCCTGGAGGTCGCCCACCAAATCACGAAGATGCACGGTATACTGGATGACCAAACGTAGCTGCTGAATTTGATCAAGGTTGGGGAAGCATAGCTCAACATGCTCACTCGAATTTGCAACAATGAGCCGGATCACGGGAAGCAGCTGTCCGTTCCGCGCGAATGTGGTGCGCATATGCTCTACCGAAGGGCTTTTTGCGTTGAAAGAGGAGTCTAGCGAGATGATTGCAGAGGGTCTTTTATAGGTTTCCATGATCCCATCACTGCTAAGCGACTGAATCCCGAAACTCAAGGAGTCTTTGACCATAGAGACCTCGAGGTTGGTCCCGGCCCCCATCTCTTCGCGCTGTCGCGTGTAGGTAAGGCCTTTTCCTATTAGATAGCGCTCGATAACCTTTTGGGTCTTCTCGCCATGCACAAAGATCACCAAGTGGATGTCACGGCTATTCGCAAGCTGTACAAAATAGCCCAAGAGCAGGAATTTGGCGCTGGAGTATTCAGCCCATGCGGCTTCCTTCGTCATATCTGACCCTGTTTCCTTGATGTGGCCACTGATGTTCAGATCGGGATGTGTTGCAACATTGCTCAAATGTCTAAGTACATCGTGTATCTTTGGTTTCAGGCGTTCCACCTGGGTAGAGTTTAGAATACTGGCGTAGAAGAATCAATTCAGGATCAATGTTTATCTTACCTCGTTCTCGGCAGGCTCATCCTGAGAGCTCGAGAATTTGAGGAACTCGCTAATGTTTTGCGAATCACTAGATAAGACTCGCTCATAGTCATCCTTGACTCGGGAGTCCATCGGGAGTGTTACTGCAAATTCTGATGGCCCAAGATGAACCGACCCAGGGAGAATCTCTTCAGTGTGATTGACTGTAAGTGCGCTTGGCTGAATAGTTTGCACATCATGTTGCGGGGGGGCTTCTAATGCAGGCTCTCCCACGGACGGCGCGGGGACAACTGAGGCGGCTTCTGTTTGTGTGTGGCCATCATGCTCTTTGTCCACCCTGACACTAAGAGGCGCAGCCGTTTCCGGCACAGGAGCAGCAGCTGAAGGTTCAATATCCCCTGCAGAGGACGGTGTGGCGCTCGCATCGTTACCTTGGAAGACCGGAGTACTGAGCCTGGCGGTGAGCTGAGCATAAGCATTTTTCATCTTTTCTCTTGGTGTGGAGCCCTCGAATTGGCCAAATTTATCCATGGTGTCAGTTAACTGGACGTCCTTTTCGTCATCCATGGCTTCAGCAGCGAATTCAGTTGTCGAAATTATTTGCGATATGTGTATAGACTCTTGGCTTAGTATTCTGTTGTCGGGATTTGAGTCTGGTATTGACTTCGAAAAATGGAAATTGGTTCTGCCGCCTGCGGAGAAGATTAGTGAGAAAAGGACTGATAGCAGTATAGGTTGAGCAACCTGTTGAAGACAAATCCCCGGAATGGTGAAATTGTGAGACTACAGTGCTGATGACGGACCGGTAGCTGAATGTCCTAATGGAGCGCTGTGAGCAAGGGTTTTTTGATTCAACGGGGATTTGCAACCACTGGCTCTCAGGAATGGTTGACGGACCAGAAGGAGTCTCGGCTATTTCATGCAATTCCTGAGTCTGGTTGGCGGGAAACGTAGCAGGCTCGGGCTTTCCGGAATCCCTGGTCAGCTCGGAAGCTAGTACACTGCTCGACTTCGGTATTTGAAGCCCAGTAACGAGTGAAGCCTCTCTGGGACTTTCTGCGGTGTTCGCGGTAGTGCAGGTATTCGGGATTTCGTCAGGAAGCTGATACTCTGCAGAAATGGTAAACTTAGGTGTGTACACAAAAACGTCAGGAGGTGAAGATTCTTGAGAGCCAGTAACAAGTGAGGCCTCTCCGGGACTTATTGCGGTGTTCGCGGTAGTGCAAGTCTCTGGAATTTCTTCAGGAAGTCGAAATTCTGCAGGAATGGCAAACTTGGACGTGTACCCAAAAACGTCCGATGGAGGTGGAGATGGCGAGGGAAAATCAAAGTAAGCTGCCGAGTCAATGCTTCCAAATCTAGCTGGCTCTGGCTCTGGCGATTGCTCTATGACCGATCTTTCTGGGATCTGGCTGGCCACCTCAAACTGCGGTGTTTCAAATACGGTGTCAACTGGAATAAATAATGGAGAGTCCTCGTGTGTTGGATCTTGCCCTTCTGGGTCACAACTTTGGGGCCGTGAGAAGGAAGGATCAATCTGTTCTACTTCAATAGAGCGAATTTGCTTGAGGGAGACCTGTCTCTTCTTGTCTTCCCAAGTCTGGACAGCAAGATCGTTGGCGTGCTCTTTGGGTTCCTGTTTAAGGGGTCCCCCATTAGTTGCGGTCCAAGTCGAAAAAGCTTACTCAAGATCAATGCACGGCAAGCGAGCAGAGTACAAGACTCACCCAAGTCGGCGAATAATCCCCTTCCCAGTCAATCAGATACTGTGACTCTGTCTCGTCAAGAATACAATTGATGTACCATTCGTCGTCGTCTAAATTAGAACTTGAATGGTTGTCGTCGCTTTCGTCACCACTAGAGATGACGATAAAATCCTGCTCCGGTTCTGATCTTCGGGTTTGATCGGTAGAGTTTATAATTACAGGAGAAGAAGACTTGCGCTTGCGCCACATTATGCGCGAGCAGAGGGCATCGGCGAAGTAGAGTCCATGGCGAAAGATCGAAATAAGAGATACAGTAATTGGTCGGAGTGAGAGTGTAGTGAAAGGGGGCCTTATGTGTGTCGTCCGCAAAGTATATGCAGCGGGGAGCTGTGGAGGAATGATGTGGAGGAAGAGACAATAAGAGGAAAGTATGAGGGTAAGTGAATGAATGGAATGGAATGAATAATGAACTCGGGCGACGGGGAGCACCGCGGATGATCGCCGGCACGTGACGCCTTATCGCCCAATTCCGCTTATCAATGACGGCCACTCCTTTTCTCTGCAACGGTGCCTGAATAGCTTCACTCGCCTACCGCTGGATTTTATTCCCAAATCATGGACCAGTGTATTAGGACGAGGATTCAAAAGTACTGATCTAATATGAGCTGCGGACCCAGCAGATATCACTATCAAGCTTCGATGACAGCTGATTCCCCATCGAGGACTCGAGCGTGCGTTGGCATGGCGACCTGGGCCTTCGCGCGGCAGAGGACGGCGCAAAGGTCAAAAAATGGAAAGGGCTGACTGTTTTTTCCATTTAACCACTATATACTTTCCTTTCAGAAAAGAGTATCTGCTGCTATATAAAAATGACATTGAAATATCATCTCTAGGTTCTATTCTAACCGATCATCTATATACGCTCAATCAATCATGCCTTCCGGAAGAGGAAGAGCATCATAGTCATCAAATCTACCTAGCATCTAGTTCATAGCTTCGTGGAAGACCGCTCTTGATTCTGTTTCCATTGTTCGAAATCATAGCCAAGCTTCTCAAGGCTTGTGATGTGTTTTCGTGCCTCACCCTTTGCAATGAACTCTCTTCGGATCTCGGGGAACAACTGCCGCAGCCATTTCTCTTTCTCACCCCAGTAGTTGGCTACTTTCCCATTGCCACCATTTGGAAGATCAGGGCGAGGTAGTGCCTGGGCCGCCCATTCATAGAGGAAGTTCATATAGTCTGCGTCGAGCGGGAAGTGCAAGAGATGAAACGAGGTCCCATTACCCTTCTGTGCGGCGGTGAACTTCTCCCAATCCTTCATCTCGGTGAGAGATGGGAGTGCCAGTCGGCCAGACCAGACTCGAGCGTAAACAGCAGCTTGGTTCTCAGATAATGGGAAAGGTATGACCCTCTGCGGCAGCGCTGGCAGAGCCAGGGTCGGGTCGTATGCATAGAATAAATGCTGGTAGGTATTCAACGTTCTGCGACCATCCGTAATAAGCGGAGGGTCAAGGGATGACAGGAACGGGAACGAGTAGAGGTAGCCGGTGCAGAAGACGATCGCATCGATTTCCGACTCGATCCGACCATCTGCGAAGCGGACTGCCCTTGCAGACTGAGTTGCCGGCAGGAACTCCACTATCTCGGGGAAATACTCCTTGTCTGGGGAAGTGGAGGGCCCAAGGAACGACTCCGACCTTTGCGAAACCAGGGGTTTACCTTTGCTCACTGCACTGATCTGGCTACCGATATCGATTCCTGATGCGGAACCCCCTACAACAATGACTTTTTTGTCTCGAAAGTCATGCGGCGAGTCGAAGAACTTGGAGTGAGAAATAACGCCAGGATATCTCTCATTCCACTCCTTGATGCCGGTGATATCGGGCGTGTAAGGGACGTCGTAATGTCCGCTGGCGACGACGACGGCATCATAATCGTACGTATTGCTGGCTCCCGTCCGCAGGTCCTTGGTGGAGAGGGTCCAGGCGTTTGCTGCTGAGCCATTCCGCCTCACATCTTCGACCTGGGTTTCGAATCGGATGAAGTCTTGCACCTCCTCTGCGTACTCATCCAAGTATTTCTTCACCGTAGTATGCGGGGGTAGCAATTGGCTGTCGGCCGGGAACGGCTTGTCCCCGAAGGCCATTAATTCCTTAGGGATGTTGGTTTCCAGAGTGCTATAGATAGGCGATACAAAGACCGGCTCCGACTTCCCTTTCGGCCAGATCGGCTTTTCCAAAGGTTCGTTCGGATCAAGCTGGGGTACAGGCGTCGACAGGCCTTGTTTCAAGGCGCCGGGGCAATAGTTCCAGACCCCCGCGGCCGCGCTCCGTTTCTCAAATACATCGATCGTGTCGAATATTTTCTCGGCCAGTAGGTACCTGGGGCCTTGTCAGTCAAATCAACGATGAAAGCTTCCTAGGATAAAACCGTGGAATCATACTTGACGGCCGCCAGACCCGACGGGCCAGCTCCGATAACCGCAATTCGACGGATCTGTTTTGAAACCGTCATGGCTCGATCACGGATTCCACAGGTATAGACACGGAGGAGTCAATTGAGGGTAGAATTCCCTCCAATTGACTAGAGGGGAATGGATAACAAGGAAGAAGGGGGAGAGAGATCCGGCGCGGAACATGGCGGCGGTGGTTTGACTTTAACGGTGTTGCCACCCCGCAATCATATGTCGTGCTTGGATCCCAGCAGCGATGTCAAGCCCAGGACTCCTCCGATCTGCCCACCGGAAACTTTAAATGAAGTCTATCATAGCGAAGGTTCCTGGATAAGGCATCAATACATCGCAGACTGTCAAGATTACCAAGATTACCAATATTACCAGTTGAATGCGGGGAGAACCCGCGACAGATACTGCTAGATGGAGGTCCCCGTACAATACCGACAGTACCAATACCGGCCCCGTGACGCAAGCCCAAGCTTCCCTTCTTTCTTTTCTCTCGCACCCGGAGAAATCCAAGTCAATCCTGCCATCTAACTAGTCGGTGTGCCTCTTTTCGACTTCTTCCTATCGCATTGACTTCCTGAGTTAATCACAAGCTGCGGTCAGGTGGTGCAAGGGGGACATGCAACGCGCCTGATCGATCCCTAATCGAGGAAATGTGGAAATCTTCTTGCAATTAATTAATGGCCGCCGCGATGGACGAGCAGCTTCCGACCTCAGCGCCCTTACGTTCGCCTCGCATCCCGATCGCGCAGCTTTCCCCGACAGCCGATAATCTGCAGGGGAGCGCCATCCATGCCGTCGTCACCCTCCTATGGCCGTATTCGTCTTCCACCAAGTCCCTCAGCCTTCTGTTAGCTGAACCCGACTTCCGTCTGCGTCGCTCGAATGGCCAGGTGAAGGTGATCTTTCATGGGTCCGTCGCTGAAGATGTCGCCAAGTCTAAACTAGGCATTGGGGATGATGTATACCTAGATTTGGCCGGATCGAGGCTCGTGAGTAACGAGTCCGCCATCCAGACGCCTGGTAAATGCGTGGCATGGGATGTGCATTTCGACGATCGCGCATACTTGGAGGTGATTCCCCAACACCGCCTCAGAATTTTAGGTAAATGGGCAACTAACTAGCTAGCATTAGGTCTCGCGATCGTCCGCCCCTCTATCAACTATCAAGGTTGAGCCTTCGTCGTCTCAAACAAATGGCCTTGACCCTGCGACCACAGCCCCGACCACTCCTCCTAGGAACAACCTCAACAAGCGTGGGATATCTGAAGATGCGGGGGACTCAGAATCATGGCAAACTCCAGTTTTCACGGGGAAGTCGCGCGCATCTTTCGGTGGTCTACTCGATTCCGCATACGATCCCTTTACCGAAGAAGATGGGTATGTGCCTGGAAAAGGCAGAAAAAAGCCGAGGTACAGTATGCAGCATAGCGACTGGCGCTTGGTCGATGAACCAGAGAGCCCGGGCGACAAGGACTTCCCGGTTGATTGGACGCACATATTTGATGAGGATTGGGGTGATGGATCGGAGCCGGATGGAGACAAAGAAACTTCACCGAAGCTTCCTGAGGCGTCAGGCGACGGTGCTGACCAGAAAAGCCCTTCCGATGTTGCTCAAGCGGCCGAGGGGAATACACCGACCCCGGAGGCCTCTACGGAGCCGATTAAAAGCCCAAAGCTGGTCGAAGCTGATAATCCGTTTGTTCACCCTGGTTCAATTCAAAAACCAGTACTACCTCGTCAGGCCTTCGGGCAGGGCTTTCCCGATTTTTCGTCCCATCTTCCTACCGACACGCCTCGTCTTCATCCTATCCCATCTCCTGGACTACCCATTCCGTCTCCACTCGTAACGGCCTCATCCAGTCAACAAAGCTATTTCATGCCTATTACAGACATGGCGCAGCCTCACACCACGACCGCCAGTACATCGTTATCTCGGGAAATCAAAGGCCCCGAAAAGGAGGCAAGCGAACAGGCGGACACCATGGTGGAGACGGAAACCCGAGTGGCGTCATTTGTCGACGCAGAACTAGGACCGCAAACCACGGGCCAAGACAACGCAGCCCTAGCCTTGAACTCCTCCACAACCGCCACAGCTACCGATAATGAAGTTGCCCAAGTTGAAAGCACCACAATTGAACGTGTCCTACAAGACCGCATACCTGCAATTTCTGCCGTGTCTACAGCGAAAACAACAGTAGACATCAGCAAAGCTGGTCATCTGGAGGAAGTGGAGGCGGACAAAGTCGATGAGCACGTTGACGATCTCAGCTACGATGAGGAACGAGCTAGAGAGAATAGTGAGCCCCACGAAACGACAGGGTATCATGAGGCTGAAGGACTTGAGGATGACATAATGGAAGAGAACTATCCTGATAAACACGTGGGAGAAATTGATATAGATAAGGCCGATGTTGTGATCAAAGACGGCATGGAAAGGGACTATGCCGAAGATAGTATGGAGGATTATGACTCAGAAGAAGACGAAGTGGTGGAAGACAATGAGCATGAGCAACCTATTGGACAGGGCTTCGTTGCTGAGGAAACTCGCGTGGGTCACAAATCTGGGACACACGATTATGCTCTGAATGGGCATACACACAGTCCAACGAATAAAAGCGTGGACGATGAGAAACGAGCCTACAACTACGAAAATGAAGATGAAGAGTATGAAGAGGATGAAGAGGACGAGGAGGACGAGGAAGATGAACTTGGTGAAGTAGATGACTGGGATGAGGACGAGGAAGACGAAGACGAGGAGGAAGGGCTTTATGGCCGGTATCAAGAGGACGACGAATCGGAGTCGGAATCGGACATGATAGATGACGACTCGCCTACTCAGCATCAACCTGCACCGAAAAACTCGCAGCCTGAAGTCATCGTGCTCGACAGCGATAGCGAAGATGAAGCCCCTCCTAATCCTCGTACAGATGATGCACTACGAACAAGGGAGACCACTGGTGAACAGGAACCGGCGTCGTCACCGTCACTGGGAAGCGAGCGCTCTTTCAGGGAGGATTCTGAAGACTCGGAGAATGAAGATTGGCCCGAAGATGAAGACCATATGGAAACCGAGAATATGGACGATGATCGATTCAGGCAAGAGAAGTCGAAAACCCAGACGCCAGAAGGGGTTACAGAAGAGCTCTCGGAAACTGAATCCTTGGGAGCTCAGCCCTTGGAAGAAGACTACCCGGAAGAGGAGATGTCAGAAGACGAGGAACAGCCTGAGGACGCTGCAGACTTGAAAGCAGAACCTCGTGCTAGTCAAGATGGCGAACAACTCGAAAGCGAATTGGTAAAGAACGATGTGGAGGATGAAGAAATGAAGAACGTAGAAGAACTGGACCAACAATCAAATGATTCGGAGTCTGAATCCGAATCCGAATCCGAGTCAGAAGAAGACGAAGTGGTCCTCCTCGACCAGACAGATTATGGAAGACGCAACGAACAAAGGGTGGATGATCAACACCTGGACAATGAGCCGACTGAACCCGAACAAACACCTGTGGAGCAAGCGCCAGAGCAAATGGCAAATACAGAGCGGACAGCCTTGTCTACAGGTGCCGATCACACGGAATACTCGGATGATGGTGACGCGACTTATCACGAGAGTTACGAACAGCACGATGTAATAGCATCACCACTTCCAGAACAGGATTCCCTGCATCATGATTTTCATCCCGCGCAAACAGTTGAAACACATACTGGCGCTGGATTCCCTTCACATGCTCACGCGCTGGCCATTGATCCTGAACTGTACAATTCAGGCCCTGGCCAGGAAGAAACAGTAGGCGACAGTTTTCAGGGTGACAAGCAAGGCGAGCGAATTTCTGAAACTCCAGAAGCAATTCCACAGCCCAGGTCAGAGATCGATTATAGCTTGATGCTTGACGGTGCTGCATCTCCGCGCATTCCTGCTAGCATCATCTCAGAGAGGCAGGGTTCTGCTTCACAATCCCAGCGAATGGAAACTCCAGGTTCTACTCCAGTGGTTGAAGTCTACCGGCAGTCCCTCCCGGTTCCAGCTGCCGCCGCTGGATCGTTACCGACCCCTGAACCTACTCAAGAGAGAAACTCGCAAAGGAATGGGAAGCCCCCGTCAACCCATGCCGAGCTTCCTACCTCTCAAGCGTTGGATGAGGATATCGTGGGAAACGAGTCCGACATCGAGGCTAGCTCCGTGGCAGAATCACGAGAAGGATCACATGACATTGAGGAACCCTTGATGCATCGTGAGAGCCAAACTCCTGACGAGCAATCTCAACAGGCAGTTTTTGCCTTTGACCATGATGCCAGAAACGCCTTGGATGATATCAGCTTCACCAGCGTCGACCGCCACTACCCGGGCTTGCGCAGCAACCTCTCTTACTTTGCTCCCCTTGCGACACTCGTTGATCATTACAATGCCCTGATAGATACCATTTCCGCGGTTACGGAAGTACGCGATGTCATTCGAGCATCTTCAGGCAAGAAGGACTACATATTAACCCTTCAGCTGACGGATCCATCTATGGCGGGCACGACTCATTTTGCCCAGATTCTTCGACCCTTCAAGGCAGCTCTTCCCTCGGTATCGGAAGGAGACGCCATCCTTCTGCGCAACTTCAAGGTCAAAAGTTTCAATCACTCCATGATGCTCGTGAGTACGAGCACTAGCGCTTGGGCCGTTTTCGACGGCCAGAACAAGACGCAGGTTGAAGGCCCGCCAGTCGAATACGGGAAAGAAGAGCAAACATACGCGACGGACATGCGGCAGTGGTACCAAGAAGACGGCATGGCCATGGTGGCGGACGCCCAGCTCCAGGCGTCTATCGAGAGGGCCGGTCGAGAGGGAACACCGGCCAGCAGCGTGGCACTTAGCGACTCGGGCAGTATTGACTCGACACAACGTGTTGGTGAACGTGGAGAATCGTCTACATCAAACCTCAGCTCACGGCGGAATAGGAAATCTCATCGCAGAATCACGATTCATGAGTTAAGGGACGGAAGGCGATATACCGAGGTTGGTTCGCCGTCTGGCAAGGAGAGTATCCACGAGCTTCGGGATGGAACTGTGTATGCAAATCTTTGAGCGTCTATGCATCTATTGAAGTTCTTTCAAATATACCCCTAATTCGACTCGGCTTTGTTCGTTCATTGTACAGGTGTACAGGTGTTCATGCTTTTTCGTTTCCGTCACCATCACAGAGTGTTCATTCAATGTCAGCGTAAGCCCCCAGGGCCGACTGGCCACCCGTATGAATGAAAAGGGCATTTATCTGAGGGTGATCTGAGGGTTGGCTCGCCCAGTCCCTAGCCAAGTCTCCCTGTTGTACCCAATGTGCCATACCCGTTGCCACCTTGGCTGTATAGACGGGATCAAGAAGCACGCTCTCACGCTGTGCCATCCACGCCAACGTCTCCTTACTCTTGGGATCTAAAACCCCATACCCGGTCCCAGTAAACCGATCATCTAACCGGACATCGTCCGCGGTGATATCCGCTTCATCCAACCCAATCTGGACCGCCGCACGCCGCGCAAACCGTAACACCCTCTCTTCATGATACTCGCGCGGTTTTGTCGGCGAATTTAAAATCCCAATGACCTTCCTCTTCCTTTTCTGGGGAACCGATCCTTCCGTGCGCCGTACCCCTTTCTCCAACTTCCCCACCAACTTAAACCCAGCAACCAACCCAGCCACCGTACTCCCACTCCCACACGCCACAAAGACATACTCAAACCGCTCCCCAGTCCCAAGATGCTCCTTCTCTTGCGCCGCAATCTCAAATGCACACCGTGCATACCCCAACCCACCAAGCGGATGCAAACTGGCCCCCGACGGAATCCAATACGGCACTTTCCCTTGCGCCCACAGCTCCCTCATAATAGGCGCAATCGGATCCGACCCATCATCCGCAACATTATCCGAGTCAAGCAACCGCACCTCTGCGCCTAGTAACCGGTCAATCTGCACGTTCCCCGTCCGCAAAAACGCCGCTGCGTCCGTTGTCGCAGATAACCCGCCGCCTGTACTCTTATGCAGAATCACCACGGCGTCCAGACCAAGGTGGTTCGCTAGAGCGGCGACTTGCACGGTATGGTTACTTTGGACGGCGCCTTCGGTGACGAGCGTGGTGGGTTTCTTATTAGAGGGGAGGGGAAGGTCGGTGCCATCGGGCTGGTGGATGTATTGTCGGATGTGAGGCACCAGGTATTCGAGTTTGCGGTATTTGTTGCCGGAGCTGGCGAGTGGGGAGCTTTGGTCTTCGCGTTTGGCGTAGAGAGAGATTCGCGGACTCGGGGGTTGGTGTTGGTGGGTGCGGGTGAGGAGTGTGGTTAGCGTTGGGAGGGGGTGGATGGGGGAGGGGTGCGAGTAGAGGAGGGGGTGGCGGGGGATTTTGGCGAAGGTTTCGGGGAGGGTGAAGGTCATTGTGAGGGTGTAGTTGCCAGATTCTTGGGTTAAGACACGAGGGCTGTTGGTTGATTCTATGTGTAGAACGATGACGCAAAGGCGGTGAAAGGGCGGGGAATCTGCCCGACAATCGACGACGCTAGACTGACCGCCAACCCCGGACCGGCGACTGCCCCGCGGCCGTCACGAAATTACCGACTTTCCCGATAAATACGAGCAATACCAATAGCCGTCGGCGTTTGTCCGGTCACGGGATTACGCGACTTCGGCCTGAAAGACGGCTGATTAATGCATTCTTATCGGGGGCGAACAGAAGCACGAGGGGACTTTCTTGCGTGCTCCATCTCCGCTCTTTACTTTCTTTGCAGGTTTGGAATTGCGGTGTCTTTGGTATAGACTTCTCTTATAGACGGTTTTGATTACTTGGATCTCCCCTCTCTTCTACTTGATACAATTACATGATGAGCAATCATCCTCAACTTCCCACGCCTGCGCATACGCAAGCCGAATCGATGTTGTCTCGTCAATTTGGAAAGGAGACCGTCAATTACTTCTCCAGTAAGTTCCTACCTGATGAACACCTTAATTCACACCTCTGACATTGATAGGCTCGCCTTTGAACCGGCTGTCATTTTTGCGCGGAGACCACCCCTTCCTATCCGCAGCCCTGAAACACCCCTCCACGCGCTTCGTTATCCTAAAGGAACTTGCGCCTCTCACAAAGTCCCCGGCAGAGCTGTACCACGCCAAGTACGAGGAAGTGCAGAAGCTCGTGCCCGCAAACATCTACGATAAATCCGAGGAGGACGTCATCAAGGAACATGATTCGCGGAAAACCAGCCCGCATCTGATATTCCTCGGGCTGGACGAGAGTCGCAAGCAGGGTGGCTTTGCGTGGAAGATCTACACTGGAACGCCTTACTTCGCGCTGGATGCGACACCTAGAGGTAGCGAGGAGCAGCAATCCAACGCCACAGAGATCCTTGGCGCGATGGAGGCGAAGGGACTTAGTTTTCTTCAGGCACGAGTGGCAATGTCGTTTTCGGCTGATGAGGGTGCGTTTTTTCGACTTTCCCCAAGACCTTATGTTTTGTGTGATGGCTGCAACATTCAGGAATATCTCTCGCTAACGTCATTGTAAAGCGGCCATCTACGCTCAGGCTCGCGCCTTAATGGATTGGAACACCCGAAACACCTTCTGCGGCACCTGCGGAAACCGCACGATCTCCGTGAACTCAGGCACCAAGCGCGCCTGTCCCCCGACGGATCTTGCGCGCGTGGCTGACGGAAAACCAGCCGAGAAACCTGCATGCAACACGCGCACCACCATCTCCAACCTGTCGTTCCCGCGGACCGACCCGACCATCATCGTCGCTGTGGTGTCGACCGATGGCAAACGCATTCTGCTCGGTCGGTCCAAGCGCTTCCCGCCCAACTGGTACTCCACGCTGGCCGGGTTCATCGAGCCGGCCGAGTCGGTCGAGGATGCAGTCCGGCGAGAGGTCTGGGAAGAGGCGGGCGTGACGCTCTCACGGGTCGTGATCCACTCGTCCCAGCCGTGGCCGTACCCCGCCAACCTGATGATCGGAGCCATTGCGCAGGTCAGCGATCCTGCGCACGAGACGATCAACCTAGAACATGATCCCGAGCTGGAGGATGCGAAGTGGTTTGAGGTCTCAGAGGTCGAGGAGGCGTTGAGGGTCGGAACTAGTCCTTTGGGGGAGAACGCGGGTCCGGAATATAAAGAGGGAGGACTGAGACTGCCGCCGCCTACTGCCATTGCTAATCAGTTGATTAGAGCGGCTATCAATATAGACCTGATTGGGGATAAGAATTCGAAGATGTAGATAGAGGGAGAGCTTTGAATTTCGTGTTGGGAGTGGGAGGGATATATAGGCAGTACATACATCCATGCATACATACTTGATTTTCCAGGACGGTCGATGGCCTACTCTTTTCGTTACACAGTGGCTCAAAAGTTACACTATAACGAGTATGTTCTAGCAACTAAGAATAGTTAATATTTTGCCTCGTTATAATTTTATGAAGTAGTAAGTTATTAAAAATCTCGTTCTAACGCAGGGACCTGGCTGATTTTATTAGCCACTGAAGCAACTTGCTAGACAGTTGTTCTCTTGATCCGAAACGTCAGACTTGCGTACAGTCTCGAATTACTTGACCAATTAGAGCCATATTCGTGAAGATATTGAAAGTTGAAGATTGTAAAAATAGTGGTATATGATTGATTTTCGTGCGTCAGGTGATTAACCGCAATGTATTTTCAGTGCTCCCGCTGTCTTATAAAGTTCCGCTAGATGAAGCTCTTTTCAGGTTGTTAGGTGTCGGAAGGGGCATTGCTTCTGATTGCTGATTACTCCCTTCGCCAGCTTATCTGCTGTATCGTTCCCCGGTTCATTGCAGTGTTCTGGGATGGTACGGTGAGCCCAGGTACAAGGACTGGATTAATTACATCCTGCTTCTCTGTCGTACTTTTGAAATTTTTGTCATCTCTATCAGAAGGCAATCTCGCCTGTCGAGAGCAAAATTAGATCCTCCTACATCTGCTACTATAGGAAGCGATACTAGGTTCATCACCTAAAAAGGATAATTCATTTTATTGCTCAGCGCCGCGGTGTATAACGCTGTTGCGCCAACCTTCCGGGGGTCGGAAGGACAATCCCGATCACACTGAGGTTAGAACTTGTCCCTAAAAACACATTCCTAACTTTCCGCAATCTCTTCAGCAGTATCGTTCTCATTTCTAAGAAGAGGAAGATGAGAAATACTCTCAATGTCACGGGGTTCTCCCCCTTAGGCTTGCTCTGGCGATCTGGCGGAATAGACGCAGCAACCTCAGACGGGTTTTGGATTTCAAGCAATTTACAAGGATCAAGAGACTGTTACTCGAATAGGCTCTCTAATATGTGCTGACGCCTCTAATGACCAGATACTTACAAAGATATCTCAAGTGCAAAGCGGAAACAGGACAAGTACGACGGAAGACGAAATGGAGGGTAGACCGGATAGTCTCACTGTTGTGCTCCACAGGCCACGTTGCCGGCCCTGTCGTACTTTGCCTTATACTAAGTTGTTGTCTGGAATGTGGCTGGATATATTGATCCAATTTGATTCAATAACGCGACTATGTTACTATGTTGTAACAGGAGTTGCATCAAACGAGTGTGTAAACATAAACTCAACTCATCGTCTGATTTGGGCACAAAGCAAACAAATAAAACCCGCTGAGCCTGAGACCAAATGATGTGACACTGGCAACAAAGCTACTTCCATGCTTGACCCGAGAGTATCAGATGTGACATGAAACCCAGTCCTCCAGACTTGCGTTCAGTCGGCCGCAGCATTCGAAAGGCAGCATTAGGAAGAGGCATCCTCTTTCTCTTTCTTTTTGAGTGGAGGCTACATGATAAGTAAGTATGAATTCTCATAACGTCCCTTGAACCTTGGTTCAATACAAGGCGAAGGGGGGTAACATGCCAAGGTTGTTCAAGTAGCCATCGGCTCGAATGCAATGGAGTTATTTGGTGCTGCAACGGAAAGAGACTTGTCGCAAGATTCCCATGGGTGTTCACCATCATAGACATACCAATCACGCCATGCCTGGCGACACATGATAGTGGTGAAATTCAAGCTGCCATCTACTGGGACCATTACGGAAGTTCTGCACCTGTAGTATTAGATTGGTTCGGCGCTGCCGCGATGTATACCTAGTTAGGGGTATACTGTGGGATATGATAAACATCCAGGTTACACCGCAGCAGCCCTAGGCAGTAGATACCCGTTTACGGTGGGGTAGCGGCAACTCCGCAACAAAAAAAAAAAAAAAAAAAGGGTAGAACTCAGGTAGGACCTACTACCTACTTACCTACCTATGGCTGCCTGCTTGATGAATGTCGATACGGCTTTATATCAACTATTTATAAATAAACGAAAATAAATATATTCAAAACAGAGGCCTTCCGAAAAAGGAAATAGACTCTATTCAGGACAGAGAGCGTAAATTGGTAGTTCTTAATCTGTAAGGAGTCTGATAGAAGGTTAGAACTTTAGATACACTATTATTAAACGTTTCCCTATGATCCCTCTATTAGGAACTTTCCACTAGAAATCTTTGATTCCTAGTAATCATATGATTAGTTATTATCCGCCATAGCTCATGGAATCTTAAACTCATACCATCCTCCAGCTTAATTCTGTGTTGCAGTTCTCCCACTAGGCCAAGAAGGGTCAACTCTTCCTGACTAGGGTCATTTGCACAATTTTATGCTCGTCGCACTTCAACACACCCCCTCAGCTTGGAAGATCCTCGATTTTGTATGCTGAGCTGTTCTTCGTTATTCTCAAGCGCTATATCTTCGAGGTTCTTGGGCTTCGTGAACTGCCCAGGCCAGTTCCTATGGAAAGACAGAGGTGGCGGCTGGCTTGCAGTGGCTGTTCGCTTACCGAATAGGTAGGTACTTTATCAACTAGACCGTCACATGTCCACCCCCGCCATCACGCTCTGAACTGTCCGCTACTCCTTAGTAGTCGTCCCTGCACACGATCATCATCCTTCTGCACTGTTCTCATAATAAATCTCTATCAAAATGTCTCTTCCCATCAATACTGGAGGGTCCAACCCTCTTGGGTCTGCAACCCTCTGGAACCGCGCCATACGCGATCCCTTCTCCCTAACAGATCAAGAAATCCGACTCATCCTCCACCGCCCCCTACTAAGTTAAGAAAACACCCTCTGTCAAAATGCCTGCGGCCTGTCCATGGACGAACTAATCACCAAAGCCCTCAACAGCAACATCAACAACAACAACAACAACAATAATAACAACGATGTCATCCCCCTTAGCAGCCTCGGCCTAAGCCGCAAAGAAGCCAGTCTCCTAATAGCCGGCGTAGTTAAGGGAGAATCAGGCCGAATCCTGTCCGAGGTGGCTCGCCTTAGCCCTGAAGATCGGGACCTGAGGGAACAAGCTATGCGTGCGGCGAGATCGGTCGATGTCCGGGCTGCTGCTGCTAGGAAAGTGGCGCAGAGTGTTCAGCAGCGATGGGTAGTAGTAACGCTGGCGTTGGCTGAAGCGCTGAGCGATGATGATATTAGGAATATTAGAATTGCGATGAAGGTTCCTTGGCAGGAGCGCATACTACAAACTATTTCTACTGCTTCTCAGTCTTCTGTTCTTGGTAAATCCGAATCGGGAGCTCGCTTTGGTCTCGTGGTATTCTACCCGAAAGATGAAGATAAGCAAAAAGAAGGTCGTCTTGCGGAGTATAAATTCCAGATTAAAATGGCTCTTTATTATGCACTACACTATTCAGCGACGCTGATTAAGGACGAGACGAGAGACCGATTCATATTATACCGGATAGCTGTTTCAGGGAACAGTAATAACAACTTGGAATTAAGTGCACTACGGAGCAGGTTTAGTACTATGCTTTTAAATAATGAGATTCCTGTTGGCTTTCGACGCGACGCCTTTCTCTATGTGGATGAGGAGGCGCTCCACTCGCGTGAATCGACAAGGCCGTATGCCTGGTTAGCTGAGCCTGAAGCTCGGACTGGAGCTCAAGGCAAGTCTTCGCAGCCCCTAAAAGTCGATATCAAGCATATTGCCCCGACATTATTTGCGCGGCTAGTCCAGCGCGATCTCCACGGCGAGGCGAGACAGAAGCCCTATCGGCATACTTCGGAGCTGAGCAGGTTGCATGCGGCCACTGATGCAAGACTTGCAGATGAAAGAGATGGGATCTGGCCGCCACCTGCTCGATACCAGTGATTATATTGCATTCATGTTCCGTAATTATCATCTACAATGGATGCCTAAACAGACATGGCCGTCGAACTACCCGCACAAAATAAAGGGCGGGTGAGTAGCTCAGAGGGCAGATGACTGCTCACTGAGCAGGCCCCTGAGTACCCTCCTATACCCCCAACCCGAGAAGATCTCTAGTTGATCTCATAAAGCCCCCTCAACCCATCAAACAACTTCCCAAACACACCCCCATGCCACCCCCTCACCTGCTCCCACTCCTCCGGCGGCGCACAAACACTAAACATCCTCAACCAACCCCCGACAATGAAATCCGCATAGCAGGGTTTCTCCCCCAGAATAAACGGCCCTGACTGATCACGCACAAACAACCTCGCTAGATCCCCCAGCGTCTTCTCAAACGAGGCCAGAACCGCCTGTCTCGCCTCACCCGTGACATGAAACGCCTCGAACGAGGGCATTCCCGCGCGCCGACAGAACTCCACCTTCGACGCCTCCGCAGATGCCGGGTGAAACGGCAACCCCATGACGTTGAGGATGGTGTGCGCCGTAAACGCAGCGTCCACATGCGTGTTGAATTCCGCGTAGCGGATATACTTCTCCTGTTGCGCCACCTCACTCAGCTCAGAAAGCGGAACGAGCATGGTCGTGTCGCTAGTCCGGAAATCCAGCTCTATATCCTGCGGAAACAAGTTCCCGCCCGCGCTGGGATACGTCTCGTGCATGTACACGGCGATATCGAAAGAGTCGCCGACTTTGGCGTTAGTGGCACTGTCCACCAGGACGGGGAGGGTGTAAAACTCGCTCCCGTCGGCGAACTTGCGGCCGGCGGGGACGCCCAGCGATTTGCGGGTTTTGGCAATGTCTGGCATGTCGACCCAGGTTGTTTGGTAGGGGATGGCCTTGAAGTTTAGCGTTTGGCGGGTTTTGGTGGGGTTGGGCGAGCAGGCGTTCTCCTGTACGGGCTCGCGCATCAGGATGTCGTAGACGGTCAGTGTGGGGACGGGGGTGGAAGTGGACATTGTGGATCAGGCGGCTTGCGATGATCAGTATGGAGTGGATATTAACAAGCTTTGAAGATGTTGTAATCTCTGACAATCTGTAGATGAAGACAGCAAGTACCAGATTTGTATGGGATGTTGACTTGTCCGGGACAGCCCTTACCTGATTCTGAAGGCGGTCTATAGAAATCTAGTTTTACTGTTTTTAAGATTCTTTTTTATATAGTATTAATCCTAAGTTACCTACGATTCTCTAATTTCGACTTAGTCTATTTGTAGTATATTAGAAACTACTCATCGTTAGTTATTTAGATTCTAAAGCTGAATACGATTCTTAGGATCGAGAATATAAAGTTTACCTCTTTCTTTTTTTTTTTAAAAAAAAAAAAAAAATCTATGTTTTAGAGTGATTAGGATGGTAACATTATAGAAAAGGTAAGTAGTCATAGTTAAACTACTACGAGCTGTCCCGGCTAAGGGCTGTCCCGTTAACACGCCCCAGAAACAGGTACATATAAGATCTTACACACAGGGTCGGTGATAGTTAAATAGGGTATCATATAAATATGGCCATGAAGCAAGCTGTTATCAAGACCATTTATGAAGCAGAAACTTCCTTCAGATGATCAGAATCTAGCGAGCCCGTTCTTCAACAATCATACGTAGAATACAAGCAAGAAGTAGTCGGAGCCAAGTACTTCGATAAACTTCTGGAATATTCATTGATTCGCAGTGAATGATGCTCGCGGGCAACCATGGAATGCATTAAAGTTGTATTCTTATCTAGGTATCTATCACCTATTACATGAGATACTGTAGGTAGATCCATCTATAAGAAGGGGGTGGGTTTTTTTGAGGGGCGCAGTTATGATCCCTTTCTAACAAATATGCTGATCCAACAAGTCTTGACAAAAGGTACTCTACCTAACACTCTGTATATTAGAAGCAATCCGATATAGAAAAGCTTTCCGTTCAGTGGCACTTCCACTTACAACAACTTCTCAAGCAGGAGCCACATATGTCATACAAGCAGTTCTTCAATCTTCATAAGAACCTTCACGACGTCAGCAGGCCATTTCCAAGGTAGACTGACCACCTGATACATTATAGCTGAGCTGAAATGAGAGGAAGGGGTCATACCTTCTCAATGAATCTAACCCCCACCACAATCCCATCCTGATCGACTCTATCAAGTTCCCCACCAAACACATTATCCTCTCCATCATCCAAACAACAAAGACACGCCACAGTGACTTCCGTATACCGCAGTCCCACCAACGAAGGGAGTCTATCTTGAGCAAGTTCCACAAGCCGATCTTTGATGATGAACGCGCCACGACGTAGATCTCTATCCGCTAGCGCAGACGCGACTTCAAGCTCTGACCAGGTAATGCGAGCGTTGGTGTCACTGTCTTCCCCGGGGTTGCTCTGCACAAATGATGTCCATAGAGCCAGTTCGAGGAGACATACCCCAAGACTGTAGATATCATGTTGCATGACGAACAGCTCTTCAGGCCACTGGCCTTGACGCACAGGATGTCGATACAGATTACGTTCCCATTCAAGATCGCCCGCGTAGTCGGTGGGTGATTCGGCACGACGGGACCTCTCGAACCCGATGAGGAATGAATGACTGTATTCCGAGGGATTGTGGGCGTCTGCAAACACGAGGACCGTTTCGGGGCGAATGCCCTTGTGTACGAACCCGATGGTATGGACGAACATGACAGAGCGAGCGAGTTGCTTGGCGAGCTGGAAGCGGCGGTTCAGGGAGCATCGAGGCTGATTTTGCAAGAGACTTCGTAGGGTCATTGGTGCTATGAGGCCTCGGGGGACTTCTAGGATGAATTGGTATTGCGTTTGGGTGGAGTCTGATGCGTCGATGACGCCGTTGCAACGGAGAAGACTGAATGTTTTGTGGCTAACGTTGCGGAGGAGTCTTGCTAGATCGCGAACTTGAAGCCTGGACCCTGCAGCGGTGGCAGATAAGTAGTTTGTCTGATCGAGAACCACAGGTCGGTTGTTGTCGGCATAGGAAGCCGTAAATGTGTTGATGTCGGCGATTTGGGTCTTGACCGAGCTGATCGTATCTGGAGACCTGAATACCGAGGATGATCCTTGGCTCTCTGACGATGATGACTCTCTAATCGCCTCCCTCATGCGGGCAAGTCTCGTCGTTGAGGGTTCGTGTTGCGACACGCCGGCCGTCAATCGGCGATCGATGACCGAATCCGAGATCCTAGTAATGAGATACCAGGAAGGATCAAACCTGGCCTGCCACTCTTCGATGTCAGAAACCGCCTTCTTAACGTGTTTCCTCAAGTGGATGGCTTTGAGCTTATCTGGGATCGACGATCCCGCTCGACCATATTCCTTGAGCTGTTTGAGATCGTTCAAGGAACCCAGAAGCCTCAGTTTCAGTCGCGTCACTGCGTCGGAGAAATGGTCCTGGAGATTGGGATCTAGAGTTGTCCACATGGATTTGAGCGAGTCGAGCTGTATCTGGGTTTTCAGCAGTGCACCCAGGATCGTTGTACACATCTCCTCGACATCAGGTCCCAGGTGCTTGATAGCCTTGTATGTGGCCTTAAGTTGAGTTCCATATCTATCACATACAATAAATCAAACAAGCCAGATTTGATCGGATCGGTGTAGCTGGACCTTTGTGAACTTACTTGATGCAGATGTCCAGCGTTCCGACCACGGTGAGCACCAGTCCGGCGACCTCCATCCTGGAATACTGCGAGAACCGTCCACCTGAGCCTCGATTCCCAACCGGGCACAAAAGACGACAAAATAAAGCAGAAGAAGCCCATCCCTTGTTAGCATGGCGCATACGTACGGGCAAACGTTCATCCGACCGATTAGGCTGAGCAGGCGCGTGACGTGGTACCTGCCTAAAGCTGCTAATCAACTTGCAGCTGAGAGAGAGAACATGTCAGGTCGCTATGGATGAATATCCCACCCACTCTCAGTTGGACGTGACGGTGTTGGGGGATATTAGTCGAGAGGTCACCTACACGTCTGGCTGTGGCAACCACAATCGAAAGCGAAATGTGACTATGTGGACGAAGAAAAGGTCAATCGCGGTGCATGTCCACGTCGAGGAGAGCCTCGGAAAGCTCAGAGTGATCAAGAAGGTTAAGCCTCATGGCCCGCAAGTGAAAGACTGGCGACCTGAGATCCAGCTCATGGGGAGGGTATCTGATGTCAGGATAAACCAATTCCCGCAGTAGCTATTCATTTGGCATATTATATTCTCCTCTTATGGAGCTACCTTGTTGCTAACGGTCACCCAGGAGACGTCGCTATTTATTCAGCTGTATGGCTGGTTCTGGTCCGAGGGCTTCGTATGCATTGCCATGGAATACTGCCCCCTTGGGGATCTAGCCGCTTGTTTCGGCGAGTCTTTGTCCGAGGTGGTGACATGGGGGATGTGCAGCCAGCTACTTCAAGGCCTAGCAAAACTGCATGAAATGGCCATTACCCACAGGGATATCAAGCCACAGGTACGTCCGGGGAAAACAGTCAACTGATTTTGCGTCATTAGACGTACCAACACGGCATTCCACAGAACATCCTAGTAGTCACGAAGGACCCTCTTTGGGTCAAGATCGCAGATTTTGGGATCAGCAAGCAGGCTCTGGGTGGCGAGACGGATCTCCGTACTCCTCGCGCAGGAACTGAAGGCTTCATGGCGCCTGAGATCCTAGGGTTCACCAGCAATTCGACGAAGGAGTCCAAGTATACCAGTGCAGTGGACATATGGTCTCTAGGATGTCTACTCCACTATGCACTAACGAAGGAGTCACCCTTCCCGAAATACCAAACACTCGCCGATCACTGTAGGAACTTGGTGCCATATCCTGAGGCTTCGCTGACACGTAGGGGCATCAGCCTCTCGGGCCGGCTGTTCATCAAGGAGCTCCTAGCTCTCGAGCCTGCGGACCGACCTATGGCGTCTGTCGACCTGATGTCGAACTGGACTGTCACTGAGGCTGCGGATATACCGCCGAATGATTCAGTCTGGGGCCGAGATATCAGTACCGACAACGACATGGACATTTCATTAACGGATGGCTGGCGAAACCATGTCGCTGCCGAGCACACTCTCTTCTCCTCCAATGTTCCTTCAATGGACCAACCCGATACCGCCAGTATAACCGCCGAAGACGATGTAATGGTATCAAGTTTCCCTACACCGCATGTCAATTGGAAATTATGCTAATCATGAACCAGGACTACCACACCTCCGAACTATGGCACATCCTACGAGACACCGATCGCGGCCCCGAGCGAATCCGCCCCCTTCTCGAACAAGGCGCGAATCCCAACAAGCTCCACAAAGGTTCCACGGCCCTGCACCTTGCCACCACCACTGCAGGCCCTGTCTCCAGAATGGAAGTCCTCCTCGAGTACGGCGCAAAGGCATCAATACGAACCCAGCCTCACGGCGAGACGGCGCTGCATCTCGCAACATTCAACTTCGATCTCGACAAGGTGAGGCTACTTGCTTCGACTACCGACGTCAATGTCCAAAACTTCGTCGGCGATACCGCATTACATCTAGCCATCGCGAGGGGGCACTCGCTAGAGGCTTTAGAGATGCTCCTTGGTCAAGATGCCTCAGCAGATATTCGCGGTCGGTTGGGCCGTACGCCGTTGGTCTACGCTATGTATTTGTGCCAGCAACGCGTAGCCGAAGTGCTACTAGAGGCGGGTGCCGATCCGAATATTGCAGATAGTCAAGGGCGTACTGCTCTTCACTATGCTGCTGCTGCTTCGGATAGGTTCAGCTGTGCGTTCATCCACGCCCTGATAAAGGGCAGTGCGAACGTGAATCTGGTGGACAACAATCTGAAAACACCACTGCATGACGCAGTCGAGGCAGGAAAGGGAAACGTTATTCGTGCTCTAGTGGATGCTGGAGCGGACACAAAGTTGGGTGATCCCAGCCTTGAAAAACGCCTTCAGCGAGTGTTGTTTTGGGGAGGTATATCTGAGAAACTACCGTGGCCGCTGGGGAGTATAAAGTAAAAATCTTTCCACATTTCCTATTGCTCTAGAAAATTCAACTTCGATAATTCGATTTTCGACTTATATGTTTTCCCACAGACTTTAATACCTATGCATTCTCAGGTGTTATCCTAATGATAGAATTGTGATCTTTTATGATAGCCTACACGAAGACGTAATTTTATTTTCGCGAGCGAAGAAAAAAGTGTGGATGCGAGCCATGGGAATGCCTCTAGCCGTTAGCGACCCTGGAAGAGCCTGATGAAGATCTGCAATCGGGGAACAACAACACCACCAATGATAATATCCGATATCCGAACAAACACAATGCTCATGTCCCTTCTCAAGCTCCACTCAGGGCTATTTCGCCGAAGCAAGGATGATACTCGTCGAATGGAACAAGCTCCACGTCCCTTCGCAAGAAGTAGCGTTGAAATAGATAAGGAAGCTCGACACGGATGCGATAAGAAGCAACCTTTTCCAAAGGCATCGCGAGCTTGGCCTGAATCTCTTCTAGACTGAGATCCGTTATCTCGATTGTGAATAGAAAGACAAGTATCAAAGCACCCATGCTCCGAACGCTTGATAAGAGAATGACAAACACAGTCAGCCTATCTGCAAACGGGAATCAAAGTAGATACGCCCAACTTACCCAAACAGAAAATTGGGAAGAGCGTAGACATGAGCTCTCGCAAGTAATTCTACAAGCAGAATACTGCCATAGAAGAATGACGACATCACCGAGACCCCGACAGCTGGCAGGCCATGACAGTCAGTCTGAATGATCAATCTATCTCAGTTCGAGGAACACTTACCGCGGTGTTCAAAGGGGAAGCTTCCCGCCGCCAAAGTAACCATCGCCGTCTTCCACAAGACCTGCATTGAAGTGCCAACATAAGCATCTGGTGGATGCCGTAGTCCCACCAAGCCCATCACACATATTATTAGCAGATCTAGTAGAATAGTCCCCACGAGGACACTTCGGTGGCCGAATCGCTTCATTGCAAACATGGAGACGCGGAGAAGCGATGCGAAAATCAGCCTCGTGCCGAAAAATATTTGGTCCCTCCCCCAGAGTGGCGCTTCGTATTGGAACCGCATCAGGACAAACGCGAGCAAAAGCACAATGGATGGTAATAGCGCTCGGCATCTCTGAATGCTGCACAAGCGTCTCCAAGACGGATGTCTTGGACGCGAGCCCTGGCCGCCTAATTCAGATTGATGATAGATCCGGAACAGATCCCGAGCAGCTGCAAGGTCACAGGGTCGAAATGAGCATAACGATCTGTATGCATGACGCATTTTGCCTCTGGATATGAGCGGATATGGCGACTCCCACGAAATCATCACTGTTGCCAGAAATAGAACAGATGAAACCAAGGTCAAACTAGTCGGGCTCGTCAAGAGATGTCCCATGGAGCTGACCATCGATACTATCCTGGTAGTCTCATTAATGATTATTTGTTCTGAAGCCAAATCTGGACATTTTTCATGGGAAATTTACCCTATCCACGCCAAAATAAGATAACCCCGTGTCTTTGGTTCGCTTATCTCAGCCAAATAGACAGGCGCGGTACACGCCTGGACTGCCCCTAACCCAAGTAACAGCGATTTATGGATGAAGATTTGCAGTTCACTATATTTATCGGTCCACAGACCTTCAAATACGGACCGAATGAGGCTGGTAGCCCCAAATATGAGCAAAATGCTGCGCGACGTCAGACATCGGCTCAGCAGAGCTGTAATTATGGAACCCGCCAAATATGGCACCCTATTCGGCTGTTTAGACAAATTTGGACCTTCCGCATGGAACACTTACAAATGAGTCCGTCTCATTAGGATGGAATCGGGGTAATCATGAAGAGCATATCCTACAACCATGGATCCGCTTCATACCCGGATCAACCGTCAGCGGTCTAATTGTGTGTCGTTCGGGATGGGGTATAGATCCAGGCGTACCAAGTCCCAGTCGCCACGGTAAAGAGCAATACCTGTAGCGCACGTCGAGTTGGGGCCGGGTCTTGGGTCAGCCCTTCGGCATAGGAGGCATTTGTTGGGTCGTGAGCAAGAAGGGCGCCCTTTCTCAGAATATCACGAAGGTCGTGTAACTCATATTTGGTAATGAATTCATCGGCATCGAGTAGAACCTGGTGTTCCGTCCAGTCTCTGTATCTCCTATGTCAGATTAAGAAGATTGAGTGATATCCAGGCATGATAGAACTGCCCAGTCCTCCGAGACACCTGCAGTGAATTGCTTACTGATATTGCCTGTGTACTTGTGGAATCCCCCGTACCATCTGACCCCTACCACCGGTTTCCGTCGAGCCCGTCATGATAGAGGTACCCAAGACAAAGGAGCCGCCTGGTCCCGGGGAGCAGAGTTGGAGCAGTAGGAGTTGGAATCAAGGAGGCTGATGTCACGCCGCAGCAAATGCTCAACTCCACACGTGACCTGGGCTGACCCTGCATTCCCAGCGTGCATAATCGAAATAATTCACCTTTGTATAATTCGAATATTTCCACGGCGGAAGAGTCTGCGGAGGCCTATCTTTTTATTGTAACTGATGGAAGCGCCTATCGGTCGCCGAGTGGTCTACTGAGTAGTGGTCTTCAACCCGGCGAAGGGACATCAAATACGGAGTAGTAGTTTCCCTATTTATATCTACAACAAGGAACGAAAAGAGAGAGAGCGAGAACGTCATTATATAAATATCTTAAAACAGCAAGTACAACCTCGGATGTCTACCTACATCTCTATCTTTTGCCATCTCTATATTGAATGTATTCCCGTACATAAAGCAACTAAGCTAGCTGCAGTAGACATAAAAGATAGGACTATAGCTTTCCGGTGGCCAGGTGGTCTCTACCCCGATGATACCTCGCTGATCCGGAAAAAACATCTAAAATTAATTCCCTTTCTACGTTTATAACAAAGGGTAATGGACAAATCCTGCGGCTGCCTCTCTCATAACCTTTTTTACGGAAGGTTATAGCAAGAATTACGGTAGAAAAGAAGTTCTGATTTAGTATAATTTTTGTGTTAGGAAGGGATTATTTGACATATTTGTAGGAACTATAGCATAAAGTTCTTAATCCTTTTTTTTTTTTTTTTTTTTTTTTGCAATTTTCATACCGAATGTGGTGAAACGGTTTGGAGTTTTCTATATCTGTTTTTATAGGCCTTTATATTATGCTTTAGTTTAGTACTGGAAGTAGTATAAAATATAGAATTGATCTTTTCGAGTTCTTATATCAAGATATACCACCTGTACCTATAGTTTAGTAACTCTAGTGTGGCCCCTAACAAGATGGGCGCCGAAACAGAGGATAATTGAATAATATCTACACACACAGACACTATAATCTTGCATAATAACTTATATGAAGTTATATGGTTTCGAAATAACTCTAGCGTGGCCAACGAATGAAACTGACACAAACACACGTCTGTATAGCTCGATATTCGAGTAATCGGCTTCAATGGGTTAAGAGCACAATAGGGCTTTTGTTAGAACAGGGAGTCTATTTCATTCATTAGGATACAGAAACGTGGTTCGCGTAGTATTACACTCAACATGTAGTCAAAGACAAGTAGGAGAAGAAACTTCGGACACGACCACATGAACAGTGCTAGTTCCGCCGGACTCGGTTCGAGCAGTGACAAAAGCCGATCGTGCCGACCAGCTCATTCCCATACACTGAGAACAAAAGGCAATGAAAGATCATGCAAAAAGAACGCAGCAAAAAAGCACACCCCGGATATGCGGAGACACCCCGTTTTCTCCAACCCTTGGATACACCGAGTTCATGGAAAAGCACAGAAACAAAGCACATACAGAAGGTGAATATCAACAAAAGACCATATCAAGAACATAAACACCGTCAAGACTCATACATTGCAAAGCAGGAAAGAGACCACCGGGTGACTCGTAAACGCCAAAAATGCCCGCCGAGAATATGGTGGATTCGACGTCGATGGCTCGTCAGAAACAGAAAACAAAAGAAAGAAGAAAAAAAAAAAAGAAAAGAAAAATCGAATCCTCTCATGAGAGCCCCGCTAATTTTGGTCACAAAGAAGTAGAAAGAAAATAATGATATCCGAGTTGAGGTCCCCTTTCATAATAGGTAGAAATGAGAAAGTTAAGTCAAGTCCGCGTTAGATGCGACATCCGATTCAGCCTTCACGCCATTGGGTTTGCTGTCTGGTGAAGCTTCATCCTCCGTGGGATCAGAATTATCCTCATTGCTTGCATCGAGAGCCTCGAGCGCCTCGTTAGCGTGAGTGTTCTCCATAGGTTCTAGTTCAGGATCCGGTTCTTGTTGGGGTTCCGGATCCGGTTCAACGTCTTGGTTTGTTAGGTCTGCAAACACGTCGTCCAAATTCTGTCGCGGACTACTATCAAACGGATCTTGATTATCGACGTCCACACCCGGGGCCGTGTCATTTTGGTCCCGAGTGTACTGGGGAGAACTGAAGAGCGACGTCTCCAGACCCCGGTGGTGCGGGGAGGGAGAGCGAGCAGGGAACGAAGGAGAACGGGCCGCAGCGTGAGGCAGGAATGCGGAGGAATCTGGCGCGAAGGCCGGTGTGGTGTCACTTCCAGGAAGAGAATAATTGGCAGAGAATGGGTAGGGGGGGTTTTGAGAGTCCGACATCGCGGCCAAAGTAGGCCCCGAGCGATAGGCATCCGAATGCGGACTATCGGTAGGAGTGTTAGGTGCGGGCAGGAGGAGTGGAGGCCTATTGGTTGGAGACTCAATGGATCTGCGCTTGGTAAGATTTGGCTGTTTTGAGCGCAGATGAGGAGGAAGGTCTTCCGGACGCTCGACGCCCAACTGTGCCATGATCTTTTGTTGCTTCGTTGGGCGCGGCTTGCGAGTGGAAAGAGACTGCTCGAGGATCGGCGGGGCTTCTGGAGCCACAGGTGCCCACTTATGGATTTCTTGTCGGAAAAAATTGGTCTCGTACGCCAATAAAACCTCTGCGCCCTCGATCTTCCGCAAATAGAATATCAGGGTCGGGACTTCTTCGGTAGTGGTGCAGGCAGCGTTGGTGAAGCTCTGGAGAAAGTCACGGAAGGTGGTCGCCTGGTTGAGAATACTGTCGAGGATCTCTTCTTCATCAGGCTGGAACGGTAGACCGGCAATTTCGGCCTGCCATTCCTGAAGATCCTCGAGTTTCGGGCGCGCGGCATCACGGGGAATCTTTTGGCGCCAGTCGCAGATAGGACAAGTGTATTTGTCAAACTCCTTGACTTTTCCTCTCGCGATCTTCAAGCATTTGCCGTGGTACCTGAAGACGGTTGCGATTAGCATGTTCATCTCACTGTATCATACGCAGGGAACACATGGAAGCTCGCTTACCATTCGTGGCAAACTTCACATTCGATCATCATACCCGCCTCCGAATGCCTGCAAATGCAGAAAACGTCTCGCTTGCGTGACTTGCCTCCTCCCCACATACTGGGGGCAGTGTTATTCTCCAGCAGACCGTCCGGGCTGTTATCCCGAGAGGCCGGTTCGACCGGAGGCCGACATCGATCTTCAAGATCAAAACAGTAAGAGTTTCTCTTTTCAACGTACTCCATGTGGGATTTCAGAATGTGGAGCGGAGCGTTGGCCTTTCCAAATAATTTCTTGCCTTTCCTCATCCAGTCCTCGTGGCGTTTCTGTTCTCTCTCCAGGTCAAGGGCACCGGTTGGCCGGCTGTTTAGTTCCTCCAGGGACTCCATAAGCTCGCGGACCTCTTTATACTTGGGACGGTTTCTAAGGTCAGGATCCCTACTCCTTTCATACAGGGATTGTATCTTTTTCTGTGCCTCACGCTGTCTTGTCAATATGGCATCCACGGCTGCGAGAGTCTCCGGCGAGACGGGAAAGCGGGACGCCTGGGCGGACAGCGCTTCGAGCTGTTGATAATGGACCGCCTCAACGGACATCAGTTCCTTGGCTTTGGCTTCCCAGGCCTCCCCGTGGCGGAACAGGTCCTTGAGGTAGAGGAGGTGATCATTGGTTTCCGAGAGTCCCAGTTGTTCGCCGGCTTGGATGAGTTCCTGGCAGTCCTTGAGGGTCAAATACTGTTCCCGCCGCCGACGCGCTTCGTCATTCCACTTCATCTGCCGGAGTATGTGTTCCAGTCCTTCTACCTCGGGTATCTCCACGTTAAAATTGCGGGATGACTCCACTAGTTCTTCCACTTCCTGGACCGATCGGATGTGGGGGTTCATGAGGGCACCGTTAACGTCCTGGCGGAATTTCTCGATCTCGCGGGTCTTCTCTTCCAGAGCCGCCATCTGTGGACAGTCGAACGACAGTTTATCAGCCTCTGCAAGAAGGGCGTAGATGGTTTCTACTCTGCGAACTTCACGATCACGTTCTTCCAGCTGCGCGGCCTTAGAAGTACTCCTGCGCCAAGCCTTCTCGTTCTTCCTCCGGTTCTGCTGCTTCCGGGTGATGTAGTTGGTTGCTTCTTCAACCCATTTATCGCAACGCTGAACGAACGCCGCAAGATCTTGGAGACCAGGCAAATGGTATGGGATTTTCTCACCTTCATTTAGTAGGCTATGAAGGACCTTCAACTGGGGCCTAGGATCTTCTTCCAGAGTCTTGTCACGCTTCTCACCCCATGCTTCCGGGATCCTGGCACGTTCCTGAACCTTGTGTACCAAGGCTTTTAAATCGTCGTCGCTAATCCGGTAACGCAATGTGTGGTCCGGTCCAAGTAGCCTTTGGGTAAGCGGTTCTCCACAGCAATCGTAAGTTTCCACGTGTACCAGGCACACAGTCTTCCCGGTCCTATGGCAGCGGAATTGCGTCAGGTAGCTAAGAGCCTTGCAGAATTGGCATTGGTAATCCTCCTCGGGAAGGTCTTCCTCTTCGACTAAGAGCTTGAGTTGACAGCCACCAGCAACCGGAGACTCCCGGGACCCGAGAGTGCAATTATGAGGCGCGACCTCTCGATGTTGAGCTGCAAACAAGGCTCGATCAGCCAGTTCTCGCTCACAGGTCCTCTGGAGCGCAGGAGCCAGCCACTTGGCAGTTTTGATTGATGGATCACGATCCGCTGCTGTTAACAGCAATTCGTCATGGGAAAAGCATGGATGACGCCGAAAGGCTTGTAAACGCTCGACGCCCGCTGCACCCCACGGCTCCCAGTCTGCTGGTGCGAAGTTGACAGCTTCGTTAAAATTGAAGCCGTGGTTGAACCCAGCATGATACGCCTGCGGGAAAGTGATGACAAATTGCCCGGCTCTTTGATCAAGTGCATAGACATTGACGCCGGCCTTGCGGAGTTGATCTGGTGGCATCAGAGTGACAAGCTGGAAAAGCAAGTCAGGCTGGCCCTCGAAGAGCTCCGGAACAGCCTGTCGCATTGCCTCTTCGAATGCTTCGGCATCCGCCCCGGGGATCCCGTACCATGTCTTGGTGGCACCAAAGTGCTGGTAATTGGCGGAATAGGCGTAATGATCCTCGTTGTGCCAGCAGAAGGTTGAGAAGCACATGCCGACATATACCCAGGGAACCGTCATGCCGGAGATGTCAGACTTGATATGGCGGAAGAGAGAGTCCCCATGGAATGGGAGAACATTGAGGTTCCAAGGATCAACTGAATATCGGTCGAGCGGATTGCGCTCAATCGTAGGAAACCCACTTCCATGCGTGGTTGAGTGGATGTCGGCGCCGTATTCAACCTCAACCGTCTCCGTCAGGCTTTCCACTAACCGCCAAAACTCTCGCTCCACGTCATCCTCGGATTCACGCCGATGGGTGTTAAGAACGGGATCAAAAGGCAGCTTAGAGGCAAAGTAATTTTTCTTGAAGTTGTATGCCTTCTCTTGGAATTGTTTCAGGGAGTAAACACCTCCTTCCTCGAAGCCGAATTCCCCGGTGCCTACAAGACACTTGGGGCAGTGCCAATCATATTCCGGAACAGTTGTCAAGGGAGGGTCGAGGCATTGTTTATGGTACCCGTGATCGCAGCTATCACACACAAGGATAGAAGATTGATCTTCAGACTTTCCACAATTTTCGCACTTCTAAAAATTCAATTAGTATCCGAGACATAGTGTATGGGCGCCGAATGGGAGACTTACTTCACCGGTTTTGCGACTGTCGCTCTTGCGAGGTCGTGGTGGAGTGGGACGAAGAAGACTCATGTGCGAACCAGCGACAGTTGGTGGAGCATCTGCAAAGAAAGCATCAGAAACGAGTTTCTCTTTTGTTAAACTTTTTTTTTAAACGTACCCTTTCGAAGGCGCTTACTTCGCCGGCCGTTGGGGTCATCGCCGTTGTCAGTTTGCGATCCGCTTTCATGGCTGATCGCGCGTTTAATCGGATGGCTTCCGTGGCCATTAGAGACAGGCGTCGACGTGGCAGGATGTTCCGCGACGCTTTTCGGAGTAAGTGAACCATTCTCGACTTCCCGCTTTACCGGAGGAGCACTGTTCACCGCGACAAAGGGAGATTGATTGACGGCGGTGAAGCCGGAGCTGGCATTGACGGGAGTAAAGCCGGAGGCGATAGGACGGGGTGGAGTGGGCTCAACCGCTGGTGGGAGTTTATCCGGAGTTGCCTCATATTCTTTCGGGGTGCTCTGAGAAGCCACAGCCGCCATGGCGAGCGCGCTTTGAGGGGTTGCTGAAGGAGTCCGATTTTCCGGCGGGATTGGCTTCTTGGTCATAGGTGAATGGTTTGGCGACGGCGTGTAAGGCCCGCCATGCTCCAGCTCCAGTTGCTGCTGCACTCCAGGCTTAGCCACCCGTAGATATTCCTCGTACGGCTGGAGCCATCTCTGATAAGAATTTTTAAGCGATGTCGAAAGAGAAGACATGATTTTGCCGCTATAGCCCAGATCGCGACCAATCTCCGCCCATTTCTTCATCTTGCAGACCTGATCAAAACCACCCCGGACTTCGACCGCCTTTTTCAACTTGTACAGATCCAGGGGTCGCTTATCGACACTTGGAAAGCGATTGAGATTGGTACCATTTTGTTTATGATACTTGGCCAACTGGTCGAGGTAGTTCAAGTTCGCACGAGTACCTGGGTTCGGGTCAGAACTGGGCTGCGGAGTTCCACCGGCAGCAGACGTGGCTGAACGCGGGGGCATACCTCCTTCAACCGAGTTAAGCTCCTGTCGACGAGTTTTGAAGTGGAAGCGCTAGAAAATTACGTCGTTAGCTATATTTCATCGCGAGAAAGCACGCATTGACTATCTAGGGGAGGCGCGGCACTCATGCCGAGGGTTGGGAAAAAAGAAGGAAAAAAAGACGCAAACTCTCATGCATACCTCTGTGTCAATAGCAAAGGTGGGTTGCCATCCTTCAGGTGGAATAACCCTGCAAATTCCATATTTCTTGCCCTCGGGCGCGATCTTCCGAATGTATGCTTCCGGATCCCTGAACTCCTCTTCGGTAGGACGAAAGGTCGGGGCCTCTTGCAGACCATGAGGACGGACTCGTTTGCTCGGTTCTCGAGGGGCGTTGGGCTGTCCTCGTCGCTCTACCGTGGACAGATCCAGAGGATCGGAGCGCCGAGCGCTCAAAGGTACATTGTGAGAATGCGATGGGTGGGTGCTGGAGGATCGGGTAGGTTGACGGCTCGCCGAAGGCTGCAAGCCTGTCGAGTTGCCTCCCGTTGAGGCCGGGGTCACCATCTCTGAGAGGCAACGGCCTGGTTGAGAGCGAAGGGGAAAATTGCGCCTGTTTTATCGCGGACGGAAGGGGGCTATCATCCGATGCGAAAAACACATGGGACGATTGAAAAGCCAGGAAAGAATAGCGATGAATATAAGATAGAGAGAAGAAAGACCATCCACTACTGACGTATGATGGTCGGGGAGCGAGCCAGGGAGAGAGGGGAGAGGAGAGGAGGTGAAGGATGTGGACGAGAGAGGATTAGCAGATGGATGTTGAAGGGAAGACCGAGATGAGCCCGGGAGGGTTAGTGTGGAGAATCTCGGAAGAGTGAAAGTAAGTCAACCAGACTCAGCCTAGAGGGCCGACGAGGTGGTCGTTAGGTCGGGGACTCGGGGCAGAATTAGCAGGGGACTAGGTCGAAGTAACAATACTAGTGAATTAGCACGCGGTCACCATTGGAGGAATGGAAGGAAGGTAGTGAGCTTCGTTAGTAGTAGGTACGGGCAAAGGTAAAGTTGGATGGGTTAAGTAAGCCAAGCGATGTGGATCGGCGGACCAAGGAGCATGATTAGATGACAGCATATGGATGGAGCATGGATTTAGAAATATTTGATCGCGGGAATTGCCAATAGTTCAGAGGGAAGAAGGATTATCTAGAGGATCTTACCGTGGGGAGTGAGGGTAGTCGGAGTGGAGTGGATAAGAATGGGTATACTCCGGACATCCAAGGGCTGAAGTCGGATGAATCGCGGCGAAGTGGAGCGAACACTAGCAAAAACGAAGATAAAAGGCGAGGGAGGTGAGGGGGAGGATGAGAAAAAAAAAAAAAGGAAAAAGAAAAAAAAAAAGAAAGAAAAGAGAGAAAATGGACAACGACAAGCCAAGGATTCAGGAAGGGGAGAGGGGGAAAGAGAAGAGAAGGAGAGGGAAAAGAGGGAAAAAAGGGAAAGACAGAAAGCGACTCGATCCATGATTTGCATCTGGCAGCCTCAGGCTCTGGTAGCGAAACCCTGGGACGTCGAACGATACCGTATTATCGTTCTGCCGCAAACGGTGATGTAACGAGATCCCGCCAAGAACGGGGTTGATTGCTCTTGCTCTAACAGTACCTACGACAACTATCCTCCGGAAAGGTAACCTTCCTAGCAGATTAATTATCACATATATAATTATAGAATATTTTATATATATCTGGCTAAGAGAAGGTAAACATATCAAATGGTTCACAGTCATCTTCTATTTATGTTATCTTCGAGATTCGATGTTCACCACCAACACTGACTAAGGTCGTTACGGTACTGGGATGACAGTACCTGCCAAGCCCGTCGCCCAATACGATACATACAATACACCGACCCGGATGGGGAAAGGTCGCGTACTGAAGGGTTCCTCTACTTAGTTTCAACTACATTATTAGGTAGACGACTAGACGGACAAGCCCGTCGCCCTTTCGATTTTCTCTCCTGCTCCTGCATGCAGAGTCAATTAATATTAATCAACTAACTACACTCGTCAGCCCACTTTGCATCCCACCGGAGTGCCGACCTTTTCCCGCGGGCTGGCCTTTTCTTTTCCATCCATACCTCGGCAGGTGGCCTACCTACCTACACAGTGTAGGTATGATACGCATTCCTCCTATGTGACACGTCAACCATGGGCCGCATCCGACCAGACGTCGTCAAGCCCTCCAATGATTCAGGGAAAATCCTGCTTAGCGTTCCGTGGGCAGCATGAACCAGGAAACGTCCCAGGTCGGTGGAATGACCTGGCGTTTTCCTAGCGGCGCGTTGGGGTCCCTCTGTTTGCAGGGTAAGGCACCAAGGCCCCAAAACAGCCTAAAGGTAATAAAAGAGAAGAACGCGGGATCGCGATGTCTTCAAAACGGAGCCAAGTCTACGGTATCAATCAGCAACCTATCCACGCAGTAGAAGTTATCTAAGGTAGTCATCCGGGATAATCACGACCGTGTAATATTACGGCCGGGTGTCAAACATTGCCCAGGGTCCTGGTAGGTATCAAATGATCTTCACCATGATCTTCTTGCCTGCAGTATTACTGGCGACAAATACGAGATTTTATTCTTTTCTTACCTAAAGCCTAGATTCAACTAACTAACTATCCCTCGCTTGTCTTTCCCGGCCCCTTAGGTTGTCTTTGCTTCTTTGTCGCTATTTGCTCGCAACCCTGCGCCGGTCTTGTACCTCGAGGCACGGATCATGCCATGATCTTTCAGGGATTGATCAGTTATATCACTGAGACAATTAAGCCGCCGGAAGCCTGGGAGGAGTCGTTTGTCTCGTGACCGTCCCGAAATAGGAAAAGGTCGGGTTCACCTGAGGGCATGGAACTGGGTGTCTTGCCCTCGCGCAGTCCATTAATCCGTAGTCTGAATCATTTGCCCTCTTGGCGGCGCCCATGCGGTCCGCGTAGTCTATTGAAACATCGTCGCTTGCATTCTTTGGTTTGGAATCGCGTGAGCTTGTTGCTTTTCGTTTGATTTCGTTCCCCCTTTTTTTCTTACTCGTATCTTAATCAAACAGGACTGCGGTTGTCTGCATCGCTGTGGTTGGATGTACTATAACTACTATATCTCTATCATGGCGGTGGAGTCGGTCGACCCACGGCCCACGAACTGGTGCCTCAGGCCACAAAGCGGAATGCAGCCGAAGGTCGCCCAGCCGGACGGAAGCAACTACTACAATACATGGAAGGAGTAAATCGTCAACAGAACCTCCGATTTCTCCTCCGGTTATCAACTCTCATCAAGTGACTGCAATAGTAATCGGACTCGTTGGTATTAATTCATATCCCTCTGGCGTGCCGTCTCTACAAATTCCAGTCCACCACCTCCCCAATCCAAACATTGTTGACTTGACTCGCCACCATGGCGGACGCCCGAGGTGACCATACAAAACCCATCCCGGCATTCTACTGCTGCTATCTACTTCGCTCGACCGTGAAGCCCAAGTCGATGTATATCGGGTCGACGCCTAATCCTGCTAGACGTCTCGCGCAGCATAATGGTCTCGCCAAGGGAGGCGCGCGCAAAACCGCGAATGACAAGCGACCCTGGGAGATGGTTGTGATCGTCGAGGGATTCACGAGTCGCATTGCTGCGTTGCAGTTTGAGTATGTCATCCATAGGGTATCTCAAGAGATAGTACCATGTCGTGTACAGTTTATCTGTCGAATTAGACTGACCGTGTCTAGGTGGGCGTGGCAGAACCAGAGAAACTCTCGCCATCATGTTGACTCGGAGGACGACGAGAAGGCCAAACCTACTGCGTCCCAGTCCCGGAGCGATCGAAAAGAAGACACGAAAAGGAAGAAACCGTGTCGCTCCCATCGTCTGAAAGTATCGCTGAGCGCGCATCTGGGTACGTTGCATACTCTGCTACGGTCGGCTCTTTTCGCAGGCTGGCCGCTCAAGATTCGGTTTTTTGCTGCCGACGTGCACAAGGCGTGGCAGGCCTGGTGTGACCGTGTAGATGGTTTCCTGCCAGATCATATGGCGGTCATTTCCGATGGAAATTGTCTTGAGGCATACAGGCCGCATGGCGCCAGTGATTCCAGGGTAGGGAGCATTCAGGGCATCAAGGTCGATTACACTCCGATTCACGATTACGCAGAGAAGGCGGCGTTTATACTCGACGATTCAGAGACCCTATTGTGTAAGATCTGTGGGATACGTGTCATTCCAGACACTGAAATGGTGGTTGTCTGCCCAGAGAGTGAATGCTACTGCACTAGTCATCTAATGTGTCTATCAAACCAGTTTCTGAATTCTGCTAATGATCCGGACCGGCTGGTCCCCACTTCTGGTTCATGTCCCGCATGCCTTGAAACCGTCCAATGGCCATTGATGATGCAAGAATTGAGCCTGCGGAAACGCGGTGGAAACCAATGGCTGAAGGTACTTCGAACGAAAAAGAAAGAGACGAAAAGAGCCAACGCCGTTGCCAAGTCGAGATGCAAAAAAGGCCAGAAAGTCGCCAGCGAAGGTTTGCCCGGAGCGACTGAACAAGCAGAGCACGAGGCGAACGACGACTCAGACGGAGATGCCCTGGATGATGTGTCTTTGGATGAGAATTGGAGTGAGCTTCTAGACCCCGAGTCGGAATCCGAGCGCGAGGATCCACCTAGATCCCAGCAAGCACCCCAAAGGGTCGAGATAGTCATCCAAGACAGCGACGACGATGGGGACGAGATCTCTGAATGGTAGACTTGATGATTCAGGATCAGACAGGAAGAGGTAGTAGTATTTTAGGCTACAAATTTCTCCAGCTTCCTCAAAGGCCCGATGTGATCTAAGCGGGATATGCGCTCCGTTACGGCCTGTTGGATGTCCTTCGACACGTCCTCAAACTGTCTTCCTGCATCAATAACGTGAATGTCACCGCTTGGCTGCAAGCCGAAGATGGTCCCAAACAGCTCGCGCACTCGTTTTTGCATGGGTTCGTTTTCATAGCGCTCTACGCCAAACCCTCCTCGTTTGGCAGCTTGCTCTGGCGAAATTTGTAAGAAGAGGCAGATGTCAGGTCGAGGCAAACCGATTTCTGGTAGCCATGCCCACTCAAGCGACAGGTTCGGGTTCCCCTTTGCAGCGGAGTACACAGCACCGGAGTACGAGTAACGGTCGACTATCACGGTGGTTCCGCTCGCAATATTCTCTTCGATAGCCTTAACGGCCTCCCAGCGATTGGCGGAGAAAAGAAGATGGATTGAGTGGTCATCCAACTGCGACTGACCCCGTAAGTAGCCGTCGATCATCTTGCCAATAGTAGTGGTTCGGTCTGAGGGTGCACGAGTCAGCTTGGATCGATGCGTATGCGAGCGCCTGCGAAACATGAGAGACCTACCCGGAAATCGAACGTATTTAACAGGCTGACCTGATTCTTGGAGGGAGTCGCGCAAGGCCTCACACTGGCTCGATTTACCAGCGCGATCTAAGCCTTCGACAACGATGAGAGCCCCGCGCTTAGCTTGTTCTGCCATGATGAAAAACAAGACTGTATAAGATGATTTAATTGAACAATAACAACCAATCAAAGTCACGGAATGGCAATTGCGCAGAGATCGGCTTGGGGACGATGTGCGACGGAGAAGGATGCGGAGTTGTCGGTGGTGGAGAGCGGAACTGGCTTGGTGTACCCATTTCTCAGGCACTCATTCCGCTGGATTTCATTTTCTCCGACCAGCATCGGCTTTTTCCCTTTCTGCTTTCAGCCGTCTTTAATTATTTTTTGATCTGTCTCATCCACTTTCCTTACCGACATGGAACCCGAGACCCTATCTCGCCCTCAGGACGAGATGCTCAATTTCACTTTTTTGAATCCCACCACATCCTCCACTTTGACCCCGCGGTTAGGCAATCTGGCCATCGCAGGCCGAAAGACCATTTCCACGCCGCACTACATCGCCCTGACATCCCGAGGCGCAGTGCCACATATTGCGCATGATGTGATACAAAAGCAGACTGCTATTGGCAGTCTTTACTTTGGGTTGGAAGATTGTAGGTCTCACCGTTACTTATCACGATCCGCAGCAAGATGGCTGACTGTTGATGCCCATGGGGCTCAGATCAGTCATAGAGAAGCAAAACCAGAAGAACAAATCCCCTCCAATCTACCGGATTCCTACCGAATCGCACGAGTCCGCCTTACGCAAATTTACTTGCTTCCCCGAAGATCAGCTATTAGTCCTAGGACCCCGTCGCGTACCTCCGATCCCGACCCCGCCGATGAACACGAACAACTCGGTCGCTATCATGACAGCTTTTGGATTCCGACAGCTAGAGGCCAATCAGTATGTCGAGGCGGTGCAGAAACTGCGTCCGGATATCGTCGTTGGTCTGGCGGATTTGGTTGTAGGACAAGAGCCTGGGTACAAAAGGCGGGGGAAGATGGTTGACCGGACTCATGCGTTCACGATGCATGCCACCGATCATTTATACGGAAAGGCGGCCCCGGAAGACAACCGTTCCAGGACCGCTTACTTCGCGCCGGTGCTACCGCTGGATAATACCGAACAGATGATCTATCTGGATGAGCTCGAAAGCGATCTGCGACCACACGTCGCCGGCCTCGCATTGTACGAGTCGGGGTCGCTGTCTGTCTTGCCCGATGCCCTAGGCGACCTGCCGCGACTGCTTCTCAGCGAGCCAACTACGCCCCAGGATGTTCTGCGCCAGGTATCCCTCGGTGCAGACCTGCTCACTGTGCCTTTTGTCGGCGTGACTTCCGACGCCGGCGTAGCGCTGGAGTTTACATTCCCAGCTCCGTCTGAAGGAAAGGCTTCCGAGGCCTGCCCGCTTGGTTTTGACCTGTGGTCGTCTACACACACCTTCGACACATCGCCGTTGGTCGAAGGATGCCAGTGCTATACCTGCCGGAATCACCATCGCGCCTACATCCACCATCTCCTAACCGCCAAGGAAATGCTGGCCTGGACCCTCCTACAGATCCACAACCACCACACAATGGACCAGTTCTTCCAACAGATCAGAGAAAGCATCCAGCGCGGAACCTTCGAGGCCGAAGTCCAAGCCTTCCAGCGCTTTTACGTCTCCGAGCTCCCCAAACAGACCGGCCAAGGTCCTAGGTGCGTTTCCACTTGACACCTATTCCCTGGTTGTCGTTGTCGAATCAACAACCCAACCCAATCCGATAAGTTCAGTAACTAACAAATATATTTGCAGACTCCGCGGCCACCAAATCGACCCGTCGAAAGCGCATCAACCCCGTCGGAATCCTCGCGGATTCGGACGACTCGACGACGCGCTCGAGAAATTTGCCGAGTCGCAGTCCTCCGTCGCCACGCCCGATACTGATGCCTCGGGCCTTGAAGCCCACGGGTTCGCGACGAAGCAGGATTCATGATCCCATTCTTGGCTACTCATGGTAGAAAGCATACGGCTATTGCATACACATCACATATACATAGCTCAGGCGTTTTGGAGGGAATTTTCATACAGCATTCAGATCTTTTAACTTCATCTCAAGCTTTATTTCTATTTATTTTCTTTTTTTTTTTTTGGTGCAAGGTACACATTACATTACATATCTTTATTAATACTATATAAACAAGGGCCTGTAATCCAGAATGATCATAGAAAACCCATTTTGACATGCATATCGGACAGACAGCAAAAACGACAAGAGAGAAAGCAAGAGAGAAAGAGAAAGAAGAAATAAACGTTAAAAATAGTCGTTAGATTCAAATTATAACAAGAAAAGTAAGCAAGGTAGGAGCAAAACAAAAAGAGAAGAAAAAGTTGCACGAGCGTCAAGTCTACTTGCTATTGATCAAAACCCTCCACATAAACTTCAACTCATCCTCTTCCTCCTGCGATCCGATCTCCGTGCCAGCGCCAAAGTCCTGGCCGACAACACACACCAACCAGACGTCGTTCTTGGTGTCGTCGAGGAACTTGCCGGCGGCGGAATCGCGCGGATAGATGCGTCGCCACTCGTCCCAGATACGGTAGGCTTCGTCGCCCCAGGCGCGGAAGCTGACCTCCTCGATGATGGTCGGGGTGACGATTTCCTTGCCGCGGAAGACGCCCCAGGTGACGGCGTTGACGTTGGCCGGGTTCATCTCAAGCGGGTCGGCGTCGGAGGTCGGGCCGGGGAGCGAGGTCTCGAAGTCACCGTGTACGTTTGTGGCGAACCAGGCGAGTTTCTCGTGGCCGTGGCGCGTGAGGGTGGGCTTCAGCACGTTGTGGTAGTCGGCCGACGGGCAGAAGAACTCGACGAAGGGTTTCTGGAATACGAAGCCCTCGCCGGGAGGGCCCCAGCCGAAGACGGGGTCGGAGCTGCGGATGCCGTTGACGGCGGGTTGCGAGGCCAGCGTCCACCAGCCCTTCTTGTCTATCAGCTGCAGCAGCTCGGGGCGAATGATTTCGGTTTCGGCGTTGAGGCCGTTGCCGCCTTCTTCGGCGCCACCTTCGGACCAGGGCACGAGGTATAGTTCGCCCGAGACGTGGCGGCGGAAGAGGGTGCTGATGTCCTCGCGAGACGTCGGGTGGCCCCAGATGCGATGGGCGATGGCGGGAGGAACGTGCAGCGAGGGTCCGTAGCCGTCGATTTCACCGAATGCAGGAGAACGAGCGTCACCCCATCGGCCGTTGGGAAAGTCATCCCAGGTCGCCTCACGGCCCAGGGCTCCCAGACCCTCAGAAATCTGCAGGGTGGTGTTGCGATCCGGTGGCATGGCCGGCATGCCGGCACTGGTCGCGGGGGCCTCATGCGAAGTAGAGTCCTTGGACGAACCTCCGGGCGTCTGTACCCTGTCGACAATGACACGGTTGTGAGGGAGAGAGTTGATGGACGAGGCCCGTCGGCGGGTGAGGGAACGGATGGGCGCGCCGTTCGGCGCCACGTAGGAAGAAGAGTCGAGGGCCGACAGACTACCACCGTCGACCAGAGCATCGGAGTATTCCGAGAACGGGGGGATCAGATCGCAGCGTTCGAGAATGAACGACACCGTCTTCTCCAAGTTGAGCGTATAGAAGTGGAATCCTCGGGGTTTCGGGGTGGCTATATCCCTCATGCCGTCCACGATGCTGGTGATGATATCAACACCGATACGCTTGACAGCGTCATCGTCGTGTCTGGCCGCCTCGAGTTTGGAGAGGATATGGGGCGGAACTTTGACATGACTGAGTTTGGTGACTCGAGTCAAGATCTTATAACTATGGATGGGCATCAGACCCGGCACGATAGGAATAGTCTTGAAAGCCCCGGACTCATGGGATCGCAGTCGGTTCTCGAACTTGGTGTAGGCATCGATGTCATATGTCAACTGAGTCATGATGAAGTCGGCCCCCGCCTGCGTCTTCTCGACCAGGTAGGGTAGGTCTCGCTCGGGATCCTGAACATCCTGGAACGAATCTGCCGGGTGGCCCTCTGGGTAGGCAGCGACACCGACGCAGAAGTAGTCACCATGCTGCTGCCGGATGTACCGTACCAAGTCCACCGCGAACATGAAGTCCTTGTTGCTGTTGTCCTCGCCGTGCATGTTGTACTCCTCGCTTCGGGGTGGATCACCTCGTAGCGCCAGGATGTTGCGAATACCCAGAACCTTGGCTTCCTCCAGCGCATGATCCACCAAGGCTCGGCTCATGTTGGTACAGGTCAGATGCAGACATGTCGTCAATTGCAGCTGGCGCTGGCAGATCTCAGCCAGCTCCAGTGATCTCGTCGCAGTGCTTCCTCCGGCTCCCCAGGTGACGGTGACGAAGAGCGGCCGCAGCGCCTGGGCCATACGCTCCAAACGGGCTTGTAGATTGGCGAAACCCTGTCACGATGCATGTTAGCTCGCGAACTCATGGGCCTCGAAAGACGAAGTGCGGGGCGAAAAGAGGCAACCCCACCATCTGCGTTTTCGGAGGGAAGAACTCCAGCGAGAAATAATTCGCATCGGGCGGCAAAGCCGCGATCTTATCGGTGATCTTCTCCATGGCGAGTCTCGAACGGTGGAAGCGACGAGAGCGATAGGAGAAGGGAGGTGAAGAAGTGGATGAGGGAAGAAGAAGGAGAAGAAGAAGCGCAGACGGCGAGAATAGAGGAACTGCCCGAGTGGTGCTGCGGCGGGCCAACGGGAGGCTTCCGATCGTCGCTGTGAGGAGAATGACTTAACAACTGCGTTCACGCCCTCAACCAGGTTCAGGCGCGCATTCTGACCGGCCCTGAATTGCTACGACTCTCATCCGGGCGGTCCATTCCATATCGCAAAGAAATCCCCAGCCAGAAGGGGGCATATAAAATTCGCCCGGCGAGGTGCAAACACTGCAAACGCCGCCGGCCGAAGGAATCGACGACTTCCTTGCTTCTTCCCGATCGTTTTATTTCTTTCTTCCGGCATCTCTCGCCATGTCTTCTCTATGGCCCTCGCTACGTCCCATCCGTTTCTCGCCATGGAGGAAGTCACCTTCGCGGACTTATTCATCGCCCAGTTCAGCCTCGTCATCCCCCAAAGCTCGTTCCCGTTTGCGCCGCTTCAATGATCGCCTGCCATCGTTTCTCCGAACCTACACAACGCCGCTTCTAGGGGCCCCTGGAACGCATATTACCTCTTTTCTAATCCTACATGAGATGACAGCGATCGTTCCCCTCTTTGGTCTGGTGGCGGCCTTCCACTATGGGAATTGGCTCCCGGATCTGACGTCGAGTGGTGCGTTCGAGGACGGCACGCGACGCTTTGGACGGTGGCTGCGCAAGAAAGGCTGGATAGAGGAAGATGCGGAGATGGACATGGAACTGTTGGCGAAGGAGCGAAAGGAAGGGTCGGCCGACTACAAAGACTTGACCCCTCCACAGGACGGAGAGAAGAAAAGCATGCGTTTAGTGTGGGAGTTTGCGACGGCTTATGCAGTCACCAAGGCTCTACTGCCGCTGCGAATCGCCGCCAGCGTCTGGGCCACGCCGTGGTTTGCCAGAACCATCCTTGGTCCCGTCGGAGGGAGAATCCGGACGCTGTTTCGGAAGTAGATCGCGCTGGGGTTTGGGACCTGATCCTCCGAGCTTGCAAAACATACATGGCTATACTCAGTAAGAATATCGCAACTCTGTACATATAGTTTATTTTATTTCTCATAACGTCTTGACTGATATAGTATTATCATCCACCGCCTCCTACATTACACATGATAATGGGACGCGGCTCCTGCGAGGGAAGATCGAAAAGAGAAATTTAAGCCTTCTCGTAGATCCAGTCGAACTGGCTCTGCTTGTAGCTCTGGAGCTCCTCCTTCTTGAACCAGAGGGCAATCTCCTTCTGGGCGCTCTCGACGCTGTCGGAGCCGTGGCAGACGTTGCGGCCGACGTCCTGCAGAAGAATTAGTACATCTTCACCGATGAGTTCACCCGACAGAACTTACGATGGCGTAGTCACCACGGATGGTACCGGGAGCGGAGGCGAGGGGGTTGGTGGCACCGAGGATGGTACGGCCGGTCTTGACGACGTCCTTACCCTCCCAGACCATGGCGACGATGGGGCCGCTCAGCATGTCTGCAATGCAAGTTAGTGTCTGCCGATCACATGCCAAGCGTTCACACTTACAGGAGACGAGGCCGGGGAAGAAGGGCTTGGAGGAGAGATCAGCGTAGTGCTGCTCGAGGTGCTCCTTGGAGGGAGAGGTGAGCTTCAGGGCAACGAGCTTGAAGCTATTTGAATGATTAGTATTCGAAATCATTATGATGCTGCTAGGCAAGAGATACTCACCCACGGTTCTCGAAGCGGGAGAGGATGGGGCCAACGAGTCCACGCTGGTAATCAGAGTCAGTTTTTGATCAGAATGCAGACATATTCGACCGAATGCAAAGCGGGCCGAGCTCAATTGGTCGTACCTGGACACCGTCGGGCTTGATGGCAATGAAGCTGTAGGGGGATCATCGATTAGCGGGGTCGGTGAAGTGAGGGGCATCACGGCGAGAACACAAGAAAAAGGAGAAAAAGGAAGTAAAGGTGGGAGAGGACAAGGAGGGAAGAGATTGATAGGCATGAGATGGAGGTGAACTTACGTCTGCTCGGTAGACATTGTGATGGATAATGGACTGAAGAGATACGGTATCAATTCGGAAGCGATTGAAGAAGAGAGAAGAGAAACTTCGTGTGAGTTGGCGAGAGAAAATATCATATAAATGGATGCCCGCAAAGTGGGGCAACGAGGGGCTGTCGGCGCCTGATTCTGCCTTAACACCTCAGGCCAGAGGGTCCCCGCCCCAACGGGCCTAGTGCCACACTAGACCCGAACGGGAGCTCTCCGCGTTCTCTCCATCAGGCCAGCCTGGACCGATCTTCCATCATATCAATCATTAGCATCCTTCCCATCTGCAGTTCGACTCGACAGCGGACTGTACTCTAGTGTGCTGTAACCTGTCCCTCCGGATAGATGCAGCTCGCCATTCTTGAGATCCATTGCACTGTCGGAGGCTGAGAGATTTGGCTCTGCATTTTGTGAGCTTAACCATGGCCGGGAGCCGGCCGATATCCGCCTGGACGATGTTGTTTTCCTGGGTCATCCTGATAGGGTGTCTCGTCATCCCCGGAGGTAAGGAACGTTTATATATCGCCATTAGTCGGTTATGCTAAGCTTGAATGGTTTCAATATAGTCTCCGTCAAGCACGAGAACTTCAAGAAATGCTCGCAGTCCGGCTTCTGTAAGCGCAACCGAGCGTTGGCCGATGATGCCTCCGCTAAGGGCTCGTCGTGGAGCTCCCCGTACGAACTTGACCCTTCCACGATTCACTTTCAAGATGGTCAACTGCAAGGAATAATTCTGAAATCAATTTCCTCGGACCAGAAGGTTGAACTTCCTCTGGTGGTATCCTTTCTGGAATCGGGTGCCGCTCGTGTCGTGATCGACGAAGAAAAGCGATTGAAGGGCGATATCGAGGTTCGTCACGACAGCAAAGCACGAAAGCAACGGTATAATGAGGCAGAGAAATGGGTCTTGGTTGGTGGTCTTGAACTGAGCAAGTCTGCCGCTCTGAACCCCGAAACGGAGGCTGGAATCACCAAGGTCCTGTATGGACCCGACAATAAATTCCAGGCCATCATCAGCCATGCTCCTTTTAATGTGGACTTTCAGCGTGACGGTGAGACTCATGTCCAATTCAACCACAAGGGGTACTTGAACCTGGAGCATTGGCGGCCGAAAGTGGATGCCCCGGAGGGTGAAGGGGAGAAGGCCGCCGAATCTCAGGAAGATGAGAGTACTTGGTGGGAGGAGACCTTTGGTGGAAACACCGACTCCAAACCTAGAGGCCCGGAGAGTGTCGGTCTGGACATCTCGTTCCCCGGCTACAGCCATGTATTCGGTATCCCGGAACATGCTGACTCGCTCTCCTTGAGAGAAACTCGGTACATACTTCCTGCCCGTTTCCTAGTTTTCCAGGCTAATGAATTACAGAGGTGGTTCCGGCAACCATGAGGAGCCTTACCGGATGTACAACTCGGATGTGTTTGAGTATGAACTAAACAGCCCTATGACCCTGTATGGCGCCATTCCTTTCATGCAGGCACACCGAAAGGACTCTACGGTGGGTGTGTTCTGGTTGAACGCCGCCGAGACCTGGGTGGACATTGTTAAGTCCAGTTCTTCCGTCAACCCCTTGTCTTTGGGCGTCGGATCCAAGACCGATACTCAGAGTCACTGGTTCTCAGAGGCTGGGCGAATTGATGTCTTTGTTTTCTTGGGCCCCACGCCGCAGGACCTCACCAAGACCTACGGGGAGCTTACCGGCTACACTCAGCTGCCCCAACACTTCGCTATCGCGTACCACCAGTGTCGCTGGAATTACATCACTGACGAAGACGTCAAGGAGGTCGACCGCAATTTTGACAAGTACCAGATCCCTTACGATGTCATTTGGCTTGATCTTGAGTACACCGATGACCGGAAATACTTCACATGGGACCCCCTCACCTTCCCCAATCCGATCGGCATGGAAGAGCAACTCGATGACTCCGAGCGTAAGCTCGTGGTCCTCATTGACCCTCACATCAAGAACAAGGACAAGTACACCATTTCGGAAGAGCTGAAGAGCAAGGACTTGGCCACCCGGAATAAGGATGGCGACATCTATGAAGGTTGGTGCTGGCCCGGATCGTCAAACTGGGTTGATTGCTTTAATCCCGAGGCTCTTAAGTGGTGGAAGACCCTCTTCAAATACGATAAATTCAAGGGCTCAATGGGCAACGTTTTCATCTGGAATGATATGAATGAGCCCTCGGTGTTCAACGGGCCTGAAACCACCATGCCAAAGGACAATCTGCACTACGGTGACTGGGAACACCGTGACATTCATAATGTCAACGGCATCACCTTGGTGAATGCTACCTACGATGCTTTGCTGGAACGCAAGAAGGGCGAGGTTCGTCGGCCTTTCATCCTCACTCGATCTTATTACTCCGGGGCTCAGCGGATGTCTGCCATGTGGACCGGCGATAACCAAGCCACTTGGGAACATCTTGCCATCTCCCTTCCCATGGTCCTGAACAACGGCATTTCCGGCTTTCCGTTTGCCGGTGCCGATGTTGGTGGCTTCTTCCACAACCCGAGCAAAGAGCTTCTCACTCGGTGGTACCAGGCTGGTATCTGGTATCCTTTCTTCCGCGCTCACGCGCACATTGATACTCGCAGACGAGAGCCGTACTTGATTGCCGAACCCGAACGGTCTATCATTGCCCAGGCAATCCGCCTGAGATACAGCCTTCTGCCGGCCTGGTACACTGCCTTCCATGAAGCGTCGGTGAACGGAACGCCCATCGTCAGACCTCAGTACTACGTTCACCCTTCGGACGAGGCTGGGTTTGCCATCGACGACCAGCTCTACTTTGGCGCTACTGGACTTCTCACTAAGCCCGTTGTTTCCGAGGGGACCGACTCGGTGGACATCTACATTGCCGACGACGAGAAATACTACGATTATTACGACTACACCGTTTACCAGGGCGCTGGGAAGTCTCATAAGGTCCCTGCTCCTCTTGAGACAGTGCCATTGCTTATGCAGAGTGGCCACATCATTCCCCGCAAGGATCGTCCCCGTCGCAGCAGCGGATTGATGAGATGGGACCCGTACACCCTTGTCATCACCCTCGACAAGAACGGCGACGCTGAAGGAACCCTGTACGTGGATGACGGAGAGACCTTTGAATATGAACATGGTGCCTATATCCATCGCCGCTTCCAATTCCACGACTCCACGCTGTCATCCGAGGACTTTGCGACCAAGGGCCCTAAGACCGCCGAGTATCTGAAGACCATGGCGGATGTTCGGGTGGAGAGAGTGATCGTCATTGATCCTCCCAAGCAATGGCAGGAGAAGACCAGCGTGACTGTCATTGAGGAGGGATCCAAGGCCGCATCCACCGCGGCGGTGGAATACCATGCCCAGTCCGCCGGCAAGGCCGCGTATGCCGTGGTGAAGAACCCCAAGGTTAGCATTGGCAGGACTTGGAAGATCGAGTTTTGAGCCGCATTAGTATAGATGAGGAGTGGGCGTATAAATATGTTGATTCTATACTAAATTCTAGACGTTGATGACCTGTCGCAAGAGAACAATTTATGATAGAACGTCCTGAGTAAGGTACCTAGATAATCTGTAATCTCCGCGGCGGGTTTAGGGAGGCGTGGAGCCGCTGAGTCAGCGCCAGGGACGAGGGAAAAAATCGACGCATTCGTTGGCCGCGCATCGCTTTTAGCTCCTGGTCGGTCTGCTTGGCTCCGGTCCATCGCCCATTCTTATTCTTATTCGTATCCTATTTCTTTGGTTTGCTGGTTCTGTCCCTTTTCTTCGCATGGACTCGATCTGTTAGGTCCCAACACCCGAAAATCCCGCCTCAAGATCGCCCCCCTGAGCCCTCCTTTCTCTCAATCAATTTGACCGGGCAGAAGAACGCCTCGTCCTTGGCGATCCTCCAGAGTCGATTCATTGATCCTCTCTGTTCTTTATCTACTCGGATCTTTGTGATTCCCGGGGGGGGTATCTGCACACGCACGATGTATTTGGTGTCGCTGGCTCTCGAATATGGGGCTCCGGTCTTGTACGTGGAAACTCACAGTCCGCATACTACTTCGAAGACTGTGTTGGAATGCTGACTCGCGCCCCATTATCTAGTCTGATCACCTCTCCTTTAACCTCGTACGCCGACCAGATTCTCAGCATCCATCGCAATCGGAGTTCGGCCGGGTTTTCCCTGGACATTCCCCTGATCATGCTGGTCGCGTCGGTCTTGAAGTAAGCCGTTCCTCTACGTGATCATCTCGCGCGCGACATTCGATTGACACTTGTGGTATAGGGTATTCTACTGGTTTGGCGACTATTATTCGACGGCTTTGCTGGTGCAGGCGGTCATCATGATCGGCGTCCAGATGGTTATGCTGAAGGTTGCACTGGACAATCGGCCGTCTGCGGGCGCAAGAGATGGCGTCGAGCATGTGCCTTTCAGCAATACCGACTCTGGCGCCGGATTTTCGAGACCGTACGAATTCTGGCAATGGAAAAGCGCGAAGCCGTATGTGGCCCCTCACCCGATCTTCCCGGGTAAGTGCCTTGTAATAGGCTCGCTAACGTAACACGGGCGGCAGATACTGGATGTTTTTGGCCTACTTCATTGCTGGACTCTCATTCATTCAATTGTTTTTGTCCCCCATCGCCCAATCGGAGTTCTACATCAACACCCTTGGCTATACCGGGTTGGCCGTGGAGGCTACCCTTCCGTTGCCGCAGATCATCGCGAACCACCGAACCCACTCGTGCAAGGGATTCCGTGTTTCTGTGCTTGCGGCGTGGATTCTCGGAGACCTGATGAAACTCAGTTACTTCTTCTTTAGCGTGGAGATGATCCCGTGGGCATTCCGCATCTGCGCAATGTTCCAGTGCGTTTGCGACCTGTATCTCGGGCTGCAGTTTTGGATGTATACCCGGCCTTCCTTCGCGACGCCCAGCAGCTCAGTAGAGCTTGGAGAAAAGGACCTCCGAATGACCTAAACGTACTAACGGCGTTGATAAAACCTGCCGGGGCGCTCGATGCGCCGTAAATACTCGAGGCCGTGCGTAGGGACGGCGAGAATCTTCAACCAAATGGATAGACTTAATAATGCGACCTTTTCTATATCGATAATGAATATTGTTTCAAGCAGAATATCAGAATTGCTTCAATAGATTAGATCCGCTTGTACGGAGTAAATTGGAAGCCATGGATGACGCGACGCCGCAAGGGAACCCCGCCGTAACCCCACCAAAGCTTGTCTCTTCGTCTGTTTCCTCCCCTCATTTTCACCTTTTCTCTCCATCTCTCCACTGGTTGGGTAACAAGATCAAACGATAGAACGATCCTATCTGTACTTAGCGATCATCTTCCCTAGACTTAATTTCTCGGCTTGTACAGCATCATGGCTTCGGACTCGGAAACCATCCGCATCGGCTACGTCCCCGGTATGGCCTACGTCCCTTATATTCGGAGATGGCGGATTGCATTCTCAAATAACATACCAGTCTGTGAAGCATACAAACTAACGCATTAAACCACAATGCAGAGCACTACCTCACTCCCCTCCACCTGGCCCTCCGCTCGCCGGCCCTACAATCGCTCCCCTTCAAGGTCTCCTTGATTCCGTTCCCATCCGGCACGGGACATATGATCACCTCCCTTCGCGAGAAGGAGATCGACATTGGTATTGGATTGACCGAGGGTTGGGTTGCTGGGTTAGCAGGGAAAGCGCAAGCCCAGAAGGATGCTGCCTCGGGGGGTTACAAGATGGTGGGCCAATGGGTTGATACGCCCTTGCGGTGGGCCATCGTGACGGGTCGCAAGAGAGATGACATCCAGACGGTGGCTGATCTGAAGGATAAGCGTGTTGGGATCAGTCGGCCGGGAAGGTGAGACAGCTGGCGCAAACCCGACTGGGTAAAGAACACGCGTATACTAATCACTTGGTCTAGTGGCTCTCATATCATGTCCTTTGTCCTGGCTCAGAAGCAGGGTTGGCAACCCGACTCGTTGACTGCCGTGCCGCTGGGCCCGTTCGGGGCGTTGCGCAACGGAGTCACCGGCTACGATGACTCGCGTCCGGATCAGAAGCCCGAGCCCACGGCGGAGTTCTTCATGTGGGAGCAGTTCACCACGAAGCCTTACTTCCACCCCACCGCGGAGAAGCCGGAGCCGCCGCTCAAGAAGTTTGACGAGATTTACACCCCCTGGCCTTCCTGGATGGTGGTTGCGTCGACGGCCGTCTTCCCTGACCCGGAACGCGATTCCAAGATGCAGCAGTTGTTTAAGCTTTTCGATCAGGGCATCCAGGACTTCGAGGCCGATACGACGCAGGCAGTCAAACTGCTTGGGACGGGAGATCTCGGGTGCACGTACACAGAGGAGGATGCGAAGGAATGGCTGAAGGATGTCAAGTTCGTCCAAGGGGCCAAGGGCGTGGACCGGAAGATGGTAGAGAGCGTGGTAGATGTCCTGAAGATCGCTGGTGTTATCGATAGCAACATGACTCATGACGAGGCCGTTGAGAGAGTCATTGGAATCCACCGGTGATCGGGGGATTCATGGTCGACGAATGAAGACCGCACAGTAAACAGAAAATGTCGACTCGGCGACAATATCCGATCAGAACTGCTTTTGCCTGGGTGCACAGACGTAGGATGTCAGTATATTCAAGGTTTAGTGAGCCAAGCCAAGTGCCATGTTCTTTATCACCAGGACGACAGTCGCATTCCTCATGGCGGGTCGGAGAACATGCAAAGATGAATCGAGCTTCTGTAACCCTTGCAGCATCGGGTTTTCCAGAAATGGACACACGCAGCCAGCCTCAGTCTGGCGACAAGGATAATTTGACTTGCGATCGCCTTTTGAACAGGCTCGGGTGTTTGTTCCTTGCATGTTTTCGGACCTAGCGCTGCATGCTACGCATGGGCGTCGAATTAGACTCGCATTGCATGGGCAGCAACTTTACCGACAAACTTTCGTATCGTTCGTTTAAGCGCAATCAACAAAAAGAACAAATTTGATGGTCTTTCCTCGGCCCTCTAAGACATCAGGCTTATAGGACATATCCAGATTGAGATATTAGAGGTAATGATATGCCGCGGTATCTCGGGCTGGTGGTGAACAAGATGGGTAACATTCCAGGAACAAGCGCGGTCCCCCGACAACGACGATGGAATGTATATCAAATCTGTACCAGCCAATGACCTGTGATGAGGAAGGTGTCAGCAACGACGATACTGTCCTGTATGGGAAAATGACAGCTATAGTCGATTCTTGGGAATGGATGCGCAGGTGCTCGGGGTGACGAGGCTTCCCCCAGATATCGTCTGTTTAGTGCCCATAACAATGAAACTGGGGGCTTGAAACGAGGTTTAAAAAGCCTCATCCTAACCTTTACTTGGGTTTCTTGTCAACGGCAAACTATCCGACAAACGACTCGGCAATCTCGACAATCTCAGGGCCTTGGTCACTCCTTTTCTTGTCCACTTTCTTTTTTCTTTCTCGTCAAATTCACTCCTTTGTGATCCGATCCAGACCTTTCTTTACTACAGCCAATCGGCCTCAGCCAACATCATGTCTTTCCTTAAAAAATTACTTGCCCTATCAATGGGTGTGGCTTCTCTGGGAGGAGCCTATGCCAAACTGGATCTTTCTTCTTCTTCGAACGTTGTGGTATACTGGGGTGGGTTCTGTCGCTCTTTCCTGAGCTATATACTGATCTAAACTAATGGGTCCGCATCACAGGTCAAAACTCGCTTGGTCAGACTGGAGATCTTGCGCAGCAGAGACTCGGTTATTACTGCGATGGTTAGTGTCGTGATCACCCAAAGATGATCCTTACATGCTAATCATCATCTAGATTCAAACATTGACGTAAGGCTGGCTCCTGGGCCTTTGTAGCAAAGTATTCACTCACACTCGCAGGTTATTGTACTTGCCTTCTTGACGACGATTAACGGCCAGGGCGGTGCCCCGGAAGTGGACTTTGCAAATGCCGGCGATAAATGCACAACTATCCCAGGCACTAATCTGAAAAAATGCCCTGAGATTGGGTACGCATCTTTTTTTCCCTCCTAAACGAGACGGTAGGACATAGCTGACTCCCTGCAGAGAGGACATAACCACATGTCAGGAAAAAGGAAAAACCATCATCTTGTCTATTGGGGGTGCTACTTATAGTGAAGGTGGCTTTCAATCCGAGTCTGCCGCTAGAGACGGGGCCGATCTGGTCTGGAAAACGTTCGGTCCGGCCCAGTCTGGCACGGCTCATGTGAATACCACTGTTCACCACAACACCACCTACCGACCCATCCACAACACCATTGTGCGTCGTCAGAACCAAATTCGACGGCCTTTCGGAGATGCCGTGGTGGATGGGTTCGATTTCGACTTTGAGGCTCACGTCGACAACATGGCTCCCTTCGCGAACCGGCTTCGCGAATTGTCGGATGCCGACACGTCCAAGCAATACTTTTTGACCGCTGCGCCTCAATGCCCCTACCCCGACGCAGCAGACAAGGACATCCTGAACGGTCCGGTGTCCATTGATGCAGTCTTCGTCCAGTTCTACAACAACTTCTGCGGAGTCGGGTCTTTTGTCGAGGGCCAGGACACGCAGGACTCTTTCAACCTCGAGACCTGGGACGACTGGGCCAAGAACGACTCCCAGAACAAGAAAGCCAAAGTGATTGTCGGCGTTCCGGCCAACACCGGGGCGGCCGGCTCGGGATACATCCCAGTCACGAAGCTGAAATCGGTGATCGAGTACAGCAAGACGTTTTCCAGTTTCGGAGGCGTCATGTTGTGGGATGTCAGCCAGGCTTATGGAAACGACGGCTTTCTTCAGGGAACTCGTCAGGCTCTGGGAAGCACCCAGTCGCGCATCTCGTCCCGTCCGTACCGCTACCATCCAATCCGCTGGTAGATTGGATGGCCCACGACTCCATTCTGGTTCAGCTCGGATGCGCTTCGTGCCGGAGTGGAGACTTTTATGGGGCAGTTCGTTGTTTATATTCAGCTCTCGGGGACATCCCCAACACCGTGCAAGGGGGAGCGCTGTATGTATATAGCTGATATCGCCATACTTAAAACCTAATACCTAATGCTTAAAACTTGATGCTTTGTATTAATTTATTCCAGATTTAATCGAGAAAGTTTGAGTGGTTTTGAGTCTGTTGTCTTGTCGATCCCAATGAAAGGATCAAAGGAAGAAGTTAGGGTAAGTAGACGACACGTGCCTCGACGCCATCTTGTCATGCTATGGCCTCATGAATGACCTCCCTTGCCATCTTCCTCAGCTCATCTTCCTCAGCTCATCTGCAACCAGGTCATTCCCCTCATCTCCTTGCACCAGACTCGACCTCCCGGCCAATCAGCCCCACCCTGGTCTGCGCTGCAATCAAGGCATCGACTCGAGCGATCAGCTCGGGATCTGCACGCGGCATGAACTATTGGCTCGCAGTCCTGCCGATCGCTTTGAGGTGGCATCGCGATTTCGGCCTGCGGGCAAGCAAACACTTCGGCCTGCATCCTTCGTAGACATGCATTCACTCCACCTCACGGCTCGCAGCGATTCCAGCGCACACAGCCAGCCACCAGGGTGGGCTCGTCTTCTTGGCCGCATCCATGGTGCATCTCTGCCACGATGATCATGCTCAGCTCTTCCTCCTGGCCTCGACTATAAAATGGCAGGCTCTGACTCCCTCGACTTGGTTGTCACTCCTCTCCAGGCCCGGTGATCCCAGCTTGTAGTACTGTCTAGTCGTTGTCCAGGTGGTCGGCCAGCCGTTCAACCCTTTTCCCCCATCAAGCCTGCACCATGGCTCCCAAGTCCCTTCTCTACTCGCTCTTCTCATCCCTGACCGTCGCTTTGGCGGCCTCTCTGCCCCAAACCGACTATGAGGTCATGGTCATTGGCGGAGGCCCGGCCGGGCTCAGCGCTCTGAGCGGTCTCTCGCGAGTCCAGCGCAAGACGGTGCTTTTCGATTCGGGCGAATACCGCAATGCTCCGACGCGGAACATGCACGATGTGATCGGGAACGATGGTAAGGCCACCCTCTTACACTCATTATACTTAGATCTCCTCTTCCCTCCCCCTACATAACTGACCGATCGACCTCAGGCACCGTCCCCGGCGAATTCCGCGGTCTCGCCCGCGAGCAAATCTCCAAATACACCACGGCCTCGTTCGTCGACAAGAAAATCACCTCCGTCACCCCGGTCACCGACCACAGCACCAACACCTCCTACTTCAACGCCACCGACGCCGACGGCGCCGTATACTCCGCCCGCAAACTCATCCTCGGCACGGGTCTCGTCGACGTCCTCCCCTCCACCCCAGGCCTGCAAGAAGCCTGGGGCAAGGGCGTGTACTGGTGTCCGTGGTGCGACGGCTACGAGCACCGCGACCAGCCCTTCGGCATCCTGGGTGCCCTCCCCGACGTCGTCGGCAGCGTGCTCGAAGTCTACACCCTAAACACCGACATCATCGCGTTCCTGAACGGCACGCACACCCCCGCCGCCGAGGCCGCTCTGGCAGCTAAGTACCCGAACTGGAAACAACAACTGGAGACGTACAACGTGCGTCTCGAAAACGCCACCATCGCGTCCTTCGAACGTATCCAGAACGGCGAAGACCACACGGACGACAAGGGCCACCAATTCGATATCTTCCGTGTGCACTTCACCAACGGCTCCTCCGTTGACCGCAACGCTTTCATCACGAATTACCCGTCTGTTCAACGCTCCCAGATCCCGACCTCACTCGGCCTGGCTATGAAAGACGGGAAGATCGATACTAGCATTAACCCTGGTATGCGAACTAGCTTGCCTGGTGTGTTTGCCATCGGGGATTGTAATAGCGATGGGAGCACGAATGTTCCGCATGCGATGTTCAGTGGGAAGCGTGCGGCGGTTTTCTTGCATGGTATGTTTCCCCCACTCTTCTATGGTGTCTGTTTGGGGATATCTGTGTCTTCGATGCATTACCCCCTCCTCATTTCCCTATGTCTACCCTCTCCCCTATTCCAATCCCCCCGTTTTCTACGCCTCCCCCTCCTCTGCCTCTCCTATCTTCTCTCTCTTATTTTCGATGGCATGAAACGCTAACAAAACCCCCAGTCGAACTAGCAAAAGAAGAATCCGCCGCGTCAATCGAGAAACGAACCCTGTCGTCCAAGAGAGCCATGCTCAAGGCGGCCGAGCGGAGCATGGGCAATGAGCTAGAGGAGGTGTGGAAGCGCGCGAGGGGATTGTAATTGATAAATTAATCGAGTGGACGGTGCATGATGGGAAATGCAGGTGAATATAATTACGGACAGTGACTACTACATAACTATAATGATGAGATTTGATTACGTGTGGCTTCGATTTTGAAGATGGAAGATAACCAGGATACGGATATAATAGATAGCTATATACGGTGCTTGTGTACCTCGTTTTATGTATCGCGAGTTACCGATATGTTCACTCTACGATTAATCGATCAAAGTTGATGTAGTTATACATCCACAATCAAAATACCAAAAGAAGAGAAGCAATACTATTAGGTGTTAAACGAGATATATCGCAAAAGCCAAGTCCCCCCTTGCCTTCAAAGAGTATCACAGCAAACAAATCAAACCAAACCAAGGTTTATCGAATTTTTTCTTTCCCTTCAAAAACGCCCGTTCGAATCCTCGACGATACTATGTATACTCAACAAGTTCCATCCATACCTTGTACTGTAGTCCAAGCACTTCATCCGTCTCATCATCAAAATCACTCGACCTCTTCCTCCTCCTTGCTGGCAGCCAAAAAGAACCGGCCCGGAGGCTCGCCGGGCTTCTCGTATTCGACCGTCAGACGGGCAAGGTGGCCCAGCAGATTCTCGAACTTGAGCGCGTTCTTGTCTCGCTTGGCACGACCGAGATCATCCAGCCACTTGAACTTGTTCAACATGAAGTATACCAGAGCAATGACGATCTCCACGCCCAAGGAGTAACCCCACACGCGAACCACCGTCACGATATCGGTCCAACCGTTCGTCGTCTCGACGAACTTGTCCGCCGGGTTGGTGGGCATGGTTTCGTTACTGAACCAGCCGAACAGGCAGAAGATAGTCGCAAGGATATCCACGCCTAGAATCGCCGTAACCAAGTGGATGGATGGCCAGGTGTCGGCACCACGCGTGACGAAGATGAGCCAATTCTCGGTGAGAGCCACCTCGAGAAACAGAACTTCCTGGATCGATCCCCAGTTCTGGATAATACCACCTGAGGGAAGGAACATGCTGCCCCGAACAACCCACGTTCCCAGTGCGAGCAAAACACCCAGAAGCACCGAGATAAACCAAATCTTAGGAAGTTGCCATTGAACCGGTCGCAGCTCAAAAGAGGCATTGTCATATGCCACCGCAACAGTTGCCAAATCGGCGAAAAGGGCAAGGAAAACGATCAGCTCAACCCGAATGCTTTCGTTAATAATGATCATAGAGGTGACCAAATAGATTTCCAGATGCAAGCAAAGAGCAATTCGATACTGGATGTATGCTTTCATACGATGGAAAATCTGGCGCGCGACCTTGATCGAGTCGATGATGGTCGAAAGTCCCGGCTCCAAGAAAACAATGTCCGAGGCCGATTGCGCTGCCTCCGAAGCACCCTCCACGGCAATACCACAATCCGCCTTCTTTAATGATGGCGCATCATTCACACCGTCGCCAGTCATGGCCGTCAAATGACCCCGTTCTTGAAGCATTTGGACCACTTGATATTTATGTTCCGGGAAAACCTCTGCGAAACCATCCGCTTTTTCAACCAAGTCACCAGCCATGGCTCCGCTCAGGCCGCCGTGGATCAACTTGTCGGAGTTGTACACTTTTGTCCCGAGAGCCAGCATTTTGCAGGTTTCCTTAGCGATAGCCAGGGCGTCTCCAGTAAGCATTTTCACGCTAATACCCAAGTTCTGCGCTTCATGAATTGTCTGCGCCGTATCCTCTCGCGGGGGGTCAAACATAGGAAGGATACCCAGCAAGGTCCAGTCTTCTCCCTCCTTTTGCACCGCAACTCCCAAAGACCGGAATCCGCGATGCGCAAATTCCTGCGTCTTTGCCTTGTAGTGATCTGCCGTCTCTTTCGAGCAGTGGGATAGTTGAAGCACTGCCTTTGGAGCGCCCTTCGTACAGGTGTACCTAATACCATCGCAGGTCGCAACGGTCACAATTCGCTTGGACACCGGGTCAAACGGTTGGAATTTCTCGGTTTCCCAGCCCCGGCGGAGAATTTCTCTTGCTTTGGGATATTGCCTTAGCGAAAGGATGGTCACTTTATCAATCGGATCCAGCGAGTCAATGTTATGCGAGGACGCAAGAACAGCCACGGCAAACATCCAGTCAGGATCCACCCCTTCGGCGACATAAGGGTTTCGAATACTAAGTTTATTGGCCGTCAGTGTGCCCGTTTTATCGGAACATAGGATGTCCACACCCTATTTTTGTAGTAATTAGCTCCCCATATGATGCGGTCGATGATGAGTGTGAGTGAAACATACCGCCAGCGATTCGATGGCCGTGAGCTTCTGCACGATCGCCTTCTTCTTTGCGAGGTACGCGGCTCCCACAGCCATAGTTGTGGTGGTCACCACGGGAAGACCGACGGGAACACCAACAATCAGCAAAGCAAGGGTATAGTGCAGAAGAGTCTGCTGGCGAGGCGAAGCAATTGGCAGATGACGGAAGAAACCACCAATCCAGGCAGCCAAAATCCATGCCATAACCAGAATCAAAAGAGAGGTTCCGATGTTGTCCATGACGAGTTCGAAATGGCCAGCACCTTGGGCTCCTTGGACCATGCTTGCCGTCTTGCCAACAAACGAGTTTCTCGCGCTGGCCTGTACAATGGCGTAGGCTTTACCTCGTTTACAACCAGTCGTGTAGAATATCATTTCGCCCATAAAGCGATCGACCGCCAGGGACTCCCCGGTGATGGCCGAGTGATCGCAAGCTAAAATAGGATAGCCTCGCTTTCTTGTCTTTTGTTGTTGCTTTTCGGCGTCCTCCTCCTTCTTCTCCTCATTACCTTCTTCGTCCCCGCCTTCACCCCCGCCTTCATCGATGTCTGAGTCTGACGTACTATCGAGATCACCTTGGTCCTGGATATTCTTGAAATCCTCGAATCCGCTGGGGTCTTTGGAATCACAAACAACACGAGAATCAGCGGGCACCACTTGGCCCTCCCCAATGATTATCTGTCGCTTATATTAGTGTCCGAATGCCAGTTGGGTGCTAGAAGGTTGTCGGTATCTAGAGGCAATCCAGCCTTGCATTACGTACCACATCACCAGGAACAAGCTCGCGAGCCAAAATCTCTTGTTCTTGGCCGTCGCGAATCACGGTTGCTCTCATTGCAATATCACCTTTCAGACTAGCAACAACGTCTGCGGCTTGTTTTTCCTGGTACCAACCAACAGCAGCGTTGAGACACAAGATACCGATGATGACACCAAAATCAACCCAGTCCTCCAACCCAGCAGCAAGGAGAACCGCCAGCTCCATCACTAGGGCCAAGGTTAGAAATCCTGAACTTAACTAATCTATTTGCACATGCATGGGCCAGACTTACCATAAAGAATGGGACCTCTGAAGTAGGACAAAATCTTCGCGAAAGGATTCTCTTTCTCCGATACCAGTTCGTTCCATCCCGACCGACGACGCCTGACCGGGACTTCGCCACTGGGGAGACCTTGATTGATGTCGGTGAGCAGCCATTCAGGCGGCAGTTGCTGGGCGTCCTGGTCGACGTTCTTGACATGCACCTTGCGCTTTTTCCAAGGAGCATACCAAACTCGCTTCACTTCCTCATCCTCTGAGCCTGAGCCTCCCTGCCCCTCGCGATAAGTGGAAACATACTTCACTAGCTTCCCATATTCATCAAGGTTGGCGTAGTCCTCCTTATAGGAAGCACGAGAAACGCGCCTAGATGAGCGTCCCTCAGAGACAGAAACGCGACTCTGTCGAGCCCGCTCGGGGTCGGCAGGCGCATCGCCGCTGCCACCACCACCACCACCACCACCTTGCTGAGCCATATTGTCTTCGATAACTTGCTTCGGGCAGCAGAGATTTTTGGAAGTACTGGGCCCTGTGCTCTTCAGAGCCTTCCGATTACAGCTCTCAAAGAGCCAGAGTACAAAAGTGAATGGATCGAAGTGGAAAAGAAGTAAAAGAAAGATAGAAAGTGCACAAACAAAACGACGGGACACCCTGCACGAAGAAGCGCTTCTCTCCCCATCAGACTTGACAGAAGTTGAAAGAAGACCGAAGGTTTTTCGAACCGAGAGGCGCAGAGGTTACACTCATCTCCCAAGGGTTATCCGGGGTCTGTACTACGCAAAGACTATCATACTGACGTATTCGAGTCGAGCAAGGTTCCGAATGGCTACCTGGTGATAGATACCAATGTAGTAGTAGCACCCAGGAAAAGAAGGCGCTGAGGCCCGGTAGAATGCCTTGGACCCCCGACCAGGGAACTTGCACATCGCATTCGACTAGGATGTGACTCTTGACGTATGAGACGGCGGCCAACTACCCGAGAGAACCGTTCTTTGGCCCTATGATGAGGGCCGGTGCGGAAGAGGCCAGGGAAATATGGTGTGTACCTCAATTAATCCTGGCGTATTACATTTTGATCCCAGAAGATACGAGCGAATTGACTCTTGACGCAATGATCATTCCCAGGGTTCAGGCCGAGAATGTCAACCATCAAGTTCGGTGAGAACCACGGGAGGTTCGGATAGAAACCCCATGATGGAGGGAGGCTTGACGGGTGGGCCGGCCCAGCAGTTAGTGGAGACCTAGAGCATCGGACTCATTTAGCTTGTCTTCGGTTTTCATGTCCACGCTATAATTTCCTAGCTTGTTGTCGCGAGACTTGAACATAGCATGCAAGAACTCGTAGAATTGATCAATGCAGATGAGAGAAGTCTCTTCGATGGAGATGGGAAGAGAAAGAAGAGCAGGAAAAGGAAAAGGATAAGATGGAAAAGGGGAGAGGACTGTGACGACCAAATCGGGACTAGCGGCTAGACGTGCAGAAGATGGCTGAGTCATCGGGATTTCCCTTTCGGGACGATAAAGCCCTCATGCAACGCCGGCGTCTCGACGTAATCCGTGATCATCCGTAAATTATATGAGATACAGACCATGGGCGTCTTGCTCTCTGTCCAGGTGTCAGTAGGTTCTCTGCCCCCGACTTCCAGTCAAACCTTCCCACCCGCCTCGGGATAGTAATCCTACTGAGTAACGTGCGTCCCACTTTAACTCCCTATTTAGAGGCACAATATCACGCGAGTTGAACCCTACCCAGTCGTTATAATCTCATCCTCCTTCATTTCTCATCAGGAATGCTCTGAGGGATGAAAAGGAAAAGGTCTCTCCATGTGATGGCTCCGGGGCCGGATTATCGCAATGCTGTCATGACTATATAAACTTCAAGGAATGCAACTCCGGGGCTGCGCGGTGGAACCACAGTTTTCTGTCCGCCATGACCCGAGAAATACTACTCCTGCTAATCATAAGTGATCTATGAAAACTGCGATGCCTACATTTAAGGTTTCTAGCCGGAAAAATTGGTAAGTCTGCTGGGATTTCATGTAATTCTCTTTCTTTTTTATTATGCTCTGTTAAATCATGTCATATCGTATATGCATAACACGGAAGCTCTTTCGTCAACACATCTATTTACCGGACTTTCCGGTGGGGATGTTGAAAAACACGGCCGGCTTTCCGGGCGAGTAAGGCCGGTCGAGACGGAAGTAACCCTTGCGCTCGAACTGAATGATATCGCCTTCCTTGAGGTCGGCGACGTTGCCATCAGCCACGGCCTCCTCGCGAGACTCGGCGTGGTAGTTCACGACGTCCTCGAGGGCATCGTGTTCTTCAATGACGTCCTTCTTGAGGAGATAGTCAAAGTCCACCAGCTCCACGGGGATCAGCTCCTGGGCCTCCGAGGACAACCAAGTGACCTTCTTCTCGGTCTTCTTGAAGTCACCCTCCAGGTGAAGTTCCAGTCCCAGCTCCTTGACCACACCCGATGCGTCGATCTCGATTTTACGGACAATAGCATTACCCCAGTTCATAAGGGTGATTTCCTCGTCCTGCTTGAAGCTCTTGGCATCCTCCTGGTCGAACACAAGACTGCCACTGTAGGCAACCTTCTTGATACCGACGGCAGGGTTCTTGTTGTGCTTGGGCTTGTCCTCAGTGTAGGCGGCAGGGGCTCCGGTGACGGTCGCCTTGACGATGTCCTTCTTGAGGACGGCGGTGTGGCGCGGGGCAACGGGATCAATGTGCTTCTTGTTGGTGGCCCAAAAGACAGTCCAGTCGAGGTTAACGATGTTCTTGCTGGGACCCTGTCTGAGGATGAACTCTCTCAGGGCAGGAATGGTCATTCCACGCCGGCGAATACCGCGGATGGTGGGGAACAGCGGCGAATCCCAGCCGGACACGGCGCCCTGATCAACCAGCTTCGTGAGCTTTCTCTTAGAGAGAAGAGTGCGAACCAAGTTCATGCGAGCAAAGTCCCAGACTTGAACGTGGCGAAGCTTGAGAGTATCGAGGAACCACTGGTACTGAGGGTTCCGGTCACGGTACTCGATGGTTCGAAGGGCATGGGTCACACCCTCGATAGAGTCCACGATCGGACAGCAGAAGTCGTAGGTCGGGTAGATCTTCCACTGATCGCCGGTGCGGATGTGCGGCGACGGGTTGCAGCGGTAGATGACAGGATCACGCATGGCCTTGTTCGGGTTGTCGACGGACATCTTGGCACGGATGCACCACTTCAGACCTTCGGGCGTACCCTGCTTCATTTCCTCGAAATGAGCAAGATTCTCCTCGACAGAAGCATCACGGCGCTTGCTAGGCTCGCCGTTCATTCTCTGGGTAGCCATAGTCTCCTTGTCAGTGTCATCGGCGTAGGCGTTTCCTTCCTTGATGATCCGCAGGGCGTAGTCGTACAGCTCGTTGAAGTAGTCGCTAGTGTGGCTCATTCTATCGGGCTTAATACCCATGAGAGCAAGATCCTCCACAATAGCGTTGGAGAATTCGAGTTTCTCGTTGGAAGGGTTCGTGTCATCGAATCGAACCAGCAGAGTACCGACGTACTTCTCGTGGGCAAAGTAGTCGTTGAGAAGGGCGGCCTTGGCGTGTCCAATGTGGAGGTATCCGGAGGGCTCAGGAGGGAAACGGGTCACGACGCCCTTATCGGTGTTGAGAAGGGAAATGTCGTAGTTGGCACCGGTCTCCTTGGCCTTGGATACCTTCTTCTCCTTGGCGGCGGCAGTAAGGCTTTCAAGAGCCGAGGAGGCCCAGGGGCAAAGAGACTCCAAGAAAGTAAACCAACGAGTCAGGTTGGCGAGAGTTCCCTTCCTAATCGCACCAATGGCAACGCGGTTTCCACGGAGAGCACCCCAGAAGGCGATGTCGGCGGTCGAAAGCGAGTAGCCGACGACGAAGGACCGCAGAATGAGATGGTTGTTCAGGCGCTGAAGCAGCGGGTCGATGGCCTTGAAGTCAAGGGTAGTGTAGGATTCGAGCTGGGAAAGCCATTCGCTCTCCTGAAAGCAAATAATGTTAGCTCCGGGATTTTTCCTTCCTTCTTGCGTCTCCCAGTGCAGGAACGGTCGTTCTTACCAGCTTCTCGTCCTTAGCATTGAGGAAAGGGAAGTTCTTCCGCAATTCCTGGATGGCATTCTCAGTACCATAGGCAGGCGAACCACTGACTCCAGTGAACTGCACCACGGCCTTGTCACCCTGCTCCAGGACGGCGGCGTCCTGGTAAGAAATCGAGATGACCGGGGTGGGGCGGGCCTCATTGATGGAAGTTGCGACCAGAAGGACCGGAAGCAAAGCGGCCTGGTTGGCCTTGGCGGCCAGAGTCAGGGTCATATCCGACATGATAGCAACGCCCTCGGATTGAAAGCCTCAAAAGCGCGGATGGTGGGGGAGGAGGAAATAGCAGCAAGAGGGGCATCCGTGCCGATTTGACTCAACCCCGATCGGGGTTCCGCCGGCGTCACGTTTCTCCGGCCGAACAAGAGCGAGAGAGCTTTCGGGCAGAAAACATTCCCCTTCGCCGAAGCCATCAGCACTCCCAGGCCTGTCGGGTGGTTCAACAATGTCCTCCTACAATTCCCTCTTGCCCTCGGCGGCACGGGGACTCCTGTCGTCATGCCGTCTGTCTCTCCGCCTGAGCCCAATGGCCCCCGTTTTCTCGAGTGTTCAGCAGCAGGCTCGCGGAATCAAGAGCAACAATCCCCAGGCGCTGGCCAAAAAGGCTAAAGAGAAGAGCTCAAAGAAGACGGGGAAAAAGGGACCCCGGATATTTAAGCAATCGGATCTGAAGAGCGCGCAACAATTCTCGCTTTGCGAGGCCATGAGGTGGGATTCATGTGTCGTCTTCCTCAAGCCGGGACTCAAACTGATCGAATCGGCCTTTTAGATACCTCCGTGCATTCGAAGTCGGTCGCGAGCCCACTGTCACCAAATACGAAATTCACATCCGCTTGAGGACCCAGAAAGATGGTCCCGTCATCCGTAACATGATCCGATTCCCTCATTCAGTGCAGACCGAATCCCGAATCTGCGTGGTGTGTCCTCCCGGTACGAGGCATGAAAAAGAGGCTCGCGCGGCCGGTGCCGTCATCGTGGGAGAGCAGGAGGTTTTCGACGCTGTGAAGGAGGGTCGTATCGAATTCGATCGCTGCATTGCCCATCCCGATAGTTTGCCGGCGTTGAACAAGGCTGGGCTGGGTAGGATTCTGGGTCCTAGGGGTTTGATGCCTAGCGCAAAGACCGGCACAGTGGTCGAAGATGTGGCCTCTCGGGTCGAGATGCTGCGCGGCGGTACTGTCTACCGTGAGCGTGATGCCGTCATTCGATTCCCCATCGGACAGTTGGCCTTCACTCCCGAGCAGCTGCGAGACAACCTACGCACCACGATTGATCAAATCAAGAAGGATGCGGCTGGTCTCAACGACCGTATTAACAAGGAGATCTACGAAGTGGTAGGTGTATTTCATTCACATTTTTAAAGTTAAGGGAGCTAACTTTCAGCAGGTGCTGAGCTCGACCAATGGACCTGGTTTCAGTCTGACTGGAGAATTCAAGCCCGACGATTCCTTCGACATTGCATCTTTGAGCACTCTGTAAAAATAGCGTCAAGTTGTATAAATTATGTTTTATTAGGCAGGACACGGTGTATAATGGTATCTTTTCATATATATTTCTCGTTCTAAGACGAATCAAAATAATCTCCGGGCGCCGACGCTATGCAAAACAACTCTGGTATCTGTCAGGATGGGGATTATGGCTTCAGATTCTTCAGCGCCGTGACGGCGCTGGTATCCTCCCCCATGAGCTTGTAGAGACGCAACACGACCAGCGTTTTTGTATCTCGTTTCTCTCCGGCATGGTTCGCTTGCTCGAGGGCGGTTTTGAGGTCCAGAAGCACGGCCGACTTGATTTTGGACAGGCGCGGTTGTTGCGCGAGTAGAAATGGATGCTCGTCTCCGATCCGGGACGCCAGCCTCGTCAGATAGACAAATTTTTGGATATGATGTTCGAGTCGCTTGAGAGAGACCAGTGGGGTGGTCGATGCGCCGTTGGAGAGCTCCTCATCGTCATCGGTCTCGTCGCTCTCACTTTCGAGCATATCGGAGTCATCTTCTGCGGAAGTACCTCCGATCATCAACCTCCTTTCCAGCTCTTCGACTCGATCGGCAAAATCAAGCAACGCCCGGGCAACGTTGGTGCTTCCTTTCAGTCGTTTCTTCTCGGCGATCAGTTGTGCGACTTCTTGATGCCTGGTCTCTACTTTATCCCGAATCGCCTGCACGTCTCTCTGGAATGCCAACAGACCAACCCGGACCTGTTCGACCTTTTCTTCCCCTCCATGCAAAGCGGTTCCCAATGATAGGAAATCCTGGTAGTTCTCGTTGACCAAATCCAACAGCTCCCTGCTCAGCGATTGATCCAACTCCCGCAGTTCCTGTCGTAGGTCTTCTAGACTCTGGTGTCGATTGGTCAAGGAGGATAGGTATTGCGCCGGGTCGAAATCAGGAGCGAGAAAAGAAGCGCGAGACAACGGTTCAGGGAAAGGAAGGCCGGCTGTATCGTCGTCGTGATCGGAGGCCGACTCGTCGGAGTCGCCAAACTGCGGGCATCACGGATGATCAGTTTCCAGAGGCCAATCAACGAGAGGGAGGGGCAGAAGAGGGGAAGAAGTTGCATACGCGAAACTTGTTCATGCTGTCGAGGGGGGGAGGTCGACGAATTGGCGAAAGCGAAAGGGGAGGGCTGGATGTAGAGAGCAAGAGAGAAAGAGAGAGCAAGTCCGAAGTAGAAGGAGGAAAGCAACAAGTGACCTTCTTGCTTCCCGCGGGCCGCCAAACAACATGAACACCACCACCCTCCACCAAACGCTAGCCAGCTGGCCCCGACGGGGTTCATGTCTCTTTCCTGCGTCACTCGGTGAGATTTGTCTCGAATCATCTCGCATCATCTGAAAAAATGGACGTCCGGTCGGAATTTCTGTCGGGTCATTCCTTTCGCTCGTCCTCCTCTACCTCTGTCTTTACCAGGCCGGTTGACCATCGTCATCAATCCAGTCTTGGCCGGTATGAGTCCACGCTGGACGAGTCTGCTCGCGCATATCGCACCACAGCTTTGCGACAACTAAATGGGACCCCCAGGCCGCTGTCTTGGAAGAACCGACAGGCCAATCATTCAGGCAGCCGATCCTCCACGCTGGCGACGCAGCCCGTACTGGTGAGGGCCTATTCTGGTGGTCCTGCTGAGGATCCGTCGCCTCCATCTCGGATGTCTTTTCGGCGCTCGTTCCCCTTCACTGGGGGCTCGCCTCCCCAGCACCGAGGACCGCAGATCCCCTCCGACGAAGAGTTCAGCATCGATAGCATTCTCCGCGCCATTGAACCGAACATTCGCGGCACGTTGGACTCCATCGGAGAGATCTGCGGACGCAGCAAGCTCAGTCTGGCCAACGAATACGGCAGCCATATCGCACCGCTCGGGGAAATTCGCGCCCCTCCCGGCGGCTTGGTGACCGTCGAGGAGGCAAGTTCGGACAACGAAAGACAAGCTAACGATAATGTGGTCATCTACGACGATGAGAACAGCGTTACCGATGGTCGTGATCACATCTCGTTCTCCCATTACGGTTACTTTCAACATGGCAGACAGCCCGGGACAATTCCGTCCCATGGGGCATTTCCTTCGATGCATCCTATCGCCGAGGCAGATGTAGCGTCGACGCAGGCGCAGCCTCACACTCCGCGGTCCGCTGCGTTCAACACTGAACCATATCCCGACGCTACTTTGGGCTTGGTCCCTCCAAGTAGAGAATCTGCGTCAAAGCCGAGATCGTATGGTCGGGCGCTGCTGGGAAAGAAGGCCGTGTCGGGCACAAACCAGACGCAGGGTATCTTGACGCCGGCTATTGTTTCGGAGATTTTGCTTGATGCGCAGGCAGATGGTCACTTGATAGTGTCACCGTCGAGACCTCGAAATGGTCGTCTTTCCCCAAAAGGACGCGCTCGCTCTCGGGTTGATGCCGTCGAAGTCCGGGAAGTCTCACCTGGGGAACCACCCAAGACGTCTGCCCTAGGCGACATGCAGGCTCTTTTCAGCTGGCTTACACATTTTGCCAGACAAGGAGCAGACTCTGGGGGGTCTAAGCAAACGGCCGAGATGCGACTGCGAACGATGCTTGAGCGACAGAACGACCTAGTGTCCCCTGGCCCAAATTGACTTGACCAATGGGCTTTTGATGAAATGACTTTTGATGATGATGCCGTTATGATAATGACCTTTGATTCTTGTGTTTCATGTATTATGCCAGCTCTATGACCGATATGTTTATGCTAACCTAGCTTGAGTATACGTAGTTTCAAATGAATCATGATCTCTCTCACATACAATTGTAGAATGCGTTACACACTCTGTCCCTCCGTATCTGAAAGTAATGTTTTCGCAAACTCCTCGAACCGAGAATACGACCAGCAATCCCGATACCTATCCACCAACGGCCTCTCATCCACGGGCTCTGGATCCTGTCGCTCTGAAACCACCCCATTCTTCCCCTCATCCCCGTCCTCATCCTCATCCTCATCATCACTAACCCCCGTCATCTTCCCCTCAACCAACTCCCCAAACTTCACATCAACCGGCACAATCCCTAGAAACTTAACCCCCATCTCCTGCGCCATGACCTGACCCCCACCACTAGAAAACAAATTCGTCACCTCCCCGCAACACGGACACGTATAGCCCGACATATTCTCAATAACACCCAACGCCGGAATCCGCGTCTTCACACAGAAATTGACCTCCTTGCGCACATCCGACGTCGCGATAGCCTGGGGCGTCGTGACAAGCACAGCGCCCGTCAACCGAGGCACGTTCGAAGACATTGCGGCCTGCGCGTCCGTCGTCGAGAGCGTCAGCAGCTGCTCCGCCAGCGCGATATGCTCGTCACTCGTCCCGGGCGGGGTATCGATTAGCAGATAGTCCGTCTCGCCCCAATACACATCTGAAAGGAACTGGCGGATCATGGCTGTCTTCTTGGGTCCGCGCCAGATGACGGCGTCGCCGCGATCGCGCAGCAGGAAGCCCAGCGACATGCATCGCAGCGAGCCTTTGGCGGGTGTGCTTGACGTTCCGTCCGTGGAGGGGTTCTCGGGGGTGGCGGGGTGGACGGTCACGGGGAGCCAGCCGCCCGGGGCTTGGGTGATCTTTGCATCTTCTAGACCGACTAAGCGGGGGATTGAGGGGCCTGTTAGGTCGATGTCGAGAATTCCGACGGATTTGCCCTGCAGGGAGAGGGCGAGGGCGAGCTGTAAGGTGACGGAAGATTTGCCGACGCCACCTTTGCCGGAGAGGACCTGGAAGACAGGAGATGGTTAGTTTTTGGCCAAGTGTTTAAATTTTTTTTTTAACTGCAGTGATAGACAGGGGATGGGAGAAGACGCATGAGATGCAGGACAACTCGTCTGGCTGTTCAGCGCAAATCATGTCCGTCCAGCGAAAGGCAAGCATCGTTATCGATAAGCGCAGATGAGGGGCAATTCTTTGTGTTTTCTTGCTGCTCTCAAGTCGCGTGAAGGAAGAGGCGCCCAGGAATACTCACCAGCACGATATTCTTAACACCGTCTAAAGGCATATTTTATCCGGTTGTGAATGACGTTCTGAGGGGAGAGGGAGAGGAAAGAAAGTCGAGAGCGGCCGATATCGCTTTTCTGCGTCATTCCGCCGCTTATCAATCAGCCTCTTTTTCTACGCAACAACAGGCACAAAAATCTTTGGAATGATTTTGAATTCATGATTACCCGCAAAAGAAAGCGACAAGCTCATGGGTGCCGTCCCTTGCAGCAAGCCATCTAAACGTCATCAATTTTGGTCTTTTCCGCTGTCGGTCCCCCGTCTTCAAGTCTTTCGTAGCATCTTTCTATCTCGTTAAAAGCCCTTACTCTCTGTGAGCTTATTGCCACTTCTGCACCACCACACCTCCGCGTTTGAACTCCGCAAGATCACCAAGGGCAATGTCCTTCTCAGTGAGCTCCTTGCTGGGGAACGTAGTCATCAATACCCAGGGACGTGCCTGGTTGGCAGGGTTGGCCGCAGAAACGAACTGGTAGACATCGCCAATAGTGTGCGTAGTGTTGAAGCGGGATACAATGCGGGTGCCGTCTCCAAGTCGAATCTGCAGAGTGATCGTCGGCTGCGATTCGTCTACACTCGGCTTCGCAGGTTCGGACTCGGTTTGACTGGGAGCGGCAGGGGCGGCGGCAGGCGAAGGCGCGCTCACGCCTGGAGTCGGGCTTCCCAAACGTTGTCCTTGTCCGGAGAAAGGCTTGTACTTGGGCTTCGGCTTCACGTATTTCTCCTCGTGCTGCTTGATCTCCACATCGACCTCCTGACCGGGCTGGACATTCATGATGGAAAGCGGAGCGCGACCCTGTCGGATTCCTTCAAGGATCTCGCCGTTGCGGGGGTCATCGGAATTGTAGAGATCGCCATCATCCACGGAAAAGCCGTCGGCCCAGAAATGGAGAGTGCGCTGAACCCGTTGCGGCTGTCGCGGAACGGGTGCGTTTGGAGCATCAATTACGCGGCTAGGAGCGTCATCGCCGCCAAGAGTACGAGCGGTGCCTGTGAAGTGGGATTGTCTGGGCGTAGGATCGTCCGAGGCGGGAAGCTGAGTCCTATAGCGAGTTAGAGACTTTGGGAGAGAAGTATACTCCACCGAAAAAGGATCATACCGTTTGGCTTTCTCAATGATCTTCTTCTTCACGTCGTCCGGATTTTGCACGGCCAACCCCGACTTCTCACCTCCGGCGAAAAAGTCTTGGTTCACGTTATCATCCTCCTCGGACGAGTCCGCATCCCCACTGCCGGCGCCTCCACTTCCAGATGCGTAGTCACCTAATGTCGCAAATCTCTTCTTGGGTGCCGGGTTACGAGACGAGGACGATGGCTGAGGGTTGAGGGACGGAGAATCGGAGGAGCCACCACCCAGCGATCGACCTCCTGACGGCGCAGCCTCGTTTCCAGTCGTTCGAGCGGGGTCTTGTAGGGCTTCGTCTTGTTCGGCAAAGAAATCAGTCACTGCCGCCTCGAGGTCCCAATCATTTCCCATGAGGTACTCAAGCGACTTCGAATTCAGGCGAGATTAGCGAAAGTCATATAGACACCGGGGGGTACTGTCCTGCTTACCTCGTCGGGGCGCGTCCTGGTCATGGCGCAGAACTGCGAGATGATCTCATCTTTGTCGATGTTCATGTTGACGGTAAGGAGAATGTCGATCGATGGGGGAGGTCACGGGCGCAGAAGAAGGCGAAGGAGAAGACTGAGGAGGAAGAGGAGGGAATGTTTAGATAAAGACGAAGCTCCGCTCAGCTCGAGGAAAGAAGCAGCGGATCGGTACGTCACCGTTGCCTGATTGGTCATCCGGAAGAGGGGATCTTCCGCTGGATGCCCTATGGATCTGGCATCAACAGGCTGGAAAAGGGCTTATCCCGGTGTTGTATGCTGCAGTTCCTGAAGAATCCAGCATGCTTGCCTTTCCTGAGAAATGCTGGCTCTTCCCTCATAATTATTCGTTCTAACTGACCTCCTCATCGGGGCTCCTGCTGTTGTTGACACTCGGCGCATCGCTGCTTACATAACCGCCCGCCAGGTCAGGCGGAGATCGACTTCATGGGACTCCCCGTACGCATTGATTTGACTTGCTGCTCTCCGTCCAGAGTCCCGTCTGCTGTCCTGAATCTCTTTCTATTTAGCGGGGATTTAGTCTAGCTCCAACTCAACACTTCAATCTCTTCCCGATACATATCGATTCTCGTTTTGAACCGCTCCTTGTTGACACTTCTCTCTCCCCTCCCCCCGCGCCATGGCGACAGACGACCACTCCCACTCGCGCATCGAGCTCTATGAATCGGGGTTGACGGTCCCGTCGGATTCTGAAAACTATTCGGCCAACAACGAGCTATCCTCGTCGACTTCAAGCTCGCCCCTGATTCTCTACAAGCCCCCGACGCTCTGGGGCTTCCTGCGAGGTGCAGCGATCAACCTAGTCCTGCCCTTTGTGAATGGATTGATGTTGGGATTTGGTGAACTCTTTGCACATGAGGCGGCCTTCAGATTAGGCTGGTCCAATACTAAGGTACGATGGATCCGCTCCATCGTTGAATCGTGCTCACAAGCGTGCCCTTTTAGATTTTCCCTACCTACCGACGGTCGAGACCGTTGAGCCCCGGCGTGCAGGCTCGAGCTCTGTGAAACAGCAGTGTCCTGGATTAGATCCAATTGCCCAACCAGCGTTATAGAATATCGAAGCCCGGGTCGTCACGTCACTCCAGATGCGGAGTGGAACGTCCCGTCAAATCGTTTCCTTGTCAGGCTCACCTGTTCACTGACTCTGTTTGTCGTTTTTTGTTCTCTTGATCATCAGCATGGGATGCGTATCTGTGGGAATACCTAGTGTACATAGATCCTCAGACTCTAGTTGGTCTGATTGACTGCAACGGCGTTTGGCGAACATCTCGAATTGACCATGCCGCTACCCCAGCAGGGACAGCAGTATGTCTCTTATATTCGTATCACAAGTCTCTGAAGATGGGTTGCTGCAGGTTGTAGTCGTAGATCCATCGTTCTCTATACTATACACCGGGTCATGTGACATTATCCGACCGCCCGGCAGAAAAAAGAGCGTCTTTCGGAGTTCCGAAGTCTTCGTCTCCTTCCAGCTGTGCAACTCTCACTTTCTCCACGATCTTGACAATGCTGGGAGGGTCTGGACTTCAAGGGCATGGCGTGGTGCCCGCCATTGCGCGGCAGCGATTGGCTACTTTCTCGCGCTCCAGTCGTTCGGTTTGTCTCCTAAAACCCTTCTGCTGCTCCGTCGACACCGTGAGTAGCAATGAACTAACTCCGGTAGATGTCTTCATTCCGTCCCCAGACTTCCGGCTTTCCTGCTCGGTATGGGAGGTTGAACCAGTCTCTGGCAGGACAGCGTTCCTGGCGACCTGCTTCCGCTATTCCCACGATCTCCAGCGCGCGGTTCAACTCGTCCTCGTCCGCCTCCAACACAGCCGCCACGGAAAATGCGTCGGATCTCTCTGATCTCTCCGTCGACAAAATCAATTCGATCCCGGAAAAAATTGGATACCTGAAAGATGTTGGTCTCGATTACGGCTGGGGCCCCTCGACTCTGATGGAGTATGTCATTGAGCACTTCCACGTTTGGACCGGTCTCCCGTGGTGGGCCAGTATTATCGGCACCGGTCTCCTGGTCAGGCTTGCGCTGCTCAAGCCGATGCTTGGAGCCGCGGATACGTCGACGCGATTGAACAACATCAAGCCGGTTCTGAACCCGATCCGAACCCAGATGACCCAGGCCATGAGAGAAGGAAACACCACACGCGCACAGGAGCTCAAGATGGAAATGAGCAGGATCCAGGAACTGCATGGTGTCAAAGCCTACAAGTCTTTTATTCCGTTGTTACAGATCCCGCTTGGATTCGGAATGTACCGTGTCGTCAAGGGAATGACCTCCTTGCCGGTACCCGAATTGCTTAACGAAAGCGTTGGTTGGATCCAGGATCTGACGGTTGCCGATCCGTTCTACATTCTCCCGGCTTGTTCGGGTCTTTTCTTGTACCTGGCCTTGAAGGTATGCTCGTGCGACCCTGGATCGACGTTCGAATACTAACGTACACCATCACAGAGAGGAGGAGAATCCGGTACCAACCAATTCATGGACTCGGCCGTCGGAAAGGCCGTTCTCCACGGCCTGCCTGTCATCTCCTTCGCCTTCCTGGCTTTCTTCCCTAGTGCGCTCCAGCTCTACTTCGCCGCAACCGGTCTGTTTGGTTTGGGCCAGGCCTACCTACTCAGCTCGCCGGCTTTCCGAAAGTCTGCCGGGATTGCCCTCGCCCAGCCGGTCATGACCCCCGAGGAAGCCGAATCGCAGCAGCGGAAGGCCATTCGATTACTTGCCGATCAGCTTGAAGCCAGCACCAAGGCCGCCAGCAAGGCTACGCCCGCTGTGGAGCCTAGCGCCATCGACCGTATGATCGGGTCGCCCAAGTCGTACTGGAAGAACTTCCGCAAGGACATTGAAGATAAGATGAGTGACATCAGCGGCAAAGGGCCGGCGACGAATCCCGACGGGACCCCTGCGGAGCCTCCGCGACTCAGCGAGAAGGACCGTCAACTGGCGGCCGACTACGAGAAGCGACGTCAGGAGGAAGAGGCATGGAAGCGGGATGAGAGAAACCACGCCCGCCGTGAGGCCCACATGAGGGCCCTGGAGGCTCAGAAGGAGAAGGCCCGCGCGTCATTCAAGAACGCATCCACCAAGCAGCGGTGAGCTTGACAGTTTTATACCAGCAAGTTTGGAGTTGTATTTCATTGTACAATATTGAGCAGCCTCTGTACGGCTTTATTTCTTTTTCTTCCTTTCAATTTTATGCCTGTTTAACTACGATTGATTTTTCACATCTTGGACTTTATTAGAATGATACATCTCCCAATAGAGCATCTCTTTTTGAAACCAATTTCCTTCAATCAACTTCCACCGTCCAGCGATCCGTCATTTTCAGTATCTCGGTTCAGATCGTGCGAACTGAGGATCTAGAGCAGACTTTGCCAACCGAGGTCTGATGGATTTAGCAAACCGGGATCTAGAGCAAATAGAGACGAGATCGACCCCACGGTTCAGGCTCTAACTTGCGAGCTTTGAGGTAAATCTGGCGTTCGTTAGCAGGGCCGTCTCTCAGCACATTCTTCCCAGAAGAACAAAAAGAACTTCCTTGAACCACTCGTCGAATCTGCGGATAATAATCCATGAATGCATGATCCGCCTCCACCTTTTTCTCTCAGTCAATCAGTCAATCACTCAACTTCAAACCACCAATATATGAACAAGGAGAATCGAGTCCACCCGTGAACCTACCCTCATAACCTTACTCCAAAACCGACTACATTGTTGTAACTCGCGATCCTTCTCAAGAAACGCCGTCGACTCTCGCAGAAAATCCTCCCAGTTCTTAGTGCCGGGATTACTGTGAAATCTATGTGCCATGCGCGCAGAACCTGCTTCTAGACGGAGGGTGAATTGGTATCCGAATTGCTGGATCATCATTAGCCATCTTACATATCCATCTATGGCAGTGTCTAGTGTATGCCATATGGCATGCCTGCGAGCTGAACAGCTAGCTAGGCAGGTAGGTAAGTATCCAACTCACGCGTTCAAAATCATAAAACTGCTCCACAGTCTTAGGGAAATTCTCGATCAGAAACACCATCCCTCCGTCCTCGAGCTCGTTCTGGATCTCTATCTTGATCAGCAGCAGGGCCATGAATTCCGGTATCTGGCCCTTTCGGACTTTGGCTGTTCGCAGGTCGTCGAATGCCGAGGCGGTGTTGATGCGACTGAGGTCGCGGATCAGATCGTCTTGTTTTTAAGTGTATCATGTTGAAATCGCGGGCGAGGTGTTGTGCGAGGGTGGTTTTTCCGATGGAGGGGCTTCCTGGGTTTGTTAGGTTATATCTATGGGTGTTGGTGGGAGGAGTTGGTCTTGTGGGTTGGATTGTGTGAACTGTGGTGGTAGTGTACTGGACCTTGGAGGAAGATGACTCTGGCTTCGGAGAGGCTCATAGATGGGACTATATCTAGCAGGCTAGATGCATAATTGTGTGTCTGGTTCGGGTCCTGACTTTCATGAGTCTGATCTCTGGCTAGATCTCCCCGTCCAGGCTGTTCCATCTTGAGGTCGGACTGTCGATGGCAAGGTGTTTGATCTGTAATCTGTGTACAAAGGAATTAAATCCTGCTGTGAAGATGATCACAGTCAATCACTGAGGCGAACAGGGTGTATCGGTAGACATGCTAGACAAGAAGAGGAGTATACTTATCTTCTTCACTAAATATGTGAATGAAATATCTACATCCCCGTTTTATATCGCTGAGTCGTCGCTGAGTCGTGAACTTGACGAAATGGGTTGGATGCTCTAACACTAGGGGTGTTGTTTTTTCTTCCTCTTTCTTTCTTCTTGCTGCTTGCTACCTCCCTGTCTATCTCATCTTCTTGTCTTCCATCTCGTCTTTCACCCGCCTTTCACCATCCTCGGTCGTGAACCATCCATCAATATCGAAGGTCCATACAGTATCTACATCCATCTACACTCCTCTCAAGGCGACTCTCTCGTCAGGGAAACTTCCACTCCAGAGCAGAACCAATCCAGCTTGTAAGGTAAGTCAAGCCATCACCATCTCGAGTCCATAAAACAACAACCCTTAGCACACCTATCAAACCAACATCCTACCTACATACATACCCATCCACCAACCCACTTACCAACAAATCTAACACCACCCACCAATCCTCAGTCAACCCACCAGACAAACCAAATAAAATGATCCTCCAAGCCCTCCTCATCCTCCTCAGCGCAGAGCTCATCCGTAAAGGGCTGATCCGATTCGAGATTCACCGTCGCAGAACCCGACGTCGTGCTCGTGCCGCAAACATCACCATCTATCCTCTCGAAGAGGTCGAACAGGTCGAGGTCGAGGTTCACGTCGCCGTTGACGTTGATCAGTGGCGTTAGTCAACGTCAAGATGAATATGATGGATGTGGATGAGTTTGTTTTGAATTTGGTTATGTTTGGCTTGGTGAGTTCTTCCTCTCTTTTCTTTTAGATTTTGGTTCTGTTTTTTTTTGGGGGGGGGGGGGGGGGGGTGGGGGCTCATACATTTACATCTCAATCTATTTCTACATCTACATCCCCACTGCACGTTGACACAAATAAATACGCATACTATCAATACCCATGCCCATAACCCACCTACAATCTACTGTACATATCCATGCCCAACATCCCCCAATCCCAACCCTCTCCCAAAACCTAACCCTAAGCCCCAATCCCAACCTCAAAAAACACCCAAACAAGCACAGAAATATCTAACCAACCAACCAACTAATCACGTATATATAATACAGATCGCCTACATCTTCTCCGTCTTCGCCATCGTACTCTACAACTACGTCCTGGCCCTGCACCGTCACCCATTCCGCGAGGAGTAAGTAGATAGCATGTGGAGTAAGTATCCAAAAAGAACCCTAGATCAAGCGTCACCGGACCTAACCAGACCAGACCAGACTTCGCGTTTCGTTTCTACATCTCTTGTGCTTCGTCGAGTCGAGTAAACCTTGCTTTTGATTGACATGGACATGATATCGGCTTAGGTTATCCAATGGATGGGTGCTGCTTTCCTTTCTTCCTTGGCATCTCATGCTCTCGACCTATCTAGTTAGGTTTAGTTTCAGCTCTGGAGTCAGGGTCTTGTCTAGTTCTGTCCCTGTCTGGTTCAGTCCAAATCATATCGGGAAACAGAGCCCCTTCCCCCAAACACATACTTGTATAAAAAGAACAAGGAAACAAGAAAGAGGGGAGAGAGAGAGAGAGAGAGAGAGAGAGAGTGTGTGTGTGTGTGTGTGTGTTTCTGTGTGTGTGTGTGTGTGTGTGTTTCTGTGTGTGAGTGAGTGAGTGAGTGAGTGAGTGAGTGAGTGAGAAAAGGGAATCAACTGAAAGTATGGCACGAATGATTGACAAGAGTCAGCAACGAAATGGTCATATAGAAAGGGGGAAGAAGACAGGAAAGAAACCCACCAGTTATGTGCCTATCCAACGAAAAACGACAGAAAAGAGAAGAGAGAGGAGTCTCTGGGGTTGAGGTTAGTTTGTTTCTGTTTCTGTAGATTCGATGGCCTCTATTGATGTTGATTTCGATGGAGGATGAGTAGTAGGGGAATGGCAATGGAAATTGTACAATAGTCAGCCAGTCAGGCTTGACGACAAGGATACCTACATACTTGATCAGTTAATCGAGTCGTACTTGTTCTTCAAGAAGCTGACAATTAGATTTATGAAATCTAAAAACCTAAACATTCCCGACAGGAATAAGTATGTACCCACTTACTACTCCTCTGTAATTTTTTCTAGCTTCTTTCTAGCTTCTACCTTCGGTTGAAATAAACTGCATCAATTGGTGGACAGTATCATTAACATTGATTGACATTAGCCTACGCTTTCTTGCTCTGGGACGGTTTGTATAGAAATCTCTCAAGTCTAGACTCGCCACCTCTTCCTCTCTTTCTTCTTGTTTAGGGAATAGGTAGGGTAACAAACATTGTCTGCACTCTGCAAAAGTATGTACATGCACGACCAAAACATAGGATCATTTACTCAATAGAATAAGATAGAGATTCATAATTGATCCTAGCTAGGAAGTAACCAAGTAACTTTCTGTCTATGAGTAATTGAGACTGTCCTTTACCTTATGGATAAACCTTAAGATTAAGTCATACAAAGACTAAATGGATAATTTTGTTGGTAGCCGAGGATGATCAAGGGACTGTCACATGTAGGATATACTTTTGCCGAGACAATCTACTCCCAACTACCTAAAGATAAATCACGCAGTCAAGCAATCTTCAGTCAATGTTTTATTTTTATAAGACCAAGACTAACTAGCATACAGTTCAAACTCCAGATACAGAAAATCAACCAAAAATGAAATGAAATGAATTATCCCTTGCTAATAAATACATGAAGAGTATAAAATAAATCTTATGAAGACATCGGTATAAATGTATATAATCGGTGTAAATGCGATGCGGATGCGATTGTCGATATGCATAGAGTTGTGGATATGTGTGTTTTCAATTCGATATGAACATATCAGAACAATGGACCGGCCATTCATTCGTCATCGTCCCCTGGGGAGGGAACCCCTTCGTGATTCACCGTCATCCTTGCGGATCCTGGGTGTTTTGGTGGTTTTTTGTTTTTAGGCAGTAGGCATCGGGATCGAGGTCAACGGAAGAGCCGCGGGAGGCTTCTCATCCTCTTCGAACATCTTCTTTTCCAGTTTCTGCGTGATCTTCGCGCAGGCCGGATCAACGTAGGTGGTCCACATACACGCGCAGAAGTACACCAGGCAAATCCACGCCGGGATACTGATGGCCACAACCCAAGGAGGACGGAGAGGGATCCAGGGAGGCTGGATGATCTCGCCGTCCTGGTCGTAGATGGGCTTTCCGTTGTCATCCACGATATCCTCCCACGGCTGACCCGAGATGCCGTACAGCATCCAGCAAAGGACGGTACGGAGAAGAGTACCGTGAACCAGATACACGGCGAAACTCTGCTTACCGAACCAGAGCAGGAGTCTGTTGGCGAGGTGCTCCTTGGTCGTCGGAGAGAGATAGATGGACATGATGATCAGGTCGATACCGATGGCGGTGTAGCGCTTGCCGACGTTGACGTCCGGCGGGAAGATATACTGCGCCGCTTTGTACATGTACCTGGACCAGGTGGCCCACTCGGGGTGGGAGCCTGGGTAGGAGCAGACCAGGAGACCGGAGATACCGCAGATGGTGGCGACGGTACGGCGAAGCCACTTGTGACGCTCGAGGAATTCCTTGAACGATGTTTCGTAGGAGAGATCACTCAGGAACATGCCGTAGATAGCCTGAATCTGGAAGGTTTCTATATGTCGGATTAGCATGAGCCTGACGAGCGAGCTCCCATGAGAGTCAACCTACCGGTGTCTTTGCTGGCGTCCTGGTGGAAGTAAAGGATCATGGCAATGTAGATTCCGATGCGGTACCGGAACTTGACATACATCGTGGCGCAGAGCATAATGTACACCAGCATGGAGGCCTGCAACAGAGGAAGCATGGCCCACTGGTGGTCGTCGTAGGCCTGGAAACCGGTGGTCCAGGTGCTGAGGAAATTCTCGAACAGGCGCACCACTTCCTTCCAGAACGAGTCCTCGAGATCGACGGCGGCGTAGCGGCACCACCAGCAGTCCGACCGGTTGGCAGCGGTGAACGCTCCGAATTGCGCCATAACCCACGAGATGACCAAGGCGAGGGTGGCGGGCAAGATGAGACGCGGAGGACGGCGGAAGGCACTCTTGGCGACGGAGGTGAAAGCACCCTGATGGTCTCCATTACGAGCCTGCTTGATAGGCTTCAGAGCACAGACATATCCGGTCAAAAAAGCGAAGATGGTGACACCGAGACGACCTTGCCATGGAATACGGAGAATGGGCCACTGGAGAATCCGCGGGGTTGCGTCGGGGTCGTCCCGGGGGGCGAATAGACTGAAATCCCACCCTCGAGCCAGATGGGTCATAACGACCAGGAAGGAAGCGATACCTCGTAGACCCTGACACGTTCATCGTCAGTTTGGATCCTTTTGTGTGGTGTGGCTTTTTCATCCCCGCCTTTTGCTAAAGGTGCTGTCTTTCCCCGGGAAAACTTACATCGATCCACTTGACACTCTTTCTAGGGTCACCTTTGACCGAAGAGTCCCCGCCGGACTTCCATGGCAGATTATCTACGATCTGTTGATACAGATGAGAGGGTTGTAAAGCTTGCATTTTGAAGTGACCGATCCTCGGAACCCGAGGAGGGAAACAAGGGAGGCAACAAAAAGAAGGGAAGTGTCGGCAGTCCGAACGCGATCGCAAATTCAAAAGAATGACAGTGCGAATACCAAGAAAGCCATCCAGGCTCCAACAATAACAAGGAAAAAAGGGTGACCCAACAAGACTGACAGGGGGCAAATTAAAAAACAAAAAAGGAAAAAGAAGAGCCGTGGAAGGACAAGTAGCAAGAAGGGGAAAGGGAGCGGAAGGGGGAAGGAAGAAGAAAAAAAAGGACGGCGAGGGAGAGGAACGGAGCAATCAGAATGGCTAAGTAATAAAAGACACAAAAATAGATCGGGGTAAGGCAGGGCCACAGGATAATACGGATCAACGACAGCAGCATGTGCCAAGCATCTAAGCTCCAAAAGCAATTAACGAACCCGGGTTCCCCATACGTCGGGCGAAGATAACGGACGAAGCAGAAGACGAGAAAGGATTCGTGCCAAGCGATTGCCGCGATGGGGTCGCCTAAGCCCTAGTCCGAGTTGGTTTCAACTAAGGGACTGACCATTGAGACTAAGGGAGGAAGGGGGTGGGAAAGGGACCAAGAAGGGCAGGTTGGCAGGCCCGGCAGGGTCAAGAGAAAGTGGTCCCTACTGCAGCGAGGTGAAACTGGATCGATGGACGCGTAGTCCGTCAGGGACTCAGGGTACTCAGTAGTAGTAGGAGTAGATTGACAGGCTGGGCGACCGAAAGAAAAACAAATTCAACAGGCCTCTGTAGTCCGTAAATTGCTAGTCCGAGCATCAAGTAGAGTACTCGTACTCCCTACCGGGTAAGTCGCCATGTCCCATTCCAGAGGCGATTGCGCCATGGGGACCAAATCAGGATGGTTCAATACGAAGGGGGGCAAAGCCGGGCCGGACAGGCAGGAGTGGCGGCCAAAACCCGTGGACTGAAAGGATCATCAGCCTTATTAGCCCTATTGGCATGATCCGTAAATGCAGGGCTGGAAAGGCAGGGAAGGCAGGAATGGCATCAACCGATTCCACAATAACACCAACCGGCGCCAAGAGATCTTGGCAAACGCCGGTGGGTTTTTTGGCCCGTTGGGTCGGTGAGACAGATGGAGTTCAGGGGAGGAGGGATTAGAATGATTGGTGCAATAACCGGGGATAAATCCAGGAAGTGAGAGAGTATTCAAGGATTGTCAGGATAATATATACTGTATTATATCTGACGGGGGTGAAGACACGATGGAAGGATGCCGAGGAAGGATGAAGGAAGAAGAAGAAGAAGAAGAAGAGAAGAAGGAAAAGAGAAGACAGAGAGAAGAGAGAGAGTGACAAACATACCGTATGGTCAAGAAGCTGTAACGGTACCGATCAGGTGCTGGTCCCACGGGGTTCCTCGCCGGTTCTTCCGGAGTACTTCAGTAACAGGCGGTATTACTGTAGAAGTATATATTATAATTGAATGATATACAATATTCAATCTACACTCGGCACAAACTGACAATATGTAGTATCTACTCCGTATCCAATCCGGACAAAATATCTAAAAGTACAGCTACTGTGTATAATGTCCAAATTGATCGAGGTCAATAGTCCGTACGGAATAGAGGCGTAGATTGATACTCCGTAGATTAATTAATATAATTGACACACTCTCGACCTCGTCTCGTTCTCGTATCCACTGTCTCACATCCGACTGGTCCCTCTGACACGCTTGTCAGTGTATCAGAAGTTCAGCGACTCGCTTGTTCTTCGCCTCTTCGCCGTGAGACTCGGCAGTCCGATGGACGGCTGGGAATTGCGCCCCTGACCCAGAAAAATGGACAAATGAACCCCCCTGGAACGCTCCCCAAAGAGGACACTGATCTAATTGTTCGGGTTTAGCGTCGACCGCTAGAAGGAAGAAATTTCTCCAAAGTCCAAACCGCCCCTCTTGGCAAGACCCATTCCTCTTGTTATTTTTTCCCTTATCGGAAAATTCGTCGGCCTCCGACACTACCGGCGCTCCACGTCACCGACCCTCGAACCCCCAGATTACCCATACTAAGCCCTGAGAATCCGACCCCTCCTCCTTCGCCGTCCCGTTTGTACCGTCGCAGCGCCTCACGCAGGTGCGTGGGAAGCAGTTGGCCCCGATGCGGATTGGGAGGAAGCTTGAATTCTCGACGCGGTCGCGCGGCTGATGGCCCCTGCGCGCGGTCCTCGGATTCATCAGGTTTCTTCATGGCTGTGGGAGGGTCGGATTGAGGTTTCACCACACGTGGTCCGAGGGTACCCGGGGTGCCGCCGCCGCCGCCTGCAGCAGCAGCGGCAGCAGCAGCATCAGCAGCCTCCTCCTCAGCCTCATAAGCCGCCAGGGCTGTCTGGTCGTGTGCGTTCGCCCACTCGGCCTGCACCGTCCGAGCCTTCTCGATGATCTCGCCGGCGAAGACCTTGGTGAATCCGTTGATCGTCGTTACGACGCTGGCCGGCACGGATTGCGACAGGGCGTGATTGACGATCCGTCGTAGCGTCTCCTTTCGCAGCTTGGCCCGTTTGAACAGATCATATCGCTCCGACTGTAGAGGGTTGAACGCATCCACCAGCAACCTGCAATGATAAAAAAGAACGCATCCTTTCATGTGAGCCACTTTCCCGAAAAAAAAAAAATCCCACACCCCCGTAAGTGATCAACATTTTCAGCCCTCCAAGGCAGAAAATCAAATCAAACCTTTCTCCCCTCCCCAACAAAAAAAAAAAAAAAAAAAAAAAAAGAGAGAAACGGAAAGCCGAATAAAAAAAGAAAAGGGGAATACGTACGCAAGATTCTTCTTCTCAGCTTCCGTATCGGTAGCCCCTTCCTCCCTCCCCAGCAACTCGCCCTCATCCTCAAAGTCCTCGTCATCATCAGCATCCTCCCCACCTGCACCACCTCCTCCTGTACCTGCACCTTGTCCCCCTCTCACAGACTGCCCATCGGCATCCACCGACCCAAACCTCGACCTCGTCTCAGCACCTCCCCGCGCACTCATCGCATCCTCGCGTTGTTCGCGCTCCTTCTCGGCTTTGCTCTTCCGCCCCCGTTTCTTGGCCTTCGTGCCCGAAAACACCCCGTCCGCACTCCCGCCGCCCAGACTTCCCGTGAAACTACCCGTCACGCTCCCGGCGTCGCTCGCGGCGCTGGCGAAGGCGCGCGAGTCGGCGTCGACGGTCGTCGGGAAGGAGGTCTGGCGGAGGGGGTGCATGCGGGCGCGTTTGGCGCTGCTGCCGAGTGGTTGGGAGGCGGATGAGGAGATGGAGGGTCGTTTGAGAGGGTTGCTTGATGGGGGTGGTGGTGAGGACATTCTGGCGGTGTATGTATGTATGTATGCGAGTATGTGTGGGTGTATCGTGTCAGAGTTGGCGAGGTGAAAGAATTGTAATGAATGCTTGATCGCTGGCTGGCTTGGCTAGGCGACAGCTCAGATGGGAGGTGAGGTGTAAGGTAAAAAGTAAGGCCGACTTCGATGGAGCTGGTTGCGCGTGCAAATCGTAAGTCGGCGGTCGGTTCGCGAAACAGTATCCTCTGGTAATAGTCCCGAAGACTCTTTCCGATACGCCCAGAGGTGTTGTACAAATCAAATAGGACGGCCAAGTCGTAGAGGTCGGAGAAGAGAAAGCTGGTTGCGCGTTCGTGCAAATCGTACTTGGCGGTCGGTTCCCGTGACACACTTTCCTGCGGTAATGGTCTCGATGAGTATTTTCGATCCGGCCAGAGGTGTTGTACAAATGGAATAGGATGGCCCGGTCGTAGAGGTCGCAGACGATGGGAGTCTGTTGATGGAGAGGTGATTGAAGGAATTGAATGTTGATTGAATGATGGGAGTTCCGCTCCGATGCGGCAAATCCCGTGGCTGTTCTTGGCATGTGATTTGGCCGTCCTCTCTCTCTCTCTCTCTCTCTCTCTCTTGCTTTAATTATGCTGTAACTTATTCTCTATGAGATTCCAAACTATCAGATCAACGGAAAATCCCATACGTTTCACAATACTGTCAAGTAAACCCTGCTCGATTGAGTTTTGTTTATTCATTGGCTAGAAAATCAAACTATGAAAAGAATAAAAGTACAGAGGTCCATAGGTACTGACATAGCATGTCTGTTTCTACTTCTCATTTACTTCCTTGCATATGCTACAGCTTAGTCTACTGTAGATGATATTCTGATCTAGCAGACCAATTAAAGAGCCTATACAACCCAGAACACTATCAAATAAAGCCCTCATAACTGACATATGTTCACTCAATGACTAGAAGATCAGACTGTAGAAGGAATGAAAGTACAGAGGTCCAGTAGAAAAGAACGTTACAAATAGTGTATCTCTTTTCTTTTTCTTCTGCCTATTAGCTAACTAAAGAATATGCTCCAACTTGTTCTACGTATTATTTCGATATATCAGATCAATCAAAGACCCATACCTACAACTCATAATACTGTCAAGTACAATAATGTAAAACCTTTTCAATTGACTTTCGCTCACTTGGCGACTAGAAGGTTATATAGATTATAGGAAGAAAAGTGTACAGATCTAGTATTTCATAAAGACATCTCTTTCATTTCTCTATACCTACTACTCCCTACAACGTATGCTACAACCCCATGATTTTGACCTGTCAGATCAATTAATGTCTATACAATCCAGAATACTTCAAGTAAACCCGCTCGATTGACTTCGTTCGCTTAGTGGCTAGAAGATCAGACTATGAAGGAATGAAAGTACATGCAGAGGTCCAGGATTTTGGAAACAACATGCTGAAACGGCATAAATATATCAAGGCAGTGATACCATTAGGAATGAGCATGAATAATGTGCATCTCACGGAAAGAATGGACAAGAACGTGAATAATGACAAAATGAATGATGACCGTGAAAGTGAAACTGAAAGAAATCAGAACCCTCCAAGAACTAGATCTCATGACTAGATGGATTGCAGTGTCCGCGTAGCTCAAACGCACTCCTCTCCGAGACGAGGAGCCCCCCCTTTCCAGTCAAGTCGTTCGTAGTAGCGGAACACAAGCTGGTATCCATCCAGATCATGGACAATCCGGTCCACCCGACGATATCCCTTCACATTCTCCATGCGGCTGCTGCGGCGACTCAGGTGACCGGCATCTTCACCATCCGCCGGAGTGGCCTCGAACAAAGTAACGCTGAAGCGACCGGGCTTGAAAATGTCCACCACCTGCTGTACGATGTCGGCCGTGGTCTGCCCATTCTGGGAGTGCGGCACGTTGGTCTCGAACGACGCGTAGGAGCACTGCGGCTCGGGAGTCACATGCACCGTGAAGTAGTGCGTGCCCAGTTTCTGGTCGGGAGACGGAATCACCCCGTTGGCGGAGAACCCGCAGGGCGTGAACAGGTAGGCATCGATGCGCGAGTCCGGGAACTGTTCCTTGGGGTACACGTTCGAAAGGCCCGAGTTTTCGGAAACCACGGTGCCTAGCGCGTGACCTTCAGTCGTCAGCTCCGGAGGCAGGATACGGCCTTCGTCCGAGCCCAGATCATCCATGTCCGAGTTGTTGCTGAACACGTCGACATGTTCATCCTGGTCCTTGTCGAAGTTGCGGTAGCGCTTCTCCGCAACAGCTGTGGCGTTCTCAAGATAGAACTGCTTCGCGTTCTCTTCCTCCAGGTCGGTCATCAAAACCTCCAGCGTCTCATCATTGGTGTTGTCCACCACGGGCGCCGCGCCCTCGGGAATCTGCAGGATCTTGGTCTCGGTCATACCGTCGTCCGAAGCGGCTTTAGGGCTCGCGGGCGGAGTGAGAAGCGTGTGGGGCTCAGTCAGGTACAAGTACCAGTGCTCGCCGTTCATCTTGCCAATCATGTAGGCGCTGCCGTTCAGGAAAAGTCGGTCCATGTTACGTACTTCGTCTCTCCAGCTGCGATGGGGACCGCGCTGGCGGTCGGGGAAGAGGAAGTTCTTCCGGCTGTAGAACACACGGTACGGGGCCGCGGCCACATCAATCCCGCGCGCCGAAGGAGCGGTCGATTTGGGGAATCCGCCGAACAGAGCCGCGATCTCAAGAATGCGGGGCAGGCCAGACAGCAGAGTGGTGGTGCCACAGGTCTTGAGGATCAGCTTGTGAGGCCAGACAAACATGCTGGATTCCGAAAGCAGATAGGCGTCCACATCCTCCGAAGAGACGATGGACAGCACCTGGCAGTTGACCAGGTCCAGCATGTCCTTCCAGATCTCCTCCGGCACCGCCTTCAAACCAGCAGGCTTGGCCGGTCCGAGGGACTCGGCGGACGGCGCAAACCAGACCTCGAGAAGCTTCTCGGGACCTATTCAATCGTTAGCAAAGCCAGGAATCGCATGAACGAGACAGAAAAAATGACATACCTTCGAAAGCATTGGTGGAGTCGAGATCCTGCGCCGCCGCGTGATTGATCGTCAAAGACGGAGTGCCTGCGAAAGACGACGGCGAAGCCGTGTAGTTCTTAGGAATGCCAATGTAGACCATCTTTATTGATCCAGAGATTGTAGATATGCGAGCAATGCGCGACGGGGGCAGAATCAATGGATATGCGCAACAGAAAAGCTGTCAAGTTGCGCGACTCGAAATTTGTGGACCGTAGGACAAGGAAGCCTAGGAAGCACTATCTGCTGCCCAGACGAACAAAGGGGGGAAATGTCCGCCTGAGAGAGAAGGCCCTTGATCGATCGAGTTGAGAAATGAGGCACACAGCCAAAGAGAGGGAGTTCAACGGAGGAGCCGTAGGGCTGCTAGGGAGGGCGAAAGGAGAGGGAGAGGAGGAAAATGCCTCTGGAAAAAGGAATTGTGACTATCGGTGTTGAACCCTCGTGCTGGAAGATACCGATACCGGTAAAAGTATCGGGTCTGGCAGACGAGGATATCTGCTTTTTTTGATTGAAGGGAAGAAAAAGTTGAGAAGAAGGAGCGAGATAGGCAGTGAAAAGACGTCCAACGTGGGGCGTGTTATCGAGGCCTGGGGGACCACCAACACGGTGCAAAATTAGCAGGCGCAACACCAATTGACCAGGGAACCGGATTGCATTACCACCTACTTTGCGGGCTTAGACAGGTATCGCAGTAGATCCTTCGGGTTCATGGAAGGCAGGACCTAGATCGGGCTTAGAGCAGCGCGATGTAGCAAGAAGCTACGAGGTTTGACATCTGCAAGAGAACGCCAAAACGTACCGCGATGAAGACGAATTGAGTTTGTCTCGAGCGGAGAAAAGAGGGGTTTAAGAATGTGAAAGAGAAGAAAGAGAGAGAGAGAGGACGACGTGGGGGGGGGGGGAAGTTCCTTGAGATGGGAACTTGAATATTTATTAAAGGAATATTTCTGGCTGGTCAATGTGTGGGCCCGGAAAAAAAAGTCGCGGGGCGCCAACGGACCGGAAGTTTTGAGTTGGGCAGGCAGGCCTGATCTGTCAGATGCGATCGACTGGAAAGACCAACTAGAAGGAGAAAAAGAAAGCATAAACACAATTGATCTGACTTACTAAGAATAGAATGTAGCCACAAACAGTTCCGACGAAAAGAGCGATCTCTTCTTCGAGTAGAGCAGATAGAAGATGGAGATGGCAAAAAGTGGGGTGGGGGAAGAAGAGGAAGAGGAAGAGACGAGAGGGAAAAGGTCGTGCGACAACTCGACCGCTGTATTTTCTTCTTTTTTCTGCTCCTCTTGTCTCTCCGCCACCCGGGAAGAGAAAGCGGTCAGGCCATGACACGGGATGACATAAGCCGGTGACGTCGTTCAGGAACCAAGGATCGACAGGCCCGGGCGGCCTTAAGACGGAGGCAGCCATAGAGCTCGGCCTGACTGCCTCGACATCCTGTGGGATCATTTCTACGTCGTGTAACGCAGATTCCTTCAATTTGTGTTACATCTAAACACGCCTCCAATGTGCAGACATCATGGGGTTTATAGACTTGATCCCTATGTTTTGCCGGTGAAATGGAAAATGAAGAAAGAAAATAAATATAATAAAGACGAAAGGAAATATGCCGATTGAACGCCTCGAACGCACCAGACCCCATGAGAATTATATCTCGATAATGCTTGTCCCACCGCCAGCTCTATGGATATTCGAATGGGAGAAAGAAACAGAGAAAGACAGATGAACAAAGAAAAAAATCCTATGAGTCAAGAATCGCATGCGCCAGCTGCACCTCGCCCAGTTCGCTAATCTTGCTACCAATAAACTCCCCCACCGCCTTGTGAAGTCGCTGCCGTACCTCGTCGGTGACTATTCCGCTGTCGCCGTTGGCCAGAGCCATACGTCCCTCCCGCAAAGTGGCCAGCACGCTGAGAAGGGCTCCAAAGACCCGTTCGGCCTCCGGCCGCCGCGCACTTTCGTCGGCCATACCGTCCTTCAGGAGATTTCCGTACGTCGGCACGTTGGGCAAAACCAGGACGCGCACCGCCTCCGCGCCGCCAACCGCATGGATACCGATGATGGCGCCGTAGTGGGCGCCAAACGGTTTGGATGGGTCCAGGAACGTCTTCAAACAGGATCGAACGAGTCGCGGTTTCAGCGTCATCGAGGAGGGGGAGTATTTCTTGGCAATGAGGCCGAGGAGCGACGCGGACAGGTCTCGTAGGGCAAACTGTTCGGACAATTCGGCATTTCCGCCGAGTTGTCGGCCAATCAGGCAGGTCAGGATGGGAGGGACGAGGGATGCAACCTGCGATAGTCAGTACGACATTCTCGACAGACATCATTAGGGGAGGTTCTGTGCTACTCACGTAAGGGTCCACGTAGAGCGATTTGTTCTGCACCAACGCCTCGGCCATGTGCATCACCTGCGTCAGGATGAAGATATCCTTCATGCCGTGGGTGACCTTCTCGGAGATGAACTGCACGAAGTACGGCACCAGCTGATGCAGTCCCGGATCCTCCCGCAGACTGGAGTAGCCCGACGTGCGGTACTCCTCGCTGGACTCGTCCAGGAAAGCGTTGCAGACCTTTTCGAAATACAACTGCAGCTCCTTTGACAGCACGTGCTTCACCAGCGGTTTGACGGCCACATTCCCGCTGCCGCTCATCGCCGCCAGGGTGGAGTTGGCGTTGGGGCCCTTGGACATCAATTCGAGGTTTCGCGAATCGGCGGCGGTGGGGTTTTGAGGAATGGACGGTTGTACACCTTCGACGGCCAGCCAATGTGCTGTATGAACAATCTGTTAGCCTCTCCTCTAACTCCAAACACATCCATCCTCAGAAAAGAAAGACAATGCCAAGCACTTTCATTCTCATCCTCAAATAGAGAAACAGAAGCCCATCCCACCCTCAGAGCCACCAAAAATCCCAACCCCAAGGAATTAAAGAAAAGGGAGAAGGAGAAAAAAAAAATACCAGTAAAAGAAACCTCCCTCGGCACCCTCGGCAAAGATGCATTAATCAACTTCTCAAAATCGACCTCCTCATCCTCCACATAGAACAGCGGCTGTCCAGGCCCCAAACTCGCCTCCCCGAACCGCAGCGGTCGGGTCGATTCATACCCATACAGCGGCTCGACGTCCAAGACGCGGAGGGCCTGCGCGATGTCCTGAGTCGTGAGGAGGGTGCGACGACTGTGGCGCATGAATTTCAGCGCTTCTTCGAGGACTTGCGCGATGCGGTATTCGACGTCCCGCGCCAGGTTTTCCGTGACGTCGTTGTTGAGGTTGGCGATGCCGGCGGATTCCGCGACGTCGCGGATGTTGTCAGGGTTCCAGACGGACATTTTGCTTTGGTCGCTGAGGATATAAGGAGGACTGGTTAGGGGTGAGGTGAGGTGCTTGGATGCCGGTGGTTTGAGTGGTCACGGACGGGGACCGATGCAGTCGATGCCCAGATCGAGCTGAGAGGGTGGGATAGATTATTGATTATGTGAAGCTGAAAGAACCAAGAAGGGCGCCACACATTCTGAGAAAAGGCCCAGGAGATAATGAGCGGGACGGTGAAAGAGAAGAGAGAGCTTGAGTTGAGGGTGAAGAGCGATCGCAAAGGCGGAAGGGAAGAAAGCGAGCGGAGCTGCGCAACGGGTCTGACTCGCTCCCCGTACCGCTCTAGCTGTAAGAAACATACACCGAAGTACAGAGTAGGTAGCTAGATATGAAGACATGATGAATACGGTAGAGGAGTTGGTTCTAATCTACTAATTAAAAATTACTATGCTAAACCGACGGATCTATAGACCCTGGTGCTGAAACACGACGTTTCGAGGTATCAAAGCTTCAAACAATCACAAAAACATCGCAAATCTAGTGTCCTCCGGGTATCAAGCCAGCGATCCATACCATTACCATTACTTTTTCTCACTCCATGTTCTTTTTTTTTCATCTCTTTCTGCTGCCAGCGTGACGGGAGACCATGATCATCTCCTCTATTTGGCTTCGCCGGCAACCGGGGTCTCCTGGGCCGTGACAGCTGCCTCAGCCTTGGGCGGTTCCTCCTGCTTGGGCTCTTCCTTAGGAGCCTCAGCCTCCTTAGGGGCCTCCTTCTCAGGCTCAGGAGCCGAGACCTCGGCAGGGGCGGGGGCGGACTCCTCCAGCTTCACAGTCCGTGCAGATTCCTGCAGGGCAGGGCCGTTTCCGCCATAGGCCTTGGGAAGGTTCTCCTTAACGGGCGCATTGAACTCGCGGGCCAGGTTGGCGCCGTTGGAGATGGGGTGAAACTTGCGAGTGGTATTCTTGCTCAAGAAGACCTTCATGGCGGCGAACATCCAGCCCATGATAGTCGGCACGTTCACGAAGAACTTTTCCCGCAGCAGCTCGGGATACGCGGTGGTGAACACGTCAATGGTCTTCTTCGTGGCAGCTCGGAGGTTGGGGTTCAGTCGCAAGAAGCTGAGGTTCAAGTAGTCGTGAACCTGGACCATCTGGTAGGGGTCCTCGCCATCGTAGTCCAACACCGACGTAGCCTGAGCCAGCTTGAGCTCCTGAACGGCCAGCTCCATCAGCGCAACACGCCACTTGACGAACCTGAAATAGTCAGCATACTCCGCTACATCGCCCACAGTCACGGTGACGGAAAACAGGCAACTCACTCATCCATATCCCCAAAGGTATCATCGATGCTCTTAACAGCACCATAAATATTCCAAGTGACGACCAACTCCTTGCCATCCGCCTCCTGATACGTCGTCAAGTAGCCCAGCCCACCGAACTTGCTCGCATTGAACCGCCCAGACTCCACCAACGCAGTAGGGTTCATCTGCTTGCGCCACTGCAGCGCCTTGGTCAGCTGCTCCTCGGCCAGCTTCGCGTTCCCCTCGTTCGCCCGCAAGAACTTGATCAACACGTTCACCGTGGGAACGTCACCGGAGTCATGCTTCAGCGGGACACCCCACATCTCATCATGACCCGAGCTAGACAGAATGGAGGGCAGACGGTCGAAGAACTGGCTCAGGGCCGGGTTCTTCGCAAGGTATTCGGGCTTCTCGTCGGCGACGGGCTTGTCATCCTCCTTGTTCTGCTCTTCGTTTGCCGGCGCCGGCGCCGCGGCCGCAGCGGGCTCCGTGGCTTCGGGAGCAGCTGCTTCGGGGACAGCTTCGGCAGGAGTGGTGGTCGAGGGTTGCTGCTCCGTGGGAATGGCCTCCTTCTGAGCGGGAGCCGGTTCGACCGGTGTCTTCTGCTCGGGCTGAGCCTCTGGAACGGGAGCGGGAGCAGCCGTGGTCTCGGTGGAGGGCTCAACGGCCTTGTCAACGGCTTCGGGGGCGGGAGGCGCGGTTTTGTCTTGTTGTTCGGACATGACGAGAGGTGGAAATGAAATGTAGAGAAAGAGAGTTGATTGATTGATTGAGTCGAGTGGTTACAAGAAACGAACCTTGATAGATACCTAATCAAGGGAGAGGAAAAGGGCAAGTCGATGGATGGGAGAAAAAGAAGGAAAGGGAGAAAGACAAAGGAGGGAAGATCACATGGAACGCAGTCACGAGGGGGGAGAGACTAACTATCTTAAATAATTATAATTCATCATGAAAAATAAGTTCAGTTTATTCGGGCTAATTTAACAAAATAAATTCGGCCCTTGCAAATTAGATTATTTTTAGTGTCCATAGTCTAGAACGGTTATTAATCCGCTAATTAGCCTGCAAATGAAATCCAGTGGATGCCTCACATTCTTGCCCAAGTTTCCCAAAGACAAAACGGTCCATCGTTGGTCCTCCAATTCTACAAAGTCCGTCAGGGTCAGGGATGTCACTCTACGTGTCCAATCCAGGTCCCAATGACCCATTACACAGTACACAAGTCAAGGTTTAACCACCGATCAGATTCAAGGATTTACGGAGTAGTCCTGGATGGTAAAACAAAATAAAAATAAAGTCACCCCCCCTCCCCGTTTCTATTTCGGTCTCTCCAGTAACGGATTAATCTACACGCTGCATGTTTCATATCCCCCGTTATCCTTACCTGTCTCTCCTCTCTGGTCTGCAAGCCAGGAAGCCTAGACTGGCTCATGCAGAGCTAATGTCGTTGTCCGGTGGAGTTGCTATGCTGGAGCCTTGGACGGCCTCGAGCCCATTCACCCCTGACCGTCTGTCCAACTCTGTGTACCTGATTGCTGTTAAACACGGAGGGAATTTTCCATAATGAAATGAATAGACAGGAAAAAATCGACCTCTTGCAGATAAGAGAGCGCTTGGCGGCATTGCTCAAGGCAACCAATCCTACTCAAGTTTAGCTGCTGGTGAGGGTTGGAATAAGGACCTCTCTCCAGTAACCTGAGGACAAAACAAGATAATGAAAAAATAGTCAAAAATTTCACAGCTGTATGAAATATGATGTTGGGATAGCATGAAGAAAGAAAAAAAAAATCAAATAAAAACACAATATTAGAGGGCGAACATATCAAATAGCATATGCCCCTCGCACTCTCCCTCCCTTCTTCCTCCTCCTCCTCTTCTCTTGCTCTTTCTTATAGCCGTCAAAATGAAACAATTTGGGATGCAATGATCGCTGGGGAATATACAGGAAATGCAAGAATTTACAAATCAATGCAGTGCGCTGTGCAGGTCTACTTCGTCCCATTCAAGAACTGCCCGGGAATCTGAGGCACCGGAGGAGGAACCGGGGGCGACTGGGTGTCTTCTTGCTCGTCTTCGTCCTCGTCCATCTCGTCCAAGTCCTCGGGATGCCTAGAACCATCGTTAGTTAGGTTGCACCGAAAAAGGTAGGCAACATTAAAAATTAAAAATAAGAGGATAAAGGGGCAGAGGAGGGGGTATAAATAGATCAGGGGAAAGGGATGACAGAACAAAGCCGTCCACGTACGCTAAAAGTTCTTTGATGTTCCTCATTTCGTAGTGTCGTTTCCGCTGCTGCTCGAACTGACGATGCTTCGCCTGAGCTTCCTCGGGGCTGACCATGGCATCCTCGCCCGAAGCGGCCTCCCCGTTCTCCTGCCCGCCACCAACCACCACATGCTTGTCGCTCCGGTGCGACTCGTTGCTTAGACTGCGGCCGCGCACGATCCGGTCATTCCCCGCGGTTTGCGCACCGCCCACGAGAGACTCCTCGGGGTCTCCTAGCTCCAGCTCCGGAATCTCGTCCTCCGCGACGGCCTTCTTGGGTCCCCTCGTCGACTCGTCCAACTCGTCCACCACCACGTCCTGGGCGTCGATCAGATTCTCCTCCGCCTCCGCCAGCTGCATCTCGTCCTCGTCCTCGGCCGGGTCGTAGCGCGGGGCGTAGGGCGTCTTGGGCTCGTCGATCTTCATCTTGGCGGTCTTCTCCTGCTCGGTGAGGTAGAGGTTCGCCTCGTCCCATTTCAGGCGCGGGGAGTTCTCATCGTCCTTGATGCTGGCGAGCGACTGGCGACGCGAGGAGGTGCCAGGACGAGTGTTGGACGATGACCGACGACGACCGGCATTCTGGAGGGTGTTTTGGAGAGTGAGTTCCTTGTTGTCCGCGGTTTCAATAGCCGGGGTTGGCGGGGTGAGGGTTTCACTGGCGTGCGACACTTGCAGAACGCTGTGCGAGCTCGAGTTCTTGAGAATGCCTGTGGTTTGGGGAAGCCGGTTAGTCTCACAGCATATCCTAGAAGACGTTGGGCACCAACCTTTAGGCCGCTTGTGCATCTCGTCCATATTCTGTGCCATCGTCATGAGGAATGCGACGGGTTCGGAGAAGCCTGTTGCGCGGTCGGGAGGTAGTAAAGCAAGTACAAATGTGTTCTCTTCTCGACAAGAAGAGGTGGAAAACCTAGTGGTAGCGACAGAGGAAAAAGTAGTCGAAATGAAGTCCTTAACCGGGTTCAATTGTACTTAAATCAGAAACCACCGGCACCGAGAAGGGTAATTCAAAACAAAATAAAATAATGATAAACTGCAGGTGGGTTTTTTTTCTTTGGCGGGGGGTCTCAGCCGCTTGAATGGTCAGCCAATAAATGCGGTGGGACGATCGGGGCACTGCGTCTTCTAAGCAGATCGGCTGATGGAAATGCGCAAAGCAGATGAATAAGACAATGTACGAGCAAGCCACCGAAGAAGCCAGCTGAGGATGAATCTGAAGTCGCGGTCTGGGTGTTGGAAGGGGAATGAAGGGAAAGTCAAGAGAGTCGGAACAACGTCACGTTGTGGTTTCACCTGAAGGGGCACGTGGGGTAGCGATGACGTCGATTGACCACCCCTCTGTCAGGCATCCCATCAGGCATGACCGTCGAGGAATGATGATGCGACTACTAATAATAGGCAAGAATGTGTATACGGTGGAGCGGGCTAATCATGTCAAAAAAAATGCTTGGATGCGATGCTATCATGCAATGTAATGCAATGCAATACCGTGTATGAAATTGTATACCCAAACCCGAACAGATGTCCGCCGGTCCTATAGTCTCTACAGTCCAGCCCATGGCAGTGGTACTCCAAATCTCAGCCCCAATATCCGGGGCTGAAAAGAAGACAAAAAAAAATCAGATAAGCAGAATGCCACCCTCGAATGTACGTGTATAGGGGAATATAGTTCAAATCAGAGAAGAAGATGGAAAAGAAGAAGAGAAGAAAGAGAGAAAATCAAGAGAGAGGAAGAAGAGAAAGAAGAAACAATATAAATGTAATAGAAGGGGAGGGGAATGAAAGAAAAGAAGCGAAAAAGTCGGTCTCCTGTGCTCTCACACGAGCAGGAAACAGAAACAACTGTAAATAAGACTTGTCCTAACACGAGAAATGACAACACTGCAGTTCACTGCAGTTGACATTTGCACAAGGGATGAGCCCGATTAGATAAGCCAAGATATGAAAAAAATTCAGTATGAAGTAGGTCGTAAATGGTATCAAGTCGTCAAAGGTTGCAAGTCACAAGACAGCAAAAAGAAAGAAAAGAAAATCAGCGTACAAAACAAAGAGGGTCTGGAATATAACAATCACAGGTGCAAACAACGTTTAGGCGATGGAATCGAATTCCTCTCGTTCGCGAAGTCGGTTCCGCGCAAGTTCATCTCCTCCATTGGCCGACAGCTGCATCCAGTGCAGCGCCAGGCACAAACTTTGGGGATCCGACTTGGAGTCCTTGTCGCGACGATACATCATCTCGGCCTTAAACGTGTCCCGAAGCAACGTGAGCGGGAGCGTGACACGCGGCAGAAGCTCCGGATGGGTGAGGTAAAGAATCGCCAGCTCCCGCTGTGCAATGGGATTGCCTTCTTTAGCGGTGATGATCCACATCCCCGCGGCGTCCTCGATCCCATGGCCAGGCCGGGGGTTCATGTCTTGTCCGTGAGGGGGGTGACGGCGACTCAGCTCCTGGGACACGATGTTATCCGCAATTTCAACCATGCTATTGCAGATTTCGTCCTTCAAACTCAACGCGGCCAGTCCAAATTGCAGGAAGGCGGTTCCACTATCGGTTTTGTTGAGCGTATCCCCTGGAACAAAGGCCGATATAAATTGCAGATCCCGGAACAGGGTTTTCGGTTTCACCTCGAGGAGCAAGTCCCGCAAGGCATCTACTATCTGCTTCTCCGTTGGAGCCGAGTAGTCAGAAGGCCGAGAGCCGAAAACAATCGACTCGGCGGCCGGGGAGGTGGGCGTGTGTAGAGTCTCCTTTTCGACACGCCCTCGAGATCCGAGCTGCGAGTAGCTATGACGAGCGAGTCTTGCCCCTTGACCAAAGGCCCTACTCCCCCGGCGGCAAGAGGGCTCTTGGGTCAAAGGAGAGGGGTTGTCATCGTGGCTCGAGTTCAGTGATGCGATGACGAGTGCCCGCAAATCACGGAGAGCTTTCAATTTGACAAAGGGATTGCCGTGGCGGGAAAAGACCTCGATCAATCGACGGAAGACCATGTTGTACGAGAACGGGGATTGGTCTTCGCTGTCGAGCCCCGCGGTTTCATCGGGGTATGGACATGGGACGTCTTCGCATCGCCCTTGATCAGACGGTCCGACCGATTTGCTTCTACGACCGTTTGAGGGTGTGCGGTGGATAGCTTGGCGGAGCAGCCGTTCGTCACAGTCTGCGTAGAACCGGTTAATTTGGGTGCGCTTTTTCATCTGTGCTCGGATTCTCTTCTGGTCCAAAGCATTGCCAAACCACGCGTCAGTTTCGGTACCACAACTCCAGACCGGGGAGCCCAGATCGCTCAACAACAAACTTGTCAGAGTCTGTCGCAGCTCGTCGAGAAAAGCGCTTTTCCCGTTCGATTTACGCTCGTTCCGACGAGGCTGCTGCCCTACGGTATCACTCAGCATGGAAGGAGGGCGGGAATACATGCTGGATGTGCTCGGAGCATAATTGGTCGGCTTGTGCGGTGCCGACCAAAAAGTGCTGCACGAATCGCCCGTAGAGATGGAGGCTGCTCGAGTGGGCGAGCCTCCCATGGAAGAAACGTCCGCGATCGAGGGCTCTCGCGGAGTTCTCCACTTGTCAGACATCACGCTTTGGAAAGACGTCTTGCGGTTCAGCGAAGGAATGTCCTGCGAAAATCTGGAGGCGGAATCCGAAGGACGAAGCGTGCTGCCGTATGTCTGGGAGGAATGTCCAGCGTCCTCGTTAGCAGCGCTGAAAGGCCGCAATCCGGAAGACAAACTCAGGAAGCTGCGATTGCTGGATCCCTCGTATTTGGCCCTCTCTTTGTGGAATAACTCGCTCGCCCAGAGCACCGGAGTCTCGGCCATGGTCTCCCCGACGAGGCGGTTGATACTCGACTTCATTTCATAGCAGAATCGGTGAATGCGCTCCTCACCTCTGCAGAAGTTGTCGATATTATTGTGAGACAACCACTTTCGGATCAGGTCGACTTGTTCATCAGAGAGCTTGTTCGGACCGGCCTGGCTACTCGGGGCCTTCATTACGTTCATGACCTGCAACTCCGGCTTCTGCAAGAGAGAGCCTCCTAAGGATCTTCCGCTGCCGCGCGATCGACTCTCATTCGGCGTCTGCTTGGGGAGGCGGGCCGAATAGATCATAGTCTTCAACGCAAGTGCGACATGCTTTGCGTCCTCGTATCGCATGGAGTTCCTTACGTCAGTAATGTACCACATCTTGTCCCGCAACTTGGTCACGGTGGCCATTGCCTCTTTCATGGTACGTTGCAGTCGCTGCATGTGACGATCAATAGCGACGAAGTCGCTTTCGCAGCGATCGATCACGGACCGGGAAGTCTGGAGGGAGCGAATGCTTGAGGTATACATTGGGCCTAGAATCCAAGAGTCATTGGCCTGGCGAGAAGGGATGTTGGCGACACTGCGAACAAGTTGGCGGGCAGCGTTCCACCAATAGTGGGCCCCGATGAAATCGGAGTCATGATGGCAGGAGGCCATGGCCTGGTTGAACCTTTGCTTCAGGGACAGGCCTCCAGTATGATGGGGATTGTAGGACTGCAGTCCGATCTCACTGCGATCACTGGCAGGATTATCCTGGATCATTTTCACAATCGCAGTTTGCAGAGCTTCGAAGTTATCTTCCATTCCCAAAGTAGTGGATTGGACATCGTCAACGGAGGTCTCTGCGCAGTCCGATTGACCATCGGAAAAGAGTCCCCAGATGAGTCGTTTCCCCTCTTGTGCGATTGAGAAAATGGCCCAGTCTTCCGCTGACGGAGGCTCCAAATTCGCACGACCGTCGGCGTCGCCAAGATCAGACAGCTCAAAGCGAATCCGATCGGCGTTGCGGCTGAGACAGTTCTCGGGGAGAGACAGGAAGTCCATTTCCGGTGGGAAAAGGGGCCCGCCGGTGGAGTACTGTCCCATGTGGGTGTCAATAACAGGTCGGAAAAATCCCGGCTCAATCAATGGTGTCAGTGGCTTGTCGCGCGGGGACAATGGGGAGGCAAAAGACGCCGAGGAAACACCAGACGATGGAGTAGAGACATTGTACATGGACGGCGTTGGTCTAGGGAACAGTGAATTTAGCAGGCTGAGGATGTCGGAGGAAGAAAGCATTAGAAAAACTGCTGGCGAATCTTCTCTCTCCGCGGAGCCGACGTAGGAGGGCTGCTGCTGAGATATTTGTTGATCAGGCGGCACCTGAGCAAATCGATTGAGCATGCGCTCAACATGCTGTCTGACGGTAGGACGGGCCATCGAAAAGTGACGCCTAGCGTAGCAAGAGCGGTGCGCTCATGTTAGCGAACTCTTTGTTGCGTTCGAGGAGTTGGGGGAAGCCCCAAAAGGACAGAGGAGTGTACGCACATTGACCGAAGAATCGCAAATACTTGAGAATAAGCCTGGAGTCCGACCTGTCCAAGTAACTTTTCTCGGGCATCCTTCCTGATGAAAAAGTCAAGCAAAAGTCCATGTGCCTAGAGCCATTCGTTAGAACCGGAGACTCACAAAGACCGAGAGCAAGTTTCCAAACATACCTCAGGATAGGTTAGTGCGCCGTATAGGAATTTGGAGAAAAACCACTGGACAAGTAAGAACTCGAGGAAACGATCACGGCTATCCTGGCGATCCAATTTCTGCAAGACGGCCTTGCTCAGCTCCATGACCGCGTGCGGGAGTCCTCCATCCGGGTCGTCCAGTAGTTGGAACAGGCCGTCAACGGCGGACGCAAAGAATTCCTCGGCCACATCAGTCTTCAACGGGTCGATCGGCTCCGCATCAAAGCTCAGGCCGGGTGGAGGTTCTACGTGTTCCAACAGGAAGGCGCCCGTTTGGAGGATGTCCATCAGGTACAGTTCAAATCTGGGTTTTGCTTTCCAATCACTGCCCATGGACCAGGCAGCCAGAATGTTGCCGATGAGTGGATAATACCTACTGCCGCCGTCGGCGACAAGCTTTGCGCAGACGGAAGACCATACATCCAGGCGCAAGCGGGCTTCGGGGGCATCCGAGTCCAGCGGGGCGGCGAAGACATTAAACAGCAAAGTAGACAGGGCGTCGGTTCTCTCAAAGGCGAGAACGTGGTCTCTGAAAGGAATGGACGACGCAGGATTGCGCTTAGGGAATGAGGGGTTCCGGGACCGCGAGGCCGAAGGGAACGAAAGATCACTGGTTTCCCAAGACGGAGCCGAGGATGAGACCAGAGCGCCCAGCTGACCGGGCGTCAAGCTGCACAGGCGCTCGAAGATGAACTGGGGATCGGTGCGGACCGACTGCAAGATTCCGACGAGATCGGCTCTGGACTGGGGACTTAATTGGAGGAAAAAATCCGGGGCGCGGTCAACGGCCGCCTCGGGGGAGGGTGGCCAGTCCTCCAACGGGTCCTGCCGGTGGAAGTGGCGCCGGAATGCGGAATCACAAGACTCCTGAAGATCAACCATGGTATGGTAGAGAGCAATGAAATTCACCTTGTCGTCATGCTTGAGACGGTCGACCAGGCCGCGCTGGACGGCGGCTCCCACGCGAACCAAGCGTGCGGAGATGCCCATGGACACTTTGGTGGCATGAAGACGATGTTCCAGCCTCTTGCGGCGGGTTTGTTTGTGCTGGTTCTGGCGATAACGGACGGCCAAATCATCAAAGGACACCTTGGGGGGATCCTCCGCGGTTGTGGGTGGCAGCGGGTGATCCACGGGACGTTCATCATCGGAACAGTTGGGGGTTGCTATAAATCGCGAACTCGAGCGGTCCGAGTATCCAGACTCACCTGCGGTCTGGCCCCTGGGGATGGGGACGGACGACTCTGAAGACATGCTGACCGTCGCAGCAATTGGGTGAGATGCAGTATCACATGTTGAAGTAGCCTGTGTTGAGGGGTACAAGTCTAGGGCGCGCACGAAGCGAGGGGGGGAACGTCAGCAACGTAGATGAACATATTTACCCAGTCCACAAGAACATCCAAGGGAGTCGGCGAAAACGCGGTGTTTATAGATAGGTCCATGGGAGGCGCATGAAGATCATTCATACAGATCACATTTCAAGGCAAACAAGGAAGCAAACGGAAGGAGAGCTGGAGGGGCGAACATGGGAGTAGAAAAGAAAAGAAATATTTAAGAAAAAAAAAAAAAAAAGGTGTGGACATACTGGTCACATAAGCCAGGGTCGATGGAGGACCATCAGATTGGGCATCGAACATGATGTTGCCATGGGCAGTCTCCCGGCCGGCCAGCCAAGAAGACAGTGGAGGTCGCAAGATGCCCCTGGCGTGGGAAACCAACTCTCTATCGCATGGTTCAGCCCTCAAAGGCGGCACGGCAGACGAATGGCGGTCCTCATGGAGAGCGACGTCCTGTCGATGAGGATCAAGGTGAATGCCCGACGCGATCGACGGCTCCAGGATGAGCGAGGCGGGAATGGTGAGAAGAGGGAAGAAAAGAGGGAGAGAGAGGGAGGCAGGTAGAGAAAAGGCGAGCAAGAGGACACAGAAAAAAACAAAGGTGGGGTCAAATAATCCAAGGAGAGAGACAGAAAAGGAGGGTCAAAGGAGGGGGAGGGATCAAATAAAGAAAAAAAAAACAAATGCAGAAGCAATAAAATCAATGGAACAACAAATAAATACAAAGCAGAGATGGAATTATCCAATACAGCAGGCGAATGGACGGCGGAGTTGCAGGTGGAGAGGAGCGATTCCGATCTCCTTTCGTTTCCGAACGATAAGAGAGGGAGAACAACTGGGCGGGAATAAAACCACCAGGGAATTTAATTTAATAATAAGAATAAGGAATAAATGTAATAAGCGGATGACATGCAGCGGAGGAAGAGAGGAGTAAGAAGAGAGGAAGAGTGAGGGCGGGAGTAAGAAAAGTAAAAGCGACGGACGAGAGAGAGAGAGAGAGAGAGAGAGAGAGATGGACTAGTGGGGATTGGATGCCGTTAGTCGCAGCGGATGCCAACAAATCGACGGGGGGACGTGAGGAGGAAGAAAGAAGAAGAAGAGAAGAAAGAATGAGAACTGCTTGTTCCACCCTAAGAAATCCCCCGTTGGTTGGTTGGTTGGCGCAAAACACGTTAGTGAACGACGTTCCCGACGACAGTCTGGACCTCCGGTGACTTGGGAGTTGGAAGGCCTGGCGGTGACTCGAACCGGACGCGTGCAGGGGATTTTGGATTTGATGTGACACCTTTTCTTCTACAGATCTACTCCGGTGTACACCGTGTATGTACCTGTAGCCCAGTATACATACAGAACATGTGTGTGTACTCCGGAGGTACATACCTACGGAGAACTATAACTGGATAGGACAAACAATAAGTAAGATAAGTAAGTATAGAAAAAAAAATATGTGAATCATCCCCCTTCCCCCCACCACATCCAACATCACCATCATCAAAAAGAATGTATCAGGATGTTGATAACTGAACGGGTCATTCTTCCCTGGCGTTCGCCTGCAGATCGTCCTCATGCCACGAAAGCGTCGAATGATTTGGACTCGTACAGCGCACTGGCAACCTGCGGACGAGGTACCCCCCGCAGAGCAGACCAGGCCCAGTAGTACCTCTGGTCAAGGTACCGACCAGCCAGCGACGGACGACGATGAGCTGGCACTGCATGCAGGAAGCCCCTCCGACGGGCCATCATTTGCTGGCAGACCCCCCCTCTCCCTTTCGTTAGGTTGTGAAGGAGGGAGCCCGCTTGGCTTGCGTTTCTGTCCCTGGGAAGGGCGAAGGTGGCCCTCCTTCCGAGAAGTAAAATCTTTTTTCTCTTCTGTCCGAATTTAATCGCCGGCAAACTCTCTCAGATTTGATTATTTGGAACTGAACGATAATAAATACGGAGGAATCATCATCATCATCCAGAAAATAAATAAAGGAAGACCCACTGGCACGTGTTCCTCTGCCACTGACCAGCACGCCCCGGTCTAAACCACTTCGAGAGTAGCGCCATCGTTCCTCAGCTGAAGTGGAACACGACGAGAACAAGAACAATCACAAGAAGAACAAGAACCGGATGAATACAAAACATCATCATCATCATCATCATAGTAATATTCAAAGGACATCCACTTCCATCCAACTCCTGTTTCGATCTCTTGAAGTCATCCGACAAAGAGTCATGGGGATGCGCCGCTCCAAACCCCAGATTGGTTGACCTGGACGACTTGCTGTATGCTGTATGGAGTAGGAGTATGCAGGTTTCATGCCGTTCATGCCATGGCTCATTTGATGTGGCCCCTTTCATTTAACACGCTGATTCTACTTCTACCGTGTACTCTTGGATTTTTGATTTTCTTTTCTTTTCTTTTCTTTTTTTTTTTTTTCAAGCAAAACCCCCCCCCCCCCCCCGTTCGGTTTCGCTGCGTTGGACATATCGGCACATCATACAGCCTTCCGGAGTACGGATTAGTCCGGTGGGAGTCTGCAGTCAACGACATATCCTGTCGAGCCACTCTTTTGATTTCATGCAGTCTAAGTGCGTCACCCGCTAGGGAATCTGCCAACAGCCGGTCGTCATCATGGGGACCATGCAGTTGCTTATAATTATAGCAAACATCAGAAAAGAATACAGGCATGGAATAGCATAATGAATAATGAGGGGAGGAAAGGTCAGGATCAGTAGAGCAAGGAAAGAAAAGTAAAAAAAGAATGAATGAAAAAGAGAAAGAAAAGAAAAAAAGAAATAGTAAATAAATAGTTTTGAAACTTCCTGTGCTGGCAAAGGATAAATCGCTCGCAAGATCTCTTCAACGCCGTAAAACTCCTATCCGGTGATGCGCTGTGACGATGTTTCTCATCGCGATGGCCAAGTCCGGTCTATTTGCAGACCCATTTCTTGTCAGCCTCCTTCTGTCCCACCCGAGTAGCCACGCTGGTCAACGTGTCCTTCAGCGCGTCTTTCGAAACTTTCGGGAAGCTAGTCGTGAGTGTCATTCGTTAGCAACGTTGTCCCCATCCCCGCCTTTCAGCTGTCGTCAGAAAACTCACCGTTTTTTCAGGATTTCTACCAACCCCAGCTTCGAGAGGTCGCTGCCATTGACCACCTGCTTGAACTCCTCCAGTTGTTCCGCCGGCAGTCCCTTCTTGGCCTTGACGGGCGTCGTTGTGGCCAATGCCGCTCCCTCCTGCGTGGGCGCACTGGTGGAGACATGCCACTTGAGAGCGCGTAGCGTCGACTGTCCCGCTGCACCCGGTTGCGCGGGATCGGCGGCCTTGGGTTTGTGCCAGTAGGCTGTGGAGAACGGGTCAATCGGGAAAGCCACAGAGTCCGATATCGTCTCCATCTTGTACACTTGCAGCGACGGGTCCACGCCGTGTTCCTGCCACTGGATTCCCGTACAGACCGGTTCTAGATCTCCCACGATGAGCCGTCTCTTGCCATCTACGGGGTGATCGTCGTCGTCATCGAGGAATCCCTCCATGTCGTCCTCTCCGTCGTCGCTCCCCTCCTCTTCCTCTTCCGAATCCAACTCCTCGCCCTCCTCCGGCTCCTCCCACTCCGCTTCCGAATCGTAGTCATAGTTGGTCTCGGGCAGACCCCGATGGTACGGGTTCCTCATCAATTTTCGTGCGGCGGACCCGGGCACAGACTTGGTATAGGTTCCCTGGTACGGCGGTCGAACGTCTTCACCAAATTTTAGCGACTTCATCTTGACTTGTCGCAGGAAACTCCGCGGTTTCTCGACGGACTCTGAGGTGCCAGACTCCTCGTCCCGATTCTGCATTTGCGAGTGAATATCCCGTACCGACGCGGGCAGCCGGCCAAACCGTCGCTTGTAGGGCATCATCTGAAAGAGCTCCGATGGGCGGAATGTCAGAGGATCTTTCGAGCCCTCTGAAGCCAGTTTCAAGAAGCCGTCAACCTTATTTCTCATCAATCCAAGCGCTTGAGAATCCCGTTCGAACCTATGCGGAGGCGCAACCGTCGTATGGGACTGCAGGAAGAAGTCGGGGAATACTCGTTGATAGTCATTGGCCACCGGTTCGGCGATCTGGACGGAATCAAGTGAATGGCCATCCCCAACGGACTTCTTAGGTGACCCTGTGGGATTGGACGTAGCGTTGTGTGTAGAAGTCGGTTTCGCAAAGAAAGCATTCAGCTTCGGTTGAGCCTACAGAAGTCAGCATCCACCTGGCTCATCATCCCGCCAGTATAGACTCGCAGTAGACCATCATAATAGTGGACCAAAAACGAAGAGTAAGGGAGAAAGAGCATACCCTCTCCTTTTTCAACTTCTCCTCTTCCTTCTTGCGTTTCTCCACTTCCTTAGCCGCCTCTTTCTTCCGCTTCTCCTCCTCCTTCACGGCCTTCTCTTCCTCCTTGGCCTTCCGCTTCTCTTCCTTTCGCTTCCGCTCCTCCTCGCGCTCCGCATCCCGCTTCTTCTTCTCCTCTTCCTTCACTCGTTTCTCTTCCTCCCGCTTCACCTTCTCTTCTTGCTTTTGGCGCTCTTTTGCCTCCTTCTCCTGTTGCTTAGCCTCTTTCTCTTGTTGCTTCGCTTCTTTCTCCTGTTGTTTCGCCTCCTTACCCCCCGGCGACAACTTCCGCTTCTTAGCCGCCGGTGTCCCAGCCTCGCTCGTCGCGTCCGCGTCCGACAGCTTATGCTGCTCCCCGGTGTTCGTTACTAATACTGATACTGTTGGTGTCGATGTCAATGTCGATGTCGTCGTCGTCGCGGCTGTGGTCGCAGGTGCAGGTGCAGTTGCAGATGCAGACTCAACATCCCCCCTAGCGGCCGCGGCGGTGGTGGTCAAAGGAGCCGTATTCTCCTGATTCTCGAGGTCATGGGGGTTCGGCGGCGTCGTTTTCTCGTCTGGGTTGTTGCTTGATCGGGAATCGTCCATTTCTTGGATGGAGCGCTTGCGGATACTTAAGGGGGATGCGGAGGCAGGAGAAGCAGAGACGGGGCGTGGCGATTGAGATTGTTGCTGCTGCGGAGGATGAGAAGGAGGAGGAGGAAGGGGCGAGAGATTCAGATTCGAATTAGAGTCGACTGATACTTCCATTGCTGTCTGTTGTTGGTGCTGTTGCTGGTGGGAATCTGATGTGCGTGTCAAGGGAGGGGGGAGCGTTTGGGTATAATGATGTATGTATAACGCAAATCCCACAAAAGAATAGATAATCTCAAGACATGTAAAATATGACTCCGAACTGAGAATGAAGAAAAGGTATGGGGCTGTTTTGCCAGTCCCTAGGAGCGAGTGTGTGCCTGTGTGGTGGGCCGAGTTGTCATTTGATGCTTGCTGGCCAAGTGGTTGGAACGCGTTAATTGGATTTGCCGTCGCGATTCCCGTCGCGTTGGCGGGCACGTGGTAATTATGTAAGCGGAACCTGACTCGGGAGTCGTCAGGCTGCCGTGGGGGTTGGACCGGTTCCTGGGAGACCGGGAGACAACATACGGGCAGATACTCGAAATAGACAAAGCAAAACAAATAGAGTCACACTGTGTATTGTTTCTGGTTAGAATATGTTTCAAGCAAAGAGAATCAAGTAGGCCCTTTTGTTCACTTGGATGGTCTACACTCTACGCTATCGGCCCAACGCCTGTCCGGTGGAATAAGTACGCTATTTCGTTCCAATGATGATATGTACACTTCAGATTATTATTACTAGCTGTTCATAAATCCATTAAATAACACAACACCAAGAACAGTGCATGCAAACACAGTGATACATAACCCAATGCATCATCAGAAGCACAAGCGCCAATAACATGCTGTGAGGGGAATAAAATGAGCAAGTACAATGCAGTCAGGCATTCAATGCACCAACAGGCCAGGATCCAGTGTCCAGTTCGAAGGACTGGCTGAAAAAAGACCGACATTGAGAGAAAAAAAAAAAAAAAAAAAAAAACACAAAAAGAAGATGGATGGGAATGGGAAAGCCACTCATGGGTAGTGACGGTAGAAGAAATGAAAAAGAAAGAAGACACGAGTAAACACAAATGGAGGATCCTCATCTACATAGACAAGTCGACCTGGGTATTCTGATCCGTTGTTCAAAAGTCCAAACAACAATGGTGTATAATGCATAATATGCATGGAGAGCGCTCTAATCACTCAAATCCGGGTTCGCGACGAAAAGACGGACGTTGGTCATCGATGTCGTCCGGTCGTCCACACTGCCGCGGCGTCTCAGCTCGTCCGCCTTTTTGGCTTTTTCGGAGGCGGCGGTGGCTGCACTGGGCGCGGCAATGTCGCCGACGCTGCCGAAATTGTCCTCCTGTTCGCTGGTGCGACTGTGGGTGGTAGCGGCATCGTCCTTGACAGAAGCGGCGTCCTTCTCTTCCTCCCGACGCTCGGCAGGAGGGTGTTCCGACACTCCCGGTAGATCGGACTTTTCGCCGGGCGGGGTCACGTTGCTTCCCATCGTGCCCTGGGGAGTGCGCTGGTAGCCGCTGGGATAGCGGTGGGCGCTGCCCACGGAGCTGCGACCGCTGCCGGTGCGACGGTACGGGAAACCGTTGTCACTGCGAGAATCTTCTTCGGCATCGCCCACTTCGTTGGCACTGAGCCGCACGGGAACGGTGGCGCCGACCAGCGTCGACGGGGAGAAATCCGTGGTTCCCTTGGTGCCGTGCTTGTTTTTGTTGCTGGCGAGTGTGCCACTCCGTCCGGCGCCTGCGCCGTGGACTTCGAGGTACGCTCGCTTCTTGTCGACCAGCTTCTGAGCTCGGATCCGAGGATCCTCGGGCTGCGCTCGATCACACCAGACCGTGGCTTTCTGTCTTCGCATCAAGGCTACGTATCCCAGCTGGGCGTTGGCGGACCGGGAGGAAGTGCTCCTGCGAATGTCCGAGGCTGCCGCGCCAGTAGCGTTACCGGTAGAGCTTGTGGAGGTGGTCGCACTGGAAAGGCGTCTCGCAGGGATGTAGTTGGGAGGAGTGGTCATGGTGTGATGGGGCGAGGGGCCGCCGGAATAGGGTTGCTGGTGCTGGTGAGCGACGTAGGGCAGCACGTGCGAGGACGAGGTTCGACTGCGACTATGAGCGAGGGAGGCGGCCGACGGGTGGGGAGCGAGTTGGTGGTGGTGGTGGTGTCCGTCGTAGGACTGAAACGAATGGCCCGAACGCACTCCCGGGACCGGCTTCCGCACGGGTGGGGGCTGGTGAAGTCGATAATCGGTCATGCTGGGCTGCTGCAACTGTACGCCAGCCATGTAGACTTTGGATTCGATGTTGTCGTCTGTCGTCTGTTCAAGAGGAGGGGGATGAGCTACAGAGGGAGAGAGATTGATTCCAAGACAACACCGAGTGTCTCGAGGGTTGGTGGAAAAGCAGTTCGTGTAGCGATAAGCCGAGTCGGCCCCCTCTGTTGAATGGGATGATGTGGTTAAATGGAACAATCAACACCCGGTCCTCGTCATACGGTGCAAACAACACCCGAATGGAATGAAACAAGGAACAAAGTGACCCTCAACAAAATCCGATCAGATCAAACAAAGTTCGGCGCGCGGTAAAGAATAGAAAGAACTCGAATCTGCACAAAGATGGTAGAAATAGACAAGAAACGTCGAGTCTTCGATCAAGCGATCTGGTAGGCGATTCGCAGACCGCAAGCGCCCAGGGGGGGTGGAAGGGACGAGCGAAAGAAAGGACGAGAAAATGAGGTCGTAGCGGTAATGGCGGACACACACGAGGCCAGGCAGCGGGTACCCAAATTGACCAAGTCACGCCTGCAGGAGAGCGAGGAGGTGAGGAGGAGGAAGAAGAAGAAGAAGAAGTAACGGAGGGACAATGGCGGAATTGCAAGACGGGGCTTCTCAGTCCGGCGTGTCCGAGTGACTGGAGGAGGGATTCGAGGAGAGGAGAGAGAGGGAGATTATTGTTTATAACGAGGGCAGCACCAGGGAAAAAAAGAGGGGAAGAAAGAACCAAAAGAACCGGTGGCTCCAACGGAGGAGAGATTCCTTTGGCCCTTGGACGGTACCGAATACGGTACCTACAAGTACTCCGTAGTATTTTACCGTGGACATACGGGTGCACCGCCACGGTCACGTCTCCGTACTGGAACTCTGAATCTGTAGAGTCCCCATACTCCGTGGTTACTCTGAGACATACCAAAATGGAGTCATGCTGCGCCACTTACCCACGTGGGTGGCCGTACCCAATACGGTACGAGTATTGTCAATAAAGCCACCACCCCCCGCAAGGTCACCGGACGGTACCTTCCCTTGTGTGGTAAAACGCTAGGAACAGGAGGTACCGGTACCGGTCATTAATCCCATCGCCGTAAAATCTCTTCCGATCGCAAAGTCGCAACGTCCACAACTCATGACGTCGATTGACTCCACCCGATGAAACATCCGGATGAGACGGGAGTGCTCTGTCTTGTGCAATCATGACATCTTGCTCCTTGCTCTGTGCTCCTGATGATCATCTCCTCTTCTCTTGAGTTCCGACAGACAAAGAGATTTAGCTCGGGCCGCTGCAGAGTACGAGGCACAGCTCCTCCCTTTCGTATGGCCTGCGTAAGTGTACTTACTCCGTACGGAGTAAGCGGATCAGGTCGCTAGTCGCAACTTCCAAGGTCGATTATTGACAGATAGTCAGTTACCTGACTAGTGCCTGGCCGATCACCTTGATATCCGACGGATACTAACGCTATCCATCGCCTGACATTGGCAGAAGCAACGGGTAGGGCCCTCCGTGGCCTTACAGCACCGCCGTGGCATTGCTGGAGGGTTGCAGTCAGCGACTCAGGGAGTCAGGTACCGTGTACAATGCCACCTCGAAGTCACCCACCGAAGCTGAACGGCATAGAAATGACCCAGTGAGCAATGTCGTTTAATGCTGATTCCCCACTTCGGCTTCAACTAAAACATCTGCCGGCCAATGACGCGCAGCCAGGGCCTCCGGATCAGCCAGCCACGCTCGCTGCTAGAGCCTTACGGACTCGTGGTCGAAGGAGGACTAACAGTCTTAACTCTCAAGTGCACTGGCACGAAGGATGATGGTTCATAACGGCCGGTGGTCCGTTCCCTCCGCAAGATACCATAAGTTATGGACTCTAAGGGATTCAGGAGAGCGCCCGGCCACCCGACAACCAACAATTCCATCGGGTTTAATTATGGTTACATTGACCGTCGGGTGCTCTGTGCCTGCCATGGCCCAACCCTGCCCCTCCGGCCTAGGTGTACAATTGACAATTGTATATATAGGTAGCGAAGGGTCCTCGCCTTGGAAAACCTGCTTTTCGCCCCGATTGCATGGATAGGAGTCCCTCTCAGTTTCCCTGCCCTTCTTCTGCACTCTCTAGCTCTTGAGCACTCTGCCTACATAAGCACCGTAGTCGCTACCTACCTAGGTACCTAACCTTCGTAGCTACCTGTAGTACCGTGTAACTAACCCTGAGAGTTACCTTAAAATACCTCCATCTCCCTACAAATGAGTATGGTGCTCTACGTACCATCAAAGTACCTCCCGGCCAGACGGATGGGGATTGGCTGGCCAGACCCACCTTGGATGACACATCCGTGGATTGATTCATCGCCGACGGGAAGCTTCAACCTTCTCTTCTGCTGGGAAGCCATCGGAGAAGAGTCACTAAAGTTCGAGGAACTGAAGTATTGTCCACCCAGCATGCCGGTCAACGCAGACCCCTCTTAAATCTCGAGCCGCTTATCATCAATCATGCACCATGAGCAAGCGTTCCTACGGAGAGTCATTATCCCGAGGTGGCTCTCAGCCGCCAGAGCATATCGATAACAATCATATGCTGCCCATCAACGACCTTTTGTCCCCCGATCAGGAGCAACAATCGGCCTCGTCATCAAAGAAACCCCGTAATTTCATCGCCACTGTGGTATGTCTCTGAGAACCATCAAATGTTGCCCCGTATCTACCTGGCTAACGTCATGGATAGGCTTGTGAAACATGTCGTCTCAAAAAGACCCGATGCGACGAATCCAGACCAAAATGTGGCCTGTGCAAAGCTCTTGGACTGGAATGTGTCTACAATGAGCGGAAATCCTCCAAGTATGAAGCCATAGTTTCTATCCACCCGCTTCCTACCCTGGTATGCCAGACTAACCACCAATGCAGACGAGATCATTCTCTGGGCTTGATTATGAGCACTCTCCATCGGCTGGAGACCAAGCTTGAAAGTCTCCCATTGACAATATCTCATGACCTCCAGTCCCTGCAGGGACAGATGCTCCGCGCCCTTGAGGTTCCTGCGGAGATGCCAACCCCAGGACGCGCGAACGCAGCCGTCAACAAGCAAGCGTCGCTGGTCCATCCTGTATCCCAGGACCTCACTCCCGATGCTGGAGAGCCCGACGACTTTGAATTTGATGAGCGTGCAAATGCGACCAATCCGACGGGCCAGGTTTCGATCTCTTTCAGCCAACACGGAGTCATTCTATGGCCCGGAGCCCGGGAAATTCTGCCATCGAGACTTCTCGAGGCCCATGAACGGTTGGGAAAAAACTATGTGATCGATACAGAAATGAAGAGGCCCCAGCTCCCCATGTACATCTCCCCGTTTCCACCACAGGCCGGCAATGACTGGCTGGAGGCGCTTCCCCTCGCCATGGTCAAAGGCCTTTCCGATGCTTTTTTCTCAACCTTCAACCCGTTCACCCCCATTATGGACAAGAACTTCTACTTCGCGCTTACGGTTGGAGCTGCGATCGAGGATGGCTTCGGCTATACAATGGAGAGCTGCTTAGTTCTCAACGTCATGGCCCTGGGATGTCTCGCCGTTCAGGCCCATAGCGAAGGTAACTATCCGTTGCCTGGTACTCGAAGTGGTCAATTCGACCCCCCGGAATGGTTGGATGTAATTTACGAGGATCCGCCGGGACTGCGTTTCTTTAACGAAGCTCGCCGCCGCATCGGGTTTTTGATGTGCAATAATGACCTCCAAAGCTGCCAGTTTTACCTTTTATCATCGTATGTCACTCTATGCTATCCACGCACCTATGCCACTGTGCTAATTGAGGCGCAGTGTTTACTACAGCCAGATACTTCGAGTCATGGACTCGTGGGCTATGCTTCACCGCGCGGCTACTTGCTGCCTATCAATGTTGACCAAGTAAGTCTGCCTCGTTTGAAATTCCTTTGGCGGCTGTCATCTGACACTCCGAAGCCACGATGTCAATTTCAACGAATGGGAGGGCGACATGAAGTCGCGCGTCTACTGGAATTGCGTAATGAACGAGACAATTCTCGTGCAAGAATTGCACCTCCCTCCAAGCGGACTGGCTCGACTCGAGGAATTCGTGCCGATTCCAAAATTCATCGGTTTTGCAACTGTTGGCCTCGGTCCTTCCAGGGCCTCTTCCATGGATGAAATCGACGATTCCTTTTTCCAATATCACTTTCTCGCGCAGGTCGCCCACCGTATCATCCTAACTCGTATCCGGCATTCCTTGTACTTCTACTGTAAGTTCCTGCTCGCATTCTTATGCCTCGATCCGGATCTAACGGGATTTTTTTTTCTTTTCTTTTTCAGCCGACTCAGGAACATTCCCACTGCCTGCGATCAACGCAGAGCTTCATCACCAACTGGATCAATGGCGTCTTAATCTGCCGCCGGCGCTTCAGTTTTCCGACACTCTCCCAACCACGCCGGCGGCTGACACTCCAGCCGCTCCATCCCCATCCCCGATATCGCCCCTTCCCCTCGACCCCAACCGTCCTCTATCGCCGGCCGTCGCTGTCTCGGAGGCCATGCTCCGTGGCCGATACAAGATCGCTAAGTTCCACATCGGCCGTCCATACCTGTACAAAGCGCTCCGCATCCCGGGCTCGCTCTCGGACGAAGACCTAGACCAGATGCGCAGCGGCCTTCGCAACGCCATGGACTGGCCCGTTGTCGGGGGTATTTTCCGAGCGATGAAGAACTGTATCCCGATCAAATTCGCCTTTTGCTCTCAGTAAGTTCCTTCTACCTCTTTCCCCAATGAAACGACGACCCCCTCGTTCCACATCCAGAGCAGTCCAGATCAACAATAATCGCATCCTTCCCAAATCACCTCCGCTATCAAAGACGTTTCCTCCTTCAACTTGTCTTTCGTTTGTTCTAATCCTTAATCGCAGATTCTTCGGTCAAATCCTCCTCTTCTACTGCATCTCCCACTCCCCTGACCCACGCCTTCGAAGCACCCTCCCTACCGGCTGGGAACGATGGAACCACGAAATGCTGCGTTTCCTGGAAGACTGCGCGCCTTATAGTCCGGCTGTTGCGAAAGATTTGGAACTTTTGCGGCTGTTGTGATGGGAGTGACTTTTGTCTAGCCTGGGCTTACCTTGCCTTTACTTTTCCTGGCCTGACCTGACCTACCTCTTTTTCTGCTGGAGAATTGGTTCGACTCGACTAATCTCGATTAGCCTCTTTCTGGGTGGTTGGACTATTCGACTGACTAATTGATTGACCAATTCACTCTATTCTCCAATGTTCCATCTGTCCGTGTCCGGTTAATGGTCAAAAATTCGACGTATGTATGATAGATAGGATTTCTGCTATGATTAATGTAATGGACCTTACTGTATATGTATTCACCGTTTAAGTAACATTCTCTAAAAAAAAAATAATCATCATAATACTGTAATGAGAAAAATAAGATGGCAAAGCAAATAAAAACAACCCCCAAAAAAAAAAAAAAAAAAAAAAAAAGAATAAATAGGCATATTGTCAATTGGGGAACAAGGGTCTTGGGAGTTTAGATAGTATCGATTAATTATGCGAACGGACTATATACACCTTCGCGTCATGGTCATAGTCATACTCACTAGTCATTAGCCACAGCAAAAGTCATGACTCATGACACCGACATGTCAAATCTAAAGTAGAGAGAGAGATACTTGGCCGGATGGAGGAAGGTTCAAGTGTGCATGTAACAGGATGATGGAATGCGAGGCAACAGAAACAAACTAGGGCCGCTAAAAGAGATATGAATAGCAAGCACAACCGAATGAGACCCCATTGTACTATGTGCATGTAGATGGGTTCTCATTGCCACACCAGGGCCCACTTCTTACAAAGCCCATTCATCAGCTCTGTCTGATTCCGTGATGAATGGCTTCTCGATCTGTTTGATGGCGTGGTCACCACATAGAATACTAGTGAAAATGAGGTTAGCTTCTAGCGTTCCCGAAGATAGACAGGAGTGAATGGCAGGAGTAGTGATCGTGACGTTAACGGAATAAGACGTAAGAGGGGTATATAAGAGACGTACCATGCTTCCGCTATCAACCCATCTAATTCTCGTACGATCTCCTCCCGTCGAGCAGAGCCAATGTCCCCCTTGTTCAGCTGCGCCTGCAAGTCACGAATGTATTTCTTCTTTCCGCCCGCCCCCTCGAGGACCTCCTTGCCGAGACAGTCGCTGTGGAAGGCATGTTGGCAGGGGAAGACGAAGAATTGCCGGCTGAGGACCGGCAGGGAACAGAGCCAGCACTTTTCGCCGGGCTCGACAATGGCGTACCGCGTGTCCAGACCCGAGATCTCGTTGCGGATCTGCCGTGCGGTCTGTGCGGAATTGTCCATCTCCTGGCGCAGCGCGTCGATGTGTCGTGAGTAATCCTCGAGGGCACTGCAGATCTCGTCCTTGAAGTCGTCGATGACGACGAAGTCCGGGAAGAAGGGGATGAGGTCCTCAATGCGCAGGAGCTCGCATCGGCGCAGGAATTCGATGGCATCTTTGATGCCGGTGCCGGGTTGTTGGATCTTTTTCTCCGCTACGAGGAGCCACAGCTTCTTCCGGAGTTTGTCATTGCCCTCGGGTCGGTCGGCAATGATAGCTGCCAATTCAATATCATCATGCTGTAGAGCCAGCTCCACCGCCTGGAGATACTGTCCCATGGCACTGTAGATGTGAATGCAGGACTGCACACGCTCGTGATGAATGCAAAGGCGGAGCGCGAAGTCGGCGTCATACGGGGGTGGAGATGATGGTTGCGATTGCAGATAGGTAAGAAGCCCAGCTTCCGTGGTGGAGTTGCTCGAGGCATGGATCGATATGAGGGTGTTGTGGACTGCAGCCGAGGGTCGGGGATGGTTAACGATGATGAAGTTCAAATACCGGACGGCCTGGTTTTGGCTAAGAGCAACATTCACCGTCTTGTTGTAGTTCAGCAAGGCGGGTATGAGGCGTTCAGGTTCAAGATTAGTCTGTCGCATGAGTATGTCGACCAACCCCGTGGCAGCGTGGGTCATAAGAACGCTGCTATATTTATAGAAGACGTCGGGATCACTCTGTCTCTGGAGCACATTGAGTGCCTCCGACCACTTCTCCCGCTGAATCCAATACGAGAGAACGTAGTTGTGATCGTTGACGGCCGTGGCAAAGAAAAGTAATTCCTCCTCTCGACCATGACTGCTGATGATGTCGTAGGCGGTCTTCTTGTCAAGATCAAGTTTATATTTGGTCACAAATTCGTGGAACTCGGCGCGAACATCGTCGAGATTGGACCTGATTTCTTCGGTGCTTGTCCCCTCGGCCAGCTCTGCTCTGGTGGCTAGATTATCGTCAAGGGAGTTCAGCTTGGACATGAACACTTCCACTAGCCAGCTTGCAACCATGATCCGTTGCATCGACGACGACTTCTTGTACGTCGCCAGTTGGGAAAGAAGATACTTTCGCAGAGCATCGTGTTCCCCTCGGTTGACCAGGGTCAAGCAAACCTCCTCGAAACCCTTGCTACTTTTGCCCCAAACCTTTGCTGCCTCGAGATAACGCCCCTTAGTCGCAAGGAAATCGCCTGAGGCGGTGGAAACGGCATCCTTCTGAGCGCTAGTTCGAGCGTGCTGAAGAGCCTGGTCGTACATTTGCTTCTGTAGGAAGATCTTCCAAACGTCTCTATCTTCATCTTCGACCACGACCTCGAAGATTTCTTGACTGGTAAAAAGCCAATATGTATGCTGCATCGAGTCGGTTAAAAGACCGAGGGTGCTTTGTCGAGGTTCGAGCACTGCCTGGTCATAGACAATTTCATCGTTCATGCGGTTGACAGCAACAACCCTTCCTTCGACAAGAGCCAGGATGTGCCATTGCGACAGAGTCAATGCAGATATAGGGTCTTGAATAAGTTTCCTGCCTCCCCGTGCAGATTCGCTAGCCGGGAAGACTGATCGCGAAAGCATACTTGACTTCTCGAACGGCTGATTGATCTGATCTGACGCATATGGTAGCTGGCCATGATAGATACCTTGCGAGCTGAGCCATGCAAACTCCTTGTCCGGATTCGAATCCGCAGCCGGACCGTCAGGCATAGACGGGGAAATGGCCAATGCTGACGGCGCCGCGCCGGACGGTTTCTGGATCTCATGGGCCACCGGTGTTTCCCGTTGGAAGAGATCGGCGTAAATTGAGCTACCCCCTTCTCTTCCACTCCGCCTCGTACGGCCAACGAAGTAAGTAAGCCGACTATGAGTTCCAAGCAGCACCCGTCGAAGGTCAGGCTTGGTCGGGACCAGCTCCGCCCAGACTCCTGTTACTGGCGAAGCTTCCGGCACCTTGTAGACCACGCTCACATGTCTCTCCTCGCGGCGATAGAATTCCGTGGACGGTTCAATGTAGACTTCGTATACGGTGCCATCGGTGGTTCCCAGGAGGATCTCCCTCGTGGAAGCCGTTGGTACCGAAGGGTTCCAAGCGATACTCTCGATCGAGACGCCCTTCAATCGCGACAGCGGTTTCGGTTGCCGCGATTGGGTGTGAAGGTAGTAGTTCTCGCCCAGGGTGGTCGTAACAATTAGATGCGATGCGGAAGGGTCCATAAACATGCGTCGGATCACCCCCGTTTCCGAGGACTTCTTCGGGAGGTCGATGTCTAAAGAACGGCCAGATTAGTATCGTAACGAGCCCCTAGTCTGCAAGCACATGGAAACCCCCATACCATCTATGTCCTCGGGCGTATCCAGGTCGATGCGAAGGATACGACCCGTTGACAGGGCCAGAACAAGCACATTGTTGGCGACCTGCGCAGCAACGAAGTCCGCAGCTAGCGGGAACTGGAGCTGGACACGTCGGACATCGAACATGGAGAGAGAGGCGTCGGGGGAATCAGCCAGATTGCCGGGAGCGACATAACCACTGGATACATCCAGCGCCATGATGCGCCAATTAGATCGGTGATTCTTATATCATAGCGGGAATCCCCGAAGAAGCGTGGGATGTTGAAGTGAGAGAAGGAGGAGCTGCGGTGCTTCGCGATGGTGACGATTGGCCGCCGCTTTAAGGCGGAGACGGAGCTGTGGGTGCCTGATTCCTTGATGCCTTAGGTATCCACACCCGTTTCCTACTATTTAACTATACTGTCCCAGTGTCCACTGTCCATCGACTAGATCATGCTTGTCTACAGAGTACGGTGCACATGTCCGGTAAGAGACTCACAATACATGAAGCCTATCGAACATGCCATTTCCATCTATGTCTATCTCAGGCCGTCGTGGTCTATTATCGCTCCTCAAACGCCATCCTAAGTAATCAACAACACATTAAGAGGCATGAAACCCGACCAGGAAAAAGAAATAAAGACAAACAGGTACCACGCCTTGACCAATCGTGCCAAGAATGGCTGGGTATCAAGCATTTCTCGCTGCAGATTTGCAATCACATAACCACACACTCTCGTTCCAGCTTTCGTCCGATCCTCTCCCGTGGCTTCTCCTTGGATTTTTCTCGCTGCTTGCCTGTGTCTCTTGACGACCGCCATGAGAGCCTTTCTTTGACTTCACCTCCACCGGGTCCCGACTTCTCTCCGAGGTGAGCAGCCGAGTCGTTTCCACCGGGTAGTTCGTCGTCCCCTTCAAGTGAGAACCCGTCATTGCTGATTTTATCCCTGCTGAGCCGCCCAGTAAACCGAGAAAAGGTAGCGCTGATTCTATTTTCACTGGTTTGACTTCCAGCACGACTACCAGGATTGCTTTTGGTCGGTTTTGTACCACGTCGAGAGAATGTGTTGGAGTTCCGTCTACCATCGTCATCTCTAGGGCCAAGTTGCGGTGAAGTAGACGAAGCGGTGTAGACTGATAACCCTCCGGTTTGATTCGCGGGGTCCGAAAAAGCTATACTTTGCTTTCTCTCATTCGGATCCAACGGTACGTTCTCCGCATCATCGGGGCCGGTGATTTCAAAACTCGGCCGGTGCCGATGAAATGTCTCGGGACGATCACTATCACGGCCATCCGCAGGCGATAGATTCAAATTCTGCATGACCGCAGGGTCCATATCGTGAATTTCCTCAGATAGTTCCTCGGAAGAAACCTTGGTGGGGAAGTTGGCTACGGCTGCATCCTCATCGACCGGCAGAATCTGATAAAACAGCAGATATGGCGACTCGTATTTCAAAGCTTGTTCAATATCGACCAGAGTAACACGCTCCTTGGCCAGATCGTCGAAACGCATCCAATACCGCGGAGCGTTTGAAGCAGTCTCTTCGGCCCCATGGGAGCTGGCCGGAGTTGCACCGGCACTAGTGCCCCGAACAATAGCGATATAATGTCCTGAGTCGACCGAAGTACCCCGGTGGCAAACTATCGCTTGCAAGGATAGTTTAAAGCTTCCATAGATCGGGCCTTCTGCGTCCATGCTGTCGTCCTGAATAAAATGCGGCAATCCAATTTCTGTTGGGATATCGACAAAGGTATCTAGTCGGATTGCTTTCCCATTGGGTAGCATAGAGTAGCGCTTCAGGCACATGCCAAGGATTGGTCGCTTTGAGGAAAAGTGCGCTGCGACCTGCGCATCGTTGGTGGGTGTGTTATCAGTGTACCACGCTGCATAGGAAGTTAGAACCCGAACTCAAATGTGCAAGAACAATGCGCCTCACGAATTAGACTGAAAAATTGCCATGCAGGCATCATGACCTCTTTTCTGTAAGAGCCTCTTCTCTGTGACGTAATAGCGCCCAAGTCGTCTGCTTTTTCATCTTCGGGGTCCGGAATAAACCGTTGCTGTACGATGCTGCTTCGTCGAGGCATTTGAGGGGTTGCGTTACCCGTGTCTGTCACCGACGAGATTGAATTCCCGCTATCGAGTCGCACGGGAGATGACACAGTTGGTGAGGCAGCAGGTGAGGGGGAGACTTCAACAGTTTCGACGTGCGTCGTGAAACCCTTGGCCATAGAATCGACTGACTTCATGGAGCTCACCGTGTTGCGTCGTTCTAGGTGACGCTTCACCTCAATCCTATTATTGAAATATGATTCCAGGCAGTCTTCCAGTGTCACAGTTTTCCCCTCCTCCGGTTCCGGGATTGCCACTTCCAGCAGTCTTTCGTTGACGAATTTGTGATCGCCGCTGACATCCTCTTTCCCAGTGTGGTAGATATCCATTTTCAAAGTAAGGAGTGGCAGTTCTAGCTTTTCTGTGATGAAGGTAAATGCTTCCGAGGCATCCTGCTGACGGAGTTTGGCCGCATCTTCCCAGCCACATTCAGCAAGCGCATCCTGTAAGTGTTTTGTCTAAAGACGGATAAGCATTGATTTAACAAAACAAGAAGATGGGTCTGCATACAAGGTCCGTCGTGATCAGCTTGCCCGAGCGCAGCATGTTGACCCAAAGTCTCAATAGTATGGCAAGTTTTCGGCGAGGCTCATCACTGAAGGACTTGTAAAGGATTGCCTCAAAGCAATCTAGGCGTGCAAACATGGCGAAAAGTAGTGCATCCAGGTAGCAAGTGACATTCTCTCGGTTCTCCGCTCCCAGGAGCTTCGTGCGCGGGGTATAGTCTCGTAATATGCCTTCGATTGAATCTTCAAGGAGCAGGAGCAACTCAAAGGCTTTATCCACATCTCCTTGCGCGTGGGGTGATTGTATTGCGTAAACTAGATGGTCCTCTTTGAGGTTCGTGATTCCAAGTTGAGAGATGCGGCGTTCAAGTGATTTGACCTGCTTGCCCGATAGGAAACTAATTAGTCCAGAAGCCCAAGTGGGTGTGCTTGCCCGCCGTTTACCTTCTTTTGTTCCTCACTAGCATCGCCGGAGGAGCGATCTGACGAGAAGAATCCACGGAAATGAGGGCGCGAGAGTACGTTCGAGGACTAATAGCCAGCCAGAGAAATGTCAGTATTTGCAGGAGTCTTCACGTGGGTCAGATTCTACCTCTTCCTTGATGTGTCTGCCATGTCTGCTATATCGCTCGCGCCTGGTGAGGAACCTATGTATACCACTCATCTTTTAAAGCAAGGTGTCCGTTGCCAGATGATTTCTTCAAGGTAGTAGAGAAATGCTTCTGAGTTGGTCGATCTGGAGATGAGTCGGCATGGGCGCAATATAAACTAGCTCAGGCCCCAGAATTCCCATGGAGCGCACGAAGAATTTACTGTGGGGGTGGCGACCATATCAGGTGTCTTTTGTGTCAACTGTTCTGATCCTTTTCTTTAAGTGTTAAGTCGTGGATTAGCAAATCCACTTGTGTGCTAGGCACCAGCTGAGAACTCCCAGTGACATCACATTTGGTGGCATAGGAGTACTAGTTCAATGAGAGTTAAGACTCCAAAGTCCAGAATACGGGCTTGTGGCAAGGACAGTATGATGAGGATGGTGCGAAAGCCTCATCAGAAGACCGGGGCACCAGATCGACGGTCTTGGAGCGCAGACGTCCAGCAGCAGCTTTGCTGTTTTGTGGCGGGGAGGATGATTGAAGCTGATCACATGTGGAGCTTCCCGCCGCTGCGGAGCTGGATTTGCTGCCTGATATCGCTGCCAGCTTTCTCAGGCCAGAAGTTCGCGGTTCCACGTGATGCCGTCCCGAAGAAGTCGAGGTTGTTCTTGTCGCCGATCCGCGAAACAATTTTTGGACGGGCTTCAGTCTCGATTCAATTTGCTGCGACCACCATTCCTGTCGAGCTCAATGGCTGCCAGTGAACCCTCCAGATACCTGGCAAGGTCATTGCCTCGGGCTTTTGCCCCATCGGCCATCCCCAAGGGCTTTTGCTTTCGCCGCAATGTCTCCGATCAAGCGTCCTCCAAGGCACCGGTCGAAATCAACGACGTCGAGTCAGCGGGCTCCCTAACTAGCACTACTGTGTCGGATGATGTCGTGAAGTCATTCGATCCCATCGCAAAGTCCAAGGGCCGCAAGAAGCAGTTGCCGCGGAGTCGGTACGTTTACTGCACCTTTGCAGAAATCGAATTTCGTCTTAAACTTGAACCCTGGTCTCTAACGAACGTTCAGTTACCAATTCCGTTCGCCGAAATATGATCGTGGTCCCCTTCATCCTCACCGACCTCCGCCTCCCTCTGATCCCTCTTCCCGTCTCTTCGTTCCTGGCCCGTTCACCCTGCCCAGAGTCGAGCAGACCTACCAATCGACCGTCGCCTCGGACATCCTCGCCCTCTGCTATGTACATACCCCTCCCGGCTTCAAGCCGCCACCGAAAGCCCCCCGTCTTCGCTCGTGGGACGACAGCTCGCCTTACCACAAGAACCGACAATTGCGCGGACCCCGTGGCGGTGACGTTCTGCGCCTCCTTCGCAAACCCATCACTTTCAACAACGTCCCGGAGCTAGAGCGCATCACCATCCACAGTTACGTCAAGGGCGCGGCGCAGGAGAACTCGTCGTGGATCCACGTCGCCGGTATGGCTGTCCAGGCCATCTCGAACGTGCGGGTTTCGACATTCAAGTCCAAGACTAGCGTTGCTACCTGGGGTATCGCTCCCGGCAGAGACACAGTTGCCGTCAAGGCCGAGCTGCGCGGCGAGAACATGCTCCACTTCTTCTCCAAACTGGTGGACGTCGTGCTGCCCAAGATCAAGGATTGGGAGGGTGTCAAGGGCACCAGCGGCGACAGCAGTGGAAACATCACCTTCGGTCTGGATCCTGAGAGCGTGGCTCTTTTCCCTGAGATCGAGGTCAACTATGACATGTAAGCTTCCCTGTCTTTCGTCTCTCCTGGCTGTTGATCTTTACGTCGTATGGAATTGGTGGTTAATTATCTTCTTTGAACAGGTACCCTCCTAAGCTGATTCCGGGTGCTCACATCACCATCCACACAAGCGCCAAGACCGACAAGGATGCCCGTCTTCTCCTCAGCGCCATGGGTGTGCCGTTCTACGGAAAGTTGGTTGATTAGATGTTCGAATTGGAGGAGGGCTCTGGATGCCATTACCTAGTTGATGCTGGATCTGTAACATGGAAGCTTTTGCGGCATTTTTGAAATATTGTAAATTATCTATATATTGTTTTTATCGACTTTTACTGCACGAGCTTTTCCCAATTTGGTTTGTTAGACATAGAATTCCTAATGTAAGTTGGATTGTTCCGATGCCTCGAGGGTTCAGGTATTTCTTTCAACGAGAATTCTGGTCTGTGTTCCTATAGATCCACATGGACTGAAATCAGATGACCCACAAAGATAGAGGATGTGGTGTTAGTCACATATGGCACTGCCTGCCTCTGCAGCCGGGGATCAAGATCAAGAAACTTACAATGGCTATTCTAAGTCTGTAGTTATGTCTTAGCCTTTGAGATGAATGCTACTCGCTCCTTGGGTTCTAATGGGCTCTTTCTGCTCGTTACCCTCGGATTTTCTGCTATCTTCGAATGCTTTCTTTTAGTCCTCTTCTCCTTCTTATTCCTTCTACTTTTGTATAAGTTCCACCATCCAACCGGCCATATACCTTTAGTGCCATACAATCTTGGCTAGAGACTTCTGTTGGTTTACCTGCGCTCACCAAGGCTTTCGGCATCTACGTAGCGTATCTATGGGGGCTGTATGGGTGCACCGAACTGTCTTGCACCTTTATCTTCTTGCTTGGTATTCCTCCTTGATCGTCGGATACGAGGTGCGTACCTACCTCGAACCACCTCGACAGCCCTGCATGCATGCAGCATGGATCATGAAGTCCGCCACTAACTGTGCTCTTTGTCGTTGGAAATCATACCTATGTATAGGTACAGACTAGGAGAACAAAAACCCCGAAATCATTGCAACCCACCCATCACGCACTACCGCAAATGCGAATGTCATTTGATTGCTCCGATAGTCTACCTCCTGCATATTTTGATATTAATGGCGTTTCTCCAACCTACCGGGTTGACGAACAGACTCTGAAAGTCCCTGGGGGTGTGCACGCCACCGATACTACGTAGTATCACAAAATCTCATTAGCTGCATAGGTAGTCCAAGTGTGTATGTGCCTCTTCAGCCTTCAACCAACAAAACCGACTGCCATGGAATTAGCCGACTCCACTTTCCCTCTCAGACTCTCAGCCTTGCCCGAGTACCTGGTTCAGGCCACCATCCTGTTTATCCCTACTGCAGGTTTGATTCGATGTTCATGGCTCGCACGTCAATTGACTTAAGCCGTCTTGGGTTTTTGCCAAGAAGGCTTCGGGATTGTTTGATATAGCTGTTGAGGTACCAAGCAGGTTCGCTTCCAGAGGCTGATGGTCTAGGGGCCTGAGAACTGAATTGGGAAATGGCAGCAGGCGATGACAAGAGGCAATACTCCTAATTTGTTCAGAGAATAATAGAGGCAGTTAAGGGTCGTTGCGATACGAGAGCCCTAGGAACACATGCGGTTATTATCTCGAGGGCAGGGGATCCCTGTCTGTTTGTGTGTTGTCGGGGTCTGAGGGGGAGAGGCTTATGCAGTCATACGGGGTATACCAGGTGAAGTCTACCGGACGCTTGGTCATCTACTGATTGCTGTTCTCTAATGAGAGGTCTTCTTTTTTTTTTCTTTGTTCCCTTTCTTGAAGTTGCGAGCCATTCGACACGGAGACTCCATCCCCTTTCCTTTAACGAATCAACGTCGATACTAACATCAAGATCAGGATCAATACCAATATCAATATCAATATCAATCTAGAATACTTGACCCGCCACTCAACTGACAGGGACAATCAGCCACCCACCAACGTGAAATGCAAAAAGTAAAACCCTCATATCCGAGACAGCCAAGAGCTGATCTCCAGGGATCAATTCCACTATCCTCCCCAATCCAATGAGATTCTCAACCTCATATACTACGATGTGCTCCGTAATCATGACCGACCCGGATCGGCAATCTGCTTTCCCCATCGCCTCGTGTGGGAGTACCTTTTGTGACCTGTCCGGGGGGCTGCTCTCAGAGCCTAGAGGTGGTGTTTATTTGCTATGTCTAGACTCCAGTCAGTCCTGTTAGTCTATGTATGCGGCTCTGGTCGCGAGAGGGGTATTAAAGCTCAGTTCTGCCTGCCTTCTTCTTCGTCTTTGTGCTTTGTTGGGCAAGTCTATACTTTCCTGTTGAACCATTGATATATTTCTACTTCTTTACTCTTTAGATTGCTCCTCTACTCCTTGGTACGTAGGACTTTTGTCAATCTTTCCCGTGACCTCGAAGTATCTGTTCTCCAATTATCCATCTGGATATTGAACATGATGTGGTGGTCGACGCTCGTCACACTTCTCTTTCAAGGGCTCCTCGTGTCGCTTAGCAGAGCAGAGCAACGCATCTGTTATGTTCCAAGCGGAGCGCCAACGAATGACGTACCCTGTAGCTCGGATGATGGTGTTCATTGTTGTCCGGAGGATACCCTTTGCTTGGAAAACGGAATCTGCTATGATATCAACGGATTGTACATGACGAGAGGTAGTTGCACGGACAAACGCTGGGAGAGCGGCGCTTGTCCAAACTTCTGCAAAGGAGGTATGTCTTTCCCCGTGTTTGTTGGTTCAATCCGGAATTATCCTTTTACTACTCTTATGTTCCTTGCTGACTTTGGGCTTGTGCGATTTCACAGAAGATGGGAAGACGAATGTCGAACATCCTAAGGTCTTACCCTGGGGTAATGTGGGCGATGAACGCCACTACTGCTGCGATCGATTTAACTGGAACAGCACCAATCTTTTCTGCTACAAGAACTCCCCGTCATTTCCGCTGGGTCTTGGAAGACCCATAGTCGGAAGGGCGGCTCTCAAGGGCCTCGGGGTCACTGCCCCGGAAGACATCAAGATCAATAGAATCAACACTTCCTACATTCCGGACGAATACCAGGTCAAGAGCGATTCCGGGAAGAAGACGGCCATCGGCGCCGGTGTGGGTGTTTCGCTCGGTGTGGTTGCGCTGGCTTCCCTGGCATGGGCGTTCTGGCTGCTGAAACAGAACCGGAATCTGAAAAAGTCCAAGGCGCGGAACCCAGAACAAGGTAAGGATCAGTTCCAAGGTCAGATGGGGTATGGAGGTCAGTCAGGTATAATGATGCCTTCCGGGGGGCACATGAGTCCCGAATCCCCTGCATATACGCGTGTGGAGCAGATGGAGATGCATGAGAATCCGAGTGAATTGCAAGGGATGCCTAAGCGCGGCCCTTAGGTTGCACTTAGGATGTTGAGGGACTCTGTTTGGTGTGTATGAAATGAGGTGGTGGTTTCGTTTTGATGTATAGTTTGCTGTGATGGTTGCTGATGAATGGTTTTTTCAGTGCTCAACTGAAAATTTGGAGAGTAGTTTCGATGATTGGACTGTAAAAAGCCTGTCTGTCAAATACTATCTGGCTGCGCGCTTCAATCGTTGGACTGGCTCGAAGTGTCGAGTATGATATTGACATTGATAATGATCGCTTGTATGCTGGATATTGGGTTGTATGCGCCGGATGTATGATGATAATGCAAACTTTTGTAATTAAGTTACGTTTCTGTCGGGATTGACTTCGATTTGAAGCGACTAAATAAAGGATCCCATCCTCGATGGGTGAACAAAGTCCTCCTATTAATAAAGCTTCGCATAGGATCCGGTGTTGGACAAACGCTCAATTGGGTACTCGATGTAAGGCTTCTTCAAGGGTTAGATCACCTTGTTTCGATGTACTGCTGGCATCATTGGAGATAGACACATTGTGCACTGACTCTAAGTTGGTTGAGAAATAAGAAGGTTATACAGTCGGCCCAGAAGTACATCTACTTCGGGAAAACAGAAAGTCCAGGCCGGAGCCGCGATTGCTGGATCGGGACCACGCGTTTTGGGAAGGAGCTATAATGAGATCCTCTAGGCAGCGGCCTATCGTTCCTGTACTCCATCTATCATCGATCATCCGTCTTTCATTGATCCAGTATTATCATAATCATCGTTGAATCCTTCAGCTTTCATCTCTACCAGTTCATCCTAGCCCGTAGGCGTCACTACTCACTGAGCACCCTCACCGTAGAGCGGCGGGACCTCAGGTTGCCATTCTGGTGGTTCTGGTGGATGATGGTACTGCGCAATTGGTCAGGAATGCCTTGTCATAGAGACCGAAGATAACTAAGTTAAGGCCCGTCCCGTCCAGCCGACAGCAGGACCAGGCTACCTGGCTTCTACATGCATCTATATACGCGGGATCTTACTGTCTAAGCCGTTGCCGCTATCTTAGTCCAATGGTACTCGCAGGAACCTTGCAGTATACATCAACGTCGAGTTCATTTCAAATGCTCTTCGGAGCCACCAACGCTAAGAGACAAACAGGGAACAGTTATTGTGCTACAATGTTCAGATCTTTCCCATACTCCATCAGAATATCGGAATGCAGATCCCGTTGGTATCTTCCTCTCATACACGAGTACACCGTATGCACGAAATTCGTTGCTGCTCATTCCAACGGCTTCCTCCCGATCACTAAAACTCGAGTAAGATCCCAGGCCGCTCCAGCTTTCGTTTCGGCATGAACCTCTGGAAGCAGGTTCTTGATCTTTTCCGCCCACTCGAAACCCTGGAGTTTGACAACTAATCTCTCCTGGACCAGCAAGCCACAATGGTGCAGAGGCCAGATAAGTTCGGGCGATGGATTCTTGATATCAGATTCGACAGCGGTGAAGCCACTTTCGCGGAAGATCTCGGGAAGTCTCGACACCCAGGTCGGCTTGAAGCGCGAATCCACTGGGTGAATGATGCTCAGTTTGTAGAGCTCCTCGAGCGCTTCTGTCTTGTTATCCGGCGAGGACTTCTTGAACTGGCACGATAGAAGGTCGTGTTCTAACCACTGGAGGTAACCGCCTGGCTCTGTATAACGACATATCAATCAGCGTGGGAGTCGAGGAATCGAATCGCAAGGCCGCTTAGAGCTCCGTGTCCAACTTACTGAGAAGTTTCATCATTTTACCAATTACATGATCTATGTCAACACTTCTGAGGACGAACGCGAGTAGCGAAATATGCACAATGTCATACGTCCCAACCAGGTCTTCCGGGACCTCGCTAAAGATATCCCATTCCCGAAGAGTCATATTTGGAGGTAGGAAGGCCTTCGGGGGAGCGAGGTCAAATGCTATATCCAGTCCGTCCAGGGTCGCGGTCGAAGGAAGCTGGTGCGAAACGTTCGAGAGCCAGATACTTTCGGGAATTAGCATCAAACGTTGGATTGGCAGGACCGCGAGACTCAGTATGTCTTACCCGCTGCCGGATGCGACATCTGCAATCCTGAGATTGGGGTTGTCTGTGGGGATCGAAGGGTGGAGAAGGTAACCATAAATTTCCCGCATATAAAAATGTTGAAGGTTTAGGCTGTATATCGGGTCAACTGGAATTCAAAGTTGATGATTGCCATTCCGGCGAAGAGAGCGCAGATACCGACTGATTTCGAACATGTCCCGTTCGAGGACATAATCACCCGACATCTTGAAAGTGTGAAGGAAGAAGAAGAAGAATAAGAAGAAGAAGAAGCGATCAATGGATTTCAAGTGTGGTGACTACCGTTTGAATGGTCAATTGAGATAATTAATTGATTGAATGCAATTTTCCGCCCCGGAGGCAAAGCATCAAGAAAAGCAGTGAAAGGAATGAAACAGTCAGAGATTCGAGCACATGCATATTTATAACACGTCGGGTATGCGGGCTTGTAATAGCTCTTGACGTAGGTACTAGTAGGTACCCTCGTTCTTGAAATCGGCTTGACCAATAGTCAATGCACACTGGATAACACTGTCTTGGCCCTACAGCCAAGGCCTTAGCGCAGATCATTAATTGCGAGCCACAGTAAATTGACGACCGATATGTATCGAGAGTCGAGCTGTGTATGCTAATACCAATTTTCTTGCATAAGAAATTAAGAATACTCCGACGCTCTGCGCTTTGACGGTGGGTTAACTTGGATGTTGATGTCGATGGTCACCATCGTAAGTTACTAGATAAAAAGGAATACCTATTACAGCGGCCCGCAACTTAGCTTAGGTGGCCTATCCAATCAATGATTCCACTAAGGTCGCAATGGGGCCAAGAAAGAGTCGCTCAATATGTATTATTATGTACTGTGTACTGGTCAGGCCCGATTTCGGGATGACTGTAAAGGCTAACACTGAGTCGAGGCTTATTTAAGAGGAACTCGAGGGGTGTGAATTTACAGCGGAGTCCAGATGACATGGCTGTGATGAAGTTTGCTTTTGTCAGAATTAGCCCTGAACGGTTTCCTGCTTCTAGTAACTGAACTCGGTACTCCCTTTCAGGACCCCAAACTATATCAACAAGTCGTAACCGCTGTCGCCCAAGCACCAAAGGACGTGGCAATATCGCGACCACATGCAAACTGCACTCGATTTCCCACGTCTTTCGATCCATACAGTATTTGCACGCGAATTGTTCAGGTGGGGTCGAGGATTGTAGGTAACAGAGACATGCATCAATCCAGGATGAGACTCCACTTCCAATGCTACACTCCGTGGTCTGCATTTCCGAATTTTCCTAGTTGCATGATAGAACCGCCTTTTCTACGGAGTAACTTAATTCTGAAGTGGACTGTAACTTGCGATTTAACAGTACCAAACACTATATTTCTCCGGCAATCGAACCGAGTCTAAAGGGATAGTAATTATAACACGGAAATGGCCCTCCAGAGTATTGCCATGGGAATACCTGCAGGCCGCAGAGGGTGCGTGATCAGGAAGAACGGCCGGCAGCCCTCCCGAGTTCAGGGGAAAAGGGGAACCTGCGGGACTAACATGGAACAAAAGTGCAGGGATTAATGCAGGAGGCCAAATGCATGGATGAGGGGTAACCTGCGTACTTTTGGGGGCCGAGTATTCCGATTTATAGAATTAAAACTGGTCACCGGTGCTCTTCCTTGGAACGATAAGGTATACTTGGTCTTTGCTATTTGGCCCGCACCCCCTCCATGAGTGGATTTACGGGCCAGCCAGAATGTGGCCCCATCGCCAGTTTCCCGACCCGCTACGGAGTAGACTTCTAAACACTACTCCGTAGACAGCCAAAGAAGATCCCCTACCCGCTCAGTGTCAGGAGTTTCAGGACTGAGATATCTCTGTTGGTCCGAAAACCTGACCTGCAGAACCGAGGAGACTTCGGTCGATCCCGCCTGTGTGTTATTTGGCCCCTCCCCCCGGATAATCGGCCCCCACCGAAATTTATCGACATTTGAAGATGAAGATCGATATTCGATTCAATGGTTTTGACGTATGTTCAATCCGTTCTGGGGGCTGATATCGGGAAAATTACTATCTTGAGTTGGTTTGCAATTCGCAACTGTGTTTTGTCGAATTTGCAGATATCAACGCAAACACTGTAAACACATGTATAAACTTGTGAATAATGCCGATGTATACAAACATAAGTTGCTCATCGCACTTACAATCTCTGGCTGAATCGAAATTAAAATACTTAAGACGGCAGATAGTTATCTTAATTGTTCTTCAATGACCTCAGGAGCTAATTGAGTACTGCGCGTGTTGCGTGGCCAGGTACATAATTCCCTTTCTTCTAGAAGGCTTCATGTAACCCTCATGTGACTGCACCCAGCCCATGTGAACACAAGTCTAGACAGCAACACCCTCAACAACCTGCTGGACAATATTGGCCACTTCCTCCGGCATCGTAATCGTCGGACAATGACCCGTCTCGATATCAAAACTCCTAACCGTCCGCCCTGCCGCTTCCATATTCCCCACAAACGCTTTCTGATAAGCCAACGGCAGCACAGAGTCATTCAGCGTATGAATATAAGACACCGGAATATCCCGCCACGCACAGCGCTCGATGGGCTGGCCGAAGGTCTTCGAATTCCAGCGTCCAAGCGACGCGAGGAAGGCTTCCAGCTCTTCGTCCGAAAGCCCGGGACCTACTACGCCCTTCGGGTCCCGTGGCAGACACGTCCCGTCTTCGGCGTAGTCGAACATAAACGGTATGATCTCGCCGTGTCCGCTTTGCTCGATTACCTTGAACACGGATTGGCCCTCGGAGAGCGCGTGTGCGCAGATGTAGATCAGTTGAGCCACGCCGCCGGATAGGCCTTGTTGTTTGCGGGCGTCGGCGCCGAGGCCGGCAAGAGCGTTGGTGCCGACTTGGCCCCCGTATGAGTGCATGAGGACGACTAGAGAGCGGCCTTCATCGGCCAGTCTGGTGACGAGTTGGCGGATGGCTGCCGTGTCTGTATAGAGATCTGCGGTTGGAGGTCGGGCACCGTTCATGGTTGTGAGCTGGGGGATGTGGACTGGCAGGCCTAGTTGAGATTCAAGGATCGTGCGGAACTTGGCATAGGATTCTGGGTAGTGCCAGGCGCCTCCGATGAGGACGATCTCGGGCTTTGAGGCGGACATGATTGAAAGAGAGAACTGGAAGGAATGGTTGCTTGGGTCTGATTAGGAACTTGAAATGAAGAGTATGTGAGAATGGACAGAGACGTTATGGGGTAGTAGATGCTTCTTAAATATAGGCTAAAAGGTGGGGGCCCTTTCAGAAACCTAATTCAGGTACTAAGGGGTATCACAGAATGTAGATAGTTTTATTACCAAAAAGTTTGAATTGTCTTACATGTTTATAACCCGAGGTATGAGGTACCTGTAGTACTACCTTGGCGGTGTGAAAGAGAATGACTACTGTATTCGCGAGAGGGAAATATATGGTCTCCTTGGAATATGAATAAAAGCCTCAGCTCAGACTTTACTACCCTCTAGCCGGTCACCTCATGTGCAGGTATGTATAGTGATCATCAATTGACGATATTCTTGAAGCCCAATTAGTTACCATGATAGTATATCTCAGAACAATCACAGGTGAAGATACTCAGTTCAAGTGCTGGTTTAAATCGATCAGTGTCCAAGAATTATATCCACAAGTAAGCTTCAAAATACATGTAAAACGTATAGACCAACATTTAAAGTGGCCTTGAACTGCAGTAAACAGGCGGTTATGATTATTGTTATTTTTCTTCTTTTTCAAAGTCAGAGGTCGGGAGGCAAGGAAAACCTTGGGGATATCTTGAATATGCATATGTACAAAGAGTTTCGCTGCGAAAAAGGTAACTAATCAAAAACACCTGTACCCAAACCATGAAACAATAAACAGTATTTGAATGTAGACTGGAATGTTTAAATCTTCCAGCTGTATAACCTTGCGGTTGCTCCCTTGATTGGCATGTCAAACAACTTGATGAGCAATTGAAGGTGACCTTTGTGATGCTTCGTCCCATTTCACATTCACATCTGTCTGCACACGTACCGAGCCCAGATCGTTCATTGCGTATTCCGAGGCATGGTTCTTGTCTGTGGGCTGCCGCTCCAGTTGGGACCCTTTCGCATATAGCGTAGAACCGCCATAACTCGAGGAGCCGCCGGTTAGTGGCTTTCCATCGACATATTCGGAGCCATAAGTTCGAGAGTAAGTTGAGAACCTTTGGCGGAAGTGGCGATAAAGACTTGGATATGTTGCGAGACAGGCGCAGATGATGCTCAAGTTCATTTCCACCACTTGCCAATTCCCGGCGGTGACTTGAGTAGCTTCGAGGAGTCAGCTATGGAAAATCAATGCCCGTGTCAAACGCTTCAACATACCTGTGGGGTTCGTTAAGTCGACTTTCTGAAGATAAATGAGACGGAAAATGCTCCCGATACACACTCTGGATATTGTTAGTGTCGTTCTTGCAATTAAGATTGTATTCGGAACATACACTCCTCCAAGGCAGAAGACTGCAGACAGAAGAATTCTTTGTTTCCAGCCCATTTTAAGCTTCCAAACAAGTGGTTGCGGCAGACAAAGGATGATAAAGTCTAGCAAAACATTGATAATCCCTGTGGCAAGCCAAAATTGCTTGATCTGGATGGTAGTGTAGGGCATCCATACTTTCCATTGTGCCTCCACTGGGCTAAAGGAAAAGATCAAACCGAACTCATTGGACGCAAAGAAGCCGAAGACTAGAAAGCCCACAATCCACGAGGCGATGCGAAATGGCTTTCGAATTTGGAAGATGCGTTGGTAAAATAGAAGGATGGAGACCTTTGAAAGTGTGACGCTCCCGACATACATCATGTTGAAGCCAAGAACAAGCTAATCCAAGCGACTGATATTAATGGCATTGAACATCTTTATGGGGCACAAGGGCCCCTGCAAACTGGACAATTACGGAGATGAGGGACTTACTTTCATATATTTTTCCAATGTTGCCATACTGTAGAACCAAATATCATATCCACCATGGGCGACTGTGGCTGCTACAATGATGCAGATAAAGCTCCCGTATGCTAATATCAGCGCACCAAAGCAAGTCCAGTCATCCCACTTCACTGAAAGGGTCAGGAGTCGAGAGGTAAACCGTAAAAAGACCGCAACTGTTGAAAGGAAAGTGAACACTGTTGTAACGCTCACAAAGACCGCCTCGTCATTGTGAATCTTGTCGGTCATCAAATCTTTAGATGAAAACATTGTGAAAGTTGGCTGTTGTCTACTCAAGGCACAAAAGAAGAAAAGAAGAAAAACAGGGGATCAAGACATACATAGAATATAAAGCCCCAAACAGAATCTTGCGCCTGCACCGTAAGTGATGGGGTCCAAACCTACCTAGAAGGTTCGGTAGTTCGCTTCACGTGGGGGACAAGGGGGCCTGTTGGTCTTTGCGCACCTGCAGATGAGGGGAATTCGATGCTGCAGTAAGACGGGTGGGGGCCAACATTTCATGCGCAAAGAGTTTCTTGGGTCAATAAGCAGTCTGCACTTATCAGACTGAAGCTTTATGGTTCATGCATGTTCATGGATTTTTCTCTCCAGAGCCCTACTCCCAGCATCATGACATGTATATAACAATGCAATCTGGATGGCTTGAAGAACTAACAGATAGCGCAAGAAACATTTTAAGTTAATAAGTAGCATTCTTAATGAGACAAGACTAGCCTCAAGTCTTCACTGATGAGCCTAAGTAATGGTTTTTGACACATCGATGATCGCTTGTGCTAGTTTATTAACCTCACGAGGCTGAGTCGGCGGGTTATGTGCGGCTGAGTGCTGCAAGTTTACACGAGTCGAAGCGTCACACATTTCCACCACTAGCCGACTTTCGCCTGGATACTCCATGTCTTCGGGGCTCCAACAATGGATGGTAGGGATCTTCATGGGGGCGGGAACTTGGGTTGGGTCCAAAAATTCCAATTTTCCTGCCTGGAGTGCATCCCAGTCACACGGCAAACAACTGCAAATCAAGACCGCGAATTTGAATGGCGACTCCGCAAACCCAAGCTTGTTCCTGTTTAATAGGAACGTTACTGCTAGCGTAGCCCCCAAGGAGAACCCCATCACGGCATCAAATGGCCCATTCTCAGCCACATAGTCGGCAAGATCTTCCACGGCTGACAGGGCTCCTGCTGGTGTTCCATCAAAATAAGAATAGCAAACTTCATCTCGCCCAAAGACCTCTGCAATTCCACGAGCCGCTGGCCATGGATGTTCTCCACCGATGAATTCGAAGTCGAATGCGTGGCCTAGTTGGTATCGCAATGCCGCTATATCACGTTACATTGAGCGGCTCTTTTTCAAATGTTGATGACTGAAGGTAGCCTTACCGGTTTGAGCCTCGAATATCTTCACTACAACCTTAGTATGCATGTCAAGTCACAGATTGAAGGGGTTTGGATTAAAATCACAGAGCCTAGACGTCATTACATACCTCGCAGTTTGTCCCAATTCCATGCAGGCAGAGAACTCTCAGTTTTTGGCCGTTAGGCCTTTGTGCAATCTCACTCATTTTCAAATGTTTGCGTTGTAGTTAGATCATATGCGGGCCTTGCTATACTCAAATGTGGTTAGGGAAAAGAAGAATGTCAAGGCCACATGTGCATACCGAGTACAAGAGACCTCGGGAGAAGGCAGGAACAATAGACGCACCTGTGAGCCCGTGCACAAGTACATTGCAATGTTTCTGAGAAATCTTGAATAATCGAATAGGATCTTTAGCCAATCTTAAGCCGCGTTGTGAAAAACTGACCAAGAGCCACCGTTGACTTGAAATCCTGGTAGCTCAGTGGGGCGTTTACCCACTGAGCTAAGAAAACGGACCGACTGAGTACTTATGGAGTACTTACAGGCCCGTAATAAAGACAATCACTTCTCTCATTTAATCCTGTACGCGCAGAAGGTGGACTGATTAGACTGATAACTTACTATCTTAGGTGCTATCTCCGTGCCATGAGAAGTTTGTTCATTCCATACACTTGTCTAAGGCTAGGAGCATCGTGCCGGGTTAGTAAAACATGGTGGCGAGGTTGGGGCCAGATAGTAAAGTAGCTAATGCACTCCTTTACCGTTCGGTCTGTACTCCGGTGTACGGAGTAGTATTCCGTAGCCCTCCGTAGGATGCATGTTGCATTCTCGACTGATATAGACCCACAGACAGATTGCCTTTATATTGGTTACTGGTGAACGTCCCCTCTTATACCCGGGCGCCCCGAACCTTCTGCCATGAATTTCATTATTAAATATTACGCGTAGAGCGACTGCGGTGTATAGGTAAAAAGGAGTACCTTACTCCGTGGAGGTATCTCAAACGTATTAACGCTAATATGGTCCCCACCTGGATGGCGGAGGCCAAGTAATTAAACAATACTTACTGCCACGGACCAACCCCACGATAGTATAATGTTTTTGTACCCGTGCCGCAGATGGGGCGGGAAGCTAGTGCTGGTACCTACACCGTATGGGGCTGTCATGTTGGTAGGAACCCCTTGTATACGGTCCACACATGCTCAGCACTCCGGAGTACGGAGTACATCGGTTACATCGACATGGCTTGGTGGAATTTTGTGTTGAACCGTGAGAACCAACAGGGATCTAGTAAACAGCATCCACTTAATCAATGATTTATCCCTTTTTATTTGCTAAATAGAGCAGGGGTTCCCCCTGGAAGAAAAAAATACTCAGCAACTAGCACTCCAACATTAAATATTTGACCTTTTGAGGAAAAGTCGCAATTTCTCAATTTCCCAACTCTTGAGGCTATACTCCGCCATGCCCCTTCTGTACGATGAGACGTCAAGTCCAGGTCCCTCTGGGCCAACTGATACGGAAAGCGGACAAGATCTAGCCATTGTGGGGTTTTCTTTTGAATTCCCCGAAGAAGCGACATCTAGTGAACGGTTCTGGCAGATGATTTGCGAGGGAAGATGTGCCAGTGCAGACTTTCCAGAAGACCGCCTGAATATTGATAGCTTTTATCACCCCGATGAATCACGCGAAAGCACGGTTAGTATCTTTGCAGAGTGTTCACTTGGGATTGAAGGCTCACCTAGATATAATTGGTTTAGTTCCCAGTTCGTAAAGCACATTTCGTCAAAGAGGATCTTGGGACATTTGACGCACCCTTCTTTTCCATCACTCCTGGCGAGGTATCTTGTATGGACCCACAGCATCGTCGGTTGCTTGAAACAGCATATCATGCTTTGGAAGATGGTATGCTCTATTATGAATCTTGCATATCAACACGAACCTTGAATTAACCACTGGCCGTAGCTGGCGTTTCGATACAAAAATGCACAGGATCCGATACTTCGGTTTACACCGGATGTTTCGCAAATGACTACAGCAGCCTTGTACAGCAGGACATGCAGGAAAAAGAGCAAAGACACACCGCGTGTGGCATTGCAGCAACAATGCTGGCCAATCGACTGAGTTGGTTCTTTAACTTCAAAGGCACGTCGATGAACATAGACACTGCATGCTCAAGTAGCCTCGTGGCCCTTCATTTGGCATGTCAGGATCTTCTTACAGGGACCTGCTCTATGGTATGAATGCGATATACAGTTCCGCTACTTCCTTCACATGGCTAACCTCTGCCGAAGAGTGTCGTCGGTGGCACAAACTTAATCTACCATCCCAATTTCATGAAAATGATATCTCAGTCTGGCTTACTCTCCCCTGGTGGTAGATGCTGGAGCTTTGACGAGCGCGGAGATGGATATGCTCGCGGTGAAGGCACGGGTGTTCTGGTAATCAAACGTGTCGAAGATGCCATCCGTGATGGCGATACCATTCGTGCAGTTATTCGCAATACCGGAACCAATCAAGATGGAAAGACGCCCGCAATTACCCAGCCAAGTATGGACTCTCAGTTTGCTTTGATCAAACGAACGTATCAACTGGCCAAGCTTGATATGGAACCGACTCGCTTCTTTGAAGCGCATGGAACAGGAACTGCCGTTGGAGACCCGATAGAAGCCAATGCGATTGGCAATGCCTTTCGCAACTGTCGCTCGACATCAGATCCACTTTATATTGGAGCTGTTAAGGCTAATGTGGGCCATCTGGAGGGTGCAAGTGGAGTGGCAGGTCTCATAAAGGCACTCCTTGTTCTCGAACATGGTGTCATTCCTCCGATTGCCGGCTTGGAAACGTTGAATCCTCGCATCAATGCAGATCAATTAGGCTTACATGTAAGGCTCTTCTCTTTTTTTATTTCATTTTCCCGAATACACACATACAGTTCCTCGTTACTATATGTGCATATGTCCTTCTGTTGGTGGCCTCCCCGATTGGGAAGGTGTCCCATCGAGAGATGTCACCAGGTCTTTTCTCTCTCCGTTCTTCTTCTCCTCCTCATGCTCTGTTCCCAGTCCTTTATTTGTCCTTTTCTGTTTTTACTCTCTCACAACTTACCTCGATCCTGTCATCTCGACTCTCGAAAATATGTTCCTAACGTCTGCTAGTTCCCCAAAAAAGCGACTCCCTGGCCAACAGACGGCCTTCGACGAGCATGTGTAAGTGATAATCCAAGATTATCTGTCGAACCTATCCGAACACCAGGTTAACGATTATTAATCAGGTGAATTCATTTGGGTTTGGCGGCACGAATGCAATTGCCATTCTGGATGACGCCTATCATTATCTCAGTTCACGCGGCCTCCATGGCTACACCCGAACTCGTGTTTCTCCGCCCAGTGTGGATTCGATCGCCTTGACGAACTACATGTTCGCACCTGACTCCATGGATATCGATGGAAGCAACTCCGAAGACGTTTCATGGGATAAGTTGGAAGACATGAGCAAATCACCAAAGCTTCTTGTACTCTCGGCCGCGGGGCAAACGGTTTGTCAGAACGTCACGTCGCAGTATCGAGAATACATTGAAAGTAATCCACACGAGGTTGCCAACTTAGCTTACACGCTTGCGGAAAGAAGAACTCTCTTTCCGTGGAGGTCATTCCTCATTGTTGACCGATGTGGCACAAACCTCCATGAAGATTCCGGACTGATTCCAGTACGAGCACGGAGCGATGCCCGAGTTGCATTTGTCTTCACTGGACAAGGTGCTCAATATGTGGGAATGGGCCGTGAGCTTTCATGTTATCCTGTTTTCCAAGATTCCTTGCAAACTCTCCAATGCTGTCTAGAAGCCCTGGGAGCTTCATGGTCTCTTCATAGATTCCTGGAAGCTCAAGAGAGCTCTGTCTCAATTGACGAGCCACAATACAGTCAGCCATTGACAACCTGTCTTCAAATCGCATTGGTTGATCTTATCAAAAGCTTTGGAATCTCACCTACCATTGTCGTTGGACACTCATCAGGGGAGATTGCTGCCGCATATGCAGCTGGCAGCTTGTCCAGGGCCTCTGCTGTGAAGATCGCATACTACAGAGGCCTATTATCATCCAACCTGGCGGATAGAAGGAAGAAACTTTCTATGATGGCCGTTGGGTTGTCGGCTGGTGACACAGCTTCCTATCTTGGTCGCTTAAAAGAGTACATCGGCGATTTGAAAGTATCGATTGGCTGTGTCAATAGCCCCCGAAGTGTGACTCTAACCGGCGATGTAGAGCAGTTAGAGATCTTGCAGAAGTGGTTTGATGAGAACTCAATCTTCGCTCGCAGACTCCGCGTCCCAATTGCATACCACTCTTCTGCCATGGACGAACTTTCACATGAATATCGAGAGGCCATGAATAAACTCGCGTCAGGAGAGAATGTCAAACACATTCCCATGATTTCATCAGTGACGCAGGATGTTGTGACCCCCAGATCTCTATGCCATGCCGACTACTGGATCCAGAATCTTACATCGCCTGTTGAATTTCAAGGAGCATTGGCCAAAGTCCTTGCCCAGGCTGGCAAAAGCAAAGGCCCGCGCAAGCAGCTCGGTAAATCGCGCTCAATTGATCTTTCCGTTTCTCATATCCTTGAGATTGGTCCTCATGGCGCTCTCCGAGGGCCTATTAATGACATTTTGCGAGAATCCTCAAGCACAGAAAAGCCCTCATACATTCAAACACTTGACCGCAAGAGTCGTGCTGATCAATCTTTGCTTGTTGCCATCGGAAAGCTTCACTGTGCCGGATTCCCGGTGGACCTTCACGCAGTGAACTCTGTCGACAAAAGTCCTAAAGCCATACCGCACAGTCTGCCGCCATATCCGTTCGACCATACTCGATCATATTGGAATGAAGGGCGTATTAGCAAGGGTACTCGATTTCGAGACATACCCCGCCATGACCTGTTGGGAACAAAGGTTATTGACTGGAACCCGGAAGTCGCGCAATGGCGAAACACCATTCGCTTGAATGAAGCCCCATGGCTTCGCGATCATAAAGTTGATAATCAAATCGCCTTTCCCGCCGCAGGAATGATGGCGATGGCTATAGAGGCGTTCCGTCAAATCCACGCCTCAGGCCTGATTTCTATTCACATGAAAGATGTCGAGTTCTCACGTGCTTTGATATTCGGTGGCAACACAAATACAATCGAAACTTCGCTTGTTCTGTCCAAAATAGAGACCAACTCTGATGGATCGAGTTGGTCGCACTTCAGACTGTTTCAGATCGAGAACGACGCCCATGCGGAATGCTGCTCTGGATTCATCCGAGGAGAATTTGACCAGAGCAACATGAGTGCAGACGTCTCTTTCACTCCCGCAGGGGATCTTCAAGAATGGGCCAAGGATATTGGAATTGCGTGCGGTGCTTCTCAAGATCCATACACTCTGATAGATAAAACTGCAATGCAATACGGTCACTCCTTCCGAGTTCTGGAAGACATGCAGACTGTACCCCAGAGACAGGTCGTTGTCAATATCAGAACGGACAATTGGAAGGCCAGCCAAAAGAGTGACCCACGGAACCAGCAGTTCACTTTCCACCCATGCACTTTGGATGGTTTGGCTCAAATGCTCCTTCTCGCTGTGTTTTCTGTAAAAGATCACATGTTGGGCTTGGTTCCAAAGCGCGTGTCTAGTGTCTGGATTGACTGTCGCAACAAGGTTCAAAGCGAGAAGCAGCTTCGTGGCATTGCCAAATGTGTTCATGTTGGGCATCGTTCTGCGATTACAAACATCATGGCTACGGCCTCGAATTTGAAACCCGTTGTCTCTTTTGAAGGGGTGGAGTCTTCATTCATTGAGTTTGGTGGGCAAAGTGAAGCGGGATCTCGTCTTTTGTGTACTCGATTGAGATGGAAACCAGACATGGAACTGATGGATCCCAGCCAGGCTATGGAAGAGATTAATCGTGACAGACCAAAAGAACCAGCAAGTGTTCTGTCTCATCACGATGATCTAGTGCTTGCCATTCTTTGCTTCGTGGAAGAAGCCATTCAGCATTTGGAAGAGCACCCATCGGCTCAGGTCCCAGAGTACCTCATTCGTTATACAATGTGGATGAAGTATCAGCAATCCCTTCCGCAGAACCAAACTCTCCGTCTCGCAAGCAAGCAGCTTCTCGGCTCGCCAACAGCACGAAAGCAGCTTATTGCTAAGGTGGAAGATACTGGAGTCGAGGGTCGGTTTCTTATGCATGTCGGGCGCAATTTGCTCTCAGTATTGACTGGAGATGCCGACCCATTGGATGTTGTATTCCGAAGAGAGCTCGCTGACCCCTACTCTGAGCGAATGCTTGCAAATCCCTACTATACCCATCCCGCTTCTGTTTTGATTGACCACCTCTGTTTCAAAAACCCATCTATGCGCATTCTCGAAATTGGAGCCGGGTTTGGTGGTCAAACCTCGCGCGCACTGGAGGCAATATGCTCAGATGGCATGAAACGGTGCGATCGTTATGTTTACACAGATATTTCACCAGCTTTCTTTGCGAAGGCTAAGGAAAAGTTCCAGGACTATGCAGACATTTTGGAGTACAAAGTCTGTGATATCTCCAAGGACCCAGTATCGCAATCATTCCAACCAGAGAGTTATGACCTTATTCTTGCTGCGAATGTTTTACACGCAACAGACGATATCGGTGCTTCCCTCCGAAACATCCGCACACTCCTCAAGCCCGGAGGAAAGCTTCTAGTCGATGACATTACCGAGCCTGAGGTTTTAAGTGTTGGATTCGCGTTCGGGTTACTTAAAGGTTGGTGGAGCCCATTGGACCATGAGCCGCGCTCAGCCCATAGTCCTTGCTTGCGAGCAGCCGAATGGAACGACAGACTGCAAAACAGCGGATTCTCTGGCGTTGACCTCGATATACCTGGCCAAGAACATGAAAAGTGTCGCTGGAGTAGCCTTCTGGTTTCCACCGCGATATCAGTAGAAAATGGAGAGGCACGTCCAGAAAACGACCTTTATGTTGTGAGGAATCCGTCATCGTCATACCAGAAGGATATTGCAAAGGTCATTGCAAGCAATCGGCCTACATCAGTATTTGCCCTTGACGAGATTTCTAACATTCATATTCCATCGTCTACGCATGTGGTATTCCTTGTTGAGCTACGAGAGCTTTTCCTTGAGGGCATATCGGAGACGGACTTTGACCTCCTACGTGCAGTCCTCCTGAAAGCTCAAAACGCTATTTGGATCACGGAGTCTACAGTAAAGTCACAGAGCCCTGGACTCGGTCTTGTCGACGGACTCAGTCGCGTCTTTTCTTCCGAAGACAGCTCTCGAAGATTTGTCACTCTAGCACTGGACGGATCGGAGACACAAGAGCAGTTCTTGGGCTTGTTGTCGAGAGTGACTCTCAGTATTCAGAATGACCCCTTAGAGGCAATGGAAACGGCATACTACTCCAACAAAGGCATACTTCAAATACCTCGCGTGTCTGAGAATGATCTCATGAATGATCAAGTATCGTCGATGCTAGCGCCCCATGTGCAAGATGAGCGGCAGGTTAGTCCCGATCTGCAGGCTTCGCTTCATATGGGTAGCCCTGGTGCTTTCCAGACATTAGAGTTTGTGGAGGATGATCCCGAGTCTCTCACACCTCATGAGAATCAGGTCGTGGTGAATGTCCACGCTATTGGATTGACAAGGCAAGATCATCTTTCTGCAATGGGTGGGATCGACCGATGGGCGATGGGCACCGAGTGTGCTGGTGTTGTGCAAAAGACCGGTACCAACACTTCATACCAGCCAGGTGATCGTGTTTGTGTTATTGGAGATGGCTTGGCTCGCACTTCAGTCTGTGTTAACGACGACGCAGTTGCTCCCATATCACCTGGAATGAGCTTTTCAGAGGCTGCTTCACTTCCAACCTCTCTTTGGCTAGCCTTCTACTCGCTGCATAAACTTGCAAGCCTGGAAGAAGGAGAATGGGTGCTAATCCACCAAGCAACGAGCAGTGTTGGCCAAGTTCTGATTCAAATGTCGATGAAACGAGGCGCGCATGTTCTTGCTACTGTCAGTTCGGCTGACAAGGGACAGCTTTTGTGCGACACGTTTGGTCTCTCGCCAGACAGGGTATTTGTTTCCGGTGATACATCTATATGCCAAAGAGTTCAATCAGTCACCCACAGATCAGGGATCGACGTTGTGGTTGGTTCATTGACCGATTGGGGTGGTCCAGATCTATCTGGTTGTTTGGCGGCATATGCCCGCATCATTGACATCGGAATCAGCAGCAGCGCCCCTAACCTTTGGAAACCTAAGCAACGGGCCATCAATATCTCTCGGGCTTCTGTTAACCTGGTTGAATTGCTTCAACACAAGCCAGCTATTGTCTATCGGGCATTCCAGCAGGCTATGAAGTTATGGTTTGAGAGCCATACTACCATGAAGCCATTGGTCTTACATGTCTTTTCCGCAGACGAGATTGAGTCTGCGTTCCGTCAAATGCAAGACAAGAAGCTTATTGGAAAGAGTATTATTGAGCTAAAGCAAGGGACGAATATCAAGGTAAGACAAGAATCTCTCTACCTTATTCTAATGTCTAATATACCCCAGGTGAAAACCCGCACAAGGCCGAACTATCAGTTCTCCAGTCGCTCTACCTATGTGATATCTGGTGGACTTGGAGGACTTGGACGTACCTTGGCACGTTGGATGGTCAGCAGAGGAGCTCGCTATCTGATTCTTCTTTCTCGCTCGGGGCCTAGGAATCCTGAAGCACACCAGCTGATTCATGAATTGGAAGAGCAAGGCGCTACCGTGGCAACGCCCCAAGTCGATGTTGGAAACCTCTCCAAGTTGAAACAAGTCTTGGCTGAATTGTCAAGTTCGATGCCACCAATCCGTGGATGTATCCAAGGGACTATGGTATTGCGAGTGAGTCTTAATTCCCCGGTATTAACCCCTGGGCCAGATATTGATAAGGCTTCATAGGACAAACTTTTCCAAAATATGACGTATGAAGACTGGAAGACCAGCATTGCTGCAAAGGCGGACGTCTCATGGAATCTTCACTTGACAATGCCGACTGACCTAGATTTCTTCATTCTTATATCCTCTGTCAGTGGCGTGATTGGCAACAGAGGGCAAGCCAATTATGCAGCCGGAAATACATTCCAAGATGCCCTTGCACATTACCGGATCTCACAGGGTCTGAAGGCTGTCACGATTGACATGGGTGTGATGGTCAACGATGGTATCGCTGCAGAGAACAATACTCTTCTGAATTCTCTGCGACGATTCGGGCACTTGATGGAGATCACCCAGGAGGAGGTCCTCGCCTTGTTTGATTATTACTGCAATCCGCAGCTTCCATTGCTTTCTCATGATTACGCTCAACCCGTGATAGGTCTTGAAATGCCGTCTGTCATGGCCGCCAAAGGCGTGGACCTCCACCATTCGATCCGACGCCCCATGTTCCGTCATCTCTTCCGAATGGGCCTTGATAGCAACTCGTCGGTGGTCAATACTGGCGCTGAAAATGGATCAATCGATCGCCCTGCTGCGCTTAAGTCCGCATCAGCCGAGGACGCTGTGTCTATGATCACCGAATGGATTGTCCTTCAGGTTGCCCATATCTTAGGGATGTCTGAGACGGATATCGAAACTGATAGGCCCCTTCATGCCCATGGGATTGACTCGCTCGTCGCAGTCGATCTGAAGAATTGGTTCCTGAACGAACTTGGCGCGAAGGTCACCGTGTTTGATATCATGGGTAACACTGCGATCAAAGAGATCAGCGTCATGGTGGCCGAGCAGAGTCGCTTCCGTCAGTAGTTAGATGTATAGTGTCACTCTCAAGCGTTAGAAATGCAGGAAACTTTTTTATAATTCAATGATGATAAGAACGATCAACGCCCAACATGCAATATCTAATAATAATGACTAAATCGCTAAATGAATTTCGTTAGATAGATAGTTCCGCCAACAGGGAAGAAAGGAGAAGAGCAGTTCCTCTACATCGTCGAGACGAGTGTGCTTGCTTCTGATAACTAGCGTCTTCATCTCTGTGAGTTCTCGACATATAGCCGTTTTCCATGCGATTAACGGACAGGAGTAACTAATCGGAGGGAATTATTTTGGCACTTGTGCCAGACACTCCGGCAATAATCAAGGCTCACCGAGTAGGCCCTGAGCGCTCACTGAGCGGTGATCTGTAATGTAGAATACTTACTGAGTAGTTAGGCCTCTGAGTACCCTTAGCTCTTTATCTCTAAAAAAATCAAGTTCGTATAGTAACATATATGTATATATAGATAGATAGTTCTCCAAATCTTCATTTACTCCACTCCAAAAGAATAGACACGAAAAAAGACAGACGCAACAACGATAACAAAAAAATAAAGGATAACACAAAACCAATTAAACTAATAGCTTCAACAAATCCGGGGGGGGGTATTCGGTTTTTCAGAAAAGATTCACTTAGACTTAGTAGACGCTTTTTTTTTAAAGGAATCGTCACATATATCTATCGGGTCAATATTTCAGGCAAGAGGCGCGGTCAAGAACTGGCACTTTAGTAATTCATCCGCGCTCGGTCGCTGCTCGTAGTCAACTTGGAAGGTCATGTCCAAGAAGGCCACGGCGTCTTCGCTGGCCATCTCCGGAGCGGGAGGTCTCGCTTTGTTGCTTCCGATGGCGAAAATGGCTTGTAGTTGACTACAGTCCGGGAAGGGGTGGGCGCCGATGAACATCTCCACCACAAGACAACCCAGAGACCAGATGTCAGCCTTCTTAGTGTGGGCTGTCTGTCGAACAACTTCCGGAGCCATCCAATAGACACTGCCCTGCAACGAGGGACGATGCAAGTGGCCGGCTCCCGTGCCACTGGCTCGAGATCCCAGAACCGTCGAAGCCTCCACTCGCTTGGAGATACCGAAATCAGAGATCTTGATGCCGCCCTTGTTATCCACGAGAATGTTGGCACCCTTGATGTCACGATGGATGATATCTTGGCTGTGGAGGTAGGAAAGTCCCGACAGGATTTGCCGGACAAAGTTCTTGATCAAGGGCTCCTGGAACGTGTTGTATTGTTTCAGCATCGTGGCAATGGAGCCTCCTGGAACATACTCCAAGAAAATGTTCAGATATTGGTCGTCGGCCGAGGTGCCCAAGTACTGCACAATATTGGGATGATGCATCCCCTGGAGGAGTTCGATTTCATGCTTGAGTGCGGTGACCATGCTATTTTTCCGTTTGTCGAACTCGGTACCCTTGGTTGCTGATGGGATTTCCACTTGCTTGACCGCCATCAGCTCTCCGGTGATAGAGTGCAGAGCCAGGAACACGCTGCCAAACGATCCTTCACCGATCAGGGAACCCTTCATCCAATTCTTCGGGGCGAAATTGTTTCCGGCAAGGAAGTCATTGAGGCCGTCATCCTCTTCTTCCCCGTCGTCAGCCACGAGCACACTGAGTCGTTCATTGAACGAGCCTCCATCGGTAGCGGCCACGCTCGCATTCTCATCCAGCAAACTTTGGCGAGAATTGCTGGGATCATCAGAGCCACTGTCGAATGAAACGTACGATTTGCGATTCGGCTCGATGGGAGATTCCTCCTGAAGCGGTTGAAGGGAACTCGATGCGATAGAGTCCCGATAAGCGGTTTGGGGAAGGCTAAACTTCGACACGGAGAGCGGCCTCGACGCCCGGGTAGGCTGCGCCCCGGGGTTAAGCCAAGTATCAGCAATGCTGGGAATCGGGGGTGCGTCCCTCAAACTCGATGCGTAGCTTGTATTACTGACAACGCTCATCCGACTTGCTGCTCGACTCAACCGTTGAGATCTGCGCACGGACATCCGCATCGTCTTCTCGATGTCTTCGCGATGATGGCTGGGGAAATACGAGGTGATCTCATGGATGATCATCTCGCTAGGCGGCCGAGCACCGAAGAATGACCGCAGCTTGGACACGGGGTGACGCTCCGCGTTCAAGAGTTGTAGCTCTGGGTCGCTTGGGTTCGCGTGGTGACGAGTCGACACGGGCGACATGGGCTGCTTGATATTATGCCAGGATTCGCCGGTGAGTTGTTGGATCTTAAGCTGGTTACGCATGTTTGAGCTGTTCAAGGCGTTGAGGTGTGTTAACTGGCTTTCATCCATGGCAAGCTGGGACGCGCGACGAAGCTCATCGGTATCAGGTTCTCCGGCATGGATTTTTCGTAGAATGAGTCGACTTCGCTCGGATCTGTGCGCGCCCTCACATATCTCCATGAGTTCATGATCCCCGAGTCTTCGACAATTAGACGGGTTCGGTTCCAGGCCGTCCAGGACATAGAAGCAATAGTTCCGATATTGGTGTTCAGGGAGCTGCAGTTTCTTCAGAACGCAAAGGATGACCTCATCTGCAGTTTTGCAGTGCTTAATATTCAAGACCTTGGTCTGTCCCCCTGTGTAGATGACGCGGATGACTGGCGAGTTTGTGGGCAGAATACCCATCAAGCCGTCCAGACTCGGATTCTGTCGCAAATGCGAGGCACTCTTATGAATATTTCCCTCGCCGGGGGTTCCTGGATTGCGTCCGGAGGTCGAACCGCCCGACGACGGGTGGCTGAAATAGCCCTGACCTTGGTCTTTCCGACCAGCGTCCATCGGGCTGCCGGCATACTTTTGAGCTCGCAGTGGAGACCCTGGACGAGACGACGGTCTGCCAAAGGAGTGACCATGGAGACCAGTATCGGCGGTTCGAGATAATCGGCGATTGTTCAAGGTCTGTTGTCGAAGGGACGGGCGAGAAGAATCGTGGGTAGATGCGTAAGTAGTCGCTTCCAGGGAGGCCAATTGATTCTGCGTCGGGTTAATGAAGGTGTCGAGAAAAGGAGATAAGCAGAGTACGAACCAGGTTTCGTTGCTTGCGATTAGCAACCGACTTGGTGCGAAGCTGTTTAATAGCAACGAAGATCCGAACTCGGTCGCCAATTTTCTTCACGCCCATTTCTTGAAGAATCTTCTGGTCACATTCGATCAGGTTGTTGCCATTGAAGTTGTTTGCTATAGCCTGTCAGTTCCCACCCACTGTATGCAATCGGCAAAAATGGTGCAGCCCGGCGTACCTCTGAACAAAGGTTCGTATTGGCCGCAATTTATGCTGTGCAGCCAGGCAACCACCTGTTTCTCGTCCCAGGACCTAGCGAAATTGTTATTGAAACAAATCGCCTCCGCGATGATTCGCGCAGGACTCACCGAACAGCATCAAGACCGTCCTGTCCGCCTGTAAACTCCGACTCCGTGGGGCTTGTGTACAACGTTCCATCCTGGGGGTTGGAGAAGACGGCAGATTTCTGTGATCCGGTATGGTATGACGTTGTCGGGGTTTGGGTCGTCGGCACACCCAACGGGGTATACGAGGGTTTTGACGCCAGCATGTTCGTCCGCCTTGGTTATTTCTCGACAGTCCGAATGATAATCCAATCCTGTAATCAAGTGATCACTTGCGCTTATTCACCGGCGACGATAGTGGTTCGTTCGAAGGGTATTGAAAATCGAGAACTCTCGACACAGATGCTGGATGGGCTAATGCATGATCCGAAAGGGTGCTAGTATTCTAAATATCCATTAGCTCCATGATCTTCGGAGGAGGGGCCATTTGTTTGCAGATGGAATTTAAACGGATGGGGTAAAGGGGGGGCCGATAAATAAGGTGAGGTGGGTGAAACAGAGACAGAAAGAAGAAAATGAAATTGAGCGAAGACTGAGAGAACAAGGAGGGGGCGATACGAGAGCTAGATAGAATGAGAGCAAGGATCGAGAGCATACCGATCAACCGGTGCTGAACACTGCAGCGAAGTAAAGGTGACGGTGATCAGGCACTTGCACTTGCAGTCCAGAGCCTCCGGGTTCGTTGCGGATCCGAGGCTCCCTCTTGTTCGGGCCTTGATGGGGCTTGATCGGATGTTATCAGAGATAGCACATCCACCGGTGAGCAGAATATCGGAGGCGAGGGAGGAAGGGAATAAGCAGGGTCGGCGCTCTCGAGGGCCGATGAACAAACAACGAAGGCACCTTGGTGGATGGCGAGGAACGAAAAGGAGAGGAGCAAGAGGGAGAAAGAGAAAAAGAGGGAGAACGACTCAAGAGGCGAGATCAGAAGGGAAAAAAAAAAAATAGCAAAAGACCACCCCCCCACGATAACCTCCAGGTCCAAGTCGAGTTGTCCGTGAGATTCTCGCTATCTGGGCCGATCGGATGGAGACGATGGAAACGCGGATGATTTGTCAGGCACTTCGCATCTGAAACACGCGACTTCTTGGGCGGTGGACTCGCCCTCCGTTTGTTCCATGGTTCTCTTTCTTTCTTTCTTACTTCCTTTCCAGATGTCCTCCCTCGCCTGGCCGGGGTGTCCCGAACATCACCTATTCAGTACTCGGACAATATATTATCTCTTGAGTCTTCACGTCCGTGGTTTGGTTCGTTAGTGCTGGGTTACACCTTTACTCCGTACACTTGACACCTACATGGTCGGCCGGATATACAACCCATCTGAAACCTGCTGACGACGGCCGTCTCCATACTCAGGTCATTGGCTGCCGGTCCTGAGAAGCCCTCGGGATTTTGCATCGTTGGGGGTTGACAACTTGACACGACCCTGTCACCTCCATCTCGCACACGGAGTGCATACGGTATACGTGGTAGCCATAACCAGCCATGGCCGTCCCTCATGAAGGTCGCCCGGCTGAGCTGGACCTATAAAACGACTGATGGTGCGCGATCGGGCTCTCGTTAAGGCCGTTCAGTCTGCCTATCAGGACTGGCGAAAGCTAAAGATGCATATAAATAGTAAACGGCTCCGTATCCAGCATAAAACTGGAGCTTGGGCCATTTTCCGAGGAGAGTGGGTACGACTACTGGCTTTCGTATCCATCTGTTCCGTTCTTTGCTGGATGTTTACCCTATCTCAGTAAGTCTTGGATGGGAATAGGGGAACAGAGAAACAGGAGGAATTCTACGATACGATATTTCTTGACTCTTCCAGCGAGTCAGCTTGGGAAAAGGCGATTAGACTCGAAATCTGCTTCTTGGTGTAGACAACCCGCAAGTTACAACCCTCCAGCCGATTCATTGTTGACGCTTTTCCTGTGCTCGTTGTCTTTATAGTATTATTTGTAGTGCTCAAGGACTAGGTATGTCGAGAATACGATAGATGTAAGAAGATTAAAAAAAGAGACATATCAATAGAAGTATGTATGGGGTATGAGAGTACCTGAATAGGTGTAGGTTATACAGATATACAAATAGACGAAGGAGAACTGTTATTTTGATTATATTTGTAATATATGTCCAGGAATGATGTAAACTCCACGAACCCCTCTCCGCCACATGCGATGAGGAGAGGGAACTCCGCACTGGAGAGAGAGCGAGGGACGAGGGAGAGAGAAAGGAAGATGAAAGAAGGGCGGAAGACCACGTGACCGCCCCTCGCAACCTCAGGCCGACCAAAAAAAAAACCCCCCTCATTTGGTCTGCGCCGAAAAACCCCACAGTTTTTCTTTCCCCGCTCGTCTGCTCTCCCATTCCGCCCAGGACATGCTCCGATTCCATACCAATTCGCGATGGAGGACGAGAGAGCTGCCCCGGGAAAAGTGAGGAAAAAAGCCACTCCCGCTCATCGAAAGTCGCTGTCTTGTGAATACTGCAGCAGATCTTTCGCCCGCTTGGAACATCTCCAACGACATCTCCGCACCCGTTGAGTAACCCTGATGTTGGCCAGGTCGCCCGTCTGAGCCTGCGCTCTCCCCCTACCTGCCCCCCTTTCCCCCCAAGTCCCTTCCCCCTCTTCCCTGGGGGCAAACGGTACTAACTGTGGACGACAGACACCAAGGAGAAACCGTTCTCATGTGACATTTGCTCCAAATCTTTCGCGAGGAGGTAAGTGGTCCTGCGCATCGTAATCTGACCAGCCCGCACTAACATCGGGGGGTTCCTCTGCAGCGATCTGCTCGTACGACATGAGCGACTAGTTCATCCCGCAGAGGCGGCAGCCAATCGAGAACATCGCAGTCATGGCCATCCGGATGTGCCTCAAACCCCTTCGACCATAATCCCGCCCGCCCACCACGAATCGCGCATGCTAGAGCTGGCGGACGCCGTCCCGGTCCAGCCGCAGCCGGTAGCGCCCCCTCCGCCGGACGTGCAGGTCCAACCACCCCCAATCGTGGAGACAACTCACTTTAATCCTTCCTGGGGATACGACCTGAATCTGCTGTCCCATGCCGCTAGCCATGTGGCCCTGGAGGGCCAGCAGGAAAGCCTGGAGTCCATGCGGAAGTCCTCCCAGAACGTAGGCCCGCAGCCGCTGCCCAGTGTGCCCGAACGAGCGATCACCGATAATTATGGCGTTGAACCTTCCATCCTGGATCTCACGGACCTAGGGGATCCCGTGCAAGACTTTTCGGTGTTTCTGGAAAGCGTCGGTCTTTCCTCCGATTGGGACTCCGGCGTATTTTCAACGGTCGAAGACCCCATGTTGACGAACCTTCCGATGGATTCGAAACCAACCGTCCGCGACAATGCAAGACTCGGGCCCGATCTCATGAGCGATCCGCGAGGCGCTGCCGACGAACCGCCTTCCTTCTCTAACTTTGGTTCTCGGTTACCGTCCCTGCAGCCGGAGCCCCATGATGTCGACGAGCGCCTCGGGTTCGCCGATGACGGCCCTCGACCGGCCTGGGATATTACTAACGCGGACCGTCAAATGTTCATCACCAAGCTTGAGGAGTTCGCTTACATTCTCCCCAAGAACTTCGTTCCACCGTCGAGGCACGCCTTGTCTCGCTTCTTCGCTGGTTACATCAATGGGCTAAACGAGCATCTCCCTTTTATCCACGTCCCAACGCTCTCGGTGGCAAAGTGCTCCCCCGAGCTCACCCTGGCTCTAGCAGCCGCTGGGTCTCATTATCGCTTTGAAAACAACCGGGGGATCGATCTCTTCCATGCCGCCAAGGCCATCCTCCTGGAGCGCCTTCACAGACGGGATAGCAAGCAAGTGCAATACCCCACCTGGAATTTTCTATCGCCCTCGTCCGGTTATCATGACTCTCGTGGATCATCCACCACATCTAATCATGCTAGCAGTCCTTTCCAGCAGCATCATATCGCACATCAGATTGATCCTTCGGGTTATGCTCCCCAGGATTCTGAAGCCCATATGGAAGTAATTCGAACATTCCTGCTGCTCACGGTCTTTGCTTCTTGGGAAAGACACCCAGAGCTTCTGCGAGAGATACTTTCGCTGCAGAGCACTCTTGCGAGACTCGTGAGGGAGCATGGACTGTCCGAGCCGCCCCCCAGCCCTGATCCGAACAACTGGGAAGAGTGGGTGCGGAGAGAGGGGAACAGACGAACGAAGTTTATCGTTTACTGTTTCTTTAATCTTCACTCTATCATGTACAACATTCCTCCCCTGGTCTTGAATGCGGAGCTCAAACTGAACATGCCGTGTTCCCATGACGTCTGGAAAGCCAGCAACCCGTCTCAATGGCGACGGGTCATTCGCAGCCGCCATGGATCGGAGGTCTCCTTCCCGGAAGCCTTTACCAAGCTATTCCTCAAATCCAGCATACCCAACTCCTCGGCACCGATCTCGCCGCTTGGAAACTATATTCTCATCCATGCTCTCATACAGCAAATCTTCTTTGCTCGGCAGCTTTGTCTTTCGGCACCAACCATGCAAAGCACAAGCCTCAGGCAGGAGGATTTATCCGCGCTGGACAGCTCCTTGAGTGCTTGGAAGGCCTTGTGGAAGCGCACCCCAGAGTCCAGCATTGACCCTCAAAACCCAGCAGGCCCGATTGCCTTTACATCAACGGCGCTTCTTGGCCTCGCTTATATTAGACTACACGTCGATTTAGGGCCGTGTCGCCGCCTCATCACTCAAGACCCGATCCAGATCGCACGGGCTCTGAGTGAATCCCCTCCAATTGCAAGAAGCCCTCGTCTGATCATGGCTTTGTTACATTCCGCCCACGCACTTTCGATCCCGGTGCGCCTTGGGATTGACTTCGTCGCAAGGACTCACTCCTTTTTCTGGAGTATCCAACACTCTCTTTGCAGTCTAGAATGCGCATTCCTTCTGAGTCGTTGGCTTCTGTCCATCCCGATGACTCAATCTGAACAGAGACTATCGGAGCATGAGAGGAAATTACTTTTGTGGATCAAAAGTATGATGGATGAAACCGACATGGCTGTTGACCCGCCGGGCCCGCCTGATGTCGATTTCATGGCCAGTCCCTACAAGGCAAAGCAACTTAGTGTTGCCATTGTTCGTGTATGGGCAAGAACTTTTAAAGGGAATACAAGCTGGGCTATTGTCGACTTGGTCGGGTCGAGCCTGGATGCCTATGCCGGCCTGCTGGAGACGCAGATGTAAGGATATCATGTTGTCTCAGGCGTTAATTCCCGAGATACTGTGGCTCTACTACCAGCTTGTTGAATCAGAAGGCTGCAACTGGGTTTTTATCGGATGGTTTAGTATTTGCTTGTCCTTTTGTTTAAAGGGCCACTTGGCAAGTTTTTGCTCGATATCAATATCATTGCACGGGATCGAAAACGATGGACTCGGGCGGTTTTCGCGTCTCAGGCTTGGTCCCCGAATACTAGATGATATTGCTATATACCCATGCCCCCATTCTTTTTGTTTTTCCCCCTGTATAAATTAGTGTGCAAGTTCTTTATGACGGAGGAGCGGCTCAGGTTTATGGTTTTTTTTTGCTTTCCTTTGTCTTTCCGTCTTTCTGATTGTGGCTCTATATATGTTATCTTATTTTTATTTTATTTTTTTTCTGCGTTGCTACTTGTGGGACAAGTTATGACGGGATGGGACAGAAAACCGGGCTTTTTTCTTAGTTAATACCTGCATCATTGCCCACTTTTCTATTATGAGTTTTCATGCGTTTGGAATTGATGTCGATCCGATTATTATTCTTGCTTCTCACTTACTCTTGCTCTGCTGGCTCCGAGGTGGCCTCCATTGGGTCATTAAACCATCGCTAAAGGTGGTATTGACTGAGCATTTAACGTACAGATGCAGTTTTCTTTTTCTTATACCTTCTGGGGGTCCTCGCATAATACCCAGTCGCTAATTATGTGTATTGGGGTTATATCTACAGTAAATCATCTCATCATCTAATCTAACACTTCACTCTCGTATCTTCCCCTCTGAAGCAATGGATCAGGTTCTAGCTTTTCCTCTGAGCAACGCTTTTCGGGACAAATCGCAGGGCAGACATGGACCGTTCCAATTGCGATATGTCAGTATCCCCTTTCTGCAGGGGTGCTGCGTTCTGCGCAGACGGCGGTTTCGAAGAAGGATCCGAATCAGATACAGAAGTCTTTCGATACCTCAGCCGACCCGCTTGAGGTGAGGTCGGGGCATTCGGCATGCGATGCCGAGGATGATTCGTTGGCCGCAGTAACGAAGTCTGTTTATCGATGCCATCGTTTACGATGTAGAAATTGTACGTCTGCCAATTGTCAACGTTAGTGGTTGGCTGCCTGTTCTGGACGAACTGCTGGGAGAGGGATTACCTTGGGAAACATATGCTTGTCTATTAGGTGCATTCGTCGTTTCTGGGGCGTGGAGCATTTCTTTTCGCAGGCTTCGATGAAACATCCGTACTGCTCATACTTCGTTAGCCCAGTACAGCCAATTTGCCACCGTTTGCATGCCCAGTCAAACGGAGATGAGTCCACTGCTGTACTTACCGTCTTATCTCCTCGTTCTCGTCTCGTCGCAACCAAAGGATCATGGTTCTCTTCAATATGCAGACTCAAGAAGTGCCCCGTGGGGAAGTTCTTCCCGCACTCGGAACACCGGTTGACGTGTGTTTGCATGTAATGGACCTCGTACTCTTCATACGAGGAGAATGATAATGCCCCCCGGTGAGGTGGCAAGGAGCAATGCATCACGGCGGAGGCCGAGTTGGTTGGGTCCCCGAGGTGGATTTTGCTGCGGCCAAGGAAGGTAGTGGATGATGCTGGGGATGTAGATCTTGTTCTGGTGTCTAGGGATGGTCCGGCCGATGGGCTTCTGGACATGCTGCGCGAACGTTTGGACATTTTTGAGACTTTATTCTTGATGTCAGTTGGAATAGTGGTCGATTAACGATTGAGATGAAGAAATATATTGGCTAGTAGGGAAGGAAGAGAAGGGATGTAAGATTATCAAAAATCTCTTCGACATTGGAATCCTTTCTAGTAAAGTTGGAGGAAACGAAGAAGCAGTAAGAGTTCTTTGGTAGGAGATTCTTAATTGACTAAGAGTAGATATATAGAAAGGATGGTGCAAGATGGAAGTAGATAATGAAATCCTGTAAGATACAATACCGTCCGGTCAGCGCAATACAGCAATACACGGGTTCCTCACCAGCCACAGTCAGCCACAGCGTCCCGACGCCTTTTTCTTTTTTTCCCCGTGATATGCCCTTTTCTCTCGCAACGAGCGGCGGCCGCAACCCCTCGCGTGTCCGTGTCCATCCTGTGCTCGCCCCTCCCTCTATCCTCCGTCATTGGCGAATCCTCTCACCTCTCCTTCCGGATCCGCTCGCCGTCTGCTCACTCGCTCTGTATATACTACTGATGGATCGTTCACTACCTTGGTCGCCCGCAGACTTCCAGCCAGCCATAACCATCTGACGGGCGAGGTCAACGGTGGAGTGACACGGCTTGGTCTCGTCGTCTCCTGAGCATGGCGTCCGCGTTCCAGAATACGTGGCAGTCAGTACCTTGTCCCCTTGCACTCTCCGCGATGTGGACTTGCTCCTAAATCCCATGATGCAGGATTGCGCTCGACGCCGAAAGGGAGCTTCTGAAGAGCCTTGCCGAAAAAGAACCCACGTTTACCGGAATCTCGCATTATCTTTCAGAGTCAGTTTTCTGCCCATGTCGCCGATTAATTCGCATGCCCCGAGTTCTGATCTGACCGTTTCCCCTCTTCCCGTTATCGCAGATTCCGGTCCGCCTGCCAAAATGCCATCCTCCAGGATTTCGAGGCCGCTCGCTCCGTCGATGTTGAGTCCCATCTCTGGGATATGCATCTCAAGATCAACACTCGATTCCGTAAACTGCTCTCTCGCGTGAGTGCCACGTCTCCCCGACTTCCTGGTTTTCCTGCCGTCACCGTCTAATCAATTCATTGGCGCCTATCTAGTTCCGCGACGAAACTGTAAAGAAGAAGAAACCGGTCGAGAGACGGAAACTCGAAAAACATTATCTCGAGTTCATCAAATCCAGCCAGCGGTTTTATCGGGGCTATATCCAGCAATTGTCGTCGCATTTCGGCTGTATTCCCGAGCTTGAAAAAGTTGCGCGGAAGTTCAATTTTGACAGTGAGCGATATCCATCCCCGTCCGTACCAGGATCTTTATTGAGTCGGGTGTGCTTCATCAGCAGATCCCCCCGTGGGGAAATCGACGCCCCAAGCGTCCGGAGACCTCCGAAGACGTGTACTCTTATCATGCCATGGGGCCCTCATCCATCTCGGTGACCTGTCGCGCTACCGCGAAACTGAATTGGTTAGCAAGGACCGGAACTGGGGACCTGCCATTGGCTACTATGACTTAGCTATGATTATCTACCCGGCCTCGGGCATGTCGCACAATCAGTTGGCCGTTATTGCTCTCGCCGATGGCAACCACTTGAGGGCCACTTACCATCTTTACAGGGCCCTGGCGGCGCAGGAGCCGCACCCGTCGGCTCGGAGCAATCTGGAAATCGAATTTCGGAAGGTCAAATCTGCATGGACCAAGCGGGAGTTGATTCGTCCGGAAGATGCTGGCATTCCTGGCCGAGCACTGGCCCCTTGGTTCGTGTACCTGCACGCCCAATGCTACAAGGGCACCGATTTTCCGGAACACGACGAGCTAGAAAGTGAGGTGCTCAATCAGCTCGCTGTCGACCTCAAAGAACGCTCGCTTGAGGGTACTTTGCAGAAATTCTGCTTGATCAACATCGCCGCGGAAGACTTTTCTAGGAAACGCTCAAATGGTAAGTCTCCTGACTTGGGCACTTATTGAAGCCGTCATTGATCTCAAGATCCAGAAGAGTCGGTATCAAATGCGCGCCTCTTCCTGCAGCGAACAAACGTGAAAACCTTCTTCACGTTGCTTCAGATCCTTCTGGCCGAAGTGGAACGGTTTGCCGTCGAGGATCCTACCAACAAGGAAACGAGAACCGGCCCCGATAAAGTCACCGTCGTTGCGCGTCGTGTCCTGCCCGCTCTTCGAAACTACAGCTCTTGGCTTCTTACCGTCAGCAATCTTCTAGTGGCGCACAAGGAGGAAAAAGACACCCCTCTTGCCGTGCAGATAACAGAATTTTGGAAGATTTATGCGAACACATTGACTCTCCTTGCGTCGACTTTTGACGTGGTCCATCTCCCAGAGATCGACTACCTCTTGGAGGAGGATGAAGAAACGCTGTGTTTTGCACCCCTCAGCGTGGAGGCTACGTCGCGCAGATACTTTGATATGAACGGTCAGCAGAAACCTCGAATGAATGACCCAGGGGTGGAAAGAAGCCATCCCAACATGGAAATGCTATATCGCATTCGTGAATTTGTGATTGATGGTCTAGACCTGGTTGTCAGCAATGTATGCACACCTCCTTCTCCGTTCTCATGACTGTGGTTGCTAATCCCTTTCTGGCTCAGAAAATTCCCGTGGCCCTGATCGATGATGAAGACAAAAAGACTTTCATCTACAAAGAAGAGGATCTGCCTTCACAGTTTCTTGCGAGCCCTGCAGGCCATCAGCACGCGCTTCCTACCGCGAACATCGGACGGGAAGACATTCAACAAGTGGCGCAAGATCCTCAACATGCCACAGATGCCCGAAGCACATTTGGCGGCTCTCAATCGGCGTCGGCGTCGATGTCCGCGAGTATGCACCGCATAGTTGAGGGGGTTGAACGATTGGTAGAATCAGACACGTATGAGAACGGCCCGACCTTGCCAGAACCCCTGGCCTTCTCACAGAATGCCAGTCAGCAACAACGCTCGAGCCGTATGTTCGACCCTAGCACGGACTCGATCTTCCGCGAAGACAACTTCCCTCCACGCCAGACTCCCATTGCCCCTCCTGGACTCGGCCCACCGATGCCAGCTGCTGCCGCTCTCGTCAGAGATCCGTCGTCTCAGTCCTACACCTCAAGACCCGCGCTTCCCGGAATCCCCAGCATTTGGAACACCGCCCTTTCGCCTGACCTCGCCGAGGCTTCGTCTCCTCGTACGCCACCGGGACTCGGACAACGACCGGCTCATATGATGCCGGGAAGCGTCGGTGCCCCCGATCATCATCGCCAGCCGTCTCAGGAGGCGATTGCCAACGAGCTTCTATTCCGCCAGAGTCTCCTGAACCAAAGCCCCTTGCAGAACCCCCTAAGCGGACCCGGCACCATGTCCCCATGGATGGGTGCAGCCAATCCCATATCGCACCACCGTCTCTCGGGCCTCAATTGGGAAAGAGCACAGCTGGAAGCTGCGCACTCGCCCGCCTCGCTCGGTGTACCCAGTCAGCCGATCTCGAGCGGCCTAGCCAACGCCTCGTGGGCCAATGATGCATTCCTCGCCAGTAGCTTTTCGTCAGTTCCCGGTTACCCCAGCTCCGGATTCGGCGGCAATCGCAAACCCTCCACCCAGTACGGCGCCATCGGGCAGACTCCCCCTTGCGGACAAGGGGGGTGATCTGATCTCCTAAATTCGGTCTCCTCTATCTCTCTCTCCCATTGGGAACGTGAACAAGGGGACCGGGCACAAGGAACACGGCAAGAAAGAACGGGGGAAGAAATAAGATCTCTCGGAAGAGCCCTTGACGCGGTACATGCAGCAACGACAGGAAGTGCGAATTATGGACTTGGTCATCCGACCCGCGAAGCAAGATAGGATTGGAGGAGAAATTGAGTGCTCGTCATCATCAAATGACAATCCAGTGGAGACCGGCACCGACAGACAATCTCCTGGGTTATTATTGTTTTTTCCGTCCTTCCTGGCTTCCAGCAGCACAGCCAGTTCTACATTCCTTTATCACTATGATGGGCTTTCTTTGTATTGTGGGAATTAAGCAGACGCCTGCTTGCCTGTCTGCTAAGCTCCGCAACTGAGAATACTACATACAATCTTTCCGTTCTGGGAAGAGGAAAAAAACGAGCCAGACAATCAGATTCGAGCAAAAATCGACTATTCTTTCTATGTTTTTTTCATAGCGAACAGAAGGAGGAAAGGGATCAGGGATCTTGATCCCTGTTCGATGAAGACACTTACATACAGTTTTGATTGATTCATGACGTCAAGAAGAGAAGAACACGTTCAACATGGTTTCTTTCTTAAACAATACTATCTTCTTTCCTTCGTTTCTCCTGTCATCATTCCCCCTTTTTCATTGATTGATTCCCTTACTTTTCCACCGCACTGAGCTACAGAATGAGCAGATACATACCTTCCCTTCCTGGTCTTGTCTGAGAGGCCTCTTGCAATGGACAGGTTCAATAATTACTCTTACTCATCTGAGGAAGTTTGATTCATTCTTATTGTTTGTTGTTTATTTTTCTTTCTGCTGTCTTTCTCTGGTTGTCGGATTCATCCATGGTGATTGATGACTTGGGGATATTCTATCTATTACTTACTTTGCACATCGCACGATAACACTACGAACGAAGTCTCAATGAAAAGAACCAAGGTTTATGTTTATGGAAATGATGTCCTCAAATGAATAATCCCCTCGAAGCATAATTCAATAAATGCTCGAAGATCAATTGTATTCAAGTTAGAATATTTATAGAGAACCGAAAAGCCTGATCGTCATTTCGTTGTTGAGAACGTCATCTCTGCTCTGCTTGCTGCTCCTGTCTATATCATATATCATGAAGCCGATTGGGAGCCGCATCGTCACATGAAAATGTTAAGGAAAATTTAGTCTAGGACGTTAAGTCGAGGACCGGGTATAGGTTGAATTTTTGGACACGAAGAAAACACAGAAGAAAAAGGTGATTGCTGCTGCGGGTTTCTATGACCTCACGGGGTGGGTGGTGAGGCTTCTAAGAGTGGAGGGTAATTTATGAGCGAGGAGTGTAGGCCTGCTTGGGGAAGGGGAAGCTAAACATGAAAGTCAGTGTCACTGCATCAGCACAGATCAATAAAGGTGGTGGACTTACGAAGGACCCAGCTCCTGGATGCTCAGACGGGCGAGCCACTGGCCCAGGTCAACGCTCTCGGCAAGAGACTTGCCTTGGACAACACCGGCGGAGAAACCACCGGCAAAAGCGTCACTAAGACACGAACGTCAGCTAAAGGCCCAAAACAACAAAAGGCTTGATCATAATTCACTTACCCGGCACCGTTGGTGTCGTTGATTCTCTCCTTGGCAATCTCGTGCACGCTGAATTCCTGGACCTCAACCTCACCGTTGGCCTTGGCAGTAGCAGTGACGGTGGGAAGAGTGCCCTGGGTCACGATGGCCGTTCTGGGGCGGTTGGTGTTCTTCTTAGGCAGCTGAGCCAGCTTCTTGGCAATCTCAACCACATCATCGGTACCCCACGAATGGCTCTCAGCGTAAGCACGAGCCTCAGTCTCGTTACAGAAAGTGTAGTCAGTGTAGGGGAGGACGGTGTCGAGCTGGTCCTTGAAGAACTGGGGAATGAAGGGAGCCGAAAGAGACAGCATGAAGATCTTGTTCTTGGCCGCGGCCTCTTCACCGAGAGCCTGGATGGCAGGAACACACACGGTCAGGTGGTAGCCACCAACGTAGTAAACCTGGGCCTTCTCGACGAGAGACCAGATGTGAGGCTGCTGAAGATGCTCAATCTTGTACTCGTTGGCAGCAGCGAGGTGGGTGCACATGCTACGGTTGTGGCCAGTAATGATGACACCGCACTTGCCAGTGGGCTGAACATCATCGACACGGTACTCGGTGTGGACACCAGCCTTGGTGCAAGTCTCCTTGAGGATATCGCCATACTTGTCTTTGCCGACACAGCCAATGTAGACAGTCGAGTTGTCGGGGAGAATGTACTGCAAACAAAGTTAACACGAATGGCCCTGAAGAAAGACGACCTCATAATTTACCTGGGCACCACGGGCGGTGTTCTGAGCAGCACCACCGGCAATCAGCTTGGCGTCATGGTTCTGGAGCAATTCCTCGTAGAGACCCATGTGCTGCTCTTCGGCCAGGATGGCATCGTTGTCCTTCAGGCCATACTTCTGCAGGAGGGCGGCATCACTATAAGGGGAAGATCAATTCCTGATTCTTGGGATAATTTGATTTCTAGATGGGCTTATCATACCCAGCAGCCTGGATATCTGTATCATAAAGCTCATACGTTAGTTGAAGGAACTCAGTATCCCACATAGGCTAGAATTTACATACCAAGGAGGGGGTTCTCCAGACACAGGAAGGGGTATCCTTGGGGAGCAGCCATCATGAATAAGATTGAGTGCTGGAAAGGTGATAGATGGGAGGGAATCAAGGATTAAGGAGGATGGAAGGTAGGGAGAGGAGTGAGAGTGAGATTGAAGAAGAGAAGGAGGGGAAGAAGCAGGAGAAGTGGGGGGAGAAGGGAAAAAGAGGAGGGGGGCAGAATGATTCGCTGACATGACCGCCTTTAGGTACGGAGCACGACGTCCTCCCCGACCCGATCTACATCATACTACTACAAACCGCGACAATCCCTCTCTCATCTCGCTCTTCACGACCAACATCTCCCCTTCTAATTTCCGCTCCATCATGGTGAACCCCCTAAGTCTTCCCGAGACCCTCGAGTCCGTCTCTATCAACCCGAGCCCTTCCCCGTCCCACGACATCAACCCTCCAACCGCCGCCTCGGAAAAGGAGCCCGTGGATGAAGTCGAACAGACCCCGTCTGAGCCAGACAGCATCCCATCAGACATTGTCGACCCGCGTCGCTCCATCCAGCCTGTTTCCCGTCGTCACAACCTCCCCCCGTTGCCCGATCTCCGCTTCGAACAGAGCTACCTCGCCAGCATCCGCGATGCCGATACCTGGGGCCGAGTAGCATGGATCACGGTTCGCGACCAGGTACGTACCTCCTCCATCTGCTGTCCCTACCGTGGCTGAAAAGCCACTTTTGAAATCAACATGTTGAAAACTAACAATCCCTGCTCCCACCTACAAGGTCCTCCTCCCACTCATCCAAGGCACGGTCTGGACCCTCGCGCTCTCCGGCTGGCGGTTCTGGAACCGCAATGCCTCCCTCAGCGGCCAGACCCTAGGCAGCCGAATTCGTCGCTGGTGGTATGAGACGAATAACTGGAAGCTTCCGCCTCTGTCTCTGTCGCTCCCGTCGGCAAAGGATCCTCAGTTCGCGGCGCGGACGGAAGACGTAAGTTTTCTTGCCTTGCCTTCTAGCTCCCTCCTGCAAAGACGGGCTCTCCATTTCGATTCCCGCCTATCTTCATCATGGCCCCCGGTGGTATGTGTGTAGGTAGTGATACCGGAGCTGACACTTGCGGAGTTCTTACAGTTCTACACGGCGCAGTTCGCGAATGCCGGGTCGGATTAGACAGACTACGATTACCTTGACTGCTGGAGGTCTTGGTCTATGTTAGATTGTGTTCAGGGTTTGCATCTCGGAGTTATGGTCATAAGGCGTTGCCTAAGCGCTTCACTGTCGTTTTTTAATCGGTTTGTTCTTTGCGCTGTCTGTGCGGCCGCTTTGTAGGTCGAGGTAGTCTAGCAACATGTTTTCGAGGTTCAAGTTGTCTCGACAGACTTGGTTGTATCGACGATAGTAAATACAGTATACATAACATTCGCACATGTCGCATGACTTAGTTGGTTGATGATTGACCCATTGTCATGAGACTTGACATTTCAAGCATGTCTACTAGATCATCTAGCTAACAATATGGACAAGAACACCCCCATTTTCATGTAGCAACCGCTTCGTGACATAAGAGCGCTACAAGCTCAGCTCACTGACTGATGAGCAGGCGCACTTTTCAATGCCCACCTAACAAAGTTTTCCCGGTGACAATAACGCCTAAGACTCCCCATTTGACCCTCAATTACATGGACACGAAAGGAAAGAACAAAAGACGCTCCCAGCAAAGAACTCTAATAAGAATAGACAATACCCAGGGTCAGTTGTAGGCAACTAGACTCAAGCAGTCTCGCCTGATTTAGCGAGGGTGACGGGCGGGTGTGTTGGCAGGTCTGTGCCAGTTGTAGGCTGGGGAAGCTTTGGGGTTTCCTTCAGCTGCTCATCCCCGGGATTCTGCGCTTCGGTTCTCTGGTCAGGAGTCGCGCCGGGTGCGACGGCCGACTGCTCAGCACTTGCTGCTGTCGACGGCTCACTGTTGGCATCTAGCCCATTAGATCCAGTTTGCTGTTGAGCCGGAGGCTGAGTCGTTGCCTCTAGTGGTTGAGCATCGCCGTCAGGACCACTGGGACTAGACGCCTTGCCTTTGGTGTATCTGAGCTGCACCACCAAGCTGGGGGCCTCTCCATTCACGACCGACTCATCTCCGCTCACTTCCTCTTCGTCGTCACCTTCAAATTCATTCTCCTCCTCTTCCTCACCGCCCTGCCATTCATTTCCGCTAGAAGCCCCTTCGGACGCATCGTCCATGTCCTCGTCCACATCGTACCCTGGGTGTCCATTTCCTCGGGTCGAACGAGTCCTCGGGGGTCTGCCAGCGCCCTCCTCATCGGCAGCTGAGCCGCTCAGCAGTGTCTCTCCATACAGGCCCCCCGCGCGAGACCGAATCTGCCTCCCACTCGCCGTATACCGGGGGCCGGCTGGCTCCGGGGGTGTAGAAACGCCCGAAGTGTTACGTGTAGAGCGTCGAGTCGATGGTAGGCCGTCAGAAAAGATGTCCTCGTCATCGGAGTATGTGTATTTCAACTTCTTCCCCCGAGTGCGGCCTTCATATAAGGAGAATCCAGGCTCCGGTCGCGTGAATGCTGCCTTCCGGGCAATACGATAATCGCGGCGTTTACGTTTCTAATATTTCGTAAGCAAAGACGACGGATGAAAAGCCAAGGGAATCTCACCTCTTCCGCACCCTCAAACCGGGGAATAGAGTTGTTAATCTTCTCGCTGAGTTTCTTCGAGTTCAGGCTCCTCTCCTCGTCCAGTTTATCCGCAATGGCCTTCAATTCCGGGATACTGCCCGCCACGCTCCACCACGTCACATGCTTCAAGGCCGGGTTGCTCTCGCGATACAATCGGAAATGGGTGTCATCAAGCCCTTCGATGAGCCAGTATCGACGTTTCAGGCCGTCGCGACCCCAGGGCTGAACGGACAGGGGTTGGTTCAGGTCGTCTTCGTGACGCGCTTGTTTGTAGGATTCCTTAATCTTGGCTTGAATGGCCTCGGACGAAGACAAAGACCAGAGGATGAGGGATTTAAGTAGTTGCAGCTAAGATATGGATGTTAGCATATAAGTTCTGGTGAGGCCAATTGCCGAGCCACGTCACGTACGCGTTCTTCTGGTGTCATCGCCGCGAAAGTGCGCCCCCCGTGGAGCGGGTTCTTTCCCTGCCAAGCCTTAGGCCACTGGGGGGCATGAGTCTGAATCGCCTCCTCCAGAGGTCGTTGGTAGTGGTTTCGACTGTGTTCGCAAGTATATATTAGTTAGATTTCAACATGGAATGTAGAGAGAATTGATGCGAAGCTTCTAGGCAATAAGTCTCCAGCAATTTGTCCTTTGTAGGGCACGTTCTGGAGGCCCGAGGTGGGAGGTGGTCATACTCCACGTCTTTCTTTCGGTTCAACACCAGACCCAAAAATGCACATAATAGCCTCTCGATATGATCTCCCGGTGGCATCTCGCTGACCCCTCGTTCAATATCTTGTGGGCCAAAGTGTGGTGTGGATCGTGGGAAGGCCTCGTGGAAACGCGCGCGGAACATGACGATGAACTGGAGAGTTGCGACGGGTTAGCGATCGGGCCTCACAACGGGTAAAACGCGTCAAATAGAGGATTAGAAGCTGAGACTAGTCCAGCCAACGTGCTCACTTACTGCAATATCGGGATTATCGGCCAGAACGTATTCATGGGGTGGTGACGGTGCCCGTTTCGGCGGCGGAGATTCGGACTCCTTCTTGAAGTACTTCGTGATGCCCACGGGCTCATCGACGTTCATGGCGCCAGATTCTTCATCTGAAGGAGGCGCCGATGAAAGCGATGAGAGCTCCGAGTCGGAAAGAGACATGTTGGACATGTATGAGGTGGTTGCGTGAAGAGGGTGTTGCGGCAAGGGTAAAGGTGGGCAAGTGCGCGCCGCAAGAAGTTCTGTTGCGCTACTGCTTCCTGGGTGGGAGCGCGGCTTTACGCGCGTGGCTTGTCTGGCATCGTCCATTGCAGCCCATATCAAGCTATGATCAGCACCCGTTCACTACATGGCATTCTTTGTCCTTGGGTTTTGGAGATTTTTCTACATTTAGACCTTTGGATCACGGTCTGGGGGGGTTTCCGCAAAGGAGGGAATTGAAATTCCTGATATAGTTGACTGACACAATGAAAAAGAGAGATAGAGTTGATTCCATGCATTGAGAGAACGCGCAATAAACGAAGAATTGAACCATGGTAAATTGTGAGATATGATCTCGTCCGCTGGTAGATAGAGCTTAGATGGTCCTACGGAGTGAGGAAACACGGCAACCGCGCAACGCGAAAGGGATGCGTTGAAAGAAAGGCAACGCGTCGCATGCAATGCGTGCATCGTGGTTTTCTGGCTCTGTTTCTGGTTTCTGATTGACATCGACCCAGAGACAGGATGACAGAGTGCATCGATCGGTCAACGACATTGTATACTTGCTCTGCGACAAAGCGAAGCCCTAATAGATACCTTCCAGAATCCTTCTAGGCGTTGGCGAAGACGGGATGGTCTTGCGGGGATATGACCAGTCTAGAAGGGCCATAGGACTTGTCTCATCGGCAGCAATCTGGAATCAATTGTTTAGTCTAGGTAATCACCGCGGGAGTGTTTGAGATCACGTTACTGCCAACCTGAGCTGACCTCTCAACTTTCGAATGTCCGGGTCATCGAGGGGGCTTGGATGACAGATGCGCAAGAAACGAAGGTTTTGTTCATTGCTTGGGTAGAATATGGGGGAGAGAAGATGGAGAAAACCGGGTTTCGCAGAGAACCCTAAGTCTAAGTCCTAAGGCTCGAACGTGGTGGTTCTGCCGGCGAGGGTGGAGAAAGGGTCAGAGTCAAGGCCTCAAGGGACAAGAGAGTTTAAGTTGCAGACTGCAGGCATCAATCAGGCAGAGAAACGCGAGGGCACGATTACGTTAGCCGCGGCGCGCCAAAAAAGAAAATGCATAAGCGCGGGACTCCATCCCAAAGGGGCGCTAGCGCCAACTCGGTTAGATTAGCGATTTCGCCCTAAAGCCCACACAGCCTTTCGCCGACGAATTCTCAACACCAACCCGACAAGCCCATTCTTCCGATTTTGAGGTACGAGCTTTTGATAACTCCCACCACTGGGTCGCAGGCGGTCTTTTCTTGAATACTAACGTCCAGGTTCTTCATTACAGAAAGTCGCCATGGGTCGTGTGATCCGCAACCAGAGGAAGGGTCGTGGATCCATTTTCAGTGAGTGCGACCGCAATTCTTCGTGATTGAAATTCCAGGAGGCATTATCATCGTTTCCTGCGAGATTTCAAAATCACAGAGAAAACACAGATTACTGACCGGTGATATCTCCCATTCAGCGGCCAACACCCGTCTCAACAAGGCCCCTGCCCAGTTCCGTACCCTCGACTACGCCGAGCGTCATGGATACACTCGTGGCGTTGTGAAGGAGATCATCCACGACCCCGGCCGTGGTGCTCCTCTCGCCAAGGTCCAGTTCCGTCACCCCTACAAGTTCAAGCAGATCACGGAGACCTTCATCGCCAACGAGGGCATGTACACCGGCCAGTTCATCTACGCCGGAAAGAACGCTGCTCTGACCGTCGGCAACGTCCTCCCCCTCGCCTCCGTTCCTGAGGGTACCGTTGTTACCAACGTCGAGGAGAAGTCTGGCGACCGTGGTGCTCTGGGCCGTACCTCCGGAAACTACGTTACCGTCATCGGCCACAACCCCGACGAGGGCAAGACCCGTGTCAAGCTTCCCAGTGGTGCCAAGAAGGTCATCAAGAACACCTCCCGCGGTATGGTCGGTATCGTTGCCGGTGGTGGCCGTACCGACAAGCCTTTGCTGAGTATGTGATCCATTGTGGTCTCCTGAAATGGGGATTGCGATTTCCTCCAAAAATCAGATCGGTGCTAATATTTTCCTACAGAGGCTTCTCGTGCCAAGCACAAGTTCGCTGTCAAGCGCAACTCGTGGCCCAAGACTCGTGGTGTTGCCATGAACCCCGTGGATCACGTAAGAATCCCCCTCTGTCATATTTTATTACATCAGATTCTGACAATATTTCTATAGCCTCACGGTGGTGGTAACCACCAGCACATCGGTAAGGCCTCGACCATCTCCCGCTACGCCGCCCAGGGTCAAAAAGCCGGTCTTATTGCTGCCCGGAGAACTGGTCTGCTCCGCGGTACCCAGAAGACCAAGGACTAAACGGGTTATGGAGTGGAGTTTTTTTCTTTGTGACGGGTTGAAAATGCTCTTTTGCTATGAGACATATGTACTTAAGGCGACTGTGGATAGCCTCCCACGCGTCCTTAGCGAATTAAGGTTGTGGCCAACAAATTTCATTGACGATTAACCAAACTGAAGAACGGAAAAATGGTCGGTCTTATGTCTTCGGTATCAGCAATTGGCAGATTCAAAAAGCAAACAAAAAATGTGGGAATCTACATAATAAAATTTCTTTTGGTTCATGTCCTTGTCTTGTATGATCTTGCACCGTGTAGACCTACTCGGTGTATACGGTGCAACGTCGGCCATTGGCAACCCGTATGGTCTTGGTTTGGTCTTTGACCTTTGGCCTTTGCATTCTGCAGAATGCCATGCGTCTTCTCGATCGGCCTAGGATGTGATCAATTTCCCGGAATTGACATAAGCCCTCCATATGTAGTCAGGGTGCCACCGACGAGACCTTAGGAGTGGTTGGCTAGCGTGCATTTGAATGGCTGTTCTTGTCTAGATACGTACATTTGGCGCTTTACACGTTTGCGGTATATTGTGCCTGCAGGCGGACTCTAGATTACGTAGAAGTTCTAGAAAGTAGAACCCGGTTATTGTGCCTGTCTTTCCCCGCAAATATATATCCGCTGTCGAAGTGTGCCGCCAACCTTACAGATCTGTACTTACCATATGCACACATACCCAATTTTATTTAATTTACAAGTACTTTTCTATAGCAGACATCGAAAGGTAAAACACCCCTACTAGCCACCAGTCGATCATGGGCTCCCATTCGAAGCCAAAACAAGCGATCGTGGCAATCCGAGAATGTGCGAAGATATTGCCCCCAAATTGACCAATCAGCGCCAGCGGAGCCTTGACTTAGAAATATCCGTATCTTTTAGGTGGTAACTATGGATCTTCTCTTCTTCTTCTTCCTCCCATTCCTCCCCTCCACATCTACGATGCAACCGGGGTAACAATACCCTCTACAAAATACAAAAAGGCAATGTGATGGCCCAACAAGGATCCCCCCAGAAGATCCCACGCCTAAACGCCACCCCCGGCCCGTCAGCCACCGCACGCTGGCAAGCCGTAGTCAACCGGGACGCACACGCGACATCCTTCGTCTACGCCGTCCTGACGACCAAAATCTACTGCCGCCCATCATGTCCAGCGCGTCTGGCCCGTCGAGCCAACGTCCGGTTCTACGACACCCCTTCGGACGCGGAGCAGGACGGCTTCCGGCCCTGTAAGCGCTGTACACCCCAGACTCTGCGGGCGGGGAATCCCCAGATCCAATTGATCCAGACGGCCTGTGCGACTATCGAGGCGCAGGTTCGGGGTGGTTCGAAACCTACGCTTCGGGAGCTGGCGGACGAGGCGGGCCTCACGCCGAGTTATTTTCATCGCCTGTTTAAGAGGATGAAGGGCGTTACGCCGGGTCGGTATGCGGCTGCTGTTTTGGGTCGGGGTGGTGGGGGGTTATTGGATGAGAATTTGATGATTGGGGATCTGACAGCGTCTCAAGCATGGGAGGTAGAGGTAGGCGCCCGGTGTGAACCCTTCATACCCGACACTCTGGATGACGCTGTGGTCGCGAACGGTGGAGACGTGGACGTTGGCATATGGAATGATTTCGACGTTTTGATAGCCGCCGAGGCTCATTGGGAGGATGCACAGTGGCTTGGGTGAAATGGGATGGATGAAGTCTGGGCCTATTTCGCCGTGTCTGGACTCTGAGGACCAGATATCTATGTTGGTTGCCTATCGCAGCGAACAATCGACCGGCAAAAGAATTAGCGGGGACCGGGGATATCGTATCATCTTCTATTCTTGGGAACTACGGATCCCGAGGGACGCCGGACAGTGTATCAAACACGGATCCACTCGCAAGACCCCTGGTCTCCTGACTCCTGAGTTCTGATTCCGCCCTCTCAACTCTGTATGGACTACGAAGTATATCAGGGGTGCCTTGAATTGAGACGGATCTCAACGCGTCAAGGTGGACATTCAGGAGGTATCAAGTACAGTAGGGGAGGCGATGCGATATCATATCTCATCAGGGACCCAAAAAAAGGGGTCAGGTTGAACATCAACACTGCCACCGGGATGCCCCCAAAGCCAAGTTTTGATAGACTCAGACCTGTTCAATCGCAGTGATCTACTGTCCGTTGACGTTGGCTGGTAATACGTGGTATGGCAATCTGGTGTGCGATCGTCAGAGCTCCATCAGGCAGCATGATCGTCCTTCTAGACCGGGAGTCTAATCTATGCAGTGTTCCTGCTCCATACATAAGATAGTTATGGATGCTGCATACACGTACACCGTACAATGCATATACTGCATCTGCCGACTAACTACATAGTATGTACATACTGATACTTGATCCTCCAATTCATCGAAGGGAATCAGTCCCAGACTTCCAGTGGATGCCAGAATATAAATAGCAGCGTGGCAAATCCCCCACTTTGACCGACCCACCAACGCGTGTCACTTTCATTCCGAGCCAACGATGCCTCGAAGAATCATCACCATCGATCGAGCGATGTTTCAGGTTGGTAGAGTGATGCAGCGTCCATTGGTTGCTTGCACCGTATTCGTACCCTTGTCTAGCAATTGATCTGAGTTGGAGGGAGTACACTGTAAGTAATCATGATAATAATAAGTACACTAGAGAATACAGTCAGGTACGCCGTTGTAACCTTACCCGAATTGAATGAGGTGGCGTTTTGGTCACTTCCTTGGTAGTTCCAGTCCACGGAGTAGGTAGCAGTAGGTACTATCGGAGTACTCAGTAGTACCTGTGGTTCGTTCCTCAGGCCAGCTCTTCTTTAATCCCCGGCCATCCCACCTCCGTCGCATCTTGTTTTCCTTCCCTCTTCCTTCTTCTTTCCTGTTTTCTTCTCTCTCCCAGCCTCCCTTCAACCTTCTTTTCTTTCTTGCCTTTTCTTTTCTCCCTTCTCCCGATTTTGGGTCCTGACACTCGCTTTCCCAACCTTTCCCCTTTATTCTCCTTATCAGTGCTCCCACCATCCGCTTTCAGTGTTTACACTTTCCGCCGGCCGGATTTGTCCCTGAAACTCTATTCCTTACACTTTTCTCTCTCTCTTGATTTCTTCTTCTTTTGGTAGCTCCGTATTCAACAACCGCACAATGAACGTCAACAGGAAATTCGATCGCTTCAGGCAATGGGCTGGCGAGCGGATGGGCGGGGAGGTCAAAACCAATCAATCCGACGACTTTAAAGCCATGGAAACCGAGATGAATGTGCGACATGACGGTAAGCCCCCAAGCCATTGATTCCAACCCTATTCAATGACTGACTTTCCCCTCTCCTAGGAATCGATCGAATCCACAAATCCACCACCGCCTACATCAAGGCCGTCTCCAAACGCAGCGAGGGCGACGACAAAGAGAAGACCTTACCCATTGCCCACCTGGGTACCAACATGGTCGGCCACGGAGAAGACTTCGATGCGAATTCCGAATACGGTCGATCCCTGATTTGTACGTGTTCCTCCTTGTTGCGCGCCCGAATAAATCAATCTAACGAGCGTTTCCCCTTAAATAGTGCTTGGACGAGCGGAAGAACGTCTTGCCCGCGTCCAAGAATCCTACATCTCCCAGACGACCTCGGGCTGGCTTGAGTCCCTGGAGCGGTCCTCGACCCAGATGAAAGACTACCAGGTAAACAGGATTCCTCCGTACTCCCTAGCGACCGATCGCCTGACCGTTAAATAGACTGCCCGCAAGAAGCTGGATGGCCGACGACTGGCCTACGACACCTCGCTCTCGAAAATGCAGAAAGTGAAGAAGGAGGATTTCAGAATGGAGGAGGAACTTCGAACCCAGAAGGTCAAGTACGAGGAGGCCAACGATGACGTGCTCCGACGGATGCAGGATATCAAGGACTCGGAGCCCGAGAGCGTGGCCGACTTGGAGGCTTTCTTGGATGCCCAATTGGACTATCATGAGCGGTGCAGAGAGGTGCTCCTCCAGCTCAAGAATGAATGGCCGGGAAGGTAAGTCAGCCCGTGCTCCGTTTGTCGCGTGGACATCATCCTAATATGGAAATAGATCTCCGCAGGCCCCAACCCCCAATGGCCGTCGCATTGGACGTGCTCGTTCCAACACTGCGCACTCGTTCCAGGACCGATACGAACCGCTTCAGGAGGAGAACACCAACGGCGCGGATCAGCGTCCGATCATCCGCACGAGCCGATCGCCTTCAACTCATTTTGTGGAGTCGAGAGAACCCTACGTGGCTGAGACGCCACCTCCGCCGCCCCAGCGACCCGTTCTAAACCGCATCTCGACCTTTGAAGGGCCTGCACAGCTGCGACAGGATCATGCATCTGGCTCCCAATGGCCGGGGCGGACGACTAGCGAGAATGTGATCAGTCGTCGGAACAGCATCCAGGCTCGACCTCCCGCGCGAGTGCCCACCGATCCTTATATCGATGCGTCCGGCGAATTCCGCTCCAGCAGCAACACGAGCCCCGAGAGGTCTTATTACGGACGATCCGAATCGCCTGCCTCGTCTTACGGAGGGGTGTCACGAAGAGCCAGTTCGACGGCGCTGAACGCTGCTGGTGGGCCCAAGAAAGGACCCCCCCCTCCTCCTCCTTCGCGGGCCAAGAAGCCGGCTCCTCCTCCGCCTCCCATGAAGAAACCCATGTTGAGTGCTGAGATGTAGGTCTGTCCGGACAGATTCGGGTGGACCAGGAGGGGCTATTGTGCATGAAGGAGAGAGAGCGAGGGAACAGAAGAAGAGGGAATAGTGGATAGTAGTTGATCGTCTTTCTCATTGTAAATAAATAATAATATGGGTTGTCTGGCTGTGTAGATCCTCCCTTGCTATACATAGCCTACAGTGACTAGAAGCGTAGATACAATTCTCCGAAGCCATTCACAAGCAGACATCCGATCTATCTGTGAGCCTTCCATTGTATGCATGGTCATCTCCATCTCGCATACTTCAACTGCCAAGATCGATGACAGCGACCTACTCCGATGAAATCCCTAAAGCGTGCATGTCATGTCCTCGCGTAATTCTGGTGTCTCCCATCTGGTCGTATCTAGGTAGTATTTACACGGTAGATCATATTCATCATATTAATGATGTTAGAACTTAGAACCAAGATACACCCACCATACCCCCTAATCCTCCCCGCCATCCTCTCCCAATAATCAATCGTCGCCCCAACCACCCTCTCCCTGACATGCAGGTAGTGTGGCTGAGTCCCTCTATGATCACAGCCGATAACTGGATGCATTATGTCAGGGATTCCATCCTTCCAAGCCTCGGGCTCAGCCTCGTCAGTTCTGTCCCAAGTCGCCCTCTCCACTCGGTCTCCACTCGACTCATCATAATACAAATCTCAAAATCAAGATGGCAACAGCTTTGACAAGCGCTGCGAGACTCAAACCCGAAGTGCGACTGGGACAAGCCATCTCCGAGTTCCAAATCGACCTCTCGATGCTGGAGAAAGCCACTTTCCGCTCCCATCAAAAAACAGGAACTTCGCCAGGGATTCGTGATGTTATGCAACTCACTGCGGAGATCAACCGATCCAGTGGACTCCAGGGACGATGCTTTGGTTCGAGACTCACGAACATTCTGCAGGCAGTGCAGGAATTCGCTTCTCTAGGGGACGTCGTCCTAGGAGCGTCACAAAGTCTCCTGGCCTGTGGAGTGTGGGCCCTAGTACGGATGACGCTTCTGGTGTGTATGGCTCGACCGTCAACCTTCACATGCAATTTCACAAGAGATGGATGAAACACTGACTACAGCTAGGCCGTTGTCAAATTCTCGACCTACTTTGAGCAGCTATCATCTATGCTCATGACGGTTGGACGTTCGGCGCCTCGCTATCAACTGATGGGTGCAATATACCCCACATCGCAAAGGCTCCGATCATCCATGCTGGAATACTTCATCACTGTTGTCCAGTTGTGTCACCATGTCATGAAGTTAAGCCGAAAAACGGTCTTCGGTCAATGGGCCTCTAGCATGACGAATTCCCTGAAGGGCTACCAGTCTGACCTCGAGCTGTGGGCTGCGACTATCAAAGAGGAAGTGAATCTCCTGATGGCTCAGCAGTTGTCGCATGAGGCTGAGGAGAATTCATGGTTCAGATCACGAGTGACTCGGCGATTTGAATCTCAGTCCCACGCAAGGAGACTCAAAACACGCCAATGCATTCTAGATGCCTGTTCTACATACGACCATGAACACGACTGGAAACGGATTCGCAAACTCGGCAAAACGACGCTCCTGAAATCCTCGGCAGTATACAGTAGCTGGAAAGACCATGGTGGATCGCCAACAGCAGAGTCGCGCACACTGGTGTGTACAGGGAAGCTAGGATCTGGCAAGTCCGTGATCCTCGCCAACATGGTAGACGATCTCTATCTTGGTGCAAAAGAGAATACGAGAGTGGCATATTTTTTCTGTCAGCACGATTCGACAGAGAGCCTGACTCCGCCGACAGTGATAGGGTCCCTGGCCCGTCAGCTCTTGCAGCCAGAGAAAGACTTGGACTGCTGCCAAGATCTTCTGGGTGAGAAGGGCTCTTTCAATTTTGAAGATTTACCCATGCTACTGGAACGGGTACTATCCACTCAGTGCGAGGCCTTTATCATCCTGGATGGCTTGATGCATTGCGAGATCGCCGCGCGCCAAACTATCCTGGAAGCTCTGGAGAAAATACAAACAGTGATCAATATGTCTTTGTGCCTTTCAATCAGGCTGGAACCTGCAGATTCTGTCCAAGAACTAGAGTTACTGCACAATGTCCAGATTTTCCCGGTGGGAGATCAGAATTCCGACATCGATGCGTTTATTACTACTGAGCTCGAGAGATGTGTTGAAGCCGGAAGCCTCGCCATCGATGACCCTACGCTCGTCTTAGAGATTCAAGAGAGTCTCTCTCAAGGGGCTCATGGCATGTTTCTGTGGGTAGCTCTCCAGATAAAAGCATTATGCTATGAGAGAACCGATGCCGACATTCGGAAGGCAATTTCCAACTTACCAAGCGACCTCACGGATGTATACACTCTGATACTCAAAAACTCTGCTGTATCCGGGACGACATATCAGATAAAGATATTGGAACTGATAGCGACCGTCTGCAGGCCCCTTACAACCGAAGAATTGAGAGAAGCTCTTAGTGTGGAACCCTGGCTTGCTGTCTGGGATCCTCGAAGGCTGATGAACGACATCAATGCAACACTAGCCTGCTGCGGGGGCTTGCTCACAATTGATGAAGAAATTTCCAGTGTTCGGATGGTGCACCCTAGCGTGAGAACATTTCTATGCGACGCTCTAGGAACCAGAGGATTTGACATGGATCGCGCCCGACAGACAACATCTGAGATTATCGTCACTTATCTCAACTATGGGTTTTGGTCCAAGCAATTGTCCACCGTCAAAACACCCAAAATCGGTGTCACCTCAGTGGCCTCCACGGTGATAAAGTCCACGGCCCAGTCTCGAAGTCGGTCCCAGAGTATCGCGCTGCGACTTTTGCGGTCCAGAAAGGGACATGATGCAGATATAGGACCCAATCTCATGCAACGTCTCCAGGCTTGCAAAACCGAGTCTGCGGTTCCTTGGGCCTTCTACCAGTATGCCGACGAATGGTGGCAAGAGCATATTGGGCACCTCAATATCAACGAGTTAAGCACACATAAGTATCTGACAGACATGTTACGCACTCGGGGAGTCGAAAAACCCGATTCCTGCGGCCGAACACCATTGTCGCATGCTTGTGAGCACGGAAGCCGGGCCTTGGTGGACTGGCTATTGGCCTACGGCGCTCGACATACCCCCGACTTCTCCGGGCAAACACCCCTCTTCTGGGCTGTAAAACGGAGACATATCTCTCTCCTTGATTTTCTTCTGGACTCAGACGCCGTGGATCCTAACACAACCGACGAATCGGGGAATTCACCTCTACTGCTTGCCATCTTTATGGACGACTCTCTGTTACTCAAGTGCTTTCTCGATTGCGATAGGGTCGACCTGGAACTCAACATTTATGGCCTGACCCCCCTTATGGTGGCTACGATTCTAAATCATGAAGAGCTTGTCGAGATGCTGATTTCTAGCGCACCGGCGAGTGTCATCAGCAGATATGGGAACGGAAGCTCGTCTTTACACTATGCAGCGAAAAGTGGGCACGTCGGGATTTTCAAGCTCCTGTTCAATGCTGCGCAGTCGGAGGATCTTCACTTGCGTCTGATGAACACTCCGATTAACGTGGGAAATACACCATTGTGGCTGGCAGCTGCAAATGGGCACCTAGCGATCATCGAAATCATTTGCAAAGTTGCAGACTTGGATCCTGACGTTCCCAACGAGGACGGAGAAACACCATTCTGGATCGCAGCTGCTAAAGGCCACGTTCCGGTAGTCAAGCTCCTGGGAAGCCTCTCTGATCGTGTCAACGTCAATCGCTTTGATAATCAAAGTCGGCCGGCGCTCTGGGCTGCCGTTCACCTGGGTCACGAAGGCGTCGTGGCGGCCATGCTTGCCATGGGTGATGCAGTGGATGTTAATTGCAAGAATGTTGAACGTGGCACACCATTAACAGAAGCCGTCAACCAGGGTGCTGTAGGCATTGTTCGAATACTCGCTGGTAATCCCAAGGTGGATGTGAATTATCGAGATTATTACGGAATGACACCGCTCTGGAGAGCTGCCCATGAAGGACACGACGATATTGTCTCAACACTGGTTCTGACGGGCCGTACAGATCTGAACAGCAGAGACTCTGATCAAGGCGTATCGTCCCTCTGGACGGCGGCAGCTCGCGGCCACAGTCGCGTAGTTACCATCCTGACCAAAACTGTCGGGGTTGATGTGAACGCTTCGAACAGCGAAGGGATGTCCCCATTATGGGCTGCCGCGCACAACGGACATGTAGATGTTGTCGCCATCCTGGCCGCTCATCCGCAGATTGACCTCAACCAACGCGACTCTACCGGTCGTACACCACTGGGCATTGCGGCGAAGCATGGGAATGCTAGTACGGCCCGTGTGCTTGCGAGCCTGCAGGATGTGGACCTGTTTCGAGTGGACCCCCAAGGCAAAAGCGCCCTGCGAATTGCGACACAAAACGGCCATGAGGAGCTTGCTGGAATTCTTCGTGCTGCGGCGAGGAGTCGGCTGGAGGCCGGAACGCTTCCTAGACACCCAAGTAGTTGAGGATAGAACATTCTATCCACCAGGTCCATGTGTTATGTGAGGGGCGGTAACTTAATGAAGCTAATAAGTGTCAATGTGACATGCGTAAGGAGTCATATTAGTATAGGATTAGTAGGAGGCGCAATTGAATTAAATCACCATATCCCTCTACCTATACTATCTGACATATCATACTACTTTGCACTCTACTTCAGACTCGGATGCTCATCTTATTGATCTTTGTGTTCCCCCCGAGCGGGGGTTGAAAGACTCTGAGACGTGGAATCTTCCCTTTTTGGTAAGAGGATGTATTAGCGAGGAGTAAGTGGGATAGGAAGAGAGCCACAGTGCATTGCTAATGTACAGTACTATTCTAACTTCTCTAAGTACTGTAATACTGTAAGACCACCTATCTGAACCTACTCACCCCTCTGTAAATCTACCTCACCACAAAAAATTCAGCTTTCGCCATCCCTTCTTACGCACAACAGGAAACGGCTCTTCCTGATTCGCAATCTCAAACAATGACCGCATAGGGATCTCCTCCAACCGAATAAGCCTCGTCTTCTTCACCCCCTTATGTCCAACATACAGCAGCAGCACGGACGGCGTGTTAGCGTACGCCAACACAAAAGTCCTCGTGTCCCACGAATTCTTCAAAAACGCCGGCCATCCCGAGGCCAACAGGATCAGAGAGAAGAAGACGAGACACAGCCATGCAAAATACGGCTGAAATGGGGCTCGATAGGGGAGTTGTGCCCGAGGAATCCCCTGCTTGCGACACCCGTAGTAGAACCGCAGATAGGTCAGCGTGATGACGATCCAGTTCACCAGGATCGCGATGGACAGGAGATCCTGTAGCCAGGTGAAGACCTCCGCCGCGCCGCTCGACGTGGTCATGTAGCCCAGGGCCATGAAAACGGCAAAGAGCAGCACCACGACGTAGGGGATGCCGAAGCGGGTCAGCCGGAGGAAGATGCGCGGCGCGTGGCCGTACTTGGCCAGCCCGAACAGATATCGCACGTAGGTCAAGTACCCGGCGTTGCCGGAGGACCAGGCCGACGTTACCACGACCGCGTTGATGAAGTGCGGCACGCCTTGGATGCCCGCGAGGTTGGCCGCGATGACGAACGGGGAGGCGGCCGTGCCGGAGTCGCCGAGAAGAACGGTCGTTGTTGGACGGAACGAGCATGCCGATCAGGAAGATGGTGATCACGTAGAAGATGACGATCTGCCAGAACGTCTTTTTGGCTGCCTTGGGGATGGCCTCGCGCGCGTTTTTCGTCTCCGCCGCCGCCAGCGCCACGTTGTCTACTCCTGAATACGCGTAGATGGCGTTGGTGAAGGCGGACCAGAACCCTAGGAACCGTCCGAGAGATCCTTTAATGTCTAAGTACTGGACAAACGGGCCTGGATCTGATTACTGTTAGATAGGACGGACGAAAAAAGGTGGTGGAAGAGAGGGGGAACCATTCACTATGCCAGTACTTGAACCCAAATGGCCTCCCCTTGAGGCGCACCGCCAGAGATGATGACAATAGCCATGATATTGACCATAAAAATGAGGATAATCTTGAGAATGGCAAATCCAAACTCGAGCTCGCCGTAGAACCCGATGAAAAAGACAGTTGCAAAGGGCCATTAACAGGCCAAACACTGTAATCCACTGAGACGTCAGGTTAGCGTTTCCCAAGTCAGGACACGAGAGAGAGAGAGAGAGAGAGAGAGAGAGAGAGAGAGAGAGAGAGAGAGGGAGAGAGAGAGACAGAGGCATACAACTGCACTGTTCAGATCAGTCCAGAACTGCATCAACACAGATGCAGCGACGATCTCCGTGGGAATAAAGATGAGACCCTTGTACACCAGGTTCCAGCCATTGGCAAAAGACAGCGAAGGGTCGACAAACAGTTGGGCATAGCGCACAATGCCTCCAGAAATAGGAACCAGGGCGGCCATTTCGGCCATGCTGAACACCACCCCCGCGGCCAGCCCCCCGGTCATGCTGAAGCTGAGCAGCGCCCCCAGAGGCCCCCAGATGCCCCGAGATGGCAAGAGCCTGACCAGATCCAAGGAAGAGACCGGTGCCGATGGCACCAGCGAGAGCAATCATTTGGATATGGCGGCTCTTCAGACCCTGCTTCATCTCTGACCTCCCGGAGAAGCCCACCGCACCGTCGCCTTGCCCCCCGTCTTTGGACGGGCCATTGGGGTCAGCGGCCTCGACATGGAGGGCTTGGGGCTCTTCGACCGCGCGGGGATCGAAATCTTTTGTGGACATAATGCCGTGGAGACATCAGACCTTGGGTGATCTTGGGAAATTTTCTCAGGCAAAGTGGGAGGCTTCTGACCCTATATACCAAACCCCGGAGGATTGGTTAGGGTTCAGAAAACAGACCGCAACGTGGGGAGGAAAACATGGGGAAGATCCACCCCAACCCCCCGGTCATGGCAGTCAGACAAAGGAGGCGGCTGGCCATAGGTTCTGGGGGTAATTCGGTTAGAATCGTAGGAAGTTGGGGAAGTGGGCTACCCACGATGGATCGTGATAGTACAGAACACTGGGGAAGTATAGCTCTCGGATCGATATCTCACTGGTCATTATGGCGGACCCGGGGATCGGGATTCGAACACGACGAACCCTTCTTCTGGACTGGAGTGTCTAAACGAGATCTTTTCAAGAGCTAGCGGCTCCTCGTTGTGACTCTGACTTTGACCTTGATCCTGACCCCACAATTTACTGACGGAGACGCTTCACAAAGAAGTTGATCGCGTAGCCCAAGTTTATCGAACCACTTTATCGAACAATGATTCTCCTTTCCTGTCAAGATGGGCTCGAATCAAGACGGCAATGAGGGCAAGTTCATCCTCACGAGGGAGCTTCTCGACGAGGCTCTCCCCAAGTTCACCATTGCCACCAAGGCAGTCCATGCCGACGACTTTTCTAGAAACCACAAGGCTATTGCCCCTTGTATGCACACTGCGGTCAACTTCCGGTATCATAGCGATCCAGATATTCTGAAGCCGCATGAAAATACTGATGTAGGTATCTTCGAAAAGACCTTGCGTACTTAGTTGTCTGACGTTCAGTGTAGCCCGCCAACCCCCAGGATTCCCATGTCTACGCCAGATACACGGCGCCCAACACGACCCGCTTCGAGAAAGTTCTCCGGGAAATCTTTGGCGGCCGAGTGATTTCATACTCGTGCGGGTTGGCCGCCTTCCACGGCATCATGTGTCTTCTCAGACCGAAGCGTATCTTCATTACCGAGGGCTACCACGGCGTCCAGAAGCTCACCCTCGAGGACCTGGACCAGCTGGAGCCCGGCGACATTGTCCACGGCGAGACGCCGCTGAACCCTACCGGCACGGCGCGCAATATCGAGTACTACGCTGACAAGGCACATGCCAAGGGCGCCTATCTGGTGGTCGACTCGACCTTCGCGCCGCCCGCCACTCCAAAACCCTCTGAACCAGGGTGCGGTCCTGGTCATGCATAGCGGGACGAACGGCCACGGAGCTCGTCAGCTGGCTCAGCACCGAGTTACAAAAGCCCGACTCTGTCATTGCCAGACCCATTGAGAGGGTGGAGCACGCGTCGGTTCAGCATGATGCTCTCAAGGAGGGCTGGTTGCAGAAGCAGATGCCGGGCGGCTACGGACCCGTCTTTTCCCTCTGGACCAAGAAGGCCGAGATCGCTCAGGGGCTTCCCAGTAGGCTGTACGTTTTCCAACACGCGACCAGCCTGGGGGGAGTGTCGAGAGCTTGATGGAGTGGCGGGCCATGAGCGATGACCCAAGTTCTGCGCTTGAGTTGTGGCATGGACGATGTGGCCGATATGAAGGCGGATATTCAACAGGCGTTGGAATCGATGACTCGAGATCTTCCGTAGTTGCTAATCCACATACGCGAGGTAATCAAATCCATAAGATCAGTACAGTTACAGAGTACGGAGTATGTAGTTGTCTGTATAACTAGTTATGCAACGTAACTAGAAAGCGGGCCTGACTCATCCAACCGGGATGATCCGCCAAGACCCGTGCTCGGGACGCTGAGTCAGCTCCTCACGTGCCCTCCAGCACCGAAATCTTTCCTTTCCTCTCAGACTCTCTCAGACTCTCGCCTTCTCTCGCCGCCTGCCTTCCTCCCTTCCCGTCAAGTCACCGACAGGCTGAGCACAGCCAGTTTCCCCGACCAGCACGGAAACGTCGCGAAAGTCCCGTCCCCTCCATCTCCATCTCATCCATCCCATCCTTTCCACGCGCCGTTTTTCTGCGCATCCCCTCCGTTTGGGGCCCTTCCCACTCCCCTTCGCTCTCGCGTTGGCTCCCCTTCTCTTCCCTTCCCTTCCCTTCCCACACCCACCCCCGTCCTTTCTGTTTGCCGCCTACCGCCCTGTTCTCGTTCTCTCTCCCCCGACCCGGCTCAAAACATCACGAAACCTTTCGCCAAGGTCCATATACAGGCCGCTACCTGTCGCATCCTTCGACATTAGACCTCCCCTGTTCCCTTCACGTCCTTAATTTAGCGCGCTTTTGTCGCTTGACAGGCGCGACCGGTCATTCATTGTCACCATCTTCACTTTTTTACGTGTTTCGCCTCGGCCAAGTCGCGGTCTCCTGTCGCATTTTACCTCCACCTGGGGCGTGTAAGAACTCTTTGCTTATGCTTCAAGCAACCACGCGCTAGAAAATGGCTTCCCTCCAGTCAGCTCCCAACATGGCCGCTGGAAACATGAGTCTGCCGCCGAATCTGACGCAGCAGCATATTCAAGAGGTTTTTCAGGTACGATACCGCCGCCTATCCAATGGATCCTTCCCTTTCACTCACGTTCCGCCTTGGAACTTTTTCAACGTTGTCTTTGCTTTCCGAAACTATGTTCCAATATCCTTACTCTCCTCTCTTACCTAATTTTATCGTCTCTTCTCTCCTGCCCTTCCCCGTCAAGTCTTCCTTTGATTGCCCTCTTGGAGATTTTTTCACTTCACTACTGGACCGCGTGTTGACCCTTTCATCTATAGAAATACAAGCAGATGCAGGAGCAGGGTGTGCGCCATGACGACCCCGAATACCTAAAAGCCCATAACCTCCTCTCTGCCGTTCAAAGACAGCAAGTCTTCCACAAGCAACGACAAATCGCGCAGCAGCAGCAGCTTCAAGCACAGCAACGTCAGCAGCAGTTGAATGGCGCGACTCCCGATTCTGTCTCCGTAAATGGTGTCAATGGTAAGACCATCACTTCCTCTTTGTCGCGTATTAATCGAAACTAAACGCGTGTACCTAAAGGTCGAAGCAACTCCATCTCTTCCGGCGTCGGCCCAGCTCAGGATGCCACTCCCACAACTGCGAGTGGTCAGCAACAACCCCCGGGACAGTCCGCTCCCCAGAAGGGCGTTCCGGTTCCGGGTGGTGGCTTCACGGCCGAGCAACTTGCGACGCTGCGAAACCAGATCTTAGCTTTCAAGATGCTTTCCAAGAACCTTCCTTTACCAGCTCGTGTTCAGCAGCAGCTGTTCGCTGCTAAGAAGCAACAGACGCCCGCCCCACCCGATAACATTGCGGCTGCCGAGACTGTTCTGGAAGGTGTGAGCCGCGATAAATCTGAACAGCCCACAAGTGCCACCGAGGACGCTCCTCAGACTAAAGACTTCTATGAAAGCTTTCAGTCGCCGTACGAATCGATCTCTAAAACAATCAGCTTCACCGATCACGCTTCTCGCGTCAACCGCGCACGCATTCCCGCTCTGATGCCGCCTGGAGTCGACCTAGACCAGGTGCGCGAGGAGAGGGAGGTGATTTTGTACAACAAGATCAATGCGCGCAAAGCGGAGCTCGCCGAGTTGCCCGCCAATGTTGGCGTGTGGAATTCTAGCCAAGGCGATACCGCGACTGGTGACGATTCCTTGAAGCTGAAAGCTCTGATCGAATATAAGATGCTCAACTTGCTACCAAAGCAAAGGCTCTTCCGCAAGCAGATTCAGAACGAGATGTTCCATTTTGATAATCTCGGCATGACTGCAAACCGCTCTAACCATCGCCGAATGAAGAAGCAGTCCCTGCGGGAAGCTCGAATCACCGAGAAACTAGAGAAGCAACAACGTGATGCTCGCGAGACGCGCGAGAAGCGGAAGCAATACGATCAACTTCAGGCGATCCTCAACCACGGCCTGGAACTTCAGAACGCCGCAAACCAGCAGCGTACCCGCATGCAGAAGTTGGGTCGCATGATGCTTCAGCATCACCAGCACATGGAGCGTGAGGAGCAGAAACGTGTCGAGCGTACTGCCAAGCAGCGTCTCCAGGCTCTTAAGGCCAACGATGAAGAGACATACATGAAGCTTTTGGGACAAGCCAAGGATTCCCGTATCTCTCATCTATTGAAGCAGACCGACAACTTCCTTCACCAGCTTGCGGCCTCGGTTAGAGAGCAGCAGCGCAGTCTTGCCGAACGGTATGGCGAGGATGACCATTTCTATGAAGATGAGGAAGAAGAGCTTGCTACAGCCTCTGGCAGTGACGAAGAAGGCGATGGAAGACGTAAGATTGACTACTACGCTGTGGCTCATCGTATCAAGGAAGAGATCAATGAGCAGCCGAACATCCTTGTGGGTGGCCATCTCAAGGAGTACCAGATGAGAGGTTTGCAGTGGATGATTTCGCTATATAACAACAACCTCAACGGTATCCTGGCCGATGAGATGGGTCTGGGTAAGACGATTCAGACCATCAGTTTGATCACCTACATAATCGAAAAGAAGAAGAACAATGGCCCGTTCCTAGTCATTGTGCCTCTCAGTACTCTCACCAACTGGAACCTGGAGTTCGAGAAGTGGGCCCCGGCTGTATCAAGGATTGTCTACAAGGGTCCTCCGAATGCGCGTAAGCAGCAGCAACAGGCCATTCGATGGGGAAACTTCCAGGTTCTTCTCACCACCTACGAATACATCATCAAGGATCGACCAATTCTGAGTAAGGTCAAGTGGACCCACATGATTGTTGATGAGGGTCACCGTATGAAGAACACCCAATCCAAGCTGAGCAGTACTCTGTCGACGTACTACACCAGCCGGTACCGTCTTATCTTGACTGGTACCCCTCTGCAGAACAACCTCCCCGAACTGTGGGCACTTCTGAACTTCGTCCTGCCGAACATTTTCAAATCGGTCAAGTCGTTTGATGAGTGGTTCAATACCCCCTTTGCCAACACCGGTGGTCAGGACCGCATGGAGTTGTCCGAAGAAGAACAGCTCCTAGTTATTCGTCGTCTACACAAGGTTCTCCGTCCCTTCTTGCTCAGACGTCTCAAGAAGGATGTCGAAAAGGATCTGCCCGATAAGCAAGAGCGTGTCATTAAGTGTCGCTTTTCTGCCTTGCAAGCCAAGCTGTACCGTCAACTTGTTACACATAACAAGATGGCTGTCAGTGATGGCAAGGGAGGTAAGACCGGAATGCGTGGTCTTAGTAACATGCTGATGCAGCTGCGGAAACTGTGCAACCATCCCTTTGTGTTTGAACCCGTCGAGGATCAAATGAACCCAACCCGGGGGACCAACGACCTTCTCTGGCGTACTGCCGGTAAATTTGAACTGCTTGACCGTATTCTTCCCAAGTTCCGAGCCACGGGTCACCGTGTCTTGATGTTCTTCCAAATGACTCAGATCATGAACATCATGGAAGATTTCTTGCGTCTTCGTGGGCTGAAATACCTTCGCTTGGACGGTTCCACCAAGTCCGACGATCGTTCCGACCTTTTGAAGCTCTTCAACGCGCCCAATTCGGACTATTTCTGTTTCTTGCTTTCGACTCGTGCGGGTGGTTTGGGTCTCAACCTTCAGTCTGCCGACACTGTCATTATCTTTGATTCCGACTGGAATCCTCACCAGGATTTGCAAGCCCAGGATCGTGCCCATCGTATCGGTCAAAAGAATGAAGTGCGCATCCTGCGTTTGATCAGTTCTAACTCCGTGGAAGAAAAAATTCTTGAGCGCGCCCAGTTCAAGCTTGATATGGACGGCAAGGTCATCCAGGCCGGAAAGTTCGACAACAAGTCCACCAACGAGGAACGAGACGCTCTATTGCGGACACTTCTCGAGTCTGCCGAGGCGGCCGATCAGATCGGCGAGCAGGAGGAGATGGATGACGACGACCTTAACGATATCATGGCTCGGTCTGACGAAGAATTGGTTGTTTTCCAACGTCTAGATAAGGAACGGCCTTCGAAGGACCACTATGGTCCGGGACATCCGCTCCCCCGTCTGATGGCGGAAAGCGAACTGCCGGATATCTACGTTGCGGAAGACAATCCGGTTACGGAAGAGGTCGAGGTCGATATCGGTGGTCGCGGAGCTCGTGAGCGCAAGACCACCCGATACGATGATGGTCTCACCGAAGAGCAATGGCTTATGGCCGTGGACGCCGACGATGATACCATCGAAGATGCGATTGCTAGAAAGGAGGCTAGGGTTGAACGCCGTCGCGTCAACAAGGAGAAGCGTGGACGAAAGTCTGGTGGCCCCGAATCTTCGCCCGAACCATCGCGGGAGAGCTCCGAGACGCCCCAGCCCAAGAAACGGCGCCGCGGTCCCGCACCTAAGCGCAAGGCCGAGGAGGTCGTGGAAGAAACGCCGCAGCCGAAGCGCAAGAGGGGCAGGCAGGCCAAGCCCGTCGAAACATTGAGTCCGGAGGATCGTGCTATCCTCAACCGGATAGTCAACCACGTCTATCAAACCCTGATGGACATGGAGCAAGAGCTGCCGGCGGATTCTTCGGATAGCGAGGATGGCCCTGTTACTCGATCCATCATCGAGCCTTTCATGAAGCCCCCGCCCAAGTCGCAATATCCCGATTACTACATGATCATTCAAAACCCCATCGCCATGGAAATGATTCGAAAGAAGATCAACCGGGATGAGTATCAGAACCTGAGAGATTTCCGGAACGACATTCGTCTTCTCTGCCAGAATGCCCGGACGTACAATGAAGACGGCAGCATCCTCTTCCAGGATGCCAATGACATTGAGGTAAAGTCAATCCCAGCCCCTGCAATTACTAAATAGACCATTCACTGATTGCGAGCAGGCTAAATGCATGTCCGAGCTGAGAAAGGAGACCGAGGGCCACCCGCAGTTTGCTAATTTCGATGACTCGGGCTCGCCGGCTGGTATTGATCAGTCTACCGCGGCCGTGTCTGGGGCCGAGACCCCAAGTGCAGCAACGCCCGGACAGCCCAAGTTGAAACTCACGTTCAACAGTAGCAACCGAGACAGCGCTGGTGCCAACGGGACTCCTGGCCCTGGAACGAACGACGACGAGTAACGCAGCTTCTTATCAATTGTGAAAACACGACGGCTCCATTGTTTTTCTTTTCTATTGTGTTTTTACGGAGCCAGGTACACTTTATTTCCTTTCTGAACCTCATGTTTTACTGTCCGGATCTTCTTGACGTGTACTCCCCCGATTTTGTTGATCTCTTTTCTATTTGTTTCTACTTTGGTGGACTGGCGTTTGTATGAATTGGTGGTTGGCGGTGGATGATGGCTGATGGCGCATTGCTCTGGTCTACCAGACGAGCGAATTGCCTTTACTTCATTTTCTTTAAACTTCTTTGTGTGTTTATGTATCTCCCTCTGTCTCTTCCCTTCCAGTCCTGCCTCTCTCCCTTCGTGTGGGGCGCATGATCTCTTTGATTTCAAAGCCCAGTTGGGGCTGGGAAGACGAGATTGGCTGTAATTGATTGGATTTTTCTACACTGCGACCATTGTGTGTGGACGCACATTTCATCGAGTTCGTTTTCGTCTGCATAATACAGGGTCTGTTGGCTGGGAGGGTGATGACGGCCAGGCAGAAGAAATTCGACTACTCATACATAGTTAGAGATGGCGAATGATGATCATAATTTAACCCTGCGAAGTGATGCATCTTAGGATCTACATCTGCTGGATCAGTCAGATTGACCGACTGTCAGGCACAGAGATAGGTCTGTAGATACTACCTTAGACCTTTAGCTACTGGATACCTCAGATACTTCCAGATACCTGCAGATACCTGCACCGGGAGAAATGCACAAAGTTACCGTTTGATTGCGAATCGGTGACAGGACCATACCAGACTTGGTTGGTATTTCCGGTAATACCTGTGATTACCCAGGTACCTCCTGTACGGAGTATATGTGAGTAGGTAAATACTAGATATCGATGGAAGTTTCTACCAGGTTTCCCACCATGGACACTGAATGTCAATAGACCAGAGAGGCCCTGATATAGAAAATCAAGATTCAAGAAGAGCAACAATGGAAGAAACGATGGAGTGTGTCGTAAGCGCCCGGCCTTGTTCCATACGTCACCGGTCTCGCTCGACGTCATGACCAGCCACGTGACCATCCGTCGGCGTCGCTCTCCGAATCTCAGCTTTGGTTTTAAGTTCCCATTCATCCCAATCCCCCTTCCGTCCACCATCCACCCTCTTCCCTTTCCCACCCACCCCCCAGACACCCCGTCTATCCCTTCATCTTGCTTCGCCAGCAATTCTACAATCCCATATCAACAATGGCTTCTTTCCAGGATCGTGCCCAGCACGCCATAGCTCAGCTTGACAAGGAGGTAAGTTTGTGTGTGTGTGCGTGATTTTTTCTTACGAGCCAGGCCCCGAGAGACCGGTTGTTCTGGGGGATCGAATGCACGGGGAATCCCTACCCCAAGAACATCTTGAGGATTGATTTTAGCATCGTGATTCGGTTCCCTAGATCAAGGGATCTTAGGAAGTGGTATTTCTGTTTTTTTTTTCTACTTTATTTCGCGAGGGAAAATGGCTCTCTTAGCAAAGCGCTTACACCCATGTTTTCCCTATCGTCTAGCTGTCCAAGTACCCCGTCCTCAACAACCTGGAGCGTCAGACCTCCGTCCCCAAGGTCTACGTGATCCTCGGCCTGGTCGGCATCTACTTCTTCCTCGTTTTCTTCAACATCGCCGGCGAGTTCCTCGTCAACCTGGCTGGTTTCATCATCCCTGCCTACTACTCTTTGAACGCTCTGTTCACCGCCGGAACTGCGGATGACACGCAGGTGAGTTTTTCCCTCAGAAAAAAGAAAGAAACCCCCCTTTCTTTATCGCCCTGATGACTGGGGTGTGTGATTGATTATGGATTGCTGACTGGTTCTTGTTCTCGTTGCAGTGGTTGACGGTATGTTCCTCCTGATTACCCGCCCTTCTTACCTGGCCCTTTGGCCATCTTCTCCGCTTCGGCTGGCTTAGCTCCCTTTCCTGCCCCGAGCACGTGATGCCTTGCCGCCCCGGGAATCCCAGCCAAGAATCCCAGATGTTCTGACATGTGAATTCCGAATAGTACTGGGTTGTCTACGCCCTCTTCACCGTCGTTGAGAGTGCTATCAGCGCGCCCTACTGGTTCCGTAAGTGTTCTAGACGCGATGTTCCCAAAAGAGTAATGATCATTTCAACTAATGCCGACCTTCTATCAGCCTTCTACTACATCTTCAAGTTTGCCCTGGTCCTCTGGATGGCTCTTCCCCAGACCAAGTGAGCCGCTCCTGTCGCCCTATCGGATGAACCATCTTGCTAACCAGTTTTCTTTCTCCCCTGCAGCGGTGCCCAGGTTGTCTTCCACTCTTTCCTCCAGCCTGTGCTGGGCCGCTTCTTCAACGCTGGCAACACCTCCGCCAACCTTCGGGCCCAGGCGGCCGATGCCACCAAGACCCAGTAAATATGATGGCCTTTCGTTAATACATGGTCTCGGCGACGGGTTTTCCCGCCGTCGAACCATGAGCTAAACTAGGTCATTTTGTTTTCAGGTCAAAAAGACGACCTCACGAAGCTATGGAACTTCGTTGATGCCAGCGGATGGATGTGAAGACTTTGTGGTCAAACTGAGCGATTTTGGAACCATTTTCTTATTTGGTTTTTCTTTTCTCTCTATTTCGTGTTTTGTCATGATTGGTTCAGTAGAATTGTATGTGATGTGCGGAGGGGGGAGGAAATGATAAAGAACACGGCCCAGCGGTTGCTGTTCTGCGGAGATTTGTGGGTATAGCTGTATCTGATGCAATGATGCCTCTTGGTAATTGAAGCACATTTGATAGCGTTTCCACCTGGATCTTCTCTTTTTTTTTCTTGGTCCTCTGTGTCCCTAACACAGATAAAGAGGACCGTCTCGGAGACCCTCATGTAACCTTCTGACAGGATAATAATAACTACCCGGAAGCACAGGCCACGGCAAGCTTAAGCTTTCCGAGAAGCGGGGTGGGAGGTGAACGGACGGATCAACAAGACGGCGGGAAACGACGACGGCCCGAAGTCAACATATACGAGAGGAACCGAAGAAGAGGCATGCACCCGAATGTTGCGGTGATGCCCAGGTCCTGGTCATTACTCACTCGATATAAGCCACATCATCAGTACAGGCCAAATCGATTCTGCCAGCCATCCGTCCGAGGGTTCAGCACGATGCGGTAGGGAAAGGGATTAGCGTCGCTGGTGGTGATGGGCGGGATATGATCCTTATCCCGGTTCACGACGGTGAGGATCTTCAGCGCGGCCTTCTGGAGCATGTTCTCCATCGCCTTGCGTACCTTGGCGCGTTCTGCATGCGTTGGCGCGTTAGTTCGGGGTCCGTGATATGCAAGTATCGTCCATTCAAATCCAGTGAACGAGACCAGAGATGATGACGCTATTCTGATACATATAGACATACCTGATTCTGTCCGCGGAGTGGCGATCGTCACGTCCAGGTTCCACACTTCCCAACATACCTCTTCCTCTCCTTTTCCTGCCAGTCCGCCGAACCACATCCCCGAGCGTCGGCGCTTCTTCTCGTAGAACTCGACGGCGATGCGACCGCGTACTCCTCCATTACCGCCGCCGTCATGGGTGCTGGTCGTGGAAGACGAGTGTTGACGCACCAAGGAGCTGATCCGGGAGTCGATCAGGGTCTCGAGGTCGACGTCGTTGATGGCGGGGAGGGTGAAATCTAGCACGTCGAATGTAGTCGGTCGGATGGAGGGGAAATAGCGGTGGAAGAAGATCAGGTTCAAGACACCTTTGACGTTGGAGGGATTGTTAGTTACTCACTTTTCAATCGAGGGGTAAACTGGAACAAACTACGTCACGGGCGGAACCAAGTACAAAGGGGGCGAAAGAAATGAAGGATGAATGAATGACGACGGACTGCCAACAGAGAAGCTGGGGAAATGAGTTGATATAAATATATATATACCTTTTAGCACGTCTCGGACGGTGGTGGTATCCGCAAAGATCTCCAGAAAGTACTCCGGAGGGGTTCTGCGGGGCTCCATGGCGACGGGGGCGGTTCGTTCCAAGTAGGATGAATCACAGCAAGAATCCAGAAGTTCTGAGTCCAGCTTTCGATGTTGGTGTCGTGAAAGGTGGACTGAGAAAAAGCCTTTCGTGAAAGACTAAGTCGACAGATGGAGGAGACAAGACCCCCCTGAGGATGTTCAGGGGAGGGGGAAGGAGGCGCCAGGTAGGTATGAAGCTGTGGGGGGTCCTTGGAAATGGATGGGGGAAGGGGAATATACTCCGGAGTTGGGCGATGTCGGCTGGCTGCTGGTGGCTAGATGGTCGTCATCGGAAGAGGAACCACGAAGTTCGTCATGGAGGAGGATGCATGATTCCTGGGAAGAAGCTGAGTTGATCTCTCGTAATCTTTCTTCGGTGGGGAGACAAGCAGATAAGACGTAAGAAAGGAAGAAAGAAAGAATGAGAAAGTCAGTTGATCGGAGCCCCTCGCGAGAGTCACGTTCTCGTATCGGTACTGTATGTATGTACAGAATGTAGGTATCCATGTATGTATCTATACACAGCTGTATAGGTCCTGGATGTACCCTCAGGTACCGGGGTGTACCTGAGCCTCCTTGGAGGCCCTTTGATCGAAAGATATGCACAGAGAGACCGAACGAGTTACAAAATTCCGGAGTAAATGTCCTCAAATGCCCTCGTCAGCCCATGCCATCGCCGGGGTTCGATGACGATCCTCATTCACGTTGGCCGCAGTTATCAAGTTTAGCCGAGGCCGCCTCAGCTCCATCCTTCCCCGACCGTGACCTGTCGTTTCTACCTCCATTTCCTCTCTCCGTTGCTTTCTATCTCCTGATTTATCTTCCTCCCTTCTGACTCCCTCCTAATAAGAACCGTATAATGACCCTCGCGCCCGCCTCGCCCTCTCGGAAGATTATCGCCTGATCCCCTTCCCTGCTCCACCATGATCGGTGCTACGAGGCGCTGGTTCCGGCGCAATCGCAAGGGCCTTGCGATCGGGGCTGGCGTGATCGGAGCCGGGTACCTCGTGGGACAATATGTGTTGAACAAGATCTCCGAAGCGCGAGAGCGTATGAGCAGTGATCGAATTGCCCGAGAGAAGTCAGCCGCTTCCTTCTTTCGCTTGTCTTTTCCTTGTCTTGTTCTCCATGTTTGGACGACCAACGCTGACTTTGATCCATCTAGTCTACGACGGCGCTTCGAACAGAATCAGACCGATTGCACCTACACCATCCTCGCCCTCTTGCCGACCGCCGCCGAGGACATCCTAGAGGCCCTCCCCGTGGAGGATCTGACCAAGGAGCTACAGAAGAAACGCGCGGAGAGGCTGGCTCGCCTCAACGGTGGCGAAGGGACTTCGTCCGATCTCAGCTCGGTGGCTCCCAGTCTACCCGAGGAGGACGGACGCAGTCTATCCAGTTTTCAAAGTGACGGATTCCTCCGCACCAGTCAGCTAGGGGAGTCAGCCCTCGAGGGAGATGGTTCGCCGCGGCCGAAGCGGAATAAGACCCAGCTCTGGAACGAGGTGAAGATCACCTGTATGTGATATCCCCAGCCCGTTCTCACAGGATTCCATGAAACTCATGATGGTACCGCAGCTATCACTCGGTCCTTCACTCTCATCTACACACTGTCCCTCCTGACCGTCTTCACCCGAATTCAACTCAACCTTCTCGGCCGCCGGAACTACCTCTCCAGCGTGATCTCCTTGGCGAACCCCGCGAGCACGTCGACGATCCGACTGGAAAATCATGACGATGACGACCTGACCCAAACCTTGGGGAATGATTTCGAAACCAACCGGAGGTATCTCGCCTTCAGCTGGTGGCTCCTGCACCGGGGTTGGAAGGACTTGATGAGCGAGGTGCAAGAGGCCGTCAAGGAGGTGTTTGGCTCGCTGAATCCCCGAGAGGATATCTCACTGGCCAAATTGTCCGAGTTGACCCTGCAGATTCGGAAGAAACTGGAGGGTCACACGGAGGCGGATAGAAAGTAGATGCTCCTTTTCTGTTGTTGATTGATGGCTGGATTGCTGACCGCGTTGCTTCAGGAACCGAAAATGGTTGTCATACTTGCTTCCTCCCCCCGAGGAAGAAGAGAGACTGCTAGAAGAGTCCGGAGTCCTGGGGGTCACGGAGCCGTCGACCGCCCAAACGGCGACTACGCTTCGGCATCTCCTGGATGAGACGGCCGACCTGATCGAATCGCCCAACTTCACCCGCGTCTTGATGCACCTCAACAACGAGGGCTTCGAGACTCTGATCCAGCAGTGCACGGCCGACGCGTTTAAGGCGTCACCCAACCAGCCCGAAACGGCACCGCAGTCGTTCACGTCCGTTGCCACGGTGGTTCCCGTGGCCGGCAGCTCAGAGCCCAAGACGAAGCTGGCCAACGTGCTGGCCGTGATGGCCCGGCAGGCCCATGTAATTGGCAACGGCACCACGCCCCCCAATCTCTATCTGGCTGCTATGGAACAGAACGTTCGCGAGTTGGAAGCGTTCGCGGCCGTGATCTACAGCTCGAACTTTGATTTTGAATTGCTTGGACCCGAGTCCAAAATTAACCCTATAGAGAAAGAGACCAGTGGCTCTGACACAGTTTTTATTGAGAGGAGTGATGCCAGTCCGATTGCCGGAGTTGAAGACCTGGAAGAGTCATCAACCGTCCAAGTTGGCGAAGATTCGACGTTCGAGACGGCGTGGGGGAAAGCCTCGAGTGGACCACCCACGGAGGCTACTCCGTAGTTGATAGCTAGAGAGGGATGCGCCCTTCCTCGTACAGAGTGCGATTGTTTATTCCTCGGGCTCAATTTCCAGGTCTCTATACTTTTGATGTTTTTTTTTTTTGTTTCCTTCTAGTCTGCTTTCAAGGATCTGCATATTATCGGTGTTTCTGCCACTGAAGAGGCCAGGGAAAGGAAGTAGATGAATGTACGATAAGCCAAATGCACACACATATTATGACAAGAACGAGCTTATCGCCGGCGCAAAGACCTGCACAAATTACGAGGCCCGTTCATAATGACTGACAGAGCAATGTAACCTCGGACTTAGGGGCCTCGGCACTGACCCGGGGAGCTCCACCGAAGAGCCGAACTCGGTGCTGGTGGTGGGTCCGGACCGCAGATTTCTGATTCATATTTATACGAGGTAACTACGGAGTAGTGCAGGTGCTGACCATGATAAGCGTAATGCAAGATAACTGCCTCAAGGTTATTGACAGGGAGTCCTGCTCGGGGGGGGGGGGGTAAATGCAGTAGCATCCGTTGGTATCCGGAGAGATCTATATCAGCCACGACGAGGTCATTGGAGATATACTCCGTAACTATGCGAAGAAAAAAGTAGGAACGATTGCTAAGCAGGGGACTGCCGTTTCCGGTAAGCCCATCCCGGGCAGGTGACCAGTGATCTGCGGGGGCTTATGTCAGCAGTCCGCCAATTTGCGGGGAAGCCGAAAGGGGAAAGTCGAACTGGCAGGAATTGGCATAAACTTATGTCGAAAAGAAGATATGAAAAAGTACGGAACAATAGAAGATACAGGAACTACTCTGGATGAAACTTATGGAACAAGAAAAACATCAGTCTCCTGCACGTCCTCCCAGTCTCCCACAGACTATCACCGCAATCACCCACTCATTAGACTTCCGATCGACACGCTGGAGCCCCCGAAAGCCCAATCCAGGCCGAGATCGGGGCCACCGGAACCTCCGCCGGTGCTTGACTCTACTTTGCGTCGCTTCGATCCGTGGACCCCGACTTGTCCTTCATCCTTCCCATTGGACTTTGCGCTCTTGGGTTTAGCTTCGGCTCTGTGGCTCCCCCCGATATTCATGGCTTCGACCATGACTGTGGTCATCCTGTTGACCAGGGAAGCTATTGGTGATCTTCGCCTGGTGGAGTCTTTTTATGGCTGATTCTTCGGCTGTCTCTCTGACTCTTCCCCTCTCGTCAGGGCTATATATTTGTTTTTTGTTGCGCCATTGGGGGTTTTTCCTTTTTTATCTTTCTTCTCCTTTCTTCTATTCTTTTGCTCCGTTCCGCTGATTTGTCGTTTCTTGTGCGTAACGTATCACTGCGCGCGGCTGAATAATTTCCTTCTTGTCCAACTCCTTGCTTCCGTTGTCTGTTTATATCCTTTTTTATTCCCTCGTCATCTATCGCGGAGGAAGCTTGCGCCCAGAATGGGGACTTCAGGTTTGTCAAAACACCAGTTGCAAAACACTCGCGGTGCTAATTTGCGCAATTGCGCAACTAGACAAGATGGGGTTCTCCGACGACAAGGAGGGAGAAGTGCAGACGCAGTCGCCCGAACTCCCGCCTCTGACCAACACCACGGAGCGCCGACTCATGGCCAAGATCGACTGGCACATCATCCCATGCTTGTGCGTGATGTACCTGCTTGCTTTCCTGGACCGGTACGTACCTCGCGCGCATCCCCCGATCGCGATATACAGGCCAATTGACCCGGCGCTGTCATCAATAGAGTGAACATCAGTAATGCGGCGGTCCTTGGGCTGCGCGAGGACCTGAATATCGTCGACGGAATGAAATATAACACTGCATTGACCATTTTCTTCGTCCCATACGTCATCTTCGAGATTCCGTCCAACATCTTGCTGAAGAAGTGGAAGCCCCATGTCTGGTGTACGTTTATGGTATCTGGAAGACGATCGCGTGAGCTAATTGGTGGTCCAAGTGTCGATGTGTATGTTCTTGTTCGGCCTGGTGATGATCTGCCAGGGCTTGGTGTCTAATTGGGGAGGTCTGATGACAACCCGTTGGTTCCTCGGTATGCGACACTCGTATTCTGTCCCATTGCGATGTATCGGCTAATGTGTTCTCTAGGAATGTTTGAAACGGGCATGTTCCCCGGATGTACGTGTTGACCCTCTCCTACTCCGCGATCGATCGATCGAATAATAACCGACAACTATATACAGGCTTCTACCTGCTGGGAATGTGGTACAAGCGCAGCGAGGCGCAAAAACGATTCAGTTTCTTCTTCAGCTCCACGACCCTCGCCGGCGCGTTCGGTGGCTTGCTGGCCAGTGGACTGGGTAAAATGGACGGAATCCGGGGATACAGTGGCTGGCGGTGGGTTTTCATCATCGAAGGCGTTCTCACCTGCGTTGTCTCCTTCGTCTGGTTCTTTGTCATCCCCGACTTTCCCGAGGATGTCAAATGGCTTACTGAGGAGGAGAGAGAGTTCATCCGGGCGAAGCTGGCGCAGGACACTGGAGGTGCTGCGCATGACGCGAAGCTTGGGTGGCGTGAAGTTCTGGATGTCTTCAAGGACTGTGAGTGTTCGCGAGGATTGCAAGTCACCAGCATGGGTTCTAACGAGGATGCAGACAAGATTTTCATCGGCGGCCTTATGTATTTCGGTCAGATTGTCACGGCATACGGTCGGTTTCCCTGTTCCTGCGGACATGCAAGATCTCGATGCTAATAAACCGCAGGATACGCCTACTTCGCGCCGAGTATCATCAAGACCTACGGCTACGATGGTATGTGAATTCCTGCGCCGATTGTCTTGCACCGACTAATCGCCCTTAGCTATCATGACCCAGTTATACTCGATTCCACCGTGGGCGGCTGCCTGGGGCTTTTCCATGGTGATCGCCGTGCTTTCAGACAGAACCGGACATCGGTTTGCGTTTACTATAGGGCCCATGTTGATTGCCATGGCCGGATTTGGCATCTTGTTGAATGTGCACGGAGAAGAGAATCGCGGCATCCAGTACGGCGCCTTGTTCCTGGTCACCAGCGGCTGCTACAGTGCGATGCCGGTGATTGTGTGCTGGTTCGCCATGAATCTGGGCGGCCATCGCCGACGAAGCATCGGAACTGCATGGCAAGTGGGTTTTGGAAACAGTGAGTGATGCTTCTCGTGACCAGTCCGCCGTACACGTTACTAACGCGAACCACAGTCGGCGGCATCATTTCGACATTTGCATTCCTTGAGAAGGATGCGCCGGAGTATAGACCGGGTTTCGCCATCAGTGTATCCTTCCTCTGCTTTTCGGCCGCCTGCTGCATCGCCTACTTCGCAGCAGTCTGGTATGACAACCACCGGCGCGACCAGGCGGCAGCCAACGGCACTGTACCGGAGTACAGTCAGGAGGAGCGAGATCTCCTGGGCGACATGGCGCCCAGCTATCGGTATGCATACTGAGCACGGCTCACAAAGAGTGCCAATTTCCTATTTTCTGTAATGACCACACAGAAGGTGTGTAGAATTAGGGCAGATGATTATGCGACGATGAATGATAGTAGTTTATAGATCGAGTGTGGATTCTGGGCGATACACAATGAACAAATTAATAAAAATTTATCAAATCGATATCCATTCTCGAAGCTTGGACCAGGACCCTCTCTGGCCCCATTCTACCAATAATACGATGCATTTGGTGTCCAGCGTGCAAGAGACGATGACGGAGGCTTCATTCGGTGTGCAGAAGAGCAAAAGTCACGGGATAGAGTGATGACATAATTCCCCATCGCTCGGTAAGGCCGCCGGGCGGGCCAATCACCGCCGCCGCAGCACTAGCGAGCCCTTAGCGGCAGGCGATGCTGAGTCAGCTCCGACGCACACAAGAAGCTCCGCCGGCGCGCTTCCTCCGTCTTTCTTTCAACCATCTCCCTCATCGTCGCAGAAGTGTGAGTTCCCCTCACCGGCCCTACGGCTTCGCAGGCATCATGCCTTGGCTTTGCTCAGTCACTGACCCTTTCACAGTTTCGAACCATCTACGAAGATGAGAGCTAAGTGGAGAAAGAAGCGCGTTCGCCGCCTCAAGCGTAAGAGAAGAAAGATGAGGGCTAGATCGTGAGTCCCCCGATTTAACTGGATTGCGATATCTGAAGACGCAATTTTGCTAACTGTATTCCAGCAAATAAATGACTCGCCCCGCTTCATCTCAGCTTTCCATGTCGGAGCTCTAGTTGAACGCTGAACATGACAACTCGACGACGTCACGATTATGATTTCTTCTGTTCGTTTCGTGGTCCGGTCACTCCAACGACCCCTGTCTGGCCTATTTTCTGCCCTCCCGATCGAATTCGGAGCCTTTCCGTCCAATAATCCCTTTCTTCCAATCCCGTGGGCTCATTTAAAACGTTTTCGATTTGATTCTCAGACCAGGCGGTGGGATGCGATGGTGCCTCGGTATTCTGTCGTGTCTTTGTTACGGGGGACGAACGTGTTTGGTGGGGTTGGAGGGGTCGTGGAAAAAGTTTCCTGAAAACATCACTCCTGTACTATCTGATTGTTTATCCACCGATCCTTTTGAGTTTCGCATGGGGACTGGTCAATTGCTTAAGCCTGGGTCTGAGCGGGGAGCTCCTATTGCAGGGTTTCTTGTCCAAGTCCAGGCTATGAAGAGGTTTACGAGCATTTATCACAATATGAAAAGTTCCTAACGATTCACTATTTGTCCACATTGTAAAAGTAACTGTAAAAAGATCTACAACATACAGGACTTAGCATGTCATTACAGTAGAGCTCTGCCATGCGACTGTTCGACTTGTTCTGTGCGTTTGCGCCTCTCCGCCTATCGGGCGGTGAAGGAATTCTGCCGCGCATCAATTTTTTTTTGCGTCCGACTTTTCTGCTCCGCTATTTGACGCTTCTCCGCATCCAATCTTCTCTCCCCTACGCCAAACATCATGCCCTCCGACAAAGTGGAAAAGAAGCGCAAGCGCGACTCGGATCGACATGAACGACCCAGCAAAAAGCCCGCTCTCGGGCTGCATGACCTGCCTCCGTTGGCTGCTAGCGTCGTGAACGACGACAGCGAGCTGGCTCCCGTCCTCAGTATGCGCTTCTTTCTATAAACGACGCCAGAGGCATTACGAGACTAACGTTTCTCCAACAGTCACTACTCCCGGTGTCAATGCTCCCCGAAACATCAGCCTCAAGCCCTACCTCAAGACCCGCACCGATGGCTCCGACCCCTCGACCCGCAACAAGGGCATATTTTCGAGCGAACTGCTGCTGCAGACCTCCGACCACCCGAAGATGGACTTCGTCGGTCGCGAGGGCAACGAGGACGCCGATTCACAGGTCAAGCACTACGTCGCGGTGATCGATCCCCAAAAGCAAACTTGGCAGTTCATCGAGACCCGCAAGGTTACTCTGCGCGGTGCCGTGCGGTCGACGAAATATGTGGCCGAGGAGGCGGAGGAGGAGGAGAGCGAGGATGAAGAAATGGTGGGTTTTCTCTTTTATACTTTCCTACTCGTTCATCCTGCCGGGAATAGTATGAGACAACCCCCGAACCTCATGTGGCTGACCTGAATAATTCCGTATAGAAAACCATGCGTGCCCAGCGCACCGAACTCACCAACACATTCGGTACCAAACAATCCCGCAAGGCCGCGCAGTCCTTGGCCGAGAATGCCCAGCTGTCCAGTATCCCAGCCGGCGCTTCCTCCGCCGCGGAGTCCGCCATGCTCTCCTCCATGCCGGTCGACTCGGCCGCCGACCTCGCCTCGAAAACGGCCGCCGTGCAGGCCCAGATCCAGGCCGCCAAGCCTTTGCCCCAGGCCAACCTGGAAGCCTCGCACCCCTCGGACGTGTACCCCATCGAGAACCTCGTCCCCGGCGGCATGGCCACCCTCCGCCAACTGCCCGGCGTCAAGGAGTGGCAGGACACAGTGGCCGCGGGACTCAGCGTGGTCACCACCTCTCGGTACGTGTCGCGCCGTCTCGACGCCGTCGTCACCTCCGGCAACATTGCCCAGATCCAGGTCCTGCGCTACATCTTCCTCCTGCTGGAATTCGGACGCTCGCTGCGCTCCGGCCGCGACCCCAAGAGCTCCGGCGGCCCGGGAGGCAAACGACTCCCCCCGCGGGAAGATCTCCGCCGTATCCTTTCCTCCCCCACCGGTGCCTCCTCTTCCACCGACCCCTCCTCCAAATCCTCCTCCACATACTCCGGCGAAACCATCCCCGACTCGGTCATCGACGCCATCCGCCGCAAATTCGCCCCTCAAGGCTCCTCCCTCTCCAAGAACGACCTCACGCTCCTCCACACCACCATCTGCGCCTTATCGCTGCACATCCCCCCTCAGCCCGCCAAAGACGGCGGCTCCAGCTCGCAAGGCGGCAACTCGCCTAACGAACTGGCCACCGACCCGGCCGATATCCGCGACGACCTGCGTGTCGAAACCGGCACTATCCTGCAGTATTTCCGTGAACTGGGCTGTCGCATCGATAAGCCGCGCGAGTCGGAGTTCGCCAAGTGGAATGTCAAGGCCGGAAAGGCAGAGGCGTCCTCTAGGAAGATCGCCAGACTTAGAGTGCCGGTCGAGTTTCCCAGGGTGTCGAGGGGTGGTGGGAGGAGGTAGTTTTCTTTTCTTCGATGGGTTCGGTGGGATTTGTAAAAAAAAATATGAATAGGGGAAGAATGAATGAATTGAAGAAATTGATAGTCTACGAAAGGAAGATAGTGAGAGAGAGAGAGAGAGAGAGAGAGAGAGAGAGAGAGCGAGCGAGAGAGTGTGTGTATGAGATAAAAAATGATCTTCTCGATTAATTAGTTTGCTACATAGCCTTGTTTTTTATGTTTATCATCCTGTCAATCAGGCGTTGGGACAGACCCTCTTTCTTTCTCTTATTTGTTTCTGATCTTCTAACATGTATGAGGTATCGACATTTAGTTAGTTATATACGTTGATTGATTGATGGCTGGATGGAATATATGGATCGCCGTACCCTGTCATCCCGTGAATAGAATATAGCGAGTTGATTTCAACCACACTATCATGTATATACATATCCAATAGAAATCTGCAGTATGCCAGGAAATAGTGCCACCAAAGATGAAGAGAACGTATCTAGGAGTCAGAGAAGGAAGGCCCCTTAACTTCACGTGCTCGCTAGAGAGCCGAGTCCATGGAGTTATTTCGTTCATTTTCATGGAATCCTCCGCTTCGTATAGATAGATCTTTGGAACTTGCCTTGAGCGAAGAAGGGTTGGTGGATTGGATTGGATTGGACTGGATTGCTTCGAAGCACCTAGATCGCTTACATATACGTTAGCCGATGGATGGGTTGGGATATATGTACTGTACCCTACCCCATGGATGTATATTGAATGGAACTCGTTGTGATGGGAATAGGATGTAGCAACTTGGTTTAGTTTGAATTTGAATTACACTATTTCATGTATAAAATCAATATGAATTAGTACGATTCCTACATAAGACGGCCTATAAGGACGAGGACTACGAAAGCAGAAAAATGTTCGAGTATGTGATCGGACAAAATATGTCGATCGACGTTCATGAACCTTTCATTTGGTAAGTTGATATGATAAGAGAACCCAATACGCGGTAAGGACAGGCCGGTTCTTAGGAAGACGAACGAGCTCCATCAGACAGAAAAGAAGATCTGTCGGAGGACGAGGGTAGGTAAGCATGATAGCCAAGATAGATCCGTTTAAGCCGCCACTCCAACTGGAATGGAAGTAGGAGCAGTCAGAGGACGACTGCTGGGCTTGGTGGTCTGCATGTGAGGTGCCAGCAACCGGGCCGCTTCTTCGCGGAACTCACGGTTGACCGCCGCCTCGATGGTCTCGTTGGCCTGAAGTCCCAACTGCGCGTCTTCCCAGATGGGCTGGTTGGCGGCTTCGGCGCCTTCCACGCCCACGCCAACGAATCCGCCCTGCGCCTCCCAGTCGCTGGCCCGTTTGATGTTCAAATCCTTCCAGACGGCCTGCACGGCCTGCACCAGGTGGTCGCGATGCTCCTTGACGTGGCCAGGGGTGGGCGTAATGCGGAGTCGCTCCTCACCACGCGGCACGGTCGGGTAGTTGATGGCCTGCACGTATATACCATGCTCCTCGAGCAGCTTGTCGGACGCCTGCTTGGCCACCTCGGCGTCGCCGACGAGGAGGGGCACGATGTGCGACGGGTTGGGGATCACGGGGATGTCCAATTCCTGGAGAGCCGCCTTGACGGCGCGAGTGTGCAACTGCTGCAGAACGCGGTCCCGCTTGTGTTGGGACTGGTACTGAATGGCCGTATCGGCACCGGCCATGGTGGCGGGCGGCAGCGACGTGGTGAAGATGAAGCCAGGGGCGAGAGAGCGGATGGTGTCGACCATGGCCGCGGACCCGGCGATGTAGCCGCCGACGCAGCCGTACGCCTTGCCCAGCGTACCCGTGATGATGTCAATGCGGTCCATCACGCTGCCCTTGCTGCTGCGGGGGTTGGCGGTATCCTGGGAGGCGTAGACGTCGTAGTCGAGGTGCTCAGCAACGCCCGCACCATGGGGGCCGTACATACCCACGGCGTGGACCTCGTCCAAGAAGGTGATGGCACCGTACTTGTCCGCCAGGTCACAAATCTGTTCAATGGGGGCGATCGATCCGCACATGCTGTAGACGGATTCGAAGGCAATGATCTTGGGAACGTGCAGAGGAAGCGAGGCCAGCTTCGTTTCCAGGTCGACCAGATCGTTGTGCTTGAAAACCATCTTCTTGGCGCCCGAGTGGCGGATACCCTGGATCATGGACGCATGGTTGAGACTGTCGGACAGAATCACGCAGTCCGGCATCTTACTGCCTAGAGTGGCAAGGGTGGCATCGTTGGCCACGAAGCAGGAGCTGAAGACCAAAGCAGATTCCTTGTCGTGCAATTTGGCCAGGGTGCTCTCCAATCCCACAGCGTGCTGGTTGTGCCCGGAGATGTTACGAGTGCCTCCAGCTCCCGCGCCGTAGGTATCGAGAGTCTTGTGCATCGAGTTCAGCACCTCGGGGTTGCGTCCCATGCCGAGGTAATCATTGGAGCACCAGACAGTCACGCGCTCTTCCTGCGAGGCCGTGTGGGCCCGGGGGAACTCCTGCGCCAGGCGGTTGATGTTGTTGAAGTAGCGGTATGATTTGTCCTTGTGCTTTTTGTCCAATTCGGTGCGGTAGAAGTTGTTGTAATCGAAAGGTGCGGTCGCCGGTGCATCGGGGCGAGGCCCGGAGACCGCTGCGGGGGCAAAGCCGGGACGGCGTTCAGCTCGAGACAAGTTGGGATGGCCTGCAAGCATTCATTCCGATCAGTACGTGAGATTCCAGCGTAGAAGCCATGGAGCAAGACCACTCACCTCTCTGAGAATCCTTGAAGACATCGGGGCTCAGATTGGCGCCATTGCCGTTGGTCGAGTGCAAGTCCCGTCGAGGAGCCGCGGGCCGGAGATACTTGTGGTTGGCGGTCACGCCGGCAGCGGAGGAGGTGAATCGCTTAGTACCGGCCATGCGAGCACTCTGGACGGCCAGGGCCTTGCTCATGACGGGGCACCGACGGGCCAAAACCTGAAGATTGGACATAGTACCACCGCCGGGGCTGGTGCTGGGGCGGGTTGCGGTGGACAGAGACCGCAAGGTGGCGGCGGAAGTCCGCTTGAGAAAAGGGCACATGGCCCGAGATTGCTGGAGAAGCGACTCCATGAAGAGCAGATAAGTGCAGAAGACCGAAAGGAGAGCGCAATGAGAACGAGGTGTGATGATGTTCAAAAAGGGGAAGAAGAGGAAGAAGAGGAAGAAGAAGGAAAAAGTGTCTCGGTCATGCCAGACTCGTATGGATCGACTGAGTCAGCAGCGGCAACTTCGGCTGACGTTCGGCCCCGCCTTGATTGGCCCGTCGTCGCCGGGGACTGTGACCATCCCGGTACCGGGCATTACCAATAAATCACGATTTGTACCAAACGCCGTCCGCTCAGGTAAGCAGCCCGGCCTGGTGGCGTGTAACTTTCCGTCTCGGCTTGACCGGCTTACTTGCCGCGGCTGGACTCCTCTCGCTTACTTCAGCGAATGTGATCGCGGAGCAAATTCCCCTTCCAGGATTCAAGTCAATATGGATTGATTGTTGTTGTTGATACAAGCCGGAGAGATGATGGAACATCCCCCTTGATGAATGATTAAAAAGAACATGAGTAGACAAGAAGATAGTAGGACAAAAAAAAAAGAGAAAGAGAGAGAGAGAAAGATCAAATCACAACGGCAACAAAAAAGAGAGAAAAAAAAAACGCCCCAACCATCATCTTTTTGGTACATCATCTATGCGAATGTATGTTAACTGGGTCCCAACCCGCCATCACCATCGATCAGACGTAATCGTTCCTTCATAGTTTTGGCTCGTTTCGACGTGCCTTTGCCCGGTCCGCGTCCACGGCCACGCTTGGGCACTGGCGTGGACGACGGCGTGCCCACGTTCTCCGCCGTCGACACGGGCGTGACCGCCCCGGACGGCTTTCCGCTGGCGTTTCCGCTGGCGTTCGCACTGGCATCGTCAAAATTGCCTTCGCCTGTGGGAGATCATGAACGGTTAGCATAATCTATACGTGGGGGAGGGTTTGTCAAGAAGGTGAAGGAGAGAAACCACGAACCTTCATGATACATATCATCCAGCGTAATGTCACGCTTCCTCTTCTGCGCCGCCTTCTTTCCACCTTTACTGGACCCAAACACCTCGCCGCGGTCCGCTGCTTCTTTCTCCTTCTGCTCGATGAGCTCCGCCTGCTCGTCGTCGGCCAGCCACAAAGCAATATCCTTGGTCCGGCTTTCCCGGTTGCGCGTGTTGAAGTCAACTCCGCCGGCGGCACCACCCGAGATAACCACCCGCTGCACCTCTTCCTTCTGCAGCGCGCGCTTCCGGATGCGCTCTTCGATCGTTCCGCGCGTGATCAGGCGGTACACCGTCACCTGTCGGGTCTGGCCGAGACGATGCGCCCGATCCATCGCCTGCGAGTCAATCGTAGGGTTCCAGTCTGAGTCGTAGAAGATGACCGTGTCGGCGGCCGTCAAGTTGATACCTAGACCACCCGCACGCGTGGACAAAAGGAAGACGAAGATCTCCGGTCGTTGCTGGAAATCGGCCACTGTGTCGCGACGATCCTCTAGCTTGGTGCTTCCGTCTAGTCGGCAGTACTTGTAGTTGCGGTACGTCAGGTACTCCTCCATCAGATCGATCATCCGTGTCATCTGGAAATAGAGCAGGACCCGGTGACCACCTGCCTTCAGCTCGCGCAGCAGCTCGTCCAATTTGGCCAGCTTGCCCGAGTCCGTAACGAACCGCCGCATAGAAGGAACCTCAATGTGGGTGTACCGTCCCTTGGCCGAGATCGGATCCGGCAGCATGGGGGCATGTGAGTAGGGGGCCGGATCGACCTTCTGCTCCACGATCTGCAGATCCAATTGCCTCGACGGAGCCGGGACCAGAGCATGGCGCACGGGCACGTTGAAGAAACTGTCGTTCATCTCCAGCAGGGGGCCTCGGCTGGAGGCCGCAAGAGTGACGGGAGGCGCCGAAGCGGCCGGACTGACGCAAGGTTCGATGGTATTCAGACCCTCTCGTTCGAATGTCGACCGCGAAACGGTCAGGAGGTCCCGCATGTAGCCCTCCGGAGTGATGTCGTGAACAGCACCGCGATCATTGCGCTGGACAATGTTGAGCATCGTGTGAGGCAGCACTGACGCTGCTGTGGTGTCGCGATCTTCATCGTAGACCACGTTGAGCCGAGATAGCCGGTTCGCCAGGCCACGGCGGCGGGTGGCACGCTCGAAGACCCCGAGGTGCGACTGCTCGTAAGCTTCCCCGATCGACGTGTCTATGAAGCGCAAGAAGGAGAAGGCACCGTCGTCCTTGGCGCTCTGTTTGATATTTTCCGGCGCAAAGACGTTCATCAAGTGATCTAGGTACTTGCCACGGAAGCCTGCCTGGGCATTGTCCGGCCCCGCCATGTCGACCCGACCACTCGAACCGCAGAGAAGACGCGGCAGAGGGTACTCGATCATGTTGCGTGTCGAGTAGGCCACGTTGACGTTTTGTCCTTCGCGCACAAACGAGGCGGTTTCGGCGAAATGCGCTAGAGAGAAGGGCGACTTCGTCTCGGCCCGTTCGAAGAGGTCGGGGTGATTGCAGACCTTCCGGAACTGCATGACCAGGTTCATCAGGGTCGTGCTATCGGCCTCGTCGCCGATGGCCGCCTTCTCGATCAGGTCCATGATGCTCACGCGGTTGCGCAGGTTGCTGTAGTAGGCCCGTTGGCGGTAGGTGAGGTCGCAGAAAACATCCTTCTCCACCTTGTCTCCGAGTTCCTGCTGCACATGCTTCTTGACACGACGCAGCATGAAGGGCTTCAAGATCATATGCAAACGCTTGAGCTGGTCCTCATTGAGTTTCGTGTTACTTTGCGCATGGGACTCGATATCCTTTGAGAACCACTCGCTGAACTCGTCGTGTGAATCGAAAAGGGTCGGCATGATGAAATGGAGAAGGGCCCACAGCTCCTGCATGTTATTTTGAATGGGCGTACCCGTGAGCAGGAGACGGTTCCGACAGTGGAAGCCGAGGAGGTTCTTCCACCGCGAGCTTTGCGACGATTTGATCGCCTGAGCTTCGTCGAGAATCATGTACTGCCACTTGACCTTCTGGAAGTACTGTGCATCGAGAACCACCAGTTGATACGAGGTCACCAGAACATGGAATTCCGATTCCTTGGTGTAAGTGATGTGTTTCCGGTCCCAGAACTTGCGGAGAATCTTGCGGTCTTTGGCCGAACCCCAGTAGGGTAGGACTTTGATGTCGGGGACGAATTTAGTGATTTCTTGCTGCCAGTTGTGCAGAGTTGATGCGGGCGCGATCACCAGGAACGGACCCCAGATATTGTGGACCTCGGCCAGGTAGGCCATGACCGAAATTGACTGGATGGTTTTACCGAGACCCATCTCATCTGCTAGAATGCCGTTGATACCCTGCTCGTAGAGGTTGACCAGCCAGTTCAGACCCTTCAGCTGATACTCCTTGAGTTTCGCAGTCAACATCGACGGTTGGGAGATCTCAATGTCACCCAAGCTGGTTGGGTTCTGGAAGTTCAGTTCACCCTCGTCCATCGCTGCCATCGGGTCGTCCTGGTTCGCGTTGTTGAAAGCACGTGCTCGGTCTTGGGCCTGCTGGACGGCGTTCTGCGCGTTGGCCATGGCAGCCTGTTGCAGCGCGGTTTCATCTTCGGCGTCAAAGTCCAGGTCCTCGAAGTTGGTGACTTTGGCGCCCGCGTCGTCGATACCCTTGTCGGGCTGAGCAGTCTGGTCTCCGCCTTCCACCGCCGTGTCCCCAGTTTCATCGCCATCGGCGCCCTTGATCTTTCGACCGATAAAGTGGGAGTACAGCTCGGTTTGGGAGATCAGGAAGTTGAGCTTACGCCTCTGGCGGTTGGCTTCACGCTCCGCTTCAGCCTTCTTGGCCGATTCAATTTCTTGCTTCTCGGCTAAGCGACGCAAGTCACGCTCCTCACGTTCGTTCCGCTTCCAGAACGACATCATCTCACGCATCGTACGCTTGGCGCGAGCTTGGGTGTCCTTCATGCTCTTGTTGGTCCGTTCCTGCCACTTGCGAGATTGCTTGCTGGCCAGCTGAGCAGTCTTGCGCAGGTTCTCCTGGCGCGTGCTGAGCGAGAGTGCCTTGATGCGATAGACTTTGGGAATATCCTTGCGGGCGATGTCTCGCCAGATCTGCTCGTAGATCTGATTGTAACCCTTAGTCTCGAAAGCAGACAGAGGAGTAGGCGTAGCCTCCTTGGAACGGCTGCCCTTGGCCTCCTTCTTGAGGGTTTCCTTCCGGGGGTCGTCTTTGGGTGCAATTGGCAGAAGCTCCTCGTTCTCCATGGCGGCATAGGCGGCTTCCGCGGCATCCTTCTCGGCCTGTTTCTGTTCCTTGGACTTTTTGGGACGCGTGACGGGGCCACCGCGACCAGATTTGCGTCTGGACGGGGAGCGGCCGATGTGAAAGGAGCTGGTCGTGCCGCCTTCGAGGTTCGGAGCCAACGGGGTAACTTCGCCAATTTCTTCGGGTGCTGTGACACCATCAAGGGCTCGTTTGGTGATCTTGATCTTACGCTGGGCCCGTTCGGCTTCGCGGAGGAATTTCGCCTTTTCAGCGGAGTCTTGGGCCTTGTTGGCTTTTTGCTCGGCCTCAATTTTCTTCTGCATTTCCAGGCGCACGGTGTTCTCTCGACGTCGCTTTCGTTGCATGTCCTTCTTGCGTTCTTTCTCATCCTGGATTTCTTTAGCCTGAACTTCGGCGATAACCGATGATTCATTCGCATTCCTGAAGCGATCCATGCCAGCAGTGGCTTGCTTCTCAAAAGTTTTGCCCAGTTTGATCAAGAAGTCGTTTCGGCGGCGCTGGCTTGGTGGTTAGAAGCATATCCTCTAGCAAAGAGGGAAAGAACGAGCGTAAAATGCATACCTTGCGTCGGACACTCTCGGCCTTTCCCGCATCGATAACTCTTTTCCTACCCCGAGCCTCGTAGCGTTCCAGCTCTCCTTCGAAGCCCGGCCCCTCCACATCACTTTTATCGGCGTTGTCGATCTCGGCCATTAACCTATTGACAGCCTCGTTGTCACGTTCGGAAAGAAGCTTTCGCGCGGGGGCGGCACGGGTTGGGAGACCGTTGGTGTTGGTAGGGGTCGACACTGTCGGCTCTGATTCACCTGTCCGACGACGCCTTTCCGTGCTGCTAGGTCTCTTGTCTGCTTTGATTGAGGAAAGTCCGGGAGTGGTGTCTGCTTCCTGTTCCTTGATCTTCGGCTGAGAGACCGAGGCCTGAATAGGCACGGGCGAGCGGGCTCTGAGGGCAGGTTCGGATGGCGTCGGTACAGGAGCGGGTGTTTCGGCGGGAGGCGATTGTCTCTTCGGAGGCGCTTCCTCAGCCGGTCCAGAAAGGATGCTTGCGAAAGACATGGGATCTGCAGCTCGAGCCGGTTTCTAACGGGAAGAAAGGGATATCTCGTTAGCTCGACAAGGGCACGGGTAAAAGATAACATCCCCCATATTACATGACAAAGGACATCCAGAGGGAAAGAACATAAAAAAGGAAAAATCGAAATGAGAATGAGCACATACTAATTCCTTCGGGGGGGAGGCTGTCCTCGGCTCCCGCGCCATGGATGAATAGCTATGACTGCCCAGAGAGTAGGGGGAGGAGGCCGCCTCCTTCTTGGGAGACAACTGCGGATGGCTCTCTGGGCGGCCCGAGGGATGGGGGTGAGACGAAGTTGAATGGCTGTAAGGCGAAGCACCGTTCCCCGATAGAACGGATCCTGAATACGGTCGGGGAAGATACTGAGGTGGTGCGCCGGCCGATGAGTGTGGCTGGTATTGCGAAGAAGGATCGGACGGATGAGGCGCAGGCGCGTTACCCTTCAAAGGCGGAAGTGCGGCGGGCAGTGGAGACGAAGCATGAGAGTAGTGTGGGCTCCTCGACAGGGAAGATTGAGGCGGAAAGGCGGGAGGTGTCTGGGGAGGGTGTTGCTGATATTGATCATTGTTGGGGTAGAAAGGGCGGTTCTTGCTCGGAGGCGAGTAGGCGGGATAATGGGGTTGCTGGGAAGGGGACTGGGGATTGTACGGCGGAGCCCCCGTCATGATGGCCGTTGGTAATCGGAGCGCGACGGCGACGATGGAAGGACTAGATTGATGGCCGACGTCAAGAAGGGGCGAACGGTCCGGGTCAGGTGAATCTGAGCCGACACGATAGGCGACCGCTCTCCATGCGCCCAAGCGATCTCAAAGAGGCGGCGATACCGCGTTGGTCACGAGAGACGCTCCCTAAGAGACGAACGTATTAATTTGGGGGAAACTATTCCGGGGTAATCAAGCAAAGGATGATGGAGAAACAGAAGACAAGACAGGAGATAATAGTCCGAAAGGGTGGATTCTCAGACCGATCTGCAAAGTCGACTGGTTTTGAGCGCTCCGGTACGTACTTTGTATCGACTGCCCTGATCTCGCACGTTGTGTTTGGACGAACCGACCAACCCGTGGCGGGTCAGCGATTGTAGTACGGCGAAGAAAGGATGCGTCAGGCGGTCGCGTGGAGGAGGCCGACAGAACGGTTGGATTCAGTCGGGGCGGATTGGGCAAGGAAAGGACAGACAAACGAGACGATTAGGAGAGAAATAAGGAAGTAAAACGGACGATAAAGATGAAGCCGATGAGATGACGATTGAGTAGAGATGGAGGAGGGGAGAGAGAGAAGGAGAGAGAAGGGAAAGGGAGATGGTTGATGGATTGTCAGACCAGCAAACCAAGAAAAAGGAAAGGAAGGAAAGGGGAGACGGAGGGCCAGAGAGCGAGGACAAGAACGAGGAAGAAAGAGAGAGCGAAAGACTGATGATGGCGATGGCGATGGCGGAGTGGCCCGTTTGGGAACGCCGTATCCGTATGGTACGGTATGCTGCGCCGCTGAAGCCGCCATGGACTTGGATTTCCTTGGGAATTGTGGTATTCCCTCGTATCCTGTAAGTATTCTGCTCTGCATTGACTGGAGGATATTATCCATCAAATTAGGGCATTGGTCCCTGGTTACCATCTCTGTACTCGCTCGTCCAAGGGATGTCTAGCGGTATGGCAGGTGGACGGACGATATAGACACCTCAGGCAATAGAACACAAACTCAGGCATCTATAATTAATTCCCAAAGTAGACTAGTGTTGATGCCTGAATATCCTGGACATCCACGGTGATTCCCCCAAGGTGGAAGGAGCGATGGACGCTTTCTACTAATCCCCGTCCTACCCTCCTCTTTTCCCTTCTCTTTCTCTTTCTTTCTCATTTTCTCTTCATTCACTTTCCTTTCACCCTCTCCCCCTCCCACGCCGTGCTTCCTCCCGTTCAAGGATCCCCCTCAGTCAATCACCATCTCCGTTTACCCGCGGTGGCGCCAACAGACGTGGCCCGGCTTCCACCTGCCCACCATATCATTCGACAATAATGCACCTCACATCCCTGGAAATCACCGCTTCTAGACTATTACCCCTGCGATCTACCATAGACTCCCATCCTCGGTGAATCTCCGTATGCACGTTCATCCAGCTTATCCAGCCTCTCCTCCCCCGGGGTTTGCTCAACTATGGGTCTCGAGTGAGGGTCTTGAGTGACTTTACCCAGCAAAGTCGTGCGGGAAATGCGGAGGGAGGAAGGATGGGTCTTTCCCCCGCTTCCATGACGTCTTCTACCTCCTCGCTGCGGCGGCCGTGGATTCCTTCCCGCCAGTTCAGGAAAAGACCGAGAGCGCAAACAGAGCCAAAAAACTGTCCGTGATAGAACGTCAACTTTATCAGCGTTTCAATGGTCTGACATGGCCGTCATTAGACTTTTGAGGGATCCAGGCCGCTATGCCCTTCGCAGGCGAAGTCTGAGTCTAGAAGCGCGTGGTGTCCCCAATGGCTTATCCTTCCGTACGACCGACTGATAATTCACAATCTTGTTCCTCGTACTTTTCATACAATCAGTGAATGTGTATGGCGAATGGCACAACGTCATCCTAGGCTGGCTTATGGTACTCACATCACCCCACCGTCGGACTTGGTCTTCCCACCCCTCCCCATCCGGTCTTCCATACCTGCTAGCTTTCTAAGTGAAGGGACTATAAAAACCCAGCAAGATCCTCTTCCTTTGGTTACCATTCACTTATCCAAGTGTCTATCAGAGAATTCTTCTTTCGAGCTTCTTTCTATCGTTTATCACCTTTCCTCCTTTTCCCTTTCCCCTTCAATCTTCCACTTGTACTGTCCTAGCTGCTTAGCATCGGTCAGCATGTCTCTTCCGGAAAAGCAGTGGGCTCAGGTCGCAGAGCAGAAAGGCGGTCCCCTCATCTACAAAGAGATTCCCGTCCCTAAACCCGGCCCTGATGAGATTCTGGTCAAGATCCGATACTCGGGTGTCTGCCATACTGACCTTCATGCCTTGAACGGTGATTGGCCTCTGCCAGTGAAGCAACCTCTGGTTGGCGGTCATGAAGGTGCGGGAGTTGTCGCCGCCAGAGGCGAGCTGGTCAAGGACTTCGAGATCGGCGACCATGCCGGCATTAAATGGTTGAACGGATCTTGCATGGCCTGCGAGTTCTGCAAGCAGTCCGATGAGCCCCTCTGCCCTGATGCCTCTCTGTCTGGCTACACTGTCGATGGAACTTTCCAGCAGTACGCCGTGGCCAAGGCTGCCCATGCCTCCCATTTGCCGAAAAATGTCCCTCTCGATGCTGTCGCTCCCATTCTGTGTGCTGGTCTCACCGTCTACAAGGGATTGAAGGAATCAGGGGCCCGTCCCGGTCAGACCGTAGCCATCGTCGGCGCGGGTGGTGGATTGGGTTCGCTGGCGCAACAGTACGCAAAGGCCATGGGACTCCGCATAATCGCCATTGACTCCGGCGACGAGAAGAAAGCTATGTGCGAAGAATTGGGCTCTGAGGTACGTTCTTTGAACCTTCTTTCTTCCAGTCCCTTCTAAGAAATTGCAACGTGGTATGGCCCCAGTGCTAACTCTAGTCCCTCACCAAGGCATATGTCGATTTCTCCAAATCCCAAGACCTCGTTGCCGACGTCAAAGCCGCGACTCCGGATGGCCTTGGTGCCCACGCCGTGCTTCTCCTCGCCGTCGCTGAAAAGCCCTTCCAGCAGGCCACTGAATACGTTCGCTCGCGTGGCTCCGTGGTCGCCATTGGTCTCCCAGCCGGCGCGTTTCTGAGAGCTCCTGTATTCAACACGGTGGTGCGCATGATCAACATCAAAGGAAGCTATGTCGGTAACCGCCAGGACGGTGAGGAAGCGGTTGACTTCTTTGCTCGTGGCTTGATCAAGGCACCATTCAAGACGGCTCCGTTGAGTGATCTTCCCAAGATCTTTGACTTGATGAGTAGGTTTCCTTCGATGCTTTCTCGCGCTTTTTCTGTCTATTGGGTGACGTGCTAATAAGTGTTCACAAACAGAACAAGGCAAAATTGCCGGTCGTTACGTCCTCGACGTGCCACAGTAAGGCGTGGGAGTGCATGGAGTTTCGTGGGAAATTTGGCGTTGGGCTCGCATATGGCATTCTCTATTACTTTGCTCTCTAACCCGCTATTTACATTAACGTGTAACTGTGCATAAGATAACGAAAGCTTAGTCGTTCTAATACACTGCATACAGCGGTATCAAGTCAAGGCATCTTTCAAGTTAGGTTTCCATCTACTATCTCAGTTTTATGTCTGCCCCTTTTCTTTCGTGCTTTTGCTGCCATCCCCCTCATCCCTATCCCACCAAATCTCCCGGGGAATGCTAGGCGATATCCGAACCGTCATCTCAAATTATCTGCAGATCTTCCTAAGGTGAAGAATACAAAGTATACACATAGTGGCACACTTCCCAAGAACCAGCCCCATCGTGACGACTACGTAGCTCACATCCGGGACTAGACGAACCCTCAACCAAACCTCACCCAGATATGTAGCCCACATTAGAAAGATCCAAAATCATACATACACGAATAGAAAACCGTGTCTTAATGAGTAGGTAAATGGGAACGATGGGTAGGTAGTAGCTACAGGCGAGGCTAAATCCATCCACCTTTATCGGCTGATTTTGACACTGATCTCGATCATGAGTCTGCGAGATTGATTGCTGGCATCTATGACGACTGTCTGTATCCACACGAGTCGGGTCTCTTTGTATCGCTAAACAGACTACAGTCGATCTCTTGGGGTTCCAGACCCATTACAGTAATGTCTCATCAACAGGCCGAGAAATAGAAAAACGAGATAAAGGAACAGGAATCAGGGAATCTCAATAAACGAGGCAAAACAAATTCCGCCCTCCATCCAATGGGAGATCGGAGATCAGTCATAAAGAACAAGAGAGGCAACAAGCGTGAAACGTAAAGCAAAACGTTAGGTATACAAAAAACACACGCGCGCACACAAAAACATCTTCTAAACGGCACCGGGCCCCTTGTGATTTGACTGGTCCAGCAGAAGTCGGGGCTTGATATAATCTTCATCCAGCTGCCGAAACCAGGCGGCATGGTCTCCGGATGCTCCGCCGGAGAAAAGATCGCGGATGGCATCTCTGGCGCTCATTCCTGATGCTTCTCGTCTGGAGGGAGACGCGCTGGCTGAAGGGGCTGCTTGGGAGGCACCGGCCAGATGGGAGGGAGATCGGCGGAGTCGAGACGCGGCGTGTGCAGATGGAGGTAGGTCGTCATCCGAGGGAGCATCGTCCACGTCCAGATCGAAGGCATCGACCTGGTCGGCATCCGACACTCGACTCTTGCCGGTGGTTCTCAGACCGAACTCATCCTCGCTAGCCGCGCTGCTGCCACTATGGCTCGGGGCGCCGCCGTTGTTAAGGAGAGTGGCTGTCGAGGACCGGTCCCGACTCGTCTGCGTGTCTTTCGGACTGAAAGCGTTCGAGTAGAGTCGCGAATGGCCACGACTCCTGCCAGAAGAGGACGGCGCCGGCGGGCTAGGGCGGCGATTGTTGCCACTCGAATAGCTATCGTTCCGGTCCATGGTTCCTCGTGGCATCCCATCTAGAGGAATAGTGGAATCCATCCGACGGGGCGTGTATCCGAGAGCGGTGTCAGAGCGCTTGTAATATGTGCCTCCGTTGGTGACCTCGATGTCGAATTCATCGTCCGATTCCAGCTCTTCGACCACGCCCGTGCGAATCCCAAGAATCTCCAGCATGCGAGCGGTCGTGCCGCCGAAGATAATGACGGTCAGCACGACAACGACGAGAACCGTCGCACGCAGGGCTGGAGCATTGACACCCGTGAGGCCCGCAGCCAGCGCGACGCCGACCGCTCCACGCAATCCCGCCCAGAAGAGCATTGCCTGGTAGGCGAAAGGCAGCTCGTCCGCGACATCCATCCCACGGCGCCGAGCCCGGTATCGGATAAACCAGTTAATGGCTTTAGAAAGTGGGAATACCGCGAGGTAACGGGCGATACAGATACCGAAAACGGCAACCATAATGAAGAGAGGCTTGAACTGCAAATTCCGTTGCACGAGCAAGTCAAGTCCAAGGTAGATGAAGATGAAGTTCTCCGACAACTGAGCCATCACCTGGAAAAAATATTTTGTAGTCAATTGTGTTCGACGTGACATGTTGTAGTAGGCATAATGTTTCAGCGTAATGCCGCAGAATAGGAGCGACACAATTCCTACAACGGTCAGTTCCTTAGGCCCAGTTCCAATGAGTCAATTAACCACTTACCGGAAAGATAAACGCCATTGGAGAAGAAGTAGCTGGCGTATGCAATGAGGACAATCAGACAACTCTCAATCTTAGGCTGCCGACGAACGTGTGTGTACTTCAGGCCCAGCGCAGTCATGATGCCTACGATCATGCCGACCAACATACTACCAAAGAACACCAACAAGAACAGACCGATGGCCTCGAATAGATTGAGGAAGGATAGCGATCCGGCTTCGCTGTCCGCGTATTTCTGTGCCGTTTCGAACAGGACGATTGCAATAGCGTCGTTCAGGATCGACTCGCCAAAAATCACCGTGTAGAGTTTCGGCTCGACCTTATATAGATTGAAGATGGCTAGGATGGTGACGGGATCCGTAGCCGACAGCGTTGCGCCCACGGAGATCGCCTCCACAAAGGTGATGTTCAGCCCATCCAGCGGAATCCTCGTCCAGACATACAAGACCAGTCCTAGCACGATCGCAGAGATGAAGGTGCCCGCGAACGCGAAGGTCAGGATGGTGCCGATGTTCCGAAAAAAATTCGCCTGGTGCAGCTCATATCCCGAAGCCAAGATAATCGGAGGAAGAAGGAGGTTGAAGAAGAACTGATAGTCGAAGGTGACGCTGTCTTGGATAGGTGATTCCGGGCTCAATCGGATAATCAACCCGACGAACATACCTAAGGCGCTTGGTATAAGTCTCATATTGCCAACACAGTCGCAATAACTCCAGGAAAAGCGTACCCGCAAAAATGGACAGGACCGTTTCGTGAACTGCCTGAATCTTCTTTTGTTGGAGGATGTAACTCGTAAAGAGAGCAAACATCAAGAGCATGATCAGGATGAAAAGAGCCCAGGAGCTGAAGAACTCCTTGGTTCCGGCTTCCGGCGCATCTGCCATCGAACATCACCATCAGAACATATCCAAGTCTCGTCTCGTGGGAAGGGTTGGAAGCGCGTACCTTCGTCGGGGTCTGTCTCGGATTCCGCCGCTCTCCCTAATCAAAGTCATTGGTCTGTTAGCAGCAATTCGGCCTCCTGCGCGACCACAAGTGATCCAAGGCAGGTCATCGAGCCTGCGCACACAAATTGAAGGCTCTAAGAGGGCTCTCAGAAGGGGTGGAAGAAAAAAGACATACGGAGCAGCTGGTGGAAGGTGTCGCTCATGAGTTGTTTAGCCATTGTTGAGAAGCTCAGGCCGCCACCACGGCGGATAACACCAAATGATTAACTCCAGCTGTGAGTCCGTGACGCCAGACCACGGCGCACATAATCCACGGACGAGAGAAATTTCGGAAGGAAAAGTCGCGGGGGAGGTAAGGGGGAGGAAGTGAAGTTGAAGGAGGTGAGATAACGACGGACAGGGAACTTTTGGGGCCAAGTAGCCAAGACTCGAAGCTGTCCGCCTGCTGATTGCCGGCCCGAGCAGCCGTTCGCCGTCTACTTTTTCGGTATTCTACTGCCTACAATTGAACCAGGCATCCATATTTTACTATCAAACACGGGTAGTATTTAACTGGGTTATTTGTCAACAGGTTTGGCATCCTCTCCCATCCCATCTCCTCTACTGTCGACGCTTGTCGGTGAGTCGACTGGTCAACCAGGCCGCAAGCACCGTGGCACAGCCGCCAAACCTCAACGTCCATCCAACACTGTCATCCCACGGCTCGCCTCTCGGCTTCTGGGCCATCTTGAAAATGGCACTGCAGACCAGACTCGACAGGATCTGAGGTGCGCAAACGGCTACATTATGCAGCCCCAATATGATCCCCGCCTGTGCCAGATTCTCGTCCGCTGCTTCTGCTTTCAGAGGAGTTGATGTCGAGCCAGTTTCCAGATCATCATCAGTGACCTCTCGATCAAACGGGGCATGAGTGCTGTGGGCTTCCACGCCATCGCCTATCTCCAAGCGTTGACGCTTGATCCGACGTTCCGCATCAATGCGTGCCACCTCCGCAGAGATTAGGGCAAAGGGTGCCCAAAGCGTCACTGCCCAGCAGATCCCAACTAACCCAATGACCACCGTAGCGGCTTGGTAGCTATACACGAAGAACGTACTGAGCATGCAAAGGGCGAACAGTACATGCGACAGGAGCCAAGCTCGGCGGAGAGTGAAGCCAGGGATCTGTAACTTTGACAACCATTTCGATTCATCCGCAGTGTCGTATTTCTTACGGCCTGCCAGATTGGCCGAGGTCTCGAGGCCACCCCCGCTGGGGATACTAGAAAATGACCTTCTTCTGTCGCGCAGGAAATGTTCCTCGTCATCCGTAGAACCACCTTGAGCAGGAGCCACAGGATCGTAGGTGGGAACGACAAAAAGTGGCAGCGCTATGTTAGCCACAAAGGAGATGATCGCATAGACCAGAAGCGCAAATGTTCCGATTCGAGTGGCCTCCTCCCATGCGTCGTTGATATCTCGATCAGAAAGATCCGGGTGCTCCTCAAAGATAGGGTTCACATAAAGCTGTCCAATGTATGTCGTGGCATAGAAGAGAAAGGGGAACCAGCCGACCCATGCAGCCAGCTGCACTTCGCAGACTTTGGCTATCTGCGGTGGTAGATTCTTAATCGACTTGAAGACCTGCCTGAAAAAGGCAACAATCCCAGGGTTTCCGGCCGACGATTGCGAGTCTAATCTTGGGTCTCGCTCCTTGATATATGTGCAGCTGATCAATAACGTGATGGTAAGTGAAATCGACGCGAGCGCGCACAACACCTTGAACTGGGTGTTGCCGAAGAACGGGAAATATTTCGGTAGCTCGATATATCCAAATATGTATCCCAAAATATTACCCACGCCAGTAACTCGGGAAGCCCAGGCATTTGCCGATTCCTGTTGATGGGCGGGTGCATTATCGACTATGAAGCACCGAATGCCTGCTTGGACTGAGACAAATGTTAACTTCAAGTCCTGCACAGTATGCTCTATCAACCCTACCTGTGTTTATAGCAAAATCCAAGCAATACATCAAGATGGTCGCCAAAATGATAATCATTGTCCGGGTGCCCGAAGAGGCTGGGTCAACGCCAAAGATACTGAGAAAGCCGCCCACAATCTCTTGCACCCATGCAAGAGCCAGCAGAGCCACGACCGTGGCGATTCCGCCGAAGATCATAAATGGCTTTCGTTTGCCCCATGATACCCGGCAATTGTCGCTACAGATACCAATATAGGGTTGCACCAGCGTACCGGATAGAGGACCTGCAATCCACACGAATGCAAGCAATGCTTTACTCATTCCCAATGATAGGAGGTAGGGCTGCCATCCATCAAAGTTAGTATCCGTATCAGTATCAAGCATAGACAACAGGGTTTACCATACATACCGAACCATTCGAGAGCTCAACAGCCCATACTATCTGCAAACTGTATGTGCCTTGTCAAACGTCCACTTCCAAGCGCGAAGACAAAGCTGGTAGGGCAAAATACTCACCCGCCAATACTTAAAGTCAACAAAAACAGGTACCAGCTGCTTTTTGTTTTCGAGATATCATGTGCATCCTCCGTGCCAGAAGTATAGTGTCCCCCAAGGTCTGATATCGGGTGCACTGGATCATCGTTAGGCCCACGTCCCGGTCCCACAAGTGGGGATGTCTCATTTGCTGAACGTTCATGCGTATCCGTCATCTTTATGATGCTGTCCGACTAATTCGGTACGTATAGAGTATTTGGGTAAGAAGCTTGAAAGTTGAGAGCTGCTTGTGACGGATCGATCCTCGAAGCACTCAATATTCGGGGGGAAATGACCAGGGCAATGAGAGACAGCTATGCGAGATGCAAATCCGGGTTCAAAGGAATGAACAAGTTGGATGAGTTGGACTATCCGTAGGTGGTCTAGCAACACACCGATATTTGGGGTTCTCAGTTCGGTAGGCGAGGTAGATGCGCCACCCGATGGTTACATCCAGAAAGCTTTAGCTAGCCGTGGGTTTTGAAGCAAATAAGGTGCTCATGAAGACGCCATATCTATGGAAAAAGTCGAGGAAGGTGATAGTCAGCATTGAAGATTGTTTGTCCTACGTAGATCACGCAGCTGGACAGGGATCGAGCCATGTCAGCAGGTCCTGGCACGTGACTCTTGCGGGTGCATGACGTGACGTCGATCGCAGGTCAGGTGTGCTACGTATAGTTGGTTATCGTTGGTTCTACGTGGACAACACCGGGGGGGTTACTCGCCAACCATGGATCCCCACTGTCCGGTGATGATCCGGGGGTATGGTAACTCAAATGAAAAAAAAAAAAAAGTCTATAACTGTTAGAGGGTAAATATGTAGCTGTTTACAGCCCTTCGGCTTTCCACTTTCTGGAAAGCATCACTAAAATCCAATCTTTAATCGTATCCCACAATATATCCGTGCCTCTAAAGGTGTCCATCACCTTTTGTAAGATTGCATCGCACTTCCTAACATGCCTGCAACTTTCCAACCAGTTCCTTAACAGATCAAGGGAGAGAGATAAAACAAGGTATAAAAGACAAAAGAACCCCATTATCAACATAGCACATCAAAACAAAGGAAATCCCACGCAGATAAAACACAATGGCAAGAGCGATACGGATAAAACTCACCACACTCTGGCCACACCCATTAAGAAGGAAGCATGTTGGAGAAGCCTTAATAGAACCCGAAAGAATACTTGAAGCAATCCCGTGCTGAGTATCGTCTTCGGTCCTATTGAAAGGCGAACGTCCAAGCAGCCAATATAGAGCACGCAGTCAAGGAAATTCGAAGTCCACTGGCAAATGAAGTGGTGCCCACAAATAAACAACGCATCAGAAAAGGAAAATGGTATCCTAGAAGTCTATGAAATCTGAAAAATTGACGGAATCTCGCTGCCGCCATCGTCCCAAAGCCAGTAACAAGGCCGGCGAGGTACGGTGTATTTTTTTTGTTTTGTTTTGTTTTGGTCTTTGATTGACAGTCCAGTTGCTCCATCACAGATAGTGCGAGGCTGGTCCTAAATCTGCTGCTGTAGGAGTTGAGGAGCGATCATGTGAGGTGCCACCATTGGATGCATGGTGGGAGGCATGGTCATGGCAGGAGGCATTGAGACCATGCTGGGAGCATTAATCACAGTGCTAGGCACCATCTCTGAAGGTGAAGATCCTTCGTCGTTTGAATTAAAATCATTCTCCTCGTTCTCCAAGTCTTCCTCGGGGACAGGAAGTGGCGGCTGACCGTCCTGTTGGGCCTCGTGGATTCGACGATGTCTGTCATGTTGGGTAAGCATGGATCCTTGGCATACTTGACACATGGAACTTACTGCGCGAGATTATCCGATCGTGAAAAGGCTTTGTTACAGTATGGACAAGGGTAGGGCCGTTCCTGGGTGTGGGTTCTCACGTGTCTGCGCTAAATGTTAGTGGGCGGCTACAGAAATCGTCACACGGGAACCCCCTGCATATCTTGCAGAAGGGGCGGTCCAATGATGAAACGGTTAAAAATAGGTTCCTGCGACTTACCGCTTCAGATGCTCTAATCTCTTGAAGAGCCGTCCGCACGACGGGATTGGACAGGAGTGAGACTTTTGGGGATAGGGTCCAAGTTCCATCATGGTGGCGCTTCGGGCACGTCGAACGGGCCCGGGCGCGTAACGCTCCCCCTTGTTGGAGGCACTGTGCTGGACAGCGGTCTCCAAAGCGTCGCCATTGGGCAGAGCAGTAAGCTCGTCGGCGGGATTTGCAAGAGATATATTAGTCTGCTCGGCATGCTCGTCCAGGCTTGAAAGCGGGGTACCATTACGCGACATCTCATGCAGCAAGTTCTTCTGCGGGAGAGTAGGTGCCGCGTAACCATTCATAGTTCGACGCGAGGGGTGTTGCGATTCATCAGCCTCGATGACTGGGGCAACTGAGCTAGAGACAGATCGTCGAAGATCGCTTGGCCGGTGGGCGGCATAGGAGATAGGCTGAGAGGGCGGTCCAGTCACTTGGGAGGGGGTCGACGTAGGGATTGCGCTGGGTCCAGGGGGGATGGAAGAACGGCGACGTCGCTGCTTGTATGTTGGCGAGCCCTCGAGAACCGAATAAACGTTGGAGTGAAATGTTCTCGCAGGGGTAGGGTAATGGGCGCTTGCGAGGTTGGAGGTGGGCAGTTGCATCATCGGGTTGAAAGCGCCCGAGGAAGACACCTCGGGGATGGCAGTGTAGAGGCCGGTATCCTCGTTAGCAATGTAAGCCGGTTCGGCCCCAAGTTGGGAGCTGTGTTGGGGAGGTGTGACGGGCTCAAAAGATAACCCCCGGTTGCTGTAGTCTTCGAACTGCGACGAAACAAACGACGGAGCCGGCGAGTACTCGACGAAGGTGGGCATGGAAGCGTGGCGTTGGTGGATGCGCGCAATCGGCATTCCATTACGATCATAGTGGATCTGCCCGTAATCTGGCTCGCGCTTAACAATGTTCTGAGCCAGAGGGTTCGGCATTGGGATCTGGCTGTACATGGCCGGATTGCCAGACTCGTCTGGGAGAAGGGCTAACGCTGGGGGAGCCATCTGAGGAGCCATCTGGGGAGGAGGCATAGCGTCAACGGTCCGAACCACTGGGGATGCGGGTTGGCCATATGTCGTACTTGCGTGTGCAGCAAACGAAGATGAATTTGCTTGTTGCGCCTTTGTGAGTTGTTCATACAGCGACTGAGATGAATCAAACTCGAAAGACAGAGCGGGCTCGCTGACCGCAACGGTGGTCGCCTCCTGTCCCATCTTCTCCCGCTTCAGGTCACGCTCCAGCGCGTCAAGGAACAGCCGATCATGCGGAACACTATACCAATAGAAGACTTTTTGCTTCTTCTGCGTTCGGATGCAATTGTTCTTGTAGAGGAAGTCTAGGAACGGGCTCTTGGGCTCTTCGAGCGTCGCATCGGTGCCGGCCTTAAGATTACGGAGATCTGAGAAGATTCCCTCTTCAAACTTCTTGGAATTCTTGACAGGGCGACCGAAGGCTTGGAACCGGAACGCAAGGCATCTGACGATATCGGTACCCGAGATGTGGAAAAGGTTGCTCCTGTCACTAATCAGCTCCTAGGTTCTTGCCCCACGACTGAGGATATCATCCCCGGCGAAACGAACCAGAGAACGCAGGAAATGTAGTCGCCCGTTGGTAGCAGGAATCGTCTGATAAGCTGATCCGGTTGCCAGTCCACTGGGGCCGAGAGGAGAAAGTACTTCACTAGAAGATTATTCGGCTTTAGCCAGGATGACCCCTATATTTGGGGCGAAACCCCAAGTCGCGATGGAATGACAAGGAAATTGCGAGTAAACTTACGGTTGTCGACTTGCTGCAGTGCGACTTGCGCATCATGAGGAAGGCTTTGTTGCGCTTCGCTCGAAAGCATAAAGGTCTCGGGCTTCTGAGGCGGTGCCATAGGAGCACCATGTTGGGGATACATCTTTGCCACACCAAATAAATACCTAGTAGGCCCATTAGTTTGATGACCGCAAATACTGGATGGAGGATGCGCGAATAGGGGGACATGGGGGATGGGATAAAGAGCGAGATGAACGGTCGCGACCGGATGACGGTTGAGACAACGGGAGGTATACGCACAGTCAAAAACACCCCCGTTTCAGGAAATAAGAAAGCCAAACTTTTTGGTAGAGAAAGTGATGCGAAACAAGAGCGGGAGGAGAATAAAGAAGGTGATGGATAGGCAATCCAGACGCAAGAGGGACCAGCCTCTTGAAAATGTAGTCAGGCGCTGATGCTGCGAAGCTCGTCAACAACAAAGAGAATGGAAGGTTGGCGGAAAAGAAGGCAACAGAGAGATGAAGAAGGCCAGCCTTATTCCAGGTCTCTTTGAAGAACTCGCACGGCGAAAATGAAGAAAAAGGGTAAGAAAAAAGAAAAAGGAAATAAGAAATAAAATAGAATAAAATGGGAAAACGAAGGGAGGTAAACGCGAAAGAGAACCAGTGACGATGAAGAGAGGGGGGGGGGAAGAAAGAGAATGGGAGAAGGCGGAGGATGAGGTAGGTATGTAAAGAGTAAAGACTAACTGCTGGTTTCCCTTACAGCGGTAAAAAGAAGGTGCAGCCAGCAAGCAACGCGGTAACGACTAGAAAACCCAAGAATAATAATATAAATCCAGTCAAAAAGAAGCACTAAGAAAAATAAGAAAAAAATAAAAAATGAATAAATAAGATGATAAAATAATAGTAGGAAAATAAAAACATAAAAATAATAATGACGGCACTAAATGAAATAATAAAAAGGGAAAAAAATTCAAAAATCGAGAAAAATCAAGATGATAATAATAAAATCGATGCTAGTAATGGCAATCGACAACTTGACAACAATAATCACGAGTATTCTCGATCCACAGGGGGGCAAGCTCAAGCTGTTGAGAGAAGTTCTTGGGCTGGAAGAGCGAAATTCAGGGAGAGTCGACCGAGACCATGGATTGAGTCGCCCAGATGGAGCCCTTTTTCGGCCTCTCCTCTTAATTAAATCGGACTAACAGAACTAGCGCGGGATATTGGGGATATCCTTTTTCCTAAGTCCTGATTCCTGGGTCTGGAGTTCTGACTCTTGTCTTTGCTCATAGGGAGAATTAATTCATAAAGAAAATGAAATAATAATCGAGCATTATATTTATTATTATTAGGTTGGTTGGGCTCCCGGGAGGCGACGAAAAAGTAGGGCTTCCAATTCAATAGGGAAAAGCGGGGACAAGCGCCAGGGACCGCAGAAGGGAAAGGAACGGTTTTGGAACGGGTGGACCCGGTCCTAATACATCCGAATTACCGTACTTCCCGCCGATGGATCAGTCCGAATGGCTTACCAGCACGGCAGGTGGTACGGTACGGCAGTATTTATACGGTCACATACCGCTCATTCGTATTTTTGTACATCATCATCCCATCCAAGGTTGGGAGAGGTGGGGCTCCCGCTCAGTTCCAGAGATTCCATTCCGTCTTCTTCTCCATCTCGTATCTTCTTGTCGTTGTGGTAAAATGTACTCCGAGATAGACTCCGGGGCCACGCTGGAGAATCAACTCCGTTCTGCTACCGGATCTGCCTCTCGGTCGGGTTAGACTCTCTCTCCCTTTACTAGGGAGGGTAGAAGATTACGGAGTAGAAGTTCACGACTCACTTGCCCTAGCTATCCTAGTCGGCCCTGAGAGGCCTACCCTATTCTCATTCCGGACCTCCATTTCGTGGACATTCATCGACTAAAGACGAAGACAGAATGGGGGCCAAAAGATGGAAGATTTCCCTGTTAACCTAAGTTATTGTGTACACAGTGTAGGGAGGATGCGGCCAACGGGGTAACGTCTCTACCGAGTAAGTCTCCCTTCTCCTCCCACTCATTCCTTTGTACATGCGAATATCTGCAGCTACATGATATGTGGCTACAGCCACTGCCCAGAACACATGTTGCAGTGGCGGTAACTTTTTCCAGACCGGCGACTGCCACGGAGTATATAACTAGGTACAGAGGAATTTCTCGCCTTTATTTAGGGGTGGGTTGTTTTTGTTATTTTCTTCCGTTTCCCTCATCTATTCTCTCCAACGATCCTCATTATGATCTCATGCCGCGGATAGCATAATAGGATTTTTGCACTCCGTAGAGTTTAACCTAATTTTTGGATGGGCAGCCGCTGCACTCTTTTATTTTTCTTTTTCTTTTTCTTTTTTTTTTTTTACTTTTTGGGGGTTCCCTTCTCCTCTGCCCGTTTTTTGAAGGAGGATTATTTTTATCTCTTCCCAAGTACGAGTGTAACCTAAATCTGCATCTACTGTTCTCCATCGACCAGCTATAATCCTATATGGCCCGAAAAGCGAGATTTATTGGGTCAGCTTACACTGGCTCGCTGACCTCAACCTTTTTTCTTGAGTTTCTGCAGTCGGAATGATCAACACGGCGGTTAATAAATTAATCCAGACATTCTGCTATATTCCCATCACCTAATAATCTACGGGGAACCTTCCTGCTTGCCAATCCCAACCTTCCGAATTTCTCTAGTATCGAGAGAGACAGAGAGAGAGCGTAGCATCCACGGATGCCGCTCCGGTGGAACCAAACAATGCCAAGCCTGCACAAACAGATGAAACGGGCAGAGGAAACAGCAGTGAAGCATTCGCCCCCTTGTTTCAGAGGCCAGGTGAGCGCTAACGATGCGCCAATGGGAGGTTGCATGATCGGGCCCCACGCCTCCTAGGGCTCTCATTGAACGATGCCGACAATCCACACCCCTCCAAGTGGTGATGGTGGAGGGTGGAGGGGCCACCACTAAGGCGTTGGACGGAGTCAGGTTGGTAGGTCTGCCCGGTTTTGCTTTGCGATATCATTTTCTGCCCTCCGTGGCCGACTCGCTATGGAGTATGGGATTGGTAGGATTTGCACGCTTCAGGGAGGGGAGGTATGACCTTTTTTAGCGCCCTTTGGATAGCTTTGATGGGTCTCGGTCGTGACTCGGTAGTCTGACAGGTCAACAATACCCAGAGGTACTGAAGCTCAGGACAGAGGCCTCCCACTCCCACGACTCTCACTCGATGCAAGTCAGCAGTGGGGTCCTTCACTGGACGCGCCGGTGCATTGACGCCAAAAATAGATGACTTACATACGAAGTACTAGTTATCTTACATGATCGATGATTATTGTCAATGTCAGGGAGACTCTGGGATAAGGATGGCACCAATTTCCAATTCCTCGGCGTGTCTTCGGCGCTATCTCGATTACTTCGCTCAGTCCTTACTGACTAAGAAATATCTAAGACCCAGCCAAAAGAGGAAAGTCTACCATCTAGGTACTTCGTATGGAGCACGGAGCAGTGCTAACTAGAGGGATACTCGGACCAACGACGAAACTGCATCGCCGTTCTTAACGTCGCGCCAGGCCTGTGAGGTGACGCCTGCAGACAGCAGAAGTAGCTACCCCGGGACAGTCATATAATATTTATTGATCCAGAACCCCCTTGGCCAAGAGTCCAACCGCAGCCTCTCAAGCTAGCTCAGAGGTCGGAACGTTCGACCAGATGTGATGAATCAACTTGACTGATCTATTTGCACCGGGGAATTATGTGAATGATAGGGTCGTACGACCGTACGAGGCTTTGAAGTTATCATCTACAGTACATACGATCTGGCTACCGAATATCAGTTGCTTTGGGACTATACGAGTACGATCAACGCAGAATAAGCTGAGCTCAAACTTGAAGTCCAATCCAGAGTCATTTCCCCCGTACCAGAGTGACTACTGACTACTCCGTGGGCTCGATATGGAAAGCACCGTCCGAAAACAGTGCGCTCGACCGAACTACTCCGTACCTATCGAATCGCGATAGGAGTGAAAGATGTTTGTCCAATGCATTGATTGCTGTTTGGCTGCTTACCAGCGCGTTCAGGAATGATGATCGGCAACCACCCCAATCCATGACCGAGGTTGTCAAGCGTCGGCGCGTACGGAAGAAACACCCAATTCCGAACTCACGAAGCGCCATTGAATGATTTTTGGGGCAGACACGATGTTCCTGACTAGACCACATGGGAGATAGTTATCATAACGGGTTCCAGAGGACAAAAAAACGCAACGGCGGACATCAGGAGGCGATCTGCAAAACCCAGTTGATCAGAGGGAAACGGCAAAGCTTAACCGTAATTCGAACCTCGGATGAGTGGTCAATGATAGGGATATCGCAGAAAAAAAAAGGTACCTTTGTAATTTCTGTAGTTGCTACATACGGTGTACATGGCACCATTAACGTCCATGCGACAGGAACATATGCAGTTGACCGTTGGCCGGGATACTACGTAGTCAACGGAGGGGATCTACAGTGAGCATCTCGGAGGACGAAAGCCTGGACTTCTGACAGGTACAGTATCTTGCCCATTGGCCTGATCGGCCAAATTTTCCAGCGACCTACTCCACAGTTTCGGCCGAATTCGGCCACGGCCAATCCGTGCGATCGAGAGACTGAAGATAGGTCGATAGATGCGTGTAGTATTCCGGAGTAGTCTATCTAGGAAATAGGGATGAAGTTCTTGGAAGACTTCATGGGGGAGGGGGCACCGAAGGACAAGGGCAAAAAAAAAAAAAAAAAAGGGGGGGGGAGGTAACAAGCGTCTTATTTTTAGCACGACGTTTCCATTGGCATTGGCATTGAACCAGGAGAATGGAAATTAATTGAATCCCACAACTATCCTCCGTACTCTAAATCCCAAGTGCCGGGCGCAGACTGCTGAGTTAAGAATCAAGCCCGAGCCTCTCACTGTCTCACTCCCACTGTCTTCTTTTCTCCAAGGGGGAATCCGGGAATGCTACGAGTTCCCACGACGTCAATAGTTGCTTCCCATTGCCCATTGCCCAGGAACTTCAAGGAAGCACTTGTTCCGAGGTCTCCACCAGCGATGGATTCCCATAACTACTCCGTAAGTTAGTCAGTTAGTCGAACCCTAAACCGGTCCATTTGCAGCCGAACTTTTAGTCCGTCGCGAGAGATTCCATGAGGTTCTCGACGGCGGCAAAAACGGGGCGATAATTTACGGGGTCCTTTACGGCTTTACGGTACCTTACCTACTCTGAGGAGTATCTCGAATGACGCCGTTTCGTTTGATCGTCGTCCCTGAAACCCTCGAGAAGCTCTGCGTCTGTTGGCATATTCCACCTTCTGGCTCTGATGCTGGTTGCCCATCACGTTCGAGGCCGGAGGATCCCACGTCGGATTGACGGCATGGGTGATTTGTCAGGTGGGATCTTGGATCGTATTGATGGCTTATGTTCAGAGGACTCGGGACGACGTGAAGACAGAGTCCTGTATACTCCACACTCAGTACTCAGACTCAGTACTCACCCTCAGACCAAAGATAACCGATGAATACAGACTGGATAATGGATGGGTCGGTCATCAATTCCATTTGGAACTAGGCAGTAGGCACTGTATGTGCTGGGAACGTGCGGGGGATTAATCAATATTGATAAATCTAACCGGCAGCCTGCAGATGAATTGTGGTGATAGCACCTAGTATGGAGCCCTACCTCCTACTGTACTATCGAAATTCTCTTCACTACGAGGTAGGTATGCCAATACATACATCATTGTGCTCTATCACTCATGGACTTGATATCAGGTATGTGCTCCGATAAGAGAATGTCCCTATTCCATAGCTCTATGCCACGGGTTGGTGCTATCCCCGAATGCGATAAACATCCGTTTGCCCCCTTCCAAATAGCACCTCCTCAGTCGAAAGGATGAACATTGAATAATGGATTTCTTCCACGATTGTCCGAGCGGCCTCTGATAGGGTTATTCGGCTCTACACTCCGTCCCTTTCCCTCCTCTCCCCCCACTTTTCGCGCCCTCTCGGACTCGAATGTGAACGAAGTTCGAAATTTCTGAAACTCCCAGGCCTCGGGTGGGACTCGTGATCATCACAAACGTCTAGGCCAGGCCACATCCACCAAGAGCTCCTAAGCCTCGTCGAGGTCCTAATCCAGCACTAACTGAGCAGTGGGCACATACTACATTGGGACACCCGTCTTCACTCTCATTCTCCGCATCGGAAGAGAGATGCGAATCTGGAAAAAACACGGTGCTCCCATGTCCCCACCGTCTCTGGACTACCATCGAATGCCAAGGTTTCCGATTACGCATTCCCCCTTCCCACTATGTATATGATATATCCTTCCAGAGAAACCTTCCAATAGTACGGATCAGGCGGGAAAACGAAGACGTTAAACTCTGCGACTATTGACCGTTGGCATGGCCGTTATGGGTAGAGTTTTGGGCTACTATCCGCAGGATTCTCCGATGTTCTCCCGTTCAACGACGGGATTCGGGATAGGATACGAGAGAAGAAAAAAAAAGAGGGGGAAGAGCAAGATGACGATGAAGAGGGGGGAGAGAAAACTAGAAAGGAAAAAAAAAAAAAAAAACTAGGACAGACCAGGGTCGTCGACTCCGAGTCTCCGACGGAGTTGTTAGTTAGCGTCTAGCCCTTCTCTCTTCTCGTTTCTTTCACTTCACTTCCCTCTGTTGCCGCAACCGAGCTGACACTGACTCGCGATGCACGAGTGGCCTCCCCCTCGCTGACCTCTGTGATGGGATGTTGCTTGGAATGGCAACGTGCAGAATCTGAAACGCCTAATGTGTCCCTGATGGTTTGCAGCACATGGCCAGAGCGCGTGAAGTCGACGCCCTATTTTAGTTGACTACTCCGTACAGTGGTTAGTTATAAGCATCCCTGACTAATGCATTAACTCCGTACTTCTTCACAATTCACATTGTTCTTTTTTAGATTACAACTAGCATTTAGGCCAGGAACGAGACCAACTATCCATGCAGGTACCCCCCCCGGTAGCCCGGTATTTCTACAGAATACGGCAGAGAAGGGGCAGGGCGAGCCACAAAAACGGAAGAGAAAAAACCAATAAAAAAACTGTTTTTCGGGAGGTTGGTGGTTTGCGTGTGGGACGCTCCAATATTTTATCCACTAGGCACAAGAGACTAAAGTAGCCGCAGACTCTCGCAGAGAGAGCCAGTAACTCAAAAAAAACATAATGGATTCATTGGATTGCGAGACTAACGAATGATTTGCATGGCCGGGATGGAGAGTGCAAGGCCCCAAAAAACAACAAGAAATTATGGGGAAAAAAAGGAAAAAGTTATGAAAGGAAGAAGAGAACGGAACCTCCTGGCGATCATGAAATTCTCCGTCGTCGGTATACTCGGAGTACATCTGAGGCCACGAGAAAAGTAAAAGCTTATTGAAGTTTCAGATCCAGCATTTGTTCTATACATAGACGGGTTTCTATCTCGATTACATGTCCATATCTAACTATAGCAGCAATTGTCCAAGGAGTTCAGGATCCCGATGAGATCTGAGACGACAGCGCATTCCGCGTCGCTGTATCAAAATCCAAATCCAAAGGAGAGAACCCCCCCCCCTCTTGAACCTGATAGGGAAGGAATGTCTCGGATTTAGCGCGTCATCGTCGAATCTTAGCCTCAACCGGAAATTTCGCCATATCTGGAACGACGGCGCATAACTTGGCCCTCGTGCACTGGGAACAACTTGGTGCGTGCTTTGAGAATCATTGCCCCATGGATTTGAAAATTAGAGTTCCTAAGGTCCAGCCTAGAAGTCTCAGAGTGAACCCGTCCTTGTTGATAGGTTTGTCGATTTACTGCCAGAGCCGTGTTGCAGGTTTGCAGCCCAGCCAAGTCTCATCGCGGATGCAACCCCAAGAAATGACGGCGGCCTCGAACATGCCCTAATTCCACTGGTCATGCGCATATTCGCCAACAAGGGTTAAGCATGCAGGACAAACGACAGCGGGGAAGAGGTAGGAAGTGGCGGGATTGACTATCGATTGCCGAAGCTCCTGCCATCCTCGCGCATGCGGCAGCACGTCGTATTCCCAAACAAGGGATCCTGAAACAAGAATGCTCTGTCAGAGGTGGACGGGCGGGCTGGTCATTTCTTGCCTGCCATGGCCGGGAGACTGATCGTCCTGCGCTGTGGCTACCGACATCGGAAAACTGTCATCTCAACGACGGCCTCTCCCCCTTCCCCTCCCCCTTCCCCTTCCCCTCCCGCTGCCTCTGGACGACCGGCCAGATGCTTGAATGGCCGATATGTCGTGCTTGCTCAAGTTCAAAGTGCCGCCTGCAAATTTTCCAACGGACGGTCCACCAACTCCTCGTTCCCGGTGCCCGGCACTCGCTTTCTTTGGTGCGGGCTTTTCCAGAATGATTCCGTTCTCCTTTGCTTCTTTCCGTCGCTTTTCTTCTCTGTATTCAGCTTTGGCTTTGATACCTCTCCGGTGAGAGGAAGGCATGTTCTGCTTGTAAAGCGACTCCTTGGCCCCCAAGGTTTGCATTCTCAGGTCAAGAGCCTTGAGTCGATTTTTGCCTGTGGGCGCAAGCTCCGATGCGGACTCCAGAAGGTGGGATTCCTTTAGAAGACGTTGCAGCGCAAGGTCGTTCTTCAGATCGTCGGCATCATTGGCCTTGTCCTCCTCGCTCTTCTCGGCCTTTTTCGGTGCGGGCTTTTGCGCTGTCGAAATTGAGGCAAGAGATGGAGGTTTCGCGGTCTATGGTTTGCTCGAATTAGACAGAGTCGCATAAAACAAAATTTGCCCAGATAAAATAGACGTACCATAAAAGCCTTGCGAGCTTTCTTGTCAAGTAGATCCCCTTTTTTCCTGGACGTCGCTTGATGCTCAACTACCTCGACTTTATTATTTCCATCATCCTCTTCGGAGACACCTCCCCATTCTGATCCACTCTCAGACCCCTCAGAGTCTTCCTCGTCGGTTTCCTCTTCACTTTCTTCCTCGTCGTGCCTGGTCTGATCCCCGGGCAGATCTAAGGGCTGGAACTGTGCTTCGAAAAACTTGCGGAAAACGTCATGAGGATTGGTATCGATGGGAGGCGTAGTGTTCGTTTCTTGGTCTTCTGCAGTGGTGGACCTCGACACAACTGCCGAGTCCCTCTTCCGTTTTCCAACCATATTCAATTGGTATCCCGTGAATCTGTAGCCAGGCTGGGGTTCAAAAGGCAATCGACGAGGTCGCAAGATAAACAGGTGATTTTTTTCCGGGCCTAGAATAGCACGCTCTAGTCACGTGCGATAAGATAAGCCAGCCCCTCGGCGGATTTCCACAACTGAAATGACACCCATCACTTTGACGAGACAAGAGCCAGGACGCAAGAACGAATTGAGTTGAACAGAATGACGAAATTTAGGCCTTGTATTGACCTTCACTCTGGTCAAGTCAAACAGATTGTCGGAGGCACATTGAGCAATGTATCCGCGGACCTGAAGACAAATTATGTATCGAAGCTCCCCGCCAGCCACTACGCCGAATTATATCGGAAGCACGATTTGCGCGGAGGCCATGCTGTGATGCTTGGGCCTGGGAATGATGAAGCCGCAAAGGAGGCTCTCAGGGCATGGCCGGGGGGAATCCAGGTTGCAGGTGGCATTACCGACAAGAATGCCCAGTATTGGATTGATCAAGGTGCCGAGAAGGTAGGCCAGCATTGTGACTGACTGTTCTATATACCTGGTTCTGTTTTGTGCTACATTTGCAGCCGCTATATTAGCAATATGTTACTTTCGCTGTTGCTTCTTTAGTTGTCGTTTGCTTCTTTCTTTACACCCACATCAGACAATAGACTAACAATATCCTCGCAGGTTATCATTACATCTTTCCTCTTTCCGGAGGGAAAGTTCTCCCTTGAGCGACTAGAATCAGTCTTGTCAGCGCTTGGTGGTAATAGATCGAAGCTGGTCTTGGATCTGAGCTGCCGAAGAAAAGACAATACTTGGTTTGTGGCTATGAACCGCTGGCAAACCATTACGGAAATGGAAATCACCCAGGGTTAGTTCTACTCTTGTTCCCATTTCGCTGCTACTCTCTTGCCTTCTCCTTCCTCTTTCTTTCTTTCTTTCTTGCTTTTTTTGCCACTTCTTCCCGGCGTCACGCACTTTAACCCGCGCCTTCCAGCAGTACTAACATGAAGGTAGAATCGATTTCACTATTGGAGCCGTATTGTTCCGAGTTCCTTATTCATGCAGCCGACGTCGAGGGATTACAGCAGGGTATCGATGAGGAATTAGTGTCCAAGCTAGCTCAGTGGTGCACCATCCCTATTACATACGCTGGAGGTGCACGTAGTTTGCAGGATCTAGAAAAGGTTCACACGAGCAGTCAAGGGAAGGTTGATTTGACGATTGGAAGTGCTCTTGACATTTTTGGAGGGTCGGGTGTGACATTTGACGAGTGTATTGCGTGGAATAAATCTCATTAGGTGGTTGAGAATCATAAACCCCCAGATGAGGATTTTGAAGTTGGCAAGTCTGACGTATTCCTAGATATATATAGGAGTATGACCCGTCATGGGACACACGTAACCCAGATGTTCGGACTGCCATTGTGGAACAACATGCTTGAATCAAAACAGAATCTAAATTAGCCCCGCGACTTCAATATTTAATTTGTTTAATTAATTCCCCCTTCCCCTCCCCCAAGTGTTCCGACTAAGTTCTATCTTCCGAACGGTTGGTGACGCGGACAAGCGCCAGAAGTGTCGATATCGCTGCCGAATGCGGCTAAAGCGTCTGCCTCCGGAGCTCCTCTCCCGCCCTCGCTGTGAACATCATCATCCATCTACGACCGATCCTCCATCCATTCAGCCTCTGGACAGGATCCAAGCTTCATACTTCATACAGCGCTCTTGTCTCACATCATTGTTCTTTATTTTAAGATAAGCACTGCGCCGCTATCCAGCCCCGCTCGAACCGCATCAGCAACGTCGCATCAGTCAGTTCTTATCGATCACATCATCCACCCGCCAACATCAAGATGAAGCCTGTCGTGTCGGTCCTAAATGCGTGGTCCTGGTAAGTTCTATAGGTTCTCCATATCCTCACTGACAGAGCACTGACGACTTTCGTTGATGCAGCGTGGTCATCTCCCTTTTCGCCATTGTCATCCTTTCAGTCCTTGGATCATTATACAAGGTTCGTTGCCGCCGTATCCGCTGGCTACCGTCCAGCCCTCCATACTGCAATTATGCCATATACAGGAGGACTAATCAGGATTCGCATTATAGAGGGAACACCACGGATTCACCGGCTCTGAAGGCGAACCGGAGGACGGTTCTGCAGTTGCAGCCTCGCTTTTCACGGCCGTTTTCGTTTACATCGTACGTTTGCTGGATTCTCGACTCTGAACAATTACTGGACTCTTGTTTGCTGACACTATCCTCTCTCTTTTCAACAGGCTTTCTTCGTGTTTTGCGGCTTCCAAGCATACCTTCACATGCGGAGTAACAGGGGCGGAGCTATATCCCTGAACTAGATGGCTTCTCTCTCTTTCTGATCATTCCTACCGACCGCACGATCCTTCGCTTGCCTTGGCCGCTTCATAAATCCGCTCGAAATGTGGACATGTTGTGTCGGTGATACCGTCTGCATCTGTGGACGGGTATGGGCCTGTTTCAAGCCTCGCGGTACCGGCGATATCGTCGAACCGTCTGGTAGAATACTTGCCCCATCTTTGATACCTATGCCGTGATCGAGACTGTTTCACGGTCTCGCCGTCTCTTTCTATTGTTATTTGCCGTCAAGGTTGCGCGTTCTCACGCCACCCCTTCCAGGCATTCAGTCAGTTCCGGAGTCTATTGCGGGTTGTATATAGTGTGTTGGGTTAAATAGATTTATTATTCTGCTACTGTCTACCATGTCGACATTCTTTACGAGAGAATCAGTCAAACGAGCCCAGGAGAGTGATTTAAGTCGCCTCCGGTTCAGTGAATGTCGAAACATATGTGGAACTCATCTTATGTACCAAGTCCGGGATAAATCTAGACTAGCAAACACCCCCGAATAATGTTTGAGAAAGAAAATAGGAAGTCCTCGAACGCCACATACCACATCAAATGAATGATAGCCAAACTTTTTATCAAACATGCACCTTCTTAATTTTCTCTTCTTGAACCAAGGGAAAGAAATCCGTAATCATAAATAATCATGTCGGAGGCCGCAACACCATGGAGGCGCCCTCGGGCTTTTACAAATCGTCATATTCAAAAGGCTCCAGCATCTTGGACATGTAGGGACCGTCCAAGCTGTAGCCTAGTCGCCCGTAGTAGCTGCGCACACCGACACCCGAGATCACGCTGATCTTCAGACTGCCATGTTCCTCTCGCGCGATGCGTTCCGCCTCTTCCATCAGGAGGGTTCCGAACCCGCGATGCTGGAACTTGCGCGGATCCCGCCCGTGAAGTGGCACGGCGGAACCGTAGACGTGAAGCTCTCGCACGATACTGGTCTGTTGGCCGGTAAACTCGGGGCGGAAGGTGTGCGTGGCACTGCACTTCCGTAGCCGCAGCAGGCCGATGAGGATGTCCTGCTTGGGGTCTTCGTAGGCCAGGAAGGTCTCCCATCCACCGTTGGCGTAGTAGTCGCGGCGGACGAGCTCGACCTGCGAGGGACGGATCTTGTTCTTGACTTCGTTGATACCGACTTCGCGGGTGCGAACATCGCGACAGGTCGTGCCGAAATCTTTCATTCGCGCCAGGGCCAATTCGCGGAGGTTACCGTTCTCGACACCCGATGTCACCAGCGGCATGGGAATATCTCGCTGGACTCGGTAGATACGGGTCCAGGGAGGCACCAGGGCGAGGATTCGTGCCACGATGTCAACCAGCGCGTTGGGGGTGTAGTTCTTGTAGCGACCCGTCCGCCAGAGTTCATAGAGACCGGTGCCGCGAATGACCAGCGTGGGGTAGATCTTCAGCCCATCCGTTCGGAACGCCGGGTTCTCGAAATACTCCTGGAACTGGAACAGATCGCGCTCCATGCCGACATTCGGCAGATCCGGCATCATGTGGCTGACAACCTTGAAACCAGCGTCCTTGGAAAGCTTGAAGGTCTCCGCAACGGCGGCCACCGTGTGGCCTCGGTTCGTGTCCCTGGCCACATCCTCATACAAACTTTGCACACCGACCTCCAGTCGCGTACATCCATAGCGCAGCATACTGCTCAGATGAGTATCCAGGCAATAATCGGGTCGAGTCTCGATGGTGATGCCGACACATTTCACGTTACTCATTTCGCCCGCCTGCACCGCTTCGTCGACGTTGTCCGTCTGGTATCCACTCAGCGCATTGTGAAGCTGGGCGACAAAAGACTCCCGGTAGTCCTCGGGCAGCGACATGAACGTTCCACCCATAATGATATATTCGACCTTGTCCACGCTATGACCGAGAGATTTGATCTGATCCACCCGTCCTCGCGCCTGTTCGAATGGGTCGTAACGAGCTCGGATGGCACGCATGGACGTGGGCTCGTAGCCAGTGTAGGATTGCGTCGAGTATTCGAAATCGGAATCGGGGCCACCAGGACAATACACACAGATGTTACCGGTATAGGCGATATGAGGGCAACGGTGGGGTTTGCTCATGACCGCGACGACAGCGATTCCCGACGACGTTCCTGTTCCGACTGGTTAACAAGGGTCCCGGGGGACACCAGAGTAGGTATGAAGGGCCACCATACGGATCGGTTTCGCAATCAACTTCGGCAGAATATACTTCTTGTAGTGTTCGGGGACGGCGGCGATGATGGCCGTCAACGGGGGCAAATTGCTCAAGGCATGCTTTTTCGCGACCTGACTCCGCAGTCGGTTGAGGTTGATATCCTTCTTGGGCTTTGTATAATCCATCTGCGACTCATAATCCTGGATGAGAGCGTTGGCAATGTCCGAACAAGCCCGCATGTACCGTTCATTTTCCGGGGCGAGCTTTGCATTCTGCTTCGGCTTGGAGGGTGGCGGCATCGTCATTGTCGCGGTCGCCATGGTGGAGGGAGGGGCTCACAGCGAGCGCCAAATGGTGGTCGAAGTGCGATAAAGGCGAGAAATCCACACTTTAGTCGGATTGCCGAAAAGAACTCGGGGTTGCGACGTCGAGATCGAACGATGAGGGGCCGAGGAGCAGAGAAAGACAGAGGGAAAAAAGCGCCCGCAGCACAACCGACCGCCCGCGACAATTCGGATCCGCTTAAAGCTTTGTCCCGAAAAGTCTCCATCCCGACGACTTCCCTTCCCCTACGGATTTCCCTCAACTCTCAGGTCTTTGCTGCTTCTGCTCTGCAACCTGCCCTTCATTCACCTCTCCCCTCTCCCCTCTTCTTCCCCTCTTCTCTTTTGAATCTCTGCGACCCCGTTCCGTTCGTCATCATGCAGGCCTTCCGCCGTAACACCGTCTCTGCCATTCGGAATGCTGCTCCCATGCAGCGACGAGGCTACGCCCAGGGTGCCTCGCCTTACGCCAGCACCGTCCAGAACCTTCGCATCAACTCGGATACCAAGGTTCTCTTCCAGGGCTTCACCGGAAAGCAGGGAACGTACGTGGTTTACACCTGGCGCCAGGTCACTCGGTCCAAAAGGCTGACGTTGCATTTCTACTTCTCTCTAGTTTCCACGCCGAGCAAGCTATCGCCTACGGTATATACCCACCTCATGCGCGCCAAATTGAGCCAGAATACTGCTGCCGTAGATAGCCGGAACACTGGACTTACAAACTTCTAGGCACCAAGGTTGTTGGTGGTACCAACCCCAAGAAGGCCGGTTCGACGCACCTTGACAGACCCGTTTTCGCGAACGTGCGCGACGCCGTGAAGGAGACCGGTGCTACCGCTTCTGCCATCTTCGTTCCGTATGGAAACCTGCAATAATACCGAGAGCTAGACCTCTAGATGCTAATTGAACACCAGCCCCCCTCTCGCCGCTAAGGGTATCGAGGAGGCCGTCGAGGCCGAGGTTCCCCTGGCTGTCTGGTAAGTTTCGTCGGCGGACAAACGAGAAATTGTGACTTTTTTTTTTGACGCGAGATTATCGATATAGTATCACCGAGGGTATTCCCCAGCACGGTATGATCCCTCTTTCCCCTTTTTGGCCTCTTCAACTTCGCGCCAAACAGTGGTTTTGTGACCAGAAATTGACTGAATTTGGACAGACATGGTCCGTATCACGGATATCCTGAAGACCCAGAACAAGACCCGTCTGGTTGGCCCCAACTGCCCCGGTATCATCGCTCCCGTAAGTGATTCTGATTCTGGCCCGTGGTATCCCTCGCGATGTCGGAAAGCTGACTCGTTCTTCAACGTGGTGTAGGGTCAATGCAAGATCGGTATCATGCCCGGATTCATCCACAAGCGTGGCCGTGTTGGAATTGTCTCCCGTTCCGGTACTCTGACCTACGAGGCTGTGAACCAGACCACCCAGGCCGGCCTTGGTCAGTCCCTCGTCGTTGGTATCGGCGGTGACCCCTTCTCCGGTACCAACTTCATTGACTGCCTCAAGATCTTCCTCGAGGACCCCGAGACCGACGGTATCATCATGATCGGTGAGATCGGTGGTAGCGCCGAGGAGGACGCGGCCGAGTTCTTCAAGGCCAACAACATCCACAACAAACCCGCCGTCAGCTTCATCGCCGGTATCAGTGCTCCCCCCGGCCGCCGTATGGGTCACGCCGGTGCCATTGTCAGCGGTGGTAAGGGTGGTGCCGACTCCAAGATCTCCGCTCTCCAGGATGCCGGTGTCGTCGTCGAGCGCAGCCCTGCCGGTCTGGGCAAGGCTCTGCTTGCCGAGTTCGTCAAGCGCGACCTGGTTTAAACAAGATCCCAGTCGGGATATGTTGGTTGATGCAATGAACCAGAGACTGAGTGGGCGAGAAAGAGCGGGAGAAAGAGATGGTGTGTGTCGCGACCGTGGTGTGACGTACCATTTCCTCAGCTCTGGATTTATATTCTCTTGAACTACTAGACGGTCCCTGTTTCTTTTCTTTATTGTCCGTGTCTATGATGACTCCTGTACTTTCCCCCCATTGTGTTTTTTTTCCTACGTTTAGAGATGTTAGGGAGTAATTAGTTTCCATATGTAAATTTTTGTTGTTTACAACTTTTCGTCTTGTGGGGATTGGGTGTGAGTTATATCCACAAGAGCATCGATGAAAGCATGCATGAGGGTATACTCCCTCAGAGAACTGCCTGAGGCAAGGGATGCATACCAGCCCAAACGGGTTTGTTTGTGTTGGGCCTCAGGCCGGGCGGAATGCGCTGAGGTCAGCAGACAGACACGTGACCTCCAGCGGGATTTCGTTGCTTGAGGAACGGCGTTTTCTGTTTATTCTTCTCTCGCCGAGTCCCTCGAAAACCACCAGAGAAAAAGCGCCCTCCACCGCGGCTGCGACGTGCTACTAGAGCCTAGTCGACTACTGCAGGTTCCTTTCTTGATGCCCTGACGACCATCTGCTGAACTTCGGACTGCTGCATCGGCCTGTCGCCTGTCGTGCTTCTCTGTGCCGTCATTTGCGTGTGGTCGAGGCTGCCACAGGACCAAAACACACGCTATTGCCCGTAGTTACCGGCTGGCTCCCACCCGGCAACTGAACAACCTGCTGCGGAAAATAAAGCAGAACAGACTGTAAAAGATGCCTCCCGATATGGGTATTTGCTCCCTGTCCTTTCTATTTCTCGTTTCCCTCCTGTCTTTTCCCCATTATATTGCTTACTGCATTTTGTTTACTGGCGCCCTTGCCCCTCGTCAGCTCACGGCCATGAGGTCACATCGCCGTTGAACCAGCGAATGCTAATTTGTTATTGGTACAGTAGGCCGAGCTGCCTCGCAAGCTTCCAGTGTTGCATCGCAGACAACGCAAATAGCGGCACCGCTAAGTCGTCCAGGAACGGCTGATCTCATGAGATCGCGTTCGGAAACCGTGGTATCGAGAAACAGTCGTCGGCCTAGGTCGCGAGGCTCGACGGCAAGCATCCATTCCAACACCACCCAGCAGACCCAGGACCAGCAACTACCTGATGGCTTCTCTCAATTCCTTCCCGCCCAACCCGCCGCCGGCCACAATGTCTTTGGAGGCAATCCGGAAGACATCATTATGCGTTTTGGGCAGCAATTGTCGCATCCCGTGAACGGCTCGCCCCTTGACCCGACTCTCCACGAGGCTCATCATCCAGTGATGCCCCGGGCGGAGGATTTCCCCAACCATGCCATGCACGGTCATCATTTGTCTCACCACTCGCTGTCGTCGGGTCTGGCCGCGCATGGGTTGCCCAGCATGCCAATTCCCCAGTACCAACCAATTTATGATAGTGGTATTGAGAACCATGTCCCCGAGCATATGCTGGAGGAGAACGATAATTCCGAGGCCGGTACCAAGAAGAAGAAGGGCTCTAGCTCCTCTCTAGCGAATGACAACGAGTTGCGCAAGTTACTGCGGCAATATGAGGGTTATTCACTGAAGGAAATGGCGGCTGAAGTTCTCAAGCATGAAGGAGCTGGGGGCAAGGCCGAAAAAGTCAAGCAGGTCTTTGCGATGATCTGGTATGTATCTTGTCGGACGCGTGGACCCGGGATTCAACTCGACCTGTTACTCACGTCTTCCCAGGTTGAAGGAAAATTGCCGCAAAAGCAGTGGATCTGTGCGGCGTGATCGGGTATACTGCTGTTATGCAGAGAAATGTGGCACCGAGCGAGTCTCTGTCCTGAATCCTGCGTCGTTTGGGAAGCTTGTGCGCATCATCTTCCCCAACGTGCAAACTCGGCGGCTGGGTGTTCGCGGGGAATCGAAATACCACTATGTGGATTTGACCGTGATTGAAGAGAAGCAGCAAAAGCCGCCGCCGTTGAACCCCCAGATCCCAGCCAACACAACCGGTACACCTACTGCCACGGAAAGCAAAATAGACACCGAGTTCCAAAGAAGGTATGTAGGAGATGCGGGACATCTCGGCGGAGTTGAAGCTCATGTGGCTCCTAGTGTTAGTGCGTTACCACAACCATCTGCAGATACTGCAATGTTCCCATCACCTACGACCTCTTTCGCCCCTCGATTCACAACACAGTTGTCGCTACCAGGCTGTGGCTGCCAGCCTGCGCCCCGGTCACCTCCTACCTTCCCGGTCACACTTGACAATGTAGCAAGTCACTCCGGAAAGACGATTTATCAGATGCTCCAACTTCCGCAAACCGATATCGCAGCGGTTGATAACGAAACCCTCCAGCTCCCCGACATCTCTGGTTACCTTCCGGCTAACACCGATTCGAAAGTCGCTGCCGCGCTGGCGGCCCTCTATCGCTCCCATTGCATATCTGTCATAGACAGCTTTCGCTACTGCAAGGAGCGCAACCTCTTGAAATATTTCTCTGCCTTTCATGGAACCTTAACGGTCCCCGTGCAGAAGCTTTTGACACACCCCAATCTTGCACCCTGGATTAAAGAATGCGACTGGCTTATGTACCAGAAGATGATTGCCTTTGTGGCGCCGCTCACCACCCAAGTCGTACCGAAATTAGTTCTAGATGCCTTTAGCTCGATATCACAGCGATTGACCGGCCACATTGCGGAGACCTTCAAAGCCCAACCGGCGCACGTGTCTATGGCCAGACTGGTGCCAGCCCAGATCTTTTGCAACTTACTTCGACATATGCTGGATGTGAACCAGTCCGCCAATGCGGCTGCAGCCTGGCTCTGCCACCCTGACAACCGCAATCAGATGTGGTTCGACTTCAAGACCTTAGTTGACCCGAAGGAAATGATCACGCGGGCCAATATCCCGAGTTGCGCCGAACGGACGGCGGAGCAAATTTTGAAACATGATATTCTCGCCCTCCTTACCCCTGTTTCCGACCCGAACGCCTCCGCTGGACTCCCTTTCTTCCACAAGCCGGACTTGGAGGAAGATCTCCAAGCGCATAGATACCCCGTCGACTCGTCTACCAATGGCGAAGACTACAACTTCCCAGACAAGTGGATCTCGTTCATCTTGAATCTACCGGCGGTGTTCCCCAACCACAGGACTCAGTGTATCATAGAAAAGGTGGATGCGTTGTGGGACTGTATCCTTCATCGCTTGACGTTAGGGGGCGCTCAAAGCTTTAGCGCCTGGTGGATGACCAAAGTTTTCTTTCACGAAATGATGTTGTGGCAGGCGGAGAAAGGAGGGTTTATGCGCTACACGCCGAGCACACTGCAGGATGCGGTCTCAGCATCGTCGCAACACTCCGGAGTGAACGGCTTTTTGTCGAAACAAGCTCACGGCGCAGACATTGCTCAGGGCGGAACATTCATGACCCCCAATTTGCCTCAACATGCTGTTGATGCAAAGTCCCGGGCAAGCACCAGCCCCGTGTCGGGGGACGGAGTCGCTCATGCTCGAGCATCGTCGCAGGTGGTACCGAACCCTAACCACACCGTGGAAAACGAAAAGCCCAGCATTTCTGACAACATCGCTGCCTTCCATGCTCCCAACAACGATGACAGTGCCATCGACCTTGACGACGACTCAATGTTGATTACTGTCGGTAAATATGGTGACATGATGGCCTCCGATCCCGCCGATGCTGAGGGCGATGTTGTTGTCATATAATCGGCAATTGCATGTTCGGTGTATTTCCTCATTTCTTTTGGTTTTCCTTCTTTTGGAAAACCACACGAGTTCTTCCTTTTTCTTTTATATGCTTATGGGTGGAGTTGGTTCTCTTTCAGGAGTATTATTTTTGGTTGGATGAGTTATTTACATTCATGTACAAGGACAGTTCGGCGTTCGACGATCTTTGCACGAGAAACGAGAAATGAGAGCATCGATTCGAGATACGTCGACCTACGGCATTGCGATTTGTTCAGGTTGACAATCATACGCATTTAATAGCGTGGTTGATCCCGCTCGAAAGCACTACTTACTGTTGTTTCATTTGACTTTCTTCTTCTATCCACGAGTGACCGAGCCCGTCGCTGTACATAAATCCTGCGGATCAGCGCATTGCGAGTTGATTAACCCTTTCTTGCTGTCATAACTTCATTTTTCTTATGCCCCATCTTGCCCTATACGATCTTTATAATCACCCCTTTATTCCCCATTTTCTCTTTCTTTCTTTTGTTTCTCTTAACTACTCGTGCCCAATGTCCGGTATACCCTTTCGCGCAAAGGTACTATGACTAGGCTCTTGAACATCAGTTGGAAACACGTCCGCGCGCGTGTCTTCAGCCATATCAGGGAAACTTGGATTCTCCAGCTTTGGATTCTCCTTCAAATTACTATCTTTGGTTCTGTCTGATTCCTCAAAGAAAGGGTGCCATCGCCTCTTGGATCTTCATTGATGGCCACGTTGGACTTTAATATTACCTTCATGAAGCAGTGTTGATGATTTATGTATTCAAGTGTCAAATAGCATTTTCGAAGTGATCATTTACTTTTTCACATTCACTCCATTTTCATGCTTTGTAGTTTCTCGTCAGTTTTAACATCACTTGAAACTTCCGGGAAGGAGGTAGAAACGGAAAAAGCATTGTCTATATGACCCAAAAAGGAGTAACCAACTAACTACCAACCTAAAATGAACCACGCAATAATGAGCGCATGCTAATAATGAAAACCTCAATAACGCTTACATGTATTCTCAAAAGAAGAGATGGCCCTGAACAAAAGTAAAAGTGAAAGGGAAGGAGCCAGGCAGGTTGGGTACAGATAAATCACGAAAAAAGGGTATGTATGTATATGGATGGGTACCACCAACTTCGCACAAAATTGAATCCGTTCAACGGCGTGAAAGAAGAAAGGAAGGAACAAAGAAAGAAAGAAAGAAAAGAAGGCAGATTCTAGGTTGGTAGGGCAAGGAGAATATGTCTTCGTGAGGAGTTTGTTACGCTTAGGATTGTTTGCCATATTATCTGAAGGTGCCGGCAGGGAAGAATCGTGGACCAGAGAATCCGTAGGCTGTAATGTTTTGGACATCAATGCTGCTATCGCCATGAGGACACCAGAGTTGGACTAGGATATAGCGTCCGGAGCTGTATGTGACGATTAGCTATGCTCCCAAGGCTCTGGGATGAACGGGTCGTTGGGTGGAGAAACATACGGAGGTGGGTCGAACTTGATGTTCACTACGTTCTTGGTTCGCTCGATAGAGAAGCAAGCGTGAGCCATGAACGGACCCGGCTCTGGAGTTTGGGCCGGTCCAGACGAGGACGAAGGATGGTAAGCACTGGGAGCTGGTGGTCGCCTTGGGAGACGGCCATGTTCTATGGCTTGTTGCCTACGCATAGCTCTGACTTGTCTCTGTAGCTCGCGGCGTCTTTGGTGGAAGGTGCCGAATTCGCCAGCGTCCAAGTCGCCATCGCTGAAGTCGCTGTCGGAGAATAGAAGATCTTCCTCCATGTCGTTGTCCACGCCCAGCCAGTCGATATCCGCAATGGAGGAGGGCGTCGGCCCCCCGAAGTCAAGCTCGCCGCAGTCACTGCGCTCGGAACGTTCGTCATAATCCATTGTCACTCGGAAGTCGGAGATCAGGCGAGGTCGACCGTCTGCATCGTTGGGATTCGGACCCGACTCTGAATTCAACTCACGGCCAGGCAGAGCGGCGCGCTCAAGCGTTCGCAGCGGAGCCCGATATGAATTCAAATACTCCTGGGAGGGTTGCATGCCACTCCTCCGATGTCGACGTTGTCGTCGATGGGTGTGATGGTACTGATAGTCAGTGGCCTGGGCGACAAGCTCTTCCGATCCCATAGACACGAATACCATTCCTTCCTGCATCCTAAGTCTGTGAGAAGTTAATATTAGAGTGAAGTGAGTAATAGTTTTTTTGAGACATACGGGCTATCATAACCGTTTTTTGGAGCCTTGATCACGATTCGCTTGAGCGAAAACGGCGTCTCCCCACGATGCTTTAATATTATGTTGCACCGATCTGACTTGGTGCTATAGAATGACGAGTCGTTGCGGAGAACGTTCGTGGGATTTGCAAGTTCACCTTCTGGCTCGAAAAGACCTCCATCGCAACTCTCCATTTCCATCTTGAGGGCTCCAGGGACTACTTGACCATAATGCCCGTATCGAAAGCTTTGCGGGCCTTCCCTGTTGTCATCGGAATCGAGCTTCCTGCGTTTGACTCTCCACCGATCCATAAGGTGATCCTCCTCATCTTCCTCGTGTGGCTGTGGCATGACGGGAGGCATGCTGAGGAGGGGGACGGGTTCGTCGAGGAGGGAGGTGGTGTTGGAATCACGATTGCCTAGCTCCTGGCTGGACCTGCTACCTCTTGGGGTGCGGCGCCGGGAAGATCCGCCGGGTGACCGTGAAGAATCGGGGGTACTGGTGTCGGGGTCCACAACGGTGACATTCAACGTTTGTAATCTCTGCATTGCCGGGTACGGATGACGAGGAAATCTGCCATGGATATTATTCTCCCGGCGTGGTCGATTCTGGTGGGCCTGATGATCTACGACTGCCCTACTCTCTTCGAAGGCAGGTCGATCTTGGGAACGGCGGTAATGGTTGATCTCTCGGTTAAGGGTTTCTAGTGCGCGAGCGGATGTATCACGGCTACGATCCGAGGTTAACAGATCTCGCAAGTGTTGCAGATGAGTTGCAGTAGACCTCGGTGGTCGGTCACCGGCCCGATTTCCACGGCCACGGCGAGTAGCGGGAGGATAGTCGTGATTCCCCGACTAAAGAGTATATGTATGGAGTCAATAATTTACTTTTTTTTTCGAGCTTGCCGCGGACCGAAGTTGCCTATCCCCGAAGGAAAGCGAGTCACGAGAAAGAAGACTTGGTTGGTTTGATCACAAGCAGAGGAGGTAGTTCCGGAGTTGACATACCATCCTGTGGAAGCGGTTAATTCTATATAGTGCGGAAGGTGGGAGACGGAGAGTAGTGTGTCTGAGTGGATAATTGATGAAAACAGAAAATTACACTGTACCAGGACGAAAAATGGACAGCCGATATGAGAATATAACGGGAGAGAATACAGAAGGGATTAGGGTGGTAGGAATGGAGGAAGACGAAAGAGTGATTGAATAGATAGATGGATGAATGAATGAATGGAGGCAGCGCGGGAATGAAATGGGGGACTTTCCCCGATAACGTATCGCGCACGTGATCCCCGCATTTCCTCCGTCGCCGTTCTTCTCGTCGCATTCCTACTTCCTCCTCCCCGCCATTTTTCTCTCTCACTTCCTCTCTCACTCGCTCTCTTCTACTTTAAAACCAGTTGCTCGAATCTCCTGCAGCTCACCCTCGCTCTTACCTTCGGTTTACCCTCAGATTCTTCTTATCTCTAACTCTACTTCGTCTGATACGGTTGAGCTATCCTAGAGCTACCCATCTTCCAGGAATAGAACCACCGGGCTTCATATTTCAGGCATAGCTTGCAGCTACACCGTTGCCCGCACACCACAATGGAACAAAATGATAATATGGTCCAGTCGATCAGCGCCGGTAAGTAGAGATACTCTTCTCTTATCGCGACAGGGCGCTGACCTTTGAGCTTCTGATCATCTCAGACGAGATTGCTCTGTATGATCGGCAGATCCGGCTTTGGGGTGTACCGGCCCAGGAGAAGTGAGTATCGAGCTGCTCTGATGGTTCTCTTTTCGTCGGTCCTCTAACATCTCTTACTAGAATCCGATCCGCAAACATCCTTCTGATCACCTTCAAAAGCCTCGCAAACGAAATCGCCAAGAACTTAGTGCTGGCAGGTATTGGAAAGCTTACGGTGATTGATCATGAAACAGTCAAGGAAGAGGACTTGGGCGCTCAGTTTTTCGTCACGGAGGAGCACATTGGCCAGAATGTACATTTTCCCTGACACTTGACGACATGAACTTATGCTAACTAGCAATTTTTGCAGCGTGCGCAAGCCGCGGCGCCTTCGATTCAGGAAATGAACCCCAGAGTCCAGCTGCATATCGATACCGACGACGTCCATACCAAGCAACCGGAATTCTTCGCGGGCTTTGACCTGACCATCGCGACGGAGCTCGATTATGCCACGTATACCACCATCAATGCGGCATGCCGCATTGCAAACAGGCCGTTCTACGCAGCTGGGTTACACGGTTTCTACGGATTCGTGTTCGCCGATTTAATCTCGCATGACTTCGTCATCGAACGCGCCAAGTCCAACGTGTCGTCGGCCACGCAAGAAACGCCGACTCGGAGCATCGTCAACATCACTACGAAGAACGAGAACGGCAAAGTTATGGAAATGGTCACCAAGCGCGAGACCTATTCGCCTTTTATTCTGGCCAACACCTCGCCTCTTCCCGAAGACTACACTCGCCTGCCCCGGAAGCGCCGACAAGTCACCCCGCTCCTTACCTGCCTCCGGGCTCTGTGGGAGTTCCAGAAACTCAGCGGAGGCCGCCTGCCGACGCCTTCTCACCAAGACCTGGAACTTTTCACCAAGCTCGCCCGTGACCGCCACCATGAATTGAAACTCGACATCACCACCCTGGACTCCGGCTTCCTTCGTACCTTCCTGCAGAATCTCGGAAGCGAGCTTAGTCCCGTCGCAGCCTTCGTCGGCGGCCGGCTAGCCCAGGACGTGATCAACGTGCTCAGCGCCCGCGAGCAACCCATCCAAAACCTCCTCCTTTTTGACGGCGAAAAATCCCTCTCCCCCATCTACCCTCTTCATCCGTTTTTCCCGCCTGAGGTCGAAAACGCCATGCCGGCTGTGATCCCTGTGGCTAATCCTATCTCGGTGGATGACGAGCCGATCCCGGTCCCTACTGTTAATGGACAAGGAACCAAGTAAACAAAAGGGATATTTGCGGTCCTTTTTTTTGGTTTTTTTTTGTTTTTTCTTCCTTTCGTCTAGCGGACGGTTATGACCTTTTATGTACTTTAATGAAGTTTCCGCGGCATGGCTGGCATCCTGTGCTGTGAGAATTCTGCATAGCAAGCAAGCAAGCAGCACCCTGGCATCGAGATTATGATGTGTACGATAGAGAGCTTTTGATGTACCTAACCCTCAATATACTTGGACAGTATATGGTATTTGTTTCCTACAGGTCTGTGCTGCATGGTAGATGCCAAGTTGGTCGATACCTTAGTCTTTAGGGAAGTGCATTCAATTAATAGATGATGAAACTATTGAGACAAATGTATACAAAACGCCGTTATTTCAAACCACTACCCAAAGTTTGAAATCCCAAACACCAAGAGGTAGGCCAGACAGAAGTAGAATGAGAGCGGGTGATGTTTTTGGAGGAACTCTGGGAGAAGATATAGAATAGACCGGACTGATTCCCTTTATCCAGGAAAGTTCACCGGTCGTAACCAAAACGTAGATAGATTTAGAAGGAGAAGAAAGATTGAGAGATAAAAATGGTAGAGATAAACGTTTCTTTAAAAGCATCGGAAATCGTTTCAGATCAACGCGAAGTCTCCTTCCCAACCAAGGGGGAGTTTTCTTCGTCTTCAACTCTTCTGGGACCCATGGAGTGTTGTTCTCCACCGTGGGTCTTGTCTTCGTCTTCCTCGTCAGAGATAAGACCTTGCAGCTCGAAAGCCTCGGCGTCCTGGATACGCTGGGTTTCCGAGTGCGAGCGAGCGTGGCCGTTGGGTTGTGACCGGTGAGCCTTCGATCGAGACGATCCTTGGCCTTCGCTCTCGTCATCCTCGGTAGAGCGAGATACCTTGGCGGATTCAGGCCATGCGTGGACAGCGTAGATGTGAAGAAGTACGTTGACAACTAGAATATGGTATTAGCGAATACTCTCCACGGGCTGAGATGCGCGAGACGAGGCGGTTTCCGGCACACTTACAGAGGAAGAGAATGAAAGCGATGCTGTACAGGATTAGGACATAGGACACATGGGTAACTCCGGCATCATTCAGAAGCTGCATTTGCTCCTCAGTAGCTCCCATAAACAAGAAGCCCGAGGCGTACAGCAGCTATTTATTGTTAGTCCGGGTTATGAATTGATCAATAGCCATCGGGATGCACTTACGAAAGGAGGCAAATATTGGAAGCTGTTGGGATCCGTGCCATCCGTGCTGAGGGTGGATTTGTCTCTCAGGACGAACGAAATCTCAATGATCCGAGTGAAACCGGCGGCCATCAGAGTGTAGCCAAAGATGCTGTGGATCATAGTACTGATCATAAGATGCTGGGGATGGGCAGACATGGCAAAACCGGTGAGCAGAATGACAATGGCCGGGATCAAGTTCCGCTTGGGCTGGCCATTGCGCTTGCGACTCAACCACATCCCCAAGAGTCCGGCGCACCACCAGACAATACCCATGGTAGTGTGTTGCAGGTCGTTATGCGCCCAGGGTTGGCCCCATCGATGTTCGGTAAAGGTGTTGACACATCCCCAGGCGGCGATCACCAAAGAATCGAAGAACTCCTGACTCCGGCCGGTGCGGCGCAGCCAAAACTGGCCCACCAGAAGGAGAATGGTCAACAAGATTCCGTATGCGATGAAGGCGCTACCCATGATGAAATGGGCCAGGCACTGTCCCAAATGATCCTCTCGACAGTAACCCATCGCTGTGATACCTCCGAACAGCATCTGAACCCAGCTGGCGATCGGCATCGCCTTGCCCAGAACCCCATGCGCAATGACGATAACGCGGCGAATCCGCCCGTGGATCCCCCGGGACAGGTGTAGTTTGAGATACACGCCGAGCACGATTTGCACCACCAACATGAGCATCAGGGAGTTTGCGAACGAGGCGTGAACGTTTTTGGAGAACTGGCGACCCTTATGACCGTGGCCGAGGAAGTAGGCCACGACTGCGATGACCGTTCCGACGATTTGAAGAGGGACGTGCCATCGGGAGCGAATGATCTATAACCAGATACACGTGGGAGGTTAGAAAGCACCAAAGAAAACGAACGGATTAAACATACCCCAAGAACCATACCCAACGGGAAGATGATGCCAAAAGCCAAGCCCATCAAAATCATGTGCACCCATAGTGTCGAGTCCTATAATGAGCATCAGCCCCGTCCATGCGAGTTGGCCAAGAATCACGCAGGCGGCCCGGAATAGAAACATACGATGGGATCCCCGGAAATGGCGGCACCTTCGGGGACATTTTCATGGCCGCCGTGGGCGGAAACGGGGGCGATCAGGAGAAGGGCGGCCAGCACCCCCGGCGCATTTAGTAGATTAAATAACATCCTCGAGGGGGTGGTAAAAATAAATGAAAGAACAAAGAAAAGGTCGTCGGAAGAGAGGGGAAGGAAGAGAGGAAGAAGGAGAGAAGAAGCGGCCAAGAAGGGAGCGACGCCTGAGGCACCGGCCGCGTATCCGCATCAAATCGGGTGGCTCGGATTGGTTGGGGTGGAGTGTCCCTACTACTTAGTGTTAGTACCGATGGAGGTATACTCCCTACTTCTACAACCATCCACATTCTTCCTGTCTGGTTCGTCATGGAGTCGCATCCTGAGCAGCTGAATCAGAGGGACCATCGCCTGGTATTTATCCAACCTACTCCATACACATCCTTCATTCAGATCATCCCCCCAGAGAGAGACTAACGCTCAGATCAGAACACTCTCCGTGCATCCATCGCAGACCTGGAATCGCAAACCGCTCAAGTAGAAGCCCAGATTGCTGAAATCAAAACCAAATTGAAGTATTGTCTCGCATTCGATCTCCTCCGATTGTAATTCTAAGTTCATCTCAGGAGTGACCCCTCTGCAACGGTCCAGCGTCACATTCGCCTTCTACACGAGTACAACGAGATCAAAGACACCGGGCAGGGCCTGATGGGTCTCATCGCCGATGCACGCGGCGTGCGCCAGATTGTCGTGCAGAGAGAGTACGGCGTGGCCGATCGCGATTGATTTGACGATGGGTGAAACGGGTTAACAAGGTCTAGCAGTCCTCTTTGACCTCTCTTGCAGGTTATTATATTGTTCTTGTACATACTTCGAAGAACCAGAGAACTTGATTTAATCGACGTCTATTCCACTTTTGACCTTAAAAATGAAATGAAAAAGAAATAGAGCAAACCACCCAGAACACGCGTCCATGAGATCTATTCGTAGAATAAAACAGATAACTTGGAGAAGAGTAAAAACCAAACAGGACAGAGCACGGGTCTGCCAACCAAACGGCACAAAAGCTCGTAACACGTCATGTAGAAATCAGATCGGTGTAATAAGAGGTAGCAGGTGGGAGATGGTATCAAAATTAGGTATGTGCAGAAGATTAGAAATTATGTATAGATGTACTAGGCCTTGCCCAGACTCTGGAGGTTGACCAGTTCGTAGTAACGGCCCTTGCTGCGGATCAGTTCCTGGTGGTTTCCACTTTCGACGATCTTCCCTTGATCGAACACGTAGATGATGTCGGCTTTCTGGATCGTACTGAGTCGATGTGCCACGGCAATAGTCGTTCGGCCGCGAGCAGCAGCATCCAGCGCTGCTTGCACGACCTTCTCCGATTCTGAATCGAGAGCCGACGTGGCTTCGTCGAGAAGCAAGATTTTGGGGTCTCGGAGCAGAGCACGCGCAATGGCCACTCGCTGTTTCTGTCCTCCAGACAACATGCCTCCTTTGCTGCCAACCACGGTGTTGAATCCCTCTCTGCACGAAAGCGTTGGTTAGTAAAATCGGTCCATTTGAGAGAAGGTCAGGGATCGGTAACTTACGGTAGAGACATGATGAAGTCGTAGATATTGGCGTCCTTGCAAGCCTTCACGATAGCCTCTTCGGATACTTCATCCCGGTCGACTCCCAATAGGATGTTATCCTTGACGGTTCCTTGGTACAGAGTTGGCTCCTGGCTGACCAGCGATAGGAAGCTGCGGTAGGAGTTGACGTTGATCTCGGTAATATCTTTGCCATCCACAAAGACATTCCCGGCGAGGGCGTCATAGAAGCGCTCCAGGAGAGCAATAGTCGTACTTTTGCCGCAACCACTCGGACCGACAAGAGCAATGTACTGCCCGGGTTTGACGCTAAGGTTCAATCCGCGGAGAACGGGTTGCTCGGGGCGAGTAGGATATCTGAAATGCACGTCACGAAACTCGATTTCACCGTCGACAGAATCCAACTTGATACCCCCCTCAGACCAGATGTCGATGCTGGGCTTTCGATCAAATAGTTGCTTGAACTGCGCCGCGGCATTCTTGGCCTTACCCATATCCGGCGAGAAAGAGAAAACCGTTCCGGCCGACTGCGCGCCGAAAAGGATTTCGGAGAAACAGACGAAGAACCGGAAAACCGAGTATTCGTGGTGACCCAGGAGCGTGCCTCCGTACCAGAATCCGAGGGCAACGCAGAAGAAGACGAGAGCCTGCGAGCAGGCATACAGGATGGAAGACTTCAGCACGGAAATCAAGCTAGTCCTGCCCTGCGCATCGAGTTGAGCGTGGTACACGCCCCAGACATCCTGTTCGCGGGTGAGCGAGGCCACAGTGCGAATCGCCGACGTTGCCTCACAAGCGTAGCTTGCAGACCCTTCGTAGGCGGTTTTAGAACGTTGTTGGAACTGGGCAAGCATGTAAAACCGATAGAATCCACAGGCCAGCAATATCGGGACCACGGAGATGCAGACCAAAGCCAGCTTCCACCCAATGGACAGAGAGATGATGATAGCGGCACCCAGGGTCGTGGAGGTCATGATGATTGTCCCCAGAGTTACGCCGCTGACTCCAGAGAGATGCTTCGTCTCGGTCGATAGGAAAGAAGTCAATGCACCGGTGCTATTTTCTTCTCGATCAAAGAAGGTGATGTCTTGACGGAGAATTGACCTGAAAGCCTCACCTCGCGCACGACGGATCAGAGCTTCCGAGCACATGGCAAACGCAGCTCCGTTGATGGAGAGATTGATAAACTGGACGATTCCTACCACAAAGAACATCAGGGACCAAAAGTTGGCATCGCTTCGAATCTGACTGGCCATATTGGAGCCGTATGAGAGCGAACTGATCGCCTTGGCGTACAGAACTGCTTGGGTGGGCTGGCCACCACCCGCAAGAAACGAGAAAAAGAAACCGACGAGCATGTAGAGGGTCTCCGGCTTGTTAAAAGAGAAGATAAACTTGACCAACGTCCAGAGCGAATATTTCTTGCCTATCTCTGGTGTCCGCTTGGAAAGGACGGCGCTGGAAACTGATTTGTGCGTACCAGAGCGCCCAAATTCCAGACGAGACTTCTCATCTTCGGCATAGAGGGATGCTGAGCCACTAGCGGCGGTCTTGATGCGCGCCATATCCGGCTTGGGCAAGATATCCTCATCCTCATCATCGGTTTCCAACGCTTCCGCGTCCTTTGCTTCGTTGATGCGCTGCGCCTCCACGAGGCTGTGATAGGTGCCTTTGCCATCAACCAGCTGATCGTGGGTACCCTGTTCGACAATCCTGCCGTCGACCAGAACCACGATGTTGTGTGCCGATTTGATCGTCGATAAGCGATGCGCGATCACAATAGTGGTCCGGCCCTCGGCGGCCTTGTCAAGAGCGGCCTGAACAACCCCTTCAGATTTCGTGTCCAGCGCAGAAGTCGCCTCGTCAAGCAAGAGGATCTTAGGATCACTGACAATGGCGCGAGCAATGGCAATCCGCTGCTTCTGGCCACCAGAGAGCAAGAATCCACGCTGGCCAACATTAGTCTCGTACCCCTCGGGCAAGGCTGTGACGAAATCATGAGCGTTGGCCATCTTTGCCGCGTTCTCGATAAGCTCCCGAACTTTGTCCTCCGACTCATGCTCAAACTTGGTGCCGATGAGACCATAGCGGATGTTCTGGTAGATCGTGGTGCCGAAGAGAATAGGTTCTTGGCTCACTAGTGAGATTTGCTGACGCAACCAACGAAGATTGAGGTCATTGATATCATGTCCGTCCAAAAAGACCGAGCCTCCAACGGGGAAATAGAAGCGCTCGACAAGTCCGACCACGGTACTCTTTCCTGATCCCGAAGGACCAACCAGCGCCGTTGTCTTTCCTGCAGGCATGGTAAGGGAGACACCGTCCATGATGGTCACCTCCGGTCGCGAGGGGTAGATATGTTTGACATTGCGAAACTCGATGTTTCCCTGAAGGTTTTCAATCGTTCCGCCTTCGTTCGAATACGGATCCAGCGGCGATGTCCGATCGATTGTGCTGAATATCTTGGCCGCTGCAGCCACGGCATTTGTAAACGCCTGACTGTTTGGACTGACATTTCCCAGACTGAAGGACCCGATCAAGATAGCCATCAGCACGGTCAGAACCTGGCCGACGTCAACCTCTCCGCTGACGAGGAAACGAGAGCCCATCCAGAAACCCAAGCCGTAATTGGAAAACATGATGCCAAACATCGCGCCAATCATCACGCCCAAGATAGTCTGTTGCTTCCTTCCCCATTTTTCTGCTTCGGCCAAATGAACTTCATACTGCTTGGCGAGTTTGTCCTGGGTGCCGAATGCCGTGGCGTTACGGATCGAGCTGATCACCTCCTCCGCCACAGTTCCACCAGCACCATAGCTCTGCAAAGACTGCTTGCTGTACTTGACAATAAACCGCGAGCCACCTCCCATGATCAACACGAGAGCGACGATGGTGGAAGTACAGATCAGGGCCAGCTTCCAGTACTTGACGTAGGCCACGATGAACGCAGTAACGAAGGTCGAGATGGCGGTCAGGGTGAGCCCAACTTTCTCGGAGACACCGTCCTGGATGAGATTCGTGTCGGCGGTAATACGAGTGGTCACTTCACCAGCACCAAGTTTGTCGAAGTACGCCATGTTCTGGCGCAGAATAGACTCGAGATAGTGCTCGCGAATCTTCTGGGTGACGTGCTCGCCGGCGTAGATGAACCCGACAGTACTGATATAGACGGTGACAAACTCTCCAATACCAAGATAGACGAAATACAGGACGTTGGTCGTCAGCTTGTCGTAGAATTCGGAGTATTCAATAAGACCTAGGGTGATGTTCCGCATAGCGGAGGCCAAAGAACCAAACAGGATCTAATCGTCAAGAGTCAGCAAAGACGCTTTCAGGAGGCACTTCCTAAGCACATACCGTGAACAACGGCAACGCAGCACCGGCGGCAATGGCGCAGATGGCGCTCACCACCAGAACCAGGATATCCATTCGGGATGCATAGCGGTAGAGACCAAAGAATGACACATTCGTTTCGTCTATGTCCAGCTGCTTCTTCAGAATCTGCCTTTCATGAGGGGCCAGGTGAGAATAAAGGGGATCCGTGTCGTCGCTGGGGAGATTTCCGTCGGATGGCGATTGAGATCGCGCTGCTTTCGCCTCTGCCGGAGCGATTGTCGCACTGGAGGTTGAAGAGTGATTGCTCGACTTGGCTCGTTCGACAGTAGCTGTTGGTACTGTATTTCCTGCTTTGTCTGTCGTCGAGACGATGGCAGCATCGTCAGTAGCCTTAAAAGGCTCTTTTTCCGGATGGGACATGGTGTTCTGTGCGCGAGTATTTCCCGTATGGCCTCAAAAAGTTTCCGAAATATGTACAGGAAGCTTGGCGGAAGATCGAACTAGACGATCTACTCCATGGGGGAGAGAAGTAGTTATCGATAACAGCAAGAATGGGGTTTGCACCAAAACTAGTCTGGTCAGGCTACTAGAATGCCACCAGCGACGCAGGTATCCAAAGAAAGGAGTGAGAGGATTTAGTTCTGGGGGGAATTAGGTAGAGGCAACAGGTCGTTATTGATAGTTGTCGCACTGCCAACGGAGAAGAATCACAAAAAATGAAAGAGAGAGCCGGGTGGAGGAGAAGGGGCAGGAGAAGATAAGGAGGGGGATGGAGGGGGAGGGAAAAGGATCGAATTAATGGAAGAAGCCGGTACTAATGTATTTCAATATTTAGGATAAAAAAAAAAGGAAAGAAAGAAAAAGTAAGATGTTGGAAATAAACGACGGATACGATATGATCAATAATTGCCAGGACGGGGAGAGAAGCTGCCGGAGCCTTAATAATATTAACCCCGGAGGAGCGGCCTCCCGATGAGATTTTATGCAGCCCGAAGCAAGTGGATGTACAAAGTATGGAGTTTGTAACCAGTGAATCACTAACTAACTAACCAACTTGTACGCGAGCCCCTTTCGCCACTCGTTAAGAACCTTTTTTGCAGCATGTCATACAGAGTCATCCATCCAACATCCCAGTCTCATTTCAAGGCCCATGTTGGTATCGGGCACTCTTCAGGGGAAAAGAAGGGAAGTAAGGGGAACACATAGTCGATCGAACTAAGGTACCTTATACAATGTATGCTTGGCGCCGGGTCGGGTGTCAATCAAGCAATTCGCTGCATTTGCTCACCCTCCTCTGTCATCCCCTTGGACGCCTGGAATCGAAACCTTCCACCTTCTCTTCCGGGGAATTTCCACAGAAATAAAAAAGGCGAAAGGCTTAGGAGAAACATAAGCCTTCTGACTGGATATCCACACGGTTCAAGAGTGCAAGGACTGCATGGACTTGCGTATTACCTACTCCGATACGAAGTACGAAGTACAAAATACTTCATCTTCCCGGCGGATCTGGCCGACGACGTCACGGCCATACCGTCCGGTATTAGTGTGCTCGTATAATTTTAGTATAAAGTCGGGGTCGGCGGTTCCATCCTCCGACAGTCTAGAAGTGGATGTCTCCACCAATGATTCTATCCAGAGTATCCCCGATGCGATACGCGAGCTGCCTTCCAACTCGATTGGCGCATCGCCTATCTACATCGTTGGTAACTTGGTTGGCACTGGCACTATCCGTATAATAGCTGCGGTGCCTGAGTAGTAGGGTACCAACTCATGACTCCGTACATATCGAGCTTTCTTTCTTTCTTTCTTTCTTGTTTGGAGAGCCCGCTAATCCCACTGAAGGAATAGAGAAAACATCATTGGTCGAAAGACATACAACGTGAGGAATGAATCCTGGCTCGTACCGACTCGTAACCTAGCAGGAAAAACATTTCGGGTCCACGTGGTGCCGAAGTCGTAGGCAGCAGTGAGTGCGCATCCGAAGGATCTTCATGGCGCTTCTCCCGATATTGTTTGAAGTTTGGACCCTCGAAAGAATGTATTTAGACCGCACTATTTCAGCGGACACCTAAAGAAGGATAGTAGTAGTAGCTAGTCATTATTATTGACTCGTGTGTCAATTTCAGGGACCAGATTAAGCCAAAACTCGCATTATTGACTCATCCTCGACTGGTTCTCGGGCCCATGAGACGTGTATGTCTTGCCTCTTCTCCTATAGATCTCCCCGAGAAAAGCATCGTGTCCATGTGCTATTCTCGTACGAGTAAATTCACTGCGGGCAGTCATGATGAAGATGATCATGTTTCGAAAAGCAGCCAACCTTGCATTATCGTTGACTAATTCTCCTTGCACGAGACGATGAAAAAAGAAATTGACCTCAAGTGGTAACCGTACTGTAAATATGCATTGGATGCACACGAAGATGAAATCAATGATGAAATACTATCCTGCATGTCAAGGTTAAATCAAGGCGGTGTGGCAGGCAAAGGCAGAAAAGACGGTCGAATGCCTGACCGGACTGTTCTGCCTCAGGCATAAGTCACATGACCGCCCCGAAGCGAACCGCTAAGCCCTGTCCGCACAAAAAAACCACCACTACCGAAGGCCTTTGAAGACGGTCGACAACCTCACTATCGCCAGTCCACATACTCAGCTCGCCGTCGCGACAAGCCTTCAAGATGCCGGTTAGCAACCCCGTACCCCTTTTCGAACATGCTCTCGATGCCGGGATCAAATTTCATTCTTCGTCCCTTCTCCCATACGGCTGGTTGAAAGAGAACCATGCGCGGGGACGCACTTGAACAGCAGTAGGCTAACGTCTTATGTTTTTTATCCCATCAGAGCCACAAGAGTTTCCGCACCAAGCAGAAGCTTGCCAAAGCCCAGAAGCAGAACCGTCCCATCCCCCAGTGGATTCGTCTGAGGACCGGTAACACCATCAGGTAAATACATCACTTTTTCTTGTGGAAAGCCCATCGGTCGGTCGGAGCCGCAAAAAGTCTGGTTTGGAATAAGGAAACACTCGGAACGATGAACCCCCTCGACACTTCACCTTGGATATGTTGGTTCGATTCGACAAGAAAGCAAGACGGAAAGAAAAAGGACTTTTGACGGCTCCAACCTCGAAGGCGGTTATAATCGACAAACGGGATGGAAATGGCTGACGAGTGCTTCTTTCTCTATTTAGATACAACGCCAAGCGGAGGCACTGGCGCAAGACCCGTCTCGGTATCTAGATTCGAGGACATTTACCATGCTTTTTCTTTTGTCCGACCGAGATGTTCCTCCCGATTGTTTCGTTCAATTGTGATACCGCAGATCTTGCTCGCGGCGATTAATCTGCATCCGGAATCCGACCCGCTTTGACTTGTTTTCTCGATTTCCCCCAATTTTGATCTGTTCGACGGCAATGATAAGGTTATTCGTCTTGGAAGCTTGATCTGGCTTTGGGCAAAGGACGGTCGTTCAAGGCGAAGGAAGAACAGTGACAGAAACCTCAGGCGGTGTCCGGGCTCTGGATAGGTCGTACTGCAAATTATTTACACGAGCTGAGACAATTATAAAAAAAAATCATGATGGATAATGAGCTGTGAGCAATGATGGTTCAACCGGGATATGATCGTATATGCTTCCTCAACCTATTCCTAGCTCGGTTCGTCTACCGTTTGATCATCATGTATTGATCTGAATTGAGGGCCGAAGGAGAATGCTTTGGGCAGAAGCTAAGGTGGTAGACTTCTAGCCGTAGTCACATTTGAGCCCTGCAGCTTTCTAAGCGGGGGAATACAATCCGGAGAATCAAACCAGACTAGTTCTGTGATTTAAAGAGCATCTGGGTCGGTCAATAATCTTGCGGCTCTACGGGAACTTCTACAAGTGTACAGAAGAGAGAAGAGGAGACATCTCCAAAGACAACCCGTAATTGGTGTTGCAGATCGAGAAAAACTAACTAGCGATTTGTTGAAAAGCAAAGCAAAGGAACTACATCTTTCTCTAGACCATAAGCCAAGAGGAAACAATCATAAGAAAAATGAACATGAACGTGAAACCGCTCGAAGAAAGCCTAACGCCGAAATGAGGATCTTTGAAAGGAAATCCATATTTGAAAAAGCAAGGGTAGTGACCCGGTGGAAAGGCACTCAAGAGGCAATCCATCCATGATCAACAAGCCATGGGTGACATTGACCAGTGATGTGAAATCAGCGGCTGTAATTTGGCGTTAGCGCGTGGATCATTATAAAAAAGACAGAAAGGCGATAGAGGACAGGAAAAAACTTACTCTTCGGCCCATTCGTTCTCGCGACGGATCTGATCCTCTTCCTCCGGAGTGAAATCATTCTGGATGTTGAAGGTCTTGCGGATCTCCTCGGGAGACTTGCCCTTGATCATGTTGGCGACGGTCTTGCAACCAACATCCAAGAGGCCCTTGATGTCAAGGTAGTTGGCGGCCAGGATGATTTCGAACAACATCTCTTGGTCGACCTGCATAAATTTTTGGTCCCATTCGTCGATGTCGGTGGTCTTGCGGCGAGAGTCGTCGTCATCACCGGTGCTGGGGGGATCGTTCTTGTGGTGCTGGCACCATTCGATGACCTTCTTGAGAACAGCTTCGTTGACGTTAGGGATGGGGATAGCCTCTCCGGTTTCACCCAAATCCTCGAGCATGTTCTTGATGAGCAGAGAGCGCTCGGCAACATCGCGCTCGACGGTGATCTCGACGCCGTCCGAGCTAGTCATAGTAAGAGTTCCAGACATCTTGAAGGAATAATCTGGAGATCTTTGGTAAGTCTCTGTCGTAATATGTAGGCTGCGGTGTAGATCTGTAGACGACGTCGTTGAGGGGTAACCGAGGTGGGGAGTGAACCTACTGGGATGAGAGACGGAAAGGTGAGTGGATGAGGATGTGAGGAAGGACGAGAAAAATGGAGGCGAACGGCGGCCTATTTATGCTGTAGTGATGCGGTAGAGGAAGTTGGATGGAGGGCGGCTAGACAATGGGACGAGACGTAGGCAGAGAAGGAAGAAAGAAGGCGGAAGTGATGAGGCTTAGTTTGGGGTCTGGTTGGCTTGAAGTTAGCGCCGACGAAAGCGAGTGAGAGAAAGAAAGTCGAAGGGGACTTCCATTACCACCACACTTACCGCCTTCGTGATTGGGAAGGCTCCGTTTGTCACGGGCGCTGACCTGGACCTTCCCCGTGATTGGCGATGGCTGCCTGGAGTCTGCCTGAATCTGTGATGACCAACAAACAAGACAAAAAAAAAAGGTGCTGAAGAGGCAACTCCCTTTTCACTCCTGAAAACTTCCCATTGACATGGAAGATCCTTCACATATTCCCTCCGTTATACATCACATACATTCCTGGATATATCCATACGGTGTACATAGTCCCAGTACACGGAATACTACTCACACAGTCACACCTACACAGTATGGTACCCATTCATCTAGCCTTGTTTTGATTTCCGGCCTTGACCCACCTGGCTAGCAGAAATAATGAACGGGGTTAAGGGGATCGAACAACGAACTACCAATAACTCACCCCATCCCACGGACTACTACGGAGTTTAGGGTGTGGCTGTCTGGTTTCTCTGGTGTCCCTGTGTCGCTGATGTCAATTTGCGCCCCTCCGACGCGTCTCGTTCGTCCACTGAAAATCCGCCCTCTCTGCGCTTTGCAGGATATTTAATTACTACGGAGTATTCATCATCTCATCCCATCTGTTGTTTTTCCCCTTGTGGACTTCTCTTCGCTTCTATTTTTCCAGTCCATGGGAGATCACTCCGTAAAAGAAACCAATCACTGATCCTTCCTCTGCAATCATTCTACTTAATATGCACCGGCAACAGCATGTACTATGATGTACCTAAACTCATCTTCATTCTCTCTTTGCATCCATCCGAATGATAACAAGCGTCTCGTTTAGAATCCCCAATTCCCAACTCTCTTATTTCATAATTCCTAATCCTGATCCTGATTGTGATCTTGATCGTTCGCATAATTCTCCGCCATGTGGAGACGAACGTATTTGCTGCTCCTGGTGATCCGTGTTTACTTTGCGCTGTCCCCGAGTTACCTTCATCCCGATGAGAATTTCCAAGGTCCTGAGGTGGTTGCAGGTAAGCCGGCCCATGCCCATCCCTTCCCATGCCATCCTTCCGACTACATCCGCCTTCGCGCGCGACCGTGATGCTCCTTCCGTCTCGGCGTGTTTGCGTCGCCGACGGAGCGCGGGTTCCGGCCTGTGCTCGTTGCAGCTGCATACAATTTCCTCCTGCCGAGCAACTTGCATTGACTCCCTAGTGTTCAAGGCCGTATCCTCTCCTACCCCGCCAAGCTTCCTTGGGAATTTACCGTCGAGAAACCCATTCGCAGCGCCTTCCCGCTATGGCCGACCTACGACGTCCCGATCAGCCTACTGAAATGGTTCTACACCGAAACCGGGACCGAAAATCCCCCGCCAGAACTAGTTTACTACGTTTTGCGAGGGGTCATGTTCCTTCTGAGTTTTGTCTTGGAGGACTGGGCCATTTACGAGCTGGTTCCCTTCCCGCGCCATCGCCGCGCGACGGTGGTGCTAGTCGCATCGTCGTATGTCACCTGGACATATCAGACGCACACCTTCTCCAACTCCCTAGAGACGCTGCTGGTAGCCTGGGGTCTCGTCCTCATTCGTCGCATCACAGAGAATAAGGTTCGGAGCAACATAGTCGTGTCAAGTGTGGGAGGAGGACCTGTGGACTAATGGTGGTTTATAGCGTCGCTCATCTATCTTCTCCTGTGCCGTCCTGTCCTTCATCGCTGTCGCGGGCGTCTTCAACCGCATCACCTTCCCCGCCTTTCTCGCTATCCCGGGGCTGCAATTACTGCCTCATTTCTGGCGCAAGTAGGTTTCGAACCGATCCAACCTATCGGTGCTCAGTGAGCCAGATCGCTAACCTTCAGAACCGTCTCAGACCGGTCTCCTTGGCCTCCTTCATTGGATTTGGACTATTATTCTTCGGCATCGCCGTCTGTGTGGACACCACATTCTACAGACCATCTGCATCCTTTGGAGACATCCTGCGCGCGCCCATAATTACCCCCATCAACAACCTCCTTTACAACTCCGATAGCTCCAACTTGGCTCTGCATGGACTCCACCCTCGTTACCAACACTTCCTTGCCAATCTGCCCCAACTCCTCGGTCCGGCGTATGTGATGATGGTCCTTTCTTTCTGGAGCCTCCCCACTATTCCGTCTTGGTTGAAGGATATACGCGCCGTTTCTGCGCTATCGGCAACTATGCTGTTGTCTGTCTTTCCCCATCAGGAACCCCGATTCTTGATCCCCTGCGTCCCTCTCCTACTCAGCTGTTTCCGTCTTCGCAAGTCCCGCTTGTTTCTGGCGGCCTGGGTGGTTTTCAATGTCTCCCTTGGATTTCTGATGGGGGTCTACCATCAAGGGGGCATCGTACCCGCTCAGATTGCCATTCCTTCGATTGTCTCAGCGAATGCAGCCATACCAAACGGTGGCCCGTCGGAGCCTCTTCGAGCCTCCGCGGCCGTGTTCTGGTGGAAAACCTACTCGCCGCCACTGTGGTTGTTAGGCGACAACACCGACCCGTTCGTGGACCTGGAATCTCGCGACTTGATGGGCATGTCCGGACCGGAGATGATCGAAAACCTCGAACGATCGCTGCCATCCTGTCCACCGGGCGATGATGGCACCCAAAAATCGGATACTGGCCTTGACTCGGTGTTCATGGTGGCCCCCAAATCTGCAACATTTCTTGACGCGTACGACGTCTCAATGAAGGCTTCATCTGACCACACAAGTCTAGAACTTCATGAATTATGGACTTACAGTAAGCACATCAACCTGGACGACCTAGACTTCGGCAGCGACGGAATCCTTCCGACATTGCAACGAGTGATTGGCAGACGTGGGCTAGCTGTCTGGGCCGTTCGAAGAGCTTGCAATCGAGAATCCTCCGTCAGCTGAGGATCTATTTAGTGTCAGCTGCTTCGAGACAAAATCAAGCTTGATTGAAAGCTGACCATCTCTCCTTTTGCGGTCCTCCCGCCCTCGTTCCTCTCTCCATCTTCATCCATTAATCTTGGTCTTTGCATTGATGATATATTCAGTGACAATAATACCCACGGCCGTCATATCATGCTATATATTTGATTTGATTATTTTTGTTCCTTTCTTCTTCCCATTTCTGGCAAGCTAGCTTTTTGATATGCTATTGCGCCAACCCCCTTGGTATAGATTTGCATGTATATCACGGCACTGATGATTATAATTGAATTATACCCAACCATTCATATAAGCTGTTCTATCCCTCAATGAGAGGGTGAAGTAGTAAATGTATATATGCACATAATCCATCCACATTTACCAGATTGTGAAAAGAAGTGAGGGGGCGTCAGTGTGACTTGACTGTCGGTCGGACTTGGGGGTCATCTGATCTGATGTCTGCAGGGACCAACGGGTCCTCTGACCACAGGCATAGCTAGCTATCTCTCATAGTGTTATACGACACCTTGTGATTGCAGCAGCAAGTCCACCGTGGAGTACAACTGTAAAAGTGTTTTTCCACTTGTTTATGCTTCGCAATACTACTTACTAATCTACACCGACAGTAATCGCCCGTAAAGCAGGTGTCTGGACTAATCAGAATATCTCATTTCATTTTGCTCCATTAACTAGGGGTAGACAGTAACGTCACACCTGAAGAAAAAGAAAATAAAAGAGGAAAGGGAAAAGAGGAAAAAAAAAAGGTCATACGTGATAGATACACCGGGCTGCAAATGTTCTTGATCGCGACAACAAGGTGACGGCCAGCTCGCTCACAATGCTTAGACGCTCGATCATACCTAATCGAGTGAAGAAAGTGAAGGCCTTGCCGGAGAAAATCAGAAAGACTAGTGTATTGCAAAAATCGTTATGAAGGAAGTATTAAAACAAAAGAAAATCGCCACTTCGTATGCCTAACCCTCCTGCTACCGAGTCCCAGGAACGGTCTCATAGATCGTCGGGGTCGTCGGGGTTCTCGAACAAGTAGTTCGCGGCCAGCTCCTCGTTCTTGTCGCAGGCAAAGTACGCCTGGATAACCAGATCCCGCGAGAAACCGAGACGGCAGAGCTAGCATTAGATGAGCTTCGAGCTGTTTCCAAGACGCGAGGTGTGGGGGGGAGGATACATACACGTTCAATAGCATCTCTTTCTTCCTCAGTCACGTGGATTTGATGCGTGCCGGGAGGCAGTGCGGCATCGTCATCCTCACCCAGAAGCTGAAGGAATTGCTCCTCATTCTGTCCGATGAGCTGCGCAATTTGAGGGTTGCCAGCGGCAACTTGCTGGAGGATGGGCTCGAGCATCGCCGGCTGCTGTTGGACCAGTTGTCGCAGCTGCTGGAAGTGTGGGTTGTTCCGGAGGAAATCAAGGTTGGGGAGTTCGCCGCCAGCTGCTGAAGCACCTCCGCTGCGAGCTCCACGTCCGCCCTCCTGGCCACCTGCCTGAGCAGCGGCTTCAAAGAGATTGACTGGCTCCTCAGTCCCGGATGTGGGGGGAGCATCTTCTCCAGTAGCAGGTGCCTCCTGCGTGGCGGCAACTTCGGCAGCGGCAGCCTGTTGCTGCTGCTGTTGCTGCTGTTGCTCCTGTTGAACACTCTCTGGGATACCCTGCGCAGGATAAAAAAAGAAGACAAACCAGCATTAGCCCCAGTTATTTACGAAACATTTGGGGCATGTGCAATTTCGACTCACGTTCAGAAGATATTCGATAGCACGGTCAGGGTTGAAGAACGCCGCTCTCATCGCACGGTTGATGTCAGACCTCGGGAAACCCATGCTCTCCATCTGAGCGATAACGGGCTCGCTCTGGGAGCCACTTAACAGTGCGGAGGGGTCACTGAACGACGATTGAGACCGAGTGGTAGTGGCGGCAGCCGGAGACGGGGTCGCGGGGGCAGGCGGGGCAGAAGTGTTCGCAGGGGGGGCCCGAGGAGGGGGAGGTGCAGCTGGCGTCGAGGCAGCGGCTCTTGAGGGTGTGGACGGAACTTGCGAAGGAGTGGCCGTGGAGGACGAACCCTTGGGCTGGGCAAAGCAACGAGATCAGTCGGAGGAGCTTCGGTATGGACATAAATTCATGACGCTTACCTTCGAAACCATGCACACTATAAAGCCCTTCTCCTCGATGTTATATGTTTCGATGGTTCGGTCATCTTGCAGGATTTTTCCTATAGAAGTTGGACGGCGTCAGCGAGGGGATGAACGCGGAGAGGACCTTGGCACAAGCGCCGTATGGTCCATCAATCTGAATCAACAGAAATGGGAAAAGAGAAGAGTTGCCAACATACCGGAGTAGATAAGCTTCAGTTGAGGAACTTCCCAACCCTTCTCCTGAGAAATCTTCTCCTTCACTTGCCCGACCTATCATGTCGCTCAGCCCCGCACTGAACGATTCCTGACGAAAGAGGGACAGCAGACTTACCGTCTCCGATGGCTCTGCATCGATTACAAACTTCTGTTGTTTCAGATCCTAGAGAATGGAGGTAGACATAGGTCAGATGCCGAATTCGTGATGAGGATGGGGGTGGGGGAAGGAGGGTTGGCTGCAGCATACTTTGAACGTGAGCTTCATCTTGCGCCACCGAAAGACCAGAGATGGCTTTGAAAGGCGAGGGGGAAACAAAGAGGCCTAAAGGTGGAAGGGGTGATGATAGAATGGACTTGATGGAATCGGCGGAATGGCAATGGATCGAGGAAACAGAGGATCGCGGGGTGGAGGATGGATCAGATCGACTGCGAAAGAACTGGCAAGTGGGAGAGAAACAACGATGACGAGGAGGAGAAAGCTGGAGGCGGTGACGCCGGGGCCCAGCCACACTCTGCCTTGCCGCCACAGTCACGCCCCCTCGCTAGGAAACGCCACCCGTAGTCACGGTATTCGCTTACTCTATATTCTATAGTGAATAACTAGTCCGAGATGATTTTATTCCAGTGTCTCTCTCAATCTGCAATCTCAGCTCTGCAGGACGGGTTGCATCTTCAGCTGGGACCTGGCAGCCCTATGACATCGATCTGCCTCTGGGAGTATGGAGGGGCTGAAGAAGGATGAAACACAACTAGGCATACGATACCTTAGAGCTTCATGGATCTACATGCATACCATGATTCAGATGAGCTGAAAATGCTATGTACTCGAAGGTAATCTGTCCTATCTTGACTTGAACCTCAAGCGGCGCGTGCTATGGCAAATCATGGGCAATCCATTTCATGGCCTCGAGCGAAAGCGATCGATACGTTCATCCCAGCTAATGAATTGGGATAGACTAATGTGGCACTGGCTCCGTGTCCATCCCAATTGGAATCCCGTATCTTTTGTTTTCTTTCCTTTTTGACATCCCATTTTATTCTCAACTACCATTGTTGTCGACTCTTCAGCGTGGCAAGGGCCAAAGCCCATCCGGATGGATGTATCTCATCGATCTATCACACCGGCTCCTCACGGTGGGGTTGTCGAGAAAACACCAAGGGGGCTCCAACAATCATCCTCCAACACATTACTCACGCTAATGGTAAACTACTGCGTCGGGACGGGTAGTTGATTCAAGTCTTCTGTTCGGTCCACTCATGATCTCTCTCACTGGGCGCATCGATAGCTGCTTCGATGTCGTTACTCACTTTCGGCTTGGACTCGATTTTATCACATCGCACCTCGGAACCGTACGACATATCACATTTTAAGGATCGGAGGCATTCTCTCAGTCAGCATTATCCGTATCCTATCCTGGAATCATCGCGGATGATCGATTGTTTAGGACCATTCCGGGATACTGGTGATCGTCCCGGCCGCCTCGCACAGGAAGCCACCCAGTCTTGACAAATTGTTTTCTGGACGTGTTCCATGCACATCTAATTTTGTCTCGAGATTGGTTGCCGAACCTTCGATCATTCGTTGTCTGAATGGAGCTTTCTAACGGAGGACTGAGGCAAGAATCGTCTCGCACACGGCTTCTCAGACATGTGGACTAGGTTGCGTGGGCGATGAAAGGACGCATGGGTGATGGATTCGATTGTCAGCGAGTGAGATATACCGGCCTGTACTTGATATTCTCGTGAATATTAGGGAACACGCCCCTGTGCAGGTAACTCGATATGGAACATGGAGTGGAATCAAGGGGCTTTTCCATTGGCGTACATATGTCGTACTGTACGGAGTGCGTACTTACATGGCTATGTATGTAAGTATATACATGGCGTTAGGTCGAAATGTCGGGTCCATCTATCGGTCTTTTTTTTTTATTGATGATTTTCATTTTTGTTGCTACCTACCATACCCTTTCTAGATCCCCTAATGGAGGACACTGACAGCCCCATATCAATAACGCCCCCCCTGTCCTCCCAAATGCTAATCCTAGTCTCGTTCGAATAATTCCATGCAGCACAAACCAAATACTTTCGGGGAACCCATTCCCCCCGTCACTCTCTTTTTAGTCTGATAGATATACTTTCGGTCCTTCCGGCCTGCTGGGTTGGTTACAGGATTCTACCTAGTCGGATATTTACCCCAGTCGTCCCCTCGTCCATCCTTAGGCTCTGTTGGCCGTTTCCCTGGGTATTAATTTCTCGATCGAGGCATTTCTTTCGTATCAGCTCCTGATCCTGACGACGAGATTTACCTGATATTTGCCCCATAATGATCCTGATATGACTATGACGAAGACTTTCCTTGACTACTGATGATATCTCAACCTTCTACCTTCATATGTCGCTCAGAGTAATCAACATCACTTCAAACAGTCACTACTAATTGACACGGCACTCTCTTTACAAACCTCGCGGTCGTTCTTGGGCTTCTTTGTCAGTCCAGAGCGCACTGTGCCATCTTCGGTCCTCAGGGATATACTCTACCTCTTCCGAGCCCATGAGTTTCATCAGGTGCAGGGCCTCACTGGCCTACATTCTGGGAACGATCGGCCTGGTGTCAACATTTACGGTCATGATACTCGATGGAATGTGCTATGCCTTCGCCAGATCTCTCCCCTCTCACATAACCGCCATCGAGTCCGCCATCGTCAGCCTCAGTGTGGTTAGCTGCCTTGCACTCTTCGCGTTGGTTCTAATCTGGGTGTCCGATATTGAGAACGGGCTCCGCAGACAGTGGAAAGGCTGGAGAGCGATCACTTATGGCATTTCCATTGCCTATTTCTCGCTGGCCACCGGGATCACGGCGGGGGCGATAGCGTGGAGTGCTGTTCAATCAATCACGGCGTCGGGAAAGTCTCACCTTGCCCAGAAGCAGCGAAGCCTGATGGTTGCTCGCTGTGTTATATGGGCCATTTCCGTCTTAAGTCAGGGGCTCCTTGGGGGATACCTCCTGATGTCGATGTCGAGACGGGGACACCGTGCCGAATGGCCTAGCTCATTCTCGCAGGAGCTCGAAATTCTTCCCGACAACACCAGTGTCAGGCCTAGCAGCCCGTCCAAGACACCATCGCTGGTCATCACGGAATCCCAGCGCGAGGAGGAGCGTAAGAACAGTCGGGAGCTCCAAGCCTCAACTCAGCCATCCGCCTCGAGTGCAGCATCCTTGATATCCAACCGGTACTCCGGCAGAACCCTGGCCCAGCTTGATTCGAAGCGCAGTTCTTTCGAACTAAACCCTTTATATTTGTCCCACCCCGAGGGAGCCTTAATCCGCACCAAAATCAGTGGTGGCCCAGAAGAGCCCTCGCAAAAGCTTCAACGCAGGCACTCCGAGGTCAAACGGTCTTTGGACAGCCTCCTCCTACGGACCTCGTCTGGTCGGTCGTCGCCGGCCAGCAACTTGCTCCAACCGGAAATATCCCGGGGATCAGCTGCTCCAACGCTGACGTTAGGCGACGAAAGTCATATCCATCCGTTATTTCGCGTGGCTAGTCCGTCACCAGCCCCGACACCTACCCCCGGCACCGTCGTCGTTGCATCGCCCGCCGCAGGACAGATCATTTCGGTCAAGACCCTCAACCGCGTGCGATCCACAAACTCGCTCCGGTCTCATAGCATCCGCAGTCGATCCCCCATGCTTGAACGAACGAACCCGCTCGAAGACGCGTCGGGACAAGGGTCAGTGCCCACCGGAGACAAGAAACATGGTTCTAATCTGGAGCCCGTCATGCCCGGTTTTATCATGGCGGCCGACGTCCGGAGAAGCCTCACCCGGTACGAGAAAAAGTATGATTTACATGAATCCCCTCATGAGAGTTAGAGGTGGGGTGTGGAGGAGGGGGAGGGGGGGGGGGGGGGGAAGGGGGGGAGAGTCGAGTGGAATGGAGTGGATGTAAACACGCTATATTATTTTCATTTTTCTTTTTCTTTGTACCGTTTCCCCTTTGTTCCTAGATATCCTGGATGTGCAGCGCGGGCGGTGTTCTATCTGTTTATTTTTAACCTTTTTTGTCTTACCATAGCCTGTCCTTTAGCCAGTCGTCGATTATAGAACTTAGTCAACCAGATGAATTAATAGACCAAAAAATGACCCAGTCCTTATTTATTGAATTCTAATTCCCCTTACGCAGAAGGAGGGGGGCTTGGACCCGATGTCTCGACAACCTGCAGCCTTGTGCGACGTCGACTGGGCAGCGTGTACAACATTCTCGTGCCACCTCTACGCCAGGAGATAACATACTGAGGGCCTTTCTAATTCGACCGACACCCAGCATCCCCCGGGGAGGAGGCTGTGGAATCTCGTGACAATCTCGATGCGAGGCGGCTTGAGGGCGGGCGGCCGGGAGCGTTTGGATGTCTCCATTTTCTACCTACGGGGTGGAAGTGACGGTGAGATGTTTAAATGGCGGTCGGGTGGTAGTGCCTGCCTAGTAGGGTGTCCGACTGGCGGTATGAAGTTGAAGAGATGGAGAGGTGTTTCTTTCCTGACGGCTTCCGTAGGAATTTCCCAGGTTTCCATAGATATATATGCGGATCCACTTGGACTGCGGCATGGTCCTACATAACGTGGTCTAATCGAGGGTCGACTGGGTTTGTGTCATCGCATCGTCTCTCATCTGTATTACTCAGTATCGATGATAATGAGAATTATCAGGAGGCGAGAGGATGGTAATTCACCAGAAAAATGAGAATCAACACAATTGTCGGAGTATACCTACGGAGGACACGGTACGGGTAATACAAAGGACCTAACGACCGTATAGACTAGAAACTAGAAAATGAGATGAGATCGCACTGGATAAACAGGGGAGAGAAGAATGAAAGAGTAAATTATAAAGCAACACATTCAATGTCGAAATCCTTGGTGGAGGAGTGGGAAGTGGCAGAGTGGAAGTAAGAGAGAGCTCCGAGAACATTACCTTATTCTTATTACCAGTGGAAGAGAAAGAAAAACTCACCTTTTTCCCTTGCGTTTTCTTCCTCCTCTTCTTTTCCTCTCTCTCCCTCTCCCTCTCTCTCTCTCTCTTCGTCGATCTCCCCCTCTGCCTTTTTGTATTCTTGTTCGCCCGTTCCTTTCCAAATACAATTGAAATTGATTTTCATGATCGGAATTCCTTCCCCGGACACTTTGTAAAATCCTGCATTCTGGATCCAAACCCCCGAACTAAATCCGCCCTTTTCTTTCTTACTTCTTTCTCCGTCTCTTCCTTCCTCCGCCTTTCGCATCCTCTCATCTACTCTTTCTTCCCTTTCTATTCTCCCTCCAGCTGTAGGAATCGCTGTATTCCATTGACTCAGCTGTGATTCCTCTCAGCTCCGTCAGGTCTTAAATCGCTGGGATCATCCTTTTCTTTCCCTTTCTTTACAACGTTCTCCCCCTATCGGAACAACGTTCATCTACCTCTGTAGGAAGATCTATCAACTACGAGTCGGAGCTTCTGGCTTTTCTTTTCTCTCTCTTGAAATTGGAGGAGTCTAGAGAGAATAGAGTGAGTGAAAGCATTCCCCCCATGGCAAAGGCATCGTGTTGCGACTACTTCATCCGGCGACTAAAATCTACATGCGGATCCACTTGGCCGAACCGCGTTCTGACTTCCTCCACTACTTTCTTTAGTCTTTACTCTCTACTTCGCTCATCTCTTCTTCCCTTCTCGCCTTACTTACTTTGACTCTTTTCTCTGGCTTGTTCTTCCCGTGTATGTTCTGTCGCATCTTCGTCTTCGGTAGGTGATTCTGTCTGCTTTCTCGCTCCTCTGTCCTCTCTGCCCTTTTCATTCTCTCTTGCTTTCATCCTTTCCCTTTCCTTTTTTTTTGCCCCCTTCTGTTCCCTGCCCCGACACGTTCTTCTTGCCGCTTTCCTCCATATTGCCATATCTCCATGTCTCCATATCTGAATTTCCATCTATCATCACAACTACTACCATTCACCTGCCCGTTTCCGTCTTCCTGTCACCTTCGAGTTTCTTTTCCTTTTCTCTATCGCCCCTTCACTTCCCCCTTCCTATTGCCTTGTCTTTCTGCTCCCCATTCCCACAACAGCTAGCTACCCTTCGCTCTCTTCCTTCGCATTGTATTGTCCATGACTCCGGCCTGCGTGCTTAATCCCTTTCACTTGCTTTCTGTTATTCAACCCTTGCCATTTCCCTCTCCCGACTTGATCACCCAGTATATCTCGGGTCCTCGTCTTATTGCTCCAACGTTGTTTTGTAACACCCTTTCAAAGTTATTGAGTCAGCCTTTCATCTCCAAGGGGCGTGTTCTGCGGTTGCTCATCTAATTGACCTTACGTCTTCTTCCTTTCTTGTCTTCCTGCCACTCCGTCTATCTACCTTCGCTGCGCATCCATCCTTCACCGGGACTTTTCCCTCCCTCTTACCTCGGGACGTTCTTCTACATTACCTTTGGTACTAACACAAAGTCGCAGAAGATCGCGATGGGCGGGGTCAAGCGTAAGATCGAGGCCACCAAAGGGTCAACTACAGCCCCGGCTGGCGGCCCTCCAGCCACCCCTCTGAGCACTAATCGTAAGTTGGCCGGGCGTTTTCTGCCATTTATGAACATCTTCTCACCACAAGCATAGAATCTACTGTTGGTGATACTTCGCACATTCGCGTGACGCGAAGTCTGCGTGCAAGCCAGGACGCACGTGCCCACCAAACTGATAGTAACAAAAGCAACACTCACACCCCTACCACCACCAACAAGAATGGGCCTAATCGCCCATCCCGAATCATCACGCTCAAGACTCGCCGCTCATCCACGTCAGACACAGCTGCCAACAATGCAGCAAGCTTTGCCGCAAACCATGTAGCAAGCAACTCCACGAGTACGACTCGTGAGACCCGTGCTTCTCGAACGCGGGCCGCCGTCCCTGCTGCACCTGCTGCCCCGGCCGCCCCGGCTCAGCCGGATGGTACGGCTTTGTCAACTGTCCCGGAAACTCCTCGGGCCAAACGGGTCAAACGGGGCCCGACGGTTGAAGAAACTCCCCGGACGACGAGGCAGTCGGCTCGATTGCGACCGCAGCCCCCGCCGGCCGCAAGTGAGAATGTCTCTCAGGCAGATATTGTAATTAAGCGACCCGAGGAGGCAAGTCCTTCCGTAGGCGTTGCCTCCGGAACCCGGACTCGCAAACGGAGTCGACAGATGTTGGACGAGACTAAACTGCCCGATCCGGCGGACAGGCTGCCCAAAGCACCTTCTCCAGATCCCGCTGTCCCTGAAAGTGTCGAGGATTCTAAACCGTTGGATAGCGAACCTTCGCGGAATCTGAAGATTACATTTTCCCAGCCCGCAGAAAGTGCCCGCGAGGGTGCCGAGTCCCAGGAGAAGAAGAGCGACTTCGGTGAATCTATGACCGAAGAGGCCGTGAGCCCTACCACAAAGACGAACAGCAGTCCGTTGGCAACTCGGAAACCTAGACCCTCGGAGGCCGACGATGACGAGGCTGCACACCCCACTACCAGTCCCGTTGCTTCCCCCAGCAAGAAGCCCAAAGTGGAGGAGAATGAGGAGGAAGGGGAAGAGGAGGAGCCCGCTTCGGAACATCAGTTGCCAAACGGCCCTACAGACAAACCAGAGTCGCAAACGCCGGATGATGGCGCGGCGGAACCTAAAACCGACGGTGAATCTCGGCAGATTACAGAGGAGATTGAGGGATCGACCCCTGAAATTGCCACGGGGCCAACCGGCGGCAAGGCGTTGCGGGGTGGTCGTGTGAGGGGGCGAGGGCGCGGCGGGCGTAGCAGAGCAGCAGCACGCTTCGCAGCAAGCCGGCGTGGGCGTGGCGGTACTCGAAGTACCCGCGGAGGCCGCACGGGTCGTCAGCTCGATCGCTCGAGTGATGTCGAACTTGAACGCTCCCCGTCCCCAAGCGCAGCCACTCAAAAGCTCCGGGATCGGCAGCGTGAACTTGACAAGGCGTTCAAGAAAGTGGCAGCTGCTCATCGGTTAGCATTGGCTGTGCTGGCAGATCAGTCGGAGAAAAAGCTCGCTCGAGACAAGAATGCACATAAGAATGTCCCCGAGTACGACGAGATCAACGATCTCTTGCAAGAGAGGCTTCGAGAAAGGAAGGAGCTGTTTCGCCGAGAGTACGAGCTCAAAGTGGAGCAAGAGAATCGGATATTCGCTGCTAACAAGGAAGCCATTGAAGAGAGGTTCAGAGTAAGTGATTGCGTTCCGCTTCCTGATCGTCGCGAGACGCTTGCTGACAGTCATCGGTTGCAGGCATCGGCACGGTATATCCAGACAGAGCATTTCTACGCCAGCCAAGGAGACTACATGGCTTTTGTGGAGGGCCGACGGGCGGCGGAGGATGACGAGCACACCGAGGTAAGCCCTGCCATTTCTTACAGATTCCACTTCACTAGGAGCGATCAACTGATGCATGAACGCGTAGACGGACGGTTCCGAGACGGAACCGGAGCGGGGGCCCATCGTCCCTCCTGCGAAGGAGTTCATCCGAGGCTTCAATTCTTCCTCCGTCCGAAACACGGCAGGAGCAGCCGCCTACGATCGAGGCTACCATGGCTGGGAGGATTTCGTTCAACGTGCTAAACTGGGCGACGATATTGACCCGCAGATGAAGGAGATCGGTGACACCGCCGGCGCTGGTGGCCTCTCTGCTCGTCAGATTGTGGACATGCTCTTGGAGGCAACGGGGATCGTCGAAGTGCGCCATAGCGGTGGAGTACCGGGGCGGGAGTTTCACCCCCCTGCTGCTCCCGCTGTGCGTCCGACGGCATTGTTTGCCCTGGCCGATGTAGCGGCAGCCGAGCTCCCTCGTCCCTCGATAGTCCAGGCCACGCCCCGCCTTTCCGCCCATCGGACGCTTCTCCCGCAGCCTCCTCAATCGCAGGTGGTCCATGGGCCGACGGATCCGCGATCGTTTGTGCTTCCTCCTCCCACCCCCCATCGCCAGCCGCCGCGTCGACTTCTACCTGCGGCACAGCAGATTCCTCCGATTAACGAGCAGTTGGGACTGCCCGACCCCTTCGCGTCCCGGAGCGGCCCCCCTCAGCTGCCGCCGCCGCCAGGCTCGAACTTCCAGCGGCCTCCGTTACCGGGATATCTCGCCGGGCATCATCCCTCGCATCTGTATTATCCGCCGCCTCATCCTCCTCCGGGACCACGTCCACCATATTGACTAGCGGACTGGGGTTGGCGGAGCTGACGGGAAGATGGCGAGAGGGACTTTTGGTTTGATTGATTGGATTTTGCGTGGGTTGGGTATGACTATGATAATATTGCACTGTTTCTAGAGCGATCTGTTGATTCTATATGATAAATTTTCTTGGCCTTGTTCTTTATTTTCACTTCTATCTTTAGAATCCCGCCTGTTTGACGGAGATCTGCGTAGTGAACTAACTACACTAACTAGTCTAGTTTAACTCGACAGAGTGGCGATGACTAACGATGGATCATGATGACTCGCCGCATGACTCCTCACCCCAATCGGGACTAGCGCCGCGGGGCTCGACGAGGATTTCGTGAACGACGGAAAAGATTCTGGTCTCGGGCATCGACTCGACCTGCTTATATCTTCCCTCGCACTCCTCTTCGACTGCGCTGGTTTCAACTCCTCATTCTCAGCCTTTTCCACCTGTCCGCCTTTCTGCGCACCCCTCTCCCCCACCCTACCTCGCACACCTGCCTTGCGCGGGCCCTCCGTCAATCGATCTTACATTACCTCCCTCACCATTCCCTCCGAATCTTCTCTGCAATCCAACCCCGATAGAATCATGGCTGTCCGCGCTCAATTTGAGAACTCCAACGAGTGAGTGATCTTCGGACATCCTGGCCTGCCGACGCCTTGCATCAGAAATTTTCTCCAGGCCGCTAACAAGCAATCTTCCGACAGAGTCGGTGTCTTCTCCCGACTTACCAACTCGTATGCGATTGTCGCCATTGGAGCTTCCGAGAACTTTTACAGGTACTGCCAACTTCTTGTACTCGCCCGAACGGTTGCCCGTGAGCATGTCACTGACCTATTCGATTGCGCAGTGTATTCGAGGCCGAACTGCAAGATGTCATCCCCATCTGCCATGCTACCATCGCCGGAACTCGGATCGTCGGTCGTCTAACAGTCGGGTATGCCCGAACCCCTCACCCAAAACTTCAGCCCCTTTTCAGCTTTATATTCGATTCTCTTTGGGATGATCGTTTTCCAGGGAGCTAACACCGCGCTAGCAACAAGAACGGCCTCTTGGTGCCCACCACCACCACAGATCAGGAACTGCAACACCTGCGGAATACGCTGCCAGATTCGGTGAAGATCCAACGGATAGAAGAACGTCTCTCGGCGCTGGGAAATGTCATCTGCTGCAATGACCATGTGGCATTGATCCATCCGGATCTGGAGCGAGAAACCGAAGAAATGTAAGGATTCACTTCTCCTCTTCGAAGAAGGACACAAGGAAGCACGAGAGAGAGAGAGCGAGCGAGAAGAGGCTGACAGGAATTGACTACAGCATCGCGGACGTCCTCGGAGTCGAAGTCTTCCGCCAAACCGTCGCCGACAACGTCCTGACCGGCTCGTACATGGCTCTCTCCAACCAGGGCGGTATCGTGCACCCCAAGACCTCGATCCGTGACCAGGACGAGCTCTCCTCGCTGCTGCAGGTGCCCCTGGTCGCCGGTAGCGTTAACCGCGGTAGCCCCGTCGTGGGTGCCGGTATGGTCGTCAACGACTGGCTGGCCGTGACGGGTCTGGACACGACGGCCACCGAGCTGAGTGTGATTGAGAGCGTGTTTCGACTGGGCGAGATGGGTCCCCGGGGTGTCGGCATGGGCGGTTCGAACAAGGAGAGTATCGTGGAGAGTTTCTACTAAGCTTCTCAGATCAGAAGTTGGTGGAGAATATAATTTTCTGTGACGATTTTTCTTAACGCTCTGGACCGTTTAGAACTTTTTTTTTTTTTTTTTTTTAGTCCCTCGTCTTTATATCCGCATTGTTTCGGGGAGGCGATTTTTCTTTTTTCTTTTTCCCATCGCTTTCTTTTTCACACTTGATGTCTGGACAATTGACATCTTCGTTGAGAGAAGGAAATGAAAAAAAAAGCATCTACTTCGGTGTACACATTGGTATTTTCTAATACATACTTTGATTGAGTGGACTACCTACCTTTTGTTTGCCATAACGAAAAGTGAGATCGAGATGGAAAGTAAGATTTCTAGATTTTGAGTTATTCTGCATCAGAGCCTCAGCACTAATTCAAAATTTCCGAGGCAAAAAAAGAAGGAAAAACAGAAAAAAAAAAATTTATTTAGTTATACACTGATCGATCAAAGAGAGAGAGGCAGTTTATCCATCCATCCATGCTTTTTCCTGCCTGCTGCTGTGGATTGGAGTTTCTTCCAACGGGTATGCAATATAACCATAACCAGTAAATAAAAGCGCAAATATGGGGGGTATTGACAGTGTACGATACATGGAGAAAGATATAAAGAAAAAAGAAAAAGAAAAGAAAACAAGGCAAAATAAGGCAGAAAATCAAGCTTGAACAGATTAAAAATCGAGAGAAATAGCAAAGAAAGAAATCGAAGAGAAAAAAAATGAAAAAGTAGGTATTATAATAGATACGCAGAAAGATCGACGCCGCTAAACTCCCGTCCGAAATGCTTCATTCAAAATAGAAGGGCAAGGGAAAGGGATAGGGGGGAAAAGAGGAGGGAAACATGGAGGGAGAATGGAGGAAGAAAGGTGATCGGTTGCTCGCTATACCCGCCCTTCGATGCCGATTTGCGCTCGCTCGAGCTCGTTCAGCCCCGGCGTGTAATCCCCATTAGGCTGGGATGGTTCGGTCGAGTTTTCACCGTCGTTGGGAGGGCTGTCATCATTATTCTCGTCCGGCGGCGGCGGCGGCGGTGGTGGCGGAGGGGGAGGAGGCGTCGAAGAACGTTGTCGTTTAAAAGACGAAGCGGCTTCGTCTGCTGGAATTCCCTCACCGGTATTGGACTCGGATCGCTTCCGTTTCTGACCCCCCTGGGGATCTTCCACGCTCGCGGGCGTCTCCTCCTCGGCCTTATCGCCCTCGTCGTCGGACATCTCGTCGTCACTGGGGACTTGGGGCGTGTCGTCTGCTTTCAAGTCCGTTCCTTGCGCATGCTTTTCCGCTTTCCGCTTCTCGTAAGCCCGGTGTTTCACCACGGCTTTGTCGAAGTACTCCTTGCAGAACTTCTTCACCTTCTTCTGCTGTTTTTCGTCGATCTTAGTAGGATCATCCACCCGGTTGTTCTTGAAATCGGAATTGACCAGCTTTTTTGCCACCTAGAGACGGGAATTTGGATTAACAACAGGATTCCATCATAGGCTTATGAAGGTGGTTCGGAACTTACATCTTTAGCATAACGTTTCAGGTCGTCTTTCGGAAGTTTGTGCTTGAACTTGTCCACAACGTATTTGACGTGAGGGAATAACTGATAGAGAAAGGAGAATGAGCAAAAAGTCGCAGATTCTGGGTCAAGCGGACTATTTCTCACCGTGTTTTCGTAGAGCTTCTTTCGCTTCTCTTCGCTGTAGTTCTTCCACTTCTCCTGGCCTTCCTTTTTATCCGGGGTAGGTTTGGACGTTTGCGGAGTGACTGGCGTGCCGGTCTTCTCCTTCGGTGTATTTTCCTTGGCATTCATGATGCCATCAATGATATCTTGCAGTGCCTTGTCCCTCGATTCTTTGGGTGGCGGAGGAGGTTGGGGTGCCGGTACTGTAGGGCGCGTCCAGGTGGTATCGCCACGCGCCGAGTAGTAATATGTCCGTCCGTTCGATTCGGCGGCAAACCAACCTACAGGGAGCGGGTTGAATTGACGCCGGAATGGCCTTGGTCCGTGATGGTGCGAGGACCGCGCGCTGCCGCGATTCTGAGCGGCAGGCCCCCTGGGGGCCTCGATTGATCGCGACCTTGACCGGGAGCGCGATTTGGACCGTCGCCGCTCATCGCGAGCGTTCGTCTCTCGTCGCTCGAATTGATTGACAGCCTGTGCGAAGGCGGCTGGATCTCTCTTCATGCGCGGAATGCGGTAGCCGACTTCGAGCGTCGACCAGCTCTGCAGAAGCGTAGCTGCCTTCTTCTCGACCCGCTCCTCGCCACAGCTTGTCAGTGGTTGGATGGTCGACTCAATTTTCGAGTCGATGATCTTGTTCCGGGTCAAGCGAGGAAACCCGTCGAGGATGTCCAAGATCTGCACCGCTACATTGGTGTCATCCTTCCACATGGCCAGCTGCGAGTTTAGAATTTGATAGCCGTGCATCTTGACAACACGATTGCGAACCCGCTCGTCATCACAGCGTTGAATGCGACCCAGAAGTTTGACCGCGATCCACTTCTCTTTGCACTGCATCAGAGCCGCCATGACCTTGGTAACGCCGTTTTCATCCAGGGACTTGGGCTGCACGCTGTCCACGTATTCTTCGTCATCCTCGCCCATCTTCTTCTTGCGTGGGCGCTTGGCCACCGCGGTGTCCCATCCATCCGCATCGTCAATGCCCAAGGCTTCAATCGTCGCATTCGACAACTTGGTTGCACGTTCCGTCTGTGTCCTCCCGCCGATGAAGCCCGTGCAATTTGGTTCGCCACAATAGCAGGGCTGGGGATCGGCGCCGTAGCGGTCGACATTGTAGTTGAAGACGAGTTCCTCGCCCGCCTGAATGCTCCGTTCCGCGAAAATGCCCATGCGAAGCTTCTCTCCAACGACCCACTTGTCGACATAACAGTTGGGATTGCACGAATGGTTACAAAAACGGCCCAGGTTACCCTTCTTGGTTGCGTCGACGAATTCGCCCTTGCTCAGAGACATGAAATAGAAGTGTTTAATGCCCTCCTCGTCGTACTGCCTCATACGCCGTCGAAATGGACCTTCGTTGATAACTTCACCCACATACTCAAAGATGAACTGATGCGGTCGCAGGTCGGTCTCGGCACGCAGGCCAAACCCCTTTTTCTCCGTCTTGATGATAGCAACAGAGGCGTACTCTTTGCGCTGAAATCGCTGGTTTTGACATTCCGGGCCACATCCACAATCTCCCATACACTCGATTTTGGTTGCGCGATTGATACAGTCCGAATCCTCTCCACATGCCAAATTTTGACCGATAGATGAGTCTGCTTTGCGTTAGAGATGAGCTCAAATTTTTGCGCGAAGATCCGTATACTGGATTCATCGTCAAAGAAAAAAAAAAGAAAAGAAAAGAAAAGCAAAATTGCAAGGATACGAATTAAGATACGGAGAGTTGCAGAATTATCGAGGTAGGGGGGAAAGAGGCGAACTAGGGAATACGCAAGCGTAGGAAAGAGAGGACTGAAATCTTCGCGAACACTAATCTTTTTGCGTCCGAAGAAAAGGTGACACGAGTGGTAGAAAAACCAAGCAGGGAGCGCGTGAGAAGTACGGGAAGAAAAACGAGGATAAAAAAAACCTTACCCCATTCTTCAGCACAATCACATTCCATCGCATGTTCCGTATAACCCATATATTTGTTTGCGTACGTGCAAGTTTCCATCAACTCAAAAGTCGACCGAGCTTCTGCGGTGCTATCCGGCAAATGCGAGAACAACTGCGGCGGGCGCGGGACAACCTTCTGGGACGAGCTGCGAGTCAACTTGGGAGGCTGTCCAGGCTCCAATTTGACGGTGATATCGCCCCCGATTCTCTCCTCCGTGGCAGAAGCATCAAGGCTTTGTTCGTGTTCATCAAATTGCTCATCTTTTTTGATCGGAGTGCGAGAGGAAGATCGCGATTTGGCGGCAAACGCAGTTGGCCCATTGTTCTGGTCGATCGTGGGTGGTGAATGGGATGCCCTCTCGGGGTCATCCTTGATCACGGCGCCTCCGCCATTCGAGGTGGGAGCATCGGTGGCACTGTCGGGCTCCAGCTTCATCGCGGTCACCCCATCCGCTACGGATTCTGACTGACGGTCCGCGTAGTCATGAGGTAACATGACGACACGGACGGCGCGCGCCTAGTATCGGAGCCAGCAAGGGAATGCGCTGGGGGGCAGCTGAGGGAGGTGGAAGGGCGAGAAGGGTGGAATTGGCGGAAGAGTTGGCAAAACGGTGAAGTGGAGAAGTTGAGGTGATGGAGGAGAGAGGGAGCGAGGGAGAGGGAAAGGAAGAAGAGAGAATGATGGGGTCACGGGCAGACCGAGAGGGGAAAGAAAGAAAGGCGAAGAATTGCGAGTCCAGAAATGGTCGTGAACCAGCCAAAGTCCAAAGTCGCCGTCAAACAAACCACTTTTTTTTTTTTTCTTTTTTCTTTTTCTTTTTTTTTTTTTTTCTCCTTCTCTCTACCTTACCCGCGCCAAGAAATATCTGGAAGGAAACAGAAAAGAGAATCAAGAAATTATTCACATTTAATACGCTTCTAAAGCTCTCGATGACCTCGCTCGCATGAACTTCGGCTTGCCATTCATTCATTCACACCGTTGTTCACTCTTTCAATTGTCACTGTCCTCGGAAATATCACGGTGCTAAAGGGGAAAAAGACAATAAACACGATTTGGTTCCCCCTCCGAGTCGTCCTTGCACTTGCTGCGCAACTCTCACAATCATGCGTTAGAACTTCGCCAATCTCGACACAGAAGGTCGACTAGTGATCATCGGCCGTGGATTCGAAGTCCTGGGTTTTATGCCGTTACAAGAAGCGTTATGAGATCAAGTGGAGCTTCTTTGTTCGCTCTTGCTGTTTATTCCCTGCGCGAAAGATTTCCAAGATCCATAGGGAGTATGCGGCGTGGTTGGCTTCAACCCAGGACGGTCGGTACCTTAAGGTCCGAGTCTGCATCTACTGCGGCCGTTCTCATAAAAAAGCATCACGAGAGCGGATGAGCTTTGTTCTTCCCTTTCCATTTGTTTTTGTATACACTGGCTGGACGGTACATGCTCACCGGTATCCGCGTACAGTGCGGGACGTGTCGACACGAAGGCGCGAAACAAAAAGGGTTAAGAAAACGACGACGGCGTAATCAACCGAAGGGCTATTAGTCGGGTCATTTCGTGCCTAAACGGGTTGAAGATTTAGTTTTCACATGACTTAAGTCCTGGTCAACGTAGAAATAGTTGGACAAACGATGCGTTTCCGCTGCAAACTGTAGGATCAAGGCTGGAAGGCCTGACGCAGGACTTTCGGAGTCAACCACATGACTGGTGGGAAAGTAGGGATTAGAATACATCGTGGCTTTCTGAAGCAGATTTCAACTGAACGGCCAGTGCCATTGGGGAAAGAGCCATCTGAAGGCCAGCATTTCCCGGAGAAAGTACCGAGACGGACTCCGTATAAACTAGTTATAGAATGAGGACCCAGCAAGAGCGAGGAACCGTTGGTTTGCAACGAAGGTCAGACATGCCGAGAAGAGTCCTAGAATTATAGGTCACGAGAAGACCAAATTGATCGGACTAGTATCCTGCGCATGCAGTTTCTATCTAAGGGTGGCTGGGAAATATCAGAAAGGATCTGATCTGCATGAGAAAATGGGACGAGACGCAGGTGATAAGTCAGCAGAGCGATACGTCCAATCGTTTATCCGTTTGCCTGGAGGAAGAATGCGCCCAAAGCCTCCGAAATCAGAGGTAGGAAAAGAAGTTACCGCAATATCATAAAGGGCAAGAACAGAAGGAGTGTGAGAAACGTTGAAGTCCGACAGGCGGGTAACCATTGGACGCAAATATCGCAAAACCAGCGGGCGATCGAGTTAAGCGACCAGTTCACAACGGAGAAAATAAATCAGCGGCAGACCAGACCAGACCAGACCAGGCCAGTCCAGTCCGGTCCAGTTCAGTCGGTGTCGTGAGTGGATTACCTACTGTAGTAGTGGATTCTATTCTCGTGACCGGCTGCTGCAAGTCAAATCCTCGATTCTTGACGGTGCATGAACGGGTGGTGTCACCGGCATCGGTTCAGGTTACGAGGGAGGGATGCAATGCGTTTCAAGAGGGTAAAATAAGGAAGTTGGTTCACGGCAGTATATCCGTTCGCCATGGCGAGCGAGGCGAGGTTTGTCCCCGTCCAAACAGGAGGATGGGAAAAGTCGAGGGGGACCACGGTGTACGGAGTAATGATGCAGAGGAGCGACGCTCCGGAATCCTCCTGTCCGTAGTTTAGTTCCCTTAGTCAGGTGTCCGTACACGGTGTATGGCTCTGTACACCTGTAGACTGAATGACAGACTGACAGAGGCAGATGCCTGGTACCTGTACTTCATATGAAGGTGAGAGATCGTCGACGGAAACCGGGAATCGATTCTCCGATTAATCACTTGCGCCTGATAACAGATTGATTGATTGACCGATCAAATTAATCTATTTGGATTGACCGAAATCCCAACTTCAGGATCTCCCCCAATCCCAGGTACCAGGTATCGTACGAGATACTTCGACGGTACGGGGGGCGGGCGATGACTAATGGGAGTCGAGACAAGCGTGACGGGTACCTGGGAGGTGGGGCGGGCAAAGATGTCCCGCCTGGCAGATGATGAGCGAGACTTCTGACCAAGGTACCGGTACGGGGTACTTTACGGTTGACGGAGTAGTACGGAGTACCTGAATTACCCGCCTTGATTATTTTATTTTTATTTTTATTTTTATTTTTTTAATTCATTTTCCCCTCCTCCCTTTCCCCCCCCCCCTCTCTCTACTCCCTCCGGACTCAGGTAACTCTCGAGTCCGTCCCTTCTCTCTCTCTCTCTCTCTCTCCTGACTACTCCGTACATCCCCATCCTCGTCACTCATCTTCAGTTCTCCATCCCCCATCTCCCATCTCCCATCCCCATCCTCATTTCCATCCTACATGTCACCTTTCCCTTCCTCCTTCCGCTTCTCCCTCTTCCTCCATCTGTCGGGATAAAATGGGTCAAACTCTAAACAACCAATGGCTTCCTTGACAAGTTGTCCATGCAGGACTATCTCGGACTACGGATTGACGGTTGATTCAAATCGGCGGGGCGCTGCTTCTCCTGCATGCCGATGGTTCTCGTGCATGGGCCATTGTTAGTATCGATCAAATGCGACGGCTCCTCTGACTGGCAATCCCCATTGCTGAGAATACCTGTCCACCACCCGACAGTCGACCCGTCAAATGAAATCCAGCGGCAAGGCTGCCTAGCTCAGCACTACCACCGCGACGATGTAGCACTAGCAGGTTCACAAGCGCGGTGGTGGCGTCAGTCCGCCTGCCTTGTGGATGAAGAAACCTCATGTCTCGTCCATTCTGCTTGATCGGAGTTGGTCCCTGTCGACTTGTCGGCCCCTCCCCTCCGGTCGACAAAAAAGAGGGCCAAAAAAAAAAAAAAAAAACAAGGGCTGTGTATCCTTTCCCACCATGATATTGGTCGCTTTTGCTGGCGTTTCCATCCGAATTTTGATGAATTTCTATTTTATCTGTGCATTTGGTTTTCTGTGTTCCTATTGATTGTTATTTTATTTTAATTTTTTTTTATTTCACCTCTCTTCCTTCTCTTGTCTCCCCCGAAGGAGAAAAAAATGATTTCAAAAATCAATTCTCTTCTTGTTCCTCCATCCCTGAGCCACCCCCTCATCTCATGCATACTTCGTTCTGTCTCTTCTTCTTTCCCTTATGCCTTCCCCCTTAGCCTCAATTCGAAGTTACTAGCGTGGTTGAGAAGTCCCGTTTCATGGTCAATTGTATTGGCCAGAATTAAATCCTTGCTGTCTGTTCTTTCCATTACCTTCGGAACTAACGGGATCCATTGTTTTTTTTTTTTTTTTTACCCAGCCTCCAGGATTTTGCTTTCGTCTGCGTCTATTGCGGAGCCCTTGAACCCCACTCTGCGGTTATCATTTTGGCTCCGCTGCTATCAACTGTGTGCCAGTCATTGATAGAATGCCTTCCTAACTTCCCGCTATCGTCAGAAGGCCCGATGCACGCCGCTGCATAACGAATGCTATTTTCTTCCTGTAACTCTGATCCCTACAGATCTTGAGAATTGAGCACGCCGGACAAAGGCGACAGCTGCCGTCGGGATGGATCGACTACACCATCTGCATGCGGGAACTAGCCCCGAACCTCGCTCCTGATTCTGGAGCTTTACAGTTCTGAACTTCTGACTTCTGAGCAACGATGTCGACTCTGGCCCGTCGACCGACCCAACGTCTTGGGGCACGAGTCTCCACCCATCACTAATCATCTCAGAGTCAGACTCACCTCTTGGACCATCGGGATTGCGCTGTTTCCCGTGGGATGAAGCGAGCGACTCGCGTTTCCCCATTTAGATGGCAAGCCTTTGCGGCATGTCATGTCTGTACGTACGGGTTGACGTCGTCTTGAACCGTCCCTGTTTCGTTCCCGCCCTCTCTTCTCCTTCCCCTTCTCTTTCTTCTTCCCTCCTGCCCCCCTCTTTCTCAATCTTGGTGATTGCCGTAGTTCAGAGAGTACAACAGTAGCCCCAAGCTGTTGCATTGTTTCTTCAAGCCGGGCCCTGTTTTGCTCTTTGGCCCCTTGATCACTTCGCCCGTCCAGGTTCCTACCGTTTCGCAGATTTATGCATCATTAGCCTCCGCCTACCGTTCCTTTTTGTTTATAATTTGTTTGTTTGTTTGTACATTTTCCAGTTGATAATTTTGCCTTTTTTTTTTCTTTCTTGGTTTCTCTTTGGCGCCCCTCCTGAACTCTTTTAGCCCTCATGCGGAAAACCCAGAGCTAATGTGCCCCTCTTCGGCGTTGTTTGTTTTCTTCCGATCCTTCTTGACGCTTGGAATCATCTGAAACCGTCGTTTTTGAAACGCTATCCTTTTCTTGGTAGAACACGGCCTAATCCACCCCAGGCTGGTTGGTCCGGTCCACCCCGTCCGGTTCCCTGTGGCTTTCCCTGGGCCTTTTTCCTTCGAAAAAGAGAAGAGAAAATAAAAAAACCCCATTTCAGAGGGCACAGCACAGTGGGCACTAGGGAAGAGAGTCCCTGCAGCTTTCCTCTAGCAAGCCGGACGCATGCCTGGTGTCTGCACTGGTCTTTTTTCTGCGCAGACCCGAATTAAAAGTCCGTTTGGTCAGAAAAGTTCCTTTGAAAGCGATAGAGTGTTACTTGCCTACTTGGTGCCCTTTTCTCTTACTTGTCGTGTCCCCCCTCCCTCTCTGTCTTTCCCCTTTTTGGTTTCGATTTGATTTATTTTTCCTGTCCACTTATCTGTATTCTTATTTTATTTTGTTTTGTTTCTTTTCCCGAGCCCCCTTTTTGCCCTCCCATAAGGAGTACAATACATTCGTTCCATTGGGGGTGTTCCCGGACCACAATGCATCGTTGAAACGGTTTGTTCCAGAAGCTCATTCTATCTCCAGCAACGACAAGCTCTCTCTTTTTCTTGTCTTCTTCTCCGCCAGCGCCGATATCCACTTGTGGTTCCATTCTTTTCTTTCGTTTTGGTTTTTGGGGTCTTGGCCCTTCTTTGTCGCTCGCTCTCTCGCTCTCCACGCCGTCCCTCGAAGCCTAGAACCAACCGTGATTGCGCCCTTTTGCTTCTACTGACTGGGAATTTATCTTGTACATCCGTACCTCGCTTGAGCCGCTGGCATCCCCAGGCCGAATTTCTCATGTGCTGCATCTCGCCTTGCATCTCATCCATGAATCCTAGGCCGACCTCCAATGTCTACTGTCCATCCCATGTGCACTGATTCCTCTGACCCTCTTCCTCTCTTCCTTATCATTACTGCTTTCCCTCTTTGTTCGTCATCGTGGTGCTGCTAGCCCATTTTCTGATTTCTATCTGAGCAACCACGTGTTTATACACCGTTGTAGACGCATCGTTGCACCTGGGAGGCTCCTTGGTTTTGTTCTTTTCCATTTCCTAGCTTTCGATCTTTTTCGTTTTTTTCTTCTTTCCTTTTCTTTTCTTGCTTTGATACAGGTTCAGACTCTTGAGAGGAAGGATCGCGGTTGATTTTCTCTGTATTGTCTCTTGGTGTCGTAGTCGCGTGACGCATCTCTTCTCAATAGTGGTGCCCAGTTCGAAGTCTGGTCTCTCGCGTTAAATCTCTTGGTTGCCATTGTCTATGGTGAAGGGAAACTAGAGATCCTCGCTTCCATGGTCTGCTGGATATGTCGAATCCACCGGAAAGACCATGGACCGAGGAGGAGAAGGTAGGGCTTATCTCCTTTCCTTTCATGATAAAACGTTCTGTCTCCCTAGTTAATACGTGGTATTGGACTTTTGTCTTCCCCTGCGGCGAAGAAACTTATGGACTGACTGGAAGATCTTATGTGTTTAGTACACCCTGCTTACAGAAATCCTCAAGAAGGCAGGATTCCCTTCTAGCCATCTGGTGAAGATGATTCGGGACTTCAATATCTCCCCGAGCTGGGCAGATATTCCTCTTCCTTCAGGTACAAATTTGCCGGCGCCTTCCTGCTTGTCTTCTGAGACTGTGCGACTCATGCCCTCTTCCTGTTGGATGGAGTCTGGCATTCTCGGCGCATTGGTCCGTTCTTCCAATTTAGATAGCTGACACCATCTCTCTAGGCCGTTCCCTGAATTCCTGTCAGCTGGCATTCTACAACATGTGTCAACATGCCCAAACACCAGTCAATCCAGGCATGGGGCCTTTCCCTCCACCACGGCACGAGCCCTCGGTTCCTCCTGCGCCTCCATTTGAGGGCGGCAATGTCCGCAAGCGCCCCCTCTTTCCTGCTGACAAGCCTATTCTCGCTCCGCGAGCAATCCAACCTCGTCCGGCGGGAGCCAGCACAGCATCTCTGAGCAGCGAGAGTGGTGCGTCGGCTCTTGTCTCACCGGGTGTGGAAAACCTGGCGACCAGAGGCGAGCCACCGCGCAAACGCGGACGACCAAGCAAGGCCGAGTCCGAACGTCGCAAGGCAGCTGCCGAAGCCAGAGGAGAAACATACCCTCCTCCGCGACGGTCTGGCTCCGGCAAGATCAAGATTCCCTCCGCGCCGACCAGTCCCGCCGGGGTCGAGCCATTTGGGGCAACATTCATATCCCAGGCCGGCAGTCGCCCCCCACAAGTACCGCAGCCCGACCCACGCTACGCGCCTCCAATGGCAAGGACGATGGGTTTCGTTGGGCCTAGTGAGGACGATCGGTCCAGAGACCCAACCAACCGTGACATAGGTCCGACATTAAGAGAGCTACCCCGTCCAACAGAAATGAGGCAGACGTTACCATCGCCACAGGCGCTGCAGCTGGGGCATAGGGAGACGATGTCACGAGCGGACCCTGCCGAGCGCCTCTTTGAACGACCTCACCCCGACATATTATCCTTCGCAGACCGAAGTACCCTCCTTCACCCTCCCAGTAGACGTCATGACGAACCCCCCGTGTCAGGCCCAGAAATGCCTTTGCGCACATCGAGTGAAAACCGAACGGAGTAACGGCCAAGCAAGCATTAGGGGCTCGCATGATCTTCATTTCGCGAACTGAGAGCACACAGCAAATGAACACCGCCCCCCCCCCCGACCGACACCGAGCGACAATTTGCAAGGTGATGATACGACCTTCAATTTAATTCCAGTATGAGTTGAGTGGCGACGAAAAAGAAACTATGAGCGACGCTTTCTTTCATTTTTTTTTTTTTTCTTTTCTTATCCGTCCTCTGATTACCCGATTTTCTATTATTCACGCTACCACACTGGCGAGCAGCATGATTTCTCGTTTCTATCCTCTCATTCTACAGGCTACAAGCCGAAAAGCACACGAATTTCTTTGCCCAAGCTTGGAGCCCAATGTCTATCAGGTATCTTTCGAGCTCTGGATATGCGACAAAGACAGGTCCCATGTTCATGATGAAGTATGATTTGATTTAACACCCACGTCGGCAAGAACTCACACCTGGATATAATCTCTCTCTTTCATCGTCCTTCTTTTACGCAGTGCCTCAATGACGCTGAGCTACATGACTTTACCCCAGCCCAGTTTTTTTTTCAATTTTTTTTTTTTGCATAGCGAAACCACCAATCCTCGCATATCAGCACCTTCTATCCTTCCTCAGGAATTTCGCTTGATCTTGATTGAACTCGAATGACCGTTATGATATAATGCTGAGCAGAACTCTACACTCACTTTGTTTACTGCGTTCTCTCTCTTATCTAGTCTTCACTCTTTTATAATGACGTTTCATCCAATTGGTTGACTATCCTAGAGAAAAAAAGTTCAACCTTTGCATGTACAATTACTATTTGCCTGCCTATTTAATTGATGCTATGTATGTGTACAGCCCATGTCTTGACTGGGCGATTGTTGTGTTCCAGACGAGCTTTGGCCTCTCTCTCTCTCTCTTCCCTTTCTCCCTTCCCTCCCTTTTCAGTCCACCAAGGTTCTCTCAAGATGCTACTTGAGAACCATGATGTAGCATAGGTTTAGCTGGTGTGAGACAATTCTGCAGGTACCGTCATTACACCACACATGTGAGTGCCAGAGCGACCTATTAATCTCGTTGATTACAAAGTACAGGGATGAACGTGTCACGAGCATCCGTCACAAATCGACAAACAAATTCTGCTCTATTGGTATCAGTTCGCAAGGGACACAGAAGAAGAAAGAGGAATGGACTAGGTGTCTTAGTAGTCCTTTACAGAAGCACCTCGGGTCTTCGGCGGGTTTCCGGGCCGTGGGTTGTTTTAAGTCTAACTAAAGTTATTGCCCCCCTCTTACACGATCAAGCAGAGAACGCAATTTTGTCCGGGAGTTCTCCGGCGACGAGGACTCTGCAGCTGAGGCGCCTGTGGCTGCGAACGATGAGGCTGTAGGCTCTGAGACTTGAGATGGAGATGAAGGAGGCGGGGACATGTCGCCGGCGCTGGACTCTGCTACCATTTGTGATTGCTGCTGCTGCTGTTGTTGTTGTTGTTGGCGCTGCTGGTCGAGCTGGGCCCGAATGGCGCTGACTGCAAAACTCAGGCTTGGGCCCGAGGGTACGGCGATTCTTTTGCCGACCCGGGGTATCGTGCCGGAACCCTCTTCTTGCACCAGTTTTGTCATGTCGTCCCTGCCCTCCACGCGGCGAGTCAGATACACCTTGGGCGCGGATCCCTGGCGAGGAACGTCGCGTTTGCGTATACGTTCGATTTCCTGTCGGTATGCGGTTTCGTAGATATCGAATTCGGCAGCACCAGGGGACTCGCTTACAATCGGCTCGAGTTCGGTGTCAGAGATATTTTCCGGTTCGTCGCAGACATACTCCATATCGGTGTCTTCATCGGCGTCTGGCTGTTCTGAACCGGTATAGGTAGACGGTCCAATGAACAAGAATGGAAATTCCTCCTCCAATGGGTCCCGGGCATGCCCACGTGTCCCCTCGACGCTGCGTTTGGTAGTCGCCGAGCTAGCTCGGGACAAAGAGACGTGTGTCGATGGGGACTGAGACACGGGAGGCTGCGTATCGTCTCCGGGTTCGTCCGTTGTCTCAACCACAGCACTTCTGGTAGTTGTGCTGACGTCACCTGAAGGATTCGCTTGGTTGCCACTATCCAGCGGCCGGTTGGAGGACAACTCTTCACGCTGCTGATGATATCCTTGGAGGACGTTATCAAGCCCCTGAGCTCTTCGATCGTAGGTGTTCAGGCTCTGGCTCCTATTGAATTCTGGCGCGGTTTCCATTGCAAAGTCTTCCTCCGGTTCCATCTCAAGAGGAGGCTGAACAAAATGTGTTTCATACTCCTGTCCAAGGATACTCTGCATGGGCGGCTCTGCCTTGGCTGGGTCTATCAACCTCTTGAAATTCTTGACAGCTTTCATCTACGGCTCGCTGTCAGTTCGGCGTTGCACCCGGTACATGAAGCGGGTAGGGACTTACCACGGCCAGAACATGCCCGATGTTCTTCGTGATGGCCGATTCCATTTCCTCTTCCGTGGGAAGCCCGATGATTTCGGCAGTGTTCTCACTCTCTGGCAACAGAGGGTCCAGTCCGTCTCTCGTTACCCAGGGATGGGCCTGAATTCCTTCTTATAAGCGTCGTCCCAGCATGAGAAGGGACTGTCTCCAACTTACTCGAAGCTCATCCATGGTGATTCTCTTTGCCGGGTCTTTTTCCAAGATCCGAGTCATCAAATCCTTGAAGTTGTCATCGGTTTCACCTTCGCACACGATGGGGTCGTTCTTAATGGCATCATAAAGCTCGAAAATGCTTTGCTTCTCGAACGGTAATTTGCCGTATCGAAGGCAGTACAGCGTGACCCCCATGGACCATATGTCAGCCGCCTTGCCAGAAACGTCGCCATGTTTAACAACACATAGCTCCGGGGGGAGGAAGGCCGGAGAGCCTGCTGACTTTGCAGTGAACATATCCGAATCCTTCTCAAACATTTCGGACACACCAAAGTCGACAACCTTGAGGACATCATCGCTCGTTACGAGGCAGTTATCCGGCTTGATATCGCGGTGCACGATTCCCTGTGCATGTAAATACTCAATCCCCAGAATCAAATCGCGAAACCAACAACGGCACAGCCCATCCTCGTATGGGTCAGCCCTTTCTTCGAGTCCGACCTTCATGATCACTCCCTTTTTACACATCTCCATGACCATATACAGGGAGTCTTCGGTTGGGTCGTCTAAGACTTCTATTAAGGACACAAGGTTGTTATGATGCAGCTTCTTCATGATAGCTATCTCTTCCTTGATGAGGTACAGGGCGTTTCCTCGTAGGTCGTTGTCCAAGCCCATCGGACGGCGATGGAGGGGGGAGTTGAAGCCATCTGACGAGGTCTTGGGGATTCGAGGCCTGCGCAAAAGGTGGGACTGGGCACGTTTTCTTAAACGCGCCTTGGAGAATTCTTTGACGGCCTGGTTTCAGCACAGACTGGTTAGTAGGCCAGTATTATCTAGACCGGCTATCACATGCCCTCTGGGGAATGGAGAGCCGAGCACTTACAAATTCATTCCCGAACTGGTCAATAGCGAGATGCACAGCTCCAAAAGACCCTCTGCCAATTTCCTGTTTGATCCAATACTGGTTGATTCTATGCTCAGCAGTACCATCATCCTGGCTAGTGGTATACTCCGATCGAGCATTAAGTGTTTCCTACCGGCCGCTCGCCAGATTCATCAGCGTCATGTTCCACGCAAGGACGGAAACAGGGAACTGGGGAAGGATATAGCAACCTTGACCGGACGTCTAACTATGGGATTTCGGCGGTAATGTCTCTGGGGACTTTCGTACGAGGGCGTTGAGCTGGAGCCAATTTAGTCACCGATCCTGGGGCATTATATGTAATCGCCGAGACATGACGATCCCTATATCCGAGAGGTAGTCAAGGAAACTCACGCATAACGAGCTGGTCGGGGATGTTGAGGCGCCGGGCGATCAACGGGGTTTTGACTGGCCTGGATGGAAACGTCCGCATTTTCGTTGGCCATTGAACGCAGGGGTCCCCGAAGCAACGAAGAGGATCAGAGTAACCCGAAAGGATGCCGCTTGGTTTCGTTATTGATTGGACCTTTTCTCAGGCGGATAGGGCGAAACCTGGATGCCTACGTCCGAATGTGGGGAAGGCTTGGAGGGGTTTACGCAGCAATAGTCGGAGATGACGATCAGAACTGAGGATGGAGGGACGGAGGACGAACTGAGGCGAGGGAAGCGATTTCATATAGCAGCAGCGTAATGAGAGTACACTCCTTCCATATGGGCTGGCGATGAATGAGACGAGGAGAGGAGAGAAGAGGAGAGGTAAGGAAAGGAAAGGATACCTTAGGCCGATGATGGTGGAGAGGCCGGGCGGGTTCCAATCTATGTCCAGTGTATCTGAATTACCGGCCGGAGCTCCTCGTATCGATGCGCCGCAAGTCACTCCGTCCGCAATTGTGAAGCAAAAAGGTACTCTGGCCAGCGACTCAGGCACCAACGCCGGGCCTGGTCGTATTACGGGCGTCTTTGGACCCGCTTCCATTGGCCGGACGGGCTCACCGCCCACGAGCCGCGAGTCGAGCCTAATTCAACGCTTCCATGCCTTGGGCTTACCTCCCGTACCTTTGTGTGTCCAGCTGTTCCTCCCTTCCAGACCTCACGTTGGACTTCCCGTCGCATCTCTCCCCCCCCCCACACCATGGTTGTCTATTCCTTCTACATCTTTGACCGCCATGGTATGTTCTCCCTTGGACACGTCATATTCTACGGGGATCTCTACTAACCCGTCCGTTCTTGCCAGCGGAATGCGTCTACAAGCGGCGCTGGCTCCCCCGTCCGAGCTCGTTCACCGGGAAATCGTCACGCCCGACTTCTGAGGCATCGGCTCCGGCCAATGGATCGCCTGCTGTCTTGGGTCAATCTGCGCAGACCACCGATGATGATGCGAAGCTGATCTTTGGCACGGTCTTCTCTTTACGGAACATGGCTCGCAAGCTCGGAGGTGACGATGATAGGTAAGCAGATCAGGACCACTTTGCGCCGAGGAAGCCCCCCTCCCTCTTTCAATGCTAATCCTGCCTCGTGTCTTGCCGTTAGTTTCGTCAGCTATCGTACCAGTCAATATAAGCTGCATTATTACGAAACCCCGACGAACATCAAGTTTGTGATGCTTACCGACATCAAGAGCCCGAGTATGCGGGTGGCTTTGCAACAGATCTACATCAACCTTTATGTTGAATATGGTGCGTTGCGATCCTATTCTCGGACCATCCCTCCTGTTGACAAATACTGACGCGACTGCCCTGGTAGTGGTTAAGAACCCCTTGTCTCCGGTTGAACATCCCGGAGGTGTTGGTGTGAATAACGAGCTTTTCGAGGAGTCGTTGGAACAATTCGTGGTACGTGTCCGGTTATCTTCAAGGTCATCATAGGGGTTTCCGGCTAAGTTGTCAATCAGACACGCGTTTTATCTTAGACTCTCGCCATCCTACTGGTCTATTCGCCCAAAGGCGCAAGAATTGGCAGTCATCGGATATCGCTTGCTGAACAGTCGACCTGAAATCAAGAGCTCGGTATATCTTCGGGTCACGATCTTCAAAGGCTCATCTGATGAATGCCATTCACCAGCACGATCGATCATGAGACACCACATTCTGCGCCAAAGTAACCCCAAGCTGCGGTTTGTTCCGCCTCAGCAGGTGGACCGGGAGTCAAAGGTTTCGGGCCGTCATCACCCAAGTGTTGCCCGCATTTCATGGGAAAGAGAAATCACATCCGCGAGAATGACATTCAGCCCAAGCCATTGCGATTTGAAGATGCAGACATAAAGGTGGAGTGGCTTGCGGTACCAGGGCTCCCATGGACGGATGCGCTGGGGACAATTAGCGAACGCCATTCCTTGCTGCTCAGAGAACATATACAACAGATATACAGCCATGGCGCACATGCAACCACTGCCGCACCAGGCCAATGGAATCAATCCGGAGGACGATCGGATCAAGATTTGTTTGCTTCCCGCCTCATCGCTCATTGGCGGCCGAGATTGGGCAAGATCTACTGGGGCAGATCACTGCCAGCGCACCTTTGTCCTACCTGGTACTCATTCCCCAGTCTGAGCCATGGCATGGGTGTCCAACCCAGGGGGTACTGGAATCTGGTTGACGTCGTGCGTTATCGTTAAAGCCAGGGCCAGAAGTCGCATTAAACGCGACTAGAAGGCAGGGACGGAAAAAGAAACGAGGCTAGCTGCTGGTATATGTGAGATAATCTATTTGAGTTTCTTTTGCCTGTGTTGGGCAATCAAAACAATCCTTTTTTTTTTTCTTCTCTGAAATCGAAACCCGTTGGGTACGTCCTGAGTACGGTTGATCGTCCCTGCTCATGCAAGCCTCCCTCCCACTCAACTCTCCCCGGCTGAGGTTAAGAACCAGCTACCACGTGATGCCACGATTCCATGTGCGCATGCGACCATGCATTACTCATTAATATTGAAGCGAGTCCTCTCCGCCGAGAGAGAGAGAGAGAGGGAGAGATGGGGTAGATTAGGTTTAGATTAGGTTCGATGGGCGTCATCTCAGCACGTTTAGTCGGGCCACGTGCAAAGGGTTCGTGTACACCGGGGTACTTCCTTCGGCCCTATGACTACTAAGGTATGTACTAGTCCCCGATAGGGGATTTGTAGTCTGTGGGTTGTCGGTTGTACGGTGTACACTGTATCTACGGCGTCATTATTGAATATACTTACGGGGTAAGAGTCTGGGGAAGAGTGGGAGAGAGAGAGAGGTGTTGATCGGGATCCTATGAGTTGCGTCTCTCCACGTCGAGATACCCGTGATCTAACTTTACTTTGTGCTACCTTTACTCTCTTTGTTTACACACACAGTGTAGTGTATGTGTGGACCAGATCGAGGTGAACAATGAATGACTGCAGAACTAACAGGTATTCCGGGGGAAGGAGAAGGGTGGGAGAGGGTGGATGTGTAGCACACGACAGTGTCTACTTTCTTTGATGAATGTAACTCACCGCTAGAAGACGACTGGGGCCAAGCGATAACTGCACCGGTAGGTAGCCGGTGGGCAAAGGGCAGAGATTAAAGTAGGTATTATTCATCCGGTTTATTCAAATTGTAACGATAGGCAATTAGGCAAAGGAGGCAGCCTCGATCTTAGCGGCTGCCAGTCAGACAGGAGTTTTACAGACTAAAACTAAGACTAAAAGGAGTAAGAAACGAGTAACGAGTCTAACGACCGACGGGGATCCATCTTGATCATATGGAGCATCACCTGATGGCTAATGCAGATGAAAAGAGAGGTAGGGCCCACTTCCAAAGGGGGGGGGAACACTGGACAGAAAAGTGTGAAACTCTAGACTAGACTGGCTAGTACTCCGCGAGAAGTAAATATTCAAGCCGAGAGGAATGGGGAAACCCCCGGTAACCTGACCGAGTAGTAGTCGTCAGTACACACTACAATGTGCTCACTACTCTGTATCATGCAAAACAAAAACAAAAACAAAAAAAAAGACTGAATAAAGGGTGAAAGAAAAAGAAGAGAAGTTTAGTCTAGTTCGGGAAGGCCAAAGGGATGCGACGAAGCTTGAACGGGGCCATTCCGGGCGTGATTCGTTCGATGCGGCTCCAGAGAGGGGGAAAGAGAGTGGAATGAGTGGAGTCCACTAGACAAGCGTCGTGAGATTTCCCGACCGTAGAGGTTGTAGACTAAGGCAGTTAGTTGTAGGAAAGAGGAGCTGTTGACCCTTCCAACCGAACCAATCGCCAAAGAGCCTGGCAAATTGTTTATCCTGGCTGCATTTCCATTCTCCTCCCTCCAGGTGTGTACTCTGTACTGTATGTATGTATACCTACCTTAGTAGGTAGTAGTAGGGATGCATCAGCCAAAACATGTGAAGAAGCAGACATGGCCTCTCGTCAAGGAATTCCGACCGCTTTCCCCAATCATATCCATGCCACTGGGTCGTTGCATTGTCTGACCTGGCGGTCAGCCTGCCTCGTGCTTGGATCGGTGTACGGAGTAGCACGACGAACGGAAGTAAGCATGGATACGATTTTCGAATTCTGTGTGCACTTGAGTACAACCCACTGGGGTGTGGCCGTTTCGGAATCTAACTCCAACGGGGTCCCACGAGGGAATTGGAATGATTACGGTGGACGGTGGATCCCACCACACCACAGGTACGGAGCCGGGAGAGAGGAGAACGGTGAAGGATCGGGGGTTTCTCTGGCTTAAGCCTGGTACCCGATACCTACAGGTCCTAACTGTATTGTACTGTACACAGTACGGAGTAGGTACTTCCCTTCCATGGATGTATCGATGAAGTGGCTGACTTCTCATGCTTCGGCCACTGCTGCTGGAGGAACACGGGTACAGATCATCATGCGGCATGCAATTAGGTAAATCCAAACCCCAAAGGCATTGATGTGAAGGAAAAGACATTTCAATTACCTCACTTCCGGAGACAAGGGAGCTGTAGGGATGGGTGGGTTTCAATTTCCAACATCGATGCTGCCTATTCGGACTCCACGAGAAATTGCATATCGATCGGAAAGTATAAGAGAATTAGTATTCATAGAGGGACTCAGAGTAATTTCCACCGGCACAGCGCATGGAACCGTTTTCTGACACGCCCATTCTCGGCCCGGTGATTGGCCTTCAAAAATGCCTCGTGCAATTCTTGAACCTGAATTTATTTACCGCGAGTACGTCAATTTGGACGCACAAGCTAATGACGATTTTCATGGATATTCCTCAATCTCCATGAGACGTCCACCTCGTCTGATCGCGGCGCCCCTCTGTCGTCGCACGTGGGTGAGGAACTGAAAATGAATGTTCAGCTTTCAAGCCACCGCCATTTGCAGATTCCCCGTCCGAAGGATGTCAGGGTGCGCAGATGGTTATCAGCGGATCTCCGCAACCCACACAGGGATTCCTCCGTTAAACTCACGCCGGCAAGTCCTCGCTGTCGCAGGGCGGCCGAGGTCCGCTGGGTTCGCTAGGGTTTAGTTATCTACGGTGGCACTACTCCGTATCCAGGCATACGGAGTAGAGGAGCACCCACGTCATGAAAGCAATCCGGTGGATGGATTGACGAGCCGAATGGAGACAATCCCCAGTCCGGTCCCGTCCACGAAACCAACAACCCTGTCAATACTTTTCGTACAAAATTAATATTCTCCGGAGCCCAGCTTGAACGCAAAGGAGTAGTGATCGCTGGGTGGCTCGAGCGACATTTGGGGCTGGCTTAAGAATTGTTTGCGACAAGCACACCTTGGCTCTCTCTCTACTGGATGGCACGGAGTACTGTGTAGCGGTGCCAATTGCCAACCTGGTCGCGCCCTCTTGCTCGTGCCGAGACAAAAGAATGATGAAACCGATACAGGACGTGCTCTGCCGCTCCTGAGTCCTGAGTCCTGAGTCCTGAGTCCTGACACCTGGTGACCCCCACCGGGCTTTGGGCATGATGCTAAACTCGCCTCCGATTTAAGTTGACGAGGGGACGCCCATGATCGAGTCACGGTCGGTCGCACTCGAACACGAAAAGTATGGGATGCCGAATGTAGTGGACGGGAGCGTTTCTTAGCTTCACAGGATGAAGTAATAACCCTCGACTAGTGAGTGGCCATCACTGCCAGTCCCCGCCATTCTCTGCTGCATGAGTTGTTGGCGGGCATCATTCCTACCGCGAAGGGTAAGCGTCCTACCACCAGGCTTTCAGTTTCCAGATTAAGGATTAGAGAGGACACACTGTTGCGCTGCGGGTTTTTCAGCCGCCTGCAAGAGTTGGCGAAATCCGTCGACATTGGACATGCACGAGACATCTGACTGACGGAAATAACCCGACTGCGCGGGCACAATTGTCCATGAACCAATCCACACACGGAGGGGGGTGAGGGGGGATAACAAAACGACCGAAATGAAATCAGATCATGATAATCAAATAGATTAGAATACAATACCAGAAAATCGATCGATTCAAATTAAATGAAGCCCCTCCAACTACCCCTCATTATTGTGTCTTTTTAGTCTTGACACCGTAAAGTAGATGGACCAACAAGCCACGGGAGGTAGCTAAGAGCAAGAGCAAGCACTAGCAATGGACCAGTGACTCCATCGATAGTCCGTTGCAGATGCTGCACAGCCTCAGTCTGGCTTAACTAGCCCACTCGTGTGGATTCTGCGTACGTATGGAGTAATGGACGTCATCCGACGAACGAGGTTCCCTTGAAGAGAGGGGAAAGGTCGGGGTAGACATTGTGAGCAAACTGCTGGCCTTTGGTGGGATTATCTCCAAGATAATCGGAATGATGGCGATGATAATCAGTGAGTACATGAGCAGGTCTCTAACACTGCGTACCTCTAGAAGCAGAATCACAAGGTCATCGTTACGGGCCACCGGCTGGATCCATGGTCGCTGGCACCGTAATTAAGGCACCCATACAACAATACGACCGACGTCGGTGCCGCTTTACCAGGAAGTGCCTAAGTAGGTACTCCGTACGGCGAGTGGACCTGCGCCACGCTTGCATTAATAATCAGTCATTTACCTTGCCTAGAGGGTAGGCTGCCTTAGGGAGTCATAGTGGCAACATTAACACCGTAGTTGCAGGAAGCTGCCAGAATACTGTACGCAGCAGTTACGGGTACATGAATTTATCATTATTCTTTTTCTTTTTTTTTTCTTTGCTGACCTTGACCTCGTATGTATGTACATACATACATACATACACCTATGGATACTTCAGGTGTGGCTTGCAGGCCGTACGATACCTGGTGTTGACCGTACCATACACCTAGCGTACGATACCGCATCTCGACTGACTCTGGATTTCCACAAGCGGTAACAGAAAAGAAAGTCACTCACCTTTGTAACCTCGTCGACTGTGGTTTCCACCCTGAAAATCTCATAATAATTAGATAATTAATTATTCGAGGACAACGAAACAGAAAATGAATTTAAATATTTTTTTTAATCATTTTCTGGCTGGTTGGTTTCCCGACGGAGCCCCTCCCCATTCATTCAATTCCCACTGCTACTGCTACCATCTACCTGCCTACTTACTACCGGGTATTTCAACCTCTCCTCCCCGTAGGCAAACGGGGCCCTCCTGCTCTCTCTCTTTCTCTCTTCCTTCTCCCTCCCATTTGCATTAATACCAGTTCCTCTTCCTCTTTCTTTGACCATCGCCCTGCGTAATTCTACTACACCTAATTTCATTCGTGACTCTATCTAACTAGAGCGGTCCTCAGCCTATCCGTTTTATCTTGAAATTCGGCAATAATTGGGCATTTTTCCAGTTATCACGCTTTGTGGTTCTCAGCGTAGTATCGTTCCATCTGCGCATTCCGAGCGTTGTTGCGCGGCGGCCTTTTTTTTTTTTTTTTTTTTTTTACACGGTTTCTGCTTAAGTCACTTTTCGTCATCCTTTAAGTACCGTCGCCTCAGGCCACCACTGGGCCACCCGGGCCACCACAAGCTTTTTTTTTTTTTTTTCCCTTTCTATTTTAATACTCGTTCCGGGTCTCGCCCGCTCGCCTTTACTTCCCTTTCGCTTTCTTTCTGTCTTTCTTTCTCTCTCCTCCCTCTCACTTCAACCTCTCGAGCTCCACCTCAGCTACACTTCGCTGCGTTTACCTGCGGCCCTTTCAGCCTCGTGCTGTAGGCGCTTTCCTGTTATACTCCGCCCCGGGGGTTAAATTTTTTTTCCCCGTTAAAATCCTCCATTCATCTAATTACCGCACATGACTCCACCATCGGTATCTCCAGCTCCCTCCGCAGTCTCCTCCGCCGCCACATCCCAGATTTTTAGCGATCATCGAGATGGAGACCCTCAGGTAACACGCGCTTTCGCGGGCATGAATTTGTCCGCTGGGGACGGGGATGCCCTCCCCATGCCCCCTCCGCCGGCGAAGACCGCCAGACCGACGATGGCAAATCGCATCTCCCGCATGTTCTCCGCCACGGGGAAGTCGACCCCGAAAGAACCAGATGCCCATCGAGATTTCTCCGATAGCAGCACCGAGAGCATCAAGCCGCCTACGAATGGCAGCGGAAAGCAATCGCGACCCACATCCAGGCCCTCCTCGAGGGCTCCCTCCCGACAGACCTCTACGAAGGAAAACGACGAAAAGAAGCCGAAGCTGGGCGGCAACAAGGACCAGAAGGACGGCCCTGTCCCCCACAAGCGATTCGAGGGATTGCCGGAAAATGCGCATTGCCACCACCTCAAAAGCGCAAGGCGACAGGAGAAATTGACCGATCTGCTCCGGGACATGATCGGTGGCGGCAGGAAGAAGGACGATGGTCACGTCGATGATCAACAACTCTCCCTCATGTCGACATGGATCGATCAATTCAAGACCGAACGCGATAAACTGGCCGCCGACAAGAAGGGCGGCCCCAACGCCACGGCCTCCTTGGTAGACAAATATGGCAAATGCCAGGAGATTGTAGGACGAGGCGCCTTCGGTATCGTGAGAATATCTCACAAGGTGGACCCCAAGGATTCCAAGATGGAACAACTCTACGCCGTCAAAGAGTTCCGTCGCCGCCCTCAAGAAACCGCGAAGAAGTATCAGAAGCGATTGACCTCAGAGTTCTGTATCTCGTCTTCCCTTCGTCATCCGAACGTCATCCACACTCTGGACCTCCTTCAGGATGCTAAAGGCGACTACTGCGAGGTCATGGAGTACTGTGCCGGCGGTGATCTTTACACCTTGGTCCTGGCCGCCGGCAAATTAGAGGTTGCCGAAGCCGACTGCTTCTTCAAGCAACTGATGCGTGGCGTGGAATACATGCACGAGATGGGCGTGGCTCACCGTGATCTGAAACCCGAAAACCTCCTCCTGACTACCCACGGCGCGCTCAAGATTACAGACTTTGGTAATGGCGAGTGTTTCCGCATGGCTTGGGAGAAAGAGGCGCATATGACGGCGGGTCTGTGCGGCTCGGCTCCTTATATTGCCCCGGAAGAATACGTGGAAAGGGAATTTGATCCCCGAGCAGTCGACTTGTGGGCCACCGGTGTCATCTACATGGCCATGAGAACGGGCCGACATCTTTGGAGACTTGCTCGTAAGGATGAAGATGAATTTTACCAACGCTACCTCGAGGGTCGGAAACATGAGGACGGCTATGCGCCGATTGAGACTCTCCATCGGGTAAGTACTGTCTCGAGAGCGTCGTGATCGAACGTTGAAACTAACAGACTGTCAGGCTCGCTGTCGCAACGTGATCTATTCAATCCTGGATCCGAATCCGTCTCGCCGCATCAATGCCTCGCAGGTTCTCAAGTCTGAATGGCTTCGTGAGATCCATTTGTGCAAGGCTGGCGAGGAAGGGTTCTAAGGGTTCTGGTCGTCTTTTCCTTCCATCTAAAACGAGGCTTTGCATCTCGGGAGCGATCATGCGTCCAATAGACTCCTTTAAGTGGTGGAAGGGGGGGGGGGGGGGGATCGCATGGTCTCGGCAGGGTTGGTCTGACTTCGGTCGGTCTATGTGTTCCCTTTGTGATCTGTTTGTGATTTGCCCTCGATTGTGACAAAGCTGGGTGGTTTCTATTTGCACTTTTCTCCCTTTCTGCGGGGAGGTCTACTCCTTCTGTGACTGTTCTATAGAAGGAGGCTTATTTTTGATACATCTTTTCTATCTTATTTTAATGCGGGCGCATCTCTCTGTCTTCCCTTACTCCTGTTTCTGCTCACCTTAGCTTTACGGGTTTAGTTTTCATTTTCGACTGTCATGTTTTCATGCCAATGCAACGAAGAGTCATGACCTTGAGCTATTTGCATTTCATTTTCCATTTGCTGCTGTCTCGTCTCTTTTTTTTTTTTTTTTTTTTTTTTTTTTTTCCTTTTTCTTTGACGATACTAACTTGGGCTCTATCTACTGGATTTTCTTTTCCCGTCACACTGATCTCCTATCGTTTTCTAAAACCGTTGATGATCTGGCTGACCTAAATTGCTTTGAGCTTTTGGAAGAATTCGGACAAGGTACAGATTTATTTTTTCTATCTTTCATCAAGGGGTTATATGTTGACGGGTTTCCTCTCTCTTTCCGGCGTGTGGATTTCATTTGTCTTTCTCTTTAGCGCGGTGTATTTGTTAAATTGTGGATTGGCTTACCATTGGAGATACCCTTGATTCTGTTCCCAAACAACGTTGAATGACCCGATACCGATGAACCATCATCCACTTGATGCATGTGAGGAGGCAACGCCCTTGCACGGTATCCCCAAGGGTCGGGATGATTGGATAATCGCAGACTCGATGTCTTGTCTTTACTCATCGCTTTCTAGGCTGAATATGAAGATACAATTACTGGAGTTGGACTGGTCTCGATGTGAAGATCCGGTGTAGATGTCCAGTCCATTCAAACTACTCATGAACCGGTTAATCTTGGTAACCGGCAGCAAAGGGGTAACAAACAGAATAACTGAGAAGGGAAAGCTTCAACTGAACATCCCGTCGGGCGAGACTAAGAGGCTTGCCCAGACTCTAATGAATGCACTAGGCATGCAGCACCAGGATGTATGTCCTAGCGGCATGCCTGTCTCAACAACGGCAAATACCTATCAATCCCGGCAGGACAGCACCGGTCTTTTGCCATCTGCCCATAGTAGAATGTATATGTATGTAGCTACCGTACAACGCAACACACACCTTTCTTGGCAAGTAAGAAGGATTCAGTAGTTGTCTGCTTCCACCATTGTCTTCTCCTCGGCGATCCTCTGGCACACCCACCTTCCCCTCCCTCCCTCCCTCCCCCCTTGACCCCGTTCAAGCTTGCTTGGCAGCTCTTCCAAGCACGGTGCGTTGCGAGGGATCGAATCAACAATCCAGGCAGTCTTGGCACGGTCGTCTACCTTGCGTCTAATGGCTGGAATCTCTTGGCATGGTCTGCCCTATCGGTGGAAAACCGTGCAGGAAAAGGTCTGACAGGCAGCATCATTTGACTCGCCCTGCGGAATTTCGGGATTTCCAGGTCAACCGCAGCCGGTGGTGGCTCTAGACTGTGGTCAAACATCCAGCTCATGCAGTCCATGCAGGTTCGTTCTGGTTGAGCAGTTGAGATGCAGAGTCTCTGCATTCCATTCTTTGCGCCTGGGTGTACAGTAAGTGTATGTTGTATGAGCCTGTATGTAACAGACAGTACGTGTACCTCTGACGGTGTATTCGATACATTATCCTCAGGTATCGTTAGGTACCTAGGTAGGTCTGTACCGGTAAAACCGTGTCAGGTGCGCCGCATACGGACTGTGCCTCATTCTCCAATACTAAGTATGTCCCAAGATAGTATGTGGCAGGGCGTAGAAGATAAAAAACACTTGCTATCCCAGTTCTGAGTTTCCAAGATCGATAAAATGGATTCGACCATGACATCAGATTCGGACACTAGGCGGTAGTTTAGATGGAGACCGCGAGTCCATCCGATAACCTGCGTTGGCATCTACGCTTGACATCACTTCTTCACTATTCCCTCTGGACGGAAGGCCGCAGCGTTTCGGCACATGACGTAAATCGGTTTTTTCCAGCCGGAGTCCGTGGAACCCGACGGTATTATGTATGTATTATGTATGCGTACGGTAATTTGATACCGTCTGAACACCGCCTCCGCTGCACCGCCACGATGGATTGGGCATCGTGAAATCCGATTCATTCGACGGAAGTCATTCAGCCCTGTGACGAACATCCCCCCCGCCTTCAATTCTTTCTTCGACCACGCTCGTTGTTGCCATCCCGTCTCCTCCGCAATTGTTGGTTTACGCGGTTGACTATCACTGGCATCTGGCCTATCTCATCGTCTTTCTCTATCCCTTCTCGCAGTATCCGTATCGCCGATCGACTGGCTTCCATCCCGCCGTCATGTCTTGGGCAGGTGCGCGAAAAACCAGACCTCCATCCCGAGTCCCGTTTTGGGAGGGGGGCTCATGTGCGTCCGAGTCGATGCTAACTAAGCGGTCTTATCCTCTAGGGTTCAAGAAAAATGTGAATCGCGCTACCACGCAGGTGATGATGAAGACGGGTATGTCTGCCCTTCCTTCCCCGACCATCTCATCTCGCATTGGGTCTCCGATCCGTTGATGGGTTGCTAACCAGTGGATGGAATTGATTAGGGCATGTGGAGAGGACAAACGATCGTGACTATGAGATTGAAGAACGGTATGCTTTTCGCGGAGGGCTGGGGATCCGATAAGGGGCGCAGAAGAGGGGCAAGGCACCGATCAACCGATCGACTGGATTACTGATTGGAGTTCGCATTAGACGGTACCGGACGATGGAGGCGGCTGCCAATCGTCTACAGAAGGAAGCCAAGGGCTATCTCGACTCGCTACGAGGTGTGTATTTAGTCTGGGTTGAGTTGTTGTGGGTGTGGATTTAATGCTGATGCCTTGGGTGCTTGATAGCGATGACCGCCTCGCAGATGCGCATTGCCGAGACGATAGATGCCTTCTATGGCGATGCCGGTACGCGGGACGGCGTGAGCCGGAGTTATAAACAGGCTGTGGAGGATCTTGATGCCGAAACGATCAAGGCGTTGGATGGTCCGTACAGGTATGTACCTTCGGGTTTCCCATGATCAACCCGGTGGCATACTGACGCCTCAACTCAACACTAGAACCACCGTTCTCGAGCCGATCTCCCGTTTCTGCGCCTACTTCCCCGATATCAACGAATGCATCAAGAAACGCAACCACAAGCTCCTCGATTACGATGCCATGCGTGCCAAGGTCAAGAAGCTGGTCGAGAAGCCCGATAAGGACGCCACCAAGCTGCCGCGAACCGAGCGCGAGACGGAACTCGCCAAACAGGCCTACGAGCAGCTGAATGAACAACTCTTCACCGAGCTCCCGCAACTCATCGACCTCCGCGTGCCCTACCTCGACCCCAGTTTCGAGGCCCTCGTCAAGATTCAATTGCGATTCTGCGCTGAGGCATATTCGCGCATGGCGCAGGTCCAGCAGTACCTTGATGCGGAAACGAGAGACCAATACGCGCGGGGTGATCTGGATAATCGGGTGGAAGAGGTCTTGCAGGAGATTCGGGACTTGAGCATAGCGGGAACTGTCTAATCTTGTTTGGTGAATTATGCTTTACGTGCGCTTCATGTCTGCTACGGCGGTGATTTGCTTTTTGGTTTCTCCTCTTTCCTTTCCTTTCCTTTCCTTTCCTTTCCTTTTTCTATAATTCTTTTCTTCTTCCCCGGGTTGCTGTAATCTGTCGCGTCTTTCGAGGGCGAGTTCAAGGAGTTATTGCTCGTTGATTTGGTGTTTACTTACGGCCTCTCAATTCTGTACGAGGGCAGTGTCTGATAATGGAATGAACAATGATCCGTTATGAGGGTAAGAAAACGGTGCTCAATTCAACTATGATTGGTGCTGTATGTTGTATTGATTGAAGGGTATCATCTGTCTACTATTCGAGTCTATATCTATATCTATTAATGCAAATGTACATCTCACGGATGCCCGGCCCTCTTTCGGCATCTTCTCTTCCTTCCATAAGCGCAGCGCCATTCCCAACCCCGACAACCCTATTCCCCCCGATACATCTCATCCGCCAAAATATCCAACACTGGCCTCGCCGCCGCCTTAACCGCCTTCATCTCCGCGGCATCCATCTCCGTGAGCACGAAATTCGCAACATCGCCTCGATTGCGCGTGTCAGGACGCCCAATACCAACGCCGACCCGCAAGACCGCCAAATCGCCCGCAACGCCATGATTATTGCCGGCCCTCCGCGGCGGATACAGTCCTTTCCCGCCCAGACTCTCCATCACGCTGATCAGCCCGCGATGGCCGCGCAGACTCGCCGTCTCGGGCCCGCCCCGTCGCACTTTGACTTTCCCTAATGGCGCCTCGAGCTCGTCGTGCAGGATTACTAACGTGGGGTGGACCCGGGTTAGGGAGGACGGGTCTATGCCGCGATGATACCATTCCGGTTGTTCTTGTCTTTGTCTTTGTTTCTGTCCTGCATGTGACTGCGCGTGCTGGTACTGCTCAGCGTCTGCGTTCCCGTCCGCACCGGGGTCCAAGACAGCAATCTGCCCCGACCTCACCACCCTCTCCAACACGTCCGTCTGCGTCGCGCCCATCCACTTACTCAACTGCCGCACAAGCTTCGGCCCAGACTCATTCATATACGACGGACTATGCCAGGTGGTATGGAAAACCGGACCCGTCGCGACGTTCGGGTTCCCCGATACGAGGGGAAATCGACCGGGCAGGAGAGGCGTGAGAGCATCGAGGAGGATGTGGCCGGCGCTGTGGCGCGTTTTGAGATATGGGCGGGGGTTGCCGATGGAGGCGATGAAGAGGAATCGGGAGGGGGTTTTGAGGGTGGATATTGTTGTTTTTGTGGTTGTTGCTGTGAAGGTGGGGTGCGCCATTTGAAATAGTGAATTTGTGCGGAGTGGTGTTGTGTTGTGTTGGTTGGTGGTGTAGAGTAGACTGAGGATGAGCAGGTGTTGGAGTAGAGTAGCGATACTTTTTTTTTTTCCGCCGCGGGAGATCGTCGTTCGGCCGTGGGGACAATTACTACATTCCGATGGAACTATTTTATTTTCCCCCTCTCTACTCAATCAACCTCAAGTTATATGGAAAAGATCATAAAATGTCTAATATTCGGAATATCTAATAAATCCAGTAGGTGTATTTATGAACACAGGATGGAGAAAAACAAAAACAAACCACCGATCCCATTTTTTTATTGCTGAAACTCCGGCCCCAAATGAAAGAAAAATCCAAATACAATGAAAGGTGTATTCACAGTTGAAACTTCGTTCTCTGTTTCTCCATTCCTCCCTTCCATTCCCACTCCTGTCCACTGGCCCGTTGGATCCCCTTGTCTACTCGTCGCAGCTTGAGGGTAAAGTTGGGTCCGAGCGATTGCAGCCCCGTTCGTAGTCCTTCCGCGCCCTTCATCTCTTTTCCGTCCGCCCCAACGACGCTCTTCTCCGTCTCGCGCTTCTCGCGGAACACGTACCGATGCCGTCTCACAAAGATGTAATCGCGCTGGTTGTGTAGAGTGACGACCTGGCGGCCTTCGATATCGGGTTGCGGCGGGAAGAGACTGCGGAAGAGATGCGCCGTGAGGAGACCCAGCGGAGTGCGGAAATTGTTGAGGATCAGCTCCGGCCAGTGTTCCGTCGGGTTACCGTGCCCGGGGAGCTTTTTACCCGTGATCCAGTTGCTAATGGAGAAGTGGAACATCGGACCCTTGGGCAAGTGGACAATGTCCAGACCCGCCGGCCGCTTTTGGTCTTCCTGGAGAATGACGAGGACGGTATATTCCCGGTTTGTAGCAAACTTGGCGATCTCGCGGACGGAGAACTTGTGTGCGTAGCGGTGCGCAGTGCGGCGGATGTATACGCTGTTGGGGAACAGGGAGGTCAGAATCTCGGCCTCGTCGTGCAGAATCGAGTTGATGGAGGTGGTGATTAGGATTTTGGGCGTTTTCGGCGCTTCCGTGGAGAAAAGGGACGGGAATTTGGCGGCCAAAGCTTCGGGGGCCAGGTTCATGTTGGTACTCTTGGTCGACTGAGTCGGACTTGTCGCACGCGCAGTGGCCGAAGGAACGGAGGATTTCGGCCGCCCTCGCTCGCGGCTGTCACCGTCGGCATCGTCGTCGTCGTCGTCCTTTTCGTCGTCGCTGCTGGCCAACATGCTGTCCAAATCGTCGCTATCATCTTGCGATCCCTCTGACTGCTGTTCGGAAGGATCCAGAGGCCGATTGAGTTCGTCTTCCTCCTCCTGCTTCTGTCTCTTGATGCGCTCGACGTCGACACTCAGACCCAGTCCATCCTCGGCGTCACTGTCCGGGTTGTCCCACACTCGCTTTCGCTCCAGGGTCAAGGGAATGTTGCGCTTGAGACGTTCCTCCTTGAGTCTAGGATTCTTGACCTCCTCTTTCTTGAATGCATAGCGTTCTGCCCGACGAGCCGAGTCCTTGGCACGCTTTCTCTTGACGTGGAGGAGTTGACGTCGGATCTTGTTGGCGGGTTTCTCATCTGAGACGACTCCCGGAGGAGGTCTGTGGAGTGACTTTTTGGAGACCATCGTGGGAGGGAAACGAGAGCGCAGGCTGGGGAGATGGCGGTTGATCTGTAGCTTTTCTCGACAATTCTTTTTCTTTTTCTTGGGCGGGAAGGAAGGCGGAAGAAGAAATGGCCGGCGGTCAGAGCGAGATTCTGCCGGCGACAAGTCCTTTCGCAGCGGCTGCGGTCGGCATTCTTCGACTGATACTCCCGGGCTGAAACCCAGTTAAAATAATAATTAATTAGAACCAGAGGGAGATAGGACGAGGTGTGTGGAGAAAAGAGAAGGCCTCAATGCTTTCCCATTATCGGCGCTCCCTTCATTCCCCCTTCTTCTCTCGATTGTCATTCGAACCATTGCTCAACTCTCGTTAAAAGAACAACTCGACTCGATCAACATCAAACAGCAACTCCCGTGACTGTCTGGATCCGTCACGTGGATCTCGATGACTCATCCGGCGTTCGCTCGTCTCTTCTTTCTTCCCCGCCGTGCGTCTTTTCCTCCTGCCCGGAAGAACCCCGCTATCAGAAAATACCTTCACTGCACCTCCGCCTCCGTTATCCAGACTCTCCAAGCGAAACGGTTCCGTGAGACATACAACGACATGGCGACCGTTACCACCAAGACCGGTCAGGTCGTTGACCGCGCGAACCTGGACGCAATGCTCCGTCGCCGACTCTTCTACACCCCCGCTTTCGAAATTTACGGTGGTGTCTCCGGTCTCTACGACTATGGGCCCCCCGGATGTTCGCTCGTGAACAACATCATCGATCTGTGGCGGAAACACTTCGTGCTGGAGGAGGATATGCTGGAGGTCGACTGCACCATGCTGACCCCGGAAGAGATCCTGAAGACCAGCGGCCACGTTGAAAAATTCGCCGACTGGATGTGCAAGGATCCTAAGACTGGTGAGATCTTTCGCGCCGACCACTTGGTGGAGGAGGTGCTCGAGGCCCGCCTGAAGGGCGACCTGGAGGCGCGTGGCCAGGAGGTCGTCGTCGACGAGGCGAAGGAAGCGAAGAAGAAGAGGAAGACCAAGTCGAAGGCCATCAAGCTTGACGATGCGGTCGTCAAGGAGTATGAGGAGACTCTGGCTCAGATTGACAACTTTGACGGGCCTGAGCTGGAAAAAATCATCGCCAAGTACGATATCCGCAACCCCACCACCGGCGGCAACCTCCTTCCCCCCGTCGCCTTCAACCTGATGTTCCAGACTTCGATCGGCCCTAGCAGCAACATGCCCGGTTACCTGCGACCTGAAACCGCCCAGGGCCAGTTTTTGAACTTCCACAAGCTGTTGAATTTCAACCAGCAGTCTATGCCCTTCGCGTCGGCCTCCATCGGCAAGTCGTTCCGGAACGAGATCTCGCCCCGCTCCAGTCTTCTGCGAGTTCGGGAGTTCCTCATGGCTGAGATCGAGCACTACGTCGACCCCGAGGGTGGTAAGAAGCACGCTCGTTTCGAGGAAATTAAGGACGTCGAAATGGCCTTCCTCAACCGTGATGTGCAGCTGTCGGGTAGCACCCAGACCGAAACGATGACCATCGGCAAGGCTGTTGAGACCGGCATGGTGGACAACGAGACCCTTGGATACTTCATCGCTCGCATTCAGCAGTTCCTGCTCAAGCTTGGAATCGACCCGACCAAGCTCCGTTTCCGTCAGCACATGGCTAACGAAATGGCTCACTATGCGGCCGATTGCTGGGATGCCGAGATGCTGACCAGCTACGGTTGGGTTGAGTGCGTCGGCTGTGCCGATCGCAGCGCTTACGACCTCACGGTGCACAAGAACAAAACCGGAGCCCAATTGGTTGTCCGAGAGCCTCGCGCAGAGCCCATCAAGGTCGAGGAGTGGCAGGTTGAGACGAACCAAAGGACTTTTGGCCCGCGCTTCAAGAAGGACGGCAAGACTGTGGCCGCCGCCCTGGACGCCCTTTCTCAAGAACTACGCGAGAAGCTGTCTCTGGATCTGGAGAAAGTGGGCAAAATCGAGGTGGACGTGGAGGGTGTTGGCTCTGGCAAGGTCGAGCTGGACAAGAACTTGGTTACCATTGAGAAGCGGATTCGCGCCGATCACGTCCGTGAATTTACCCCCAATGTGATCGAGCCTTCCTTTGGTATCGGCCGTATCTTCTACAGCATGATTGAACATTCTTACTGGTATCGGGAGGGCGACGAGGCGCGCGGTGTACGTATACCCTTTCTTTCTTCAAATATTCTCACCCTCTTCCTAGGATGTCCCACTGACCTTTGACGTATAGGTTCTTTCCTTCCCCCCGATCATCGCACCTATCAAGGTCCTCATCGTTCCCCTCTCGAACCTTGCCGATTTCCGCCCTCTGACGCAGCACCTGATTACCAGGCTGCGACGCGCTGGCATCTCTAGTCGCGTGGATGACTCTGGGGCTAGCATCGGAAAACGGTACGCCCGTAACGACGAGTTGGGTACGCCGTTCGGTATTACTGTAGACTTCCAGTCTATTAAGGATAAATCCTTTACGCTCCGTGATCGGGACACGACGAAGCAGGTGCGCGCTAGCGAGGATGAGATCGTCCAGGCCCTCAAGGCGATGGTGGAGGGCGATGAGACATGGGAGGATATCCGCAAACGTCTGCCCGAATTTACCGGGCAGGAGCTTGAATAGATGCCAAGAGATGTGTAGATCAAAAAGACGAAGAATTAGAAAGAAGTGAAGTCCGAAGCAAACGAAGCAAACATTAAGTCATCCCGAAAATGGCCCTCTGTAGATCACATGCCAAGAGAATCCCGCCGCGCATCTTTCGCCAGTTGGTCTCTTTCCTTCTTCCTCTCCCTTTCTTCCTTGCTCACGCTCCTTATCAATTCTGTCGTTCGTGATCTCTCGCTCCTTCTTGTCCGTTCGCTGCCTGGACGGCTTCGACCGGTGCTTCACCATGGCTCCCTCTGTTCCCTCGGCCAAATTGACCCTATCCTGTCCCCTCTTCGCTGCTGACTTCGACCCGCGCAACCCCGGCTTCCTTCTGGTTGCGGGCGGAGGAGGTGAAAGTCGTACGGGAGTGGGAAACAAAATCGCAAGTACCCTAATTAGGGCCTCCCCTGTGCTATCGAATGAATGAGAGTTGTGCGCTAACCTCTCCGTCCCGACGCAACAGACCCTGTTGAACACTTCCAAACGTCATGAGATCTCGGAGGTGGTCGACATCGAACTGTCGCGCGAGGAGGACTCCGTGACCTCGCTTGCCGCTGCACGTGCGAGCGATGACTCCATCATTGCTTTGGCTGGAATCAACAGTTCCATGGCGGAGCAGAAACGGGACAACAATCAGCACCTGAGGTCGTTCCAGATCGATTATCCCCCGCGACGACAATCAACCTCGGCCGGCGCAAACGAAAGCGGTGGCCTCGAAAAGGAGACCAAATCGAAAACTCCTTCCTCATCACCGGGCAAGACTACGGCATTGTCTCGCGTGTCTCTTTTTAGAACCAAATCCGGTAGCACGGGTACCTACCAACGAATAACCCGCTTGTCGCCCTGGCAAGGTGCTGAATCCCCGCGCGTGGGTGCCATTGCCACCGGACTGGCTCCATCGGGCGAGATTGTCTTCTTTGATGCCACTACCGCAACCCCGGGTGCTTCTGATGTCATTGGGAGAATCCGCCTGGGTACTGACGAAGAGGCCGAGGATGTGGATATTACGGGGCTAGAGGCCGAGGGGAAGTTTCGAGTCGCTTATACCAACGGGGTCGATGTGTTTACCTGTCAGATCTCGTCGGACAAGAGGTCCAACGGCTCACCAGATGTGAGCTGCGTATACACCACCCCAGTACCAGAAAAAGGCCCGAGAACCAGGCCCAAGTTCCGCGCGCTGCGCTTCATCTCGCCGACGACGCTGCTGTTACTTCAAAATGCGCCAGACCGCCGCGGTTGCGAGCTCATCCTGCTTGATCTGCACCAAATTGCATCGAAAAAACCTTCCGCATCGATCGTTCGCCGCAAGAAGCTTCGCAAAGCGATGAAGATCGGGCTTGGCCTGGACGTTTGCTTGCTGAGTCCGAATGCCGTTACACAGCAGCAAATAGCCATCGCTGTTGCCGGAAGCGACCAGTCAATCGAGGTATTGACGTTCGAGTCGAATCATCTACAAGGCACCCACGGCAAATTCCGTTCGTACACCAGCCTCTACGAGGTGCATCCCTTTTCACTCACCAAGGTCTGCTTCTCGCCGTTCACTCCTCCTCCGCAGCCCGTCAGCCCGGAGACGCCTCCCCAGTACATCAAGCTCGCTTCCCTCAGCTTGGGCAACACTGTCGTCGTGCACACTCTACCATTGGCACCATCGCCACCTTCCAGTCGCAGCCCCCGGTACGTTCTCGTGCCGCCGCATGACTTGGATGTCTGGACTAGTCTCTCTAGCAGTCTCGCCGCCATTTTCTCCATTCTGGCTGTCTGCTTCCTTCTCCAGGCTTTTACGGAAATCCGTGGTGTCATGCCCCCTTACCTGGGCGCCACCGAATGGCTTCCCCCCAATATCCGCGACTCGGTTGCCCGGCCGTACTACGCTCCGCCACCGCATCCACTCCAGCAATCATCTCTCACCTCGTCAGCCCTTCCTACCATCGTGACCGATTCCCCAGTGATATCATTCCGTGACCTGGTTCGCGACAACTCTCCTATAGTCACCGACGATGACAGTCAGAGTCAGAGCGTTCGCGTCTCCTGGGATTCCGAGCGCAACGAGCCTCTAGTTGCCTCGGTCTCAACATCCGAACAGACCGACAATCTCCTTCGTTGGGATGGTCTCAGCGAGGAAGCTCGAGCTCTCTGGACACAACGGCTAACAGAATCCGGACAGTGGTCCTCCGACGATGACGACGCCGTGACACTTCTTCAAAGTGTTCTGTTTGATCAAACGGAAAGCTCAAGCCCAAGCCCAAGCCCACGATCTGAACTCTGAACGCCTCTTTTTCACCCTGTATTTTCCCCCAACTCGTTGATCTATGCTTTTCTTTTTATCATAATTCCTTGTCCTATGTTGGATTTTTTGACTGAAATATTGAAGAATCGATGACTTACGGATGTATGCGTACGCATCGGTCATATCACTCACCTATAGCCAGGAACAAAGAGGAGAAATAGATGCATGAGTGTCAAAATCACGAATTATCTACGAATTGTACGTTATACTTGAAAATCAAGACTGGCCTGTATCAACATCTAGCTCTGCTATGTAATGTAAAGTAAGAAAGAAAGTATCGAAAATCGGAGAAGAAAGAATAAACGAAAAAAAAGTCACCCAGCTTCCTTCCTACCAGGTCCACAAGAAATTTTTAATGTTCAACGACAACCCAAACAGAAAGAAAAAAGTAAAACGCGCAGCAGTTGTACCTGTGTCAAATGGCCACACGCGCGCGCGCGGAGGGCCTTTGCAATGTGATTATGATTATAGACTGACTGCTCGGCGTCGCTTTCAAAGCATTTCCAGTCCGCTTGTATCTCTGCACATCAAAGCCCGTCCGTCGGTTTTTATTTTTATGCTCCCTGACTCATCATCCCTTACTCTATTTTCTTTCTTTCTTTATTTCCTTTTCTTTTCTAAAAGGCGTCATCATGCGTATTGCGCATGGGACCACCGCGATGGGCACCAACATCACACATAAGACTCATCTCGCTTCGTCACCATGGGGAGAAGAGGAGTGGGGGCGCGAAGAGGAGGGGGACAATAGAAGTTGACTCAAACAAGACTGGTGCAATGAAGACGATAGGATAGATTATTCACGATATAGAAAAGAAAGGAAGAGACCAACGGGGAATAGAACAACCAAGATGAACGCCGAATTATCCATGCCAAGTGTGCAGAAAGAACACAGCTTTGTAAGTTGGATATCACACAAGAAGAATGGGATTGCAATGCAGGTCGTAAGGGAATAACAAAATCATCCGGATGCGCGTATATGAGACCCATATGTGCGTGAGACAAGATTGGTGCTAGATCGTGATAGGGGGAGATAAATGTTGGTTGAGAAAAGAGGTTTGGTTCGAATGCCTCGGAGGTCCCGTTTACTGACTGTTCTTCTTCCAGCGGAGCAATTCGGCCAGGCTGGCCAGGCTGCAACCCGTCTTCAGGAACTCATGGGCCAATAATTCGTCGGCCGTCGCACGGCTGCGGACATCGACACAGAGACAGACACTCAGGAAGGACTTGAGCTCCTTGCTCAACTTTTCGGGCTTCTTCAAGCGAGGAGTACCGTTGGTCGCGATGAGGTACAAGGCTTTCAACGGTTCTTCGTTCAGGTATGGCGGCTCTGATTCGATCATTTCGATGGCCATGATACCCAAAGACCAGCAGTCGACCTTGGGGCCGTATTCCTTCTGCTTGACCACTTCAGGGGCCATCCAGTACGGAGTACCAACCATCGTGGCTCGCTTGCTCTTCGACTCGGTAAGCTTGGCACAGAAACCAAAATCGGCTGCGGAAGAAAGGTTGTGATTAGCATCATGTCTTATAGGCAGAGGGGATGTACAAGGTGTCGCTTACTGATCTTCACATGACCGGCGCGGTCCAGGAGGACGTTGTCACTCTTGATGTCACGATGAATAATGTTCTGACTATGCAGGTGAGCCAATCCCTGGCAGGTCTGTTGCGCGTTCGTTAGCTTTCCTTCGAGCACTTTTTTACCCTTTCCTTTTCCTGTCCTTCGACAGAGTATTCTGGTGTTTGAGACATACCTCTGCACATATCGTGGCAATCTGATCTTCTTGGATCACTGGGTTGTTGTCAATGACATCCGTCAAAGCACCACCCTCCATGAATTCCATGACCACCCAGAGTTCATTACTCTGCTCCTGCAAAAAGGAATCCAGGAAATTGACAATGTTTGCATGCTGGCTGTCCTTCATGACTATAATCTCGTTGACGATCAACTCCTTGCGAGGTTGACTGCGCAGGTCCATCTGCTTGATAGCCACTTGACACCGGGGTCCGTACTGCCGATACATCTCGCGTGCCACGGGGGAGGCGGCGTGCTCCTTCACCCGCGCAACGTACACGGAGCCCGAAGCACCTTGACCGATCTTGCGCTGCTTGCTGTAGGACTCATTGGGGTTGTCCTTGGACACCACCGAGCGAAGTCGATCCATCACCTCATTTTCGCTCATGTTCGACATGCGGACTTCCTTTCGAGGCTCCGGCTTCTTGGTCAAGGCCGCCTCAGCCTGACGAACACCATCGGGTACGGCTGTTTTGTTGGCCGCCTGCTTGTTAGCGATGTTCAGAGGCTTCACGGGCTGCACGGGAGCCGGCAGTTTCGTGGGAGGCGGGCCCTGAGCCGGAACGCGCGCCCCCTGGTTCTGAGCCCGCGGATCATGCGCAGGGTATCGCGAGCTGGGAGAGCTCTCGTCCTGTCTAGAGCCGGGGGCCCGAGCTCCGTAGTCCCCAGGTCGATGACCCTGGTTCGAAGCAGTCGGAGGGGGCGGTGCGGGACGCTGGGCCGTCAACTGGCGAGCAGGGTCTTGCGGTCGGGTCGAACCAGGAGCCTGAGGAGCAGGACGGCTGGGCTTGTACCGATCATTCGGCGACTGCTCGGAGCCACCATAACCGCCCAACTCCTGCTTGGCCAACGGAACACGGGTCTTGGGGAGAGAGGCATTATACGCCTCCTGATCGAGTCGGTTCTGCTCGTCTTCGCGCGCGCGAGCCCGTCGAGCATCGTCCTCCACGCGGCGGCGCTCCTGATCTGCCATCTCCTTCATCCTCTCCAGCTGTTGCTGCTGCTCCAGCGCCCGGTCCGAGTCAGGCTTGCCATGGGACTGAAGGGGAGACGCGCGACTTGAGGGTCCACTGTCCAACCGCTGCGAAGGCGCGGGCGGTGGCGGTCGGGGGGGAGCAATGGAGCTGCCCACGGAATTGTTGCTATACGGCTTCGACTGGTTCGAAGACGACGAAGACACCATACCCCCATAATACTGGGGATCTTGCTCGCGCATCTTGATGTCGGAGTAGAACTCCAGCACTTCGATGACGGCCTGCGGGTTCTTCTTGTAATCTTCCTTGGTGATGGCCGAGGCCGTTAGAAGTTTCTCCCACTCCGGCGGCAATCCTACGAAGGCGCCCGTCTGCGGATCAAAGCCCACATGAACGCGGTGGCTGAAATTGGTCGGGTTGCTGACGCCCCCCATGCCGGGGCAGCGCTCGTAGATCTTATCGATCCAGTCGTAGATCTCGTCGTCACTCTTCACCTCGCAGGTGATACTCTTGGTGGGCACGTCGCGGGTGATCAGAGCGGATTTGGAGGTAGCATCTTTGGGATTGGCCAGGCGAACAATTTCGAAGGCCATGCGGGTATCTTCTGAACGCGAGACGCCGGTAACGGTGGTGAGCGGGATGGACAAGACGACTTTGCCGGTCTCATTCTTCAAAAAGTCCAGGCGGAACTCCCGCAAGATCAGGTAGCGCTGGTTCCAGGTGGCCAGGAACTTATCCTCTTTGGAGCGAACATAGCCCTCCTTGACGACGGAGACCCCGCCCTGCAGCGACTGATTGGTCTTGGTGTGCGAGAGCGCGGGCGAGCTGGTATTCGGGAAGAGAGACAGGTTGGCGGACCCGGGGGTGCTCGGTGAGTTCAGGCTCATCTGGCCGAACGAGGCAGCCGTCGACTGAGCCGAGGGGAGATTCAACTTCGGACGGTCGGCGGGCGGGCGGGGAGCCGGGCCGGGGTTCATGAACTGGTCAGGGGAATACATGCTGCGACCGAGTCAACACGCGACGTTCCGATGGGTTTCTCGTCGACGGTCGACCGCGAACGAGGTAGGACAGAAAGGAGATGCGAAAGCGAGGAAAACGAGGAAACAGACAGAGATAGGGAGAAAGGAAGGAAAGGAGAAGAGCAGGGTCAGGGTGTTTACTTACTTGCCATGGGAAGCCATTGGTCAGGAGAAGAAGCGAGACGCAACGGGCCTCGCGAGATACCTGGAATCGGTGAGATCCCTTGGCTTGGAAACAATTCACGGCTGCAATAGGGGGGGGGGGGGTGAGCAGTCAGCCTTGTGATAATCTTAGATGATCAGAATCCCGCCAGAGAGGGGGTCAGAGAGGGTAACAAGAAATCAAGATACGAGGGGAACGGAATCAATTAATGTGATTTCCGTTGCAAATTGATTTCAATTTGCTGCATGAATATTGGGAAACGGCATTACCAGAGACCAGACAAATGAGAGAGCGAACCCTCGCTCTCGGAGCGTGGGCTGCACGCCTCGACGTAAGTGGGGGGAGGGAAGTGGATAAGCAAAGCTGGTCGAGCAGGATGAGAATGAAGGAGATATAGAGATAGCGGGGGAGCTGAGGATGAAGATGAAGAGAAGACGCGGCACGAGAGAGGTTAGGGACGAAGAGGAGAGAGAGAAAGAAAAGAGGGAGGGAAAGAGAAGAAGAGGAAGAAGAAGAGGGGGAAAAGGGAAAAGGGAAGGGAGAAGCAAAAAGTAAATGAAGTTTCACTAAATTCCCAGTCCCCAACCAGGGGCAACTTTCAACTCTTCTCTCTCTCTTCTCTCTTCACTTACTCTTTTTTACTCGCGACCGACAAGAGGCAATGCAATGCAATTCCCGTTCGAAACTGATTTGACTTATACGTCTAAACTTTCTCTACGCTGCATCCCTGGCCTTGAAATCTTGGATACATTTTCCACACCCCTTAAGAAAGACCCTTGTCCCGCGATGGAGAGAGCGGACTCCCTAAGGGCCCAAAGGGACTCCACTCGGGGCCAAAAGAAGTTGGTCAGCCAGACTCAGATTGATTGATCATAGATTGATCATTGATCATTGATCATTGAGACACCCTTCTTCACGTCTTCTCCCCCTTCGTAGCTCCGATCCACCGAATGATCCCTTCACGATCTTCGGGATCGACCCGTCCTTTTGAGGTTCTTCGTGGCGGCATCGTGGGAATGCCATGTGGCAGACGCATTCTTCCTAAATTACAGATATTACCTTTGGATACTTATATATACTATACAGAGCCAGACTGGCAAGTGTTCATGTCTCCTCGCCAAATGGATGATTGAATTTCAGCAGTCCGTTCAATCCGCCCACCCATCCGTCATGCGCCTCGCTGCCGACGATCCTGCGCATCACGCAAGGCACGCCGCCCTGCCATTCATTCTTCCCATGTCGCATCTCCTCGTTCCAGACTCGTGCCTCCATCCCGAAGGCCATTCCCTGGCCCATATTCACCCCGTCGATGCTCACCTCTAGCTCACGGCCCCGGTTCTTCTCGCTCAGTCGTAGCGTGATCGGCGTGCTGGATGGCAGTACTAACGGTCGGAAACTGAGGCTTCGCGCGCAGATCGGCGTCAAGAGAATCGATGGCACGAGCGGGTGTACGATGCTGCCGCCGCTACTCAGGCTGTAGGCTGTACTGCCGGTGGGCGTCGAAATGATGATTCCGTCCGCGACTGCCTCGGTGAGAAAGCGTCCGCCGACGTACACGTCTACCACGGCGAGGTGCGGCTCCTTTCCGCGATGAAACAGCACCTCGTTCATCACGTACACGCCGTCCCTACCCAACGTGCCCTGCATAGGGACCGAGTCCTCGTCGCGTTGAACGGGTGCGCCGTCGGCCGTGAACAAACCCACTTTCAACCGATTGCGCATCAGGATGCGGGCACCGCGGCTTGCGCCCATCGATTTGCCGCGCACGGAGGACCACCCTGTCGGGCCTTGCCCCGACGCTGCCGTCGAGGTCATGTCTCGGTTTTCCAGGATGGGCGCTCGGTCTCCGACGCCCGCTCCCGACATGTAAACTTCGCGAAAGGCGCGCTTATACTCAACGAACTTCCATTCACTTAAAAAGCCTAGCGTCCCCATACTAAACGATAGTACGGGCGGAACGTTGTGGCACGTGGCAAACAGCGACGAGGCATGCAATATCGTACCGTCTCCGCCCAGCGTAACCGTAAGGTCCACTTTCTTGTGTAGCGAGGGTGGTAGTTTGTCCGACTGCGCCGTGTAGACGGGACAGGGGAGCGACGTGTGGACTTCTTCTGCCGTCTTTGGTTCGAGGATGACGGCGGTTGACGGATAGCTGGATGTCACATGGCTACGCAAGCGCAAGAAGGTCAGCGTATGATGTCCCCTCGGATCTTGCAGGAGCTGTCTCTTCCTCTCTCTCGTACCTGACCAATTCGATCAGTGACTCGGTTACCGCCGGCGCGCGGTCCTTCTTCACCACGAAAATGTTCCGAAGTGGTGTTGACCAATGGAGCGAGAGGAGATCTCCTTCTTGAGATTCTGAGATGGAGAAGCGGGGGTCAGTGAGATCCTGTCGGACGGGGGACGGCAGTGCCACGACGACGCACACCTTGGTATTTGGGTATCACTCGCTGGGAAAGAGATTCAATGTCCCTTATCTCACATCTATGCGAAGACGTCGTGAAAGGTCGCAACCGTGGGCTCCGTCGGGGGATCGGCCATCCAAGTCGGACGGGATGCGCTCGAACAAGCGCGGATCGCATTATGAGAGAGGGCGAAGAGCTCGAAAGGGAATGAATGTTGTTGCTTGGTCGGATGGCATTTACCGCCCTGCGAGGAGAGATTCAAACTCGCCGAATCATTCTACTGCATCAGCTGTAAATTGGACTGATACGTAGTGAGTGTGAGTAACTACTCCGTAGAGAAGCCGAGGAAGAATAGTATGTAATGTTTAAGCAGAGAAAGCAAGTCGCAGATGATCGACGCCAAGAGCCACACCGCCTTCAGCGACTGACGTATGGGAAAAGCGGCAGGACGTCATGCGAGCGCCTTGGGTCAGGCATGAGTCCATTTCCATTTTCCACCTCCTGCGGTGACTTGGTTCGCGTTCAACCTTAAGCCTTCGGTTCCTTAAGATCGCCCCCCTGTCTCCTGAACATCCGACTTTGATAGACTTCATTCCCGACGTTGCTGGATTCTGTCAAGGTCTGCACTAAACCTCTTCTGCCCCATGGCTCGTTATCTCGTGCTACGGAGTGAGTACCTTTGTCACCAACACAAATCAACTAACTATTCTTTAGCTCTCACGTAACTAGATCTTCCTACCCTCCGACAGAACGCACGGAACCAGCTACCTCTCTGTCATTCTGAATTGCCACCAACTGATACGTCGTCAAGTCGACCGCTCGCTTGGCCACAATGGATGAACCGGAGCTTCGCCGGAGAAAGCAGGAGCCCTCTCCCGATCAGCCTACGCCTACTGATGGCCACCATACGGAGCCACGCCTGAAACATGGCATTCCAATGCAACTTCTGCGGTCTTTGCTGTTGGCAACGTGGTTTGACTGTTGTTGTGTCGTGATCGTAGTGACCCAGATTGTCGGGTCCCCGCTTTACCTTCTCAATAAAGACTATTACTACGGCTACATGGCCTTCACCAAGCAATCGTTCGGCTTGGTGATCACCGCCCTCACCCAATGGGGCTGTCCGACTTTCGTTCGAGTCAGCGGGGACCAGAGCGTGCGCGGTCAGATCCATCTGACCAGAGACGGTCGGTTGAAGACGCAATTCCCGGAGCGTCAGGTAATGATCGCCAACCACCAAGTCTATACCGACTGGGTTTATCTGTGGTGGGTGGCTTATACAAACACGATGCACGGCCGTATCTTTATTATCCTCAAGGAGTCTCTGAAGTACATCCCCATCGTTGGCCAGGGTATGATGTTCTACGGTTTTATCTTCATGGCGCGCAAATGGCTCTCCGACAAGCCGAGGCTACAGCATCGCCTGGAGAAGCTCAAAACCCGCCATACAGGCTCCAAATCCGATTCCCCCGAATATGACCCAATGTGGCTCCTGATCTTCCCCGAAGGGACCAATTTGTCGATCAACACCAAACGTCGCAGTGATGCTTACGGCCAGAAGCAAGGACTTTCGCCCTTGAGGCACGTACTTCTCCCGCGATCGACCGGGCTTTTCTTCTGCCTGCAACAGCTCAGAGGGACGGTGGATTGGGTATATGACTGCACTGTTGCCTACGAGGGACCTCCGTAAGTTGCGACCTTGCCCATATGCGTTCTAATTTTCACGGGCAGTCCGACGCTAACCACTTTCTCCTTCGTGTTCAACAGAAAGGGCAGCTATCCCGATAAGTACTTCACTCTACGATCAACCTATCTGCAGGGAAGGCCTCCGACCTCTGTCAACATGCACTGGAGACGGTTTGCCGTGTCGGAAATCCCTCTAGATGACCAGAAAGAATTCGATGACTGGCTGAGAGCCCGATGGACCGAGAAAGATCAGTTGATGGACGAATTCTTCGAAACGGGGCGATTCCCCTCCGAGCTAGCCGGGACGATCGACGCCGGCGCGGTATCGTCTGCGCAACAGACGGCCGCCTCTGCCGGATACGCGGAGGCGCATGTGCGCCTTGGGCATTGGAGTGAAATTGGGCGGATATTTGGGGTACTGCTCGGCGTTGCACTCCTGTGCAGACTACAGTTCTGGGGCTTAGGGTACGGCAGTAATTGAGCGATATTGGCGAATATCTGGAGAGGAAACCGCCTACGTTGATTCATTTACTTATACGATAATGATATAGTCATGGATATGCGAGGGGAAATAACCTAGCACATTATTATAGTAACGACTATCTTAGAACTTCTTTGAGAATCACGGTGTTCCAAGTACGTGTGTACAACACAAGTCCCGGGTGTTGTTGGGACAATGGCCGATGCCATTCTGTGCAACCACACAAAACGTGTGCGATCGATGTCTCTACTCACATTTAGACTGACCTACTGTATCATCCTCCTTTGGTTTCCTACAAATTCCCCCAATTCCATCGCTATAACCGGAGTAGGGCATTGGAAGGGCACTAGCCACCTGTGGCGGTGCAACCTCACCAGCCTCATCCACCGAGCTGCAGGCCTCAGGCGCCAAACTTCGATGGAAGACGGACAAGACAGACTTTGTATTGTCGCAACTCCAGAGCTTGTCTTTGGCTTCAATCTCGCAACAAGTCCGGGGGTTCCGTTTTTCCGTGGGCCTTTGATCCCTTTTCCCTCCGTGTTGTGATATGATCATGAGCTGAGGTTTACTTCCGATCCTGTTTTCCCCGACCTCATTCGCATCTTCCTCCGTGCTTCCCTTGCCATCTCTCCCCAACACCGACCTTCTAAAGGGGACCCTCCCCTCCCCCCGATCTATCATCCCGCATTCGCCGACCATGGCGTCCTTACAGAATGGTTATTCCAATGGCGTGAATGGCGGCGATTCCCTCGCGGCCAACTCGTTGGCTAACCTGCGATTCTCTGACATCCCGTCCGCCATCGACATTCCCGCATCGACCCTCGACAGTGAGGTGGAAGTGAGCTTGGAAGGGCTCCCGGACGACCCTACGGAATTGTGTACACTCCTGGAGAATGAGAGGGCCGCGAAGAATTTCTGGGTGATCATCGCGCTCGCGTATGCCAAACAGAAACAAATCGACCATGCCATCGACATCCTGAATAAGGGATTGGCCTCGGTCGCCCATGGAGCGACCAAGGAGAAGCTAGGCCTCTTGGGCTGGGTATGTTGGCTGTTGATGTTGAAGAGTCGTCAAGCTCCCCGGGTCGCTTCCGAAGGCGAACTGTACACTGAGGCTAAGACGAAAGACTATTATCTCCAACTCGCGACGTCGACACTGAACGAGGCCTCTCGGCTGAACCCGGCTTTTCCGCCACTGTTCCTTGCTCGGGGTGTTCTGTCCCTCTTGCGCTCCTCTCTGCATCCTCCAAGACCCGTCCGCCCTGGCACCGTCGACACCTCGGAAAGAGTGGAATCCCTGCGACAGGCTCTCAAATGCTTCGATGAATCGTCCAAGGCCTTCGGTGGCCGGAACGTCATGGCAATCCTGGGTCGCGCGAGAACCCAGTATATGCTGGGCAGATACGCCGACGCATTGGAAGGCTACCAGAAGGTGCTGATGAAAATGCCCGGGCTCACTGACCCGGACCCCCGCATTGGAATTGGAAGCTGCCTGTGGCAGTTGGGCTTCAAGGACCAGGCGAAGGTTGCCTGGGACCGAGCATTGGCACTGGTGAGTCCACCTGCTAGCGGGTCCAGACCCGTCTGGCTTTGGATTGATACTGATAATGGCTCCGATGATATAGAACCCCGATTCCAAGGTTGCCAACATCCTACTTGCCGTATTTTACCTTTACGATAGCTCGCGACACGCTACGACCGACCCGGTCTTCGGCTCTTTGTACAAGGTAGCCATGACCCAATACACGCAGAAGGCGTTCAAGCTGGATAAAGAATACCCAATGACCTGTTCCCTGTTTGGTGGCTATTTCCTTCTGCGCAAGTCCTACTCCACCGTCGACACCCTGGCACGCAAAGCCATCGAGCACACGGACGTGATGCAGATCGCTAGTGACGGATGGTACCTACTTGGTCGCAAAGCCCATTACGAGGGCGACCTTGCTCGTGCTGCGGAGTATTACAACCGCTCCGACCAGGCCCGCGGCGGTGGTGACAAGGGCTATCTGCCCGCCAAGTTTGGCGCGGTGCAAATGCAAGTGTCGAACAAGGATCTTGATGGAGCGAAATTCCGCCTGGAGAAGATCATCCAACAGACCAAGAATCCGGAGTGTATGGTGCTGCTTGGAGCGCTCCTTGCCGAGGAGGTCTTCGACGCGCAGAACAGCGGCAGCAAAGAAGACAAGTCGGCGGAAGCTAAGAAAGCCACCGGCCTTTTGGAATCCGTCCGTGCCCTATGGAAAGATGAGAGCAAGAAGCTCACGCCCGACGAGTCGGTACTGGTGTACCTTTCCCGACTTTATGAACAGACCGCGCCCGAGAAGAGCATGCAGTGCCTGTCTCAGCTGGAGGAAATACAGCTGGCGGAGGTCCCCGAAGAACTGCAGCCGGAAGGCCTCGAGGATGAGGAGCAAATCAAGGCCGCGCTTCGGGTGAACCTGCCCCCGCAGCTGCTCAACAACATCGGCTGCTTCTTCTACCAGGCAGAGAAGGTGGAACAGTCGCGGACCATGTTCCAAGCGGCCTTGAACGCCTGCGTCCGATCGCAAGAGAAGGAAAGCGAGCTTGACATTGACGCGCTCGTCACGACCATCAGTTACAACCTTGGCCGGAGCTACGAGGTTTCAGACATGCCGGAGGAGGCCAAGAAGGTCTACGACGGGCTCCTGGAGCGCCATTCGGACTACACGGAGGCCAACGCCAGACTGACGTACATTGCGTTGCGGCAGAGCCCCACGGACGAGGGACCCAAGAAGATGGCTAAGCTTTACGAGGCCGACTCCACCAACCTGGAAGTCCGAGCGCTGTTCGGGTGGTATCTCAGCAAATCTAAGAAACGGACGTCCAATCTGGCGGAAGACCAGGAGCAACGGCACTACAAGCATACGCTCCAGTACTTCGACAAGCACGATCGATACTCGTTGACCGGGATGGGCAACGTCCATCTCCTCACGGCACGAGACATGCGGCGCGAAACCGAACCGGAGAAGGAAAAGCGCCGCAAGATGTACGAGCGGGCGGTCGAGTTCTTCGACAAAGCTCTTCAGCTCGATCCCCGGAACGCTTACGCGGCCCAAGGCATTGCCATCGCCCTGGTTGACGACAAGAAAGATCACAGCACCGCCGTGCACATCTTCTCGAGGATCCGGGACACCTTACGGGACGCCAGCGTCTACCTGAACTTGGGCCACGTCTACGCGGAACTCCGGCAGTATACGCGCTCGATCGAGCACTACGAGGCGGCGTTGTCCAAGGACCGTGCCCGCGACGCGCAAATTTTGGCGTGCTTGGGTCGCGTGTGGCTGCTGAAGGGTAAGCAGGAGATGAACCTGTCGTCGATGAAGTCGGCCCTGGACTACGCGCAGCGCGCCCACTCCGTCGCACCGGCCCAGATCCACCTCGAGTTCAACGTGGCCTTCGTGCAGAACCAGATCGCGTCTCTGACGTACGGATTGCCCGAGACGCAGCGGACGGTGCAGGATGTGCAGGACGCGGCAGACGGCCTCCGCCAAGCGGTGGAGACGTTTGGACGCATCGCGCAGGCCAAGAACCCGCCCTACCCGGCGGGTGCCCTGGAGCAGCGCGCAAACATGGGCAAGACCATCATCAAGCAGCTGGAGCGCGCGCTCCAGAGCCAGAAAGAGTACGAGGAGAAGAACGCGGCCAAGCTGCAGCAGGCGCGAGAGGCACGCGAGGCCGAGATCCGGCGACGCGAGGAGGAGGTGCGCAAGGCACAGGAAGTGGAGCGGGAGCGCAAGCAAAAGGTGGCCGAGGAACGACTACGGATGGTCGAAGAAGCGCAGCGGCTAGCGGAGCAGCGAGCGGAGGAGGAGCGCGCCCGTGAGGAGGCGGAGCTGACCACGGAATCGGACACCGGCGCCAAGGTCAAGCGCAAGAAGAAGCCGTCGAAGCGCAAGAAGCAGCGGAACGAGGACGATTTCATCAACGACGGAGGGTCTCCCGGCCGGGACAAGAGCTCGGAGCCCGACAGCGAGGGCGAGACGGCGCCGAAAAAGCGTCGACGCCTGGAACGCCGGTCGGGCGGTAAAGTGCAGTCAAACAAATATAAGAGTAGTGAGATGGTTGTGGACTCCGACTCCGACGATGATCAGGACACTGGCGCTGCGGCAGCGGACGAGGACGAGGACGAGGTTGTTCAGCGACGACGGAACAAATCGAGTCGCCGAGTTGCGGACGACGATGATGAGGAGGCAGAAGAGGAAGCGGACCGGGGGGAGAAGAAGGACGAAGGAGCGGGAGGAGCTGCGGATGACGATGACGACGGACTATTCAGTGAGGGACCCGGCGATGAAGATACGGCGATGAAGGATGACGATGAGTAAACCTAAATCTCGCATCTGGATTCATACTACTGATCTGATCGCCTTCTATAATTCTGCCTTCTTTTGCGTGTACAATGTATTCCATTTTCTTTCTTCCTTTCGCATGGCACTTCTATTCTCGGGTTGTATTGACCATAGCTTCTTATGTACATGGGCGTTGGGGGAGAAATCGGAGGCTGACAATTACCTAGTCCTTGGGGTCTTTGTTTATGTTTCTTTTCCATTTTTGATATTATAACTTATTCAAAAACTAAGCAATTGTGAATGAATATGCAACTTGAAAAGCTGGGCAAACGGGCACGGGCAATAATGTCATCATCATCTTATAGATAACTAACTAAACGAGCTAACTGAAAGGGAAGAAGGATGAGCATCGATTTAATATAACCACGGTTCCGAACCAGATCTACTCCTCACCGCGATCCCAATGACGGAGATTGCCAGATGAGATGGAACGAGACTCCGGATTCAAGTGGAAGAGAGAAAAGACCCTTCATGATCATCGGGACCCAGTCCAGCCCAGTCATGAGCCGAGTTAAAAAAGGAAGTTGAGGCCCGTCATCCGGGTCATTCTCACTGACGGTCTGACCCAGTTCCCGGTTCCCAGTCCCGAGTGTGTGTGAGAGAGACTGAGATTCGAAAGTCTAGACAACTCAGGATCGTCAGGAGGCCGAACTATGGAGACGTTGGGGGCGCCGGTGAAACACGCTAAAGGGGGGGAAGAAAAGGGCGAAGGAGCAGGTTGAAGGTTGAGACTTGAGACGATGGTGTAACCAAAGTTGTGAAGAAGGGGGCAGAAGAAAGAGAACAGCGATGACGATCGGGAAAGCGACCCGCGGCTGAGCGCGGCTGAAATTTAGGCGGTCAGAGCAGAGAGAGTCCTACCGAGGTTCCTACCTTAGTTGACAGTAATACCCTGTAGGTACAGTAGTAGGCACAGTAGTACTTGATAGTCAATGCGAGAGTCGGTGCTATACCAGGTACCCTTGTTCTTATCCTAGGTACTACAGTAGTAACTACTTTGTATGGGTATTCTGTAAAGCCCTGTAAGCCGTACCGACACCGGACAGGCTAACCCGATCGGGCCCCAGCGGGAGGGGGAGCCCTAAATGTCTCATTTCGGTAATTCGACGCCTTTCTGCCCCAGTCCACGAGGCACCCAGGTCTGGTCTGGCCCTCGGTCTCGGTCTCGTGTTGGCTTCCCCCATCTGGATCGTCCTTTCCCATCTTGCCTTTGGTGTATCTACTATCTACATCATCTACACCCTCCACCTTCTCCCGCCGACGGAAACTTTCCTGAAGAGCAAAAATTGGATCAACCAACGGATCAGGAACATTATGCTTCCTTCTCTCCCAGGCCCCGAGTCCACCTCATTGGTCCCAATTCTCCTTGGAACGTCGCAGACGGACGGTAAACCGCAGTCCGTACCATGGTTCTCCGTCCGACCCAAAGAGCGTGCGACAGGCCCCTCTGATGCCCACTAAAATCCCAGCCCCTAATCCAACAGGATCCGCTCGCCGACCACAAACTTCAGCCATGCAGGGAAAGCCCGCCCATCGTCTCCGTAATGACATTGTCCTAATGCACGCTCCGAGGGAGTGAACGTTGGACTGGGTCCGCCTTCTCTAAGCGAATGATGATCCGGTGCCTGACACACTGCTTTGGCTTAGGCTTCTTGTTTTTTCATTTGTGCGTGTGTTTCCATTCTACCTCGGTCTCTTCCATACGACGGACAACAAGAATGAAGAACATGATTCAGTGAAAACAAAAAGAATGACTGACAGAAGACAGACAGCAATGGAGTACACGTGGAGATCGGCATTTCAGAAATGTCACCTTCGCTGGACGGAGAATCGTCCCGTACCCAAGTCCTACAGTCACAGAGCACAAAGTAACAGAATCCTTTGACATCAATCATCATCATTACTCCGTGGAGTGAGTCCGAGAGAGATGAGGATGTTCCTCGAAACTCGGCCCTACGGTGTACACGGATAGGCTGGTGTCGACGCTCGACACTCGACATTTATCGATCGATCCAATGATGGATCTCGCGGTTCTATTTCCATCCCTCCATCACGTTCTATCGTTGCTAGCTGCCTATCTTTAATCTAAGTCGCCCCATCGTCCATCGCTGATTCCTGCCCACCGGAACCCCCCGTGTGAGATCGCGTCTGGCCAAGTCGTTTGTCGTCTGTTATGATTATCCATTCCTGCTCCACGGTCAAGTAATAATTCCAGCAGGAATCGGTCTCCGTTCATCTGCAGTAGTATATACATACTATCTTCTCATTCCTCAAGAGACGCCAGAGGGTCGCTTCCTTCCATTTTTTGTCCCCCTCTGTCAGCCCCTGCCCCCTGCCCCTCTCTTTCTTCCTTTCTGCTTCTATTTTTTTCTTATTCCCTTTTTCGCCCGTCTTTTCCCGGTTTGGCATCGTCGACCAGGGGGGGGGATAGCACTCTCAGCTTCCTAATCTCAGCTCATTTCCCGTTCTCGGATCTAGCGTACCAAGATTAAAGGAGATCGATCAGCAATAGACGGGAAAGTCCGTGTGTCCCTTCACCATTGGCGAGCAGGGGTCGGTCCTCGGTCGACATCCTTCCATTCCTGAGACCTAAGACCTAGGTCCTATCGGTGTAGGTCCTAGTCCTACGGGGTAGGTGAGCCTCGATCACCGTGATCATTTCATGCAATATGCATAGTAGTACGTGGTCCCTAGGCGTTAGGTAGAACTACTGCTATGTAACTCGTTAGTGACATATCCACCGACGACCAGAGTCCCCATCCATGGGTACGTAGGAGGCTAGTAGTAGTTGGACGTCTGTGCGGACACTAGAGGGCAAAGAAGTCAAGCCCGAATCTCCTGATTTGAACGTCTCCACGACCTGAGCAGGCCGGTGATCGTCCTCGTACGACCCCGTAATGACGAATGACTATCATACGGAAGAACAGCGCGATATTGAGGAAGGAAGTAGAGATCCGGTGGAGGGCAGGAGACGGAGTTCAGTTGGGACAAATAAAGTAAAACCAAGAAGGAGCAGGAGGGGAGGGGGCGAAGAAGTCATCACGGTGAGTCGTGTTATAAGTTGGAATCCCTCCAGAGGATTCCCTACAAAGGAGAGGGAGAGGGGGGGCGGATGCAACGGTACCTCTCCTCCTTACCGAGGGGAAGGTACGCTGTACGGAGAAAGAGCACGAAGCACGAAAGTACAGGGTACGGGTTACAGAGCAGGGAACCCGCGTCGCCGTACAGGTACAGGGTACAAGGATACAAGGGCTATGGGAAATTACAAGCCCGAGTCTCGTGCCAACCACCGGGGGCCTTTTTTTTTTTTTTTTTTTTTTTTTTTTACCCATTTCCCACTCGGGCCAAATTTATTAATTTAGAAAATAATAAATATACTCCGTCCGTCAATCAATATTTAAATAAAATAAGAAAAATAAAGAAATACAAAATAGAATAAAATAACACCACAATAAAAAGATCATCCAAATATTCCCAGTCCTCTTCTTTTTCTGCTTCTTCTTCTTCTTCTTCTTTTTGGCTCTTCTTCATTTTCCAGTTCTCCTCGTTTTTACGCTTTCTTTGTCTCTTTCTTGCCCTTGCACAACACCTCCCCCAGCCTTCGCTCCCCAAACTAAATCCCAGGCTACGACGCCTCCTCCAGTCCTACCGGGAACCCGTTGAGACTATACGGAACTAAAACTAAACTAACTGTCTGATTCCCTCACTAAACCCATATTTGTTAGTGCCCCCCTCCCCTAAATCCCTCCCTCGGATTCTCTCCCTCTCCCTCTGACTCTCTATTATTATTTCCTTCTTTCCCTTCCCTTTCTCTTCTCCCCCGGATAGTTAGTTCCTTAGTTGGCTGACCACTATCAAATCCAGTTCATTCTTTTATATCCGTTTCATTCAATCCTTATTGTTAAACTCGCTCTCCTTTGCCTCCGATCTCGTGGTTTCTGGTTCTGCCTCGCACTGGGACTCCAACTCGACCCCAACTATTGCCCAAATTATAGACCACAGACTTCTGTGACTGACTGGTTTCATCTGCAACTCTAAATCCAAAACACATCGGAAACTCGCCCATTTCTAGACGTGACATGTTCACTTTTACCTCCTGATTCTTCAGATCGACCACAACTCCCCCTTCCTCTTCCTGGCCTCTACCATGGTCCTGAAATCGACCAGTCCGCCGCAATTGCATGCTTAAATCGTCCCCTCCCTCAATCCCGACTCGCATCGATTGATCCGCAGCCGTGGTATCAACATGCAGACCTCACACTTGCCCGCCTCGACCTCCCGGACTGTGTCCCAGGATCCGGACCGTCCTTCTACGAGAGGGTCCAATGACCCTCCCGAACATTCGGTCCATGTACGATCTCGCTCAACCGCACATGCTCAAAGTCCCAAACGTCTCTCCGTCTTCAGCGGTCGCTCCCGGAGTAACACTACGACCTCCACCACCTCCTCGCGTCGCTCTCCCGCCTCCTCTATGACCTCTGCCGACGCTGCATCGCTGCCTTCGCAAGAGGAGCGCACTGCTCCCGTGGCCGGCGTCCGCACCGAGCGACATGAAAGCATGACGAAGTCGCTCTTTAACCGCGGCAGTCGCATTCTGCGGCGTCAGGGCAGCAAGTTCAATATCGCCGCTACCGTAGATGAAGAGGAAGAGGTAGAGCGTGAGAAGTCTCGCTTCGGCCGCCACAAGTCCCGCCAAAGCGATGCCCGTAAGTCACCCAAATTCCTCGGTGCTAGACTCAAACTCACTCTCGTTGCAGATGACAATCTCAAGAGTCTCATTTCTGACCCGTTTGATTTTCACCATCTCACTCACACGAGTCAATCCCAATTCCAAACCTTGGACAAGGCTCGTGAAACCGACCTGGTTACCGAATTCTCTGCCATCCGGGCCTCGCAGAGACCCGTGACGGGTTTGAAGGGTATTCGTGCTGAAGACCTTCATTTCCGTGATTTCTCCTCCGAAGATCTCACCAATTGCGGAACGGCCATAGCAGAAGATCGCCCCGATCCAGTCAGTCCGCCGATTTCGCCAGGCGCGACTTCGCCCTCGTCTGCATCTGCCAGGAGTCCCCGAGACGTCAGGCCTCCGAGGGAGTCGCGCGTATTCGAGAATTTCTCGCGGCCGGTTCCCAGATATCCTCGGGCAGGATCGACCACCCCGCCGCCCAAAACCTCGCCGCGACTGGCGGCGTCTCCGGAAATCTCCGAGCCAGCTCCCCGGGCAATCGATGAGATTTTGGGTCTCACGTCTCCACCGACATACCCGGAGCATGTATATTCCAACGATGACGACGATGCTCGCCGTGGCTCTCATCTTTCCGATATGAACCTCGAGGCCATGTTGCCAACGGCCAGTGGCTATGCGATTTCCACCGGGCCCAGCAAAGATATGGCAGGAACAGCAAGGACTGCCTCGATGTCCTTTACCAACTTGTCTTCTGACCTGGACGACGTCCCCGAAGAAGAGGAGGCGACGCATTGGCATGACAGTCCCGAGTCCCACGCTGAGAGCGCGATCTCCCCTTTTAGTGCCGTCCCGAATGGGACGGGATCAGCCTCGGTGGCGCGTCCCAAATCCGACTTGTCGATCAGCGTGGCCGAGGAGCTGTCGAGGAAATTTTCCGAAGCACTTGGATCACCGACACTACCTCAGTATCGCCTGGGCTCAGTTGTGTCCCAGGAGGGCCACACAGTGGGAGAAGTTCCCCAGAGACGACCCTCCATCATAGCCGAGCCCACATACGAGACAATCTATGAATCCTGGGACGCCGACATTGACTACTGCTATGAGCATGCGGCAGAATCGAATTCGAACTTTGACTGGGCTCGCAATTCACTTGATGAACAGCGACGCGGGGTTATCGGTATACCTGTTACCACATCTGATCCCAACAGCCCGTTTGGAGATGAAGGCCATGGCGTTCTACCACCAGTACGTTTATCGTGCACGCTGCCTACCCCCATCGTGGAATCCAGCCCCTCTAGTTCTCTGCCGGGCTCGCGCCACCTCATGCCTTCCGGCCCTGTTGGATATGAGGGCGAGCTGATCGTCCCTCCAAGAGATGGCGAGCTCTTTCAACCTGTGGGTTCCGCAATCCTGCCGTCTCCCTTTGGCAAACACGTAACGCAAGATACGCTTTACGAGGAATACCTCTCTGCCGACGCGGAGTCGGACCGACATTTCTCCTTCTGCTCGCAAGGAGTGATTCAGCCTATGGAGCATCCCGTTTCCCCGCGAAGCAGTTTCTCTCCCATTAGCAAATGCAATTCACAGGAGAGCTTGATTCTATCCCGTGCGGCATCAGTTGTTCGCAAGCATCGGTCTTCTGTTTCGACAACAAGCGTACCCGAGCTTGTGCACAGTCTGGCCAACAGCAGAGATCTATCCATGGGTGACCAACTGCCCTCAGGGGAGCAATCCATGCCGTCCGCCTCGCCATCCTTCTCCGGGCTGGGACGCCCTGACTCTTCCTCTCACCATCGACAGACGAAGAGCCTCGCGCGAGAGATCGAAAACCAGTTCTTTTACCGGACCGACAATGCAAGCCGGGAGTCTGCAGAGCTGCCGGCTTCCATTAGCCCATCCATCCACGATCGGGCCAAATCCACTTCGGAGGTTGAAGCGGCCCCTCTTGTTGCTCAGGCTGCCGCGAAAGCTGAACTCCCGCTTAAGGGGCCACAGCGGAGAAAGGGCAGGACCACCTCCTACTCCCTCTTTCCGTCCAACTAAGCTGTCACATCAGCTTCTTGTTCTTCCCCTCCCTCTTTCTTCGTCTTTCTCTTCCTCTTTCTTCTCTCATTTTCTGTTTCCTCCTGTCTCTGTGAGGAGCTTCCTCTTACAAGCTCGTTGAAATCATTTTTTTCAACGTCGAACCATTCACTTATAGACCCTTTGTACGACCTGATGATTTTGATCTTGCTTATTCAGCCCCATTTTCTTTTGCTTATTCGTTACTATTCCATCTTGCGAATCGCTTATTCGCACCTTTCTCAAGGCCTTGCTATGATTTTCTTTGTTATCTGCGGTTTTCAAAACTCTCGTTAGCATCATTGTTGCATTTCTCAGCGGTTGTTTCCACAGGAACAAAAAGTGTTGGGTGTTTTATTCGGGACGAGGGATTGGGGCCAAGGCAAAAAGGGAGGTTTTCTCTTAGGTACTATATTGCTATTATTATTCATGGCTGTGGTTTGTTCAGCATGTCGGTCTTTGATACGATGGGATCTGGGTTTCTTTGTGTTTTTGGATTTGTCTGATTAGTTTAGAAATGTTTTATTATGTGATTGTACACATCAACCATAGAGAGAAAGAAAATGACCAATTTTGAGAACTTGTGGCATCCTCTGTAGTGAGAAGAAACATTATTATCCTCATCGCGACAAGAATGAAGGGTTGACTGAGCCTTACGTCATCCGACTCTTCCACCCTCACCGCCGTGTGTCATTTTGCCGTCCCTTTTAGACTCGCCGCATTCCCCGACGGTTCTGCCTGCTTCTTTCTTGTACAGTACATACATCAAATCAAATCGTTCAACCTGTTCCCCCTCGTGGGTCAGAACATCTTCAGCATGTCGACTCCTTCGCAGGCGCTGATCAAGCGTCGAAGCGAAAATAGTCTCATGCCACCTCCCCCGCCTCCTAAACGCATCAAACGACCAACGTCAGTCTTAGACGAGGATGTTTATACCAGGGCTCTTTCGGATATCATTGCGAGAGACTACTTCCCCGGCTTGATCGAGGCGCAAGCGAAGCAGGAATATCTAGAAGCCTTGGACTCGAAGGACAAGGAATGGATCACTGCTTCGAAGCAGAAACTCGCCGATCTGATGCTGACGCCGGGAAGAGCTCGCGGACGCCCTGGCAAGTCCGTGGCTAATACGCCCGTCCACCCGGGACATCCTGGTGATACGCCTATGGGCTGGGGCGGCGACACCCCGATGTCGGTATCCTCGGTCTCATCGGCGAATACTCCTCAGCTGCCCGCGCAAGACACCGCGCCGGATGTCTCCAACCTCGGCCTTCTCGATTTCCAGGCCAAGTTCACGAGTGAGGACAATGAATCGTTCAACAAGCTGCTGGACAAGCAGAATATCAAGCGTCGGGAAAAGTACGGTTGGATCTGGAGCGGGAACAAGATCCCCACTGCGCGACAAATCGCCCATCGCAAACGTGAAACCAAACGCATCGAGGCTCAGGGTGGGGTTCCGGATAAGGATAAGCAAGTGACTATCAAGACGGACCTGGATGCGAGACCGGCGAAGCCGGATACGTGGGACGCGGGTCCGGAGAACTCCCTCATGTTCATGCCGTCGTCTGTGGAAGACTCTTACGAGACCATTCAACAGAAGGCTGAGGCTTCCTCTCGAGCCGGTCCCAAGCGGGTGGTGTATCAAAACACGCGGCTGCCTGATGAGGATGCTCACGCCGCAGCGTCTGAAAGCCGTGCGCCTCCACCTTCACCCGCTATATCGGCCATCAAAGATGCTATTGCGGGACGTCCACGCCCGACCGAATCCGAGGCAGGATATACGGGGGGCGAGACACCTCGAGTGAATGGATATGCATTCGTGGATGAAGACGAGCCGACGCCTGAGGACACCACCTCGGAGCACGGCGGTTTGGATGATCTTCGATTATTAGGCAGTAGCGACGCGAACCCGAATCCTTTCCAGATCCGAGAGAACAGAAAACGAGAGGATCTTCACCATCGGATGGTCGATCGGGTGGCGCGAACGAAGAGGTCAGAGAAAGCGATGCGAGAGACCAAAACGCCGGTCACTGCAACGCCGCGGTTCACCAGCAGCCCGCGGTTGGACTTTGGATCTCGTACGCCCGGCTCGACCTCTGGCTCAGGGAAAATGCTCACCCCGGCCGCCCAGCAATTGCTTCATCGCATGGGCAGCACGCCTCGACCGACTGGCTCGAATCCGTCGAATTTACGAAATATCTGGACTCCGACACCGAAGAGACGGAAGTGAACACTACCGTTTTCCTCGCCTCTTCATTTTTCTTCACTTAATAAACAACATCTTACTGGATTATTGTACATACATATTGTTTCCCCCCGATTAACGACTTTATGCTACACAGATATCTGGCCGACGTTTTGATACCTCTTATATTATATAAACAACTACACTTAAAATTCTTGTTTCCTGTGGTCTTGGTATCCACTCGGCGTTTAAAAAATACAGATCAATGACCCTTATTTCTATATGAACATATTGACCAAGCCGGGGGCTTTTCGATCCTTTCATCTGGCGCCTACACGTAGGAAGCTGTACACCGAGCCATGGGGCAATATGAAGCAATAAGAGATGAAGTGTTTAATTTGATACCATCCGGGCATCTACGCTCTGAATTTTGCAGTAGATTCGTCTAAAAGATCGACCGTTCTTGAATAAGACGCAATTGCACGACATTTAGATATGAGTATATACGTCACTATACGTATCTGTTTTTCTGCGATATCATAAATATCCTGAAATAGCCCTGAACCTGTCAAAATAAGTAGGGACTACCTACCTACCTACCTCCCTAGTTAGCATCCAAAGCAAGCAACCAATTCAGTCATTTTCTTCCACTTCGGCAGCCTACCCCTGGCACCTGGGATTCTTACAGTAATTTATTCCACGGCTGACCGCTCAGCGAGCACTCAGTAAGCACCTAGTCGATAGTTACTCAGTCTATACTTAGTAGATAAAACCGCGTATTCTTTTTTGTCATGGCCGCCATGGCCACTAACTATCTTCCGTACCCCGACCCGAACATCGATCACGTTATTGACCAAATTTCACCTTTTCATTCCGCTTAGGTGGGCAGTTGAGCATCGTTTCCGACTGCTAGGGGCTCTAGGTAGGAGACCTGGGGAGCGTAGCGATCCTCAGAAGTACTAAAGTGCTTTATGGTAAACCTCAATCGATACAAAACGAAGGTAGGGGCGCTTCATGCTCCTCGAAAAGATCAGAATCAATATGACTCTGTTGCATCTGGAAACATTGAAAGCAAACTTTCTCCGGGCCAAAGACTCCGATGCTGTGGCCTTGTCCCTGCTGGTACAGAATACTCACTGCCGCGAGACGAGCCGCCCAGTTCCCATGCGCACGAACAATCCCAACCCCCTCGGGGGCATCTAAAAGTTCATCCCAGTTATCCACGGAGAAATAATCATTATGGGAGATGTCGCCGGTGGGATCTTGGTTAGCGGCCGGCTCATGTCCCGAACAAGGGGTTGCGATTCGCGAGAGTTCATCGAAATCGATGCAGCGAATATCGAGGTCTGCCACCCATCTACCACAGTCAAGGACTGAAATAACAGACTCCACCATCATCACATCCTGGTCAATCGTTCGCTCCTCGTCATCGGAGAGTGGCAATTTCCACTCGGTGAATGAGAGATGCAGTGATGTACTCCGAAAATTGTCCTCACGAAGAAAATCATAAGGTAAGTGTGAAACAACGTTGAACGAGTCAGTGGGCTTGCGGATCTTTGGATGCTGAGGTGCCACCAGTATACTGATTCCCGGGCGTCCAATGTTCCCGTCAATACGTCGTATGGAGTGTGGGGCGGGGCTGTCGAATGGATCCGATAGAACGATGCCGGCCACGAAGATCGAGTCACCAGAGGCTAAAGCGAGCGCAGATTCTAGATCGGCTGGATCAATGTCACTTGTGCCGTTTTCAAAACGCGCGATGCACGAGAACGTCTTTGCTAGGTCCAGTGGTTGCGGCTTGGCGGGAATGACGGCAGGCTCGCTATAGTCGAACCGGTTGTCAATAGTGTGGTTCCTGAGTTTAGCCTCCTGGTAGAAGGGGCGCGGCAGCCAGAGAGATTCATATAATGGCTTGTTGACGAGAGTCAGCGGGATTGTCGCCCCCTGTAAATTCTCATAAACATCAGCCGCCAGGCTGAAAGCAAATAGCGACTTGCAAAGATTCACAGGGAAATGAAAAGAGAACACGCAAAGTTGTAGGCCAGGAATTTGGCCACCATACTGTAGATCGCTGTTGTCTTGACTTGGATCCGTATTTCGAATTCCTTTGTTTACTATGATGGAGAGGTAATCTGCTAGGAGCACAGGCGAGATGGTAGCTTGAGAAAAGTTTTGTAACGCCTTTCTGGGGCCGGGGATGTGGGTTGCTAGGCTGTATGCCTTGAGTTGCATTTGTCGAAGATCATGGCCAGGTGGGGTCTTGGTGTACAGCCCTAGCTGCTGATTACCGAATACCAAATGGTACAGAGCTGGGCAGGTGTTCTCTGCGCTTGAGAAAGGAGCCGGAGGGTCCGACCATTCGAAGCTTTCATTGAGCCGAAACGAAAAAGCAGTGACAAGAGAGGAAAAATGCTCGCCTTTCTTAGAGCAGGTGGTTGAGATGAAGTTTGCGAGAGCGGTGGAATCAGTCGAAGATTCGGAGCCACCGCTGAACGGGACGGAAAGTCTTCTTAGCAACAAACAAATACCTCGGTGGCGAAGATGCTACTTACTTTGCCAATAGCCAACGGGCATGCACAGGGTAGCTGACATTTTTGCCATCCGCTCCACGCTTTCGAGATACCCGCAAAGACGGAATAGCTGTTGCGATTTGTACATCAGTAGCAATGATATTCCCATGAACGGATTTCTTCGTGCCAAGAGTGTAACATATGAATGTAGAATCGTCTTCGAGATTTAGCGCCTTGGCCATATAGCGAAGGTATTCAATTCCACAATCTCTATCCGTATGCTCAGAAAGACCTCTGATTGTCAGGGAATTGCCTAGACCAAAGAAAGGGGCTAGCACTGAGTTGGGGTGATCGACCAAAAAGGATTTCGCTCTTCGTTGACCATACTGAACCAGCTGAGAGTTCTTCTCTCTCTCCGGATCGTCGGTGATGAGCAGGGCTTTTGCCGCTTCGACCATATGCGCCACCCAGGAAAGTTGGTCGTTCATGCCAGGGTTCTTGCCTAATAGTGACCAGATATCCACGAACCACTGTGCGATGGACGAGTGATCTCGAATGCTGACACGCCACGAACTGAAAAGACTTCCCAGGACGACCAGCTTCAGCTCTTGGAATGTAACTCGGGTAAAGTCACGATCATTCCGGGCCAAGACAGGATCGCCGTAGAACTTCAGATGAGAGAAAGCCAACGACCAATGCAACCCTCCGGAGGGGCTTGATAAGTTTGTATCTGCCCCAACTGTTGCCTTGCCCCCTTGGGGGAATAGTTTGTCGCGAAAACAGATGTTCTTTGTTTCTTGTCCAAGGGCAATAATATCGGGAAACAGGCACCATGATGAGAAGGCGAGAAGAAACGTGCCGTCAGTGATGAGTAGAGGTGTGCCGGATAGAAGCGCCTCCACACCCTGCATGGCTTGCTTCCAAACCTGTAGGATGCTCGAATAAGTAGTCGAATTGGAAGGCAATGGAAGGTGGATATTGCGTTGAATAAGACCTAATTGGGTGATTTGAAAGCCTTTCGCTTTATCGGCACTTCGTAACCACGACCGAGCACTGTTGTCCCATTGGGCTAGGTCATATCTCGATATGCTCTGGCGGGCGCTGAAGAGGGCGGCTGGTGAGACCATGTTTGTATCGTCAAGTGTCTTTTCAATCTCGTGCTTGCGCTGCTCAACCAGCTCTACCCACAACGCAGTGGCATGCTTGGCATCCCAGGTTCGTGCCAGTAGGCATGCGAGTAGACAGACTCCAATTGATGAGAAACCAGACGTAACTGCTGCCCAGACTGCTGTTCCATCAGCACCCACGTATTTCTCAAACGGGCCGTGAAGCGTAGATCCTTGAGGACTGATTCCAGGAGTCTCAACAATCTCCGAGACTCGAGTCCCAAATGCCTTGACCAGTAGGGGAGTTCTAGGAATGATTTCCTCGAACAAGGCTCCTAGCCTACGCGCAGTCACATGGAAAGGCCCTTCTTCGGCATCCTTCTTGCGGTGGGGTGACAATAGTGAGCCCAGGCGGTGGAATTCCGGCGGTGCCTCGAATTTCAACAAACTGAAGTCGAACTTCAAGGATGCGAGCTGGAGGTTATTTTCATTTGTGGCGGATAGAAGAGAGTTTTGTATGCCACTTATACCGGACATGTTTTTCCTGTGGCTGTGGCGTGTGGGATGTGATAGTTTCTAGGAACCAACTATGTTACAACGAGAAGGGACGATATCCTGTTTATATTATTAGAGGTTTATTGCGACCTAGGCTCTAATGCAAGGCTGGAGCGGTCTGAGTACTTTTGCCAGACACGTCGCAGAATTATTACCATAAGTATAGCAGGAAGCTCTCTTGTAGACACTGTGTCAGCCTGTCACTCTCTATGGTAGCTTATCTACTTACGGAATCTTTATTTGGCTCGAGTGAGGGACGGACATGCATGTTCAAACTGAGGTCTAACGGGTGACTTGCTGTTTTGCATCAAATGACACGTCACTGGCTCAGCCTCGCGCGGGGTTACTTACTTGTAGGTACTTTTGGAGGTGCTTTATCGCCTCAGGCCGCTCAGGGCGTGCTCAGTGAGCAAAAAGCGGCGAGGGGTGAGCATTCAAATGGAAAGAGAAAGACTTCGAACTGGCGAGGAAAACAGGTACGTATGCATATATGTATGTACAAAGAACTTTTGCAGCCAATAAAGAAGGGGCCGCAGGGCCAGCCTGCTCGGACTTTTTTCTTTAGTTTCCTAGGACCCCAAAGGGAACCCACACGAGGGCCAAGATCTGCAAGGTCATCCACAGAGATCGATGTATATCTGGTGCACCACTTCGCCAGGCTTCCACCCCGGGGTAGTTACAGGAAGTAATGCTCGCGTTATCGGAGCGCATGCCGTACGAGGCATTCAGCCATTTTCCGTCGGGACAGCTGAACCCGAGCGCCGCCGGGCAGCTCTTGACGAGATTATAGCATACGTCCTGGCAGGGGAGGACCTCCTTGTATGGCCCGGGTTTGATGTCGCTGTCTATCAACGAGTTCCGGGACTGGTTGGTGACCGGGCTGCGGCGCAGGGGATCCTGATCGTCGAGCGAGGTGCCGTTGAGAAACTTTTGGCCGGCGTTGCGAGTCCGCAGGAATTTCTCCGAGCTCGAGAAGTCGGAACACCGGGGGATGGTGACGGCGCAGAGCCATTGCTTGTACGCTCTGGCGCAGTCATCGCATCCGACGGCTAAAGAGAATCGGGTTTCGTCGGGAGCATCGCATTGGATCTGGTCAAGGGAGTAGGAGAAGTTTTTGTACATGGCGGCGGCATAGTCATCGTAGATGGACCCCAGCTCTGCTGCCTTCAATGACGGGTTGGAAGGCACCGCGTACGCAATGTCGGAGCAAAACGACAGATTGAATAGAACGGCGCAATTGTCCCCTGTTCTCTTCGTTAGCCTTGATTTGCACGGTTGGAAGAGAACGGTAGCTTACCTGCTTTCGACGAGAACCGGAATGGTTTCCATACTTTCCCGCCGCCCCCGGCGTTCCCGTTCTCCGTCGAATTACCATCCATCGCCAGAATCCCAATATAGTCAGAACTTCGATTGAGTCCCGTGACATAAAGCTGCTCCTCAATTTCCTCGCTTCGCTTGGCCATGCTTGTTCGTAATCCATGGCCCCCTTTTCCAATTTGGGCAAATTGATTGAGTGCACAGTATGACCGGTGCAAGCCGGAGATGGCGGTGTTGTTCACGTTGCTGACGAACATGGTATACGGGGGTGTCAGATTGGACCAATTGCTGGCATTCTGTAGTTTGAGGCTTGACTCCATTAAGCTCTGCGTGGCAAAGAGCGCGGCATTCGCGTCTGAGTCCAGAAAGCGTGCGAACTGATCCTCATCATTAACGTTGTGGTAATAACCATCGGTCGAAGCAGCGATTTGGTAACTATACGATCCGGAGTAGTCGCTGCTATTGGGAGCGGCAACACCAATATAGACATCCCCTTGAGCCGCTGTGGCAATGCTCATATAGCCCTCCTCGGATTCGATTTTAGTCTGACGGCTGTAGTCTTGGTCGGGTCCTGGTTTCTGCAAAGAGTTGGATATAGAGACGTAAGCCTCGAGCTGAGGTAGCGATGGCTCATGGCCGGAATCAGACTTGTCGACGCTCGGTTTTGAGCAGGTAGTCAGAGAGATGAACACAGTGCGAGAGCGTTTTAGATTCTCATGAGTCTGGTCGCCCGAGGTCTCATCCATCGTCTTGTCGTTCCCGGCATCTTGTGGGAAATACCACCACTGCATTTGACCCAGTTTGATGGTGCTTTTCTTGTACTTGTTGTCTGACAGTGCAGACGACTCCTCGGGAGCTCGACGGATGATATCGAGACCCCGCGTCTCTCCAGCTTCATCCGTGACATCTTCAAGGACAAGTCCCTGGTGGGACTCTAGGGCGTACGGAAACTGCACGTCTCCAATGCTCACGTTGCCTTCATTTCCCCCTGACCAGCTAGCTGGGTTCGCCACATCAGCAAGTCCCAGGTGACAGAGAGCCAGCGCAAGAGTGCAGTAGAGGGCGGTTGCGCTGACAGTCGCATCAGAGCGGCCCAGCGGGAGGAAATGATTTAACCGCATAAATATCCAAGGTATGCTATTGAGTCTGCAGCCACGACATCAAAGTGATTGCACAGCGTGAGGATCCAGTTGTAGAGACTTAAACCCCAAACAATATGGTAGGCACAAGAAAGAATAGGAATATCAAGATGCGCCTCTCACGGCGGAGGCTAGACAAATCGCGAGGGAAAAAGGCACTGTGAATAGCGGGACAATGACAAGATTTATTCAGCGATGGCCGGTTTTCCTTTCTTGTTTGTAAGGAATATTAATGATGCTCTAATTTGTCATACGTATGCCGACGGGGGATTCATTGTTGATGAATGAATTGACTGCAAGGTGGACAGGAGAGAAGAAGGATGTATGCCTGGCGCCACACCGCACCGCCACGTCCCGCTATTTTATTTACGTTACATACATACAAGCAATACAGACATACGATACCTACCTACGGGTCCATATACCTACACTATAGTGTATGATGAGATACGGTGATATGTTTAAAGGTGTATATATTATGTATTGATATGCGCAAGTATATATATATATATATATAAGCTAGATCTCAATAAAACCGACGGACAATATGAATACATCGAATCCCGGTTGCGGGTGATGGTTAGAGGATCTTTATTATCCCTCTCCCTCGTGTTGATCTGAGAACGTCTGTCTTCGCCCTTGCTCCAGGCAAGGTCGATGCTTCATTGCGGATTGACGTGGCTATCAACGAATAAACCCCGTGCTAAACGAGTCGGTAAAAGCGGGCTGCCACGCCGCTGATAACCACCACGGCTGCAATCACCCCGAGAATGCCGAAAAACCAGCCGAGGCCGGCGGCATTCTGCCCTGGGACGTTCACGTTCATTCCGAACAGACCACAGATTAAATTCATGGGGACCAGCATCGTGGCGATAAGCGTGACCTTGCTGAGAACCTTGTTCACGTGGTTTCCAAGCACGAGGTTGGTCACGTTCAGCTGCGCCAAATAGTTGGTATGTGAGCGGCTAAGCATTTTCTCGAAATGCGCCAGGTTCGACATCATGGTCACTACGTGATCCTGAATGTCACCAAGGTAGAGACCGATGTCACCACGCGGCGTCACCGAGTACTGTTCATTGCACCGTTTGGAAAATCCTCGGATGACGTCCGCTTTACCACCCAACAGTCGCATCAAGCTCATGACTTTCTTGCGAAGACCGCCGATTCTCGGCAAGAAGGACTCGAAGTCGTCCATGCGCGCGATGAAGACTAGATCTTCAATGGCCTCGGACTCGACTTCGATCTCGCGGATCACGGGACCAAAACTATCCACAATGTCGTCACTGGAGAAGGTTAGAATCGCTAAAAGTGGTACAAGAAACGGGCAAGGGATAAACATACATCATGGCGTAGCAGATCCAGTCACTACTGAGAGACACGTAGTCACGAAGTTTGCCGATTCTCTTCCGGACGTTGGACGCATGCGGGTTGTCCGTAAAGGAGAATGACAGCACCCCGTCACGGAAGACGATCATATAAAAGTTGACGGGTTCCATGAATTCCTCGCTGGTCTTGTCCAGCTGGTAGAAAGTCCGGAAACAGACAAAGTAGTACTGTTTAAACAACTCTACCTTCTCACGAGCTTCCTGGGTCAGAATATCCTCGGTGGTCAAAGGATGAATGGAGAAGGCCCGCGAGAGAGCTCCAACTTCGGCCTCGGTCGGATTCAGGACGTCGAGCCACCAGACACCGCCATCGGGGCCCAGCTGAAAGAGATCCCGGAATGTGTCTCCGGGTAGTACGAGATCGCCGAGTTCTGCAGCATGCACGGTGCTCTGAGACTCGGACGAAAAGAATCCGAATCTGGAAGGCTCATTCTCGTTTTTGAGGTTCTCGAGCAGTTGTTTCTCGTTCATTTCTTCCCCGGACTCAAGCGCGCTCTCCTTTAGGTTGGAGTCCGTCACGTCATCAGAGGAACGTTCGACGCTGGATGAACGCTTCATGTCGTCCACATCGGGCTTCTGGGCCCCGGGCCGAAGATCGTAGAAAACGCGTGGTTTGCGGCTCTGGGAGCTCAAGCTGTGCTTGCGACTGGCGGTCGCTGGCTTCGACTTTTGATTCAATGCCACGAACTCTTCCAATTCTTCATAATCAATGACGGGAATGCGCCCCGGTTGCTCAAACGACGGAACGCATGTATCATCCGTCGACTCCAATTGAAGATCACCCGGCTGGGGTCTAATGGCATCCGCGTTGCTAAAAGTCGGCCGGCGTGGATGCGTACCGCCAGAGACCGTGCGCTGGAGAATGGCCTCCAGATCTGGCGGGGCATGGCTTTCCAAAGTATTCGCACGCTCCCGCCGACGTGGGTCTGCGAAAGCTTCGACCGAGTTAGGCGGAGACGTTGACCTGGCGGAAACCGACGACTCCCTCGATATGTTTGCCAAATCCTGGTGTGTTCGACTAAAGGTACGAGCATGACGGACGTTCCCGGCGGGATCGATCGAGAAACGCCGCCCCAACCCACTAATGTCTTTGACCGATCTGTCGTCGTCCACAACGGCCTGCTCAAAATCGCGGGAGAAGGAACCCGCTTCTCGAAGCGCATCCTGCACATGGAGCATGTCTTGACGCTGGGGGGTCTCCGAAGTTAGGCCTTGTTGGGCGGTGTTCTGGCGACTAAGCGGGGCATCTGGCGCCGCATCGAGGCGAGGGTGATCCAATTGGAATCTATGGTCGTCCAGCTCAGGGACCGGAGTGCTGAACCTAGTCAGGCACATGTACTTTTCTGACCTCGGTGATTCGGACATGTTGGCGGCGATCGACGACGGACGAAGAAGAATGCACCAAGATAACTAGTCCAAAAACACGAGCAATCTGCACCGACAACAAAGAGTCGCGCCGTGTAGTATCTGATAGATGATCGGAGTCTCCTATTCAGGGAAGACGGTCACGGATGAGCGAAACCCGGGGATTATTGCTCCTCCATCTATTAGCCAGACCCCTCGCAAGGGCCTGGCATTACCGACGCGCGTCCGTTTGCCAGCTTTAACGTCGCTGGAGAAGTCCTATTAAGGGGGTCTGGTATCGCCCCCGCAGAAGACCCTGAACTTGGGGCCCAGAAGAGGGTGGAGGAAAGAGGACTGGTTGTAGCGAATGCCCGCCAACTTGACTGAATAAGGTGAATAGGAGCGTTGTCGCTCCGAGGTTGCAGAGGGAATGCGCGTTGACAGGGAAAGCTCCTTGACACGATCCTCGCACTCCACCAGTAGCGGTGAGTTTTCGATTTCTGATAGATGGCGTTGACGCCCAACCGGTTCGAGAGGGGGGGAGAAGGAAGGACGCAGAAACGATATGGAGGCGACAAGGGGGTAGGGGTTCAAGATCAGCTGAAAGATCGAGTATGGGATCCCCCACAGAAAGATAAAAAAAAGCTAGATGTCTAACTTGTTTCTCCCCCTTTTCTTTTTCAAGTTATGATGGGCTGATGTGTTGCGAAATAAGTGGGTGAGGATTGAGTCCAAGTCGAGAAAAGATATGATAAAGAGACCAGACGCAAAGCGGTGGTACGATTTTGTGGGCACGGAGAATAAAGACTCGAATAATTCAATTCTCCAGACGGTGTAGAGATGGAGTTGATAAATAAGAAAGCAATATGAAAAGCAAAAGAAAAAGCAAAGATATGCGTAGAGAGAGAGAAAAAAAAAGTAGAGTAAAAATGGTAGTGGGTAACAAAAAGGGGGAGTGGAAAAGAAGTCGTCCACCTAAGAGGTGACTTTTAGGATGAGAAGTCTCGAAAGGCCGCAGGAAGGAGAGCGAGAAAAAAAAGGGTGGACTTGTCAATGTTGAAAGAAGCTAAGGCAAGTCGGCAACATTAGCCCGTTAACATAAATGAAACACGACAGAGCGGGAGCTTTTTTTTTTTTTTAACTTGGTTCTTTTTTAAGTTAAGAGAAGAAGGGAGGGAAAAAAAAAAAAAAAAAAAAAGAGGGGCGGACAGAGACTTCCACTTTTCCACTTTTCCACTTTCCAGTCGGAGCAACAGGAAGTTTGCGTATCGCATGCGTTTAATACGTTCTTTACTTTCATCATGAATTACATCAGCATCCATTCCGCTGTCTAGACTCTCTGTCTACTCATTCGTAGTCAAGAGTCAAGACAAATTGTAGTTCACCAAACGGAACTTCTCATTAGCCATGATGAAAAATGGCCATTCATCATGCAGATGTCAATAGGCAGGCATCCCTATATCCCTATGCCGGTGGCTGACCGCCTTACCCAAGAGGGAGTCGTCGTGGGCGTCTCATGACGTGCAGCGGCAGCACATGGGAGGGAGATCCTTTGGTATTCCAAGAGAGATCGGTCAGTGATACGGACAGGTAATATTCAGACTTCCGTATCCAATTAGTTCTGGCCTTTTGCGGCCCGAGGGGTTTTTTTTTAAACCCCCCGACGTCGGCGGGGTCTTTTTGCATTTTCCTCTCGGTGTGCCAAGAAAAGCAAAGAGTCATTCATGGTTATAGGCAAAAAATAAGTAATTGGAACCTCTCCGCCTTTCTTCGTCTCGCAACCCACCTCGTCGTGGTCATATCTCTCTTTCTTTATTCCTTCTATCCTTCCTTTGGAGAGTCCATTGATCGAATCACCCCTCCATTCTATCATGGCTGCATCCTCCTTCCGACTCAACATCCCCTGCTCTTCTGCCAATATCGGCCCGGGCTTCGATGTGATCGGCCTGGCGTTGTCCCTTCACCTGGAACTCCATGTCACAATCGACTCGTCCAAACCCTCTTCCCAACATCCCTTCAATTGTGTCATCACCTATGATGATCAAAGCAACAGCACCGAGAAAATCAGCCTGGACCCCGAAGTGAACTTGATCACGCGTGTAGCCCTATACGTACTTAGATGCCATGAACAGAGATCCTTCCCTGTGGAAACCCGTGTGCACATCGTAAATCCCATTCCTTTGGGCCGCGGTCTTGGATCGTCGGGGACCGCCGTCGTGGCCGGCGTCATGCTGGGGAACGAGGTAGGTCGCTTGGGACTGAGCAAGGACCGCCTATTGGACTACTGCTTAATGATCGGTGAGTGAGCCGCCTGATGGAGTCGGTAAAGCCGCCCGCTTCCACTCCATGCACCCAACCCTTGCGGTGTGTGTGTGTGTGGCCGTTTGACTTACTCTCCTCCATCAGAGCGCCACCCGGACAACGTTGCCGCCTCGCTGTTTGGCGGCTTCGTGGGCACCTATCTAAATGACCTCAGGCCCGAGGACGTAGCCCGCAAAGAGATCCCTCTAAGTGAGGTTCTACCGGCCCCGGCCGGGGGAGTTGACACGGGCAAACAGCCGCCTGAGCCTCCTCTCGGAATTGGCCACTACCGGAAGTTTGACTGGGCCAAGGAAATCAAGGCCATTGCCATCATCCCCGACTTTGTCGTGCCTACCGCCAATGCACGAAATGTCCTCCCCACTACGTACACCCGGGCTGACGTTGTAAGTTCTCCCGGTCTTGGGTCAATCCGAGAAGCGCGCTGATTCCCAATCTCTCAGGTTTTCAACCTTCAGCGTGCTGCCCTACTGCCGGCAGCTTTGGGCACGTCTCCGCCTGACCCAGACATGATATATTTAGCCATGCAGGATAAGGTGCATCAGCCGTATCGCCAGACCTTGATCCCGGGTTTGACCGAGATTCTCCAATCAATGAACCCAAGCACCCAACCCGGGCTACTAGGAATCTGCCTGTCGGGTGCTGGTCCAACTATCTTGGCTTTGGCCACTGATAACTTCACCGAAATCGCAGACCGCATCATCTCTCGATTTGCTTCTAACAACATAAACTGTCAATGGAAGCTTTTGGAACCCGCCCAGGCAGGTGCCACGGTTCAATATTAGGGATGTTGGACATGTTATATCTAAGGGGGAAGAAGCATTCACCGGTGGATTATGGTAGACATTTCACCCCGGATGCCGATGGATTGCTTGTTGGCAATGATTCATGTGCCCATGAACAGGAATACAGGGTGAAACCTTTACAGCCCTCTCAAGAGAGTACCTCAACTAGAGAGTTGGGACGAGGGAGCTACCATGTACCTTCAAAATGAAGATGAGAATAAGCAAAATATAGATCGATGATGAGTTCCTACATCCCTAGCAATTGGGCGATCATACTACCAAGTCAAAGGAAGAGTGATGGTGTGGGGAGTATAGTTCTTCTATACTATACAGGACTGGTTCTAGGCCTGTACCTAAGGCGGTCAGCGCGCTTTCACCACCAACGCGGGAACGCTGGGGCTCGTACCTGGGTATTCCTCACAACTTCCAAGTATCTCATCCGCCTCTAAGCATCCTCCCCCATTCAAATCTACATTATACTTAAAGACCTCGGCCATGGACGATTTTCTTGCACCAGTTCAGGATGTTTTGGAAGGACAAATCGTGAGTTGATACGGTCACCTTAACCCGGTCATCACTGGCGCTCGGCATCAGATGGTAATGTGGCAACTTGAACTGCGAGTAGGACTTCCACGGCCAACGCATCGCCGAATATCTGTCGACAGCTCTTTTGATCCTCTCCGGGGTGAGTGAATATACTCCTTATCACCCAGCTTCGGCATGTTTTTATTGAAACGTGTCTCTACCCGATCACCTTATCGTCATGGCTAACCAGTTCTCGTGCAGTTTATCGCTTTTCTAGTCGGATACGTTAACCAAGACATTCATCTTACACTCTGGGTTGGTTTGGCGGGCACGATTATCACAGGGTTGGCAGTCATTCCTCCATGGCCTATGTTCAATAAGAACCCGGAAAGCTGGCTCGTCCCTGTGGCTGGGATCGCGGCCGGTGTCACGGTAGATGGAGTGAAGGTTGCGTGAATTTCAGCTTGTTCTGTGAATCTAATACATTTCGATTTCTTCATCTACACAACCAAATGCCTGCATGTAGTCATGTAGAAAGGAGACTGAAATTAAAATCCCCTTATTAACGCCGACCAATTTCCATCCTGCCTTTCAGTCTTCCTTCCTTTCTTGCTAGTGTTCTGCCATATGGTGAAATCGTTTCGTTTGAATAAAGGTCATCATAAACCCCGAAGGCCTCTCGCGCTCGTAGCTTCCTATTTTTACCGTCCGTACTTTTGGAACTCCCAGTCCCGGTTATCCAACGGACAGACCTGGCGAGTCTTCAACCAACGAGATATGCAGTGGAAATGGAATGCGTGCTAAAGAGGGTGTCAAGAGAGGTTAGGCTTTGATTCTGGAACTCCACGTGGGATAAGTATAGACTCACGTTGCAAATTCCCCAAGCGACAGTGCATTCTTCCGTCGTAGATGAGCCCTGGTTTGCTTGACATTCGATACCTGTATTCGATGAGCCAGGCCCATTCTTCCCCATTTGATGGTGCGGGACCTACATAGATCCATGATGTGGTTACGGCAGATTGCACAGTTGTCGACGACAATATCCCACGCCCAGAGAGCTACCGCATTCCACTGTAGTCATTTGCAGATGTCTAGTCAGCCCCCATGAAGCCAAAAAAAAGTGCCAATAAAGATTGTGAGATACTTACCTTTTTGACTTCAAACCTCTTCTTGCCATCAACTGCCCCTTCCGAGGCCTTGGACGATCCCTTCGCCTTAGCCGAAGCACCCGTGGCAGCTTCTTTCATTTCCACGTCTGCCATCTCGAGTGATGGTATTTTTCCGCTTGCGATTTTTGTCTTGTTGAGAAAAGATGACGCTCTAGGTTGGAGATGAGAAGTAACTGTCTGGCGCCGCGATTAGAATCAGCCCACTACTGACGTAACCTGGAAAATTGGTAGACGGAAGGATCACAAGAGTCACATACAGCTTTTTAAAGATAAATCATTTGGAGTGTTACCTGCGAGTAGGAATTAGGGTTTGGGCCGGAAGATGGGGACCTCCGTGGTTCTGGTTTTTGTTTGGTGGGCAGCAGGCACGGTGTTGAGCGGAGTCGCGGTGCTCGAGCCAGCGTTCAAAGGTGTGGTGACTGGTGAGACTGAAGTGGCGCAAGAACAGAGGGACAATGTCACTAACCAACTTGGTTAGCGCCTAACAAGCCCAAGTCATGGCGGTTAGTCATCGACCGCTCCCCGCTCAGTTCCTCTTATCCCCCCCCAACCAGCCTTTCGACTCTCCCAATCCTCGACAGACGTCAGTCAATCAATGAATGCCCTACGATGCCCATCTGCTTTTGTACTTCCGTTTTCCCCCTCCGTTCGCCTATCTAGACTTGAGCATGCCGAACAGTTTTGACTTACAGCTTTCATTGCGATCCCTATGGTTTTCACAATAGACAACTTATCTTGGTTCAATCAGTGTGCCACTGCCATCATTCAAGAGTCAGCCCACTCGCTGCCCACGGCGTTCTAGATACCGGACTTCATCGCTATTTTCTCAGCGTTCGCGTGTTCGGTGCAGACTGCTGGGCAGTACTCGAACAGCCTTTTCAGGATTCTCCCTTATTTTCGTTTTTCTAATTTATCTTCTGTCTCTTTGTTTCCATCGGAGTTTCTCTGATCTCTTGCGATACCTTTTTAGCATCTTCTTATTTATACTCTTCAAAGGCTGCCTATTTTTTAAGCCCTCTAGTCGCAATGTCGACACAATCACCAACACCTCCTACTCCAAAGGGTCCTCGAAACAATAACAACAACCGACGCAATCAGAAAAGAAACATGACCCCTTCAATGCAGAAAGTCGCACTGGTGACGACTCCTCCGTCCTCGCCGCCGCGGATCCCGAGCCCTGGAGATGTAACTACAGATTCCTCAAACAATGTGAATATGTCGAGGAAAAAACCTGCCCGGTCTAATAAGAAACCTCGAGATGCGCCGCGAGCATCTCCAGCGCAGAAAAGTGGTCATCGACACACTTCCTCGCACCCGAACAACGCCATGACACCTCAATTGAAGGACAGTCCTCACTATGCCGGTCCCACGTTTCACGCATCCCCAGCACCTTCTGCTCTCCCCATGCCGAGTTTCTTCTCTAAGTCCGTGCCGGATTCAGATATTGCGACTTCACTGGACGCGGACAATGATAACTCTGATGCTGGTCCGGACCTGGAATTTACTCCTTCGAAACCCAAAACACGGCCGCAACCTCAGTGCGACGATCAGAAATCAACACCCCTCGATTTTCTCTTTAAGGCTGCCGTCGAAGCCCGTAATACTCAGTCACAATCCAGTCCTGAGCCTAGCTCCAGGACGAGGACCCCTCAAACAGACTCCAAAACTCTTCAACAACGCAAACCCGAGGGGGTCGCCAATGGAATCTTTTCCCTAGAATTGGAAAGCCCCAACGTCCGCACTTCGCAAATCGGGCCCTCCTTTGCTACGCCTTACAAGGATCGCATGAATGCATTACGGTCTGCTAGCTCTCCCTCTCCGCCCGTGGCAGAACTCGACGAAGACCAGCGGAGAGCCAAGACTGAAGCGTTAAAGAGCTTGTTGCTTAATCCTCGTCCTCAGCGACCTTCATATGCGTCGCACCCGGCTCATGAACACACCAACGGGTACAAGGAGCGACCGAGTCCTGGAGCTAGCGTTCCTCATTTTGCGACCCCGCTGCGGACCAGTTCTGGACCACCAGCCACCAGCCCGTACGAACAAAGACCTCGCGTGGCTAGCAACGTGCCGTATTCACCAGTTTATGAGCATAGGTACTCTGGTGGTGCCCAACCAATGCGGGCTTACAACCCGGCACCGAGAAAGGAAAATCTGACCTCGATTTCTGGGAGCACCGGGGACCTTGTGGGGCAGCCATACCGTTCTTCTCACGTTGCCTATGATCCAAAGCACCCATACGACTCGGTGCATTCCTACTCCCCTGTTCACCAACAGTCTTCTTCGTCCCGTTCCATGTCGACGAACACATCAGCTCAGACCCTCGACACCAAGAAGATGGAAGATGATCTGCGACGAGTTCTGAAGTTAGACGTGAGCCCAGGCTTTCCTCCCAATGGGATTCAGAGCTCGTATGCGTGATTCTATTTTCGGGTGACCCTTTCAGCCTCTCCCGTCTTGCCGACTCCCTCGACTTACTTGACTTATGAATCTTGTGAATTAACTTTCGGTATTTTCCCTCTTAGGGTTTATTCAAACTGTGATTGGCAATAATTATAATCGCATTTGCCGGATCTTTTGTGTTGTTTTTGATTTCTTTGATCTCCTTTCGTTCCCTTTATTATGCTTATTTTGTTTCATCCTTGAATGTCTCTCATTGAAATCACCGGATGTCTATTCAATTCATTGTCCCTTCTCTCCGTTTCACGGGTGCATCTAATCCTTTGATGGGTCGCTTCCAAACCCGGAGGTTTGCCGGTGCTTCGTTTTATTTCCGCCTTCTCTCTTGTTGGTCTTCTTTTTTGGGGGGGGGGCAGTGGGTGGCGGGAGTATTTTCGGTTTGGTTTGGTTTATGGGATTGTGGAAGCATTCGTTCATGTGCTTGGAGTCGTTCCGCCTCTCGAATAGTTTCCTTCCCGTTTTTCTTTTTCCTTTTCTTCTTCCTATTCTCTGTTCTATCATGATGTCAGCTCCCTTCTCTTTTATGTTCTTCCCTTTCTGATGTCTTGGTCGATGACCGTCTTCCTTCTCTTCGCCGTATTTCTTGATCTTCCTTTCCATTTTGTATTGTCTCCATTCTGTCATGTGAACCAACATGCGTACATGCACATCGAACACATTGTCATCTTGGCACCCCGTCTCATGTCGGACACTCACACTCGTTACAAAGCTAATCACTATTTGTCATGCACCTATTTTTCGAGGCCTGTTAGTCACCAGACAGCCTTGCACCGCAAACATGATTGTTCGGCGTATATATCTCCATTAAGTAGATTACTGGTGTCTATCGGAACTCGAATGAGGTCACATAATAATCGGGGGGTGGGGAGCGCTGACGATGCAGCTGTTTTCGGGTTGCCGGTCATCTTGATTGCATCTGCCGAAATCCACGTGGCGGCTACGAAGAAGGCATGATGTCAATGAGGGACAGTTATCGACGGATGCTGCGAGGAGGAGCCCAGGACTAGCACTGATATCAGTAGATGGTCCAGCTCCTTGCCGGATGACACCGCCTTACCGCCTGCGGAAGGACGGAAGGACCGCGGGAATGACTGCAAACGAAGTCGAGATCCAAAGCGGCTGTTTATTTGGGGAGGCGATTCTGTCGACGGTCATTCATGTTTGCATCCCACTAGAATCCGGAGTCATTACCCTCAGGAGATACTGTGTACCTTGTCGGAAGATAGGTACCTCCCTCAGAGTACCGACCTAGGGACTTATACACATAAATACATATAATACCTACCTACTACATAAAGAGATAAATACGGTACGGTACGGAACGGGCATCCCTTGTGGCTCCTTCCCTTTCCAGGGGTCAAAGTCAGAGAGAGACTCGACGAACAACAACCAACAACTCATCATTCTCCCTTCTCCATCTTGTTCTCGTCCTCGCTTTCTTTCCATTCTTGCTCTCTTGTCCGTTTTCTAGCACTGAGGTCATCGATCATTCCCATCCCTCCCTTCGCTCGCTCGCTCACTCGCTCTTTCGCTCTCTTACCCTCCCCCCTTCCTCTCCTCCCTTATCGCCGACCTGTCGTTTTTGTTTTCTTTCTTTCTTTTTTTATTTCCTCTCTCTTTCCTCTTTTTTTCTTTTTTAAATTTTATTTATTCTTTACGTTTGCTATTCTATTCGATTTTCGAAATCGTCATTCGATCACCGTTAGATACTTATTCACTCTTATTCTCTCCCACCTTCCCTAATCCTGTTACCCACTCTCGTCTACGAACCCCTTCTTTGAGACTTGGATTTAAACTCCCTTCTTCTCCGCCTCGGCCTCCTCCCTCTCTGTCTAGTCTTCCGTCACGACCACGTACTTCTAGACTATCTGCGAATAATACTGAAAGCATTATCCAATGCCCTGCCTTGTGTGAACTCTACATCAATTTGTGCTGAGGAACCGGAATCTTTGTTATCCAACAGTGTTGGCCGAGTCTATTGAGTCTCCATTATGGCGAATGCGTGAGTGATTGAAATGACCCTCCTTCCCCTCGACAAAAGCCAACGTATGAACTGGCTTACTGACCCTCCGCAGCATTGGTTCAGCATGGCGTTCCTTCTGGCATACGATGACCTCGTATGACCGGCACGCATCCCACGACTCTCCCTATCGGACCGGCAAACATGTGCCTCTGAGTCAAAGCCGCCATGAGCCTCTGACGTCCATTGCGACGAGCGCTATCGAATCGCGACCGGACCTCACTGATTCTTACGAAGATGATCAACACAAAGCATCGACGGGCTCTAATACTAATGGCTGGACTGGTTCTCCGACCGGGATGGGCTCCCCCAACCGCCCTTATTCCCCTGGAATGCGGTCTCTTTCTTCCCAGAAACGGCAATCGTCCGAACCCGGTGTAGATGGCGCTCCGGAGATTCAGATGCAAAGTTTCCACGACGGGGCTCCGCCTCCGCCCCCGGTTGCTCACTCCTGGAGGAAAATCGACCGATGGCTAGAAAGCAACTACGAGGAGCTTTTCGATAATCTATGCGAGGGATGTACACAAAATGACATCAACGAGCTAGAGCATGAGTTGGATTGCAGCCTACCGCTGGAGGTGCGAGAGTCGCTGATGGTCCATGACGGGCAGGAACGTCCTGGCTTGCCCACGGGTCTCATCTTCAGCTGCATGCTTCTGGACTGCGAAGAAATTGTTCAGGAATGGAAAAATTGGCGGACTGTCAACGAGGAATACCTGAGCTCCTCTGGTATGATGGCCTCGCCCCTTCCACCTAAAGCTCCGGCGAGCTCCTCGTCTGCCGCCCCACCCCCCAATGGCTCCAATGCATTGTGGAGGCAGGATCTTCTCGAACGCCAGGATTCTCAGCCCCCCGGGGCAGTGCAAAAGGCGTATGCCCACCCTGCCTGGATCCCTCTCGCTCGTGACTGGGGTGGCAACAACATCGCTATCGATCTCGCACCGGGACCTGCAGGCAAATGGGGCCAGGTCATCATCTTTGGTCGAGATTATGATTGCAAATACGTTGTCGCCCGGTCTTGGGCCGCTTTCCTCGCGGCCATGGCCGATGACATCTGCAGTGGTAAGGTGTCAGTTGACGAGGAGACGAACGAACTGAAGCTGCTGGAATTTAAATCTCAAAATGTCGAGCCTCCCTACATGGAAATTCTTCGATGGAGGACGGACCAAAAGTACGGCAGGAGACCTCCTCGCCGCAAGGGTCCTAACGGACTAGGCCTGAGTACCGGCGGCAAATCCGGCAAGGAATCCCCCTACGGGAGCCCGACGCCGAGTGAAGAACGCGGGAGGTCGCCTCACCGCTTCCCCAACCGCGGGTCTACTCAGAGTCCTAAGACACAGTTTGGTATATCCAGCCCTCTCGCTCGGGTCACGGAAGAGGCGCCAAGCCCTATACAGACGAATGGCGAGCCTGAGCTCCCCGAAGGGTCAACGAAACCAGATGTGAAGGAGGCCCAAAGCGAAGATCTAATGGAAGTGGCAACGCCTCAAGTACAGGACAAGGAGAACGACGGGATCCTCGGGAAGGAAGATGAGCAGAAACCATCGGAAACAGAGAAAGCGCAGAAGCGTGAGTCGAATCCAGGAGCAGCTGGCGCCGCGACCTTGGATGCCGAGGTCTTGGGTGAGATGAAAAATGTAGCCATTTAAGCTTGCCTTCAGGGTTGTCTTCTTTTCTTTGCAGCTTTTTTTCGTTCACGTCGAATCCACGCCGCCTCCTCCGGGGGAGATTTGGGCTCTGCCGCTCTCGCGAAGGGCTTCAGTGGCTCCAAATCTTCACCTATTCTTTCCCTCTTCCCAGTTTGAGATGTGTTTGGCGCTTATTTCGAGTTGATGGATTCGGGTGGAGCCTGTTTTTTGACCTGCTTGTATAAATTTTCTAGTTTATTCCCGATGTATTCTATGGCATTCTCTCGAGCTTCAGGGAAGCCTTTGTGTTCGTTTCATTTGGAATCCGTTCTATTCAAATCGCCTGTAATTTTATCTCAATGATCATGCAGTCTTAGTCCTCCTTTTGCGATTTTATTGCCCACCCCTTCCCATACATTCCTCGATGTCATGCAACTGATTGGTATGTCTCGCTCTCTTCCACCGTCAAGAGCAAATAATGCACCCTAGTTGAGGCGACGTTCACCCCATAATATTCGATCCTTTTGTTGCCACGGTTGTCTTACAAAGGTTTGTCCGCGACTCTTCCTTCGGGGCGGGGGGGTAGTACATGGTGGTGGCTTTAACACTGGCGACGTATTCACGGGGAAACGGTACGTAGTACATGCAGGGGAAGGCATCAGAGGCCAGCCAAATAGTCTTCTAGTGGAGTTGTTCACCTCTTGTTATAATATGAACTAATGCAGATTGATCCGAACAAAAGACTCGACCCGAGGCCTACGGTCATGACAGCAGGCCATCCCAGGCTCCAAATGCATAAGTCGTTGTTGTTTGTCTTGTTCCTTTCCTGCCCTCGGCCCTCTTTCCGGACCAGGGCTTCCCATGGAAGGGAGTAGAAGATGCGAGTTTCCTATATGCCAGACGTACCAGGTGCGGTTCTTCGTCGTCATCGTCGTCATCGTTTTCTTCCCTAGGTTCATACAGAAGCAGACCCCGCTAGTCATATATGTCCATTTCTGCTAGTTATAAGAGCAGATACGATTCATTGGGCTCAATCCCAATCGTCGTCGTCGTCGTCGTCGTGACCACTCCGATATCGCGCATTGCCGGTGCGGATAGTCTTCCTGGGGGCGGGTTCGTCCTCATCGCTGTCGTCTTCGGATGTTGGAGAGTCCTCATCCCCAGCCTTCATCTTTGTTTGGTTCAAGATGCCTGTGAAGAGCAGTCTCTTCTCGAGGGTCGCCGTGCTGAAGCTGTCCTTGCCATCCCGTCCCCCTGACCCAAGGCCCTCAAAGCCGATCACACGCTCAACCGCAACCCCATCCTTGAAGCCAATCACGCAGGGAAGCACCCGGATCTTGATCTTCTCTACTACAAATGGGGTGTTTCGCACGTCGACCCGAGCGAAAGGCACTTCGTGGTGACGCGTAGCCAGCGCACGAATGTGCTCGTCCATGGTATTGCAGCGGGCGAAATCCGGATGCGCAAAATGAATCACACAACGATGGGTCTGAGTCGTGAAGTCGAGCAGCGCCTGATCACTTTGCAGCGTAGGGTATAAGCCATCTTCGCGAAGCGTCGCTGGTGGGGCTGCACCCGTCGAGGAGAGTGTAGAAGAATTGTTTTGGGCCGATGCGAACTCAGAATTGAGTTGTTCAATGCGATTGGCACGATAGCCGGAGTCATCCTCGTTTTCTAGGGCCTCGAAGAGGGCATCGTCGTCAAGCTCATTGTCGACGTCTCGTGCAGAAGGCTTAGGTTCGGCGGTGCGGTCCATTGGCAATAGTGGGGGGTGTGCGGTGCGAGCAGAGGGGGAAAGTCGGGAAAATGCGCCAGGTGCGCAAGCGTAGAGACTGTGTATATATGTGGATATTAGGGTCTGTAGGAGGAAATGAGGGGACAGTCGAAGCCGAAGAAGATCGAAAAGAGTTCCAGGTTGATTCGGGAATACGAGGCATACGGTACATCCATACCGTACAGACGGTCCCTTACCGAAAGCCGTATTTCCGTACAGTACGGAGACCGCAAACAGGAACAAACAGCCTGGTCTTTTTTTTTTTTTTGGCTCCTGTTCTGGTCTCCCGCCAAGGCCGCGCCGATTTCTCTAAGGCTCTCATATTTCGATTGTTATCTTTAATTTTCCCACTCCTCCTCCTCCTCCTCCTCCTTGTTCACTGTTCACCCTCATCCTCCATCCACATTCGTTGAATGTCTCGTTCGTTTCTCCTCGGGGTCTCCACTTATCTAATTTAATTTTCTTTATTCGTTTCCTTTTATATCTCCCTTCCCCTTCCATCTCCGAGGCTCTCCCTCGCTCACCTCGTCTGGCCCTTCGACTTCGATCTTCCTCCTTTTCGCCTACAGAGGATTTCCTGCTTCCGACAAAATGGTTGAAGACAAAAAGACTGATGATTACACGATTGAGATGGACAAAATAGACCAGGGGAATAAGAATTTCGAGGCGGCCGCGCCGCCTCCCCAGCCGCGAAGCCCTCCGTCCAACCAACTCTCCAACAGTCCCGCCCTGCCCGTTCTGGCTTATTGCGGATCTTCCATTTTGATGACGGTTATGAACAAATATGTTCTCTCTGGCTTAGACTTCAACCTCAACTTTTTCCTACTTCTTGTTCAGGTAAGGCTGGCGCCCCCGTTAGGACATCGTGGTGCTCGGAGATCGAAGCTAACGGTCGCTCGCTCCAGTCTCTGGTGTGTATCCTTGCGATTCAAACGTGCAAATCTTGCGGTCTCATCACATACCGTGATTTCAGCGCCGATGAGGCACGGAAGTGTTAGTGTCTCCGCCTTGGTCCTTGCGACAGCCGCTGCGAATCGAGCTGACCGGTTGTTCTTTCACAGGGTTCCCGATCTCTTTGCTTCTGATTGGCATGATCTACACGGGCTCCAAGGCTCTCCAGTTCCTGTCGATCCCCGTGTACACCATCTTTAAGAACTTGACCATCATTCTCATTGCCTACGGTGAGGTGCTCTGGTTCGGCGGTTCGGTCACCGGTCTCACCCTGTTCTCTTTCGGATTGATGGTTGTGAGCTCTATCATCGCCGCCTGGGCCGACATTAAACATGCCGTTGAGAACAACACCGATGCGACCGCCCGGGTTTCCACCCTGAACTCCGGCTATATTTGGATGTTGATCAACTGTCTCTGCACCTCGTCTTACGTGCTGGGAATGCGCAAGAGAATCAAGTTGACCAACTTCAAGGATTTTGACAGTACGTATCGTGGCCCTTCGAGACAGGGAAGCCAGAGGAAGTTACCTTTTCTAACGATGTCACTCTCCAGCTATGTTCTACAACAACCTGCTGTCCATCCCCATCCTGATCGTGTCCACGGCCTTTTTGGAAGACTGGTCGTCTACCAACATCAACCGTAACTTCCCCGCCATTGACCGGAACTACATTGTGTTCGCCATGATCTTGTCGGGACTGTCGTCGGTGTTCATCTCGTATACCTCCGCCTGGTGTGTTCGTGTGACGTCCTCGACCACCTACTCCATGGTGGGAGCTCTCAACAAACTCCCCATTGCCGTCTCGGGTTTGATCTTTTTCGATGCTCCTGTGACCTTCCCCAGTGTGTCTGCCATTGTTGTCGGCTTCGTAAGTGGCATCGTCTACGCCGTGGCCAAGATCAAGCAGAACGCCAAGCCTAAGACCGGCGTTCTGCCCATGTCCAACCCTCCCGTCAGTGCCAGCAGCCAGAGCATGAGGGACTCCCTTCGATCCTAGGGTATCCCGCGCTGGTTGCGTGCATTCGTGGGGGGGGGATGAGGCTAGATAAGAGACCTCCTTGTTACTCCTTCGCCAACAATCATTCGCGCTGGACAGCATGCATTCGGAGTCTCTTGTAGACTCCATATTAACGACCGGCATGTGCCATATGGTTCACGTTCCATGGCCCATGTCTCATCGGCCGTTGAAGTAAATTTTACGGATTTTGATTGAACAGTAATAGCGTTGTTCTGGCCGGTGTTGGTGACTTTTGTGTACTTTACCTTTCGCACTTCGATCCACCGTTTTTATCTTTTTTCTACCCCCGACACTTGTTTGGCCCCTGTCCCTCCCTTCTCAAGCCATGGAGCTATCACCTTGCCTTTCCCGTCGTTTACGCAGCTCCTGTGGGGGGGAGGAGTGTCTGAAGGGTGATGCTGCACGCTTGAGGAAAGCTGGGAACTTTTCATTTCTGGCATCTAAACCTGTATATATTTGTTATCTATATCTTCATATTTTTAATACGGGTATAGAAGGCGTATTTTGGACGCGACGAGAATCCTCATGGACAAGTAAAATACATATGGTAACCCGGAGTTAAAAATCTCAAAAGGTAAATAGATAAAACCATACACAGAAGGAAATTAGACCGAAATAAGGCAAATTTCCAACGTCAATAGATCCTTTTTCCAGTCGAACTTCCTCGAATTCTGCGTGCGGCAAATAAATAATTGAGCGTATCCAACGTGGCCGTTCAGCCGCGACATCGTCCCTAAACTAGAGAGTCGGAGAAGTCAACTTTTTTTTCCCTCTCCTCTTCTTCTCTCAGATCCTCTACTTCTCCCTCCTCGTTCTAAACCTCCATCTTATACTCATACTCGTATCCACACCGACAGATCAAATAACTAATTGATAAATCCCAACCCAATGCCCAAATCCACCAAGAAAGCCCGGTTGCAGGGCCCCGTGGCCGGTAAAAAGGGCCGAAAAATGCACACCTTTCCCAAGCTCTCGACGGCGCAAAACCAAAACTCCGGCGCCGGCAGCGCGCAAAGTCAAAATCAATCTAAGAAGCAACCGGCCCAGCAGCGACGGCCGGTCATTCCGTTTGGGAGAAACGATCATGTTTTACTTGTTGGTGAAGGTATGTTAACATGGTGTTTTTTTTTTCCCCTCCAATCGTGTGGTTCTTCAAGGCTAGCGATTTTAATCTCTCTCTCTCTTTTTTTTGTAAAAAAAAAAAAAAAACCATACTGTTGAGTTTTCTGCCTACTGATTATCTGTAGGAGACTTCTCCTTTGCGCGCTCTTTGGTGACGCAGCATCGCTGCCGGCATGTGTTGGCTACCTGCTATGACTCTAAAGAGGTACTTTGTGAGAAATACCCCAAAACAGAAGGAACGATCAGTGAGATTCTCGGCACTTTCTCTAAGAAGAAGGCCGGCGCTGAAGCTGTGAGCAATAAGGACCAGACCGAACAAGAATGTCCTGGTCATGATGCTGCGGCCGAGGACAGGAAGACTCCCGGCAGCATGCAAAAGAGTCGAGGGCCGAATGTCCTCTTTTCAGTCGACGCCCGGAAGCTTGGGCTAGCGACCGGGGGTGGCAAGGACGTTCGCCAGGGCTTCTATCGGCGGGAGCGGAAACGCCCTGCTTGGATAGAGGCTAAGGAGGGACCGTCATCTGCTGCAACGAAAGGCGGACCGTGGGATATCATCTGCTTTAATTTCCCCCATGTCGGTGGCCTGTCTACCGATGTCAACCGACAGGTCCGCGCCAATCAGGAATTGCTGGTGGCGTTTTTCAAAGCCTGCGTCCCGTTACTGTCCTCGCCTCAGACGGTCGTTGGAGATATTGACGAGGACGAGTGGGAATATAGCGACGACGACGAAGAAGATTCGGACTTGGATGAGCAGGATTCTCCGTCGGCGGACGCTCCGGATTCAGCCAAAAGTCAAGTAAGGACGGAGCCTGGGCAAATATTAGTAACCATGTTCGAGGGCGAGCCATACACCCTCTGGAACATCAGGGACTTGGCACGCCACGCCGGTCTGAAGGTTGTTACAAGTTTCAGATTCCCATGGGGCTCCTATAAAGATTACTCCCATGCTCGGACCATAGGGGACATCGAAGGAAAGCATGGAGGAAGAGGCGGCTGGCGAGGTGAGGATAGAGATGCCAGGATGTACGTGTTTGAGGTCAAGCAGGAAGAACGTCCCGCGCCTAGGAGGAACCCTAATTCCTCGGGCAGGAACGGTAACGCGGGAACAAAGAGGTCGAGAGACGCGTCTGAGAGTGACAGTGATTAGAGCACTGTATAAGCGTAACCCTTGGATTAATTGTACAGTACGTCATGCCCGTGCATCACGCTGACGGTCCACCGTCGTCGTCGGTTACATGATATAAACCTTCTTCATCTCTCTTTCCTCGAAGACTTCCCCAGTGGTGGGGTCTTTGACCTTGCCTGCTTCAACACATCCAACCTTCTTGCTCATTTCCAGCAGTCTTTGCTGGCCATAGATCCTACCATTGGGCAGAACGATTGGGTCGCTCTCCACGTAGCTCTTGGCGTGGTGGGCGTACGGCATTTTTCGCGCGAGTTCGTTCAACTCGGTTGAGCATATAGGGCACACCGACGTCGTAGTGGACAAAGAATTGGAGCTTGAAGAAGTGTAGGCAGAGTGGCATGATGGGGTCTTCAGAGCCGAGAGCCCCGCCGATAGAGCGATGTGTAACAAGGGCCGCGAAGGCAGAGACAGGAGCTCATGATGAGTGCGCACGAACAGATCGGAGAGGTGAGTCCATCGATCGGAAGAATACAGCGACTAAAACACACGTTAGATTGGTTTGGAGAATGGTTTCTAGGTACCTACCTTGTACGGCTCAGCTTTAGTATCCTTGGGGAAAGCAAGAAGACCCGCAGCCCGATGGATTTCAGCCGACTGTGTCTCAATATAAGACGACAGATATTTTTGTGCATGCATCATCGCCTCGACAACCTTCTCTTTATTCCCAGTCCTAAGCATTTCAATGTACTGCTGCATGCGTAACTCAAACTCCAGGTTGTACTACACGCCACGGGTCAGTTCTCGAGCAGGTCCCTGGTTGAAACAGAACGATGGGATCTGTTACGCACCTGGCTTTTCTTCAAGGCGGCCTTATTTTCGCTGCACCACTGCAGAGCGTCCTTGGTCACGCCACGGCGCAGACTCTCGGCAATCCGTTGGCACTGCACGAACACGTTGAGATCGACCAGGTCTTCGATGTCTTTTTCTTGGGCTAGTTGCTGAGCACTCTCCGTGTAACCCGAACGCAGCATGTGATCCACAACGAGTCTGTCTAAACGGACCCTTGACCACTGGTCATACTTGACGTCGGCAAGGCTCGGGATCTGGTGGAGACTCTCCAGATGCTGTATGCGTTTCTTCGACTGGTCATGAATTCTCCGCTCCTCCTGGTGTAGATTCTCCATCTTTCGCTTCAGACCCTGCATGCGGGATATCATGGCGTCAAGTGCAGCAAGTGTCTGATCGGGCGTCTGGTTGTTGGACAGCGATGCATTCGCCGTTTCTTTGAGTGCGGGGAGGACATGTTCTCTTTCACGCTCAACCAGTCGCTGTACCGATTTGAAGTTTCGTCGCGCGATTTCATGCGGTAGCCGAAGAAGCGGTTGGTCCTGTACATAGGCAATTCTCTTAGCTAACGTTCATCGTTGCCCAACAAGCCGACGGGGTAGTTACCAGGAGAAGTTGATTCTCCGCATTGAGTTTGGTGGAAGTGAGCTCCGCTGCCATGACGTGCTGTCCTTGGCTAAGTCGCTGTTTAGAAGGATCGACACTTGTCGACAAGAATAGAGAAGAACAAGTCCCCAAACAGCGAGATGGAAGGATGGGTGAATGAGGGGAATATGGAAGGAGGGTGGAGTACGGAGTAGATAAAGTAGAGTAGATGGAATGAATGAATGATGTGGATGGGCGGAGTGGGGAAGGCAAGTCACGAGGTAGACCGCCTCCGCCTGTACAGGGCTCTGCAACTACGCCGGAAGTGATTCAATCAATCATATATAATGATGTAGTATGACAACAAGCGGACTTAGTTGTGTAATTCAATTCACCTTTTCAACCCAGGACTCCGAGAAAGAACAAGCACAAAACAAAACGATAAAGAAAATACGGCAAGTATATTACAGGAACACGCCCCCAGTGAAGCTCCGACAGCACCGTTTTGACTACACAAGCATGCCGGAAGAAACAACTCTCAATCAGAGCCAGTCAAGGGACTTCCTGAAGATGTTGACTGTTTAGTCACTGTCATCGCTATCGTCCTTGTCCTGCTTGGACTTTCGTCGCTCCTTCTTCTCCTTTTTCTCCTTCTTCTTGCGCTTACGCTCGGCTCGCTCCTCTGGCGTCTCACCGTCGTGGCGCTTGCGTTTCTTCTTGTCATCATCATCCTTGTCTTCGTCAACTTCCATCTTGTTCGGAGATGAGGGCGGTTCAGCAGCTTCAGCGGGTGCGGCAGTCACCTCGGCCTTGGGAGCCTCGGTGGCCGGCTGCGCAGACTCTGCATCAGGTGCGCTGTAGTCCTTGTAGTCACTCTTCCACTTGGCAGGGGTAGCCTCGTTGGTACGTCCGTATTTCTATCGAGTCCGTTAGCAAAGCTAGTCTAGGAGGATCAGGCACCGAGATATTCAGGATACTCACGTCAAGTTTTCCGGCCGACTTGAGCTTCTTCTTCTCAAGAGCAACGGGACCCAGACCCCATCTGCGGGGGTAGAGATCACGTTCCATGATGCAACGCTTGACCTTGGCCACAACACCGTGGTCACAGGTCGAGAGTTCAACCGTCGACATCTGGGAGATACCGATGGCGATAGCCTCACCCTTCGTGGTCATGAGCACAACCTCCTCGTTGACGTCGATACCAGCCTCTGCAATTTAAGTCAAAAAATTAGAACATTCTCGGGATTCCAGCACCGCAACAGATCGAAAACCTACCGAAACGCAGAAGACCGGGAATCATGAGCTTAGCACCATAGCACACGGCATTGACGGCGCTGTCCTTGACAACGATACGCTTGTAGGTCGTGAGAAGGGATTCGAGAGGACGAATGACCTTTCGCAGGTAGGATTCGTCACGCTGGTTGTCGTACAGCCACTGGGCATCCAGGACGTCGTGCAGGGTGACCAGACCGTTGTTCTCGTCCATAGCTCCACTTCGCACACGGCGGAGCTCTTGCATGTGGGCGCCGACACCCAGGAGAAGACCCAGGTGAACGCAGAGAGTTCGGATGTACGTTCCGGCTTCACAGCTGACCCAGAAGACACCAAGGTGTCTTTCGTTATCGAACTCATAAAGCTTGCTCTCGTGGATGGTCCTGATACGGAGCTGGCGCTTGACGGCAGAGATCAAAGGCGGGCGCTGGAAAAGCGCACCAGTCAATGTCTCAAGGGCCCGTCGGAACTGGGCCTCGCCGCCGGGGATCTTGTCGTGCAAGCGAATCACGCAGACGTACTCCTTTCCGGCACCTTGTTGAGATTTGACCAGACGGGTTGCGCGGTCGATACACACGATCAAACAACCGGTGACCTTGGGATCGAGAGTACCACTGTGGCCAGTCTTTTCCGCCCTTTAAAAACGATCCAAGTTCAGCATTCAATTCTCTTTCTTTGCACCCTCCTGATTATGCGTGGGAGTATTTACCTCAAAATCCTCTTCATCCAAGCCACAACTTCGTGACTGGAAGGGTTGGAGGGCTTGTCCAGGTTGATCACACCGGAGTTGATGTACGATTTCAAGTCACGCTTGAGAGGAGAGCAACCAGCGGGAATTGGGGTGAAATGAGCCGTCCTGACAAGAACTTCGAGAACAATCAGTGAATCGTGTCCTGGAAGAGTGCAACGAGTGATTGCTACAGGGCTATCAAGTTCCCCCAGACAAGAAGAACTCACGCTGTTCATAATTTTTCAGCAGAAGCGGCCAATCCGCGGTAGAAATGTTGGCCGCGCTGGCCTCTGGCTTAATGGTGTAGTCCATCTCTTCCTTAGCCACGACAACCGCCATCTTGATCTGGTATCAAATAGGTTGGCTGGAAGTGTACAGAGCAGCCAGGCAGGTGCGCGTGTTGGGGGGGAGAGCGCAAGAAAAATTGTATCTGGCTACGCTAAAGTTTTGCTCTGGCGCTAGCGAGGCGGACGGCCGCTGGGAAATTTTCCAGTGCGGAATGCGGCTTAGCGCAGAAATTTCTCCCGGTCCGTACAGTCCCGTGACCACCCCCGTACACAGGTGTACAGTACGGTATCTACGTAGGTACCTACTGTATGGAGTTGCCCGGATTTGCATGCAACACTCTCTCAAATTCCCTTGTCTCGGTCTCGCTTATACCCTACTATGTGCATGATACTTGGTACAATTTCCTTCCAGTCTCTCTTCAACCATCATCCAGTCCCCTCCACTTCCATTTCCACCTCCATATTCGACCTCCGCCCCGTCGTATAATCGCATCAACTAGAACACACCAACCTCTATCCGAGTCTTCGACCGGGTCCCCTGCTACTCCACGGGTTTTGGAAAGCGGAACTCCAGCTTGAACCAGAGGAAGGAGTGTTTTGAGCCTGGCTCGCCGGTCGGTATGCTGTCCCGTACGCTCGATACTCGCCTCGGCGCTCGCCGGCAAAGAGCCTTCTCACGAAAGCGGGTGTGGTGATGTAGTTCCGGCCACCACCAAAGGTAGGGTAAATGCGGGTGAGAAAGTCATACAGATGGGCGGCAACTACCCCCATGCTGTCGCTCAAAGCTGCAGGCCATCCGCTTCGCACGAGGGTAAACCCAAGTGTTGCCCATGGCAAGAATTCGACGGGGATTTGAATCACAAAGAAATTGGCCTTTCGGCCTCGATTGTCCTGGGCGAAGGTGTAGATGAAGGCGAGGATCAAAGCTACTGTCTATCAGTATGACGGAACGAGCAACATGCCGCGGCAAGCTCACCATGGGTAAAGATTACGCTATTCAATAGAAAACCTGCGGTGAGCTTTGGGGCCTGTTAGCATTGGCACGTCATTGCTACTTTTTTTGGATTTTTTCTTGGGGCAAAGTTCAGATCAATAATGAATGCAATTGGATGATACATAAAATATAAGAATGTAGGGCACCATAACCACCTAGGTGAATTTTTTGATCACCTAGGCTATCTCAATAGGCCATCCCACCATTTCTGTAACGCATATAGCCCTGATTAAGGATCGAGTAGGCGCTATACGAGTTACAGAGGTGATCTTCCTCGCTTCCAGGAACCGCTTCAGCTAGTACAGACTGGGCGGGCAGATATGCGAGGTTTGGGGGGGGTTTATTTTTTAAACCCTTGTTGTGCAAACAAGAACGCAAAAAGAGGGTAAGAAAAGGAAAAAAAACAACAGAGAACGACTGATCTAGTGAGGGACGATATCGAGACCAATTCCACTCATGACTTACCAAAATGATAGTAGCTACAAAGATCGTGTAAGTGAAGAAATCACCCGGCGAGCTGAAGCGCGACGAGCCTGTCTCAAGCGAGCTGCTGTAGGTAAACACTACCAGGAAGTCAGCATGGCTGCTAGCCCGAGCCCAGGCAATTCCATACTGAAGTAAAGATCAAATAGGAAGTCAAGTCGCGGCCCTGTCAGTAGGAATGAGGTGAAAAGCCTCCAGACTTCTGGGGGAAGCTTGACAAGCAGCTCTGGCAAGAACAGAACCCGCATAGCACTCAACATGCCACCGTACACCAGAGCAGACTGGATACATGTCAGTGTAGTGAGAGTCCTTCCTTCAGATTAGCTCAGAGCCACTGAAGCTGGTTCACACGCCACTGAATGGGTAGATGGTACCTCGAAACCGGAGGAGCCGACCAGAAGCGATCCATTTTGAGCAACTGATTGGTTTCCTCTCTCCAATTCTTGCCAGATTTGTAGACGAGGTACCGGTTAGAGTTGAGCACAACACACGTTAAACATTAAAACGCGTGCAGGATTGTTCCCAGTGCTTGAAGTTGCTGACTGAATGAGCAGTGAAGAGGGAGAAAGAAGAGAAGCTCCCGCGTTTGAAAGAAATTATAAACGTGTGCCTCGGGGGAGCTTTTTTCCCGATCCGTAGCTGCGCACGTGGAGTAATAGTTTTACCGAGACACCTGGTCAGCTGACCATCACGGGCCGGTCTAGCCCTTTTCAATCCTTCGATTCCCTTGCGGACGAAGGAATCATTAGAAAAACCGATTCGGGGTATTCTACAGGAGATTAGTGGCCATCCCAGATGGTTCGTATGTCGGTACTGGGTGTACTTGGATACAGGCACCTGTTGCGTCCTGGGTACATACCGTACTTGTGTGCACCTCTATCTACTGACATTTATGTATATGTATATGAGGTCACCATCCGAAATGGCAAAATATGTAATTAATCACGGTCAAACCAACCACCTTGATATCATACACTCCCAAGTGCTAATCTCCGGGTTGACGAGTCAAAGGCTCTTCACCCTGTAAAGGCCCGACTTCTCGCGAGACTACATAGCATCAAATCTAACAGATCCTCGAACGGCTAGACCTCCTTCTTTACCTTCAATCCACACATCCCAGGCGGAATTGGGATTGGCTAGTTTGGGTTTCCCACATACTGATAACGTCTCTCCGGCGTACACTGGGGTGAGGTTTTTGTATTCGATTTCTCTGATCGATCGATTGAGCCTGGCCAGATGAGGCTGGATAGCCGTAAGTAGCAGAGTCAAGGTCAAGGGACCATGCACGAGAAGCCCTCGGAAGCCCTCCGTGTCTCGCGTGTAGGCTTCGTCCAGGTGGATAGCGTGGGCGTTGAATGTGAGTGCCGAGAAGCGGAATAGCAAAGCCTTGGCGGGTGTGATGTTATAACGAAATGCAGCGTCCGATGGTGCTTTTGAAAGAAGGAGGGACAGAGAGCAAATTAGTACAAAATACCATGGGAGTCAGTTGTTGTATTATGCGCACATTTTACAATTCGTTGTTGGGTATGAAAATTCACCTGGTCGCGATCTAGTTCTTCAGGAGACTTCTCGCGCATGAATATCAAATCTCGGTTTTCGATAATGGACGACTGCCCGAAGTCTTCTTCATCCTCCCTCCAGAGGCGTTCTCGGATGCTGTCTTCTTGCTCCGACTCCTGAACCGGACCCATGCGCCTCTCTATTCTGACAATGACCTTCTCCTCCCCTGGTCGTCCTTTGCACACTATGTCGCGAATCGTTTCGATACAGACAGCTCGACTACCGTCGAGGACCAATCCACTACGGTTTGGGAATCTGACTCTCCCACCAGCCCACAGACGCCTGTTAAAGGGTCCGCCTGGGCTATGAAGAGTATCGGTGCCGTCTGTTAATAGCTGCGAGAGCGTGACCTGAGGAGGAAAATAAACCAAATGATGGCCCGCCGGTAAAGGGACGGCGGATTTCACCGAGGGGAGAACCGATTCTTCTCTCCCCAGAGGCCGAGAATGGGGAAGGATATCCCGTAACGTCAAATCAAGGAGATGCGAGGGTTGAGTATGTAGATAGTCAAATGTTAGAGGCAATCTCCGCGATGTCAATTCCCGACCCAGCTCACCGGCAAGGGTCGAGTGTGCGCGTAATACGGGTTTGGCTTTGCGCCCAAGGCCCAGGATGCGCAATGCCGGTCTCTTCATTATGACCGCATAAAACATCTACATGAAAAATAGACGGAGCCAGGCAAGGAGATGGGGAAGTGGAGGAAGGCGGAGGAGAAGCAGGAGGGGAAGGAGGAAGCGCAATCAACAAGAGTCAGAATCACAATAATTGGCGCCGGATAAATCCATAAGTCGTAGTTTGATTTGTTTGTCTGGAGATCTACAGCCACCCACCCTTTTCAGCTGAAGATGTGAGAAATTTCCACCGAACCCCTGATCACCCTTCGAGTTGCAGAATTGGCGGTTGCCCTGATCTTTTGCAGATACCTTCGGTCTCATGGCGCTCGTTACAGTCACCTTCCTGGGGCCTGCGGCTTCGTTTTCCCATCAGGTTAGGAGCGCCCACCCTCCCCCTCAACCCATAACGTCATTAATTGGAGTTCTAGGCCGCTGTTGAATCCTTTGGGACCTCGGTAGAATTACAAGCTCGCCCATCGTTCGCAGACGCTTTTGCTGCCGTGCAACAGCAGGAGGTGGACTATGCGATCGTTCCCTCCGAGAACTCTTCCAATGGGTCGGTCGTTCAAACGCTCGACCTTCTGGCCGACCCCGCCGGTTCATACCCAGATGTGCGAGTGTGTGGGGAGCATTATCTGAGCGTGCACCACTGTCTCTTGGGTCGCAATGGACAAACCGACCTCAACTCAATAAATAAACTATACACACACCCGCAAGCGTGGGGTCAATGCGATAAATTTCTTGCGAAACATTTCAAGGGCGTTGAGCGACAAGACGTCTCGTCGACCTCAAAGGCGGGCGAGATCGTCGCCGGCGAAACAACAGAACGAAGTGCCGCAATAGCTAGTCGATTTGCTGCCGAGCACCACGGACTTGACATCATAGAAGAGAATATTGAGGATAACGCCAATAATACAACGCGGTTTCTGGTTCTGAGGAATATGAATTCGGAACGCACGACCCGACTGCCCTTTGAGAAGGTCAAGATCACCCCCTCGCCTTCCACCACCAAAAGGAAAACATTGATCTCGTTCATGGTCTATCAGAACGCCCCCGGGGCGCTGGCAGACGCCTTGCTGATATTCAAGAAGCATGGCATGAATCTCACGAGTATCAACACCCGCCCAAGTCAAAGGATAGCCTGGCAATACGTCTTTCTGGTTGAATGCCAGATGGCTCCGGCTTACGATGACAAGGAGGCAGTCACCAAGGTTTTGGCGGGATTGAAGGATGTTACTGAGAATAGCAGGGACCTGGGGACGTGGAACAGTATGGGCTCATCGAGCGACCAATAAGACCACAAAAAGCATCTACTACTTGACTACTAAAGACCATGAGGACACCCTATGAGGCGATGAATGCGACACATTGTTGTCATCCTTACAAAAAAGCATGCCTATGGAGAATGAAAAAAGCGGTAGCATAAAAGCAAGGCCGACCCAACAGAGTGTGCCGAGATGAAAAATCCTTCCACCTGTTAGCTTAAGTCATCAAAGTCCGACAATCCGAAGGATTCGTTGCAGAGGTTGTTTGACGATTCACCGCCCCTTGAAAGTTCAAAGCAAATCTCGAGTTATCCGAAGTATGCATCTAGGCAACCTCAGTCACAATGTTACGGAGCATGGATGGCCCTGTGAAACGGTTGGTTGTCAGTGACGTAGAGTAAGCATAAGCATTGAATGGCTAACACACCTAGGAGCAGTTTCACAGAGCTCTTTCCAGACGACGTCAAGGTATCATCAACCAGGGGAACCATGGCCTGGCCATGGAAACCACCGTCACCTTGTATAGGGCGAGCCGTCAAAAGATCCGCTTGGGGAACTTCTGGCCGTTCATCCTCGCTCCCTGCGAGGTCGCTGAACCGTCAATCTGCAGGAGTACCCATTAGTTGTTGGCTCATCTCAGAAAAAAACACAGGGAAAAAAGGCTTTCACGCACCGTCGTAAAACTCGTCCTCGTCAGAATAGTCGGCAAGCTGTTCGAAATTGACCTTGTATCGGAGAATGGCACCGATACCACCAAAACCCTTGACGAATTGATTACCCTCACTGGATTTGTCCGAAACGAATTCCAGGGTGGCACCGAAATCCTTGTAATTTTCGGCAAGCCACTCTAGGAAAGAGGTCTGATCAACGACCTCCATTTCAGTGCCGGTTTCCTTGTCGGTAAACAACTCCCGGTTGTCTTCTTGAGCCTTAGATGAATGAACGATGACCTCGGAACCCTCGGAATTCTTGAGAACCCATCTGGTAATGTCCAGATTCTCATAGACAATAAGGGTCTCTGCAGCACCGAGCTCGAGGGCCTTAAGCGTATCGTCAATACCGTAGCAGACCTTTCCGGTGTCTTGACTGATCTCCTCGAAGTATTTGCCAATCAATTTCTTCTCCTGAACGAACTTGACGTTGCTCAATGTCTCGGAAGCAAGTTCAATAGCCTGGTTGAATCCGTTTTCTCCTCCGTAAGAAACATCGACCACCTTAATGACCTTGGATTGCAAGCGCTGATCGAACATATCCGACTGGTTCAAATCGTTCTTGAAGTCGGCAGAACCGGCCAAAATCAAGCCGGCAACGTTGATCTTGTCGTTGGTGATGTAGTTCTGAACGGCCAACTCAGCGATTTTGCGGACATAATTGTGACGTTTCTCTTCACGAAGACGGGCAAAACGGAGAGCAGACTGTCCACCACGACCGTGCTTCTTCGGCAGGTCGACGCTCAGCTTCTGGAGCACTTCTCTAGTATTTCCACTAAGCGTGCCAAAGAGAGCACCGTTTCCGTCCATGATAATGAAACCGAATTTCTGATCCGACTCAAGCAGCTCACTCAGTGCTTCCGTGTGGAACTTGTTGTCACAGAGGTAAAGCGACGTGTTGATCGGTTTGAAGGGCTCGAAATCAATGTTAATTTTGCGCTCTTTACCCTCGGATGTGATGATTTCACCACAGTAGACGACAAGGCCGTTGGGCGGGACCTTGTTGTATAGCTTGAGACGCTGTTGCGTGGAGGTGATGGCGGAAAGAACTGAAAGTCGGTTGACACGGGACTTGATGTTGGAAGCAGTGCCCTATTATTTCCATAAGCATACAGTCGCGACAAGACAACTCTCGGCCAAGCATCTCGCCGAAAGGGGAAAAACCTACAAACTCTTCTGCCAGCATTTTGGCTGCCCTGGATACCTGATCCTTGGGGGCTACGGGGCCGAGAGATTAGCCGCTATACGCAATGATATGACGAGCATTATGGGACGGGGGAAAGACACACGAATGATCAAAGAGATCATGGAGGTTCCATTTCCGCGAGCCGCCTCGAGGCGCTTAATGAGCTTGTTAACCTTCCATATCTCAATGTTCTTTTCCGCTTCGTTCGCCTGGGCCGCGCTCATCTTGGGCGAGGTGACGATGTCAAAACGACCAGGAGAGGGGTGGAAAGGAATAAAGAAGTCCGCCGGTGCTGGAAAGGGTCTTGTTAGCGATGGAAGCAGCAGGAAGGATGCAGGAAAGTCTCCGTAAAAGAGAGGATACTCAACACGTGGCTGAGTGTATTCCACTTACCTTGAGGCTGGTCGATTTGCCGTCCAAGTAGTGCAGCGCGGGGGGAATTGTTCAGTAAATTTCATCAGGCACCGTGGGGTGTGACCCGAAGTCGCCTGTTGGGGATGACATAAGCGCCTTGGTTTTGCCTGGTGGTTTGTACCTTGGTGTCGTATTGTATATGTACTATACCTATGTATGTGTACGGTACCTTACTGTACCTGCATTGTACGGGTACGAAGTATCTTAGTAGGTAGGTACTGTTATATACGTATTTACTGTATCATACTTCATACTGCATACATACAGACACATAGACAGTACAGTACATCTCCGCCTTCCAACTTACGTGTTGCTGCTTAATTATGGCAAAGAAATCATGGCGCTTTGTAGACTGAGACCCATCGCCGACTATTTTCATGCAACAGTGCAACTCATCTGCCGAGGTGATCGTCGACATGGGCGGAGCACAAGCAATCATCTGTCAATCTGTTTATCGGTCTATCTGATCTCCTCCGTACCTGCCATCGCTATCAAGTGTCCACCTTCCTCTAGTACTAGATAGCTAGCTATATTGATCAATTCTTGACCTTATCTTGAACTAACCCCACTTCGTTAGCAAGAGCACTAGCCATCCATTCATCCTTAATCCTTGGTTCTCAATCCTGAATTCTTGAGGGGATCTGCATCCTTTGCTATTTGCAATTCTTTTCCGTCATCATCGCCACTTAATTTACTACCTTGGTGCCCTTATCGCGCCTAGAGGAATACTCGTTATTGGAAAGAGTGATGCTAATGAAGCTATAAATGAATGCGATATCCCCTTGAAGTACTGCCAGGGTTTCGCCACTCGCCTCGTTGTTCTGTTTACTAGCTTAGCCAGCGCACCTCCCACCACCAGAAAATGTCATTGCCTCCGACGTTAGTCGATGGGGATTCTGAAGAGCCCGACCAGTGTGAAGCTATGACCCAAGGCGTGCAGATCCCAACTTCTCGTTCACCTTTGGAATCAACTTTTGATTCCTACGGCAGCTCGTCGGGCTTTGCTGGCTATACCACTGATGGTGGTGATTTCCAGAGACCAAGGTAACCCATACATGCGTCTACTGGATGAAATATAGCATATACTCACAAATATTGCCAGGTCAGAATCGTTCTCTATGCGTTTCAGACAAGCTGGCGGCGTTAACAGCATCGATAACTTTGCCCGGTCATGGCAGCGAGCCGCAGGTTTCCCGGAAGTACTTCCCCGTCACTCCTCATTTCTTACAGCCGATTCGGATGAAGAATGGCTCGCTGCAGCAAATGATGTGACCGGCGCACAAGGCTCTCGTCTTTTTCGTCCAGAGATTGATGCTACACGACCCCTCCTGACTGCCGAAAGAGAGACCAGTATAAATGACAACGAGAACCAGTCAAGAAAAAGTGTCCTCGGAACATCATTCGACAGAAGTTTTGGGACCTCGTACGGCACGATGTCCTCTCGCGTCAGTGAAACAACACGAAGAAATATGACTCAACTTCACCGGGAGCAGCAAGCACATATAGACGTACCTTTGGACGGCAGCATAGAGCCTCTATCTATCAAAAGTATCCAGCACGAGGATGGTACTAGATCGAACGTCATTGTTGGTCAATCGACCGTACCTCAGACAATTTTCAACTCTGTCAACGTCCTGATTGGCGTCGGTCTTCTAAGCCTGCCGCTTGCAATGAAACAGGCTGGCTGGCTTTTTGGTCTACTGTTTCTTTTGTTTGCTGCCGTGACCACCTCATACACGGCGAAAATTCTTGCCAAATGCCTCGATATTGACCGCAGCCTAGTCACGTATGCTGACCTGGCTTATATCAGTTTTGGGCACTATGCACGCCTAATAACAAGTCTTCTGTTTTGCTTGGAGCTTATAGGAGCCTGTGTTGCCCTGGTAGTGCTTTGCGCAGACAGCCTTCATGCACTCATTCCTGCGATAAGCATTTTTCAGTGGAAGTTTGTATGCGGGCTACTACTTGTTCCACTGAATTTTGTGCCGCTGCGGCTTCTAAGTGTGACTAGTATTCTAGGGATACTTTCTTGCACGTCAAGTATGACATTCTTCCTTCATTCCTCCGAAGTTGATTGAAACTAATAGAGACCGCTCCCTTCTAGTCGTAATTATAATATGTATCGATGGATTTATCACGCCCCATACTCCGGGATCACTTCGTGAACCAGCTGAGACCTCGTTGTTTCCAAAAAATTGGGGGACTCTTCCCCTTAGTTTTGGACTGATTATGTGTACGTTTGCAGAATAACCCTCCGACACTTATAGCTGATCTCTATCTAGCGCCCTGGGGAGGCCATGGAGTATTCCCAAACATATACAGGGATATGAGACACCCGCAGAAGTATGGGAAGAGCCTTTGGATCACGTACCTTTTCACGGTAAGTCTTAATCACCTAAGCGGAAAGAAAGAAACCAACAAAGAAGAGAGAGAGAAAAGGAACTAATATCATATATTTCTTAGTATTTCCTCGATTGTGCCATGGCCATTATCGGCTGGGCCATGTTTGGTGATGCAGTTCGAGACGAAATCACAGCCAATGTGTTGCTTTCCACAGACTATCCACAAGTATTGTCGATTTGCATCATCATTTCTGTCGCAGTAATACCAATAACCAAGGTTCCTTTGAAGTAAGCCTTATCTAAAAAATCCCGGTTTAACGTCACTAATAATATCAGTTGCCGCCCCCTGGTGGCCACTGTGGAAGTACTCTGTGGTTTGGAGCCACATTCTCCCGCAATCTCAAACCGCCCCGAGGGAGTTCGAGCCATGGTTCTGCAGTCATTAAAGGCCATGATACGTGTGGTTGTGCTGGCTGTTGTCGTTTTGATGGCCATTCTCTTCCCATCTTTCGATAGAATCATGGCATTGATGGGCTCCGCTTTGTGCTTTACGATATGCGTGATCTTGCCTCTCGCTTTCTATTTAAAGATCTTTGGGCGTGATATCAGTCTAAGGGAGCGGATTTTAGACTGGTGTCTCTTGATTTTCTCGTCAATGTTAGCGGTTATAGGAACGGCTTGGGCATTCCTACCGCAGGAGATGATCTCCACGTGATAAGGGTTCCCGTGGAGTTTGTCATTTGACGATAATGGCAAAGTTGTTCCTTGCTTTGCCCGGATTCAAGATTTCCTTTTTCCAAGAACGAGGTTGGCATTCATGGTTGTATTCCCAAAGCTGATATATTAGCTTCGAAGTTTCCTTGTTCTCGGACAAAGAAAATCCAATGCTAGTCATTATATCGTGGAGTCTGCCATGAGTAAGATAGCGCGAGTTGTTGACGCATGGTGCCGGTAGAACTAGGAACAGTCGGGGCGTGACAGGCGGAGTAGAGTCAGATGGCGGCGACGATGTCAGAAAAGCCACACATCGCTTCAACATTTCACCTCGGCCAATGGCATCTGGCACGTAGTTGAGTACCAACGAAAGACTGATGATGTGAAATCGATCAGCGTCATCACGAGGTAGTGGTCGCTCCATAAAGTCCTGTTTCAAGATCCCCGGCCCTTGAGAGTTCAGATCAATCCTGGTAACCTCCAGAGATTGATTCGTAGAGCACGCATTTTTGGTGCTGAGCGCGCCGACTTCGAGCACGCGGAGCTTTGCCTGTGCATCTTTCCCACGAGACAAATGCGGGCCCAGCCAGTTGACCAGGACCTTACTCGAATCGCCACCACGTTCTCGGGACTGCCCGAGTTTGCTGGCGAGCTGATAACTCTCCAGCCCGCCGTTCTCGCGGATCTCCCGATCTAGTTGATTGACCAGAAGCTCATCCCCAGCCTGTTGCGCTTGAGTCTTTCGCTTGAGCAGTCGATGATGAGACCGGATCAGATTCCGAGTTGCCTTAGATGACAGCGCTGCACGCTCCCCTCTGATCGCGGATGGGCGTGTGCGAGATAATAAGAGAGGTTTTTTGGCGCGATGCTTCTTGGAGACCATGACTGTGAAGAGTGAATGATGAGTCAGGTGGAGATGAATGTAATGAAAAGGAAGAATGAGAGTGGCTCGGTGGAGAGGAGAGGGTAAAGCAGATAAAGATGGACTACTGTCTAGGTAGATCACTAACTACTGTTAGAATTGCCCGAGTCTTTTACGGAGTCAATCTTTCATACCTTTAGTGGAACGGAAGTTCAGTAGAACGCGGAAGGACGCCGTGCCGGATCTTAGTAATCTGCATGGCAGAAAGAAAAGAAAAAAGAGAAGAAAAGGGAGAAAACCCTAGTCCCGATTAGGAGCGCCAAGAGATCCAGGATGTGCAGGCCGGAGAAGCAGGTCAGGTGACCCACACAGAGGCAACCCAACCCGTAGGGTTTTCGCTAAGCGAACTCACTGCAAAACACTTGACTCTCGACACTGCGACAATTATCACGACAGCGCCGGACGACAGCCATGGCCCCTAAGGTGGAAAACAAGCAAGGTAGGTACACAATGAGCGCATTCGTTTTGTTTTGTTGCCCGTCAATTTTGCACAACCATCGAATTTCGAGTCGCAAGTGTGTGAAGGCAGCGAGAAGGGCTTTTTTTTCCTATCACCCGCATCCTCACACATGACCGAGTCGCACACATTACAGCAAGAAAAAGCGTCATTCGAGCCAAATGTGTCATGGTTTTTTACCCAGCAGAAAAAAAGACAAGAAGAATGAATTGAAAAGGGACAGGTGCAGAAGTTGTGGAGGCGGCACATGAAGAGGAGGGAAATAATTCGAATTGCTTTTTGCTCGGAAAACATCACTTGAGTTGCTTTCAGTTTGCGGATGCGCTGACTTTATCTCTTCCTTATAGGCAAGACCAACCCCAGCAACCGGGCTGGTGCTGCCGCCAAGGCAGTCCTGAAGGGTGCAGGCGTACGTTGACACCGAAGCCGACATTCATACTTTCCATGTTCCATACTAATTCGGAGCTCGACAACAGGCGCACAAGGCCCGCAAGGTCCGCACCTCGACGACTTTCCACCGCCCCAAGACCCTTGAGCTCTCCCGGTCGCCCAAGTACCCCCGCAAGTCGATCCCTCATGGACCCCGCCTCGACTCCCACAAGGTCATCCTGTACCCCCTCAACACCGAGAGCGCCATGAAGAAGATCGAGGAGAACAACACCCTCGTCTTCATCGTCGACGTTAAGGCCAACAAGAGGCAGATCAAGATTGCCCTCAAGAAGCTGTACGATGTCGAAACCGTCAAGGTCAACACTCTTGTCAGGTATGGCTGTTCCAGGAGATTAAACATGTGTTTTCCGAGAAAATCTCAGCCTTCTAACTTATCCGTAGGCCCGATGGTTCGAAGAAGGCTTTCGCCCGGCTAACCCCTGATGTGGATGCCCTGGACATTGCTGCCACCAAGCTTGCTATTGTCTAGATGATTTGGTTTCTTATGGGTCTGGGTGAACGGTTCTGTTTTTACGCGGTGGTTCATAAACATCGATCATGCAGTTAACTGCCAACGCTACAATGATGGGCTAAATGATCGTAAAAAAGATTTACTTGAATGCACGATTCTACCGGTAATGAGATGTTCATTAGGCCTCAATAGATTTGTAGTGTTTGCCATTGGAGCCATTTGATCCTAGGTCGGTTCTCATGAGCATGTATGTCATTTGCAGCACGGGTGGCTGCTGGTTCGAGCAACTGAGCAGATCCGTATGGTCCATGGACTACTTGGTGCAGGCGTAGGTCGGCGATTTGCAAGTAATATAATGTTACATTCTCTATTATCACCATCGGGAAAAGAATAACATCCCAGATTGAAAGTACATAACGTACTGCGTGATGTTCCCTCTTCCGAATCCACCCTGTTCAAGTCCAGGAAAGAGGTCAACCAAACGCAAAGTACCCATCAAACAATAGTTCGCTGACCAGCACGAAGAAGCTTATTGTCCACGCAAAGTCTCGAGGTGTTTCAACACGGCCAAGTTGGTGTCCATCCATCGCTCCACGCAGTTGTGAGCGCACGATTCTTCAGATTGGTCTAGGCGGCCGGAGGAGATCTTTCCAGTAATGCACTTCTTCCAGCAGATGTCGGCGAGGTGGTGAACGGCTGGCAGATGGTCAGTCATCAATCGACAATGTTGAGACTTGCAAACAAGGACGGTGATTTACTTTGTTGGATGTTGGACTTCTGAGCTTCGTTCGTCAAGAACTGGTTCAACTCCTTCTTGTCGCCATCGCTGAGCTTGGAGACGTCGAGCTGGGCTTGATCCATTTTTGGTTTTCGGGGGAGGTTTTCAGCCGGATTAAAAGCGGAAAGTGATAATGAAAGGCGTGTCTTTCGGGTTGGAGGAAATCAATTCAACAGCAGGCGTTTTCTAGCGGTTCTTCTGCTGCTCCATTTGGAAGATCAAGGCTTGTCCGAGCTTTAGGCGGTAAGAGGGGGCAGAAAAAGAACAGCAGGGTCCTCGCCACCAGGGCATTCTTGCTGGATTTCTGTCCATTTCCCCCCGCCAACACGCCGCAGACCTCGAGACTCGGGGATTTCTGTCTGTTACCTGAACGCAGCTTCTGTCTAAATCGCAACAATGCCGCCGATACGTACATCCCGCAACCGCAAGCCGCCACCGGCCGGCTTCGATGACATCGAGGACACACTGCTCGAGTTTAGCAATAAGATGAAGGACGCCGAGAACGCGTCGCATGACGGCAAGAAGAAGCATGAGATGCTATGGCCCATTTTCCAAATAAGCCATCAGCGTAAGCAAATAATCCCCCTCCCTTTGTTGGTTTGTCAAGTATTGTGGCTAATTGCGGTCCCGGCAGGCTCGCGATACATCTACGACCTGTATTATGAAAAAGAGGCGATATCGAAGCAGCTGTATGACTGGCTCCTCAAGAATAACTATGCAGACGCCAATTTGATTGCCAAATGGAAGAAACAAGGATATGAGAAGGTGTGTGCCTCCCATCCCATAGACGGCTCTGGCCCAGCTTTCTTTACGTTGCAACATCCAACTTCTTGTCTCCGCTTACCATCTCTATGTAGCTTTGCTGCCTGCGCTGTATTCAGACGAAGGAAACCAACTTCAACTCCACGTGCATCTGCCGCGTCCCGAAAGCTCAACTCAAGGAGGATCAAATGATTCAATGTGTCAGTTGCGGATGCCGAGGCTGCGGCAGTAGTGATTAATTCCCGTCTGCCACATCTTTCCCAGCAGCCTTTGGGAGTCCAAAAGAAGGGCCGGGTAGGCGGGGCTGCAAGATTTAATACCCTTGCTTATAGCACGAACTAGGAAGGCATCAAGCGGTGCCGAAAGTGCCTGTGTGAGACGGATGATCGTCATTTCCTTGTCACCACCATTTCTCCTTTCTCTTCCTCTTCCCTGTCCTTTCCCCCTTTTGTACCCTTCTGTTTTGTTTCTTCTCTCTTCAAGTCTCGGTTCTTTATGAGCAATGTGATACCCTCCAAAAAAGAAATGTATTAAGTTTTCTACGATAATCTACTCCCATGCCAAAGTTCATGTCGTAACATCAGTAACAGCTGAGGAACTCGAGGTTCTGTATTAAAATAAAGCCTATTAAACAAAACATAACTGAATCAAGGTGTCATAAGCATGAGGAGCTCCCAAGTACAAGATGAAAATCGGCAAAGACAGAGAACAGAAAAAGTAAAATAAAAAGAAACCCTGATTGAAGCTCAAAACATGCGCCCTTACCTGCGACCTCTCTTTGTCTGGCTCGCTCATGTACATCTTAGCAAATGTCATCATAAAAGTCGTTAACAAGTCATTTCAGGCCAGTGAAAGTCAGGCGCAATTCCAACTCCAACCATGTACTCAGTTCCAAACTCCAGGAAGATCAGCAATAAAAAAAAAAAAACGAAATTAAAACACCATGGCCCTTTTAAGATAAACTCCAGCTCTCAACCTAGAGAACCCCATCACAAAACGTTACTCGTTAGCCAAAGTCAGAATCAATCCGATAGGAAAGACATCTTAGAAGGAAATAGCTCGTCCAATGACAACTCAGCTTGCTCTGCATTTAGCCCCCCAGGGCCTTTTAGAACAAAGAAGTGTTGCTGCGATGATTCAGATGAGGCCTCGGCTTGGATCTGGACAATTCATCCCTGCTTGCACCACCGATTTTTTGGAACCCTTGCAGGAGGTCGACCCCATCCACGTCTCCAGGGCTTTCATCAAAGAGATGGAATGAAAAAAAGTCGTCGTTGGCTGTGTCGACAAAGCGGCCAGAATCAGGCACTTTGGACGGAGAATCAGGGAAAAGCAGGCCTTTCGACTTGCTTGCTGGCACAGACGGCGCGCCGGTCCGGCTGTTTACATTCACGGCAGTGATGTCTGTGAGCACATTGTTGCCAGACCCGCTGGCATCATTTCGAACCCTTTTGATAGAGCGCTTTTCAGGCGATCCGTACGCCGAGGCCGACAAATTGTCCGCGGTGTGGTCTGCAAACACATCAAAGGAGGCGTGCAGGTTATCATTCGGTGTAAATGTTTCGTCCTGGATGTTGAAAGCCGGACTCCACGGAAGATCCTCGTCGGTTAGACCGAGATGCTTGATTGGAGAATTGACCATCTGTTGAATCTTTTTGCGGTGGTTGCGAAGATTTGTGTTGGGTGACACGGATGGCGGGGGTTTTGCGGGTTTTTTGAATTTAATAACAGGAGTGATAGGAGGTGGAAGCATGCTGACATATTCCCCACGAAGGGGTGAAGAACCGACTATCAGCCCAGCATCCTTCAAGGCATTGGACCGGCTTGGGCTAGCATCATGGGAAGAGCTTCGGATTCGCGCAATCTCTTCCTCGGCCCGACCGCGCTTGATGCGAGGTGGCTCGATATCCAGGTCCGAAGTCAGGATATGCCCTGCCTTGTTTGGGCGCATGGCCGAGGATTCTAGAGATGAGAAATACCCGCTATCATTCATGGCAATCGATTTGCGTTTTCTGGTGCGAGAGATGACACCGGAAGCGGCTACTTGCGACGGCGTAGGGGGGGTTCCTTGACGGGTGAATCGAGGTGGTACAATGGGAGGAGAAGAGTGGATAGGCTGAGGTGGAGAGGAGCGGGGTGGAAGAGCGTGAGGTGCAGGAGCTGAGACACATTCATCGACAGTGTCTTCCTGAAGCGCAGGATCTGAGGCAGGTAGTGTTGCGTCAGAGGACAAATCAACATTCTTCGAGGGCTTGGACCCAGTCGGAGGAAAAGACGCGTTGGACGGCGTTGGAATAGCCCAAGCGGTGGAGGAAGCATTTTGCGTCGGGAGAGCCGCCGGTAGGGGAAGACTTGACATAGTCGCACGACGGAGAGGCTTGTCCTTGAGGAACTGTGCCTCCATTCCAGGTTCAATTGCCCAATAATTTCCTTTTCCCGGATCGTCTTTAGGTCTCTCTTGCTTGATGAACGCCTTGTTGAGACTGAGATTATGCCGAATGCTATTTTGCCAGCCAGGGTCGCTATTCTTATAGTACGAGAATGTATCAGAGATCCACTTGTATATCTGCGCCAAAGTCAAGCGTCGGTTTTGTGCACGCAGGATTGACATTCCAATCAATGTTGCATAGCTGTACGGAGGCTTTGTGCCATCATCCTCGATTGGCGGCATTTCATGAGGTTCAGGCAGCCGTATGGAGACAATATCTTCGCGCTTGTGCTTCTTGATCGATCGCTCTTTCAATGGTGCCGCCTCTAAAAGCGCCCTTTTCAGAGGTGGTTTGGAAGTCAAGGTTGGCTCAGGGAAGTCCGCAAAATTATCACTGGTAGGTTCATCGGCCAGTTGATGTCCTTGCAGGGACTCCTTGTCAGGATTAATGCTGGAAAATGTCGTGAACAAGGCGGAGTGTGGCATCGGGGCAGTGGCGGTAGATTGTGCGTACGGATGCAAGGGAGGCTTTTTGGCCGGGGAATCCGTGGGAAAAGAGGGGGGAGCAGGCGCAGAAATGGAGACGAATTCCAATTTCCCTCGTCCAGAGACCGAAGCGCTCGATCTACGAGATGCCTTGGTTGGCGATGGTCTGTGCGTACCGGCAGTGGGCGGATTGAGAACGTAATCACAGTTCGGGTCAGTATTTTCAGCAGTGCTTTCAGCAGGCGATTGTTCTAAACAAGCGCGTGTGTTGACTGCAGTTTGGTTGGATAGAAAAGGCGCCTCCGAGTTTGTCTGCGCAGCTGACCCAGAGCGCGCCGAGAGCATGGCTTCTCAGCTGGACTCAGACTCTGGTTGGCGATCAAAAGAATCCGTGCGCGTAGCCAGGTTTGTGGACATCAAGCGACAATAAGGGTCGAATTGCTAGTAGACACCACAGGGGAAGGGTTTAAAAACAGGAGGCCAGGAGGCTCTACCAGCAGTTGACGTGTTGCTTGCAAGTCAAAGGTGGCGGGGAACAGTTTTTAGGCGATGGTCGGAGGAAGGGGGGGGGGAAATGCAAACCCAGATGGGATGTCGCGCCCAAGGTGATGATCGAGTTGGGCGACAAAGCGCTCAGAGGCATGGAGGGGGCAGCCCCGAAGAGATTCCAGATATCGTTGAGCAAGAGCAGACAAGCAAATGTGTGTCCAGCGGATAGCCTGAGAACGTAATTTGAATGATCTTCAGTGCGCCTGGTTTTCTGGAGAAAGCTAGGGAATCGACGCGTATAGGGAGCAAAGGACGGCCGACGATGAGATTGGATTGGGCGGTTGGGGGCAAGATGGCGATGTTTATGGGGAACGAGAGGAAAAGAGGAGCTAGGCGAGCAGATGGCTTGACTCTAAATCCAACTCTGCCATCAAGGTGGGGATGGGTGAAATACTTCGTTAATAAGTAGGTATGACTAGTGGAACTCCGGGAAGTGAGGAATGGAGGAAAGCATCGAAGAGGTGGTGTTGATTGCACTGGGGGGGGGGCCTCCATCTCGCGACTCGCCGTACCGTGTATGGTATGGTTTCGACGCGGTCGCGTCACGCGTTGCAGCGCTGCAGGTGCCGCCAGCCCGCCACCGCCGGGGTTTATTACCGGTATTGCGGGTTGGGCTGTAATAATATGACGTAATCTCGGGGAACGCCTTGCTCTTTCTTTTTTATTTTAAAATTCGACCGGGCTGGAGCCGGTCTCTCCCTAGTCCTTGCTCCATTCAGTCCCGCGGTTTCGGCAGATCATAGACCCCAGTGATCTCCCTGATGGTATCTTTTCTTGCCTTCATTGACTCTTGGCTCGGATCAATTAGGTTATGTACATCACGTACTTCGTACTGTACCTGTACCTAGAGTAGTCACCTACTACTTACCTCTGCAGTACAGGTCGTCTGCACGGGATAGTATCCAAGGCCCATGTAATGCACCGTACCTACGCAAGTGGCCCTTGGAGTCCCACTTGCCTGTACATTGCGCGTGGTGCTAGATACGAAGGGATGAAGGGTCGACGCACGTATCGTCGCCCAACTGGTCATGTCTCAAGAACTAGGTCCACTATCCCATCTCCCTTTAAACCTACACACATCTGTTCCAGCCCAATCGGTCTTACGCCGAGAGGATTTCGCACCGGAAACCTACGGATTATGGCTAATGGCGTCCGAAAATATTCTCAAGTTCTATTTACTTCTTGCCAAATCGAAAACCCTCTATTTTGAAAAGAATATCAGGACAGGTAACGTAACGCCTAGAAATGAAGCATTTGGGGGAACAAAAAGGCGGGATCTAACGAGGAACGACCACAGGTCTATCAGAGCAAGTTAGAGAGAGGAAATGTAGGACAGAAATTCAAAAACAGAGTGTAATCAAGTGCAGCAGGGAGAAGTAACCACGACTTCTGAAATCATATAAACAAGACACGAGACAATTCATACACCGCATAACAAAATGATTTAGTCATGAAAGAAATTTGAGGCTACTCACCCAATCGCATGAACTCCAAAGACTAGGAAAGTAAAGGGGGAAAAATGTACAAAGATAAAGATATATATATATAAAAAAAAACAAAAAAAAAAGTCCGGAGGTTGCGTAGGCATGATAAGCGGGAGGGGCCAGAAGAATAGATAAAAGTCTATCGAAGGGGCAAAAAGAACCAAAGGTGGGGGAGGGGGAAGACTTGAAACGAGGTTGAGATAGATCAATCGCATCTAATCTAAAAAGGTGAACATGCTTGTATGTATTATGTTCAGCGCACGGTCGGCGTCTCTCTCTTCAATCACACAGGAAATATTGATCTCACTCGCACCTTGAACGAGATCATCCATTAGCTCCTATACCATGCAGGACGGGATGAAGGGGGTACTTACCTTGAGAGATCATCTCGATATTGACGTTGTTTTCCCCAAGAGTAGTAAACATCCGCCCTGCGACCCCGATCATGTTCTTCATTTGTTTGCCGACCAAACTAAGGATAGCCATCTCAGGGATGATATCAACCGTCCCATATCTTTGCAAATCATGCAAGGCACCCTTGAGGTCGTCATCGATCACCTGATACTCATCCCTGCCAACCCCGTTGAGGAGCGGTATTTCAGAGTGAAGTGCCATGGACACGTGCACTTCACTGGTGGAGATCAGATCGATCGAAAGCCTCCATCGGTCAAGAACTGAAAAAATGCCGGCGAAAAATCCATGGGACAGGGAACGCTTGTTGGAATGTACATTGATCACCAAGATTTTATGCTTGATAGTCACGGCAGTCGGGCGCTTCGGTCTTTGCATCAGACTAGGGCTTCTCGTCCGGAACAAACGGGGGTCATGCCCCGGGGCCGTCTTTTCCAGCTCATAGGTCGAGTCAGGAAAGATGACAGTGCCGTTGCCTTTGGGGTTCATGACGTTTTTGATGCGAATCGGGATCTTGGCTCGTATGACCTGCTCCATTGTAAACGGGTGGATGACTTCTGAGCCATAGAATGTCAGCTCGGCTGCTTCCGCAGGCGTGATGGCAGACAGAAGACGTGCAGTTGGCACCTTCCGGGGATCGGCAGTGAAAATTCCATCGACTTCCTTCCACACCTGTAATTCTTGGGCATGGATTCCCACGGCTACTAAAGCGGCACAGAGATCTGTGTATCCACGGCCCACCTGGTCGAGAAGACCGCCGGGCACAGTTCCAAAGAACCCGGTGACGACTGGGACTTTCCCCTCGCAGGATCCAATCTTTCTGCTCAGGGCAGCGGCGAGATTGTCGTAGAATCCTTGGTCGAGGCCTTGATTCGAGATGGGAAAGTCGATGACCTCGGCCAAATCCACGTACTGCGAATCCACCCCCCGGTCTTGAAGTAGAGCGGCCATCAATCGACAGCTGAGCTTTTCTCCGGTGCTGATGACCTTGTCTACACAGCGAGCACTTATCTCTCCGAGGGTCTGGGCGGCCTCGAGCACCTTTAGCACCTTTTCGCAGTCACCATTGATCTCGGCAATGAGCTGGGTTTTCAGTTCGGCGGAGTGAATTCGATCCTCGGCTTCTTGGGCATGTTCCTGCCTAACGGCCTCGATAAAAGCAACATAGTGTTGCGATTGAGCATTCTCTGCGTCCCGCGCAGCTCTTAATAATCTATAAAGTAGCCCATGAGTCAGAGGACGAAGAGTAAAGAACAACAGGTGGAAGTAATCGAATAACCACGAGAGCAGAAATTCAGAATCATGAACGAGCTATCGGGGGTGGCGCGCGAGTTTGCGTGTGTGCGTGCGTATCGAGGGAGAGGCTTCATCGCGACAGGGATGACTCACCGATTGGTGGTACCTTCAGCTTTTGTCGAACTGCTCCTTGCAGAACATACAACGGCTACTTTATGTTCTGAAAGACTCGGTCTGAATTTGGACAATGAGTATTATTGCAGAGTGAATTATGGGATCATTGCTTACAGGACGACTTGATCAATGATATTAAGAGCAAATTTCCCGACACTGGTACCCCCGAACTTCTGTACAACCCAGTTTCTATTTGAATTGCCCACTGGGGGATTGGAAGTGAACTGCAACTGGTTTTCCATGCTGGAGAATTTTCAGCGACGGAACAAGAGTGTACAGTCGGGGGGGGGATGTGAAAGAAGTCAATCGAATCCTTATAATTGATTGCGTTGACTCACGTCGGCGGCGGGACTTTTTTTTTATGTGCACTTGGCGGGGGAATTGATTGCGAAAGCGGAGCCGATACAAGAAGCAGGGGAGGCCAAGAGAATTCTGCCGGTTATGTTTTTGCCGCCGCCTTCTCTATCCGGGTACACGATATCGGAGCTGGGTGGGGCGCCGTGAATTATTCCGCAATTTCAAATACGGAGAGTATCCGTCGCCGATAAGCTACGTAGAGTACCTTAGGCAAGGTACTCCCGGGGTGGGCCTAGAACTGGTAGGTCCTCCGTCCTCCGACTTGTCTACGGTGTCTGCCTAACTACTCCGAGTATAGCGCTATAGGTACAGTACTGTACCCACCACCGTCTTTAACCCTCTCCTACCTGGACATACGTCTCTTACAGAGTCGGGCAATGAGATTGGTTCCCACGATATAGTTATTACCTACATGTACATATGTATAGATCCCTGTCCCTGATCACATACACACTAATAACCAAGAATACAGTGCATGAGACGGAAAGGCTCCCGCGAGCCTGACAGTTATCATGCATTCACAGCTCGCTCGGGAGGAGAGCTCAAGAAAGCTTGGGGTATCTTTAGACCTTTTCCTTGACGGCACTCTTTCGTGACACGCTAAAATCTCTGTGTACAGCGTGCAGAATTGGGACCCCATGTTCATGAGAGGCAGATGCCCTTCTGGCTTCGGAAGATGCTGGAGAAAGGGCCAAAAGTGACGCAAACAAATCAGATCGCGCCCGATGGGACCCTCCAGAAACTGGAAACCATTGAAAATGAGGCTACTGATATAATACCCATTCTTGAGCGTCTTTGCAGGGCCGACAACTCGGTGAAACGGGCTTTCCTATGCAGCCCCAAAACTTCTCAGGTTTCTAAGCTGCCGAGAGAAGGCGGATTTTGCGGCTACCGGAATATTCAAATGCTGATCTCATACATACGGCAATCTGGTCTCCCGAGTCAGGGCCGCTTTTCCGGGCCGCTACCTACTATCCTACAACTACAAGATATGATTGAACATGCATGGGACATGGGGCTTAATAGCGCAGGGAGAGAAGAGACTGGGGGCATACGAGGCACCAGGAAATTCATTGGCACGTCGGAGGTAGGACACAGCCGCCAGATTTTATGAACTCTGTTTTTAATTTATAACGACAGGCACAGGCTCTGTTTCTGAGTCTTGGAATCCAGTACGTCCTAGCGTCAGACTTATTGATCGTATGTACTGACAACGACTAGATGCGAGGCTTGTAGCATTGGAGAGACCCCGCAGCTACGGGCTCATGACGCTTTATTGTCGAATGTTGCAAGCTATTTTCGAACAGAGAGTTCACGTTGCACCGATGAGAAAGTCCTCATAACATGTCTACCTCCCATGTACTTCCAGCATCAAGGTCTGTCCTCGCACCCTTGTTTCTTCTAACTAGACTAGCTAACAAGTAATAAAGGTCACTCCATGACCATCGTTGGGTTCGAAGTCCGTGACGATGGAAGTGCAAATCTTCTCGTTTTTGATCCAAAACTTCAAGTCCCTTCCGGCATGAAGCGTTCCGGGGGGGTGCAGTCCAAATTTCGCAATCCAGTCCATGCCCTGAAGGGATACCGGCGCGGGATAAGATACTTGCAAAAGTATCGAGTTTTCGAAATTCTCAAGTAAGTAGGGTTCGAGTTTCGAGTTGAATGTGACTGACCGATAAAGGTTGCCCCCTCCTACAAACCCTAGCGAAGGATGACTGCAGCAAGGCTATTGTAAATATAAATGTTTGCTGTAACTACATACACCTACGCTCTATGATCTGCCATAGGTAGCTTCTACGAAGTAATACATAAGTGTATTTGTGTTCTGAAAAGAGACAAATTCCCTTGACATAAGTCATTCGCTTTGAGGTGTGAGGTCTGGGTAACCACTACGGTGTAGATGCCTACCAGATAGATATACTTCCATAGCCTGTCGGATTTTCTGGTTCCGAACCTCCGGTTCGCCTTATACATGCCTCAGGCATAAATAAAGCTTCCCCGCAGCCGCAGCCAAAAAAAAAAAAAGGATCGGATTGACTGGAAATCTTACCCCTCAATCGTTATCATTCTTTGCTGGCAAACACTGCAGGTTTTGGCTGCTCAGCACTACTGCTGAGGCCAAGATGCGAACAACTCCGAATGTGATCATTACAGGCACCCCTGGCGTAGGGAAAACAGTACATTGTCAGCAACTGGCACAGGATACAGGCCTGCAGCACCTATCAATAAACCAGATCGCAAAAGAACGGGGCTGCTTCGATACCTATGATTCGGAATTAGAAACATGGGTCGTGGATGAGGACAAAGTATGTTCAATGCACATTATGCCGTGTTACCGTCAACCGATCCCGGCTCTTATCATTAACTGTCATTGTCACGGTTATTTTCTGTTACTTACTCCTTGGGGCACAGCTTTTGGATGCTATTGAGGATGAGATACTCAAGGGTGGCTACCTGATTGATTGGCATGCGTGTGATCTATTCCCGAAATCTTGGATCGATCTCGTCGTAGTCCTGCGATGCCCTTCCACCTCCGTTCACTACGATCGTCTTTCCACAAGGTACGCACCAACAAGATCTCCAGCCTGTCTCCCCGGTTTCTATCATACTCGAGCGTCATCTTTACCAGCCTGTTCAAGCTTCTATTTTGTTTTGTCCTACTTGGCCCCGCACAATACCTGGCAGAAACCTCCATCCCACCTCTTTTGGCAAGATCCTAACAAATCCTCGTTTGTAACAGAGCATATAAACAAGAAAAACTGCAGGAGAACCTAGACGCGGAGATCTTCGGTGTCCTCCTCGAAGAGGCTCGGGAGGCTTTCGATGAGGAAGTGGTGGTTGAGCTCAGTAGTGAACAGGATGACGATGTTGAGAACAACTGCGCGAGGATTTCGAATTGGATCGAATCGTGGAAGAAAGACCATTCGGAAACCGAATAGACCGCATGGTAACTCGTGGGGAAGACTTAGGATTGTCCGTCGATCAACCACTGTTGTAGGTTGACTAGAGCCTTATATCTGTGAGAGATTTTGTTCTGTTTGTCCGTTAGTGTAAATTCAAGCTATACACCCCGGGCTCTTACCTTCTCCTCCTTCTCCATCTCGGCGTATGTGTGGTTTTCGTATTCGAAGATTGGATCCCAACCTAAATTTCCAAATCCTTTAGTAGGGCACGAAAGTCCCTTCAAATTCAAGTAACTAACCAAAATTCGCGGGCCCTCTGGGCCTCACAATGGTACCCTTTCAAACACGGATTAGCCTGCCATCGAAAAACCCATCTTTAACAGATGACATGATATAGCATACCTCTGTTCTTCCCTGGAACAAAAGAACGTCGGAGCCGGGCTCAGAGCAGAACGCAAACGTGCACACGGCTTCGGCCGCCCTGTCCTCGAACGAGTCGAGCAACTTATTCAATCCTTCGTGGCCTAGTGCATCGAGGAATTGTTTGCTGATTTCATTGACACCAGGCAGTTAGCATCGGCTGCAAGCCGAGTTGAGCAAGGAGGAATAGTCTAACATGTATGGACCCGGCAGGCCCTTCAGCGCGCGAAACTCAAGGGCCGTATCCTCCGTCAAGACAGGCCCCCCAACCTAACCCCGCCATCTGATTAGCATGGTGTGCCAAAGGTGCCGACTGAGAGATATGGAGTTGATGCTCACCACCTCTGCTGCACGTCTGCATTTTTCCTTGGCGATCTCTTCAATGGTGCCCTGTATTTCGGGCACATCGACGGCCTGGTTATCAACCTCGACGACACTGCCCAAGATTGCCCTCACTTCCGCCAATTTGTTTTTGTTACCCGTGATGAAATTCAATTTTCGAGGAGCAGAAGCCATGGTGGATAGTAGCGTCACGATTTAGTTGACTGGACCGTCAGGGACTTAAGTGGGAGGAGGGGTTGTTGTGAAGGGGTTGTTGGTTGTTGTGTCACGCACCCCGCCGAAGCACTTGCCGAGGCCCAGTCACTGGATATTTCGGATGTACTATAATGAGGTGCTTCTTATGGATGTACAAAGTATTTATTTTACTGATCCTCTTTTCTAGGTAATCTGGAGTGTATGCGCATACACTGCACTACGTACCTGCCCATTGACCAGTATAAACCACCATGATGACTGTCCACTCCAGCAGTGGCCCCATCTGTAGGGAATTAAGTCATTATTCCTGGCATCTATCTACATCAATCATTCTAACGTCGGCAACGCCTTAACTTCTTAAGTAGCTGATTGATTTTTGTCTTCGTATCTATGCATCGAGGACGTCAAGATTTCAAACGGGAATCTAATCATAATGATAACGATAAACACAGAAAACGACGGAATGTGTCGCCAAATGATATATGTGCATCCAATTGCAAAACCGGGGCCGTTGTAAGAGAAGACCAATGCCTTCCGCTGGCCCTGTAACAAACTGTCGATGACAAGCCCTGACTACTCAGCCGTCATACTCCCGTTCTCCGCTATTTCAAGCCTCTCCTGCTGTGCCATTGCCTGAGCGGACACGATTTCAGCAAGTCGCTTAAGTCGCGGTGTTTGGAGCCCTAAGACAGATTAGCAGAAATTCGAATTCTCGCCGTCGGTGAACTTTACAGGAAGGAGTGTAAGTCTCCAGAGCTGTGATGACCCGCGGGTCAGCAATCTCATACGGCCCGCTGTCTTCCATATCAACGGGCGTCAATAGAAGGACATCGCTCTTTTCCGTGACACGAGAGGCCACTGCCTTCATGATCTCGCCGTTGATCGGTTGCTCATAATCCGCCACAAGGTACTGGTTCAGAAGTTTTTGGATCTGATTGGGAGAGAGCCTATGGAAGTTCAGCCGAGTCGAACCTGAAAACAGGGGAGTTGAACTTACATCCAACATATATCCTGTATAATTTCAATGTCGTTCAAGGTGGCCTTCTTCAGCTGAAGAAGTTTAGTGGCTTGCTATTCGATCGTCAGTATCATAGGCTCAGTTCCCGTTCGTTTGCTGGCATACCATCAAATGCTCTAGTTGCAGTGTTCCCTCGGGCATATCGTGACTCTTGCACCACTCCTCAATGCGCGTTATGTTGTAATTGATCTGGAGGCCACGTTTCCAAGACAGGAAATTTCTCCGCATGAGAAGATCGTTGAACGCGGTAACCCCAACGAGACGAAGAAGCTCAGTGACGGTTTGGATAATGATTGAATCCTCAAGGTAAAATGCTTTCATTGCCTTGTAGACGTTGTTCAAAAGGCTAAGAAGGTTGTCCATGCTGTAGGCTGGGTTATTGTTAGAGGGAAGAAGCTTTCCCAAAAACCGATTGGTTTCACTGGTGACAAAACCCGGCAGGGATTGGGATTCGATGATGGCCGGGACGATCATTTTGAAGAGCTTTTTCTTCAGGACTTTCATCCAAGTATGATAGATATTGAATTCCAGGCTTTCCAAGTCGTGCTTCACAATTTCCAAAAGACGGTCATATTCGTAATTGTCGGTCTTCTGTGCTTCATACCAATCCTCAGCCAAGAACACAAACGACAGCATTTCATGCACGTTGGAGAGCCAAAACGCCCCAGGGTTGACAGCGTCGTCACCGTCGTGCTGCATGACCTCCTGCTGAATTGACTGCATGACATTGGCCAGGAAGCGCTCGGACTCCTTTACGAAGCCGTTGTTCCACATCTCAGAAGTCACGAGGTTGATGAGATAGGCGGGGAACAGGACCTCCTTCTCGGTTGGTGGCGGGGTCGATGAAGGGAGTGGGATTTTAAGGTTGCGAATCAACCCCATTGTGACCTCCTCGTTGAGTTCATCTTCCTCGGACAGCAGATTCTCAAGTTCAACTTCAACAGAATCCAATCCGGGGGAGAAAGTCGCGTTTGAGATGTTCTGACGAACGAGTGTGCTTGGGATTGCCATAGACACAGGCCTTGGGTTGTAAGCACCGCTAAACCGATCGGTTTCGATCTTTTCTGCACCAGCACTGCGTCTTTTGGGCTTCGGCTTTTTGGAGGAAACCAGGTTGATCAAACCGCTGGCGGGAGGCTGAATAGACCCGCCGTTCTGCTGTTCTCCATTCAAGCCATTCACGGGCATGGTTCTTTTGGCAAGTTCCAACTGTTCTTCCAAGTCGGCAACCTGCTGGCGAAGGGAAACCTTCTCGCTCTCGGCCTCATTGTTCAGATGCCTGAGCCCTTCCAGTTCCTGGTTTGCAGCAAGAATCGATTCGCGTGACGCCTTCTCTTCCTCTTGGAGACGCTTGATGGTTGCTTGGGCGTCCTGGTGGTTCTGTCGCAATGTGCTCATCTCTTCTTCCATGGCGGTCAAACGGGCTGCAGTAATGCCGGCTTGGTTGGCCTCGGCCTGGAGTTCTCTCGTGCGATTCTCCAAAGCATTGTGACGACTCCTCCAGGACTTGACCTGGGTCTCATAATTCTCCAACTGTGAATTCAACGACCTGTTTTCACGCTTCAAGGATTCAAGATACTGCGTGAGCTCCACCACCTTGTTCTCCAATTTGTACGAAATCTGCTTCAGGTCTCGCGCATCCTCTCGTAGCTTTTTGTATTCCTTTCTGGCTTCCCTGCCCCTCCAAAGGTTCTGGACAATGATAACGTTCCGACGATACTGTCGCCACGCGCGCAGCTGCCGCCAAGAGCGGAAAGAACGCTGGATGACCTTTGCTGCATTGCCATGGATTGTATCCATGATATTCTGTCGACAAAGGAAACCCTTGGCAACAGACTGGAATAGGACGAAGTTTTCACGGATACGGTTGTAATTTTTCCTATCCTTATGTCCCCGCCACACTCTTTGAATTGTCGTGGCAGCCTTGACCTGGCGCACTTCAGCCGCATGTTGTCTTGCCAGAAAGCCCCTGATGAGCGCCTGGGTGGTGAGAATGGAGGCGCGCGCTTCGAGGTACCGACGTCGGTAATATTTGCACCGGAGATTCTTCTGTATCATTATCGCACATTCATTCAACCTCGACGTGCGCAGGTTCTCAAGAAATGCGAGCATGCCAGCCCGGAAGAATATCTTGGTCAAACCAAGTTGGTATTTATCTTGTTTCTTGTGGCTTCCGTCCCCAAGAGCCTTCTGTAGAATGGCGTGGCACATTTCTCGTATTTCCGATGTCCATTGTGAAGAGTGACAAAGCATATAGTAACGGATGGCAAATTCCTCGTAAGTCCAGCGAGTGGGATAGCCAGCGGTGCTGATCCGAACCGTCTCAAGGACACCACAAGCCCTCAACTGACTAAGAACCATAGGCCCTTCGAACTTCCAAGATTCCTTTGCCTCGTTCGGCTTGATGCAGCGGATGTAATGCACATCCGTGGAGTTGATCGTATTCATGAGCTCGATCAAAGATGATTTGAAAATCCCACCAAGTGTGGGTTTGCGGTTGACGGCCACGCCGATTTTGCGGCCCGGAGCAGCAACAGGTTTGGACGAGATAGAAGCCGAATCCTTTTCGCGGACTGCAGCTGCTGTATCTAAGATTTCCTTCACAAACTCATTCGAAGAATTGCGCAGGATTTCCATGTGCTCGTCTGGGACGGTGTCCCTGTTCTTCTCTATAAAGCCATCGGACTCGTAAGTTACGTCAACCGCATAGTGACAGATGGTGAAAGCGGATTTCCCAAATCGAGGCTTCTTGTAGAACTTTTGCTTATCGGCGGCGAAGTTGTGGTGCAGCTTGGTCACGAACTGCTCGTCAGATCCCATTGGAAGCCGAGACTCCTCGTCCAAAAGAGACAAGATACCCAGCTTTGCTTCAATCAAATCAATGCATGGCTGGTTATCGGAGAAATCAATGAATGTCCAGTCTATTTGCTCCCGCACATATTCTTCTTGCTCAAGCTTGAAAACGTGCTGATTGAACTCCTGTTGGAGTTTCTCGTTGGCGTAGTTGATGCAAAACTGTTCGAACGAGTTCTTGGCGAAATGCTCGAAGCCGTAAATGTCCAGAACTCCGATAAAGGCCTTGAACTGGCTCATAACTTGGTCGGTTGCTAGACCACGGTTGATTTTGTCAACAAGCCAGTCAAAGAGGCTCGAGTAGATGAATTTGGCGACCGAGTCCCGGACAACGGTGGCTTGCTGTTGGGTCAAATTGGAAGTGATTTTTTCACCCCTTGTGATAAGCTGCTTTTTGACAATCCACTTGGCAAATTCGTTGGCATCGATCCCAAATAGATCACAGGCTTTGACAAGACCGGGCTCGGAAGGCGAAAGGGTGGAGTCAGTCCTGGTGGCTGTGATCTTGACATTGCCAAGGTGCAAAAGAGCTGCTAGGATGCGGAAGATTTCAGATTGTGTTTTGTCCGATACACCGATCGTGCTTAGGGATTTTCTGGTTGCATTAAATTCCGTCTTATCATCTACACCGTCAATCGTGGGTGTCCCGCCTTGATTTAGATAGTCAAAATCCTCAACCGAGCCCAGACCCAGTTCTTGCTTTTCATCATCTGTTGCACCAGCTACAAGCTGGTAGAAGACGTGATAGTTTCGTTCCTTGAGCGGCTGGAATACTAAACGTGACCGTTCCAAGAGGTATGTTCTAATTTTGGCACCAATGATGTTGGTTCGGTCGTCGAACATGATCTCGATGTACTTCCCGAATCGTGAGGAGTTGTCGTTGCGCGTGGTTTTGGCGTTTCCGAAAGCCTCCATAACCGGATTGGTGGCTAGTATTTGTTCTTCTGTCTCACTGATTGCTTCTGCCCTGCTCGTGGTGTACTTGCCTGGTTGATCCGAGGACTCGCGGGTTGCAAAATACCGCATGATGTATTTGGCGCTGACCGTCTTCCCCGCACCCGATTCTCCGGAGACAACAATTGTCTGGTTCTTCCCATCTCGTAACATGTCACTGCATAGGGTCCCCGTAAGCAATACTGCATGGCGGAGAGGAGTTGTCGGTTCTTACGCAAATGCTTCTTCGGCGATGGCGAACAAATGAGGCGCTTGTGACGCACGATGCTTCCCCGCGTATACTTGTACCATTTGGGGCACATAGAGCGAGTCAACTCGGGCAAACGGATTTGTCGCGATGAGAACGATTCCACTGTATGTATATATTTCCTTCTGCGCGTAACGAAGCTTTATTGCCTGCAAAACTTGGGGATTGTTAGCATATGCGCACATGCAAATATCCAAAGCTAGACAAACCAGCTGGCTCGTTTAAATGAGAAAGATTCGTGAGATCCTCGCTAGCTTCTAACATGGCAGGGTTCATCAAGGGAGGTAAGCGTGAGTTGTTATCCAACTGCAACTCTTCCTGCGTGGTCTCCAAAGTTTTTGACTGTTTGCCCCGTAGGTTAATCACCATGCAACAATACGGACGACGGCTCGACTGACCTCCCCATTTTCCATCAAAAATACAAGTTGAACCTTGTCCCCATCAACCGACTTCTCCTTCACTTCGGAAGCAATCCATCCCTCAGTCGGGTCGGGCTGCCAGGCCCTTGTGCCGACTTCGTAGTTGTGCGCCATCAAGACGACGCTTCTTGACAAAGGACTGAGCACTCCAGGTTCAAACGAGGGCGGAGCAAGAACTCAATGCGGGCTGGACAAGCTGGGCAAAGATCGGGATGAAGCATCTAGTAGAAGGAGGAACAAGGACAGCCAGTTGATGTGAAAGATCGGAAACACGCAAGCCACGTTTGTGACAGCCCAGGCCGAGTTAAACGCTGAAATATGAGAAGAGAAAGGTTTCCACTATGCTCACTATTGAAGGAGTTATTGAACTAAATGGCTGCTAACAGCTGGCCGTTAGCGAGCCACAACCCCTGAGGATTGGGGAGCCGCGCCACTTGTCGGAACAATCTCCACAGCTGCCACCGCCAAGAATCAAGACATGTTGGCCTTGGTCACTTGTCGGGCGCTACTGATCATGTCGACGCATCTGCAAGTTGGGGAGTTTCTTCCATACGCTTGTTTTACCAGTACGGGCATCGGCCTTATTAAAAACACCTAATCTGGTCATAAGAGTTCCGGTGTGCTACTTCGATGCAATAAGATGGTTGACGACTTTATTATCTTGGTTCAAAAAGAATTTTAGGGGAAGAAAGGTTCGCCTGAAGGAGCGGTGAGATGAGTCCTCCCCAAATCCTCGCCCCAAAGCAGTGTTCATAGTCGCATACTCCGTACAAAATTACCAATTCTTATTTGTATTTTTTTTTCTTGTTTCAACACCATGTACTGTCTCTCCTCGGATCTTTTTAAGCCAGAGGGAACTTGTCTGATGAAAATTCAGAGTAATTAGAAAAGAAAGCGTACTCCTCGCGCCGCCAGTATTTTAAAATGGTGCAATGAACAAACAGAGACTGAGACAAGCAAAATATGGAACCGCACAGTTGGAAAAAGAACATGAAACAACAAGAGAGAAAGAAGAAAGAAAATCAAATGAAAAGAAACGGAAAGAGCAGGGAAAAAAATGGGACCTCGAAAGCGCAAAAGCAGTTTACTCTGGGACGCCCAAGATGAGCATAGATATCCATTACATATCCCCCAAAGTGAAAGGCGCGACAACGTGCACAGGTTTTACACTCTGGAATACGGATATGGATGAACTTAGATTAGTGATGAGTAAAAGTTTGCACGGCACTGATGTAGGTTGAAGCAATCTGGTAAGGCAAATTTTCATGAAGGCGAACGGGCGTAAAATGGGACCAAATATATGTGGGGAGAGAAGAGGAAAAAGAAAGAAAAAAGCAATGGTGGACAGGGAATGGGAACCGGCGAAAGAGGAACGGAAAACACCATCCATCTTGAGCTAGGCCCGAGGAAAGTATCGTAGACTAATTATCTGCTCCATTTGCCTGTAAGATAAAGCTTCGAGACGTTCAGCTTTGTTTGCATTCGGCCGCCTCTTTCTTGGGCTTGGAAGTACCGTCCTGGTCCCCATTAGTACTAGCATAGATGGAGGTTGACGGGGAAATATATGGACATACCTCTTCGTCGGAGTCATCATCCATATCCCGGTCCGATTTTCTATCGTCCTCATCTTCATCCTCTTCATCCTCCTCATCCTCGTCGTCCTCATCTTCAAACTCATCCGGGTCCATATCGTCACCCAGTTCCTCGAACTGAAGTGCCTCGCCTGTAAACCAATCAATGGCACGGGGGATGAGTTTCTCTTTGATATCTTCACCAAGCTGGTAGTCGAGTTCAAGACGCTCCTCAATGTCGGTGGTGACGGTATCGTCATCATCTGTGGGGGGCTGCGGAGGAGAAAAGAAGTTGAAGAAGGACTCGGTGGGGACGGTAATCTTCACGACGCGAGTCTGCTTGGTGTCTGGGAGCGAGTAAGAAAAGCCGACCTAAAGCGTGGGGGAAATGGGTTTGAACTCACTCTTATTTCTCTGTTTCTTGCTTTCCACACGGACGGTGAGATCTTGGTCAGGCTTCCAATCAATCTTAGTGCCCTCGGCATGGTCGTAGATAAAATCACCACCGTATCCATTCTCTTCCTTGTAATAGTAGGTCTTGGAGATGGTTTTGTTGCTGAAGAAAGCATTCTCCGAAAACTCAAAAATGAGACGGAAGCCTGGGCGATCGAGATATTCCATTCTGATGTCGGTGAGATGCTTCAGGGCTTCTTCATCCCGTTCAGTGATCATTTCCGCAAGAGAAATTTGGTTTTTCATGGCAGAGAGCCAGAATTCTGGGATTCCAGTTGCTTGGGATTCTTTGTCATCCTCCTTCTTCGACTCATCTTCATCCTTGACATCCGCATCCTCCTCCTCGTCATCTCCTTTACCCGCTTCAACTTCAGGGTCGGTGGGCTCCGCAGCGCCATTGATTATTGTAGCACGCCTCTGGTACAGAGGAGTGAACTTCGCGAAGTACTTCTTTTCAAGCTCTAATACTTCCTCCTGGAACTGGGCTTCAAGTTTGGCGTGGTCTTTCTGAATGCCCTTCAGACCGGCGACGCGGCGGCGCACAGGTGCTGGTAAAGATTCAATGTAGCCCGATGAGCGGCCAACAAGCGATCCCAGTTTCCCTTGGATCATAGAAACAAGCCCAGGGTTCCTGGCAAACAGAGAAGCGGCAGCGGCATGATCAAGGGATTCTGGTCATGAAGTTAGGTATAGGCAGCGCGAACCAGGGGGGGGAGGGGGGGGAGAAGGGATGTTGGTATACCTTCTTTTATGCTGGCAACTCCGGGTTGTTGGGCGTGAGACGAGATAGGGGCATTGTTAGCCGGAGTGTTTTGCGGCGTCCTGGAATTCAGAAACGGGCGTCAGCGATATGATGCTACGCGGTAGCAGACTGAACATGGAACTTAGGTCGAGGATGGAATAGAAACTTACGGAGCAACCGGGAAATCTGCTTTTTTATTTCTAATGGGTTCAGACATTTCGAGGGTCCTTGTTTGGTCAAAAGAGGGGTTGGAGATAGTGTAAAAAGAAGTTGGCTGAGGGGTTGTCGCGGAGGCGAAAGATCAAGGGTTGAGGAAGAATTTGATACGCTTGGTAGTTTTGGGAGGTCTGGAATACTGGCTTGGTGGGATCCTTAGCGCCCTTGGGCCGAGGGGCTTGGCGGGACGAGGATGCTGGCTGTTGAGAACCTTCAGGCTGCTCCCAACAATACTGCGACAACTCCGTCTCTCCCTCCTCGATCACGACACGACACGATGCCACCAGACGGCCCTTGAAGTCGGGTTCTAGAAAGACTCTGCATGCTTTGAAAAAAAATTTAACTGTTCTACTTGCCTGAAGCCTACCGATTCTTCTATGGTGCCAACCAGAAAATGTCCTATTGCTCTAGGCCGCGAACCCGGCAAATACCCGTCGTTCAGTACATAGTAAGCATCGAGATGTCGATTGCCAATTTTCCATCATATCGTGGAAATTCAATCGGGGCACGATACGGAGTACTCTCACTACCCAAAAGATAGGTACATACTCTGTACACAGCATGCATCCTACCTTACGCAGTAATGTGTGGTATGTATGTATAGGCACTTCGGATTACCTAGGTACCTACCTTACTTTACCTTACCTACCTACCTACCTGGTCCCCGGATGGTATCTATGTACTGTACAGTACCATGGCATAGGTATATGTAGTACAGTGTGTACTGTCGACAGGTGCACATCTTGACTACCGTATACAAATAGGTAACTACCTAGTTAGTTGTGTAGGTATTAAGGTAGGTAGGTAGTCTCTGTCAACCATGTCCAAGTACGTAGATACTCTACTGTACCGTATAAGTGCCTTGATGATTACAGGAAACTAGGAGAGGCACCAGGTACCTTGGGGTCTATGGATACACATCCTGTAATCTAAACTCTGCAACTACTAGGTACCTACCGTAGGTACCTATACCTTGCTAACAAACCTAGGAAAGAACCTAGAACCCTGGGGTGAGGGTAATCGAGTATTAGAGGTACGCACATCCGGAGAGGTACATGTACAATATACCCATTGGGAAATACCCGTGGACACTGAATTTAGGTAAGGTACATAGGTAGTTTCTTGCGGTGTATTTACCTGGCCTTTTCCAAAGTCTCTGTAACTACAAACAATACATTACCAGTAGGTAACTACCTATGTATCTATGGGATGTATACATGCATACATACCTACCTACGAAGTAAAACGGCTGCGTCGAGTCACAGCCGATTGACATACAGGTATATTTAGTTCAAATAACAGTCCATCAGGCTACCCCTCTGAGAAGAATTGATCTCCGAGTCAAAATCTCAATGTTATACCGCATGGCAAAGATTCTCTCGATGCTTAGGTCCTCTGGATCTTTGAGATACCTAGCAGCAGCTTATCGGTCACGTGTAGATAACATTGGAACTTCCATCATCGAGCTTCGCTACCGACCCGCATCATTCGAACACCTTCGTGGAGACCTGCATATGAATGATATCTATGGGCAAACTTGAGCCGGTGTTCATATTATACAGGCCAGAACTCTAGAGCAATCTCTGCACCTAACGTGTACAGTTTTACCCAGCATGTTTCTGGTTGTCTGATCCTCTTATCTCATAGCCACTGGTGAGCATCCACAGTATTCCTGTCGGCTCACGGCCGACATTTGCGCTATGGATCATTCTATACATCCAAACCGGCCGCTCCAGTCGCCCGTTGCCGGACCTGGCGGTCGACGCGACTCTATGAGAAGCAGGTGATTCTAACCCACCCAATTGATGCTCGGAGCTGCTCTCTGACAATCATACAGCTATAGCATTGTGTCAGATGTAGAGATGGCTCGTAATGAGGTGCGTTTCTTAATAAGAACTAAATGACCATTCGTCTATGATCAATGCATGACTGGATTCTCAACAGGTTTTCGATGGTCCCATCTCTGAGAGTATCCCATCCAGTATCGCATCCTTCTCTTACCGTCGCAACCGTAACAACTCTACTGCTAGCTTTACCTATTTCCATGAAAACGAGTCTTTCACCGAATGGCCAGACGAGGATGCCTTGGACATTGGAAGTGACAACGATGAAGAATTTCGAGATGGCGCTTACCCAGCAAGCATGTCTGTCCGGTCATCGTTTGCCTCGAAAAGACCATCTACTTCGCGGCCCTCTATCGAAGACCCTCTTCTGCCGCAGCGGCCCTCATCAGTCAACTCCTATAGTTGTGGCCGAAAACCAGACAACAGGCATAGCCAGAAAGTTTACATCGAATCAGAGGACCTGACGATTGTTATTGCTGGGTTTTCAACAGCGCTGACCGGCCTAGCGCTGTACTATACACTGTGTGTGTTTACACTTGGATCAGCTTACTTATTGTTTAGATGGTTCCCTAGATGGCGTGTTCGAGTGATAGGAAGACACATGCCTCTTCGGTCCTGCCAATGGGTGGCAATAGAGGTATGCCTTTTCTTAAATTCTTTCCCGTCTGCATGCCCAAGAGATCTTTCTTTGGCTCCGACTAATGTTTATCCAGGATCAATGGAATCAATTCAATGTGTACGAAGTATACTGCCAAGCATACGGGCGCCCGCTTTCCACTATCTTTGCAGATTCCAGCTGTCAGCCGTACGACGAGGAGAATGATCCTACAGTCTCGTCCTTGCGTTGCATTGATTATAGGTATCTGCGTTTTTTCTACCATCAAATCGAGGACAGGTTTTGTTTGATTAGTGGCTGGAAAGATCCTTTGTGGACGAACGCGAAAATGATGCGAATGGGACTAGATGCCGACGACCGTGATAGTCGAGAGCAGGTCTTTGGCAAAAACCTCATTGACATTCACCAAAAGTCGGCATTTGAGCTCCTTCTGGATGAAGTCGGTCTTCTTTTCCTTCTTCCTTCTTGGAATAAAGTCTTACCTCTCTAGGCCTTTCATCCATTCTATATCTTTCAAGTCGCAAGCCTTGTGTTATGGTCACTAGACCAGTACTATTATTATGCTGCCTGCATATTTACAATATCATTTTTCAGCATAGGAGCCACTGTTTTCGAAACGAAAACGGTATGTCTTGGCGCATGCCCAGCACAGGAACAGATGTACTAACTTCTCAGACAATGAGTCGCCTAAGGAGCATCTCCCTCTTTGAATGTGATATTCGCGTGCTTAGGAACAGTTTCTGTATGTAGCCAAGTTCCTTAGCTTCTTATGGTTTTGCGGACACAATTTGCTGACACACTGCACCACCAGGGAGATCCGTGCCATCTCGTGAACTAGTGCCCGGAGATGTATTTGAGTTTTCGGACCCTTCTCTGAACCAAGTCCCCTGCGATTGTATTCTACTATCTGGAGATTGCATTGTCAATGAAAGTATGCTTACAGGTGAGTTTAAGAAAGTCTGCATACTTTATAGTGATGGGTCTAAAAAAGTGCAACTAGGTGAATCGGTTCCGATATCGAAGACCCCATTGACCGATGACGCGCTCAGTTATCTTGATTTAAATGCATCGTCTGTTCATCCGAATATTGCAAAGCACTTCCTTTTCAGTGGGACGAGGGTGATTCGAACAAGACGCCCTCAGAATGTTGATGACGATGAAGCGATCGCTTTGGCCATTGTTGTGAGAACGGGGTTCCTTACTACAAAAGGCGCTCTTGTTCGTTCAATGCTTTTCCCCAAGCCCTCTGGGTTTAAATTCTATCGTGATTCTTTCCGCTACATCTCTGTGATGGGCGTTGTCGCCCTCTTGGGATTCGTGGCCTCGTTTGTTAACTTCGTTCGGCTAGGTGTAAGTTCTTTCCCGGTTAATCGGAATGCACACGCTAACGCCATAATCCACCTAGCTTTCCTGGCATCTGATAATTGTCAGGGCGCTTGATTTGATTACAATTGTTGTTCCACCAGCTTTACCAGCTACCTTGACGATCGGCATTAATTTTGCACTATCCCGGTTGAAAAGCCACAAGATTTTCTGCATTAGCCCTCAAAGGTGAGCCGAATTACTTTAACGCAATAGTGCGAACTGACTGAGGTAAATAGGGTCAACGTTGGGGGCAAATTGGATGTTGTGTGTTTTGATAAAACTGGGACCCTGACAGAGGATGGCCTAGATGTTCTTGGAGTACGAACTGTGAATCATGAGATGAGGTTGGTAGACCTATGTGCCAAACATGACATGGATGCTAACAGGACAAAAGGTTGACCGATCTTTTGTCTGACATGTCATTCTTGCCATCGAGTATCGAAGGCGGCAATCTCGACAATCGCACCAAAATCTCTTACATTATGGCTACGTGCCACTCACTAAAAACCATTGATGAGGAGCTTCTTGGGGACCCTCTAGACGTAAAGATGTTTGAGTTTACGGGGTGGTCCTATCAAGAAGGCGGTGGTCAAGTTTCTGAGCAGCCAAGTTCTAATTTTGAGGCTGTAATTCAGGCTATCGCGAAGCCACCAAACTCTGCGGCTCAGTTCCGTGATCATGGAGGGACGCGTTCAAGCGTATGTCTTGTCCCCATCTATCCTCAGTAGGGCGTCATATTTTAATACTCACGTCCATCGCAGACATCAATCGAACTTGGCGTTCTCCGTAATTTTGAGTTCGTTTCGGAGCTTCGTCGTTCGAGTGTGATTGTAAGGCAATTTGGAGACGGGGGTGCTAGCGTCTTTGTCAAGGGCGCGCCAGAGAGTGTAAAGGCCATATGCCGTCCGGAAACTTGTGGGTATACGGTCATTTGCACACTCGAAGCCTGGCTAACCAACCATTTTCTAGTACCCCATGACTTCGAGGATCTCCTAAACCAGTATACTCACCAGGGTTACCGCGTCATAGCCTGCGCGGCTAAATATGAACAAAGGCTCAGCTGGATGAAAGTCCAGAAATTGACTCGTGCGGAGGCTGAAAGCAATCTGGAGTTCATCGGACTAATCATATTTGAAAACAAATTAAAACCGAAAACTTCTGAAACAATCAGGGAGCTGAGCCAAGCAGGGATACGGAACATTATGTGTACGGGTGATAACATCCTTACTGCAGTCAGCGTCGCTCGTGAATGTGGTTTAATCAGCGCCGACAAGCCATGTTTCATCCCACATTTAGTGGAGGGTTTGTGCTTGTAACGTTCGCTACACAAAGGGATTTCAATTAACTATGTATCAGGTTATCCGGATGATCCCAAGATCTCTCTGCATTGGGAGAGCGTCGATGATCCTTGCTTGAAACTTGACCCAAACACTCTAATGGTATGCCTTTCTTCTCGGTTAAAAGGCGTCTTGTGCGAGACTCAGCTAACCTTCCACAGCCGCCGTTGAACTCCACAGATATTGACTTGTCCGTACCTACAAACGTCCGTTATCTTCATGAATACTCCCTTGCTGTCAGTGGAGATGTTTTCCGGTGGATCGTGGATTATGGTGACGAGATCATCCTCAAACGGGTGAGTGCTACAATCCTCAACCGAGATTGGGACAGTACTTTTTAAAGCACGTTTCTCGCATTAGCAGTGCCTAACTTATATTTGTTATCCTAGATGCTTGTACTCGGGGGCGTCTTTGCTAGAATGTCCCCAGATGAGAAACATGAGCTTGTCGAAAAACTTCAGTCTCTTGACTATTGTTGCGGATTCTGCGGTGACGGAGCGAACGACTGTGGTGCATTGAAGGCCGCTGATGTTGGAATATCCTTATCTGATGCAGAAGCTTCCATTGCTGCTCCATTCACAAGCCGGCAATTTGATGTTTCGTGTGTTCCAACAGTCATCAGGTACACCCTTACCAACTCATGAAGTTCCTGTTTTCTTGCTAAATAATGGTTTAGGGAGGGTCGAGCAGCACTGGTCACCAGCTTTTGTTGTTTCAAGTACATGAGTTTATACTCAGCGATTCAATTTGCGTCTGTCAGCTTTCTATACACCTCAGGTTCAAACCTTGGTGACTTCCAGGTAAATGGCGTCATCTACTCTCCCCAAAACCGTGTCCTCCTTTAACAGCCCGCTAGTTCCTATTCATTGACCTGGCTCTCATCCTTCCGATAGCAATATTCAGTAAGCAAAACAATCCGGCCTTTTCGGCCTCTTAATTTCCGTCATAACGCTTTGACTAACTGGCTTCGACAGTGGGCTGGACCGGCCCTTACCCTGTGCTTTCTCGGAAAAGGCCAACTGCTGATCTGGTGTCGCGGAAGGTTTTAACGCCTCTTTTGGGGCAAATATTGATTTGTGTCTTAACGCAGCTTATAGCCTATAAAACGGTCCAGTCACAGCCATGGTACGTTAGGGGTGTATACAAAGAGCTGCTACTTGGCTTGCTGACGTTGGAATTAGGTTCAAACCTCCCCTGATAGACCTGGAGAACAGTAATATCGAAAATTCTGAAAACACTGCACTGTTTTTGATTTCCACGTTTCAGTACACGCTGGCAAGTGTTGTTCTCAGCGTCGGACCACCGTTTCGGATGCCGATGAAATCCAATAGTGAGTCTATACTTCGATATCACCCATTCCTTTTCACATCGTTTCAGGCACCTAACAAGTCATAGGGCCCTTCGTGTGCGTCATAGCTGTGGACTTGATTATATCATGCTACATGCTGTTCAAGCCATCCGAGTGGGTAACACGAACAATGCAGCTGACATTTATGTCTAATCAATTTGCGCTCTGGTTGTTGGTGCTTGCTGTTGGGACGTTTTCCTTTTCCTGGATCGCGGAATGCATGCTCTTTCCCGGGCTTGCTCGAGCTCTCAGGCGAATGTACACATTCCTACGACCACACCACCAAAAGCAGCGCCGCCAGTACAAAATATTGCTGGAAGAAATACGAAAATAGACCTGGGGACGCTTTCATGGGGTCGGTTTTAGACATGGGTTATCAATAGACCCCGTCCTTGCAACTGGATCGTGGATCTTGGCGTCGCATCATGTACTACCCATCCAATCAACCATAATTCTCAGGGCAGACAAATGAATTATGAAACGGCTTTAAGATATGCATAGCTTCCAACAATAGCACCCACGAAAGAAAAAGGACAGACAATAGTAGTAAAGATCTGATGACCGGCGTCGCTAACCCGACCGAGGCTCAAGTATGCATCACTAGCATCTTTGTGAGTGTTGACGAAACAAAACTCTCATTCAATCCCAAGATTAGCAGGAAAGTGTAGTTAGTTTATGAGTACACGAAGCTCTCAAGAGACCCTGATATGAAGTTCTGCAAATTATACCCCAGCACGTTCAATGATCCCAAGGATGCTTCCAACCCAACAAAGCAGGTCCGTCCTTCTTAGCTCGGTACATCAGCTACAGCGCAGAGAAGGTTTCACTGTCAGCATAGTCCAAATTTAACGGTAAAAGTGCGGGATTCGTACGAAAAACCACATGCTGGCACCCAGGGCCGTTGCGGTGAACCGGTAGAGGGGCCGCGCAGGATGGATATGGATTGGGTGGTTCGAGGCCATGTCTATTGTTAACAAGTCAGAATGACACAAATGACAGAGGAAAAGACAAGGGGGCGACGCAGTACTTCTCTTGGGTTTCAAAGATGGGGATGATAGCAAGACTCCTCCCGAACGTCAACGGAAACACCGCCCAGCCATAAGGCACGACAGTCATGTGACCCGCCTGATCTTTGCCGCTGGTTGATTCACCGGCCAAAATCGAACCACCTTTAGGACTCGCAACAATGGGCCGAATAAGGCCGAGAGACGGAACACTGCAAATCTGATCTTTAGTATGAAACATTATGACTCTTACGCAACCTGATCTCTCCGTTCTCTTCGACCAAGCGATTGACACAGTCTAGAACGAGACGTCCTCTGACATCATTAGCTACATACAAACCCGGTAACCCTTTCTCCCCATGGATCATAGGGATTTACACAGCTAACCCGAAGATATTGTTCGAACAGGTCCCTAGTCTTAGATGAAATAGCGACGAACACGTAACCCCCATTATCAACTTGAACGCTCAAGGTCGAAGAACCGCAGCTGGCGCGATATTCGACCAACGGCGAACCGCGAATTATTGTCCTGTTCCAGGGCTGCCCTCATTGGAACATCCTTTTACCTCACCTTCTTTCTCATTTTGGTGGTCATCAACTCCAGGCTTCTCATAGAACATGGTGGCGCCATCCCTGGAAAGAGATGGCAACGGGAATTCCAGATTCCGAGGATGCACCAGCATTCGTGATTTCGAGTTCCTAGGAAAACTTGGGGAGGGTACTTTTGGGTATGTATAAACGCATATATCAGAAGTTGCCTTTGCTGATTTACAGCAGAGAGGTGTATAAAGCACGATCAAAAAGGGATGGCTCAACTGTTGCCCTCAAAAAGATTCTCATGCACAATGAAAAGGATGGAGTAAGTAGTAGCCGATCTCGCGTCTTCTGCTGCTAATGTCTATACAAAAGTTCCCGATCACTGCTCTGCGTGAAATCAAGCTTCTTAAAATGCTCGCCCATAATAATATCCTCCAGCTGAGGGAGATGGCTGTGGAGCGAAGTAAAGGTGAACCCCCCGGTCTCTCTCGTCATCCATTGGAATCTTACCTCTGCTTAGGTGAGGGGCGAAAGAAGCCGAGCATGTATATGGTAACTCCCTATATGGAGCATGATCTTTCCGGGCTACTTGAGAACCCGGCAGTCAGTTTTACTCAGCCGCAAATAAAGTGCTACATGCTACAATTGCTTGAAGGCCTTAAATATTTACATGGGGTATCGCTTTGTCTCTAATCCCTACCTCGAGGCGTTGCTTCTAACCTTTTCATAGAACCGTATCTTGCATCGTGACATGAAAGGTAATGTTTGTTTTCCCCCAGAGTGTGAAGCTGAGTATTAACATCTCCGCAGCTGCAAATCTGCTCATCAACAACAAAGGCGTACTTCAAATTGCAGACTTCGGACTGGCCCGACCGTACGATGAGGACCCACCTCAGCCTGGGAAAGGTGGAGGGGAGGCCAAGAGGGATTACACCTCTTTAGTTGTGACTCGATGGTATCGCCCACCGGAATTGCTTCTACAACTGAGACGGTACACCACAGCTATAGACATGTGGGGCGTCGGGTGAGTGTTCTCGTCTGCCCGTCGTTCAGTCTGTTATTGACAGTGATAGGTGTGTTTTTGGGGAAATGTTCAAGGGAAAGCCGATTCTTGCCGGCAGTAGCGACTTGAATCAAGCCCAACTTATATTCAGTCTTGTGGGAGCGCCCACAGAGGAGAACATGCCTGGCTGGAGTTCTTTGCCCGGTTGTGAGGGTGTCAGAGCTTTTGGTCACAAACCCGGGAATTTGCACCAAGTCTTCAAAGAGTATGGCCGTATTACCCAACCTATCCCCCAACTTTCGCGAGCATGTCGAGCGAGAGTGACTAACAATTTCACAGCCAAAACCCCGCTGCTATTTCACTGCTTGGTGAACTTCTCAAATTGGACTGGCGGAAAAGGATAACCGCTATCGATGCACTGGAACATCCATACTTTTTCACTCCGCCTCTTCCAGCTCGCCCGGGTGAGATACCCCATTTTGAAGATTCACACGAATTGGATAGAAGAAGGTTTCGTGGACAACGAGCGGCTATGCCACCAGCCCCCGCGGGCGGGTCTGTGGGCATTGGGCCAAACGGAGGCTGGGCAATAAACTCCGGAACCAGACCTGCAATGGAAACCAAAAACAGTCGCATCCCTGGCGCTGCACGCGTGGGCAAACCAAGTTACGGAAACCAGGGAGGTCATTCAAGGCGGTCTCTGGACCATCGAAATACTGAACCGCATGCAGCACGAGCAAGGCAGGGCACCGAGGACTCAACTCGGGTGGCTCCGCCATGGCAAAGAGACAGTGGTCTCCCGCCTAAGCCCCCTACGTCTGCTCACCAACCATGGGCTGCGGTTCATTCAAGTAGATCAGCACGTGATAGCACTACTCATCCGGGACGATTCGTGGGCCGCTCAGACGGGAATCTAGACTCCTATGTCCCCAACTACCCAGGTGGCTTCGACAGTCGTAATCGTGAGGGCGATGGTACCATCTCAAACAGCAACCTGGATCGAGATTGGGATCGACGCAATAGCAGGCATGAAACGTCACGTCAAATAAACCGACGAGATATTCCGAGGGAAAACAATCCCCCCAAAAGGCGAAGCCGAAGTCCAGCTTTTAGAGAAGGATTCCATACATCGGATAGACCACCATACCGAAGATGAAGCAGGTATAAATAGTATCAAAGTTTCCCATTTAAAGGATTTAAGGTTGTGTTGAGCACGTAAACTAATTGGACGTTAGGACATTAGCCTAGCGCCTTACTGAATTGCTTTTAGAAACATATCAAGGACAATCAAAGTGTTGAACATTGCCCCAAGATAGCTGCCTACATCTCCTACCAATCAATTAGCACCATCCGAGCTTCCATATCCACAATTCCATGATAATCGCCCCATCGTGTGACGGTAGACCGGTGTCGTTGAGGAATTCCCACCAGCGCACCAATATTGGCGGGTCAGGGTCACTTCATGTTTTCTTGTGTTCCCTTTCTTTTCTGTTTAATTTTTCCCCCGGACAAAGGTACGCCATTTAATACAAGATCCGAGTCATAATGCGCGCTAGAAACGGTCAGCATGTGCATCAAACAGAGGCGTGCAAGTCATGTATCATACAGGAGAGGCTCTCTAGCCTTTCGTATAGATCTTTGATGGTTGTATTATCGACATTGCTGATGTCAGCCATTAGGTAGGCGACCTGGGTGTTGTTAGCCCTGAACGTAGCTGAACTACAAAGTGGGAAATGACATACATCACCGCGACTATCCGTCATTTGTTTGTCAACGTTATGATCACCAAGGACCTCGTTTACTGCGGCCCAATGGTTAGCTAAAATTTCACAGTCAATTAGATTGACTCACCTTTTCGTAGAACACCGGGGATGTTCTGGTGAATATAAACGACCTGGTTCGCGAGATTAGCTTTTTTCTTTTCTTTTTTTTTATTTTATTTTTTTTTTTATTTTAAAGGAGATAGGCTGCCAGGAAGTGGGAAATTACCCGAGCATGGTTCGGCTCGTCCATGGTCAAAGAACGAAGAGCTACTTCGGGAAGATTGACAGCGCCCAAAGTTGTGCCTTCGTTGACGTATCTCACCAAAGCATCCGCCACCTCGACACCAATGGCACGCTGCGCTTCCTCGGTACTACCCCCAATATGAGGGGTAAGAATCACGTTCTTGAGACCGCGGAGATCAGCCCCCCAAGTGTTGAGATCATTGTTGAAGTAGTCACCGTTACCGGCAGGTTCGTTTGGATAAACATCAAGCGCAGCGCCAGCGACACGACCAGAACGCATTGCTTGGATTAATGCCGGGATATCGACAACACTCCCACGGCTAGCGTTTATCAAGTAGCTGCCTGTTTTCATTTGTTCAAATTGAGCTTGACCGATCATGTTTTTCGTCTCTGCGAGCTCGGGGACATGGCATGTGACAAAGTCCGATTGCGAAAGCAAGCTCTCCAAGGTAGGCACTTGGCAGGCAGTTCCTAGGGCCATCAAGTTTACCACGTCGTAGAAAAGAACAGACATTCCCATAGCTTCTGCGAGTACCGATAGCTGAGCACCAATGTGCCCATACCCAATGATACCTATGACATCTGTTAGCAAAGATACAGCACCGGAACTTTTAACAAAAAGCTGCGAACGTGCCCAAGGTTTTTCCACGAATCTCCCAGCATTTACTGCTGACTTTGTTCCAGGTGCCATTGTGCATCTCATTGGAGCGATCGCCAAGCTGACGAGCAAGAACAATGATCTCGGCAATGACCAGCTCGGCAACACTTCGTGAGTTACTGAACGGAGAGTTGAAAACCGCAATGCCGTGGTCTGCCGCATATTGGAGATCGACTTGATTGGTTCCAATACAGAAACAGCCCACCACGATGAGGTTCCGAGCTTCTTTCAGAACGCGAGCCGTTAGTTTCGTTTTCGAGCGGATACCAATGACATGCACGTCCCTTTGGGCGAGGCAGTGGTTATTAGCTCTATCAAGATCAATTGAAGGTTGGGGCGCCAAACGAACCGAATTTTCTCTATAAGCTGGTCCTCGGGGAGGGAAGACTTCAGGAACTCCACTTGATAGCCTTGCTTTGTAAGAATCTCTCGGCCAGTTTGGTTCACATTTTCCAAAAGAAGAACCTTGATGTCCTCGGTTGCAAACGGCTTCAAGTGCTTTGCGTTGGGCAAGGGAATTGTTCGATTCGTGAAGGCGGAGCCTCCATGACTTGGCGAGTGCGATTGGAACGACGCGGATGGGGAGCCAGAAAGGTTCAGGCTTTGTGAAGCGTTCGGGCTTGCATTGATGTCTCTGGGAAACGATGCCATAACGGTTAAACGAACCAAAGGTGATGAGGGAAAAAAAATTGAGACAAACGAAAGACGAGAGAAAGGCAAACCAGAACAGAAGGCGGGAAGAAGGGGTGGGAAGACTTGACGAGTACCTGGGGGTAGGTATAGTTTTATGTCTGAAGAGTAAGGCAAGCACACGAGGTAATTTTTAGCAGCTCCGGGACCGGACCTCTAGAAGTCAACTACTTCTGCCGCTTCTTTGACTCATAGTCATAGGGATATGGAGGGGTCATGAGCAGAAACAGAAGGCGGTGGGAGGTGACCATGGTGCCACCACGGCGGGGCAGAATCCTCGGAGGGGTTCCTTATTTTTTTCTTTTGCCCTTTCTCTTCCGGTCCTCACGTCCTCACAGGTGGACCCCTCCATGCTAACTGTACTCCGTAGTCTGTACTATATACACGCACTTCTACCCCACCAAAGTGACCAGTGGACCATGCTCTGTATAGCATCAATTGTTAAGTTCTCGTCTCCTACACTTGTCTTATCTTCTTGTCTCTCTTCCTTGCCCCTTTCGCTCTCAGGATGGATCATTTACTACTATTTGACAACCTATTTCTTCTCCAGATGCGTGTGCGTAAGCAATGTCGGATAAACTTGGAGTCTATGAATGATAAATGAGATAGGAGCGAGTCTCAACGCCAGTAAATGTTCATAACCACGCAGATCGACCAATAAGGCTGCCCACTGGCGATAGCTACATTCATACTTGCAAGTTCTGCATCTTCTTTGCGGTCTCCTCGGCGCCATCTGCAGCTTTCGAACCCTGCTTACCTTTCGACTTCTGGGATGTAGTGCCCTTGGGAAGCTCCTTAGTATAGGGGAGGAATTCAGGGGCGCCCGGAATGTATTTCCTCAGAGGCTCGGGCACAATGAAACCCTATCGAACTTTGCATTAGTAAAGTAGTCAGGAAGCAGCAAGACAATCACAGCACGTACATCTTCTGTTTGGTAATTTTCCAAAATGCAACAAAGCGTCCGCTCGGTTGCACAAAGCGTAGCATTTAGAGCATGGACATAGGATTTCTTCAAATCCGTGGCCTTCTTGATACCGTAGCGAATTTCCAATGCACGCGATTGGTAATCGGTGCAGTTTGAACAGGAGACCAGTTCCTTATACTCCTTTTGGAAAGGAAACCATGCCTCGAGATCATATTTTTTGGACGCGGCATTGTTCAATGCTCCGGAAACGATGGCGACGACCTGATACGGAAGTCCAAGAGAGCGGTAGAATTCCTCCGAGGTTGCCATCATCTCATCAAAGGCTTCCCAGGAGTTCTCGGGTTTGGTAATGACGAATTGTTCGATCTGCACAGGAATGAGTAAGTATGAAGAACCGAGCCTAAGTTCATGACACCCTCACCTTTTCAAACTGATGAACCCGAAAGATGCCCCAAGCGTCCTTACCGTGCGCCCCGGCTTCTTTCCGGTAACAAGTGCTATACCCAGCGTATCTAGGTCCCGAGTCAGTCCAGAAGCCACCTAGTATTTGCATTCAAAGCCACTTACTTGATAGGAAGGTCCTTGTCCTGAAGCCATTCTCCGTCATGCAGTGCTGACAGCGGCTGTTCAGAAGTAGCGATCAGATACTTATCCGTGGATTTGTCTTCACTTTCCGTGACCTTGTACAGTTCTTCGTCAAATTGCTCAAGCTGCGCCGTTTTCGCCATCATTTCTCGGAGCATGAACTGAGGAGGCTGGTTTGGTTTGTATCCCTTGCCCCATAGGAACTCCAGACCGTAGTTGATCAACGCAAGGTTCAAGAAAAGACCGTAGCCCGTTAGGCAATATCCACGGTGGCCAACGATCTTCACACCCCTCTCAGGGTCGTAGCCGTCAAGACGGGTGAGAACCTCATGATGAGACAGGCGATCGCATTTTTCAGTGGCAGAGGCTTCGGGTGCCCAGGTTTTTATGATAGCATTGTCGTCCTGGTTTGCATGCTATGAGCAGGGTGCATATTCGGAAACCTGTTGGAAGACATACCTCGTTGTTGCTCACGGGAACAGATTCATGAACATAGTTTCCAATGGTCCGAACTTTGCTGTCCCTTTGAGTTTCCTTTTGAAGAGCGAGGTCTTCGGCTTCCTTTTTTTGTTTCTCCAGGGCGGCCTTTTGCTCAATTAAGTCACTTGCGTCTTCCTTGTTCTGTACCATATAACGCGTTTAGCTCGGCCTAAATCTATACTCACGAACCGGCATAGCACCACTGACCTTCTTCTTCTTTCCAATATCCTTGAGGAGCGCGTTCAGTTGGGAACCAATCTTGTTCACTTCGTAGCGTGCTGCGGTAAGAGCTATGTTAGCCAATTCCTTACATCGAGCAGGCAAACCGCCTTTTAAAATCATACCTCGACGGGCTTCCTCGTACAAAGCGACAACCTCATCGACTACATCTTCCGAGGCGAACCGTTTCCGCTGACTCTCCTTGATTTTCTTCAGGTCTCCACCGCGGTCACTGACAAAATCGGCAAGGTCCAACATTTTCAAAGACAGTTAGCGTCCCAGGCCCAGGGAGACAGGCCGTATTCCAGAAACAGAAATGCTGCTAGAAACCGAGAAGAATCTTTGTTGTCGAAACCAGAGCCGATGTGAGGGGTAAAACCTTAGGTGGCATCGACCTAGGGCACAAGCAGTAATGCGTGGAAGTAGCCCGCGAGGGAGGGGCTCTCGACTTAGTCAGCCTCTGCTGCGGATAACTAAGGTAATTAGCCAACGAACTAAGTTAAACCCAGCCTACAGAGTATAGTACGTACCCGGAGTATGTACGTTCTACTGTATCGCGACTGAGAGAGGGAAGATATGTTTCTGGGAGCAGAGATCGGGTGCACATGACTCATGTTGTATTTTGATTCCATGCGAGCTGGTTGATTCACCACGCAGACCCGACCGGAGACATAAGTAACTGGACGGTGACACCGTCTTAGGGGCCTGAATCAATGATCTGACTGGACAAGCGTCTTCCTATCGCTGATAATGGATTCAGTGTCACTCGTATTCCGACCACGAGCGATTTCCTACGACCTTCTGAGTAGCTTAGCTGATTAGCGGTGAACTAGCTGAAGATATAACTTCTTTGTTCGGCATTTAAATAACAGGCAAGCTGAACAGTAAGAGGACAAACGGAATGACATCCAATATCTCGACAGAAAGCACCTAGTTATTGAATTTAGCAACACACCAAAGTCTACAAGCGCCTTGGTTCTGATTATTATTCTTCGACTCGAACACGCCCCAGATGTCACATTACATTGCACTTGTTTCCTCCCGTTGGCTGGGACGGGTTTTGCGATTTCTCAATTTCCCCAATCATTAAGTCAAAGGCCCTGTCGACATTGTAGCCAAGGCGAGCGCTAGCCTCAGTGAACGCACAGTGGAGCTCCTCTACCAGATGCCGGCCTTCGTCTAAAGATACCTGGCGTTGCTCATCTTTGAGATCGCTTTTATTTCCCACGACGACAAGAGGCACATAGTCTGCTCCCTATAATCCTCTCAGCGATTGAAAAGTGAAAAATTCAAAGGAAGAGAAGAAACAGTAGCAAACGAAGAGGGTAAGGTACCTGTTACTCACAAGATGATTTAGTATCTTATCTCGAATAACTCTGACCATGTCAAAGGACTGTCGGGAAGCCACCGAGTAAACGATGATGTATCCATGGATTCCAATAAAATGTTTTGAATTCAGAATGCTATACTCATCCTATCATCGTATTAGCTTTGGTGGGTATGGGCTCCCACAGCCAACTGTTCTTACTTGACCAGCTGTGTCAACAATCTCCGTTGCAAAATCCTGGCCGTTGAATTTGATGATGCGGCTGAACGTGTTCTCGATGGTCGGGTAATAGCTCTCTACAAAATGGTGTTCAACAAATCGAACTGTAAGGGATGATTTCCCTGTATACCAGGAGTTAGATCGAGTCGGTAGGGTGAAGTATTCGTTGCATTCATTCGTTGCATCCTTACCAACAGATCGACTGCCAACAATAGCTATCTTTCGCTGTTTTGGAGCTGCTGGCATTATAGTAGCACTTATGGAGGCAAGCAAATCCAGCAAGAAGACTATTGCAGAGCACGGGAGTTGTGTTGGATCTCCTTGCTGCGTAGAGCCGCGGCGGAAAGGGGCGATGGGACAATGTATTTCCAAGTGATCATGCACTCAAATCTGAGATTATCGTAGGTCGGTCCAAATCAATTAATCAAGGGCGCCTGGTCCAATTGGTTTTGAAGGGACAAGGTCCAGTGTCCGGTGATGGGCGAGTCTGGGGTCCGGACGGGTGTGGCAAAATGTCTAGTGGATTGATTGTCTGAGGTACTCCGTACTACGTACGTACTACTAGCTTTCATGTGGCAAACAGGTCAAACGAGGTTTCCGGATCAGCGCCAACGGTGGAGAAGACACCACATTTATGCCCGAGAACATTAATCTGCTAATCTTTATCATTTAGTTTTTGCTTCCTATCATTATTACTCCTAGTCGAACCTAAACTCCCTCAAAAAAAGCGCAAGACGTGTATCAGGACAAGCAAGAAAAGGGGAGCCGACCACTAATGCTAGGCGTCAACCTGTCTTAAACTAGATATTATATGTTCGAGCCTCGTGCTGAGTCCAGCGCCTCCATCGTCCCGAGTGTCCATAGGATAAGAGTCCTGCTCTACCTTTCGATGATATTGCAGGAACTCCTCGGCAGTTGACAAAATAAGAGCAAGACCTTTGTCCAGCACTGTCTCCACCTGAGAAAGAAGTTCTTCATTCAGGCAGAGCGTAGCCAAAAGAATTGATAAATATCCGACAGCAACATTTTTGTGCACTTCAGAGACGGAATGTGCCTGAAATCAATAAGAATAGGCACCCCTGATAGTTATAGGAAGTCGTCTTACCTTTCCAAGAGATTTGATGCCGTGGGAAAATTGTTGCAGAAGTAGCTGGAAGAAAGAAGTAGAGTTACGTGCCGACGTCAGAAACAAGGCCCTGGAAGATTGGCTTTTTTCCGCCAGGTTGGTGAGCGCACCAAGTGCTAGTATTACAATGTTTAAGGAGCTGTTTTCTTTAGCAGGAGAATCCTCGGGCACATGGCTAAATTCCTCGGCGATGATTCCGACAAGCCCAGCCACTAACTCGGGAGTAGCGAGCTCCTTACAAAGAGATGAGTTAGTGTTAGTTATGTTCATAATGACCCGGATGTAAAGGCCCAAGAGGCTCCGGTTTTGATCGAGCTGATTCGGATAGAGGAGCCAGCGTAGCCGAGAAAGTGACCCAAAGGAATTGCACTGACTATGACTCCAAGGGCCGGAGGATAATATCGTGTAAGAGTCTAATATTGACAACACCAAGGAGAAAGATTCGAACTCCTGGGTGGCACTTTCTTGCTCGGGCTTTTTTGCCGTAAGTAGTCCGACCAATTGGTTCAACAATGGTGCAGGGATAGGCTCAACACTGCGGACTTTTTGTCGAAAGCTTTCGAGAAACGTGTTGATGCCATATAGTGCCAAAATACAGGGCGATGTATTTGACGACTGCTCCCCACACACTGCAGAGAGAATCTGCTGCAAGTTCTTTCTGAGAGAATGACGCACGGATTTGGCAAGGCTAGTAGTAGACCGCTGATCTACTAGACACATGAAGTTAACGTCCGAGTTAAGGAGTTGAGGAGCAATTTGCATGATCTTCCACCAAAAGCGGCCCGAGAGGACGTAAGAAAAAGATCCACTGTTGAAGATCAGATTGTATGAGCAGAGGGCAAGCGATGCCGAGATAATATCAAAGCCTTCAGTTGTTGATTCCACTATGCGCTCCTCGAAGCCACATTCACAAAATTGGCGAACAAACTGAGGCTCTAGCAGATTTAAACAAAGCCGGGAGTAGCCATCACACCTTTCTGAAAGCGAGTTAGAGAGGCCTTCAATATCCTCCAGGATTAATTCAACCGTTTCACAAAAACGAGCTTTTTCTCCAGCTTGCCTAAGCTCGTGAATACTACGAACAGGCTTGCTATCACTCTTTTCATTATCTTCGTCGTCGACGCTGGACAGAAGCTGAGTATGAAGAACCGATGGGCGAGATGGACTTAGGCCATGGCTCTCTGAAGAAGCGACAGATTTGCCGTGCGTGAAACTGTCCAGAAGAGGATTATCGTCTAAAAATGAGCGTTGGCGAGCATAAGTGACCCGGGATCCGCGTAGAATGGACGACGTCAAAGGCGGTTGTCGAGTGAGCTCGGCGAAAGACATTGCCCCGCTACGATTGTTCTTGGGCTCTAGAGATGGATGATACTCTCTCCAAGCAGTACTAGGCTGAGAAGACGTTTGAGAATTATCGAGTTCAGCGGGCGGAAACTCGTCGGTGGTAAAGTCTTCCGAAGGACCTAGCAAATCCACCAATCTCTTCCTCGTCCAGCCTGTTTTTTGATGATTTGCGGCCGCACGTGGTGGACGTCGCAAATTTTCACCACCCGTGTCTTGTGATGTAGCAAGGCTCTTCCTCTTGAGTGGGGTCTCTCGTTTTGTAGGGGTCCTTCGCGCACGCGGTAGAATTAAAGAGGGATCTTCGAGAGCGTGGCCATGATGGTTATTCCAATAATTCCTTTTATGGAGCGAGTTCGGACTGTTGTTCGTTTGCAGTTGGGTGTGAACGACCTCATCGCTACCAAGATCTGGTGAGTTGCCAGGATTTCCATCAAGGTCGGAGGCATAGTGATCGACTGCAGATGTTTGAGAACTACTGTGAATATTACCACCCTCAGCTGGCGTCACTTTCGCCCTTCTGTTCGTACACTTCCTCCAAGACGTGCCAAGGTCTCCGCTTTCTTCCTGTTGAATGTGGGGAGTACATTGGCCAGGGGTAGCCGTAGTTGTGCTTTTATATATATCGACGCTCTTGGTTTGTCCAGACTCGTGTTCTGATGGCAGTATTGAATGATTGGAAGACATCAATTCGGAGGGCGTTTTGCTATCATCCCTAACCCTGCTCGTAACGCGAGGCGCTGGGGTTTTCGGACATTTATTCTTGTCATCCTGAGTGTTGCCGGATCTCGACTTTCCGCAAGTCACTGGCTTCTTTGTCTGACGTCGCATGTCGGGGTATCGCGTCTCTATCGAACCGCTCAAAATTTGTATTGTGCAATAATGTTGGGTGGTTGAAGAAGGCGATTGATGCCCTGGACGCAATCAAAGGCAAATTTTCAAAACCTATCAATCTGATATTAAGTAGGCTATGTGGTTCCATGGGCAAGGGTATGTGGTGGGAAAGATGATATCGTGAACTGTGAAAGTAATCTCGCCGGGTAGCCGATTCACGGATATCATTGATTGAATTGTATTGATTGGAAGATACGAGACGAGCAGCAGAATGAATGCCGGCTGCTATTTGCGGGGCCCATGGGGCATCCACAAAGACTTCACCTAGTGGGCCGAGGGTAAGTGATCGTTGTAGGTAACAGAACAGATTCGAAGTACTCCGTAACTACAGAGTAACTAGTTAGGGATACCTAAGTTAACTAACTAGTTAGTTCGCCAGGAGGGCAGATGAATAACTAATCAGTACAACCTTAGTCATGGTTAAGTGACTAACGTAATCGGACAGCGAACCGCCGCGACACCGAACCGCCGTTTCTCACTATAACTACCACTATAAAAATTGGAAATTTACAACAGATATAGACATTGATAAATAATAAGAATATAATAGTAAGTTATACTATATTAAATCATTCTATTAAGACTTTATAGAAAATTATAGTTTTTATAGTCTTTTTTTATTCTTATTATAATATAAAATACTTCTATACCGCACCTTATCACCTGACGAGCGGCCCCACCTAACAACCGAAATCTCGAGTTTGACCGACTTTCTTAATATCTTTAAAGAACTATATCTCTACCAATATAGCTCTAATTGACAAAGTAATTACAGAGCTAGAATTATTAAAGTTTAAAAAATAATCTAATTTTACTTCTATTACTAAAAAGTATAGTATTAATCGAATAACTTTAACAAAATAGTTCCGCGGTATTTAATATTTTAAAAATAAATAATATAAAGAATAAAGACTTCTTAATAATTATTAAGTTAAAGTACTTATTTCTAATATTAATAAATTAAGTAAAAAAGGACTTTATATTTTATATAAAATATTTCGAAATCTTACTTATAAAATTAGTAGAAAGTAACCGGGAAAACTATAGCTAGATTAATTTTTAAAATAATATAATAATAAGCTTATTTCTTACTATACTACTAGAATTAATTTATCTCGAAAAAAAACTGATTTAGTATAAAAATATATATTATATTTTAAACTTTTAACTCGTAAAATATAAGAATATAATATTCGATAGAAAGATATTTATAATATAGATAAAAAAACTTTATAATTAAAATATTTAATAAAGTAAAGAGAATCTTCTTTAAATAGTTATTTAAAAAAAACTTAAAATAGCGGCTTTCAGATAGGAATTATAAATAGATTATTATAATTATTTATATTTATATAGATAGAATTTTATTATTTTTAAAATTTATATATTAAGCCACCTCTTTAAAGTTTCAAAATACGTGTTATATATTTAATTATAAAATATATTTAATTATAAGATAAAAGAGAAGATAAGAAAATATTAAAAATTTTTTATTTTTAATAATTATAGATTTTACGTTAATATAAAGTTTTTTAAATATTATAAAATAAATAAAATCTTTTTAATAATCTATCTATCTTATTTTATATATTTATTATAATTATTTAATATTAGAATCTTTAGACCTCTCTTTATAGTATATAATATAGAATTAAAGCGATTTTTTATTTAATCTTAAAGCTTTTATTATATTACTAAAAAAAACTTTTTCTATCTTTTTTAATTATTATAAAAGAAGGCTTTATTATCTAAAAATATTAATTTTTTATAAAAATAAATCGATATTTAGCCTCTAAATCCTAAGATTATTTTATTATAATTTAATTTAAATAATAATAGCCATTTTTTTCTAGTAGTTTATCTCGCTTAGTACTAGATATAGAGAATTAGAGAAAGATTAAAAAGTTTTTTAAGAATATTATTATTAATTTATATAATTAAAAAGTTAAAAGATTAAATTCTATAATATATACTCTCTCTACAGAGAATATTATCTTAAAACTATATTATTAAAATCTTAAAAAGGCGCTTTTCTAAGAGAAAAAGAAATATTAGTAAAAAAAGTCTTTTTTATTTAGATTATAAGCTTCTAAAAATAACTATATAATATTTTACTCTTCTAAGAAGATCCAGCAAGCTCGTAATTTTTAAATAAAAAAAGCTAAAGCTATATAGCTTACTAAAGCTTTAAAAAAAAAGAAAAAGCTTTATAAGTAATAAAAAGAAAGAAAAAAAGGCTTTTAATTAAAAAAAATAAGCGAATTTATATTTTAAATAAGAAGATACAGCTTCGTAAAGTAGAGAAAAAAATATATAAAAAATAAAATAATTAGCTTACTAAATAGGCTAATATATAGCTTTAAAAGGATTTTAATTTAATTTAATAAAACAGAAATAAATCCTCTAATATTTTAAAAGTAAAAAAATCGATTAATATTACTCCTATAAACGTTAAGATCGTTAATAAGATATCTTCAATACTTAATTATAAAAATAAACAAATCCGTTTTCTATAATATTTTTATAATTAAAAAAAGGCCTATATAGCTTTATTTCTATATATATTTTACTCCGCTTAAAAAGTTCTATCTAATTTGAATTATATATAGTTATATGGCTTCAATTTATATATGGCCGCTGAGGCGGAAAACGCTCGTCAGGTGGGGCCGGTTGTTAGGTGATAAGGTGCGGTATTCAAGTATAGAAACTATCGTATTCGGGGATTAAATATTATAATATAAGATTTACTATCTGTAAAACTAAGTAATTTTTAGATTATTTTATCTCTTTGGACGTAAAATATATTTAGTTTATATAGATAAAATAGCCTTTGGAAGGAAATCTTCTATTTTATATAAATGATAGAGTTCCAATTTTTATAGTGGTAGTTATAGTGAGAAACGGCGGTTCGGTGTCGCGACGGTTCGCTGTCCGATTACATTAACGTAACCGGACGACGATGCGGCGTGACAACGAGCCGGCGTTGCCCACTATAACTACCATATAAAAAAGATAAACTCAACCACTCTTATATATAGATTATAGATTATAATACTATGTAGATATAGATTTAAAGGAAAAAATAAATAAAATAAGATTTTAAAATATTATAAAAATATAGAAGATTAATAAAGAAAATCTATCTCTTAATATTTACTTCTCTATAGGTAATCTACTATACTCTATTACTTTTAGGATGTATATTATATACTATAATAAGAGAATAGTCTTTCTATATATATCTCTCGAGTTTTGATAGCTTCGGTAAGAGTAATACCACTGCGCCGGCTCGTTGTCCGGTTACGTTAACTAACTAGAAATAACTACACTGCTGCCATTCAAGAAATTCAACGTGATCACAAACGTCGTGTGATCACGGTGGGAACACAAGAACGCTCTTCTGTTCATACACAAAGTCCAAAATAGAGAAGATGTCATAATATAAAAGCTGGCTAAAATCCCATACCTCATATGTATGTAGATAGGTAAGCTGTCCTGTGCCTATTCCTGTCATCTGTGCGGAGTAGGTAATTTATTGATGAATAGGACGAGTATGTGGTGTACATATACATACTTTTACCAGATTACATCAACTATTTGCCTGGGCTGATGGTAAGCTCGGTATCGTACAGTACCTACCTACCTAAGGTATCCTTTACCTAGGTATCTTCCTAGGTACAGTATGTACATACCTGAATACCAACTGTCTTATCCATACATCCATATATGTACAGAAGATACTGTGTCCGGCTATGTGCCTGCGTAGAGATAGGTACTGTGCGTAACCTGAAAATTATCTACCTACAGTAGTAATGGTAACTTATCGATGGCAGCAATCCTTCCATGCATCTGATATGAACCCAGGTATTGTATGTAACCACAGTACTTTACCTTACAGTATATACAGTCAGTACCTTATGTGTACATATCGGTACACTCCGATCCTTCTCTTTTTTCCGTTCCTCGGACTTTCAAAATCCATTTTCGGGCCACACTCCAGAGTGCCCTTGCAAGGTCTGGATCGTGCTACATCATTCCGCATAATTTCTGGTTTCTTTTTCACTTTCACGGCGGAGCCTTGTTAAATCTCACTGAAAGAACTGGCCGGCAGTCATGGCTAACGAAGTAACGGAATCCATTCCTTCTCCGGCGCAAGGAGTCGGCCCGATATACTGGCCAGAGGGCGAAAAGCCAACAGCTACAGTATCTAAAGATATACCTTATGACAATGTCCATGTCTTACCTCAAACGCCTCAGCTGATTGCCCTCTTGACGTAAGAAACGGACATAGCTTTCAGATGGACATACGGGCTCAGGAGCGTGGCTAACTCTTCAATAGTATGATCAGGGACAAGAGAACCGGTCGTGCTGATTTTATCTTCTATTCAAACAGGATCATTCGTCTATTGGTTGAAGAAGGCCTAAATCACCTTCCAGTTGTGGAGCAATCAGTCACGACTCCTGTAGGTCGAGCCTATCTCGGTGTTAGATTTGAAGGCAAAATATGCGGCGTGTCAATTATGAGGGCAGGTGAGGCAATGGAGCAGGGGTTGAGGGATTGTTGCCGATCGGTCCGCATAGGAAAAATCCTGATACAGAGAGACGAAGAGACATGCAAACCAAAACTATTCTATGAGAAGCTTCCTACCGATATATCTAGCCGCTGGGTTTTGCTGCTCGACCCGATGTTTGCAACTGGTAAGTGGGACACACCAACGGCCCAGTAGGTGTTGTTAAACTAAGCTCGTGCAGGAGGCTCCGCTACCCTTGCTGTTGAGATCCTGAAGGCGAAGGGTGTGCCCGAGGATCGCATCTTATTCCTGAACCTCATTGCTAGTCCCTCGGGGGTTGCGGATTTTGCTGAACGCTTTCCCAAACTCAGAGTTGTCACTGCGTTTATTGACCAAGGCTTGGATGACAAAAAGTAAGTGCTGTTTTCTTCCTGCCGAGTGAAAGGGAGAAAGTTTTAATATGTATTGCAGGTACATAATTCCGGGTCTTGGTGACTTTGGTGACCGATACTATACCCTATAAGTGTCGCTGAGATTGCGTACACGTAGTTGATTCAGCAGAGGATTTATCCCGTTGCGTGCGGAATTACGCCTAACCACATAGATCAACGGCGTCTACTGCTCGCAACTCAGTTCTAGGGTGTGGAATGTCGATCAAAGAAACCTTGCGTGGGGGGGAAGGTATAAGTAGGTCTCGAGCTCTCTGACTATTTCTGGGTCATGTTCTCTAGATCTAAACACCTGCGGTTTGTTGCCAGTGACTATTAATTTAGCATAAACACAGAATGAAGAGGGAAAGAGAAAGGTATTTATTATTAATAGCTAGTAGGAAATTGTAATTGTCCACTAGACTTTGCAGGAGTAAATTTAATAATCATCATTGTGTGTATCCAGCCGGGCAGCACTATCTCCGACTTCTTGCTCACCGGAAGATAAAGTATGTCCATTGGAATGCATGTTTGAAGTATTTGGTTCATATTTGTGCGCAGCATCTTTAGCCACCGCATCACATGCATCGACCCAGTCAGAGTACACATCAACGGCAGCAGAAAGATCTAGAGAAAATGTCAGGTCCAGGTAAAGAGGGTATAAAGTATTGAAAATGACACATACAATTGATCCCTGTTTGAAATCTCTGCCCACAAACTTTGCAGGACAGATTTCCTAGACCCAACTTCTTGTCCAGTTTGATAATAACAGAATTTTCATGGTTGCAAAATAAACATGCAAATGTTGTCGGGAGTGACTCTCTCTTTTTTCAAATAGTTGTCAGCACCAGTGGCATAGAGGATGTTGGCAGAATCACCTTCTTCGGCCCCTGTGGTTGTCTGCTCGACTTCTTCCGCTTGCCCTATTGACGAGAAATGACGTTAGCGACCCGTTCAAAGGATAGCAACTACTTCAATTAACATTCAAACAGAGTCATGAGCATACCATCGTGGAAAGTTTGCGCGTAAAGGACCGACGATGAAAATGAGACCAGGGTAGCTTTAGATATGCTGAGGCATCTGCGGATAGCGGGATGCGTAGTTGTTATAGGTTTGAAGACCATGCACCTTCACGATAGGAAGGCGAATTATGGAAGATCTGGTTTCATTGACTCAAGCTGAGCGTGTTGGTTGGCCAAGCGCTCAAGGGACATAGATTGTATATGTACCGGCCAGTAGGTACCGTGCCTCTTAACTCCTACCTTAGACTAAACTCGGATTACATCACCAATGGGGTTGTACGGTGTAGTCATCAGTAACTTACCTAGTTAACTAGACGTTAGTTACAGACCCTTATCGATAAGGAAACCAAAGTGGAAAAGTACGCCTGCCTACCCCATATTTCATACATCTTCTAGATTGCCCCTGTTACAAAATGTGGCTACACTCCATTACTACTACCCGAGAATTATTCTATCAGTACATAGGTTCAGGTCACAGTTGCCTTCACCTAACGATGGAGTAAGGTACCTACACCGTAAATGTGGTGATTACGGGAATGGAAAATCTAATCCGCCTTGAGTGGCAAATTATCCATGCCGCTTTTTCTATCGGGAGTACTCCGGTGTATGCAGCAAACATATAGCAGACAGATTCCTGGTACACTAGGAATCGTAGACCCTACGGAGTATGTGCCTCTTCGATCTGATTGTCCACGGACCATTCGAGTACTCCCATATCACCCCCTGTAAAAGACCGTACAACTTATTGACCACAGAAGTAGGTAGTGATCTACGCGCTGGTTACGTCGGATTGCCATACAGTGTAAACTAGCGGCCTACGTCAAATTGCTGTATAACCAGAGTATATCTCTTATGTTTCTGCTTTATAGCTTTCTGCGTGTGTGTTTTTAGACTCAGTCTCCACCCCGTCTCAACGTCTCAACTGCGTAACCAGTAGAAGTTTTCAGACCATTGATTCAAAATTTCGCAACCAAATATTGAATTACATATTGTAAGGACATGCCCGGGATTCAATCTCTTAAATTGAAGGTTCCAGACAATGGGTGAGGGTCCTTACATCGTCTATCGTATGAGTAGCCGAGATATGATATTTCAATTATAAAGAAGATGATAGGTAACAAGAAAATGTTTGAGGTTAACTTATCTCTAGGACTCAGAGTGCTCCGAGATTGCCGGGTATGGGGAGTACATATCCGTGGATATTGCCACAAACGAGAGGTGAATTGATTGCTGAGTACGGACAGGTTCCATCTATTATTGAAGGAGGGTGAGACTCGACGGGCTTCATGTGACGCTAATATGAATCCATGGATGGTAACATGTATTGAAATGATCTGTAATTTACACCGCGCTGCTACCACTTGGTAGGTTTGTGGGGGACCGAGAAATTACATAATACACTGATAGGGCCGACGCCTCGCTTAACTGAACTTTTTCTGTGGGATTTTGTTTTCAACTCCCAACCCGTCGACCCAGTAGCGTCAAGAGTACCGACTGCCCCCAGCGTGGTGTTCTATACTTGGCTGTCTTCGACAATTGCAAGATAGGCTAAAGTCGCAGATATGGCTGTTGGAAAGTATGGACGCGCCCTCCACTACAATATGTTGCCTTCGTTGAGAGTACCGGAATTGTCCGTGGCTGACTATCGATAGGAACAAGCGCTTGTCCAAGGGCAAGAAGGGCATCAAGAAGAGAACCGTCGATCCTTTCTCCAGGAAGGATGAGTACTCTGTGAAGGTAGGATTTCAGGCTTCTTTGATTTGACCATCGCTCACATAAAGCAGGCTCCTTCGACCTTCCAGACCAGGGAGTATGTCTACCGCTCATATCCGCATTTTTTTTTAGCACCTTGGGCGAAGAAACGACAGCTGACGATGAACTTTGAAGTGTTGGAAAAACTCTTGTGAACCGCACCAGTGGTCTCAAGAATGCGAACGACTCTCTGAAGGGACGGATTTTCGAGGTCTCTCTCGCTGACCTGCAAAACGATGAAGACCATGCTTTCCGCAAGGTCAAGCTTCGTGTCGACGAGATCCAAGGAAAGAACTGCTTGACCAACTTCCACGGACTGGACTTTACGACCGACAAGCTGCGATCCCTCGTTCGAAAGTGGCAGTCGCTTATCGAGGCCAACGTGACGGTGAAGACGACTGACGACTACCTTCTTCGTCTGTTTGCGATCGCTTTCACCAAGAGACGCCCCAACCAGATCAAGAAGACCACATATGCTCGCTCGTCTCAGATTCGCGCAATCCGGAAGAAGATGACCGAGATTATCCAGCGGGAGGCGGCCAGCTGCTCCCTGGCCCAGCTCACCACCAAGCTGATTCCCGAGGTTATCGGACGCGAGATTGAGAAGTCTACTCAGGGAATCTATCCCCTTCAAAATGTGAGTTTCTGTCCGGCGTTATTTCTGAAACCAGCTAAATAGTTTCCAGGTCCACATCCGCAAGGTCAAGCTTCTCAAGTCTCCTAAGTTCGATCTCGGTGCCTTGCTTAACTTGCACGGGGAGTCTGCTACTGATGACAAGGGTCACAAGGTCGAGAGGGAGTTCAAGGAGCAAGTTCTCCAGACCGTTTAATGCTTTGATACACTGATGTATGTTCGGAGCTGATGTCGGTATCGGTGCTCGGTTTCAGGCTGTTGATGATTTTCCGATAAGTCAATAAAAATTTCCTCGACTTTCATGTTCAACCAATCGGTAACTTGACGTTTCTTTGGACACTGCTTCTCTATTATGGAAGGGAAAGCTATGTAGCTCATTGTAGTTGATAAGTTGCCCTAGTGGTAGCCTTGATTGTCATTTTATTGATCCTGAACCCGAGTAGCTTGCAAATCAAGGCCTTCTATCCTTTCTACGGGAGTCGAGGAGCAAACAGATTGAGATGAATTGTTTTGCCTTAATTCCCTCCCACTAAAGATCTGGCGATCTATAAGAGATGGCGGTCAAATGGCTCGTTTTAAGCTGCCCTTGCGGTATGTTTTCTATGGAGAAAGAGAGGTGGACTGAAAGACAAGCGTAGACAATGAGATCTTGAAAGTTGATAGTAACCATTCCAAATCAATTACCAATAACGGTTCCTGCATGGGAACTCTTTATCCCTAGCCCATCTTCCTTGTGTGGCTGTTGGGGTGGACCATCACTTGACATGAAAATCCCAACTAAGCAGGCCACCCTATATTCCATATAAAATAGTACTTTATATACTTGAATAGCTAGTTAGCCTAGTTGATTGACTGATTGATTCCATTATACTCCATTTCGGCAATTTTACAGGGCTACGCTAGTGTTTATGGTAGTAAAATCCTATACAGTTATTATAAGCGCTCGATTAAAGTGCCTGGGGCACTGATTGAGCCAGCCAGGCATCTAAGACGGTGTGTAATGACAGAACTGCAGGTGTGTGGAATGCTTGAATTGTATGAAGCTCTCGCGGTCTGCAACAAGGGTACCGTGGTTGACCACCTGACGCACGAAGATCAATTACACTAGACCTCGGCAGAGTCCACGCATGGACTGTTCAAAGCTGCCCAAACCTGCCTGCTAGGCGGGTTTGGACAGTCCACTAATATCTATAGGCGGGTAGAGTAGAGGGATATCCGCTTATTATCTAAATCCGCCCGCCTAAACCCGTCTACGCGGGGTATTTATAATATATATATAGTTATATAGTAATTTAGAGTATCTTAAGATATTAGGAAAGGAAACTTTGTTATATTAAATAAAAATAGTATTAATTTATTTTTAATAGATTTTATAATTTTTAAGCTGCTTAGAAAGCTTATATATTCTTTTTAATAAGTATTTTTAGCTAATTTCTTCTAATAATAGAAGAACTAGACTATTATTATTTTTTTTATTAGTATTATTTTTTTTACTAGCTATACTAGTTTTATTATTATTACTAGTCTAATTATCTAGTAAGAATACTTACTAGCTATAAATTTTAATAATTAATTAATTTAAACTTAGATTAGATATAAGATCTTATTTCTTAGTATTATTAATCTTATTTATATAATTATTTCTACTATTAGTATTTATCTTTTTATTTTTAGTTTTTTTTTTTATTTTTAATTCTATTCTACTTTATAATCTCTAGATACTAGATAGTAACTAATAAATTTAAACTTAGCTAAATATATATATATTATTAAATTCTAAATACTAGTTAGCTTTAGTATTTCTTAATAATAGTAATAAATATTTTATATAGAGTTAAAAAAATATTTTATATTTATATTTATTATTAGAATAGAGAGAATATCGTATATTATATTTATAAAAATTAATAATAATAACTTTTATTTTTTTTAGAACTTGAATAAATTTTTTTATTTATATTTAAAATATTCTAGAATTAGTCTATTTTTATTTATTAAAGTAGAATTAATATACTATTATTAAAATATTTTTAAATCTTATTTTTAAATCTTATTTTTAAATCTTATTTTTTTAGTTTTTTTTATTTTTTTAATCTAATATTACTAAAAGACTTAAGTCTATTATAGATATTATAAAATAAGTTAGTAAACTTAAATATTTTAATAATTATACTTAATAGAGCTAAATATAGTTATAGAAATTATTTTAGTATATTAAATATTATTTATATTTATTTTTAGATTATTTATTTCTAGAGAAGTAATTAAGCTTATATAATAAGATAAAAATTATACTAATTATATAAAAATAATTATAAGTATTTATTATTTTTTTATAATAAACTACTAGCTTCTACTTTTCTACTTTTAAAATTTATTATATTATTTACTTTTAGCTTATCTTTTTTTATTAGAACTAGCTTAGTAATTTTTTAAGATATTTAAATAGTATATTATAGATCTAGAAAATATTATAAATAATAATATCTTTAATTTAATAAAGAATTATAGTAAAGTTATAAAAGAGCTAGATAATATAAAAAAATAATTAATTTAATATTATTTTTCTTAATTTAAGAAAAACTAATTATATCTATTTTTAATATAAAAGATATAATAAATAGATTAAATATATTTTATTATATAAAACATTAGAAATATTAAATTTTAATAAATTCTTATATTTTAAATTAGAATTAAGACTATATCCTTTAATTAAAATTTTGAAAATAATTTATAACGCTAGAAGCTGGCGTTAATAAAGATTATAAATATTTAAATCTTATGAATATATTAATAAAATAAATATTAATAAAACTAAATTAAGATATTTTATTAAATATTAGAAAAATATCTTTTTTTATTAGTTAAATAAGTTTAAAATCTTTTTTACATACTTATTTTTTAACTTAAGCTTTATATAAATTAGAAGATTTCTAAGACTTAAGTTAAATAATATATATATAATATATAGAACTCTAACTATTAGTATATTAATAATTTTAGTTAGAGTTTTAATTTTATTATTTAAACTATTAATTAAGATTTAATTATTCGAGATATTATCTATTATAATTATTAAAATTTAATAAATAATATTATAGTCTTTAAAATAGGTAAGAAGAATTAAGTTAAGATTTTTATTAAAATATATTAATATTTTTTAGAAACTCAAATCTAAGTAGAAATTTTTTATCATTCTAATTAATATTAATAAAATAATTAATAATTATTATAAAGGCCTAAGAGAATAGTAATATTTAATAATTAAATATAATTAAAAGCTTAGCTCTCTTAGATAGTAATTTTAAAATTAATTATTATTTTTTTTATTTAGTCTAATATATTTATTAATAAACTATTCTAGTAGATAAGAATTAAAAAGATTTTATTAATATTTAGACTTACTAAAGAAGCTTTTAAAAAAAAGGATTTTTAATAATAAAATATAAAAAATATAAATTAATAATAAATCTATTATATTCTTTATAAAATCTTTTTTATTAAATCTTATTAATAAGAATTACTAAAACAAAAGGTAGAGTTATCTCTAATAATATTATATATTAATAATTAAATAGAATTAATACTATCTTTAATAAAACTTACTTATAGCTTAAAAAACTTTTTTAGATTATTAATCTTATTAATATAACTAGCTAACTTCTAGTATTTAGCTTTTTTTAAATATTTTATTATTAATATTATTCTATTTTTTTTAACTTAAATAATTAAGAAGCTAGCTATATTCTTTATATAAAATATATAGATTTCTAGTTCGAATATATATAACTTAATAAAAAGATTTCTATTTATTTAAATAGTATTTTTTTATATTAAAAAACTAATAACTCCTCTTATAAAGCTTATTTTGAATTAATACTATAAATTATTATTTAATAAACTTATCTTTATTTATTTTCATATAAAAAATCTAGTCTTTAATAATCTCTAAATAAGAATATAGCTAAATTAATATCTAGTTACTATCTAAAGAATATAAAGTAGATATTATTTATTAATTAATTAAGATATTTAATTTTAAAAAAGAATTAATATTATTTTTATGGAAAGATAAAAAATAATTATAGATTTATTATAATATTTTTTTTAGATAGATAAGAGAAGAGTTAAAATTTATAAAATAAAATTAAAAATTAAAAATTAAAAATAATTTATAAAATATAAATAAGTAGATAAATAAAGACTAGAAAATTATAATTAAAAATTTATGTATATATAAAATAATAATATAGATAAATATAAATTATAAATAATATATTATAAATAAATAATTTCAATTAAAAAACTCTAAGATCTGATTAGCTATATTATATATAGTTATAAATAGATAGATTTAGATAATTTAAAATTATTTATTAATTTTTAAAATTTATTTAAAACTAATATTCTAGAAATTTAGTAAGTTTTTTTATTAAAAAATTTTATTCTTTAGATCTTCTTATTTACGAATTATATTTAAGATATTAACCTTAATAGCTAGTAATAAAAAATTATAATAATTAAAAAAGAATAAATATTTCTAGCTAAGTAAAGAATTATAAACTAGAGTTATTTTTATCTAGCTAAAAATATAAATATAAATTTTTAAAAAAATATAATATTTAGAATAATTCTAATATAATTTTTAAGATAAAATATATATTTTAAAGTTTAATATTATTTAACTAATATTATATTTTGGAAAATATAAGCCTATTATAATATTATTAATTTTATTAATTAATCAGAAGGTAATAGTATAAATAATTATAAATATATAGATCTTTTATAAAAAATTTTTTAAGAAAGATAATAATATTAGAATCTAGTTATATAATAAATTAGAATAATAGTAAATAATAATTTTTTATTTTACTAAGTAATCAGATTTATAGTAGGATTTTATATACGAATAGATAGATTTAGATAGATTTAAAACTTAGTGTGTGTGGGTTAGGCTGAACTAGACTTAGCGTAGGTGGACTTTGGATACTAGAGGGGCGTCCATGGACGGGTTATAGATATCTTAGGGGTGTTTATAAACGGACTTTACCAAGGTCTAAATTACACACTAATATTTTCACAATTTTTAACTCTTAATATCTCCACATAATAGCCTTAATTAATGATATAATTATAGATTTAGAATTACTAATACTTAAAAAATAGTTTATACTAACTTTTATAATAAAAAAATATAGATTTAACTATTTAATACTATCTTGATATTTTCGCGGTATCTAATATTCAAAAAATAATTAATATTATAATTAGAAAATATATTTTCTACGAAGAATTAATTAAAATTAATAAGATTCTTATAAATAATTCTATAAACGTAATATATAAAAATCTAAATTAACTACTCTAGGTTAATATAATTACCGCGGAAGAAAGCTATATAAAAAAGAATTTCGCGAATATTTTTTAAAGAACAATTTTAAGAATTTTTATTTTATTATAAAAAAATAAATTTAAAAATAAATTTTATAAAAAAAAATTCTTTATTTAGACTATTCTATTATTATTATTTTTTTTAAAAAAATAATAGCGATTCGGGAGTATATCTAAATAATATTTATAAGAAAATTAATTTAACTATTAAAATCCTCCGCGGATATACTACTATTATATATACTTAAAAAAATATAGAGTCCGTGTATATAAAAATTATTATAAATTTAATAAAATACTATAAAAAAACTATTATCTAAAATTATTATATATTTATTAATTATAATAATCTTTATATAATTAGATTTTCGCAACGCGTATAATTATATTTATATTATAAAAAATAAAAAATGGAAAATAATCTTTTATATCAAATATAGATTATTTAAGTATTTAATTATATTATTTAACCTAATAAATACTCTCGTAATATTTTAAAAATATATAGACTAGGTATTTCACGACTTATTAGATATTATAATAATAATAATGTATATTAGTAATATTATTATCTTTTTATAGAATAAAAAAGCTTACTATAAATATATTTATAAGATACTTTACTAACTATATATTTATAATATAAAAGCTTCATTTTCTAGAATATATTATTATATTTAATATAATTAAAATAAAACCCTCGCGAGTAGCTACTATTTAAAAACAATTAATGCTAAAAATTATTTATAATATTATAATTTTCTTAAGATTTATAAATTAGAATTAAAGATTTATTCATATCTATATAAAAATAATAATTATATTAATAAATCTCCTCTACAAGCTTAAGAATAAACTAGTATAAATAATTAAAAATTAATAAATATTATAATTTTAAAGAATTATAAAGCTATAGATTAATTAAAAAATAATTTATAAAAATAATTAAATTAATTAAAATTTATAAATAAATTCCTAGTCTTAAAAAGTATCGCGAATAAGATCTAAACTATTATGACGGTCTATAAAGGAGCTAATAAAAGACAAGTTTGTTTATAACTTGTAGTTAAGCAATTTTCTTATAGAGAGGAAAGGAACTATTTAATAAAAGAATCTAAAATTCTTATATATTAATAAGATCTAACTAGATATAGGAATCTTCTATCTATTAATTAATATTTTTTACTAAGATATTAAGTCTTTTTATAAAATTAACTAGAATATTTTTTTATTTAATTAAAATCTTTTTTAAAACTCTTTTAGATAGGCGATTAATTATATTATATATTTAATTAAATTAGAATATAATATTATTCTTTTTTTTTAAGAAAAACTAGTTCCGCAGTTTTATAATTTTATAGTACTAAACTAGTAAATTATTATTATTATATTTATTTACGAATTTATTATTAGCTGTAGTAATAAGCTAATTAGTAAGTTATTATAAATTTATAATAGATTTAATTTATTTAGATATTAATTATAAAATTTTTATAACTTAAGCGGTATATTATAAAAATTAAAAATAAAATACTATATAAAATCTGATAGATAATTCTTTTATTAGATATAATAATATAATTTCTTATTATATATTTATAATATAAAGATTTTTTTAATTAGTTATTTTAATTTATTTTAAAGTTTAATTAAAAGTTTAGAATTATAAATCTATTTTATTATTAATAATAAATTAATTATTTTTTAGAGTTTCTTAAGTATAAAAATAAAATATATTAATAATATAAGTTTAAAAATATAACTAATCTATTTAATAATCTTATATAGACTAGTCTATTAATTACTAAATTTATAATTTAAATAATTTATTTTCTAGTTTTTTATAGTTATATAGATCTAATTAGTAATCTTAAAATCTATTAATTACTAATATTTATTAGTTTACTACTTTATTTTAATCTAAGCGAGCTTAATCTATTTTTTAATATAATTTTAAATTTAAATTATAAGCCGTACGGCGGGCTTTAATTTAATTTTATAGTTTATTATAAGATTTAGAAAATATAGTTTAATTAAAAAAGATTTATAATTTATAGTTATATTTTACTAAAAAAATAATAATCTAGTTAACTTATATTTAAGAATAGTATAGGTAAAATCTATAATTAAAAATAGTTTAAACTAGTTATTTTAATCATATATTATAAATAAATAAAGCTTTTAAGTAAGATATTAATTTATAATTTTTATATAATTATTTATTAAAAACTTTTACTCCGAAGTTAGTTTTTATTTAATATATAATCTTAGATAGAGTTCTTTCTAAAAAATAAAAATAAACTAGTTATTTTAATTTAAAAGAATTAAATCTAGTAATTTAATTTATTAATATATATATTTAAAAAAGAGCTTGGCTATCTTTATTATAATTATATTTTTATAATAAAAAATAAAAATTATTTATTTTATTAATTAGTTTATAATTATATATATTTTATTATAGCCGTGCTTATTCTTAGAAGAATAGAATTAAAAATCTATAGAGATATATTTTTATAGATAATTAGAAATATTAAAAGATTAAAAAAGTTTTAATAATAAATCTTATTTAGTATTGATTTTATTATAAATTGAATAATTTATTATATAATATTAAATATTATATTACTAGTATAATTATTAGTATTAGTTTTTTTATTAAGATTTCTATTTTTATACGGTCGGAATACGTTGTAGAGGATTATTAATAAATTATATTTAGAAGATAAATATAAAGATTATTTTTTTTGGATTATTAATTAATTTTAATATAGTAAAAATCTATTTTAAAATATTTATTTTAAATTTTTTTCTACTATAGTTATTTATTATTTTTTAAAATTAATTAATATCTAATTTACCTAAAGTACTTAATCTACTAGTTAAATATTATTAATTTTTAGAGATACTAGTATTAGTATATTATTTTTTAGTTAAATATTTTTTTTAGCTATTTTAATTTTAATAGGATAGAAGTCTATAATTTTTTATAAAAATTTTTTTAGATTTAGAAAAAATATTTATTATTATATTTTTTAATTCTAATCTATATTTAATAATAAAATAAAATTAGAAGAGAAATTTTAATTATTAGATTTAATACTTATTAAGCTTTTTAATAGTTATAAAGTATTTAAATATATAATAATCTATTTAAATCTTAATTAATTAAAAATTTTAGAGCTTTCTAAATCCTATTTATTAAAATTTTAAAAATTAAATAATAGTGATTATTTTTTATTATAAATATTATAGTTTAATTCGGTACTAAATATATTTTTTAAAAAGTAGATAATCGGATATTTTTTTTAAAAAAGCTAAGAGAATACTTCTATAATTATTTTATTTAAAATATTAGTTTTAATTTGTAAAGGTAATATTAGATTATAATAATATAATAATAATATAGATCTTAATAATTTTTTAAATTAATTAAATATCTCTTAATAATAAAAAATTTATTTAAAGAAAGTAAATTTCTGATAGCGATTACTATCGGATTCCTACGTGGAATGTATAACAGTAGTAAGTTAGTTAATTTTTATTAATTACACTCGCGGTGCCTAACTAGCCGCTAAAAGCGGAATAATACTAAATCTAAGCACTGAGGATTCTAGTAGCCGGTAGCTACTATACTATCTAATAAAGCGGCTAATCTATTTATTAACGTCCCCGGTAATAGAATTTAAGAAACTAAATACAAAAATAATATACTAGATTAATAATATCTAACAGCGAGATTTTTATATTTTTAAATATATAACAACTCAATAAAAGACTAATAGGATATAATATAAACGCGATAACAACATAATTAATTAGAAAATAGCTATAAGAAGCGGCGATTAGAATAATAATTAAAATAATAATTAGAATAGCAATCCGAATAATAATCCGAATAATAATCCGAATAATAATAATATCGCGAGTAAAAATAGAAAAAAGATTATTTATAATAAAAAAACTCCGATAAGCTCGAGATAGAATAAAAATAATATTATTATTATTAATAATAATAAGTAGAACTGCGACTACAACTATATTTATAGAAAATATTTTTAACTAGATAGATAGTCTTATTCTTATTCTTATTCTTATTCTTATCTTTCTACTCCTTAATATAAGAATTATTAATAAAAAAATTATTATTTCTAGTAAAATCGCGCGGCTAGTCTAATATAATAAGATATAAGAGCTTAACTATTCTAGTTATTAAATTATAAATCTTTTATATAAGATTAGTATTATAATTCTCTAATACTACTACTTAATTATTAAGATCTTTAATATAAAGTCCTATTTCCTATATAATAGCGGTACAGCTTCGTCTAAACTCGCTTATTAGAGTGTTATATCCAGCCAGGATATTAGTAAGTAATTATAATAGTAAAAATAGATTAAAAAAAAATTAGTAAGATAATTTAAATAAGATTAATAAACTTTTTTAAATTAATAGACTCAGCGGTTCTTTTAATATCAGATTTAGAATTAATTAATTTAAACTTATTAAAAATCCTAATATCTCTAAAAATCTTAGTATTAGTAATAATCTTAATATTAGTAGAGGAAGCTCTATTAGTAATAGTTTTTTAAATATATAAAAATCCTTATTATAATATTCTTTATTAATAGTCCTAATCTATCTATAAAATATATAATAATTAATTTTTTAATTAATTAGAGTTACTTATCTACTAGATAAATTTAGATTTTCTAGAGTTAGAATAGTATAATCGGATATTAAAAATATTAATTTAAGTAAAAAATTTAGCTATATAAGAAAAAAAAAATTAATCGCGACAAAATCCTATAATAACTTAGTTTTATAAATATTAATTTATAATCTAATATTAAAAAAAGTATCTCTAGCGGAAGTCTAATTAATTAGTTAAAAATAAATAGCAGCTAGCTTATTACTATATAATATTATATTAAACTTTATAATAGATATATAATAATAATCTTAATAAGTAATTATTATTAAAAAACTCTTAAAATAGCGCTTTTTTTATAAAATATTATTTTAATTAAAATCTAGACTATAGTCTGCCTTAATTATTAATAAAATAATATAAAAATTAATATAAATACGAGTAATTTATATATTTATAAGATATATTCTTGTGGGAGATCTACTAATAATAGAATTATTTAATTTATTTAAAAAGATAATATTCTTTTTTATATAAATCTTATCTAGTTCTTATTATATTATAAACTCCATATCTTTCTAGATTACACGCGTTTTATTATAGAATACTATATAACTTATAAAAATTTTATATTACTTCTAGAAGCTAAAAAAGGCGCTAAAAGACTTATTACTAATAACTTTAATATAAATAAATAGCCGGATAATATTCCTCTTAACTATAAAAGACTACTCGTGATCGGAGAGCTTTATTATAATATTAAAAAATTCTTATTAATCGCAGAATTCTTACTAATCATAAGATTTTTATTAATTACAAGATTCTTATTAACTAGAAGATTTAGAAAATTAAGATTAAACTTTATAATCTTATTTATAAAAATTAAACTTATTCTTATTTCTTTTACTTATAATTTAGTTTATCCCATCTTTTGCTAAAATCCCTAAAAATATACAAAAAAAATAGTTTATAAATTAAGAATTTTATAAAATAAGATTCATATTTAATAAAAGATTAAAAAAGTTCTTAATAATAAAAATAAGATTTAATTTTATTAGAGATTTATTAATAGTAAAATTTATAATTTTAATAACTAAATATATAAAAAAAAATTAAATATATATAAAAAGGATTATAAAATCTCTAATAAAAAATTATAATAATTCTTAATTATTTTTCTCTACTTCTTAAAGATTAGATTAAGATTTCTAAATAATTTTATTAATTAATTAGCTCTTCTAATAGATAAAAAATTATATTTATTTATTTTTACTAACTTTTTATTTATTTAGAATCTTCTTAACTTTATAATAATTATTATTATTCGCAAATTTCTCTATTTATACTAGATTAGATTTAATTATTTATTAATAAAAAGAATCGTCTTCTAATAATATAAATTTAAGATAAATAATAGAAATAATAAGATATATTTTTTATATAGATAATAAGTTTAAATAATAAATAAATTTTTTTATTTTTTAAGAATAGTACAAGATCTTATAAATTAAAAATTAAATTTCTTATTTAAATATTTATTTATAGATATATTATAGCCTCTATATAAATAAATTAATATTTTTTATTTAGATTTAAACTTTATAAATTAATACTTCTTATTATAATATTACTTTATTTATAAAATAATCTATTAAAGTTCTTAATATATATCTAATCTAGCTAAAAAATCCTAAAATAATACCGCTTGTATAGCTATCTATAATTAGCGTAAATTAATATTATATATAAAATAATAAAATAACTAGTCTATTAATCTTTTTATTATATTATTAAGAAAAGCTTAGATATATTTTAATAAAATATTCTACTTATTAATTAAGATAAGATTACTTATAATCTAATATTATAATATAATTTTAATATATTAAATAACTATTTTAGATTATCTGTCGGTCTATAGATATTAAATAGTTAAATAATATTATTTTATTCTTAAAATCTTAAAAAAGGTCTTGTCTAATATAAAATAAATATTTTTATTAGAAATAAAATATAAGAATATTTTTTAATTATTTTATTAATAAAATTTTATAAGCTTAATATCTTAATTAGTAATCTTTATATAAGAATAGTCCTCTACTAAACCGATTTATTTAAAAAACTTATTCATAATAATTAATAATTAATTATAGTTCTCTATAATAATTAGTTAAATTATAATAAAGTCTATTATAATTATTTTATAAGATACTAACAGAGATATTATTAATATTAAAAAGCTATAAAATAGATATTAACTAGTCTAATTTAATAAGTATAAAAAATAATAATCTATATATTTATATAGTAATTTAGAAGCTTTATATATTACAAAATTAATTATTTTAACTATTTTAACTATTCTAATAATATAATCCTAATAGCTAATATTATTTTATATTTATTTAAAAATAGTATCTATTATTAATCTAAAAATATACACCTACCAGTTATCTAATATCTTAACTAGATATAGAATATCTTTTTATAATTAATATAATATTTTTTTAATAAATAAATTATTATTATATCTATACTTAATTAAAATACTTAAAATAATTAAAGTTCTAGAATCTTTCTAATAAATCTTCTTAAACTTAGTCTTATACTCGGGTAAAAAATATACAGTTGAGAATAACTAGTTATATAATATTTATAATATATTAAGATTAAATATATTATTTAGATAAGATTTATCAGGCGTGACTAAAAGTCTTAATAAAATATTAAAAATAATATTAATATAATTAGATTTATAATAAAACTAAAAGTAAAATAATTAAATATATTATAAAATTCTTATAAAATATAGATTTAAAGTATCTATAAAGTCTAATTAAAATATTATTTTTATTATTATTTAATATATTGCTGAATAATCCGTGTAAATAATAATAAAAAGATTATTAGAAATTAATTTAATTATAAAATATATTTTCTTAAATATTTAGACAAGATATAAGATCTTTAATTTAGTTAATTAATATAATTTTTTAACTTAAAAATATAATTAGTTCTATAACTATTCTTAAAAGCGGCTTAATTTTATCTATATAATTATATCAAGTTATAAAATAATATATTTAAACTTTATAATCTCGCTTCTTTAAGCTATCAAGATTAATATAAAGCTATAGAGTAGGATTAAAATAGTATAAAAATAAATTTTTAGTAAAAATAGATTAAAACTTATTTTAAGCTTATTCTTCTATTAGAGAGAAAATAAAATAAATAAATATAAATCTTTTAGTTTTTTTTAATTTATTAACAAAATCTCCTTTTAAAAGTATTATCTTTAAAGTATTAAAAGATTTAATAATATTAATATAGAAATATATCTTATATCTAAAATATTTTATTATATCTAAATACTACTCTAACTAGACTAAAATACTTAGTATATAAAGATTATAGATAGCTTATAACTTCTTTTTAAGTATTATTAAATCTAAAATATTAATATAATACTCTAAGAGTAGAGTGGCTTAACCTGACCGTTATACCTTAACCTTAACCTGACCATAACCTGGCGGTCAGATTAAGGTATAAAAAGTGATTTAACCGTACGGTTAAGATTAGATTAAGATATAATTATTACTTTAACTATTTATATCTACCGGTTAGGAAGATTGGATAAAGTAGATAAATTATTAATTATAGTTTAATTAATAATATATATATTTTTTTTATATAAATAATATATAAAATATAATATATTTTTAATTATAATATAATTATATTTCTTAAATTTAGCTTATTTATTTTTTTTATTCTTTTTATCTATTTTATTTATTTCTTCCGAGGAATATACTATACTTTAGAAAAGATTTTTATAGAATTTAATATAAAAAAATAATATCTAATATAAAAGATATAGACTAATTACTTTTTATATTATTTAAAATAATAATTATAATAATATAGAAATTATAAAAAATAGATGTTTACTTAAGAGCGTGTAATACTTATAGATTTAAATAAAATTATTTTTTTTATTTCTAATAATAATTTATTTTTTAGATTATTTTTTAGATTATTTATATTCTTATTCTTACTAATATAAAAAATAATAATTATCTTATTTTTTTTAATTTTTAGATATAAAGATAATTAAGTTTAGATTAAGATTTTTAAAAATATTTTAATACTTTTTATTTATAATAAAATAATTAGTATATATCTAAAGTATAATTACTTTATTTATATTAGGTTAAAGACGACTCCGGTAATAATAGTAAATATTTTAAAAATTATTAAATAAATATTTAATATTAATATTATTAATTATAATAAATAAGTTATTTCTAGCTATTTAATAAAAAATAAGAAACTAGTTATAACGAGACTTTTAATAAATAAAAATATTAATATATTTTATAGTATTTAGGATAGTATTAGTTAAATTAAAAATAAATTAATAAATTATATATTTTGAATATTTGAGTATATTTTAAATTTTTTAAATATTTCTACTACGGGTGAGAGTCTCTAGTATTTAAAGATATTATAAAAAACTTTATCTAGATCTAAAAATAATCTAAAAATAATCTAAAAATAATCTAAAAATAATAAATAGTATATTAATAACCGGATTCTACCTATAATAGAAATAAAATATCTTTTTAACGATAGTCCAGTACTTATTATATTAATTAATATTACTATTAAACTATATATTTTTCTTAAATTTTTCGAGCTTAGATATTAGGTTAAAAATTATTATAATTATATATATATAGTTTTTTATTTAGTAAATATAATAATAATATTTTTATAATTTTTAATATATATTCTATAAGCTCTCGAGAATCTCTTTTTTTTAAATATTTATTTTTTTATTAGTTAGTTATTAGAGTAATTTAGGTAGTTAAAAAGATTATTATAAATATTATAAATTTTATAAATAATAGGCCTACTATTTTTAGATAGATAGAATATAAAAAGAAAAAATAGATATAAAAGTTTAAATAAATATTTTATTTTTATTTAATTAAGATTAGTCGAAGATAATTAATATTAGTATAATTATAGTATTAGATAAAAATTTTAATTATTTAATAAAGATTAAGCGCCCGGCGAATTATAAGATAAATTAAATTCTAGTAGGTTTTATAATTTAGAAGATAGTAGACTAAGTTAAATTTTTGTTATTAAATAAGTTAAAACTTCTCATAGCGTTAAAAATTTATATTTATAAATTATATAATTTTTTAAATCTATAATTAAGAATTAGTATAATATACTATTATAAAAAGAAGATTTCTAAAAGCTATTTAAAAAAGACTTTTATAAATAGTTTTTAAAATATATTTTTTAAGAGTTTTTAAAATACTAGAAAAGGTTTTAAGACTTTTATTATTATTATTTTAAATATATTTAATAATATTATTTAAAGCCTCGATCCGAAGTTTTTATAAAAGAATATTAATTATAAGTTGAATTATATAAGCGAGATAAGAAATATAATATTAAGTTTAAATAATTTTTATAAAATTAGAATTAATAAAAGTATTATAAAGTTAGATATTCTAGTTAAGCTAAGTTTAGAGTTCTAATAAAATTGAATTAAATATTAAATTATTATTATTAATATTATTAGTTATCACACCTAATAGCCGGTGGAAAAAATTATATTTATATAAGATTAATAAAATAATTATAGCTAGATTCTTACTAATATAGAATCTAGATACTAGTTAGAAATTTAATAAAATTTTATAGTAATTTATATCTTCTATTAGAAAATATCTAATTAAAGTAAGAAATATCTTTTAATTAAAGCTAGTTTAGTGATTAACTGTAATTAATATTTACCTAGTATCTAGGAACTTTAATAATAGCTTTATATATACTTTTTTAAATAACTTTAATAAATAATTTTTAATCTATATTTAATTAAAAGAATTCGGTCTTTAGTAGAAAAATAAAATAGTAAGAATAATTATTTATTTAAATTATATATATATAATAGTCTAGAACGATAGGCGATAAGTAATTATAAAATATAGAATTTAATTCTAAAAATCTTATTTATTAGTAGAGATCTAGAGATAAAGAATAATTAATAAAGATTTATTTTAAAAAAATAAATAAATATTTATAATAGCTTTTGATTTAATATCTAACTAATTATTTATTTAAATATAACTAAAGATGTTTTCTTATAATTTTCATAAAGATAATAGCTTATAAAATTAGTTTCTAAGTTTTTAATTTCTAGATATTATAAAATATAAAAATATATAAAATAATAGATATAAGCTATTTTATTAAAAAATAATATATCTTCTTAAAGGCTTTTTTATAGTATTAATAATTTTTTTTAATTAAAGTGAAATAACAGTCTTCGAGCTTATAAATAAGTTTTAAAAAAGAATATTTTTTACTACCAATTATAGAAGATAGAGAATTTTTTTTACAAAATTAAATATAAAATGATCTTCTAATTCTTTGCAACCCGTATAATCTTAAGATTTAAAGAAGAAATAGAGATTTAATTTAAGTAATTTATTTTAGTTTAAGATTTATTATTATTTATAAAAATCTAAGAAATAGAAGAGAAAAGCTTAATAATATTTTCTAAAAATAAATTAGATAATTATAATTAATTTATAATATTAGAAAGATTTTATAAATAGTAGATTAATAAAAAGAAAAGTAGAAAAACTTTATAAAAATAGTATTATTTAATTTAAAAATACGCTCGCGTGCGAATATAATTTATTATATTTTTTTTTCCGGATTAATTTACCTACTATACTATATAGCTTGTATTTTAACGAGTATCTTATTATTTATATTTTAATTTCTAGAAATATTATAGCTTTAATATATCTAGCTCTTTTCCGAGATCAAAATATAGATATCAAATAAGAATAATAGATTCAAATAAAGAGAATATCTATATAAGAGAGGTTTAGAAAAGGCTTTTATAAAAATTATAGAGGCGTGGTGTCTAATATTTAGATTAGATGATTATAGATAATATAGTTTTAGTTATCTTATCCTCTTAGATAGAGTGGCTAACGGCCAGGTCAGATCAGGTTAATAGGAACTTTTATATCTAACCGCAGGTTAATAATCAGATTAAAGAAATTTTTTTACCTAACTACAATATAAGTAAAAACAGGACAATTAACTATCTTAATTATTCTTAATATTAAGACCTACCCGCTATATCTTTTTTAACTTTAATACGGTTAAGGTATACCTAGATTGAATAAGAATTAATCTAACTATTCTAATTATCGTCTAAAAATATACAAAAATAAGCTTTCCAGAATAAAAAAAAGTAATTAAAAAATATAATAGTATCTTCTTTTTTTCTATCTATAAGAAATAATAGAGAAATCCTAATAATATTAATATAATTTAGTTTTTTATAATATTGATACTCTTATAGAAAGAAATATAAAAAAAAATATATAATTATAATTTAATTTAGACTGTATATTAGAGATCTAATAGATTATATAAAAAATATTATATTTTTATTACTAAAATAATAATTAAAAACTAGTATAATATCTCTAGACTATTATTAAATCTTTTTAAATAAACTTAATAAGTCTATTTATTATTCTCTTATTTTTAATTTAAAAAGATCTTAATTATCTATATAAGCTATCTATACTATATTATATAGTTAATCTATCTTAATAAGATAGATTATAAAATATTTTTTTAATTTAAGAATAATATTGAATTCTTTAAATTTTTAAAAAACTAGATATAAGTACTCTAGATATTTCTTAAAAATATCTAAGACTATTATTATATTATTAATATAAATTTTATAAAATACTATAAAGATATATAGTATACGATCAAGCTAGTACTAAATATAAAAAATAGAGTTATAGAAGTCTATAATTATAATCTTAAATTATTTTTATTTCTAATATAATATTACTACTAGTCTATTATAATACTATTAAAGAACTTCTTACTAGTAAAATTAATTAGTAATATCTATAATTATAATAAATTATTTATCTCTAATCAGGCTAATAACTTCTTCCTATTATAAAATTAAATAAAAATTAAACTAAATAATTATATTTAAAGCTTATATATCTATAATAATACAATTTTTATAAAAAATAGTACCGTCTTTCTCGATAATCTAATAGTAGATAATAAAAATTAGATATATAATAAAAATATAATTCTTAAATACTTTATTTTTTCTTATTTATATAGCTTATTAAATATCTTATTAACTAACTCTTTTTTATAAGATTTTAATTAATAAATATAAAATTTAAATATCTTATATTTTTAGCTATTAATAAATAAGATTTATATAAGCTTATTATTTAATATTTTAATAAAATTAGTTTTTCCTTTATTCTTTTATATTTAATAGAAGTTTAAAATCTTTATAATCTTATAAGTAATAATATAATTTCTATAAATTATAATTCTATTTAAAAGCTTAATCTCTATCTTACTTATTATCTAATTAGACTTAAGATATATTTTCGTTTTCTTATTAATTATAGCTATTTTATATACTAGGATATTAATTAAATAAATATAAATAATATCTAAATTAAAGATAAGTCATAGACAAGCTTTTTATTTAATATTAATTAAATTATTAAATAAGTTTTGTATAAATAAAGTAATTATTTTATTAAAAAATAAATAATTAAAAAGTTAATAAGCTAGTCTAGAGTTTAATTTAAATATATAATCTTTTATAAATAGTTAAGCTTTAATTATTATAGAGATTTAGTCCTCTAAATATAGTAATAATATAATATATATTAATATATATATAGAAATCTTATTAATCTGATTTTTTTTAGTATAAATATTTATATTAAATTATAAGCTATTTAGACTATTAATATAATTTTTATATTAATTAAAATCGAGGATTATATCTTTCGAGATTATAAAATCTATACTTACTAGTAAATTAGAAAGCAAGATATTAACTATATATATTTTAATAAATATTTAAATTACTTTTATATCCTTATATAAAATAAAATATAGAAAGAGATTAATATATTTATTTAAAATATATTTTAAATTTATTCTTAATATACTAATAAAAAGAATTATTTTAATAAAAAGTTTTTATTATATAGTAAAATCTTAGTCGATTATTATTATAGCGTAGCCTAAATTAAGATAAATATTTATATAATTATTTAGAGAAATTACACCTATTTAGATTATAATAAATTTTTATAAAATAAATTAAAAATTCTTTCTTTTATATCTAGACCTCGAGAACTTAGTTATATTTATATTTAAAATCTTATAAGTAGCTATTTAGATAAGAATCTTAAAATAAGTAGCTAGATACTTATATAGCGTGTTTTAAGATATAAAAGATTATTAATAATAAAAATATATAATAATTATTTTACTATTCACGTATAAAGAAGTTATATCTATATATTAAATTTATTAATTCTTAATATTATTATTATAATTATTATAATTGTCAGCGGCCTTCTTTTAACTATATTTTTTTTAAAATTATTTAATTTAAAGACCTATTTATCCTTATAATAATAAAATTTATTCTAAATATTATTATTAGCTTAGATATTTATATAATAAATTTAATAAAATCTAGTAGATTAAAACTAGCTTTAATTATTTTAGATCTTTAAATCTAGATTATTTTAATTCTAATAACTATTCTAGTCATCTTGGCCGTGATATTAATTAAAAAACTAATTTTATAATTAATAAAGATAAATAAGTAGTTTTTAATCTTATTATAATAATTACTCTTACTTAGAAGCTTTACAATTATATTATAATTAATTTTAATAGAGAGATTAATCTTATTTATTATTTTTAAAATAAAATAAATAGCTAATCTAGATTTACTAGAGTTAATAGTTAATCTAATTTTATTATATTAGTATTTAGAATTTAGTAACTAGTAAAATTATTTTTTTTATCAGCTCTCTTTTTTATCTATTTAAAATTATATCTTATTAAATTCTCTATTTAGTATCTATTTATTTAAGGAAAACGGCGAGGATAGTTAATAATATAGATTTAAATATATTATATTATAAAAAAGACTTAATATAATTCTATATTTAAATTAACTAATTTATTAGATTACTAATCTATACTATACAAGCGTAATAGAGGAATTCCTATATATAAATATATAAAATATAATCTTAGCTTATATTATTAAACTTATAGTTAAATGAATTAAAATTTATATATAGCTTCTTATTAATATAGTTTAAATTAATTAATTAATACCGCGAACTATCTATATTTAAAAAAATTAAATTATAAGTAATTCTTTTCTTCTAATTAAGGCTTTATTATAAATTATTTTAAATTAGTACCGCGTAGGTAGCTATAAAAATTTAATTTAATAATTTTTTTATTCTTAAAATATACTATATTTCTAAGACGTTTAATAAAGATATAGATATTAGTATAAAAGATTTTAAAATTTTAGTTATAAATAGTTTTATTTATAGTAGTTTTAAAATAAAAATATTCTATATCTTCTATTTTCTAGTAAGTTTTTAAGCGGTTAAAGCCGGAGCTTAAAGTACTAGAATAATATAAATAATAATAAGATTTATATAAATAGTATAAGTTATAAGAATATTTTAAGCTATAATTTAGTTTAAAATCTAAAAGATTATTATCGCGAGAATATTTTTTATTATAATAATTAAATTCTTTTTAGTATTATTACTATATAACTTATTATAAATCTTAATTATATTCCTGCGAGAATTTTTCTAATAATTATTAATATAAGATTTATAATACTCCTCTTCTTTAGTATTATTTAAGCCAGAACTAGAACCGCTATTATTAAATTTTTATAAAATTATAAAACGATCTTTTAACTTTTTTATTTAAATTTATAATATATTATCTCTCTTTTTTTATTCCTATTACTAAGCTTTTATAAAATCTATAATATTCTATATAAATGATTTAGACCTAAATAAGAGCGATTTAGAATAATAAAATTTATAAATATATTTATAATAATCTTACTAATATTTTTTATAAAATTCTTAAAATCTTTTCTTATAATAAACTTATAATCTATTTTTATAAAACTTTTAAGATCTATTCTTATAATAATTTTAAAATCTCTTTTTATATAGCTCTCTTATAAAAATTATTTTAGAATTAAATAATTCTCTTATTATTCTAGATAAAATTAGTAGAGATTTAAATATAAATAAATAATTAAAAAATCCTATTACAAGTTTAGAAAAATAAGAGTTATAATATATAGATTCTTTTTATAAAAATAGAAATTATAGAGCCGTCTTTAAGATAATTTAAAATAATAATAATAAAAAGATTTCTTATTTAGTATTATTAGTATTTACTAAGATTCTTTTATACTTCGCGATATATCGGTATAATAGAGATAATATATTTAAAATAAAAATATTTAAAATAAAATTAGAGCTCTCTTCTAATAAAGTAAATAATAATATAAAAACTATTTTTAATAATAAACTTCTTAGCTAATTAAAATTTTTAGAACTAATTAATATATATTTTAATTTAAAATTCTAATAATATATCTACGAGACTATTAGTAGATCCTTTTTTAATTAAATTAAAAGTATTTAAAATATCTCTATATAAGTAATCTTAAATAAAAAAAAATATAAAGATAGCTATAATTAAATAATAATTATAATAGGATTCTATAAAATATTTAAACTTAATAAAGTAATATTTAATATCTAATAATTTATATAATATACTTTTATTATCGTAGAGAGAGGTTCTTATAAATTAAAACTATTAATAAGCTTTTAATTAATAAAGTTAGTTAGTTTAAGCTTTTAATTAATATATCTAAATTAGATATATATTATATTCTTTAATATTACTCTCTTAAAGTTCTAGGCGAGTAAATAATTAATATTAAATTTTTAAGGTTAAGGTATAACAGTCAGGTTAAGCCACTTTATTTAAAAGTTTTTTTAATCTAAGCTCTATAAATTTATTGTTGAGTATATTAAAACTTTTATATATAAAACAAATATAGCTTATTTGTCATGGTGCAGACCCAATGATGACTAATACACCTACTAGAGCATTATATAATTATATAATCTCCTATCTTTATACTATCTAAAGATTCTATTATAGCTTTTGAAGCTATATCTTATTTATTAATCTATATATAGCTTAACTCTGTAGTAATTAAATATCTAATATTAAAAAGTCTATTTATTTATTATTAGTTTTATTAACTTTATTAATTTATATTTTAATACTATATAACTCCTCTTTATAAAGCTAATATTAAATTTTAATTTAATATATCTAAAATCTTTAAGCTTCTATTTCTATCTAAGAATCTTAAGTAATTTACTTAGTATATAGCTAAATATATTAAGAAATAATATAATACTATAAATATATTTATAGATTTACTATAATATAAATATTAAGCGAGATTATTTTTAAAAAAAATATAATAACTATTATAGCTATTATCTTTTATTAGATCTAGTAGAAAAAGAATCTAAATTTTTAATTAATTAAAATTATAATTATCTAGAAGATTTTAATAAAAAAATAGAATTAAATTATTTAAACTACTATCTTTAAAATTAATATTTTAAATTAAATTTCCGAACTAATTACTAAGAAATCTTTAATTATTTTAATAAAATATTTATTTAATCTTAATAAATTTGAAAATATCTAATTAGATTTCTATTATTTTATTTCTTATATTAAAAAGAAGAAAATTATAATTATTTTTTAACTTCTAAAATCTATATAATTTATATTATTAACTATCTGAAAAATTTATTTTATATTTAAATTATATTTATAATATTTATAATATTTTTTTTATTTTAAGATAAAGAAATTAGGAATTTTCTATTTTTTTTATTAAGTTTTAATATTTAATTATAAAAATCAAATAGCAGAAGATAGCTTTATAATATCATTAAAATATATAATTAATTAAAAATTAAAAAATATATTATTTTATTATAAATATTTTAATAATTTCTATATTAATCTTATCTTTCTATAAAAATTAGAAAACCGTCGAACTTAATATATCTATATTCGATTATAAAGATCTATATTAATTAAAAATTCAAAAAACTAAATATCTATTAATCTTTTTATAAAAAATTTTAAAGAAAACTTTTTTAAATATCTTTAAAAATTAGTTTAATCTTAATTTTATAAATCTATTATTATTTTATTATTAATTACTTAGTTCGCGTAATTTTATCTATTTTAATTATAAAGAATATTTCTAATATAATTTAAATAAATATCTAATGAAAGATTATTCTAAGTCTAATAATTATACTTATCAGATTAATGATATTAATTATTTTGATATTTTATAAATTTTTAAAAAATATCTTTTCTAATATTTTTATTTTATTATATTTTAAAAAATTTATTTTAATTATTTTTACTATATATCTTTTAGTCTGAAATAGAGTTCTAGATTAAATATTTATATTTATTTAATCTAAATAAGTAGTTAAAAAGAGTTTATTTAATTTAAATTATAATTAGATAGATAAATTTAAATAATTTTATTAAATATTTAAAACTACTACTAAAAAATTCTAATTAAAGAGAAACTTTAAAAAATAATTTATTAATTATTATAATAATACTAAATCTAAGTAAAAATAAAATTATTAATTATATTTTATTAGATACAAGCTATTCTATATTTTATATAAGAAATAATAATTAGATTAAAATTTATTATTTTATTTTATATTTTTTAAAAAGATCTAAGCTGCTGGTAGATTTTAATAATATAAAAAATAAAGTTAGTAAAATTACTTACTATATATATATAATTTTAAAAATATATAATTATATTAAAAAAATATCTTATTTTTAATTATATAATTAATCTATTTTCTAGTAGTAATTAGTCTATTATAATTTAAACTATATAATTTACAGGTAAACTTTATTAAATATATTTTTTAATTTATTAGTCTATATTACTAGAAATATTATAATATTTTAACTTAAACTTATTTCAAGAATCTAAAAGATCTTATATTTTTATATTATAAAAATATCTACTGAATATTATTTAATATCTATTTTATATACGCCCGCCGAGGAGATTAGATTTATATTATAATTATAAAATAAAATTATTTTATTATTAAGAATATATTAAATATATCTAAATTTAAGTTATCTAAAAAATTTAAAAATTTATAGATATCTTCTCTCCTAGGAAGATTAAAAACTATTATTATATTAAAATTATAATTTTACTATTATTTTAGAACTAAAAAGAAAAATCTTAATTTATTTTATAATATATTTAAAAGCTAGTAATTTTTAGAAAATATTTATTAAAATATTTTATCTAGTCTAATTTCTTATCTATAGTATTTGATGCAGCTGCCATGAAGTCGATGAAATCGTTCATATTCATGATGGTAAGTAAGTTGTTGAAGAAGACGAAGAAACGACTAAGCCCCACTGCTAATGAGGGCGGAAACTATGGGTAACCATACTGACCTTAACCGCAATACGGCGGACCACAAGTACCATTCCCGCACCCCACCAAACAACATGAGATGGCCGGTAGGCGGCGGCAACAGTATTCTTTATTTTATTTATTAAAAAATTAGATAGAGATTTATACTTCTATATAAATTATTATTAAAAATTACTATTTACTTCTCTTTATAAAAGAAACTCTAAATAATCTAAAAAAATATATTATTTTATTAAAATTAATATTATTAGTATATTTACTAATCTTTATATTAAAAAAAATAGAAATAATTAATAACTTTATATATATATAAGACTCTATAAATCTTTAATAATATTATTTAATTTAGTAGAAATACCTAGAATCTTTTAATATTATATTAATAATATTTTATATAATTATTTTAATATCTTTTATATTATTTATTTTAATAATATTTTAATTTATAGCCGTACATACTTTAAATATATTAAATATATCTATTATATTTTTATAAGATTATAAGACGCGGGCCTATATAGAAAATTATTAAAATATAAATTTATAATATTAAAAATAAAACTTTTTAATTTAATTATTAGCTAAAATAATATCTAGATAAATTTTAATAAAATAAAAATTATATTAAATTAGTCTATGTTTATTTATATAACTAATATATAAGCTTTTCTAGAATTTAGTAATTTTTATTAATAATTTATTCGGAATTTCTTTAGAACTATTATATTACTAGTTATTTTTATTAAAAAGAATATATTATAGAAATAGATATTTATTTATTAAATAATTATAAATATTTTAAAAAAGATTTTTATAAATTCTTTTATACTATAATTATTTAACTAGATCTAATCTATTATTTTAAAAATTAATATATTGAATTATATATCTGTTAGAGTAATATCTTAGTATACTAAAAATAATATATTATATTTAATTATTTTTTTTAAAAAATATTCGCCTACCAAGTATAATTATAAAATCTATAATAAAAAAACTATTTACTATTATTTATTTATTATTTTAAGAAATAATATTTTAAGCTTAAAGAATTTCTATTTTTAATTTATATTATTTTTAATTATTATAATCTAAAATACTTTATATCTGTAAAGCTTTTAAACTATTATTAAATTTAATAATTTAATTTTTTTTTATTTTTATTTTAAAATTATCTACTAATCTAGAAAATATAAGATAAAATCTAATAATTTAATTAAAAAATTAGAAAGAGTTTTTAAAGAAAAAGATAAATACTTATTATATTAAAATTAAATAATTTTAAAATATAAAAATTTTAATTTATTTAATTTATTTAAATTAATTTATCTATCTTTCTAATTAAAAATAATACTAGAAGATTAATCTTAATTAAAATTATTAAAATAAAAAAAGATTTTTAATAATTTTTATCATCTAATTTCGCCGAAGAGTTAATTTAAAAAATAAATAAGATTTATAATTATTATTTAAGATCTAGATTAGTTTAAGAAATATTTGTAAAAAGAATAATTTAATTTATAAAATTTTAAAAATTTTAACTATAGAAAAAGATTATTATTTAAAAATTATTTATATTATTTATAAGAGATAAAATAATTTTTATTAAATAATAATTAGTTAAAGACTAATTTAATTTAACTAATTTATAATTAATTTATTTTTAAATATTCTAGAAGTTAAATCTATAAATTATTATTTTAAGAATATTATTAGTCTAATATATATTACTATATAAGCTAATAAATTTAGAATTATTATATATATTATTATATTATATTATCGCGAGAAGTAAAATAGAGTATTTTAAAGTTTTTATTAATATTTAAATATATATAATAAGATATATTTATAAATTTTGGTATATATTTAGATATTACTAAAATTATTTTATTTTTTATAAATTATAATTTTTATCTCTATGTAGTTTTTAACTAATATTTATAAAAGATTATTATATATAAAATTAATTAATTTACTATTCGAGGTACTAAATAATTTATTATTAAAATATAAATTATTACTAGATTTATCTATATAGAAATAGTAGCTACTTAAACTTAATATATTAGATAGGCTAAAAAAATATTATTTTATTAAAAAATTTAAAGAGAATTAATTAGTATAGTTAAATATTTAATATATTAAAATTCTATAATCTAGTAGAAAATTTAACTAGAATAAATTAGATTTATATTAAATTAAAAAATTTATTAATTTATATATCAACCGCCTAGAGCTACCTTCTAATATAAAAATTTATTTTATATTTAATATTAATTTATTTATACTAGCTAATTAAAATCTTTTATTAAACTAAGTCTAATCTTTTTTATTATATATAAAAATTAAAAAACTGGAGGAATAAGAAATAGAGAATATTTTAATTTTTTTAAAATTATTAAAAATATAGTTATTCTTATTTAATATATATTATAAAATAAATAAAATATCTAGATCTAACCGCGAAATTAATTAAATATTTAGAATATTTAAAGTAAATAATTTATAACTATTATTATAAATACTTAGATAAATCTAATCTTCGTCGGCCTTAATAGAGCTCGACTATAAAAAAACATACTATTATAGTATATATCTAAGAATAACTAATATATCTATTAGAGTATTATATAACTATATAATCTTTTATTTTTCTATTATTTAAAGATTTTATCATAATTCTCTAAACTATATTTTATCTATCAGCATGTATATAGTGTCACGCCCCGGCTCAGTTGAGCACGTGACATGACTGACCGCCTGCCTAGAAGAGCCCTAGGGAAGGTTCTGGTTGAGTAAGGAGATTTTCTGATCAACCTTATAGAAGGACTTAATATCTTGAAAAAAGATATTAATTAATAGATAGAAGATTTCTATATCTAGTTAGATTTTAATAGTATATAAGAGTCTTAGATTTCTCTATTAGATAGTTTTTTTTTCTTTTTATAGAAAAATTACTTGATTTTAAATTATAAATAAACTTATTTTTTATTAGCTTTTTTATAGATTATTATATAATTTTTTTATTCTTCTATTCTTTTTTACTTTAAATAAATGTGTTTAAAATATATTACTATATTACTAGTTAATAATAAGTTTTATAGTCTATTTAAAGCCTCTTTTATAATATAATAATATAATACCTAGGTTATACTAAATAGATTAAATAAATTAAATAAACTAATTTAAAATAAATCTAACTACTTTAACTCCCTCTTCTCTTCAGACTTTTATAAAGTAGAATAAATCTACTAAAATCTTAATTACTCGAATTATAAAAGAAAAAGAAAAACTAATAAAAAAAATAAACTTTTTTATAATTCTATTTAGATTTTAAGTAATAATAAAAGATCTTATATAACTAGAGAAAGATGTATAATAAAAATAAAAATTTAGTTATAAATTATTTATAAAATTATAACTACTATAAGCTAGCTCGAAGCTAAAAAAATTAATTATTATTAATAACTATCTAAATAGCTAGAAAAATAAGATTAATTATAAAATAAAATATTATTAATACTAAATATAATATTATTACTATAAAATAAGCTTTCTCTAGAAATTAAAATAAGAGCTAATTAGATTTATAAATTATTAAGATTGCGGATTTTTCTATACTAAATAATAAAAATAATCCGAGCTTTAATAATTAATAATTTATAGTAAATTAGAAGATAATTACTAATATTAATTATTATTTTATTATTAGATTTTAAATCGCGTATATAACTAATTACTATAAAAAAATACTGTTAATATATATTTCCGCGTTTTAAAATCTAAGACTATACTAATTTTAATAATATTTTATTTTATTTAAAAGTATTTTTATAGATCTTAATTAAATAAAAAATATTTATTATAAGTTTAATATAATCTAGATATAAAATTATAAAACTTATTATATTTTATCTCGGAGTTCTAATATCTAGTAATAAAAAAATAAATTAATATAAAAATTTTAAAATTTTTTTTCTATACTCTTCTAGATAAGATATAGTATATAGTAATCTATATTTTTAATAATAATATTCACGTTTTTAGAAACTTTATCTATAAATATATTAAAATAGCTAATTTTAAACAGATATTAATAAGTATTAAAGTAATTAAAAAGTAGCTTATAAAAAAAATCTAATATAAATATTTTAAATAAAAAATCTATCTCGCAGGCTAGTATCTCGATTAAAATTAAAGAAAAAATCTAGTTCATAAAGAAGAATTAGTATTTTAATTATAAGTAAACTAGTTATAGAATTAGAGAATAAGAATATTTATAAAAAAAATTAATATATTTAATTATAATCTAAAAATCTTAAAAGTCCTTAAAGCTCTTATAATATTTATTATTAAAAACCTAAAAAATAAGAAAATTTAGATTTAGATTCTTATTTAGACTTAATGTATTAATCTTTATATAAATTGAATATCTTAATAGAAAATCTACTTAAATAAAAAAATAATAATTTTTTAATTCTAATCTAATTAATTATTAATAAATATTCAGTTTCTACATAAGTTTTAATTAATATTAGAGTAAATAATCTTAATTTTTAAATTATAATCTTATAATATTACTTATAAGGTATTTTAATCTTTATATTATATTATTATCTAATAATATACTAATTAAAGACTGTAATAGCTAAAAAAATATTATTTATATTATTATTTTAACTCTAATTATTAATTATTAAATATAAAAGCTTTCTTTTCTAATTATAAATTTATCGAGTTCTTCTAGACTACTATTATAATTAGTTATTATAATTTAAAAATAATATTTTAAAAAAATATAGACTTAGTAAGTATTCTGAATATCTAAAATTATATTATAATATTTCAAGATTAATCTTAAATACTAGAAAAATATAATATATAGAGATTAATAATTAGATTATAAATTAAATTAATAAGATATATATATTTATAATAACTAATTTAACACGCAGCGAGAAAATCTTTAATAAAATTTGTATTAAATAAAATAAGTCTTTATAAAAATCCGAAAAAATTAAAAATTAAAGCTCGAATATTCTTAAAAGATTAAAGTTAGAAAGAATTTACTAAAAATTAATATTTATAGAATTAATATAATTATATATTAAATCTACTTAAATAAATTAAAATACTTTATTATTTCGCTTATATAAATTAAAATTATTAAAGAAAAGACTACTCTAGAATAATAGTTAAAAATTAAATAGTTAAAAAAGTAAATTTCTAAGATATATTATAAATTTATAAATATATTTTTAAAATTAGTGTCCGATATTTTATCTTTTAAATAAGATAATAACTATAAAACCGAACTTATAAAAAATATACTAAAATATAGTTTCTTATATTAGTATTTAATAGTAAAGTTAGAAATAATTAAAATCTATCTAGTAGAAAATCTATGGAAGGATTTTATTATTTCTAGTTTAATTTTATTTGGTTTATTTATACTTATAATAAAACCTAGAGGTCTATAATTCTGTAAAATTATTAATAGCTAGACTTAACTATAAGAAAAATTAATATTTTTTATTTTTTATAAATAAGCTTCTAGACCGTCTAGGCCGCGCGAAGATCTTTATAAAACTAGATATTAAATAAGAATTTTACTAAATTAGAATATATTCTGATTTTGTAGATTTAACTATATTTTAGACTAAATACGGATTTTATAAATATTAGATATTATTTTTTAGATTATCTAATAGATCTATTGTATTTTAGTAGTTTATAAATAATATCTTCATTAATCTAATTAATATAAGCCTAACTTTACATATTAATAATATATATAAAGATTATAAATAGAATATAAAGATTTATTAGTTTATTAAAAATTATATTATCTAGTTAGATAGATCGAATCTAGACGTTACTAATATTTTTGAAAATAAATAATTTAAAATTTTTATATATAAAAATTAATAAAATTATATTTTTAAAATTAAAATATATTATATTAAACCGCGTGATCGCGAGTTTATTAGTAAAATGTTTAATTTTTTAGTTTTATAAAATAAACTTATCTAAATAATAAAATAATTGTTTTATTTTTATTATCTAGTAATCTATATAAAATTGAAAATATTAATTTTTTAAATCTAAAAATTATATTATTATTAATTTTTATAAGGCTAATTATAAAATTAAATTTAATTAATATATTTTTTTTAGTGGTTAGATGTTATTACTTTTATTAATAATTATTTCTATATTTTTATTATAATTAACACCGCTAAGTTTTACTAGTAGCTAGTTTATACTAACTATTAAAATTAACTAATTATAATTAGCTATTACGAGTAAGAAATTTTTAATATTATTATAATAAATTTTATTAATTCTATTTTCTATATTTAAAAGTAAATATATAAACTATTTATAAGGTCTTTTTTTATAAAATCTATATAAATAATTTTATAATTATATTAAAAACTTTTATTAAATATTCTATTTATTTATAAAAAGTTTTTAAAAAATCCTAGTTAATTAATCTAAAATTAGAATCTATTAAAATATTTATTAGATTCTTTTTAATATAAATTTTAAAATAATAAGTTAACTTAGTTTATTTATATCTAATAATAAGATTATTATTATATATATAACTTAGAGATATCGAAGTCTCTAAATTAATTTAAATATTATTTAGATTTAACTAGCTACTTTTAAAGCTATATATATTAATACTTAATTATCGCGAATCTTCTATAAGAGTGAAAATTCTTATTTTTAAAAAAATATTTTAAGAGTAATCCGGATACTTATAAGAATTATATTACATAGTAATTTAAACTATTTAATAAAAAATATTAAACTTATAATAAATTCTAAGTAATATTTATTAATTTTTTCTTTCCTTATTTTTTCGATCGTGCGAAATATTTTTATATTAATCTTAATATATTATATAAAGATCTTAGCGTGTAAGTTTATTATCTAGATAAGAATTATTTATATAAAAAGTAATTAAATCTATTTTTAAAAATTAAGATATAATCGATTATATTTTTAGATTATTATTTAACTAATACTAAACAATACTACTAGCCAACTAAATTAGAAGCATTATACTTAATCTAAATTTTATAAAAATATTTATTTATTTAAGTAACTGATTCTAATATTTATTTTAATTTAATATATTATATATTATATATCTCTTTGGAAATATTATTCGATTTTAAAAATTAAATTTAAGTTATTAGTATAATAATTATATTAAATAAATTATTCAAAGTCAAAAAGGCGGAAATTTGTAAATTTTTTATAAAGATAATAATAAATTCTTATATCTAAATTATATTACTAGTTATATAAATTATAGGATATTAAAAATTATTATTATTATATTTTATTTTTTTTAAATATACCTTTGAGCTTATCTATTATTACAAAAATTATGTCAGGGTGCGGGCTGGCAGACAGATAGGCTTTCTAATATTAGATACTCGATTGCTATAGGGTCAAGCTATATATAGATTAATAGATAAAATATAGTTTAAGAAGTTATAATAGAATCTTTAAATTATAAAAAAAATAGAAAATAGTAGAAGTATATAATATCTTAATAGATATATTAATTATTTTTAGATTTATATTATAATAATATATTTTTTTTCTATAGCCGAGCTCTGTTAAGGCTAATAGAGACTAGATTTATTTAAGTATTTATAATAATAGTTATAAATAATCTATTCTATATATTCTAAATATTTAATTAGTTTTATAATTAGATCTAGATATTCTATCTATTTTATAATATATATTAAATAAAGACGGCCGCGCTTTTAATAATTTTAAAAAAAATTAAGAATATTTTTTACTTTTTATTTATCGAGTCTCTTAATCTCTATATATAGTAAAAAGGATTAGACTTAATCTAATAAAAAATTCTAGCTAGCTAATATAAGTAGATTAATATTAAATATAGAATAGATTTTTATACTAAGTAATAATTTTAGATAGTAAATATATAAGCTAATAATTTTATTAATTTAATATAAATTTAATATATTTTAGTTAAACTTTTTACTAGAATATAAAATTTTAATATATTAAATATTTAACTATATTAGTTAGTTTTTTTTTAAATTTTTTAATAAGATATTATTTTTTATTGGTCTGTTCAATATATTAGATTTAAATAGCGATTATTTTTATATAGATAAATTTAGTAATAACTTATATTTTTATAATAAATTATTTAGTATTTTAAATAGTAGATTAATTTTATATAATATAATTTTTTATAAATATTAGTTCGAAGCCTATATAGAGATAAAAGTTATAATTTATAAAAAATAAAATAGTTTTAATAGTATCTAAATATATATTATTTAATATAAATTTAGAGAATAGAAGCTAGATATTTTAATTATTTTATAAATAATTTATATAAGTTTATAAATATTATTTTATTATAATATTTATATATTTAGTTTAGTTATTTATCTTAAGATAGTAAGCGGTTAATAATTTATTTATTATTTTAAAATATTTAGTTAGATATTTCTAAAATTTAATAATAAACTAAAAGTTTTTATTTAAAATAATAGTTTAAAATAGATTATATAGTTTCTAAGTATATTAAATATATATTATTATTATATTCTAAGTATTAGTCGTTATATCGCACGAAGTCAGATATTTTATTTTAATTAATTAATTTATTATTATAAATATAATATTATAGTTCTAATTTTAAAATAGATAGGTAATAAAGTCTATAAATATATTTTATTATATATATTTAGATATTAGTAGAGACTTTAAAATATCTTATTTTATTTTTTATAATAAAATAATATAATAATATATATTATAATTTTAGATCTATTAGTCTATATAGTAATATATATTAGGCTAATAATATTTTTAAAATAATAATTTATAGATTCAGCTTCTTTTAAAGTATCTAGAAGCGGGTTTATTATAGATTAGATTAGTTTTTAATTAATTATTATTTAGAATTTATAAATAATTCTTATAAAATAAGAAGCTATCTTATCTTTTATAAATAGCTAAAATAATTTTTAGATAATAATCTTTTTTTATAGCTAAAATCTTTTAGATTTTATAAATTAAATTATTTTTTTTATAAGTTTCTCTTAGGCTAGTCTAGATCTTAAATAATAATTATAAATCTTATTTATTTTTAAAACTAATTTTTTAATAAAATTAGATAATTAGAGCTATTAGAGTAGAAAAAAGTTTTAATAATTTTAATTAAGATTAGTTTTTTAGTATTAGCTCTAGTTAGAAAGATAGATAGATTAATTTAAATAAATTAATATATATTAAGGTTTTTATATTTTAGAATTATCTAACTCTAATATAGTAGATATTTATTTTTTTTTTAAAAAGATTTTTTAATCTTCTAATTAGATTATTAGACTTTATATTATATTTTTTAGATTAGTAAATAATTTTAAAATTATAATAGAAAAGAAACTCGGACTATTAAATTTAATAATAATTTAAAAGCTTTATAGATATAAAATATTCTAGATTATAATAATTAGAAATAATATAAATTAAAAATAAAAATCTTTTAAATTTAAAATATTATTTTTTAAAATAGTATAACCGGATATTAAGAATATTAATCTATAATCTAATATTAAAAAAAGCATCTCTGGGGGGAGTCTAATTAATTAATTAAAAATAAATAATAGCTAGTTTACTACTATATAATATTGTACTAAACTTTATAATAAGTATAAAGTAACAATCTTAGTAAATAATTACTATTAGAAGATTTTTCGAATAGTATTTTTTTTATAAAATATTATTTTAATTAAAGTCTAGACTATAGTCTATCTTAATTATTAATAAAATAATATAAAAATTAATATAAACGCGAATAATTTATATATTTATAAAATATATTCTAATAAAATATCTACTAGTAGTAGAATTATTTGAACTATTTAAAAGAATAATATCCTTCTTTATATAAATCTTATTCTTCTAAGCCGCGCGTGTTCTATTATAAAATATTATATAATTTATAAAGATTTTATATTAGTCTTAAATATTAAAGAAAACGCTGAAAGATTTATTACTAAATATTTTAGTATAAATAGATAGTCGGATAACTTTTTTTTTAATTATTAAAAGCTACTCGTGATCAAGAAATTTTATTATAATAAAATAATAAAAAATGAAGAAATTAGAGAATTTTTATTAATTATTAAATAAAAAAGATTCTTAATAATAAAGATAACATTTATAATTTTATTTATTATAAAGCCTTCTAAAGTCTCTAAATAAAAATTAAAAAGAAAATAAAGTAAAATCTAGTTAATTAAAATATATTATAAAAGCGCGAAGAAATTAAAGATAAAAAAAAATTAATAATAAAAATAAAGTATGATAAAAAGAGATAATAAAGTAAGATAAAATAAAAAAAATAGTAAAATAAAATAAAATAAAAATAGTAGAATAAATAAAATAAATAAATAATAATTAAGTATCGAAAAAGAAAATTTAAGAATTAAAAAAAAATTTCTAATAAAAAGTTATAATAGTTCTTAATTACTTATTTTATTTTTTAGAGACTAGATTAAGATTTTTAAATAATTTTATTAATTAATTAGTCTTTCTAGTAAATAAGAAACTATATTTATTTATTTCTACTGATTCTTTATTATTTAAGATTTTTTTAATTTTATAATAATTATTATTATTCGCGAATTCCTCTATTTATATTAACCTAGACTTAGTTACTTACTAATAAAATAGATTATTTTCTAATAGTATAAATTTAAGATAAATAATAAAGATAATAAAATATATTTTTAAATAAATAATAAATCTAGATAATAAATAAATTTATCTATTTTTTCAAAAATAATATAAGAATTTATAAATTAAAAATCAAGTCTCTTATCTAAGTACTTATTTATAAATATATTATAATTTTTATATAAATAAATTAATATCTTTTATTTTAGTTTAGACTCTATAAACTAATACTTTTTATTATAAGATTATCTTATAAAATAATTTATTAGAATTCTTAATATATATCTAATCTAATTAAAAAATCCTAAAATAATATCGCTCGTATAGCTATCTATAATTAGTATAAATTAATATTATATATAAAATAATAAAATAAATAGTCTATTAATTTCTTTATTATATTATTAAAAGAAGTTTAAATATATCTTAATAAAATATTTTATTTATTAATTAAAATAGAATTATCTATAATCTAGTATTATAATATAATTTTAATATATTAAATAACTATTTCGGATCATCTATTAATCTAAGGATACTAAATAGTTAAATATTATTATCTTATTTTTAAGATTTTAAAGAAAGTTTTTTAAGAATCTAATATAAAATAAGTATCTCTATTAAAAATAAAATATAAGAATATTTCTTAATTATTTTATTAAGAAAATTTTATAAACTTAATATTTTAATTAATAATTTTTATATAAGAATAACTCTCTACTAAATTAATTTACTTAAAAAACTTATTAATAATAATTAATAATTAGTTATAGTCCTCCGCGGTAGTTAATAGAGCTATAATAAAATTTATTATAATTATTTTATAAAATATTAGTAAAGATAATATTAATATTAAAAAGTTATAAAATAGATATTAGCTAGTCTAATTTAATAAATATAAAAAATAATAATCTATATTTTTATATAGTAGTTTAGAGGCTTTATATACTATAAAACTAATTATTTTAACTATTCTAATAGTATAATCCTAATAACTAGTATTATTATATATCTACTTGAAGATAATATTTACTATTAATCTAAAAATATATATCTACTAGTTATTTAATATTTTAACTAGATATAAAATATCTTTTTAATAAGCGGATTATTATTAAGTCTATATTTAACTAAAATATCTAAAATAGTTAAAATTTTTAAATCCTTCTAGTAGATCTTCTTAAGCTTAGTTTTATACTTAAATAAAAGAATATAATTAAAAAGAACTAATTATACGATTTTTATAAAATATTAAGATTGAATATATTATTTAAATAAAGATTACTAGATATAGCCGAAAGTCTTAATAGAGTATTAAAAATAATATTAATATAATTAGATTTATAATAGAGTTAAAAATAAAATAATTAAATATATTATAAAATTTTTATAAGATATAGATTTAAAATAGTTATAAAATCTAATTAAAATCTTTTTATTATTATTATCTAGTATATTATTTAAAAAATCTATATAAACGATTGTTAGTAGACTATTAAAAATTAATTTAATTATAAAATAGATTATTTTAAATATTTATATAAAATATAAGATTTTTACCTTAATTAGCTAATAATTTAATCTAGTTAATATAATTTTTTGATTTAAAAGCGGCTTAATTTTATCTATATAATTATATCGAGTAATAAGATAGTATATTAAATTTTATAATCTTATTTCTTTAAACTATTAAGATTAATATAAAGTTATAAAGTAGGATCGAAATAATATAAAAATTAATTTTTTTATTAAAAAAAATAAATAAAAATAAATCTTTTAGCTCTCTTTAATCTATTAATAGAATCCTGTTTAAAAAGTATTATTTTTATAGCGTTAAAAGGCTTAATAATATTTATATAAAAATATATCTTATATCTATAATAATCTATTATATCTAAATATTACTTTAGCTAGACTAGAATATTTAGTATTTAAAAGTTATAAATAGTTTATAGCTTTTTCTTAAATATTATTGAATCTAGAATATTAAATATTTTAAGGAAATAATTAAAAGACAGACTATAAAGTATTTTTTTGATTTAAGAGTAATATTAAATTTTTAAAAGACTAGATATAGATATCCTAAATATTCTTTAAAGATATTTAAGACTATTATTATATTATTAATATAAATCTTATAAAACGCTATAAAAATATATAATATATAATTAAAATAGTATTAGATATAGAAAATAAAGTTACAGAAATCTATAGCTTTAATTTTAAATAATTTTTATTTCTAATATAATATTACTACTAGTCTATTATAATACTATTAGGGAACTTCCTACTAGTAAAATTAATTAGTAGTATTTATAATTATAATAAACTTTTTTTAATTAAGCTAATAACTCCTTATTATAAGATTAGATAGAGATTAGACTAAGTAATTATATTTGAAATTTATATTTTATAATAATATAGTCTTTATAAAAGGTGATGCTATCCTTTTTAGTAATTTAATAGTATATTTTAAAAATAAAAAATTATTAAATTAAATCACTATAATTACCTGCGCGATACTACTTTCAAGTAATTTATAATAAAGTTTTAATTAAAAAAAAGATTACTTATAATTTAATTTTCTTAGATATAGTTCATTCGCGGCTTTAATTAATCGATTTAAATCATGTTAATAAGAAACTATATAGAAGCTCGAATTACTTAACTATAGATTTAATAATATAAGATAAGATTATATTCTATATATTTATATATAGAAATTCCTCCGTTACGCTTATATGATATAAGTTAGTAATCTAATAAATTAACTATTTTAGATATAAAATTATATTAATCTCTTTTTATAATATAATATATCTAAATGTATATTACCAATCACCCTCGCTGTTTTTCTCAAATAGATAGATAATAAATACAGAATCTAATAAAATATAATCTTAAATAATTAGAAAAAAAACCTTATAAAAATAATCTTACCGGTTACTAAATTCTAAATACTAATATAATAAAATTAGATTAACTATTAATAATAAATCCAGATTAGCCGCTTATTCTACTCTAAAAATAAAAAATAAGATTAGTCTTTTTATTAAAATTAATTATAATATAGTCTTAAAGCCTCTAAGAATAATTATTATAATAAAATCAAAAATTATTTACATATCTCCATTAATTATAAAATCAGCTTTTTAATCGATATCGCGGTCGAAGTAATTAGAATAGTTATTAGAATTAAAAAGATCTAGATTTAAAAATCCGAAATAATTATAACTAGTTCTAACCTATTCGATTTTATGAAGCTTATTATATAAATATCTAAGTTAGTAATAATATTTAAAACAAGTCTTATTATTATAAAAACGAACTACCTCTCGAATCGAATAATTATAGAGAGAAATATAATTAAAAAAGAATTACTAATAATTATAATAATTATAATAATAAAGTCAAGGAGTAATAAATTTAATAAGTTAATATAATTTTTCTATATTTAGATAGTAAAATAATTATATAAATATTTATTTTAACTTAGACTATATTATAATAATAATCAATTAAGATTTTATTACGTAATAAAAATTCTCTATTAAGATAATCCTTTCTATTAATATATTAGAAATATATTTAAAATACATCTTAATTAAATATATTAATCTTCCTCTATACTTTATTTTAGATAAGAATATAGACGTAACTTAAATATCTATTAAAATATATATAATTAATATTTTATTCTTTAATTTAAAACCGAATTAATACAATCTTTATATATATATGAATATATATTATATTATTATTATAGTTAAAGGGCTAGATCTAGACCTCGACACAACCCGCGGTTTACCCGTTTTGGATTACCCAAAACCCGCTAAGAATAGGTTTTAGATCTCTTACAAAAACCCGCGAGTTAGGTTTTAGATCTATACTTTAATCTATAAGTTTTTTTTAGATATCTATAGATTTATAAATAGCGTAAATATAATAAACATTATTTATACAATTTAAGGCTATATCTTTAAGTAATTTATTTATAGATATAATATATTTTATAACTTATTTTAAAAACTATATTAAAAAAGAATTTATAAATTAATTTAATAACCTTCTAGATTTTATTTAATACTTAAAAAAATATTTTACTATAAATATTTCTAACTTCTCCCTAGTAGCTTTTATAATAACTTAAAAAGATTAGGACTTTTTTCTTTTTTATATATATAATTATAGTTAAATTAAACTACTTTTATAGATCTAAACACTATCTTATTTTTTTTATTATTATTAATTAGTTTAAATTTCTTTTTAAAAAATTATATATTCTTTTTTTTTTACTTAAATTTTAATTTTTATTCGGTTAGATAGGCTTTATAAAGCTTACATTTTTTTATTTTAATCTTAAATTCAATTATATATTTTTAAATTATATTTATATTAAGTAAGTCTCGGCGATAGTAGTAGATATTATATATTAAATTAAAAAAATACTTAATATTTATTTTAATAATAAAAATAAAAAGAATATTATATATAAAAATTATAAAAATTAAAAATTAATATTAATATTTCTTCTACTACTTATAGATACTTATTAGCTTTATTAAATTTTTTAAAATTAGTAATATAGCTAGTAAAAGATATAAAGAATATACTAAATTTAATATATTAAATAAATTTATTATAATTATTTTAAAATCTAATTTTTTAATAAATTATAAAATTAAAAAATATCTTAGCTCTAGTCTTAATATTAAATTACTTAGAAAACTTTTTTATTCTTTTTATTAGCTACTATTAATAGAACTTAAAAAAGGTATAAAAACTTTATTTATAATAATTAATTTAATTTTCTTTATTATTAGTCTAATTTTTAAAGAACTAGAGCTTATTTTAAAAGATAAAGATTATTTTAATTATAAAAATATTATTATAAATCTAATCTATTTAAAAATAATAGAATAAAAACTTATTCTTTATAATATAAAAAATAATTAATATTATCTTTTTTTATAGGATTTTCTTTTACTAAAGCTAATAAATTAACTTCTTAATATAATTAAAGAATATATTATAGATACTAAAAATAAAATAAATAATTATATTCTTTAATTTAAAAAAGAATTAAAATAAACTTAAAAATAGCTAGATAATCTAGAACAGATAGTTAATTTAGTATTAATATTTATAATTAAATATAAGATAGAAAAATCTCTATCTTAAATAAAATTATTTAAATATTAATTAAAGATATTTTATATACTAAAATATTAAAAATATTAAGTTTTAATACAAATAAATATTCTAGATAGATATAAGCTTATATATATTTAATTATAATTTATAAAATTAATCTTGATACTATAAGTTATTATTAATATATATAATAAAATATTAGATCTAGAGAATATTAGTAGAATAATTTTAAATAAAAATAATAATTAATATTATTAAATATTTTAATAATTTCTTCTTTTTTATATTAAAAATAAGGTAATTTAGTATTTTTTTATTTTTTTTAAATAATATTATTTTTTAAAACTATCTTTATCTTTTTAAGCAGCTTTTTAAAGCTTAGCTAAATAATATAAGTAAAATATAAAATATAAATTATAATTATATTCTTACTTAGTTTAAGCGCTTTAAAATAGTTTTAAATATTTATTATTAAAATATTATTATTAAATATATTATTTATTATAATTATAAAAATATAATTTTTAAGTTAATATTTTTTAAAAGATTTATAATTATAATACTTAGATTAGCTTCTAAATATATTTTATAAAATAATTTAAAATTAAGAAGTATTTGTTTATAGTTTTATTAGTTCTTAATAAAATATATAGTAATAGCTATAAATATATTTATAAAAAATATCTAGTAATTTAGAATAAGTAATATCTTTTTATTAATAAATAATATTTTTAAAATCTTCCTTTAATATAATATAATTCTAAAGCTTATATATTATTAGATAATTCTTAATATAAGAAGCTTAAGCTATAAGATTATATATTATATTATAAAAATAAGATTATAAAAATCAGAATATCTAAAGAATTTCTATAAAAAATTTAAATTAATGATAAACTAGATCTATATATTTTTTTAGAACTTTTATATGATAACTTATTATAATATAAATATAGAACTTTATAGAAAGAGATTAACAATAAAAAATTATATGAAAATTATATTATACTAACTATATAAATTATCTAATTCCTAGCGTCTTAGTTACTTATTAATCCCTAATTTTTTTTAGATATTTTAATATTATTAATACTATATATTTAAGTTCTAGATAATTAAGTAGTATTTTATATTATTTATATATAATTTTTAAAATATTTATTTTTATATTTATAATTTATTTAAAATAGCTCTATACTAAAAATACATATTAAATATTTTATTAGAGTCTTTTTTTCTATCTAAATCTAATTTATAATTACTATCACAAATTTATTCCGGTTATTCGCTATTATAAAGTAAACTAAATACTATATAATATAATTAGAATAGACACCATAGATTAAAGTTAAAAGTAATAAAAAAATAAAAATAAATAAATAAATTTAATTTTTATAAAGTTAATAATTAAAAATATAAATATAAATATTTATTTTAATTTTTTAATCAAAAAATAGAGATTGTCTAAGAATATTAATTAAAAAGAATTAGTATTATATAAAGATAATATATAAATATTAAAAAACTAAGAATTTTAATTCTTAAACTAGTTCTAGAATATCTTAAATAAGACTTATAGAGAATAAATTATAGATAAAAGTTATTTTAAAAATAAAAAAAAATCTATAAAACTAAAATCTTTTATTCTAATAAAAATAAAAAATCTCTAAATTTTTAAATAGCTTTTTAAATCTCTATTAATCTATAATCTAATATATTATAGCTTATATAAATAATAAATTATTTATATTTTATCTATAAAAAATCTATTAGTCTATAAATAATCTTATAATACTTATTTCTTCTTATTTTTAAAAAATATAGGATATGTAAGATTTTTAGATTTATAAATAAATACTATAGATTTGTTTTATTACTAAAATAGATATATATAAGTAAGAAATAATAAAAAAATAGAGATAATGTATAATAATAAGAAAATAAAATAATAATTTTTAATAAATAAAATATATTTTTATTTTAATTACTATAAAATATTATAATACTTTCTAAATAGCGTTTTATTATTAATAAATAATTAAAAAATCCTATAAAGTAATAATTACCTATTATTTAATAAATACTTATATTAACATTTCTTAATTTTTTAAAAATTATTAGTTGAATTTACATCTATATTATTAGAGGAAACGGAATAGGTATAAAAAATAATATTTTAATAATATAAATTATTATTTTATAACTACTAAGATCTTCTGAATTAAATAATTTATATATTTTTAGATTCTTAGTAGTTAATCCACGGGTTACCTAAAAAAACCCGCGGGTTGACGAGTAATAGATATAGGTCCTAATCTTGGACCCATCACGGGTTTTGTTGAGGTCTAGCTAGATCTCTATAATAATTAAAGCTTAACTATTTATAAAAGATTATATATTTAAATAAACTCTCGACTAGCTTATTAGCTCTTTAATTATTTAGTTTTTTACTAAATAACTATTTTATTTATATAAAATTTATCCAATAACTTAATTAATATTAAATAAAAACTTGCCTAGGGCTTATCTTGAATTTAAAGGTTATTTTTATTTATTTAATTAATAACTTAATATATAATATAACCACAACTAATAAGAAAGAGAAAGTATATCTTAAGTTTAAATAAATAGTAAATAGATTAAAAATAAAGTTTATAAATAGAATTATAATTTATAAAAATTATATTATTATTTATAAGATTATAAAAGTTCTAAACTGCTATTAAGTATTGAGAGATAAAAGAAAAATAAATTTTATTAAAATATTAAATAATAAGCTTATATAGATTCTACTTATTAATAATTAAAAATCTAAAATATTTAAATCTTATATTTATTAACTAGAACTATATAAGAAGAAGCTAATTAATTAGATTTTTAATAAATTTTATAAATAAAAAAAATAAAGTAATTAAAAAAATATTTCTCTATTATATATCTAGTTTTTATTTTATACTATATTTCAAAGACGTTTAAGAAAAATATAGGTATTAATATAAAGGATTTAAGTTTTAGTTATAAATAACTTTATTTGTAATAATCTTAAGATAAAAATATTCTATATCTTTTGTTTTTTAATAATTTCTTAAAAAATCCAAGCTAGTGCTCTAAGTATTAAAGTAGTATAAGTAATAATAAAATCTATATAAGTAATATAAGTTATAAGAATATCTTGAATCATAATTTAGCTAAGAATCTAAAAAATTATTATTGCGAGAGTATGTAAGCGCTTGGCTACTAGTTAAGAAGATACTATGAAGAGATTAATGATTTATTATATTCTGAACGCTGGTCTAGAGATAGAAAAGGCTTGTTATAATAATCTATATATACTATAGCCGCAACTACTATTAGCTAGAGAATGTAAAAGAATATAGTAATAATTAGAAAAATAAAAAGTAAGATATTGTCCTCGATGTAAGCTATAAAGTAAAATATAAGAAACTAGTATATAAATTATAAAGAAAAGATAATTATCGATTATAAAATTATAAGATTATATCTATAGAATATAAGTTGTTAATTATAAGTAAGAGTTATTAGTAGAAGCTATAATAAAATATTAAAATAATATAACAAGTAGAGAAGTAGATCGGATAATAAAATAAATAAATAATTTAGCGCTTATAACTTTATTACCGAAACTACAGGTTCAAATCAGGAATCTTATATATATATATTAAATTATATAGTTTATAAAATTCGCTAAGATATAATAAATATTAATTAGCTATTTATAGAAATAATTAGAAAAATAATAAAATTAATAATTTTAATAAGCTAATTTATTAGTATTATAAATAATCTTTTTTTATTTTAAAAAATAGATTATAATTTACTCTTTATAATTCGGCGATCTTATAGTTATAATTATTTATTATATTAAACAAAATAATAAAAATATCTGGCTGGTTGCTTATTAGTAATAATAGTAAAAAAATTAATAGTAAGATAGATAGAAAAAAGACCTGTAAAAATCTATATAATATTAAAAAAAAATTAAGAGAAAGTATTAAGAATACTAAATAAATAATAAAATGAATAATTAAAACTATTATAAAATAAATAGTAATATAATATAAAGATAATTAATCTAAAGTAATTAAATAATTCTGGTTTAAATTTAATAAAAATAGTTTGGAGCCTATTATAAGGACCTTGGGCCTTTTAAGGGGTTTGCGATAGGTGTGAAAGGTAATAATGTCTAAGAAAGGGGTGTCGCGAGGTCGGATTTCAAGAATAAGGTCAATATTGTAGATTAACGCTGAAGCACCGAACTCTCTGCTTCCGCGAAGGTAAACTTATGCGTGTGATGACTCAGCCGCAGGCTGAGTCATTCGCGAATAGCTTCTGTAGCTAAGTACATGTCGCGAGGGTCTTACACCTATCTAGTAGCGGTTATCTTAGTTTAGAGATAATTATTCTTAAAAAAAGATAATAAATTTATTAATAAGAATACTTAAGTTTAATAAGATCCTTATTAGACTTGCGAATAAGATAATTATTCTTATATCCTATTGTAAAATACTCTTAATAGAGATATACTACTTTATATTTTAAGTAATTTATATACTAATAATCGGTTTCAGATATTCTTAATATCTAGATCTATTAATAAAGAAGAATATTATAATTATAATTAAAATAAAAATAGAAATAAGAGTAAAAAAAATAGAAGTAAGAGAATTATTAAAAAGATAAGAAATATAGATAGATTTTATAAATAAGTAGTAAGGTAAATAAATAAAAATATTATAAAATAAACAATAAGAAAATATATATATATATAAAATTACTATTTATTCTTTATCCGGATCATATATATACTTACTAAAAAAGCAGTCCAGTTATTTATTTTAGACCTAATTTTTAATATAGATAATAGAGAACTTATAGATATTAATATATTTTTAATATAAATTAATTTATACTAGTAGTAATAAATATAATAAAAAGATATTAAAAAATAATTAAAATAGAAAATATAAATAAATAAGTTAATTTTAAGTTTTATATTTAGTAGTAAATTAATCTATATTAAAGTTTTCTATTTAAGTTTATTAATTATTTTTTATATTATACTCTCTCTATTAATTAAGATATTTAATAAATTTATAATAAAGATATCTAATTTATTTTATATATTTATTAATTATTTATTTTATATTATAGTAGTTATTAGTAATAGTTAAAGATTATTTATATTTATATCTATAAAAATCGCTAGACTTGAATAGCTTTAGCTAAGTTATAGATATAATAGAATAGATTTATTAGAATATTAGAAATTTTATATAATATACTAATCGACTAATAGGTTTAAGTACTTTAAAAAAAATTAATATATTTAAGATTATATTTATCTAGTATAGCTAATAAGGAGATTATATATTTTTTATATATATAAGAGCTTCGTCTGTGTTAATCTGGTATATAAAATTTTATTTAGAGAATAGATTTTTAATAAATAATTAAAATTTGAATTAATAAATAATAGAATAAATAAAAATAGATTAAGCTAGTACTTAAAAAATAAGTTAGTAATAATATAGTATTATAATATATATTTAATACCTTAATTTATATATTCAGTCTATCTATTACTTTTAGAATAGTAGATAGTGTTGGAACCTCGCTTGTATGGCCTTGCACCTGCCTATTGTAGTTAGCCTGCATGTCAGCTGACCCACAGTGGATCGGCGTAGCTAGAAGGCCTCGCTGGACCGCGAGAGCTTCATACAATTCAAGCATTCCACACCTGCAGTTCCATCAGATAGTATTTTATAGCTAGTTAATATCTAGATACTTAAAAAGACTTTTTTAAAAATTATTTATAAAGCGGGCGTCGCGGTCGGAAATAAGATTTATTAATTAAATAAAAGGAATAATAAATAATATCTTATAAGCGTTCGATAATCTTTTCAAAATCTTAATAATTCTTATAATTATAGATAAGTTTAAAGATATATTTAATAAAAGAATATAAAATATAAAATTAATAATTTTATTTAGAATTGTTAATTTCTATTATTCTATAACTTATATAGCTAGTAGTATAATTTAGATATAAAAATCTATTATTATATTTATAAAAAACTTACAAGTTTCCGCTTTTTAGAGCTCGGGTAATTTATATAATATAATTATTATAGTGATAGATAGCTCAAATTCGGTTTTTAAAATTAGATAATATTTTTAAAGAGGTATATAATATATAATATATTAAGTTAAGATTAATATTAGAACTAGTTATTTAATATATAAATATTCTTAATAAGATATTAATAATAATATTATTTTTACTAAGATAATAATATAGCTTTAGTTAAAAGTACTATATATAAATTAAAACTTATACTAGATATAGATTAAGCTTTTTAGTTATTATAATTATATTTATAAACATCTACTTGGATATATTAATAGTAGATATATAATCTATATAAATAATAGAAGATAGATCGGCGGTATTAATTATATAATAGTATTTTTATAGGATCTAAACTAGATATAATATTTTTAATTTAATAAGCTAGTAGTATTATTTAGTATTGGTTAAGTAATAGCTTAGAAATATAATAGATTATATCTTAATTTTTAGAGATAGCTTTCATTATTTTTTATATAAATAGTCTTTGTATATATATAATATAAATTTACACGCTAAGACTTTTATATAATATGTTAAAATTAATATAAAGATATTTCGCACGATCCAAATAATAAAAAAATAAAATTAGTAAATATTACTTAGAGCTTATTATAAGTTTTATATTTTTTATTAAATAAATTAAATTACTATATGATTGATTGATTGATTGATTTATTCTATTGGACTCCATTTCGGCACCCATACGGGCCCACGCTAGAGCTTATGGTGGCAGTATAGTATACTATTTTATAGAATTATTAAATACCAGTTAACCACGATAATCGATTATGTGGATATATATATTCTATATATATCCGGCTAGTAAGAAGCCTTTTAAGAAGTTATTAAATCTTTATTAACTGTTTTCTATCTATACTTCTATTAATCTATATAGTTAATTTAACCGTAGCTTCTAGGTTTAATATTATATAAAAATAACGTATTACTAGTATACCCGCGAAGATAAGAAAGGCCTATATAAATAAATATAAAAATATAAAATTAGATAGTTAGAAAGACTTAGAAATAGCTATTTTTCTATAATTTATTTTTAACTACTATTTTAAATTGATACTATAATCTAGAGTTCTTCCGCTATCTTCTACACTAGATTTATTTTTTTTATCTTTTTATAGTATATCTTTATATGTTTTTTATAGTTCTTAATCTCTTTAATTTTTAATATTTTCTCTATCTAGCTATTTTTTATAACCCGTAGCCGAGCTATCTTTTATAGATAGAAGAGATAATCTATAATTGATAAAAACTTTATTATATATAAAATATACTTAGAATTAGTTAAAATACTCTATATATATTATAAATATATTATATAATTAGATCTCTAGTATTTGCGCTGTAGGATATTGTATAGAATATAATAAAATAAAATATAGATAATTAATCTTTTATAGTTATATAGATAGAGTATAGAGTCTAAATATTTAATTATAATTAGAAAATAGTCAAGTTTAATCTTATTTATATATATTTAAAATAATATACTTACCTACGCGATAATTAAGCTATTATATTATTATAAAGAGTCTCTATAAATTATATAATATTAATTATTTTTTTACTTTTTTTTTATATAGTTCTTAATTTAAGCCTTTATTATAGAGTAGAGATATTAGATTTATATATTAAAAAAAATACTATAGATATTTTAGAAGAATCTTATTTTTTTAATTAATAATTTATTTAACTATCTTATTTACTATTTTATTATTAAGTTTCTATAAGTAGGCTAAGATTTAGTAAAATATTATATTTCTAATCTTATTATATATAGTATACTATTCGACTAGTAAATTAATAATCTTTTAGACTAGATACTACCTGGAGTTAAGATCTAAAAAAATTAAATTATAAAAGATTTTTTAATTATTAGTATAAATATTTAAAAAGCTATAAAATAGAAAGTAATTCTATACTAATTAGAGGATAAGAATAATTTTTATAAATTTTATATATTATAAAATATTATTATTAAATTTTTTTAATTCCGGAGCCGTCTGTATAGAGTTATATATAATTAAAAAAAATAATATAGATCTTATAATAAATAATTATAAGATTTTTAGAGAACTTGATTTAGATTATAAAAAATTCTTATTTAAATATTATAAAATAAAAAAAATAATTTTATAATTAGAATATTAATTTATATCTTTTCTATAAAGGTGGCCGCCGCGTGTTTAATAAGAATAATAAATAGCAGATTTAGATATTATATATAATAAAAAGCTAACTAGATATAAAGAAGAAAAAAGATAAATTAAATTAATATTTATAATTAGATTTATTATAACTAAAAATATAAAAATAAAAGATAAAGTTTTATATTAAAAATATATATTTTTATTAATTTAAAGTTTCCGTAGATAACCTTTTTTATATATCATTAAATTTTTAACTTATCTATTAGTATAAAAATTATACTAGATTAAGACTGCGTAGATTAAAATAAAAACTATATAAATAAAATATATATATTTTTATTTTTTAGTTAATATATTCTAGTTAAAGTCTTCTAGTATATTAATTATTTATAAAATCTTAAAACGCGGATCTCGATATATTTAATATATAAATTAAAAAAATATTCTTATCTAGTTAGATTTTGAATAAACGCGCGAAGTAGATAGTGTAAATTATTTATTTATTATCTAAATCTAAAATAATAAGATTTTTAGATTTAAAAGAGTAGCGCGATTTAGAAAACTGAGAGAAAGATATAAAAAAGTTAAAATAAATATTTTAATTAAAATTTATATTATTATTGTCTAGCTACTCGTCCGTAGTGTCAAACCCTAGGATTCGCCTAAGCTGTGCTGTGCTGTGCTGCTAGAATATAGTTCAGGCCTCTAATAATTAGTCTAATTAATCCTAGAAATGGGTAATACTTATCTAAAGAGTACTATTACTTTTAAGTATTTAAGAATTATACCTAGGAATTAAATCTAGATTCTAGTAAACTAACTTGATAATTAAAAAATCCCTAAATAACTAAGATAGAAGTGAGATTAAATTAATATATATATTTTTTTTATAATAAAATATAAACAAATCACACTAGTAGTATAATTCTTGTAGTTATTAAAGATAATAATTATATTAAATATAAAAAACTAAATACAATCTATTTTATATATATAATAATAAATATTCTTATATCTTTTCTTCTTAAGCTTTTATAGCTAGTAAAGAATATACTAGTATATAGATTATAATTATATACTATCTATTTATATATTATATAGTTACGTGTAATATATGTAGAAATCTAAGTCTATATAAATATATATATACTATAATTTCTAGCATTCTTACTATTCTTAGTTTAGTACTTAAAATATATTTACTAAATATTAAAATAAATAGCGGGTATCTCTTTACTATAGAACTTAATTAATTATTATTTATTTAATATTTTATCTAGTATAGCTGTTCTTATCTAAGTAATTAATATTAATATTATAATATTACTTCTCTTTTTCTAGACTTTTATGTCTAAAAATATAAAAACTTAATTATTTTCTAAAATAAATATTTACTAAGTATCTTTTTACTTTTCTAATATTATTTTATTATACCTAAGCGTCGCGCTGATAATATATTAGAGAGTATTTTTAAAATTTTTTTTTTTTTATAATTAAACTATTATTTATTATAATTAAATAAAATATATTTTAAGTTATAATTTTTTAATTTTTATATAATATAAATATTACTTCTCTTTTAATAAAGAGTATATTTTAAATTAAAATTATTATTATTCTAAATATATTTTTTATATCTATTACGGTTGTATCTATCGCCGCGATTTTTATACTAATAATAAATAGATATTACTAAAATATATAGAGAATAAGATTACTTCTAATTTATTTATAATTAATAATAGATTAGAGCTACTATAATCTAAGTTTAAATAATTATAAACTTATTAAATTAAAATTTAAATTAAATTAATTAAAATTTTAGCTTATTATTCTCGTTTATAGAAATAACAAGAATTCTTTAAATTAAGAAAATTTAAAATATTAGAATATAATATAGAGTTATTAAAAATTTTAAATAAAAAAATAATAATATATTTTAATTTACTATAGAAATTATTTAGCTAATTATCTTATTTAATAATTTTTTAGATTTTACTTAGATAATAAAGAAAATTATTTAACTATTTTTTTTTAAAAATTTTTTAACTCTTCTATTAGTAATATTATTAAACTAATTAATAATATTCTATTAGATTCTCGATAGGTTCCTAAATATTTTTTAAAATATTATAACTTTTTTATTTTACTAAATAATATAGTTTTCCTCTAATTTTTTTATATTATAGGATTTTTTTAATTTTATATTTTTATTTTATAATATTTATAATTTCTATATTTTCTATAGTCTAAACGTTTTCTAGTGCGGGTTCTAATAATAAAATATAAAATACTAGATATATCTTTATTAATTTTGATAACTTTAGGCGATAATTAATTTTTTTAATTTTTTTATCGATTTTAAATAGTCTAATTTTTTAATAGTTGAGTTTCTAATTTAGTTATTTAATTTTAATATTTTTATAAAATAAAAATACTTTTTTCTTCTCTTTAAAATTAGTTCTCTTTTTATAATATTTATTATAGTAAACTACTATTTTAAAATTAAAAAAATTAATATCTCTTATTATTTATATATAAAAATATTTAAATATATTAAATATTTTTTCTACTTTTACTATAATTAATACTCTTTTTCTTAATTCTCTAATTAAAATAAGATTACAACTATAATTTATATAGAATAGTGTAACTCTTATTATTAAATATATTATATTACTATATATAAATAATACTATAGATAACAGTCCTATCTAATTATTTTATTAATAATTAATATAATATTTAAAATACTATTCTATTATTTAATTTATTTATTCTATTTAACTATTTTTTTATAGATAATATACTATAATTAATAGATAATTAATTTCTATAAGATTTATAATTAATTATTAAAACTTTAATATAAAAAGCTTATTTCTATCTAAAGTAATTTATTATAGTATTTTATATTATATAATAATATATATAATTAGTAGATAAGCTATATTATTAAGTATTATTATTATTTTACTAGATATAAAATATATATATTTTATTAATTTATTTATAATAATAGTAATTATATTCTATTCTTATTACTTAGATAGAGATCTTATAAAATCTATTATAATTTATTTTTATAATTTTAAAGATATATTTACTAATTATATTTTTTTATAAGATTAGTATCTTACTAACTTATTTTTAATATACTTCTATATCTTTTATCTAATATTTAAAAAATAATAGTTTTTAAGATTTAATCTATTATCTTTTCCGTTCCGAAGTAATCGTGTAATAGATTATTATAATATATTATAATAATCTTATTTCTTATATACTTAGATATATAAATAAATCTATATATATATATTACTTTATTTTTATCTATAACTATCTTATTATTATTTTCTAAATTAGCTAGGATTTCTTAAATTAATATATTATTTTTAATTATTTTAATAATTTTACTAATTAGATTATCGCTAATATTAATTATTATTAAGATTAAATATTATTTATTATATAATAGTAAACTATTTTTAATTTTTTTTTTAAAAATTACTAGTTTTATAAATTAATTAATAATTTTATTTATCTTCTGGTTAATTTCTTAGTTATAGTTAAGAATATAAAATTTTTATAATTTATTTTTACTAAAATCTAATATTAAATTTTCTCTAGATAAATTCTTTATACTTTAAATATTATTATTATAGCTAGTAATTTTTTATTATAAATATTATAATTTATTTTTATTTAAATAAGCTTTTATAAGTAAAATATTACTAGTTTTATTTTATTATTTTTATTTAGTTATATTAATCTTATTCTAATAGTATAGTCTAATATATTAATTTTAATTATAGTTAATCTATTTAGATTATATTATATAAGAATTAATATAATAGTAATTTTTCTTTTAGCTTTTTTAAAAGCATATTATATTTATAATATTTATTTAAACTTTTCTATTTTCTTTATTAGATTAAATACTAGTATTATAATACTTACATAATTATTAATAAATTATTAATAATAATTAATTAATTTTATAAACTACTAGATTTTCTTTAACTTTCTCGGTGTTCGAGAATACTAGAATAATATTTAAGTATATAATAATAAATATATTAAGTAGTTTTCATAAAACTTTATTAATAAATTATTAGAATAATACCGGTATATTAATTAATTTAAATAATATAATTATATATTTAAAATATTTATATTCTGTTTTAAAAACTATTTTTTATTTATTTTCTTCTATAATCTATAGTCTATTATATATATTAATAATATTAAATTTAATAAATTATTTTATCTCTTTAATTTTATCTTAAATTTCTAAAATAAATAATAATAAATATCGATCCTTAACTATTTATTTATTTAATAATTAATAATTTATATATAGTTATAGATTTTTATCTTTCTTTAATATAAATAGGATCTTGTATTCTACTAATAATATTAATAATTAAATATATTCTTTTACTAATTATTCGTTAATATACTATTATAAGACTTATAATTCTTTTTTTAATATTAGATAAATCTTTTTATATATTATCTTATTTTTATTTTTTAATAAAATACAGTAATTATATTTACTATATTTTAGTAGTTTAGATTTTTTTAGTTATTTAAAAAGTTTCTAAAATCTTTTATATTTATATAGTAGTTTATTTAACTTTTTATTAATTATTAAATTAGTAATATTAATTATTTATTATAATTTAATCTCCTCGTGAGAGTCTATATAATATTTAATAATAATTATTATTTAAATATATTATTTTTTTATATCTAATATTGAATTAGATAATCGTGCTAACTATTCTCTATTAATAAAATTAATTATTATTATAACTATATTTATAATATTATATTTATTATTATTAATTAGTATATTTATAGATTTATTTTATAATCTTTTAATATTAACTCGATAATTCTTATTCTAAATATACTATTTAATTTTAAATATCTTTAATATCTAGCTTGATTATAAATATTTATATTATATAAACTAAAAATCTTCTATCTTCTAATTAATTTTTAGATTATAATTTCTAAGCTATAAAGTCTCTAATATTATATTATACTATTCTAAAGATGTTATATTAAAATTTATATATTTAAAATAATTTTTTATAATTATAAATATTAATTTTAATTTAATTATAAGATTTTCTTCTAATAATTTATTATTTAATTCTAAAATAAATTCTAATCTAATCTTTATAATTTTTAAGATCTTTAATCTTTTCTAAAATTTTAGATCTATAAAATTATCTATTATTCTAAAATCTACTATAACTTAAATATTTTAATTTAAAATTTTAGCTATTAACTTTAGATATAATTTTTTAGATTATTACTAATAAGTTTATTATTTAATAAGATTTTTATAATCTCTATAACTACTATAGAAAGTATTATTTTAATTTAGTATTATAATATACTAGATAATAATTTTTATAATATTTTTTTTAGTATTATATATTATATTTTAGATAAGCTAAGTATCTAATATAAATATATTTTAATTTTTTATAAAAATATTATTGTTTCTCTAAGTCTTAATGCTCTTAGACAATTATTTTTAATATTTTATATATTAAATAATTATAGTTATTATTATAATATATAATCTATAAGATATAATAATATTCTAGATATATTTTCTAGTATAAATATTTATAATTATTTTTTTATATTTATATAATAATTTAATATATTTTATAATATTATTCCTTATAATAATAGCTTAGTTATAGTTATAATTCTCTAGTAAACTATACTAGATTTTATTTTTTATTTAATTATAATTAGAAATATTCTTAGTTATTTAATTATTTTTTAAATTAGCGCTACTAATATTATCTTAATTAGATATAATTTTATAAAAAATTTTATTAGATATTTTAAATATTTTATAAAGTCTCTTTATATTAGAATTATAACTAATCTACTAAATTCTATATTATTTATTTAAAAAATTAAAACTTTCTAATATTATAATTAAATTATTATTTACTAGATCTAGCCTATTTTTAATAAATTTAAGAAACTTATTTATTTTTTATTTAATAAACTAATTATAATTATTATTATTTAATATTTATAAGTTTTAAAACTATCTTTTTATTTAATTATTATTATAATATATTATATTAAAAAGTTTTTTTATTTTTTTATAAATAATTATAATAAATTTAAAACTCTAGTCTCTTCTATATTATTTAATAGTTTATAGATATTGTGTATTAATCTTATATATTAGTTATTTTTTTAAATTTATTTTTTTAAATATTTTTTTATATTATATAGTACCTAGACTACCTATAGTATAGATATTAATAACTTATTTAAATTATATATATTTTTAGTATTAATAGTTAATTTGTTAAACTCTTTTATAGCTTAAAATCTTTTTTAATTATTTTAATTATTTTTTTGATTTTATTTTCTTAGGGCTTTATATTATCGAGATATATATTTTATTTTTTATAATTAAAATATAATTATTCTTTTTATTAATATTTAATTTTATTTATTAATAACGTCGAGCTCTATTAGCTATAAATTATAAGAATTACTATATTTTTAATTTCTTAATTATACTAACTATCTATTATTAATATAGTAACTATTTATTCTTAGATTTTTTTAAAATTATATTCTAGATTAGTTTTTTTTTTAAATATTAAAATTATAAAGTCTATTATTAATTTTAACTATTTATTTAATTATTTTATTAAATATATTCAATTTTTTTATTTAAATCAGTTTTTTTTAAACTTTACTTTTCAGGCCTTCTTCGAAATATATAATATAGATATTATTATTCTAATTTAAATAAAATATAGTTTACTAAAATTCTAATATATACTTAGTAACTAAGCCGGTTTACTTAAATTATTATAATTTTTATTCTATATTTCGCGATATATTAATATTTCCGAATATTATCTAAAAATATTTCTTAAATTTATTATAATTAGTAAAAATCTTTTTAGTATTATTATTTTAATAATTTTTATTTTTCTTTTAATAATCTTTAATAAAAGATTTAAACTAATCGAATACTAGACTAGTAAAATAAATTAATATAAAAAAAGTTTTATTTATTTTATATATTAATTTCTTATAATTTATCTAAAAATATATATTTAACTAGATTATAAATGTCTATAGCTTAAATCTAATATTATTAAATACTTTAAGTAGTCTAATCTTAATTAACTTAATAGCTAACCTATTTTCTAAAGTTATAATTTACTACTATAATTAGCTAATTATATTTTTAAAATTATATATAGTAATTACTTATTTCTAGCTTTAATCTGATTTTTTTAATAAGAATTAAGAAATTCTATTATTACTTAAAGTAATTAATATATTATTTAAACTTAATTTATACTAACTTAGTATTTAATATATTAAATCTTAAGATCCGTCTAAACTATATTATATTATATTATTAGAATATAGTTTAGATCTCTAATAATTAGTCCGACTAATCCTAGAAATAGGTAATACTTATTTAAAAAATATTATTGCTTTTAAGTATTTAAAAATTATATCTAGAAACTAAATCTAAATTCTAGTAAATTAACTTAATAATTAAAAAATCTCTAAATAGCTAAGATAAAAGTAAAACTAGATTAATATATATATTTTTTTATATTAAAGTATAGATAAATAGTACTAGTAGTATAATTTTTATAGTTATTAAAGATAGTAATTATATTAAACGCGAAGAATTAAATAGAAATTATTTTAAATATATAATAATAAATATTTTTATATTCCTTCTCCTTAAGCTCTTATAGCTAGTAGAGGATATACTAGTATATAGATTATAACTATATACTATTTATCTATATACTATATAATCACGTATAATACGTGTAGAAATCTAAGTCTATATAGATATATATATACTATAATTCCTAGCGTCCTTACCGTTCTCGGTCTAGTACTTAGGATATACTTACTAAGTACTAGGATAAGTAGCAGATATCTCTTTATTATAGAGATTGATTGGTTATTATTTGTCCGGTATTCTGCCTAGCGTAGCCGCCCTCACCTAAGTGACTGGTGTTGGTGTCGTAACACGTAGGAATTATTTATTTATATATTAAATAATCTACGGGAGTAATAAGATCTCTAATTAAATATTTTTATTTATATTATAAATTTTTAATAAAATAATAGTAATATATTATCTAAAATTTATCGAGAGCGAAAACTAACGTATATATATTTAATTAAAATATATATAATCTAGAACTTCTATTTTAATATATAATAGTTTTTTAAATTTAGAGTTTCTAATAGTAATAATAATAATATTATTAATATAATTAATATTTATAATATACCGGCCTACTATTATATCTATATTATAAAAAATATAAAAAATTAAAGATAATAAAGATTTTTATAAAATATTAATATTAATCCGGATCCGCGAGCTAATATATTTAGATAGAATTAATATAATATATTAATTTTTAAAAAAGAAACTAATTTAGTTAATAATCTTTATTAAGATATTACGCTTATATAGATTATAAAAAAAATATAGATAAAAAATATTATTAAAAATATCTAATATATTTAGATAAAAAATTAATACCATTTTATTTTATTTTTATATTAATTAAATAATTCTAATTATAATATAAAATGTTATATTTATTTTTCTATTCTATCTACTACTAAGATTGTTCGGTAAAAATAGTTTAGAGATTTTAATGAGATAACTAAATTATATAGTAAGAATACTTTTTAAGATTTGATGCAGCAGCCATGGAATCGTTGAAATCGTTGATATTCATGATGGTAAGTAAGTTGTTGAAGAAGAAGAAGAGGAAGAAGGAAAACATCTAAGTCCTACTACTAATATAGGCGGAAACTATAGGTAACCATACTGACCTTAACTATAATACAGCAGACTACTAGTACTATTCCCGTATTCTATTAAATAATATAATAATAGCTGGTAGACGGCTATAATAGGATAATAGGACTTTAAGCGCGATGTTTTTATAAGCTGAATATATATAAGATATAATAGAGAGATACAAGATAAAAAAAATAAATAAAGATATGAGAAACTATTATAATTATTATAATAAACTTTTCTTTTTACTAATTCTAAGTAAGTTATATAAAGATAGATTTTATAGTATTTATTATTAAAAATATATTTAAATGTAAGTCTTAACTACCTAGTATTACTACTAAGACTAAGATACGAATAATTCCGAATATAATTATTAAATACGCGTTCTTAATCGATAGTAGATATTTATCTTAGCTAATAAATACTATAGATTATTTATTGATATATATATAATCTATTTTTATTAGATTAATTTTATTATAGTTCTATAATATTCTTCCATCTCTATTTATTATAATCGTCTTCCTATAAGTTTTTTTAATAAGGAAGTGGTGGTTAAGCTTAATAATAAATAAAATAATAATAGAGAAAGAGTAATAATATTACTATTTTAGTAATATCTTATATTCGATAATAAGATCTAGCGCGTATAGATTATTAATATAAATGTATTTTCTTTCTTCGATAGGGTAGCCGCGCTAAAGAATTAAATACTATATATAAAAAATCTAATTATCTGTAATATAAATAACGCGCCGATTAATAATATATTCGATCTTATAATAATTATTCTTAATAAAAATATTATTATTTTCTATCTAGACTAGACTAAGCCGCTTATATTAATATCTAAAGAGATTAATACTAAATTATATAAACTTAAGCTAAGTAATAAAAAGTATAAGAGATATATAAAAAGTATAAGATAGTTTTAATTAATATATAAGATAATTAATGTTGGGTGGTATGGTAGCTACCGGCTGCCAGGACCCTCGGCGCCCGGTTTTTCTATTGTTCCGCTTCGGCGGGTAGTTAGGCTTATCGGAGCAATTTAGTAAAAATCAACTAACTTACTACTGCTATATATTCCACTACGTAGGAATTTAATAGTAATTACTATTAATTATAGTAGTTCCAACAAGGGACGATAGTTAGTTTAATTAACTTATATTTTTATTAATTCTTATCAATTTCCCGTATTTTATTAATTCTTATTAATTTTCTTATATTTTTATCAATTCTCATTAATTTTCTTATGTTTTTATTAATTCTTATTAATTTTCTATATTTTATTAATTCTTATCAATTTTCTTATATCTTTATTAATATATTAATTCTATTATATTTATATTAATTTTTATCGATCTCTTTTTCGCGTCGCAACAAATATATTAAAAATTATATACCTACACGCTTATAATTATATTCTATAGAACACGTGAGACAGTCATATACAAATATAGTTATTTTAAGTTATATAGTATATTAGCCTAACTTAATCACCTTATATAAATAACATATAATCTCTATATATATAGAAATAAGCTCGGTAGTTTTATAAAAAAGTTTATTAAAAAAATAAATTAATATATTAACTATCTTATATCTACCTATCTAGCTCCTTAGAGAAAAAAAAGTTTAATACTAGCTACTTACTTATCTAGAATTTTAAGAAAATAATATTTAAAAATATAGTATAAATCTAGTTTAGATATATTAATTAAAAACTTATTAATAATCTTAATCTATAAGAATCTCTTTCTATTATAGTAGAAGTATATTATATAAATTATTAAATATTAAGTTCTACTTTATTAAACTTAAATATTTTATAAGATTCTATTATAATTATTATTTTAATCACGACTATTCTAATATCTCTTTTTTTTTAAGATTACTTATATAAAGATATTTTAAATATCTTTAATCTAATTAGAGAAGGACCCGATAATAGTTTAATAAATATATTATTAAAGATCTAAATTAAGATATATATTAGTTAGTTTTAAGAGTTTTAATTAGTTAAAAAATTTATTATTAAAAATAGTTTCTATATTATTATCTATTTTATTAGAAAACAGCTTTAATTCTATTTTAAATATACTATTTTATTATATAAATATATTATAAAATATAAAAAGGTCTTAATAAATAATAATAATATTAAGTAAGAAACTTTTTTATTATTATTATTTTAAATTACTCTAAAGCCGGCTTTATAATCTTTATTTTTATAAAAGAAATCTATATATTATAATTTTTGTCTTTTTAAATTTATAATAAAATTTTTTAATTATTTATTTATATTTAGACCTCTACTAATTTTATCTAAAATAATAAAAAAATTACTTAATTCTAAAACATTTTTTATAAGAGAGTTATATAAAGAAAGATTTTAAAATTATTATAAAAATAAATTTTAAAAATCTTATAAAAATACATTATAAATTTATTATAAAAAAAACCTTAAGAATCTTATAAGAAATATTAGTAAGATTATTATAAATATATTTATAAATTTTATTATTTTAAATTATTTTTATCTAGGTCTAAACCGTCTATATAGAATATTATAGATTTTATAAAAACTTAGTAATAGAAGTAAAAGAAAGAAATAATATATTATAAATCTAAATAAAAAAGTTAAAAAATTATTTTATAGCTTTTTAAAAATCTAATAATAGTAATTCTAGTTCTAGCTTAAATAATACTAAAAAAAATATTATAAATCTTAAGTTAATAAATGCTAGAAGAATTTTTATAGAAATATAATTAAAAGTAATAATATATAATACAGTAATAATATTAGAAAAGATTTTAACTATTATAATAAAAAATATTCTTATAATAATAATTCCTTAAATTTCGAGCTAAATTATAATTCGAGATATTCTTATAATTTATATTATTTATATAGATCTTATTATTATTTATATTATTTTAATATTTTAAACGCCGGCTCTAATCGTTTAAAAACTTACTAGAAAATAAAAGATATAAAATATTTTTATTCTAAAGCTATTATAAATAAAATTATTTATAATTAAAATATTAAAATCTTTTATATTAATATCTATATCTTTATTAAACGCCTTAGGAATATAGTATATTTTAAAAATAAAAGAATTATTAAATTAAATCTTTATAATTACCTACGCGGTACTACTTTAAAATAGTTTATAATAAAATTATAATTAGAAAAAAAAATACTTATAATTTAACTTTTTTAAATATAGATAATTGGCGGTTTTAATTAATTAATTTAAACCGCGCTAATAAAAAACTATATATAAGTTTAAATTACTTAGCTATAGATTTAATAATATAAGATAAGATTATATTTTATATATTTATATATGGGAATCCCTTTATTATACTTATAAAGTATAGATTAGTAATCTAATAAATTAATTAATTTAAATATAAAATTATATTAAATTTTTTCTATAATATAATATATCTAAATCTATACTACTACTACCCTCGCCGTTTTTCTTAAATAAATAGATATTAAATAGAAAATCTAGTAAAATATAATTTTAAATAGATAAAAAAAAACTCGTAAAAAAATTAATTTTATTAATTATTAGATTTTAAGTATTAATATAATAAAATTTGATTAATTATTAGTTTTAATAAATCTAGATTAGCTATTTATTTTATTTTAAAAATAAAAAATAAGATTTGTCTCTTTATTAAAATTAATTATAATATAGTTCTAAAATTTCTAAGTAAGAGAGTAATTATTATAATAAAATTAAAAATTATTTATTTATCTTTATTAATTATAAAATTAATTTTTTAGTTGATATTACGATCGAGGTAATTAAAATAGTTATTAAAATTAAAATAATCTAGATTTAAGAATCTAAAATAATTATAACTAGTTCTAATTTATTAGATCTTACTAAGCTTACTATCTAAATATTTAAGCTAATAGTAATATTTAGAATAAGTTTTATTATTATTTAAATAAATTGTTCTTCGAATTAAATAATTCTAAAGAGAAATATAATTAGAAGAAAATTATTAATAATTATAATAATAATATTAAAAAGTAATAAATTTAATAAGTAGATATAATTCTTTTATACTCGGATAATAAAATAATTACTATATATCTTTACTATAAATAGTCTTTTATATCTTAAAATATATTATATAAGTATCTAATTATTTATTGTAAGATCTCTATCTAAGTAGCTATTTATAAGATTTTAAATATAAATATAATTAAGTCCTTAAGATCTAGATATAAAAGAAAAGATTTTTAATTTATTTTATAAAAATTTATTATAGTCTAAATAAACGTAATTTTTCTAGATAATTATATAAATATTTATTTTAATTTAGATTATATTATAATAATAATTAATTAAAGTTTTACCGCGTAGTAAAAACTTTTTATTAAAATAATTTTTTTTATTAATATATTAGAAATAAGTTTAAAATATATCTTAATTAAATATATTAATCTTCCTCTATATTTTATTTTATATAAGAATATAGAAGTAATATAGGTATTTATTAAAATATATATAATTAATATCTTATTTTTTAATCTATTAATAAATATAGACTTTATAATCTTAAAAAATATAATTTTTAACTTTAATTAATATAAGAAGTATATTAATAGCTTAAATAACTTATAATTTAATATAAACATTTATACTAAAAAGAACTAGATTAATAAGATTTTTATATATATATCAGCTTATATTATACTATTATTATATTTAAAAGGCTAGATTTTTATAATAACTAAAATTTAACTATTTATAAGAGATTATATATTTAATTTAAATTTTAGACTAGCTTATTAACTTTTTAATTATTTATTTTCTTATAAAATAATTATTTTATTTCCATAAAACTTATTTAATAATTTAATTAATATTAAATGAAAAGTTTATCTAAAACTTATTTTTAATTTAGATATTATTTATACTTATTTAATTAATATCTTAGTATATAAAATAGCTATAGTTAATAAAAAAAGAAAGTATATTTTAAATTTAATTAAATAATAAATAAGATAAAAATTAAGCTTTTAAATAGAATTATAATTTATAGAAATTATATTACTATTTATAAGATTATAAAGATTCTAAACTTCTATTAAGTATAAAGAAATAAAAAAAAACTAATTTTATTAAAATATTAAACAATAAGCTTATATAAATCCTATTTATTAATAGCCAAAAATCTAAGATATTTAAGTTTTATATTTATTAGCTAGAATCTTATAAAAAGAAGTTAATTAATAAGATATTTAATAAACTATATAAATAAAAAAAAATAAAATAATCAAGAAATTATATTTTTATTATATATTTGATTTTTATTATCTATTATTAGATTATTAAAAAGAATAATACTATTTTTTATAAAAAATTATATTATTATAGATATATAATTTCTTAACTACTTTATCTTTGCTTATTTATATAGCTTATTAAATATCTTATTAATTATCTTCTTTTTATAAGATTCTTTAATAGTATTATAATAGACTAATAGTAATATTATATTAGAGATAAAAGTAGTTTAAAATTATAATTATAAATTTTTATAACTCTATTTTCTATATTTAGTATTAGTTTAATTAAATATTATATATTTTTTTAGTATTTTATAAAATTTATATTAATAATATAATAATAGTCTTAGATATTTTTAAAAAATATTTAAAATATTTATATCTAGTTTTCTAAAAGTTTAAAGAATACAATATTATTTTTAAATTAAAAAATTATTTTATAGTTTATTTTTTAATTATTTTTTTAAGATACTATATTAATATTCTAGGTTTAATAATACTTAAAAAAAAGGTATAAACTATTTATAATTTTTATATATTAATTATACTAATCTAGCTAGAGTAGTATTTAGATATACTAAATTATTTTAATAATAAAATATATTTTTATATTAATATTATTAAACTTCTTAATACTTTAAAAATAATATTTTTAAAAAAGGATTCTATTAGTAGATTAAAAAAAATTAAGAAATCTATCTCTATTTATTTTGTTTTTTTAATAGAAAAATAAGCTTAGAATAAGTTTTAATTTATTTTTATTAAGAATTTCTTTTTATACTATTTTAATCCTATTTTATAGCTTTATATTAACCTTAATAGCTTAAAAAAGCGAGATTATAGAGTTTAAATATATTATTTTATTATTTAATATAATTATATAAATAAAATTAAACTATCTTTAAGAATAGTTATAGAACTAATTATATTTTTAAGATCAAAAATTATATTAGTTAAATTAAATTATTAATTAATTAAATTAAAGATTTTATATTTTATCTAGATAATTAAGAAAGTATATTTTATAATTAAATTAATTTTTAATAATCTTTTTATTATTATTTACACAGATTATTCGGTAATATATTAAATAGTAATAAAAAGAATATTTTAGATTTTATAAATATTCTAAATTTATATTTTATAAAAATTCTAAATTTATATTTTATAAAAACTTTATAATATATTTAACTATTTTATCTTTAGCTCTATTATAAATCCGATTATATTAATATTATTTTTAAAATTCTATTAAGACTTCTGGTTACGCCTAATAATTTTTATTTAAATAATATATTTAATCTTAATATTTTATAAATATTATATAACTAGTCTTTCTCAACTATATATCTTTCGTCTAAATATATAACTAACCTTAAAAAGATCTATTAGAAGAATTTTTTTCTAAAATTTTAATTATTTTAACTATCTTAATTAAATATAGACTTAATAATAACTTATTTATTAAGAAGATATTATATTAACTATAAGAAGATATTTTATATTTAGTTAAAATATTAAATACCTAGTAGATATAGATTTATAGATTAATAGTAGATATTATGTTTAAATAGATATATAATAATACTAATTATTAGAATTATATTATTAAAATAGCTAAAATAATTAATCTTATAGTATATAAAGTCTTTAAACTATTATATAAATATATGAATTATTATTTTTTATATTTATTAAATTAAATTAATTAATATCTATCTTATAAATCTTTAATACTAATAGTATCTTTATTGGTATCTTATAAAATAATTATAATAAACTTTATTATAATCTTATTAATTAATATAGAAGATTCTAACTAATTATTAATTATTATTAATAAGTTCCTAAAATAAATTAATTTAATAGAGGACTATTTCTATATAAAAATTATTAATTAGAATATTAAATTTATAGAATTTTTTTAATAAAATAATTAAAAAATATCTTTATATTTTATCTCTAATAAAAAGATTTATTTTATATTAGACTTTTAAAAAGTCTTTACAAGATTTTAAAAATAAAATAGTATTATTTAATTACCTAATATCTATAAATCGACAAACAATCCGAAGTAATTATTTAGTATATTAAAATTATATTATAATATTAGATTATAGGTAATCTTATTTTAATTAATAAATAAAATATTTTATTAGAATATATCTAAGCTTTTCTTAATAATATAATAAAAAATTAATAAGTTATTCGCTTTATTATTTTATATATAATATTAGCTTACATTAACTATAGACAGCTATATAAGCGGTTTTATTATAAGATTTTATAGCTAAATTAAATATTTACTAAAAGCTTAAATAAGCTATTTTATAGATAAAGTAATATTATAATAAGAAATATTAGTTTATAAAATTTAAAATAAAATAAAAAATACTTTTTTTATCTATATAGAGACTATAATATATCTATAAATAAATATTTAAATAAAAAACTTAATTTTTAACTTAGAGATCCTTATATTATTTTTAAAAAAATAAATAAATCTATTTATTATCTAAATTTAATATCTATTTAAAAAATATATTTTATATCTTTGTTATTTATTTTAAATCTATATTATTAGAAGATAATCTATTTTATTAATAAGTAACTAAATCTAAACTAGTATAAATAGAGAAATTTGTGAATAATAATAATTATTATAAAATTAAAAAGATTCTAAATAAATAAAAGATTAGTAAAAATAAATAAATTTAATTTTTTATCTATTAAAAAAATTAACTAATTAACAAAATTATTTAAAAATCTTAGTCTAATCTCTAAAAAGTAGAGAAAATAATTAAAAATTATTATAATTTTTTACTAAAAATCTTATAATTCTCTTATATTTATAAAAATAAATTTTCTTTTTTTTATATTTATACTTATTATTTTTATTTACTCTAATTATTTTACTATTTTTATCTTATTTTACTTTAATTTACTTTACCTTATTTTATTTTTATTATTACTCTTTTTTTTATTTTTATTTTTTTTTCTATCTCTTTTTATTCTTAATCTAACTTCTTTATATTTTTATAATATACTCTAACTAGTTTTTTCTTTTTTAATTCTTATTTAAAAAATTTAGAAGACTTTATAATAAATAAAATTATACTAAATCTTCTCTATCTATTAAATAAAGATCTTAATTTATAAAATTTTAAATTTTTAATTTATTTTCTTTCCCGTATATCTTTAGAGATTTTAGCAAAAGATAAAATAATCTAGATTATATATAAAAAAAATAAAAATAAGCTTAACTTTTTATAAAATAAGATTATAAAACTTAATTTTAATTTTTTAAATCTTCTAGTTCTAGTTAGTAAAAACTCTACAATTAATAAAAATTTTAATAAAAATTCTATAATTAATAAGAATTCTTGAATACTATAATAAAACTTTCTAATTATAAATAATCTTTTATATTTAAGAAGAATATAACTCAGCTATTTATTTATATTAAATTATTAATAATAAGTTTTTTAGTATCTTTTTTAACTTCTAAAAGTAGTATAAAGTCTTTATAAACTATATAATATTTTATAATAAAATACGTGTAATCTAAAAGAATAAGAAGCTTATAATATAATAAAAATTAAATAAGATCTATGTAAAAAAAAATATTATTTTCTTAAATAAATTAGATAATTCTACTACTAGTAGATCCTTTATTAAAGTATATTTTATAAATATATAAATTATTTATATTTATATTAATCTCTGTAAGACCCTCGTAATATATACTTAGCTATAGAAGCTATTCGCGAATAACTTAGCCGCAGGCTAAATTATTATATATATAAGTTTATTTTTATAGAAGTAGAGAATTCTATATTTTAATATTAATTTATAATATTAATCTTATTCTTAAAATATAATCTCGCGATATCTTTTTTTTAATTATTATTATTTTTTATATCTATTACAAATCTCTTAAAGATCTAAGATTCTTATAATTTTAATATTTAATTTTATAATATATTTATTAGAGATAATAAAACTAAAAAAGATAATATATTAATAAATTAAGTCTTATAAAAACTTACTTTAAGATATCTATTACTCATAAGGAAATAGAAAATTAAATTATTTATAATCTTAATAAAAAAACTAACTATTTATAAATACTAATATTAAATACTAAAACTAAGACCTTAACCGCGAGCTAAAATAATTATAAAATAGTAAATTATATAAATCTCTTATTAAATAAGCTTCGTAAAAAAATAAAAATAATTAAGATTATCTATAAATAAGTTAAATATATTAAAATTATTAAATAAGATATCGAATCAGCTTCGCGAAAATATATATAAGTAAAATTTTAAATTTATATAATATTCTTTTTAAAATAATCTTTTCTTTCGCGACTATCTTCTAAAAAAAATAGTATTAAATCTTAATCTATAAAAATTACTACAAATTTACGCGAAAGATAAAATAATTCGGAGAAATAAATTAGCTTATAAAAAAAAATTATTTTAATTTTATAATAATATATTTAAACTTTATTCTATAATATCTATAGAAACTTAAAAAAAAAATTAATTTTTTATAAAATTAAAAAAATCTTTACTAATTTTTATTAAGATAATTAGAGGATCCCGCGGATAAATAATATATAATATAAATAAAGATTCTTTATATATAACTATATAATAAAAAGAAAAAGTTCACATATCTTAATAAATAATACGAGTAATAAAATAAACTAAGATTAAAAAATTCTTTATAAAAAATATTTTATTTTACTTATTTTATAAATCCTTTCTTTTTACGATTTAATAAAAGATTTATAAGTAAAATTAATTTTAAAATATATTAGTAGAATTAATATCTTTTATTATAAAACTCTAATTAAATCTATTAGCGATAAATTTATAAATAATTATATATAAAAAAATCCCGCGAGCTAAAAAAGTAAATAGTATAATAATTTACTATAATTAATATAAACTCGCGGAGGCAGCTTAAAAAGATTTATATAATAAAAAAATATAAAAAACTTCTTATAGATAGATAGTTATTAGATAAAAAAAATAAAAAATTAATAAATAAATAAATCTTTTACTAAAAACTATTTCTACTATAGAAAAGCCGGATATATTTATATAAATTATCTAAGATACTCTAAAAAAAAAGATATAAAAATAATATAAAATAAAAAATTTATAGCTATAATATTTTTTCCTATAAAGAAACTACTTTAAAATAAAAATTAATTTATTATAAAATATATATTTTTATTAACTAAAATAATATTATCTAATAAAATATCTATAGATCGCGAGATTCTAATTAATAATAAAAATTAAGTAAATATAGTATTATTCTTACTTATAAAGTAAACCGGATAGCGAATATTTTTATACTAAATATCTATATAAATAGTAAATAAAGAGAAGTTATAAAATAAAAATATTATAAAAATTATAATTAATCTCTAAAATTTATAAGATATCTAGAGAAAGTTTTAAATACTTATAATAATATTTTTAAATATAAAATAAATACTACTAGAAATACTCTAATTAAAGATTTATAATTTAAAGATATAATAAATAGCTAATAAATATATTTTTTATAAAAAATTAATTAAAATTAATAAGATCTCCGCGGACAACTTTATAAAAATAATATATAAAAATCTAAATTAATTATTCTAAATTAGTATAGCTACTACGAAAAAAGATTATATAAAAAAAAATTTACTAGAATAATATAAAAACTTTATAAATATTTTTTTTAAAAAAAAATCTTAGAAACTTCCGCTCTATTATAAAAAATAGATCTAAAAATAAATCTTATAAAAGAAAAAAATCTTCTATTTAAACTACTTTATTATTATTTTTTTTAAGAAATAATAGCGATTCGTAAGTATATCTAAATAATATTTATAAAAAATTAGATCTAACTATTAAGGTCCTCCGCGGATATATTATTATTATATATATTTAAAAAAGATAGAGAAGTCTATATATATATAAACTATTATAAATTTAATAAAATATTATAAAAAAATTATTATCTACTTTTTTTTATAAATAAGACTATTATATATTTAGTAAATATAATAATTTTTATATAATTAGATCTTCGCGACGCGTATAATTATATTTATATTATAAAAAATAAAAAATAGAAAATAGTCTTTTATATAAAATATAGACTATTTAAATATTTAGTTATATTATTCGACTTAATAAATACTCCTGTAATTTTTTAAAAATATATAAACTAAATATTTCGCGACTTACTAGATATTATAGTAGTAATATATATTAATAATATTATTATTTTTTTGTAGAATAAGAAAACTTATTTATAAATATATTTATAAGATATTTTATTAACTACGCGAAGTAGAACTTTACTATAAGTAAAATAAATATATATTCACAATATAAAAGATTAACTTTCTAAAATATATTATTATATCTAATAAAGTTAAAATAAAATCTTTATAAGTAATTATTATCTAGAACTAACTAATATTAAAGATTATTTATAATATTCTAATTTTTTTAAGATTTATAAATTAATACTATAGATTTATCTATACCTACGCGAAAATAATAGCTGTATTAATAGATTTTTTTTATAAGTCTAAAAATAGGCTAATATAAATAATTAAAAATTAAAAAATATTATAACTCTAAAGGCTTGCGAAGCCGTATATTAGCTAAAAAAATAATTTATAAAAATAATTAAATTAAATTATTTTATAAAAAAATTAGTCATAAGTTAAAATAGATACTTCGAGAGATAGACTTTATAAAATCTTAATATAATTCTATCTTAGTAATTAAAATTAAAAACTAGTAATCTTTTTCTTATAAAAACTTATAGTTATAAAAAAAAATTATATTATAAGAGAGTAAAAGCTTCTTGTAATAATAAAAACTTTTAAAAAGTAATAATACTATTTTTAAAAAGTATTATAAAAAGTATAAATAATTATAAATTATAAAGCTTTTAATATCTTTTAAATATCTACTAAAATACTTTTATAAATATAAATTTACTAGTTATAATTTCTAGCCAGATTTTAATTTAAAATTATCTATTATATAAAAAAGCTTAATTCTATAAATAGTTTTTTATAGAGAGTTAACTATCTCTAAAATAATTAATATAAAAAAAACTAAAAAGAATATAATAAATATATAAAATATAAACTACTAGATTAATTAAAACTTATAAATAAGTATTTAGTCTTAAAAATTATTATAGATAATATTCGGACTATAAATATTAAAAATATATAAAATAAGAATAATTAACTAAAATTTATAAGCGAATATCCAGTCTTAAAGATTATTATAGATAAAATCTGGACTATAAATATATAATATACGCGAGATAATAATAATAATATTATATAAATCTAACTAAAAAAAATATAACTTATAATTATATATTCTATTAAAAATAGAAATCTCTTAGAAATAAAACTTTTATAAAAAGAGTTATATTATATAAGACTTATAATAAAAAAAAACTATATTATACTAATTTTTTATAAAAACTACTAAAAGAGTTTCTAAAGCTTTTTATAAAAAATAAATTTATATAAAAAATCTAAATAGTAATTAAGAAATTTAATAATTATAATAAAAATTTTTTATAAATAAAAAATATCCCGCGATTATAAAAAAGATAATAATTATAAAAAAATTTATTTTATTATTAAAAAAAGTTATATCTTCTAGATTATTATTAGTTAAAGATAGAGATTCTTATAAAATTATATAATAATCCTATTATAGAATACTTCGTGAAAAAAAAGATTTATAAGTTTATAAACTAATAATTCTTTTAGTCTAAACTCCGCGAGTTTATTATAGAGTATATAAAAATCTATAAAATTTATTAAAATTTTTATATATAAAAAAAAAATATAGCTTATTATAATCTCTACTAATTTTAGTAAATTCTTAATAAAAAATTATAATAGATTTTATTATAGACCTCCCCGCGAGTATTAAATAAAAAAATTTAAAAAATTTATAAAAACTATATAATATAGTTTTAATAATTATAAACTATTTAAATAAGATAGCTCGGTTTATTCTTATATAAAAGATATTAAAAAAAAAAAAAAAACTAATATATATTTTTATTTATAAAATCTTTAGTCTCTATAGAATACTAAAGACGATAGTTACTAATTATAAAAATATATTTATAAAAAATTTTTAATTAGACTTGATTTATTACTTACAAATTAAATACTTAATAAGTACTATTTATTATCCGTAAATAGATAGGTAAACTAAACAGTTAAATAATATACTAAAATAATATTTATAAGAATATATTAACTTCTTATAAAATAACTAGATAAACTATCTACTACTTATATAGTTTACTTATAATAACACGAAATAAATATTTATAAAAATAATTCTATTTTAATTAGTCTATAATATAGATTTTAGAGTAATCGCGATTAACTTATTAATTTATAAAGAAATAAAAGAGAATATATATATTTAAATCTTATATATAAAAAAGCTTTACAAGAAGATTTAAAGAGGTATTATAAAGATTTAAAATTATTAGATAAAATATTATAACTTAGAGTAAGTTAAGAAAATATTTATAATAAAAGATTATATTTAGATCTTTAATATAAACTAATCACAAGTATAATTAAATAAAAAGTTAAATTAGTTATAAATTAGCTTATAAAAGATAGTTAAAAAAATAGACTAAAATATTTATTATATAAATCTTTTAGTAGAACTTTATATATATAATATTTTTTATATATTAATACTCCGCAAATATAATAAAATAGAAGGTATAAATATTTATAAATAGTTTAAATCCTATTTCGCAGACGGGAATAAAATAAAAAATTAAATAAATAAGATTTTAAATTTTAGAATAAAAAATCTCGCGAAGATCTAAATTAAATAAATAAACTATATAAAAATAATTAAAAGATCTTATAAAAATTTATAATATTTATAAATTTATAAGAAATATTTTCGCGACGGTAAAAATTCCGATATTTAATTAAAAAAAAATAAAATTATTATAATAGAAAAAAAATAAAAAAATATATTCGCGATATAGATTCTTATTCTATTATTCTTATTTTAGACACGAAACGCGGATTATTATAAAAAAAAATCTAGAATTATTTAATAAAGAATAAAATAATTATTATAATTAATTAAAAAGTAAGATTTATATCTATTATAGATATAATTATTATATCTTTATTTTAGATTTTTTAAGATATATACTATAAATATTATAAAATTAAATAAATTATAATAAGATTTATATTTTTAACTATTAAAAGACTAGTATTTAATATAAGTAATTGAAAAAGTTTTATATATCTATATATACTCTACTAACTAATCTAGACTAGTAAAGCTATACTAAAATATAAAGTATATAATTAATATAAATATTTAATAATACTTATAGATTAATAAAGACTAATATTTTACTTATAAAAAAAGTTTAAAGATTATAATAGAATTAATTTATATAATCTAATAGAACTAGGCTATAAAAGATAGTTTAATAAAATAGATTAAAGTTTATTTTTTATATATTATTACTAATAGAGCCGGCTAGTTCTAGTTTATTTAAAGAATATTTAAAAAAATAGAAAAAGATCTTATAATAATTAGAATATATTTTATAAAAATAGCTTAAATATAATTAAAATAGAAATAATATTTTTAGATCTATATAAAGTAGGCGAAGATAGAAATTATAAATAATAAAAAAATAAAATTAATAAAAAAAAATATAAAAAAGTTAGAAGATATAGTAGTAGTAAATATAATAAAGATAAAAAGTATAATAGAAATAAAAAATATAATAAAGATTAAAAATATAAAAAATAATTTTTTTTTATAAAAAAAATCTATTTAAGTTAGTTAAAAAAGCTTATAAAATCTAAATAAAAAAAAGACTTATTTTATTCTTTTCTATAAAAGATAAAATAAAATTTAAAAAAAAAAAAATATAATCTTAAGAGTAGTTAGCTCTAATAAAATAAATAAAAAAAAATAAATAATATAGTTATAAATAAGATAATAAATATTTTTTTTTTAAAAAGAAAATAAAAAAATAAAAAATAAAACTCGCGGGGGCGGGAGCGTGCTAAGTAAAAAAATTTAAAAATATATAAATAGTTAAATAAATATAAAAATATTTATAAACTCGCGAGTAAGAGGAATAATAGAGAATTTTATATAAAGATTAATTATTATAGATTATAAAAAGTTCTCTATTTTATAATAATTAATTAATTATAATTATTTATTATAAGATACTAGTAGTTACTAAATAAAGATATTCGCGAAGAAGGCGATTTTTAGTAATATTTTAAAAATATTATAATAAAAAAACTAAAATAAAAAGATATTTATAAATAGAAAGAAGTTCGCGAAAGATCTAATACTTAAAATAGTTAAAGATTATTATAAACTATAAAAAAATAAAACCGAATATTATTTATAATTAATAATTAAATTTTTATATATTTCTTTTATAATATCTTAATATTGCGAACCGGCTAAGAGATATTATAAAAAATAGTATATTTTTTATAGTAATTAGATTTAATTAATATATATAAAATTATAAAAAGAAAATCATAGAGTTATAGATAATATTTTTTTTTATTATAAGATAATATTTTTTTTATAGAATTTTTTAGTACTCGCGGAAGATTTTTTAAGGATTATTAATAGAGAAATAGCGCGCGATATTATAAAATTATATTTATAAATAAAAAGAGTTTACGAGTAGATTTTAAAAGATTAAGATTTTTAGAAAAAAAAGATAATTATAAGATTTTTATAATATATACTTAATTATAGAAGCTATTCGGGAATAATTTAATTATAGATTAAGTTATTATACGTATAGATTTATTTTCGCGGAAATAGAGAATTTTATATTTTAGTATTAATCTATAATATTAATTTTATTTTTAAAATATAATCTCGCCATATTTCTTTCTTAATTATTATAATTTTTTATATCTATCGCAAATCTCTTAAAGATCTAAGGTTTTTATAATCTCTATATCATTTTATTAATAATTAAAATAGACTATAGTCTAGATTTTAATTAAAATAATATTTTATAATAAAAATATTATTCTAAAAATCTTTTAGTAATAGATATTTATTAAGGTTTTTACTATATATCTATTATAAAATTTAATATAATACTATATAATAAGCTAGCTACTATTTATTTCTAGTTAATTAATTAGACTTCTACTAGAGATATCTTTTTTAATATTAGATTATAAATTAGTATTTATAAAATTAAGTTATAAGATTTTATTATAGTTAATTCGTCTTTTCTTATATAGCTAAACTTTTTATTTAAATTAATATTTTTAATATCTAATTAGATTATTTTAATTTTAAAAAATCTAAATATATCTAGTAAATAAGTAACTCTAATTTATTAAAAAGTTAACTACTATATATTTTATAGATAAATTAGAATAGCTAATAAAAATATTATATAAAAACTTTTATATCTTTAAAATTATTACTAATAATACTTTTACCGCTAAGGCCGCTGCTAATACTAAAATTATTAGAAATATAAAAATAGCTACTAGTAATAAGATATTTAATAAAATATCTAATAAGCTTAAACTAATTATTTTTAAATCTAATATTAAAAAAGCTACCGAGCTTATTAATTTAAAAATATTTATTAGTCTTATTTAAATTATTTTATTAATATCTTTTTTTAATCTATCTCTACCGTCGTAATTACTAGCTAATATTCTTATTATATATAATACTCTAATAAACAAGTTTAGGCGAAGCTATATTATTATTATATAAAAAATAAAACTTCGTATTAAAGATCTTAATAATTAAGTAATAATACTAGGAAATTATAATACTAATCTTATATAAAATATTTATAATTTAATAGCTAGAATAGCTAAGCTCTTATATCTAATTATATTAAACTAGTTATATAATCTTACTAGGAATAATAATCCTCCTATTAATAATTCTTATATTAAAAAAAAAAAGCGATAAAAATAAGAATAAAATTATCTATTTAGCTAAGAATATTTTTTATAGTTATAATTTTAGTTATATTTTTATCTATTATTACTATTATAGTTGTAGTTATAATTATAATTATAATTATAGTTTTATTTATTATTATTAATAATATTATTACTACTCCTATTTTATCTTAACCTTATTAAAATTTTTATATTATAAATAATCCCCTTTCTATTCTTACTCGCGATATTATTATTACTCTAAATATTATTCTAATTATTATTTAAATCGCTATTTTAATTATTATTTTAATTATTATTCTAATCGCCGCTCTTAATTGATTATATTACTATTATATTTATATTATATCCTATTAGTCTTTTATTAAGTTATTATATATTCAAAAATATAAAAATCTTACTACTAGATATTATTAATCTAGTATCTTTAGATAAATATATTCCTATTTTTATATTTCATTTCTCAAATTCTATTACCGAGAATATCAACGAATAGATTAGCTACTTTATTAGATAATATAGTAGCTACCGGCTACTAGGACCCTCGGCGCCCGGTTTTTCTATTATTCCACTTCAGCGGGTAACTAGTTAGGCTTATTAGAGCGATTTAGTGAAAATCAACTAACTTACTACTGCCATATATTCCACTACGTAGGAATTTGATGGCAATCGCCATCAATTAACTTATTTAAAGATCTTAAAAGATCCTATATACTATTAAAAAACTTATAATTAAGTTAAAATATAATAGATATAATATAGCTATAGTATAAATAGATATATATCTTATCTTTAAAATCTAGCTTCGAAAATAGAGTATAATATTAGTTATAGAAATATTTTATATATATTTTTATAAAATAAAGAACTTTCTTAATATTATATTTTTATAAAAAGTTAAAATATATAAAAATTTTTAAGAGATTCTATAGTCTTTATAAGTTAATATTAAATAGAACTTTATATAATAATATATTTATAGTAGTACTAGAAAATCTATTAATTATATTTAAAATAGAAGAAATAAAAGAGCTTTATTATTTATTTATATTAAAATTAACTATTAAATAATATTATAATATAATTTCAATAGTACGGATTATATACTCTAACTAACTATTAATTTAAGAATAATATATAAAAAAATAGAGCTATACGGCGTGTATATAAAAAAATATATTATTTTAAAACTTAGAAATAAAGAGTTAGTCTTAGTTAATAATAAATTATCTAGAAAAATCCTAGTTATAAATATAAAAATAATTAATAATAATAATATCTTATTATCTAATATCTTATCGAGCGTGTTGCAAAGGTATACTAATGTATTTAGTAAACTTATCTATAAGTATAAAATATTTATTTTATTATTATTAATAGACAGCTCGATAATAAAGTTTATAATTATAATATAAAATAATTTGGATATAATTCTAATAGATTATAGACTACTATATAGTAGATAAGTATAAAACTTATTAATAAAATATATAGAATAATAACTAATATATTTTTAAAATAATACTTGATTTCTATAAATATAGAGGTCTTTTAAAGTAATTAAATACTTATTAATATTTTAGTAGTTATTATTATTATACACGAGCTGAAAGAGGTTTTTAATAATTTTATCAGAAGTATTATCTATATTCTAATTAATATATTACTTAACTATAGAGACTATATCGTTATCTAAGATATAAGGAAAATTTGTAATATTAATAAACTAATTATTTATTATAACTAGAATCTCTATAGCTTAAGAATTATTAAAATATAAAGCTCGAATATGAGTCTTAAGCTTATTTAATAGATTAATTAAAATAATAAATTTAGAGATACTATTAATATTTTAAAAGATATTTTTTAAAGTAATCTTATAATAATTAATATACTTTAAAAAAGAAATATTTTTTAAAATACTATTAAAAAATATCTTTAGAGATATTAGAGAGATTAATAATATTAATATTAATTATATTAAAATCTATTAGTTATAGTTTATTCTTCATAATCTTACTAAAAAACCGTATAAAAGGTTTTAATAAAGTATTTATAATAATATTATTTTTATCTAATCTATAATAAATAAATAGCTAAGATTACTATATATATTAAAATACTTTAATAAAATATAGATTAATTTATTCTAATAAGATTATATTTATATTAGCCTAACTCGCTATACTAATAGTAAAAAAGTAATTAATGTAGATTATAAGAATTAAATAATATATCTTCTATAAAATCTAAATAAAATAGAATATCTTTAATTTAATTAATTAATAATTTTATTCTCCTGTAGTAAAGATTTAATTAAGAAATAATATAAATTTAATAAATCTTTTTAAAAAAAAATTAAAAAGCTTTATAAAATTAATTTTAATATAATAAATAATAACTCTATAATTATTATAAAAAGCATCTAAGTCAATATAAAGTTAATAATTAGGATTAAAATAATAAAAGAATAAAGAATTACTAAACAATTTTATAATATATTGAAAATAGTTTTTTTTAGAATTTATAAAATCTATTAAAAACTCATAAAACTATGTTTTACACTCTTATCTAGATTTAAAACTATCTTTAAATATAAAGATCTTTCAGATTTATAGAGACTTAATAATAAAAATAATCTATTAAATTAAAATAGTACTTAAAGTAATCTAGAATAGCTAGAAATAATAAATTATAAATAGTAGTAATCTTTTTATTAAAAATAAAGAATCTTAATAAATTAATCCTTTATCTAAGTAGAGTAATTAAAAAATTCTAAAAATATCTTTTTTAATTTAAGCTTAATATTTATAATTTTAAGATACATAAACAGGCGAGATAAATATTTAATATATTTATTTAAAATCTTATTTATATTAATAATATTATTAATATAAATATAATAGAAGAGTAGATCTTTTAGGGATATATTTATAATATATTAAATATAAAAAATAAAGTTAATAAAATCTATTATAATAACTTAGAATATCTCTTATTTTTAATAAAACACTATTATAAGTTAATTATAATAATCGCGCCTGACCGGCTATTAATAAACGCAATAGTAGGTATTTATTACTGAGATATAGTGATAGCTATAAATTAATATAATAATCTTATTTTAAATAATATAAAATAAAAATCTAGTTTAATTTTTTTATTAGCTATATAAAGATTTATGATAGCTTGTTTTTTCTACTTAAATAGACTAATTCTATTATTCTAAATAAGCTTCTAAATAATAAATATAGAATATCTAATAAAAATATATAAAATAGCTTATATAAGCTTATCTTAATATACTAGAAAGTTAAAAATAATATTAATAATCTTATAATTTTTAGAATTTAATCTATAAATTCTTATTTTTGAGAAATACTTCTACTAATCCTTTTTTATAAAGTCTTAAAGCTACTAGTTTTTACAAATATTAACTATATTAAAAACTTTTTTAAAACTTATTTAAATATTATAACGCTTTACTACCTCGCAGAAGTAAATAATAATATAAAAATTAATATTATAAATAATAACTTTATTAGATAAAATAATCTAGCTAAAATTAATAGATTTGAAATCTTTAATAAGATATATCCTAGTAAAAATTTTAAAAATTTTTTAATAAATATAACTAAGAGTTTAATATTTAAAAGTCTTTTTAAAAAGACTTATAAATAAATAATATTATTAATATCTGAAGTATATAGAAGTAATATTAATAATATCTAGTTTAATTTTATTAAACATAATATTATTATCTCTATTATGGTAGGTAGTTATAAAATCGATATTAAATATTATACTAATCCGAGTATAATATTATATAATAATAAAATTAATAGAGTTATTATAAATCTTAATAAAGAAAAATTCTTATTTACTAAATATAAATAAATATAGATAGATATTATTACGCTAGTAAGTTTAAAAAAATAGTTTTTATTAAAAAATAATATTTTTTTAATATATATTAAAATCTTATCTATAATCTTACTAGTATAATTATATATTTAATAATATAAATAAAAGTCTCTAAAACTCTCTTATACTTAGTGTTTATAATAATTAAAAAATAAAACTCTAATAAGTTTATATAGTAGTAATACGCTTAGCAAAGTTAAAGCAGATTCTATTTAAAATAAGAATATTTATATTAACTAGTATAGTCGGGCGGAGCTTAAATATAATATAAATACTAATAAAAAGCTTGCTAAAGCTATTTATCTTATTTTTATAAAAGTTAAAAAAATAAAGATTAATTTATAAAAAGATTTACTAATATCGCGAACTATAACGTAATCGGACAGCGAACCGCCGTTTCTCACTATAACTACCGCTATAAAAATTGGAAATTTACGACAGATATAGATATTAATAAATAATAAGAATATATAGTAAGTTATATCATATTAAATCATTCTATCAAGACTTTATAGAAAATTATAACTTTTATAGTCTTATTTTACTTTTATTATAATATAAAATACTTCTATATTTAAGTATAGGAACTATCGTATTCGGGGATTAAATAGTATAATATAAGATTTACTATCTATAAAACTAAATAATCTTTAGATTATTTTATCTCTTTGAACATAAAATATATTTAGTTTATATGGATAAAACAACCTTTGGAAGAAAATCTTCTATTTTATATAAATAATAGAGTTCCAATTTTTATAGTGGTAGTTATAGTGAGAAACGGCGGTTCGGTGTCGCGGCGGTTCGTTGTCCGATTACTTTAATCAGAGATTTAATATTTTATATAAAGATATTTAAAATTATTTTAATAAAAACTCTATGTATAATAATAAATAAGTAACTAATATTAAAATAGATTTTCTTAAAATTTAGCTTTAAATTAAACTAATCTAGCGCGACGCAAGCTATAATATGCTGGAGCGGTGGTCGGTTGGCCTCAGTCTAGTCCTGATGTAGTTAGCACGTTACATAACCTATAGTAGATCGCACATAGTTAGTTATATCTCACTGGGCAAGTTTTTATATAATTTAGATATTCTATATATTTTTAGCTTTACTATAATTATTAAATTAAGAGTTATATTACTCTCGATAATTAAAAAGATATTAAAAAAAGTATTTTAATTATTAAGAAATTATCAATCTTATTAAAATCTATAAGAAGAAGAGTCTAAGATAGTTTTTTTTAAAAAATATAGATTTTTTAGTAATAATATTATTTACTAAAATCTAAGCCTCCCGTCTTTCTATAATTATAAATCTTATAATTCCAGCGATAGAGAAGCTTAATAGTAGAAGTAAATAAAAAATATAAATAAGAAAAGTTATATTCGCTCTTTAAGTATATTATTTAGATAATCTTATTAATATGTTTTTTTAAGTCTTAATAAAATAATCTGTGATATAAGATATAGCTTAAAATATTCTTAATAATCTATTTTTAGCTATCTAACAGCGTGTTAGAATAAATCTTTAATAAAATTATTAACTTACCAAAATTACACGAATAGCCAGATAATAAATATATTAAAATTTATATAATATATTTTTATTAATATAAATTATAATCTCTCTTATTTTATCTTTCTTAAAGCTGCTAATATAAAATATATAAACTATAAAATAATCTAATAATTTCTTAAAACTCTATACGAGAATATAAAATTAGCTATAAATACTAAAAAATCTTTTTTTATATTAAATAATTTTCTTTCTTTTCTAAAATCTTTAAATAAAAATAAAAACTTTTATAAGTATTTATCTCTATTTTTAAAATAAAATAACGGCGAGAAAGCTTATATAGAATAATTTTAATAATATATATAATACTATTTTTAATAAAATAACTATAATTAAGTTAATTATTTTTATAATATAATTCTTAAATCTTTTTTTCTTCTTAAGCTTAAAAAGTATTTTAAATATAAAAAAAAAACAAACCTCTTGTAAAAATATAATCTTAGAAAGTTATATAAAATATTAATTTAAAAAAGATTACTTATCAAATAGTAAATATTAATACTATAATAAAAATAATTATAATAATATAAATAATTATTCGTACCTAGTCTCTAAAAAGCGAGTTAAAAAGTAAAAAAAAAATACTAATATTTAGATCTTTAAATTCTTTATTAAAAATATTAAATAAATAAAAAAAAAACAACTCTATATCTGTAAATTTAAATATAAATATAGTAATTTAGAATAGAAATATTATTATAAATTTTAATATCTCTAAAACTTTAATTTTATTTTTCTCAAATCTCCCGTTATATAAAGAGAAATATTAACTTATTAACTTAGATATCTTATATACTATATATAAATAATTTAATAGTATTTCCGATTTTAAATATCTTAATAAAAAAAATATCTCATCTATTTAATTTTAAATAATAAAACAATAGCTTCTAAAAGTAAAAAAAATATTATATTTTACTTTTTTATAAGTAATAAAAGTATAAATATCTTTAAAATTATATATATTTAAAATCTTAATATTGTTTACAACCTCTTTCTCTTTAAGTATATTAAATAAAAATTTAAACTTTATTATAATACTAAATTTTAGTATCTTCGCGATATTATTATAAATAAGATAAAAAGCTATATCTTTATAAAAAATCTTATTTTATATATTTATTTAATACTTTTATAAAAAAAGATTTTTTTATAATAATTGTAATACTTCTCTTCTCGCTTCTCTATACTTAATTTATATATATAAACGCCCGCTATCTTCAGCGAAATAAGGTATATATAGATAATAATTTAAATATTAAAATTAATTATAAAAAAATTCGCGATTATAAGATATATAAAAAAGAAAAAATAAAAAAAATAATCTTATATATTTTAATAATCTATTTACTTAAACCCTTATAAAAATTTTTTATTAATATATAAAAATTTACTTTTTTAGATATATAAAATTATCGCTATATTTTAATTATTATAAATAACTACTTATATTATATATTTATTCGTTTACTTCGTTTAAAAAATAATATTTCGAAGACGCTTAAGAAGTTTTATTTATACTAATTTAATCTTATAAAAAAAGATATTATTTTAATGTACTTAAATATAACGCCTAATTTTAATAATTATAGAAAGTAGATTTTTTTATAATATATAGTTTAAGATAATTACTCTATATTATTCTAATTAAAATAGTCTTTCTAAATACTATAAAAAATATATAATTTAAATAATAAAAATAATAATAATTATCTTATTTCTATTTAACTATCTCTAGCTATTTATACTAAAGTTAGCTATTTATGTCTTAAATTACTTAACCTATAAAAAGTTAACTAATTAAAAGCCTTTTATATAATATTTTTATAAAAATCTTAATATTATAGATACTAAGATCTTACTTAATTATATTTATATATAAAAATATAGAGCTTATATTCTAATTATATTAGAAAATAGAATAAAATTAATAAAAATAAATAAAAAAGTAAGAACTAGCTATCTCGTAGAATATATAAATAAAAATATATATAAAATATAATTTAAAAAAATAGGTAGAATCATTACTATAAGAGATATTATATTTAATAAGAAATTAACTAATAAAAATAATTAAAATAATAAAATAAATATTATATAATTTTTTTTTCTACTAAATAATCTCTCCGGCAGTATAAAATTTTAATATAATTATTTATAAAAATATCTAATTAAATTAATTAAAAATAATAATTTCGGATATTTAATTTATAATTAAATTATTATCTTAACTTCTAATCTTATAATTTAACTACTATATATCTTAATTATATAGCGTCCAACTGCTTATGTTAAAGAGGTAATATAAAAAAAAAATAAAAGTAAAAGATATCTGCTAAGCTATTTTATATATTAAAAAGAACTTATAAAGGCCGATTTTGAATAAGAAATTTAATAATTATTAGACTTATATAATAAATTATAAAAATAATTTATTTAATTTAATTACTTAAGTAATTATATCTTAAATTTAAATCTTTAAGATAATAATTTTATATAATTATAATAAAGCTATAGCTTCTCCTCAGAAAGATTAGTAGTAGATAGTAATAAAAATATAAATTAATAAGTTTAAAACTATCTTTATATAAAAATAAATTAATTATTTTAATTTTATATCTTATATCTTATCGAGAAATTACATATATAATATAAAAAATAATTTATATAATAATATTAAGTAATTTTAAGCCCGCTGGATAATTTATAAAAATTAATAATAAAAAAATCTTAATTTTAATAAGACCTTATTTTCTATAATTATAAATATTTTTATTAAGCTCTTTATAACTTTAGTAGTTACTAAGAGATTAAAATAATATTCTTAAATAAGATATATAAAATACTAAAAATATTTTATAATTTTAAATAGTTCTTTAGAATTATATTTTTAATTCTATATTTTAAAAAATTAGTTTTATTTTAATTAAGAAGAACTCCTGCTTCTATATAAATAAAAAAGATACTATATTAATTATATATATTAATAATATAATTATAATAGCAGATAATAACGAGATTATTATAATTTTATATATTAAGAAAATAAAAAAGAAATTTAAAATAAAAATTATTAATAAATTTATATATTTTTTTAAATATAATATAAAAAAAGACTATATTATTAATATAATCTCGCTCAGTCTAAATACTTATATTAATAAAATTATAAAGTAGCTTAATATATAAATTAAATTAATTAATTTATTAATAATTCCTAGCTAGAAACTTTTAGATAGTAATATTATAAATAAAATAAAGTTTTATAACTTTATAATAAAAATAAACTATTTAAACTAGTTTACTAAAACTTATTCTAATATTATTTTTACTATTATATTCCTCTAGCGCCGCAACTCTAAAGCAAATAAAATCGATAAAACTACTATATTATAAATTTATAATTTTTTAAGCTATAACACTGAATTTAGTCTTATCCTAAGAAAGAATCTTAAAAATTTTTTATATAACTATATAAACTTCTTCTTTATAGATTTTAAAGACTCTAAATCGACTAAGTTATTTATCTTTTACTACCGCGAATATCTAATTTTATAAGTTTTAAAATATTAACTAATTATAGCTCCGAGCTCGTTTATTACCGAATTTATTATATAAAACTTTACTACTAAGAAAATTATATAATTTAAAAAACTAATTAATCTTATTCATAAAAGTATAAACTATTCTATAATAGTCTATATAAATTTCTATAATATATTATTACTTATTTACAAGCCTTCTTATTCTCTATTTCTAAAATAGATCGATATTCACTACTTTTTTATAAGAAATATAATTAGTATTAAAATTATTAAATTTCACTTTATCTTAACTAACTAAAATATTATTAATAGTCTTACTAAAACCTTTCTAAAATCTAAATTTACCTAATTCCGCGCTAAGCTCTAAAAGAAAATAGAATCTATTTAATTTTAACTATAATTTTAAATACTTTATTATTTTTTAATAAACTTCAAGTCTTTCAGCTAGGAAGAATATATTAAAGCAGTAATTAATTAGTCTTAGTCTAGTCCTAATATAGTTAGCACATTATATAATCTATAATAGATCGTACCTAGTTAGTTACACCTCGCTGAGCGAGTCTTCATATAATTCAGATATTCCACACATTTCTGGCTCCACCGTAGCCGTCATATTATATTATTTAAAATATATATTCGCAACGCGCCGGTCCGTATTAAAAATAGATATAATATTAGATTTATAAACTTATATCTTACTTAGTACTATATTAGCGATATATGTATTATTATACTAATATTCATATTTATCGATATAACTATATAGCTTATTATTAGATAGGAAGACTTTATAATAATAATAATAAGTAGTTCTATTTTTAATAAATTTAAATTTAGTATATTTAAAACGATAAATAAAAAACTTTTTAAACTAATCTATAAAATTAATTATCTATATTATATAGATATTAGTATAACTACTATAGTAATTATTGTTAAAATTATAACTATCATCTATATTAACTACTATAATATTATAATAAGATGTGTAATTATTTTTATAGAGATTTAAAGACCAGCAGATTTATATAAAATAAGTTAATAAGATTAGATAATATTCGAAAGATTACTAAAGATTCTATATTAATTTAATATAGCTTAAATATTAATATTATTTATAATAGTATTAATATCAATCTTATAGGCACGTTTATAGGACTTATTATTACTATTATAGTAATTATTTTATAGATATTTATACCTATTTTAGTAGTAAAAGCTATTATAAGATTAATTAAAATTATTATAAAATTAATTATTTATATTCTTTAATTAACTCTAATAATCTTATAGAAATAGTAGTATTCGTATAAATAAAGGTCTATAGTTATTATACTTATAGAACTAGAGCTGCTACTAATAATTATATAACTAATTATTATACTAATACTACTAGAATTACAGAAATAATAAGTTTTACTTATATAAAATATTAGCTTTATTATTATATCTCTAGTAATAGTTTTAAGGGCTAGTAGAGAACTATTTGAAACTAGTATAGAATGAAAAAAAATATTATAAAATTAATAATTATTATAAAGTTTATTATATAATCTCTTATTAAATTATTTCTTATAATATTTATAATAACTATTATAAAAATTCTTTTATAAAAATTACTTCTCTTTAAGCTATTTAGGAAACTTTAAGCAAGTCGTAGTAGGCTTTAAAATAGATATATATTATTATAACTAAAGATCGAGGCTATTCTATAAAACGTTAATTTACTAGAATTTATTTTTAATTAAATTATTATAATAGAGGTGTATAATTTCTTCTATATAAATCTAAAAAAATATCTTACTATTATAATAGTATAAATAAAATAAAGATTTTTTAATTATTTTAAAATAAACTAAAAATTAGCTTTAAAATACTTCTTTAAAATAATAAAGTAGTCTTTTTTAAAAAATAAGTTATAAAACCGATATTTACAATCCTTTACTAGTAAGGTAAACTAGATTATAATGGTATTATAGAGATATATATATATATATATATGTATAAACTAATTTAATATCTTTATAGATAATATTATCTAAATATAACTTTTTATTATTAGTATTTAGCTAGAAACTACTAATGTTATTATTATAAAAAATTTTATAATCTATATTTACTCTAATAAAACCTTAAAATCTAATCTTTTTAAATAATTTAGAAGAGCTAAAAAAGTCTTCAAAAATTTAAACTTATTATATAGTTTTTATATAATAAAAGTAATTATAAGTATTTCTAAAGTCTTTATTTATAATTTTTTAAATCTTTTTAAAGAAACTTTTAGTCTTAAAAAAATTATTTTAGAGCGATATAAATCTCTAATATATTATTATTATTAGATAAACTAAAACTAATATTATTTAATCTAGTATTAGCTATTCTAATAAGATTATAATAATATTACTATATTAAATTAGCAGAGATGTTCTGGTAAGCTTCAAAAATAATGTTATAAAGACTATTAAAATCTTTAAAAAATTTTAATTTAATATTAATAAAATTATAAAACTACTAATAGTCGGATCTAAGGTCTTATTAATATCACAATACAGACCCAAGGATGACTAATAGATCTACTAGAGTATTATATAACTATATTCCCTCCTATCTCCCCGCTATTTAAAGATCCTATTATAGCTCTTTAAGCTATATTTTATCTATCAGTCTGTATATAATATATTAGAAAGCTGATCTATCTACTACTAACTTTATTAATTCTATTAGCCCGTATTCTAATACTATATAGCTTCTTTTTACAGAGCTAGTATTAAGTATTAATTTAATATATTTAAAATCTTAAAGTCTCTATTTTTATCTAAAAATCCTAAATAATTCGTCTAGTATATAGCTAGGTATACTTAAAAATAGTATCTATATTATAAATAAATCTATAGATTCGCTATTAATATAAATATTGAATAAGATTATTTCTAGAAAGATATAATAACTGTTATAATTATTATTTTTTACTAGATCTAGTAGAATAAAAATCTAAATTTTTAATTAATTAAAACTATAACTATTTAGAAGATTTTAATAAAAAAATATAATTAAATTATTTAAATTATTATCTCTAAAATTAATATTCTAAATTAAATCTCTAAATTAATTACTAAAAAATTTCTAATTACTCTAATAAAAATATTTATATTAATTAATTTTAGATCTTTTATCTTTATCTATTTTTTCAAATATTTATCTAATTCTAATAAGTTTAAAAATATCTAATCGGATTTCCGCTATTTTATTTCTTAGATTAAAAAAAAATAATTATAAATTATTATTATTTTCCAACTCTTAAGACTTATATAATCTATATTATTAACTATTTAAAAAAGCTGTCTTACGCCTAAATCTTATTATATATTAAAGATAAAATCTACTAGTTAAATGATTATATTAATATTCTAGATCAACTAGATAAAACCTATAATAATCTAAATTATATTTATAATATTTATAATACTCTCTTTACTTTAAAATAAAGAAATTAGAAGTTTTCTATTTTTTTATTGAATTTTAGTATCTAATTATAGAAGGCGAGATAACTAAAAATAATTTTATAATATTATTAAAATATATAATTAATTAAAAACTAAAAAATATATTATTTTATTATAAACTTTTTATTAGCTTCTATATTAATCTTACTATTTTTTTATAAAAGCTAAAAAATTACTAGACTTAATATATCTATTCTTAACTATAAAAATCTATATTAACTAAAAACTTAAAAAACTAATTATCTATTAATATTTTTAAAAATTAATTAATTTTTCTTAATCTCAACTCTATAAATCTATTATTATTTTATTATTAATTATTTAATCTATATAACTTTATCTATTATAACTATAGAAAATACTTCTAGTATAGTTTAAATAAATATTTAGTTAGAGACAATCTTAAACTTAATAATTATTTTTATTAAATTAATTATATTAATTACTCTAATACTTCATAAATAATATTTTTCTCTAAAAAACTATCTTTTCTAATATTCTTATTTTATTATATTCTAAAGAATCTATCTTAATTACTATTATATATTTTTTAATTCTAGGTAAAATTCTAATCTAAATATTTATATTTATCTAATCTAAATATATAGTTAATAAAAGTCTATCTAATCTAAACCGCGATTAGATAGATAAATCTATATAATTTTATTAAATATCTAAAATTACCGCTAAAGAACTTCTAATTAAAAAATAGTTTTAAAAAATAATTTACTAATTATTATAATAATACTAAATCTAAATAAAAGTAAAATTACTAATTATATTTTATTAGATATAAACTACTCTATATTTTATATAATATATAATAGCTAGACTAAGATCTACTATTTTATATTTTTTAAAAAAATCTAAGCTACTAATAGATTTTAATAATATAGGAAATAAAACTAGTGAAATTATTTATTAAATTTATATAACTCTAAAAATATATAATTATATTAAGAAAAATATTTTATTTCTAATTATATACTTAGTCTACTTTTCGGTAATAATTAATCTATTATAGTTTAAACTATATAATCTATAAATAAACTTTATCAAATATATTCTCTAGTTTATTAGTTTATATTATTAAAAATATTATAATATCTTAGAATATCTTAAAAAGATTTAAGTTTTATATGATATTCTAATTTAAATTTATTTTAAAAATCTAAAAGCCTCTATATTTCTATATTATAAAAATATCTACTAAATTTTATTTAATATCTATTTTATATATATCTACAGAAAAGATTAGATCTATCTTATAATTATAAAATAAATTAATCTAACTATTAGAAATATATTAGATATATCTAAATTTAAATTATTAAATAAATTTAAAAATTTAATAAATATCTTTTCTTTTAAAAAGACTAAGAAACTATTACTATATTAAAATTATAACTATATTATTATTCTAGAATTAAAAAAAAAATCTTATTTAGTCTATTTTATAATATATTTAGAAAGAAGCTAGCAACTCTTAGAAAATAATTATTAAAAAATCTATAAAACAATTTTATCTAGCTTAGCTCCTCGCCTATAATATTTTCTATTTTATTTATTAAGAAATTAAATAGAAATCTATACTTCTATATAAATTATTATATTTTAAATATAATTATTATTAAAAACCGCTATTTACTCCCGCTTATAAAGAAAACTTTAAATAATTTAAAAAGAATATATTATTTTACTAAAATTAATATATTTAATATATTTAATAATTTTTATATTAAAGAAAAATAGAAATAGTTTATAATCTTTTATATATATATAAAACTCTATAAATCTCTAGTAATATTATTTAATCTAATAAAAATATCTAAAATTTTTTAATACTATATTAATAATATCCTAATTCACAGCTATATCTACTTTAAATATATTAAATATATTTATTATATTTTTTTAAAATCATTAGACGCGGGCCTATACGAGAAATTATTAAAATATCAATTTATAATACTAAAAATAAAATTTCTAAATCTAATTATTAATTATAATAATATCTATATAAATCCTAATAAAATAAAGATTATAATAAATTAGTTTATATTTATTTATATATTTAATATATAAGCCTTTCTAAGATTTAATAACTTTTACTAATAATTTATTAGAAATTTCTTTTAAGATTATTATATTATTAATTATCCTAACTAAGAAGAATATATTATAAAAATAGATATTTATTTATTAAATAATTATAAATATTTTAAATAAAACTTTTATAGACTTTCTTATACTATAATTATTTAACTAGATTTAATTAATTATTTTAAAAACTAATATATCAAACTATATATCTGCCGGAGTATTATCTTAATATAGTAAAAATAACATATTATATTTAATTATTTTCTTTTCTAAGAAATATTTACCTACCAAGTATAATTATAAGATTTATAGTAAAAATTTCTTACTATTATTTATTATTTTTAACTATTATAATCTAAAATATTTTATATCTATAAAACTTTTAAATTATTATTAAATGTAATAGTTCGAGTTTTTTTTCTATTTTAACTTTAAGATAATCTACTAATCTAAAAAATATAAAATAAAATTTAATAATTTAACTAAAAAATTTAAAAGTTTTCTTAGAAAAAGAAATAAGTATCTACTATACTAGAGCTAGATAGCTCTAAAATATAAAAATCTTAATTTATTTAGTCTATCTAAACTAACCTATCCGCTTTCTTAATTAAAGCTAATATTAGAAAACTAATTCTAGTTAAAATTACTAAAAATCTCTTTTATTCTAATAATTCTAATTATCTAATCCTATCGAAGAGCTAATTTTAAATATAAATAAAATTTATAATTATCTAAAATCTAAATTAGCCTAAGAAATATCTATAAAAAAATAATCTAATTTATAAATTTTAAAAAGTTTTAATTATAGAAAAAGATTATTACTTAAAAATTATTTATAAATTCTAAATAATAACTAGTTAAGAACTAATCTAATCTAATTAATTTATAATAAATCCGTTTCTAGATATTCAGAAAAAAAGTCGAATTTATAAATTATTATTTTAAAAATACTACTAGCCTAATATATATTACTATATAGGCTAATAGATCTAAAACTATGATATTTATTATTATACTATCTTATTATAAAAAATAAAATAAAATATTTTAAAACTTCTATTAATATCAAAACATATATAATAAAATATAAATATAAACTTTATTACCTACCTACCTAAAAGCTAAGACTATAATATTATACTTATAATAATAAATTAATTATTTACTATTTTAAAATAGATAGTTAGACCGAGTATATAAATATTACAATAAAATAATATTTATAAACTTATATAAATTATCTATAAAATAATTAAAATATCTAACTTTCGCTCGCCGAGTTCGCGTTAAATAATATATATTTAAATATTATTTAGATTATCTTATTCTTTATAAACTATAGCTTTTATTCTTATATAGATTCTAAATTAATATCTATAAAAAATTCTATTATATAGAATTAATCTACTATCTAAAATACTAAATAATTTATTACTAAAATATAAGCTATTATCGAATTTATTTACACAAAAATAACAGCCGCTTAAGCTTAATATATTAAATAAATTAATAAAAAATAATATTCTACTAGAAAGTTTAAAAAGAATTAATTAATATAATTAAATATTTAATATATTAAGATCTTATATCCTAGTAAAAAATTTAACTAGAATATATTAAAGCTATATTAAATTAAAAAAATTATTAGTTTATATATTTACCGTCTAGAACTACTATCTAATATAAAAATCTATTTTATATTTAATATTAATCTATTTATATTAATTAATTAAAAATTTATATTAGGCCAAGTCTAACTCTCTTTATTATATATAAAAATTAAGAAACTTGAGAAATAAAAAATAAAAAATATTTTTAATTTTCTTTTAAAATTATTAAAAGCGTAGCCGTTTCTATCTAATATATATTATAAAATAAATAAAATATCTAAATCTAATTATAAAACTAGCTAAATATCTAGAATATATAGAATAAATTATTTATAATTATTATTATAAATATTCGAATAAATCTAACTCCTATTAGTTTTAACAGAGCTCGGCTATAGAAAGAGAATATATTATTATAGTATAGATTTAAGAATAATTAATAGATTTATTAAAATATTATATAACTATATAATCTCCTATCTTTCTATTACTTAAAAATCCTATTATAGCTTTTTAAGCTATATCTTATCTATTAATCTATATATAGCTTAATCCTATAGCAATTAAGTACCTAATATCAGAAAGCCTGCCTGCCTACCACTAGCTTTACCAATCCTGCCAGCCCGCACCCTGACAATTAAGTTCTAATAAAAAAAAGAAGATTAGAGTTTTCTTTTTTAAAAAAATTATTAAAAGATAAAATACTAGTTTTATTAGACTCTCAAAGAGATATTTTATATTATAAAAAGATTTTAGAAAGATTATTAATATTAGAAATAAAAAAGATATTAGTAAACTATAGATACTTAAGATAATTGAAAATAATAGATTTAGAAAAATAGCTAATAATTAAATTGAAATAACTAATAATCTTATTAAATAATTATTTAGTAACTTTAAATAGATTACTAATAAGCTTCTTAAAATAAAATGATCTAATTATAATTAGAGACTTAAAGAAGTTTTTAAAAACTTTTATTATTTTTAATATAATTAAATTAAAATTAGTCTAATTAAAAGATTTTATAATAACTAAATCTATAAAAAGCTTAATAAAAAGCTTTTACTCTAACTAAGATAAGCTTATAACGAAGATTAAATATAATCTTATAATATTAAGAAATAATAAAGATTTGATATAATTAATTAAATATAAACTAAGTTAAATAATAAATTACTTACTACTACTATTTATAAAATATTTACTAAACTTGATAAACTCTTTTATAGCGCGACGAATACTAGACTTATAGATTAATTAATTCATTAGAAATAACCTATTTTACTTTATTAAAAAAAGTTTTAAATAAATAATAGAGATAAATTAAGCTCTTGATATAAAATTATTATTAAAATTATATAATTAAGAATACTTTAAATGCTTATAGAACTAATATAGTTAATAACTAAGCTTTATAAGATAGAAGATTATAAGTTTTAAAAATATTTTAAAAATACTTAAATAAAATTAATAACTAACTATATTAAATAAGATTAAAGTAAGATAATAACTGTCACACCCCGGCTCAGCTGAGCACGTGACATGACTGACCGCCTGCCTAGAAGAGCCCCAAGGAAGGTTCCGGTTGAGTAAAGGGATATTCCAGTTAGCTTCATAAAAGGACTCAACATCTTAATAGAGAATACTAGTTAATAAATAAAAGATTCCTATATTTAGTTAAACTCTATTAGTATATAAGAGTCTTAGATTCTTTTATTAAATAGTTTCTTTCCTCTCTATAAGAAAATTATTTAACTGTAAGTTATAAATAAACTTATCTTTTATTAGCTTTTTTATAAACTATTATATAATTTTCCTATTTTTCTATTCTTTTTCACTTTAAATAAACGCGTTTAAGGTATATTACTATATTACTAGTTGATAATAAATCTTATAGTCCATTTAAAGCCCCTTTTATAATACAATAATATAATATCCAGGTCACACCGAACAAACTAAATAAATTAAATAAATTAAATAAATTAAATAAATTAAATAAATTAAATAAATTAAATAAATTAAATAAATTAAATAAATTAAATAAATTAAATNATAAATTAAATAAATTAAATAAATTAAATAAATTAAATAAATTAAATAAATTAAATAAATTAAATAAATTAAATAAATTAAATAAATTAAATAAACTAATTTAAAATAAATCTAACTACTTTAATCCTCTCTCTCTTCTAAGCTTTTATAAAATAAAATAAACCTACAAAAGTCTTAACTACTCGGACTATAAGAAAAAAAAAAACTAATAGAAAAGAATAAATTCTTTTATAATTTTATTTAAGTTCTAAATAATAATAAAAAATCTTATATAACTAGAGAAAGATTTATAATAGAAATTAAAATCTAACTATAAACTATTTATAAGATTATAACTATTATAAGCTAACTTAAAATTAAGAAGACTAACTACTATTAGTAATTAATTAAATAGTTAGAAAAGAAAAATATAAGATTAATTATAAAATAAATTATTATTATTACTAAATAAAATATTATTACTATAAAATAGACTTTCTCTAAAAGTTAAAATAAGAACTAATTAAGCTTATAAATTATTAAGATTCCGGATCCTCTTATACTAAGTAATAAAAATAATTTAAATTTTAATAACTAGTAGCTTATAATAAATTAAAAAATAACTACTAATACTAATTATTATTCTACCACTAAACTTTAAATTATATATATAATTAGTTACTATAAAAAAGATATCTACTAATATATATCTTCGCGCTTTAAAATCTAAAATTATACTAATTTTAATAATATTTTATACTATCTAAAGAGTATCTTTATAGATTTTAATTGATTAAATAAGAAATATTTATTATAAGTTTAATATAAGTTTAATATAATTTAAATATAGAATTATAAAAATTATTGTATTTTTATTTTAAAATTCTAATATCTAATAGTAGAAAAATAAATTAATATAAAAATCTAAAAAAAAGCTTCTTCTATACTCTTTTAAATAAAATATAATATATAATGATCTATATCTTTAATAATAATATTTACACCTTTAGAGACTTTATCTATAAATATATTAGAATAATTAATTTTTAAATAGATATTAATAAATACTAAAATAATTAAAAAATAGCTTGTAAAGAAAAATCTAAAATAAATATTTTAAATAAAAAATCTATTTTATAGTCTAGTACTCTAATTAAAGTTAAAAAGAAAGACTAGTTAATAAAAAAATTAATATTTTAATTATAAATAAGTTAACTATAGAGTTAAAAATATTTATAAAAAAAATTAATATATTTAATTATAATTTAAAAGTTTTAAAAAAGATTTCTAAAATCTCTAAAGCTCTTGTGATATCTATTACTAAAAAATTAAAAAATAAAAAAATCTAAATCTAGATTTTTATCTAAACTTAATATATTAATTTTTATATAAACTAAATATCTTAATAAAAAATCTACTTAGATAAAAGAATAATAATTTTTTAATTTTAATTTAATTAATTATTAATAAATATTTAGTTTCTATATAAGTTTTAATTAATACTAGAATAAATAATCTTAATTTTCTAAATTATAGTTTTATAATACTATTTATTAAATATTTTAATTATTATATTATACTACTATCTAATAGTATACTAATTAAAGACTATAATAATTAAAAAAAATTTATTTATATTATTATTTTAACTCTAATTATTAATTATTAAATATAAAAGCTTCTTTTTCTAATTATAAATTTAAAATAAAATAATATAATTTTAAAAAGAAATAATTATAAATCTATTAAGTTCTTCTAGATTATTATTATAATTAGTTATTATAATCTAAAATACTACTTTAAGAAAATATAGACTTAATAAGCGATTCTAATATTTAAAATTATATTATAATATTCTAAGATTAATTCTAAATACTAGAGAGATATAACGCGCAGAAATTAATAATTAAATTATAAATTAAATTAATAAAATATATATATTTATAATAATTAACTTAATATACAGTAAGAAAATCTTTAATAGAATTTATACTAAATAAAATAAGTTTTTATAAAAATTTAAAAAGATTAAAAATTAAAGCTTAAATATTCTTAAAAAATTAAAATTAGAAAGGATTTATTAATAATTAATATTTATAAAATTAATATAACTATATATTAAGTCTACTTAAATAAGTTAAAATATTTTATTATTTTATTTATATAAATTAATAAAATTATTAAAGAAAAAGCTACCCCGGAATAATAATTAAAAATTAAATAGCTAAAAAAATAAATTTTTAAGATATATTATAGATTTATAAATATCTTTTTAAAAATATCTAATATACTACCTCCGCGATAGGAGAATAATTATAAAATTAAATTTATAAAAAAAATATACTAGAATATAGTTTCTTATATTAATATTTAATAATAAAGTTAGAAGTAATTAAGATTTATTTAATAAAAAATTTGTAAAAAGGATTTATTATTTTTAATTTAATTTTATTTAACTTACCCGTATTAATAGCTATAAAGTTAGAAAGAGATTTATAATTTTTATATAAATTATTAAAAGTTAAATTTAATTACTAAAAAAAATTATTATTTTTTATTTTTTATAAATAAACTTCTAGATTATTTAGATCGCGCGAAAATCTTTATTAAATTAGATATTTAATAAGATTTTTATTAAATTTAAATATATTTTAACTTTATAGATTTAATTATCTTTTAAACTAAATATAAATCTTATAAATATTAAATATTGTTTTTTAAACTATTTAATAAGCCTGTTGTATTCTAATAGCTTATAAATAATATTTTTATTAATCTAATTAATAAATATATAGCTATTTATATAGACGATATTCTAATTTTTAGTAAAAATAAACTAAAATATAAATTTAATATAAAATAAATAAAATTTTTAGACTTTATTCTAATTCTATAAAAGATTAAAATTAACTTAGAGAAAATTATAATAATTTTTAATTAACAAATTTAATTATTTTTAAAATTTTATAATTTTTACTATTAGTTTATAAATACTTATAATAAGATTATTAAACTATTATATATTCTAATATAGAAACTTATCTTTTTTAAATAGATTTTTTATTATTAAGAAATATTTAATTAATTTAAGAAACTATTAATAACTATATTATTATTATACTACTATAGTCTAGTATTATCTTTATAGGTTAAAATTAATATCTTAAATAAAATAATTATAAAAGTATTTTTTTAGTTTTTTAGAAAAAATAATATCTAATTATTTATTTTTTAAAAAGTATACTTAATACCGAATTAAACTATAATATTTATAATAAAAAATTTTAAATCTATATTTTATAAAAATTTGATAATATATTTAAACATTTTGTCTTTAACTCTATTATAAATCTAATTATATTAATATTATCTTTAATATTCTATTAAGACTCTCAGCTATAGCTAGTAATCTTTATTTAAATAATATATTTAATCTTAATATTTTATAAATATTATATAACTAGTCCTCCTCGACTATATATTTTTTAACTAAATATATAACTAAGCTTAAGAGGATCTATTAGAAAAATTTTAAAATTTCAATTATTCTAGATATCTTAATTAAATATAAATTTAATAATAACTCGCTTATTAAGAAAATATTATATTAATTATAAGAAGATATTCTATACCTAGTTAAGATATTAGACAACTAATAAATATATATTTCTAGATTAATAATAAATACCGTCTTTAAATAAATATATAATAATATTACTTACTAGGATTATACCGTCGGAATAACTAAAATAACTAGTCTTATAGTATATAAAGCCTCTAAACTTCTATATAAATATATTAATTACTATCTTTTATACTTATTAAATTAAACTAGCTAATATCTATCTTATAACTTATTAATACCGATAGTACCTCTTTTAGTATCTTATAAAATAATTATAATAGACTTTATTATAGCTCTATTAACTATTATAAAAGATTATAACTAACTACTAGTTATTATTAATAAGGTTACTAAGTAAGTCAGCTTAGTAGAGGACTATTCTTGTATAAAAGTTACTAATTAGAATACTAAATTTATAGAATTTTTCTAATAAAGTAACTAGAAAATATTCTTATATTTTATTTTCAATAAAAATATCTATTTTATATTAAACTTTTAAAAAACCTTCTTTAAAACCTTAAAAGTAAAATAATACTATTTAACTATTTAATATTTCTAGACCAATAGATAATCCGAAATAGTTATTTAGTATATTAAGATTATATTATAATACTAGATTATAGGTAATTCTATCTTAATTAATAAGTAAAATATCTTATTAGAATATATCTAGGCTTTCTTTAATACTATAATAAAAAGATTAATAGATTATTCGCCTTATTATCTTATATATAGTATTAACTTATATTAACTATAAACGGCCATACGAGTAATATTATTTTAGAATTTCTTAGCTAGATTAGACGTATATTAAGAACTTTAATAAGCTGCCTTATAAATAAAATAATATTATAATAGAAAGTATTAATCTATAAAATTTAAATTAAAGTAAAAGATACTAATTCATCTATATAAAGACTATAATATATCTATAAATAAGTACTTAGATAAGAAACTTAATTTTTAACTCGCAAATCCTCGCACTATTCTTAAAAAATTAAAAAAATCTATCTACTATCTAAACTTACTATCTAAACTTACTATCTATATAAAAAATATATCCTATTATCTTTATTATTTACCTTAAATCTATATCGTCAAAAGACGATCCTTTCCATTAATAAATAACTAAATCTAATCTAGTATAAATAAAGAAATTCGCGAACGATAATAACTACTCTAAAGTTAAGAAGATCCTAAATAAATAGAAAATTAATAGAAATAAATAAATATAATTCTTTATCTATTAAAAAAATTAACTAATTAATAAAGCTATCTAAGAATCTTAATCTAATCTCTAAGAAGTAGAGAAAATAATCGAGGACTATTATAACTTTCTACTAAAGATCTTATAATTTTTCTTATATATTTAATTTTCCTTTTTCTATATACTTAATTATTATTTTTATTTACTCTATTTATTCTATTCACCTTACTTTACTCTTATTATTTTTTATTAATCTTATCTTACTTTATTTTTATTATAACTCTTTTTTCTTCTTACTTCTATTTTTTTTTCTATCTTATTATCTCTCTCTATTCTTAATCTCAACTTCTTCGTATCTCTATAATATATTTTAACTAGCCAGATTTCACTCTATTCTCTTTCTAATTCTTATTTAAAGAATTTAAAAGACTATAATAAATAAGATCGCGAATTTTACTATTAACTTAATAAAACTAAATCTTATCTTTATTATCAAGAACTTTCTCAGCCTTCTTTATTTATTGAATAAGAACCTTATTCTATAAGATATCTAAATCTTAACCTATTTCCTTCCTTATACACCTTTAGGGATTTCAGTAAAAGATAGAATAAACTAGATTATAAGTAGAAAAATAAGAATAAACTTAACTTCTTATAAAATAAAAAGCTTAATCTTAACTTTCTAAATCTTCTAATCAGCAAAAACCCTACAATCAATAAGAACCCTCTAATACTATAATAAAACTCTTCAATTACAAATAGTCTCTTATAGTTAAAAAATATCACCTAACTACTTATTTATATTAAAATTATTAATAACAAGTTCTCTAGCGCTCTCTTTAGCTCCTAAAAGTAGTACAAAATCTTTATAAGTTATATAATATCTTATAATAAAACACGCGCGGCCTGAAAGAGTAATAAGCTTATAATATAATAAAAACTAAGTAAGATTTATATAAAAAAGAATATTATTTTCTTAAATAGATTAAATAATCCTGCCACTAACAGATCTCCTATAAGAATATATCTTATAAATATATAAATTATCTATATGTATATTAATTCCTATATTATTCTATTAATAATTAAGGCAGACTGTCAGGGTGCGGGCTGGCAGGGTTGGTAGAGCTAGTGGCTGGCAGGCAGACAGGCTTCTTAATATTAGATACTTGATTGCTACAGGATCAAGCTATATGCAGGCTGATAGATAAAATATAGTTTAAAAAGCTATAATAAGATTTTTAAACAGCGAGAAGATAGGAGATAGTAGGATTATATAATATCCTAGTAGATATATTAGTTATTCTTAGATCTATATTATAATAGTATATTTTTTTCTATAGTCGAGCTCTATTAAGACTGATAGAAATTAGATTTATTTAAATATTTATAATAATAGTTGCGAATAATCTACTTTATATATTCTAGATATTTAGCTAATTTTATAATTAGATCTAGATATTCTATCTATTTTATAATATATATTAAATAGAGACAGCCGCGCCTCTAATAATTTTAAAAAGAATTAAGAATATTTTTTATTTTTTATTTCTTAAGTTCCTTAATCTCTATATATAATAAAGAGGATTAGACTTAGCTTAATAAAGAATTTTAGTTAATTAGTATAAATAAATTAATATTAAATATAGAATAGATTTTTATACTAGGTAATAGTTCTAGATAGTAGATATATAAACTAATAATTTTATTAATTTAATATAGATTTATTATATTCTAGTTAAACTTCTTACTAGAATATAAAATCTTAATATATTAGATATCTAACTATACTAATTAGTTCTTTCTAAATTTTCTAGTAGAATAGTATCTTTTATTAGCTTATTTAATATATTAAATTTAAACGGTAGTTATTTCTGTGTAGATAAATTTAGTAATAGTTTATATTTTTATAACAAATTATTTAGTATCTCGGATAGTAGATTAATTTTATATAGTATAATTTTTTATAGATATTAGTTTGAAGCCTATATAAAGATAAAAACTATAATTTATAAAAAATAAAATAGTTTTAATAGTATCTAAATATATACTATTTAACGCGAATTTAATAAGTAAAAGTTAGATATTCTAGTTATTTTATAGATAGTTTATATAGATTTATAGATATTATTTTATTATAATATTTATATATTTAGTCTAACTATCTATTTTAGAATAATAAATAATTAATAGCTTATTTATTATCTTAAAATATTTAATTAGATATTTTTAAAATTTAGCAATGAACTAGAAGTTTTTATTTAAGATAATAGTTTAAGATAGATTATATAGTTTCTAGATATATTAAATATATATTATTATTATATTCTAAGCGTTAGCCGTCGTATTATATAAGACTAAAGATTTTATTTTAATTAGTTAATTTATTATTATAAATATAGTGTTATAGTTCTAGCTTTAAAATAGGTGAATAATAAAGTCTATAAATATATATTATTATATATATTTAGATATTAGTAGAAGTTTTAAGATACTCTATTTTATTTTTTATAATAGAGTAATATAGCGATATATATAATAGTTCTAGATCTATTAGTTTATATAGCGGTATATATCGGGCTAGTAATATTTTTAAAATAATAATTTATAAATTTAGCTTTTTTTAAGATATTTAGAGGCGGGTTTATTATAAATTAATTAGATTAAATTAGCTTTTAACTAGTTATTATCTAGAATCTATAAATAATTTTTATAAAATATAAGACTGTCTTATCTTTTATAAATAGTTAAAATAATTTTTAGATAATAATCTTTTTCTATAATTAAAATTTTTTAGATTTTATAGATTAAATTATTTTTTTTATATCTTTTTTAGACTAGTCTAAATCTTAAATAATAATTATAAATCTTATTTATTCTTAAAACTAACTCTTTAATAAGATTAGATAATTAGAGCTATTAGAGCGGAAAGAAGTTCTAGTAATTTTAATTAATATTAGTCTTTTAATATTAGCTCTAATCGAAGAGACGGATAGATTAGTTTAGATATATTAAGATTTTTATATTTTAGAATTATCTAACTCTAGTATAGTAGGCGCTTATTCTTTTTTTTAAAAAGATTTTCTAATCTTCTAATTAGACTATTAGATTTTATACTATATTTTCCGGGTCGGTAAATAATTTTAAAATTAAAATAAAAAAGGAACTTAAATTATCAGATTTAATAGTAATTTAGAAGTTTTATAAATATAAAATATTTTAGATTATAGTAGTTGAAAATAATATAGATTAAAGATAGAGATTTTTTAAGTTTAAGATATTATTTTTTAAAATAATAAATAATAATAAGTAGTTCTTTATTATAGATCTTATAGTTATACTTAATAGGCGAATATTTCTTAGAGAAGAAAATAATTAGATATAATATATTATTTTTACTATACTAAGATAATATTTTAATAGATATATAGTTAAATATATTAATTTCTAAAAAAATAGATTAGATCTAATTAAATAATTATAGTATAAAAAAATCTATAAAAATCTTTTTTAAAATATTTATAGCTACTTAGTAAACAAATATCTAATTTTATAATATATTCTTTTTAGTTAGGACTACTAGTAATACAGTAATTCTAAAGAAGTTCTAAATAAATTATTAATAAAAATTACCGAATCTTAGAAAGGCTTATATATTAGTTATATAAATAAATATAAACTAATTTATTATAATTTTTATCTTATTTAAGTTTATATAAATATTATCTTAGCTAATAATTAAATCTAGAAACTTTATTTCTAATATTATAAACTTATATTTTAATAGTTTTCTATATAAGCCCGCGTCTCGTAGCTTTATAAAAATATAGTAGATATATTTAGTATATTTAAAATAAGTATAACTGTAAATTAGGATATTATTAAGATAAGCGGTATAAAAAATATTAAGATAGTTATATAGAATATTATTAATATAATATTAAAAGATTCTAGATATTTTTATTAGATTAAATAATATTACTAGAGACTTATAAAGTTCTATATATATATAAAAGACTATTAGCTATTCCTATTTTTCTTTAATATAAAGATTATTAAATATATTAATAATATTAATTTTAATAAAGTAGTATATTCTCTTTAGATTATTTAGAATTTTCTTTACAAGCGGAAGTAGATAGCAGTTTTTAATAGTAATTATATTTAGAATATAGTAGTTTATATAGAAATATAGATCTCTATCTAATTTCTTAATAAATAAAATAGAGAATACTATAGATAAGAAGCTAGATTAAATAAAATCTTTTTATAAATTTTTTAATAACTATTCTTTAAAAGCTGTTAACTCCTTCTTAGATATATTATAAAATAAGTTAAATAGGATTTTCTTTTTAATTTTAAGATAATAATATAATTATAGTTTTAATATAGTAGTAATTTTTTAGTTTTTTTAAAAGAGAAGATATCTATAAAATCTTTAAATTTTTCTAATAGCTTGGGTTCGGGCACGCTCGGTATATTTTTAATAGTAAGATTAATTTATTTTATAATAGTAAGATAGATCTGATCTCCTCGGTAGATATATATAGAGTAGATATTAAATAATATTTAATAAATATTCTTATAATATAAAGATATAGAGGCCTTTAGATTTTTTAGATAGATTTAAATTAGAATATTATATAGAACTTAAATCTTTTTAAATATTTTAGAATATTATAATACTTCTAGTAATACGGGCTAGTAAATTAGAGAGTATGTTTAACAAAGTTTACGCGCGGATTATATAATTTAAACTATAATAGGCTAATAACTACTAGAAAGTAGGCTAATTATATAATTAAAAATAGAATATTCTTCTTAATATAATTATATATTTTTAAGATTATATAAGTATAATAAGTAATTTTACTAGTTTTATTTTTTATATTATTAAAATATACTAACAGCTTAGATCTTTTTAAAAAATATAGTATAAAATAGTAGATCTTAGCCTAGCTATTATCTATTACGCGAGATATAAAGTAGCCCGTATTTAATAAGATATAATTAATAATCTTATTTTCGCCTAGATTTAGTATTATTATAATAATTAGTAAGTTATTCTTTTAGAGTTTCTTTTCTATTAAAAGTTTTTTAGTAGTAGTCTTAGATATTTAATAAAATTATATAAATTTATTCGTCTAATTATAGCTTAGACTAGGCGGACTTCTTTTAATTACTTACTTAGATTAGATAAATATAGATATTTAGACTAGAACTTTATTTAAGATTAAAAAATATATAATAAAAATGATTAAGATAGATTTTTTAAAGTATAATAAAATAAAAATATTAAAAAAATAGTTTTTTAGAGAAAGAGACTACTTATAAAATATTAAAATAATTAATATAATTAATTTAATAAGTATAATTATTAGACTTAAGATAATCTCTAATTTAATATTTATTTAAATTATATCAGAAGTATTCTCCGCGGTTATAGCGAGTAAAATTATATAAATTAAATAATTAATAGCGGAATAGTAATAGATTTATAGAATTAAGATTAGAAGAAGTTAATTAGATTTTAAAAATATCTAAAAAAACTTTTTTTAAGAAGTTTTTAGAAATATTAATAAATAATTAGTTTTTTAAGTTTCTGATTAATATAGATCTTTATAGCTAAATATAGATATATTAAATCCGGCGGTTTTCTAGCTTTTATAAAAAAATAATAAGATTAATATAGAAGTTAGTAGAAGATTTATAATAAAATAATATATTTTTTAATTCTTAATTAATTATATACTTTAATAATATTATAAAACTATTTTCGGCTATTTCGCTTTTTATAATTAGATATTAGAACTCGATAAAAAAAATAGAAAATTTCTAATATTTTTATTTTAAAGTAAAAAAGACGTTATAAATATTATAGATATAATTCGGATTATTATAAATTTTATCTAGTATATTTAGGATATTAATATAATCATTTAACTAGTAGATTCTATTCTTAATATATAATAGAATTTAGGTGTAAGATAGTTTTTTTAAATAGTTAATAATATAGGCTATATAAGTCTTAAAAGTCGAGAAATAATTATAGTTTATAGTTATTTTTTTTTAATTTAAGAAATAAAGTAATAGAGATTCGATTAGATATCTTTAAATTTATTAGGATTAAATAGGCGTTCGGAAAAATAAATAAAAATAAAAGATTCGAGATTAATTAATATAAGTATTTTTATTAGAATAACTAGAGATTTCTTAATAACTAGTTTAGAGATTTAGTTTAGAATATTAATTTTAAAGATAATAATCTAAATAATTTAATTATATTTTTTTATTAAGATTCTCTAGATAGCCGTAGTCTTAATTAATTAGAAGTTTAGATTTTTATTCTACTAGATTTAATAAAAAATAATAGTTATAATAATTATTATATCTTTTTAAAGACGGTTCCGCTCGATATTTATATTAATAATAAATCTATAGATTTATCCATAATATAGATACTATTTTTTAGTATATTTAATTATATACTAAGCGAATTATTTAGGATTTTTAGGCAGGAACAGGAGCTTCGGGATTTTAGATATATTAAGTTAATACTTAATATTAGTTTTATAGAAGGGAGCTATATAGTGTTAGAGTATAGACTAGTAGGATTAGTAGAGCTAGTAACTAATAGGTAGATAGGCTTCTTAATATTAGATACTTGATTACTATAGGATTAAGCTATATATAGGCTGATAGATAAGATATAGCTTAAGAAGTTACAACAGGATCCCGATCTTTAGATAGCGGAAAGATAGGAGGTGGTGGGGTCACGTGATACCCTAGCGGGCATGTTAGTCATCCTTGGGTCTGCACCGTGACACAGACTACAACCTAGATTTTAATTAAAATAGTATTTTTTTTATAAAATACTATTTTAAAAATCTCTTAATAATAGTCGCCTACTAAGATCGTTACTATATATCTATTATAAAGTTTGATATAGTACTATATATAGACTTCCGCACAACCCAACATAACCCGGACCCAATCCAGATCCAACCCGGACTGGATTAGGTTTTAGATCGAAGACTCCGATCTAGTATTAAATCTAGATTAAAGTTAGATAATCTAGTTTAAATTCAGGATTCTAACTTAGATTATAAATATTATATATATACTAAGACCTATAACTATATAAATTATATATTTTTTATTAATAATATTAAGTATTTTCTTTATAACTAAATTGGCAGGAAGCAAGAACGAGAAAGATTAAGATATATTAAAAAATTAAAAAATAAAATATAATATATTCTAATCTATATCTAAAATTTAACTAATAATACTTAAAAATATTATTATTATAATTTTTATATTTCCGTTCTAAGATCTATATCTAGATATTATTTTTAAATAATAGTATTTAGATTTTATCTATTTTATATATCTTATCTATCTTATTTAACTCTATCTTATTACTAATTATAGTATTTTATTTTTTAGTATTACTAATTAGATTTATTTTAATTTTATTAAATTTTTTATTCTTCTTTTTCTTTATAAATTTTATTTTTTTATAAAAAAAAAACTTTTTAAAAAATTTCGCCTCTTACTCTTCTATATTAAATCTTAATATATAAAGAAATATTATTAATTTTTTAATTATTTATAATTTTATTCTTTCTTAATAATAATAATAGATATTTTAAATAATATTAAAAAACTATTTAACTTTTATATTTATTATAAGAAAGAAGAATATATTTTATATAAAAATAATAATTACTAAAAAGTAAGCTTAATACTTTTTTTAGAATATAAAAAATATAATAGAAATAGTATCTATTAACTAGTTAATATATTTTAGTAAAGACTTAATTTAAATATATTATTATTAAAATATTAAATTATTTTATTAGTTATTATATTTAATTATATCTTACTCTTATCTAATATCTTATTAAGCTTTAAATTTAGTCGAGTTATTAAAAAAGACTCGTCTAAAAACTAATTAAGAGTTAAAAACTACTCTTAATATAAAATAAAAATCTATTAAAAAAACTTATAATAAATATTATACTATTTCTAATTCTAATTCTTTATAAAAAAGAATTTAAACTTATTTACTAGTACTAATATTATACTAACTACATAGATATATTCTTAGATATAATTAATTTAAAAATAATATTTATTAAACTTTGTCCGACTAGTCTCTAATATATAAAATATTTATTACTTTTATAAAGCGTATTTTTATTATAACTATTTTATTAACTATTTAAAATATTCGAAGAGTTTATTATAAATTTTAAATATATAATATATTATAATATCTCGGGTCTTTAATAGCTAAGTTATATAATTAAAAAATAGTTTAGTAATATAAAAAAAATAGTTAATTTAATATTATTTTTTATTTTAAAATAATATCTCTTCGTAGTTATACTTCATATAAAATAATATAAAAATACTATATAGATATTTTACTTAATAAAATATTAAAAAAATTAAATTCTATTAAGTTCTTATATTTTAAATAAATACTAACTTTATACTTAATATTTAGAAATTATAAAATATCTTCTAGTACTAAGAATTTATATTTATATAGATTATAAGATAATAGATCTTATTTAAAATATAAAATATTTTTTATTTTTAATATTATATATTTACTTAAACTAGTCTTAATTACTTCTCTATCTATTTAATTATAATAGAATTATTAAGTAGGACTATCTTAATACGATTAAAAAACTAATTAAGACTAAGCTAAATAATATAAGTAAAATATAAAATTTAAATAATAATAATATTATCTAATAGATTTTATTAAAAAAAATCTATTAAAATCTTATTATTAGATATATTATCTATTATTAATTTAAATATTTATAATTTAAGATTATACTCTATAAGTATTTAAAAAATAATACTATTTAGATTTATATTAATATATACTCTATATAGAGGCTTGAACCTAAGTAGAATTTTATAATAAATCTAATTAATATTAATAAAATAATTTATAATTACTATAAAGGCTTACAAGAATAAAGATATTTAATAATCTAGTATAATTAATATTTTTAAACTAATAAATAATATTTAAAAAATACGCTTTTATTAGTCTTAAACAAAGTTTCTTAGTTAATAGTAGATTATATTAATAAAAAAGATTATTAGTAATAATAAAATATAATAAGTCTAAGTAATAAATTATTAAAATATTAAATACTTAATAAAATAAAATAAAAACTAATTAAGTATAAAAAACTATAAAATATCTTTTTTTTAAGCTTTTTATAAAAAAAATATATCAGTAGATAGCTCTTCCTAATATTAATATATAAAATAAATTAGTAAAGTAAATATAATTAGAAGTAGATTTTTATAGAAAAATCCGCGAATATAAAAAAATATATACTACTTTTTAAAAATCTAGTTATCTTTATTTTTTTTTTTATTTATTTTTTAAATATTTAGCTGTCTTTAGGTACTTCTATATTATTAATATATTATAATATTATATTTTATCTTTTATTTTTAGATTAATAATATATAAGTACTTAAGAATAACTTTATAATATTAATATTTAATTTTTAGCGTACTATCTATACTATAAGTAACTTAGTAATAGTAGTTTTAAATCTTTATATATTATATTAATTTTTAATTAATCTTATTCTTTCTTCTAAAATTAATTTAGAGCTATTAATCTATCTAATTATTATATATTATTTTATTATAAAGAAGAAAGATCTTTTTTTAATTAGATTTAATATATATAAAAAAAAAAAAACCGCTAGAGAAATATTCGATTAAAGAAAATCTTAATTAGAGATATTAAGTATATATTAATTAATAAATAAAATAGCTAGATAATTTAATAATATTAAATAGTTAAAATTATTTATCTTATTATTATAGAGAGAGAATATAAAATTAAAATATTAATTTTATAATATAATTAATTAATCTAGTAGATAATTAAAAAGATAAAAAAAAAAATAAATATTTATTAAATAATAATTTTTAAAAGTAAATTAACCTTAGAAGTAAGAAGTAAATTAAAATAAAAATAATATATTAACTTTTAAAAGATAGTATATAAATATAATAAAATTTAATTAATTTATAAAATCTATCTTTCTATAGATCTAACCTAAAAAACCTAAAAAATCTAATAATAATTTAATAATAATCTAATAATAACCTAAAAAACCCAGTAATAATCTAGTAATAATCTAAAAAATCTAAAAAAAATCTAATTCCTATTCTAACCTTTTTTTTAAATTTTTAAAAAATTTTAATCTACCTCTAGATCTCGGCAGAGTCTATATATAAACTATTTTAAATTATTTATTAATATTAATATTTTAATAGCTAGTAATATCTAGTAATAGAAGATTATAATAAAAAAAAAATAAGTATTTTTAGATAGATAAAATATTATAAACTAAAATAGTTTTTATCTAGCTAAAAATATATAAATATAAATTTTAAGAAAAATATAATATTTACTTAATAAAATCTATATAAAGTTCTTAAAGTATAATATATATTTTTATAATTATTAACTAAAATATTAAACTTTAATATTAAGCTTTCTTAATCTACTTAATTATAATATTTTAATAGGTAATTAAATATAAACTTAGTTTAGTTTAAAAAAATATAAAGTTATTTTCTGAATTTTGAAAAGATTTATACTACAAATATATAGTAATAATTAGTATAATCTAAATAAATATAAAAAATAATATTATATTTTAATAATTGAGTAGTTTTATAATCAAAATTATATAAAAGTTAGATTAAGTTAAATTAAATTAGATTTTATTAAAGCTCCAGTGTTGGATCTGGATTAGATTTAGGTTAGAGAAGTTTAACCCGGATCTAAGCTGGGTTAGATTTTGGGTTGAGATCTTCGACCCAAGTTGGGTTATGCGGAAGTCTAACTATATAATAATAAACTAACCGCTATTTATTTTTAACTAATTAATTAGATTCTTACTGGAGAGACTTTCTTTAATATTAGATTATAAATTAGTATTCATAAAATTAAATTGCTATAAAATTTTGTCGCGATTAATTTATCTTTTTTTATATAACTAAATTTTTCGCTTAAATTAATATTCTTAATACTTAATTACGCTATTCTAACTTCGGAGAATTCAAATCTATCTATTAAATAAATAACTCTAATTTATTAAGAAGTTAATTATTATATATTTTATAAATAAATTAGAGCTACCGATAAAGAATATTATAATAAAAATTTTTATATATCTAAAACTATCACTAATAGAGCTTTCTCTACTAATATTAAAACTATTATTAATACTAGAATCTCCGAAGATATTAAAATCTCTAGTAAGCTTAAGCTAACTAACTTTAAATCTAATACTAAAAAAGTCGCTAAGCTTATTAATTTAAAAAAGTTTATTAATCTTATTTAAATTATCTTATTAATGTCTTTTTTTAACTTATTTTTACTATTATAATTACTTACTAATATCTTCGCGGGGTATAATACTCTAGTAAGTGAATTCAGATAAAGCTATACTATTATTATATTAAAAATAAGACTTTATATTAAAAACCTTAATAATTGAGTAGTAGTACTAGGAAATTATAATACTAATCTTATATAAAAGATTTACAACTTAATAGCTAGAATAGCTAAGCTCTTATATTCTACTATACTAGATTAGCTATATAATCTTACTAGAAATAATAATCTTTTTATTAATAATCTTTCCGTCAACGACCCTTATGTTAAAGATAAAAAAAACAATAATAAAAATAAAAATAAAAATAAAATTACTTATTTAATCAAGAATATTTTTTATAGTCGCAGTTCCAATCACACTCCTACTCGTTATTACTATCATAGTTATAATTATAACCGCAGTTGTAGTCGCAGCTCTACTTATTATTACTAGTAATATTATAACTACTTCTATTCTATCTTAAGCTTGTCGAAGCCCTTTTATCGTTATTAATCCTCTTTATATTCTTACTCGCGTTATTATTACCGCTCTAAATATTATTTAGATTATTATTTTAATTACTATTCTAATTATTATTCTAATTACCACTTCTAATAGCCATTTCCTAGTTAATCATATTACTATTATATTTATATTATATTCCTTCAATCTTTTATTAAGTTATTATATATTTAAAAATATAAAAATCTCGCTATAAGATATTGTTAATCTAGCGTCTTCAGATAAATATATTCCCGTTTTTATATTTAGTTCTCAAATTCTGTTACCGGGAATATTAACAAGTAGTTAGCCGCTTTGTTAGGTATGATAGCTACCGTCTGCCAGGATCCTCGGCGCCCGGGTTTAGTATTATTCCGCTTCGGCGGGTAGTTAGGCTCGTCGGAGCTATTGAATGAAAATCAACTAACTTACCACTGCCATACATTCCACTACGTAGGAATCGGATGGCAATCGCCATCATACTATTTATATTAGATAATTAAACTAGGCTAATATATTATATAACTTGAAATAGCTATATTCGCATATAACTATTAAAATACTAGTATATAATCTTATATGTTTTATAAAATATAATCGCGAGCGTGTCGGCACGTGACTTTTAATATATTTGTAATAATATAAAAGAAAAATTAATAGAGATTAATAAAATATAAGAGAATTAATAAGAATTAATAAAATATAAATTATTTAAACTATCAGCTCTTATTAGAATCACTATAATTAATAGCAATTACTATCAAATTCCTACTAGATAGAATATATAATAGTAAATTAATTGATTTTTATTAAATTACCCTCGCGGTACCTAACTAGCCGCTGAAAGCGAAACAATACTAAACCCGCACCCAAGGTGCACACCGGCCAGCAGCGCTAGGGCCCTGGAAAGACCCAACATTTTATAAATAGCTGCTTAGATAGAGATCTTAGAATAAGTAGTTAGATATTTATATAGTATATTCTAAGATATAAAAAATTATTTATAGTAAAGATATATAATAATTATTTTATTATTTAAATATAAAGAAGTTATATCTACTTATTAAATTTACTATTTTTTAATTTTATTATTATAATTTTTATAGTTATTATTATAATTATCAGCAGTTGTTTTCTAATTATATTCTTTTTTAAAATATTTAATTCAAGGAGCTATTTATTTTTATAATAATAAAATTTATTTTAAATATTATTATTAATTTAAGTATCTATATAGTAAGCTTAATAAAATTTAGTAAATTAGAATTAACTATAATTATTTTAGATCCTTAAATCTAGATTATTTTAATTCTAGTAATTGTTTTAATTATAATATCGACTAAAAAATTAATTCTATAGCTAATAAAAATAAGTAAGTAGTTTTTAATTTTATTATAATAATTATTCTTACTTAGGGGCTTTAGGATTATATTATTATTAATTTTAATAAAAAGATTAATTTTATTTATTACTTTTAGAATAGAATAAGTAATTAATCTAGATTTACTAAAATTAATAACTAATCTAATTTTATTATACTAGTATCTAGAATCTAGCAACTAATAAGATTATTTTCTTTTTTATGAATTTTTTTTCTATCTATTTAAGACTATATCTTACTAGATTTTTTACTTAATATTTATCTATTTAAGGAAAACGGCGAGGGTAGTTAGTAGTATAGATTTAGATATATTATATTATAAAAAGAATTAATATAATTTTATATTTATATTAGCTGATTTATTAGGTCGCTAATTTATACTATATAGATATAATAGAGGAATTTTTATATATAATTATATAAGATATAATTTTATCTTATATTATTAAACTTATAGTTAAATAATTTAAGTTTATATATAGTTTCTTATTAGCGTAGTTTGAATTAATTAAGATCGCGAATTATTTATATTTAAAAAGATTAAATTATAATCTATTTTTTTTCTAGTTAAAGCTTTGTTATAAACCACTTTAAAGTAGTATTATATACGTAATTATAAAGGTTTAATTTAATATTATTTTTATTATTAAAACGTGCTACATCTCTAAAGCGTTTATTAAAGGTATAAATATTAATATAAAAAATTTTAGAGTTTTAATCATAAATAGCTTTATCTATAATTATTTTAAGGTTAAAATATTTTCTATTTTCTATTTTCTAATAGATTCTTAAATAATCCGAGTTAAAGCTTTAAGTATTAGAGTAATATAAGTAATAATAAGATTTATATAAGTAGCGCGAGTTATAAGAATATTTTAAATTATAGTTTAGTTTAAAATCTAAGAGATTATTATTATAAAAGTATTTTTTATTATAATAATTAAGATTTTTTTTAATATTATTATTATACTATTTATTATTAGTTTTAGCTATATTTCTGCGAGAACTTTTTTAATAATTATTAATTTAAATTTTATAATATTTCTCTTCTCTTATTTTATTTAAGTTAAAGCTAGAATTATTATTATTATATTTTTAAAAAAGTATAAGATAATCTTTTAGCTTTTTTATTTAGATTTATAGTAACGTAATTAACTACCGAGCGATAAATACTATTAAATAATAAATTTTTATTATACCTACTATAACTTCTTACCAACACATCGATTATTATTATTATTATTAAAAATACTATTATCTTAAGAAAATCGAATATAAATAACTATCTTAGTATATAAAAATAAGATAATTAAATTAATATTAAAAGTTAATAATATTTTTAGTAAATTTAAAATAACTTTATGCGCTCGTCTAAAAGAAAGATAATTACGTGTTAAAATATATATTAATAAATATAAATGAATTAAATTGAAAAAAATCTCTTATAGGGCAACTCCTCAATATAAATAAGTAAAAACTTTTAATTTAATTTAAGTTTATATATAAAATAATTTAAATATTAATTTTTTTAATATCTATAAAACTCTATTATAGTTTTTAGTATTAATTAAACTTATAAATGTATTAAATACTATTTTTAATTATCTATACGATATAGCCGACGAATTATTTATTAATATATAATATAAGAGAATCTACAAGTTATAATATTTTAATTTTAAATAGTCTATATAACTATTTAAGAATATAATATATATAAAAATAATATTTAGAATTTTGATAAAACTAATTTTATAATAGGACTTCACTACTACTAAAATTATTATTATAGTAAAGTATAGTAAGAGATTATATAAAATTATTTAAAGTAATTATAAATAGATTATAATTATTAAAACTATTAGTTTAAAAAAATTATATATACTACTAGTTATTATATTAAAAATAGGTAATTAGTAAGCTATCTAATTTAAGAATCTAAGTGTACTAGAGATTAGTAAATTATAATTAATTAAAATAATTAAATAACTAATAAAATAGATTTTTACTAGTTAAAAAAGATATTTAAACTATTTTTTAGATATTTTATAATTAATATTAAATAATTATTTATTCTTAATAGATATAATAGTTATTTAATTATTAAATTTAATAACTTTTATAAATAAAACATAATAATATATTTTTATATATCTACTTATACTTTATATCTTCTTTAACTAATTAATATAGACACTTTTAGCTTATTTAAATATATATATAAAAAGCTGCTTGAGAGGTATATAGTTATAGATAATAATTATATTAATAAAAAAAACTTTTTATTATTTTATTTAAATATATAAGTTTAAACCTTTACTTTTATAAATATCTATAGTAGCTTTATAGGGATAAAATTTAAGTTATTTAATTAAAAATATTTTTTTTTTAAGTTTATTTTTTAGACTCTATAGAATACTCGTTAATTAAATTAAAAAATATATAGTTTATAAAATAATTTTAATATTGAATAAAAATATTTTAATAATCTAGTTACTTCTATTTAATATCTTAAAAAGACTACTTAAATAGCAATATAAATTAATCTTTTTTTATAAAAAAAATTAAAATTTTATAAGCTAAAAATAAGCGTAAATATAAAAAAAATAAAAGAATATATTATATTGAAGAATAATATTCTTCTATTTATATAGAAAGATTAAAATTATATTTAATAATTAAATATATAGTTTAATAATAATCTAAATAATTTATTTTATTATTTTATTAATAGATTTTACCACGCTGTAGTAGTTATAGAATAATTAGATATACAATTTAAAATTATTTTAATAAATAGCTAAATTTTTATATATTTATTTAGTTAAATTTAATAAAATTTGTGGTTGAATAGCTTTAAATAGTAATAAATATAGTAAAAATTTATTATTTAATAATATTTATTACTTAATAGTTAATTATATCAAATTATTTTTTTATTTTTATTTCTATTATTAAATATTTATAAAATTTATAATATTTTATATAGATAATTTAGATCTAGATATAAATAATTTTATTAAAATTTTTTATAAAATTCTTAAGATTTTTTTTTATAATAAACTTATAATTTATACTTTTAAGACTTTTCAAATTTATTTTTATAATAATTTTAAAATTTTTTTTATATAACTCTTTTATATAAGATATTTTAAGATTAGGTAATTCTTTTATTATAAGTTTAAAAAAGTAAAAACTATAATATATAAAATTTTTTATAAAAATAAAAATTATAAAGCCGCTTTTAAGATAGTCTAAAATAATAATAGTAATAAAAGTTTTTATTTAATATTATTATTATTTATTAAGATCCTTTTATACTTTATAATATATTTATATAATAGAGATAGTACGTTCGAAATAAAATTTAAATTTTTTTAATAAAATATATAATAATATAAAAATTATTTTTAATAATAGATTTTTTAATTAATTAAAATCTTTAAAATTAACTACTATATATTTTAGTTTAAATTTTTAATAATATATTAATTAAACTGTTACCGGGTCTTTTTTTACTTAGATTAAAAATATTTAAAATATTTTTATATAAGTAGTCTTAAAGAAAAAAGATATTAGAATACTTATAATTAAACTAATAGTTATAATAAGATTTTACAAAATATTTAAACTTAATAAAATAAGATTTAATATCTAGTAATTTATATAATATATTTTATTATAGTAGAGAGAAGTTCTTATAGATTAAACTATTGATAAATTTTTAATTAATAAAATTAGTAAATTTAAATTTTTAATTAATATATCTAAATTAGATTTATATTATATATTTAAGTATTACTCTCTTAAAGTTTTAAATAAATAAATAATTAGTATTAAATCTTTTTTACTAAGAAGTTAGATAGATATAAAATAATTAATATATTAATTTATTTTTTTAATAAATTCTTTTATAAAATTATCGAGCTTATTTCTATATATATATAAATTATATATTATTTAAGTAAGATAATTAAGTCGGGCTAATATATTATATAATTTAAAATAGTTATATTTATATATATTTATTAAAATATTTATATATAATCTTCATATATTTTATAGAATATAATCATAAATATATTAATATATAATTATAATTATATTAATATATAATTTTTAATATATTTATTATAATATAAAAGAAAAGTCGATAAAAATTAATAAAATATAATATATTAGATAACAATTAATATAAATATAATAAAATTAATAAGAATTAATAAAATATAAAAAATTAATAAAAATTAAGAAAAATATAAATTAATTAAACTAATTATTTATTTTTATTAGAATTATTAGAATTATTATAATTAATAATAATTAATATTAACTTTCTATAGAATAGCATATATAGTAACAATTAATTATTTTTTTATTAAATTATATTAGAAGTATCTAACTAGCTATACTATAAAATAATATTAATATTAAATACTAAGGGCTCTAATAGCTAGTAGTTATTAAAAAAATCTAATTACTATTTTTTATTAAATTATTATTATATAAAATCTGGAAATCGAGTTACTAGATAATAACAATTTAATATTTATTTTTAAATATATTACTATCTTTATATTTTATTTTAAAATTATAGATTATTAAAAATATTAATAAATAAATTAACTATTTTATTAGATCTTTCTAAAATCTTATAACTACTAACTAGTAAGTATTCTAGATATAGATTTAGTATTATTTTATTTTAATAAATAGTTAGGCTTTATTAGAGTATTTTAATAAAAAATAATTAATTTATTAGTATTATATAAGAAATTAATAGTAACTATTATTAATATTAAATTATTAATTTTTAAAGATTAGATTTTTTTATTATTTAATATAAAAGAATTTAGAATCTTAATAATTTTTAAATTAGATTAATTTTTGTTATAATTTATAAAAAAGCTTATTTTATAATAATAATATTTTATTTAGTAATTAATTATTATAATACTAATATTAATTATTTAGATAAAGGCGGCTACGCTAGATAAAATATTAAATAAATAATAATTAATTAAATTTTATAATAAAAAAGATATCTACTATTTATTTTAATATTTAATAAATATACTTTAAGTACTAAATTAAAAATAATAAGAATACTAGAAATTATAATATATATATATTTATATAGATTTAGATTTTTATATATATTATATATAACTATATAATTATAATTTATATACTAGTATATTCTCTACTAGCTATAGGAGCTTAAGAAAAAGAAATATAAAAATATTTATTATTATATATTTAAAATAGTTTTTATTTAATTTTCTAATATTTAATATAATTATTATCTTTAATAACTATAAAAGTTATACTACTAGTATAATTTATTCATATTTTACTATAAAAAAATATATATATTAATTTATTAGAATCTAGATTTAATTTTTAGATATAATTTTTAATTATTTAAAAGTTATAGTACTCTTTAAATAAATATTATCTATTTTTAAAATTAATTAGACTAATTACTAGAGATTTAAATTATATTTTAATAAATAATATAATCTAGATAGATTTTAAAATTTAATATATTAAATACTAACTTAGTATAAATTGAGTTTAGATAATATATTAATTATTTTAAATAATAATAAAAATTTTTAATTCTTATTAAATGGATTTAATTAGAATTAAAAATTTATAATAACTATATAAAATCTTAAAGATATAATTAACTAGTTATAATAATATATTATAATTTTAGAAGTATACTTAATTATTAAATTAATTAGACTTAATCTATTATTCTAAAAATTAATATATCTAATTATATATCTACTAAAATATTATTTTAGTATAATAAAAATAATATACTATATCTAGTTATCTTCTTCTCTAAGAAATATTCGCTTATTAAGTATAATTATAAAATCTATAATAAAGAACTACTTACTATTATTTATTATTTTAAAAAATAATATCTTAAACTTAAAAAATTCCTATTTTTAATCTATATTATTTTTAATTATTATAATCTAGAATATTTTATATCTATAAAGCTTCTAAATTATTATTAAATCTAATAGTCTAAGTTCCTCTCTTATTTTAATTTTAAAATTATTTACTAATCCGAAAAATACAAGGTAAAGTCTAATAATTCAATTAAAAAATTAGAAGATCTTTCTAAATAAAAAAAATAAATATTTACTATACTAGAATTAGATAATTCTAAAATATAAAAATCTTAATTTATTTAATCTATTTAAACTAACCTGCCCGTCTCTTTAATTAGAGTTAATACTAAAGACTAATTTTAGCTAAAATTACTAAAAGTTTTTTTATTCTAATAGCCCCGGTTATCTAATCCCGCTAAAAAATTAATTTTAAAAATAAAATCTATAATTATTATTTAAGATCTAGACCAGTCTAAGAAATATTTATAAAAAAAATAATTTAATTTATAAAATCTAAAAAGTTTTAGATATAAAAAAAATTATTTATAGATTTTAGATAATAATTAGTTAAAAATTAATCTAATTTAATTAACTTATAACAAATCTATCTCTAAATATTCTAAGAGAAGCTAAATCTATAAATTCTTTTTTTAAAAAATATTACTAGTCTAATATATACTACTATATAGATTAATAGATCTAGAACTATTATATGAATTATTATATTATTTTATTATAAAAAATAAAATAAAATATTTTAAAGCTTCTATTAATATCTAGATATATATAATAAGATATATTTATAAACTTTATTATCTACTTATTTTAAAGCTAGGATTATAATATTATACTTATAATAATAAATCGACTAATTAAAATAAAATATCTAATTTTATATAATATAATAGCTAATATATAAAATATAATAATAATATATATTTAATATATCTAGAGATTATATAGCCTATCTTAAAACTATTATATTAGATAGAGATTTCTAGTTTATTACTAAATTTTGAAAATATCTAACTAGATATTTTAAAATAATAAATAAATTATTAACTATATACTATCTCGAGATAAATAGCTAAATTAAATATATAAATATTATAATAAAATAATACTTATAAATCTATATAAATTATTTATAAGAGAATCAAAATATCTAGTTTTTATTTATTAAGTTTATATTAAATAGTATATATTTAGATACTATTAAGATTATTCTATTTTTTATAAATTATCGCTTTTACTTTTATATAAATTTTAAATTAATAGTTATAAAAAATTATCTTATATTAAACTAAATTACTATCTAAGATACTAAGTAATTTATCACTAAAATATAAACTATTACTAAATTTATTTACGCAGAAATAATAGCTATTTAAATTTAATATATTATAAATTAATAAAAGATACCGCCCTGCTAAAAAGTTTAAAAAAAATTAATTAATATAATTAAATATTTAATATATTAAAATTTTATATCTTAATAAGAAGCTCGACTAGAATATATTAAATTTATATTAAATTAAGAAAATTATTAACTTATATATTTACTATTTAGAACTATTATTTAGTATCAAAATCTATTTTATATTTAATATTAATTTATTCATATTAGCTAGCTAAAATTCTTTATTAAATTAAGTTTAATCTTTTTTATTATATATAAAGATTAAAAAACTCGAGAATTAAAAAATAAAAGATATTTTTAAATTTTTTTAAAATTATTAAAAGTATAGCCGCTCCTATCTAATATATATTATAAAATAAATAAAATATCTAAACCCGATTACGGAATTAGCTAAATATATAGAATATATAAAATAGATTATTTATAATTATTATTATATATATCTAAATAAATCTAATCCCTATTAATCTTAATAAAGCTTAATTATAGAAAAAAGATATATTATTATAATATAAGCCTAGAAATAACTAATATATTTATTAAAAAATTATATAATTATATAATCTTCTATTCTTTTATTATTTAAAAATTTTATTATAACTTTTTAAGCTATATTATATCTATTAGCTTATATATAATTTAATTTTATAATAATTAAATATTTAATATTAAAAAGTCTATCTATCTATTTATTTATTTATTTATTACTAGCTCTATTAATTCTATTAGTTCGTATTTTAATAATACGGCCTGTATTTAAGCGTCTTTTTATTAATAATTTTAATTAACTAATTATATTTAATCGTTCTAGAGCTATTCTATATTTAATATAATATTATTATAAGCTAGAATAAACTTAATATAAATATATAAATTCTAGAGTAAATTTTAAATATATTATTTTTATTATTTATTTATTATATTATATATTAAAAATATCTATATATCTAAAATCAAAGTATCTCGAAATCCTAATTTTTTTATATAAATCGATTTAACTTAATTTAATAAGAATTTATTTATTTTTTATTAATTTCTTTATTTCTTTTTATCTAAAATATTTAAATTATACATAACTCTTAATCACCTAACCTTATATAACTACTTTACATAATAGTTATAAGCCCGGAGTATCTTTTTTTTATATATTTTTTCGTATCTCCTATTTTCTTTATATAATTATTATAGATATTATATATTATATAGATTATATTATATTATGTATTATATTATTATTAATTAAGATAATCTTATCTTATCTTAATTAAAATCTTATTTTAACTAATTATAAATAAAAATAAACTTAATTTTATCTTAATCTAGTTAAATAACTAGATTTAGTAGTTTAATCTTATTAAAATCCTTATTAAAAGCTATTATATATAGAACTATATTAATCTAAATTATATAACTAAATCTATTTTATCAGAGAAATCTATTATTCCGAAGCTATATAATCTAGATTCTAAAATAATCTTTATTATTTAACTAAAATTAAAGGATTAAATTATTTATCGAAATCTTATTTAGAAATATAAATTAAGAATAAAGAAATATTACTATATAAATAAAGATTTAATACTAGTTCTATTTCTAATTAAAAATTTAATCTTATTAACTAATAGGATCCTTATAACTAACTAGAATTATTTTTATAATATACTATAAATTACTTAAAAAAAGCTAGCGCCAAATAATAAAGTAAGAAAAAAAGATATTATTTATTAATATTATATATTAAAAGTCTCTATTAACTAATATTTAATTAATTTCTTTATTTTAATATAGAAAAATATTTATTCTAAGATAATTATATTAGAGATAAATAAAATTTACTAATTATTTTAGATTTTATATAATTTTTTAAAAGTAATTTTAAGCTTTTATCTTATATTTTTAGCTTTATAAATCAATAAATTTAATAATATAAAAAAAGTCGCTAGTTCTATTCTAGAATTTTTTTATTTAACTAAATAATTTAAAGATTACTTAAAACTTTATCTTACTTTATTAATTAAATAAGTTAATTAGCTATCTTAAATTACTATAGTAATATTTAAAGAAGATATTAAGCTAGTAGATAATTAAAATAGATTAAAATAAGATTTAAAAAGCTTTAATTTTTAAAAAAGAAAGATTAAATATTCCTATAAATCTGAGCTAAATTAAAAAAATTATAATTTTAACTAGTATTTTTATATAAATAACTTAGTTCGAATTTCTAGATAGTTATCTAACTCTATTATATAAGACCGATTCGAAAGGGCTAATTAAAAATTATAATTTTAGTATATATTTAAAAAAGTAAAAAAATAGTTTAATTTAATTAATTATTTTAGTATAAGACCCTCGCGACATGTACTTAGCTACAGAAGCTATTCGCGAATGACTTAGCCGTAGGCTAAGTTATTACACGTATAAGTTTATCTTTACGGAAGTAGAGAGTTCTCTACTTTAATATTAATTTATAATATTAATCTTATTCTTAAAATCCGATTTTATAATATCTTTTTTTTAATTATTATTACTTTTTATATTTATTATAAATCTTTTAAAGATCTAAGATTTTTATAATTTTAATATTTAACTTCGCGATATATTTATTAGAAATAATAGAATTAAAAAAAATAATATATTAATAAATTAAGTCTCGCAGAAACTTACTTTAAGATATTTATTATTTTTATAAAAAAATAAAAAATTAAATTATTTATAATTTTAATAAAAAAATTAATTATTTATAAATATTAATATTAACTACTAAAGCTAAGACCTCGACCGTAAATTAAAATAATTATAAAATAATAAATTATATAAATCTCTTATTAGATAAGCTTTATAAAAAAATAAAAATAATTAAGATTATCTATAAATAAGCTAAATATATTAAAATTATTAAATAAGATATTAAATTAGTTTTATAAAAATATATATAAGTAAAATTTTAAATTTATATAATATTTTTTTTAAAATAATCTCTTCTTTCGCGACTATCTTCTAAGAAGGAATAATATTAAATTTTAATTTATAAAAATTACTACGAATTTACGCGAAAGATAAAATAATTTAAAAAAATAAATTAGCTTATAAAAAGAGATTATTTTAATTTTATAATAATATATTTAGATTTTATTCTATAAGATTTATAGAAACTCGAGAAGAAAATTAATTTTTTATAAAATTAAAAATATTTTTATTAATTTTTATTAAGATAATTAAAAGATCTTATAAATAAATAATATATAGTATAGATAAAGATTTTTTATATATAATTATATAATAAAAAAAAAAGTTTATATATCTTAATAAATAGCGCGAGTAGTAAAGTAAACTAAGATTAAAAAAACTTTTTATAAAAAATATCTTATTTTATTTATTTTATAAGTTTTTTTCTTTTATAATTTGATAGAAGATTCGCGAGTAAAATTAATTTTTAAATATATTAATAGAATTAATATCTTTTATTATAAGACTTTAATTAAATCTACTAATAGTAAACTTGTAGATAATTATATATAAAGAAATTTCTATAAATTAAGAGAGTAAATAATATAATAATTTATTATAATTAATATAGACTTACGAAGATAATTTAAAAAAATTTATATAATAAAAAAATATAAAAAACTTCTTATAAATAAACAGCTATTAGATAAGAAAAATAAAAAATTAATAAATAAATAAATCTTCTATTAAAATCTACTTCTATTATAGAGAAGCTAGATATATTTATATAAATTATTTAAAATATTTTAAAAAAGAAGATATAAAGATAATATAAAGTAAAAAATTTATAATTATAATATCTTTTTTATAAAAAGATTATCTTAAGATAAAAATTAACTTATTATAAAATATATATTTTTATTAATTAAAATAATATTATTTAATAAAATATTTATAGATCGCGAGGTCCTAATTAATAGCGAAAATTAAATAAATATAGTATTATTTTTACTTATAAAATAAACTAGATAACGAATATTTTCGTATTAAATATTTATATAAATAGTAAATAAGAAGAAGTTATAAAATAAAAATATTATAAAAATTATAATTAATCTTTAGAATTTATAAGATATTTAGAGAAAATTTTAAATATTTATAATAGTATTTTTAGATATAAAATAAATACTATTAAAAATATTCTAGTTAAAGATTTATAATTTAAAAATATAATAAATAGTTAAAAAATATATTTTTTATAAAAAATTAATTAAAATTAATAAGATCTCTGCGGACGACTTTATAAAAATAATATATAAAAATTTAAATTAATTATTTTAAATTAGTATAGTTATTATAGAAGAGGGCTATATAAAGAAGAATTTATTAAAATAATATAAAAATTTTATAAATATTTTTTTTAAAAAAAATCTTAGAAACTTTCGCTCTATCGTGAAAAAATAGATCTAAAAATAGATTTTATAAAAAAAAAAATCTTTTATTTAAACTATTTTATTATTATTTTTTTTAAAAAATAATAGTAATTCGCGAGTATATCTAAATAATATTCGCGAAAAAATAGATCTAACTATTAAAATCTTTTATAAATACGCTACTATTATATATATTTAAAAAGAATAGAGGAGTCCGTATATATATAAATTATTATAAATTTAATAAAATATTATAAAAAAATTATTATTTATCTTTTTTTATAAATAAGACTATCGCGTACTTATTAAATATAATAATTTTTATTATTTTAAATCTTCGCGACGCGTATAATTATATTTATATTGTAAAAAATAAAGAATAGAAAATAATTTTTTATATAAAATATAGATTATTTAAATATTTAATTATATTATTTAGCTTAATAAATACTCCCGCGACTTTTTAGAAATATATAAATTAGATATTTTACGATTTACTAGATATTATAGTAATAATATATATTAATAATATTATTATTTTTTTATAGAATAAGAAGATTTATTATAAATATATTCGCGAGATACTTTATTAACTATATAAAATAAAATTTTACTACAAGCAAAGTAAGTATATAAACATCTATAGAATTTATTAAGACTCTTATATATAAAAAGAAAAAAATACAGCTTATTATAGTTTTTACTAATTCTAGTAAACCTTTAATAAAAAATTATAATAGACTTTATTATAGATCTTTCTATAAGTATTAAATAAGAAGATCTAAAGGACTTGTAAGAATTATATAATATAGTTTTAATAATTATAAATTATTTAAATAAGATAGCTTAGTTTATTTCTTTATAAAAAATATTAAAAAAAAAGAATTAGTATATATTTTTATTCGCGAAATTTTTAGTCTCTATAGAGTACTAGAGACGATAGTTATTAATTATAAAAGTATATTTATAAGAGATTTCTAATTAGATTTTATTTATTACTTATAAATTAAGTATTTAATAAGTACTATTTATTATCTGTAAATAGATAGGTAAACTAAACGGTTAAATAGTATACTAAAATAATTCTTATAAGAATATATTAACTTCTTATAAAATAATTAGATAAACTATCTATTATTTATATAATTTACTTATAATAACGCGAAGTAGATATCTATAAAAATAATTTTATTTTAATTAGTTTATAATATAGATTCTAAAGTAATCGCGATTAACTTATTAACTTATAAAAAAATAAAAGAAAATATATATATCTAAATATTATATATAAAAAAGCTTCGCGAGGAAGTCTAAGAAGATATTATAAAAATTTAGAATTATTAGATAAAATATTATAATTTAAAATAAATTAAAAAAAATATTCGCGATAGAAAACTATATATAGATTTTTAATATAAACTAATTATAAGTATAATTAAATAATAAATTAAATTAGCTATAAACTAACCCGCGAAAAGTAGTTAAAAAAATAAGTTAAAATATCTATTATATAAATCTTTTAGTAAAACTTCGTATATATAATATTTTCTATATATTAATACTCTATAAATATAATAAAATAGAAGATATAAATACTCGTAAGTGATTTAAATCCTGTTTTATAGATAAAAATAAAATAAAATATTAAATAAATAAGATTCTAAATCTTAAAATAGAAAATCCTATAAAGATCTAAGTTAAATAAATAAATTATATTAAAATAATTAAAAAATCTTATAAGAATCTATAATATTTGTAAATTTATAGAAAATATTTTCGCGATAATAAAAATTTTAGTATTTAATTAAAAAAAAATAAGATTATCGCGGTAAAAAAAGAATAAAAAATATATTTATAATATAGATTTTTATTCTACTATTCTCGCCTTAAATATAAGATATAAATTATTATAAAAAAAAGTCTAAAATTATTTAATAGAAAATAGAGTAATTATTATAATTAATTAAAAAATAAGTAAAACTTATATTTATTATAAATATAATTATTATATCTTTATTCTAATTTCTCTAAAATATATTATAAATATTATAAAATTAAATAAATTACGGTAAGATATGTACTCTTAACTATTAGAAGGCTAGTATTTAGTATAAGTAATTAAAAAGATTTTATATATTTATATATATTTTATTAACTAATCCAGACTAGCGAAGCTGTATTAAGATATAGAATATATAATTAATATAAGTATTTAGTAATATTCGCGGGTTGATAGAGACTGATATTTTACTTATAAAAAAAGTTTAGAAATTATAATAAGATTAACTTATATAGTCTAGTAGAACTAGATTATAGAAGATAGTTTAATAAAATAAATTAAAATCTATTTCTTATATATTACTATTAGTAGAGTTAGCTAGTTCTAGTTTACTTAAAAAGTATTCGAGAAAGTGGAAATAGATTTTATAATAATTAGAATATATTTTATAAGAATAATCTAAATATAACTAAAATAGAAATAACGTTTCTAGATCTATATAAAGTAAACGGGAGCAGGAATTATAGATAGTAAAAAAATAAAGTTAATAAAAAAAAAGATATAGAAAAGCTAAGAGACGCGGTAGTAATAGGTATAATAAAAATAGAGAATATAATAGAGATAAAAGATATAGTAAAGACTAAAAATATAAAAAATATTTTTTTATAGAGAAGATCTATCTAAATTAATTAAAAAAGTTTATAAAATCTAAATAAAAAAAAGACTTATTTTATTCTTTTTTACGGAAGGTAAAATAAAATTAAAAAAAAAATAAAAATATAATTTTAAGAATAGTTAGCTTCGATAAAGTAAGTAAAAAAAGAATAGATAATATAGTTACGGATAAGATAATAAATATTTTTTTTTTAAAAAAAAAATAAATAAATAAAACTTGCGGGGGCGGGGGCGTGCTAAGTAAAAAAATTTAAAAATATATAAGTAGTTAAATAGATATAAGAACGTTTATAAATTTATAAATAAAAAGAATAATAGAGAATTCTATAAAAGTTAATTATTATAAATTATAGAAAGTTTTCTATCCTATAATAATTAATCTATACTAGATAAGATAGGTTAAAATTATAAAAAGCTATAAAATAGTATAAAAAAGAGAGATAGATTAAAGCTGTATATAAAATCTAATTTTAAAATATATAAAAAGTGTATAAAATAATAAAAAAAATAAAAATAGATAGAAATTAATAAAAATAAATATTAGAAATATTTATCTTATTAATAAAAAAGATAATTAAAAAAGAAAAAAGAAAAAAAGAAAGAAAAAAAAAAAATTTTTTATAAAGTAAATAATTAATTAATAATAATTAATCAACTATAATTATTTACTATAAGATACTAGTAGTTACTAAATAAAAATATTCGCGAAGAAGGTGATTCTTAGTAATATTTTATACATATTATAATAAAGAGATTAAAATAAGAAGATATTTATAAATAGAAAAAAGTTCGCGAAGAATCTAATATTTAAAATAGTTAAAAATTATTATAAACTATAAAAGAATAGAGCTAAATATTATTTATAATTAATAATTAAACTTTTATATATTTCTTCTATAATATCTTAATATCGCGAACTAACTAAAAAATATTATAAAAAATAGTATATTTCTCGCGGTAATTAAATCTAACTAATATATATAAGATTATAGAAAGAAAGCTATAAAGCTATAAATAATATCTTTTTTTTACCGTAAGATAATATTTTTTTTATAAGATTTTTTAATACTTGTAAGAGATTTTTTAAGGATTACTAGTAGAGAAGTAGCATGCGATATTATAAAACTATACTTATAAATAAAAATAATTTATAAATAGGTCTTAAAAGACTAAGATCTTTAGAAAAAAAAGATAATTATAAAACTCTTATAATATATATTTAGCTATAGAAATTATTCGCGAATAACTTAGCTATAAACTAAGTTATTATATATATAAGTTTATCTTTATAAAAGCAGAGAATTCTCTACTTTAGTATTAATCTATAATATTAATCTTATTCTTAAAATCCGATCTCGCAACACCTTTTTCTTAGTCATTATTACCTTTCACACCTATCGCAAACCTCTTAAAGACCCAAGGTCCTTATATTTAGCTAATTAGAAGTCTCTATTTAGAATATAATTACTATAATTAATATTAATATAATAGCTAATCTATATATCTACTATATTAATCTAGAACTAGACTAAGATTCTAGTTTTATTTAAATATTTAATACTATATTAGATAGCTATATCTATAATAATTTATTAATTTTTATTAATTTTTACCGCGAAAATTGTCTATTTTAATCGGAAATACTAAGATATTAATTAAAAATTTTAATATAATTATTTTTTATCTATAAAACTATATAAAATTAGAATAATATTTAAACTAATTTATTATATCTATGTTCTAAATTTTTATTTAAATATTCTTTCTACCTGAAGAGCCCGCCTTATAAGAATTTATTTTAATTTATATAATATATATCTTAAAAATAAAATTAAAAATCTATACTATAATATCTATAAGTATAGCGGAATTTTATTAGTTAAATAAAATAATTTAGGTAGTCTAGATTTAATTAAATAAATAATTAAAAATAAACTAGTCTTAATTTAGTATAAGCTAATTTTAATATAGGAAGAATATAGTCTTCTAATTAATATTAAAACTATATAATAAGATTATTAGTAAGAGATAATTAATTAAATAAATTTAAAATAATTAAGCTTAAACTTATTTTTTTTTATATTATATCTAATAAAAATAATTACTCCACGCACTATTTTAATTAACTAATTATTATTAAGGTCTTAAAAGATCTTTAAAATTTATAATTAAAATATTCTAGCTTAGAAGTTCTAAATTACCTTAAAATAATAATTAATAAAGTTAAAATTAGCGAGAAATTAGCTAATTATAATAAAATATATTAAATCTATTATAAAACTAATTTAAAATAATAAATCTCGTAAATTCTAATATAGTTAGAATAGAAACTATTTAAATTAATTTATTAAGATCTAATTTATATAAAGTAGGGAAAAATTTTAAAATAAAATATTAATTATATATATTACTTCTATACCAAATTCTATATAGCTATAACTATTTTAATAAAAGATTATATAATTAAATTACTTATTTAGATAATCTCGCTTATTAAGACTTAATATTATATAACTTTAAAGTAATTTTATTTAAATTAGAACTAAAATCTAGCCGATTTCTATAAATTCGGCTAATTAGAAAATATTATTTTTAATATAACTTTATTTAGCTAATTTAAATAAAATAGTTTTTTTGAGTAATCCGAAGCACTACTTACTACTAAAATAAGAATTTTATTTATTAAATCTAGAATCTCTATATTCTTATAGCTTAAGGCACTCTACGCGGCTATTTATTAATAAATTATAACTCTAATTTACTTATAAAATAGAAAATCTTATATAAAACTTTATTTAAATACTTTAATAATTTATTTTTATATATAACACGCTATCTAGATTTTACTAATCTAAAATAGTATAGCTACTAAGTCTATATATAAGTTTTTTATATTTTAAAATTTAATAAGCTATAGCTGCGAATCTTAATTAATTATTTAGTTAACTATATTATTTATAATATATAAAGAATATAGTTGCTGAGCTAAAAAAGATTATTTTAGTATATAATTATATTTTTAATAAGAATAAGCTCTATCGAGATAATTATAATTAGAATAAATTATTTAAACTAGGCTAAATTAAAAATAATTAACTAAAATTACTTATCTCTATTAAAATTAGCTAATTAATTTATTATATATTTACTAAATTAATATATACTAATAACTATCCTTAGTTATTTTATTTAGTAGAGTATTCCGATTCTAACTAATTAGAAAGCTTAGAAATTAATAAAATTAAATTAATTTTTTTAAACTAAATCGCTGAACTAGGTAATACTATAAATCTTTTTAAAATAATTAATTTTAATAGGATTTCTCGAACTTTAAGTCCTAATCAAGATAATTAGATTATATAAAATAATAATATAATTATAGAAGATTATCTTTATATATTAATATTATTTTTATTATAAATTATAATTAAATCTTCTAATATTAATTTTAATAAATATAATAATTTTTATAAGCTGCTTTTCTTAAAATAGTTTAGATTGGAGTTATCTAATAATAAAGAATTTTTAAAATAACTAAGAATAATATTATATTATATATAAGCTTTCGCTTCGCTGTAGCTTATAAAAGTACTAAAAAATTATATAGAAATAATATATTACTTAAGCTATTAAATTAGAAAAAAATAATAAATTTGTTTTATAAAGCTGAATAGCTAATTGTTTATCAAATCGAGTTTAACTAACTAATTAAAATATATATATAGAATATTATTTCTATTTAAGAAGTCTTCTAGAATCTATCTATTTTATTAAAATAAGTTTTTAAGTATAAATTTAATAATTAAAGTCTTTTATTAAAATTTAAAATTTAAATATATATATAGAGCGATCTATAATTAATTAATAATCTTAATTTAAAAGCTATTATCTTAGTAATTTATTTATTTAGAATTATTTTTTATACTAATCGCCGCGTTTAACCTTAAAGCGAATTAATAGGATATTATAAATATCTTTTTAAATAGCCCGATTAATAAACTAATTAATATTTTATTATTTTCTGGATTTAATCCGAAAAATAAGATTTTTAGGTTAAAATAAGCTTTATATAGATTATAATAATTACTATTCTAATAGAATAAAATTAGTAAAACTTTATAGAATTTAGAACTAAGTCGAGTTTTTGAGAATTTTTATTTATATTTAAATAATTATATAATATTAATAATTTATATTAATAACATTATTATTCTATATAATCGATGTTATTAGGAAAAGATTATTAAATTAAAAAATTAATTATTTAATATTTACTATTTAAAAAATCTTAGTTAAATAAATTAATTTTTAAATATAAAAATCACACGTGATCACCTAAAAAGAAAATTATAGATTAGTTAATATAATTATATTAAAAAGATTATTTACTACTTTTATTTAATTAGTTAGAAGTCTTCGAAAACGCTACTTCTAGTAAAAAATTTATAAAATAAAATAAAATAACTTCTTAAAAAGCTTTATTATATTATTTATTAGTAGAAAATTAACTTAATTTTATATATAGCTATTATTTTAAGATTTAATATTATAAAAAATTGCTAAATCTTCTTTAAATTTATAATAAAGTCTCGATTAACTTATATAAATATAGTTAATTATCTTATCTTATTTATTTATAGAACTTATTTTTATATAATTAAATATTTTAAAAATATACTAAAAAGGCTTAATTTAATCTTAAATAAGCTTATTTTAATATTAGTTTTTTATATTATAAATAATATAATATTTACTAACTCGCCTGATAGGCGGTTAAGTGAGGGATTTATATATTATTTATTTAATAAATCTATTAATTAGTTAGCTTGACGATAAAAAATAGTTATTTTATCTATTAGTAAAGCCGAATTTCTAGTATTTATTTTAGTAAATTAGTATTTTTTATAGTAGATCTAGCTATTTTATATTATTATTTTATTTACTACTAAGCTTAACTACTACTTTCTTATTAAAAGCCTCCCGGGTCTTCGTAGTAAATAGAAATAAAAGGGTATTATAAGATTATAATAAGATCGATCTAATAAAAATAGATTATATATATACTAATAAATAATCTGTAGTATTCATTAGTAAAAATAAATATCTAATATTAATTAAGAATGCGCACCTAATAATTATATTTAGAGTTATTTGTATTTTAGTTTTAGTAATAATACTAGATAGTTAAGATCTATATTTAAATACTTTATACAACTTACTTAGGATTAGTGAAAAAAAAAATTTATTATAATAATTATAATAGTTCTTTATATTAATTTTACTTATTTTTTAATATCTTTTATCTCTTTAGGATATCTTATATATATCTAGCTTACGAGGACGTCGCGCTTAAAGTTTTATTATTTTATTATACCCGCTTACCGGCTATCGTTATATTATAGGTGCGGTAATAATACTCGTGGTTCGTTGTATTGCGATTAAGATTAGTATAGTTACTCCTAGCTCCCGCCGGTTCTTCTAGCAGTGGGACTTAGTCGTTTTCCTTCTTCCTTAACAACTTACTTACCATCATGAATATGAACGATTTCATCGATTTCATGGCAGCTGCATCAATTAATTTTAATTAAAATTATTAAAATTTTCTTCTATTTTAATAGCCCCGATTATTTAATCTTATTAAAAAATTAATTTTAAAAATAAATAAGATTTATAATTACTATTTAAGATCTAGACTAGTCTAAGAGATATTTATAAAAAAAATAATTTTATTTATAAAAATTAAAAAGTTTTAATTATAAAAAAAAATTATTATTTAAAAATTATTCTAATTATCTATAAGAGGCGATAGTTTTTTATTTTATAAAAATTAGATATAAATTTTTATTAATAAATAATTAAATACTAATCTAATCTAATTAATTTATAATAAATCTATTTTTAGATGTTCTAGAAGAAGCTAAATTTATAAATTATTATATTTATTATTATATTATTCTATTATAAAAAATAAAATAAGATATTTTAAAGCCTTTATTAATATTTTAATATATATAATAAAATATATTTATAGATTTTATTATCTATTTATCTAAAAGTTAAGGCTATAATATTATATTTATAGTAATAAATTAATTAATTAAAATAAAATATCTAATTTTATATAATATAATAAGTAATATTTAAAATATAATAATAATATATATTTAATATATCTAAAAATTATATAATCTATTTTAAACTATTATATTAGATAAAGACTTCTAATTTATTACTAAATTTTAAAAATATTTAATTAGATATCTTAAGATAATAAATAAATTATTAATTATATATTATTTTAAGATAGATAACTAGACCGAGTATATAAATATTATAATAAAATAATATTTATAAACTTATATAAATTACTTATAAAATAATTAAATTATCTAATTTTTATTTATTAAATTTATATTAAATAGTATCTATTTAGATATTATTAAGATTATTTTATTTTCTATAAATTATAGTTTTTATTTTTATATAGGTTTTAAACTAATATTTATAAAAAATTATTATAAATAAAACTAATTTACTATCTAAGATACTAAATAATTTACTATTAAAATATAAATTATTATTAAATTTATTTACACAGAAATAATAGTTACTTAAATTTAATATATTAAATAAATTAATAGAAGATATTATTTTACTAAAAAATTTAAAAAAAATTAACTAATATAGTTAAATATCTAATATATTAAGATTTTATATCCTAGTAAAAAGCTTAATTAGAATATATTAAATCTATATTAAATTTAAAAAAATTATTAATTTATATATCTACCGCCTAGAATTACTATCTAGTATAAAAATCTATCTTATATTTAATATTAATTTATTTATACTAGCTAGTTAAAATCTTCTATTAAGCTAAATTTAATCTTTTTCATTATATATTAAAATTAAAAAACTCGAGAAATAGAAAGTAAAGAATATTTTTAATTTTTTTTAGAATTATTAAAAGTATAGTTACTCTCGTTTAATATATATTATAAAATAGATAGAATATCTAGATTTAATTATAAAATTAATTAAATATCTAAAATATATAAAGTAGATTATTTATAATTATTATTATAAATATTTAAATAAATTTACTTTTTATTAGTCTTAATAGAGCTTGGTTATAGAAGAAGAAATATATTATTATAATATAAATTTAAAAATAACTAATATATTTATTAAAATATTATATAACTATATAATCTTCTATCTTTCTACTATTTAAGAATTCTATTATAGCTTTTCAAGCTATATCTTATTAGTCCGTATATAGCCTGATCCTGTAGTAATTGAGTACCTGATATTTAGAAGCCTGCCTACCTGCCTGCCACTAGCTCTACCAACCCTGCCAGCCCGCACCCTGACAATAGTAATTAATATATTTTTTAAATAATATTTAATTTTTACAGATATAGAGATCTTCTAGAGTAATTAAATTTATTAATATTTTAATAATTATTATTATTATTATATATAAGCTTAAAGAGATTGTTAATAATTATATAAGAAATATAGAACTAGTATTTTTTAACAATCTTATTATAAGTAATATAATATTTAATTATAAAGATTATACTATTATTTAAGATATATAAAAGACTTCTAATATTAATAAATTAGTTATTTATTATATTTAGAATTTTTATAGCTTAAAAAGTATTAGAATATATAGCTTAAATATAGCTTTTAAGTGTATTTAATAGTTTAACTAAAGTAGTAAATATAGAGATATTATTAGGATTTTAAAAAATATTTTTTAGAATAGTCTTATAATAGTTAATATACTCTAAAAAAGAAGTATCTTTTAAGATATTATTAAAAGTATTTTTAGAGATATTAGAAATATTAGTAATATTAATATTAATTATATTAAAATTTATTTATTATAGTCTATTCTCTATAATCTTATTAAAAAATTATATGAAAAATCTTAATAAAATATTTATAATAATATTATTTTTATCTAATTTATAGTAAATAGATAGCTGGAATTATTATATATATAAAAATATTTAATAAAATATAGATTAGCTTATTCTAATAAGACTATATATATACTAGTCTAATTTATTATACTAATAGTAGAGAAATAATTAGTATAGATTATAAAAATTAATTAGTTTAATTTAATTAAATAATATATTTTTTATACAGTCTAAATAAGATAGAATATTTTAAATTTAATTAGCTAGTAGTTCTATTTTATTATAGTAAAGATTTAATTAAAAAATAATATAGATTTAATAGAATTTTTTAAAGAAGATTTAAAAAGATTTATAAAATTAATTTTAATATAATAAATAATAACTTTATAAATATCGCGAGAAGTATCTAAGTTATTATAAAATTAGTAATTAAAATTAAAATAGTAGAAAAATAAAAAGTTATTAAAATAATCTTATAAAATATTAAAAATAGCTTTTTTAGAGTTTATAAAATCTATTAAAAATTTATAGAACTCTATTTTATATTTTTATTTAGATTTAGAATTATTTTTAAGTATAGAAATCTTTTAAATTTATAGATATTTAATAATAAAAATATATTTTATAATATAGTAATAGAAATAGTCTATTAAACTAAGATAGTATTTAAGATAATTTAAAATAGTTAAAAATAATAAATCGCGAATAGTAGTAATCTTTTTATTAGAAATAAAAAGCTTTAGTAAATTAATTTTTTACTTAAGTAGAATAATTAAAAAATTTTTAAAAATATCTTTTTTAATTTAAACTTAATATTTATAGTTTTAAGATATTTAAATAAGCGAGATAAATATTTAATATATTTATTAAAATTTTTATTTATCTTAATAATATTATTAATATAAATATAATAGAAGAATAGATCTTTTAGAAATATATTTATAATATATTAAATATAAGAAATAGAGTTAATAAAATTTATTATAATAATTTAAAATATTTTTTATTTTTAATAAGATACTACTATAAGTTAATTATAATAATTATATTTAATTAGCTATTAATAAAAGAAATAATAAGTATTTATTATTAAGATATAGTAATAGGTATAAATTAATATAATAATTTTATTTTAAAATAATATAGAATAAATATTTAATTTAGTTTTTTTATTAGCTATATAAAGATCTAAAATAGCTTATTTTTTTATTTAAATAGATTAGTTTTATTATTCTAAATAAGCTTTTAAATAATAAGTAAAAATTATTTAGTAGGGGTATACGAAACGAGTTATATAAGTTTATTTTAATATATTAGAAAATTAAAGATAGTATTAAAAATCTTATAATTTTTAAAATTTAAATAATAAATCTTTATCTTTGAAAGATACTTCTACTAGTCTTTTTTTATAAAGATTTAAAGCTACTAACTTTTAGAGATATTAATTATATTAAAAACATTTTTACGACTTATTTAAATATTATAGTATTTTATTATCTTACGGAAGTAATTAATAATATAAGAGTTAATATTATAAATAATAATCTTATTAGATAAAATAATCTAGTTAGAATTAGTAAATTTAGAATCATTAGTAAAAAGATATATTTTAATAAGAATTTTTTTAATAGCTTTTTAATAAACATAACTAGGAGTCTAATATTTAGAGATTTTTTTAAAAAGTTTTATAAATAAATAATATTAACAATATTTAATCCAGTCTTATTAAATATAATATTATTATTCTTACTATAGTAGATAGTTATAAAATTAATATTGGATATAGTACTAATCCCAGTATAATATTATATAATAATAAAATTAGTAGAGTTAGTACGAATCTTAATAAAAGATTTTTCTTTATTAGATATAAATAAATATAAATAAGTATTATTATATTAGTAAATTTAAAAAAATAGTTTTTATCAAAGAATAATATCTTTTTAATATATATTAGAATCTTACTTATAGATCTTATTAGTATAATTATATATTTAATAGTATAAATAAAACTCTTTAAGACTCTTTTATACTTAGTGTTTATAATAATTAGAAAAATAAAGTACTAATAATTTTATATAATAGTAATATATTTAATAAAGTTAAAGTAGATCTTATTCGAGATAAGAATATTTATATTAATTAATATATTTAAATAAAGCTTAGATATAATATAAATAATAATAATAAGGTTATTAAAGCTATTTATTCTATTTTTATAAAAGTTAGAAAAATAGAGATTAAAGATAATTATCTTAATTAATTTATAAAAAGATTTATCAATATTATAAATTATAATCGAAGATTTAATATTCTATATAAAAATATTTAAAATTATTTTAGTAAAGACTTTATTTATAATAAATAGTAGATAAATAATTAATATTAAAATAAATTTTCTTAAGATTTAGTTTTAAACTAAATTAATCCAGCGCGACGCGAGCTATAGTATATTATTAAAAATATATATAATATTAAATTTATAAATTTATATCTTACTCAGTACTAAGTTAGTAATATAAGTATTATTATACTAGTATTAATATTTATTGATATAATCGTGCAGCTTATTATTAGAAGGGAAGATTCTATAGTAATAATATTAAATAATTATAATTTTAAGATTAAAATTTAATATATTTAAAAAAAATAGATAAAAGATTTCTCATGATTAATTCTTTAAATTAATTATTTATATTATATAAATATTAAAAAAGATAAAAAGACTTTATAATAATATTTTTAAATAGAAGATACTTTAACTAGTTAAAAAAATTAAGAAATAGTAAATAAAGCTATAAAAGAGATAAAAAATTAGACTACTTAAAAATCTTTAATGCGCCGGTTACCGCGCTATAGTAATTATAATTAGAAAAATTATAATTAGTTAAAATATTCTTCCTAATTAGGAAATAGAGTACAATTAAATTTTATTTCATTTTCTATAATTTTAGACGTTAAAATCGCTTTATTTTTAATTAAATTATTAAAATCGAGCGCTTTAATAATCACGATAGTGGACGGTGTCACACCCCGGCTCAGTTGAGCACGTGACATAACTGACCGCCTGTCTAGAAGAGCCTCAGGGAAGATTCTAGTTAAGTAAGAAGATATTTTAGTTAGCTTTATAGAAGGACTTAATATCTTAGTAAATAATATTAATTAATAGATAAAAAATTCCTATATCTAGTTAAATCTTAATTAGTATATAAAAATCTTAGATTTTTTAATTAGATAGTTCCTTTTCTCTTTATAGAAAAATTACTTAACTATAAGTTATAAATAAACTTATCTTTTATTAGCTTTTTTATAAATTATTATATAATCTTTTTATTTTTCTAATCTTTCTTACTTTAAATAGATATATTTAAGATGTATTATTATATTATTAATTAGTAATAAGTTTATAATCTATTCAAAGTCTTTTTTATAATATAATAATACGATATCTAGATTATATTAAATAAATTAATTTAAAATAAATCTAATTATTTTAATTTTCTCTTTCCCCTAGATCTTTATAGAGTAGAATAAACTCGCTAAAATTTTAATTATTTAGATTATAAGAGAAAAAAAAATTTATAATAGAAATTAAAATTTAGTTATAAATTATTTATAAGATTATAACTATTATAAATTAATTTAAAGCTAAAAAGATTAACTATTATTAATAATTAGCTAGATAGCTAAAAAAAGAAAATATAAAATTAATTATTATAAAATAGGCTTTCTCTAGAAATTAGAATAAAAATTAATTAGACACAAATTACTAAAATTATATTGTTTTTTATAATAAATAATAGAAATAATCTAAATTTTAATAATTAAGAACTTATAATAAATTAGAAAATAATTATTAATATTAATTATTATTCTACTACTAAACTTTAAATTATATATATAATTAATTATTATAAAAAAATATCTTCTAATATAAATCTCTATATCTTAAAATTTAAGATTATATTAATTTTAATAATATTTTATACTATCTAAAGAGTATCTTTGTAGATTTTAATTAAATAAAAAATATTTATTATAAGTTTAATATCATTTAGATATAAAAATATAAAAAAATTATTATATTTTTATTTTAGAGTTTTAATATCTAGCGGTAAAAAAATAAATTAATATGAAGATAAAAAAAAAGCTTTTTTTATATTTTTTTAGATAAGATATAGTATATAAATGTTTATATTTTTAATAATAATATCTATATTTTTAAAAAATTTATTTATAAATATACTAAGGTAACTAATCTCTAGATAAATATTAAAGTAATTAAAAAGCGGCTTATAAAGTAGAATCTAAAATAAATATTTTAAATAAGAGATTTATTTTATAATCTAGTATTTTAATTAAAGCCGAAGAGAAAGACTAATTAATAAAAAGAATTAATATATTTAATTATAAATTAAAAATTCTAAGAAAAATTCTTAAAACTTTTATAATATCTATTATTAAGAAACTAAAAATAAGAAAGTTTAAATCTAGATTTTTATTTAAGTTTAATATATTAATCTTTATATAAATTAAATATCTTAATAAAAGATCTACTGAAATAAAAAAATAATAGTTTTTTAATTTTAACCTAATTAATTACTAATAAATATTTAGTTTCTATATAAGCTTTAATTAATATCGAAATAAATAGTCTTAGTTTTTTAAATTATAGTCTTATAATATTATTTTTAAAATATTTTAATTTTTATATTATATTATTATCTAATAGCATACCGATTAAAGATTGATGGCGGTTGCTATCAGTTTCCTACGTAGATAGAAATATATAGTAGTAGTAAGTTAGTTTTTCATTTAATTACACCAGAGGTGTCTAACTAGCCGTCAAAGCGGAATAAGTATAAAGCCGGATATTAAGCTAAATTAATAAAGCGGCTAATCTACTTATTAGTGTTCTTAGTAATTAAATATAAAGACGGGAATATATTTATCTAAAGATATTAGATTGATAATATCTAATAGCAAGATTTTCACGTTTTCGAATATATAATAACTTAATAAAAGAGTGATGAGAAATAATATAAATATAATAATAATATAATTAACTAGGAAATAGTTATTAGTAGTAATAATTAGAATAATAATTAAAATAGTAATTAAAATAGCGACCCGAATAATAATTAGAATAATAATATTATAAATAAAAATAAAAAGAAGATTACCTATATTAAGAAGACTCTAATAAGCTTAAAATAAAATAAAAGTAATAATAATATTACCAGTAACGATAAGTAGGACTATAACTACGAGTATAACTATAGTAGTTAGTAATAACAGATAAAAATATAATTAAGATTATAATTATAGAAAATATCCTTAACTAAATAAACAGTTTTATTTTTATTTTTATTCTTATTATCGTCTTTCTTCTTCTTAATACAAGAGTTGTTGACGGGAGGATTATTTATAGAAGAATTATTAATAAGAGAATTATTATTTCTAATAAAATTACGCGGTTAGTCTAGTATAGTAGAATATAAAAACTTAATTATCCTAGCTATTAAGTCGCGAATTTTTTATATAAGATTAATATTATAATTTTTTAATACTACTACTTAATTATTAAGGTCTTTAATACGAAGTCTTAATTTTTATATAATAGTAGTATAGCTTTGTCTAAATTTACTTACTAGAATATTATATCTAGCGAGGATATTAGTAAGCGATTATAATAGTAGAAATAGATTAAAGAAAGATATTAATAAAATAATTTAAATAAAATTAATAGACTCGGCAGCTTTTTTAGTATTAGATTTAAAGTCGATCGGCTTAAGTTTATCTATAATCTTATTAGATATTTTATTATTAGTAGAGGCTTTAATATCTTCAGCGGATTTAATATCGGTAGAAATCTTAGCGATAAGAGTATTATTAGCGGTAATTTTAGAGATATAAGAATTCTTATTATAATACTTTTTATTAGTAGTCCTAATCTATCTATAAGATATATAGTAATTAATTTCTTAATAAATTAAAATTACTTATTTACTAAAAGGATTCGGATTCCCTAAAGTTAGAATAGCGTGACTAGATACTAAAAATATTAACTTAGATAAGAAATTTAGCTATATAAGAAAAAATAAATTAATTATAATAAAATCCTATAGCGATTTAATTTTATAAATACTAATTTATAATCTAATATTAAAGAAAGTATCTCTAATAAAAGTCTAATTAATTAATTAAAAGTAAATAGCGGCTAGCTTATTATTATATAATATTATACTAAATTTTATAATAGATATATAGTAATAATCTTAATAGGCGACTACTACTAGAAAGTTTTTAAAATAGTATTTTTTTATAAGATATTATTTTAATTAAAATCTAGACTATAGTCTATCTTAATTATTAATAGAATAATATAGAAATTAATATAAATATAAGTAATTTATATATCTATAAGATATATTTTTACTAAAAATCTATTAGTAACAGGATAGTCTAATCTATCTAAGAAAATAATATTCTTTTTTATATAAATCTTATTTAATTTTTACTATATTATAAACTCCTTATTCTTCTAGATTGCGCGTATTTTATTATAGAAAGCTATATAGCTTATAAAGATTTTATACTATTTCTAGGAATTAAAGAAAGCGCTAAAGAACTTATTACTAGTAGTTTTAATATAAATAAATAGCTGAGTAATGTTTTTCTTAATTATAGAAGATTATTTATAATTAGAAAGCTTTATTATAATATTAGAGGATTCTTATTAATTATAGAATTTTTATTAATCGCAGGATTTTTGCTAATCGTAGGATTCTTACTAACTAAAAGATTTAAAAAGTTAAGCTTACTTTTATTTTTTTTATTTATAATTTAGTTTATTCTAGCTTTTGCTGAAATCTCTAAAGGTGTATAGGGAAGGAAATAGTTTATAAATAAGAGATTTTATAGAATAAGATTTTTATTTAATAAAAGATTAAGAAAGTTCTTAATAATAAAAATAAGATTTAGTTTTATTAAAGACTTGCTAACGGTAAAATTTATAATCTTATTTATTATAGAGTTTTTTAAATTCTTTAAATAAGAATTAAAAAAAGAATAGAGTGAAATCTGACTAATCGGGGTATATTATAAAGACGCGAAAAAGTTAAAGATAAAGAGAAATAATAAAATAGAAGAAAAAAAGTAGAAAAAAAAGATATAATAATAAGAATAAAGTAAGATAAAAAGAGATAGTAAAGTAAAGTAAAATAAAGATAGTAGAAGAATAAAAGTAAAATAAGATATAAAATAAAAAAAGATAGTAAAGTAAAGTAAAATAAAGATAATAGAAGAATAAGAGTAAAGTAAGATAAAGATAATAAAATAAATAGAATAAATAAAATAATAATTAAGTATAAGTATAAAAAAGAGAAATTTAAATATGTATAAGAAGGATTATAAGATTTTTAATAAGAAATTATAATAGTTCTTAATTACTTTCTTTACTTTTTAAAGGATAGACTAAGATTTTTAGATAGCTTTATTAATTAGCTAGTTTTTCTAGTAAATAAAGAACTATATTTATTTATTTATTTTTTGTTTATTTAAGATCTTCTTAACTTTATAGTAGTTATTATTATATATAAACTTCTTTATTTATACTAGATTAGATTTAGTAACTTACTAGTCGAAAGGATCTTTTTTTAATAATATAGATTTAAGATAAATAATAGAGATAATAAGATATATTTTTTATATAGATAGTAAGTTTAGACGGTAAATAGATTTATTTATTTTTTTAAGAATAGTATAAGGCTTTACGAGTTAAAAATTGAGTTTCTTATTTAAGTATTTATTTATAGATATATTATAGTTTTTATATAGATAAATTAGTATTTTTTATTTTAATTTAAATTCTATAAGCTAATATTTTTTATTATAATATTATTTTATTTATAAGACAGCCTATTAAAGTTCTTAATATATATTTAATTTAGCTAAGAAATTTTAAAATAATATTATTTATATAACTATCTATAGTTAGTGTAAGCCGATACTATATATAAAATAATAAAGTAAATAGCCTATTAATCTTTTTATTATACTATTAAAAAAAGCTTAGATATATTTTAATAAAATATTCTATTTATTAATTAAGATGGAATTGCCTGTAATCTAGTACTATAATATAATTTTAATATATTAAATAACTACTTCGGATTATCTATTAGTCTACGGATATTAAATAATTAAATAATACTATTTTATTTTTAAGGCCTTAAAGAAGGCCTTTTAGAAATCTAATATAAAATAAATATTTTTATTAGAAATAAAATATAAAGATATTTTTTAATTATCTTATGAAAAAAATTTTATAAGCTTAGTATCCTAGTTAGTAACTTTTATACGAGAATAATCCTTTACTAAGCTAACTTATTTAGAGAACTTATTAATAATAATTAGTAATTAATTATAGTCCTTTGTAGTAGTTAGAAAAGCTATAATAAAGTTTATTATAATTGTTTTATAAGATATTAAAAAAGGCATTATTAGTATTAATAAGTTATAAAATAGATACTAACTAGTTTAATTTAATAAGTATAAAAAATAGTAATTAATATATTTATATAGAAGTTTAGAAACTTTATATATTATAAGATTAGCTATTTTAATTATTCCGGCGATATAATCTTAGTAGCTAGTATTATTATATATTTATTTAAAAATGATATCTACTATATATATTTATTAATTATTTAATATCTTAACTAGATGTAGAATATCTTCTTATAGTTAATAAGATATATTCTTAATAGGTAGATTATTATTAGATCTATATTTAATTAAGATATTTAAAATAGCTAAAACTTTAAAGTTTTTTTAATAGATCTTTTTAAGCTTAGCTATATACTTGGATAAAAGATATATAGTTAAGAACGACTAGTTATATAATATTTATAATATATTAAGATTAAATATATTACTTAGATAAAATTTATTAGGCGTGACTAAGAGTTTTAATAGAGTATTAAAGATAATATTAATATAATTAGATTTATAATAGAGTTAAAGATAAAATAATTAAATATATTATAAGATTTTTATAAGATATAAATTTAAAATATTTATAAAATCTAATAGAGTATTCTTTTTATCGCTATTTAATATATTACTAAATAATCCGTGTAAATAATAGTAAGAAGATTATTAAGAGTTAATTTAATTATAAAATATTTTTTTTTAAATTTCTTGATAAAATATAAGATCTTTAACTTAATTAGCTAGTAGTTTAATTTAATTAATATAGTTTTTTAACTTAGAAATATAATTAGTTCTATAACTATTTTTAAAGATGGTTTAATTTTATTTATATAATTATATTAAGCTGTGAGGTAGTATACTTAAACTTTATAATTTTATTTTTTTAAGCTATTAAGATTAATATAAAGCTGTAGAGTAAGGTTAAAATAGTATAAAAATATATTTTTAATAAAAATAGATTAAAGCTTATTTTAAGTTTATTCTTTTATTAGGAAAAAAATAAAATAAATAAAAGCGAATTTCTTAACTTTTTTTAATCAATTAATAAAATCTCTTTTTAAGAGTATTATTTTTAAAGTATTAAGAGGTTTAATAATATTAATATAAAAATATATCTTATATCTAAAATAGTCTATTATACTTAAATATTACTCTAACTAGGATAAAGTACTTGATATTTAAAAATTATAGATAGCTTATAGTTTTTTTTAAGTATTATTAAATTAAGGATATTAACGCGATATTTTAAAAAAATAATTAAAAAATAGGCTATAAAGTACTTCTTTAATTTGAAAATAATATTAAATTTTTTAAACTTTTATTAAACTAGATATAAATATTCTAGATATTTTTTAAAAATATTTAAAATTACTATTATATCGTTAATATAAGTCTTATAAAATACTATAAAAATATATAATATACGATTAAGCTGGCGCTAGATATAGAAAATAGAGTTATAGAAGTTTATAATTATAATCTTAAATTATTTCTATTTCCGATATAATATTACTACTAGTTTATTATAATACTATTAGAGAACTTTCTACTAGTAAAATTAATTAATAATATCTATAATTATAATAAATTATTTATCTTTAATTAAGCTAATAACTTCTTTCTATTATAAGATTAGATAAAAATTAAACTAAATAACTATATTTAAAGCTTATATATCTATAATAATATAATCTTTATAAAAGGTAGTACCGTCTTTTTTAATAATTTAATAGTAAATAATAAAAACCAGATATATAATATAAGTATAATTTCTTGATTATTTTATTTTTTTTTATTTATATAGTTTATTAAATATTTTATTAACTAATTCTTTTTTACAAGATCCTAGCTAATAAATATAAAACTTAGATATTTTAGATTTCTAGCTATTAATAAGCGGGATTTATATAAACTTATTATCTAGTATTTTAATAAGATTAGTTTTTTTTTTATCTTTTTATACTTAATAGAAGTTCAGAATCTTTATAATCTTATAAATAGTAGTATAATTTTTATAAATTATAATTTTATTTGAAAGCTTAATCTCTATCTTATTTATTATCTAATTAAATTTAAGATATATTTTTTTTTCCTTATTAATAATAGCTATTTTATATACTAAGATATTAACTAAATAAATATAAATAATATTTAAATTAGAAATAAGTTCTAGACGAGCTTTTTATTTAATATTAATAATATTATTAGATAAGTTTCGTATAAATAAGATAATTATTTTATAAAAGAGTAAGTAATTAAAAAGCTAATAAGTTAATTTAGAATTTAGTTTAAATATATAATCTTTTATAAGTAACCAAGCTTTAATTATTATAGAGATCTAGTCCTTTAAGTATAGTAATAATATAGTATATATTAATATATATATATAGAGATCTTATTAATACGGTTTCTTTTAATATAAATATTTATATTAAATTATAAGCTGCTTAGGCTATTAATATAACTCTTATATTAATTAAAATCGAGAATTATATCTTCCGGGATTATAAAGTTTATATCTACTAGTAGACTAAAGGATAAGATATTAATTATATATATTTTAATAAATATTTAAGTTATATCTATCTCTTTACTTAAAATAAAGTATAGAGGGAGATTAATATATTTAATTAAAATATATTTTAAATTTATTTTTAATATATTAATAAAAAAGATTATCTTAATAGAAAGTTTTTACTATATAGTAAAATCTTAGTTAATTACTATTATAATATAGTCTAAGTCGAGATAAATATTTATATAATTATTTAAGAAAATTACGCCTACTTAGACGGTAGTAAATTTTTATAAAATAAATTAAAAGCCCTTTTTTTTATATCTAGATTTTAAGAACTTAATTATATTTATATCTAAGATCTTATAAATAGCTGCTTGGATAGGGATCTTAAGATAAGTGGCTAGATATTTATATAGTATATTTCAAGATATAAAAGGCTATTTATAGTAAAGATATATAGTAATTATTTTATCCGAGTATAAAAGAGTTATATTTACTTAATAAACTTATTATTTTTTAATATTATTATTATAATTATTATAATTATTATTATAATCGTCAGTAATCTTTTCCTAATTATATTTTTTTTTAGAATTATTTAATTCAAGGAGCTATTTATTTTTATAATAATAAAACTTATTCTAAATATTATTATTAGCTTAAGTATCTACGTAGTAAGCTCAATAAAATCTAGTAAGTTAAAATTAATTATAATTATTTTAGATTCTTAGGTCTAGATTATTTTAATTTTAATAACTATTCTAGTTATTTCAGCCGCGATATTAACTAAAAGATTAATTTTATAGCTAATAAAAATAAATAAATAGTTTTTAATTTTATTATAATAATTATTCTTGCTTAGAGGCTTTAGAACTATATTATAATTAATTTTAGTAAAAAAACTAATCTTATTTTTTATTTTTAAAATAGAATAAACGGCTAATCTAGATTTATTAAAATTAGTAGCTAATCTAATTTTACTATACTAATATTTAAAATTTAATAACTAATAAAATTATTTTTTTCTTTCTCGCAAGCTCTTACTTTTACTAATTTAAAATTATATTTTATTAAATTTTCTACTTAGCGTCTATCTATTTAAGGAAAACGGCGAGGGTAGTTAATAATATAGATTTAAATATATTATATTATAGAGAGAACTTAATATAATTTTATATTTAATTTAACTAATTTATTAGATTACTAATCTATATTATATAAATGTGACGGAGGAATTCTTATATATAAATATATAAAATACGATCTTATTTTATATTATTAAATATATAGTTAAGTAATTTAAGTTTATATATAGCTTTTTATTAATATAATTTAAATTAGTTAATTAATACCGCGAATTATTTATATTTAAAAAAATTAAATTATAAGTAATTTTTTTCTTCTAATTAAAGTTTTATTATAAACTACTTTAAAGTAATACCGCGTAGGTAGCTATAAAGATTTAATTTAATAATTTTTTTATTTTTAAAATATACTATATCTTTAAGGCGTTTAATAAAGATATAAATATTAATATAAAAGATCTTAGAGTCTTAATTATAAATAGTCTTATTTATAGTAATTTTAGAATAAAAATATTCTATATTTTTTATTTTCTAGTAAGTTTTTAAATAATTAAAGCCGGAGCTTAGAGTGTCTAAATAATATAAATAGTAGTAAGATTTATATAAGTAGCGCGAGTTATAAGAATATCTTAAATTATAATTTAGTTTAGAATCTAAGGAATTATTATCGCGAGAATATTTTTTATTATAATAGTTAAAATTTTTTTTAGTATTATTATTATATTATTTATTATTAATCTTAATTATATTCCTGCGAGAAGTCTTTTAGTAATTATTAATTTAAGATTTATAATACTTCTCTTTTTTTATATTATTTAAGCTAGAACTAGAACCGCTGGTATTAGATTTTTAAAGTTATAAAATAATTTTTTAGTTTTTTTATTTAGATTTATAATATATTTTTTTTTTTATTTCCGTTACTGAGCCTTTATAAAATTTATAATATTTTATATAGACGGTTTAGATCTAAATAAGAATAATTTAAAATAATAAAATTTATAGATATAGTCGCGATAATCTTATTAATATTTTTTATAAGATTTTTAAGATCTCTTCTTATAATAAACTTATAATCTATTTTTATAAGGCTCTTAAGATTTATTTTTATAATAATTTTAGAATCTTTCTCTATATAGCTCTTTTATAAAAGATATTTTAGAATTAGATAATTCTCTTATTATTTTAAGTAAAATTAATAAAGATCTAAATATAAAAAAATAATTAGAAGATCCTATCGTAAATTTAAAAGAATAAAAGTTATAATATATAGATTATTTTTACGAAAATAGAGATTGTGAAGCTATTTTTAAAATAGTTTAAAATAGTAATAGTAAAAAGATTTTTTATTTAATATTATTATTATCTATTAAGATCCTTTTATGCTTCGCGATATATTGATATAATAGAGATAATATATTCGGAATAGAAATATTTAAGATAGAATTAAAGCTCTCTTCTAACGAAGTAGATAATAATATAGAGATTATTTTTAATAATAGACTTTTTAGTTAATTAAAATCTTTAAAACTAACTAGTATATATTTTAATTTAGAATTTTAGTAATATATTTACTAAACTATTACTAGATTCTTTCTTAATTAGATTAAAGATATTTAAAATATCTTTATATAAGTAGTCTTAAATAAAAGAGATATAGAAGTAGCTATAGTTAAGATAATAGCTATAATAGGATTTTATAAGATATTTAAGCTTAATAGAGTAGAACTTAATATTTAATAGTTTATATAATATACTTTTATTGTAGTAAAAAGAGGTTCTTATAGATTAAAACTATTAGTAAGCTTTTAATTAATAAAATTAGTAAGCTTAAGCTCTTAATTAATATATCTAAATTAGATATATATTATATTTTTTAATATTACTCTCTTAGAGTTCTTGATAAATAAATAGCTAGTATTAAATTTTTTTTTCTAAGAAGCGGGGTAGATAGATATAAAATAATTAATATATTAATTTATCTCTGCGGTAAATTTTCTTATAAATTTATTAAGCTTATTTTTATACACGTGAAGATTGTATATTATTTATATAAGATAATTAAACCGGGCTGATATACTATATAACTTAGGATAGTTATATTTATATATAATTATTAAAGCGCTTGTACGTAATCTTCTTACGTATTCTATAAAATATAATTACGAACACGTGGATACATGATTCTTAACGTGTTTACTACGACACGAAAGAGAGGTTAATAAAAATTAATGAAATATAAGATATTAGATAATAATTAATATAAATATAATAGAATTGACGTGGATCGATGAAGATGTAAGGAAATTAATAAGAATTAATATAATAGAAGAAATTAATGAGAATTGATGAAATATAAGGAAATTGATAAGAATCGATGAAATGTAGGGAAATTGATGAGAATCGATAAAATGTAAGTTAAATTAAACTAACTATCGTTCCTTGTTGGAACTACTATAATTGATGGCGGTTGCCATCAGTTTCCTACGTAGATGGAAATATATGGTAGTAGTAAGTTAGTTTTTTATTTAAATGTACCGGAGGTGCCTAACTAGCCGCCGAAGCGGAACAAGTGTAAAGCCGGGCGCCGAGCCGAGCCAACAAAGATTATAATAAAAAAAATATTCATATTATTATTTTAATTATTAATTATTAATTATTAAATATAAAAACTTCTCTTTCTAATTATAGATTTAAGATAAAATAATATAATTTTTAAAAAAAATTATAAGTCTATTAAGTTCTCTTAAACTACTATTATAATTAATTATTATAATCTAAGAATATTACTTTAAAAGAAAAGATATAGATTTAATAAATGATTTTAATATTTAAAATTATATTATAGTATTCTAAGATTAATTCCGAATATTAAAAAAATATAATATATAAAGATTAATAATTAGATTATAAATTACATTAATAAAATATATATATTTATAATAATCGATTCAATATATAGTAAAAAAATCTTTAATAAAATTTATATTGAATAAAATATGTCTTTATAGAAGTCTAAAAATATTAAAATTTAAAATTTAAATCTTCTTAAAAAATTAAAATTAGAAAAGATTTACTAAAAGTTAATATTTATAAAATTAATATAATTATATATTAAGTCTATTTACATAAATTAAAATATTTTATTACTTTATTTATAAAAATTATTAAAGAAAAACTGTTCTAGAATAATAATTAAAAATTAAGTAATTAAAAAAATAGATATTTAAAATATATTATAAATTTATAAATATTTTTTTAAAATTAATATCTAATATACTACCTCTATAACGGAAGAATAATTGTAAAATTAAATTTATAAAAAGAAATATACTAGAATATAGTTTTTTATATTAATATTTAAAAACGAAGCTAGAAGTAATTAAGATTTATTTAAAAAAAATTTATAAAAATTTTTCATTATTTTTAATTTAATTTTATTTAGCTCGCTCGTACTAATAATTATAAAGCTAAAAAAAGATCTATAGTTTTATATAAATTATTAAAAGCTAAATTTTATTACTAAAAAAATTAATATTTTTTATTTTTTATAAATAAGCTTTTAGATTATTTTAATCGTGCGAAAATCTTTATAAAATTAGATATTAGATAAAAATTTTATTAAATTAGAATATATTTTAATTCTATAAATTTAACTATCTTTTAGACTAAATATAGATTTTATAAATATTAAATATTATTTTTTAAATTATTTAACAAATCTGCTATATTTTAGTAGTTTATAAATAATATTTTATTGATTTAATTAATAAATATATAGCTGTTTAAATAGATAATTTTTAATAAAATTAAATTAAAATATAAAACTTATATATAAAAAATATTATATTAACTTTACATAATAAGCTTGTAGATAGTAATTTATAAATATAAATTTAATATTAAATAAACTAAATTCTTAGACTTTATTTTAATTTTAGAAATTAAAATAGATTTAAAAAAGATTATAATAATTTTTAGCTAAAAAATATCTATTATAGTTTAAGAGATATAGTTATTTTTAGAGTTTTATAATTTTTAGTATTAATTTATAAAAATCCATAATAAAGTTACTAAATTATTATATATTTTTATAAAAAATTTTATTTTTTTAAATAAAATTTTTAATATTAAAAAATATTTAGTTAATTTAAGAAATTTTCAATTTCTATATTATTTTTATATTATTATAATCTAGTATTATTTTAATAACTTAAAACTAATATGTCTAATAAAATAATATCTAATTATTTTTTTTAAGAGCATACTTAGTACAGAATTAAATCATAATATTTAAAATAAAAAATTATTAGTTATTATTTAATTTTTAAAAATTTAGAAAATAAAATTTAAAGAATTTTAAAATTTTCAATTAATTAAAATTTAAATAGATTATTATATATTTAAATATCTTATAACTACTAAAAAATTTAATAGATATTAAATTTAATAGTCTAAGTTTTTCTCTCGATTTTATTTTATTATTAAATATAGACTAGAATTAAAGAATATCATAATAAATATTTTTTTTAATTTTAAAAACAAGCTTTAAAAACTAAAATTATAAATCTTTATTTTATTAAAGTTAGATTAGTTTAAAAAAGTATTTAGTTTTAAAATAATATAGTAATACTTTTATCTCTAGAAATAGATAATATTTAATTAATTAATTAAATATTTTAAATAAATTATATTATAATTAATTTTAATAAGTAATAAACTACCGCGGTAGAGGAAGAGTTAGAATAAATATCTTAAAATAGATTTTTATTATATTAAAATTAGTTAATAGTATTAAAAGAAAATAATTTTTATATTTATTTTTTAATATAATTTATTAATACTTTTTTATAGTATATTTTAGTTATACGAAGATAAAAGTCTTAATAAAAAATTAATATTAGTAATTATATTAATAATATATTATTTAATATTATATAGTAAATTATTTAATCTATAATAAAATAAATACTAGATAATATGTATTATTAAGATTTCTTTAATTTTTTAATATTTTTAGTTATCTATAAAAATATTTTTTTATAGATGTATAATCCTACTTTAAGGATAAGTATAGCTATAATCAAGTATATATAATTATAATAAAGATAGTTTAGCTTTTTCTTAAATATATATATTAATAAATTAAATGATTAGATTTAATTTTTTTTAAATCAAGATAGTTAGTTTATCTCTATTTTTTAAAAAGAATTTTATTTAAAATTATAAATTAAAAGTTAACTTCTAGATAAAAATTCTTAATAAATAATTATATAAAGATTATAAATTAATATTCTACTTAAAATCTTCATTTATTTATAATATATTATTAAAATAACTAGTTTAAGCTATTTCTAGTTATAAACTTTAGGGATATTATTTTTAAATATAAATTAATTAGTTTATCTTCTAAATAGAATATAATTATAAACTATATATTTTTTTTATTAGATTATACTAAGTAAGTCTTATAATAAGTTATAAAATTAAATTAAAATCTATTATACGGCCTATAATTTAAAATAAATTTAAAGTTATACTAAAAGATAGATTAAGCTTACTTAGATTAGAAGAAAATAATAAGCTAAAAATATTAGTAATTAATAAATTTTAAGATTAGTAATTAAGTTTATATAATTATAGAAAATTAAAAAATAGACTATTTAAATTATAAGTTTAATAATTAATAAGCTAGCTTATATAAGATTATTAAGTAGATTAATTATATTTTTAAGTTTAAATTATTTTTTATATTATATAAACTTCATTACTAATCTTAAAATTTATTAATTACTAATATTTTTAGCTTCTAATTAAATTTTAAGATAAGTTAAAATAGCTAATTAAAAAAACTTCAATATTATAAATATATAATAAAAAGCTATATTATTATAATTAGTAAAAGAATTATTTATTAGATTTTATATAATATTTATTTCTAATTTTTATAATACGCCGCTTAAGCTATAAGAATTTTATAATTAATATTTAAATAAATTAGATTTATTATAATAACTTGCTAACTAGCTCGCTACTATAGCTAATAATAAATTTATAGATAAATATAATAATAATAATTTATTAGTTTAATATTATAACATTATAAGACTATAAGATTAGTTTTTTTTAAAAAAAAATAATATTATATCTTAATTTAATTAAATATATAATATAATTAACTATCTATTTAAAAAAGCTCTAGGCAAGGTTCTAGTTAAATAAAAAAATATTTTAGTTAACTTTATAAAAGAATTTAATATTTTAATAAAAAATACTAATTAATAAAAGATTTCTATATTTAGTTAGATTCTAATTAGTATATAAAAGTTTTAGATTTTTTTATTAGATAGTTTCTTTCCTCTCTATAAGAAAATTGCTTGACTACAAGTTATAAACAAACTTGTCTTTCATTAGCTCCTTTGTAGACCGTCACAGACGACCGGCGGTTCGGTGTCGCGGCGGTTCGGTGTCCGATTACGTTACCGCGTTTAATAAAAAGATTATTTTTTAAATTTAGTATAATATCTAGTCTCTGATTTCCATAACGTGCCGCTTAAACTTTAGAAAATTTATAACTAGTATCTAAAAAAACTATAATTATCTTATAAACTCGCTAACTAGCTTATTATAATAGCTGATAATAAATTTCTTAATAAATATAATAATAATAACTTACTAGTATAAAACTATAAATTTATAAGACTATAAGACTAGTTTTTTTAAAATAAAAAATAATATTATATTCTAATTTAATTAAATATATAATATAATTAACTAACTATCTAGATAAGTCCTAAGAAAGATTTTAATTAAGTAATAAAATATTTTAATTAACTTTATAGAATATTTTAATATCTTAATAAAAATTTCTAATTAATAGATAAAAAATTCTAATAACTAATTAAACTCTATTAGTATATAAAAATACTAGATTTTTTTTATTAAATAGTCCTCTTTCTCTCTATAAGAAAACTGCTTAACTACAAGTCATAAACAAACTTGTCTTTTATTAGCTCCTTTGTAGACCGTCACAGTTAGAAAGATGGAAATCTCCATTTCTCATGTACTTACCGGAATCTTCCATAATATTAAATAATTTTTTTAACTAATGTTATATAATCTATATAATTAAAACTTTAATAGATTTATTATATATTATGGAAATATAAAAAAGAGAGAAGATTAATTAGTATAATTAGATTTATTTAAATTAGATTATTTATTTATTCTATTTAGTATAATGTAAATATTATATTATTATATTATAAAAAAGCCTTTAAATAGATTATAAGTTCATTATTAATTAAGAGTCTAATAATATATATTAGATATATTATTTATTCAAAATAAAAAGAAAAAAAATTAAAAAAATTAATAAAAATAAAGTTATGTATAATTTATAGCTTAATAATTTTTCTAGAAAAAAGAAAAGAAACTATCTAAAAAAGAAACTTAAAACTTTTATCTATTAATAAAATATAATCAAATATAGAAATTTTCTATTTATTAACTAGAATCTTTTATCGTGATACTAGTCTTTTATTAAACTAGACAATTAGAATATTTTTTTATTTAACTAAAATCTTCTTTAGAACTTTTTAGACAGGCGGTTAATTATATTACATACTTAATTAAGTTAGAGTATAATAGATATATAGCTTATAGCTAATAGTAATATTTTTTAAATAATTAATATAATTCGGTTTAAAATAATAATTTTTATTTTATATTAGAATTAAGTTATCTAGATTTTTATTATATATTATAAATCTTAAAATAAAGATAGCTAATAAACTAACTTATTGTCAGGGTGCGGGCTGGCAGGGTTGGTAGAGCTAGTGGCTGGCAGGCAGACAGGCTTTCTAATATAAGGTACTTAATTGCTATAGGGTTAAGCTATATATAAGCTAATAAATAAGATATAGTTTAAAGAACTATAATAAGATTTTTAGATAGTAGAAAGATAGAAGATAATAGGATTATATAATATTTTAATAAATATATTAATTATTTTTAGATTTATATTATAATAATATATTTTTTTTCTATAGTCGAGCTCTGTTAAAGCTAATAAGAACTAGATTTATTTAAATATTTATAATAGTAGTTATAAATAATCTATTTTATATATTTTAAATATTTAGCTAGTTTTATAATTAGATCTAGATATTCTATCTATTTTATAATATATATTAAATAGAAATAATCGTACTCTTAATAATTTTAAAAAAAAATTAAAAATATTCTTTATTTTTTATTTTTTAAGTCTCTTAATCTCCACATATAGTAAAGAAGATTAGACTTAATTTAATAAAAAATTTTAATTAGTTAATATAAGTAGATTAATATTAAATATAAAATAGATTTTTATATTAGATAATAGTTTTAGATAGTAGATATATAAATTAATAATTTTATTAATTTAATATAAATTTAATATATTCTAGTCGAGCTTCTTACTAAAATATAAGATTTTAATATATTAAATATTTAATTATATTAGTTAATTTTTTTTAAACTTTTTAATAAGATAATATTTTTTATTAATTTATTTAGTATATTAGATTTAAGCGGCGGTTATTTCCGTGTAAATAAATTTAATAATAATTTATATTTTTATAATAAATTATTTAGTATCTCAGATAATAAGTTAATTTTATATAATATAATTTTTTATAAATATTAGTTCGAAGCCTATACAGGGGTGAAAGTTATAATTTATAAAATATAAAATAATTTTAATAATATTTAAATATATACTATTTAATACGAATTTAGTAATTAGAAGCTAGATATTTCAATTAATTTATAAATAATTTATATAAGTTTATAAATATTACTTTATTATAATATTTATATATTTAGTTTAGCCGTTTATTTTAAGATAATAAATAATTAATAGCTTATTTATTATTTTAAGATATCTAATTAGATATTTTTAAAATTTAGTAATAAATTAAAAGTTTTTATCTAAGATAATAGTTTAAAGTAGATTATATAGTTTTTAGATATATTAAATATATATTACTATTATATTCTAAGTATTAGCTATTATATTATATAAGATTAAATATTTTATTTTAGTTAGTTAATTTATTATTATAAATATAATATTATAGCTCTAGCTCTAAAATAGATAGATAATAAAATTTATAAATATATTTTATTATATATATTTAGATATTAATAAAAGCTTTAAAATATTTTATTTTATTTTTTATAATAAAATAATATAGTAGTATATATAATAATTCTAAATCTATTAGCCTATATAATAGTATATATTAGACTAGTAATATTCTTAAAATAATAATTTATAGATTTAGCTTTTTCTAGAATATTTAAAAATAGATTTATTATAAATTAATTAGATTAGATCAGCTTTTAACTAATTATTATCTAAAATCTATAAATAATTTTTATAAAATAAGAAGCTATCTTATCTTTTATAAATAGTTAAAATAATTTTTAGATAATAATTTTTTTCTATAATTAAGATCTTTTAGATTTTATAGATTAAATTATTTTTTTTATAAATTTTTTTTAGACTAGTTTAGATTTTAAATAATAATTATAAATCTTATTTATTTTTAAAATTAATTCTTTAGTAAGATCAGGTAATTAAGATTATAAGAATAAAAGAAAATTTTAATAATTTTAATTAAAATTAATCTTCTAATATTAGCTCTAATTAGAGAGACGAGTAGATTAATTTAAATAAATTAAATATATTAAAATTTTTATATTTTAGAATTATTTAACTTTAATATAATAGATATTTATTTTTTTTTAAAAAAATCTTTTAATCTTCTAATTAAATTATTAGACTTTATATTATATTTTTTAGATTAATAAATAATTTTAAAGTTAAAATAAGAGAAGAATTTAGATTATTAGATTTAATAATAGTTTAGAAGCTTTATAGATATAAAATATTTTAGATTATAATAATTAAAAATAATATAAATTAAAAATAAAAATTTTTTAAGTTTAAGATATTATTTTTTAAAATAATAAATAATAGTAAATAGTTTTTTTTTATAGATCTTATAGTTATACTTAATAAATAAATATTTTTTAGAGAAAAAAATAATTAAGTATAATATATTATTTTTATTATATTAAGATAATACTTTAATAAATATATAATCGGATATATTAATCTCTAGAATAATAGATCGGATTTAATTAAATAATTATAATATAAGAGAGTCTATAAAAGTCTTTTTTAAAATATTTATAATTATTTAATAAATAAATATTTAATTTTATAATATATTCTTCTTAGTTAGAACTACTAGCGATACAGTAATTTTAAAAAAATCTTAAATAAATTATTAGTAGAAGTTACTAAATTTTAGAAAAACTTATATATTAGTTATATAAATAAATATAAACTAATTTATTATAATCTTTATTTTATTTAAATTTATATAAATATTATTTTAGTTAATAATTAGATCTAGAAACTTTATCTTTAATATTATAAATTTATATTTTAATAATTTCTTATATAAACCCGCGTTTTATAAGTTTATAAGAATATAATAAATATATTTAATATACTCGGAGCGGATATAGCTATAAATTAAAATATTATTAAGATAAGCGATATAAAAGATATTAAGATAATTATATAAAATATTATTAATATAATATTAAAAGATTTTAGATATTTTTATTAGACTAAATAATATTATTAAAGATTTATAAAACTTTATATATATATAAAAAATTATTAGCTATTCCTATTCTTTTTTAATATAGAAATTATTAAATACGTTAATAATATTAATCTTAATAAAATAATATATTTTTTTTAGATTATTTAGAATTTTTTTTATAAATAAGAGTAGATAGCGGTTCTTAATAATAATTATATTTAAAATATAATAATTTATATAAAAATATAGATCTCTATCTGATTTCTTAATAAATAGAATAGGAGATACTATAGATAAGAAGTTAAATTAAATAAAATTTTTTTATAAATCTTTTAATAATTATTCTCTAAAAGCTACTAGCTTCTTTCTAGATATATTATAAAATAGATTAAATAGGATTTTCTTTTTTAGTTCTAGAATAATAGTATAATTATAATCTTAATATAATAGTAATTTCTCGATTTTTTTAAAAGAGAAGATATCTATAAAATTTTTAAATTTTTTTAATAACTCGGATTTAGACACGCTTAGTATATTTTTAATAATAAGATTAATTTATTTTATAATAATAAGATAGATCTAATCTTCTTAATAGGTATATATAGAGTAGATATTAAATAATATTTAATAAATATTTTTATAATATAGAGATACGGGGGTCTTTAAATTTTTTAAATAAATTTAGATTAAAATATTATATAGAATTCGAATCTTTTTAAAATATTTTAAAATATTATAATACTTCTAATAATATAAGCTAATAAACTAGAGAATATATTTAGTAAAATTTATATATAAATTATATAATTTAACTTATAGTAGGCTAATAATTACCAAGAAATAGACTAACTATATAATTAAAAATAAAATATTTTTCTTAATATAATTATATATTTTTAGAATTATATAAATATAATAAATAATTTTACCGGTTTTACTTTTTATATTATTGAAATTTACTAATAGCTTAGATTTTTTTAGAAGATATAGTATAAAATAGTAAATCTTAATCTAGCTATTATTTATTATATAGAATATAGAGTAGCCTGTATTTAATAAAATATAATTAATAATCTTACTTTTATCCGGGTTTAGTATTATTATAATAATTAATAAATTATTCTTTTAGAGATTCTCTTTAATTAGAAGTTTTTTAATAGTAGTTTTAAATATTTAATAAAACTATATAGATTTATTTATCTAATCACGGCTTAGATTAGGCGGACTTTTTTTAATTACTTATTTAAATTAGATAAGTATAAGCGTTCGAGTTAGAATTTTATTTAAAATTAAAAAACGTGTAGTAGAGATAATTAAAATAAATCTTTTAAAATATAATAGAATAAAAGTACTGGAGGAGATAGTTTTTTAAAAAAAAAATATTTATAAAATATTAGAATAGTTAGTATAATTAATTTAATAAATATAATTATTAGACTTAAAGTAATCTCTAATTAAATATTTATTTAAATTATATTAGAAGTATTCTTTATAGTTATAATAAATAGAGTTATATAGATTAGATAGTTAATAATAAAATAATAATATATTTATAGAATTAGAATTAGAAGAAGTTAATTAAATTTTAAAAATATTTAAATAAAAATTTTTTAAAAAGCTTTTAAAAATATTAATAAGTAATTAATTTTTTAAATTTTTAGTTAATATAGGTTTTTATAGTTAAATATAAATATATTAAGTTTGGCGGTTTTCTAGTTTTTATAGAAAGATAGCGAGATTAATATAGAAACTAATAAAAGATTTATAATAAAATAATATATTTTTTAATTCTTAATTAATTATATACTTTAATAATATTATAAAGCTGTCTTCGGCTATTTTATTTTTTATAATTAAATATTAAAACTTAGTAAAGAAGATAGAAAATTTTTAATATTTTTATTTTAGAATAAAAAAAGTATTATAAATATTATAAATATAATTTAGATTATTATAAGCTCTATCTAGTATATCTAGGATATTAGTATAGTTATTTAACTAGTAAATCCTATTCTTAATATATAGTAAAATTTAGGCGTAAGATAGACTTTTTAAGCGGTTAATAATATAGATTATATAAGTTTTAGAAGTTAAAAAATAGTTATAATTTATAGTTATCTTTTTTTTAATTTAAGAGACGAAGCGACGAAGATCTAATTAGATATTTTTAAATTTATTAGAATTAGATAGATATTTAAAAAGATAGATAAAAATAAAAGATCTAAGATTAATTAATATAGATATTTTTATTAGAGTAATTAGAGATTTTTTAGTAATTAATTTAAAGATTATTAATTTTAGAGGTAGTAATCTAGATAATTTAATTATATTTTTTTATTAAGATTTTTTAGATAGTTATAGTCTTGATTAATTAAGAGTTTAGATTTTTATTTTATTAGATCTAGTAAAAGGTAATAATTATAATAATTATTATATTTTTTTAAAAATAGTCTTACTTAATATTTATATTAATAATAAATCTATAGATTTATTTATAGTATAGATACTATTCTTTAGTATATTTAATTATATACTAGGCGAATTACTCGGGGTTTTTAAATAGAAATAGAAGTTTTAGGATTTTAGATATATTAAATTAATATTTAATATTAACTCTATAGAGAGGAGCTACGTAGTATTAGGATATAGATTAGTAAAATTAGTAAAGCTAGTAATTAGTAGATAAATAGATTTTCTAATATTAGATACTTAATTACTATAGAATTAAGCTATATATAAGTTAATAGATAAGATATAGCTTAAAGAGTTATAATAGGATTTTTAAGTAGTAGGAAGATAGGAGGTGGTGGGGTCACGTGATATCCTAACAGATATATTAGTCATCCTTGGGTCTGCACTGTGACACTTATTATATTAAAGCTATTTAGAAAGAGTTTTACAATAAAATTAGTTAAATTTAAGAATTCTATATTCAATATATTAATATCTACTACTAGTTTTATTCAACTTATTAAATAGATAATTATATCTATATAAATATTTATAACTTTCATTAATAATATAAAATTTAATTTCTTATATCTAAAATACTGGATCCATAATTAATTATTTAAATTATTAATAATAAAATATATAAATTAGCTTTATCTAACTATACATTTATAGCTAAACTTATATTTATATTCTATTTATTTTTATTACACCTTACTTTTTAGCTAGTAATATTTATCTATATTAGTATAAGAATCTCTAGAAACTAGAGTGGCTAACGGCCAGGTCAGGTTAATGGTAACGGTTAAAGAATACAGCTGACGGTTAAAGTATTTTATAAGAATTAATAATTATAAGAATACCTTATAAATAAGTATATTGTAAGATAAATATATATATTCTAAACTAAATCTATTTTTAGTATATTACATACCTAATACAGTAAAATACCAGACGGTTAAAAATTACCATAGAAAAAAGGCCCGAGACTGATTAGTCATGTATTAAATACGGCTTAGCTGTACTAGACTGTAATATATATGTAATATATATATATATAATATATATCTATTAGATTTCGAAGTGGAAACAAGTATATACAGATTTTAATTAGTCTAAATACATTTTTTCAATGTTCAGTTTTTAACCTGTTTTTTAACCGTTAGCCACTCTACTAGAAACTAGTTATAAATATAAATATAAATACTAATAAAAATATTTGAAATAGATTATTCGCGAAATTATTAATTATTAAAAGATATAATAGAATATATAGTAAAAAACTCAAATTAATAATAAATAGAATACTAGAATTTAAAATTTCTATAATAACTTTAGTAGAATTTGAAATACTTTATTAATCTTATTTTAAACCATTATATTTATTATTCTAATAATTATTATTATTATTATATTTTTTAATTTTTTTTATCTCTATAATCTTTTTAACTAACTAGTTTTTTTATTTATTTAAGTATTTTTCTATTATTCAGTATATATATATTCGAGAGAGCCTACGTCTTTATTTAAAAAATATATTAGAAATTTTTTAATATATTTTTAAAACTTTACTAATTGAATCTCTATATAAAACCTTTTACTAGAAATCTTCTAATTTCCAGTAGTTATATAATTAGTAGATGATATAATAAATAAAGACTTTTATCTATATCTAATTACTATATTTCATATAGCTTATTTTTTACTAATATATACCTATATTTCATACTTTATATTCCTCACAGTTAGGCAGCGAGATAGTATAGAAATTAAAATATTTAATAAATAATAATATAAAATTGTAATTTAGAAAATTAAAATTAAACAAATATTGTTTTTAAATATTTAATTTATATAAAAATTAGTATATTAAATCTAGATTTTTTTTATTCTTTTATTCTTTTATTTTTTTATTTTTTAATATATATTTATAAGACTTTTTTTGAAAATTTTAATTTTCAATTAAATATATTAATTTTTTTTAAAAATATTCTCTAATTCTATAATTATTTTATATAGAAGTAGAATAATTTTGTTTGTTAATTAATCTTTTTCTTTGGCTTTAACTAGAGTACTATATTATAAAATAGATTTTTTATTTAGAATAATTATTTTAAAATTTTTATAAATAATTTTATAATTATCCTAATATATACTAATATTAATTTAAAATTTTACCATTTGAATATACTTCTTGGTAAAGTTTCTAAAGATATTAATATTACTATTAAAAATATAGATTATATATCATATTTCAAAATATATAAACTTTTTTTTTAGATTTTTAAATTAATCTATTTTATTACTATAAGATATTAAAACTTTAATATAAAATATAATAATAATTTTTATAATTTTATGTTTAAATTATATTAGATTTTCGACGAGTGTCTTTTGCTTAATTAAAATTTCTAAATATATTTTTTAAATAATATAAAATATTATTAAAATTAACATAGTTCTAAATTTTAAAATATAAAAATATATACTTGCCGGTATCTTTCTTATAATAATTAATTATATATATAATTTAAAATTTAATAATAGAATAATAATTATTATTAATGATTATTTTTTAATTAATACTAGATTATTAATTTTTAAAAATTAAATTTCTAAATTAGATTAATTTTTATTTGATAATAATAATATTTTATTTATAAACTCATCTTATATTCTTTTTTTTAAGTATTTAATTAATTATTAATAATTATTAATTTCTTAAATCTTAAATTTACTTATAATAATTATAATTTTATAAATTTTATATAATTATATTTTAAACTTACTTAAGAATTTTTTTAGTTATAAATTTATAAAGATTATATAAAGTTATAAAATAATTTATTAATTTTGAATAGTTTTTTTCAATTAATTTTTTATAATTTATATAGTTAAAGCTTTAATAGATTAATTTTATATTATAAAAATATAAAAAAAGAAAAAATTAAAATAATTAGATTTATTTTGAATTAGATTATTTATTTTATTTATTTAATATAATTTAAATATTATATTATTATATCTTAAAAATGGCTTTAGAATAAATTATAAATTTATTATTAATTAATTATATAATAATATATCGTAAATATATTTATTGAGAAAACAAAAATAGAAAAATTATATAATAGTTTATAAAAATAATTAATAAAAGATAAATTTATCTATAATTTATTATTAAATAATTTTATTATAAAGAAAAATAATTATCTAACCAAAAAATCTAAAATTTTTATATATTAATAAAATTTAATTAAATATAAAAATTTATTATTTATTAAGATATTTTACTAAAACATTCAAGTCTTTTATAAAACTAATTAGATATTTTCTTACTTAGAACCTTTCCTGGGGCTCTTCTAGACAGGCGGTAAGTCATACCACGTGCTCAGCCGAGCCGGGGCGTGGCAAACCAAGAGTCTTTTGGGGCCCCTAACACTATCTTTCTAACTATAAAACTCTATATTTGAGCTAGTAAGCTCTATAATAATTAAAATAAAGAATTCTATTATTTTTACTACTATATTATATATAAAAAACTCTTCTTTTTATATAGATAGATTATTATTAAAATAATTGATCTTCAATTTATAAAGTTCTTCGTCACCTTTACTTCTAGTACCCCGTATTTCAACAAAAATGAAATCCGTACTCGTTACATCTCTTTTTTTTAAAATGCTCCACCACTCAAAAGCTTAGGGCACTACACGGAATCAACAGCAGGTCACCCATTATGCCTTTCCTTGGCCTGCAGTGCAGTGGTAAAGTCAACAGACCGCTGCCTGAAACTGTCTAGATACCGCATCTTATCACCTGACAAGCGGCTCCACCTAACGATCGAAATCTCAAGTTTGACCGACTTTTTTTAATATCTTTAAAGAGCCATATCTTTACTAATATAGCTCTAATTAATAAAGTAATTACAAAGCTAGAATCGCTAAAATTTAAAAAATAATCTAATTTTACTTCTATTACTAAAAAGTATAGTATTAATCGAATAACTTTAATAAAACGATTCCGCGGTATTTAGTATTCTAAAAATAAATAATATAAAGAATAACAATTTCTTAATAATTATTAAGCTAAAATACTTATTTCTAATATTAATAGATTAAATAAAAAAAGCTTTATATTTTATTTAAAATACTTTAAAATCTCGCTTATAAAATTAGTAGAAAATAACCGGGAAAACTATAATCAGATTAATTTTTAAAGTAATATAATAATAAATTTATTTCTTACTATACTACTAAAATTAATTTATCTTAAAAAAGGGCCGATTTAGTATAGAAATATATATTATATTTCGAATTTTTAACTTGTAAAATATAAGAATATAATATTTAGTAAAAAGATATCTATAATATAGATAAAAAAAACTTTATAATTAAAATATTTAATAAAATAAAAAAGATCTTCTCTAAGTAGTTATTTAAAAAAGACTTAAAACAGCGGCTTTAAAATAAAAATCGCGAATAAATTACTATAATTATTTATATTTATATAGATAGGATCTTGTTATTTTTAAAATTTATATATTAAGCCGTCTTTTTAAAGCTTTAAAATATATAGCTTTAGAATTTTAATCTTAATCTATATATTTATTTTTTTATATCTTTACCTTCCGGATAGACGAATAATAAGCTAGAATATATTTAATTATAAGATATATTTAATCGTAAGATAAAAAAAAAATAAAAAAATATTAAAAACTTCTTATTCTCGATAGTTACAAATCTTATATTAATATAAAGTTTTTTAAATACTATAAAGTAAATAAAATTCTTTTAATAATCTATTTATCTTATTCTATATATTTATTATAATTATTTAATATTAAAATCTTCGGATCTCTCTCTATAGTATATAATATAAAATTAAAATAATTTCTTACTTAATCTTAAAGCCTTTATTATATTATTAAAAGAAACTTTTTCTATTTTTTTTAATTATTATAAAAAAAGATTTTATTACCTAAAAATATTAATTCTTTATAAAAATAAATTAGTATTTAATTTTTAAATCCTAAAATTATTTTATTATAATTTAATTAAAATAATAATAATTAATTTTTATCTAGTAAGCTTATAATCTTTAAATAAAAAAAGTTAAAACTATATAGCTTACTAAAGCTTCAAAAAAAAAGAAAAAGCTTTATAAGTAGTAGAAAAAAGAGAAAAAAAGATTTTTAATTAAAAAAAATAAGTAAATTTATATTTTAAATAAGGAGATACGGCTTCGTAAAGTAGAGAAAAAAATATATAAAAAGTAGAATAATTAGCTCGCTAAATAGACTAATATATAGCTTTAAAAAAAAACTTTAATTTAACTTAATAAGATAGAAATAGACCTCCTAACACTTTAAAAATAAAAAAATTAATTAATATCACTCTTATAGATATTAAGATCGTTAATAAGACACCTTTAATACTTAATTATAAAAATAGATAAATCCGTCTTTTATAACGCTTTTATAATTAAAAAAAGGCCTATATAACTTTATTTCTATATATATTTTACTCCGCTTAAAAAGTTCTATCTATTTTAAATTATATATGGTTGTATGGCTTCAATTTATATATGGCCGCTGAGGCGGAAAACACTCGTCAGGTGGGGCCGGTCGTCAGGTGATAAGGTGCGGTAATGAATTGCCACAAAAGGGTCGTTCCTGTAGTTTACTTTGATACAACCTCTACCACCGTCATCTCACATGAAGGGCTTCTGTAGAGGTATACTAATATGCATGACCACAGAGGTGGCCATACATGTCTCCTATAACGTCTCGATTCTTATTTACAGACAATGCCATTTTCTCGTCCTAAGATACTTACAAGTTACAATGGGTACATATAAAATTGAAATACCGATGGAAACCTAAAGGAACTGTCGATCGACATTGTATTGCTTTTGCCTAAATACGCGAAAAGAAATATAGATAGGCATGTTTTTTCATCTCTTGAATATCTTCAGCCTTCACAACCTTTTCATCATTGAACAGTACCCAACATAGACCATCATGTCCTGGCAAAGCCTTCCGGATAAATGAAACATAGTGCCTGGCATGTATTAGCAAGAGATCATACAACGAACAAACACCGTCTTACCCAGCATGTATGGAAGAGCCTTTATGGCAAATAATTGAACGAAGCTGATACCTGGCAGGCGTAGAATCGAATCCAGGGACCCTGGGCTGACTAGAAGGTGCATCGTCGGATGCCTGGTTCTCGTCTTCAATTAACGCGTCAGAATGACTGAAGACCCAGTCGATTGCCCTAACCACATCGCCCCCTGTAGCCGCCAAAGCCTTTATGGCTCGAGGTTCTTCTATTCCCATTTCACCAAGTTGTGCTACTTTGCCGGCATCATATGAAGCATCAGATGATGACAACGACTTGTTATCTCCAAGAGGTTCATCAATATCATCATCATCCATGTGAGCAAAAAGCCAGTTCATTGCAGCCTCGGCATCCGTGTTACCGGTCACATAGAGTGCTTTTTTGCATCTAGCCTTTGGGAACCCCATGCTGAGAAGCTGATCTAGAGCAATTTCGTTCGGCATGAAAGATTCCGCAGTATCAACGTCGGGGAGGAGTTCTTCATTTGCCCGCTGCCCCCCGGAAAGATACTGGCTCAAATCCATTGCCTGATCACTGACTTCCACTGGAATTTCCAGCTTCGTAGGGACCCAGTTCACAATCTCAAATCGTCGAGCATTGACGACCAGATGCTGCGGCAATGTTCGAAAAGATGAGCGCTTGGAAAAGCCGTCTTTCGCCTTACAAGAAGGGCAATCCAGTTGAACGATCTCCTCCGATGTAAAGGCATCTAGGCAGTCATATAAGGTCACAGGTGCAAAGGAATCGGCCGAATCTGAGTCGTCCGACGTTAATCGACGAGCAGGTACCGGAATAGAAACATTGTCTTGACCATCTACCTTATAACGAACCTTTTGGCAAGACAAGCACTGGAGGCGCTGCTCCATGGCAAAATCAAAAGCCTTGATAGGGTTCTCCCCATTATCAGAGTGCTTGGCTAGGTTGATTATCTTGAAGATATGGAGTAAGAATTCAAAAGCATCCTGTTGCCTCATTGTGGAGAATTCTTCATGGCCACGACCGACAAGATGTTTAAACATCGTTGGTGCCAATCCTTTTTGATGTGGCTTTTCAGATGAATCAGAAGTGGCAACCGTATTCTTGTCAGCCTGGGAGTAACGACCCGAAAGAATACCATCTGCAATCTTTCTCATTTGCGTCTCCAGGTCTTCCGCGGGGAGTGGCGTGAATGGTGGTTCGTCGTGTTCATGATAGTATCTATTTTGAAATTCTGGAAGGTCAAAAATACACTGCAAGACACTCGATAGGTAGCAACTGTTTCCCAAATTTGCTAGACCTGTAAGCCCTGGCCCACAGACTGGGGTGAGTTCGTGACCATCTTCGGTCGTCATTGAGAAGTCCCACTTAAGGTTATGCTCAACCTGCATTTCCATCAAGCTCTTCTCTGTTTTCTCACGAGCCATGAGATTAATACCCCAGTGGGCAAGGTGCGGCCCAAGATCGGGGTCTATTCTCTCCTCGTTGCAAACGTAACAGTAGATATCGGCCGTTCCATCGGCAGTTATTGAACCCAGTTTGACGGCTACCGCATGAGATGTCATATCTGAATGCGCAAGAGCATGTGAGTTCCCTCTTATACCACCAAACTGGCTCCGGCCACAACCAAGATTGCCGCACTCCAAACAAAGCCATAAATTTTCTTTTAGGTCGCACATGGAACACTGGCTGAGATCTGGATTCGTTAGAAATTAAAGGAGTGATTTAGAATGAACGATTGGAAGCGTACCTTGAGAACCAATCCGTTTAGGCTCATGTTGATTCAAACATAGAGTATGTTCACATGGTACGAATTCTTGTTCCCAGGCTTTAACCTCCTCTTTTTTTGCGAAAGTCATTGCTTTCATGACACCCTCTATCACAGCTGGGAGATCGCCACTGGACTTATCCACGTCATAATTCAGGCAGGCGTAACACATAACGCGCGTACTAGTGTCATAACGGTCTTCCTCTCGCTCTTCAACAATCGCAAGCTTTGACATTTTCTGCGGAGGCTCATCTCGCTGCCCTCGTTAGCTTTCCGTGTCCGGAACGGAATCTAGGACGAAGGCATTTTCGATTACCTGCAGTTTTCTTGGAAGCCTTCTAATGTTAAGCGCTAAAGGATGGCCAAAACGCTTGAAGTGAAGATGGCCATGGTTCTTTTCTCCTGCGCAGCCGCCGTTGAAGCAGGTCAGACACACATTCAGGCCAGCTTCGTGGTCCTAGTTGTTGATTAGGTGGAGGTTGTCTAACAATGAGCGTCAAATACGCACAATAGAGTCAAAACATTGGGTACAATCTTCGCGATAGACAGCTTGCGAGTCAGATGGCTTTTTCAGCTCTGTTGTGCGGTGACGTTAATACACAGTAATCACAACTTATTTGTCCTTTGGAACACTAACCTTTGGAGTGAACATGAAGACAAGATTCCATCATGGGAGGCTCCTACCGTGATCGCGAAGCTGTGACACAGTTCTGGTACAAGTTGGAGGTAGAAGCTTGATCAACTTGATTGTTGGAGGTAGTAAGTTCTAAGTAGAACGCAGGTGGGGCAACAACGTAATGTTTCGTGGGGCACTGGATTATCGGCCGTAAGGTACTGTACCACAGTACCACAGCAGTCTCCAGGGCTAAAGTGGACGTAAAATATGTACATACAGTACTATACTATACAGTCACCTACGGGAAGTCACGAGCCACTTTTATTATATAATCTATAATAAAATGAATATTTTAATTTTAACTATTATTTTTAGCTAATATCACTACTAAGGCTTTAAAATACCTAGTCGAAAAAAACCGCTCGATATATTTTATTAATATAATTAAAATATTAATTCGCTTCCAAGAGAATAGATTCTCTATTTGTTGCAGCCGCTTACCGGCCATCGTCATGTCGCCATTCGGTGGGGTGCGGGTTTGGTCTGTTCGGCCAACCCTAGGGTTTCCGCGGTCATGGTACGTATGCTTTACCCTAGCCCCCGCGCTCTTCAAGCAGTGGGACTTGGTCGTTTCGATGTTCCACAACAACTTACTTACCTTCATGAATATGATCGATTTCATCAACTCCATGGCTGCTGCATCACTATTATTAAAATTAGTAGACTTACTAATATTCTTAGATTAATAATAACGCGTTTTTTTAAAAACCGGATAAATAAGAATAGAATTATTTTCAAATTAAAAAAGTAAATTAGTGTGACGGTCTACAAAGGAGCTAATAAAAGACAAGTTTATTTATGACTTGTAGTCAAGCAATTTTCTTATAGAGAGGAAGACGACTACCTAATAAAGAAATCTAAAGCTCTTATATATTAATAAAGTTTAACTAAATATAGAAATCTTCTATTTATATATTAAGATTTTTTATAAAATTAATTAAAATATTTTTATTGTGACGGTCTACAAAGGAACTAATAAAAGATAAGTTTATTTATAACTTATAGTTAAGCAATTTTCTTATAAAAAGAAAAAGAACTATCTAATAAAAAAATCTAAAATTTTTATATATTAATAGGATCTAATTAGATATAAGAATTTTTTATCTATTAATTAATATTTTTTATTAAGATATTAAGTTTTTTTATAAAATTGATTAAAATATTTTTTATTTAATTTAAATCTTCTCTAGAGCTCTTCTAGGTAGATAATTAATTATATTATATATTTAATTAAATTAAAATATAATATTCTTTTTTTTTAAAAAAGATTAATCTCGTAACTTTATAATTTATAATATTAAATTAATAAATTATTATTATTATATTTATCTAAGAATTTATTATTAGTTATAATAATAAATTAGTTAGTAAGTTGTTATAGTAAATCTAACTTATTTAGATATTAATTATAAAATTTTTAAAGCTTAAACAGCGCGTTATAAAAATTAGAAATAAAATATTATATAAAATTTAATGAATAATTTTTTTATTAGATATAATAGCTTAATATTTTATTATATATTTATAATATAAAAATTTTTTTAACTAATTACTTTAATTTATTTTAAAGTTTAATTAGGAGCTTATAATTATAAATAAAAAATTAGATATTTTTCAAAAAGTTTTAAATATAAAAACTAGATATACTTATAATATAAAAAATAATTTTAGTTTAAAAATATATCTAATTTATCTAATAATCTTATATAAATTAGTTTATTAATTTTTAAATTTATAATTTAACCGATCTAACTCTTAATTTTTTATAAATAATATATATCTAATTATTAACTATAAAATCTATTAATTTTTAATATTTATTTACTTATTATTTTATTTTAATCTAAATAAATCAATCTAATCTCTAATATAATCTTAAATCTATTTTAACTTATATGCTATATAATAGGCTTTAGTTTAATTTTATAATTTATTATAAGATTTAGAAAATATAATTTATATTTATACTCTATTTAAAAAGATAATGAATTTATTAATTTAAATTTAAAAATAATATAAATAAAATCTATAGCTAGAAGTAGCTTAGACTAATTATTCTAATAATATATTATAAATAAAATTTTTATATAAAATGTTAATTTATAATTTCTATATAATTATTTATTAAAGACTTTTATTTAGAGATTAGTTTTTATTTAATTTATAATTTTAGATAAAATTTTTTTTAAAAAATAAAGATAAATCAGTTAATTTAATTTAAAAAAATTAAATCTAGTAATCTAATTTATATATATATATATTTAAAAATAAAGATTACTTATTTTATTAATTAATTTATAATTATATATATTTTATTATAGCTATTAGTATTAGTTTTTTATTAAGATTTTTATTTTTATATAATTAAAATATACTATAGAGAGCTGTTAATAAATTATATTTAAAAATAAAATATAAAGTTTTTTTGAGGATTACTAGCTAATTTTAATATAATAAAAATTTATTATAAAATATTTATCCTAACTTTTTCTCTACCGCGGTAGTTTATTACTTATTAAAATTAATTAAATTATAATTTATCTAAAATAATTAATTAATTAATTAAATATTATCTATCTTTAAAAATAAAAATATTATTATATCTTTTTAAAATTAAATATTTTCTTAAACCAATCTAATTTTAATAAAATAAAATTAAAAGAGAAACTTAAATTATTAAATTTAATATTTATTAAATATTTTAGTAGTTATAAAATATTTAAATATATAATAATCTATTTAAATCTAAATTAACTGGGAGTTTTAAAATTCTTTAAATTTTATTTTTTAAAATTTTTAAAATTAAATAATAATTAATAATTTTTTATTATAAATATTATAGTTTAACTCTATACTAAGTATATTTTTAGAGAAATAGATAATTAGATATTTTTTTTTCTAAAAAAAATAAAAAAATATGTTTATAAGTATTTTATTAGAGGCGTTAGTTTTAAATTATAAAAATAATATTAAATTATAATAATATAAAAATAATATAAAAATAATATAAAAATAATATAAAAATAATATAAAAATAATATAAAAATAATATAAAAATAATATAAAGATAATATAAAAATAATATAAAAATAATATAAAAATAATATAAAAATAATATAAAAATAATATAAAAATAATATAAAAATAATATAAAAATAATANAAAATAATATAAAAATAATATAAAAATAATATAAAAATAATATAAAAATAATATAAAAATAATATAAAAATAATATAAAAGTTAAAAGTTTCTCAAATTATAATAGGAATTTTTTAATTAAAAATTATTATAATTGTTTTAAATCTACTTTAATTTTTTCTTAAAGTTAGAATAAAGTCTAAGAATTTTATTTATTTAATATTAAATTTATATTTATAAATTATTATTTATAAGTCTATCTTATAAAATTAATATAATATATTTATATATAAATTTTATATTTAAGTTTATCTTTACTAAAGATTAGAATATTATTTATAAGCTATTAAAATATAATAGATTTATTAAATAATTTAAAAAATAATATTTAATATTTATAAGATCTATATTTAATTTAAAATATAATTAAATTAATAAAATTAAAATATATTCTAATCTAATAAAAATTTTATTTAATATTATATTTTATAAAGATCTTCGCCCGGTCTAGATAATTTAAAGATATATTTATAAAAAATATTTTAAAAAATATTTTTATAATTAAGTTTAGTTTTTAATAATTTATATAAACTTATAAATCTCCTCCAGGCTTTATAGCTATAAATATAAATAAATTAAATATAATTAAATTAAAAATAATAAAAATTTTTTATAATTTTTTTATTAAATAAATCTTAATCGCTTCTAACTCTACTACTAAATACTAATATAAAAAACTATATCTTAATATTTCTTTATAAGCTTAATTTTATATTTATTTTCTTATTTTAGAAATAATATATTAAATACTAATTTAAAAAAATATCTATAAATCTATAAGATATTTTAAAAATTTATTTTTTTAATTATTTAATTTTTAGCTAATACTCCGAAGTAGTTTTTTTTATTAATAATTTTATTAATTTATATAAATAAAGTAATAAAATATTCTAATTTATTTAAATAAATTTAATATATTAAAATATTAATTTTATAAATATTAATCTCTAATAATTTTTTTTTATTTTTAATTCTTTTCTAAAAGTACTTTAAAACTATTTTAAGATTTTTTAAATATTTATAAATATTCGCTTTATTCGATATAGATTTCTTTAAAGATTTTTCAAATATATATTAAATTTATAATTTAATTATTAATTTTTATATATTATATTCTTCTGATATTCGGTATTAATTTTAGGATATTATAATATAGTTTTAAATTTTGAAATTATTTACTAAACCTATATTTCTTTTCTTAAAATAAAATTCTTAGCCTATAATAGTCGGTTATAATAGTAATTCGAAAAAAATTATAATCAATTTTTTTAGAATTATATTATTCTATTTTAAATCTATAATTAGAAAGAGAAGCTTTTATATTTAATTATTATAGCTCTTAATCAGCACGCTATAAGATAGCGGAATAATATAAAGATTAAAATATTTAGTAAGTAGTATTATAAGATTATAATTTAAAAAATTTAAACTATTTACTTTAATATTAATTAAAGTTTATATAAAAACCAAATATCTATTAATAATTAATTAAATAAAAATTAAAAATATTATTTTTCTATCTAAATAGATCTTCTGTTAAGATATTTAATTAATATAAAAATTAATATATTAAATTTAAATAAAAATCTAAATCTAGACTTTCTTATTTTTTAATTTTTTAGTAATAAATATTATAAAAGTTTTAAAAGTCTTTTTTAGAATTTTTAGATTATAATTAAATATATTAATTTTTTTTTAGAAATATTCTCTAATTCTATAATTAATTTACTTATAAATTAAATACTATTTTTTCTTTATTAACTAATCTTTCTCTTTAGAAATTCTTTACTTAAAATATTTATCTTAAATCCTTTTCTATAGATCGCTTTTTAGTTATTTTAATATATTTATAGATAAAATCTCTAAAGATGTGGATATTATTATTAAAGATATAAATTACTATATACTATATCTTATTTAGAAAAATATAGAAAATACTTTTTTTAAGATTTTAAAATTAATTTATCTTTCTACTATTAGATATTAAAACTTTAAAATAAAAATATTATAATTTTTATAGTTCTATATCTAAATTATATTAAATTTATAATAAGTATTTTTTATCTAGTTAAGATTTATAAACATATCTTTTACATAGTATAAAATATTACTAAAGTTAGAGTAGTATTAGATTTTAAAATATAAAAATATATACTAGCGAGTATTTTCTTTATAATAATTAATTATATAAATAATTTGAAGCTTAATAATAGAATAATAATTAATATTAGTAGTTATTTTTAAATTTATTACAAGCTACTAGTTATTAAAGCTTAGATTATTTTTATTATTTAATTAATATAAAAAAATTCAGAATTATAATAATTTATAAATCCGACTAGCTCTTATTCTAATTTATAAACAAATTTTATTTTATAATAATAATATTTTATTTAATAATTAATCTTATATTCTTTTTCTTTAGCTACTTAGTATTTAACTAATAATAATTAATCTTTTTAACTTTAAGCTCGCTTATAATAGTTATGATTTTATAAATTATTTATAATTAGATTTTAATTTCTGATATAAATCTTTCTCTAGTTATATAAGATCTTTTATTATTACTTAAAATCTAAATAAAATTATAAAAAGATTTATCTTTTTTTATTAGTTCTTCTTTCTTTATAGTTTAAATAGTTAAGACTTTAGCGAGTTTTTTTTACTCTATAAAAATTTAATGGAGAGAGAAGATCGAAGTAATTAGATTTAATCTATTTAATTTATTTAATTTATTTAATTTATTTAGTTTATTCGATATAATCTAGATATTATATTATTATATTATAAAAGAGACTTTAAATAGATTATAAAACTTATTATTAATTAGTAATATAATAATATATCTTAAACACGTGTATTTAAAGTAAAAAAGAATAGAATAATAGAAAAATTATATAACAATTTATAAAAAAGCTAGTAGACTTCCGCACAACCCAACATAATCCGGATCCAACCCGGACCCAACCCGGGCTAGGTTAGGTTTTAGATCGAAGACTCCGACCTAGTATTAAATCCAGATTAAAATTAAATAATCTAGTCTAGATTCGGGGCTTTAATTTAGATTATAAATATTATATATATATTAAGATCTATAATTATATAAATTATATATTTTTTACTAATAATATTAAGTATTTCCTTTACAATTAAATCGGCAGGAAGTAAGAACGAGAAAGATTAAAATATATTAAAAAATTAGAAAATAAAATATAATATACTTTAATCTATATTTAAAATTTAATTAATAATATTTAAAAATATTATTATTATAACTTTTATACTTCTATTTTAAGATCTATATTTAAGTATTATTTCTAAATAATAATATTTAAATTTTATTTATTTTATATATTTTATCTATCTTATTTAGCTCTATTTTATTACTAATTATAGTATTCTACTTTTTAATATTATTAATTAGATTTATTTTAACTTTATTAAGTTTTTTATTCTTCTTTTTTTTTATAAATTTTATTTTTTTATAAAAAAAAAACTTCTTAAGAAGTTTTATCTCTTATTTTTTTATATTAAATTTTAATATATAAAAAAATATTATTAATTTTTTAATTATTTACAACTTTATTCTTTTTTAATAATAATAATAAATATTTTAAATAATATTAAAAAGCTATTTAACTTTTATATTTATTATAAGAAAAAGAGTATATTCTATATAAAAATAATAATTATTAAAAACTAAGCTTAATACTCTTTTTAGAATATAAAAAATATAATAAGAATAGTATTTATTAACTAGTTAATATATTTTAGTAAAAACTTAATTTAAATATATTATTATTAAGATATTAAATTATTTTATTAATTATTATATTTAATTATATCTTATTTTTATTTAATATCTTATTAAGTTTTAAACTTAGTTAAATTATTAAAGAAGATCCATCTAAAGATTAATTAAAAATTAAAAATTATTTTTAATATAAAATAAAAGTTTATTAAAAAAATTTATAATAAATATTATATTATTTTTAATTTTAATCTTTTATAAGAAAGAATTTAAACTTATTTATTAATATTAATATTATATTAACTATATAGATATATTCTTAGATATAATTAATTTAAAAATAATATTTATTAAACTTTATCCGGCTAGTCTTTAGTATATAAAGTATTTATTATTTTTATAAAATATATTTTTATTATAGTTACTTTATTAACTATTTAAGATATTTAAAGAGTTTATTATAAATTTTAAATATATAATATATTATAATATCTTAGATTTTTAATAGCTAAGTTATATAGTTAAAAAATAGTTTAATAATATAAAAAAGATAGTTAATTTAGTATTATTTTTTATTTTAAAATAATATTTTTTTATAATTATACTCTATATAAAATAATATAAAAATATTATATAGGCGCTTTACTTGATAAATTATTAAAAAAATTAAATTTTATTAAATTTTTATATTTTAAATAGATACTAGTTTTATATTTAATATTTAAAGATTATAAAATATCTTTTAATACTAAAGATTTGCGTTTATATAGATTATAAAATAATAAATTTTATTTTTAATATTATATATTTATTTAAACTAGTCTTAATTACTTCTCTATTTATTTAATTATAACAAAATTATTAAGTAAAACTATCTTAATATAATTAAGAAGCTGATTAAGACTAAATTAAATAATATAAATAAAATATAAAATTTAAATAATAATATTATTATTTAATAGATTTTATTAAAAAAAATCTATTAAGATTTTATTACTAAATATATTATTTATTATTAATTTAAATACTCGCGATTTAAGATTATACTTTATAAGTATTTAAAGAATAATACTATTTAGATTTATATTAGTATATACTTTATATAGAGATTTAAACCTAAATAGAATCTTATAATAAATCTAATTAATATTAATAAAATAATCTATAATTACTATAAAGATCTACGAGAATAGAAATATTTAATAATTTAATATAATTAATATTTTTAAACTAGTAAATAATATTTAAAAAATATACTTTTACTAATCTTAAATAAGATTTCTTAATTAATAACAGATTATATTGGTAGAGAAGATTATTAATAATAATAAAATATAATAAATCTAAATAATAAATTATTAAAATATTAGATACTTAATAAAATAAAATAGAAGTTAATTAAATATAAAAAATTATAGAATATCTTTTTTTTAAGTTTTTTATAAAAAAAATATATTAATAGACAGTTCTTTCTAATATTAGTATATAAAATAAATTAGTAAAATAAATATAATTAGAAGTAGATTTTTATAGAAAAATCTATAAATATAAAAAAATATATATTATTTTTTAAAAATTTAATTATATTTTTTTTTTATTTTTTAAATATTTAGCTATCTTTAGATATTTTTATATTATTAATATATTATAATATTATATTCTATTCTTTATCTTTAGATTAATAATATATAAATACTTAAAAATAGTTTTATAATATTAATATATAATTTTTAGTATATTATCTATATTATAAATAATTTAATAATAGTAGCTCTAAATCTTTATATATTATATTAATTTTTAATTAATCTTATTTTTTTTTTAAAATTAGTCTAAAGTTACTAGTCTATCTAATTATTATATATTATTTTATTATAGAGAAGAAGGGCCTTTTTTTAATTAAATTTAATATATATAAAAAAAAAACTTTTAAAAAAATATTTAATTAAAAAAAGTCTTAATTAGAGATATTAAATATATATTAATTAATAGATAAAATAGCTAGATAGTTTAATAATATTAAATAATTAAGATTATTTATTTTATTATTATAGAAAAAGAATATAAAGTTAAAATATTAATTTTATAATATAATTAATTAGTCTAGTAGATAACTAAAAAGTAAGAAAAAAGATAAATATTTATTAAATAATAATTTTTAAAAATAAATCGACCTTAGAAGTAAGAAGTAAATTAAAATAAAAATAATATATTAACTTTTAAAAAATAATATATAGATATAATAAAATTTAATTAATTTATAAAATTTATCTTTTTATAGGTCTAACTTAAAAAACTTAAAAAATCTAATAATAATCTAATAATAATTTAATAATAATCTAAAAAATCTAGTAATAATCTAGTAATAATTTAAAAAATCTAAAAAAAATCTAATTTTTACTCTAACCTCTCTTTTAGATTTTTAAAAAATTTTAATTTACTTTTAGATCTTAGTAGAGTTTATATATAAACTATTTAAAATTATTTATTAATATTAAGACTTTAATAGCTAGTAATATCTAGTAATAGAAGATTATAATAAAAAAAAATATTTTTAGATAGATAAAATATTATAAATTAAAGTAGTTTTTACTTAATTAAAAATATATAGATATAAATTTTAAGAGAAATATAATATTTATTTAATAAAATTTATATAAAATTTTTAAGATATAATATATATTTTTATAATTATTAGTTAAAATATTAAACTTTAATATTAAGTTTTCTTAATCTATTTAATTATAATATTTTAATAAATAATTAAATATAAACTTAATCTAGTCTAAAAGAATATAAAGTTATTTTCTAAATTTTTAAAAGATTTATACTATAAATATATAGCGATAGTTAGTATAATCTAAATAGATATAAAAAATAGTATTATATTTTAATAACTAAGTAGTTTTATAATCAAAATTATATAAAAATTAGATTAAGTTAGATTAAGTTAGATTTTATTAAGATTTTAGTATTAGATCTGGGTTGAGTCCGGGTTAGAGAAGTTCAACTCGGATCTAAACTAGATTAGGTTTTGGGTCAAGATCTTCAACCCAAGTTGGGTTATGCGGAAGTCTAAAAGCTAGTAAAAGATAAGTTTATTTATAACTCGTAGTTAAGTAATTTTTTTATAAAAAAAATGAACAATCTGATAAAGAAATCTAAAATTCTTATATATTAATAAAATCTAACTAGATATAAGAATCTTTTATCTATTAACTAGTATCCTCTATCAAGATATTAAGTCCTTCTATAAAGCTAACCAGAATATCCCCTTACTCAACTAGAACCTTCCCTAGGACTCTTCTAGGCAGGCGGTCAGTCATGTCACGTGCTCAGCTGAGCCGGGGCGTGACACCAGCCCGCACCCTAACATTATTTATAACTAAATCAGAAGAAAGTAAGAATGAAAAAAATTAAAATATATTATATTATATTTTTTAATTTTTTAATATATTTTATTTTTTTCATTCTTACTTTCTTCTGATTTAGTTATAAAGAAAATACTTAATATTATTAGTAAAAAATATATAATTTATATAGTTATAGATCTTAATATAAATATTATATTTATAATCTAAATTAAAATCTTAGATTTAACACTAGATTAGAGTCTTTAATCTAAAACCTAATCCAGCCCGGGTTAGATCCGGGTTGGGCCCGGGTTATATTGGGTTGTGCGGAAGTCTAGCTAATAGTACAATGGTTAGCACTCCTGAATGCGCCCGGGGGTCAAACCATGACATACCCGACCTACCAAAGGCGGAAGGCGGTAGAAGCGCACCTACCACTGACCGTCACAAATACTAGATAGATTATAGTCTAGATATATAGAATTTATTTATAGTCTAAATTAATTAAAAATATATAGTTTTCGCGGGGATGTAGCTATTTATTTAAATAATCACTTATTTTTATAAATATTAACATTTTAGTAAGGGGGATTATGACTTCCTGTAGGTGACTGAATATACCTGTGTATACAGCACAAGGTATGTATGTACTGTAACTTACCGTATACTACCTAAAATGCGGTACCGGTAATACCGATAAGGCACTTAGCGGGCAATAATGCCTAGCCTAGATACATACATACCTCAGGCAGAAACTTGCAAATTAAAGCGGGGTCATCTGCCAACGCGTCCTGGCCGCGACAATTGCAGTCCCGGCGTCACGCGTTCTACTCTACCCGTCGTGCTTTGCTTTGGCCTGCGCCAGTCATTGTTTTGTCGGGGTATCCAATCCTCGAGCATCAACCAAATCTTCTCCTTGATGAACGTAAAGCTGTTCTGAACATTCATCTTCAATACCAGCCTATCTGTTCCTGGTTGCGACGTACGGCTCTAGTTAATTATTGAATCACAGCCCCCCTCGATTGTCACGATGGCCTCAGAAGCAGCCTCGCAAATCTCTGTTGGTGCTCTCAGGTAACTTTGCCTTGTACATCCTTCGTGCATTCTGAAACTAACCATATCTGAGTGCCATCTTTGATGAAACCAAACCTCAATTTCCAGAGCCTATCGTTCAATGCGTTCAGATCAAGCCTTTGCCTCCTCAGCAAAATCATGCAGAACGGTACAGAGCAGTGTTTAGTGATATATCAAACTATGTCCAAACAATGCTAGCCACACGTGAGTGATTATGTCTTCTGACACCTTATGGGGATACAGAAAGGACCCTAACCTGAATGGACTTTTACTCAGAAGCCAATCCCCTTGTCACAAGTGGTCTCCTCCGGAAAGGGTGCTTTGTTAAACTCAAGGCCTTCCAAGCGAACTCGGTCAAAGGCAAAAAGTTGGGACTAGTTGACTTTCCCATACGAGGACTAAGCTAACCAGGGCTTATTGCAGGATTCTTATCATCCTAGACCTGGAAGTTCTGCAGGATCTTGGGGAAGCCGAGAAAATCGGAGAACCTAAGCCCCTAGAAAGCAAATCAGAAGAGGAGGACAAGCCTCAACCAACCACAATCTCCAGCCATGGCTTTTATGGCTCGAGCGCCCACGGTGGCCAAATGCAAGGGAATGACCATACACCACTGACGCGACCATCCGTTGCACCGGGACATGCCACCATATATCCGATCGAGGCAATTTCCCCATATGCGCACAAATGGACCATCAAAGCCCGTTGCACTAGCAAGTCGAACATCAAAACTTGGCACAACAGGAATGGCGAAGGTAAACTCTTTAGCGTCAACTTGTTGGATGACAGTGGGGAGATCCGTGCAACTGGATTCAACGATCAGTGTGACATGCTTTACAATATCTTCCAGGAGGGCAGCGTCTACTACATATCGAGCCCTTGTCGTGTTCAGATCGCCAAAAAGCAATTTACAAACCTGAACAACGACTATGAACTCACTTTTGAAAGGGACACAATTGTCGAGAAGGTCAGTTTGCCCCCCACAAATGGCACAATCAGTGTATTGACGCTTTGTGCTAGGCAGAAGATCAAAGTGACGTTCCACAAGTCAGATTTAATTTTACTATCATAGGCGATCTTCAGTCTGTTGAAAAGGATAGCACTATTGATGTGATCGGGGTGCTCAAAGAGGTTGGAGAGACTTCTCAGATTGTGTCAAAGACCACAAACAAGCCATACAACAAACGTGAACTTACCCTGGTCGATAACACAGGCTTTTCTGTCCGCTTGACGATCTGGGGCTCAACAGCCATGAATTTTGATGCTGCTCCTGAATCTGTCGTGGCATTCAAAGGCGTCAAAGTCTCGGATTTTGGCGGTAGAAGTCTGAGCTTGTTGAGTTCAGGCTCAATGACAGTCGACCCGGACATTGAGGAGGCCCATAAGCTGAAGGGATGGTACGATGCCCAGGGCAGAGCTGGAGCCTTTACTTCACATGCGTCTATGCTTGGAGCAACCACGTCTACGGCAAAAGCTGAACAGTTCAAAACTGTTGCACAAGTTCGCGAAGAGCAACTGGGCATGTCGGATGATGCAGTTTATTTCTCACTCAAGGCAACGGTGATCTATATCAAGCAAGACAACATGTGCTACCCAGCATGTCTTTCAGAGGGGTGCAACAAAAAAGTGACGGAGCTTGATCCAGGTCAATGGCGCTGCGAGCGCTGCGATAAAACCTATCCGAAGCCCGAGTATCGCTATATAATGCTTATCAATGTCAGCGACCATACCGGCCATCTCTGGCTTAATTGCTTTGACGAGGTAGGCAGGTCGATGATGGGTGCTCCCGCCGACCATTTGATGCAATTGCGCCAGGATGAGAACGAGAAGACGATTGGAGATATATTCCAAGATGCAAATTGTAGGACTTGGAATTTCAGATGCAGGGCGAAGATTGATTATTTTGGTGATCAGCAGCGGTAAGATTATCTATGGTAGATCTTTCGGTACGAGTACTAACAATAGGTGCGAATTTTAGGATCCGCTACCAAATATCTTCCGCAAAACCCATCAACTACTCAGAGGAAGCCTCTCGCCTTGCCCATATGATTGAGAGCTATGGCATCTGAGGCCTGGATCTCGAATCCTGAGATTAGAAGTACTGAATTTGCATATGCTGTCAAGCTTGATTTCTACTCTCTTGTCCTTTTACACTGGTCAAGTTTTGTTGACGCGGCCGTAGAAATGCGGAGAATCTGCTTATGACCCTTCATCATCCCCTGAGATGATATGCTGGCACGCTTTGATCGAAAGTTGTGTGTATTGCTCAGTTATTGAGGACCCCGGGTCGAGTTGATTAGTTTCTGGGAGCTTTAGCTGCCTTGATTTCAACATAATCAATCCTTATGAGCGAGAAAAGAAGAAAGAAAGAAAAGAAGCCCTTAATCAATGGCGTATACTAGTAGGAACGTAAAATAATCCAGTAAGCTTCAGCAAGCGTGTTTTCCTCGAGGTGCCTCGTCAGAAGTTATTCAAAATTATGTATCAATTCTCTCGGGAGCTCTGAGTTCTTGTGTGGTCACGGCTGACAAATTCAATGTACATCACTAACTATCCGTAACGTTCCGCCTACCCACTGACGGTCATAATGGTTCACCACTCCTTTACTCCGTAGGTAGTTAAGCTAGTCAGTGCCTCAGTGGGTGGTAACTACTACTTTATAATCAAATGGTGACGTAAGTGCCCTAGTTTATAACTAGTTAATAGACTGGTAACCTAACTAGTTCCCCTCGCTTCTTTCTGCCCAAAATCTCGGTGTTGTCCGGAGTACTCTGATATTGACTAGTATCAGTACTGTGTCTACACTGGAAACTGTGCAAGTACTGCCCCGCATGGCAGACACCATGAAAGCAGTTGGTGTGTTTTGCTTCACTGTGGTCTGGTTTCCAATACATGCTCGAAGAAATTCTGATGATTCATAGGTGTGAATGGATCGAAAGGGTCTGCTGATGCCCTATTCGTCGATACTCTACCAGTTCCCGAGCCCGAAGATGGCCAAGCCTTGGTGAGAATCAAGGCATTTGGTCTGAATCGAATGGATCTTTTGCAGCGTGAAGGGAAGTACCCTGTTCCTCCCCAGGCGCCCAGCACCATGGGAGTAGAGTTTTCCGGTATCATCAAAAAACTCGGCAAAAATACCGAAGAGGATTTTGCCGTGGACGACCAGGTCTTTGGCTTAGCGTATGGAGGTATACCCTTCAATTTCCTTGCCTTCGTAATCAAGAAGGCCGCTGTAGCGCTGATCACTCGAGTTTGCAGGAGCCTATGCCGAATATATAGTTGTGTCGACTCATATGTTGATACGCAAACCTGTTGAAATGTCATGGGAGGAGACAGCAGGGATACCCGAGGTGAGACTGCGAGCCAACTTCATGCATGTTCTGGAACGATTGCAAATCAGGGTTGCTGAAATCCTTAGACATGGTTCACGGCTACCCAGGCCCTGTATCTGATCGGCGGCTTCAAGCCAGGAGACTCTGTTCTTTGGCATGCGGGAGCATCATCGGTTTCTATAGCGGGAATCCAGCTCTGCAAGGCTGACGGCGCCTCCGCGGTTTATGTGACTGCGGGCTCGCGCGAAAAGATCGACTTCTGTGTCAACGAATTGGGGGCTTCGGCTGGTTACAACTATAAGACCCAAGACTGGGCATCCGAAGTTGTGAAAGATACCGGTCGCCGAGGTGTTGATCTTGTCATTGATTTTGTTGGTGCGGCGCACTTCCAAGGTAATCTTGATGTTGTCGCCCGAGATGCTCGCATCGTACAGCTGGGCCAAATGAGTGGGTCAGTCCTTCCCGCGGGCACCAACATCAGCGCTCTTTTGATGAAAAGAGTTAGACTGGAAGGAAGTACACTTCGAAGCCGAGATTTGGAGTATCAGAGGAGGCTGCGTGACCTTCTGGTGGAACATGCAATGCCAAAGTTTAAGGATGGAACTTTCAGGGTATTCGTCGAAAGAGTGTTTCGTCTGGAACAAATAGCAGATGCGCACAAATTACTCGAGAGTAATTGTACCAAAGGGAAGATCATCTGCACCGTTGATTAAGGTGTTTTGAAAGCGAGTCTAGTTTCATTGCCCGATAATTGGACACGGATCATAAGGAGTTTTTCTAGCCATGTCGAGCTCAATTGTCCATGTATGTAGTAAAGAAACCAAATCGCCGTCCGCATCCTACCTTGAGTAGTCTCCCAGATTCACTTTTGGGACCTCTATTCCGTACCAGATACTGACTGCAAAGTACATTGAATTGCCTTATGTAGTAGGTGCACTATTTTGGTACGTAACTACCTAGCTAGGTAGGTGGGTAACGTATGGTTGTCGATAAGATAAGGTACCTGGTACTGTCTATCCTAATTGGTATTTTTTGGGCGGTGAAGACTGACAAAACCTCTCTAGCTCGGAACTACTCCGGACTAATTACCCCGAAGCAGGAAAAAAAAAAAAAAAAAGCAAACCTTACTTTCTTTTCCTGCTCCAGATAATCTAATTGACACCACAACCACCTTTCTGCGCAAAAAGGATAAACATGGCGAAACGCACCCACCAGAATGAAGAAAACCTACAGGTTAGAGCAAAGAAAAAGTCAAAGAGCAACGGGCATTCCGACAAGAAAGAGCATTCCAAGCGGGATGTTCCCTCAAGTGATGATATACCTCAATCAGAGATCGATGATTTTCTCGAGAAGAATTTGATCAAGATAACTGATACCACACCCGAAAAGGAGTCGCCTCGTCCAATTTTGTCGTTTTCTCATCTTCCCCCTCATGATGGTGACCTCTACAGCCCTCTGAGTTCTTTTACCGCCCCAACAGCCATTCAGTCAACCACCTGGCCATTACTCTTCGCCGGCCGTGATGTCATTGGTATTGCGGAAACTGGGAGTGGGAAAACTCTTGCTTTCGGCCTCCCGTGTCTAAAGAAGATGCAAGACTTGGTCAACAAGTCGAAGTTCAAACCTGCTCGTCCTTTGGCTGTGATCATGTCTCCTACCCGAGAGCTGGCCTTGCAGATATACGATCAGCTCTTGAAATACACTAAATCAACTGACATCCGCTTGGCCTGTATTTACGGTGGCGTGAACAAGGATGAGCAGCGCGAGAACCTAAAACGGGCGGCTGTTGTTGTTGCGACACCCGGCAGACTGAAGGATCTTCAAAATGACGGATCAGTGGACCTGGGGAAAGTCAAGTACCTCGTTCTGGACGAAGCCGATCGTATGCTTGACAAGGGGTTTGAACAGGATATTAAGGACATTATCCAGCCTATGCCCACATCCCGCCGTCAGACCGTTATGTTCACGGCAACCTGGCCCCCTGTCGTGAGAGATCTTGCATCGACTTTCATGAACACACCGGTGACCGTTACTATCGGCGGGGATCCGTCAGCCGATCCACGCGCGAACACGCGCATAAAACAAGTCGTGGAAGTGGTAAAACCATTTGACAAGGAGTCTCGACTTGTTCAGTTACTGAACCCGTGTCAGCGCGGGCCGAATCCGGACAAGGTTTTAGCATTTTGCTTATACAAGAAGGAGGCGGTGCGTATTGAAAGGCTGCTTCGCGCAAAAGGATTCCGAGTTGCGGGTATCCATGGTGATATGAACCAGCAAGAACGGTTCAGAAGCTTGGATGCTTTCAAGACTGGAAATGCTACGGTTCTTGTTGCGACTGATGTGGCAGCTCGTGGTCTGGACATACCCGCAGTTAAACTTGTCATTAACGTGACATTCCCACTAACTGTGGAGGATTATGTGCATCGGATTGGCCGGTATGTTCGATCCTACTGTACCTGATGACCTGACTGACTTTCGTCCTTAGAACTGGCCGTGCTGGCGCCGAGGGTCACGCAATCACCCTATTTACAGAAACGGATAAAGCTCAATCTGGAGCGTATGTAACCACGTATAGAAACCTCTACCATTACCTTTCCAGCTGATATCTCCTCAGGTTGATCAACGTTCTCAAGGCCGCAAATCAAGAGGTACCAGAAGATCTTCTCAAATTCGGTTCAACTGTCAAAAAGAAGCAACATGGCGCATATGGCGCCTTCTTCAAGGATGTCGACTCCAGCAAAGCAGCCACAAAGATCGTGTTTGAAGAGTGAAACGAACGTCATTCTGTCTTTCCTCCGAACTTAATTCTTCTTATCATTTGCCGGCCTTGGCCGATTTGCGCCAAAAGAAATTTTCTCTCAAGGAACATGCTGTATTTAGATTAGAGTCTTCATTGTGGTCTGCTGATAGGTTCAACTTACACCACGAGAGTATAACCAGTACAAATAGCCAGATCCTTGATAATGTTGTGGAAATCAGTAACGAACTGCTCGTGTCTGGCCAACGTAACTGATGCTATGATCACCGATATCAGAGTAAGTGGCCTCGGGATGAATTCATTTGGAGCTAAGATAGTATGGTCATTGCGGCATAGGTATGATCGGATGAAAAGGAGGCTCCATGTTATCCGGATCCCCATGTTGAAGATATTGGCCCATACCAAGCCGCGAGCACCCAAGTCACCAATTATTAATAACAAGTAGGCCGCTAAAGCTAGGCATGCCGAAAAGACACCCATCCAGCGCGCTTGGCGTCTCAAGTCTGAAGCACTCGCTGCGGATGAGACAAACGCCTCCATTATACCGTTGAATGCGAGAAATGGTATGTAGTAGCAATAAAGAGCTAGCAGACTGTTAAATTCAGAAGAAGCCCACTTGCGTCCGCCTAGGATGTGGAGCGCTCGGGGCACCATGTACGGACCTAAAGGCACAACTAAAGCGGAGAGGAGCCCGTATACCCGCAATATGTGGATTAGATGTGCCCTGGCTGTACCCAGGGTGTTAGGGCTCCGTCCCATGATCTTCCCGGAGTTCAACAGGGATGAAAAGAGGGCTCGGCTGCTTTCTTCGATTGGTTGAAACACAATACGGGCTATGAGGCCCCCATAATTGGACGCCAAAGAATAAATACCTTGATCCTGGAGGCTTGCCATCGCAGCCAACATCATGGAATCCCCCTGTGTCAGTAGGTGTTTTAAGACGGATTGCAAAAAGATGGCTGCACACAATGAGACCAGTCGCCTGGGAAATCTGCCGACTATATAGGATGAGTTGTCCCTGGGATCTTGTTATCATATGAGACCCTCGGGTTCGCTTGGGTGCGCTGTTAACATACCTTGCATTTATTAGTTTCGGTAGCAATGAAAAGGACCATTGGGTCGCGGAACTCAGTAGAGATACAGCGTAGCCACAGGTGAGTGTGATTGCATAGCAGAGGTGACCTAATGCAAATGGGAGGATGCCAATATTTCGGCCTGCTTGGGCAGCCCATACAACGGAGCCGCACACTGCGGCACTCTTTGCAAAAGATGCAGTCATTTCGACTACCGCTCGCTTTTTATAAAGCATATGTTGCTGTACCACAGCGAAAAAGGGCTCGGAGCAAAGTTCTATAACAGACGCTAGAGTGGTGATAAGCACGCTTAGGCGATAAAATTCCGCTCGAGAGACGTCCTGGGGAGCCACTTGTATGTAAGAAAGGGCAGACACCACGGCTAGTGGAATCCCCAGCCCGAGGCTCAGGTAGGACATATTGACCACTGATTGAGAGGCGACAAGCCGGACATCCGTGACTTCGCTCGCATTTTCATTTTGCGTGTGTCCGCCGCCCTCCTCGTTAACGGCCCCAGCATGGCCTGCACACCGTAAAGGTTGTCGTTGGATGGCGATTCTAACTGACTCTCGGGAAAAGTACAGGATCGAGATGTAATAAAGCTCAAGCTGGGCCGCTATGCCCAAAGTCTCTGGGTGCAGGTTCCGTAGGATAAGTTGGTTTGACACGAAAGTAAACAGCTTTGAGGCCACCTGGACAGCGATCAACAGCGTGGTACCAGTGGCTGAAGATGCCAATATACTGCCGACATCCTGGTCGGGTTGGGGCATGTTGACATATGCGGACAAGCTTTAGCCCATTGATCCCGTCAACGTCTTTGGTAACTATCCATAAAAAAGCAGAGATAGTCAACGTCGGGGTCGGTAAGGTAGCTAAGGTACCGAAGTAGCTGTGCTAGCAAGTACGTACTAGTACCCGCCGGGTTGCGGGGCGGGCGGCGGCACAAAAGGTCCATCGGGCATGGAGAATGTTGGACTACGTATGGCCAAGTTACGGACTGATACAGGGGTCTCCAAGACATTTGCTGTATCTTGCTAGCTTGAAAATTCTACCCAAAATCTAGAACACATTCAAATTCCACCTGTTCGGGCAGAATATTCACTGACAATCCTATCGATAGCTCATTGTTGATCCCCGCAAGAATGTATGTATGCCACGCTTCAATAGCCCAGGGAGACTTGAAATCTAGAACGGCGGCAAAAAGAAGGGATATCCGCCATTTTTGGCCTTGAAAACACTGAGGAGGAAACTATACATACCAAGCAATACGGTTCCCCAGATTACCACGGCGACCTGCTGAGCCTTATTGTCTGCAATGCGAGGAACCTTCATTGCTATGGCGATTGTTGCGAAAGAGAGAACGGCATCTTTCACAGACCACTTATCAGCATCCATTGATTCCAACAGCGCCCCCGCCCATTCGTTCTTTCCTTTCCTCGACTGGGGAGGGGACAAGACTTACAAATAGCAGCGACAATCTGCGTTTCCATCCCAAACTGATTCGAAAACCCGCCGGCAAAGTAACTGATACCACCTTTGCCATCACCAACAACATATGGTACTTTGCGAATATGGTTGAACATATGGCCGCTAGTGAATAGCAAGATAGCAATCAGACTGCATGCGGCCCACAGGTTACGATTCTGGATGATTGGTAGAACGTAGGGAGATAGGACAGTGAACATAGTCAATGCCCCCATCAACAGCGTGACGACAGTTATCAGTCTCATGTAATTTATGGGGCGAACGAGGGGTGGTTTTGAGCCTTCTGGCAGATGTCGATTGATCCAGGTGTACAGCTGGTCGGCCGAAATTGGACTGGTACGGTCAGTAGATAATTCACTCCGTGTCGCGAAGAAAAAGTTCGCTATTGCTGTATCCTTACCCGCTAAAATCGAATCTGAAAGGGGAATCATCGACCTTGGCAAAAGGACCAACGGTTGGCGGAAAAACAAGTACGACAGGTGCGGTTTGTAGCATCAACTTCATTAAGACTCCCTTAGTGTTTGTGTGCTAGCAACAGAGGCTGCAAGTGAAATTACACACCTTTTGAAACGTAGCCTTTCCTTGACTGAAATCCAGGGTAGCGAAAAGCAGCTTGAGCTCATCAGATTTCGAGCCCTTGCTCCAACTGCGAGCGATGAGCTCCCACTCTGGCTGAAAGTCGCGGCATAAGATGCATCCATATCGCGCATCTGTGGCAGTGAGGATAACTGCAACATGATAGTCCCGGGGTTTCGAAGTCAAGTCCTCATATAGGGAATCATCCAAGTCAAGAGGTCCGGAGCGAGAAAGTGACAGGTACTTCTCAAACTTGCTTGGACTCGGAGTTGCGGCAAACGCGCAGGTTACCATCCAAAGGAATGTTACTATCGGAGTGAAGAGCTTCATGTTGACATCGCAAGCTTCAATACACGGTGACGGTCGGTGACGGACTGGGGATTTAGAGACTGGCGACTCTACACGCGAAGAAGGGGGCAAAGATAGAAGACGAGCCGATCGAACGGGAGAATATTGTAAAAGGTTACCGGAGAACTGCGGCGAAGGACGGTGGTGCGGACGACAGATTAGCCTTTGGGGTATATTAACATTAGGTGTCCACTAGGTACCTGGGTGCACTAGTACGTACCAGGTAGGCCCGGTTGCTGCTGCTGCTTTACGGTGCAGAACGGCGGAGTTCCGTGCTGAGCAAGGAAGACGGACTTATTTTCTTCCTTCCGATGTTCAAAGGCGCCCATCGAGTCGCCGAGGTATGTTTATTGTCACCGACTCGCACCCCTTATCCCTGCCTTTCCCTCCTTTCAAAGAAACGTGTACATAGAGCGCGCGTTTGCTTAATACAACGGCTACACAGTCCCGATTCCTCGGCACGGTATCTTGCCTTTGCCATGGAGCCGGATAATCATGACTCGGAGTGTACTGTAGACGATGTATGTGCAGCATTTCAATCCAGCGCGGTGATTGGGGAATACATGCTAGAAACCAGTGGTCTAACTCTATTCACCAGTGTCGACTGGCCCTTAGAACAGCACGCTTTGAAAACGAGCTCCAGGATGTTTTCGGGAAGACGACACAAATTTGGGGGACTGAGGAAACGCGCATCAAGCGTGTCGAGCAGTTATTTCTCCAGTTCGAGAACGAAAACCTGCGGCTGCAGCTGGACCAGGCCAACCTCAAGCTCAGCAAGGCCTTGAGGGCAGAGTCTGATACTCGCTATCGATTGCAGGCGACTTGTGCCGAGCTTGACCATCTTCGGAGTGCCTCGCGCATCGCATCTAGCGAGATAGAAGGCCTTCAGGTTTGTAGACCTGCGATCTCCCCTTTTCTGAAATGGCTAAGTCTGAACGTGGTGATAGCGTAAGCTTGCCTCCCTAGCCAGCGCCAGCTCCGACTCACAAAAGGTTGTTGCGGACAACATCGGTCTTTCAAAAAATCTCACGGCCATGCAGTTAGAGGTGGAAGCGCTCAGGGCCCGGGAGTCCTGTTCTAGTATTCCATTGACCGAAAAACAAGATCTGGAGCGTCAATTGAATTCGCTCGAGTTGAGCATGGCCAACGAAAGAAAAATCCATGAGCACACATTAGCCCGAGAATCGCAGCAAGCCAAAGAGATTGCGGCACTCAATGCAAGACTGGAAGAACAAAGTCGAAGAATTGCAGAAGAGGTGCAAGCGCGGAATTGCCGTGAAAAGGAGATTCGTCAACAGAGTCTCGAATGGACGGCCCAACGGCTCTCCCTAGAGAGAAGATTGGAGACTCTAAACCAAAAACCACCCTCAACTAATGACATTCCCCAGGTAGGCTCAAATGACAAGCAGCGGGCGCATGAAGGCCTGAATGACTCGGAGCCTCGTAACCATACTCGCCGAACCCATCCCATTACTCAACAATCCGCCTCAAGGTTTAACGCGGAGCTTACTATTGCAACTCCCGGGGCAATTCACGCCCGGGAGAGGAAAAAGAAATCGTCTGCGCTACCCGGCGACAAGTCGTCATTTTCAATAACGCCTTTTCTAAACCGTACAGGCGGGCTTCCAGGCTCCCCCATTAGTTCTGATGACACAGACGAGCTTCATGCAAACCAGGCCTTCTCCAAGGCTAGCCCGACCAACAACAGCAATAATCCTCAACCTCAGCATCAACCGACGTTGGCGAGTAAATCAGTTCCCCGACTCGAGCAAAGACAACCATCCGAACCACCGGCGTCGATCGCCAACGCCAAACCGAAAGCCACCCAGAAACCGTCAAACAAATTAGACACAGAGGGCTTGGCTGACGGAGCTTCTACGTTTGTCACCCACTTGGCTACCCACGCACAATCTAGGCCAAAGAAACGTAAATTAGGCGCGCAGCGCGAGAAGAACCTATTCGATGGGGAGGACGAAGACGATGAACTACAAGAAATTAAAAAACCGGGCCGCAAGCTTGCCCCCGGTAGCAGCACCAGCCGGAATGCTGGCCTTGATCTTGGGCCATTTTCTGTTTCAAGTGGCAGCCACCTGTCGAGGAACCGAGGCTTTGGTGGATTGTCAGACTTCTCACCCCTGAAACGTGATAAAAGACGATAGTAACACCTATAATTTGCCATGAAAAATAAGTGGATATAGGCAGTCCCTACCAGCAAAAGCTGGACGACTCAAGAACAGACTAGAAGCTTCTGTCTGCCAAGACGAAGCATGCTCATAACCATTGCATTCATACAGTCGGGGGTATAATTTACTTGCATATTGCGACAATTTACCTAGAGATGTATGTCCTTGTATGCCGCACTCCTGCCACCGGTTTCTTGTCGGGAGAAATCAAATTGGCACACAAGCACAGTATAATGTCTTACTGGACGAGCTCTAGGGAAGCTGGAGGCGACTTATTATTTAGTCGACGAGCCACTTCCTGCTTTCAATCCATAGGCATTAGAACGGTAAGCCCATGGTGCATAGCCATGATCTCGGAATTTGGCCGCATTTGCTTTCTTTTCCGTTGAATTCTATGCCTGCAGACAGCTCTACACAAATATTTACGCAATAAAAGTGACACCGATGCTTAGTCCTCTTCATATATGATTACGTTGTACTCTGTAGTTATGGCCCTTAATCTCCGACCACGATTGGCATGGCGGCGAGCCTGGAAGAAGACCCTCCACATTCCGTACAGTAGTGCGCTTTAGCCTTTACCCATGCAAGTGGAACAAATCTGGTTCTCGGTCTTTAGAGGCGGAAGAAGAGAAACAACTACCTTAATGATTATTACTCTTCCTCCCTCCTAAAACAGCATCCTTTACTGTGATAGTCCCGGCTGTTTAATCTTTCTATAGAAACATTCAACACTGTCGCAGCTTCTGCTTGCCATGTCTTCGTCCTTACGCTTTCCCCAACAACCGCGGTTGCTATGTACACATCTTCCTCTCTTTTTCAGAAGACAATCTTCGTCGAAGAGATGGCAAGCTCGTCAAACAAAGGACCATTTTACGAAGGAAGCATCAGCTCAGGGGTTGAAAAGTCGGGCGGCTTTCAAGCTCTTACAGGTTTCATGAGCCCAGGACCCGAAATCCTTTGGTGTATCAATCAACTCTAACCATCACTCGGGCAGATTGATGAAAAGTACCGCGTCTTCAGAAGCGGCCAAACTGTTGTCGACTTGGTAAGGTGAGAAATTACTTTATAGGTCGATCTTGGCTTATGTGATGAACCATAGGGGTACGCTCCGGGCTCCTGGTCTCAGGTACGGTTTGTTATCTGTCATCAGAATGGACCTCTCAGCTAATGTTCTGCAAGATGGCCGTCATTCGTACGAAACCGAACGGTCGCGTGCTGGGCGTTGACATTAACCCAGCCCAGCCTTTGAAGGGCGTGTCCGCGATACAAGGGAACTTCTTAGACCCCAAAGTTCAAGCTCACCTTCAAATGCTTCTTCGGGGCCCGGAAAGAGACAAGTCTTCTGAAATCGGCAACAGTGACCCCTTTCCATCGGCAATATCGGATACGCGCACCGTAAAATCAAAGGAGAACTTGAATAGCACGTCCCAAAATCATAGCGAAAGGACAGTGGACGTTGTTCTAAGCGATATGTTTGCCCCCCTACCCCCCTATTTTTTTTTTATCCTTTGAGAGTGAGGCGCACTAATATCCGCGCAATAGGATGATGAATACAAGTGGCTTAAGTTCAAAAGATCATGTCGGAAGTATGGTGAGTGTTGCGTGTACCCTCCACATATTTGGTCTCTGACTCAATCGGAACCAAGGACCTCTGCCACGCTGCGTTGCTCTTCAGTTACAAGGCATTGAAAATCGGTGGCCACTTCATCTGTAAATTTTATCAAGGTGCTGAGGATCGTGACCTGGAAAATCAACTTAAAGCGCTCTTTGAAAAAGTACACAGGGTCAAGCCACAATCGTCGCGCAACGTATGTGTTATGATAAAAGGAGAGTTTTCTCAAAATAACCTCACTAATTTAATGATCAGGAATCCAAAGAGGCATTTTTCATTGGCCTCCGTCGCAAGCAAACGACCAAAGGTGAACCATTCACGGGGACACATGACAAAGACGCAAAATAGCAGACGCCCATGCGACACTCAACAGCTAGATGTGTTGGCCTTACACGACCAATTCTTCCTCAGACAATTCATCCCATTCTATGTCGGCAATCGTTGCCTCGGCTTTTGATTGAACCTTGCAGCTTTTCAGTAATTGCGCTTGGGGGGTCGATATGTGGAGATGGGACTAATGAGAGTGACTAACCTCCTTGAGCCCGCTTAATTCCTCGACATACCCTGGTTCATTCAATGCCTTCTGTACAAACTCCCAGCCTTGACTCTTATAGGCGCCAACGATGTTGTCCGAACAGGCACTACAGCATGGGTAGCTTCTCCCGTGGATAGTAATGTTCTCAAAAGTCGAGAGAAATCCTCGAATTTGATGTGGCACTAGTCCCAAGGGGTGATCGTTTTGATCATCGCTTTGGGATACCGGGGCTGGGGCTGCAGCTCCGTCAGGGTGCTGGAGAAGCGAAACAAGCAGCTCAACTAAGAGGGCCGAGGCAATGGCAGCTACACCAGGCCTAGTCACAGTGCATTGCTGATCAAGTGTCTGGTCTTTGACCGACTGCCAAAAATTAGCCACACCGGCAGACAATTTTGTATCTTTGACACTCACATTCATCGGCGCAACAACATCGTTGCAAAAGTAGCACCCAAGTTCGGCTTCTTGATGCTCCTCATTTTTCACACCGTGGCGCATTACCACGAAAGAGTCAAAGCCTAGCGCTGCATTCATAACGATTTTCCCAGCTGCTTTCCCCATGACGGTTGGTAGCCATCGTGACTCTCTTGTGTCCATAAGGAGAAACACTACGTCGTGGTCATCTATCAGCTTCTGAAGAGTTTCAAAATCTGCCCGGGTTTTCTGGGCATCCAACACAGGGTGGCCAGCCATTGGGACCGAAAAGGCATATCCGGTAGATTCAACGCCGGGGTATATCTCTTTCACGGCCTGGGATGCTCGATGTGCCTTTTTTGCCCCTCCTTCCAAGCAGTCTGTAAAATTAAACAATGGCTGCCTCACAGGGTTCGAAAATGACACAGACCCATTGTCCACGAATGTAATCTTAGTAACACCCCAACCCTGGATATCCCTATGTTACTTGTTTGTCTCTCGGGTGTAAAAAGTTTGGCAAACGTACCATTAAATTTCGGGCCACATAGCTTCCAAGGGTACCGGCTCCAAGTAAAAGACACCTAGTGTGTTTGATCGTATCTAGGTTCAGCCTGGGGCTTATTCTCCACTTCATAAGCTTGAGGTTGAGATCAACAGACTGATCCGCTAATCTGCCATCCAACGCAGAAGACACAAAAGTCCCGCGTCGTTAGTTGGTTTCTTATTTTGTTTTCCTTTCTCAAGAACTGGGAGACAGTTGCCCGTACCTTCTAGGATCCAAGTACTCGGTAAGATCAACCAGTCTTCCTGTTAGCTTTCCTGTTGCGTTGCGTTCCCATCCAGTTACTTTCGGCATAGGGTTGGCATCTGTGTCCTGCAACTCTGCAGTACCAGTGGTCTGAGAACTCTGTGACTCCAACGTCATAAGTATACTGCGACCCAGGCCACGCCTCGAACACGGTTCACGATATCTCAGGATTTGGATTTTGTCAAGTCCCCAGCGTCGTTTCGCAAGCACTAGTAGGTTTCTGAGCATCCATCCAGGGGCATTTTCGTAATTTGAAGGATCCACGAAACAAACAAAACAATCCTCAAAGCGCGCACCATCGAAGAAGCCGGTTTCATAGGTCGCAAGAGCATCAACTTGCCAGCAGCACGTCATATTAACTGCCGCAGACTGCGATTCGTTGTCAGGACTTGCCTTGCCGTCGCTGTCTCGCACTCTGCGAGCCAAGAAAAACCCGCGCTGATGAGCATCTGCTCCAGAACTCCAAGCCTGCACTGCTTCTATCAGAGTCGAATTTTCAAAGACTGACAAGGCTTTGGCATGTTTAGTACTGTCATCGACCTGGTCCCGGCTGGTGATTTGTATCGACGGACCAGATGCGGTCCATGATGGGTCTGAATGAAGTGCAGGAAAGGCAAACCAATAGTGAAACTTATATTTTTTGAGGTCTGCATACGAGAGGACGAGGAAGGATGAAAGTAAAGACGGGCACGTGTAAATAGAACCGTCAACTATAGCCTCCCATATCTGAGATTGTAGAGAAGTGTTATCATGGTTCGAGAGAAAGCCGGGGGGGGGGCAGCTGAACTCACCGTCCTGCCAGATTCCTGGAGAAGAAAGGCCTTGTCCGCATTTCGGTATTCTTCGATGGTGTTTACATTCTTCATCGTGCCTTCGGCTCGATAGTAACCGGTTGGTACCCTATTACGTGCAAGTGTTAGGTGAACAAGACCAACATTTTCAACCGGGGCATAAGAGTATAGAGATTAGTTCCAAGCACTCACTCATCGCTGGTGAGAGCATTTCCGTGTACTTGCATCCGACACGAGGTGTTGGGAGAATCTGTGGAGCGGATCTCATAAAGACCCAGTAGCTTTCTGGTAGAATCATCAAGTTTGTCATGGTCGATTTTCAAGGATGCCAAAGCAGTATAGAACGGCAGTTCTATGTCCGATGCGAATGGCGTATACTGCATGTTGCTTTCTGGAACAGTCGACGATTGATCCTTCTGAAGTTCTGTTTGGATAGAAGTTTGGAGATATTATGCTAAGTACAGTTTTCGGGGAGCTGACAACTCGACATTTTTCATCCCAGTCCTTTAAGGGTGTAAACAAATGAATGACCTTGTCATATGAGCACATCCACGAGGGGCGAGTAGATAAGGATGATAAAGCGCGCGGGGAACCCGCCCTGAGGGACCGGACTAAGCGCTGTTTCACACCGCATAGTCAATACGTCTACCGTAATTCCGAGGTACCGGTGCCTTACCTACTGTACAGTACGTATGGTAATCCTGGGGCATCTGGATACCTACCTGGCCCTCTTAACCGCTTTCCAAATATGGTTAGACAGGCTGTTGAGGGAAGAAGAAATATTATAGCTATCTACTCTCATCATTGCATAGCGTGCGGGCAAGGATTCGCAAACATCGACTTAGTATTCCTCGTGCAAGTTTCAGCTGGGAGGACATTGGGCTTCCAATACGGAGTACCTTCTTGGCAATTGCTATTTTGTGTATAACCAACCCCCTGTTAGAGTCTTTGGGGAAGAGCAGCAATCGTTAGCTTGAACATCTGTAAGCTGCCACTCTCCTACCAGTCTACCCATTATTTTGCTGACGAGACCTCGTATATTGACTTGCGTATATGGTTATATTTTAACATCAATGTTGATTGGCTTGTGTGGAGGTTAGCAGCTTCTTGAACTGTTTTTGCTACCGGATTACCTCACGGCTGGGCACAAACTAATTTGTTTATTCAAAGGCATCTGCTCTGGCAAACATGCCATCGCGGAATATCTCATCCAGAATCAAGGTTTCCGACTACTTGAGTTGAAAAGTAATATCATCTCTCAAGCAGTTGATGAGGATGAGGTTGATCTTCAGCTGCAAGTCCCCGATGCAAATGGGGGGATAAAAAGTCCACCTTCAACAGTCTTTGAATGTGTAGACTCGCTCCTTGAATTTGCAACCAAGAACTGGCAAGGATTATGGGTTACAGCCGACATTTGGGAGGGCACCACTCTAGACCGCTTTCACCAGCGCCCATTTTTCCTTCTGGTGAGCGTTGATGCACCGGTCAGTCTTCGATGGAAACGATTAGTGGATAGGTCAGCAATCACCCGAGTTACCATGAATCTCCTGCTGTCCAAACCATAACATTTGACCATGTTGACTCGGTTCGCTTCCCTAGATGCCGAAGGAGACAAACCGAGCCTCCTTCACTTGAGAAGTTTATATTTTGGAACGACCAACATTTGTACGAGAAGAATGTTGGGCGTGCTTATCTGACAGATCGAGCCCAGGTTCGATTGTTCAATTCCTCTTCTTCGCTCGAGGAACTCCATGCTGCCCTGAAAGCTCTGAACCTAGCCGACGATCAAAGATTACGGCCGAGCTGGGACCAATATTTCATGCAACTAGCATCTCTCGCTGCGCAGCGGAGTAACTGTATGAAGAGAAGAGTAGGCTGTGTTCTTGTTCGTGACCACCGTGTCATAAGCACAGGGTACAATGGAACTCCGCGGCATATCAGAAACTGCAATGAAGGTGGATGTATGAAGCTTCCATGTTCACTATGCTTATTCATTTAGTCGAGTCGAGACTTACCACTTGACTATCTAGGTCCCAGATGTAACCGTGGCGAGGGCGGGGGTCTTGGTCTATCGACCTGCCTCTGTCTCCACGCAGAGGAAAATGCCCTCTTAGAGGCTGGGCGAGAGCGCATACGTGAAGGCGCGGTGCTCTATTGCGATACGTAAGTGTTAAGGGCGGTTATATGAAAACACCGGCAGTTTGCTGAAACAAGGATCATGGATTCACAGTTGTCCCTGCTTGACGTGCACAGTCAAGATCACCCAGGTTGGAATCTCTGAGGTTGTCTACTCAAAAGGCTACAACATGGATCAAGATGTATGCTCCAGCTGCCGCTCTCGCTTTCGTGGTTCCTACTAACCCAATCCCCTAGAGTGCCACAATTCTCAGAACCGCCGGCATTCGGCTTCGGCAATTTTCTCCTGTAAGCTATCCCTAATGCCTCCACGCAACACCGCTAAAACCGTCTTAGCCTCAAAATGGGCTCATTTATTTAGGTTAGATCACAAGGCGTGGGCTTATAAAAGAAATGAAGTGCGGCATATCTCATCCATAGGTCGTGCTCTAATCGTATCTAGATCAAAAATGCTGGCCGCTGATAGAGTACTTTAGGATACCTAGAATCTTTGCACATTCTGATCAAAAGAGTTGCCCTGGGTGTTTGTACGTATATATGCATGTACCTAATACACGTAACCAAATGGGTGGGGGTACCTTAGGTGTAGCTGTACGTATTGTTCATACCAGGCAATTGTAAATTTTATCTATGTATGTACCTTACTGTACTGTACATAGTAAGGTAGGTGAGGGGAACAAAAATTGCCCCGCCACCTACATGACTCATCCGCGGTACGGTGGGCTTCCAGAGGTACTCTTCAAAATCAAGAGGAATTGAAATCATCACGGCAGCCGGTGAATTGAGGGCTACTGCAACCTTCAAGAATCTACTGACGTGCTCAACACCTGAAGAAATCACACTCCTTAAAACCACTTGTTATTTCTTCTTTGTTTCCTTTCAATTCCAAGCAGGGCACTGCAATTGCCGCAATGCCAACCGTGCACCTGCTTGATTATGTTGCCGGGAATGTTCGCTCCTTGGTGAATGCGATTAATAAAGTTGGGTATGATGTGGAATGGATTAGATCTCCTGATGATTTGAAGAATGCGGATGTGAGAGTGCACACCTGGCTTGAATGTCTTGACGTTGACTTGATCCTCATTGGCTAATCTATGTGCAATTGCAGAAACTTATCCTGCCGGGCGTCGGCCACTTCGGCCATTGTCTTTCTCAACTCTCAGAAGGGGGATACCTGGAACCCATCAAACAGCATATAGAAGCTGGCAAGCCTTTCATGGGAGTCTGTGTCGGCCTACAGGCCCTGTTCGAGGGCTCGGAGGAGGACCCCCATGTCCCTGGACTGGGGGTGGTCCCAATGCGCATGCAAAAGTTCAATGCCGATACAAAAAGCGTGCCGCACATAGGTTGGAACTCCGCCATGAAGACTAAGTGTCAGTCCTCAAGCGATCAAACGTTCTACGGGTTAAACCCAAGCAGCAAGTATTATTATGTCCATTCATACGCAGCACTTTATACACCCAGTGTGCTGGAGGAACGTGGTTGGTCAGTTGCTACCGCAACATACGGCGAGCAAGAATTTATCGGTGCCATAGCCCGAGACAACATTTTCGCGACGCAATTTCACCCAGAGAAAAGTGGCCATGCTGGTCTCCGGACCCTTCGCGCCTTTCTAAACGGTGATCAGTTTCAGTCACTCGCAAAAGACCTCCCGACCTTGCAGCGACACAATAACGGACTGACTCGCAGAATTATCGCCTGTCTAGACGTCCGTACAAATGATGCTGGTGATCTAGTAGTCACTAAAGGTGACCAATATGATGTCCGCGAGAAGACTGGTGTAGACGCCGGGGGACAAGTTAGGAACCTGGGAAAACCAGTTGACATGGCCAAAAAGTATTACGAGCAGGGGGCGGATGAGGTGACTTTCCTCAACATAACGTCTTTCAGAAATTGTCCTTTGGCAGATACGCCTATGCTGGAGATCTTGAGAAGAACATCGGAAACGGTTTTCGTTCCTCTTACAATAGGGGGCGGAATCAAGGAAACTGTGGATACCGATGGCACTCATGTTTCAGCGCTTGATGTGGCAACCATGTATTTCAAATCCGGAGCTGACAAAGTTAGCATTGGGTCGGATGCTGTCATTGCAGCAGAACAGTTCTATAAGGCGGGTGAAAAACTGAGTGGGCAAACTGCCATAGAGACCATATCACAGGCTTATGGAAATCAAGCCGTGGTTGTGAGCGTCGATCCTAAACGTGTTTATGTTGATCGACCAGAAGACACCGACCACCATACCATCAAGACAGAGCACACAAATGCAGCAGGACAAAGCTTTTGCTGGTACCAGTGTACCATCAAGGGGGGGAGGGAAGCTCGAGATGTCGATGTTCGACAGTTGGCAATAGCCGTTGAGGCAATGGGAGCTGGTGAAATCCTCCTGAATTGCATTGATAAGGACGGAAGCAACAGCGGATTTGATCTAGAACTCATTAATGACGTCAAAGCTGCTGTTAAAATACCAGTTATTGCTTCAAGTGGGGCTGGTGTTCCTGAACATTTTGCTCAAGTCTTTGAGCACACAGCTACTGATGCAGCTCTGGGTGCTGGCATGGTAGGAATTTTCCCCTTGTTATGGTTTTCTTTGTGCTAACGGAGTTCAAGTTTCACCGTGGCGAGTTTACGGTTGACGAAGTGAAGGGATATCTGAGTAGCAGAGGGTTCTTAGTTCGTTCTTTTGAAACTGAGATATAGAAAGCTATATTGGCTTCAAAGAGGTGAGGAGGCACTGAAGGGGAATAGAGTGTGGGAAGTGAGTTAAAAATAGAGCGAATTCCATGATTAGATTTATTTTTGAAACATAAAGAATAATTGCTTCGTCATTAAGTACCCATTCTTAAAGAGAAGAAAGAATGACAAGTGTTGCGGGCGGCAGATTGCTTCTCTTTCATACTATCAACAATAATGGATCTCTAGCATGCATGGGCTAGGAGCCGCTGGTTGGGCCCACGTGACTCCACCGGTCGCCACCATCCACAACTTTGCGATTTCATCCCGGCATCCTGACCCATCACCAACCTCTTTCACCCATAACCCACATCATTTACATCCCTGACACTGCCAATCAATATAAGGAACCTCCACTCACAATCCGCATATTCTCGACCTTGCTTACAGTTTGAGACACTTCCTCGAGTTGCAAACTTCCTTTCAGGATAACACCCACAGCTGATCAGCTTTCGGTCATATTCTCCTAGCCTTCCCTGGATCACACTATCCCGATCGTTGTCGCGTATGGGTTTCTTCCGTCAGAGCGCACAGAGAACCGGTTCTTGTCAGCATATGTTATCAACGCAAGGATCAGGACCTCGATTCTACTTGGTGGACTGGCAAGACCTTTGAGACTTCCCTTTGACTTATCTACTGCGAAGCCACAAGTTTCCCCTTTTTTTCCTTTTTGTTTTTTTTGTAATCATCAGACTTGACCTTGTTTGTATGCAGTGAATGGTACACCTGCCATCCAGCAATCATCAAGAAGAGTCTTTTGAGTTCATGAGTTCGAGCAATATCGCCAATAGACATTGGGCTGTCGATCTTCAAGAATCTATAAAGGAAGGTTTTCGAGTCGTTAAACTTGTCACCGGCGCTTTGCCAGCTTCTTAAGTATCAATCATTATTTCCATTTCCTATATTGTCGCTTGTATCCTTCTCCATTGTCAAAGCGGCGCCCCTTAAAGAATTCTTGATCTAATTACGTCCACAAACGTTTTCGTTGGCCGTGCAATTGAATACAATGTCATCCTCTGTTCACTTCAAGTTCAAGTCTCAGAAAGAACCCTCCAGGGTAACCTTTGATGGCACCGGTATCTCTGTCTTTGAATTGAAACGCGAAATCATCAATCAGAGTAGGCTCGGTGATGGGACCGATTTCGAGTTATCGATCTATAACGAGGATACTGGGGAAGGTGAGTCCTGTGAATTGAGCGATTATCCAGCTTTTGTTTCGCCCTGTCTGCTCCTTACAAAAGAATTTGTTTATGGGTGGACTAGTAAACTAGACCCATCACGGAGAGTAGGGGAAGGGAACAAACTGAATGAAACATGCAAAGCTGACCGATCCTCACGACCTTAGAGTACGATGATGACACTACCATCATACCCCGTTCCACTTCTGTCATCGCCCGGAGACTACCTGCCTCGCGACCTGGGAAAGGTGGTGCTGCCCGTTATGTATCCGGGAAAATGCCCGTCAATGCGCGCAACGCTCCTCGTCATGATCAGACTTCGTCGACCCGGACAGCTTTAGGTTCTAGTAACACAGTCAGCAATGGTGTTCAGGAACTTAATAACGCTCAGACCGAAGAGGAGAAAATCAATGCGCTATTCAATCTGCAAGCCAATCAATGGAGGGAACAACAACAAGAGATGGCGAAGTAAGTGTGCTCTGTCGGCGCCAATGCATAGGAAGCTAACACTAATATTTAGTGTCACGCCTGTCCCCTTCGGTCGAGGCCGAGGTAAACCAGTCAATGTTCCCGATCATCCACCGCCACCCGGTTATCTTTGTTATCGATGTCGTGAAAAAGGTGCAGTTGCTTTAAGAAATCTTTGCCCCTATGCCGTAGGCTAACTCATTTCGCAGGACATTGGATCCAAGCGTGTCCAACAAACAATGACCCTAAGTTTGATGGGAAGTACAGGGTCAAGAGATCAACTGGTATCCCTCGCTCTCTTCAAACCAAAGTCGAGAAGCCAGAATCAATCACCCTGGATGGGTCTAGTGAAGACATGAGAAATACTGGCGTGATGGTCAATGCTGATGGAGATTTCGTTATTGCAAAGCCGGACAAGGCAGCGTGGGAACTATACCAAGAGAAGGCCAAAGCGTCCGCCGCAGCCGCCGCCGAAGCAGCAGCGGCAGAATACAGCAAAGAGCTGCAAGCTCGAGGGTTGGAATGCCCAATTGACAAACGCATGCTCCTAGAGCCCACAAAAACGCCGTGCTGCCAAAGAACTTACTGCAACGATTGCATCACGAATGCTTTAATAGAGAGCGATTTCGTCTGTCCTGGCTGTGCGACTGAGGGAGTCTTACTTGATAATCTCTTCGTGGACGACGAGGCCGTCGATAAGATTAAGGCGTATGAGATCGAAAAGGCAGAGTCCAAAAAGGAAAAGGAAAAACAACAGACTTCTCACGAGGAGCAGTCAGTTGCTGCAAATGACCCCGCGGTTACGATACCTGAATCGACTTTACCCAGCCAAGGAGTAAACGCAGAATCGAGAAAAAGACCAGCCGAGGATGAGCATCCCAGCACGCCTACCGGAGAGTCCATTGCCAACACTTCGTCAAAGAAACACAAAACCGACAGCATTCAAATGACAAGCGAGAAGTCCACTTCACAAACTCAAAACCATGCTGGATCTACTACGACTCCTCCCTTCAGCCAGCAGATGTCTTTTCCCGGCCTCGGTTTCATGCAGGCTTCCAGTATTCCTGCAATGCCGTTTCCTGACCCTGGATTTGAGCCCATTGGGTTTATGAACAACGCAATGGGTTTGAATCCGACCAGCAATTTCCCGGCCCCTATGGATCAAGCATGGAACCCTATGAATACGCTAGGCTTCAACACACTTTCAGCGGGGCCTTACAGTGACCATGTTAGCGGTGCAATGCACGGTGGATATGGCACAACTGGTATGTACAATGGCGTTGGGGATACGCCGAACAACATATTTCCCGTGTCTACAATGGTGGGACATAATCCAGGATTCCCGCAGGGACCGGGAATGGGTCATTTCTCGAACCAGCAACGAACCACGTTCAGCACCCCGTATGCGAGAGAAGAGGATACGGCTTATTTTCGCCAACCTGTCAATCCGCAAAGACATCAGGCAAGACACCGGAGGATAAGACCTAGTGATTACCGAGAGCTGTAAGACTGACTTCACAAACGGCTGTGCTGTGCGAGTGGTGGCGTATTTCTTATTTCCTGTACAACTTATATTGCTGTAACATTTCGACTCTTTGCACGCATGTCCTAACATGAATACTTAACCGGCCTAGCCACAACACGATAGGAAAGCATTCACATTGGGACTTAATTCGACTATTACGGTTGCTGCTGCTTTTTCTGTAGTTAATTGAGAAAGCTAAGAAGGAAATAAAGAGATAACTATCGTTGTTCATGGTCGTGCTTACAAACTGTAGTCATATGTAAGTAGGTATCATGCCTCAGGCACTGAGTCAAGTCATGTGATAGGTCATGTAGTGACGAACGGGTGACGGGGAGGCTTTGACCCCCTATCCTACTACAATCACTATTTGGTGACTCCTACCTCCTACTAGATTAACTATCATAACGCTGGAACAGTAACCGCTCGCCTTTCCATCGAACTTGGCAAAATATCTGATTTTACCCCATCTTGACCGGTTGGAGTATCTGCTGACCGATTCTTCTAACTCTTGTTCGAACGTCAAAACTTATCTCACATCAATCATCAGCCAAAGGCAGCTCTCAGCATGGCTAAGCTTTTGAATAACAACAGTAGTATTTCCAATCAGTTACAAAGACATGCCGATAGGAATGCTCAATCCACTATACTCGCAAGCTGCTATAGTGTCAACGCGTCGACTCCGGCTGTGGATGGATTCCACTACTGCACTACGTTGGGGGCCGGTAAGTACATAGCACTTCTCTTCACATCCAAAGCAGTATGCTGATGTAGCATCTCTCCCTATTAATCAGGGGTCCAGTGGTATCCCTGAGGTTCCCTCAGGGTCGAAAACTCCTTCCCAAAGACCTCCTCTAGAGCTCTGTGTCAGTCCCGAGACTGAACATGGCTCTCCGGTTAACAATTCACTGGAGCAAAGGGGGGAGGCTGCGCAAACCATCCCGGAAGAGTGTGAGAGGCTCTTCTGCGACAAACTATCTGCTATTTTCCTTGGTGAGGGGAGAATTTCGAGGCAGGAGTCGCTAGGGGTGGGTGCGTGCCCAACCGTACCCAACCGATCAGGGTGCGGACAGATTCAAAGGTGGTTCGAAGTCCTGGATTACGCAAGTGATTGTGTTTACAGAGGGTTCGTCACCGGCATGAATGACGACAGAACGCTCTTCGTATTCTTCGGGCACAATGAACTAGGACAAGGTCTCAAAACGGGGTACGTGGATGAACGGACTGTCTTGCATTCCTCACACCCTATGTAGTCGACAAAGATGCTCACAGGCAACAGTCTCATCGCTCTTTTCGAGCTGGCCAGCACTCCTAGCTTCGCGTGCTCACAAATTGTGGCATGCGTCCCTCGCTCCCAAGATGCAACCGAGCTCGCGGTAATTAGGAATCTAGGATGGTGTGGGTTTGCCTTATCGACATTGCAACCCTGGAGTCTGAAACATACATCCGAGCCTTCGCTGAGTACCAGATGGCTGTTTATGAGCGCTGAAGTTTGATCATATTAAAATCTTTTTGTCCCGTTGACGAACCCGGGTTTTATTACGTTACTCGGGTGGAGTATCGTTGATTCTGATGAGTTTTTAGGCGCATGGAGCACGTTCGGTAGTGGTATGAAAGAGTAGTTATAACGAGTTCGATTCAATCAGTAGTTCCGGTGCCAAGACCCAAGACGCGCATGACCTCAGCGTGACACACTTCATGAACTGCACTGCACACAATTTGTTTGAACACCACAAAGTTCTCCTTAATGCCTTGTGTAATACCGGCAGCCCGAGTACACATCTTCAATATCAGACTGTTCATATGTTCCCCAAGTTTCTACTCCCACCTTTCCGCCGCAGGGACCATGGCGTGGGCAGGTCGTCCGTGACGATAGATCCCAGATCCTCGAAGAATAATAGCGGAGACGACGCCAAGTATTTGAAAGGCCATGTTTCTTATATTCGCTGCTCTCGCTGTGCAACAGACCTCTGCTTGACCTCCCAGATCATCAGTAAGGGTTTCACTGGCCGTCATGGGCGCGCATATCTTGTGTCTGCCGAGCCAGAGGCCTGCGCCGTTTCGGTGAACGCAACGTCATCACCGACAGTCTCGCTTCCGAATACCATCATTCAAAAACCCGTTCCGCGCCAGCTAGTCACCGGATCCCATACAGTTAGCGATATCAGTTGTGCCTTCTGCGGAAGCGTACTTGGCTGGAAATATGTTGCGGCAGAGGAGGAGTCGCAACGTTATAAGGTCGGCAAGTTCATTCTGGAAACCAGGAGAACCATGACCGCTTCATCTTGGGAGTCTGCTACTTATGTTGGCTCGCCTGCACGACCCGAGTCACTGGGAGCCGCGGATATACAACCAGAAGCTTCGGGAATTCCGGTGGAATTCGACAGCCAAGACGAAGACGAATGCGAGGATTTGTTTGCGGGGATCTGGAGCCCTGGTTTGGCAGCATGTCGGAGAAGCCGCAAACTTGATCGTCCGTCAGTTTTTGGTCTTACCTAGGACCTATATGGCCACTACACCTCGTCATGATCTACCTGTCCATGCTGAGGAATCTTTCTTGTTTCGCGGTCTCTGTACTAATCTGCTAAACGACCCAACTCCAGGGGCCTTAATTAATCGTAATGGTAGTGTTGACGATTAGGATGAATACCGAGGAATGAAGTCTTTATTTAAGCGTACAAGAATGGGGTATCGTTATTGGTCTCATCCATCCTGCCATGACAATGTAGACTAAAGCCATCTATTTTGCGCGTGCATAGCAATTTCTGCAGGCGAACCAAAGGTAGAGGATCAAGAAATCAAATTTGTAGACCCACGAAGTATGAATGACTGAAGAACAGGACATGACCACAGGCCGGATCAATCAGACGTGTTGTCTTTTCTCGCTCTTTTCGCATTGCTTTCGGGGGTGTCTTCAGGAGATGAACGCATATGTGCCAAGTCATGTTTGCGAGATGCCTGGCCATCGGTTGGCTTCCGCTTGACAAGTGCAGAGAGGTCGTTGGCATTTTTCGTAACTGCGTCGAGTTTTGCCTTTTGTTCGGAAGCAGATTGTCCCATAATTTGGCCTAGAAGACCCTGGAGGACCGCTTCACCTTGCTTGTCGTCTTCTAATGAGATCGGTCCGCGACGAAGATCGACAAGCTACAAGCCAATGAGATTTTTACCCACGATAAGGAGGGGGCTTGACTTACTCTTTGCTCCATGTCGCCGATGATATCTTTCACGTTGGCTATTTTCCTTTTCATAGCCGTTGTTTTATCCTCATCTCCGGAACTTTCGCGGTCCAGTTTGGTTTGCTCTAGAGTCATTCTAACACGACAGCTTTCAATGGCCTTTTCCATGTGGAATACTGCATCCTTTCTCATTTCCTCGTCGACTTTTCCCCGCTGATCATTATTATCGCCTTCGGGGTCAATGTTCGCCTTCTGAACTGACCCGAACTCCAAGGCAAGTGAAAGTTTGTAATGGCATTCAGCAATAGATGGATCTTCCATCGAAAACAACGCTTTTCGCAAATCAAGCGCTGTTTTTAGGTCGGCAACTGCATCCGTAAAGCGTTCAGCCTCCAAGGAAATTTCTGCCTGTAAATCATACGTATCCGCAAGCCTCTCCTTGAGGTGTCGCATGCTGGGCGATAGATCGGCCGACTTTCCCTTCCCGCTTTCGTCGTCAATCGTTAGTTTCTTATGGTAAAGTATGCGGGCTAGATCAAGAACTTCGAAGGCATTTGCAAAATCATCATCTTCATCATCGGCACCCTCTTCTTCCTTGTTGTCCTCCTCCTCGGAATCCGAATCGTCGAAGTTTTCGTCGCCGGTGAACTGGAAAAGCGGCTTGTTCCCAGCTGACCCAGATTGCGCATTTTCTCCGGCCGCTCCCGTCGGAGTCAACCCACTAGCAATTGCTCTTTGGATGGGGTTGTCACCACCATTTGCCGACTTCGATGGTAAGGTACTTTGAGCCGGTGCATTGCTTGGCTGGGACTGTGCGTCCCCTGCCACCTTTGAGCCGAGGACGTCGCTTTTGCTCACGGCCACATTGTATAGAGCTTTCCCGTAGGCGAATAGTAGATCGGCGTTGTCAAGCGATAATTCCCCGTTCAACCTGGCTTGAAGCTCTGTGGCCTCGGAGTAAATTTCGGCGGCCGAATCGAAATCCTTAAGAGCATCTTTGGCGGCAGCTCGCTCAATGAGGCTCTCTAGCTGTGCCCGAAGGCTATCATCGGCCGTAGCTCCGGCGGGACTCGGGCTGGTCTTATTTTGGACGTCGTCGGCCATGGCCAAGTGACACGAAATGATATGAAAGAAAGCTTGTCCGGAAGAACCTAGAGAAGAGGATTTAGCGTGGCGAGCAAGCCAAAGACGTGGGTGTTGGTGGTGGAAGGTGGAAGGTGGAAGGATGGCGGAGATGAAATTAGTGGCTGATTGGGGAAGTCTGGAACCATCGCGGGTCGCGTCGCGTGGCTCCGCGCGTTTCTTTACTCCGTGCGGTTTCCAGAGACCCGGCACTGGAAACCATCGATTACCTACCCTCAAAGACCAGACTATGGTTTGATGCCGTGACGATGGATTCGGATCCAGTACCTTCTTCGTCACCGGCGTTTGGAACGCCAGTGCATCCTTTTCGAAAGAGCAAATCCAATCCGCTATCTACTAGGACTTCTATCCTTCCACTTCAACTCCCGCCCTCGACGCTTCGACCTGTCGCTTTCCGTACTTTCACCCGGAAGCATAATCTGACAATATCATCCACTGCACTCCAAACTCTAGCCAATTTCGTGGGAAAAAACTGTGGCGCGGGATGGCGCGAAGAGGGCCTCGCCGAGCGTGTTCTCGATGAGGTTGCAAAAAGCTGGAAAAAGGCCGGCGGCGGGGTCATAGTTGAAGAAGGGAAAGGAGCATCTTTGAACGCTATCTTGCAGGTCATGGAGGGAAACATGAGTGGTGGCAGGGTCGTATTGGGGAGGGTCACTACCGCAGACAAGGGCCTTACGGGGATAGCAGGTCAGAATAGACCGGAGGGCAAGGCACTGCAAGACGACAAAGAGGATGAAGACTTGGAGCTATTGCTGCACCCTCGACATTGGACAAAGGTCATTGATGCATTCGATATTCCACGCCTGACTTACAACGCCGACAAAAGATATTTCGAAATTGTGAAGTCGGAGCCGAGCCTCTTCCCATCACCTTCAAGAAATATTGCTTTGCTCCGGGATCGTTACAACATCATATACCAGCGTTTGCTCCGGAATGAATCATTTCAGACGCCTCTCGGCTTGTCACGCTCCGGGAGCAGGTTATCTAACCCCCAGCATGGCTACAGGCTCACACCTATTGCGAACTTGCTTGGCAGAAGTGGCACCTCGCATTTGCTGCTGGGGCTGCTTTCTGTGTCGCCTACAGGAGAACTTACCCTCAGCGACCTCACGGGTAGCATTGCCGTGGAGTTGAGCCATGCACAGCTAATACCTCAGGATGGGGCTTGGTTTACTCCGGGTATGATTGTACTCGTAGACGGGATCTACGAGGAAGAAGAGAACGTCAAAGGGTCAACACTCGGTGGCAACAGCGGAATCGGAGGTACTATCGGGGGGAGATTCGTTGGTGTCTCCATCTGCGGCCCGCCTTGTGAGCGGCGAGATACGTCCTTTGGGACCAGTGTTCGGGAAGGTGGCGGAGAGGTTAGTTCCAGTGGAGGTCTTGGGTGGGTGGACTTCCTAGGCCTTGGGAGTGAGCGTGCACGAGGTCCACGCATGAGACAGGTCCAGGCTAGATGTGTCGACCATGCGCGCGATGGCTCCGAAACTCCGAATCGATTCAAGGTAGCCGTCATGTCCGAGGTGAACCTAGACAATATGAAGGTTGCGGATGCGCTCCGGAGGCTTTTTGGTATCTACAACGACCTTCCCCCCGGCGAGCGCCCGATGGTTTTCGTCCTCATCGGGAACTTTGTCCGGCAAGCCACGGTCAGCGGCGGCGGCCAGGCGGGGAGCATTGAGTACAAGGAGTATTTTGACTCACTCGCGGGGATTCTGTCTGATTTCCCTTCGTTATTACAGCGCTCCACGTTTGTTTTTGTACCGGGCGACAATGACCCTTGGTCGTCCGCTTTCTCGGCTGGCGCTGCTTCTCCAATCCCTCGGCAAGCGATTCCTGAGCTTTTCACCTCGAGGATAAAACGTGCATTTTCCATGGCCAATGCCGAGTCGGATCATTACCAGGGCGCCGAGCCTGCCGGCGAGGCTATTTGGACCTCGAACCCATCCCGCCTCACTCTTTTCGGGCCGGTTCATGAAATAGCTATATTCCGCGATGACATTTCCGGTAGGCTGAGACGCTGCTCGTTGAGCATGACACAAAATTTAGATCCTTCCGGTACAGCAATGGACGGGGACTTGGAGACTGATAGCAGATTGCACCCCGCGCCTGAAAGCCATGGGGAAATTAGACCGACAGACGCCGAATCCTATCCGGCTTCGGCGGTTCGAATGGCCCGCAAGCTTGTCAAGACAATACTAGACCAAGGCAGTCTGTCGCCTTTCCCCCTCTCGCTGCGGCCCGTACTATGGGATTATGCATCGTCTTTGCAGCTGTATCCACTACCAACTGGGCTCATCCTGGCGGACGCGGAGGCAGCACCGTTTTGTATGACATATGAAGGGTGCCATGTGATGAATCCCGGGAGATTAATCCCTGAGATTAGTATGCCATGCATGCAGTGGATCGAGTACGATGTTCTGAAGAATCGAGGGAGAGTAAGAGAGGAACGTTACTAGGTCATCTGCCACCGAGACTAGTGAAAGCACAGATTACGTATCTAATGAATGACTGACTGTATCGTTATCTATGACCTCGAGAAGCAACCTTGGCGTTCACTGGCGAACTTTGACATGTCAAATTGGAGATATCTAATATTCCCGGATCAATTTCTAGGGTTCTTGATTTAGTTTTTACAAATTCTAGAGCTTTTATTGACTTCACAAGGGTTTCTCCCTGTTTTTGAATTATATAGTTATTTATACAGAGATCCAACGATACACATCGCTGAGGTGAAATGGGGAGGAACTCCAAAAGGTGCAACATGCAACATGCAACAACATGCAGCAAGCCCACCATGTGCGTGACATTAGAAGAGATACTATTTGACAAACACTTGAAAGTTACATGTGCCCATCCTCCCGGAGGGCAACTCGTGCCTGGGGCACACAAAAACAGCTTGGGACAGGGACAAAAAGAGCCATGCCTTAATCAATCATGATCACATCCTCATTAAGGGACCCAGAGACAACGTCGGCATCTGGTGATCCATTCTTGTTGCTCATCCTGGCCGGGGGTACATCCCTCATTGCAGGTCCGGTTCCTGTCAGACGGGAATCCGCCTGGGTACGTGTCGAATCGCCCGTACCAGAATGAGTAACAAGACGAGATGCCATATCGTTTTGACCGCTGGTAAGACACTTGTCAAGCTCCAATATGAGATTTCCGACCTTTTCAACCCCGGCAACAACCCCGCTACCGAGCCCTCTCCAACCGTCTCCCTTGGAGTTGAATAGTCTACTTTTGAAATCCGAGTCAGGTAATTTTCTGGACAAGAGGTCCTGCGGACTGCTCGTGTATTGAAGGATCCAGATCATTTGTTCTTTGTATTGGCCAGCTCTTAATTGCAAGTGGAGATTCTGGTTCGGATAGTGGATGATGAACGTTTTCGCGTTGCGGACAATCACCTGCAATTTTAGGTGCTCTCTGTAAGATTGATTGAGCATGATTTGGTCGAATGCTTGCATCACGGGAAGCGTGAGTGAGAGAAGTTCGGTGAGAGTATTAAGGCTAGTGTCGGCAGAAGAATGATTCAAGATAGATGTCAAGGGCCCTTGAATACGGCGATGGGGATTCGAATAGGCAAAGGTTATGTTCAGGCGCAAGTGACACATGGGATGCGGTTGAAATGAATCCAGTCCCTTGCGAGGATGAGTTTCAATATCAATGTGGGAGGACAGACTGCGTTCTGGGCCATATGCGAAAGCAATTCGCGACAATGACAAGGATTGTGGTTCCATTTTCTTGCATTGAAGAGTCTCAAAGACTGATAGAACACATTCTAGCCGCTGCAAATTTTCCATCAGGCTATTGATCACAGGACGGCCAGGTGGAGCAAGAAGGCGAATAGCAAAGCCGCGGTCTCGCCTCGAAAAGACGAGCGAGCGATCCCACTTCGCGCTCAATAAACTGAAAGCCTTTGCAGGGATAAGTAAATTGCCGTAGGCCACCATTATGGCAACTTTGCTACGGGGTTCGACCCCACGGAAAGCAAGGCGGATTGTGTCTTTAATCAAGCCCTTTGTCTTTGATCCACCAGGTAACGCTAGTTGGTAAGGTAATGGGAGGTTCGCGGAATTGTACCGAATGAAAAGGTCTGGAACTCGAAGATCTGGCCCTAACACCAATTTATGCAAAGGTGGATAGAAAGGGGAAGTCTGCCAATCAGCCATATAGCGCGCATTGGCATATATAGCCAGGATACCAGAAAGAGAATGCCCTATGTCTGCGAATGCTGTATAGCTGATGCGCTCCTGCAGGGGTACAAGTGCACTGCCAATGATCTGGGCCGTGCGAGGTATAGACTGGTCCAGTGCTCCAGTGGTGTGTAATGGATGTCCGTCTCCCAACGTCGGTGGCGGAAGTTGAATCACCCACCAGTTATCGCCATCCATGCTACTTGTGACCGCCACAATCCAGTTACGCTCCCAGAATGGGTGCGAGAAAAACGAAAACCGCATAACGTTGGCCGGGAACACCTTTCGCACGTCAAGTTTAAGCCCCCTGGGATTGACCGACTCGAAACCAAGCATTTTAACATGTGCTTCGGTCTCTTCTATAGCTGCAATGCAACGTAGTCGAGCCACGCGGGAAACGATGTCATCCGCCGAAGATGTTTCGGCGCCTCTTTCGCCTTCTGGTCGTTCGAGGGCACTAGGGCGAGCCGATAAAATTGTTGCCCCCGACATAGGCTCAATCGAGACTCGGAGATATCTTGAGGGAGTGAGCTGAACATCGAGTTGACATTCCCCAGGCTCAACTCCAGTCAGCCGGGTTTGTAATTTGAGTACCCCAGCTGCGAACAAGAAACTCTGGCTCAGCATGTTATGCGCGGCAAACAAGATATGGGACGTGTGCAGGGCAATGACACTTCGGATGACACTTTCCAGAGAGAGGTTCACGGTGTCGAAACCAACATCAGTACTATCAACCTCCTGTCCATCCCGTAACCAGCGCAATCCCAAATATGGAACACCATGGCTATGACCTAGACCGCGTTGACGACCACTCTTAACACCCAGTTCAAGCCAGCTCTTACTTCCAGGCTTGAGAGCCCAATAATGCACAACTAGCGTTCTGTGCAGCAATTCAATGCGCAAAACATTTGACCAGAGACCTCTTGCTAATTCAATAGCTTGTTTGAACAGGATGTTGATCTTGTTGGTCAGGACCAGGCTGTGCAATAGATCAAAGCACCCAGTCAAGCCACCATGCTTAAGCGTGTCGTTGATTTTAATCTCGAGGTCGTTGAACATTCGGCCCTGTGGAACGGAAGCCGACGGGTGGAAAAGAAAGCGAATATCAACAAAATAGAATTGAGAGAATTCGTTTGCTTCCCCTATCGAAAGATCGAGCTCGAACTCGCCGGGTACAATGAAAGTGACACGACCATCATGAACATGATAAGTTTGAAAGGATCGGGGGATCGTTTCACGTAATGCCAGTCGCGCGCTAAGGATTCTGTCGATCTTTCTTAGTTTTTTAAGCGTGCCCTTAGCTGTCAAAGACCTTGGGGGTTTGTAGCCAAACTATATGACCACAAATTAGGATATACTTCCAATATTAGGGATGGGAATGAAACGCACATCTGGCATTGACATGATTTTGGCCTTGGACAAGACTTCCAACGCCGTTTTCAAATCCGGATTTGCCACTTGGGCTTGGACGAGGTTCCGTTTCAGATCTCCGATCCATTGCAAAGCAGATACATAGGATTGGTGACGAGTGCGAATAAAACTTTGTAGGTCGATTAGCTTACTGACATCGGCCGCTTGTCGGCTCCATTGAGAGAGAACGAGGAGTTTAATAAATTCAGCTCGCTTCGCATGAGCAAAGTTTAGAACGCGGAGTTTCTTCTGTATGTTTTCAGAAGACTGGTTGCCCGATGATTTTCCATTGGCGGGGTGGAACGAAACATCGGTAGGCGGAATCTGAATATCGGCCAAGTCTGTAATTAAATCAGATAGATCGTTCCAGCACTGCTGCACAGATCTATTGACCAAAGTTGAGAATGGGAAAAAGCCTTGAGTTATGTGTGGCAACTCCGGGACCCTGTCATTCATCCTCAAAGCAAGTTTGGTTGACGTCGGCCTGTGCTCCTGGTTTCCATAGTCTATTTTCTGAGACACTCCGTTCGTATAAACAGGACTCTTATTTGTACCAACGGACACCAAGCCTTGACTGCTGCCACCAGGAGAGGTGGACATGCCATTCATAGCGTCTGTGCCCTGCTCAGATCCAACGATTCTGGCATTGTCCATGATGACACCCGGCATATCTAGGCTCGCGCTCGCAACTATCCAATGGCCCTCCCTTCTTCTTCCACACCCTGCACAGTTTTTGAGATCAAATCCCCCGAATCCAGCGCTGGGGCAAAGAAGACAGCCGATGGCACACGCTTGGCTCTAAGAGGTTCAGTGTGGTGCCATATGTCTGTCAGTGGGCGCGAACAATCGGCTCCGTTGAGATGAAGGGTTCGTTTGATGTATCGTTCGAAAGTAGTACAATGCCGACTGCGTTGTGTCCTCCCGAAAAAGTATGTAGATGCGTTGTCGCAGATACGAAGTACAATGAATTGGAAGGCGAAAAGAAATCTCTTCGTGGAAATAATATTAGCAGTGGCAGTGATTTGAGACTGAGCTGAAAGTCGAAGCAAGGTGAAGGAGGTTTCTTCTTTCCCTTGTCTTGATCCCAAACCTAGAAAATGCAATGTAGGCAGAGCTTTGCACCTTCAAGATCCCCGGAGGTATGGAAGGGGATTACTAGAGAACGAAGGCGGGGGGAGCTTGAATGATATTAATATGCTTGTTGCAGTATAACAAAACATGAATGGAATTCAGTTCCCTGTCTGCAAAGTATTAGGGAGAACTCATTCATACGGAGCGTCTGTGTTGTCAGAAGAAACCTTGTTGGACAATGAAATCAGTAATGATGAATGAAGCCCGCGGATGGATGCGACGCAAATGCACGAGCCCCGGGGTGTCAGCCTCAGTGGCTGGTTGTGCATGCCTTGATGCCTGCTTACAACATGGCGTACCCAATACCGTATGTATGTATGTATGTATGCATGTACTGTATATTGATATATACATACCTACAGTACCTAGTAGAAACCTTCCATTACCTAGGTACCTATACAGTAGGTATGTTAGGTTCTTCCTGATGTCATGTATGTATTCTATCGCAGTAATATTTCATACAGGCCCCATGATCTGTTCCCACTAGAGCGTAGATCATACCTACCAGGTACTACCTTAGTCGTCATGCTTTCCACTGTCACAAGGCCCAAAGGTAAGCTAATCTCCCTGCTACCTGCATCCTCTTTCAGATACAGGATCACCATCTGTTCGGCTACATGAACGGAGTGTCGTGGAGCTATCTATTTATCTTGCCCATCGCCCTTTTCCTTCTATTTGCGGCCGATCGACTAACTAATTGACTTGCCACTGCTCCACAGCGTTTACACGGACGATCCGGACGGACCTTTCGTCTTTCCGACACACGGGCTAGAATTCCGGTCCTTTGATATGAAAGCAAGGATCGATTGAAGAGAATCAAGATGTGGGAAGATGAAAGCGCCGAAACAACCTCGCGTTCTCGATATCCTGGTGATGACACACGACCGACAAGCAATAGAGAGCTTGCTGGATGGCTTAGTTACAGCTGGGCAGCTGAAGTCTTTGCGGTGTGCGCAATGGGTATACCCTCACAGGTTTAAAGCAGGCCGACGCAGGTCGAGGCTAATCATAACGTAGGATCGTTCCTCCCCATCACACTAGAGCAAATGGCTCGTGACCGTGGTGTTCTTCTATCAGACAAGGCGACGCCATGTGTGGATTGGCAACCCCCGCGGCAACCATCTCTATTTGACTCGTGGAGTTATAATATCAGTACCGATGCGAGCGAGAGTCACGAAACACCAGCCACTGGCCAATGCATTGTAAGGATTCTCGGTGTCGAAATCAATACGGCAAGCTTTGCTATGTACACATTTTCTTTGAGTGTCTTCGTGCAGGCTCTGTTGATCATATCTATGTCAGGTGCTGCTGACCATGGGAGCTATCGCAAAACACTCTTGGTTACATTTGCTTTCATTGGGTCCTTGACGACGATGCTGTTCCTTGGAGTTGTGCCAGGGCTTTACATTGTCGGTGGTCTGTTCGGAGTAGTGGCAAACACTTGTTTCGGGGCATCGTTTGTTCTTTTGAATTCCTTTTTACCCCTGCTAGTCCGCCATCATTCTTCTGTGCTTCGAAATGTCGGTGCAGATGCTTCTTACACCTCAACGAGAGGGAACAGCTCTATTCAGAATAGTGATTGCCCGGATGATATTGACGTGACCACACCGCTTCTCCAACTCAGTCAACACGACCTAAATCCTCATAGCTTGGAGAGTTACCAACCGTTGCCCGTGGATACATCGCAGGAATTAGAGCTCTCGACTAAAATATCATCCTATGGAATAGGGATCGGATATATTGGCTCTGTGATATTACAATTGATTTGCATCCTGGTTGTCGTTGCTACGAAACAAACCACCTTTTCTCTGCGACTTGTCCTCTTTCTCATCGGACTTTGGTGGTTTATCTTCACCATTCCCGCCGCACTTTGGCTTCGTCCACGTCCAGGACCTCCTCTTCCGCACGATGAAGGGAAGCAAGATCGCTCTTGGATTGGCTACGTGGTTTTTGCTTGGAAATCCCTTGGTCGCACTGCTATGCGGACTCGACACCTGAAAGACATATTACTGTTCTTGGCAGCGTGGTTTCTCCTGAGCGATGGAATTGCCACCGTCAGTGGAACTGCTGTTCTTTTTGCCAAAACCCAACTTGCTATGCAGCCTGCAGCACTGGGCATGATTAATGTCGTGACAATGGTTGCGGGGGTATTCGGGGCATTCTCCTGGCGCTATGTGTCAAGCATATTCAAGTTGGGTGCTTCACAAACAATAATTGCATGTATCATCTTATTTGAGATCGTTCCTCTCTATGGTCTCTTGGGGTTTATCCCGGCAATCAAGGATTTGGGGTACCTTGGCCTCCAGCAACCCTGGGAGATGTTTCCATTGGGTATTGTTTACGGCCTTGTTATGGGTGGCTTGTCGTCATATTGTCGAAGCTTTTTTGGAGAGCTCATCCCCCCCGGCTACGAGACGGCCTTCTTTGCTCTTTATGCTATCACGGACAAGGGCTCAAGTGTTTTCGGGCCCGCTATCGTGGGAATAATCACGGACCGTTACGGTGAAATCCGGCCAGCATTCGCCTTTCTTGCCGTGTTGATACTGCTTCCGCTGCCGCTAATGCTTCTCGTTGACGTCAATCGAGGTAAACGGGATGCCTACACGCTTGCGGTTGAACTGGCGGGCCACTCCACACGGGACACACCTTGCTATGGCACAACCCCACAAGATCAACCAGAAAATGAAGAGGCTGTGGCCCATACCGAGGATTGACAACGAGGAAAGGGGGGGACCGATCCGCATGCCTCATACACCGTCGTAATTCATACATTGTCCGACTCAGTCTGTGTAGGTACTTGACTGTTTCATCAAAGCCTGGCCCGAGGGACAAGACGGAGGGAAAGCCGGGATTATGTACCGTTGGTAGACATCTCCGTAGTAACTAGCTATCCTGCCAGCTATCCGGGATCTAGACGGAGGATCAGAAATAAAGATCCCTAGAATCCCAATCCCTTGCGTCAGGTACTATTCTATTTACGATACATACATTACAACGTATGTTACCACAGGAACGTTACCAGACCGGGTACAGTAAGGTGGTACCGCCCTACACCGGAGTAGGCGCGGAGTAAGATACTTAGCTGGTTACCATGAAGAGACTAGTGTCATGGAGCGGTACATACATACGTACCTAAGATACTACCTAGGTATATGTACCTAGACAAGACTCTTCAAGAAGGTACCTGCTTTACGGGTACAACTAAGTACCTTCTGGGTAGGGGAGTTTAGCGGAGGTAGCCAGGTACCAGACTGCCCTCGGTAGGTATTGCCTAGGTACCCAGGGAGTCTCCCTTGCTGTACCTGACTACCGGGCGCCGCCCCTCTAAAGCATGAACCAGTCAGATTAGCTAAACAGCAGAAAGAACAAACTGTCCTCAACTCCCCCAGCCCATACAATACTTAACGGGCCTTCTCACCTTTGCTCTTACCACCTCTTCTCCCTCCTCCACCCGGCTTCTACAGCTTCGTCAATCACCTTCCTGTGCCTCCTTTGCCAATTAAAAGCCGTCTGGAAAGGATAGGGCACCTCCCAGTTCTAGTATCTTGAATTCTTATCACGTCAAATTCCCTTCTGCTTTTCGTGATATTAACACGACAAGATGCGATCTTTTGCGCCTTGGGCCTTGAGTCTCTTGGGCGCTTCGGCTGTGGTGTCTGCCAGTGATGCCCAGGCCGACGTCCCCTCTGACGTGAAATCATTGACCCAGGACACATTCAACGATTTCGTCAACGAGCATGATCTAGTGCTGGCGGAGTTCTTTGCACCATGGTGTGGACACTGCAAGGCTCTGGCGCCCAAATATGAGGAGGCCGCCACTCAGTTGAAGGAGAAGAATATCCCCTTGGTCAAGGTTGACTGCACCGCAGAGGAAGACCTTTGTCGGGATCAGGGAGTTGAGGGCTATCCCACCCTGAAGATCTTCCGCGGCGTTGATTCGAGCAAGCCTTACCAGGGAGCTCGTCAGACTGAGGCGTGAGTTATCTCTTCTCTTATTGTCTCCGGCAGGATGCTGACCTGTCAGTCTCGTTTCATACATGATCAAGCAGTCCCTTCCGGCCGTTTCCAGCGTCACCGAAGATAACCTCGAGGATACCAAGACCATGGACAAAATTGTTGTGATCGGTTACCTTGGATCCGATGACACGGCAGCCAACGAGGCGTTCAACGCCTTGGCAGAGGCGCAGAGGGACAACTACCTGTTCGCCGCAACCGACGATGCGGCTATCGCAAAGGCAGAGGGCGTCAAGCAACCCTCGCTCGTCCTGTACAAAGACTTTGATGAGAAGAAGACCATCTACACAGGTGAAATCGAGCAGGATGCTGTTCTGGCTTGGGTGAAGACTGCCAGTACCCCTCTTGTAGGTGAGATTGGCCCAGAGACCTACTCGAGTTATATCACGGTGAGCCGTCCCCTTCTGTGTTTATCGATGGCTTTAATAAGCTGACTGGACTTGATAGGCCGGCGTTCCCCTCGCCTACATTTTTGCCGAAACGGCTGAGGAGCGTGAGAAGTTTACCGAGGAATTCAAGCCCATCGCCGAGAAGCACAAGGGCCTTATTAACATCGCCACGATTGACGCCAAGATGTTTGGAGCTCATGCTGGAAACCTCAACCTTGATCCCCAGACATTCCCCGCATTTGCCATCCAAGACCCCGAGAAGAAGGCCAAGTATCCTTATGACCAGTCTAAGGAGATCACCGCCAAGGATGTTGGCAAGTTCATTCAGGACGTTCTTGACGGCAAGGTCGAGCCCAGTATCAAGTCCGAGCCAATTCCTGAGACCCAGGACAGCCCTGTGACTGTTGTCGTGGCCCATTCCTACAAGGAGCTTGTCATTGATAATGAGAAGGATGTTCTTCTCGAGTTCTACGCGCCCTGGTGCGGGCACTGCAAGGCGTGAGTAACCATCCCGGAAACTAGGCTTGATGGTCGCTAATTGTTCTAGTCTCGCTCCCAAATACGAGGAACTCGCAAGCCTCTATGCCGACGTCCCTGATCTCGCCTCCAAGGTCACTATTGCCAAGATTGATGCCACAGCCAACGATGTCCCGGATTCGATCACCGGCTTCCCCACAATCAAGCTTTACCCTGCCGGCAGCAAGGATTCCCCTGTTGAATACGCTGGGCCGCGAACCGTTGAGGACCTTGTCAGCTTCGTGAAGGAGAATGGCAAGCACAAGGTCGATGCTCTTGTCAACACCGAGGAAGGCGGCGAGGCCGCCGAAAGCCCTTCCGCGTCTAGCGAGACTGAGGCTCCTGCCGCCACTGATGACAAGGCTGATCACGATGAATTGTAAACTTGTTCCATTTAACGAGATCTGTAATCTTCAACTTGAATGCACTTGAAATTGTCTTGCCAGTCAAAAGTATTTCTCTACCTACCATGCTAGGTCGTTCGATACACCCCGAAAGCATATTCACGGCCGTAGATGCACGCACATGTTCAAGCGATACCTTGGGCTCCCGACTCCCCCTAATGTCCTCATTGAATCATGGAGAATAACTGATAAATACCAAACGAACAAAAAGAAATTTAAATGCGCACCCCAGAGGCCGACGAGTAGCGGACTTTCGAGGGGAGGGGGATATTTGCCTCTGTCAAGGTTTCGTGATTACACACCCAATAAACGCCAACGGACAATAACCAATGATTGCAGCCGGGTATTCATGCTGAACCTCGCTGATACCTACATCCTCCTTGACATGAGCTGTAACAACATCACCTGCATCACCAGCAGCATTCAAGCACAACACAATATTCTTTCCCATCAATCGCGTGTCTCCGCTGCTGCCAGAGCCTCTAGAGCGTCGATGTCATCTTCAAACTCGTCAGCGTCCAGGGTATTGGTCAGTTGTGGTGCATCACCGTCTGCTTCCTCGGACGGTGTGGGCGCAGTTCCTTTTGTCATAGGGGTCTTTGGCTTCTCAATCACGACGGAGGGACTTTGAATTGCGGCCAAAGGGGATGTTGTCTTCACATTGGATGTCAAACTCCAATCAATGACTTCATCAGCCCCATAACGTTCAGCCAGCCATTCATTGCATCTCTTAAAGTGTTGATTGACAAACTGGATGCACATAATTAGGTCACTACTATGCAAGCCAAGGAGTGGTATCGAGAGAATGGGCACTTACGAAGCCCCTAGACGCGCTTAGCGGACTAGGATGGACCGATTGTAGCACGCAATGTTTCTGTCGGTTAATGCTCGACACACGCTTACCTGCTGGGTTTCCCCAGGCAAGAAATACAACCCCATGAGATCGCACACGTGCTACTACGTCGATGGCCTTTTGAGTAAGCCGTTCCCACCCTTTGTTTGAATGGCTGGCAGCCTGATGCGCGCGAACCGTCAAGCAAGTATTAAGCATCAAGACTCCGCGTTCCGCCCATGGAGTGAGTAAACCACCTTTGTTCGGCGGCCGTTCAAAGGAGGGGTAGTCATTCTTGATACCCGTGTAGATATTGACGAGAGATGGAGGAGCCGGTGTGGGAGGGCGAACGGAAAACGCCAAGCCATGGGCCTGGTTGTGATTGTGATAGGGGTCCTGGCCGATTATGACTGCCTTCACTGTGTGTAGAGGTGTATGACGGGACCTGTCAGGTTGTGAGCATCGTGCTAATTAATTTCTTTGTCTTTTCGGATGGGCCTACCATGAATATATCTCGTTCTCCGGCGGGAAGACTTTAACCCCAGACCGCTTTTCTTTCTCAAGAAATTGCTTCAACGCCATAAACTCTGGTGTGACTAGTTCGTCTTTCAGCTGTGCCAGCCAGCTGTCGTCCAGAGTTTCAATCTCGAGCCGAAGGAGTTCCGCTTGTTCCGGGGTTAATGACGCTATCCATTTCTGCTTGTTGAAAGTCGACGAAGGCGGGATTGACGGCTTGGGTTCAGCCGTCTTGGCTTTGGCTTTCGGGGCACCGAAAAACGATGTGATGCTGCCATTGGCCTTGGGCTTCTTCGAGTCGGTCGCTGAGGCTGTCAAATGATTGGCATTGCGTTTGACACCTGTAGAGCTAGCCATGTCGCTTCCGAGTGGGTGGTCGTGTGCGGCAACAGATGGCGTGATGGGGGGAATTGATGATTGATATCTGCGATTTGAAGATGAAGCAATCAAGATATCAGAAGAATGGTAAGTAACTGACTGTAGCAGACGTAGGCGACTCACGGTTGAGGACCGACGGAGGTTTTGACGGATATTGGGTAGGAGAATCGGTTCTTACTTAGGCTACTCTAGCTGCCTGGATAAGGTAGATAACTACCTAGATAAGGTGATAGATGTTCCAAGTACGCGTCGCGCGTGTCCGGCGTCGCGTGTGTGAAGGAAGAGCTTGGGTGGAGCTTGAGGCGGTCGCATGAATAGATGTTGTACTGTACTGTACTGGTATATAGGTATGTATATACATACATATATACAGTCAGTACTGAGATAAGTGCTGTTTACACCCGACTTTCTGTCTGTCCCTTCATCTTGTCTGGTACTGTATACTGTACGTGTATAGATATACGTGGATACTGTATACAACCTGGTAATAGTGTATTAGATGTAACGTAATCGGACAGCGAACCGTCGCGACACCGAACCGCCGTTTCTCACTATAACTACCACTATAAAAAATGAAACTCTACCATTTCTCTAAGAATAGAGTAATCCTTATAGTGAGAACTTTTATTATATAAATATACTATAAATTACTTGAAAATAAGTAAAATATATATATATGTCCGATGTATTACAGCTATTACATTATATTTCTCTCTCTAGTTTCCATCTACAGTGCTTTCCGCAGCATAATTATAGGTAGTATTTTATAATGTAATCCTTGTAAAAAGGAGCTATAGAAGCTGTTATTTTCTATATATAAAACGTAAAATTACTAAGTATGATATCTTTTACTATCCTATCATTGCTGTTCATCCATATCTATATTCATTGTTGAAATCCATTTTTTATAGTGCTAGTTATAGTGAGAAACGGCGGTTCGGTGTCACGACGGTTCGCTGTCCGATTACGTTATACACTAGTGGGATGCTTAATAAGTTTGCTTACAAGGGAACTAACTTAACTAGGCAAGGTATTCATGGATCCATACCTTTGGTATATATTTTATCACTTATCACCAATCCATTCTTGATAATCTAGGTACTTCATGACCAAGTAGGCACCTGAGGGCTTGATGGAGCTTACTTGGTTTGCTGATATTCCCCAAGCGCGTCGTCGGACTAGAGCCCCTCGCGCTTGCGCTTCTTGTCAGCGAAGAAAGGTCGGTCTCTAGCTTGCATCCACCTGTCGTATCCTCTCATGCATTAATGATACCTTGATGTGTACATCTTCCATCCATGCACGCGGCTACGTGTCCCTGGTCGTCCTGCTTACAGGGTGTTCTGAAGTTTGAAAGCTAATCTCGCAATGGCTGCGACCTTAAACAGAAGCGCTGCCGTCATTTGAGTACTGGGACTGGCCTGAGTCAATGCCCTGGGGGACAGCACAATGGAACTACTCCGCAACCACCAGCCATACCTTCAGACTCTGAGAGAGGTGCGCGGACGCCTGGAATGCTACCTTCAGAGCCCCTTCACACAGAGCGTTTCGTAGGAGATCTCAACCCTGAAGCTGCAATTCGGGAGAAATTGGACGTCATGGCCGAGAACCAGCTTCGTGACCGGATCGGACTCTGGATCAACTCGCCTGCCACGGAGAGCAATGAAGGAGCCCGATCACAGACTCTAGCATCCTTTCTACAGCACCGATGCGCATCTATAACAAGGGCCTTCGAGTGCCTTCCCCCCTCAACCCAAGATGGATTGATTTCGATCTATTTCTCCAAAGTCAACCATATCCTCCCACTTGTTGATAGAAATTCTTTCTCCTGCGCCCACGCGGCGGGAACGGCATCTGTTTTCCTAGAGAAAGCCATGTGCCTCGTTGCGGCGAAATATAGCGCAGCTATCTCCCACCTTCGCCTGGCGACCAATGGCCCTCTTCTCTCACCACGGGAATTTTGCTCCGAAATATACAAAGGGCTCGTTCTCGTTATGAATGACGGGCTCGAATCAGACCGGATCACTCGGATCCGCGTTTTGGCGCTCATGTCTTTGCATTGTGAAGGCTATGAAGGAGCAGAAGCCGCCTCTATGCATCTTTGCCAGGCGATCCATCAAGCACAGACGATAGGATTACATCTCGATAGGCCAGATCGGGCTACTTTGACCAGGGATTTATTTTGGTGTCTATGGACTCTGGACAAGATGCATGCATCCATAGGTGGCCGGCCGGTGCTTCTCGCAGACCGCGACATTGGTATCGAGAAGCCCGAAACTAAGACCCCCCACGCTAGAAGAGCATTTAATGTTTGGTTTGCTATCACAGAGTTGCTTTCGAGCGTGATTTCGTTCTATCGGCCAACCACGGATCATACAGTGGGTTGGGAGACCGAGTTTCCAACGTTTGAAGACATCATCGGTGACAACGTACGAGAAGACGTAGATTTTGCTACACTCGGTGCGCCTACCCCTATTGGTGTTCTATATGTACCGCCTAGCTTACATGGATTCGAGGCTTCCTCGAACTTTTTTATCATGCTGTTGGGATTCTGTCCTGTAGATATAAGCCATCCAATCGTCCCGACAGCCCCGAGCCATCTTATACCCGCCAGGACCTCGCAGCGATTCGAATTCACTCTATTGCTGCTACTGAATGTAGTCAAGAGCTACCTCCGCTACCAATTGTCCCTTACGCACTAGCGTTATCCATGGGCGTCGCGTACCGGCAGTTTCGGTCGAGCAAACTGACCACTCATTTTGACCGAGCCAAGGCTAGTCTAGAAGCCTGCTGTTCTCTACTCGAAGACATAGGAAGCTGCTGGTATTCTGCAGAAGCAATGGCACGGCTGGGACGCAGGGCATTGGTTCTGCAGAACGTGAGATCTGATAGTAGTCGGGACCTCAGATCGCCGGGGATATCTCAGACTATGCCTGCTGCACCCGAGCAACCCGAGAATTCCACTTCATGCTTGACACTCTCGTTCCATGAAGATACTGGGCGTGTCGGCGACACGCCTCTCATTCCGTCAATACCCGCATCCACCCCTGACAAGCCTCTGGGGCCCGACGACAGCGAGCCTGGCGAATTCGCCGATATTGATATACTGTTTGGGGACTTTCTGGACTTATCCTTACCCACAAATTTTTGGGATCCTGTGTTCTTCTCGGACACACATCCGTGACGTGCAGCTTGGAGCTTCGACGAGCAAGCATCAATCCCGAACTGATCGGTGGGGACGGAATGAATTGCCGATCGTTATAGAATATAAATGCACAGCCAGGGACCGGCCTTTTTGGGCCCATGGAATGGAACCATTCTAATATTGACTTAAACAAAACTTGCTCAATTGAGTAATGGCCTGGGGGCGGGAGAGTAGGTAGAGTGTCTTGCCTCGTAGTCCGAAGTGCCGGAGTCAAATAATTATCTCCATTAAGGCATCAAGATATGGCCTAAGGCCTGTTTAGTTAGTTAGTTCCTTTTGTGACTCCGAGTCCTCCCTTCCCCCTCCCCCTTCCTTTCATCATCATCGTCCATCGTCCTCGTCTTCTTTGCTGATTGACCGGGTCGGCTCCCTCCCGTTTCCAGATTCCCCACCCATCTGGTTCGTCCACGGTCTCGGGTTTCAAATTGAGGGCCTGACAACCTCAGACCTCTTGGTCTCGACCGAACTCTTGGTTCGCTCGCTTGACACGCCACGACTCAAGCGATCAACGATCAACGACCAACTCATAGCTTTTCTTTCCAGGCCCATTGTTCCCAGGCCTATTTCTCCTCTTCCCTTCCCTGTTCTTGGGGTCAATTTGCAACATCCCGTATATCATAATTTTACTTTTATCTTTTTATCTTCCTAATCTAATTTCTTCTTTTCTTCTTTTCGTTTGCTCCCACACAATTCTTATTCTCTTCTTTTCTACTTTCCCGCTCTTGTATGATCAAATTCTTGAAGATCATGTTCGGCCTTTGAGTTATCTGACTCTCTGTGTTTCACCTTGAAAGTTGACGCGTGTGTTGTATCAATCTTAGCCGATTAGGCACAGTGTTGCTGCCTCGTGAAGGTCTACAGATGACTTCTTGAAGCACGTCGGACAGGAGAACTCTTGGAATGTGATTGACTTGAGCTGTAACCAAGCCTGATGGATCTTGGATGCGCGCTATTAAATTAAAGTCCGTCTTCGCAAAAGCAATTGGTTTCATTGCCTGCCAGCTCTGGTATGCGCAGGTGGAAGGCCTAGAGGATCCGGAAAGTTGGATAGAGGAGAAACCCTGGCGACAGTAGATAGCCTTGCCTATCTGCTAGTTTCCCTTCATGGCCCCAGCACCCAGCAACCCAGAACCACCTGCAACTCTTGCCGGTGCAGGATCCGAACGAGAATATGGTGCATTCAGCAAACATCTTGATCGAACCCCTGCCCACCCTATTCCCCAGCTTCAGGGCCCGTTTGAAGAATCCATGCTCGAGGCTCTCGAAGGCGCTCAGAGTGAGTGGGTAGTGGAACTGGATGCTCAGTCCCGCCGCAAGGATCTACTCGAATCTGCCGAGTATGAACGACTCTGCGGCCGTAAATGGCGCCAGAGGGCCGGCGAAAGGCAAGCACTCGGCCGTCTTCCAAAATTATCCATGGAAATCCAACAAAACTGACCGTCGACAGGTATCACCCGTTTTGGAAGCTTATCTCCCAAATGGCGTTCGGCGTTAGTCTCCTGACCAAACGACTGGCCAAGTCAGATTTGGAGGTTTTGAGAATTCTTCAAGCACATGTTGACGAGATGGATGGGTTTTTGGGAAGAACGACGGAGGACTTTCTACTAATCCAGGTTGATGTGCGCACTCGGATCCAGTATCTCAATCTCCCACTTGGGAATCTTGATGTCTTCGACGAGATGCTGAATGACCGCCAATTCCGCCGTGCCATGATAGGCTATAACGAATTGATTGAACATGCCGTTGATCGCTTTACACAATCCGTTCGGGACACCCTCAAAGATATACAGAAAGGAAAGGCGGCAGTTGGCGCTCTCTGGCAGTACCTTGGAGACTCCGCAAGACAGAATGCTCCCCTATCTAACAATACCACCGCTGTATACAATGCGATGCTGGCGAACACGGAGGGGTGGAATGCCGCTTTTTCTAAACTTCGCCGAAAAGGTGTTGCCCTCGAGTCCGCACTCTTGCAGCTCGGCCTGACCATAACCGAAATGCAACGCCGTGTGGGCGTGGCAAGCAGGAAGGAAGTAGTAAGCTGCCTTGCCCTTTCTAACACCACGCCTCGGACCCTGACGCATGCCATAGGTATCCTTGATGCGTTCTTCTAATGCTTCCCCTGGAGGCAAACGGCTTCGGGATCGACTTTTCGAGAGAGGGCTATCCACTAGAGTTTTGACGCCCTCGATTCCAGAAAAGCCTCTCCCATGTGACCCAGGGCTGCCGGTAGCAACGAAAATGCCACCAGTGCCCAGGCAAACTGACCCCCGCCGAATGCTGCAGAAGAGTGTCCCAAATCTACGGGCCTCCAAGTCATCTGACAATTGTTACCGGAATAAAGCCCCGCCGGGCCGGTCCAGATCAGTGAATGGTTTTGTAAACACCGCAAATTCCATCATTTCAATATCCAATTTGAGACGCTCAAGCAGTCGATTTTCAAAAGTCAAACCCACTTTGAGGGAAAGCCAAAACGAAGGTGATGGGGTAGCACCAATGCGACCCTCCACGGCGCCCTCTAGAACACTAAAAGCGCGAAGTACATCCGTCGAACAGTTGAAAGGCCTCTGTAAAGGCAGAAAAGACCAGCAGCAACATATGACAATGCTACCTGAGTCCAGAAGACCCCTCACAGCGCAAGGGTCCATCAGAGGAGAGACAATGAAAGAGCAACTTCTGCAGTATTTCAAAGGAGATCGAGTGATTGATGCATGGGAGAGTCGGCCTCAACAAGAGAAGATTGCTAGTCAGGATTGCCAGACAAAGGGTGATTTGTGGAGTAGATTTCGGGACAAGTCGTCGAACGGCCCTGGCAACCCTGATGACCAACCGACGAACCTCCTCGACGAAGACCTGGGAAGGCAGATGGCCTGGTTACAGGAGGAAACAAAAACATTGAGCACTTATTCATTGAAACCAAGGCGTGATGTGGCTCCTCGAATCCACGTCCTCTCGGACCCCGTAAGCTTAGCTCGGGGACTCGAAGAGGCTAGCGGTTCCAGGCATCAAGACGACATTGAACTTCCAGAAGGAGATACGCAGTCAATCATAACAGCGCTTCCGTCGGTGCCACCTCTACCAGCGCATCAAAATTAGCGCGCTTGACTAACATCTAGCAAGAAAAAGAAACATTGACCGGAATCCCCTCCCCCTCAAGCCGTTCTGTTGATCGCGCAAATGCCCCGGGAGACAGGGGAATCCTTTTTTTCAAGTCGAATTGGACGGGTTTAAGCGATTCGGCTTCTTACTAGATAAGTCGAATCCTGGGCTCAAGCTCTTTGTTGCGCGTGAATGGGGCCGAATGAACTTTGAAGCGTTGGATTTTGCTCTTATACCCCTGCTTGCCGATGGGCGGAATGGCACGATTGAATGCAGACCCATCGTGAAGGTACTGCTGTTATGTAATAGCAATAATAGAATCTTTATATATGACAGTTGCAGACACAAGGAACAACTTGAAGACATTAATCATACAGACTGTGTAGGATACATAGGCCCTGTTTTCATAGAGCGCCAAAAAGACAAATTTCGACCTAAGAAGCTCCGAAGCAGGTTTAAGATTTCCACTAGGGGTATGGCAGAACACGCGAGTCATCATTGGTACGTATAGTATGAGTCTCTCCTACAATCACAGAGGAAGCAAGACACGACAAAATATGGGTGAAGAATGGATATAGTCAAAGCAAACAAGACCCCCCCCGCCCTACTTGCAGCGCTTCTCGACAATATTGGGGCCATGCTCGTCGTACTCCTTCTTGGAAATCCACATTTGATGGAAGGTTCCCAAGCTGGCCAGGATGCTGCCACCGATCCAGGAGCCAAATCTACGCTCAGCCGTGTTTCCGGGCGCCGAAATCCTCACCCGCGGGCCGGGGTAGGTTTGCATGAGCTCCTGGTTGAGTCGATCAGTGAAGCCGTAGAGTAGGGTCGACGCCCCAGTCACGACAACATTAGCGAGCAAATGAGGACGGATGTCGACGTCTACATTGTTCAATGCATTCTTGATAAGTTCGGGAACGGTTTGGCCTTGAGTCGGAGCGGGGAACGTCGATTCGGGATCATGAATCGCGGCTTTGGCGTCGAACAAGGATTCAACCACCTTATAGCGGTCGACGCCAAAGACTTGATTATAACCGTCGGGAAACTCAAACGGACGCCCGGGGCTGCTTTTGGCCATTTCTTCGTTTGAGACCCCGTTTGGACCAGCGGCGAGAAGCTTGTTGGGGCCTGGCCACACCTGGACCACACATTCCTTGAACTCCGAAAGAGTTCGCTCTTCGAGCAGCTCCCGATAGGAAGCGTGGGGAGCTTGCTCCGGCGGAAATGTCCTGATTTTGGCCTGCGGGGGCTGGCCTGCATCCACGGCGGTCTTGGAGGATATGAGGTAGTGAGGCGTGATGGTGATGGGTTGCGGGGTGTTCGATTTGAAGAACGCTCGAATCTGCGATGAGATGTAATCGCCCCCCAGGGGTGAATGTTGGACTCCGCGTTTCAAGATCATGCCATCGTGCACCGGGGTTACCGATATGTTTGAAGCGCCTATATCAACCACCAAGGCCGACGCCTTGCCGGCAGCGAAACTAGAAAGGGAGCATGAGCGAATAAAAAATCTTCAAGGAGAGACAAGAAGTCAAGTGCCACTTACGACGCAAGAACACCGTTCCTCGCGAGGTAAAAGGCCGGTGCGCCCCATTTCTCCATAGCAATTTCGATTGTTTTCTCTCGCGCTTTGGTGGGATTCCAGCCGCACTCGGACATCAGGAGAGGACTATCCGAAAGAGGTTTCTCTTCGGCCTCCACACCATCCATCTCCGTAGGCAGCTCGCCATCCGGGACATCATTCAGGCCATTCTGGAAAGGATTCCCGGGCCTTGCCCCCGTCAGTCGCGACGTGAAGGAGTACTCCCATACTTTCTCCGCCATATCCCAGTCCTCCACGATTCCATCCCTGCCGATCGGATTGTGAATGGACAGACCGGGGCGCGGAGTAACAAACACATCATCACCGAAGATGAGCTTGTCTTGTCCGTCGGAGGTGTATTTCCCGTAGTACGAAGGGATCAGAGATTTTGGCGTGTCTTCACCCGCAAAGCCTGCGCGAGTTGTGGAAAATCCGGGGTCGAGTACAATGGCAGAGACCTCATCTGTGCGAAAGAGCGATGGTTAACATAGAGTATGGCGCAAGATTGCAGGCAATGCAAGCAAAGTCACAATAAAAGGCAGGCACAGGGCTGCTCATGAGCGGCGACTTACCTCCGCCATATTCGGCCGTCGACGGTGGAATGGAAGGGTTCATGTTGAAAACACGCGCGGGCGCGACAGGTCGGGCAGTTCAAGTGGGGACAGCTTCGCTCCAGCTTACAGCGGATTCGTCTTGGGCTATGTCGACAATCACAAAGTTGCGGAAGTCCGGGGAGAAAGGACTGGCGAAACTTATCCGGTGGAATTAGTTGGGAATGATTGAAGTCCCCTTGGCGGATGCGGCGGGCGGGAAACCTTGGACGGGCCCTGCCGCAGCTGTAGGTAACTCTACTCTACCTAGGCTAGACTACCGGAGTCAGTTCATCCTCTCTCTTCAACCTACTCACCATCCCCTCCCTTCCGGTGGACTATTTCCCCGCAGCTCTCTAATACAAGCATGGACATGGATACAGACACTCATCCTGATTTGGGGACGCTTTTTCGACCACCGGCGAAGAAAAGAAAGTTCCTACGACGCCGTGCTGAGGACATACCGGAGGATGGCGCAGACGACACACTCCCAGTTGCGCCTCGGACTCGGTCCCGGTCTCGATCGCAGTCCCCACGAGATACGCCGCGAGATGCTACGGCCCCGTCCGACTTCATTCGCCGGCGACGGCTCCATCGAGCCCGCAGAGGTGGTATCGAATTCTCCGCCGCCTCGCGGCAAACGACAGATACGGCGAACCAGTCTGCCCTATCTTCAGCAACTACGGAAGAGCTCGAGGCAGAGAGAATTCAAACGATGTGTGATCGGTTTACTGCTCATACAGGACAAACCGTGGACGTTGACAGGCACATGTACGGATCCGCGCATCATTTTCAGCTCACGTTTCTCCTCCCGCCTTGCAATGGAAGCTAACAAGATAAGGATGACGTATATAGAATCGGAAATGGCCAAGCGGAATCGACGAACTGGGCTGACGGACGCAAACGACCCCGATACTGTCGGGACAAAGGAAGCCAGCGGTGCACCGCTCTCCTTGGATCTCCCGCAACGCGAGCCGGCGTCACTGGGTAAGCTGCATGAGATCGATCTTGGCCAGGAAACCAAGCTGGAGAATATCGCACGGACGGAGGCGGCTACAAGGAGGCTCGTTGGTGGCGACCACGTGGAGGACGCGCAGCCCGGGGATGACGAATCTCCCTCGAAGAACACCTCCACACATGAGAAGAAACCATGGCGTCACCAAAAACGACGGACCAGCGAAGATGCCCAGAGAGATAGGCTGGTTGAAGAAGTTTTGCGTGAAAGCAGGCGTAAGTCGAAGTGTCTCCCCCCTCCCCGTCAGGTCCCAGTAACTCATACATTACTCCAGTCGATGTTTACGATGATCCTGCGGAAGAGACTACAACCGTTACCGATGACCAAGCTGCCGATGATAGGGTGGCAGAGCAGTTTCGAAGGGATTTCCTCGATGCCATTCAGTCGCGTCGCCGGGTGGCACGAGCGCGAAACACCAAAACCACCAAGCCGGAAGCGCCGCGCGGTCCTAAACTCGGAGGTAGTCGCAGTGCTAGAGCTGCGATGCGAGAGATGCAGGACAAATCAGGGCGAAAATGAAAATACTCCGTGATATTCTTCTGTTGCGCCGATGCTGTGGAAGGAAAAAAGACGTGTTTCGGAGAAGGCCGAAAAGGCCTTCGCCCAGAGAGCAGGCAGCCCGTGCGGGACTCAGACCAGGGCATCCCCTCCGTCGAATACTCGAGACATACGTTACGAGGGGGCTATCGTCGTGGGATTTCTTCTCCAACCCGAGGAGCAGGCAGCAAGCAAACCAGCGACACTCGCCTGAGGGTTGTGATAGCAAGTGGCGCATGGTCATGACACTGGGACGAATACCTGCAGTACTTGGAGAGAAGTGGGACCTCGAAAACTAGCACTAGATAGCGATTAGTTCGATCCCATGGATCTCAAAACGGGAAAGCATTATCTTCTTCTCTTTGGCCGACTCATCCTCACTCGACTCACCCTGGAGTGTGTCGAAGTGTACTCCGTAGATATGCGTAGATAGAGAGGGTGGAGCCAACCAGTCGGCAGGGAATTAGCGTCATGGAATGATGGAAGCTTAAGTAGGGGAGTAGCGCATGCCACCAGGTGCATCATGGATTATGGAACATACACCAGAGTTCAAAATGGAGTCATGGAATCATTAGTTCGTCGAGGTCTTCGAATGACAATGGGGGATTGGGAGGCCGATTTCCCACTACATGGGACTACTGAATTGGCAGAGGGAAATTGGGCGGACTGGAGTGAGGGTTTGTTTCCACTTGAGCTGACGCAGATTGAGTACCTCATAACTACCAAGGTAAGAGTAGGTGTAATATTCGTACGAAGGTGTGTAAATACTTCGTTGCGCCTCTGCCCAAGGAGGCTTCGCCCCATCTGGACCCGAGTCTAGACGCCTCCGAACCCGCGACGGGACCCAATCAAGTTAATCCAAGCCGCCCGTCGCGGCTGGACTTGAGACATTCAGGGGCTTCCAGTGTATATTTAGTAGCACTCCCCCAATGATAGGTTTACACTATCTATGCTATATTTATGCCACTCCTTACTATCCATGAATGCGATTGCTCTGTACTCGTAGGTGGAAGTAGTAGATACACCTTATTTGATGTTCATCAATGAGTACACCGTATGCCCTGTGTACACCGTAGGGCCGGTCCCCCCCCCCCCCAAAAAAAGGAAAAAGTTACCACGTAAGGCACAGTAACTGCTGGTACCGGGTAGTAGTGACTTACTAGGTGCATACTACAGTACCACTGGCTCCGTACCCGTGGACTGACCAGCCCGCCTGCACGGTCTGCCTTGTTCATCCTAAACTCTCGACAATTCGTATCCTTTTTGTTCTTCTCTTTTTTTTTTTTTTGTGTTGTTTTGTTTCCCCGTCTTTTCTCTCGCTCGCCTCATTTGCTCTCTCATTCATTTGACTATCTATCCAATTTGATTTGATTCTAGAGATTTCCTTTTTCTCGCCCCCACAACCCCCAATTCTATCGTTTGTTTGCCATCTACTCCGTACATAACGGTGCTGTGCTGCGAGTTTCCCCTCTCCATTGCTCGAGCACCCTATCGCGCTCTCCCCCCTTTGAAGCGCCAGATCAAGATCGATCCATCAAATTCAGTCGCGAGCAGTCGCTTTCTCTCCCTACTGCCAATCCTCCGGCCTCCGCTCTCTTTCCCTCTGCCTCGTCCATCCGCTTATTTCCCTTCTCTTGGCTTTGTCGAGGAAGAAAGGAGAGGGCGTGACAGGAGACGAAGCGAGAGAGGACCGTCTTGTCTCGGCTTTGCTCGCATTGCTTCTCTTTCTTTTCGGGACTTCCGTCTAGCATCCCGCATTGTTGATTGTTTGTTTTGGGTGAGACTCATCAATTGTCTCTTTTCTCATTCTGCACAGGTTGATCCTGTAAGATTCCTGCTACTGTGAACTGGCCGAGTTGCCTGTCAGATAACGGGGATCTTGATTCCACTACACCATTTTAATACCTAACCGGTTCCACCAACTGTTTTCTCCCTCCGGCCTCTTTTTTTTTTTTTTTATCCCTCCTTTTCCTCTATTCTGTCCGTCAATATTCCTACTTCGTTCCTGGCTGGCCCGCGACATTTGTTTGACGAAAATGCGGATATTGTCCTTTTCACGACTCACCCTAATCGGGCTGAGCCTTTGGCCCGCTCAGATCCTCGCAGCGGATACCCTCAGCACAGATGGCGTATCTACCTGCCTGACAGGATCCGATATCGAGGTCCAGAAGATGCATATTACTTACACCAAGTCCACAAAACAAGTTGTTTTTGATGTGTCGGGAACGAACGCGAAAGAGCAGAATGTCACTGCATCTTTGGAAGTCTACGCCTATGGTAATGAAGTTTACACAAAGGAGTTTGATCCTTGCAGCAGTGACAACCATGTCGCTGAGTTGTGTCCTGGTTAGTTGCTACATTCCGTTGCCCAAGTTTGCCTCCCGACAATCTTAACCGTGATCCTGTCCCTTGCAGTTCCTTCCGGTACCTTCTCAGCAACTGGATCCCAGGAGATTCCAGACTCGTTTGCGAGCCAGATCCCGTCCATTGCTTTTGCTATACCCGACTTGGATGGTCAGGCAAAGCTTCAGCTGAAATCGAAGGATGACGGTAAAGAGGTTGCCTGTATTCAGTCGACGCTGTCCAACGGCAAGTCTATGCAAATTCCCGGCGTCTCCTATGCCGCTGCTGGCGTGGCAGGCGCTGCCCTCGCGCTGAGCGGATTGTCTGCCATCAGCGCTGCAGGTCACCCTGGCGCCCATTCATCTAGCCCCGGCTTTGGTGATGTAATGGGGTGGTTCCATACCATGGCAACCAATGGCATGCTCAGTGTGAATTACCCTACCGTGTACCGCAGCTTCTCGAAGAATTTTGGCTTTAGCACCGGGTTGATACCGTGGGGACAGATGCAGCAATCCATCGATAACTTTAGACAGTCCACCGGTGGCAACCTCACAGAGGCCAGTTACGAGTTTCTCCGCAATGCAACGCTGGAATATGGTGATGGATCGTCCTCGAACTCGAGTTCCAAGGCCAAGCGAGGATGGAATCTGGTCGTAGGGGCCGTGGAGCTGGCTGCACGGGATCTTTCGACTTCATATGACAACTCGACTTCTACCAATGACACGAGCGATGTGACAAGCGATTTCAAGAAGACCGTGTCCGGCATCGAGGCGTTTGCGGCACAACTTACCGTACCTCAGGCAAACATCTTCATGACCGTTTTGTTGATCTTCGCTATTGTCGTTGCCGCCATCGCCGTCGGCATCTTGCTCGTCAAAGTTATCCTTGAATTGTGGGCCCTCTATGGCTCTTTCCCCAAAAAGCTTACGGATTTCCGCAAAGACTATTGGGGTATCATGGCCCGGACGATTACCAACCTGATTCTCATTCTATACAGTATCTGGGTGTTGTACTGCGTCTATCAGCTAACCAACGGAGATTCCTGGGCCGTCAAAGTTCTGGCTGGTGTCACGCTTGCCCTGTTCACGGGCGTTTTGTTATTCTTTGGTTTCCGGATCACGCATCTAGCGCGCAAGTACAGGAAATCGGAGGGAGACGCCTCAAGCCTGTACGACAACAGAGACACGTGGCGCAAATACAGCCTTTTCTACGACAACTATAAAAAGGACTACTGGTGGCTGTTTGTTCCCGTGATCGTGTACATGTTCGCCAAAGGATGTATCATCGCAGCTGGTAATGGTCACGGCCTGGTGCAGTCTGCCGGTCAACTCATTGTTGAAGCGCTCATGCTGGCTCTTTTGCTCTGGAATCGGCCGTATGTTGGCAGGTCGGGCCAATGGATCAACATCAGTATCCAAGTGGTCCGTGTGTTGTCGGTCGCCTGTGTCTTGATTTTTGTCGAGGAACTTGGCCTTTCGCAGACGACCAAGACTGTGACCGGAATTGTTCTCATCGTGGTGCAATCGGTTTTGACGGGTATTCTAGCGATTCTGATCGCTACGAACACTATCATTCACTGCTGTCGCGAGAATCCCCATGCTAAGCGGAGAAAGGAAGCCGGTAAGTTTCCAAACACAAAGAAGCCGCCGCGTCATCCCATTACTAACGAATGACTGCTCTCTTAGAAAAATTGGACCGGGATATGGATGACCTCACGCCGTTAGATGCGAGGGAGTCACTTCTAATGGACCACCCTCCGCGCAAGGACTACGCCGAAATGAACAAGTTCAATTTCACCGGCCCTTACGAGCCCTATCGCGACCAGCACGAGCCCACTTCGCGGCATAGTGCCACGGGGAGTACAGACCGTCTAGTCGACCCGGGTTACGGCCATGACGAGCGAAACGGTCGAAGTCCAAGCCGACTCAGCAGGGAAAGTCGGGGGTCTCCTGATGGGCGTAAAGCTACCACTCCAGGATATGGCTTTGCCTATTAGGCCAATCAACTGCACGGGCTGTTATGATATATACCATTGTACATTTTTCTCTTCTCTTTTCTCTCCCTCTTTCCTGTCGTGGTTTTTCTTTTTTTCTTTTTCCTATTATCTTCTTGTCAAGGCTTTTTTTTTTTTTTTTGTTGTTGTTGTTGTTGTTGTTGTTCTTTTTCCCCATCTCTTTCCCAACACTCACCCCTTTTCTTGGAGGGTTGTTGGGCATATAGACATACACATATCTCTGTCGGTTATTTTTGGACGAACTTGAGCGGATTTGATATATGTATTCCAATTTGCACTTTATCTTTCTTCCACATTCTCTTTGAACCTAGCCATAGCAAGCCTCGTGTCACTCGTTAGCATGACTGAGCTCGTATCGAAAAGCATTCTTGTTAGCGCGTGTTGAGATGAGTGGCCATATCCTATTTCGTACGTTTCTTCTACGGTGTGGGAAATGAGAACCGACTAGCCCAGGCTAGTTGTTAAATCAAGTTTGCTCTTGGCCCTATACAATCTTCCCGAAAGATACGGGCCAGATTAAAAATAAAAATAAAAAATGAGTACATTAGAAACATCACATCAGCCTTCTTCTGTCTCTCGCTTCTTCTTTGTTTTTATTTTTTTTTTTAAATTTTTTTTTCCCTCTCTTTTCCTTTTCCCTTTTCTTCCTTTGATATATTTTCTCAGTCAAGCCATAGCTTGTGGGGGTAAAACCACGGAAGCCGGTCGAGATACTCCATTAAATGAAGCCAAGTGGACATAAAACAACAATGAAAGCACCCAACTAAACGACCCAAAGCCTCCGGATTAGCCTCGCGCATAGGGATGGAATCCACGATGACCTCCACGGCCTCCACCACGGTAATTCGCACCGGGCTTCCCGGCATTCTTGGGGCCGGTGGGCGCGTTGGCGGGAGCGGCGCTCTGAGGCTGAGGGGTCGGTCCTGGTTCTCGAACAATATACAGATCAGCATATACTTGAAAAGGGCAGAAGGGGGAAAGGGGGAAGAACACACCTCGTCCCATACTGCCGGCCCGCGTCATAGCCTGGGGCCCCGTGGGGATGTTGGGCTGAGGCACTTCGTCGTACATACCTTCCCATGAGGTCGGACCGCCCTGCTGGTAGGGAGAAAAGGCGCGGGTTTCGATGGCGCGCCGAGCTTGCTGCTGCTCGTATTTCTGCTGTTCAAAGGCAATCTGTTCGTGGGCGTTGTAACCTGGTCCCCCACGGACCCCCGTGTAATTGCCACCTACGTTCATGTTTCCAGGGCTGTTGTTGCCCCCCATGCCTCCCATCTGGCCAGTCATGCTGCCCCCGGAGGGACTTCCCTGGCCTTGATTCTGCATCTGCTGCATCTGTTGCATCTGTTGCATCATGGCGGGATTCATCATGTTCTGCATGCCCTGGGGGGTCGGGCTCTGCGAGGGAGGGCTGATGCTTCCTTGCTGCTGATTGTTACCCATCTGCATTTGCTGCATCTGCTTCATCTGCATCTGCTGTTGCATCATGGCCGGGTTCATGCCGCCCATCCCCATCGCGCCCATGCCTTGTCCTTGCTGGGCAGCAGCCGCCATCTGCTGCTGCATCATTGCGAAATACTGCTGCATCCGCTGCCAATACTGCGCCATCATTTGCGGCGTGAGGCCACCAGCCTGACCCTGGCCACTCTGCTGCGGCTGCGCTGTATCAGAGCCGGGCTGGCCACCCTCTCGGAACCCGTCTCTGCCACGGCGGTTCCTGCGGTCTTCCTCGTCGCGCAGATTGCCCCGTGGCTGTGCTTTCTTGACCTCGATCGGTTTATTGAGGATTTCAAGAGGCCGTGAGAGCGCAGCCTCGACGGCCGCTTCACTATCGAACGTAACGAAGCCAAATCCACGGGGTCGGCCGGTGTCTTTATCGATCATCAGCGTAGCGTCAATTACGCGACCGAATTGCATGAAGAATTGCTTGAAGTCCTGCTCGTTGGCTTCTTGACTGACTCCTCCGACAAAGATTTTACTTGTCTTCTCCTGTTCGTCACGAGGAATCGCCCGCTTCGGATCAATCTTCGGGGAGATGTGAGCAAACTGTCGAAACGCGGGCACGAAAGGTCATTCTTACAATTTTTCCGTCGAGATAGTGCTCCTTGACCATCACAGTATTGACAGTCTTGGGATCCCTGAAAGTCAGGAACCCGAATCCTCTGGAGCGACCGGTCGCGCTGTCCCGCATTACAGTGCATTCTTGCACCTCTCCAAACTGGGAAAAGTAGTCTTTAAGAGACTCTGTTTTGGTGAGTTAGACCATCAACTCCAATAGGAATAGAGATTAGGGGTATCCTACGGTCTGTCGTCTCCCAATTTAAACCACCGATAAACATCTTCCTATTGACAGAATGTTATTAGTATACTGTTTCATTAAGCATGAGATAACGCCTGATTCGAGTCTTCCTCTTCCCCTTCTCCACGTCTCTCCTCGGGATAATTGGGACCACGACGAAGGGCATGTTCGGTCTTGACTGGTCGCTGGCAAATTTTGATTGACCACGGTAATCGCGGACGAACTCGTTCATTCAAGGTGCTATCCCCGCTCTTTTATAGATCTGGTCCATGTCACGCCATCGCTATTCCCCTTGGAAAGATAAAGTGTCCCAGGAAAATACACTTGGGTATCACGAGAAAGGCAGATAGCTATTGCTGGACTCAGGGTGGATGATATTGAACGATATGGGCCGTCCATTCGAGTGTTGCCGATCCGCGCCACGCATACATCGACAAGGACTGCGACGGGCTCGATGATATGTCGATCCAGTCAGGATTCTAGTCAACTATCCACTGGTTTACGAGACGATCCAGTGGACTGAAGGCCAACGGAAGGTTTCTCTGGGACCGGAAGAGATATGATGGTGACCGCAGACCACGCACGGGTAGGAGTATGCCAGGCGCAATAAGTGAAAAAAAAAAAGAAATATTGTTTTTTTTTTCTCTCTTCTCGTTCTTCTTTCTGTCCTCTCTTTCTTTGTCTGATCAAAGAAGCCTTTGCCTGTCTGTCTAATGGTGTCCGAAACTAGGTAAACTTTTCGACAATGCCACACAGACAAGGTTTCTACTCCTTGCTCTGCACTGCTCTATCAAGATATATCGACAAGAAGCTATATAGTATCGGCTGTACTATAGTGGCTCGCGGATATGGGTCGTAGAATCAAAAATCCGATATTTTTGTATCTTTTGCGACAATCACATCGACATCGGCTCGTATGTTTCATGCTGGACATCTGGACTTGAATTTGAAGATAAATGTCTCCAATCGAATCGTTCACTTTAGCTGGTTTTGAAAGAAAAACCCCAGGAGGTCCGTTTCTGAGGTGACTGGGATCTCATTATTCCTGGCAGAAGAGATTGGACTCAACTGAAAGAAAGAGACCGCATCCTAGACCCAAAGCGACACCAAGATATCCATCGTACCATGCCATCATCTTTCACAGCATTCCTCAAAGGATCCGAGTTGTGAGCATTGCCTCCAACAAGCTTCCGCTAACACGATTGCCATCGTCAATCAAGACCATTCACGTGCCAGGGCCCCTCCCCAAGCGCTGCGTGGCTTTCAACCCCTTTATCCGACGATACGCGGGAGAAGTGGTAGACATCGCGAATCAAATTGCAAGGCGAGGTTAAGTATTCAATTACGGTTGAGAGGGGCAAAGGGGATACGAGTACACCTCGCATATCTGCAGTAAAAAAAAAATCAAGCTTACCCATCTTCTTTGATGCCGGTTCCTTGAGGTTCGGTGTCCAACGGGGTGGAAGTAACAGCAGAGGTACTGGCAAAACCAGGATCCTGACTGCCAGCGCCATTCTGGTAACCACCATGGAATTGTGGGTTCTGGTATATGTCACGCGAGGCTTCGGGATGGTCCTGAAAATGTTCGATAGGCTGCGGAACAGCAGGCTCTGAAGACTGGGCGGGAATATCTGAAAGGTTAGGATGGGAGATTTGAGAGGTCTCAACCGCCGCAGCAGTGTGGTTTCCAGCGTCGTCTGCATCGTACCTAAGGGGCGACAAGGTCAGAAAACTATCAGAGCCAGTTGAAGGGAGGTGGAGGGAGCCCTTACAGATCGGCGAACAGATCTTCCTCAACATCCTCTGGTTCAGCCATTTTGAACTACCAAAAGAAAAGAATAAATGAAGAAAAACAGTCGGAGAGGGAGGGAATGAATGAAAAGTCGCTTGCGATTCTCAGTAAGTAGAAGTTGTCGAGGCTGATGACCCACCCACTTCGACAAAGGGAAGGAAAGACGATGATTGTTAGTATTAATTGGGGGAAGAAGAAAGAGGGAGAGGAACGGAAGAGGAGAAAGGGAAGAAGTGATGTCGATGGGGGGAGTTCTTCCGACCCCGGGCGGTAATGTATGTACTGTACGGTACGGTACTTCCCGCTACCTCGCCTACCTAAGGTATGTAGTAACTGTCTAGGTACGGAGTATGATGTACTGTATTGTACTGCCGTGGGTGTATTGGTGAATGTACTGTATACCTGAGGGAATCCTCTAAAGTAAGTATGACAGACCAGTACTGGATACACATACGTAGGCGCAGGACTACTAGGTAGTAAAGGCAGGTGCCGGCAGTCGCATGGATAAGCTGGTCTTCTGATGCTCTTCCATGTAAATGGTTCATCCCAACAAACTTCCTTCTTTTCCAAAACATCCCTTCGCTTCGTCTCTCTAATTTGGGTGCCGTGTGCGCAACGCACCCCCCCGTCTTTCTCTTTTCTGCTTTGCCTCTTCCTCCCCCTTCCCCCCGCACTCTAGCACTCCGTGTCTCTGAATATCGCCCGATGTCCCCATTCTTTTGATACCATTTCCTCCGCACAAGTCACCTCACCCAATGGACGCTAGAAGAGGTCAGCAGCAGGTTAGCCATGGACCTTATTTCTATTTTCTTAATCTGGTTGTTACCAGGACAAGATGCTGACCTGTTATCGCAATCCTTATAAGGAAATGGTTCAGGTTGGTTCGTGGCTCTCCGACCCTCGTGCGTTCCTATCCAGTAGTTACGGTGGCTGATATAGCTCCCCACTTTCCATGCGCAGACCATTCGGAGTATGCTCAACCCTCACGTTGATATCGCCCCCCTCCCTCCATCCTCACCTGGATCTTGCTTTACCGCATTCATGTCTTTGGGCTAATCCACCTCGAAGGCGAGCAGGATCGCCGTTCTGGAAGGGAAGACCACTTGCTTCCAAGACCCATGACCAAAGCACTGTCGTTGGCGCTTCATATTCCCACGCGAATATACTCAAGTTAGATCCGCTCGCCTCAAATGTTCCATGCAGCTTTTTTCAAATGAATACAAAACTAATTGATACGTCCCTCCGGTCCTGCTTTCCACAGAGGCGTCCCCCAGCAGCATAATACACGTCCCCGAACTCCGCCTCGTCCATCGTCCATCGGCTCGCAGCACGTTTCACCCTCCCCTCATCGCTCAGGAACCCGGGCCACGCCGCCTCGTACATCCTATTCCGGTATCATGAGCCAAGGGATCGATCCATGGGGTCATAATCCCACCGCGGCGGAAGAAGATGACGATGAAGAGGAAGACATTGTATTCGACGACGATGAAGATGAGTTCGGACTGCCGAGTCTCTCTAGTATGCGAAAACCGCAAAACCGAAACATCGGCCCGTATCCTCTTAAAACGGCCGATCCAGGCGGCGGAGTTCGAAACAATGCTACGTCGACGCTTGGAGTTGGCTCGGCGAACAACCGACAGCGCGCAAACAGTGCAGACATCGCGGAGGAGCGAGGTGCTTCCATGTATCCCACAGCCCGGAAGGGCGAAGGGAAGATACTGCGTCCCCAGTACAAAGACATACTAAGAGGTAAGAACTACTCAGCTAGGTGCCTTTGTTTTCGCGATCGGCTGTAATGCTGACTTTGCTGCTTCTTTTCGAGACCCCGCGAACTCCTTGAATCTGATTAACCATGCGCCGCCCCCTAAGAACGCAACTCCGAAAGAGATGGAGGCGTATACGAGTCGCATATCGAGAATCAACAAATTCAAACGTCTCTTGCAAACAAGCACTGTTCCTCTTTCGGAATTGAGGAATTTGGCATGGTCTGGCGTTCCCGACGAAGTGCGAGCCATGACCTGGCAGCTGCTGCTTGGATACCTCCCTACGAACAGCGAACGGCGGATCTCAGCCCTTGAAAGAAAGCGCAAAGAATATTTGGATGGAGTGCGACAAGCATTTGAACGCAGTAGCGCTACGGGCTCTGGAACCGCTCCCGCCCCGACTACAGGACGTGGTAGAGGACTGGACGAAGCGATCTGGCATCAAATCAGCATAGACGTTCCCCGCACCAGTCCTCACATCCAGCTTTACAGCTACGAAGCCACCCAGCGCTCCCTTGAAAGGATTCTCTATCTCTGGGCGATTCGCCATCCCGCCAGTGGCTATGTCCAAGGGATAAATGACCTAGTCACACCCTTCTGGCAGGTCTTTCTAGGCATGTATGTCACAGACCTGAACGTTGAAGAGGGCATGGATCCAGGCCAGTTACCGAGAAGTGTACTGGATGCCGTGGAGGCTGACTCCTTCTGGTGTATCACAAAACTCCTTGAGGGGATTCAAGACAATTACATATATGCGCAGCCAGGGATTCACAGGCAGGTCAGAGCGCTGCGTGACTTGACAATGCGGATCGATTCAGCTCTAGCTAAACATCTGGAAAATGAAGGGGTTGAGTTCATGCAGTTTAGTTTTCGGTGGATGAATTGTTTGCTCATGCGAGAAATGAGTGTCCAGAACACCATACGGATGTGGGACACTTACATGGTATGTTTTGTCATTCTCTCATTGCAGAATAAATCTGTACTAATGCTTGCACCAAAGGCTGAAGAGCAAGGATTCTCGCGGTTTCATTTATATGTATGCGCAGCCTTCCTTGTCAAATGGTCGGAGCAGCTGGTGAAAATGGATTTCCAAGTAGGTGCTCGTGGCAAGGATGGATTACGTGGACATGCAATAGAAAATTGCTAACTGTCGCAGGAGGTTATGATGTTTTTACAGGCTCTTCCAACAAGAGATTGGACAGAGAAAGACATAGAGCTTCTTCTAAGCGAGGCATTTATTTGGCAAAGTCTATTCCAGGACTCTCGGGCTCATCTTCGTCCCGCTGGTGACCGATCCCCCGAGAATGGCTTGCAATGATGATAATCATAACTCATTAATGATTTACTACTCTATATATATTTTGCACGCCTTCGCAGTACCAACGAGGAGATATCAAAGAGGAAAACAAAAGGTAAAGACGACGGAGGGCCGAGAAGGAAGGGCGTGACGGGGAGAGAGAGAGAGAGAGAGAGAGCGAGAGAAGAAGAGAGAATCATCGATCATTCCTAGCTTCCTTCAGCGCCATCCAATTCCGACAAATATCAGCTGAAGTGAAAGCCCTTTTGGTTAAATGCCCACAGCAACTTCAGAAAATCATTCTCATCGCACATCCTTGCACGTTTCTCTGCGAGCTTTGTCTCGTCCTCCAAAATTTGCCGTACCTTCTCTCGTACCAACTCCGCAACCTTCCCTCGCTTTTTACGGGCTGGCCGATTCTTGAGAGCCTCCTGCACGCGAGAGTTCGCTTGCTCCTTGAAAAAGTCGGGTACATCATCCTCATCGTCTACTTCCATCGCTTCGTCAAGCTCTTCTTCCTCGTCTTGAGGAGCCCCAGTGTCCATTGTGTCCATGTTCGTGTCTTCCACCGGACCATCTTCGACTGGGATGTCGTTCTGTGCACACCAGGTCCGATAGTTGGCCTCTAGCATGTCCATGATGGTAGATTTGCCGAGAAAGCTCGACCGAATGGTTTTGTTTTTCCTCACGAAACAAATTCGCAGCAGGCCGTCCCACTCGTCATAATTGATTTGCGGTCTTGGATTTTTTGGAACGAGGCGGACGACGCTGGATTCGACGAGCGGCGGAGGCTTGAAATTGTTTTTGCCCACCTTCATGATGTGATCGATCTTGGCCCACATTTGGGCATTGACGGAAAGGCGACTGTAGAGTTTGTCACCGGGTTTGGCAAAGAGTCGTAGGGCGAACTCTCTCTGGAACATGAGAATGCAAACTCTGGGTGCAGGCGAGGTGGCGAGGAGTTTGAACGTGAGGGGAGATGAGATCTGGATGGAGCAATTAGGAACTGGCAGTTTGAAAGGCAGGCCTGTTTAGATAGAACGCCCATACCTGATAGGGAGTATTGCTGACGCAAACATCGAAATATGGAAGATCGGTCTTGATTACATCCCCGAGGATGACCTCCAACCGCTTTTGCACCGGAGTTCCCTGAACTCGTTTGGTGACTTCGGCAGCCATTCGGGGGTCCAATTCCACCGCGATGACTTTCTTTGCCTTCTCAAGCATCTTGACCGTAAGGTTTCCAGTTCCGGGACCTATTTCGAGAACGACCTGTGTGCGACAGAGAGTCAGCGCAATTGGACAAACAGACTAGGGCGGCGGTAGCGATCATCATGATCATCGTCGCTATCGTAATTGAGGGGCAGGGACGGCGTACATCGCTCTGCTTCAAGTCCGCCTTCTCCACGATCTTGTCGGCGATTCCGGAATTCTTCAAGATGTGCTGTCCAATGTCTGTATTCATTTTGAAGACGCTGTTGGCGGCTTTCGCCTTGACCGCGGCGTCAGAGTAGGGACTGCCATTAGGGGCCCCGTTGCGCTTCTTTTGCTTCACCTTTGGCATGTTGGCGTCTGTTGATCTGAGGGTATCTCGATGAGCAGAGAAAGCGACGCGGAGGGGAGGAAAAAAAGCCGATAAGATTGGCGGACCGGAACAACAACATCCCGATCCTGGCCTTCTATCGGCTTGCGACGCCGACTCTTCTTTCCCTTCCCAAACCCCCGGCCATCTTTTCTCGTCGAGTTTTTCTAACGTATCCCTCCCGCCTTGGGTCAAAATGGCCTCCGGTCGGAAGGACTTCCTTAGCCAGCCTGCGCCGGAGAACTACGTGGCGGGGCTGGGTCGAGGTGCGACGGGCTTCACCACCCGCTCAGATCTGGGACCGGCACGCGAAGGCCCTACCCCCGAGCAAATCCAGGCCGCACTTGCTAAGAGAGCACAACAACTTGGAGCGGCTCCTCCAACAGCATATGGCGCCGGACGCGAGAAGGGTGGGAAGGAGGAAAAAGAGGAAGAGGAAGAGGACGAGCGTTTTCAGGACCCGGATAATGAAGTCGGACTCTTTGCATACGGACAATTTGACCAAGAAGATGACGAGGCAGATCGCATCTACAGGGACGTAGACGAGAAGATGGACAAGCGTCGGAAAATTAGAAGGTTCGTGCGCCCCCACCCCGGCTCTCATTCTCTTTCATTTAAGACCACTGGTTCATCGGGTTCACTCCCCGGTCTCTGGACAGAATACCGACCTGATTCCTTCGCCGTCTCTAGGGAAGCCCGCGAACGCCAAGAGCAAGAAGATTACGAACGTAAAAACCCCAAGATTCAACAGCAGTTCGCGGATTTGAAACGGTCACTTGCATCTGTGTCCGAGGATCAATGGGCCAGCCTCCCCGAGGTCGGAGATCTCACGGGGAAGCATAGACGGACAAAACAGAACCTTCGCCAACGATTCTATGCTGTCCCCGATAGTGTCATCGCTGGCGCAAGGGATTCCACTCAGTTTGAGGCTACAGTTGCGGATGACGGCGCTGCTGCCGACGCACATGGATCCGAGGGGGCTGACGGAGCTATGACGAATTTTGCCGATATTAGTGCGGCTCGTGATAAAGTGTTGCAAGTGAAGCTTGACCAGGCCGCCATGGGGTCGTCTGGGGATTCAGCCTCGGGAAGTGCGACCAATATCGACCCCAAAGGATACCTTACCAGTCTCACTCAGTCGGAGGTCAAAGCTGGCGCGGTTGAAGTTGGAGACATCAAGCGAGTTCGTGTTTTGCTGGAATCTGTGACGAGAACGAACCCCAAACACGCACCGGGGTGGCTCGCGCTTGCGCGACTGGAAGAACTCGCCGGCCGGATCGTGTCGGCCAGAAACATCATCGCCAAAGGCTGCGAGCTGTGTCCGAAAAGCGAGGATGCGTGGCTTGAAAACATTAGGCTTAACGAGGGCCATAATGCCAAGGTCATAGCCGCAAACGCCATCAAGAACAATGACCGCTCCACGAGGCTGTGGATCGAAGCTATGCGGTTGGAATCCGAGCCCCGTGCTAAAAAGAACGTGCTGCGACAGGCCATCCTTCACATCCCACAGTCCGTAGCTATCTGGAAAGAAGCTGTGAATTTGGAGGATGATCCCGCAGATGCACGGCTTCTGTTGGTGAAAGCTGTTGAAATGATACCACTGTCCGTGGAGTTGTGGCTTGCTCTTGCTCGACTTGAGACCCCCGAGAACGCCCAAAAGGTTTTGAACGCGGCCCGAAAAGCCGTCCCTACCAGCCACGAAATCTGGATTGCTGCGGCCCGGTTACAAGAGCAAATGGGAACATTCGAGAAGGTGAATGTTATGAAGAGAGCCGTGCAATCACTCGCCAGGGAAAACGCAATGTTGAAAAGAGAAGAATGGATCGCCGAAGCCGAGAAGTGTGAGGAAGAAGGGGCAGTCCTCACGTGCGGTGCGATCGTACGGGAGACTCTGGGATGGGGCCTAGATGAGGATGATGACAGGAAGGATATTTGGATGGATGACGCAAAATCAAGTATTGCTAGGGGCAAGTACGAGACCGCGAGGGCTATCTATGCCTATGCATTGCGGGTATTTGTCAACCGTCGGTCGATTTGGCTTGCAGCAGCAGACCTTGAGCGCAACCATGGTAGCAAAGAAGCGCAGTGGCAGGTTCTTGAGAAAGCCGTCGAAGCTTGCCCACAGAGTGAAGAACTATGGCTGCAGCTCGCCAAGGAGAAATGGCAGACTGGCGAGATTGATGAGGCTAGACGCGTGCTTGGTCGCGCCTTCAACCAAAATCCGAACAACGAGGACATCTGGCTGGCTGCCGTCAAGCTTGAGGCCGATTCCCAGCAGACCGACCAAGCTCGAGAACTCCTGGCAACTGCTCGTCGTGAAGCAGGCACAGACCGTGTCTGGATCAAGAGTGTTGCCTTCGAACGGCAACTAGGCAACATAGATGAGGCGCTCGATCTGGTGAACCAAGGTCTCCAGCTCTATCCCAAGGCCGACAAGCTGTGGATGATGAAGGGCCAAATCTATGAGTTGCAGAAGAAATACCCGCAAGCTCGAGAAGCCTATAGCACCGGCTTTAGGGCCTGCCCGAAGTCGGTTCCCATTTGGCTGCTGGCTTCCAGGTTAGAAGAAAAGGCCGGGGCTGTCGTGAAAGCCCGCTCGGTCCTAGATCGGGCTCGACTTGCCGTTCCCAAGAATGCAGAACTGTGGACGGAAAGTGTTCGTGTCGAGCGGAGGGCGAACAATATCGGCCAAGCGAAGGTCCTCATGGCAAAAGCTCTGCAGGAAGTGCCAGCGTCCGGGTTATTATGGAGCGAAAGTATTTGGTATCTTGAACCACGGGCGCAGCGCAAGGCGCGGAGTTTGGAGGCAATCAAGAAGGTTGATAACGACCCCATTCTATTCATCACGGTGGCCCGGATCTTCTGGGGTGAGCGTCGCTTAGAGAAAGCGATGACATGGTTTGAGAAAGCGATTGTCTGCGACAGCGATCTGGGAGATGGCTGGGCTTGGTACTACAAGTTCCTGTTGCAACATGGTACTGAGGTATGTTTCTATTTGTTTCTCTCTCTGGCTATAAAGCCCATGGCTGACGTGGACTCTTCTTTTCTTACTGCAGGAGAAACGAGCCGATGTGATATCCAAGTGCATCTCGACTGAACCCAAGCACGGCGAGATCTGGCAATCAATAGCCAAGGACCCGGCCAATGCCCAGAAATCCACCGAGGAAATCCTGAAGATGGTCGCAAACTCTCTGTCCTAATGTCATGATGCCTGGGACTAGCGTCCTCCCGGAGGTTATACAATGTATTACTATACTTACGGCTGTTATACCTGGCGTTGTGGTCCGTCAAGCTAAAATAAAGTCAAATCTAGCTTCTTTACGTTATAGAGCATTCGTTTTGTAGAGCTGCCATTCTTCTATAAGCAAAGCAGGGGTAAACTTAATGTACATATACAGCAAACAGACAGGCAGACAGACAGACAAAGAGGGATATATTAGGGGGATCCTTCAATTCAAACATCGTTGATTTCCCTCACTAGAGGGGATATTTTAGTGCATAAGCACATTCCCATGATGTCGCTCCTGATTGAACCGCTCGGTGACGATGTCATGCGGAAAAGTTCGAGTAGCGGTGCTGTTAAATGCTCGTGATTATGCGCCGGGCATTCCGTAGCAAGAGACATGGGAGGTAAGTGCCGAATGAATGTAAATGAAGGTGAAGAGCAGGAAACAGAGAGAAAGAAAGAAAGAGACAACTCCAGGCCATATGCAAAACCGATCATACCCAATGACGGCCCTTCCGTTGTATTATACTCCCTAGGACGCCTTTGAACCTCGCCAAATCAAGAACATAGGCCACCCTTGACCAGAGAATCAATGTTTGCGACGAAAAAGAAAAAGTGAAAAGATGAAGAGAAAGAGAAAGAGAAAAAGAGAAAAGAGGAGGACGGCGTCGTCGTGGCAAGAATCACGCGGCAATAGAGAGACAGTCGTCGAGCAGAGCGCCTAATTGGTTGTGATCTGCCACTGTTCCCCCTTCCCAGTCGGAATCCACGTCGTCCAGGTCCATGTCGTCGGTATAGTTATTCGGCCTCGTGTCGTCATGGGTTGTCTCGGCCACCTCGTCGCCTCGGTCTTGTTTGTCGGTTTCGAGCTCGTCCTCGAGATAGCCGCCCATGATCTGATCGACAATCAAAGGCATATGGCTAAGGACCCCACCTCCGAGTTCTAGAGCCAGCCGAAGATCCCGAACCCCTAAAGGCTTTCGGATGCTCGCCTCCTTTGCCTCCACGGGAAGCAAACCAGTAGCGGCGTCTTTGACGATCTCGCCTCGTGTAAATGCCAACTCTTCACGTTCAAGCTGTTGTCGGTATTTCCGCATCATCATGCCGTTAATGGTGCCAGAGGGGCCATTGGATCGGGTGCGTGAGAAGACCACGGAAAGGACTTCTTTCACGAATGTTTCGGTAGCGATTGCCATAAACTCAGCACAGGGAAAACCCGCACCGCTGACTATCGACTCCTCGTAACAGATCGGGATCATACGGGCATGTATAGACTCGGCATCTGGGAACTCGCCCGTTTCCGATGCCAGAGGTTGCGCATAACGTTTTCGAATTTCCAGTTCCCAATCTATTGCCAACCGGAGTGGTTAGCCTCGAGTCTCAGATTGCAAGTACGGAGAACCTACTCGTCTTATTCAAGCCACCGGCACTTGCTGGTACCTGGCTGGGCAATTTAATCTGTTTCGCCAAATGATATTCCTCCAGTTCGTTGGGTCCAAGTTCATTAGGATCGCGCTGCTCGAAACCAGTCAGTCAGTCCCTGCCACGGTTTCTGAAACTCGCTCTCATCAGAGTACTTTGTAGCCTACCTCTGGAATCGCTTTGAGCCTTCGACGGTCACGGGGCGGCAATTGCATGACTTCAGTCTTGAGCCTCTGTTCCGCCGCGTCCCCCGAGGTCGGCTTCGACACCACCGACGGTTTATCGTTGGCCGACACCCAGCTCGCAACGCCATGATCCGGAAGGTCTCTGGTTAGGTTGCCAATGACCGCGCATATGAAATTGTTGTGGAGATGCTCGGTTTTCTGATCCGCGCATATAATATGGTCGACGCGCGCCGAGGCTTCGCTCTGGTTCAGCTGCCCTGCGACGTAGAAATATCATGTCAGCTTGCGCAGGGAAGAGGAACAGGAAGAGGAGAGCCCATGTGCCGTAGAATCCACATACCTAGTAGGAAGAGTGTGGTGGCCTCTTTATACTCAGCCCAATTGTCACCGATAGCAGCCTTCAGCTCCGTGTAGATGGGTTCGAGGTCCAAGCGCGGAACGGAAATCAGTGCCTTGGTCGACTTCTGAGTCGCCGAAGCGCTGGGAGCCGCATTCTTGGATGAGGATGAGATCGCGGTTGAGGCAGGCTCCGTTCGGCTCAGAGCAGCCGGGTCGATCTGCATGGTTGCGAGGCTTGCAGGGAGAGCGCGACGGGGCTGCGCGAAGTCGGGGAGAAGAGGGAGGTGTGGGGAGAGGAGGAGGGAGGGGAGAGGGGAGGGAAGAGAGGAGGGAGATCTAGGTCTTCATGAAAGTAAAACCATTCCAGTTTGATCCGACCGTCGACCTGGAGCACTGAAAAATAGAATCGGAGCACAAAATCGTTGGAATGACGAGGGGAAGGGCGGTGGGTTGATGGGCGAAGTGATGGCCGAGGGGGGACAAAAATGAAGTCGAAGGGGAAAATCGTGGAGGTTTGGCTCGTTTTGCTGGCCTTCGTCCCTTCCTTTTGTTCACCCGCCAGGATGGACCGCAGACAATGGCAGAGCGAATGAAAGAAAGAATTCAAAGGAACAAAAGAAGAAAATTTTTTTATTATTTTTCGTCTGTTCGTTTCTCTTGCACCTTAAAAAAGAGAAGAAGAGAGAGAGAGAATCAATTAAGTTATCGATCGGGATTGGGTTTGCGTCTCTACACGATGTACCATTATACGGACCAGAAGAAATGAGAAATAATTAAAACAGACGAGAACTCATAAACCCATTCGATCTTCGCTCATTGTATATGCTGCGTCTAATATAGTCTCACGGCCTCCTCATTCAGAACCCCAAACAGTCGACCGACTTCCCCCATGATCTCTTCGATCTCGACGGATAACTGGCCGGTGACAAGAACTGCCAAGCAGGAAATGTTAGCAGGGACCTCGCGTTTTCGCGCGCGCAGTAGATGGCACACATACTGTACGCATAGAGCAAGGCATAGTCCTCGTCGGTGGACAGCCGAGATGCCTCGGGGTCTTTGCGATAACGGAAGAGGCGAGCCAAAAGCCGATCTCGAGCGTGTTCAATACTCGGGAGGACGTCGCTCATCGGATATTCCAACTTCATAGAGAAAGCCATCACTGGTGGTTGCTAGGTCAGTCGCTACACGTCGCGACAAAATAAGGGAATCGCCTGCTCATTCTACTCACCGGATAGGAGATGGCTAATCCGTGACGACAGTTGCAGTCGCTCCCGCACGGTGTACTCTAACATCGCGAGTTCACCTTCCGAGGCGGTCATGTTCTTGACCAATTCGAGGTTGATGGCGAAAAACGCATGCACCATGCTGCGCGTCCGCCGAAGGATGTTGCTGTATGAGGCATCGGGAAATGCACGCCTCAGCTCAAACTCTGAGCGGGCGGACGCCTGGAGCGATTCTAGATGCGACAGGAACCGTTCGATCTCTAACTTCTCCCGCGGACTCACGAAGCCTGCCGAGTCAGAGGTATTGGCCATTGTGGACAAGGGGCCGCGTTTCCAGATCAAGCTCATGCGGAGCCACAGAAGGCTGAGGCCGTCCTTCAGTCTCCCACGCGCGCTGATGGGCCAGATCACCCGGGTGATGATAATGCCCCAGATGCAGCCCGACAGCACCGCAACGACTCGATGAAGCGCGATCTCGGTCATAACCGGGTGGTCTCCGCCCTCGTCTTGGTCATCCTGGCCCTCCTTTTGCGTGAGCGAATAGGCGTACAGCACGGAGAGATTGTACGTGAGCATGATGAATCGCCCCATAGGCCCCTGGCCCTTGACGAGGGTGATATACGCGGTATATGTTGCCATAAGAAGCCCAAAAAATGCAAGCGCGAAGACGTTGCCGGTCGACACGTACCATGATAGGATGGCACAAACCGCACCCAAGCAGGTTCCGAAGAACCTCGCGTATCCGGTAGTATTGGAAGCCCCGATAGTCATCGAACAAACAAGCATATAAGATAAGAGACCCCATTCCCCCCTCCAGTGAGAGTATACAGGTCTTACCGGCGGCAGGAAAGAAGGCAAAGCATACAGCGCAGCCCCCGTTCCAACCTTGATCGCGAACTTAACCTCGTCGCGTCGAAACCAGCCGAGTGATTTCCAGATGCGATAGGCAAGCCTTCCCTGTCCAGGCCGATCTCCCAAGGGATGGGGATTCGATGCCGGTCGGTTTCGCGACTTCGACGAGGTATTTATACCTAACTGCTGAATGTTGTCGACTCGAGCAGCATTTGACTGCGTTAATGGCTGCTCTGAAGGAAAATGTCAGCATCCAATCTCTCGAACTTCTCATTGACACCACTTGAGGGGGCCCCATACCCGTATCCGAACCGCCCTGGCGTGCTGGCGCATCCTTGTTTCGCCGCCAAAACTTGAGCCAACTCCAGGACCTCCCGTGCGGCCTCTCTTCGGCCTCAAGTTGTAGCTCGTCTAAGATAGTGAGCAAGTCCTTTAGCTGCTCGCCGAACTCCAAAAGGGAGAAACTAAAATGACCGCAGCTGGCGGCGACCTCTTCAAGGTCGGCCTCGACCTCCAGAGTTTGGGTTTTCAAGACCTCTTTCTGTCGGTAGATAGTATTCAGGGCCTCCACTCGAGATGCCCGGTACAGTTCAAGAGCTCGGTCCAGACTCGTGCGGAACGTGCTATTAACCGAGACCTTATAATCCGGAGCCGGTTTGAATGGGATTTCCCTGAAGATCTCTTTCAAAGTGAAAGCAAGCGAGCGCTGTGGGGATGTCAGCAGCGGCCACATTATACCAAGGCTTGGGAAATCAATAGGAGTTCACTACCATTGAAGGGCCAAGATGATCGATGAAAAGCGCAAAAATGTCAGCAGGAAGAAGAGTGACGTCGGTCTCCGAGCCCGCAGTGAGCGAGGCTTGATCTCTGTCGAGCACCGAGTTCTCGTCCTCCGGCCTCTCGTCGATTCGTTCCAAGATAGGGCGATCCTCATGTATTGACCACGGACTCAGCAAGGGAGTCACACCGGCGCCGTTCATGCCCGGTATGTGCCCATGCAAATACACGGATTCGGCAAGTTTGGTCTGTTTCAGAAGCTGGAACTGAAGCAAAGCAGCACTCCGGAGGCCTCCCATGTTATGTGTGATGTCTTGCACCCAACGAACTAGATTCTTCTCCAGTCGGTATTCCTTTTCCGTACCGGCTACGAAATGCTCCAGTTTGGCCTCTCTTACAAGCTTATCGAGCTGGCCATATGCTGCCTTATGCCGGGCGGCAGTGCTGACGTATTCCGCCGTCTGGAGCTCCTCCTCAGAGCCACTCAAGAAGCTCTCCGTGATGAGAGCCAGCATGGTGGCCATCGTCTCAGTGACGGTGGTGAGGTTCGAGCGAAGCTTTTTACGAGCGGAGATGGGAAAGATGGCAAAGGAAACCGCCATGGTGGCGGTGACTCCCATCACGACCATTTTTAGCACCTGAGATATCTTCGCGAAGGACAAATCTCCGCTCTGCACCGCACCCTCTTTAGTTAGGACTGTAATCGTGGAGAGTGATGCTAGAGAGCATGCAACGTTCACGAGAGGATCACCCAGCTTCTGCTTGGTCCATCCTACGAACCCCAGACCACCCCCGCAGAACACGATCAGGACTATCGCATGGCCCACGGGGAGAAGGTCCAGATCCTGGAAAAACATCGACACGCACATGCTTGTGACGGAGATGAAGGCGGTGTAGAGGAAGGCTAGGAGAGCACATATCAGGGCTTTGTACATGCTACCCTGCGACCGAGCGGGATGGAAGTAGACCGTGACGGTGGCCACAACATGCTTGCCATCTTGATGGCCTAGGAAAGACGAAATGGCCGGCACAAATGTGGCCAAGGACCCTAGTAGGTAAGCGAGACTGCATTTCAAGACTCCTATGCCAAGCTCTGACGAGGCCGCCTGCTTCGCTCGACGCCCTATATGCAATGCTTTGTCGTGTAAACGGGCGGGAAGGCTTGATCGATCCTCGGATATCTCTCCCGACAGAAGCCCGAGCCGTTCGTCGTTATCGTCGCCGTCGTTGTGGTTACCATTCGAGTTTGAGTATGGATTGCGTAGATTGACCAGGCCTTTTAAGCGTTGGCCTGTTCGCGGTAAGACAAATGTCGCCTGCCGTAGCTTTATGGATGGAAGATAAAAGTCAGTCTCACGTCCCTTCCGGAGCCAAAAAGAGCTCTGAACCGACCTTCTTTGGGCGCGTAAATCGACGCGAATTATTTGATGAATCTTCAGACGGAGGCATGGTGTCCATCTCATGCCCTCTCAGCGTCCTCCCGAGCAAGCGACGGGATCCATGGTGGTTGGGGACAATGAATGGAATTTATACGAAAGAAAGAAGCAGATGAGCTCGACTTGCCGGGGGTGGAGAGAGGAGCTGATCGTCCGCTCCGCTCACTGCGACCAATTGCCACGGCCCGGCGACTTCTGCACACCGCCGCTCTGCCGTCACTGCCTATTCTATCAGGCCTACACCGGTGTACGCTCGAAGACACAAACGAACAAAGGGGAATGGGCGGGGGAAAAGTCTTTCATTCCATTGCTTATCCAAAGAGCCACTCACTACCATCTGAGTCTGCACATTTCCTTACTTCCCTCCTTTCTCTATTTAAGTCCTTCCACCTTCCACACCTTGACGGAAGCGTCAGCTCCGGCAGAGGCGATCTTGGATCCTCCTGCGATCCATGCTACACCATTGACTCCTTCCTTGTGTGCATTGGAGACCTGCAGCCAGTCTCCCGGGTTGGCCAAGCTCCACACAAAGATGTTGGTATCCAATGATCCGCTCACGACGTGGGTACCGTCCTCCTTCCAATCGACCGAGGTGATGCGAGCCGTGTGGGCTGTCCAGCGATCAGTGACCAGGCTGCCATCGGCAACCTTATACACGAGCACACGACCCCGAGAATCGCCAACCGCCAACAACGAACCATCCGGAGAGAAGGCCAGGGCAGAGACTGGGTTCCGGGAGGCCTTGATGTCAGCCTTGGGGGCGAGACTCGAGCCGGAAAGGGCACAGATTTGAACAGACGAGTTCTCCCCGCCAACAGCGGCTGTGTTACCGTGAGCAGCCACCGTGGTGACCGGGAAGCTAGGCTGGAAATCTCCGACTTTCTGTCCATCCTTGTAAATCTCCACGCTCTCGGGCGTCCCCACCAACACCGTTTCATCTCCGGCGGCGATGCCCTTGGGCTGTCCCGCCAGTTTGGAGGAGCTCCCGGTGTATGTTTTGGCACCGATGTCGACGGATCGGATAGTATCATCCCATGCGACGCTATATATCCTTCCGGCTCCCTCGCGAGTTAGTGCCAGGCCGGCGATGTAGGTCGAGTGACTGTCGCCCTCCACTTCCTCCGCAGTTCCGGACGGAACATCCCAGCTGCAAACCCTACCATCAAAGCTGCCAGTCCATAGAGTTTCGTTACTATCGCTGTCGGAAGTAAATGAAGTCAATGACGTGATGTTCTTCTGGTGGCCCTGAACCACCTGTCGGGGCTCCGGGGTTCCCTCCACGAGATAGTTCAAATCACCGCTCAGTGATAAACTGATGAGCAGGTTGTCGCTCCGGTTGGGGGGCCAGACAACGCCGACCTGCTGGTCGTCGACGTTCGTGCTTCCTTCGCCCCCGATGTTCCAGCTTTGAGAAACCTTGCCCGCTTCGGCGTCCCAGATCTTGACGGTCTTGTCGGCACTCGCCGTCACGAACTTCCGCGAATCCTTGGACCACGAGACCCCCAGGATGCTACCTTTGTGTTCTCCATCCCCGATCTGTCCCTTAGGCTCCCCCGTCTTGCCGTCGTAGAGCCAAATCTTCCGGTCGGCGCCAACGCTGACCAGGGTTGAGCCGTCGGGGCTGAACCCCACTCCGTAGATGTAGTTGGTGTGCTTGTCTCGAATGCCAGTGTTGAACTTGAACGGGGCGCCGTGGTAAAAGACCAGGTTCTTATCGTCGCCGGCGGCAGCAGCTCGCAGAGGTCGTTGCTGTCGGATGGAGACGGAGTTGATCTGTTGCGTGTGGCCGTAGATCTCGCCGACCGTGTTGCCACTGTCCCACGTAATACAGTGGCCGTATCGCTGCTTACCATCGCCGACGGCGATGATTCGCTGAGAATCCCCATCCCACGCGAGGTCGTTGATGCGGCCGTTGATGATGCTGTATTCGCCCTTGGTGATTCCGTCGCCGACGCAGTCCCAAACCCGCACCAGGCCCGTAGCATCGCCGCTAGCAACGTAGAACCCGGAAGGCGAGAAGCGGGCCACGGTCGTCTGCGCTTTGTGTTCGGTATACTGCTTAGCGACGGCGGGGTCGTCGATGGATCTTAAGAAGATGGATTTGTTCGCCTGGCCACTCGGCCCTGTCAGTCACATCCGGTCTGGGTCACTATCAGAATTGTCGCAGCGCATACCGCATAGGCAAGTCGTTCGCCTTTGGCGTCCGACGAGAGCTGGGTGGGCTGGCCCCTGGAGGTGGAGGGGCTCGCAGCCCAAATGGACTCTGGGGAGGAATGGATGGTCAGTAAACGATGACAACCCCCGGCTTGGGAAGAAGATGAAGCATACCATTGGTGAGCGACATGCTTGCTTGTCGATTTCGGAATTAAAACAAAACCACACTCCGGCAAGAAAAAGGATGGGCGAAAACAGCAGAAGGCTGAGACGGGAGAAGGGGCGGGGGAGGAGCGAGTTGTTTATCGATGGACGAGAGAGAGACGGCTGACGTCTTTGGTGGGTCTCTCGAGTTATTATTATCACTATTATTGACAATGAAACAGTTCGATAGGGGCACAACTACGTGAAGTGGTTTTTGTACATTTGGATGTCTGGGAAAGAGGATCTAAAAATAGGGAGATGCTTTTCCCATTCCCACGATAATGTCAGGCTTGCAAGAGCAGTAATCGTACATGGCTTCATCCCGTGAACACCGTCGTTTTGAGTGCAATTCCAAGGGAAAGGGAGAAAATTCAAAGATATCGAAACAATATACAAAGGTCAAAGCAACGCCGGTTTAACCCATCCTCGATCTGGCTTCTCCGGCCAGGATTTCGGGGTGTCGGTGAACACTGGGCATCAGGCCAAGTCCGATGGCTCGTCGAATCGCTTTGGCAATCTTGCGTTGGTTCACCGGTCGCAGTCCGGTGTTATTTCGGTGCTTGATCCGTCCCATGGGTGTCATACATTCCGACATGACCGCAAAGTTCTGGGTAGGAGAGGTAGTCAGCGACCAAGCTCGCGGGAATCCCGAGGCTACCGCTGGGCAGCCGACACGTACCTTGTATAGTTCCAACGGGTTCAAGTTCAGGGCATCAAAGGCATCCCTCGACGGGTTAGAGCGTCTCCTCCACTTGCTCATCTCGGCTGAGCTCAGGTCATGAGGCGCATAGATGTCGCCGGCCTTCCATTCGCGCGTTTGGAACCTTTCCAGCGTCCGGCTTTCGGCCTGGGACTTCTGTTCTTCAATGAATCTTTGGCGACCGGGCATTCGACGACGAGGGGTCACTCGGTTTACTAGGATTGGCAGAATTCAGCGTGAGCATCCGACGTTGGACTGGTCGTGCGGGTAAAGCTATTCTTTTGACCTACACGAAGTGGCGGGCGCCGCGGTAGAACTCCACCGACAAGTGGACAGGGGGCCCAAGAGGGAGCCCGAGGCGCGCAGAGGCGACCAGGAAAGGAGTTGCAAGGCCATCGTTTGGAATGGGCCGGATCAGGAGGGACGAGCGATTGAATGCGAAAGGATGAAGACGCCGGGGCGGGAAACGGAGGAAGGAAAAGAGTTCGACGCGCCAAGAAAGCCGGACGAGCCAAAAAGTTGCTGCTTTCTGCTTTGCTCCGTCGCTCTGCTTGTTCCGTACCAACAACAAGAATGCCATAATCGATCGCTTTCTTCCATCCCCATCCACCCCCAATCGTGACGTGTGCCTATTTCATCACTCTGCTGCATTGCACTGGATCCCTTCGTGCTTCGCAGTCATGCAATCCCACCTCACCAGACGGGTTTTTCGGGCGATCTTGAACAACGAACCGCTATCGTCCGCGCATTGCCGAAACCGACTCCTCCATACTATCCGACGTCCTCGATCTCAAAGGCCGCTTGTCCTTTCTAGTCCCAATTATGTCCAGCGGCGCGACCTCTTCGCCTTCAATATGGCCGAGCCGGCCGATCCCCGGCCTGCGTCTCTGCCGGCGGAGACGGGCTTAAAGCCCATGAGAGACTTGATGAGGGCATTGAAGGATAAAAGTCGGGGTCCTACAAATGACCTGTTGACCAAGGCCTTCCAGGACTTTTTCGCCGTGCGGGCAACATCTCCCGGGGTTATCACCGGTTTTCAGGCGCGTCTGCTCAGTCTAACGTGGAAGCATCTGCGAGCTCAGAAGGATGAGCTGGATCCGGAAGAATGGCAAGCCGTGTTTTCGACCGAGAGCTTGGAAAACATGCTATTTGTCCTGGCGGAGGCGACGTGTTTGCCCGAATCGCGCGAGGTGATTCAAAAGGTGGCCCGTTTTGCTTACTTGGAGCTTTGCGCCGACGAAGGTTTCGGTCCCAATCAAATTAGCCGGCCCGCCCTCGTCGCCTACGTGAATATCCAGGCGTTGGCTGGCAACCCCGAAGAAGCCCGCCACGTGGTGGAGAGCTTCTGGAGTAGGCTACACAATACCAGCCCCTCCCCGTGGTTCACGGTCATGAGAGGATTTGCTACCAACAACGACCGGCAGCAACTCCACCAGACCGTCGAGATGCTCGACGATTTTGGCGTCAGGTTCGATTGCGCTTCTCAGGAGGCGTTGGTGGAGATCCTCGTTAAACAGGATCTCTTCGAAGCAGTCAGAGCAATTTTCGAATGCCCGATGTTTGACCGTCAGGAACCGACCCTCACCGCGAAAAAAGCGGCCATCAGACATGCGATTCTCCACTCGGAGAAAGCATGGGCGGAACCCATCTATCATTCTATGTCGCAGGTGCCTCTCACAGAAACAATGAGCATCACGTTGCTATGGGAAGCTGCGCACGGCAAAGACGCAGCGGGGATCGCAGACACGGTCAGGTCGTTGGTGGCTTGGACTCCCGAAGCAAAGGAATCCATCGACATTTCGTGCGTGAATTTGCTGTTGGAGTACGCCAATTCTCTCGGAAATCCTGACTTGGCCGCGGATTTCGCTTCTCTGGCAACTCACTGGGGACTAGAACCCGATCTCCAAACGCGCCTCCTGCGGCTGGAATCGCGCATCCAAGCCCGCGATGTCAGTGGGACGCTGCAATGCCTCCAGGATCTTCGCGATTTCAAGTCCATCGTTCTCGGGGACCTGCCACTGATGAACAAACTCATTACGATGCTCTGTTTGTCGGGGCAGGAAGATGCTGTCTTCGATCAGGTCTCGGCCTTCCTTGACCCGCTTTTCGAGAGCAACGTGCGCTTGGAATCGGAGACGCTAGCAGCGTTGACGCACATGCTGCTCTACCGTCACGACTGGGACGGCGTGTCGGAGCTCCTCCGCCCACGTCTCGCCTTGTATGAATCGGAAGAACGAGCCAGGATCCGCAACGCGCTTACCGACTTCATCAAGGATGGCTCCCAAGAGAGCGCAAATGCTTGGGAGTCCTACGAGCTCCTGCGGCTTGCATTCCCGGAAACGGGCGTGGGCATGCGAACCGAGATCATGACCTCGTTCTTCAACAGAGACCGGGGCGATCTGGCATTCCTAGTGTTTGGGCATATGCGACAGGCTGAGGATTTCTCGCGGCGCCCAAAGCCGGACACCTATGCCAAGTGCTTCCAGGGCATTGCTCGAACCCGAGACGCAAAGAATCTGGACTTTGTCCACAACATGCTCAAGCTGGACGTCGAGGTCGACTTGAACACGCAGCTTCTGAATCGCCTCATGCTCGCCTACGCCGCCTGTGACATGCCGGAAAAAAGCATGAAGGTCTTTCGCGAGATTCTCCAATCGGCCGAGGGCCCGACACACAAAACAGTCGCCATCTTCTTCAAAATGTGCGCCAAACACCACAACGGAGTGCAGGAGGCCATGAAGATGATGGGCAAGGTCAAGCTGCTCGGGATTGAGATGGATCGTCGTTTATACATGGCCTACGTCGAGGCGTTGGCTGCGCAATGTGAGTTTCGCCTGGCCACGACAGCCCTGGACAAGATGCACAGCGAAATCGGGCAACTGCCTAAGTCAACGTCGTAAGTGATCTACTTCACCCATTCACGCACCCACCCACACCTCCTTTCTCTTCTCTGTGCACATCGCGACCTCTCGCTAACCGGACCTGACAGGATTGCTCATCTTTACAACGCGATCCCTTATCAGTATTGGAAGGATGAGGTGGAGAAATGGGCGCGAGCCAAGTATCCTGAGCTGTGGGCGCGACTGGAGTCGGTCGAACGCACGGAGCACGAAGAAGGGCTTCAGTTCGAGGTCAATGACAACGAAATCTTCGTATAGGTCGTATGTGATGGCGGACCGCGACAGACATATCAATACCAGCACTTTTACGTATAAAAATGGCCTTCCATTACCCTCGCCCCCTCTTCGCCATTCGTCACTACCCGTCACGTACATACCTTTCAATATTCTCTATCAGAGCAAGAGCCTACTGAGTACAAGCCACGCTCAAACTACATCTGGGGGTGCCGGTCAGACGACATGCTTAAGTACCGAACTCTTGTCAGGATTGCAGGAGAATCTGATTGCTAATCTATTGTATATCTCTTTGAATTGATTTTGACTTTTATGTACGCCATGCACTAGACGACAATCATAATTAATATCTAAGTCACTGCGGATTGTGCAGTGCATTCATGTATAGGAAACAAGCCCGGAAGGTGTGTAGATGCAATATCCATGTATCGAAGAAACATCACGTCGTCGATCATCGCTCTTTGTAGTTTCATAAATTATGCCTTGGCCTGAGCAAGACGTTTGGTCATACTGTTGAACAAAATTGGTTAGCCAGAGCACGGAAACCCAGTTGATCGGCAGACTTACAAATCGAAGAATGAGAATTGAGACGGGCTGCTGCCATACTCGTAGACAAAGCGGCTGGCCAGGTAGCTGCCAAAGATGGCACGCAAGTAACTCTCGGGGACCTATGAAAGCATTATTGGTCAGTCTATGAACTCTCCCCGTCACCAGAAAAGAAAAAAGAAAAAAAAAAAAAAAAAAAAAAACAGGGGGGAGGGAATGACTCACCCGCTCAAGAACGGTTTCCAGACCGATCTTGTTCAAGAGCAGCTTCGGCAGGGCGTCACCCAGGACGGAGCGGCGAAGGTCGACGTTGTCCCACAGTTCAGTCTCCTGCAGCTCTTCGTCGAGCTTGGTAATGGCCACGCTCAGACGGTCACTCAGCACGCTGCGCAGGAGACCGGTCTCCACGTGTTCGCGCCAGATGGCCTCGAATTCAAGCGTAGCGTTCTGCTTGATGACCTCCTGCACCTGTCGCACGTAATCACTGTAGAAAGCTGGCACGCTGCCATCTTCGCCGATGCACATGTTCTCCACGAATCCCTTGTCATCAAACGAGAGAGAGGCCAGAACCTCGAGGGAGGATGACGTCACACCACCCTTGTTGGCGGAGGCGTCCTTGAACAAGATGCAGCCGGCTCGCTCGAGTCGAAGCTTGCTGTCTTGGGTGATGAACAGATTGGCACCCTCCACGATGTACGGGACGATCGACTTGCCGTCCCGGATCAGTCGTCCGACGGTGGAGAGATCGATAGACTCGGGCCGGCCTCCGCAAGGCACGAAGATGTCGTACGGTTGATCCGGGCGCAGGTGGAAGGTGTTGCGGAAGATCATTCCATTGTGAACCAGCTCGCCACTCGGCAGCTTCACGTTGCTCTCGTCAACCAGCACGCGGTAGCCTTCTCCAGAAAGCTTCGAGACGTCGAATTCCGAGATGGTCACTCGCTTCTTGGCCAGTCGCACGAGCTCCTCGTGGTTCAGGCCCTGGGGGTCAACAATGACACCAGATCCATCCACGATGGCAGTGTACTTCTCGTTGGAGAGAAGGATCTCATTCGAGCCCAGATCTCCGTCGGGGCCACCGGTTTGCAGTTTGCGGACGGTGGAGGGGTCGATGTTCAGCTTGCGATAGATACCGAGAACATACTGGCGAACGGACAGGGTAGTCATGCCGTAGGTATCGTGGGGGATGCCACCCAACTTGGGGCTCTTGCCCGTGAAGAATGACTTCCACCACGGGGCACCTCGGTTCCTGGCGTGCTCGGTGGCCCAGTTGACCAGCTCGGCCGTGTTCTCGTCCGGCCCCATGAAGAGGATCTCATCCTTGCCGTGCAGGTCAACGATCGGATCCTTGATACCGGGGCTCACCGGGGGTAGCAGAAGGTCCAGGATGCTGTCAATATATTTCTCGAAAGCGACGCGGCCCTTGTCCTGATGGTTCACGTCGAGGAGGATCACGCCCTTGGCACCGCCTTCGGGGATATCCTTGTTCTTGCGCTGTTGGGTGTTGGCCAAGTTGTAATTTTCGTCAAATAGCGAGCGGGCGTTGATGCTGTATGCTTCGTTGTTCCTGCTCTTGACCATACGGATGCCGCCACGAGCGATGTCGCGGAAACGCAGGTGGAAACCGCGGAACTCCGAGCTGATGACCAAAAACATTCCGTAGAGTCGCTGGGGGTACTCGTGTTCCGGCAGGAAGTCGGGGTTCAACCGGAAGCTGAGGGCCACCTTGGTCGGGGTGAAGAAGTTGGTCTTCAGAATGGAGCTGTTAAACACGCGGAAAGCACTCATAACCATCTCGTCGTGCTCGTTAGCAACGGAACTCGAGATGAGTTGCTTGAGCCGGGCCCCGTCCAACACCTCGTCGACCTGAAGGCGAAGATAACTCAGAGTGGGGAGGAAGTCATCCTCGGCGGGACCACGCGTCTGCACATAATGCGTGTTGGCAAAGTCCAGATAGAGCTTGTGGATGAGCTCGGGGTACTTGTTAACGATCTCCGAAATGTAGTCGGAGGTGAAGGTTTCGGTACGCAGTCGCTTCTTGATCTTGGCCAAAAGCTCTGCATGAACGCTGTTGCTCGAGTCGAGGAGGTCGGTCAAAGAGGTGTACTCCGAGCCCAGTCGGTTCAGGAACTGTTGCACGAACACCCACGCACAGTGCGCGTAGATCGTCTCCTGTAAGCTGAGACGACCGACGGCGAAGTGGTGCTGGAAGCGGTTCTGGGGGATACAGTAGAGGAGAGAGACCTCCTTGATGATCTGGTGGATGGCCGCCTCGATGGGAGGGTATTTGGCGGCGATCCCGACATCCTTCAACGGGCGCAGATACAGAGAGATGACCGTGATGCCGTTGGAGAAATTCTCCAGGTACTTCCGCGAGCTGGTCAAACGGTAGTAGTGGTACAAGTCGGAGAGCGCACTGAACAGGCCCATGGCAGAGCCCTGGCGGTAGGCAATAACCAGGCGCTTCTCGCGGCTCTTCTCGATCTCAAACATCTCGATGACGGGACCGGACCGGGCAACGGCGTTGCTGATGATCTCCTGGTAGAGAGCCTTGGTATTGGCCGTCGCCTTCTGCAAGAATCGCTTCTCGCCGATGATATCGATGTTGGTCTCGTTGGGGCCCGGGTTAGGGTTTGCGAACTGGCACTTGTACACGAAGTAGCATCGAAGCTGCTGACCATCGTCGCCGGGCATGGACGTGGGCGAGCGGAACGTCTCGACTCGGTAGCTGTTATCCGGAGTCGAGCCGTTGACATACTTCTTGTCGATTCTCTGCTCGTAACGCGGGCCTTCGACGGACGACACCCCGGGCTTGCTGGTGTCAATGTAGACGGCGTGGTCCTCGGCCTCCTTGTCCAGGCGAATTTCCAGCTTCTTGTCGTCACGGGCGTAAGCGGCAACCTTGGCGGCGTAGAGGGAGAGGATCTGAGTGACAATGGCATCGACCGACTCGGTTTGGAAATACGTGTCGTCGATTCCCAGCTTGTTGTAGAACCATTCGGTCTCGCCGACGACAAATTCAGCGGGGATAAAACCCCGGGTCTCCAGCTGATCCATGACTACAGAAGCAAGCCAAACGTTAGACGAGATCATGCTCAAAGGCACGGAAAGGCGTCCTTACCTTGTTCCATCTGCTTTTCCTTTCCTTCGAACTTGGCGGCAACATAGCCCGGGTCTTCCTCGGAGAGAACCCGGTGCAGGCCACCGCCGGGGATACCCAGATGGGTGGGCTGGGGAGAGGGATGGCGCACACTTGACCCGGTTACATTGTCAAGAATTTTGTTGTGAGGGTGACGCTGGAAGCCAATGGGGGTTCCAGCGCCCGAATGAGCACCATCGTTGCTGCCGTAGAGCTTAGGACCGGGGCGTACGGGGAGGGTATTGCTACCATTGAGCTGCCCCTCGGACTGCGGGGTCGTAGAAGATGCGGGGGATGCCATGGCGACAAGGTAGAGAAAAGGCGGGGGGTGAGTCTATGAGGAGAGAGCAATTGAGAAACGTAGGAGGATAGATATAGGAATCTAGAGGCAGGAGAGAAGAGATGCGTGAGTCATGGGAGCTGAATAGATGGATGGTGGCGCAGATAGAGGGAAAAAAGAAGAACGGGAGGGTGGGGCAAGGCCAGGATGGAAGCTTGCAGTGAGAGAGATAGCAAAACGAAAAAAGAAAAAGAAGAGAAAGAATAGAGCAGGAAGGGGTTAAAAAAAAAAAAAAAAAAAAAAACGGAAGAAAGAAAGAAAAGAAACGACGGGAAGGAAAGACGAATGAGCAGCAAAAGGGAAGCAAAGGGAAGGACGGGAGCTGCAGCAATTGGCGGACTCAGGCAGAAGCCAACGTACCTCGTAGAGTAGATATGCGGGAATGTATCAGTGCTGCAAAGCCATGCGACCGACACGTCACCGGAAGAAGGAAAAGGACAATTCAGGGTATGTATTGATCTATTGGTGGGAGAGGAGGGGTTCCATTGGACGAAGCTATACAGACAGCTTGATCCAAGTGATTTGAAATGGGGATGTGTCAAGCACAAAACCCCAGACCGATGGGCGGAGGGCGTCTTTATACTTCCAACTGAGCCGTGAGATCATACCCGGTGCTATGCGATCGGCCAGGAACGGGACCGGTCCGGGGGCAGTCAAAGGACTCAAAAGCCTCCAGCACTCAGGAAGAGTCTCGAATCGCTGATCCGCCACCACGAAGTGGGCCTTGGAATTGGAGCCGTAATACGGGTGTAACCAATTACCATGGAACATAACTCTGTACTGAGTACATCGACGAGTTACTCCGTAAATCACGCATGATAATATCCTCATTCCCTCATTTTCAGACTCATCTACCCAGATAACACTTGTTGACCCAAAGGTAGCAGGTACTATCTCCCCTACCCAGCTTCCTACCCGGCAGGAAGTACCGGGTACCTTTTCCGACCGCGAGACGAGTCGATTCTCGATCCCAGACAGGGGTTTCCTCTTCCGGCTTAGTGGCAATGGAAAATACCGCACTGCGCCGACGTGATTGGCCGCCCGCGGCTAAATTTGGAAGGATCCTTTTTTATATTTAATATTTGATATTTAATATTTGCCTCAGTCTTGTGCTCTCTCGGATAGTCTACCGTCCTATTCCTAGCCACACCGTAGTCGACTATCTTTGTCCTCCAGGGCTGTAAGAGTATTAAAATAATAACTCTCTAAATCTATTACTTCGTACACCGCAAAATATACTCCGGACATACTCTCTGGCCAGGGTCCCACTTAGTAAGGCTGGAAGTTTGGGCGCACGCGTTTTGGTGTGTCATCGTGGCTGGTGCCCTGCAAATCATCGCCGCCCATGCTCCCATGCAATTCTTTCTGCAGGTTTCTCCTGCGTAATAAGAAGTCATGAAAATGCCTCAATTTCGTAATGCCTCTGGATAGAGAAGTTGCGACATATCCCTGGACATGGCGTCTATCTATACCCTACATTGCCTGCCAGAGACCGTCAGAGACTCGCACACGGAGTACATCTATCTATCTATCGTGTCATGCGATCTACTACTGTGTACAGAGTCCAGGTATATCTCGTCGACACTATCAAATTATCAAGTTCATACAACCCATGGGACTTCCCCGGAACACAGCCGAAGCATCGACCCTCGACCCCAGACTCGCCTTGACAGAGATTTCATCGAGAGTGCGGGGTTTCCTAGTCGATCCCGGTATCCCCCAAACTCCCCAGTTTCCAAGTTCCCAACATTATCCATAATCCAGGATCCATATTCCATGCCCGTACCTGGATCACAGCCTATCCTCCTTTCATTCCTAGTGGCTTGCGGGGTGGTAGTCCTTTGTTTTCGCCCGTCCCGATGGGCGCCTCAACGTTCAGTTTCCATTAATAAAAATGGCGCATTTCCAACCCGCAACCATGAATAACCCCGGCTTTTCCTTCGGCTCTCGGTATCCTTGCCCCACGGTCCTCCTTGGGGTCTTGGTATCCTATATTGTAAATTCGTAATAGCGCCCTTCGACTCCCTCGTCTTCTGGACCCCAAAGCGGGGTTGACCGATGGGGTATGGAGTTATTGGCTGATTATTCAATAGAACCATAAGTGATCAGGTAGATATCATATACCATGTATGGAGTACATGGTGCGTCTCCAAGGGATTCTATGAGGTAATCCGCTGGAGATCCGCTTTTACACTTCTCCAACATTTCCATCCTCGCCAAGGCTGGCCAGTGATCACGCAAGAGACCAAACGCCGGCTTTGAGAGAAAAGCCCACGAGGTGAAAATTGAAAGGGGAAGTCATTGCTGGTCATTCATCCCTACTCAAGTCGGTTTGACGAGTTGAAAAACTGCATCCTGTCTTGGTCGGCCGTGCGGTAGGATCTCCTCCTTATTCGGCAGCTGGCAGTGCACCGAGTGGACCGATAGATCAGATTATGGTCAATGCCTAGTTATCGCGCTGCTAGATAAGATAGGTGTTCAAAAAAGATGCCTGTGGCCCTTCCTTGAGCAGTTGGAAGCCGTTGGCGCGTTAGCTTCTTCTCCGCGGCTTTTCCATTGGGCCAAAACACACCGATACGCCCGTTGTTTGGTGGGTGACAGGCCATTGTTCGCATGCCACCTAGCATAATCTCGCAGAAAATTCGCTGCTGACCAGGGCCGGTGCGGTTCTCAGTCACAAGACGTAATCGCCAAATTTCTAAAGCCACCCGATTAGACGACCGTCTCCATCCTCCATGACTCCGTTTAGACTCGGGCACGCACAGCACTCGCTGGCAAGTGAACAAATCCGGTGTGATTCCCGACATTTCCAGGGATACAGAATGACCAGGGCAAAAGAGACAGATCAGGGACAAAGTACGAGTGGCCGTGCCATCAAACATACTCCGGAGTACATTGAGATTGGACGAGTCATGTTCTTCAGGGTCTGGCAAAGTACTGTGTGGGAATTAGGAAAAGTTCTAGAATCGACTAGTGAGGGAGGTGTCGGAAGCGTTGTAGGTATATTTATAATTTTATTGGGGACTACGAAGCGGAAAGAAGGAATATCTCTCTCTTTCTCTCTCTCTCTCTATTAAGGAGACAGGAAAGAAAAGCAAAGAAAACCAAAATTTAGAGACATACCTAATAGATAAAAAATGGAAATGAAAAACAAGAGCAAGTCTTCCATTCAACGCCCCGGAATTCCTCGCCCAATGCAACACGTACGTTTCCCCACAATTCATCCCTTCATCCAACTACCCCGGCCTGTTTGTTCCCCAGTTTCCGCCCTGCCGTTCCGTCGTCGTGGCAAGCAGGTACTCAACTGTCTCAACTTGCCCTGAATGGGTACCCGATTGCTGGGCCAGAGACTAGGATAGAGTGAGGCGCTTGATTGTCCCTTGCCCTTCCCGACGATCGATGCTCCAGAACCTACTAGCTCTCGTTGGCACAAAAAGGGGGTGCCAGAGACTTCTCCCTTGGTAACTTGTTATTCCTCCGTAGATACTCCGTAGTTACTCATGTTGGGCTCAAATTGGAACGACCCGAGACTATATAACTGTTTCCCTTTTCCGGACGCCCCATCGATCTTACCTGCCTCAACTCTTTTTTCACCCTTCTTGGAACTTATCCCAACACACTCTCTTTTGAGACCACATTCCTTTCGGGCCTTCTACTTCTACTCCGGTGACGTGAGACTTTCTCATTCATTGCCTAGCTAGTCAGCAATCATCCAATCCTGCCCTCATACCTCCTACCGTCTATCATTACATCACTTGGGATTCTGTCAACTCTCTTTTTGCCGAGGTGAGATTAAGGTTCTTTTCACCCCTCTCTCCTGAAGCTTTCCCAAAGAGGAATCCCCCCAGGCCCGGATTACATCACATGCTGCTGGTTCCTCTTTTCCTCCGGTCGGGGACTTCCGGAGCCACATGTCGCGATACTTATCTATATAGACTATGGGGACTGACAAGGCACACTGCTAGCTTTTCTCTCCATCGTTCAACAACCTCGTTTCACAGCCCAAGAACAGGCCTCTTAATCAAATCTATCCACCTAATCTTAATCCTAATACACCGCAAACACACTCTCCGTGACACCTCAACCGTTGCACAATGGCCTCTCCGATAGCCTCCCACCCTCCCGCTCGTCCGGCCCTCGTCACGCCGTCCACATTCACCCAGGACATCTCCCGTGCCATTATGGCCTCAACGGAAACCCCCAAATCCGTCGAGCCCGAGCCTCATCCTCATGCGGGCCTGAGTTATCCTCCGCCGCCTCCTCCGTCCCCCGTGGAATCGAGGAGCTCACATACCTTCTGGGGGGCCGTCGAAGGGAGTCGAACTTGATATGGAATAGATCCTTTCTTGATCGAACTCGCCGTGGCTATAAATTGCGTGCCGCGTTTGTCTTCGGGTTTTATCTTTCTACCGTGATACGCGTTTCTTCAATACGAGGAGTTATCTATTTTCTTTTATGTGGATAAAGCTTTCCAAGCGATTGTTGATTGTTGATTGTTAGGATATTCAGGCGGTCCTCTCTCCCTTTGATTACTACCTTTTTTTTTGTTTGAGCGAGTGAATTTTCCTCTGGTTTGTTGCCCTTTGCAGGATCCATGGTTGCACGGTTATGGGACAGATGGGAAAAGCAGGTTTTGGGTTAAAGTTTATTTTCTCTGTTCTTGTTTCTTTTTATCACTGGGCGCTTTTTGCTTGAACTAGGTAGGATAAGATACATTAATATTCAGTGTGACAATAGAAGAACTGGTCGAATGCAAATCCTCTTCAAGTGATCCAGCAATCTAGAAGGCGCATGATACAGAATAGTAGGATCATAAAGAAACTCCATATCAGAATCTTGAGATAGCGCTAGCCAGGCAGCCTACGAGACCATGCAGAGTACTCCGTGTATGCATTCCGTCAATCACATGCGCGCATTCTTGAGAGCACTAGTACCCCTAGCTCGCCGAGAGCGGAACACCCGGTAACGCCACTCGTGTGTACACCGTATTCCATCAAAGAAGAACCGGTTCTTCCAAGTGGGTCAATGTTCGGGCGGTCAAGCGAGGCCCGAGGTGATGCGATCATCGCCGTCACCAAGGCTTATCCTGTCTTCTTCATCCTCGGCCGGAGGAACGGCTTGGTATCACGTGATCGACATCCTTGCTGACCAAACCCCGGCGATGCTCGAGTCCCCCCGGGAGTTAAGCAATTCGTGGCAGCGGAGCGAATGTGCCGGGCCTATGATGCCGGTAAGATCGGGTGGTCGGAAGAGCTAGGCATCCGTCTCAACGTGGCTGCGAAGGCTCTTCGGACAACTCGGGATCCTGGGACCCAAGTTGGATGCACAAGTTCTCCAGGTCCGCCATTGCGGTGGTATTACCTTGAATAGCCGCTTCATTTAGACGCTGGATATCTGCCAGCTGCTCGTCTGTCTGCGCCCAGCCGCGTAATCGTTCCTCCAGGTTCTGGTTCCGTCTTAAGCTGAAGGAACTGCGTATAGTATCTGTCTCGCCCTTGGCCTGCTTAATGCTCTGAAGGCGTTCAAGGAAGCGGGCCTGATTCGATTGAGGGCCTATTCTGCGGGCCGTTGCGGGGTCTGCGTCCGACGCAGCGTCGGCATCCACCGGCTCCATTGCCGGCGGAGGGCCAGAACTGGAGATGAGGTTGGCTTTGCGCCCGAGAATCTTCACGCTATTCGCCGCGATCAGGTCAAAGTCTTTCCCGCGCCTCAGCGGGTTCATTGGCGCTACAGACTCCGACCCCACATCGACTTCGGGATGTGCGAAGAGGAGCTCGGTGCCAATTTGATCGGCCCAGGTACAATTGAAGATCTGGTTCCTATAAGAGACGATCGGATTTGGGGTATGAAGGCCAAGGATCTGCACGCGCTCTTCGGGGGTAGAGTCGATTTCCGTGCTGGCCAGCGCAGGCTCGTTCCCGTCACCGTGAGAAGGATCTGTCGGTAGGGCGCCAGCGGTAGTAGCCGATTGCGACTCTTGACGTCGTTTCGAAGATCGGCCGAGGTTCTGGTTTGACGCTAGGTCGAGGGTGAGATAGAATGTCTGCGTGGAGACGCGGGGTGCTTTTTGTTAGCGGGGAGCTCGATCGAGGAACCATGCGCCGCCTAGACTAACCTCCGTTTCTTGGTCGTGATACTCATATTCATAATCGGAGTCATCTTCGGCGGCAGAAGCAGGATCCGGCAACATGGCCGGATCCAAGACTAGGACGGGGTCGGCGGGATGCATGGAAGCCATGGAAGCATGGGTGGAAGCATGGATGGGAGGGAAAAAAGAATCACGAGAGATGACGGAATTAAGCCCGACGGATGCGGTTGGATCCCGTGCTCCCGGGGAAAGGCAAACAGCGCAAACAAACAAACAAACAAACACGCCGAGCATCGTCTTCATTCCTTCTTTTGCTCAAGACTCTTTCCCTCTCTTCCACCTCTTCCAACTCTTTCCCGGTCACAACTCGGGGTCTACGGATGTCGGTCAGCCCTGTAGCCCCCGAAGTAAGTGATCAATGATCAATGACCTCATCATCCCATTCTTATTCTTCTTGTCCTTGATAACTCCTTTCCCTGCCCTATCCCCAGTTCCACTCTCAAGCTTGGTTGACCCAGGCAAGCTAAACTAGTTCCCCCTCCCTTTGTTTGCCCGTCTTATCTATCTATATTCTATCCATCTATCTGTTGATTCTATACAATCCATTTTCTCTCCAATTCCATCGTTTCTTATTAAATTTTAATTAATTAGCTAGCTCTCTCCCCCACTCCCCACCTCCCTCCAAGTAAGTCCCGCCTGCTTCCATAGCCATACTGTCATCCCTCATCACCCACCATCCGATTTCAAATCCTTGCCACCGACGATCCGGCAGCGCGCGGAAGGCGGGCTGATCGCAGCCCTGTCAGGACGCATTCGTCGCCGATAATCTGCACCTCTCATTCCTTCCCACATTATCTAATCCCCTTCCGTCCCTCCCGGTCTCTCTTTTTCACTGGACAATTCTTGCTAGTTCATAGTCCTGAGTTAGTCTTTTCAGTCATGCTGCTGTTCTCGACCGCTGACGGCCAATGCCTTCGTGCGCGCTTCCCTTCCTTTTATAGTGCTCCCTCCTCCTTCTCCGGGCCTGGCTGCCCGCTTCTTTGGCTTTCGTTTCCTCTCCCTCTGTTCCTGCCTCCTCTGCTGCCTCTTCCTCACTCTCTTCTTTCTGGAGCCTAGCTTGTCGCATGCTCCTCCTCCCTCTACCCTCCTTCCAGCTTCTCCTCTAGCTCCGTCCGGCTCTTGCCCTGGGGCTGTCCCGATTGGGAAGTCTGTCGTGCCCGGCAGTGCTGTTGCGATCGCCAAAGCTGCTCCCACTCTTTCCACTGCGGCTGCCCAATCTGGAGAGGTCAGCCTGACCGTTCCTTGTCAGCCGCTCTCCTCTGCTGCCGATCTCACTGTGCTGCCCAATTCCTATCAACAGATGGTGCGAAAAACGACCGCCGCTATCGTCATCCTTTCTTCCTTGATCACCTATGTTTCCGTCAATAGTCTAGTTCGGGCGATCAATCCCGCGGCATTCATCTGGTACGACGAGGACAACGACGAGTCGCGCTGGATCGCCTCGTCTCGTTCGTGGTTTGATCGGAAAGCTTGTCGGTGGCTCGGAGCTTGCGGCACCGCGCACTTCCGGCTGGTGCGCCCCTACTTCGGCCAGCGGAGGCCCGCCCCGGAGGCCCCAATTTCGGGGGACCCGGCCGGATCGGCGTCCTGGCGGGCCTTCTGGCTCAATGGGGCCAACCAGTCGGACCCTTCGTTTGATGAGACGGAGCGATCTCGCCGGGAGATCCCCGACTATGTTTTCCAGTACGCGCCTTTGGTCCATCTGTTCTCGGGCGAACAATTCTGGCCTTGCGATATCGCCGAGCATCTCTACCACACCACGCCGATGCTGAACTACACCCCCGTCCAGTCGCGATGGGACCACCCGACGCTCCAGGATCTTGATCAGCTGAATCAGTGGCAGGACGGACACTACGTCTTTCTGACCAGCGACGACAATGTCGAAGATCGTCCGCCGTGGATCGAGGGAGAGAAAAATATCCCCAATTCACCCGAGGATGACTTGGAGCAGTCCTGGGCCGATTGGGACGGTCGTGTGGACGGGGAAATCCCCGGCGACTCGCCGGCGGAACGAGCCAAATGGTACGACACGAACGCGCTTCCGACGAGCGAAGAAGACATCGCCCCGGAAGACATTGGCTATTTGTCTGCTGAGGATCCTCTGGCCGATGAGGGAGTCCGGGATGATTTGCGAAAGCGCTACGGCGGGGAACCGGTTCGCATGCAGGTGACTGGAGGCCGTAGCGAGGCGCCGGCTGTTCTGCTCGTTATGGACAAAGGGAACGGTATTGTCGACGCCTTCTGGTTCTATTTCTATAGCTTCAATTTGGGAAATGTGGTTCTCAACGTGCGATTTGGCAACCACGTCGGTGATTGGGAGCACTGTCTTGTACGATTTCACCATGGGAAACCCAAGGCGCTGTTCTTCAGTGCTCACTCTGCTGGGGAGGCGTATAGCTATGAGGCCGTCGAGAAGATTGGGGATCGGGTAAGTGCTGCATAAACAACACGCGCGCGAATTTATGATGCTAACCCTTTGACCAATAGCCGGTTATCTATTCGGCAGCAGGCACTCATGCCATGTATGCGACCCCGGGAGTTCACTCATACATTCTTCCTTGGGGTCTCCTCCACGACCGGACGGATCGTGGTCCGCTCTGGGATCCCCTGCTGAATTCCCATGCCTATACATATGACTACGATAGTGATACACTACGTGCGTCCACCACCAGTCCTGACGCGCCCACGGAATGGTTCTATTTCAACGGCCATTGGGGCGACAAATTCTATCCCTTGGGAGATCGTCGGCAGTACCGCTTTGCAGGCCAATATCATTACGTGAATGGGCCGTTGGGTCCTCGATTCAAGCATCTTAATCGCCGCAAGGTCTGTCAGGGTCCCGATGGAGATACGTGTGTGATCAAGAACTATATAGGGGAAACGAAACGGGCCAAGCGCTGGGGCAGCTTCGAGTCCGGGACGGAAAGCCTGGTTTGAGCGACGAGCGTCTGCAGTGGTGATATACATACACAGGGGGTTTGGCGTTTTAGGGTTGTTATTGTTATGATAATTGATATCTCTATTCTTGTGCTTCTTTCTCTGTGATGACTCGGTTTCTTGTCCTAGAGAGTTTCGGCTGTTATTATGATACACCGTATAGGATATATATACCCCATGAGTTACGTGTTGATCCATATTTTCCTTGAATTCCCGGCGGGTGCTCCGAGGATTCAATTAGTGCTATATATGTCGGTTGACGAGATCCATGACTTTTACGTACGAGGGAAGGTTTACTTTACTTTTTGTTCTTCTCTTTCTTATGTTAACCGGCAGTATGAATGCCTGCGTTTCTAGTCCTGACTGATAACGCCTGCATATATCAAGACCACTACATTTATTCGTAACATCGAGACTTCACCTACCTACCTCAACAATCCATGAGTGACAAAGGAGCAATAATAATGAATACCTATAGAGACGAAAAATTGAAAGGAATACACGAACAGAGTACAAACTACCAGCTCAAATAGGGTCGATGGCATCACCAATAATATAGAAAGAAATCCGGGGTATTATTAATTCGAAGAAAACATGACGGCTCACCCCTTTCCCCTAGGTCAGGGATAGAGGGAGGCTTAGAATCAAAAACGCCAGCAGAGAGCCCTAACAAAGCAACCAGAAGCCAAAGGGGAATGCCGTCCATTCAACTCAAGCCCATTACAAGAACATAGCAGGCGATTCCGTACGTACAGAACAAGAATGGAAGAGAGAACGAGTACAGAGCACAAGGACAATAAGGGGGCGAGATGGAAAAAAAAAAAAAAACAAGGAAGAAAAGGTGAAAAAAAGAACCGATGGGCAGAAGTAAATGATGTCTCTGAAGATCAACGGTCTGACCAGGAAATTCCCCAACGTACAACTCTGGAACGCCAAACAGAATCGACTCGCAAAGCTCGAAAAAAGCATGCTTCGATAATTAAGGAATGAAAAAAAGCAACAAGAGAGAAATCGATGCAAATGAATGGCCCCAGGCAGATAAAAGCCCGGCCTGTTCATCAAACGCCCAATAGACCGTGTAAATAAAAGACAAAAAAAGGCGTCAAAGACCAAAAAGAGTTCAAAACCCAGGTTTCCGCACTAACTCCCCTTCCATCTCAAACTCCGCATTTGAAAAGGAAATAAAAGAAAAGAAAAGATCAAAGATAAAGGGAAAGAAAAAGGCAGTATAAGATGAATGAAAAGAAGAGAAGGGGAAAAAGGATTCACTAGAGCACCGTCAGAGTCGCACCGCAGCAAGTGATTCTGGGTTGCCCGGTTGACGCAGTCTAAAGGAGCAGGAATGAACGACAAAGAAAGAAGAGCATTATCGTAACCCATAAAAGTACGCGACTTCATACAAATCGACTCGTTTACGTCACACACGAGTTGCTCGTTTCCGCAGACCGAATTCCTGCTCTTGTAGTTCACGAATGAGACGCAGGCTCTCGGCATCCGGTTCCTCGTCACCAACGGTTCCTCGCTCACGTTTGGGATTCTTGACGCCGTCAGGAGAAGGGGCAGGGCGATCAAGCCTCTTTTCTGCCGTAGGAGAAAAGGCCTTCTTTGTGTGTGATGACGAGGGACGGGACGAGGATTTCTTCGAACCTGAGGACGGACCCGGCGTGGTTTTGCGCGTAGCGGAGCTCAATGCACCGAAAGACGAGCGTCGCGCGGCTGGGGTGTGGGTTGATGACGACTTCGTGTTTTTGTTGATGATATGGACTTCGGGTACATATCGGTCAACGTGGCGAGGCTGGCGGGAGGAATGGCGGGAACTAGACGTAGGAGTGTAGGGGACTGCGGTGTGTTCGCCATCCCCGTCAGCATGCTCGTGGGGGACGTCGGTTTCGTCGGCCAGGGAAGTCGGTGGGGACACGAGCGAAGCGGCGGGTTTAGACGACACGGAATCTGCGTTCATTTCTCTAGCAATAACTGGATCCGTCTGGAAAGCTGGTGGCGAGGCGTAGGAGGACTGGTCTACTCGTGTCTCCTTTTCTGCCGACATCATTCTGGGCTGATGTAAGGGCGCCTTGCTCGCATGCTGAAGTTCTGTCAGTGGAGCATGTTCGGTGGTAGTATGCCTCTGAATATGGACCGGTGGCTGGAAAACTTGATTGCCGGCAGCCTCATCCTCTCGGTTAAGGTGCACCGGCCTCGTCACAGGAGATGTACTGCTTTCTTGCTTGGGTCTTTTATTTGCCGTGGATACAAGTCCTTCATCGTGAGGCCGTGGTCGTTTGGCGGAGGCTGCAGCTCGTGGCTTCGACCGCTCCTGCGCCTTGACGGGGTCGATTCTTCCATACTCGTCGTGGATGCACCGGCGCTGCAAGAACATCAACAACTAGATCGCGTATATGAGAGATTGAACGGGGATCCAAACCTTGCTTTTTCGACAATCATCACAGGCTTTGCTGCGTCCCTTCTTGCCGTGACCTAATCCATCAGGACTCATATCATTAAGCCTATGTACAACTGAATGGGGTGTTCCTAATGTCCCCGAGCTGTACTTTCCGGCGGTTTCGAATCCTTCGTGATTCCTGCCATGGCTGTCTTGGAAGCCGGCCTCTGAAGCGATGGCCGCGAGGGAATTCAATGCAGACGCAGCGTCATGAGCCAAAGAGGATTGACTTGACGGACCGAAAGCCCCAACCATTATCTGTTTTGTGGAAATCATATCACTGTGGTCATCCTTATGGTGGCACCGGATGCGTCGTTTGCGGCAAGCATCACAAGCCACTCGCTTCGGACCTAACCCAGACCCGCGAGGCACAGTTCGGGGCTTGGGGGCAGTGTCCTCTCTTGCAACGCTGCTCGCAGGCAAGTGGGCTGAAACGGAAACGCCGCTGTTGGAGGAGACGGAGTCACCGGTGCTGACGAATCCATTCTCGAGCTCGCGCGATTGCTCCGGAAACCGCTGCACCGCCTGTCTTTCGGTATACATACGCTGGCTGTCAACATTTCGCTCGGAACGACGGCTGGGGCGCCCGGCGGGCTTCTTGTCCGTCAGGCTGAGTTTAGCGTTGCTTTCGACGACACCGGGGCGTGTCCATTGCGCCGCCTTTTCGTTCCCGCGCTTCCACGCAACCCAGATTCCGAATTTTCTGACCGTTTCGACAGGGTCCCCTGCACCTTTGGGTATGGACCGTTTTATGGCATTTCTTGCGTCCATCGTCACGCCTTCGACAATATACGAGCCTGCAATCAGAGCGGTCCGGAGCAGATACTTGGCCAGGTCTAATAGACCTTCCAGCTCCGCTTGGGAGTAGAAGCGTGAGTTATGATAGGGAGACCCGGCGGGCGCCGTATTCTTCCGTTCGCCGAATTCGTAGTAGATGGGATAATCTCTATGGAAGCGATAGTTTTCGTCCTGTGCGAAGGCATCTAGCACGCTCTGAGGGATTGGATCTTCCTCCAGATACTTCAACGCGGTGTACCACTGGATCTTCTGAAAGAACGGATACCTAAACTTCCTCGGGACCTTGGTATCTTTCTCGATTTTAGCGATCTTGATCTGCATCCCGAAGTTCAACCTCGTCAAGAAGTTGCCGCCGATGACTAGGCTGTCCTCGGGGGTCCACACGGCGTGAATCCATCCGGAGGGTATCAACATGGTGTCGCCCTCGGACAGATCAACGCGGTAGCACTCCTTGGTTTGATCGCCAAGGAAAGTAGAGTCCTGGGCAGGAGAATTGCACCACTCTTCGTACTTCTTGAGGTGTTTGTCTTTGGGCGGAATGAAGAAAAAGGTCTTCTTGCCCTTCAGAATGTGGTAGTAAACCGAGGATCCACCGAAATCAACATGGAAGTCGGTGTAGCAGTTAGCGACAGACATCAGACAATAAAACTGCACTTTAGGGAAGTCGCCAACAGCCTTGAGTTCATCTGGCCAGACTGAATCCTGCAGGTCCAGATCGCGAACGATCTTTGGCCGGCGAATCAGCCTACCCAGTTTGCTTTGCGATACCTCCAAGCTAATGACATTCCGAACAACCTTCGATCCAGAGTTTTCGTAGTAGTCAGCCCATTTTTGCATGGTCCACCTCTTATCTTCCCCTTGTTGGGACTTGACATCGATGACCTCCACTCGTTCCTCGGGGCCATAGAGTTCGGCCACGGCCCTGGTCGTGAGGCCCTGAGGGATCACCATGTCCAACTGGTCTTGGCCGCAATCCAGCACCTGTTCAAAATCCTGGTCTTCGTCGGGGACATGGTCCAGCAGCTCGTCGAACATTTCCTGGGTAGGAGCTTCCTGGACTAGAAGATCATATTCCGGGCCGGCAGCAGAAATCGGCACCCGGGAGTTCATATGGGCGGGGACAACAATTGGCTCCGTCATGCCACTGCCACGTTCAAAATATTCGGCCGTGACGAGTTCTGGGCGCATCCGCGGGAAACTTTCATCAAGAAATTGAATTTTGCCCTGCCGTATAGGTTCCAGATAGTGATGTTCTACCGAGTCCGTGGCAGTCTTAACCAGTCCTTGGTTGAGACCCGCATAATCGATGGCAGTACGCGCGCGAGATGACTTGCGGACAAAGGTCGTCTGTCCATGGACTGGTCGACACCCACGGCAGATGAATTTGTCGACGGTCCGAATCTCGCGGTCACTTTTGAATCCCGCACAGACAATGTGAAACCATCGCTTGCAACCATCGCAGCTGATCCAGGTGACATCGCCGTATTCGCCCGTGTCGACTGGAATCCGAACTAGATTGCAAGCAGCGCAGGTAGCCTGGCTAGTGGTAACCTCAGATTCTGGGTCGTCCTCCACCTTGGAAGATAGGCCGATCGGTAATTGATCAATGCGGGCTCCTATCGCACCAGCACCCCCGGGGCCCGGTTGTGCGTCGTTCAAGGCTTCTTTCGTAACAGAAGCCCAGTGTGTCCCCCCGCCATTTCCTTCCGGCATGAATGGCGGAAGCGTAGAAGAACTGGTGCTCGGTCGCACACCATGGTGGACTGGCCGAGAGGCGACAGCTGAGCCATCGGACCTTGACCTCATACGTGACGGCGGTATATTGTTTGAGGCAGAGATGTTGTATACAGAATTCTCTTCCTTCAACTCCAAGCCCGCAGCGCCAAACCCGATGGCGGGCTGGGGATCTGCATCATTTCCATGGGGGTGATATGATTCGTCAATGCTGACTCGCTTCGACGAGGGGAGATAAAAATTCGAAGGCCGCGCAAAATTCAGTAGAAGCTCCGCATCGGTTTTCATGCTGTCAAATGTTGAGGGAGCATTGGAATCGGGTATCGAATTATTTCGGGGTGGATAGAACGGCGAAGGATCTTTCTCCGACCGTGGCCGCTTAGCCGGGCGTTCTTCAGCTTCGGCGGGCTCAGGGGGGAACAAAGGCATGGAGGGGGCGGAGTTTTGGGAGGGAGGTCGATAGGAGACGGGCGCGAAAGGTGGGCTCGTCGCGAGAGCAATCGTCGCAAGGGTGTCGATGGTCGAGCTGGATCGACCATGGCTCGACCGATGATGTGCGGCTTCGGTAGTCGGGGCATATCCACCATTGTTTGTAGGGTACCGATTGCCGTCGGAGCTCGCAGCTTTAGGCACGGCGCGGTCAACCCACGAGACACGGGCGTCGGAGGTGGTACATGGTGAAATTGGTTCGACGGCGCGTCGCGGAGGTGAAGGAGTGCGATACCGCGGCGGTCGGGCGGCCGAATGATTCAAGAAGGAGGTAGCGCTGATCATTGTAAGGATGCGAAGAGTCTCCCGGAAGTACGGGGACCGGTGGATGAAGGAGAGGAGGAGAGAAAGAATGGGACCGAAGGAGCAGACAAGGCGTGCGGCAAAAGGATGCAAAGCGGGGAGATGATTGTTCGACCACGCGGGCTAGAGAGAGGCCACCGCAAGCAAAAGGAGAGTCATTCCTGGCAGAATGCACGGCGCACGATGAACAAAGGAGACTGGGGATGGTGAATCGGGATGGGCGGAGGGCGAGGTGAAGCGAAGAGGTTGACGGAGGAGAGTCGCACGGCGGAACGTTAGGAGGTTTGAGGGGGTTGAGTCTGCCGGCCGGGCTGGGCTAGTGGCACAGCACCGAGGAAGGCAGCGCGGGTGCGGGCGAGAGGTCAAGCGCGACAGGGAGGAGATTGACCGGGACGAGCGACAAGATCGGAGAAAATCCAACGATTGAGGACTAAGGCGCCATCAGGACCGGATGGGGATGTGAAGCGGAGCGAGAGGCGGAGGGGTGGGAAAGAGAGAGGGAACGAGAGAGGGAGAGGATGAGGGAGGAGGGCGAGCGAGAGAGGAAGAGAGAGCGAAAGGGCGGGATGGCCTTGGTGCCTCAGGCTGCAATCTCCTCCAGTCGGTCGTTTGCGGCCGCTCGGTCTGTCCGGTGCTGAACAGGATGCCAGAGTAATCTCCGGGATCACAGATCCTCCTTTCCAGCGGCACTCCAATCTTTCCCTTTCCCCAAAGACCAACAAGACCCGAAGGCCGACACGAACATCTCGAAGACCAGACCTTCAGTTCTCCCTCAAGGCTCAAGGACAAACGATCAAGTGAGGCTCCCGGCGGACGACTAAACCCAAACGGGACAAGGCAGGCCCCGTTCCGACCTCGTGCTCATCGCCGATAATTACATCTCTCTTTCCTCCCCTTCCTTCTGGCTCCTCCTCTCCCTTCGTTCCTGAACTGTCCCAAACCCCGTTGGGTTATCGGCTCGACATCCTTCCTCTATCCCCGAATCCTTTCCCTGGACCATAACCGTCCCACCTGAGAATGAGCCGAAAGCTCGCCCCCGAAGCCAATCGGTAAGTTCTTGCCCTTGTCTCGTCGAACAATTCTGCCCCTCCCTGATCGACCCCGAACTCTGCGCCCCAGGGTCAACGCGTTGGCCGGTTGGAATCATCCGCGATCGCCTAGTGCCGTGTGCTAATTTTTAATCAGGATTCTCTTTGTCAAGAACCTCAAGTATGTCCCCTACGTTTTTCTTTTTTTGCCACTCGTAGGCCGTCGCACAACTCCCAGACTCGTGGGATCAAACGATACAGACCTTGATCGCCTGGAAGCTATAGACTAATCAGTTTATTTCGATCTAGCTACAACGTAACTGCTGAGCAACTGTTCGACCTTTTCGGCAAGTTTGGGCCCATTCGGTAAGGCATTGCTCGAGAATATCTGGATATATCGAGTTGCGCAAGGACTAACCCTTCTGGGCTGCAGGCAAATACGTCAGGGAATCGCCAACAACTCGAAAGGCACCGCATTTGTTGTATACGAAGACGTTCACGACGCCAAACAGGCATGCGATAAGCTCAATGGATTCAATTTCCAGAACAGATATCTCGTCGGTACGTGACCTCCCGGGGATGGGAGCCCGAGGCCGTGGCTGACATTCTCTCGTTTTGTTGCAGTCCTATATCACCAACCGGAAAAAATGCTTAGGTCGAAAGAGGATATGGCGGAAAGGCAAGAGAATTTGGAACGTCTTAAACAGCAGCACGGTATAGAATGACGTTATGATTCTTTTTGTCGCTTTCTCTGCGTCCCCTTTTCCGGCATCTGGCCGCGTTTTATTATGGGTTGGTTGTGGGGTTTCTGGCGTTTTACTCTGATGGATTTCGTGACTCTTCTTCATGGGTGTGAGGGTGGCCGGAGGGTAGAATGTGATCTTCTGGCGATTGCCTAGGGAAGCGATACAGAATGGGTTCTTTCATACTGGCCTCAGTGCCGTTATACCAGTTAGTCGCTACGATCAATGTAATCATCTCCATCGCGGGCCACCGTCGGCTGCTGCGATAGACTCGTGAGAAGTCTTTCTGTTTTCAGATCATTGTGCAGGCATGTTGGTGGTAGGATCCTTAGAATCTGCACCCCGGCTGGGTAGTTCACATGTACGAAGTATGTGCAGTATGTATGCACTTCGCGCTTAGCCTAGTTTGCGGATTACGGGAAAACATATTGCTGAAAGACGCTTATGTGCTAGCGTGCGATAGTCGGCATAGGCTGTTGATGATCGCTCGGCGGCCTGTGAACTGCAAGAAGGACGTAATTTATGAAGATCATGCAGCGGTGCCTATGAGGCGAGACTTGGACTTCTGTGCATACTTATAGTAGCAACAGGCTCTCTCCCGGACCCGCATAAGCTTGTTCTAAGCTTGTTCGTTGTCCGTAGGTCAGTTCGCTGGCTGGCGAGGATGGCTTGGAAAGCAACTTCAATAGTACCCACCCCTGGTCGCTAGTCGCGAGGGCCAAAAGCCAATTAGGTACCGATCGTGACGGCGTGGCGCGGCATCGAAGAGTCAAGGATCTTTGCTATTCTCGTTGGTAACTTGCTCTCTGGGTATTACGAGCGTACACCGTAGGAAAGCAGTAAAATACATAGTAGAAGGTAGTGCCCATAGTAAGTGGATGCCTGGCATTGATTCTGGTTCTCATGCAGCGGCATGTATACTAGTAATTTTGTTATTTCTTATCGGTAGATCGACGCCGTCCTGAAAACATCCATTGACGCAGCCTGAATGTGAATACTTAATAATAATATAAGATCGACCCGTGAGATGCCCGTTGTTGCTGCCTGGGTTATCAGGCATACACCATGTCTGCGCCATTCCCGAAGTGGTTAGATCGATCACGCCCCACCGACCAGTCGCCGTCGAGATTTTCTGCCGACGAAAGAAGGATGGACGGCTTTTTTTTTTTGGTCTTTCCTTCCTTCTTTCAACCTTCAAACATCCAATTCTGATCTGCACCACGGCAGTGATCCTTTGCGTGAGCCAGATTTCTAATTTTTGATCTCACATTCTCAATCAACCCAACGGAATTATGTCTGGAGAACCCAACGCTGGTAAGTAGACAGCTCTTGCCCACCCGAACCGCATGCGACGTTATACTGATGCCTCATTTTCCTCTTGCAGCTTGGCCTCTGGCTGATGAGAGCCTCACCCAGAACATCCTGGATCTCGTGCAACAAAGCACGCATTATCGTCAAATCAAGAAAGGCGCCAACGAAGGTCAGTAGAGTCCATGCCCTCGATCGATCTGTTCATCTGTTGACCCTCACATAGCCACCAAGACGCTTAACCGCGGTACTGCCGAGATTGTGATTCTTGCCGCCGACTGCAACCCCTTGGCCATCCTTCTTCACCTGCCCCTGCTCGCCGAGGACAAGAACACCCCCTACGTCTTCGTCCCTAGCAAGCTTGCTCTGGGTCGCGCCACCGGTGTCTCTCGCCCCGTGATCGCCGCCAGCATCACCACCAACGAGGCCAGTGATCTTATGGGACAGATCAGAACCATCAAAGACAAGGTTGAGAGACTTATGATCTAAGATGGGCCGGAATGAATACACAGGCCGGGGTTTGTCCGGTGATCTCTCATAGTCTCCGGAAGGGCTTTGGAATTTGGGGGCGAGGATAGAACCTATGGCCTTGAACCATCTCCTGATTGGCCAGCAATCAAATCGATTCTGGAGAATATTTTATTTTCAACCCGATGATCTGTATGGTTTGTGGGGTTTTGTAGCAACTGGGTAGCAAGTTTGTAGCACGCAGCATGGAAGGACGTGGCAGTGGTCAGATATCCTTATCATACCCACCAGATGAGAATCTATGATCATGATCATCTCATGTCCATCGATATTCCATGATAATTATCTACGGAGTCATAGTGTAATTCTCATAATCTCGTCAGGGTTGGAACTTGCAGGAGCGGCGGCGGCGAGGCGTGACTAAGACGAACTAGTGACCAACTCCGCCCACATTGCGGGGGCCGTGTCTCGTCTTGTCTCGTCCTGTCTCGTCCTGGCACCGCCGGGAGTTTGTTCCTCCCTTCAAATTCCAATAGATGAATCTTAATCCACCGCTCCTGGCTGGTTCAGGCTCCTTGCTGGTAAAGGAGTGACCACACGGGGATTCTCATGCACGCCAAACCTATTCTTGTCTGATTCTATTCCCACGGGGGTCCTGTTTATCCCTCTTCCTCTTCTTTTACCTTGTCACCGTTACCTGTGCTAGTCCCCAACACAAGCGCCCTTTCTCCGTCACTGCTTACTTCTCGTATCGTCGCCACTACCCAGAAGCTACCCCCTCTGTCGATGACACCTGCCGCCTATTTGAGATTCACATCCTTCACCCTCCTGTGATTCTTTCTATCACGTGGCTACCATGACCGTGTCGCGCCTTGCGGTCACGGCGACCGCCATCGTCGCAGTGCTCGTCGGCTGCGCTTCCGCCAGCGACCTCGGTCCGACCTCCAGCACCATCGCGACGCCGTCACCTTCCTCTTCGCCATCGGCACAGTCCATTCCGTATCCGCTGGCGGGTCCAGATTCTTCTGGGGACGCAGATGACAACGGAGAATGTAGGCTTCTGGGGCCTTTCTCGCTCCTCGTTCAAGCCGCGCTCGGGGCGCTGGCCCTGTTGTCTCTGGTCTACAAACGATGGAGGGAAAGGCCACAGCGGCCCCTGAAAGTATGGGCCTTCGACGTCTCAAAACAGGTCTTTGGGTCGGCAATGCTCCATCTCGCAAACCTACTCATGTCCATGTTCTCTGCCGGTCAGCTGGAGATCACCAGCGACTATAAACCCAACCCCTGTTCTTTCTACTTGTTGAACCTGGGCATAGACGTGAGTGCCGCGATTCCTTGCCCTGATGGGCTACCAAGAAATCTCTAAACTAATGTGGACTCGGTTTCTAGACCACCCTCGGTATTCCGATTCTGATCTTCATTCTCCATGTACTAAATCGTTTGGCCTCTTATACTCCACTTGCCAATCCCCCGGAGTCGATCATATCGGGCAACTATGGCCGTCCGCCTCGTGCAGTTTGGTGGTTCAAGCAGTCCATTATATATTTCATTGGATTGCTGGGGATGAAAATCTGTGTCTTCTTCCTCATCCAGCTTGTGCCGTTCATTGTCAAGGTCGGTGATTGGGCTTTGCGATGGACGGAGGGAAATGCTGCCGTGCAAATTTTCTTCGTGATGCTTCTATTCCCCGTTTGCATGAACGCCATCCAGTATTATATCATCGACACATTCATCAAAAAGCCATCGCATGAGTTGCTAGAGGAAGAGGGCGACCGTGAGGACGATTTAGACGACGACCACGACCACCGGCACGCCCTTTTGGCAGGTTTGGAGGATGACGGAACGTTCGTGTCCGAGGACGATACTGCGGAGCGAGGACCTGCCAAAGGTCTGGACAGCCCGACGCGAACGAAAGAAGCTCTATCTAAATTCGACGCTGCCGACTATGCTCCTGCATCCCGAGGTGAGAACAGCTCTGCTTCGTCTGCCTCAACCGGTTCCAGCAGCAGCAGCCATGGCGAATATGATTTGATGTCATCATCTACGAAACTCACGGCACAACAAAAGACTCCATGACAACGGAAGGATTGATGGTTATGGTTCGCGGTGTTACATGTTGGAGTTGGGTTACCGGCAACGGGTTTCATCTTTCTATGGAGCTATTGTCTTTTTTTGTTTTTTGAGTCTTCTATCCGGATCTTGCTATACAGATGTTCGTTTTGATTTTGGTCACTTCCGTTCAAGCAGAATACACGCACTATATTGGAGTCTGTACAGAATTGATTACCGCCTTCTCCTCTCTTTCTTGCAATTCCTTCTCTATGTCTAGTTGATTATCAATCATATTCATTCATCAGTGGTGAGAACAACAGGGAAAGATGACCATAAAGAAATGCAAGGGACGAAGGTTGTATGTAGACACCTGAGTGGCTGCCTGATAAGACGGGCGTACCCTAAAACAGCGGCGTCCACCGCAGAGCCCACCGCCCGCATCTGCCGGACGAGCGCAGAAAATTATTTGTCGGCGGCCTCTTCGAATCCTCTTCCGATCTGCGACAGCCCTCGTTTTCCTGCCCCGGCGTTTGTTTCCGGCCTTTGTCCCAAGAATTAATCTCTATACTTAATACTGTCGGTTTAGATTACTTTGAAACCAGCCGACACCGAGACCGCATCGACCATGCCGAAAACCGCGGTCAAGGAAAAAACCCGCCAAAAGGCAAAATCGACTTCACGGTCGCCTTTTGAGAAGGCCAGACCTGTCCATGACGATAGCGACGTGGAAATGGACAGCGGGGCTAGCGATAGTGACGATAGTGTTCCCGAGAAGGACGAGGCGGAGAGGAAGCTGGAGAGAATGCTCTTCGGCGACGACGAGGGGTTCCACGGCGCATTGAAGAGCCATCAAGATCGCAGTTTGGCAGCGCTATCGACTATGAGTGACGACGAGGCGGCCAGTGAAGAAGATGAGGGCGAGGAGGGTGAGGAAAAAGCGCTGGACGAGATGGCGGATGCTGATGTTTGTGGCCTTACGTTTCGCTTGGGCCTGATTAAGCTAACACTTACTTTCAACAGCTTTTCTTCCTCGATTCCGGCGCGGATGCCGTTTCCACCGACGTCGCCGCACCCGCCGAGTTGATGTCCAATTCTGAGGCCGAAGACGACGAGGAGGCGGATGAATTGCCGGCGGTGTGGCACGACAGCGACGATGAGCGTCTCACGGTCTCGCTTGCGAGCCATCAGAGACTGAGGAAGCTACGTGTGGCCGAGTCCGAGGATGTGATCAGTGGCAAGGAATACATTCGACGTCTTCGCAGACAGTACCAACAATTGCATCCGACGCCTGAGTGGGCGAACCCCGAGCTGAGCGTGGCCCGAAACGAATCCGACTCGGACGACATGGACACGGATGACGAGGGCCCGAGTTCCGCGCAGCCTCTTGCGAAGCTCCTTCAAGGCGTTACCGACCTCACGAAGCTTGAAGATAACACGCACGCCGGCGGAAAGAGAAAGCTGCGCCAGGAAATGCTGGATATTCAGAGATTGAAGGACGTTGGGAAAGACCAGCCGGTAAGTGTTGCCCTGGTTAGACTCTGGCGATAAGCGGCCAACGTGCTAATCAAACAAATCCGCCAGTCTTCAATCGATTCGCTTTCGTTCCATCCTCACTACCCACTGCTACTGTCCTCGGGCCCGGCGTCAACGCTCTTCCTTCACCACATCTCGCCATCTTCTGCGGCCCCTAATCCCCTCCTGACCTCGTTCCATATCCGCCGTACGCCCATCCACACCTCGGCGTTTGCCCCGCCCGCTGGCAACAAGATCTTCGCCTCGGGCCGCCGGCGCTACTTCCACATCTGGGACCTGAACACCGGCAAGGTGGATAAGGTGAACGGCACGGCGGATCGGCGGGAGGAACAGAAGTCCATGGAGCGATTCAAACTCTCGCCCTGTGGCCGGTACGTCGGACTTGTTGGCTCGTCGCGCAAGGGCGGCGGTCTCATCAACGTCCTCGATTCTGGTACGGCGCAGTGGATCGCGCAGGTCCGGGTGGACGGCCGCGGCGGCGTGGCGGACTTCGCCTGGTGGTGTGACGGCGAGGGCATGACGGTTGTCAGCAAGAACGGTGAAGTGTCCGAGTGGGACCGGAAATCTCAGCGGGTCGTGGCCCGGTGGGTGGACGCGGGTGCGGTGGGCACGACGGTGCTCAGCCTGGGAGGACGATCCGGACGCACGCAGCTGGGAGGTGACCGCTGGGTGGCCATCGGCAGCTCCAGCGGCATCGTCAACGTGTATGACCGACGGCCCTGGGCCGCGGCGTACGCCACGCAGCCCTCGTCGGCCATCCCACGCAACCCCGAGCCCGTGCGTACGCTGGACCAGCTCACGACGCCGATCAGTCACCTGGAATTCGCGCCGGACGGACAGTTCTTCGTCATGGCCAGTCGGTGGAAGAGGGATGCCCTGAGAATCGGTAAGTTTTCTCTGAACTTCCTCTATAAGAAACGATTTGCTAATATGTTCCAGTTCACCTTCCTTCGTGTACCGTGTATCGCAACTGGCCCACGTCCAACACGCCTCTGGGCCGAATCTCGTCGGTGGCCATTTCGCCTAATTCCGAGCAATTGGCCGTGGCCAACGAACAGGGCCGGATCAGACTATGGGAGATCCGGGGGTAGATGGGCAGAGGAATAGAAGATAAGGGAGACGAGCAGGGAACTTGACATGACGAGAGACATAAAAAAGTGACATTGCTACTTCTAAACCGGACGGAGTACATAACTTGATATCTATAGACAATGTACACAATACGCATATTAAGTAAGGACTTTTCATTTCATGATGAAATAGCAAGTAATAGGCAAGACATTCTGATATTACAATCACAACTAAGAAAACAAAAAACAAGCCCCCAAATATGACTTCTCTCCAAGAATATAAGATAAAGAGAGAAAATAGAAAGGATATGAAAAAGAAGGGAAAAAAAAAGAAAGCTCGCCCGATGTGGGGCTCGAACCCACAGCCTTTCGGTTAAAAGCCGAACGCGCTTACCAATTGTGCCAACCGGGCCAGTTGCTGCCAGCATCTGGCACTAACCAAAATATGAGGGCTAGTCACGCTGACCGCTAGCCCTAAAGCATACACCGTATAGATTCGAGTCGATAACCTCTCAGGCGCCGACTATCGATCCGAGCTGTTTCGTTTGGTTAATATTAGTGCACGAACTCTCAATCATGACTGCTCTTCATCTGTCTTGGAATGCGACAAATGAAGGGATAGTAGAGAAAAGTGGAAAGGGAAGAGAAAGAGAGAGAGAAACCTACCACGTCCAACAGCCCCGTCACCTAGTCAGGATTGACATTCCATTAGCGACATTCGATCAACGCCCACGTTTCCATGGCAATCAATGGAGGGACACTCTAATCGCGCACCAGGAACTGCGCTTCCATCAAGTACTTACCTTTGACAGGAAGGGATTTTTCTGCGAGTCGGTTAGTCCGGCGGAAATACATACACATCATCGTTCGTGGGCTTCTCAACTTACCGGCGACGCCGTCGGTGCTGCGGAGGACACAGGGGTGCTGGAAGGGGTTGCGCTGCTGCTGCTCGGCGAAGCGCTGGCACTGCTGGGAGCCATGCTACTACTGGGGGAGGCGCTGCTGGGAGTTACACTGCTGCTAGCAGCAACCGGTGTAGACGTGGGACTGGCGCTGACGCTGTCGGAGATGGAAGGAGTGTCGCGGGCGATGCGGCCCCCGTGGGGAACGGCCATGGCGCCGAGGGCCATGCCGAGGAGGAGGATAGAGAGCTTCATTGTAGGAGGGACGAGGGAGAAAAGATAAGTAGGTGTTTGTTTGGGGAGTAGGGATGAATAGCAACAAAAGACCGGAATTATAGTAGATGAAGAAGATAGTTCGATGTGTTTGTTTGGATCAAGGGATATCAACCGCTCGAAGTATAGAGGAAAATGTGAGACAAGGGATGAGACCGTTGTCACTTCTACGGGCTTATATATGTACCACTGATAGGTCCATCACGCATGGGGCAGACATTTCCGAAAACACAACCCTTCCCACATGGGCTGTCCAGCGCAACCGATCCCTTGAAGACTGCACAACTTGCAAAAGGGGATCCTACATCGTTGAGCATCTCCGCAACGAGGATTTCTCCCGGTTGATCCATTCCAGCCACATTTCTGGGGTTCTGCTTGCAGATCAGTCGACGGGCCCGGGGAAAAGGGGGGAAAGAAAACGGTAGTGGTAACTGTCAGACTTTGAAGTTATCTGTCATTTAGTCCTATTCCGACATCTAGGCGTATACCCCCATCTTCATGCTGTCATATATGCATATATGCATCCCTATCGTAATCTTTTTTGTTCTGGTTTCTTCAAACCATTGCCTAACCAAATCGAAACGCGCACATTGCCTCCAGTAAGGAGAGCAAGTGGAAACAAAAACCAATATATAAATCATCCCAAGAAAACTCCAACATTTACAGCAACGTCATCATCTCATCCATGTTGCGGATACCAGCCAGGTTACCCGCCTTGACGCGCTTCAGAGTCAACGCAGCGATAAGGGCCGCGCCCACACCGGATCCATCCTCGGCCGCCATGATGGACACCTTGTCCTGCTCGGTAGGCTTCCAGTCGAGGATTTCGCGCAGCGCCTGCGCTCCACGGGCCTTGAAGTGAGGGTATTTGGTGAAGACGGAACCGTCCGCTCCCACGTGGCACGACTCCATGTTCTTCTTCTTGCAGATAGCGGCCACTCCGCATGCCGACAGGCGAGCCGCACGCGTTCCGATCAGCTCGGCCAGGCGACGGATCAGCTCCAGCTCCGCCTGGGTGGCCTTGATATTCAGCTTGCGCTCCATCAGCTCCTCCGTCTCCTGCAGGTTCTCATAGGGGTCCTCCTCGATGGCCGCCAAGAAAGACGAGTCCAGCAGGTACGGCTTGCGCAGCTGCGAAGTGTCCTGGTCGCGGAAGACCAGACCGGGACGACTCTCCAGGAGATCCAGCAAGGCCAGACGGAAGATTTCACCCAGGTAGAGACCTGCGGTCATCTTCTCGAACGCCTGCTGGCCCGGACGAGGCGAGTCGCGGTCGATGATGTGGTCGTATTTCGTCAAGGGCAGAACAATGTGCTCGTTGTCGAAAGCACCGTACTCGCAGTTGATGGCCACCGGCAGGTCCCCGGGGAGGTTCAAGTGGGCCAGCTTGGGCACGGAGCCCACGTTCTCCATGTAGGCGGCGTTGACACCGGTTCCGAAGATACAACCGATCTTCATGGCGGAATCCGTGTAGGAAGAAGCGATCAGAGTTCCGGTGGTGTCGTTGATCAAGGCAGCAACCTTGATCGGAAGACCCTGTAGAATTCCAAGTATTACAATTAGCCACCCGTAACGTCAGAAATGAAAGATAATATTGGCTGGGTTTCGTGTACCCGCTTCTTGAGAATCTCCTCGAGCGGAGGAACAACATCCTGGCCTTCAACACCGTCGATGTCGAAACCCTTGGTCCACCGCTGCAGGACACCGTGATCAATGTAGTCCTGAGTAGCGGGGTAGGAGAAGGTGAAACCCAGGGGCAGCTTGGCCAGGTCCTCGTTCTCGTGGTGGTATTCGATGAATTGCTGGAGACAGTCGGCAACGTACTCCCACAGCTCCTCGGCGGTGCCGGTCTTCAATTCCTCGGGCATGCGGTACTTGGACTGAGTAATGTCGAAAGCACCCTTCTCCTTCGTCAAGGTAATCTCACAGACACGCAGGTTGGTGCCACCCATGTCCAGGGCCAAAAAGGTTCCTTGCTCATCGCCGTCGGGGAAACCCATCACCCAGGTCACGTTCATGGGCTGGAGAGATCTGCATTAGCCAGCACATTCATGGAGTGATGTCGATGCGCGACAAGGCGTCCGGGCAATGGGATGGCAAAAGGCTTACAATGTTTCCACCCTCGACGCTGAGACCTACACCAACCCTCCGCAGTCAGTGACCGGCTTCCCACCAGATAGTAAGAGCTTGGAGAGCTAATCAACCCACCTTTCTCCAGTTCCTTGACGAAATGGTCCACCACTTGCTTCAACCGGGCCGTATCAACGGTAAAGATATCCTCGAGCTCCTTGATCTGCTGCAGGAGATTCTGAGGCAGTTCGTGCCTCGAACCTGGTCGGAAGACATGAGTACGAGAGGGTCGGAGCGGGAATGACGGAAGAGACGGATGATGATATCAGCTTACCCTTGCGGGATGGGGGGCGCTTGGGACCGATTCCGACCATGATTGCGGGCTAGTAAGGAGATAGAAGGATAAAAAGAAGACGATGGAAAAGCAATTGGCGAGATAAGCAGAGGGGGAGAGAAAATGGGGAGAGAGGGAAAGGAGGGGACTGGAATGGAGAAATGGAAAAAGAAGAAGAAGTAGAGAAGTGGGCGGAGGGGCAACGAGACGACTGGATGATATCAGGCGTGGGGCGGCGCGGGAGCCTTAAGTCTCTGGCCTTCCACCATTCACGACGCTCACGATGACTCCGCTGTGGACTCAAGGATCGCCTCACCGGTCCTTGTTTAGGTAGCTTGATTAATTGATTTGGCCTGAGGAATCCGCATCATAATTACGATTGTAATTTGCATCCTCAATCGCATTTCACCTCGACTGGTATAGACCCCTGGCTTTAAAGGCATCACCGCTCAAGCTTGGCGTCCACGTCGGTCTTTAGGGCTGTCATACGAGGTCTGTGCCAAAAGGTAATATGTTTTTTATTTTTTAATATTATGAAAAACAATCTTAAACGGTTCTTCGGTCATCATCTTCGTAACTAATGTAGCAAGTAGGAGTAAACATAGGACAACCCAACAAAGAATGGATATGTATAACAACGACCCATCGCTCCACCAAACGCCGTGCCCCCCTCCCTTCAATCAATCAATCAATCAATCAATCAATCTTCTATTAACCTGATGAAGCCTGTTTGATGCATGAAGTCGGCGACGTAGCGGATCGCCTGCCGGTAGGTAATGACTGCGTCGTAGTGTCCCCTCCCCTTCACACACCCCCAATACCCTCGTCTACCGCGCTAGGTGAGGAAACACATGCGCTAGTCCCCCGATCTTCTCCGGCTCCCCCGACCCGTTCAGATGTTGTCGCACTCGCTGCTCGTACGCATTCGAGATCCCCAGAGTCCGGTCCACCTCCTCGGTCAGTCGCTCCACTTCATCCCGCAGCCGTTCATCCTTAGTCTTCAGCGAGGCCATCTCGGCTTCGCGGGATTCCTTGTTGGGATTCGTTGCCTGCCAGAGGAGCTCCAAGTCTTGCTCCCAGCCGAGAGCGCGAGCAAACTTTCGCACCCCCGCATCGCAATCGCCCAGGATCAGGACATCGTCGGCACGGGAGCCCATCCCCCCGACCCGTTCCATGTTAATCAAGACGCGCGGGATCCCATCCCGACAAAACGCCGGTAGACTTGCAAACGGTTGCACGGAAAGACTCGTGCCCATGACGATACAGAGGTCGGCCTCCTCGGGAAGCGTTCGGTTGTCGAAGAAGTCCCCGGGCAGAGCTTCGCCAAAGAAGACGATGTCGGGCTTCACGAGTCCGTTGCACTGGGAACAGCGTGGTACCTCGCCTTTGACGATGGCATCCTTCATCAGGGCCTCGGGATATTCCGCGCTGCAGTCGATGCAATGCTGATTGGCGAAACTGCCATGGGCCTCGACGATCATCTCGCCCGGCACGCCCGCCAGACGCTCGAGACAATCGATGTTCTGCGTGAAGTGCTTCAGCAACATGCCTTTGTCGTACAGCAGCTTGATCAGCGAATGCGCAATAGTCGGTCGATACCGGCCGGGGGCCAGCTCCCGCGCCAAGGCGTAGAACGGCCGCGGGTTCTCTCTGAAAAACGAAATGTCGAACACCGCTTCGGGATCGGGCAAGTCGAGATGGGCCAGATTGGCGTAGATCCCAGTGTCAGGCGAACGAAAGTCGGGGATGCCGGCCGACGTGCTGATGCCCGCGCCGACCTATATCGCCCTCCGGTCAGCCTAGAATGCGGTGCGGGGGAGAAGAAAGACGCACCATCACCACAATGCGTCGGACATCCTTTTCTTTAATGTACTTGGCCAGTGCCTCAACCGTGCGGGCCTCGAGCACAGACGGGGGCGTCGTGTCATCTATCAAGGTTGAAGATTCGTTCCCCATTTTGCGAGGCAAGCGGTGTTGATGTCGGGGACGGCGACGGCGACCGATGGTGGCGGTTCTAGATGAGAACGGGTTTATGAAGAATGACGAATGGGTCTAAGAATAGGAAAAAATACAATCTATTCCGATAATGGATAACGAAGGCAATTGGAATCAAGAGTTCTCTAGAGCTGCGGGGGTTGAAGAAGAAAATCCATTCTTCTTTGCGGATGACGTCGAATCGGGTTGCCGAATAGGGAAGTCGCTGCCTGAGGTGTCAGCCGGGGAAATCGAGATACACGTGCACGTCGTCGGTGGGAGCGGTCTTGATCTTTGGTCTGTTGAGATGTCATAGCATCAATTTTTAAACCCTGCATCCCATTATACCGACCGGCCCTGATCTTGGGACTCCTCAGTATTTACTGTAGTGCGCCGAGGGCGAAGGTGTCAGTTCTTCCAGGCCTTTGTTGACAGTTGACGGCCCCCTCACCGCCTTCCCCGGCGGGCTGCGGCGGCCCTCCCAAGTCGCCAGATCGTCCATTGTCCAATTTGGCCGCTTGTCGTTCCTCCTGTTCGCCGCTTGATCCAGTCTCCTCCTCGTGAACAATGCCCAAATCAACTCCCGGCCCGGCCAATGGGCACGTGGAGACTGCGTCATCGCCGTCAGACCAGCATCGCTCTCCGTCCTCGTCGGATCCCGCACCGGACATCTTCAATGCCAGCTCCGTCGCCGAGATCAAGGCCACTTTGTCGCGCCTGCATGATCAGGAGGCGTCGGTCACGGCCCGTCTAGACGCCCTTGTCGCCTCACAAAAGGATTTCTCGCGAGAACTAGGCCGATTGGATCTGTTGCGAGCCAACCTGGGCTCCCAGACCAGCACCACCCGCTCCATCAGCCATGGCATGCTCTCCAACGCCGCGGCCACCGCAGATCGCATCTCGAGCGCCGTCCGCCATCTCGATCTGGAGCAATCTCGGGTTAAGGCAACCTTGGAGGTTGTGGAGCAGGTGTCCGAACTGAAGGCCTGCGTGCTCGGTGTCGCCGGCTCCATGGGAGCTCCCCAGGACTGGGAGACGGCCGCGAGCTACCTGAGCCGGGCCTCCAAGATCCCGTCCGACGTGGTCCATGGGTCTTTCGCAGCTGAGATGGTGCCTACGGCCGAGGTGCCGGATCCACCCAATGTCACGCTGGACAATGCGGCCGAATCTCTCTGTGGCCTGTTCTTACGCGAGTTCGAGAAAGCCGTCAAGGAGACCAACGGTGCCAAGATTACTCGATTCTTCAAGCTTTTCCCCCTGATTGGTCGCTCGGAAGTTGGTCTCGATGTGTATGGACGCTACGTCTGCCAGGGGGTGGCATCGCGCGCGCGAACCAACCTCAACGCGGGAACTGGCGCTCAGAGCAAGGACGGTTTCTTCTACGCAAATGCGCTTACCAAATTGTTCGAACACATCGCTCAGATAATTGATGGTCATGGAGGATTGGTGGAACGTCACTATGGCCCTCGGAAGATGAATCGTGTCATTGAGCGGCTGCAGCTCGAGGCCGATGTTCAAGGTGGAATCATCCTTGACACCTGGAGCGATGAAAGACACGTCGATCGTAAGCTCACGGATATCAAATCGTATGCATTTACCTTCCTGGTGCAAAGCTTCCTGCCGCCCCAGCGGAGCACGACCCCGCGGTCTAACTCCCCTGCAACCCGTGATGGAGCTCTAGGGGCTGCCGAGGATGAAGGCGTGGACATGAAAGAAATCGATGGGCTTCTGAATGAAATGGCCGTCATGCTAGGCCGGTGGTCTCTCTACTGTCGATTCTTAGCTGAGACATGCAATGTAAGCCAACCCCCCCCTATTCTTCAACTAATGTGCCACTGACGAGTTCCCAGGGCCCTGAAAACGAAAGTCAATTCACACGACCTCCGTTTTTACAAGATTCGACTCTGATGAAGAAGGTCAATGATCGGCTCGTGGCTCCCTTCAATGCCATGACAACTTTCTTCTTCCGGCGGTCAGTCGAAAAGGCCTTCCAGCTGGATGAGCAGCCTTCTGGCCTGACCTTGAGCCCCCAAAAGCCGCTGAAAGCCGACCCACCTCACATCACTTCGGCCGTGGGTGATATCATGTGGATTGTGAACAAAGTCTTGCAGCAATCCTTGGCTACGTCGCAAATCGGCGTGGTGACTAATGTAATCCCCACGCTATCCCGCGTCCTTGGCTCGGACTTTATCGGCATGACGCAGAGGAAAATGCGCGATGAATGTTACCCAAGAGCTGCCGTCCAAGGGGGTCAGCCGCCGGAACATATGGTCATTGCCTTCTTGGTGTTGATCAATAATCTAGATGTGGCCGTGGACTACGTCCAACGAGTTGTCCAGAACAATACCGAGACCAAGAAGATAACAGGTCCCGACGGCCAAATTGAAGAAACTGATCAAATTCGCTCCCTGTTCACTGTCCCCGCGGAAGCGACTCTTGCAACGCAGACCCTGCAAACCCTCTCGTCCTCATTTGAATCCAAGGTCAATGATCTCCTGTCGGACGGCATCCAGGTCGTATTCAACAACGTTGTCAAACACCGTCTGCGGCCAATCCTTTCCGACGCCTTCCGAGACATCGAATACCAACCCGGGGAAGACAACGACCCTACCAGCGCGGCATACGGTGAATACGATCATCACGACGAAGCGGACGACGACTCGACGACTCGGGCCGAGCTCGTCCGTCCCCGCTTCGCAGCCAGCTGGACCGAGCTTCTTCTCCCGCTGTCGCGCATCCTCACCACGTCGGCCTTCGACCGACTCATGACCGTCACGGTGGCCTACCTCGCGCGACTGTTGGAAAAACGCCTGTGGTCTTATCATGGCCGGGTCAATGCACTCGGAGCCACGCGGCTCGAGCGGGACGTCTCGGGGGTGGTCAGCGCCGCGGTGGACATTGGCGGCACGTACGGCGCACCGGGCCGATACCGACACCGCGAGGCCTTTGCACGATGCATGCAAATGGTGCTGGTGATGGGGATGGACGAGGATGAATGGGAAGATGTCTTGCGGGGGGGTGAAACTGCCGAGGTGGTAGACAAGCTGAATCGGGAGGAACGGACGCGCATCCGAGGGATGGTGAGGCGATAATGTCGTCGGTAAATTAGAGGTTCTTATTTTATTCTATTGAGCGTACACATTCTCAAATCCAAGTACATATATATACTATTCTTTTCCTGCATAGATTCTGTGGATCGGGAGTTGATGTTGATTCTTCGCGTTCTTGATAAAGGTGAAGTAGTTGTAAGAGGGATGAATTATTTGGTTACTTTGTTTGGTCATCTGCAGCCATGTCTCATCTGCCCTTCACATGACTGAATTCCTTCTTGGTCTGGTCTCCGGCCTAAGGCTGCAAGGTACCCGATCCCATGTGCATCAGATCGACTTGTCCTAGTCTTCTTGGCTTTTACAAGAACAGGAAGGGGAAAATAACTTATAAGTGACATGGTTAATATTCTTAAAGCAATCAATCTATGCAGGTGGTATCTGGAAAATCCCATACAAACAAAAACAAACCACCCCCCGCCAAAACCCGAGTATATACAGTCAAACCCGTCAGATTAAACCGAGAAGGAAAGAAAAAAGCAAAACTCCTGCTCCAAACAAATCCCAGACAGGTATAAGGTAATACATCACATAATATGGCCCAGCCAAATGAGACAGAAACGCTGGATATCGTAACAAGTAAAGAAGAACAGAAACAAAAAAAAGCAGGGCAGCTGAGATCAGATCATTGAGCTTTCTCATCCAACCTGGGCAGTTCAGCCCCTTCGTCGGCTGGGTGGTGCTCAGCTACCTGTCGTGGAGCTGGGGCGATCTTGATTTCCTGGATGCCGGAATCGCCCTCGCTGCAGCCGCGGCTGTCGATTCCGATGGGCGGGTGGCCGTCCAACATCATTTCGCTGTGCTCGCCGATTCCGTACCGCGCAGCGGCAGGGATCTGGTGCCCGTCTTCGAGTTGGTCGTGTTTCTGGGGGGTCCAGGCCAGGTAATCACGGCGGACCTCGACGTAGTCGTAGGCAAATTCACCGAGTTGGTCGTCATCCATACCCAGCAGCTCGGCCTCTTCGGACGCACGGAGTTGTAGACCGGGGATGGCGTTGATGGCATACGCGATGATAGCAGAGACGACGAAGGTGTAAGCGCAGGCGGCGACGATGAAGGCGATTTGGATGTAGAGTTGCTTGTAGTTGTGGATTAACCATCCACCCATTCCGCTGCCGGTGTTCACTCCATCCAGTCCAACAATAGCATCGTCCGCGAAGAGGGCGTTGAAAATAAGACCGACAATACCGGCGACACCGTGCTCAGCGAAAACATCCATAGAGTCATCGATCCGGATCCAGTACTTCACTGTGGAAACATGTTAGTCAACTCGTTCGGCCACAAGCATCGGCTTGTCACGAACTTACCCTTGGTGGCATAGTTGCACACGATTCCAGTCACGATACCAAGGATCACACTAGCCCAAGGGGTAATGAAACCAGAAGCCGGAGTGGCGGCGACCAGACCGGAAATGGTACCGGAACACCAGCCGACCATAGACCATTTTCTTGCCAAACGCCAATCAAGGACCACCCAGCTGATGGCCGCGAAAGCTGCAGTCAAATTGGTGTTCCAGCAAGCCATAGCGGCACGGAGGTTGGCACCAAAGGCCGAACCACCGTTGAATCCAAGCCAGCCAAACCAGAGGAAAACGGTTCCCAGAAGAATCAACGAGACGTTATGAGGACGGAAATTTAACATCATGCGTTCCTGGCGACGGCCCAGCACCATTGAGTAGGCGAGGGCAGACATACCAGAACCGATTTCGACGGGACCACCGCCGGCATAATCCAACACCCCGTACTTGGCCGCCCATCCGTTCACATTCCATGTCCAGCAGGCGAGAGGGCAGTAGACGATTGTGGCCCAGATGAAAACGAATACCATCGCGGGGAGCAGGCGGCCACGTTCTGCGACTGCTCCCATGATAATAGCAGCCGTGACTCCGCAGAATTGCATCTATCAAGGTTGTTTTGTTAGCTACGGATCTCGGAGGGGTTCATGGCTTCCCGATGTACATACCTGATAGAACGCGTAAAGAAGGTTTGGAACCAGAGGGGAGCCGGGACTTGGATCGGCCATAGTCTTCATCAAGCCGAAGTTGCGAAGATTACCGATGAATCCGTTGGTGGCGGTTGGCGAGAAAGCGAGCGAGTAGCCCCAGAAATACCATTGGAACGTAACGACTGACAAAGACGCCATACAAGCCCAGATCATACTCAATGCCGATTTTCGACGAGCGAGGCCGGAGTAGAGAAAGCCGAGACCGGGGATCATGACCATAACCATGGCGGACGCCACGATAATGTAGGCCTGATCACCCGATTGAAACCATTTGTTCACGTTTTCCTCCCCTACAAAGATCAACGGTCAGTTCCGAGGGATTCCAAGCATTAGCACCCTATATTCAAATTTGACGTACGTGAATTGCCACCCAATTGATTGGTTGCGAGCTGCTCGTAGTTCGAGGGAGCGCCCGTCCAGTTGTAAGATGCATAATCCGGGGCGAACGGCACGTTGGTAGTCGATGCCATGGCGAAGGTTGAGACGGTGAGAAGATGGGTCGAGGAGAGGTGGTAGGCGGGATAAAGATGCAACTGAAAGGGCTCGGAGCCCGGAGCAGGGGAGAGAGGAAGAAAAAGGGTTGAGCAGGAGCGTGGTATGTCGACAAGGAATTGACGAGACCTAGCGAGAGAAGGAGATGGAAAGGGGCTGCTCGTTAAACCCGTCAAAAGGGCTCACTTTCTCTCACGCCAGGAAGATTGCAGCGGATATTGAGGAGAGGAGAGGAAGAAGAAGGAAGACAAGGGTAGGATGAGGAACTCCGCTCTGTGTGGAGAAAAAGACCGCCACGGGGGGCGGAGGAGGAAGAGGTATATAAAAGAAAGGCAGTTCTGGAAAGGCGTCTCCGGTGGGCCTGAAATTGGACGGGACGACTTCGCGGGTCTCAAACTAGCCAAAGATAAGAGCTAAAGGATTGAGAAGTCACTAAGTAAGAGCCTTAGTAACAAATCATTGGCAGGGCGTGATAATCGATCGGGACCGCCCAAAGAGGGTAGACACAAGCGTGGTGGAGCACCCAAGAAATGTCCGCCGGAACAGCAATTGGCAGCAAAATGGTTAATAATAGCGACGATAATTCAAATAGGAAAAAGTAATAATTGATTCGGGATTGGCCGTGGGGGGGGACGGAGATTGGGCTGCACTCCGTATACTCCGTGTAGACACGGGGACAAGGAAAGCCTTCTTTGTCAAGCGAGATGAATAGATCGAAAGAAAGAAAGGGACGAGAGGGAGGGTAGAGGGAGCTTCATTCCGAGGGAGGCGCGGGTAAAGGGAGGACACCCAAAGAAAAAAAAAATGCAAGAATAATAAAAGAAAAAGGCAAAGATAGTGGTCAGCGTTCAGTCAGAGATAACGGAATAATGAAAAATGGAATAGAATAAAATAAACTCGGCTGGCAGATCTTCGACGAGAGCGTCCTAGCCGTCGTCCACCCGCCAATCACCGCCTTTCTTATTTACTCTTTTTTTTTTCTGTTCTTTTTGTCGGAAACGACAGAGAAAAATCCCTCTGTCATCATTCTGTCGCACCTCGCAAGGGGAGAGTTCACCTCTGCAGCGTCACCATTATGTTCGCCATCTTCTATGATTTCAGATCCGTCCTGAAAGACTGTGGCAAAGTTTCAATTGTCAACACCCTAGTCGGAAGGAAACTGGGAGGAGTGGATTAGCGTCTGCCCCGGTCGTAGTTCAGGTTCCAGAAGGCCCAAAAAAAGAAAAGAGAGCCCCATCCGGGCCAAGACCGTCCGCGATACTGCAGAACCGAACCACATGTGGCGAATACATAATTGCATTAGCATTTGGCATTTAGCCTTTACCACACTCACCCACGGCGGGTGGTTGGCCTTCTCTCTCCTCGTCATCATAGATAATCAGCCATAAGAAGATGGAATGATCTCGATCATCCATCTAGATTAGGGGTGCTTTTTCTCTTGCCCAGCCTTAGCATCCATGATGGGCCTTGCAAACTATGGAAGGGTAGCCCTCCATGAAAGCTTGGTCGGGTTGGCATTGGATCGCGGCTGGTAGCTCACCACACCGGAAGCAGAGTTCCTTGAACACTCTTCTTCCTCGAGGGAAGGGTCAAGGGAAAAGGGCTGGCTGTGGACCTTGTATTTAAAGCTTCGTCCTCATTGTCCAGGCGTTCGACAGCGACGAGAGCTATCTGTAGCCCCAATGATAACGGCTACCTACTCCATATACAACAGGACAACCACATGCTTCCCCAGACCACTCACTGCGCGTCAGGAATCACAATTCACACTTATCTGCTTATCATCCGCCAAGGATCCCTTCCCCCGTCGTCTCCGGAAGGAGAATGCGGCCCTTATCAAGCTGCGTTTCTCTCAGCTCATTGATATCGTCCAAACGATTGGCTGTGAGGTCCCGATAAGGCCTGAACGCCACCTGCCGCCAAGTGGGGCGCTGGGACCACCGGAAGCGGCTTAGCTTCGTCGCCGCGATCTCCACGACGCTGATAACGTCCAGATGAGCCAATGACCGCCTGCCCGGATCCCTGCGCTCCTCCCTGCTTCTCCCGACTGCTCTCGGGAATTGCAGGGATCTCCCTCTCCGATGGAGGAGTGCTGCATCGGACTCGGCATGCGCTGTGCTCGGGCGGACTGCGACAATCGGCATACGGCGGGGCTTGGCAGTGTCCGATAGCATCTCCTGTTGGAAGAATGAGCAGTTTGCCCAGTCGTGGTATTTTTTTTTCTATTCTTTTAAAGAAACATCTTCCATGTGTCCTATCACCATGTGACCATACCCTTGTCACCTTATCGATCCGTCCAGATCTTCTGTGGGGTGTTTAGGTCCCCCCTCCTATCACCTACTCCGTACAGTACTAGGACTAGGATACTATCGATTCCGGGGTTCCTAGGTCTTGCTCTACCCAAGTGTCCACAGTTCGCCGTCGGATCATATCTGCACCACCGGAGGTCGGCATTTGTGCAGCTCTGACCCCAATCCCACCTGAAAGGCCCTTGATTCGTCTCTATCGGTGGGTCGAGCCACGCTCTCGGTGCCTATGCCCTATCTATGGCGGGAGTACCCAGTGCCTTATCGCTCGGTATACCATATATCCAGACTATCATTGCTACTACCTACTGCACGTAGAGACAACATCACTACCTACTGACTACCTAGTCACCACCTTACTTTGACCGCGTACCTCCCTTCATCGTAATCTTCCCATCCCCTCGTCCCACAGCTTGGAATGAGGGACATGCATAACCCGCAGCTGATTGTGACACGGCAAGCTCCTAGAGAGGTCAGTTAGACTTATCTTGAGCAGAAAGGCTGCAAGACAGCGGCCCCACGTAGACGATCGCTTATAGTGGAATTGCTTGAGTTGGGAGTCTGCTCCTGGGTGATGGTTCACCGGCGCTTGCGTGGTTCTTCGTCGGTAGTTGTGCCGTATTCTGGGGCATCTCAGGTGCATGGAAATTGATCAACCGAGGAACCATTTGCGGCCTCTTCCGTGGCGGATGAATCATCCGTAGCAACTTCGATCTGTGTGTTGTTGTGCTTGTAGTTATTACTGTCGGTCCAGTGAGGACCGCAGCGTATATATATCCGGAGACGACTTGACAGCACCGGGAGACTAGAAACGTGGGCGAATTGCTGTACACACCGTGCAGGGAAGAACGTAGTGATGAAATAAACCATAAAAATATACTATACTGCTTATGCCGCTAGCTTGAGAGGAAGACGAGGTCTTTCCAGGCATAGCACACGTAGACCTGCAAGCAAGGACAAGAAGCCTAGCGGGTTGAGCCTCAGACAGCCAGGCTTTCCTCTTGCCAGTTTGTCTGGTTTGCTCGGCATCGAGGCACCAACAGCTGTTCTACTACGACCCTAAAAACACAGAGCTACAAAATGCACTGATAATATAGGTACTCCAATGACGGAAAAAATTCAATGGTCGATATACACAACAATGATATGTAAGAAACGCCTCCAGTTTTCTATACAATTGTACAACCCCATCATTTCCCCCAAAAATTATGTTAAATCAGGGCTTATCAAACTTCTCTACCGACATGAATACATATCAAACATTCACACTATATCCTACCCCAACGGCCCGGCGCCGTTTCAGAGTCTGGTAGAATTTTCGAGCCTCGTCGACCCAAAAGACCGAGCTCGAGATACACAACAACTTGAACAGATGGGCGAAGTTGAGCGGTTCCGTCTGGAAGATCCCTTGCAGGAAGGGCAGGTAAATCACGCAGGCTTGACCGGCCAGGGATCCGAACACGGCGTAATTGAACATTTTGTTTCCGAAGAGTGAGATTTCACCGCGAAGCACTGACTTGCCCTCGCTGCGGCAAGCAAGGGCGTTGAACATATCGAAGAGCACGAAGCAGGTAAAAGTCATTGTCGTGTCGTGTGCCGTAACCACTCGAGATCGTTTGCCCGGGGTCATGCCGTCGTCCGCGTCGCCCATCTCATACACGTAAATCGCCAGGGTGCCCATCATGATCGTCAGAGCTGCGGTGACCACCCGTTGGATGAGCGGCTTTGTGAGAACTCGGGCTGTTCTGGGTCGTGGTGGACGACTCATGATGGACGGATCGACCGGCTCTACACCCAATGACTGCGCTGGAGGGCCATCCATGAGGATATCTACGAGCAAATAGGTTAGCCAACTGATAGTAGCAAGACAGGAGACAAAAGGGCACGCGGCACTTACTGATCCAGAGAATTTGCATGGCATTGAGGGGGTTCTTGAAGCCCAGGGTCGTACTCAATAGCACGAGACTCAATGCGGCAACGCTGGTACTGAGCTGGAATGTAATGAAATTCTGGATGTTGTAGAAGATTCCCTTGCCCTGCTCAATGGCTCGCAGGATGGTCGAGAAATCGTCGTCGGTTAAGATCATGTCCGCGGCTTCCTTCGCAACGTCGGTACCTAGCTTTCCCATCGAAATGCCAATATCGGCCTTCTTCAGCGCCGGAGCATCATTCACGCCATCTCCGGTCATGGCGACCACATCGCCTCGAGATTGAAGTGCACGGACGATCTTCATTTTATGATCCGGGCTGGTGCGGGCAAAGATTGAAACAGAAGCTATTGCTTGCGCAAGCTCCTCCGTGCTCATTCGATCGATGCTTTCCCCACTGAGCACAGGCCGCGAACCCGGAGCGTCACTGATTGGCATTCCGAGTTTCTTTGCAATGGCCACGGCGGTGGTTTCTGCATCACCGGTTATCATGATAATTCGTACCCCTCCAGCCATTAGGCGCCTGATCGCCTTATGTACATTCTTCCGGGGTGGATCGTTCATTCCCACCAGCCCAGAGAAGACCAATCCGGTATACCGATCGTCGTCATCGCCCTGGCTGCTTTTAGACGTAGGGGTGCCGGTCCTGCTCCCAAAAGGCCTTCCTCTAGACGAATCTCTCACAGCTCCACTGGCGAAAGCCAGCACTCTCAGTCCTTCCGATGCCATCTGTTCGGCTGCCTGCCGGATAGTCTGGCGCCGTCGCTCATCCAAGATGACCTCGCGGCCGTCCTTGGTTAGATAGGTATCACATCTAGTTAGAACCTGCTCCAGCGCACCCTTGATATAAGCAACGTTTGTCTCGCTGGAAGTGCCGCTTCCAATAATTACGCCCATCCACTTGCGTTCGGAGCTAAAGGGAGTTTCGGCGACGCGAGCACTGATTCGATCGCGTACATCATCCTCCCCGAAGGTGTCTAATAGATCCAATATGGCGACGTCGGTGGGTTGACCCACCCACCTGCTCTTGACGGACCCAGAGGCTCTATCGTCAGTCGAGGACAGCACCGCAGCCGATGATGCGCTCGCGGGCGAATTTGCGTTGACACGTGACAGTCTGGCGTTGTTGGCAATATTTCCAATTCGAAGGACGGTTCGAGCTGCAGGCCCTGGAGTTAAAGATGTGATGTCGTTGTGCACTTCGAACGGCTCAGGACAGTCAAAATGCCACATTTTCGTGACAGTCATATGATTGAGGGTGAGAGTTCCTGTCTTATCGCTGCAGACAACGTTTACTGACCCCAGGGTCTCAACACTTGGAAGCCTTCGCATGATTGCCCCCCTCTTTGCCATGCGCAGCACGCCTAAAGCAAGAGTTACCGTCACGATGATGGGAAGTCCTTCAGGAATTGCCGCGACAGCCAGAGAGACACCAATGGTAAACATTTCGAGAAGCTTGCGACCCTGAACCAATCCTATCACAACAATCAACGCGATGACACCGAAAGAGACATAGCTCAATTCTTGACCCAGGCGATCCATTGAGAGTTGTAGTGGCGTTCTTGGGCTCTCAATCTCCTGCAATGAGGCGGAAATGCTGCCGAATTCCGTTCTTGCACCAGTGCCGATGACAATCCCTTGTCCGTATCCCGATCTAACCAAGGTCCCCATAAAAGCGATATTGTGTTGTTCGTTTAAACGGATATCCGCTCCTACAGCCCCACTGGCTGGGGCATCGTAAAACGGAGACCGCGGGGGGCTGACGATTTTCGGCGAATGGGTTGAAACATTCTTCGAATTCCGAATGGCCTCGGCAAACTTTGTAACCGGCTCGTTCTCCCCGGTGAGATTAGATTCATCGATGGATAGATCCGTTGCAGCGGTGATTCTGATATCTGCCGGAATGCGGTCACCAACAGCAAAGAGAACCATGTCACCCGGCACCAATTCGGCGGCAGGAACCGTGGTGGAAGCTTTGACCGCGGCCGAAGCCGAACCTGGACTCTTGCTTTGAAGTTCCTGCAATTCCATGTCTTCATCGGGCCCTGCGGGAGCTGCGGGTATGGAGCTGTCCATGGGAGGTGTGTTCCAATGGGGAATGTCGCGGATAAGGTGTGCATGATGCGGTACCAGGCGGCTCAGTGCCTCCAAGGATTTCTCCGACCGATACTCCTGGACGAACCCTACGGTAACGACAATCGTTACGGCGAGAGTGATGCTGACGGCGTCATCGTAATTTCCCATGAAAAACGAAATCGCTGCCGATCCTAGAAGAAGTAATATCAATGTTTCCCGGAACTGCTTGAGAAACCGCAACCACAGAGGCTCGGGCTCCTCGTGAGGCAATTCGTTTGGTCCATCCCGTATTAAGCGTACCTCGGCCTCTGCCGGGGTGAGTCCATGGGTAAGAGAGGTTTGCAGGCGCTCCGCGGTCTCCTGAGGGTCTAATAGGGAGTAGGTCGAGGTTGAAGTCTGGTCAGAATGTCCCGCGTCAGCACAAACCTTCTTGAACAGGGACAATGGGAAATGCTGAAGTTTCCGATAGTGATCAAAAAGGATGCGACTTGACTTACCTGGGGAGAGGCACTGGAGCGCAGACCCGGGGGACTGGGCGACGGAGGTCTTAGATTGGGGACCTGGGCATTATGCAAAGGTAGCGCAGGCGTCGCGGACCTTGACATCTCTCATGCTTTGTCGAAAGAATGTCTTGTTAAAACCGGCTTATAGTTGTTATCATCCCGTTGGGGAAATGGCGCAAAACGGTTGTCAATGCTGTTGAGCGGAATGCCAATGAGGGAGGCGAGGCCAAAAAAGAAAGAAAGAAAGAAAGAAAGAAAGAAATTAACACAAGAGCCAATCTGCGAAAAGCCACGTTCTCAGACGCGAGGCTGCATGTGTAATAATAAATAATAAATGGATGGGCACTAAAGTAAGTGGAAACAAGGCTAAGAGTAAGGGCCACACGGGGTCTGGAAGAGGACGGTTGACACGGACACCACGGGCGATCGATGATCCAAAGTAGGCTCCTTGGAAACGAGTAGAGAAGCACCGGTCAATACTCGGTGGGCTATGAGAAGCATATGGGCACCAGGAGGGGATCCTTTTTGCTGCATGCAATTGCCCTTGGCTTCTGGACAGGCTGACCTTAACGCTGATGATGCTTTGCCCTTTGCGGCCTAGACTCGGACCCGCAGTTAATCCGACCGGTTCCGGAAGGGGACTAGCCCATCCCGTGATGCGAGCCTGAGTCAGCAGCAGCTCTCCACGTGACCCCAGCCACGGCCTTAACGGACCAATCAGCAGGGCGCGGCGGCCTCGTTGCGGCTGGGCAACCATTAATGCCTTAGGTTCTCCCTGATAATACCTGGACTTCCGCCCGCCGGACGCGCTCCAACGCTCTCTTTCCCTCTTTTTCCCACCTCCGCCTCCCAAATCATCCACAACCGTGTCGGTTGATCCTAACCCAGCCACCCCCCCCCCTTCCGAATCACGGACGCGGTGGATACTCTTGCATTGGTCTCTACGCTATCGCCTTGACTCGCTTCCTTTCGGATCTCTCGCTAAGTGTTGCCATTTCGTTTGCGACACCCCTTTTGAAGCGGGCTGTAGGGGCGAAACACCTGTTCCTGTTGTTTTCTGGATACAGCGCGCGTCATTAACCCCCGGGTTGCCAGGGACTCCCACCACCACCCCGCATTGCGCGGGCTTTTCTTGATAGGCTTATTTTGTTTGCAACCTCCTCTGGGATAGTACATTGTCTTTTTTTTTTGTGTATTCTCTTTCCGCCCTTCACATCTGCCGCCATGTTCTATTCGGAGACTCTTCTGTCGAAAACCGGGCCGCTGGCCCGCGTTTGGCTGTCGGCCAATCTGGAGCGCAAACTGTCAAAATCACACATTTTGCAGTCGGATATTGAGAGTAGTGTCAGTGCCATCGTTGACCAAGGTCAAGCGCCTATGGCTTTGCGATTGAGTGGCCAGCTGCTGCTGGGTGTGGTCCGGATCTACAGTAGAAAGGCGCGCTACCTCTTGGATGACTGCAACGAAGCGCTGATGAAAATTAAAATGGTATGTTACCTGGAACCATGATGCCGTAGAAGCTCGAACTGTGCTGATGTTCTTCAACTGCCCTAGGCCTTCCGGTTGACCAACAACAATGATCTCACCACCACCGTCGTCGCACCCGGCGGGATTACTTTGCCTGATGTCCTTACTGAATCCGATCTGTTCATGAACCTCGATTCCTCCTTGCTCCTACCCCAGTCCCTCAATTTGGAGCCGGAAGGAAAGCAGCCCGGATCATCTATGGATTTTGGTAGCCAACTTCTCCCCGATAGCAGTTTCCGCCGCTCTGTTTCCCAGGAACCACCACGCCTTGAAGATCATACTTTAGTCGATCTTGACTTGGGAGAGGACGAGACGCCGTTGGGTCATGATTTCAGTATGGAAGTTGGTCGAGATGCTCCGGCCCCACGTCCTGTCGAGGAGGATCTTTTTAGTGATGCTGGCAAATTTAACGACGTTGATCTACCTCTGGACCTCGGTGAAGATGATGCTCCCTTGGATAAGATGGACATTGGCGACGATGGCCCTCATGACACACTTCTGCAGGCGGATGACACCCTCGATCTCGGTGGTGAGGAAGGCCCGGTCATTGATGACAACAAAGCCAACGATTCCGACGGTGATGATCTCAGCACTATTGATGATGCTGGCATGGATGAACTTGAACAAGCTTATCATGGCATCTCTCAGCTGGGAGCGGAAGAAAGCGAAGAAAGAGAATCGGAGGAACTTCAGGTCGAACAAGTTCAACATGGCCAGCGCTCCAAGCGGCGCAAGGTCGAACTACCCCCGATGGAGGCTGATGAGAACACCGCCTACAGTGGTCCAGAGATCAAGGCACTGCGTGAAATGCACACCGAAATCATTAAACCAACATCGTCTTTGCCCCGTGACCCGGTTCTTCTCACCCTTATGAACATGCAAAGAAACGGAGATTTCGTGTCGAACGTGATGGGTGGAGGCCGTGGACGTGGCTGGGCCCCCGAACTTCGCGACTTGTTGTCATTCGACGCCGTGAAAAAAGCTGGCGAGCTCAAGAGGAAACGCGACAGCGGCATCTCGGACATGGATATTGAAGCGGCCACTGCCCCTGCGTTGGAGCTGGGTGAAGATGAGGCAATTGTGCCGGTAGACGAGGGACTCGGTCTCGACTCGACGCTGAACCAGCGGTCCGAGATCGAATTTCCCGGCGACGAAGAGGAACAGGGTCTGCGTATGAGCGATGATGAGGGCATGAACCAGCCATTGGACGACTTTGACGAGACGATCGAACCGGCGGACAGCGGACCGGTCTCAATCGGCACCAAGCATGCTGTTCATATCCTGCGCGACCGCTTGGGAGAATCTGCCGCAGAACAGAAGAAGAGCGTGAAATTCCAAGAGCTTCTGCCCGAGAAGAAGGCTTCCAAGGCGGATGCCACCAAGATGTTTTTCGAAGTCCTGGTACTGGCTACCAAGGATGCCGTTCAGGTCGAACAACGATCTGATGCCGTTGGAGGACCCCTCAAAATCCGCGGAAAGCGTGCTCTTTGGGGCTCGTGGGCCGAGGAGACTGCCGGCGGCGAGTCCGCTAGCCAGCCTGCTCCAGCAACCGCTTAGATGATGTCTTTCGTTCTGTACAGTCGGTCGCACTTTTCTTGTTCTTTTTTCTCTTTGGCTGTTTGACCTTTCTCAGACACCTTCGGCCTTTCTTTCTCCTTTTCTCTTTTTGATTTCTCTTTTACTTGTGACTGGCTTAGTGCTACTCTGTGAAGAACCCCCTTTGTATTTGGATGCAGGCCCTGTTTGCTTAATGAATTGGTGGAGTTTGGGAGTCAGTTTCAAGGGTTTTGAGAAAAGGTGGGTCTGGATTTGATTCTTGCGACGTCCAGGATTATTGGATTTCCGGAGCGAATTGGTCCTGGATGTTTAGGTAGCTTTATGTTAGTAGTATTATAGAAGCGAGTCACTGATTCCAATGACACCTCCGCTCTCTTAACTCTATCCTTGACCTCCGTAGTCGTTGGTCATGCACGTGGCCCGGCTTAATTCTCCGATTCCCGTCCTTTTCTCCTCTTCCTCTTCATTCCTGTCGCGAAATTGGTCTGACCACGTCGCTTTCAATTCCATGAGTACCTATGATTGTGAATGTGAACTATCAATTAAAAAGCCAACAATGGCCCACATAAAAAGCATGGACATCACTTAGTCATGGACCCAGCTCTAGACCCCCACGCCGATAACCCCGAGGTCAAGGATCATATTCATGGATACTAACGCGCAAGTAAAATGATCAGCGAGATGGGTCAACTAATCTAACCAGTTAGCTTCAGACTCCTTCCGAGGCCTAACGCCGTCGCTGTGATTTGAAAAGATGGCTTGCTTGCAGGCAATTTTTTAATCCCCCAGAGGACACAGCCAGCAATTTTCCCCGACATTGTGTCATCCGGTGGGGTTTGGTACCTTCATGAGCGAGTTATATTTTCTCTTTGGTTATTAAACTCGACCTCTCCCAAACGTACTTTGATCCCCTTTCCTTTTTCCGTTTTCTGGGGAACCGGACTTTTAGCACCATTGAATCAATCATGTCTGCAGCGCAGCCGGAGAACATGACCCCCCGACAAGCTGCCAGCGCCGAGATCGATCCGCCCGGGCGATCAACCGACGACGAACGGAGCGATGTAGGCGATTCCGAACAAGAAAAAGCGGATGATGTCAGTACCTATGCGCCAATCAATGCTGTGCCCTCTGCAAGTGACGCGCGAATGCAGAGACTTCACTCAACTTCATCCCGGCCTGTTGAGCGCAGCTGGTCTCTCAATGACGGTTATAGCTGTCATACTGCCGATGAAGAGGCAGGGGAGAAGGTTCCGGACGAAGCGCAGGGTGAAAATGCCGATGAGTCCTCGGCTTTTGTTGTTGGATGGGACGAGAATGATCCCATGAACCCTCGCAATTTTAACACTTTTCGGCGGTGGATAATTGTCATCATTTGTTCGCTGGGTTCATTATGCGTGTGAGTTCAAATCAGCTAGCTTGACCACCAATCTCCCCGCTAATTTTCTGTCCGGAAAGAACCTGCACTTCCTCGATGTATACCGTCACCTATGACCAAATTACACAGGAATTCAATTGCTCTCGGTTGGTCGCAACGTTAGGGTTGTCATTCTTCATATTTGGCCTGGGTAAGCTCTAGACGTTCATCGTTCTGTGGCCGCACCTTACTAACATGACTCCGATGAAGCGGTTGGCCCCTTGTTTCTTGGGCCCTTGTCCGAGGTGGGTGTATCCCGAAGTGGAATAGATTGTTGCTGTTAACACAAAGCAGTTCTACGGAAGAAGATATATCTACATGATATCATTCACTTTCTTCTTGATTTGGCTGATTCCATGTGCCGTGGCTCAAAACATCGAGACAATGATTGTGTGTCGGTTTTTCAACGGCATTGCCGGAAGTGCATTCCTTAGTGTCGCCGGCGGTACAGTGGGTGATCTCTTTGCCCGTCACGAGCTTAGTGCACCGATGATGCTATATACGGCCTCGCCTTTCGTTGGCCCCGAGGTTGGACCATTGTAGGTTTTCCCCCGGGTTGCTGCCGATGAGCCGTTTTGCGGTGCGGAGTACATTTAGGTAGCTGACGATCAATTATCTCAGAGTGGGTGGATTTATAAACCAATATACCACATGGTACGTCAATTCTGTAGACCCCTTTTCTAGGACACAGAAGACTTACATTGCTGTTTCCTGTTCTTAGGCGTTGGACATTCTACGTGCTTCTCATTTGGACAGGAATATTACTTATCTCAATCATCGTTCTTGTTCCTGAAACCTACCATCCTGTGTAAGTGGATGCTGTCGGCAGCAATCCATAAGACCCTTTATGCTTTGAGTAGCTACTGACAAAGGTGGGGCAGACTCTTGAGACGCAAGGCGCGACAGATACGCAAGGAAACAGGGGACGACCGCTGGAAGGCTCCAATCGAAAGGCTGAATCGCTCAGTGGCCCAGACTGTTCTGCGGTCTACCTATCGACCCATGCTGCTTCTTACACTAGAGCCCATGTGCTTGAATCTTTGTATATTTTCCGCGATCCTCTTGGGCATACTGTATCTCTTTTTTGGCGCCTTTCAATTGGTATTTGGAAACGTGTACGGCTTTGTATTATGGCAGCGTGGCCTTTGTTTTCTTGGTCTATTTGTGGGGATGCTCTTTGCTATCTTGTCCGACCCGTTTTGGCGGCGCATCTATCAGCGCCTGGAGAAGAAGCATGAGAGGGCAGTGGGAAAGGCCGATGACTTCCAGCCGGAGTGGCGACTTCCCCCAGGTGTGTTTGTTGATCTGTCTCTAGCATTGGCGCCTAGAGAACGATGATGGTGATGCTAACCCGTGATGAAAGCAATCCTTGGCGGACCCCTTGTGACTATAGGACTGTTTATTTTTGCTTGGAGCATTTATCCTCACGTGCATTGGATTGTACCTATCATCGGGAGTGCATTTTTTGGAGCCGGGTAAGTTTCCAACTAGGCCGGTGTTCGCCCATTCTTTTGGCTATAGCTTTTCAGCGCGCATGAGCTTGCGTCTGCTGGGAGGAAATGATTGGGTTTGATTGGTACTGACTCCATTCCTTGACAAAATTTAGCACGATCCTTGTATACTCGGGCATTTTCACCTTTTTGGTTGACGCATACCCGACATTTGCTGCAAGTGCTCTGGCAGCAAACAGTTTTGCCCGTTCGCTGTTTGGTGGGATATTTCCCTTGTTCGGAATCCAAAGTAAGAGAGCAACCTACCACCTTTTCTTTTTCCAGTTTACATTGCTTGCATGGCATGGAAAGTCGATAAGTGTACTCTGATCTGTCGAGTTCAGGGTTGCTGGAGGGGTTGCTTTTGTCCCTTCGATTGACAATTCTTTCTGTTTAATTTTCACTTGGAAGTCCGGGTGAATCCAAACTTGACGTGTCGATATGATTTAACACACGAGACCTTGACCGCCAGTTGCTAACCACCGCATGCAGTGTATAACCGATTGGGATATCACTGGGCAACTTCATTGTTGGCCTTTCTGACCCTGGCCATGACACCCTTTCCGTAAGTCTCCTTTGGTTTCATTGCGCGTGTAGGGATCCGACCCTCTTTCATTTGAGCAGTTGGGCGCGAAGGAGGACAGGCGGTCTCCTGCATGGAATTCCTGCAGCCCTGATGAACGGGAGACTTTGACGTCTTTCGAGCTCGGTTGCGCCCACCAGTTGCACTGGATTTGGGGAACGGCCCGCGGGAAATGCGTAGCATGCTTTGCAAGGATTGGCTAACCGCAATCATTGGGAAATAGGTATATCTTTTTCCAGTACGGCAGTCGAATCCGCAAGAAGAGTCGATTTGCGACGCGGTAGATTTGATTCTTTCCCCGCCTCGAACCAGGTTGATACCTCGACGTGTTTTACGAGCAGGCGTTGCTCGTCTTGATTTTCCAAGAGGCCTAACGATGGTATTCGCTCATGTTTCTGCAACTTGCGGCGCAATACCAAGGAAGGACGGTGACGGGAAACCACCTGAACAGGGATATACGGTGTATATACGTTGATATATGTATGCACATAGTGTACAGTACACGCTACGAGGCAGTCAAGCCAGACGAAATAGCACCCAATACAGAGTTCAAGATGTCTCCCATGCATGACAGCGTTCGGCAGCGGCCGACTCATCAGACCGCAATTGCCGCGTGCACAGCGGACGGCCAGCCGACGGAGCAGGGCGTTGCTTTTCTGTAGCAGGGCGAGGCATCCGTCGTCCAGATCCCTGCCTTGAGCCCTTGCGACGGAGACGAAGCAATGTACCGCCATGCTCGCGGTCGGCCAGAATGCGTAGAAGCCAATTGCGGGAGTTCTAAAACACGAGTTAGGAAGACAGCCTCGGGACGAAGCTAGGATGGCGTTGAGATGAACAGAGATGATGCCTGAGCAGGGATGGGCCGAGGCAGTAGGCAGTAGGCAGTAGGCAGTCTAGCACAAGACCCTCGGGTGACTCCGGGAGGAAGGCATGAGTCAGCATCCCGGGGCGACCCGATCGCGAGGGACAAAAATGGCTCATTCTTTTCTTTTATTTTATTTTTATTTTTTTCTTCCCTTAAAGATATATTAAATTTATTACAATTTTGAGAATGCATGGGCGGAGAGGGCTTGTCTCGATTCTGGGATTATCACAGGCATCGGCATGTGAATCAGCCCATGTCTTATAGATATAGACTTGGGATACCTATGATGCCTGCTATACTCAGTTGCAGACAAAGAAAGACGACCCGGGAAATTGCCAACTCCCGTAAGGCTGCCGTTTCTCGCGTGTCTCTGCCCCCTCTTTCACAATCGAAAGTCAAAAATAAATAGAAACAATAGAAAAGACAAAGAGGGAAAAAAGCCCTCATTTTAGGCGACGAGGCAAGACACATGTTGATAATGCCAACCCTGACGGTACTCTCTGCTTGCGGTTGTTGGACACGCGACTCTTGACTCGTGTTGGTCTCGCACCTTTTTCTTTTTCTCTCTACTGACCTATTGGTCTTATTATTATTCATTGATCCCTCATTAGTCTACCTGCCTTTCTGTCTCCCCCGCGTTCGCGCTCTCTTCTCTCCATCCAGACCAATCTCCCCTCCCCCTCTTCCGGTGTTTGGACGTCGGTTCTTTCGAGAAAATCTCTCATCTTCCTTCGCCTTTATATTTGCCCGAGCCTCTTCCCCTTCTCTCTTCCCCTCTCGATCGATCTCTCCTGGTTGCTTTTCCCCGCAGTCCCAGTCCCAGTTGTTTTTTTGTTGTTGCTCGCTCCACTTACCTTGTCTTGCACTGCGACAATTGATTTGACTCATGACAGTGTCAGAATAAAATAAAGGGACGAAAGGGACGCCGAGGGAATTTTCCTACATGCCGTGTGACTAATACCGTGTTTCTTGTCTTGAACTCTGAATAGTGAATTTTGACACTTTTTTTTTTCTTTCCCTCTCTGTTTCCCCCTTTCTTAATTTCAAATCATCGACAGGGGAAAGGAAGAAAAAAAAAAAAGAAAATCGCGCGGCTTCCTGCATGGAATTTCGGTCACCATTCCAACTCCAACTGTCATCTTCGCTGGAGCAGAGCTGAGAGCTGAGAGCAGTCAGACTGTCAGACCAAGCAGTCAAGCACGCAAGGTCCCTCCTCCACCCTCCACTTTTTGCGATCGGTTCCGCCGTTCGCTCCATTTCCTTCGACCTGTTTTCCGACCCGCCTCGATCGTGGTTTCTATGCCCTCGGTCCGCGAAAGGACGGCCAATTTGCTATTACTGCCCGACTAGACGCGTGAAGTCGTCTCCGATTTGACTTGTCAACCTGGGCTGCAATCTGTGTGCTCGCACGCGCCGCGCCGAGGTGGTCTTGTACAGCGCGAGAAGAATAGGTGGCAAGGTGGTCCCGTCGCTGCGACTCCCTCTTAACCACAAAAGAACCGGCTCCGTTCCCGATCAACCCCCCTCCTTCCGCCCGCTCCTTCATCGCTCACTCATACGGCGCAACGCTTTCACTCGGGTCGGTCGCGTCTGTCGCCTGCGAACTTTCATGTCGAGATGAAGGCCGAACACCAGGATAATAGCTCCTCGGCTTCTGCCGATCCCGGCGGGCCTGTGCAGGGTGTCGAGGATCTTGGAGAACCTCCGGAGCACTCCAAGAGCACGACTAATGGTGGCGATAATACGCCCGCGGAGAATGGCCAGAAGTCCACCAACGCGAAAGACCCGTCGCGTCCGCGACGGAAGAAGGCCCGACGGGCTTGCTTTGCTTGCCAGCGGGCGCATCTGACTTGCGGTACGCTAAGTCTAACCCTGTTTCCAATTCCCTTGTTGTGCCGTCTTTTCTGTACCAGTCGTATCGCGTCATATAGATGCGTTGGGCATCAGAAGGCGTTCTCTTGCCTGCGTTTTTGGACCGCACGGTGAAGCGGTGAAGACCGGAGACTGATTCAAAGCTTTGCGATTAGGCGACGAGAGACCATGTCAGCGATGTATCAAACGAGGCCTCCAGGACGCCTGCCATGACGGCGTTCGCAAGAAGGCCAAGTATTTGCACGACGCGCCCGACGGAGCCTTGATGCCTGGAATCGGTGGTAATTTCTACGGTAATACGATGCGCAACAGCCTTCCCTTGTCGAGAAACGGCGCCAATGCCGTCAGTGCGAACACGCCGCAGAATTCGGCCCCAAGCTTCTATCCCACGCCCCAATCCAGCTCATATAACGTCTACCAAGAGAACACCCTTAATCAGAACTCTTTCACCTCGCAATCTCCCATGTCTCCGACTTTCAACCTAAAGACTACCCCGACTGCCCGAAACAATAGTTTGTCGTCTTCCGGGGGTCAGCATCCGCCCAGCGCAACCGTTTCGGGGGCGGCCACCCAGAACCAGAATCCGCTTGGAGGCCCGTTCTTCGATCCCAGCGACCCGGCTCTGTTCAACTTTGACCTGTCGAGCATGAATTTCGAAAATCGGTACGGTGCGCTGGAATTTGGGATGCTGGGACATATGGCGACGGGTGCCGGGGACTCGCCCAGCGACTCCGCCACGCAGCGAGGGTCGATGGGACGCAGCGGATCGGCCCAGTTCTCGAATACGCCAATCACCGGTACGGCCGCTTTCGGAGACAGCCCCGGGGGCCAGCAGCCGTTCATGTTTGGCGATCCCCTGCTCAACGAGTGGTCCAATGGCCAGCCTTCAGGTCAGCCACACATGAATGTGGGTGGCGGCGTTTACCCGCATTCCGCCCAGGGGAGCGTGATACCGGGGCATCTATCCAAAGCCGACGCGCCCCATGCGTTCGCCATCGAAAGCGGTCCCCCGGCGAGTTTCGCCAGCCCTGGCGCGACGACCAGTCCGCATATGACGGGCGGCTTCGACGAGGCGACGTTCAACGCCGCCGTTGCGAACAATTCCAACGGTCTCGTTCCGAACGGCCAGCGTCCGACGATCACGACGCCGAGTTTGAAGCACCAGAGCCTCCAGGTGGGCGCCAAACGACGTCAGCGCAACCCGTCGTCCATCTACGAGAGTGTCAAGGAGCCGTACGCCTACACGAATCGCTTCCACAACCTGACTGCCTTCATCCAGCGGCGCTTCTCCCCGCAAAAAACCTTGCAGATCGCCAAAGCGCTGGCTTCGATCCGACCCTCCTTTATTGCTACGACGAAAACCTTGAACCGCGACGATCTGATCTTCATGGAGAAGTGCTTCCAGCGCACGCTTTTTGAGTACGAGGATTTCATCAATGCGTGTGGGACCCCGACGATCGTCTGTCGTCGGACGGGGGAGATTGCGGCGGTCGGCAAGGAATTCAGCATTTTAACGGGATGGAAGAAGGATGTGCTGCTGGGCAAGGAGCCGAACCTGAACGTCAACACCGGCGGCACCGTCCCGGGATCGGGGGCGTCCTCCCGCAGCTATACGCCGCGCAGCTCCGCCGGCGAGGCCACGGCCCCGGGTCGGCCCCATCCGGTGTTTTTGGCGGAGTTGTTGGACGACGATAGCGTTGTCGAGTTCTACGAAGATTTCGCGCGACTTGCCTTTGGGGACTCGCGCGGTAGCGTGATGACCACTTGTAAGCTGTTGAAATACAAGACGAAGGAAGACATGGAACTGGCGCAGTCGGATGACCACCAGCGATGGAACAATCACCTGCGCAAGGGCGGCATCGCCAGCGAAGCGGGAATGAATCAGCTGGGGTTCAAAGACGGCAAAGTCGAATGCGCGTACTGCTGGACAGTCAAGCGAGACGTGTTTGACATTCCCATGCTTATTGTGATGAATGTAAGTGCTGCTGCTGCTGCGAGAGAAAGCAAAATGTGTTCATGAATGTCGCTGACCGTTCTAGTTTCTACCATGTATTTGATTTGTTTTATTTATGGATCACGCAGAGATATACGTCTCTTACGCTTTAATCAGTTCATACGGCTCATACTTGAAAGGGATCATAAAATTGTCGGCTGTCTGTGATTGTTATTTGTGGGTTTCATTTCATCTCGTTTCATCTCGTTTCATTTTACTCCTTCTCGTTCTCTTTTATGTGAGATGGGACACCCCGAGTGTTCGCATCTTTTGCATTGGTACATATCTTTCGGATGATTCCCTCGGAAGCTACCGACGTAGCTTCTTCGTTTTCTCTTTTCTTGTTGGGTTTTGTTTGTCTTGTTCTTGCCTTGATCGTTGCGGATTGATCGATCCGTGAGGGTAACACTTTTGTACATATGTACCTTTACATACGGGACCGGATCTGCCTTGCGTGATGTTCGATTACGGGACGAATGCCGGAAATGCCACATGGCGGTGCTTGACGCGAGGACTTCGCATGTACCAAGTATCCAAGGTTGGAAATATCAAAGTTGAGAAAGAAGTATAGTAGAATCAACACCTGAGGCAGCAATGACCTCCGGACCAATTAGGAAGGCTCGAACCCCGCATGGCCGCTTTATCGATAAGCAGTCCCGTTTCGGCAGGATCCCGCCGCCGCTTTTCTTCTCTTCCATCGCCTTCTCTCTCTCTCTCTCTCTCCCCCCTCATTGTTCTTGCTCCCACTACCTCACTTCCATTCTGTCGATACTGATCTCCCCCGCGCCGGTCGAACTCTTATACCATGCGACCAGACGGTCCTCGCGATCCCGTTACCGGGCCGGACAGCGGCCCCGAAGCCCCCTTTCCCGTGCGCTTGTCAGGACCCGTAATCAAAGGATTCGGACGAGGGAGTAAAGAGGTGAGAGCCCGTTGAATGGACCATTGATCTATGAATGGCCCCTGCAGTCTATGCGATCGAGGCCGGCTAATGGTGGGGTTGCCAATCACAGTTGGGTATCCCCACGGCCAACATTCCAGCCGATGGGCTATCGGATTACCCGGATCTCCAAGTCGGGGTGTACTATGGCGTTGTCGCCTTAGACCCGTCCAAGTTTACCCTCGCGGCCGAGCCGTCGACATCGACGAACATACTTCCTGCCGTGCTGAGTATCGGATACAATCCGTTTTACAAGAATACCACGCGATCGGTGGTATGTTGCGACCAAACGAAGTAGAACCAAACCGAGGGGAGGCCCAGGAAACTCACGCTCGCTGACAGGAAATTCACATCATACCACCACTCTCGTCGCCCTCGCCCACGGCCACCGGGGAGCCCGGCCACGTGAAATTCCACAAGTTACCGGACTTTTACGGTACCAACTTGAACCTGCTGATCCTGGGGTATATTCGACCCGAGTACGACTATGTGTCGTTGGAGGCCTTGGTGGAGGATATCCGCCTGGACTGCGAGGTCGCACGACAGAGTCTGCAGCGACCGACGTATGCCTGTTACTTAACCGGGGAGGAGGCTGGATCGGAGACTGTGACGGAACAGCGCCGATGGTTGACGGGGTTCTAAGGCGTACATGAAAAAAGTTTGAAGAAGGAGGGGGAGAAGGACGGGGACCGCGGAAGGAGAGCCACCCTATTGCGACCTCTTCTGCATAGACTGTACAGCAGCAACAGCAGCACTAGCCCAGAAATCATGCATAAACGAGACCACAAATTCCTATCTGTCTGCCTATGACCTGCATCAGCCCTATCTTGGCTCTTGGCGACGGAGACCCTTGCGGAATGCCAATACTCGTCGACGTCATTGTTGTCCTCGCCAAGCGCTCCGCGGCTGGATTTAAACCCTTTTCTCTGCCCTGGAATGCGTCTCCTGAAGTCGGTTCAGTTGTCTGACTCCCCATTGTCGTCTGCTCCCGGAGAATGGACCGCATCCGTCAACACATCCGCCGCCGTCGCAGCAGCGCCAGCAGCTCGACCTTTCAGCCTCCGCTCTCCCCGACACTGAGCCATGACAAGCAGAAAAATAAATCGATTAGCGAGCCCCGACGGCTCTACATCACCTCCAACACGCCCGACTTCGATGCCAACATTATCCGCCGCTTCCAGGACGAAGGGTTCGACGTCGAATACCTGCCTTTCGTCGCATCGGTGACGGACGAGCCGGAACGTGAACGCAAGGAGCTCGAGAAACTTCTGCACGAACGTGAGGATGACCTCGAGCCGGGCGAACGCTATGCGGTGGTCGGTATGTGTTTCCCTCCGTACTTCTAACAGACAGACGGCGGCGTGCCTCGACTAAACACCGTTCTTAGCATATCACCGACCTGCCTACCTACTACTTGCTTCTCATCATCAGTCGACCTCGGCCACCAATCCCTTCCCTCGACTATGTGCCTTAGTCACCTACTATCCCGAGCCTCCTAGTTCCCTTCTCAATGGGCAGCAGCAGCAGCAGCCGCAGGAGCCCTGCGACATAATCCCGCAATCTACCACCTCTTCAACCACCAACTCCTGTTACTCTTCGCTCTCATTGCTCCCCATTCAGATCCATCTTGCAGGTCCGCAGCCTGCTTCCCTCCACGATGACTACCACAGCCATCCAAGCAGGAAGCGTCATCGCTGCCATCTCTTCTTTTACCCCGAATCCGATCCTGGATTCGCCGAGTCCACCTCTAAAACGTACGACGGCATCAGCTCGCGCCTCGCCTGGAGCCGCGCCCTGGACTGCCTAAAGCGCGGGTTTGGATGGCCTGGCGGCCACTGGAATGTGCCGGAGGTCGAGACCGTGTGGGAGGAATACTGGCGTAATCTGTTCTACAACAATCGAAATGCCGAGGAGACCGACACGCACGCTACGCAAGCCTTAAGCCTAATGACAGGCAGTGCAGGGCCATCGCTCGGCGGGAACGAAGGCTATCGTTCAGACCCGACGGCCGAACAGCAGGAAATTGCAACGGTCAATTGTGTTCCTACCATGATCGGCGGTGAGGTCCCCTAGGTCTTTTGTTTTCTTTGTTTCTTACCTTTCCACCAAAACCAGAAAAAAAGAGAGTAATCCACTGATTTAGTCTAAGGAACCACGCCGGCTTCTATCGTCGCCTTCTACACCACTCAATTCTTCCCTTCCGGGCCTTCCTCACAAACTATCCGCCTGCTGTCCCGCACTATAGGCCCCAACCGCATCGTCGACGAGCTGCTCCTCACCTTCACCCATAACGAAGAAATTCCCTGGCTCTTGCCTGGTGTCCCGCCTACAGGCCGCCCCGTACGCATCCTTCTCGTCATGACGGCCCTGTTTGTCGCCGGGAAGATCGCCCGCCACAACATCTACTGGGATCAAGCCAGCGTGCTGGTGCAGATTGGCCTGCTAGACCCGGCGCTCGTTCCGGCCGGGTTTCAGGCCACCGGACCGAATCGCGCAGGCAAGGAAACGGTAGAGCGAATTCCAGTGGTAGGGAGCGAAGGGATCGAGAGGGCGTTGGGTTGATTTTCCTTCTTTTCTCCTACATGATGTTCATTTACTTTCGGGTTGTCTTGTCCGAGTTTAGGATCATCGTGATACCCTGCAGTTGTATATAGATCGACGTTATTTGAGCCTGTTAGGGCTGGCTGTGGAGCTGGCAGATCGCACGACTCTGATTGGTTTGCTTAGATTGATACTACAGGTCAAACCATTCACCCTAGGTGATATACCGATAAAACTTTTAAGGATGATTCCAAATATGACGCTCTCAATAAATGCTTGCTAGTTCTTTTTACTTGTTTAATGCTTCCAGTGTTGCCTTGTACCTCCAAATGCCCAGTATTTAGAAAGAAAAATAAGAACAAACCGATCTAATTATTGCTGCCGCAAGTTGATGATATCGCTACTGACTCCTCCTGCGCTCTTCAATGTCCGAAGACTAGCCTCCTGTGCAAGCGGAATCACATCTTCCACCGTGCCTGCACCTCCGCTCTTAGCCAGCCCCGTGATGACCGCCCCGAGGAGCGTGTCGCCCGCGCCGTTGACGCTGACAATATCCTCGTCCTTCAGCACCGCAGCCGGAGGGAATAAACTCAGATACACGCCTCCAATCACCTCGTCGGTCGGCGGGGCGCGCGAGAGAATATACGGGGCCGATTCGGGGGCCGCCAGACGCGGGTCACCCGGGCGGAGCAGCTGGGTGACCAGCACGCCCTGCGAGCCCAGCTTCGTAACGAGGCAGGGGATGTAGGGTAAGAGCTGGATGCTTTGCTGCGGGATGCCCTGGTCCACCAGGGCGGCGGAGGTCATGGCCACGAGGCGGTCCCGGGACCCGGACGCCGACATGCCCATGGCGTCGATGATGCGCCACCAGCTGTCGGATTCGAGGAGCCCGTTCTCCCGCGCGGCCATGTACATGGCCGCCAGCTCGTATTGGTTGGGAGCGGCGAGGCTGATGCCGTGGTTGGGGACCGACGCGGAGGGTGTGATGACGGCGTTGGCGCTGCCGAAGAGCCGGCGGCTTTTCGCCGTAGACACGGGCTCGAAGGCCACACGGGCGCCGTGCTTCTTGGCTACGGTGACCCATTTGGCCAGCACGTCGGGGTTCCAGTTGGCGTCGACGACGACCCATTGGGGCTTGGTGCGCGCGATCATGGGCTCCCAGAATCCGTCAAAGTCGAGAACGTGCTCGGGCAGCTCCATGATGCCCATGTCGGCCATGGCGAGAACCAGGTCCTTGGTGGCATCGTTGACGGCGATGTACTGGGCCGTCCGGGCGCCGTCCGAGGCAGGGAGGATCTGGATGCCTTGGGTGGTGAGTCCCTCCGCGCGAAGGGTTGAGAGCGCGGCGCGGCCGCTGAGGTCTTCTCCGACAACGCTGCAGAAGAGAACGGAGCTTCCGAGGTAGCTGGAAGCGATGGCCACGTTGTGGCCCACTCCTCCAAGGCTCTGGGAAATCACGGCCGGGTTGGACGTGTGCGGGACGGGGGTCTTGCTGGATTCTCCCGCAAAGGGGACATAGTCACAGGACAGGTCAATAGCAAGGGAGCCAGCAACGAGAACATCGGCCTTGTCTAGCTTCACGGCGGGATTCTCACTGGTCGAGTGGAGCTGCGCCAGCTCTGGCTCTGGGGTTGCTTGGTCAGCCTTCACAGTGCGGGAAATTGCTGGCATATGTCTGTGCGGGAGACCATCTCGCAATTAGGGATATTTGCTTTTTGTATAGAACAGATCAACGAGGATCTTGTTGAGAGACAAGCCCACTTACCGTTCGTTAAGAGATCCGTGGGACTGCTCCAACTTGGCGAGCTCCACGGCTACCTTGGTCGCTCGCTGGACATTCGCCTCGACTAGGGCTCGGTTGGCCGTGACACTCTTTCCACCACTGAGTTGCTTAATCTTAGACAACACGAATGGCGTGTTGTCGCTTCCGTGGTAACCTTCTACATCAGCCAGTCGGAGGGCCTCTTCGATGATTGCATCCATTTCATTCTTAGCAATGGACTGTTCCACCGGCACGGGATTGGCGAAATGCATTCCAGATGACAAAGGAAGCTTGGTTTGCGCGTCTAATTGATTTTGTATCAATTAGTGGAAAGGCTCAAATCAAAGAGAGCACCAATAAAGAGTACTGCGCGGGTCATTCGAGCTTACAGATTATGGCCGCAGCCTCGGCCTCGTTCTGGATGACCTTGGGACTCTTGATGCCACTGTCTCGGGTGAAGAACGCCGGGAAATCCACAGATCCCTGACGGCCATCGGCAAAAGTTCCCACGCAGACACCCTCCGTTTCGAGGTACTCAAGGGTCCGGGGAATATCCAAGAAACTTTTACATCCGGAGCTAACGACAGCCACCGGGGTTCGCCCCAGCTCCGTGAGGTCGGCTGTGGAATGCGTTAGGACAAAAGTGTTAGACGTCGTTGAGTGACCGTACCAGATATATCCATGGAGTTTTCTCCGCCGCGATGAACACCGCCTACGGACGGTTAGCTTCCACCGCAAACTTGAAAGGGTACAGCTGCAACATACCAAGACCGCCGGTACCGAAAACTCGAATACCAGCCAGATGGGCAAGGACCATAGTACCCGAGACCGTCGTGCCGCCGTGAAGCCGCTTACCAGCTAAGCCCTATGTAACGGTCAAAACCCAAGTTTAGCTAGATAGACGGGGAGATCGGTCAACATACCAGACCACAGATGTAACCCAGGTCTCTTCGCGAGACCTTCAGAGCGTCTTTTCTCTCGGCAGTCGAGGCCAGCTCAATTAGCTCGTCCGGGGATAGGCCAACCCGGGCTACACCATTGAGGATGCCAATAGTTGCGGGGACACCGCCATTGACTCTGACGACGGATTCGAGAAGCTCGGCTAGGGCGACACTCTCCGGGAAGGGAAATCCTAACGAGGAGTCAATTGGAATCCTCATGCAGAATGGAATTTGCCAACGCAAGCGCACCGTGGGTGTAGATAGTCGTTTCCAGCGCCACGACGGGCTTCCCCGTTGCGACAGCATCACGAACTTCCTCGGAGACATTCAGGAACTTGCTCGACAAGTGACCGTGATTAAAGCGTCGCTGGGGGAGCAGCCGGGAATAAGTCGACCGGCAGCAAAGACGCGCCGTAGCTCGCGAAGGGAGCATGTTGAGTGAGGAGAGGGAGGGATGAAGAGGAGAAGAAGGAGCGGCGCGGAGAAGGAATGGATGGATATAACTACTCAGTCCGGCTTAGTCCGGCTTATCTCGCGGGTTGTACCCGGTGGGTCCCCGCCCCATACTGTTTGTATGGCAGCGGTACCTCGGCGGTACATGGCACGATTAGGACCTCGTAGATGCCATCTGGATTGTGGGTGTCGATATGGGATAGACCAGGCAAGACAGTTTATCGTTCTTATCAAGTAGTTCAGGCGAAGACCCTCCTATCTATTTTCTGTCGCGACTGCAATGGCGAACCGACTATATTGACACGGCCTGTGACGGCGGTCTTCCAGGCGGCCGTATTTTAGGGCTGGTTCTGGCTACAATGCTCAATTGATCAATTCTAGAGCTGTTCTGGATTAGAACCATGAGAATTGAAGATCCAGATATCCAAGAATCCCTCTGTCATGACGAAAGGGAGCAGCGCAGGCCCACGAAGCTCGGCGGAGAGCTGCCAGGGCGCTTAGTCATCGCCACGGTGTCCACATCTCGAGATGCTTCAAGTCGCAACCCCCTCGACCTTCTTCCATCTGCAGCAGCATTCCGTCACAATGCTTGCCCTCTTCGCCGTCCTGCTGTTTTGCGGGCTCCCATGTCTGGCTTGGGCCGAATCCTTCGCCCAGGTCTTCAAGAATGTGAACCTGGTCCGCAACACCAACCTGGAGAAAGGCTACGTCCGCGAGACGGTCAACGTGGTCGTTGAGAACGTCGACAAGAAGCCTCAATCCCAGTACTATATCCCCTTCGCAACGGATCTCGTTGACAAGATCGGTGGCTTGGAAGTCCGAGACAAGAAGGCCCCCGAGAAAGGCCGCTTCGACGTGGAGGCAGTTGAGTCGAGCTCGTCCAAGTGAGTATGAGCCAGCGTGGCTCGTCCTCGTGGCTACGATTGCGCGCCCATTGAGGCTCGTCACTCCGACAGACGCTGACTACATTGCTTGCAGCGGTGACTTCCAGTACTACTTGGTCCAGTTTCCCGAGCCCATCGCTCCCAAATCCCAGATCACCCTCGGGATCTCCTACTACCTGCTATCGACGCTGAGCCCACGCCCGGCCACCATCGGCCAATCCGATAAACAATACCTGACGCACACCTTCTCCGCCTACTTCCCTTCGGTCTACCAGACGGTTACCCAGAAGACGAAGCTGAAGCTTCCCAGCACCAATGTCCCCGGCTACACCTCGACCAAGGGTCTGAAGTCCGGTGCGGACCCCGAGCGTCAGGGCACGACCTACACGTACGGGCCCTACGAGACCTCGGACGTCGCGCCCGGCACCGTCTACCCCATCACCATCCGCTACGAGTTCACCAAGCCCGTCATCACTGCGTCGTTGCTGGAGCGGGATCTTGAAGTGTCCCACTGGGGCGGCAACCTGGCGACGGAGGAACGCTACTGGCTGCGCAACAACGGTTCTAAGCTCGAGAACCAGTTCTCGCGGGTCGAATGGACCATCAGCAACTACCAGCAGCTGCCGTCGTCGGCCATCCGCGAGCTGAAGTACCCGCTGAAGCCCGGCTCCGTGGACCCCTACTTCATCGATGACATCGGCAACGTCTCCACGAGTCGCTACCGCCCCGGCAAGGCCCCCAACCGTGACGGCTTCCTGGAGCTGCGCCCCCGCTACCCGGTCTTTGGTGGCTGGAACTACAGCTTCCGCATTGGCTGGAACAACGAGCTGTCGTCCTTTCTCCGCCAGGCCGTCGCCGGCGCTGATTCGTACGTGCTCAAGGTTCCCTTCATCGAGGGACCCAAGGCCCTGGAGGGAGTGCAGTACGAGAAGGCCGTCGTGCGGGTGATTCTGCCCGAGGGTGCCCGCAACGTGCAGTACGAACTCGTCGACGGCGATTCCAGCAACGGTCTCCCCGGCACTGACCAGATCGAATCGCACATCTCCAGCCACAAGACCTTCATGGACACGCTGGGTCGCACCGCCTTGACCCTGACGGTGGAGAACCTGTCCGACGAGGCGCGCGGCTCTCAATTGGTGGTAAGTAGTGTTTAAATATTTTCCCGGCTTCCATCTCCCCTCTAAGTATCTCCAACCAACGACTAACATAACTACACCCTTCTAGGTGACTTACGACTACTCCACCTGGGATGGACTGCGCAAGCCGGTGACCATCACCTCCGGTCTTTTGACCGTTTTCGTGGCCGCCTGGTTCATCGGCAACATCGACGTGAGCATCAAGAAACGGTAGATCTGTTCTCTTTATTTCTCTCTCTGTGTGCGTGTGATGACGATGTATCAATCAATCAATTGCTCTTTCTATGTATTCGAAATTCCTTCAATTTTCTTCCTGTTTTACACCTGGACAATTTAAAGCAATTGCATTGGAATCTGCCCTACAGATTAGAGATAGAGACCTCTTATATTTCGTATTTGTTTCTGCTGTCATGCATTGAATTGAATCCTACCTACCCAAGAATGATTGATGAAAGCAAGCATCTCGGCTTCTCTACTGAAGTCTGAAGCCATGAGAGAATATGAAGAGGAAGCAGATCAAAGAGTCAAAAAGGACAGCCATCGCATCATAAATTACACATTGTACATATCCCCCTGGGACCACTCCAGCCTCCGCTTTTTTTCTGGGATTTATTCTGCTCTGTGTTCTTTGAAACCCTATAGTCCAGGGGATAAGATCAATCAATCAATGAATAAACGCCGGACTCCTCGCAAAATCCCAACCTATGGAGAATAGAAGAAACAATGTTAATGATATCTTGAGTCTTGGGCGATCTTTAAAAACTAAGAATTCCTCCGGATAAAATGATAGGCGATGGAAATGTGAAGATGAGTGAAGAGAAGGCTAAAAGAGAAGAAAAAAAAAAGACCCGGAAAGGGAAGCAAAAAGGAGATGAATGGTTTTATGAGTCTTCGAATTTCCTCTTCACCCCGTTCCCGTTCGCATGAGGTGGCGCTTGTCGAGCGGCGCTCCGTTTCCGCTGCTCGTCTTCCATCATTTGCGCCTGGCGTCGTTTCCAAGCGGTCTTGATGGCCGGCGCGGAGCGGATGAGATCCTCCTCCGTGACGCGGTCCTTGATACTTTCGAGGACTTTCTCGACGGTGGAGATGTGGTTCGCGTCGACCTTGTCGTCGCGGATGCGGTGGAAGCGCCACCGGCCTTGCTCGTCCTTGGAGCACTCCACGATGGAGTCGTCGAGGGGCTGCCCGAGCGCCTTCATCTCCTCCCACTGCTCCGGGGTGACGAACATCTCCCCGAAGAAGCGGTACTCGTTGGAGTTGAGGCCGACGAACAGGTGGAAGATGGGCAGGGCGTCGTAGTCTGGGTAGGGTTCGGTGATGCCGTCGGCCTCGTCCTCCGAGTCAGGCTCTAGGGTGGGGAACTCGAGCCGTAGGCGGAAATCGATGGTGTTTTCGGCCGGGGGCTTCCACTTGAGGATGTGCTCGTCGGTGCCGATGCGGTAGGGGGTGCTGCGACAGGTGAAGATGAGGCCGTCGTTGCCGTGGATTTTCTTGACCTTCGGGATGATCTCGCGGAACATCATCTCGATGCCGTAGCTGAACTGGGTGGATTTGTCCTCGACGGCGAAGATGCGGTGCGCCTTCTCCTCGGGGAAGCGCTCAAACAGCGCGTTATAGGGCTTGAGCACCTTCTCCTTGAAATACGCTAACCGCTTGTCCAGCGTGCGGTGCATCAGGGATTGTCCGTCCAGCACCAGGCAGTCGAAGACGAGGTACTTCAGCTGTTGCGTCCCATCGTCGTAGGTATCGTTCACTAATTCACCATCCACCAGGGTGTCGACATGGAATGATTGGAAGGAGTCGTCGTCAGGAAGCGGGAAATGCAGGCCCGGCACGTAACGGTAGTTGTTCTTGCGGTCGATCAGGTAGTGGATTTCTGCGTTCCCAGATTCGGGGTCCCCGCGCGCAAAGTACATTAAACAGCGGATGCCGTCCGTCTTTTCGCAGACATAGTAGTCCTGACGCTGGAGCTCGGTGAGGTGACGACTGGAGAAACTGACAGGTTGTGCGCCGGGGAAGTTGAGGTTGTTGCGGCCGAGGAGCTGAGCGACCTCACGACGGAATTGATCGGCCAAATCGGGCTCGGCTTTGATGCCGACGGCATCGAGATCCGGGACGGAATTACTCATTGCAACCGCGGGGGTGGGACAGGTTAATATCGGTAAGGAGGGTGGGCGGATGTCGTAGGTAGATTCGTTCGATTTGCGAGAGTAAGCTAGACTCTCAAGGGGAAGATGGCGATGGCGAGACAGGATCTAGCGGAGATATTCCAGATTAAGGAGCTCTCTCGCCCGCAGGCGCAGAAGCGATGGACTTCTGCCGGGGTAGACGAGGGCCAGTAGAAGCGAGCGAGGGTGCGAAAAGAATTCCAGGGACAAGTGGGATTCTTTGTTCGAAGCGGATCGTCGAGAAAGTCTCGATTTGGACGCGATTCCGCACATGATGTCAAGGCAACAAGGCAACAAGGCAACAAGGCAATAAGGCAATAAGGCAATAAGGTGGTAAGGCGGTAAGGCACCAGTATGAGGCAGCCATTCGTCCGATGAGACTGTAGACTATGGACTATACCTAGACTTCACTGTTCAAGCACAGGCATAATAAATTCACAGTTTATTGCAAATACAAGGATATGCTCTCATGTACAATATCTGGTGACATGCTTCAATCAAGAGCAAAACACCCCCCGGTGAAGACATACAATAAAACAAAACCAGACAGCCAAAGAAATCAACAGCGACTAATTTACAGACATCCACATCCCAAGAGACTTAGAGGGTATCATCATTTCAACACAAGTAAACCAGACCCAGACTCCTATCGCACAAGCTCCCAGAATAACGCCACAACAGAAACCAATTTCGAGATAAAATGCAAAGCGCCGTCGTCACTTCGTTCTCTGCCTGACACTTCGTCCGAGACAGAGGTCACCGTAAGAGCATGTAAGGTTTACGAGCTGGCCGTTACCGGTAACTTCTTTGCAGCGGTTGCGGGAGTCTTCCCGCCTGCGTCGGTAGCGTTGTCTGGTGCACTAGCGGAGACAGGGGATGTTGTCGAAGGTAGGATATCATCCACGGGCTGGAACGGATTGCCGTCCGCCACGCCGTTGCTGTCGCCGTTTGAGAAAATACCGCCTCCCCGAGAGCCGCCTAGGGCATGCGAGAGCATCTCTTTGATCCGCACGTATTTGTATTTCTGTTTGGTCGACATCAAAGTATGGGTGGCGAGGGGCATGGGGGTCGAGCGAGTAATGCCTGCCATCACGGCGTCCTTCTCTTCATCCGAATCCACGGGGCCGTTGTTATCCAGATCATCCTGTAAAGGCGCATTGGCATCGATAGCAGCCTCTATACAAATCTCATGTGTTAGCTCTGAACAAATTTAACATCCCAAGACGATTTCAAGACAATACTTACTCTGCTGGCGAGCCTGGTTCTTCTTCTGATAGGCCTGAAGCAACATATCATACGGTAGCGAACGGCCGGGCACGCCACGCTTCGCACCCATCGAGTGACTCTTACAAGTCAGAGAACGAGCGCACTGGGCGCCATTCGGCAATGTAACACCGCACTGCTTCTCGACGTCGACCGGACCCTTAGGCTTGGCCGCCTTGGGCTTGGGCTCCTCCTTCTTTTTCTTCTTCTTGGGTTCCTTGTCCTTCTCGTCTTCGGCCTCGGTCTTGCGCTTCTTGCCCTTCTTGGTGCCGTCCTCCGCCATGCCCTTGACGGCGCTCTTTTTGGCGCTCTTCTGGCCCTTCATGGAGTCATCACCCTCGCCGCCCGCGGCCTCCTCGTCGCCGTCCTTGTCGCCCTTCTCCTTGGCCCGGTTGGCGGCGTCGCGCGCCTCCTTCTTGCGCCGTGCCTTCTCCTGCTTCGCCTTGATGCAGCCGCGGATGTGTTCAGCGGCGCCCTGTTTGAGGACCGGCCTCTTACAGGTCTTGCAGATGACCGTCTCCAGGTGATCTTCCTCGCGCGGTTTGCCAGTTGGAAAGGCGGCCATGGTTTTCTCGTCGATTTGTGGTAATATTGGTGAGGAGCCTGGGGAGGCTGGAGGGTCTATTGATGCCGAGAAACAGCAAGCAGTTAGCCTTTGTTGCGATTACTTTCCCATGTCTTTCCAGATCGTTGTATAGCTCAATGCCGCGCACACCTCGGTCTCGCAACCAGACCTCTCCGTCCATCCCTGCCTCTCTCCAAGGACCGAGAAGATAAGTCAAGACAAATGCCATGGTTCAAACAGAGGAACGATAGAGCACTAGACACTCACCATCGGCCTTCTTTTTCCCCAACTTCGCCGACTTCTTCACCTTGATCTTTGTCGGTTTCGCATCTTTCTCCGAAAACTTGTATCCCGACGCATCAACCAAGGTACCCGCCGACGACGCTATCGATTCAAATCAGTCAGTAAGCTTTCGCCGCCGAAGCATGTCTGGAAATAGGACTAGGTTGGCGCTGGGACAACGGACCTTTGGCGTCACCGTTCGTAGCCATGATTACCACAACCGACCCGGAAGGGGGGTTTCAGTCGCCACGCTTGAAATCAGGGAGGCCAGAATGAAAGGGAAGTAAATCGGCGGGGATAATAAAGGTTCAATTCGACTGTTGCGTCGCGATGGGGGAGGGCAGCGAGATCGATCTGCCTGATGTCCCGATAGCAGGGAGTCCGGGGCGCTCCGCATTGGGGCGTCACGTGCCGACATACAAACGGTCGAAGTCGAGTCTCCGTCGAAGTTGTTCAATCCCACACAATGAACGCCAACACAAAGGACGGGACGGATGAATAAGTGTTGTAGGGCAGTGTAAGGATGGCGTCACGCCCGGTCCTCTATTGGTCATTCCCTAGTGCTGTCATTGTTGATTGAGTTGCTGCAGCAGTCAAGACAATTGCAATGAATGCTCCACTCTCCATCCGAGTTGTGTCACAGCGCCCGATCGAGGACACCGCTAGTATTATGTGCGGTGGATTGGTCCCATGCAAGGTCCATTAATAACTATTTATTGTACAATCGTTGGAATGAGATATGCCATGCATGCTATACAGTAGACTGAATTATACCCTTTCCCCTTCCATTCATCCTACACGAGAGAAACACAAGCTGCTGTTCGTCCCCCCAAAGCCAAAACTGTTGGTCAAAGCCACGTCAATCCGGCGTTCTTGCGCCTTGTTTGGGGCATAGTTGCAGTCAAATCCATTGTCAGCTCGCTCCAAATTAATGGTTGGGGGCATCGTATTCTAAACCCACGAGTTAGTATGGCTCTCTCTGTCTTCGGTGGACGGCTGCCGGCACATACCTCGTGAATAGCCAGAATGGAAAACAGTGCCTCTATAGCACCAGCACCACCTAACAAGTGGCCCACGGCCCCCTTGGTGCTGCTAACATTGACCTCCGCCGCGTGCTTCTTTCCTTCGGGCCCGAGAAGCAGAGTTTTGATCGCAGCGTTCTCTGCCGCGTCACCGACCACGGTCGACGTAGCGTGTGCATTGACGTAGTCAACCATGGACGGTTGAATCTTCGCGTTTCGCAAGGCCTTTCTCATCGCCAAAAAGGCACCCTCCCCGTTCTCCCTCGGCGCCGTCATGTGGTGGGCATCTCCAGAACAGCCATATCCTTTCAGTTCCGCGTAGATCTGAGCCCCTCGCGCTTTGGCGTGCTCCAACTCCTAAAGAATGACGGTCAGAAACTGTGGAAAACAAGCAAGATTACTCTCTCTCCCGGCAGACACGTACCTCTAAGATGACCATGGCTGCACCTTCTCCAACCACGAACCCTTCGCGATCGGCATCGAACGGTCTTGACGCCTTTTCGGGGGCATCATTGTAGCTGGTGGCAAGGCTTCGCGCCCGCGCAAAGCCCCCGATGGCCAAGGGATGAATACATGACTCGGCACCTCCGGCAACCATCACGTCCGCATCCCCGCATGCGATAAAGCGAGCTGCGTCGCCGATGGAATGTGCGCCGGTGGTACAGGCGGTCGTTGCAGCATGATTAGGGCCCTTTAGGGTTAGTCTTTTGGTTTGAGACAGGCGGTGGTAATATCACTTACCATGAAACCATATTTCATGGAGATATGACCAGCACCGAGATTGATCAGGAGCTTGGGTACGAATAAAGGCGACACTTTTTTATAGCCCTATAAAGAATCAGTGAGAATAGCTCCGACAGAGTGTATTTCAACAGACTGACCCCTTTTTCATATGCCGTGACAGTGTCGTAGATCTCGTCAAAGTTCCCAATGCCTGACCCGAGACAAATTCCCTGGGCACACGTTAGATGACGATGCGTGACCAAAGGTTGACACACGTAGCACATACCGTCGTCTCTTTTTGTTCAAATGTCGTAGGCATCCATCCGGCATCCGCCAAAGCTTCTTGCGAGGCCACCAACGCATACTGCGCGAAACGAGCCATCTTGCGCTCCTCCTATACCAGACATCAAGCTCGGCTCAACAATACTTCACAAACTCGGGAACCTACATCTCTACTTAACCACTCTGAGGCCGTCCAGCCTCCATCCTGCTTCGTCCCCGAGGGCACGACCGCTGCAATCTGGCAGGGCAAGTCGGCAAACCTGGAATCGCGCTGGCGAACATTGACAATGCCGCAGTGACTATCCAGCAGGCGTTTCCAGGTGCGACGGATTCCTATAGGAAACGGGCGTCATTTAGCGAACCGAGGAACATAAGCAGCAAGAGTCTGGATGCGTTATGCAATGACAGGAGAGCTGATCGTGTACAACTGCCTTTCCGGGGTAATGTTCTAAACTTCTAACAGGCGCTTTTCTCCCAAGACCTTCCCTTTCGGGACGGAAGTGGGGAGCAGTGGAGCTCGATGATTGGAGGCCGCCAGAGGAATCGCGCCGGCATGAAAACAGACAATGAAGCGACACAGCGAATAGTATTCATGATTGAGGATGGACTGTTGATGGTTGATAACCGGGGGATTGGAATAAACATACCTACTCCGAGGGGGGTGACTGCGCCGAGACCTGTCACGACCACACGACGCATGGCATGCTGTGGAATCGAGTTGGGTGGGGATGAAAGAGCGAATGGTCGAGGTGGAGGGAAGAAGATAAGGAGAGGAAGACCGAGTCGGAGAATATCGATTGCAAGCAATGGCAAAGTATGAGAGAAGAAAGCGAAGAGACGAAGTGGAGAGAGAAAAAGGCCGAGAAGGGAAGGTCCGCACGACGTCACGGCCTGAGGCTGCAAGGCCCACTTTGCCCCGATTCGACTTCCATACATCGGAGTCCTACTTATACTTCATCCCTCCCTTGCGCTTTGGCTTTCACCCCTCGTCTTTTCCCCACCCCATCCCTCCCCTAGTTCTTTCTCTGCGGAGCCGACCTGCCATGAAATTTCACCTAGGGTTGCTCGCCTTGGCCGCGACGGCGTATGCTCATGCTCATCATGACCACGATGAAGCTATTCCTGACCATGTACGCGAGGAATTGCTGAAGAAATGGGACCAGGAGGTGAGTGTCACTTTCCTCTGCTATCTTCTTTTTACCCCCAATCATCAACTAAAGTCAATTCTCTAGTGGTCATTTTCCGGTATCGCCAGCTTCGCGCACTTGAAGCCGGTCAAATGTCTGGTCGAGCCCGACGAGCGATATGATATCGCCGTCATCGGAGCTCCCTTTGATACCGCTGTCAGCTACAGACCGGGTACGTTTTCCCTTTTGAAAGATCTCTCGTCACCACTAAAATGCAATCAAACCGCAGTTCGATAATTGCTGACTCTCGCTTCAGGTGCTCGGTTCGGTCCTAGAGCCATTCGCGCCGCCAGTGCCCGTCAGATGGCCGGTACCAGCTACAACACTCGTGCCGGAATCAACCCCTACAGCTCCTGGGCCACGGTCAAGGACTGCGGCGACATCCCCATTACCCCGTTCGACAACGCTCTGGCCGAACGTCAGATGTACGAGGCCTTCCTGGAGCTGGGCTCGCGGCACGCCCTGGCCGCCGCCGACTCCCAGTACGGCACCAAGGGCATCTCGGCGGGCAAGCCCAAGCTGGTGACGCTGGGCGGTGACCACAGCGTGGCGCTGCCGGCGCTGCGAGCCCTGTACCAGATCTACGGGAAGCCCATCACGGTGCTGCACTTCGACGCGCACCTTGACACCTGGAACCCCGTGAGATACTCGGCCTACTGGACCTCGGAGCAGGCGGCTTTCAACCACGGCAGCTTCTTCCACAAGGCCAGCCGCGAGGGCCTGATCTGCAACTCGACCTCGGCGCACGCCGGCCTGCGCACGCGGCTGACGGGGACTACGGACAGCGACTACACCAATCCCGGCCCGGAGCAGGGATTTATGCGCATCCACGCCGACGACATTGACGACCTGGGACCCATGGGAGTGGTGGACCGCATCGTCGAGCGCATCGGCCTAGACCCGGAGCAGCCCGTCTACCTATCGGTGGACATCGACGTGCTGGACCCCGCGACAGCCCCCGGCACGGGCACGCCCGAGCCCGGCGGCTGGACGACGCGCGAGTTCATCCGCATCATACGCGGCCTCGAGAAGCTGAACGTGGTGGGTGCGGACATCGTCGAGGTGTCGCCCAGCTACGACAACAAGGGCGAGACCACCGCTTTGGCCGCCGCCCAGGTCGCCTTCGAGATCATCACCAGTCTGGTGAAGGCCGGCGCCGGTGAGGAGCTGGGCGGGTGGTACGGACGCAAGGAGGTTGCGGCGGATGAGGCAGCCCAGGAGACGGCTCCCAAGAAGGATGAATTGTAAACAGAATATGACTTTATATAACCAAGGCTTCCACTCAAAGTGTATCACGAAGATGAACGAATGTACTGAATAATATGAAATTTATCACGTCTACCTACGCCCCATAAGCTAGCTATGTATGTGTTCTACGAAAGTAAGCCAGGAGATCAGATGAATCCCAATTCCAGAATTCTACCAAGTTTGCCGGGTGGGGGGGGTAAAGGACAAGAATACGAAGTAGTAAATGGTCATCACTGGTTGTATCTGAGCTATCTAGTTTCCAGATCGAAGGGATGTAATAACGAAACGGCACAATTAAGTGTGGCAGATGCAGACGTGACAACAAAAGCGGGAGGGAAAAAAGATATGAAGAAACAGATCAATACCATCAGCCAGCCAAAACAAAGACGCCTCGACTTCCAACGCCGGTAGAGACGATGAGATGGAAGAAAGAATCGGGAAAATGGACACAGGAAAGGAACGGTGCGAGAACGAGAATCGTAGAGCAGCTAAAGGAGTAATAGAGAAATGGAAGAGGAAATTGAAAGAAGATAATAAGATAAAACCGGCTGGAAGATCAAGGTAAAGGTGATTCATCAATATAAGATGTCTGTGCGACACGGGTTTTTGGAACGTTTAGGGTATCAGTCAATGAATGCCATGGTTATAGGGAAAGAGCGTTGAGGGTGACGAAGATGGCAAATCATCGAGATGCGAGTGTCTGCCCACGAGCTGTGGGCAGTAGGTCTGCGCGCACAGTTTCCATAGACAGTTCAGAATATTCAATGTAATGCGCTTCGAACACCTTTCCATCTCTTCCTCCATAAGTCATGAGCATTTCTACAACGCGTCAACGACACGAACAGGATCACAAAAAGGAGCGGTGCTGACCTTCTCTGCAACGGGATGTTTTATACGTATCCGTTTACAGCAAGACGCACTTCGACTTCTTCTTGGGGGCGGGCTCAAGAGCGGCAACAATGGCCTGCGAAATTCCATCAGCACGGCCATTCCTAGGCGGCGGCAAAGCCAACGGAAGGGGGTCTCGGACTTACCTCGTCGAAAACATCCTTGAGCTTGTACTGAGTCAAGGCAGAACACTCGACATATTTAACCGCTCCCAGCTCCTTGGCCATGCGATCTCCATCTTCTTTGCGAATGGGCTGCATCTTTTGACGGGCAAGTTTTTCGCGAACGGCGGCGTCGTCGCGAAGATCGGTCTGCGTACCGACGATGAGGCAAGGGACACCGGGGCAGTGGTGGTGAACCTCGGGGAACCATTTTTCGCGAACGTTCTCAAAGGAGGCGGGGGAAGTCACGGAGAAGCAGACCAAAAAGACATCGGTCTGGGGGTATGAAAGGGGGCGGAGACGGTCATAATCCTCCTGTCCAGCAGTATCGAAAAGTCCCAGCGTATACGGTTCATCGCCAATCCTGAGGGGAGGAGCTCGAGTCAGTCAAAGGATCGAACGGTGACAGGTGCACGGTCGGATCAAGATGATGAATCCAGCGATGCGGGTGGGAGGATAGATCGGGAGCCAGCTGCAGGGCAGAGGAATTCGCAAGAGAGGAAGTTTTGCAGTGCGTGTTCGACGTTCGAAGACGGGCCTCAACTTACATAACAGTGACGGCATAATTATCAAAGACGGTGGGAACATATTCGGAGGGGAATTTGTTTGTCGTGTAGGATATCAGAAGACATGTCTTTCCCACAGCACCATCACCGACGACAACGCATCTGGAAGAAAGAGAATGAATGGTTAGCAATCCACCGATAGATAAGAAGACCGGTCACCCGACCAGAGAAAGGGGAGGGAGGGGGGTTGTTTTCGACCGCGGGGAAATGGGGGGAGGATAATCGAAGCAATTCGACCGAGGAGAAAGAGAGGGAAAGCATACTTAATAGTGGCGACGACCATGATGGAGATCCGGAGTTACCTGGAGGCTCTGCAGAGGAGACAGTGCAGATTATCGAAGGTTCAAGGTTGTCCGTCTAGACCACCCAAAGCAACGAGAGGGAAAGGAGGAAAGATGCGGTGAACAAAGAGAAGGGGGGAGGATTGTGATAGGGAGGGAGGGGGTGTCAGAGGAGGGGAGGGGGATGATCGAATCCCGAGACAGGAGAAGAGTTGGGGAAGGAGAAAGAAACAGAGAGGGATGGAGGAGAGGCGTTTGGATGGGAGCGGTCGCCAGAGGTCGCAGTGGTTGGTGTGCGGTGAAAGCGTCGACGGTGAAGGCCAGCCAATGTGGGAGGCAGAGGTGGAGGACGATAGGAGCACAGGGGACTGGACTAGGCCAGCAAGAGAAGAAAGAAAGCTGCAATGGATGGGGCAACCCGCACCGTTAGCCCATGTCGGTCTTGATTGTCTAGACGCTTTTGCGACTAGCACGTTCGCTTTTACTGGAGTCCTTGTTTCTCCCCAGCGTCGTTTGCAAGAAGCAGCGAAAAAAAGAAAAAGAAAACAGCAAGAAACAGCAAGAAACAGCAGAGCAAGGACGAACCTTTGGATCTTTTCTTGTTCTGAAGATGCTACTGTAATAATCTCACAGTAGTACTGTAGTAATCGTATCGTCAATCAATCAATCAATCAATCGATCGATCTACCTAGATGATGATCCACCCTCGTGTCGTTGTTTCTGAAGACTCAGAACTCAATAAATAAATGTGATGAAATATACGATGATCTCTCTGATTGAATTATTAGGATTCTTTGCGCTTCGGGGATAGCTGTCGATCCGACGGTCACCTGGAGGAAAGGGGTCGGTTGGAGACTCGAAAGTTGAGAGTTGGGAGTTGAGACGTACTAACAATGATGCTCTCAAGAAAGAGTTTGGGGGGGGGACACGGCAAACAAGTTCCGACCGGCTCTTCTTGCAGAGATGATGGGGGAGAAACCAGTTCTGGGGAAAGAGAAAGACAGAAGAGGGAGCTGGACTATAGTCCAGTCCGGTCAGGTAGAAATCGCAAGAATGGACCCAATCAACCCCCCTCGAGTCGGGGCGGTCGATGTCGAGGCCTGCTTTGCCGCCGTCGCTGGCCGACGGCGCTTTGTTGTCTCTCGCACATTATTTTTGATTTGAATTGATTGTCTGTTATTTTTTATGTTTGATTTCATTTCTAATTTTAAACTGTTTGTTCGGACTGCAGGGAAAGAACTCTAGGTAAAGACCTCTCGTCATTCTCGGCTGACTCAGCTATACTAACTAACTAACTTATTGAGAAATCTACTAAAACGGTCGCCGCTAAAGTTTCACCAGCGCCAGAAGCCGCGATCCCCGAGACTGTCAACCTTTAATAACACTCGGCAAGGATCCAGGAGGTGTAATAAGAACAGTCATAACAATAAATAACGCCCCGTTCATTCATTTCGTCTAAGTCTAGTCGTAATCCAGAGGTCTATATGAGCCCCCCGAAGGTATATTGTGCGTCGCTGTACACATCCTGCCCCAACCAACAAGATATCAATCATATCAGGCACCGGAGAATCTGCAAAGAGTACATGGTAGAGACGCACTGGCAAGCAGGCCTGGGTTCAACGGTGGGGAGTCATTCCGTCCCGAAGAAACTCGGTGGAATCAATAATGGCCATTTCAATTCGAAACGTCGGCTGGGCAAGGAGACCGGCTCCATACGAAACGTCATCGGGCAAATCTCGCAACATGCTCACGTTCGTTTCACGTGCCCTTCAGGCTCGGGTTCGGCGTCGTCGTCCACAGGGACCGGTTCATGGTCGGACGAGCCCATCTGCTTAAATTAGCAATCCATCCGCGAGACATCACGGGTTAAGATGGGATAGGGAATTCACCTTATCGAGATTGTAATTCTCCATCATCAGGCTCAACGGGATCAACGGGATGGTCACCACAAAAGCCAGCACCAACAATTTGTTCATGGTCTCCTGGTAGGCCCGGTTGATGCCAACACGAGCAGGCGATCCCATCGGATATTCTAGCGCCTTGGTCAACTTCCCAAAAATCGCTTTGGCGTCTCCCTTGTTCTCGTCTGGCAGATACAGCTGCAGCTTCCGGGGCAGGTTATGTGTCCAAACAGCCCCGGAAATGGCCGCACCAACCGCTCCGCCAAGTTCCATACACGTCAGGAACATGGCTGTAGCAGCGGCAACTTCTTGATGGCTCGCCGACGCCTGAACACCCAACTGGACGGGGACATTGAGCAGTCCGCCTCCTATGCCGATTACGATTTGCGTCCCCAGTATCTGAGTGAGCGAACTGCCTTCCTTGCGGTACAGCATCATCAGCACAATACCAGAAATGTATATCACGCATCCGATGACCACGTAAATGCGATAGCGCCGCGTGAATTTAATCAGTAACGACACGCCGAAGGCCGCGATGGTGGAGGTGAATGCAAATGTCTGGGTAACGCGGCCGGCCGTGGAGACCTCGTATCCCTGGACAACTTGAAGGTAGGAGTAAAGGTACGGTTGAACCGAGAAATAGAAAGCCACTGGATGCAGTCAGTAACACGAATCTCGTCGAATGATCGTCAAAGAACCAGCTTACTGAAGTACCAGAAGGCGAGCGCACAGCCGGCAAGAGCGGTGCGTTGCTTCAGGAGATGCAGCGACAAGAGAGGCTTGGGAGCAAGTCTCTTGGACGTTTCCCAAACCGGCAACACCAGAAGACAGACTACGCCAACCCCAATCATCGCCATGATACTGTTGTTCTTCCAGCCATTTTTGGCATTGGCAGCCAGCGTCAGCGGCACCAGAATGAGCGTCACTGCCGCCGACAAAAGCATCAAGCCAAACATATCCAGATCGTACCAGGTATGTCGAGCGGCAGCGAAAAAGCCAAGGCGACGCGTCTTTCTGGGTTTGATGAGATTGAGTCTCCTGGCTTTGCGTTGGTTTAACAGCAACGAGAGCGCCAAGGGAAGGAATGACGCTGGCAAGATGATCGACCATATCCCGTAACCCCAGCGCCAGGACAGGTTTTGGAGAACCGCATCGGCGATCATTGGACCTATCCATACGGTGACCAGAAAAGGAAACTCGGGGAGAAGGGCCAAGAATGCCCTGTTAAGCAGGCTACTGCTATCTGCAATGAAGACCTGTTGAAGTATTTGCAAGCCCGTCGACCCGGCCGCGTAGAAGATCTGAGCCGACGCATAGGCCTGCACGTTGTTCGAAGCGGCCATTTGAATATATCCTAGGATGTAGATCAAGATGCAGACGCAAAACGCCTCAAAGCGACCGAAGACATCGGCTACTTTAGCCATCGGGGGTTTGATAACGGCTAGATAATGTCAGCCGTCGTGATACCGAGGGTCCACGCCTCGCATAAGGATGAAACCCACCATTGACCACGTTCTGAACAACCAGGACGGTTGAAATCAACGAGTGTTTGCTAAACGCGCTAGTCGCATAGGCCGAGAGCGACATGGTGGTCTGGCCCTCCAGAGACGTGCAAAACGCCATGAGGAAAATACTGAAGGCTAGTTAGCATGCTTCGTGATAGCAAAGACATATCCCCGTCGCACCAACGAACCTGATATAAGCAACGACCAGTGACTTTGTAGTCCATGTGAGGTTGATCGCCTCGATTTTTCGAACGCCTTCCTGAACCGAGTCCTCCGACGAAGTTATCGTGCTGCCATTTCCTTCGCTTTCATACCCCGCCTGGAGGAGACGTTCTCCTTCTTCCTCGCCGTGATTATTCATTCGATCGATGGTGCCATATGAAGGTCCTGAGTTGGTATCAAGCAAGGGCATTGCGGCTGTGCCGGGATAATCGATGATATACCGCGCTGAATGGCTTGACTAAGAGCAACGTCCATTTATCGAAATAGATCGTACCGGTAGGTAGGTTATGGTATGCTGAAGGCGTGAGCAGTTCGGAAGCCCTGAAAGTATGACAACCGATGTAGGTTCGAGGATGAAAAGGTGTACGACAGGTGGTTTGGGCGGACGTGGACGGGTAGGAATGATCTGAGCCAGCCAGATCCACCAGATGAGAAAGGGGTATCTTAGAAAGGTAAGAAAAGAAGAAAAAGCAAATAAAGAAAGAGAAAAAGAAAAGGAGAAAAAAGCAATCGAAGCTGAAGGACGCCTATGTGAGACGTCAGGCGTCGGCTGTTGGTGGTCAAGGTTTAGGTAACCGAATCCCAGAAGGCAACATGCGGACGCGGATCGTTAGATCTGTCGTACAAAGGAGGCAGAGATTCGAGTCCAAGGACTCGAACCCCGGCGTGATGCAAACCAATGGATACGATCGTCAGGCTGCACTTATGCACGACGACGTGGGAGGGGCCACCGGTTTAGCCTGTGGGCTGACGCCCGAGGCCCAAACAGGCAGTGTGGTGCCCTGCGCACCGCAAACTGGGTAGGAAAGCGCTTGTTCTTGTAGACACAAGAGGAACTATTCTGCTGTCGATTGATTCCGTCTTTCTATCGTGAACGCCTCGCGTCAAGCAGGTTTGGCCCGGTGCGAAGCTTATCCTTCAAGCGTGGGCGCATGGACGCCTCGTTTTTTCTTTCTTTTTTCAGCACGCGGGGAAGGGAAGACGGAAGAGGTCGGGAGCGAAAGGCGGGCGAATTGTCCCCTGATCGACCATCGAAATAAAGGTAGGTAGGCCAGCAAGTAAGAAAAGTCGCGCGTGGTTTAGTTCAGGTTGGCAAGGATGGAGCAATGACCAGGGGAGGTACAGAGCGAGACGAGATGGTGGGGAGGGAAGTGGCAAAGACAAGGGTTGTTCAGGCCGGAAGAGCATCAGATATGATAAGATCACCTGGGCGGTCGGATCGGGTCGGCAACTACGGCGGATGACCTTTCACGCTCTTTATTCTTGTATCCTCGCCATTGTTCTTCACCTGGTGGCTTGAGGTCTACTCCTCTGGCTATATATACACCGTATACACATTTATATGGGTTCATCCTACGCGCTGCTGGCCAATCTGGTGAACCTGTTTGGTCAAAGAATGCAGGCTCGCCTCATCCCTCCCCATGCCTTCCCCCTTACATTCCAGGAAGTATAGACTTTCACCGCGGATCGATTCCAAGGAATGCTCGTCTTGAACACCGTTGATTCCACGGCCTTGTCTACTCAGTGCACCACCCGTATTAAGCAAGAGCAGAAAAAACCCGCACTCCATCAGTCGCATGATTGGGGAAGACACACCCCGGCCGGCCTTGTTGTCTTCGGGTTGTACCGCTCCATCCACATCCACTCAACTCAGGCAGATGTTCGTGTTCCTAATTTATCGCCCCTCCATCAGGATAATTCGACGACCGGTATGAGTCAGTCTGAGTAATATCAATGGCGCTGTCTATGACTCCTCCGGTGTCCATATCCCGTAACCTGAAATAAAGATATCTTCGTCCACTGAGGGACAAAACCGCGGCTGCCGCCTGGTGCGAAATTGAGAATATTAGTATGGAGTAACTACGGAGTGGTAGCTCCCTATTTGGTCAATTCCATTTTCCCGACTGAACCCACTCCGCTCGGCCCTTTTTAGTTCATCACGCGTTGGGCTTTCAATTCTCAAGGTCGCACTAGAAGTCCTCGTGGGCAGGTGGGTTTTGCCAGGTTTGTTGGCCAAGCACGGCGTACTCCGTAATAGCTCGAGACGGCGCTTTCTTAGGAGCCTGACCGACAACTCGTCTTCTCATAGGTGACACCAGAATTCCGGAGGATATAAAACATTCCCTTTGGGGAATAGATGAACGCGACGAACGTATCGCCGGTTTTTGGCGTGCCCCTTACTTCTTCATCCTTCACTCGCCAAGAGTATTCATCTCCCAATCTTTTTGCTCTCTGGTTGTCTTCCACCTTTTCCCTAGGTCCCTGACAAGCGAATAAACTCACCGTAATCCGTATATCGAATATCGATCGGGTAATTCCCGGTGTGTGGAGCATGGACACCAATCTTCCGAATGATCTCGCTGGTCGGGCTTGAGCGCGTACGGCGGGGCTTTTTTATCCTGGGAAAATAAAAACGAAGGATGATCTGAATCAACTCCATTGACTGGAATTAAATTCCGTATGTTCCACCAACCTGGTGAGAAGCGGATTGTTTTGCTGTTCTCGCCGTATTATTGCCAATAGCAAACGTTCCTGTGCTATCCCTCTAGGCAAAAGGCAAAATCAGAACCTGCTGATGGCACAGAATATCAATCATCGGGTTTCAATGAAAATCTCTCCGAGTGGACCGAGAAGCGACCTCAACTCACCGTTCTGGTAAATAATCGTCGGTGTCATGACGGATATGCCGTGATTATGGAGCAAAGTGGAGATAGGCAGCTCCGGAGACAAACAAGTGAAACAAAGGCGTTTTATACCCCTCCACCTACGGTGTATCCCCTTAGGACAAAGCAATGAAGAAAATAAGAATAAAGGGGCTGGAGACTGGAAAAAAAGTATTGCATTGTAACCTACTGATCCTCGGCTGTTGTGGGAAGCTCCTCGTGTTGTTGGTTATATATACAGAGTTACGAAAAGCCCAGCCATGCATTATAATTTCGTGTATTTTGTGACCAAATGAACTGGCATGAATAGAATGACATTTTTGTCCAGTCTCTTAAGTCCTAATGATCTTGTAGCAATAGTATGAGAGGTAAGTCATGCCCACGCAAGCCATAGTGGTTACTGAGAACTAGATGCAACGATTGATAAAGACTGCGACCCATTCAACAGTGGGAAGATAGCTAGCCCTTTACTATATTAACTCGCATACAGGATCAACTAACTTGATCAATGCAACCCGAGCATGACTAGTGGTAGTCAAACCCCTGCAAGCATATCGAAATGTCTGCTGCATCTCGACCGTTGTAAGTGTTCCCGATAGGACCAATTTGGCCCATATATTCAACATGGTCGCTCCCTTGGGCAGAGAACCATATCCAGAACGTGAACCGAGCGGTTAGCATTCAGCGTTTGGCATCTGCAATGCAATGCAATGCAAAAAACATCTCCATGCGAACGCGGGAGGCCAAAGCGGGCGGGTGCAACCTGAGGCATCCCAATTCGTCCAGTGCGGGGAAAGACTGAGAGGCTCTACAGTCTATACTCTATACCCACTCGCGCACAGCTTCGCATGTCCCACAAACCCCGGATTCATACAATGGAAGAGAACATTCTTGAAATCCTCATTCTTAGATTCACTGCCCTTCGACTCCATCTTCAGATCAACCTCCCAAACACCTGTGAGTGTGGTTATGTTAGTTTCCTGATTGTGTTTTTTGAACACCGGGGCAGCTGTAGGGAAGCTGGGTGGGAGTTTTGAGATTAAATATCAAATTTGAAGTCTGCAAGGTCTAGGTTCGGCGTCCTCATTTTATTCCTATTTTCTCGCTATTAACATGCACCGTTCCAAACAGCCAGTCTAACGTAGGCTCATAGCTTTGTCCAAGTGAGCACATTGCCTCGGAAAAAAGAAAAAGAAATCCAGGATACAGGATGATCATAACTGATTGTTCATGTCGGCGTCGCCATCTCGTCTATCTATTCGGCCGTGTCCACAATCAAATGGCCAAAGTTCACATCTAGTTCGCCTCCCTCTTTGCCCGGTCTCGCCGCATAAAGTCCAACCCAGAGATCCTTCACGTTCTGCTCCTCAAAGACCCAGGTCACCTCGCGGAGGGGAGCCTTCTGAATGCCCTCGACCAGGTAGATCCACAAGCTGTTGTCCGATTCTCTGACAAGCTCCAGTGTCGCCGCCCCTCCACCCGACGGAACGGCCTGCAGACTCCAGTCCGCCCACCGGTCCTTGGAAACGGTACTGAGATGGGGCCGACCGTGTGTGAATTCGATGCCGGTCTTGACCCATTTGCGAGACCCGTCGGCACCGTTCAGGACGAGGATGAGACCACCCTGATCGTATTTATGCTGCCACAGAGCGTTGAAGGCGACTCGGACCCGTTTGAAGGAAGCCAAGGGAATACTTCGGTATAGGATGGGCGCATTGAACGACTCCGTAGACGGAGGCTTAGCCCAGGCGTCGGTCTCCGGGTCTGCTTTGATGGTGAACTGCGCGGGGAGAATGCCGTCTCCGGGAACCTTTTGTGACGAATTGGCAAATACGAATTTCGCCATGATGGGATTGTGTAGGACGATGTTCGAAGAATTTATATATATGTACGATGGGAGAGATTGGACAGGCTCTGTAGGATTGAGCACCGGATTTGATGAAAAGCGGTGGGAGCGATAGACAATTCGTTTAGGGAGAGAACAACAAGTCAAGTATACGATGTAGTAGAGCAGGGCAGAGTTAGAGGAAGGGAAAGGTTGCGGACGGAAAGGTCAAGTCGGGCTTGAGGGGAGTTTAAGCTACGTCACTTCTGGGGGGGAGGAGGGGGAAGCTCCACCGTCCCCCGGTTTGGCGATGACAACCTTGACTCGGCGGGGTCTTCCGGAGTCATTCTCGGAGGACGATAAATACTAGGGTGATGGCGCCATGGTCTGGAATTCTCGACGAGAATGGCCCGTCTTATCACTGCAGCTAGGCAGGCTGTCGGCTTAACTTCGTGCATAGTACGGAGTAGTAGTTCGTACTAGAGAACTACCTACTAACTAGTAGTAGTTAAGTGTTAAACTCGGTGGTGGTAACTAGTTATGCTCAGTCTTGGCGCTTCCCGCTGACATAAGCCCCGTTTCGGCCTCGAGCTTCGAAGCTTGTGCTCGATCGCCGAGATCGCGATTGTGCCCTGCATCCCACTCCCCTGAACGGTAACCTATCTTTCTGGGACGGAATGGGCGTCTAAGTATTTCTCAATGGTGATGAACGTTCGTTATGTCCGCCCGCCTCCTTCATCCGGATGAGTATGAGCTCGAAGGTCGATCGTCAATCGATTCTCAGGGGACCTTCAATATCGACGAAGCAGACTTTGAGTCGCAGGTACCGCCGAGACCTCGACGACTCTTGCGCAGAGTACCCTTACTTTCGAGGCTTTTCGCTTCCACATACTCCGGATATCGTCGTCTAAAACCTTCCCGGCCGTTGTTCTTAACCTCCTCCCGACCCGGGTGTTATCGCCGTCTCCTACTCCGTCGTTCTTGCTTCTACCTCCATGCCGTCGCAGGGATCATTCTTGCCCTTGTCGTCCTGACGTCGATTTTTCGGCCGTCCTACACTCGCCCACCCTCCCACTATTCTACACTTCAAAATGCCATATCGCAGTCAAAGATCTCGGGTAGAGGAAACCTTCGGAACGAGAGAGTTTTCATTGCGGCTAGCTTGTATGATCGGGACGGGGAGCTAGCGCGAGGACCATGGGGCTCTGGGATACTCGAGTTGATTGATATTCTCGGAAAGGATAATGTCTTCCTGAGTATCTATGAAAACGACAGCGGACCGGAGGGAAAGAACGCGCTGAAGGAGCTGGAGGGGCAAGTGCCCTGTAACAAGTCAATTGTGTTCGAAGAACATCTGGATCTGGAAACGCTGCCGCGTGTGTCGGTTCCAGGGGGATCGAAGCGTGTAGTCCGGGTCGAATACTTGGCTGAGGTCCGGAACCGAGCCCTACGACCGTTGGACGATAACCCCAAAATCCGCTACGATAAGCTTCTTGTTTTGAATGACATCATTTTTGACCCTATTGAACTAGTTCAGCTTCTGTTCTCGACAAACGTGGGAGATGATGGCATTGCCCATTACCGGGCTGCTTGCGCTACCGATTTCGACAATCCGTTCAAATTCTATGACACCTACGCCACGCGGGACCTCCAGGGGTACAGCATGGGCCTGCCGTTCTTCCCTTGGTTTACCACTTCCGGAGAAGGACTAAGTCGTCAGGATGTGCTCGCAGGGAAAGATGCTGTCCGGGTTCGAAGCTGCTGGGGAGGCGCGGTGGCATTTGATGCACGGTATTTCCAGCATGCGACGAAGCCTACGACGGGAACGAGGACCTTGGCTACGGAGCAGTCGTCTAGCCCTGAAGACCTTCCGGTCCGATTCCGTGCTTCGCAGGATGCGTTTTGGGAAGCCTCGGAGTGCTGCCTCGTCCACGCTGATATCCAACAACCTCACCTGAATGTGGATGAGATTACTGACTCGGGGATTTACTTGAACCCATTTGTGCGTGTAGCTTACGACTCTCGCACGCTTTCCTGGCTAGGAACGACCCGTCGGTTTGAGAAACTCTACACTTTCATCCACAATATTGGTAACCATCTCGTCGGCCTCCCCTGGGTCAACCCTCGCCGGACGGAAATCCCAGGCCAACGGGTCGAGCGGACCATCTGGGTGCCCGATGACAACGAGGAAGATGGCGGGTCTTTTCGGATGGTTGAGCAGATTGTCGACCGGGGCAGCTATTGTGAACGACCAGGGCTTCAGGTGATCGTCGAGGATCGCGAAGAAGGCCAGAAAGGGTGGGAAACGATTCCACTACCAAATTGAGCAAGACATATCTTTCTGTATGTAGACTTTGCTTCTGAGATCTGTTTTCTGGACCAACCAAGGATGCTAGGGCAATCGTGCATACTAAGGGTCTGGTTATTCACTACCAATTGCGGTTGCATCATTCACATACCTAAGTCTTCTTCCTCATCCTCCTTTTTTTCGGCCTCAAAGTTCCCTCACATTCTCCCCAAAATCCCCCCCCCCCTTCCTCACTTTCTCCCCTTGTTTTCCTCAAGTCCTCCCCCGAATTTCCTCACATTCTCCCCCAACTCTCCCCTGGTTTTATCCGAGAAATTACCGAAAGTTTTTCGAGCCCACTCAAAGTCAAGCCACGAAATCTTATTAATCGGGCATCTGTGATGACTGTTGACGTATGAACCAAGGTCAAAGATGGCGGATGTCGGAACTTCCGGCCAGGCGTCCCCGCACCATCCTTCACCATCCTCGAAGATGTCCCAAAATCAAATCAAAACCTCATCTGAGTATGCTATGACTGAAGTGTGCCCCCCGCAGTCATATCAAGACTTCGACAGAATCAAAGACGCCGTCGTAAACTTGAACAGAAAGTTAACGACCCATGAACTCCCTCAATACCTAGCCTATAAGCATGTCTCACCAAGAGTATTCGCTTATATCGATAACCGTCGCTCTGAATTCCTGTGTAAAGTCAAGTTTACATACTTTCCAGACATAAGGACGCTTATAATCAAGGTCCCTGGTGAGGCGCATGAGTTCGTCAACAGAAACATAGAATGTGAAATAAATCTGCAAGTACGAGGAGCGATGGCAGTCCAACCCGAAGAATTCTCAGTCTTCGGAGCGAACAGATACTTTGCGCCAACGTCTTCTGCAAAAGAAGGGGACGGTTCATGGACTAATGTGCTGTTGCGACCGACAAGACCCAGATGGCCCCATTTTGTGATTGAAGCTGGAGTCTCAGAGAGTTATAATATACTCAAATCTGATACAGAGTGGTGGATCTCGCATTCACAGGGAGACGTCCGACTTGTGCTGCTCATCAATGTCAAAATGGCCACAAAGACAGTGGTTTTCGAGCAGTACGTTCCAACTCCGCAATCGACAGTTCGAGATGGCAATGTTTTCAAGCCTCTACTGGTATCTACAACCACAGTGAACCATAATACCAATCCTGCTACTCTAACAGGGGCTCCACTGGTTTTGGAGTTCCAGCGACTGGTTGGCAGGGCCCCGGTGCCTCCCGTTGAAAGGGACATTCAGCTCACACCTGCAATGCTGCTGAGCGCAACAAGGACCCCCTTTTTCTAGGCCGATTTGTATTCACTGGGAGACGGCTGGGTTTGGTGCTTTTATTCACTTTTCTTCTACCTTCCATTTGCTTTTCTTCTACCTTCTATTTACCCCTCCCCACGTGGAAAATTCTCTGTCTCTGCGCTTGCAACTCAGCACCAAGTAGCCCACATTTCCTCTGGTAAGAAAGGTGACACTGTTTCCTGGGTCTCTCTAACATCCCACCAGCGCAGGTCTCTACTTTCCAGAACACGGTCAACCAGAGCAACATTGTCCAGGAGAAAGAGTCTAGCAAGATGTCTTCTACTGCGGACGTTGACGATACCGCTGGCTTCATGGCGGCGGCTCGTACTTTCATGCTAAGCCAGCCTAGTTACACTTCTGATCTTACCACTTCTACTATTGCTGCGGAAGAATCCGTCAGCGAGCAGGACGACGCCTGGAAGAGCGTCAATGAATTTACTTGTGCTTCGACCAGCGCTTCTGTCGTTGCAGTTGACGCAGATGATGCCGAATCGGTGTCTATTGCCAACGGGACTGGCTCTGCTGGTAAGTGTTCCTTTCCTTTCACTCCATTATCCCTTCTTTTGCGTCTGTCTTTCTGTCTTGCTTTTTGTCATCGACTCGCGCTGATACCAAATTCCACTCAAAAAGCAGAAACCCCCAAACATGAAATCGCATCCGTCTCAAATGGTGCCTGCTCCTTCACCGAGGCTGGAGCCTTGATGGGACATCCCGACCAGGAAGAGAACCGTGAGAACCTCACTACCTTCGAGACCTGGGGTACTCCCGCTGCCCGTGCAAAGCCTGGTAAGAGCATGCCTAGCCTAGACCCTCCTCTGAAGTGGCCATCTGCCGGCATTGAAACTAACTGCCGTGTTTGCCAGCTGCGCGTGTGAGAACTGTCACAATCAGAGGATTGCCGTCCACCTGGGCTACTCCCACTAAGGTGTTGTCGCTCGTCCATGGAGGTCTTATCGAACACGTTCACGTTTTTCCCGTGGGCACCGCTCAGGTTCGCTTCTGTGATGCAGATGCGTGCCAGGCATTCTATGACAAATACCCTAATGGCATTGACCTGGACAAGAGTCGCAAGGTCACCGTCTTTGTCGAGTTTGGCAAGGAGGTGGACGTGGTCAGCTCTCAGCTGTCCTTCAATCTTTCTGTCGGTGCGACTCGCGTCGTCCGTGCCGTCGGTATCGACTTGGACGTGACCATGAATCAGATGATTCGCCTGGCCACTCTCCAGAATCGTAAGATCGAGAAGATCGTTGACAGTTGGGTCCCCGGTGAAGTGAGTATTTCTATCGATAAGATGCCTGTGGCCTACCAGTCAGTGAGTGCTAATTCGTTATCACAGGCAAGAAGTGCATCCTTCCGCTTCTGTACCATCGAAGACGCGGTGCGCTTCCGCGCTGCGATCATTCGTGATGCCGACTGGGAGCATTGCAATGTGCAGTATGGCAATGACCCGTAAGCATCCCTTCTTCTTTGATATGCCCGATGACTGACTTGTATTCCTTTCTCCAGCTGCGATCTCGCTACCGGTATGCACATTGATTGAACGCTACTTTGTTTACGATGTACAAGTGATGGGGATGGCGACTTTGGCGGGTTTTGACAGAAGTCAACCGTGTGGAGGATTGAACAGGATGGTTCTGATCGGCTAATGAAGGTTTCTTTTTTATATGTTGTGTGTACTCACTTGCCCTGTGGTTTAGCCCTTGCCCGATGAAAGGATATCGAGGCCACTTGTCCGTTATGATGACAGGCATGCAGTTGCATGAAATATGAATTATTGGAAATCCATTTGCCTTCTATTCTTTTGTTGTAAGGAGCTATAACACACAGCCATACCCACATTTGCAGAAGAGAAGAAAACAAGGGAGCCTCCTTCTCGCCCTCAAGGATGGCTCATATTTGTTTTAAACATCTTTCCTCTGGTATAAGATTAGCGCCGAGAAAGAAGAGCCGACGGAGATGCGTCCAGAGGATCCATCCAGGTCTGGTTCAATGACCGGAAAAGGCAGCATGCCAACAACCAGAGCCTCCGACCATGATCTAATCTCACAAACATCGAACGAGCCCTAGGAGCCCTGGCATACCAAACACGACATCCTCTGTAATAAGCTTCATTATCCAGGATCCAGCATCTAACCCAACAAATGCACTCGACAGGTCTGTTGGCCATGGACAGTCCACGACGACGCCGAAACATTGGAATGATAACGATCTGATAAAGATGCTGTGCAATCGAGACAAGATCCATCGATTTCTCTTTTTTGCTTTCCAGTCAGAAAACGCCGGCCGGGCCGTGTTCGCAGGTGGCCGGGCGAGTATGATTGAGGATCGAGAGAAGGATGGCTCATTGCATTCGACTCCTTCGGGTGATCTCTTAATAATTCATGATTCGCCATTCCCTTCATCCTCGAGTACTTTGGGTCTCTGGGATATGATCTCGCAGATGGGAGGAAATCGAACTTCTTCGATGATGTCCGGCTCAAAGGCCAAGGGTAAGAACCCAAGGGCCAGCTGAGCAGGTAGGTAGGTCCTCGCGACACAAATAGACACGGTAGTCCGCGAGTCTACAGAGATCGGAGAAACCGTTCAAACCTACCAGACTATACTGCTCTGGACATTGTATAAGAACGCACCATTCTCAGTTGCTCTGCCGAATGATCGAAGCCATTGGCGTCCCTTTTTCTCTCCTCTGGCAGTATATCGACATCGCCTTGTCGGGAGGGCGTTGCGACGACTGTACGGTAGTTCTATGGTGGATGAAGCTTATCCGATCCATCTATTTCGTTTGATCACGGTCTCATCTGTATTCTGCAACAAACATACTGCCTCGTGCTTTACTTCGTAGAAGGGAACCTAGATAAACACTCGTAAAGAAGCCATACAGTATACGTAAAGTATACGGCGCCGAACGCCGCGTACGAAACGAAACCATACCAAGCAATACCAAACCCGCATCTCTTACGTCCGAGACTAATCCCAAAGAAGTGTAAGTCTCGGTCCTGAAGTCGCGGACGGTCTGGGAGTCCGACATTCTTTTTTTAATTTAGTTATCTGACCTCATAATGACAAGATCCCTTCTTGTCTTCGGCCGGTTAACTTCGTCTATCTTTCTATTTTCTATGCAAGTATGCACACCATGGTCACTGGGCAATGGTTAATACGAAGACTCCGAAGGTCCGTACTTTTTAGTTAATATTCTGGTCTTTATTTTTAGGCTATCGTTCTATTCTCTGAGACAATGGCGAATAAGACATACGAGGAGGAGCAGGAGGAGCAGGAGGAGCTAATTCCTACATGAGGAAGAGGATCTGAGAGTTTCGATATGAGGTTAGTTCGAGTACACCTCTTCTACCTACTCAGTACTCCATACAACCGTAAGTACAGCGTACAATCTTCCTCTTCATCGACAGGGACGGCAACGGCACAGACGGGAAGGCGGGGAAGGGGAAATTTCAGCCGACTGTCGGACGTGGAGATCGGACCCCGGAGCCTCCGACTTAGTCAGGGCTGACTACCGGTCCGCTTCATAGTTAGTTATCTTCAGGTGCAAGCACCTGAAGATTGCTCTTACTTCCTTGTCAAGAATGTTTACAGTATGAAGATGAAGATGACACTGTTGTCGTCCTCTCTCCTGAGCAACTAGTGTGTACAGTACTATCTACCAGTCACTCGAGTCAGTCGTCACATCCTACTTCTACTCCTCCTGTGTCCTGTACTCCGGGTAGAAGTCCAGTCCAGTCGGTGCCCCTGTGGAGTGATGAAACGAATCTCCACTTAGGTGAGGTGCGCGGCGAAAACGAAAATCAATTAATCAAAGCGAAATGAATCAGAATAATCAAAAATCATAATTATAATTATTCTTGTTTGATTTTCAATTCGCAGTTTCGCTCCTTACAAGCCTGCCGGACTACAACTCCACGTAATGTGTCGTGTGCACTGTACATCAAAGACAGCAACTGCAAATCCATTCCATCTCCAGCTGTGGGCCTGGAGATAGAACAGACACCCTTACGGAGTAGGTGGATTCATCAGAAACGGAGATCTCCGATGAAGAATAAATGGATACTGGAACAGTGACCACAGGAAAGACTGAAGCAACAAAGAAGTGGTAGTTACTCAGTCACCTTTAGTAACTACTCGAGCCTAAACTTCGGCTCTCTAAATTTTCTTTGTGTGGAAATTCCAAATCGGCAACGGATAAAACCACCAGCCAAACAAAGTTGCAAGACACATTGAATTCCCCCCCGATTTGAGTTTTTCCCTGAGTAAGTAGACCTAGGTCAGGACTTAAAGAGAGAAAAAAAAAATAAAAAAAAATAAAAAAACTAGACAGTCACGCCCGCAAGGCTCGGTCCAGTACCTAAATGCACTGTTAGAGTCTTAGAAGATCCAGATGGTTAAAAGTAAAAAGAAAATAGAAAAAAACCCGCCGTTTAATATTAATATTACGGATCCCTAAGGCCGAGAACCCGAAAATTAACAATAAAAAAAAATAGAATCATGGGCCTCCGGACTTTTCAATCGTCCTGAACCTCCGTCAACAATTGCTGGATTTGGTTAACTAGGGGCAATCAAATCCATCTTGCTACGTGCTACTTGCTAGAGGCTAGCAGAGAGTTTAGTTCGCCAACGTTGGTGAGGATCGTTAGAGAAACTTGGGAGTAGCCTAGCCTACCTAGCCTGTAGGCCATCGATTCGGGACAGACGTACATGTCCGCAGAGGTGGACCGGGGTTACAGAGTAGCGGCAAGAACAGAATAGAAAAAGCCGGATAGATTAATAACTCGGCGGCAATATAGGGTGTAGGGTAGTGTGTGTTACTACCTACATACCACTCTGAGGACTACTGCGCAAGAGCGGATAGGGAGCGCATCGCCAGCCTGCCTATTATTGCCTTCAGGCAGTTAGTACTCTGCAACGCCAACCAACCCCTCACCCAGACCCGCGGGAACAAACTAAAACCCAAAAGAGAACGAACAGAAGCGAACATGCAAAACAACAATCAAAAAGAGAAGAAAAAAAAAATAAAATGTCGCGATTCTTACTTGACCAAGTCAAGCGCCCATGCAAGCCGGGGTTCCGTTCGTGGACCTTCCCCTCTTCTCAAGTCCCAAGTCCCAAACCTCCACCGTCTGATGCTTGCATCGTGAATACCACCATGGTCCCGACAGTCTGGATGAAGGTGTGATAGTTGGGCATTAGTGACCAACCTTGAGCAGGTTCCGGTCCAGCTGAGCGCCGGACCCCCCTGGTAGGAACTAGCCTCTAGGTCCCCGGTTGGGAATTGGCGCTGTGGAATCTCCAATTCGGTAACCGGGGGAAGATTTGAGAACGCAAGACAAATAATCAAAGAAGACAAGGGGAAAAAAAAAGTGGATAATGGTGGTCATAACTCATCCGTCAATAATAATTTTCATCTTAGTTTTCCTTTGGCGGATACGACGGGGTACGATGTCTGTCGTTCCATGGTTACGCTTCTGCCAATCCAGACTCAAAACGGTGTACAAGGTGCGAGGGTAGAAGGCAGCCCTATGGAATATGATGGGGCTAAAAAAGGAAGGGAAAAAAGCAAAATGAATGATCCAGGATGGGATGAAGTCATCATGAATTGAGACGAAAAGAAAAGAAAAGGAAAGGAAAAGAAAAAGAAAGACGATCGGGTCACGGGAAACCCGAAGAGGGGAAAACGAAAAAAAAAAAAAAAAAAAAAAAAAAAAAAAAAAAGTCGAATATCAAACCAATCCGGTCTCTCGCCGGGTCATCCTTCACCTGAATATTCTCGAGTCCTGACCAGTCACCACCGAGCACGACCACAGCAGAATTGAATCTCACATTGTGATTATTGATAACTTGCCTGCCGAACTGTCGATCGAAAACGGCCTGACGAGTGACAAGGCAAAGAACAGAAAGAAAGAAAAAGAAAACAGCGGCGTTTCATGACAATACATAGACCACCTAAACACTGCATCCTAATTCCTCAGGTCATGCATGCATTGACAACGAGACCGGCGGGCAAGTCGCCATTCTCGATTCTGTTGCCTCCGATGCTTACTCAGTACAGAACAATGAATCAGAATCACAATCCCTACTCCTACAGCGGAATCACATGCTGGATGGCGACGGAGGAGATACTACCGGATGGGTCCCTATAGCGCATGGGGACTATAAACCATACTACACCGTGTACTCCGTACTATTGATGGTTCGAATATGCGACGGTACAACTCCGGAGCAATAATATCAGTACAGAATATTATTAGCATCACAGGCAGCGGCCATCGACTCAGCCTAGGCTGTCACGCAGTCAGGTCAGGGCCGGATCCCTACCGCCGCCGTAGTTACAGTGCGCAAGCCCGTCCGCCGTAGCGCCGCCCGTATGTACCTCCTCGACTGTGCCGCAGCCCAACCTGGTAGACGAAATGCCAATCAACTTCGTCAGTATGCGGATGACATCCTGAATATCATTGTTGGGGTCGGGGACTGCCCATGTCTCGGCTTGACGCAAACCGCATTACTCTATACAGTAGTGTCGCGACGGGCGAGACTACTGCCCGGCGGCGTAGGAATCCTCATGACTCTAGCAGTACTCCGTAGATATTGGTCTTAGGTTATGATTCAGTTGACATGAGTACGGTTTACTCTGTGTACATACAGTCTACACACTACGCCGAGTATACGATTCTTCCATAGACTAGCACACAGACTACTGGATAACTAACTGAGTTTGAGGCGATATGCCCCACGTGTTGGGCACAGGGGCTAAAAAGGAGCAAAAGCGACAGCCGAAAGGCGTGGATAGATTTTATTGATTTCTATTTGCTTCCGATTTGTCTCCCTCGGATCAAAGAAACAAGAGGCGATAGTCAACTAACAGAACCAACTAGCTAAGGACGGAGTTTTAATATAGACTCATCTCACCACTCAAAGAACTTAAGACTCAAACCCGGTCCCGGATGTCTCGGCCACCTATCACCGGCCAGCTTGTTGCCCTAGATTCGCCCCCCCCCCCCTTATCGCGATGAGGCAATTTCACTGGTAGCGGAGGCATCTCGTACCTTAAACTCTGCAGCCTTCTTATCGTCAGGTGAGTTTCACGATCCATTACGGAGTATGTGTTACGGACATCGGAGTTGACGGTGGAGACCCGCCCTCGTGCCCTTTTCGCCTTCGTTCGTCGTTGAACTTGAACTGGCAATAGAGTTGACGATTTCCATGGTTTGTTCCTCGCCCAGCCCGTTTGTTGATTCTGATTAGGAAATTGCACGTATTTACAGTAAGTTTCCAATCGGGTGAATCAACCGGATGGTCCAATGGTCCAATGGTAGGTACGTACACATACATACATACAATAATACGTACAAAACAATAAGACGCATAATCATAGGTAGATTAAAAAACTAAGCACTCTTTCCCCATTTTTAGCCCTACTCCGTCATATCACCAAGACACCAACGCCATCTGGCCATCCGCCCGACGATCAGGAGGCTAGGAGAGGGGAGAGACAAAGGACTAAACGAGGAGGCAAAGCAAAGTGACAGACCAGGCAGCAGAGTAATCGAGTGAACAAGTAACTAATCGCTGACACGATCACCAACTACTAAGCCATGCAAAATGAGCCAGGGTCATGATCATCTCTAGCCCCCGTGAATCTTAATCCAACAGCTTCCAAGTCTCCCGGCGCTGGTAGGTCGATTCGGGGAATCGCGAGCCTCCGACAATTCCACCAGTCAGCGCGGGAGGTGGGGTCCAAGAATTTCTGATGTAAGGCTAGCCGGCAATGGATCATTCCGCATGATGATCTGTACAAATCTGAGACTGACTTGGACCTTACTCTGTATTATATACACCGTACTCTCGCGGTTGTTCCGCCGCGTCGGCGGAGTTTCGGGCTTGAGACTTGGGAGGGTCGTACTCCGTAGTTAGGGGTACGTACTACGTGGTCCGGAGAGGGGAGAGGGGCGGTCCGTACGTACACCGTAAGGAGTTGCACGGGATTTCTTGGGATGATTCATAATAATAATGATTATCAGTAATCTTTTGCCTGGTTGATGCCGACTTTCCCCATCCGTCCCCTCTTCGCCTCTTCGCCTCCTCGCCATCCCTCTACCGAATCCTTCCAGTTCTATTGAGACTGAACCCCGATTCCTCAATTGATGCACAAACGAGGAAGGCGAACTCAGCAGCTGATGACTCCGCCTTGTTCGTGGCTGCGGAATTAACATCCTGATTCCTTCAATCCTGCCACCTACTTGACCAGCCCGGATCTGCTTCTCCCCCCTGCGTCCTACCAATCACACGTTGTTGTCACTAGTAATTCCGGCAAGGAGTCATGTACTGGAAGGATGTTCGAGATCCTTTTTCCTTTCATCTATTTTGGGACAGGCTTCACCGCCGTGTTCATCACAGCCCCGGTGCCAAAGAAAAGGGATCCTCAATGGCTGAAGGACCAGATTGGACAAGTTGATCAAAAGTGATATCGAACAAAGAAAGTATAACTGTTATGTTAGCCTAAACGGGAACGGAGCTACAATGCAGCGCACAGGTAAGATATTGACAGTTGACGGATCACGTCGCAAGGACTTGGATCTGAGCTGGAAGAAACCCCATTGGACGGTGGGAACTCTCACCTTGCTTCTTGTTTTGTTGTCTTTTCGGGTGTAGACTCCGTGAAAAGGTGACATATTATGTATGGAGTATCTCTGATACTAGTAGCTAGTTACGGGTAGTTACAACTAACAGCACTAGCCAGCCTCATCTCAGTATCTTGGTGGTCTTGTCCTGTACCATACCTGCCCAATAATTCCTTTCCTTTGCACGATGATATATGCTCCGAGAGACCACAGCATGTATCATGACGAGTCACCAGAGCGTGAGAATCCCCATTAGCAACGGGACTGGTCGACTGTCATCCGCCCCTTACTTGGCGGGATTGGGCAACGATGATAGAAGACTCGACTCTGAGAGATGCCTAAGGAATGCAACCCCGGCATGAGAAGGACTGGCACGCATGGCATTTGCAGTTGCAACACCGTTAGCTGTAAGAAAGTGATCAGTCTCTAACAAGCGAAGATCCATGATCCATTATCAAGTGGATTGACGTAATGTAGGGAGTGCCGTGCGTCGTAACTCGTAAGTCGTAGCCATTGTAATATTATGGTCGACGGACGGGGAGATCCCGTGCCTTCCGAGTCAGGCACCTCTTTTTTTTTTTTTTTTTTCGCTGATAGAGACAAAACGGTTACGCAGATAATTTCCCTCGAAATTGGTTTTTAATTGCTCCCTTTCATCCTTCATCCCTTTGTCGGAAGTACGGAACGAAATGTATTTTCATTTACCTAGTATGTACAGATATGTACGTACTGCGAAAGTATTAATTAATTCCGTCGAACGGATCCTCTCGGCGGTTCGTCATGCAAGCTAGGATATCCTTCCATGAGGCTATGGTTAAACTAGAACCGCCTCAAAATTGGTGGCTTCCGCCACCACGCAAAAGGATCGAATGGATCTTTCTGGAATTCGTACCCGTTAGTGGCCCTTCTCGTATTGAACTCTGGAGAGCTTGGACGCATCCTTCCGGGGAAGGAACCATTGCCCAATTCAATTGCATGATGCTTCAGCCTGCGACTCGTACGATCTGGAGATGGTCCGATCGAACGATGGAGTCGCTCAGCTGCCCCAATCTTACTGCATCCATCCCTGGAGATGTATACCGTACCGGCGTACACAGTGTAGAACTAGAATCACTGTTAGTACGTTTAACCCTGGCCAGGACGAAATTACAGCGTAGTATCCGTAAAGTAGTTAGCAGCTTAGCTCGCTTGCACATCGCTTAGAGCCCGTTAGTCCCCAAAGAGTAGCTCCGCGGCAACAACCTGCTTGATTCCGGGCCTTGAGCCTCAACCGGTCTCTTCGTCCGCCGTCGGCCGGACTTCCCCTCAGGATTCGACTACTAGAGGGCTACCTCAATCTACTTCCGACTAGGATATTAAGTTCTTCACTTGGCGGACAATCAATCCGTGCCCGTTCCCACTTCGCTTCAAAAGGGGTAGTAAGTCTGGTTGTGTTGGCGAGAAGTGAGAAGTGAGAAGTACTCCTAGGGAGGATTCCTGACGACAGACTGTACATACGTCGTACAGAGTTCACTGCCTGAAGAAGAGATTGGAAGTCGATTGAAAAGAAATAATAATGAAAAAGCCAGCAGCTGACATGAAAATGGAATGTAACAGAGACCAGCGCTCCCGTGCATACACCTACCTACTCAAGGGAGATTGGGTGTAACCCACGAGTCAGTGTCAAGCCGCGTTTGCGTCAATCCCTGTCGACTGTCCTTTGTCCTCGACCGGCGTCTCCACCGGCGCCCTCTGGCAACTGGCCCTACTAGCAAGTCCTTTTGGCTTTCACTTTAGTGACTCTACCCAACCACCTTTCCTTTCAAAACCTGAACCTGGTCAAGCCAACGCCCCTAGGGCCTCACGTGACCGACAGCAGCTGCGGGTAAGCGGGTGACGAGCGACCGGGCGACGAGCCATCAAATTGGCAAATTCTCAAGTCTGGGGATCGATAACGTTGGGCATTTCTGGTCCAAGCGGGTTAAGGGCTGCCCCGTGAGGAGACCGTCCCTCGTTAGCTCCCCTCGCAGCGGCCCTCCGGACTTTGCACTACCAGCGTACTACCGTCTACCCGGTGGAACTTGTGCCTCGAGAATGCTGGCTGGCGTTAGGATCTTTTTTTTTTTTTTTTTTTGGACGCTCGAGGGACGAGGAATCATCCATGGCGCCCCTCCCCAGGAATGAGATCTACACTGGACGCAAGTGGCCGATCATCCACCCGTCTCCCTTTTTTTTTTATTCACTTTTTTTTTAGGTGATGTATTTTTTTTCCCCTTTACTACTGTGTACTCCGCCGGCCGACAGTCATCTCCGGCCGCGGAAACCTGTACTCAGTAAGGTAGGGGAGAAAGGACCCTGACATGAGATATACTTCGAGTCCATGCGCCAGGAGGGAAAAAACAGCCTGTAAGACGCGCCCCTCTCTTCTCCAATCAACTTACTCCTAAGTTACGACCCAAATACCGTGGCGGAGGACAGAGTGCCTACGGTAAGGCAACTTGCCAGGATCCTAGGTAGTGAACCATTCCTTTTTGCCCTCTCGAGATCACTAAAGCACTACGGCGTAGTTAGGGATGGATTCATGGGTGGGAAATTGCGGCGCAGTGAAGTTGCGCAAGCTCGAAATCCAACACTGGACCTAGACTGGGGATAGAGCCAATAATAGCACCCGGTGTGGTATTTCTGTTTTCCTTCTTTTCCCCAAAAGCATCTGATCATGAGGGGAGAACGGGTGATAGATGATGACAGTTCACCATGATCATTATGGCGTACTCCGTACCACGCATGGTTATTATTATTAGGTAGGATGAAATTATTACTGTGCTATGCAATCTACGGTTCTACCTAGCCTTGGTACGGCCATCCTTAACCTACAGTAGTCGACTCGACTTTCTTTGTTTGCTCGTTCCTCGTCCCTCCCAAAATTAGCAACTGATTAGCATGCGATCAGCCATACTCTCCGTAGTACGTCGTAGTCTGCTGTCTGGTTGGTCGTGCCGTCTGATATCCAACAACGATTGTCGTCATGGTGCCAAGAGCGAGGAAGGACAAAAAAAAAGACTCACTCACACAACCAGACGATCCTTTCGCTGCAGATGATGACAGACGTATGATAGATAGATACAGCTGAAGGGTGAAAAGAGCGGACGAACAAAAATGAAAAAAATCCCACACGATAATACTCAGGAAGAAACAAAAAAAAAAAAAAAAAAACCAAACCCAGAATCAAACAGCTGACGTTCCTTTTCCCCTCTTCCTCCCTCCTTCAGCGGCGACAATCCAATCAGTGGGCGCTAGGCTCCTCCATGAGTCGACGAAGGATGTCAATAGTTGAAGACACTACGGGGTGCGGACCTAAGGCATGAATGAAGGAGAGAAGCATACGAAGTCGGATAGTTAGTCTTGGTTTTCAAATTTTTTGATCTTTCGTCGAGGTCGGAGAAATCGGTGTGACAAATGGGAATGCATCACGGATTCCCTTGAGGGCTTGGATTCGCCGGATTCGCTTGTCGTGCTTGTTCTTCATTCCTGCGCAAATGCAGTGAAGAAAAGGACTTGACTGACCGGAGAAGTGAGGTGAGGTGTGGGGGTGGAGGCAATCCATTTACATTGTGCCTACATACTCAGGACGGAGAAAGGGCACGCTCGCTTTCTGAAGGATGTCTGTGTTTGGGTTCCTGTCTTGGATGTGTATCGAGTGCCTTTTCCTTTTCTCTTTCTCTTCTCTTCTGTTTTCCCTTGCAGGACACATATACGAGATCTGCTTTCTCGGACCTAGAATTGGTTGATCCCATGTACTCATCGCCGGATCCCATAGCCGACTCCGCAGGACCCTCCGCGGATATGCGACGATGTTAGTCTAACAGAAATTATATCATATACTGAGTAGGTCTTATAGTTACCGGCCGGGAGTTGGAATCAGATGCCCGTCTAAATATGCAGTAAAAAGACTAAAACCGAAACCGAAACCACAGCAGGCGCGCAGTGCGTTTAAACATATCTATTAAACTGTAAACCCCCGGCATGGTCGACTATTCTACCCTTTCCGATGAACACCTTCTTTTCTTTTTCCATTCCATTCATGGTGAAACTTACTGACTGTGCCTGTAATTTTCTTTTTCTTTTTCAGGCCGCTCCCGGATCTTCGCCCGAGGCCCCGATGCTTTTCTTCTGCCAAACCCGCCTTAAACAACGACTGTTCGCTAACTAACTCGGATGGATCTTGCTCCATAACGCGTCCTAGTACGGTGGTACCCCCCTCCCCCCAAGAGGGTCAACTCCATAACACTCCATCATGGATTATTCTGTCCGCGGTGACAGGTTGGCTCGGTTGCGCTAACGGACTGACGATTTCGGAATCCTTCTGCCTCACTTTGGATTATTATTTTCTTTTATTTTTGTAGTTCACTGTTTTCTTTGGTATCTGCTGTTGCTTGAATCTTCTTGGGTAGTGTGTGTATTGACTATTGAGCATGTGACTATTATTCTATTGCACTTTTTGGGGTTCAACCTAGGTAGGCAATGAAAATTACATATGGCGAAGGTAGTAAACTACTTACCTACCTTCGTAACTAGGGGAATTACCAGGCACTATCCTCCGTACCTACAGAGTATGTATACCACGATCGAAGCACTTATTACTATTTCCAGCAAGGAATACGACAATCCCGCGTAATGCATTGATAGAGATATCCACCTAGATCCGCGCCGCCAGATTCCAGACGCGTTCCGCACGGCAGAATCAGGTCAGATACCCTGTTTCAGGGTACGTACACCCAGTGTACTACATACTGTGCGTATTTACCATGGTAGTTAAGTTGTGTACTTTTATATTCAAGCAACAATAGGTACCATCCATTCAATCATCCCATTCATTCATCAACTAGGTATGGTGTATGTACTGTACTGTGTACATTGTCCATCTAGAACGGCAATCTTTCCCCTCCACCAGAAAAAAAAGAAAAAAAGAAAAAAAGAAAAAAACCGATAAGCCATGATGAAATCATTCAAGTCAGAAAATAGAAGAGGGGCGAGGATCGTCTCACTTTATGCAGAGATGTGTTGGCAGGTTCTGCAGATTGTTATCTGGCCTGCATGGCCCTGTTTTCCGGATGACTGCTGTGCACACACGCACACATATTTACTTTTTTTAGGACCTTTTGTACTGTAGAGTAGGCATGGGGCTGTTGGTCTACAGTCTACTACGCCGTGGGGAGGACAGGGTTGAATAATGAAGAACGTACTGTCACTAACTACTGTGTAGGTAAAGGGGTGGACAGAAAAAGTACACATACCTAGAAATTACTTGCCTGAAACTGAAACAACAATAACATGATCCAGATTCAACAAAAACAGAAACCTACTTAGTTACAGAGGGCAAACCCGGCAGAGTCCCCCCTCCCAAACAGAACGGGCAAAAAGGGAAAGAAAAAAAAGAAATAACCCATCAACCAATAAATCCTCCAAAAACCAAAAAAAAAATAATTAATAGAAACAAGTACCAATGACAATCTTTGGGGGCCAGAAAGGAAAAAAAAAATAAATAACCCCATGCTCACAGCCAAGACGGGGGGTGGTGGGAGAGGGGGACCCACTCACATCGTGTCGGCGACTTGGCCTGTCTGTCACGTCTCTCTCGCCTGTCCTGTCCTGTCCTTCAGCAAGAATGGCCCTGTGTAATAATGTGAGACCCAAAGAGCTAGACTGCTAGACGCTGGCTAGAGCCTCACTCCTATTCGTTCAGTGGTCCCAGTACCACGGTTCACCAGCAAAGCCACTGCAGGATTAGCTTGCTGACTTCTCCTCTTCCGCGTCCAATGAGGGATCTGCTGGTCTGTTGGTTCTTATTTCCCCCCCTTCTGTGTCTGTCTGGCAGGGATGACGAGTGACGACCCATTATTATTATTATTATTGCGGCGTAGGACTGCCGCAGTTGAGCTTTGATGATCTTGGGATGGTTTGGTTTGGTTTGTATTTTCCCAATCTTTTTTTAAATCGCTCGTCGCGATTTCCTTTCCGCTGTTGGTGATGGACATATGATGTTTTTATTTACGAAAAGGGAGGTGAGTGATATACCGATAAACAAGATAGAATGATATACAGAAAAAAACAAGGTAAGAATTCTTCATCACCAACGGAGGGTCCAACGATTGACCTTGCTTCGAGATCTTCCCACCGACACTTCTTCTGTCTTGCTTGCGTGCTGGTTATTTTTCTTTCCCTTTTCATTTGAATTTCTCGGTTCGGTGGATAAGAGAGCCATCTGTCAGAGATGATTGGCAAAACCCAAAACCACCATGCAGGGTACGATAGGCACACCTAATAATAATAGGACTTGGATCGATCATGACAGAGGGTGGAATCATCAATAAAACCACCGAGGACGGAGGAATAGATATTAAGATGGGGCCTGTGAATCATCATTATTGATTTAATAATTAACAATCTTCCTACTGTGTAGTTAACTAGGGGAAAGATACCACACAGGATGTACGGAGTACCAATGTAATATTAAATGCCTGTTGATGCATGGAAACCATCCGTCCAGGGTGACAATAACAATAATAATTATGAAATGACCAGGGGCATCTCCAGACGAGATAGCGATTTAATTTAGGTGTTGTCGGAGCGAACTTAGAACTCCACACAGATTTCCTCCGTAGGTGTAGCACTGTACAGTACTACTCCCATCTAACTTGCTCGGGAAGTAGCTCTCGCCTGGGCGTCGTCTGATTGAAACCCTGCAATGCTTCGTTTCGGTCGATCCCCTCTTGCAGCCTGTCGAGGGCCTATCAGCTCCGGGAACCCGAATCTTCCTTCATGCCGTGGCAGGGCTGCATGTCGTGTGTTACACTCTAGGGGAGACAGAGACCGGCTGAGAATGTGAGGACGGACAGTCTGCAGTCCTGCGATGCGAGGACGGAGCCTTTCCACCTGCTGCTTCTCGGTTTGGTCGTACCCAAGAAAGCATGGAAACACAATCAAGTGAAATTAATACTGAAAATGGGAGAGAGAGAGAGAGGGTTATTCGGCCGGGGACGAGAATTATAAGAACAAGACTAATAATACTCAGGGATCAACCAATAGGAAATGAATCCAACAACTTCACCATGATGATGCTGATGATGCTGATGATGCTGCGGGTTGTCATGATAATCTCCCGTGTCAAGTCAAATCAGAATTGATTAATGGATCTACATGGAAAAACCACAGGTTAATATCCATGTGCTTCCATTCCTTCGACCTCGAAATGAAAGGCTTCTAGTGGTCAGCAAAGGAAGGTAAAAGAAATACGGCCGGCCCCCCCTTACGTAGGAGTAGCTTGTCAGGATCGTCAACCGCACCGCACGTCTTCTTCATAGTACGGAGTAGGCCTTGGTGGACTCCGTGACTCCGTAGGAGCATATCGGACATTCTCCACGGAATTTACCATGTCGAGAACATTGCCGACAGTTGCAAAGTATGGTTCGCAGCCTCGCAGATGTCTCTCTTTTTCCTCCCCCCTCCCCAGTATTTGTAATTCCCACTCCATTGATGGTGCGATTGGAGCGGGATGGAAAGGAAAAGGTAGTAAGAACCAAATCTGACACCGGGAAGGGACAGAAAGATCGTCCGACCAACTCTTTGTAAATTGTGAACCAGCCAACGCTGGGCAAGTTAACTTTTCCTTCCATTCACCAGATCGCAAATTGCCGCATTCCCTCGCGTGGCTAAACTGGCCGGCCGAGTGTGTACCTCGCGACAATTAGCTTTCAACCGTTCGAGGGAGCTTTGTCCCTCCGACTAGAAAAGTAAAAGCCGGCAAGTCAACGCCGACTTGTACCCGCGACGTGCCATCGCGGCCTTTTCCCTGGAACCGTCGCCAGACAGCTAGTTAATAATTAATTCTTTGACATTCCTCTCCACTTTTTCCCACTCAAATCGACCCTCCCCGAGGGCCCCCGAACCAGACCCAAGATTTTGCACACAGGTCACGGTGGTTTTTTTTTTTTTTTTTCTCTCTCTCTCTCTCTCTGTCTTTGTTGCGGCTCCTATCTCCTTTGGTTCTGATATCCTTGCCGCATATTGCATGAACTAGACCTGGACTTTCCCCCTCCTTCCGTTGTTGCTTGCGGTGGATCCTTCTGGGAAGCGATTCCTTTGGTTTGATGGGAGGATGTATTTAATTAATACAAAGAATAGGAGGAGAGGGAGAGATGTAGAGAACGAGAGACTGTGAATCCATAGAATACAACCAAATCACATCAAATACCGGACTAGCATGGCTTTGGCAAGAGGCAAAATAATAAGGCTTAGGAACGAGAGAATTACGCGATTACGGATTACGGGGAAGCAAACTGAAACTGGCAATCTGGTTTGATGAATTTCCAAAGGCAAAAAAAAAAAAAAAATAAAACAAAAGAAATAGAAATGAGAATTAAAAAAAAAATGAAATAAAATAAAATAAAAGAGCATATTAATTACCCGATCCAACGGGGACCAGAATCGCTCTCTTCCCCATCCATCATTCATCCTGCACGTCTGTCTGCCAACGTGACCCTTGGGATTCGAGATCTCCACTTGCTCCCTCATGCTGTTCAACGTTAGAACTCTCTCCTTTTGAGCTGTCTGGATTGGGTGTATCAGAAGAAAAGTGGCGAATTCGTCTGGTATATTAGCTTGTTCATCCCCCCTCCCCCTCTGTTTATCCTTGCATATAATACAGTCAAGGATTAGAAAACACCATTTTTTTTAAAAAAAAAAGGGGACTGGAATTATTTCTTTTTGAATTTCAGAAATTGCCTCTTCAGATCTTGGAAATTAATTACCCCTATCATTACAACATACATACATACATACTTCGATACATACAGACTGCCCTCCATACTTCCATTCATCTTCTCTCTTTCTCCTCCATCTTCCTCTCCTCCAGCAGTCCATTCCAATTTGGTTACAACTTTTACCTCTTACTTGCAATAGAGCTAGACAAGAAGCATCTCAGCCAGCCTAACTCTTTTTTCTTTTTTTTTCAGCCTACCTTTTTATAGTACCTCCATTCTCACACATACCTCCACCTCGACCTACATACAACCCTTGTCTAGCTGTCTCTACTCCCCCCATCCATCCATCAATCAATCCCCCTGCTGCTCGCGGCGCTACGCTACGCATCAATTTCGGAGGGACATCGTGTACCCGCCATCGAGGCAATCTCTCCACTGTCCGGACAGGGGGCGCAGTCAGCGTCGGTCTCTATTACAGGCCGGCGAGATCCAAGGATTCGGTACGCTGCATGGGTTAAGCACAACTAACGGGACCCTTGGCAGCCATTACCCTCATTTTAAGAATCCAACCGGGTGTCTAGTGCTCTGTTGGGGGGTGTTCGAAGAAAAGTCTCGGAATTTCCATATTTTATCAAGAGCACCGCGTCTCCGCCTGACCCCATTCCTTCCAGTCCAACTTTTTCTTTTACCTCTGGGGGAGACTCGATAAAGTCCGCCTGGCATCCAGGTGGCTGAGAAACGTCAATCCTCTTGGCTACTCTTTTTTCTCTTAAATCCATCTCCATTTCCCACTTTTCAATTATTGTGATTTATTTAATTTTCGGGTCCCCTCCTTCAAGTGACCTTTTTTTTTTTTCTTCTTTTACTGTTATAACTGTCTGGTCACCCTCTCAACCTTCCAACGGTTGATCATACCAAGCACTACCATCACGCCCCCAAAAAGGTGATACTTGATCCCATCGTGTTTCACCAATTCCACTATTAGTCACATACCTTTCGAAGCCTCTTTTTTATAACGGCCGTTTCTTTTCCATCGCTACTCTCAAATTCGCCCACGACACCTTCCATATCAATTCGTTGATTCGGTTTAATGGGGGTACTTGCCTACCAAGCTACCGGCAAGATGAATGCATTCCACGAACACCGATCCAGCTACATGCCATCGTCCCGCCAAAGTCGAATGGCCATTGATTCTCTTCTCAACCCGTCGGGATCGGCAGACACCGAATCCCCTTCATCGAAACTCCACTACGTGCCCAGTCCCCAGTGCTCGCCTCTCTATCCTCCCAGCCCCAACCATTACATGTACTCCTTTGCCGATAGCCGCTCCTACCGGGATCTGCCCGGAGGACCGCAAGACCAGGGTTATCTATCCTACCCGTCTCGGTCAACGGAGTCCTCGCCCGGAGCGTACTCGCGAGATCGCTACGACTCGGTCTCCAGCAGCTCCAGCAACGCCGACAGACGGCGCCCTCCTCGCCCCAAGTACGAGGAGGAGGAGATGTACTTCATCTGGTACCACCGGGTGGATCTCTGCCAGGAGTGGAAGGAGGTGCGAGAAAGCTTCAACCGGCAATTCCCCAACCGGCAACGACGCGGTTTCCAGGGCATCCAGTGCAAGTTCTACCGGTTCATCAAGGACAAGAAGTGTCCGACGTTGCGTGAGCAGCGGCGCATGCGAGACGGTGAATTCCTCCGCGAGGGCTCAGGACTCGTCGAGTCGTCGGCTCCCAAGTACGGCGTTGTCGAATGGGTGGGTATCTGGTATCCGTGGATGCGCGAGAACAAAGAGCAAGTAAAGAGTCGACGGATAAACACTTAGAGTCTTCTTCTTATGAAAGGGACTTTGACGGACTTGAATGCCGTCATTTTTACGGCACTGTTTCTTCTTTCACTTCTGAAAAAAAAAGGATCTCTTTTTTCGATTCTCATCACTCTTTACGGCCGCTGCGAAGATACCTCCTGAGTTTTCATTCTTCACTTGATCATTTGTCTTCTCCTTCTACACTCTATGACTCATTTTACATTTTTACACTTGATATGATCTTTACTTCGCCCTGCATGGTATTGCACAGTCCTGTCTTTCTTTTTTTCGTTACTATCTTGTTATCACACATACTGGGAGGCTCTTTGACTATTTTAGCATGCATACATTGTTCTGACGTTGGCTTGTTTGGTTGGTTATTTTTATTTTCAGGATCATTGGGTAGGGAATTGTCGAATTCGCTTGTTTATTTGAATCACGTTGCTACATTGCTAGGTACTTATCGCTGTGCACATTTGACATACAGTCAGACCGGCATACAGTTCATACAATACCAAAAGTCCACACAGACACGCAATCTTCCCGAATCACGCCTTCACCCGTTAACTCAAGGCTGGAACCGTTAAAAGAGGCTCGGCCGTACTCGGTCGGTCCCTCTGGAGGTTCTCCGTAGTTAGAAGTTAAGAAGTGGAGAGTGGAAACCCGAACCTGGTGGAGTTCCAGATTGGTCACTCCAGGCACTCAGTCGTTGGTTCCGAAGCTAACGTGATCAGGCAGGGCTGTGGTAGGTATGGAAGTCTGTGTATTGTACTGACTATACGATACGGTATACCTAACTTATCCATAGGTAACTAGGTACTGTACATACATACGTACAGAGTACTATCTAGGTATGAGGTAGGTTTAGGTAGGATGAGGTATATCCGTCGCACAACATCCTCCAACTGAACCATGGGAGTTAGGGAGAAAGTATCCGAGGAAGATAGATTGTTGTTAGACAAGGCAGGTAGATGGATACCTAACGAGAGAGCCCTTGCTTCGTTACTACTACCCTTTTCTGCATGCCTACTGACCTGTGTATGTATGTAGTACAGTCTGCATTGTTCGAGAGTCGAAGAGAGAAAGATACATCATATCGTAAGATATCTAGACTCGTGTGAGGTAATTCTGTAGTCTATCTGTACTAGAGTATATACTCCGTAGGGACATACAGACAGACACACATACATACATACATACATACAACAATCCCGCGTGACTACAGATGGTAACTACACCTAGGACTCTCGAATCCATCGGAGGTATCAGGTACCTACATCATCCATGCAGAGAATGAGAATGACTGTTTTCTTACCCAGGCCTGTTGTCATCACCTATCACTCGCCCTTCGCCCCCCCCAACCATTGAAGCTAGGGAGGAGGTGTCTGTATGTACCTCGTCAACGCCGGTATGCAGACTGACCGCGACCGCGACTGCAGAACTGCAACTGCAAAGACAAGTGGCAATGAACCATTGAGACCGCCTGGATGTACACTCCGGACTTCTGTTCCTCCTTGATTTAATCTGCGCTGTAAACATCCCATAGTCAAAGTCAAAGTCATAGCCGTACCGTTCTGCTCTGCAGGTATAGGTACTGAATACTATACAGCATACAAAGTGGGTATGATGTTTATTCACAAAAAAGGCAAATGAACAATCCGGGTAGACTAACCCATATAGGAAAATACGCAGTGACTGCAACGGGAAGGAGTCCGTGAGTTCCTTTCCTTCAGCCAAAAAAAAAAAGGTCTCACCATTTTTGATTTTTCTTATTTTTAATTCTTAGTATTGTGCTTAGTTGAAGAAGAAACACGAAGAAGAGGTGTGAAGAATGGCCCCCAAATCGAGCAATATCCACATTGGGGATTTAATTGATTCAGGTGGGTTCTGTTTTTTTTTTTTATTATTTTACGCCATTTTGTTTTATTTCTGGTTTTGATTTTGGTTTCTTCTGGAGGCAATCTTCGAGACTAAACATAACAGCCGGTCGACTAGAATCCTCACGCTAAGACCTGTTTAGCCTCATTTCGCTCAACCACATGGAAAGAGGGGGCAACGATGTGGGCAACAGGAAGGATGGAAAGGAAGAGGAAGGATGGAAGCTTGCGTAGCGTTGAACCTGATGGTGAGCACAAACCTACTAAGTTGTCTAGTTGAACTCCGTCGTCCGTACGGAGTTAGGTCTTCCTCCAGTCTCATGTCCATGTCCGTGTGTGAAAGACTCGATCTTCAAGTCCGTCCACGGAGTACGGAATAGTAGATTTTTTTTTTTTTTTCGCGACAAGCCAATTGAATAGTCGATGACCTCCTTCATGGCCTAGGAGTTGTACTCCGTACGGACTTTGCACGGAGCCAGACTAATTTAGTCGGCCACGCGCGGGTTGGGATGTTTGATTTTCTGCAATCGGTTGATCGAAGGATGAGAATCCTGTCGCTTTCGCCCCCCCTTCCCGACCTTTTCCCAAGCTATCTCTTCTGCATTTCGTCGCTGCCGGAGACGGTCGAGAGGTGAGTTTAGTCGCATTCGTATGTTTTAGTCTCCCCGTGGGCTGGGTGATGCTTGGATCCTCTTCGTTTACCTTCTCCACCTCGACACGTCAATGAGTCGTTGCCCTCCTCGCGTTGCGTTGCGGTTGGAGAGGATACTGCAGAATGGCCCCGATGCAGGTATAAGCTGCATTCATGCGTCGGATTGGTGTCTTTGTTTTTTAATCTGTCTCGAATGCCAGAAAATAAATGAAAAAAAAAGTCTAGCCTTGCTTATGGAAAGGTAGGTCTCTCGGTAATTGCATATTGGGGCTATTCTCATGCAAGGCGATGATCGGGGGTCTGGATTACCACGTTGAGTATGAAGTAGGGACAAGAGCCGATCAAAAGGATGCGATCGACCGTTTCATCAGCGGGTGTGATTTCCAGACAGGATTGGAAGAAACCCCGCTCTGTCTCGTTCTCTCAGTCTGTCTCTCTTGTGGGCATGGGATGTCGTTGAGAAGCATGAAATCATGACGATAATGATAATTGATCGGATGCAGCCACCCGTGGGAGAGGAGAAAAGAAGAATAGAAACCGAAAAAGAAAATCACCAGCTCTCGTCATCGGACTCCACGTGCGACCGGTGCCCAGAGTAGCCAAACGCTCTCTCACTGGCCGAATCGTTCATGTCGAATTCCTCATCGTCTGACACCGCGTGGTGGCGGTATTTGTGGTAGATGGCCATGGGATCGTCATCTTCATCGTCCCAAGACAGGTCCTCGTCCGGATATTCATTGGCGGGATTATTCTCAGCTAGATTCAGCAATCACCTTCGTCAGCCTGTTTCGCGTTCTTTTCTTGGTGCTTTTGTCTTCGTCGTCGGCTTCTCCCCGGCATATCGTTCAATTGCCACTTACCGTTTGAATCGCCATCTTCACTGTCCCAGCGGTCTTCATCGTCATCCTCAACAAAATGCTCCCAATACTCCTCGTCCTCTTGCGTAATGATGATGACCCCAACGTCGGCACGGGTCGTGTCGATACCCTTCTGCCGAAACCAAGCGTCTTGGTTCTGTTGCCAGTCGGCCAATGGGTTCGTAAGCAGATCGCCACCTTTGTCTCTGATGTCTCCGCCGCCAATTCCCCCCTCCGGCAACGGTTGTCGAATATACGTATCGTAGACATATTCTCCGTCGCTGTCCTCCTCGTGTTCCACCTCCTCGGCCGTAGCAGCCACGGGAGCCTTGACCGATTCTTCACCCCCTTGCGGCAATTCTGCAGACTTCCCAGCCCGAAGCTTATTGGGTGTACGAGGTAGGTATTTCAACGGCGGTTTGGGCATCACCGGAGCAGACCGGGCCTGCGTCGACGACGGCGCGGGCATGACGTCCTCCGTGTCCTCCTCCATTGTCCCTTCCATCTCCAATGCGATTTGCTCGAACTCGCGAGCCAGTCGCTCCGATTCATCGTCCCAGTTGCTCTGGTGCTGAGTTTGGGCCTCCTTCTCCAACACCTGATTAATGTTCCGTTTGGCCGCGTCGATGGCAGTCTTACGCTCCTCCCGCCACTGTCTCTCTGCCTTGTTGACGACCGGTCGCTTGCGGGGGCGAGCGGCAGCCGGTGCACCCTCATGGGGCATTGAACTGTCACGCGAATCGGTAGTTTTCGTAGTAGCGACATCCGACGACCCCCTGACATCTTCTGCCCGCACGGCGGCATCCGCTACCATCGATGCTTGTCTGGAATGTGGTTTGCGCCTTAACTTCTCCACTAGCACCGCGACTGCCCCATCTCCCTTGCGTTTCTGCACTCCTGCCCCAGCCGCTGTACCTCGTAGAAGACTCTTGCTGCGAGAAATTTGAAAGCGTCGCATGCCGGGGGACGCAGACGGCGCGGGACTCGATCTGCCGCTAGACGTTGTCGTCGTCGCAGCAGGCTCCGTATCGCCATCTCCAGCGCTGCGGCCAGGGCCGGCGGACTTCGTCGACGTTGGCGACGAGTGCAGCGCCCGCTTTAGCTGCTCCTCCTTTTCCCTACGCACTGCCGCCAGACGTTTGGCTTCACGGATCTCAGCCCCCGGCGACGTGGCCCTCACCAACGGCACCCCCGTACCCCCCGACGCGGCCGTGCGGGAATGAGATGATCCCGGGAGGGCGCTGCTCACCGAGCGCGGAATGCGAAGGTCCCTTTGGGCTGGCGATGGACTGGGGGAGCCCTTGTTGCCATCGCCACTTCGGATTTGAACTCGCTGGAAGACAAAGTCCGTGAAACGACGCTTAGTCTGGTGCAATTCCGACTGGATGTCTGTGATGGGAAGTTAGTAGGTGAAGAGAGACGATGGAATATTCTGTTCTTCTCCTTTCAATCCACGGTGTTCGTGTCACGGATACGAAAGGTTAACGGGAGAAGCCCAGACTCATCAGAAAAGACAGGTGGGGAAGGAAAAAAAAAAGGATCGAGATAGCTAGCTAACTTAGCCAGATAACTCGCCAAGCTACCTAGTTCACGAGGATGGAAGCATTCTTACATAGCGTGTCCACGGGCTCCTCCTCTCGACGGCGTTTGATATTGATCTGTTCTGGGGGCAAAGACATCGTTGCAACGGGAATGACTGTTGCGAGCTAGGAACGAGAGTGACGGAATTGTCGTCTGAAGATCTCCAAGTTCTTCAGGTTCCATGGGTCGCGCTTTAGCGGCCCCGGTCACGTGCTGCGCCTGGCGTTGCCGCTGTTGACATTTAACCGTATGAGGAAGAATGATGAGCGTCATCAACAATGCGTCTGCGTAGACTTGAAATGTAAGAGAATGGCAATGAGCCCTACGAGAGGTATGCGATCGTGTACATTGATATCTTTTTGATTCGTCTTTCACTAGTGTCCTCAATGGCCTCGATGCCATCACCAATACCCAGCTGATTACCTCCACAACTATGTAATTCCATCAAATGGCATCGCAAATGCTAATGAGTAGGATGAGCATCTCAGAACGAGTCTCCGGGTTAAACCGACTTCGTCCGTTTTCGTAGACAACTGGAAATTCAATAATTATGCATAGCCAAGAAAGGGATAAAATGAAGGGGAAGAAAGAAGAAACAGAAAAAGAATTAGAATAAAACAAACAAGGGAAAGTACAAGACATCATATCCAACTAGCAATACAAGGATGGTATAAGAAGAATGATTAAAAGGGTTATAATGGGAGTTTGGCGAAGAACGAAATTTGCACAGAAAAATTGCGGGCGAAGGGATTAAACCAGTCACGCAGAGTTTGTCAAACCAGTACAGAGAATTGAATCAGAATGGTGACAAGAAGAACGAAGGGGAGATCCAAGGAAATTGGGTGGGAAGTGAAGGATAAGATGCTGCATCCAGGACAACTGGAATAAGAAAGAAGAGCGTGCAAGTCAAAAAAACTGATTTCCCCTCATAAATTATGAGAATGTAAGATTATTTGGCTCCGATTTCTTCTTCGGCCCAGCCTGGCAACGAATTCTCATTCTGGATGGCCAATCCGAAGCCGGCATGGTTCAACCCTCCAAGGGCAGAAGTGAAGCTGGAGAAGCTGCTCTGCGGCTGATGGGCAATGCCCGAGCGGCCGCCATGGGGTTGACTCGAGACAGGCCCGAATGGCTCCTGCGAGAATGACGGCAAACTGACGGCACGCGAGTGCTGCGCTCGAGGAACATTCAGGCTGCTGGTGCTAGCGGTGGCGTGATGGCCCGGCCCCGTCGAACCGTTGGTGACGTTCAAAAAGCCATTGCTGGACGGCTTGTGCTGATGTAGAGGGGGTTCAATGTTGCCGTTGCTTAGTTCGCCAGTGCCACCGTTGTACATGGGCTGCTGCTGGGGTGGTTGATGTTGAGACTGCAACGCGGCCAGGGCGATGGGGTCGCTCAGGCGGTTCTCCTGTTCCTGAGCTTGCTGCGCCGACATCTGATTAAGGTACATGGTAAGTGGGTTGTTCGCTCCGACGTTCAAAACCCCCGACGGCGAGGACACCGTCTGGAGGGGGTGTCGGTTCTGCTGGCCGTTCTGGGATCCCGTAGAGCCGGGCGCGGGGGACAAAGCGGAACGGGTCGGACTGGACTGAGATCCAGACTGGCTCAGGTTCTGCTGGAAGCCGTTGAGAGCGGGCGACGGTGACTGCGGTCCTTCGAGTCCCGAGCCGTTCCGGCCCTGTTGGCCGCCATTGCCCGTCTGTCGGGGCGGGTTGCCACAGCGATCTTTGCCGAAGTTGATCTTGAAGCGTCGGTACTCCTCCCGGTTGCGCATACCCTCGATGGCCTTGATGGCATTAGCGATGTTGGTGAAGTTCACGAATGCACAGCTCTTTTCGCGCAGGGTGTTGACCAGCTCAATCTCGCCGTATTCGGAAAAGTCCTGACGGAGGCGCTCCTCAGGCCAGGACTCGTCCAGATTGCCCACGTAGACATTACGCGAGGCACCGCCGCTGACAGCCAGAGCAATTGCCGGAGGGAGAGGGCCGGAGTGCTTGCCCCAGCCGATCTTCAGGCGGCGGTTGTGGATCATCAAGCCTTGCAGGTTACTCAACGCATAGAACGAGGCGGCCGAAGTGGGGTCGATGAACGTAACAAAGCAAATGTGCTTGTCAGGGATGTAGCGAATGTGATGCAGAAGACCACCACGCACCACGTTACAAATCTCCTCGATGGTAGTTTCGGGGTGGATGTTGCCCAGGTAGATGGTGCGATTACCGAGGTTGTTGACACCGCCGGCCGTAGTGGCCACGGCTGCGGCTGCAACGGACTGCTGAGCTAGTGCGTTGGTGATCAGATCGCGATCCGCGGAGTTGAGGATGTGCGCGTATCCCGGCGCGATTCCCAAGAATTGAGCCGCGTTCTGCTGCTGCGTCTTGGAAACGTACGCACATCGGTCCTTTCCATAGAAGACGCGCTTAGGAGCTTGCCACTTGGCCTCCTGGGGAAGTTGAGACACCGCCTTCATCGCGTTGCTGATGGACAGGAAGTGCACAAAACCAATGGCCTTCTCCTTGACGACCTTTACGGTGTCGATGGGGCCAAACTTGCCAAGCTCCTCGCGCAACTCGTCCTCCGACATCTCTTCGGGCAAATTTCCAAGGTAGACATTCCGCGACGCCCCCGATTGCTGCACCGACAAGGCAACGGAGGTGGGAACCTGAGACGGTTTGCCCCAGCCAACCTTGATGTCATTTCCCTTGATGGCAAGCTTCTTGAGGATGGCGTCGGAGTGGAAGTGGGTCGCGGAATTGCTGTCCAGGAACGAAATGAAGGCACAGTTCTTGTCAGGCAGCAACCGAACAGATTCAATCTGTCCGCTGCGAACGTGGTTCAGGATCTCTTCGGCGGAGGTCTCCGCGGGGATGTTTCCAAGGTACACGGTGCGGCTCGTACCTGACAGGAGGCCAGGGGTCACCGACGCGGCCGGACTGCCGAACGCCGCGTTGCCGAGACCGCCCATGCCACCCACGGGGGATTGAGGGCCCGCGAGCATTTGGGAGTTCCCCATCCCGTCCGCGGACATCATCCCCGAGTAGAGACCGGCGTTCTGCGAGGGTTGGGTCGGACTGCCCAGGTGATTCTGCGGATTCTGTGCATGAGCGGGGCCATTGGCCTGGGAGAATCCCCCGAAATTGGTGAATTGAGGCGAAGCAAAGGCCGAGGGGGTTCCAGGCTGGAAAGGACTGCCGAGGAGGAGCTGGGACGGAAGGAGAGGGGTGAAGTTCATATCAAACGCGGTGCCGGAGGTCGCCATGGCGTCAGGGGTATGGTGGCCGGCGGTGGTGTTAATGGCAGGAATGTTGGCACGACGAGCGCTCCGATCCGGTAGGCCCTGCAGAGGGGCGTTGTTGGAGTTGTATGCTCCGTGGGAAAAGCCCGTGTTGTCCGTGTTGAGGTGAGAAAACTTGGAAGGGATCAAACGACTCGGCAGGCTGGAGGCATCGGAGGTTTGCATGGCGAGGGAGCGGAACGAGCGAGCAGGACGCGACGGTCCCCTAGCGAAAGAAGAGGGAACACGGGGGCAATTGGTCGCCGACGGAATGGATCGCTATCACCAACGAAAGGGGCTGGGAAATGAGGAAGACGGAGCAATTGACACGACAGTCGAGAATGGCCAGGAGACCATCCAAGGGGAAAAAAGCCGCCGGGCTGAAGATCACCCCCGAAAAGAGGTAGGGGGAAAAAGAGAGGGAAATGAAGAGAAATCAAAAGGTAAGTGTAAACAAAGAAATAAAAGAAAATAAATAAAATAAGATAATGCAGAAGAAAGAATGGAAAATAGAATAAAACAAAATAGAAAAATGGGGAGGCCAAAAGAAGGCGAAACGAAGGGGAACTAGAAAAAAGGAGAGAGAGGGAAAGAGGGAGGAAGAAGAAAGAGAGAGAGAGAGAAAGAGAGAGAGAACGGAGAGAACGGAGAGCAGAAGACGAAGCAGAATAGGGACAATCGCCCAAGACGTGTCTAGCCCCAGTGGTCAATTGGAATGTGGTGGAGCAGCTTGGTTTGGGGGTGGGTTTTTTAGGGGCTGCGAGAATGCCAACCTGAAAGTCAACCACAACACGAACAAGACGACGTCAATCTCCACAGTCAAACGATGGTAGCAATGGATTCAATCTGAACGCATTAATCCAATGGTTTCTGATTATTAGATCAGCCGGGCCGGAGGACACAAAGAACGAAAGGAATCCAGTGAAGCCCGAAAGGGATAAGTGTGGGAATGACAAAGAGAAGGAGTGGAAGATTAAAGAAGCCACTGATGGGCCTAAAAAAAAAGGTAATGAGAGTAAAGAGAGAATGATGACCGGAAATAATAACAGGAAATAAATCGAAACAAATTCGGTGGGGAGAAAGAGGGCCCTCAGAGGGGAGAAAGTAGAAACTGCGCAGGAAAAAGGGGGTGGAACAGAATGAGAGGAATAAGTATGTAATAATCAATCAGTCCAGGAGGAGAGAGCACTTTTCCCCTTCTCTTTTTGCTGTTACTTTTTCCCTTTTTTTTTTTTTTTTTTTTTTTTTTTTTTTCTTGGAGAACTCAAACCGTGAAGAAAACAAGAAACCCACAGAGATAAGTCAATCACCCCAAAGGAATGACAATATTAGAATAAATAATACAGATATAAAACTGCCCAAAAGGAACAGATCCAAGAAACTATGAGAGAGTATTAAGAACACTGAATTACGGTAACGATCGTGGAGAAACTGAGCCAACCAAACATTGAAGAAAGACAAAAAAAGAATTAATTAATTAGGAGCAATAATGATAATCACCAGAGATCACCAAGTAAGCAAGGAAGGAAGGAATGAATACTAACAACAACAACAACAACAACAACAACAATAATAATAATCAAACGAAGATGCAGTACGGAGTATGGGAGAAAAAAGGGGGTGTTCGCGATGAACCAAACATTGGCGTCGTAAGGAAAGCGACTAGCGCGACGGCATCATAATAATAATAGGCAGTCGTCAACTCCCCTGTGGAGAGAGCGGCGGCGGAGGTGAAGAAGATGATTGATTAGCAGCTCGGGGCTAGGAGTCCATTCTTACGGAGTAGCGTACCACCGACCATTCCCCATCGGAACTGTCAACGTCAATCGATCGTTCCTGTTCCTATTTTACGGAGGATTGTAGATTTGGTCGTGGCCGTCGAAGAATCAAGATGCCGATGATCTGGTCCGGTCAATTTGTGCCACTGCTGAAACAAGATTTCAAGATTCAATCTTCATCGTCGGCATTTCTCAGTTCTCAGAGTCAGACAGAGCGGAAGGGACGGGCGACCGAAACCAACGCGGAGAATTGACTAGTCGATCATTTGGACCGGGAGTGTCATAAATGAGGGACCCGAAGACTCCTGGTCGTCATGTTTCATCTGAGAAATCCATTTTCTTCAGGTTCAGAGCGGGCAGATCGGGACTAGTGGTGGGGGTGGGAGGAAAAAGGCAAAAATCAAAGATAAAAATAAAATTAAGAAACCAGGGAGGGAAAAGAGAAGACAAAGACAAAGAGAGTGATTTGGACGGGATAAAGGAAGAGAGAGAGAGAGAGATTCGAGAGAAGAGCCTCTGCTCCGGACTGTTCGGCGAGATATTGATCCGTGCCGGCTGCAGAAGATGCCACTTTCTCTGTCGAATTCAGTTCGACATACGGTGTAGGTAATATCCCTGGTCGGGAACAATTAGGTGGTTGAATTGTTCGCCATCCGTAGAAGAAGCAGGGACGTAGGAAGCTCGGAAGTCCAAATATGTGTTCAGTTTCCGGAGTGGACTGCAGGATCTGCTGCTTCAAGACAGTGCGAGATGTTCCGCTCAGCATTCAGGCACTCAGGCCTTCAGACATCAAGACACTAAGGCCAATATGGCTCCTGCCTGAGGCATCTGTGGGGTGCCCGCGGCATCCACCGTCCGCCGTCCGCATCCAGAAATTTACCCCTCCAGGAAGTCGTTCTGCACTGTGCGATTCATCTTCTCCGGCGCGGGACTTGCTGCGACAATACATACCCTTTGGATTGAGTCATCACCTTGGTAGGTCATAAAACTTTCCTCCTATATTGTAAATTTGGTTGCATTCTGTGGCCCCTGCTAGCCTCCACCCCCCTCGATAAGGCCCGTGACTCACCTTGCGATATCCCTATATCTTTAATGAGCCATGCCGTGTACATTTTTCCTCTAACATATTTCTCCCATTATTCTCCATGATACCACCGCTACTATCTCTCCTCTAACACATACGATCCCAATTCTTCTATCTCCCTCTTGTCTAACACATTTTCTACCCTACAACAGTCCGCGACAATGGCTTCCATTTACGTTGACGAAGATGTCGGCCGGGACGATTCCACCGCGACCGGAACCGAGTCTGCCCCTTACAAGACGCTGCTGCATGCCATGCTGCTGCATGCTCCCGCCGATGGCACCCAGTACTTGACGCGCAAGTCCCAAACCGAGCCCACGGGTGAGGATGCCGATCCCGCCGCCAAACTGGTCTATCAGCCGGCCACCAAGTCCGCCTTGAAGAAGGCCACCAACCTGTACGAACAACGAAAGCGAAAGGCCGCCAAGGAGCAGGACCTGGCCATTCGAGAGAAGCAGGAAGCGGACAAGCGTCAGGCTCTACTGGAAGAGGCCAAGAAGGTGGTCATCAAAGAGGATACCTCTTTGCCCAAGCCGGTCAAGATCCGTCTGGACGTGACGGACCCGGCGGTCGTGACGTTGGGCAAGCCCGAGCCGGAGACTCGGGGTACTCGGGTTCGCGTGCTGGGCCGAGTTCATCGCCTGCGTGCTCAGAAGGGGGTGGTCTTCCTCACCTTGACCGACGGCTATGGCTACCTGCAGTGCATCCTGACCGGCGACTTGGCCAAGTCCTACGATATCATGACCCTCACCCTTGAAACCTCCATGTCGATCCACGGCGAGATGCGCGCGGTCCCGCCCAAGCAGCATGCGCCCAACGACCGCGAGCTCCACGCCGACTTCTTCACCATCATCGGCCGTGCCGCCGGTGACAAGGAGGCCATCACCACTCGCGTGGCCCCGGATGCCGACCCCCAGACCCTGTACGACAACCGCCACCTGGTGCTCCGTGGAGAGACCGTCTCCTCCGTGATGAAGGTGCGCGCCGCTACTCTGCGGGCTTTCCGCACGGCCTTCGAGGAGAACCGCATGCTGGAGGTCACCCCGCCGGCCATGGTGCAGACGCAGGTCGAGGGTGGCAGCACCCTGTTCAAGTTCGACTACTACGGCGAGAACGCATACCTGACACAGTCGTCTCAGCTCTACCTGGAGACCTGTCTGCCCTCGCTGGGTGACGTCTTCTGCGTGTGCCCGTCGTTCCGCGCCGAGAAGTCCCTCACCCGTCGTCACCTGTCCGAGTACACGCACATCGAGGCGGAACTCGACTTCATCACCTTCAACGACCTACTCGACCACTTGGAGGCGGTCATCTGCCGCGTTATGGACCTGGTGCTGGCCGAGCCCGAGATCGCCGGCTACATCCAGAAGCTCAACCCCGACTTCAAGCCCCCCAGCCGCCCCTTCCGTCGCATGAAATACTCCGACGCCATCGAGTGGCTGCGCGAGCACGACATCCCCAACGAAGAGGGCAAGCCGCACGAGTTCGGCGACGACATCGCCGAGGCTGCCGAGCGCAAGATGACCGACATCATCAACTCGCCCATCTTCCTGACCCACTTCCCCGCCGAGATCAAGGCCTTCTACATGAAGAAGGACGTCGAGGACCGCCGCGTCACCGAGAGTGTCGACGTGCTGATGCCCGGTGTCGGTGAGATCGTCGGTGGTAGTATGAGAATGGACGACTGGGACGAGCTGATGGCCGCCTACAAACACGAGGGCATGGACCCCTCCCCGTACTACTGGTACACTGACCAGCGCAAGTAAGTTCTCTTTCCCCCCTGCTGTTTCTACTTCGTCAAATCTATCTGTATCCTTTACTAACCCACTTGCGTTTCAGGTACGGAACCTCCCCCCACGGTGGATATGGTCTGGGTCTGGAACGATTCCTCGCCTGGTTGTGTGGTCGTTACACCGTGAGAGACTGCAGCTTGTATCCTCGCTACACGGGCCGTTGCACGCCTTAGAAAAAGAAAAGAAGGAGAGACACATAGCGTTCGCAGTAGACGGAATTTCACTAGATTTACGTCAAACAAAATTTTACGATTGTTCGTCACATTTAGATTTGTGATTAAGTATCCCGAATAGTAGACCAACCAGAACCCCTGAAAGCAAGGGTCATCAAGAACTCCGACTTTCAAACTGGTCCATCTCAACGACATCTCCTATCTTCTCCCCAGACTCGTCGTACCAGATAGATACATTACGTCGTTTTCCGAATGCCCCTCCCTTGCATACTATCCAGCGTTCGGAAGGATCTGTTCCTGGTTGGCACTCCCCTGCTTCTCGGCGCGGATAACGTAGCGTGAGACAAATTCATTGAGTGCAGCCCCGCTGTTGGACTTTCTCCGACTAGGATCAAGGGGATGATTCGGTGCACTCGCGGCGGCGGCGTAATTGACACTACGGGAGAACTTGCCAAAGAGGTGCGGGAAGAGAAAGGCAAGAGGGCGACTAAGAGCGGGGAGACAGGCACAGATGATACCGAGGTTGGATTCGATAACGGTCCATTTGGACGAGTCGATGCTATTCCAGGTGATGTCGAGGTACGAGGTCGCGATGTCGAGGGTTGTGATGCGGAGGATTGATGTTATGCAGACGCTTTTTGGGGAGGAGGGTTAGTTGGTAGTTGATTCAGCTGAGTTTGACTGGACTTGGGGACATGATAGGGGGCACATTCACAATATACCAACGGCGAAAATGCCGCAGAGAATGAGCTACAGTCTCGGTGGTAGTTGCAGTCGACTGATGACTAGTACTAGGAGAGCCACGAGAACTAGGTCGCTAAAGATGTTGAACGCGGCGTTGGCGTACCAGAACGTGGTCAAGTTAATGCAGGAGGCCATGGCCGGGGAGAGATTTGTCGAAGGCATATTGGACGGGAGAACACTGGAAGATATTAGATATTACGGTGCTGAGTGTGAATGCGGTGATGATCACGATCCATGTCCAACAGGCGATAAAGAACCAGTGATGGATAAAGAGGCGGAGGTATAGTAGCAAGATACTGATTTTGGTGAGGCCGATGTTGATTTTATATAATATTTGGGCGACAAAGTAGAGCTGCGAGTGGTAGGGCTTGTTAGTCTCTCCCGCAGACAGTATTGTACCCAATAACTCATAACACTGACCTTTAATGTTCGAATGAGCAGTTCCTGAGAAACATCATCTTCATGCTTGCCGAAGGCCCCCTTGCAAACTGACAAGCTTAGCAAATTTTAAAGATCGCTTGCTTCTAGTTCTTGCACACTGATCAACTATCATTTGAATTGACACCGTTTCCGCGAAGGCCTGACCATAGACTTTATTAGTTGACTCGTCGCGAAAGAGCCGCCTTCAAGCTGGCTCACACAAGATGTCAAAATGGTCCAGTCATCTGGCCCGATCCGACTGGAAAGATATTGTCGACCGAGCAGTCTTGTAGCAACAATGATTGGGGTGAGGATGGAAAAGACTAGCGATGGGTATGACAGTGCAGCAGAGCTGTCTGGGATATCACCATAATGGCTGAACAATGGCATTTCTTTTGTTTGCTGATCGGACAGATGCCACACTCAGGTGCCTGGAGGTTGATGTCTACATTTTAGTATATGGCTCCGCTGTTCAATGAGACTCTCCCCGTCAAGGGCGTTCCTCGGGCATAGGGGGAGAAGAGTGCCCCGAATGAGAATTTGCAAAGCTAGGCATTTCGTGAGCTTGGTCGTAAAGGTACGTCTTCTAGACTCCGTACCAGTGTAGGATCCCCTGTCGAAAACCCCCTCGCGTCCCTATTTGGCCCGTGTTATCTCTGCTTCAATTGTCGGTGATTGGTGGATGATTCACGGTCGACCATGTCGGATTGTTACCTCGAACAGACAAGGAAGCCGACCAGGATAGAAGAGACTTGCCGTACTTTTTACCCTTTGATCGCGTCTAATTCAGTGGGCTGATGCCTGCACCGGCCAAGCTCGATATAATTGTGTGATTCAATAAGTCAAGTGCGGATCGCTTCCTAGGTTAATCTATCCGTACAGACTTGTATCGCTAGGGCATTGGTGCTACCCTGCTAGTCCGCTGGGTGTGAATCAAGCTGAACCGCAGCTGCATCCCGTTACTACGCCACATTGCAGGTATTGTACTGGCAGGTGTGACTAGGATGATTAGGGAGGGGAACGCACCTCGACAATTCTGGTGACTTTGAAAATGCTGAAGCCATCATCGGACTGGACTCTTGGCCTCAATATTCGTTAGGAAAGAGTTGCATGGATGAACACAAGGATTCGTGGCCAGACAAGTAGAGTCCCCGGTTGATGTTGCATTACAGGGGATGTCTTTTTTATTTGATCAGTTTCTGATTTAGTTTTCGTTTAGTGATTTTCGTTGGTATTAAATCGTTTGTACTTACCTCGTTCCACGACAGAGGCATGTTTTGTCGGAATATTTTCCGCCGTCACTGTGATTGTGTCTTATCTGACAGATCGTGTGCAACATCGTTACGGGTTCGTGATATTCGGAGTCATATTTTCCTGCATCGGGTATATCATTCTCCTATGTCAAGGGCCACTTTTGGGTGGACTGAACGTGCGAGTTCGTTATATGGCAGTTTTCTTCGTGACCACGGGGTGTTACATCGTTCAACCAGTGGCCATCGTCTGGTTTGCCAACAATTTGAGCGGGCATTACAAACGTGCTATCGGACTTGCGATTCAAGTCGGATTCGGAAATACCGGTGGTATCATCGCCAGTAATATCTTCAACAGAGATGCGGCCCCTCAAGGCATCGTTGGGTATAGTGTCTCCCTGGCTATGATGGTGTTTTGTGGCGTTATGAGCACGATCTTCGCAGCAGGGCTGGCAATCGAGAACAATATGAGGGATCAGGGAAAGCGGAAAGCGTGATGATCGGTTTCAACTGGATGAAGATGTTTTCAATAATCTAGGGGACGATGACCCAAGGTTCCGTTTCAGTCTTCGAATCGTCGAACCGAGGTATCTCAAAACAAGTCGCATTTTCAAGAGGAACATGTCGATCAGATTTCACTGGTGTCATTTTCGGACACGAAGTATGCCTCGATTAGTTCCCAGGAAGCTGTTACAGAGACATTTGTTGAAGAAGGCATATCACATGGATTTACAAGGGGGTCCTTTAGATATCGAGTATGAGAGTGCCATATGAGGTCAACATTGGAGTGATGATATATCAATGTAGACAGAAGCAACCAGGAACATTCAAGGACCTAGCTATGGAGATGTGCGAGAGAGAGAGAGAGAGAGAGAGTAGTCAGCGGGGGTTACTGGCTTGGGGCACCTCTTTTGCTCCTGCCATCTTCTGCTTTGCCCTCTTCTGCTCTGGATTTCATCTTCTTTACTATCATCGCAGCAGTATGTCCTGCGAGCTACTTACTTATATCACTTTCTTCCATCTTTTTCCTTTCTATTTCTTGCTTTTATACTGGTGCCCTTCTCCTCCATTACACTCATCCCCATCTCTTCAAGCACCGACCAAAGAGTGATTTCGGGGACCTCAATACCGGTAGGCTGAGCCCACCCAAAATTTCTTTCTATTATGGATCTGAACCTTGACGTATCAGCGCTTTTGACTATATACGTTATCTTTTCTATTAGAATCGGTGAAATCTTCGCAAGTGCACAAAGCCAGAAGAAGACACCCTCCAGCCAACTACCATACAAAGCGGGCTGTGCCCTGAGAGAATGAAATCGATCAATGATAATGTCTGGGACTGTTCCATTTGCGAGAAGCAGATAGACCAGTGCATTCAAGAATCCAAAGTTATCTTTCAATCAAGAAAACAACACAGGATAAAGCGAAGAGTGCCTAGGCAAACTATCAAACAAGACGGGCGATACATGTTTCTTTTCCAGAGTCAAGCATCTCATCTAAGGGCGCGAGTCTTCGAAGCTGGATACCCAATAACCGCCACGCAGTTGAAGGAGAAAGACACCACAAGAAGCCATCAAATTCTGTACCGAATAATTGTGGCCAGGGAACTAGGAGAACCCATCTGCTACCGTCCTCGTTCTAATCAAAGGCTCCCTGCGTGGCCGGTGTGGTTGGCTTCGCCTTGAAATTCAGCTAAAACGGCAAGGATTTCCTTGTCAGAAGCACCAGAGCGAATGACAGACACCATGCGGTCTAAATCCGCCTGGTCATTGTGGCGAACCAAATCTAACAGTTGTTCGAGGTATTGTTTGTAGTATCGGAGCCTCTCGGCCTGTGTGTCGGCAGGGGCACCGTTTCGGTTATCGTGGCTTCCGCTGGTTCAAGAGATATTAGCATCTCAGAGCCGTCGACCTCACAACTTCCGGGTTCTACCAGTTACAAGATTTCGCAGACACAAAGAAAGCCGGTTGGAAAAGGGAGATGGTCGCCTACTTTTGCTCCGCGCTGTTCAAAGAACCCCTGTTTTGCTGCTCCATTTTGTTCCTATGCGGTCTTGCACTTGCTTATTCTCGATATATGAATCCAGCACGTCGCGGGTTACTGCCGAGCACCAACGTAGTCGATGAAGCGTATTCGTGCGCCTTATGGCTTGTGTGAGTGAGCGGCTTGAGTAGGGGAGGAGCTGAGAAGGGGAAGATGATACGACGTCTTCCAATTTATGCCGGTTCAGAGCCCCGCAAACCGAGTGTTGTCCGATCGATCGATGTGTCTGAGCGAGGGTATGGGGTCTGTGATGACGGCGTTCCCTCTTTGGGTGCATAAACGTCAGTAATAATAGGCTGGGATTTTCGGCGTCGAATCATGCACGCACTCGAGAGTATTGCACGACCGTCCAGTCGGAGGAGGTTATTGCTCCACTTTACGGCGCAGAGGTGGGATTCAAGTTTCAACGGCGAAAAAACGACAGACCACAAAAGGTGAAATCAGGCCGGAGGGGGCATCTCTGGCCTAAACCGACCTAAACCACGATGGAGCAAGATCGTCGAATCATGACTGGCAGGTTAGTCTCCAAGGAGCCCCTTGAGCCAGAGCTGGATATCCGGAAATAACAGCCACGCAGGGAAGGAAGGTAAAAGCACGCCAATGGTCGAACGACGCGGGTAGGCACTTGGGCGATAGCTCCCATTGGAATAGGCGCCACTGATTCACCCTGCATACCACACCTCCACGGGACCAGACCAGACGAGGAAGAGCGAGAGAAGAACGGATGAGTGCGTGAGGCCAAAAGGCCATGGTCGAGAGCTTGATTGAGCAAAACAAGGCCTGAGTTCCCCAGTCGTGGAATGAAATGGCTGGGACTATATGGGCTCTCGGGGAAATGACCAGCCAATCTCGTCGCTCGTTGTGTCTCCGCCACCGTCTCGGGAGAGGAACGTCACTCGCTCGTTGACCAGCGTTCGGACGCACTCATTGGATCGAACTTTTGCAAACTTTTTAGTCCCTGAAATATGTGACACCTCTCATCACCCCCTTTCCCCGATCAGTTTGATTTCACGTCGACGTCGATGGCGTTGGGTGATGCTTGACGCCTGGGTCAATGAACACATGGAGCCCACCAGCACTGCTTATCGTCAGTATGGATGGGAAGAACCAAAGAAACGCCTCAAAGAAGTGAGATGATCTGCTGACATCTACAGGATAAGCATTTCGCACCGGCTGCTTTACCATCGACGATGGACATATCCCAACTCCAGTTATGTCACGCCTTCTTGCTCGAAGACCACCCGCGCCCCCTTTTTCTGAGCATCGAACCAAATCCTTCTCAGTTCGTGCGCCGGAGTTCAAGGCGGTTTCACAATTTGCCATCAAAGGGATTGCGTCGGTCCAAGCCTCCGGTTGCTTTTCCCTGGCAAAATAAAAGAACAAGGGAACGAATGGCACGGATAGCGACTAAGAAGCACCTTGAATAAGAAGAGTGTTTTACCAATTCACTTCCGTGGTTTATCATTCAAAGGTCGGGTGGCAAATGCTTTTAGTCATTCCAACATACGGTGTAACTTAGGTTGACTACAGGATCAAGCTTCTGCTGATGCCTGGGTGTCGAACCAACGTGCAACCTCCGCAACTTCTAAAACTCTTTAGAAAACTCCTCAGCCGAAGCCGTATGGTAGCGTCACCTAGGTCGATTGCCACCGATTAACGATTATACCCGAATCTTCAAAGTGAATCTTTCCTCGAACGAACACATATCAATCGTCACCTTCCTCCGTTTTTCATAAATAAAATATTAGAATGCGCGTATTGCTGGCCAATATTTGAATCAGGCATCGCAGGTAGTTGTTCGATCCGCATCGATATCACCTGTCAAGGGAACACGTGGGTTTCCGTCAAGAACGAATGAATAGCTTTCAAGGATTCCATCATAGGAGGACGAATTTCTGTCCTGTATCGAACACAGGCTTCGGGGCATTTCCTTGGGTCTCGAGAATAATTCGGCTTGGTATTAGCTACCATATGGTCTTGTGAGGCGTTAGTAGGGCGTTCGTTGAGGAAAGAAGGGCGATTTTTTGGAGGTCAATGCAGCAAAGATCACCATGCATAAACGCATGGTCAATATTTGCCCCCGTCCTGCAATTCGTGCATTTCAATGGCATCTCGTGTCGCACTAACGCAGGGCTTAGGTCGTAAAGGTGCTCAGATGTATTGTCGAGTCAACTCCCTTCGGGTTTTGGAGGCACGTCTTGAGCACCCTGTCCGAGATTTCCATTCCATATCTTTCGAAAGCATGATGTCTGTTCCTCCGCGCTTCATTTGACGTTTATCGGCTCTTCGCATGTCCTCCAAGACTTCGGGCACTTTGGGTCATCGCAAATTGTCACATAAGAACACGAAACGGTTCTGATCCACGTCGGTCTCTCTAGGTGACGATGTCCTGGTGGATCAGAAGAGCGACTCGGCTATGAAGCAGTTGGAATACACGCCATGTAAGGTGCCAAGATTCTAAGCTTTTATCGCGCATTGAATGTCCTTTTTGTTGTTATTCGGCGAGGGGGAACGCCATCATATGGGGTGTTGTCATCAAAACCACTATGGGTTTGTCCTCTTCTGCGAGATGGCGTCAGGTGTCTGCGCCCAGAATGCTCCAGGGGAAGTGAAAAGAGGAGAAAATCGCGTTGCTTGATTTGAACATAGTAACGCTACTGTGAACAGGGTCGTCAGGGTCGTCAGGGTTAATATCGGGCCAACCTCGTATACGAGCTGAACTGTCTTTGTGAAAGGTTCTGAGTTTTGCATGAATCACGGGTGCCTGTCATCTTGCCGCGACTGATTCTAATGGGTCAACCGTGGTAGAGGTGTATAGTGGGATTTCGCAAGTCGGTCCTAACATCCTTATTCGAAGCTGACTTCATTTGATTAGCCGACTTCTATTTTTATTAGTATTCCGGCCTATATGCCCCTGGTGCTTATTATGTTCAGCGCCTAATGCGGTATCCGTCACTCACCTCTTGCGAGACTTTGGGTTAGATGTCGACCCCTTTTTTATGGTTATGCGGACCACATACGGGCACGGTTATCGAATTAGATTGCTCATGCCTGGTATGGTGTTCATATTCCAAGGCCTGTCGAGCAGCTGTGGCCGGTTCACCGATAAAGCTTCCCTCAACTAGTTGTCCTCGTGTTTTGCACCGAGAAGATTCGACAAATCCTACTGGCCCCCATGATCTGCATGCCCATCATGGTTCGGAACATAGGCTTTGCTGGCCCTTGAACCTTAGAGTGTTGGTATCTCTTCTTTGAGGATTGGGGATGAACACCCATTGCTAATCCCTTTTCACTGCTCGCTAAACCAGAGTATCTCCGTTCAGCGTGTGTGGGTGTGGGATTGCGGTGCTCATGGGCAAGGTCGATGTCGAAGTTTCGCCGATCGAGTCGAACAGCCACCCCGTTCGACTTGCTTTCACTTTTGTGTGACAAAGATAGTGGACGAAGAGAACAGGTGCCCAGTGTCTCGGAGTGAGGATGTGTTCCCCCCTGGAGAGAGAAAAGGGAGGGGAGAAGAGACGGCAGGGGAGAAGAGACGGCAAAAGCAGCAGACGAGAGTGACCGACCTGGCGTTCTGTGGCACCAATCGGAGTCCACATTAGTGAAGGAAAATACATCCTGGATATCTCATTGGAGCTCCACTCAACGTCTACTATTCACCGAGTGCAGTGAACCATGGGTTATATACTTCGCAGGAAAGCATGTTTAGGGACAGAATCCGAGGTAGCTTGTTCAAGGCCTTACTCATGTCTGGTCAATGACGGGTTGCCGGTTTTCTGGCCATTTTCGCAGACTATAGTTGACGTGGCCATCTATGGCTGACCACAGCATCTTGTTCTTTTTGATTACCAAAGATACCAAGTGGGCCATTACCCTTTATCCAATATTGCCACACAGCTCTACTCCGTGCATTAAGTTTGTAGGCATCCTTTGAGAGTGAGTGTGCACTGTTAGGGGTCTGCTGTACTAGACCTACCTTCAGGATACACACCCTAGAACGAAGCCCAATGCATGGGTTTCAAAGGGCCCTGGTTTGACGAGGTCTTCTTGATCGGTCTCCTCAGGGAAATCCTTTTATGACTCGATCTCCGAGGCGCTCTTGAGATCCAATAAGGGGAAATAGCTCGGCCGATTACCGTCGGGTTATACCGGCAGCGGTCATACTAATATGAATAGAGACCTATGTGCCAAGCGCACGGTTACCCTTCCATTGGTCATAGTTCGAGAGCAAGCATTAGAAGCTGCTCGATTTGGGATTGTTGCACAAGGCTTAAGATCAACAACGACCGACCTTCGTTGACGGTATCTGAGACTCTTCTTACCCCCGTCTCGAGCCAGGTAGAAACGAAATAGGCTCTGATCAAATCCAGAATCTCTCCGTCTTTGCTAGGATACAAAAGGAGGAGCCCAATGGTCATGATCCCTTTGAGACAGACGTGTCTGTGGTTCGCTCGCTTGGAAATAGTTTCCGGGCCCAGTGGAGTTTCCCTGGACGTTACCTGTAAATGGGCATTTCGTATTAACCTCGACTCTTCCGTCAGCTCTTATGGTTTTATAAAGTGCTCCGGCTGCCTTCCCTGGCATTTTCTCGGTGTCATTGCATACTGAGGGAGACCATTATGAGGCGCACAATGTTTTGAGGGCATTTTGAGTCCCCTATCCTGCAAATCCTTTGAGATGACGACTGTGGCTTGACGGAATTGCCGGCGAGCAAACGCCAATTTTTTTTATTTTGTATTCAGAGTTCTTTCGGTGCCCTTGCAGGGCGTCGTTGACTCGAAAAAAAAAAAGTGTCTCTCGATTCGAGATTCGATACCTACCATTTCGTTCACAATGATGGAGAAGAAAGAAAGAAAGATTGCAGATTGACCCGTTCCCGAGTCCCCTAGCAGGACACTAAAGACACCGCATCACGATCCACCAATGACAGGAAGAGGTCAACGCGAAGGACAAAAGGTAGGCATGGTGGGAAAGGCTTTCAATTGACATCTGTAGGCTCGTCGAGTCCATCCTGTGCGTCCTTCAGCCTCTATTTGCGTACGCAGGCTTCTATAGACTCGCGCGAGAATCTTATATCCCAATCTTCGATGACGATTATGGCATGCATACACGTTCCAGAGAGTATATTGCACAACACTTCCGTTTCTTCCGCCTCCCATCTCCGGGAAAACGAAACACGTTATCGCTTGTGCATAATGAGGCTACACTCCATTGATCCCAATGTCTACTTTCGTGGTGAAGGTCGTCGCAATTGGGGCTTGCGAGTGAGACCTATGGGTTTGCTCTGATTGTTCAGTACAATATGGACTGACTGCTCTATCGAGGCCCCTTAAAAGAAGTCTAGAGAAGACGACAGCAGACCGTACGCAACTAGCACAACACCTACACGAGAGGGATGGCAGCAACAGAATGGGGTCGATCCATATTCCATCCATTCGATATCGATCCGAGCCGGTCCCCTCATTGATTGACCACGCGAAACAGACAGGCTGAGAGACAGTTGGGTGGTGGTGTGTCCTCAGGTGTCCTCAGGTGTCGAGTATGGGGGACTCTCTTCTTCCATCCCTTGATGGCACATTTCGGAGCATCTTCCTTGAATGAAGGTCTACGACTCTGGTCCTTTGCTATATAGATTAAGAGCAAATACTAATCTCTCAAGCCCACCTTCTTCCCTACTCTTTCTCCCTTTCTTCTACGGGGGCCCAGACACATTGAGTCCCTGCTTTGCTTGCTATGGAGAGCACAGACAGACAGACATTGCTCTGTTTCCCAATCTGCTCGCTCTCCAGCATTCCATCGTTCGGCATCCCTGGAATCCAACATTCCTGAGCCCCGTCTCGAACCAGTAAGAATTGTCTTCACCTCTCATCCGTCAGTAATGCTCTGTAGAAAGTCAACAACAACAACAATCACCCCTTGCATAGAAATCCCGGGGTCAAATTTAAGACGCATCCCTCATCCACTGCTGAAGGCATAGTTCAATCAACCCGCCTCACCCTCACGTATCGACAACCAACCCGCGCCTGTTGGCCTGCACGCGTCATTCGCTCTTTACTCGGGTTCTTGCATATCCTACCTCTCTCACGCCTTACCTTACCCACCCACCCACCCATACAATATCCATTTTTCCGTTGCCCTTACATCCGGGTCCAAAACAGAAATCCAAGCAGGTCGAAGAACATTCAAGATGCGATTCTCCGGTCAATACATTTCGGTGTTGTGTCTTCTCGTCACGAGCACGCTTGCCATCAACCCGGGCATCCCTCACAATGAGAACTACGGGATCGGAAGTCCCCATGGCATAGACAAGGGTAACACCATATGTCTGGGGCAATGCACGCCCAATCCGGCGGAGCTGTCTTGCAAGGCGCCAGTGGTGAGTTTTTCTTCTCCCTTTTCTGAATCTGTGTACTGTCAATTTGGTGTTGGGATCTAACCGCGTGTTCTCGGTGGAATTAGTTCAAGAAAGACAAAGGGTGTTTCGTCTGCTGTCTTTCGGATGAAAATTTGGATGACTTCGACAAGCAGATTCCGGATGACCCGATTGGAAAGGGCTTCCTGCCGTTTGAGGCTTAAGTGACGATTGGTGAGGGTGTTCTGTATGTTTGGTTGCGGGATACGTCGGTGGGAGCCGGGCGTCGCGGATAAAGGAGGGAATGGCAGAAGTGCAGGCGTCGAGAAATATTGCGTGTACTGTAGGAGTTCGGGCAATCGTTGCTCGCCTTGGTAGAGCAAATACGGTTCTGACATCCGTCTCACCAGTGTTCTACCACCTGGCACCTATGTGCCCCCGTAGGTTTGCTGAATCTATACTGTATTCGTCGACAATCATGTTCAAATCGCTATGCCGAAAGAAGCCGATGCCGTTGTGTCTCAAAATTCTCCCGTGGTAAATGCCAGCGTTCGACCGTTAAACCGCCCTTCAAAAACTCGACCCAGCACCGATGATTGGCATGATGAAATCGATTCGAATGTAGACAGGGGCGATTCTGTAGGACTAAACTCGTTTTTTCTAGTTTTGAATCGAACTGGTGACCGTGCTGTCGAGCTAGACTTGAACACGGTTAGCACCTCAGAAGGAGTTAGGTACCTAGTTCAGCCCTAACACATCCAGGGACTGCTCGAGCACCTCATTGCTATTCTCCTTTGAGGCAAAGACAAAAAGTGTTTCTTATTCCGTATCGGAATTGGTGTTTCTATTGTCGGAACAAACCCCCGGTGACCGCGTGGCATCCTTCTAGTGTAAAATTCGAGTCGTTGTTTGAATCTGCAGTGATGCCGTCCACCAACCCTTGTTGGCGCTTTCTCTCAAGGTTGTAATTCCAAGGGTCCACCACACATTACGCCATCATGGTCCGTTCTGCAGTGGGTATTTTCGTCACGAGTAATTCGAGATCGGGTTCAGGTTGGTATGTGTCAAACTGATCGAGCGAATGGCGAGTCATTGCTGTTTCCATTCCGGCCACGCCTCCCCTCGTTATGCAACCATCGTCGTTATATAGCGTATTCTCGTGCGTTAATCAACCCAACAAAAACAGATCCCACGGTATCTATCGGCTCTCCTTTCCCTTTGGTTGACTAGGCTTGATCGTGGATGGTTTCGGCTGCTGTAATCTCGAGGCAACAGAAAGAAAGTGAGGTGAGTAGAATTCACTAGTCTATGTCAGCATTCCCTCACAACGGAGTCCATGGTACCTTGTTTTGCTTATTGAGCACGGGAACAGTTTGTGGGCAGCTGTTTGTTGTATTGAAAAGTCTGTTGTCCACGTTGCGTTCGAGAGCCATTTTCCCATGATATCCGAGTCCGCCCATCGAGAACCACGCGCCCTAATCCAAGTCCAGCGTTGTCCTACTTCTTCGAGTCGATTGGCTTAGTTGCGGTATATAATGATTGTAAGAGCTAACGGCTATGTGAAGATTCTTTGTGGGCAGATCTGAGCGGCGTTCGAAGGCGAGTCCTTGTCCGGCAGTGGGTGACATGCCAAGGTGGATCGCTCTGGTGTGTGTCCAAGGTAGCATGTACAGCTTTTTGGGACTGACGGTGATGCTATAATCGAGCAGTCGATGAGAGAGCGATGCAGTGACGATGGGATGATGAGATTGACGACGAGGAAGGCAGTGTGATGAAATCTCGATTTGCGGATAGACTGGACGGCGGATGGTTGATAGACCGAATCATAGGCATGGACTGCATATCGGGCTTCGCTTGCAATGAAGAGACGAGATGGAAATTGATGGAGAAGACGATGGCGGCTGGGTTGTAGGGGCGTGGATTGTGATGGGGTGGAAGAAGTTTGAAGTCTGAACTAGGTTAGGGGAGGGAGGGTAAGAAAAAGCCACTCCGTTTTCTAGTGTAATCGACCCGTTGGGCAGGCTAATAGTCCAGAATAGTCACACTCGTAATAGAGAAATAGACTAGGTAGGCTAGGCACTTGTCCTCAAACAAGACTGGGCAGTTCTTGACTGTGGGAAAGCCGTGGCTACTCTCCTTATTGGAAGGGGCCAGAGGAAGCGAAGTGGGTATGGAACGACGGTACGTAGAAGAAGCTCAACCGGCATCACCAGGTCCAACAAAAAGTGATCACTGGCATGAGTATCCTGACAATGTGGTCCATGACTACGGAAAAGAGGCATTCCTTGACAGTCTACTGGACGGCTCGGCTGGTTGGACTCTCAGCGAAGCCAAGGCAGGATGGTGACCATGAACACTTCTTGTTTTCCAGCTTAATAAAACAGACTGCACGGCTGAGAGCACTACTGGATGATGTGCAGTAAATTGTAATCTCACGCATAAAAAAGGCATCTCTCCCAACGCCTCGCTCGCCGTTTGCTTGTCAGTGCCTCATCCCGTTCTAGATATTTGTCAACGCATTCGAACATACTGTACACTTAATCCGTTCCATGCCGAGCACAAGCTCACCCCTTCCGTTTATATATCAAAAGATCTCCTGGCAGCGGACTAATACCCAAAGCAGTGACAGCAGAAGGGATGCCAAGGTTGCAGTAGTCCTGCAGAAGGCTGACCCTCAGTCTTCCTCAACTGCAAATGACAGGCGCATATGCAAATCATGGATGCTAGTGATAGAAATAAAGACAGTCTATCTTTTGTATGGTGTGTTCTGGGTATTGTTTTATATCTAACAGTATCGGGGAATTACTTCTAAATAGCTCTTATGTGTAGTCATATCTCAGCGACCAATTTTGGCTAGTTATTTATAGGGATCGTCTCGAGAATATGCAAAAATTGGATGATGGACAAAGGTACAAACTGAAAACATAAAAGAGCCTTGGGACGAAAAACAAATCTTTCCCCATAGAGCAAGCAGCAGGAGCATAAACAAAAAAACAAAACAAAAAAAGATATCTCCCCGACTGGGAGTCGAACCCAGGTCTCCCGCGCTCGTTCTCGGTTGAGTGACAAGCGGAAATCATGACCGTTAGACCATCGAGGATTGAAGATATCAGATTTTCTGGATATAATATCTCTTAGACCTGCGACAAAAGTCCACTCACCAACGAGCGAGAAGTTACTCCGTACTCCGAACAATAAATCGTTCTCCGTCGGTTATCCACATGACAACCTTACAACATCTACAAGCCTAATTAGGTCATTAACTACTTTTTTTTTTTTTTTTTTTTTAAAAAAAAAAAATATTAATGCATGCTCAACGCTTGTGCTATTATAACTCTATTCATAGTAAAAATTTTCCAAAAGAAAGGAAAGGAGCCAGCTGCCTTTTCCATCAACCATAACATCATTTCCTCGTGCCTAGAGGTCCTGGGTGCACCCCCGCAGCGCAATTCCTCGGTTTTGGCCGCAAAAAGTTGAAGCGTGTCCTCCCATAGCTGATCACAAGCGGCGCAACGGAGTTTCAGCTTCAAGGTCGCCTTTCATGAAGACGGCTGAGCGGCGATCCCGATTTCCGCGTTCGCCAAGGGAACCTTTTGGTTCGGGACGTCATCCCAAAGGGAACTGTTGGCCGGGAAGATCGATCCTCGGGTGTCATCGACCGGGGCGTCGTCCGCTTGGATTTCCACATGGGGCACGACGAGCTCGACACCCTTGGTAGCACAAGCACTGCTTGAGAACGAGGGGTTGTGCCGAGGAGGCAGCGGGCGGAAAGCCGAATCCGGCACGTAGCTCATGTAGTCAGATGTATTGCTGCTGACCGACGACGCGACGGTGGACGGCGTGTGGGCGAGAGACGGAATAGGTCCCGGGGCACTCATGAGCGTAAACAGGCTGGACGAGCTGTGGCGATCGGCCTTGGGACGACGCATGAGCGCAGCCTCGCCGCCGTGGAATTGAGACAGGTAATGCCACGCATCGGAGGAAGCCAGCGGCGACGTGCCGCTGGAGCTCGCCGGTATTACGGGCTTCCATTCGGAGGGATCCTGATCCGTCTTGGAGTCATTGAATTCGCCAGGTATCCGAATAGCCGGGGTCGACATGGGCACTTTCGTGGGCGTCATCGGAGCCACTATGATTCGAGGAGACATGGGGGGTGAGGTAGGAGGAGTAGATGAAGAGGACATGGAGCTGCTAGAAGAGAAAGAGGCCGAGAGAGGTTTATGAGAATCTTTGCGGCGACAGCTAAAAATAGAAATAGAGTGTGAGAATAGAATGATAACGGGAAGCAAGATTGAGAGGTGGCGGGCTCAGCTCTAAATATAAATCAGGGGAAAGGGAGGCGGTGCTGGGCGGTTTGGGAATACGATGATAAGGCAAGAAGAGGGAAAAAAAAAATGCATACCTTTCACTACAGTAAAGAAGTGAGTTATCTGGTACTGTAATCTGCCTCTCGCACATGGCACTGCAGGATTCGGTTAGCTTCGATACGTGAAGATAAGCAAAGTGATTGATCTGCAAGGGGAGAAAGCCCGCGACGGAAGCTGAGGAATGGGTCACGGGGAGCGAAGAGAGAGAGAGAGACAATATAGACGGAAAAAAAGCATACCAGAAATTTAAGAAGCTGGCCGCCATGTCGAGCTGACGATCGTCCTCCGATTGGCAGCGACGAGGGTTCCCTGAGCCTAGCTTGGCTATGGAGTGGTTCACAAAGGATGTGCCTTTCCGATGTAGTGTTGGCCGAGCCGTTCTCACTTTAGGAACATTCGAACCCGAGAGGGTGCGGCGATGGTGAGGATGATAATAATGTCCTTGAGTCATGGAGAGCGGTGAGGATATGTATAAATAAAAAAAAAAAAACTAATATACTAGCCCCGATTCCTATCTGGTGTTGGTACCTTGCGCCAAAAATGAAAAAAGACGCCGTTCCCAGCGGTGGAGCACCAAGGTTCTCTTCCCCTGAGGGATATGGAGAATGAGGGATTTGCCAGCAAGGTTGACAGGGCGACTGGTTGGGACAATTGTCTCAGGCGGTGGTGATATTGCGACGGGTGGCTCTGGGTGGTTGCAGTGTCGCAAAGATAATTGCCTCGTTCTTGGGATCTCTCGTAATTTCGTTCGCCTCTCGGGGAAATTGATATGCAAGAAGAATGCTGAGGGAATACAAATCTGAGAGATTTTATCCAGGCAGGGAGGCAAATTGGCCCGGGATTCTTTGTGCGATGATAAACGGAAATAATAAATAGTAAGAGATAAAAAAAAAAAAAAAAAAAGAGGGAATTGAAAGGACAACCACTGATAAGCTTTCAGGTCTGACGCACTCTGGCACATAAATGGTCAGATAGGTCACAATATTGGTTGTACGAGACGGTAGTGGACAAGTTTGGCTGTTATCACAGGCCGCTGAGTGGGGAGAGATAAGGGTCCATCGAAGAGGATCGTAGGAAGGAATCTGTAATGAAGGGGGAGCGAGAGACTTACAAAACAATTCACTATCTTGGTAGTCAGGCGTCTTTCTTCGCGTTCTTTTTTGTTTTTGGGGAGAAACGAAGAAAGAAGGGGAAATAAAGAGACGTTTGTTGACCTGTTTTTGTTGTGCCGGGACACGTGCCGTTGATGTGATATGATGAAATGAGGGAGATGGATTCCGTACTACTATGCGGGATTATCGAGTATGGAGCGGTGGACAAGAAGGTAGGAAAAATCGCTCGGGGAATACACCAATGCAGTAAGCAGGTATGAAAGAGAAAGGGATGCCAAACTTGACTGACTGAAGGTGGCAACGACGGGGTATGTATGAATGTAATGTAGTGTATGTTTAAGAATAGAATCGGGTCGATCAAATTTAATCCCAATGCGGATAGCTGATGGACAAGATGGATGATGATGGGGATGGGTTAAATATATATACGGGGTACGGAGTAGACGGAGTGATGGACTCTTCTTGGAGAAGATGGACTGGAGGAATCCACCTGAATCTGAATGAAGAAAGCATGACGGACGAGTTAGCTGGCCTGAACCCTCAGGACGCCATTGGGAAGCGTGACGTGAGCCCGAGCACGTCAGGGCGAAGAGTCTAGAGTCTAGACTGCCCGTCTGCTGCCTGAGGCAGGCGACACAACGCGCAATCCTTTTTTTTATGTAACGGCAACAAGAGACATCGGCTTACCTCACCAGTCAGCTAGCTATATTTAGGCGGTCGTGTCTCTGGATCCGGTGGAGTCGACGGCTTGGAGAAGTTCCAGAGAGAGAGGAAGAGGTCCGTCGGCTTGACCGATTCTTATACAATTCGTCAGGAATCTATGGGTAGGTGTAGCTATACTACTACCTATGTATGTATGTATGTAGATGTACTCCGTTCGAGCAACCACGAGTGCCTCCCCAGCTAATTAACGAACTAAACTAGCTTCCATCATTATTCCGAATCCTATTTTTTCCATAACCGACCGAACCACGCTTATCGGAAGAGCGATAGACAACCGGAGACGAAAGATTCCAATCAGATCATGCCCAGGGATGACATGTCGTCTTGGCTTTCTGGCCAGTCTCTAACGCGGGGCTCGACCAGTCGGGCATCCATCCAGAGTACCGTGCTAGGAGCCCAGGACTGTCGTACGGAGGAGTAGTCATCGTCAGCTGGAGGCCGACCCCACTCCTTTTTGTTTTTCTTTATTCTCTGGTCGAGACGCTAGAGTCTAGACACTGCTTTTGCCTGGGTGGTTGTAACCCACCAACGAAGGACCAGAACAAGGGCCACACCCCTTTGACGTACATGAGTATCCTTGTGGGCTTGCAGCCTGTCTGCAGTCCCCTTAGAATCTGTGCGGCAGGATCATCAGTCTTCCAGATCCAATGATGGCGCCCGTTTGCCATATGGCCTTTGTCTCAGGTATCTCGCTGACCGCCATCCCTGGTCCCGCGACAAACAAGAATGGCCTCAGTTATCCGAGATGACGCCATAAATCCCGCGAGAAGTTCCGAGATCGAGACCGACGCCAGAAGGAAGACAATGAAAGGTGTTTTGATCGTGGGATCGTTGATTGGCCTGGGATGGCGACGGAATGCCGAATGGAATCCCCATTGGATAAAGTTGATGGACTGTAACTGGTAGTAACTACAGCGCCTTCTTTCCATCGCATTCCACCCCCGACGGACAACACGACGCGAAGACAAAGCCGACGACGACAATGAGAACCGTCGAAAACGACGGTCAATCGAGCACCCGAAGGAGGGGCAACGGTACGGTGGGGTCAGTCCGATTCAGGGATCATCGAATGCAGGCACCTTGGGAGAATTCATCCAAAGTGGATTGATTGTACGGAGTAGTATGTACTCCGTACAGTACTGACTTGGTAGTCATTGTGTAGTAACGGTCCAAATGCAACACGACAATATGATAAGTCCTAAACTCGGATGTGGAACCACTTTGGGATTATTGATTTAAATATTTGATTCTTCATATGAGTTTTACTCGCCTTGGCCTTGTCCAGTCTGTAGGTATATCAGTAACTCCCCAGCAGTTAACCTAACGGCGGACAGAACATTTCCACCCGCCATTCCCAAGGATCGACCATCCTCCTTGCCTTCCCAGTAACTTCAAAACAAGATTTACGCCGTGAATCCGCGCCCCGTTTTCCCCCTCTTCTTCCGCGCAACCCGTGGATCTTTTTTGACTTAACCGCCAGTTTCAGGACGGAGGACGACGGGTGGCCGTGCGCACTTCTCGTCAGCCTCACTTTTACTCATTTATTGTTTTTTTTCCCACCTTCAAACCCATGTTTCAATCCCAACCGGTCTTGCAGAGAGGGAAAGAGGGGTGTGGGGGGGAATAATGAAGACCTGCGAGTCTTCTGATGCGGTGCTATCGTGCATCAGGGGTTTGTTCGCAGGTACCGAATCATGGTGGTGATCGGGCAGAGGGACAGGAAGATAGAGAGAAAGGGAGACTGGACACTGTTCCTATCAATGCATATCTTGTAGATACATACGCATACATACATAGAGAAAGAGGGGGAGAAGGGGAGCTAATCGAACCCAACCCTGAAGACACGAGGGGCAGTAGGAAAAAGCAATTCCCGCATCACATTGCCTGCCCTGCCCTGCCCTGCCCTGCCCTGCCCTAAGAGGAGGTACTTGCTGTCGTCACGAGTTCACATGCTGCACACATGCTGCATTGCCTGATTGGGACATTTTGAGGGCTCTCGGGGACCCGACCCTACGGATTGTTTCTTCAGCTCTCGACGGTGGCAGTGGGTTTTAGTTCCTAGAAAAAAGAGAAGAAAGGAAAGACCGGAAATGGAAAAAGCAAAGTAATGATGATAACGAACATAACAATTCTCCAAATCCAAATCGAATGCAACCCTCCACTTCAAACTTAAAAAGGACTCAACCCACAACATGAGAATCACAGAAGAAAAATATTAGAAAAAAAAAAAAAAAACTAACATCCAACCAAAACAATCTATCCTTTCCGTCAAACTCTGACCTTCCCAACAATTCTTCATATTGGGTAATGTGAAAGATTTTCAGTTACACTTCCCGGACAGGGCTCCCGTCGTCTTCCGTGTACGAGGGCACGACAACAAACCACCAAACAACAAACGGGAACCTTTGGTTGCTAGGTTCGCTGCAAACGCAAGGGTGAACCTTGTCCTGACGCTGAAGTACCCGCATTCGCAAGATTTCGAAACGTAAGATGTCCTACACATTACACAATGGCAGAAAGACAAGGCCATAGATAGAAAGGTCAAGGGCATAATCATGACGCAGGGAGGAAAATGTTTTTAACATATAGGAAAGGAGTGCGTGATTAAGGTGATAGATGAGATCAACACGCCCAGTTGGGTCGGATCTAAACCAAACCTTCTCGGTACCAATTCGAGATGGATGCATTGTTCTCTTTCCTTTTTCCTTTTCCTTTTCCGTGTTGATTCCCATTGTGGTCTTTGATAATGGTAGATGTGACTTCACTTCGACTATATTAGACGCCTGATGCAGGAACATCCTTGCGTGGCTAGGATGGAGAACTTCCTCAGAGAAGGTCTATGCTCTTCCTGGGAAGTGCCAATAATCAGGTGCTTGTTATTTGCCACAGGTAGATGCAGCGCAGCTAGTTTAGGCAGACGGGGAGATAGAGATGGGTCATTCCAATTGCATGGTCCTCGGTTCTACCGGGAGAAATAGGTCGACCAGTCCAATAACAAACAAAACTTTCTAATTGGGGTATCATAGGCAACAATATGGTACACGACAATAATACAAAAACCTGAAAATCTCTCACACGACTACCCACAGTCTCGTCGAGACCGTCTTTGCCCAGGGATTAGTCGACTTCCATTGGGTCACCTGCATCCGCTGTGACAGGTGTTGGTGTTGTAGAGGGCGCCGGCTTGGATGCGCTGGGGACATCACCGGAAGGGGTTGTACCACCTTCCTTATCCTTTTCGGCACCAGCAGGCTCACTCTTGCCACCCTTTTCTTTTTGCTCACTATCCTTGCTACTATCAGACGCGGCCTGTGGGCCTCCTAAAAACCGTTCCGGAACTCCACGCGCCGCGACCCCGGTAGGTCCCACATAGCATCCGAGCATAGGGCTCCAGGCGTACTTTTGCGCCACGGCATGTCGGATTTCGTTATACGCATAAGCATTGGCGAAAGGCAGAGACGTTTCCGGATCTCGATAGCGTGATGGAAGGGATGTAATGACGCAGAGCGACGACGAGATCTCTGTTGAAGTGGAGTTAGAGGGTGTTGTACTTTGGAATACCACCGTATAGAAGCGGGGTGGGTAAGGTGGGGGATTGGATCATTTGTCACTTACTTGTAAGCCTATGAGGTTTCTTGGCGTTGAAGTAAATACTGAATTCCCGACTCTGTGCAGTTTTATCATCAAAGTTCTCCAACACAGTCAGGGTTCGTCCCGTGTGTTCGATGACTGGTGGGGGCTGAGGGATTTCAGGTTGTGGCATATCCCCATTCGCGGTAGCTGACTGATCGACGTGTATAGTAGGCGACTCCTGTCCTTTCTGTGCTGGAGCAGATGTTTTCTCTTGTTGGTCAGGCTGTGCAGCAGTAGGAGTAGTATCCGGAGCAGTAGGGGAAACCTCTTTGGCTGCCGTAGCGTCCTCAGAGGCAGCGTTAGCAGGTGCAGCTGGCTCAGAGACCACCGCTTTGGATGCCTCATCTGGTTTTTCTTCTGCGGGCGCTAGCTCCGGCTTTGCTGGCTGATCAGGATTAGTCGTGGACTCGTTCGGCAATTGCGATGAGTTGTGGACTTCTTGTGCTGGCTCTTTTGAAGGAATTTCCTCCGCTTTCTCAATTGGTTCTGTCACTTCTGCTTCCTTCGGTGGTGTCTCAGTCGTTGACTCAGCCAGAGCGGTTTCTTTCGGTTGCTCTGTTGCAGGCTCTACCCCTGCCTGTGCTTCCTGGGTCGTATCTGGAACTTGTGTACTATCTGCAGCAGGGGCAGCGGATTGATTGGCCGCGGCTGATGGAGCTGCAGAAGCGGGATTCATGGCAGTATCAGCACTTGCGCCGCCTCCCTCCACGGGTTCATTGCTCGTTTGTTGGTTTTGAGGCGTATCTCCATCCTGCTTCACAGGTTCCCCTTCAGCGGGTGGTGCAGGATTTGCAGTAGATTCCGAAGTTGGGAGAGGGGCGGTATGCGACGTGGCATCCTCAGTAGGTTTTTGCTCTGTCACATTTTTACCCTCTTTTTCCAACTTTTTGCTCTTCCTGCGAGCATTTTCTTCCTTCTCTGGCTTGGGCGTGACATCAACCTTCCCAAGGCGCGTTATGCGACCATTAACCCATGTAGCAACACCACTCCAGTAAGACATGACTGGTCCTTCGAGACGGCGATTCTGAAGCGCTTCAATCTTGGCACGCCTTTCTTCTGCCTTCCTCTTTTCCATTTCTTCCCACCGATTGAGACTTTTACTGTTGTGTCGTTCCACCCTTTCGGCCTCTGCAAGTCGTTCCGCCTGTGTCATCTCTTTCGGCTTGAGATGCGCCTTTCGCTTGGCTGCCTCCTCCATAGTAGCAATCAGCCGGACCCGCTTCTCTTCGCTATCTTTGAGACGTGCATGCGTGAGTTCCTTGTTGTGCATTGTCTGTCGACGCGAAGAGGACCGCGTAGGCCCCTCGTCAGGCGTAGGGATCCATGAAATTCGTTCAGATTTCTTTTTCGGTCGAGGAGCAGGAGCAGGAGCGGCTGGGACGGCGGTGGGGTCGATCTTGACTTTCTTGCTGGCGATCTTGAACCGGAGATCTTGCTGAGCCCGGCGCTTCTTCTTTTCGGCCTTCTCATCCTTCTCGATTTGCTTCTCGCCTTCGAAGTCGTCGGCCCGGGCATTCGGCCCTTGGTCGTCATCGTCGTCCGATGAAGAATCCATCCCCATATCGTCCTCTTCCGCCCCTTCTCCATCGGCTGCCGCATCAAACTCATTGTCGTCCTCTATTTCCTCGAACAAAAGGGCCAGGTCATCGTCTGCTTCGGCGTCAAGAAGGGAGGACATCAGCCGTCCGGCTGTGCTGCGTTTAGCACGCCCCTCGACGAGGGATTCGACGGGGACTGCATCGTCTGTGCCGGATTGTACTTCAAGGTCATCCGCCATGTTCGGCGCCGATTTCGAGAGAGATTGTTGCACCGGAAAATTCGATCAAAACTAGTATGTCGGTTAGAGGTCTTCAAGATGGGAGAACGCGATCCCAACTCGAGGTGTGACGGCAACCGTGGTTGGTTGTCGAAAGCCCACGCGATTGTAGGGTGTCAAACAAAGATTTGTGCGTTAGAATAGACACAAGTGTTAGTACAGGATTAATAAAGAAAATGGGAAGGAGCAATCCAATGTCAGAGCCAAATGAATGGACAATCAACTGGCAGAAGCGAATGCGAGGATCGACCGCCGGGGATGCAGTGCGGAAAATCTTGGCAGAATCCGCTTGGCCCGAGAGTTATGCTGCCTCAGGCAGGAACTGGCGCGTCTCTCCGCTGCTCCTTTGCTGTGCTGTGATAGCCCTAGTTGGTGACCGTGCTTCATTCACAAAGCTGATTCTCTTCATCTATTTATCTCAAAGATATGTATTCTTTCCTTAGGGATTGACCGCGCTACCTTATGTGGAACCGGTGAAACCGGCGAGGCCGTGAGATCAATTACCACGGAGTTACTAGTCCCAGTATGCATTGATGCAGAGGCAGTCCAATGCACTTGACTTCTTTGAGATCCTTACGGACCCCAATTCAACTCGCTGAAGGATTGAGTGTTAGATCGGCGTCAACCGAGAAGTCTGGCTTTATTGCGCAACAAAAAATGCCTGAACAACTGTGCTCTTCGGGAAGAAACGGAATAGCCCTTTACTACTACACCGTATGCACTCTTACGGCCTAGATGTCCTTTTTTAATTTACTGGTCTCCGTCTCGAATCAACGAACGAGCTTATCTGGAGCCGTCCAACAACGAGGTGGGTCGTTTTCCTCCACATGAGTCAATTCAAGCACTGGATGGTGTACCGCGGGATAGAGCTTGACGTCCCAAATTCAGAGCTAACGCAGACTTCGGCCTTCGTTTTCGGTCCAAACCTGCTCTTAAAGACCGATAGCGAGGATGCATTTGTAATATGAGTCAAGACCGGTGTGGGATTCCAGAATTAGTGCGTTATGACTCTTCGTCCTGGCGGTGCTATTCCGCCCTTGATGCTGCAATAAATACAAGCCTTTGGATTCCCTTGGGATAGAGATGTATAGCCACACTTGACTTTTCTCTCATACCTTCTGGACTGATTCTCTGCAAATCATCAAAACCGGATCAGAATAGAAGTGAACCCACGCAATAACTTCAAATGGCAGCAAGGTGGCAATCGAAGCGTCTCCTCCAGGGCATCAACGCCATTGTTGGCGGACAGGGACCGCCGGTGGTACTTGTTGCAGGCTGGCCCCAGACAGCGGAAGCCTTCAGTGATATCTTTGAACCACTTTCAAAGCATCACCAGTTCTTTGCCCTGGACCCTCCTGGACTGGGAGAGTCAGCGCCATCCACCAACGGCTACGACACCGCAACAGTCAGCAAGATTCTAGCCGAATCCCTCAACGAAGTGATCAAAGAACCATACCATCTGGTGGGCCACGATGTCGGAGGATGGATCTCTTACCCGTGGGCCGCGCAGTTCCCTTCGAGGATCAAGAGTCTCAGCATCCTGGACGCAGCGGTTCCCGGCCTAGCGCCCCCTCAACAATTCCCACTGTCGAACGAGACCAACTTGCGTCTCTGGCAATTCTCATTCAACGCGCTGCCTGAACTTCCGGAGATTCTTACACAGGGTCGTGAGCGCGAACTTTTCACGTGGTTCTTCAACCTGAAGGTCGCACACCCGGAGAAATTCCCGAAGGAGAGACTGGAATCCTACATCCAGAGTTATGCGCGACCCGGGGCCATGAGTCGCGGCTTCGAATACTATCGTGCTGTTGAGCGCAGCGCGAAGCAGAATCTCGAATTCGCGAAGAAGCCTCTTGAGCGACCGGTGCTGGCGCTGGGAGGGTCCAAGTCTGTGGGCGCTAATATGGTTCGACTGGCGCAGAACTTTGGAAGCAACGTCCAAGGAGGTGCGATAGAAGACTGCGGTCATTTTGTGATCGAGGAGCAGCCCGACGAAGTGACGGGAAAGTTGTTGGAGTTTTTCAAACACGTCGAGGAAAAGCATTGATTTCTGTACATATAATATACTTTTGAAACACTCAAACCCCTCTCGGACTCATGAATCCTAAACACTAATCCAGGGTTTGTTTCGACCCCGGTCTTTAGTTGGACTGGCACATTCCTGTCCGACCATTGCCGTCTACCAGTCGAATTCAAAGGAAGTGGATGTGCGACATGGGGGGTTCGATCAGGTAAGCCCTAGGAATCCAGCCACCAAACAAGGGAGTGTCTATGATGTATTGAGTTAAAGCCGACCTCGAGCAAATAGGAATGCTGTTTGAGGTTGACAGGCCCATCTGCTGTAGGACAAGAGGGATGAAAGAAAGTTTGCAAGGCACCTGATCCCTTGCATTCTGGGCTCGTAATATCTCCGACCCAGAAAGGGGGGCCCTGCACGTCTCCTGCTGTATGTGCACAGCTAACTACTCGGTACATACTCCTTGTCTGCAGCGCTTCCTCAGATCGGATCCTTTCCCCTCGTCAAATCAGGGCTCCTGCTCAGAGTTCAGAGTTCATATCCACATGTTCCGATAAGTCGAGCCCGCCAGGAGAGAGGGTCACGATCACGTCAAAGTGCGACGCATGACGGACCGCTGGAATGCGGGGTCTAGGACGTTTCAAGCCGTCAAGCATCCCTCCTTTCTCGTTTCAAGTTTGGGTCATTCTATGCGTACCCCCGTCCGGATTCAAAGGGCTCGGCCTTGATGACGAGTATGATGGTCCGAGGCCGACATGGTCGGGGTGTTTTGGGGACTACAGTACAGTGGGACCGACAATGTGGGTGAATGAACTCATTTGGATTCCATGCGTCGTCAAATGCTGAGGAAAATCGAGACATTCAGTTAAGGGGGAAAGAACAGGAAACCGGTTCAGACGGCCTGCAAAAAGCCACGGACGAATGACATTCAAAATAATAGCTACTTGGTCAAGCTCAGGCTCCACTGGACCAGAGATCCCTCCGCCAGGTCCTGAGAGAGAGTCGTGAGCTCTACTATTGTGCCTTCGTCCGTACTTCGTAAGGGAAAGCGAGATGAAAGAAGGAATCAACGTAATTTAAAAGCGTCCTTGCAAGGAGATCAATCCCAGGTGGTCCCGTAAGCCTCTCGTCGGACATGAACTAATTAATTTGACACAACCTGCCCCGGACCAGTCGATCGAGGGCAAAGAGGAGACGCAATTCAGCGGAACAGAGCAATAACTTAATAAGTAATAACCACTTGGGGATCCGTACAATGCGCGCCTCTCAATGCGCGGGGGAAGTCCAGAAGAAGGTAGGTATCCTGTACCTGGCAGAAGGCGTGCGCCAGGCTGGGCGGGCGAGGTTCCTGGTACCCGCGCAGTACCTGGACCAGCCCAGGATGCTGACTGTCCCGGAAGCTCTGCCTTCTCTCTGTCTCTCTCGCTGCTGTTCGGCTTCTCCTTTCATCTCTCTCTCTCTTCTCTCTCTCTCTTCCTCTTTCTCTTCTCGCCCTTCCCCCTTCACTTTGCACCTTGATTTCAACAATCTGTTCTTTTTATTCATTTATTCTTATCCAAATAATTTCAATTAGAATATCTTTCGTCTCCCTCTCCCTCCATCTTCCTCTTGTCGCATCCTTGTCATCGGCCTTGTTTTTTTTCTTCGTCCATCTGTATTGTTTTAGTCGGAGTCCGCGCAGCTAATTTCCAGCCACCTCGAGTCCACTTTTTTCGGATCCGTGTCGATTAATCGTCGCTTCGTTCCTCCCCTCTCGTCGACTCGCTCGATTTCCTCCAAGTCGACTTGTTTCCAATCCTCACGGTATCTTGCTGAGGACGGATTTACTGGCTTCAGTGGTTAATTCTTATTAAGATAATATATCTCGGTGGATCGTGGCAATCGACCTTGGACCCTGATCACGGTCATTTCTCTTGCTTCCCGGGACGGCCATCAATGCAAAAACCCATACATTCGTCTCCGGCTTTGAGATAGCTGTCCGCATTGCCTCGAGATCGGGTTTCCGTTCGAGCTTACGTATTCCCTTTGCGAGCTCCGGTCAACCCCGCCACGAACATCTTTCGCACTCTGGCGGATCGCGGTGTTCCACTCCCATCCCCACAAATCAATTATTGAATCGTCGACGATTCCTCTCCCGAAGCATTTTACCCGTCAACGAATGATCGTCTCGACCTCCGACTGAACCGGAGTCCCGACCTACCATCAATCCACCTCTCTGGTGTCAAATTGTATCTGGGAAACTAGGTGTTTGCCTGTTTGAAGGCAAAAGGATATAATTTATAATGTTGCCTGTTTCAAGACCGGACGGTAATATGAACCTCAATTACATCCCGACCACGCAGTCCATGTCGGGCACTTCGACGGGGCGCAGTTCCCCGAGCGATCTGTCCTCGTCTGCCGTGAAGTCACCGTTTGGGTCCTCCAACGGACTGAATGGCGCCGCAGGATCGATTGGAAGCGCGAGGCTAGGGGCTGGATCCCCTTCTCATGACCTTGGTGCTCGCCTGTACTCAAAGAGGTAGGTGTCTTTGTCGCCGCGCACACCCGTCATTGTTCGTTCTGAATGGTACCTAACCTTATATTACCGGTAGGGCACGAGAGATCCAAGCAGAAGAAGGCGTCTCCCCTAGTATCTGGGGTCCTCCCACCAGTGGCCATTCCACCCCGCTCCGCGAGAACATTCCTGAATCGCCCAGCCAAGAAGGTTTTCCAGACCTGGTCCCCACCACCAGCGGCTCAGTCAGTAGCCCTGGCCGCAGAGCTCGAGCTGGCACCGTTCCCTCTAGATTCTCGCCCGTTGGTGTGTTAAACGAGGCGAACCTCCAGCAGCCCTTCATGCCCCAGACCTCCCGACCCACTCCCTCCACGAGCCCTTTTCGCCCGACCGGCGTTTCCGGAGTTGACACGGGCGCAGCGACCGCAACCGCCACTGCCGGGCCACGGGGTACTGGATCTTTATCACGTCTTCGAGCCGGATCCATGCCTCAGAGGACTAACTATTTGGGGTCTTCCAGCCCTTTCGGACCCTCTTTGTTTTCTACCAGCTGGTCTACCGGCCGCGAGCGAGCCACCACTCTGACGAGCATCCGCTCTTCTGAAGGACCCGCCTCTCCTAGTCAGTCCTCCTTCTCCAGAGATGGGCTTGCAGACACCGATGTGAAGACACTGGACTATCTGGGTCTCGCCGAGACCCCGCAGCAAGCACGAGCCACGCTTGTGCGACCACCGGTGGATGTCCTTCTCCAACAGCAACAACAACAGCAGCAGCAGCAGCAAACGTCCTCCCTGCCCCCGCTATTGGCTGAACTCGCCATGATGAAGAGCAACAACCGAATTCGATCCTATTCCGTGAACGCCAAGGAGAAATATGCCGATGACGAGGATCTTGAATATGAAAACCGTTACTCGCAGATCCCTTCGGGCGCCGTCACGCCGTCTGCTGCTGCCACGGCCGCCCAGTTGGCTGCCACCCAGGCTCAGATCCACCAGCACAACCTCGCTGTGCAGGCGTTTGCAAACCACGCGTCCGTCAATCGACCTCGGGCCCGGACTGCTGGCATCTTGGAGGCACCCCCTCAACGATCTTCGATTCGCAACTACCTTGCGACTCCCTCGCGCCTTGATAACAGCTTCAGTGCTGCGGATCTTAACATCGCAGAGAATGGAGAGTACGACGAGCTGTCGGAAGCCGTGCAAATGATGCAGCTGGGAGGAAGTGGCGCCGGAAACCTGGGAATTCGGCCGGGCCTGGACGTGACGGATGAGAACAACCAGGACGGACCGACCCGCGCGCTCTGGATTGGTAGCATTCCTGTCTCGACTACAATCACCTCGTTGGCAGCCATCTTCAGCCGATATGGCAAGATTGAGTCCACTCGAGTGTTGACCCACAAGAACTGCGGTTTCGTCAACTTCGAGCGCATTGAGAGCGCTGTTCAAGCGAAGTCGATGCTTAATGGCACCGAGATCTTCCCGGGTGCAGGACCGGTCCGAATCGGCTACGCCAAGGTTCCTGGCACCTCCGCGACTGGCACCCCTGGAGCCAACGGCCTTCAGTCTTCTCCCACTCCGGACTCTAGCGCCAAACTCAATACCGCCGATGGACTGGAAAGAACTGATGACGGGGCTAGTGTTCCTCATATCCCGCCGCTCCCTGAGCTTCAACCCGAGATGACGCAGATTGTCAAGGAATTTGGCGCCAATGATGAAGATACACTGAACATCAACGCCAGTATCCAACAAGCAATCGCTTTCCAGTCCTTTGAGGATGAAATCCCCCCTATCCCCGAGCCCAGCCAGACCAGGATGTTTGACGCTCCCCGCCTTCGTGATATCCGGAAGCGGATCGATAACGGGGCGTGTTCTGCTCAAGAAATCGAGGAGACCGCGATTGCGATGCTCCCTGAGATTGCGGAACTCGCTTCAGACTACCTCGGAAACACCGTCGTTCAGAAACTTTTCGAGTTTTGCTCGGAGCCCACGAAAGAACAAATGCTTGTGCCAATCGTGCCTCATCTTGCTGAGATCGGCGTTCATAAGAATGGCACTTGGGCGGCTCAGAAGATCATCGACGTTGCTCAAACGCCTACTCAGAAGAAGATGATTATGGACGCTCTTCGTCCTTATACCGTTCCCCTGTTCCTTGACCAGTACGGAAACTATGTTTTGCAGTGTTGCCTGCGTTTTGGTCATTCCTTCAACGATTTCATCTTCGAGACCATGTTGAGCCGAATGTGGGAAGTTGCCCAGGGACGATTCGGGGCTCGCGCAATGAGAGCCTGCTTGGAAAGTCATCATGCTACCAAAGATCAGCAGCGCATGCTCGCGGCTGCTATTGCTCTTCACAGCGTGCAGCTTGCAACAAATGCCAATGGAGCTCTGCTGCTCACCTGGTTCCTGGATACGTGCACGTTCCCACGACGTCGAACCGTGCTTGCGCCGAGGCTTGTTCCTCACTTGGTGCATCTCTGCACCCACAAGGTTGCTTATTTGACCGTACTCAAAGTTATTAACCAGCGCAACGAACCAGAGGCCCGCGAAGTCGTTCTGAAGGCCTTGTTCTTCAGTCCCGGTGACGAGGTTTTGGAGAAGATCTTGAGTGACCAGACCTCTGGAGCGACTTTGATCTTCAAGGTTTTGACTACGCCATTTTTCGACGAGTCTATGCGCGCGGAGGTCGTGAAGAACGTTTCGAAGGTGCTTACCAAGTTGAAGGCCACTCCCAGCCAAGGCTACAAGCGTCTGATGGACGAAGTTGGTCTATCCTCTCGTGGAGGTGCCCGAGACAACCACCATGGACGGGACCATGGCGCCAATGCGGAGAAGCAGCAGCATCGCCCTACGTCGCGACAGGCAGCCTCCAACTACCCCCAGCAACCAGCCATGGATAGACAATTCAACGGGCAATTCCCTCCCAGCATGCTTGCGCAGAACTTGGATTCCGGTAGGCCCCTGCCGTCGGAGCAGCCGCAAACCGCTTCGCCGTTTGACCCTTACTCCGTCAGCGGAATGAATGGTCTCAACTCTCTCAATGGATTAGGTGGTCTGAATGGCACTGGCTTCGCCCAGGATCCTCTGATGTCGTTGCCCCAGCAGCAGGCCCAATACCAGGCTTATCTGGCCGCGCAATCCCGAGGCGTCTCTCCCGGTGGTCTGTACCCAAGCCTGGGCAACTCCGGCTTTGGATACCCCGGCGGTTCGCCCTCCGTTGACACTCTTCGGGGAATTCAACCCCCAGGCGCTCCCCTGTCCGGAGCTGCCCCCGGCTCTATGCTCAACCAGCCGGGCTTTGCCCCCCAGCAATTCAGCCCCGTTATGGGAGGGAACCAGATGTATCAATATCCTCCACAGTTCGGTTACCAGGCGCAGCAAGCCCCGGGACAGCCCACCGGAGGACGGCGTGGACGGGTAAGTAATTCGATCCTCCCCCCCTAAGGACTCAATTCTTCGAAGCTAACGCGGTTGTGTTTCCAGCGGTGAGCCGGATGTGTGACATTTCAATTCGCACTTGACTTCGACTTTGTGTATAAAGTTATCTTTTTATTTTTATTTTTTCATTATTGATCTGTCTAGGATACAGTAGCACGACTACATGTCTGAAATGACCCTTTACAACGCCTAGAACGACGCTGGATCGTCTTGGGAAAAGGGACAAGAAGAAATGAACCGAGGAAAAAAGTGTTGTTTTGTTTTGTTTTTGTTTTGTTATTGCGCCAGAGCATCATGGGGGTGTTGTGTTTTCTTTTTCTTTGTCAATAAGCATTCCAGTGGGGGTTAAACCATGGCCGTCATGGCACTGTTGGATTCAAGGACAATTCTTGTTGACTCTTTTTACTTTTGTTGCACGTCGAGCTCCATGTATTCCATGTGTTTTAAGGCCTTTCTCATGTGAGGTTAGATCTATTACTATGTGACGAATTTCCTTGGATATAGTCGAGGTGGTCTCTTCCGTCTCCTGCTATGACTTCCGGCGCCGTGGTTCTGTGCTTTGTTAAATAGAAAAAAAGAAAAAGAAAGAAAAACAAAATCTTCAATCCAGTGATCAAATTGAAAATTTTCGGGCTTAGCACCATGTATTGTTTGTGCTGTAACAGATTGGATGCAGGGCCAAACTATGGAAAAAGTCTTGTTTGTTCCCGTTCCAAGTTCCGCCCCCGAGAGAAAACAACATCCGCCTGAATCCAACCTCCAACGCGCCAACTCCCATTCCAACAAATGGCTTAGCATGAGATGTCATGCCTCAGTCTGCCATCCTCTACCATAACCTAGAGGAGACCGGTTTCTTGATAGACATCCCCACATCCATTGCGCTGGCTCAGGGGCTTTCCCCGAACCAACAGAGCTCGTCAAAAGGGAGCCCAAAATGCCCTGAACCACGACAGAGACAGATCTTCTCGTCGATACCGAGGGCGAAACCATTCCCGCCATCCACAGAGCCTAAGACCGATGCCGCTCGGGCCAAGATTCTGGAAAGGATTCCGCGTTCGGAACGAGACTTCCACGCGGAGATCATCGAGCCTCTGGTGCGCGATGGGCTGAAGGTGATCAGGCAGGGGGTCCTGGAACGTCGGGTTGACTGGTGTCATGCACGGAAGGTCTTTGATGGTGGGCTGTCGAGTGACACGCGTTCGGGGAAGAAGAGACGTGCAAGCAGCAGTGGCGCTGCAGTATCAGCTTCTATCGACGATTGCTTTGATGTCGGAACTCATGAGCTCGGTGGTGATTCACAGCCTCCTTTGATTCTATCGTCCTCCGGCACGAATGCGTTTGCGTCTGGGATTGGAATCCGTGATGTTCTAGTCAAGAATACATCGTCTGGCGCGGCTGATCTGAGCATTCGCTGCCTGGGTGAAAAAGAGAAGGGTATAATATCCCAGACAGGCGAGATCGACTCCCAACGCCAGAATCAGTATCAAGCGTTCACAGTGCCCCCGCTCTCTGTGTTCGTGCTCTGCAGATTACCAATCACACAGTCCTCACACCAGCTTCGGACTGGACCGGTGCCTGGCATCCCTCGAGACCGGAAATTCAACCTGATCCTTCTCGACCCGCCGTGGACCAACCGGTCTGTCCGTAGGGGAGGACACTACCACACGCAACATTACACTGAAGGTGACGAACTCACGCAGTACATCCGATCTGTCCTGCAAACACATCTACACGTTTCCTCTGCCGGGGATAGCCAACCAGGAAATTCCCAAGTCGCGCCTCCCTCCATGGCAGCAATCTGGATCACCAATTCCTCCAAAGCACGGCGAACCGCTTACGAAGCGCTCCGGGGCGCGGGCCTCTCCGTCTGTGAGGAATGGGCGTGGATTAAAGTGACCACCTCCGGGGAGCCTGTCACGCCGGTGGACGGTCTCTGGCGGAAACCGTACGAGATCCTGATCATTGGCGAGAAGAAGGTGGATCGGAAACAACGCCGCGACCCCGTCAGAAGGGTCATTGCTGCAGTGCCAGACGTTCATTCCCGGAAACCGAACTTGAAAGAGATATTTGAGCGGCTGTTTTTCAGCGGCGCAGGGTATTCATATGCTGCGCTGGAGGTGTTTGCACGCAATTTGACGGCTGGATGGTGGGCGTGTGGGGATGAGGTCTTGAAATTCAATGCGCAGGAATGGTGGACGGAATAGTCTACATCCTGAAGAGCGCAAGAAATGCCGTTCTAGTCAACCAGCGGCGTATATCTCAATTTCTCAGGAACAAACTACAAACCCCAATCCCACTCCAAAAACACCCAGAATGTTAGACCAATCCGATATCGATAAAATCCAGCCTATCTAGCCGGGCCGTAAAGCAAAAAAAAGGCTAAACAAAGCTACTCAAAGACCGGTCCCAAGCTCACCAGACTAAAACGCAAATCCGGGTTCCCCCCAGCGGCCTCCACGCCCAAGAACCGACGCACACCCAGCTCCAATGCCTTCTCACTCAACGCATCCTCATCATCGGCCAACTGTCCGCGCTCCAACGGACCCTTCCGACGCCCATCCAGCTCCCACAACCGACCATCCTCACCCTTCACGAACGCCACAAAGTGCAAGTCCACATTATCCTCGGCCTCCGGCGCCGCGGTATCCCCTAACCTCGCCGCGTCGGCATGCGCGCTCTCCAACGCCTTGCTCTCGTATAGCAGATCGGCGCGCTGCACGGGCCCCAGCGGCTCCGCGTCACGCAGGAGACCCTCCAGATCCGAGCCCGGCAAGACGTGCTTCCTCGCCTCGCCGTTCGACACGGCATGCAGGAGGCCGATGAGCCCGCAGGCGTTCCGGATCGTCTGCTTGAACCACAGCACGGGTTCCGAGGCCCCGGAGCCTGTGTATTCGGGGAGTGGTGTGTCTTCCGTGGTACGGGAGGCTTCGTAGGTGGGGGAAACGGGGAAGACGAGGAGGAGGGCGTATGAGGGGCGGGGTACGAAAGCGAGTAGGTCCGGCTCGTCGATCGAGTACACGTCTGTGAAGCCGACGGAGGGTGGGAGTCCGAGTTGGTGGATCAGGTGGGACATGACTTCTGGGTTGTTTTCTGTTTTTTTTTTTGGGGGGGGATATGTTAGTTTGGGTGATTGGTTTGGTTGTGGTGGTTGGGGTGGGCTTGTTGTATATACCTAGAGGCACGAAGGCCTTATTTGTGCTGGGTGCGTCGGCCATTTTTGTGGGTGCGATGTGTGGAAGCTTGTAGAGAATAACTAGAGACGAGTCTATGGAACAGAGAGAATAATGGGGCGACGAGAGATTGATTAAGGGAAGTAGAAAAGTGGTTGGAAGAGAGAGGGAGAAGTTGGCGAGAAGAAGAAGAGGATGAGGGGTTGCGGGGGAAGGAATTCGTTTGGCTCTTCCGCCTCGGTATTACCCAATGCGGGAATGCGGGCATATTTCTATGGCCGATTCTATGGCAGAATACTTCTTCACAAGTACGTTTCAGGACTCCGGATAATTTAATTAAGCCATCATTGAATCATTTCCATCGTTATCATAGACATGAAATATGAAATATTCCGTTTCATAGAACCCATTACTGAGTGAATTTCTCTCCCCGCTTCAACGGCTCGTAGACGTTCGTCCAGAGCTCACTCGCCTCCCCAAGGTAGTAGGTGAGGCCGACATCCGCCATGCTAGCCTCCTCGTCTCCGGACATCGTCTCCAATTGCGAGATGATGTTCTCCAGTCCGAACGCCTTGCCCGTAGCCTGGGTAGCCCCGGCCTCGAGCATGACGTTGACGACGTGGATATGGAAGTGATAATACGTCGGTTGATCTGCGTGACGTGTCCATTAGCCATCAGCTAGCCCAGTGACTGATCCAAAGCTATCTGGATAAGAATGCAATGGAGAAAAGGTGAGACTTACAATGCACGTAAAGCTTCAACTGATCCATCTCGAGATCCGGATACATCTTCACGGTGCCCTCCAGCACGCGCTGCCACAAGTACCGGAGCCAAGGGATATGCTTCTTCTTCAGATCCCGAAGACTCCAGATATCGCGTCTCTGCACCAACGCCAGCAGATGCAGAGAGCTCATCGTCTTCCGATCCCAGTTCAGGTCCGGCAGCATGAGGAACCCATCGTCGGGACCCTGGCCCTCATCGCGGAGGATAACGTCCTCCTGCTCCGTGCGGCCCTCCAGGATGTTAAACACCCAGTTCAGGCGGCCCTCCTCGCGCTTGGCGCTCATGTACGGCCGCACGTGGTCGCGGTAGATCTGCGGCGTCTCGGTGACCATGCGGATGACCTGGTCCGAGTATTTCTTGACGTGCTGGTCCGTGCAGGGCCAGATGAGGTTGAGCTTTAGATCAGAGGCACCAGGAGACTGGGGCCCCGAGGAGGAGGCCATGTACCACCGGTAGATATCGTTGTCACCGAGGTTGGTGACCTGCGAGATGGCGGCATGGAAGGCCTTCAGGACCTCGATGGACTCGGTGGCAAAGGCGGCGCGCTCGGCGATGAGAATTCCTGGCTGGGAGTCGATGGAGCCGAGGAGGGCGATGCGACGGCCATTCTGGTCTGCTCAGGAAGATCAGATAGGTGAGTATTCGCGACCTCTTAACTTTTTTTTTGGTGATAGTTATGGATCAATTGAGTTTGGGAAAGGAACGAACCTTGACGGAGCAACTTGCTGATCTCAAACTTTGAAATAAGCGCCTCAGTTGCGGCTTTCTGGTCGATGGCAGACATGATGATAATACGAGTTCAATTGACTCTGTCCCAGATGCGTGTATACGGAGAGTTCTTTGTTCTTCTTTGTTCTCAATAAATAGAGGAGGGGACGGCAGAATCGCGGGCGGTCAGAGCTTATGATTGTTCACGAAGAACATTCGTAGATTCATTAAAATCGGTTTCACAAGGTAGTTTATGTGTATTTGACATTTAGCATCATGGTATATCGAAAGCAGTAGTGCTTTTTGGGTAAGAGAAAGCTCCAGGTCCAGATCTCTTGGTTTCATGTTAACAACCATGGCACCCAGTTGTGACAAGCGATAGCCCATTGACATCCTCCCTTGGATCCGACATGCGATGGCTGCGGTAGTACCGTGTTTGGTCGTCGCTGGATGTGGTGGGTGACTGTGCCTCGGACCATTCAGAATGTATTCTGCGGAGCATTGATTGTCCTATGAAATATACAGTAGGGCGATAACCCCAAGCCTCCCAAGGGGTATATTTCATAAGCCCTAAATAGTAGGCTTGCATCGATATGATAGTCGCGGGTTCATGTAGAATCCTTCTTTTCACTCTCAGGCGTAGAATGCATCTAGATAATCATCAGCGCCAACCGAATAAGAAAGAAAAAAGAAACATCGAATCACGATATACACAGGCCAACTTACCACTTGAGCCAGCTTCACCCACTCCTCGACTCCCTTGACATAAGTGTCGTCGGCCGCTGGCACAACCTCATGATCCCACACCACAAACTCATCAAACGTGGCTTGCTTTTCGATGATTTTGACCGGCTCTTCGGGTTCCGCTTCCTCGTCTTCTGTCGCTTTGCGGGTTGCCGGTAGGACACGTTCAGTGGGCATAGCCACAACACCTACTCAGAGTTAGCGACATTAAACCCAAGATCGCATTGTAGCAGGCCAGGAAAAGGCTACCTTTGTAGCCCTCTGGAATCACAACCCGTCGACCGCGCAATTTACGACCACGAAAATAGGCGGTTTGGGGGTTCTCATCTGGGATCTGTGAGCATGCGCGCTTGGAAGGCTGTTGATCTAGAATCACCTTTCTCTTCAGAGACAGGCTCCCAATAGCGTTTCAGCGATTTGACAGGGCCGTCGTGGTGGATTCGACACGGGAGAACATTGGGGGTGCAAGTCGCGGTCTTTTCGGTTTCGGATCCAGCAGATCGCGGTTGCGGTTGGATGGCGAACATGGCTCTGGTTGGATTGAGGATGTGGGAATGTCAGGTATGAATGAACTTGAGGATTCGAATATGAATGTGAAGATTAAAGCCGAAAAAGTCGGGTTCGCTGTTGTGCTCCCTAGGATTCGAGTGATGTCTGGAGAGGGTTTGAGACGCGACGCGCGGATCGCGTTAAGTGGAATCGGGAAATACGATTATCAGCACCATCTTCTACTCCGTATAGTGCAGATCTTCAAGCCTTCCTTCTTTTCGATTTCTTTATTTCAACTCTCGATTGAATTTACGTTCCTAGACACAGACTCTATTGTTATCTATTGGCTCATTTGTTTTTAAAAAGATAAGGAAGTCTCTAATTCAAACGGTCTATGCTATGATTGAAAAGCGCCGGAAAGCACTAGTAGTCAGTCACCTTGGAAGGAATTCTGGGGTATATATAGGACATGATTATGACTGCAAATCCTTCACCTCTTGCGGGTCTTCTTCTTCTTCTTCTTTTTCTTCTTCTGCTCCTCTCCGTCTTCCTTCTCGGCCTTCTCAGCCACAACTCGCAGCGGCCACTTCTTCAGATGATCCCGTTCAAATGCGTCCTTGTCCCGTCGATACAGCATCATCGTCGCTCTAGCATCCTCCACACTAGAATGTGCGCCCTTCTGAATGTCCAATCCCAGATATTCCGATGCCAACATCTTCAAACGGGGAGAACCGCCTCCGGCCAGCTTGCGGTACGGGGGATGCTTGCTGGTGTCTCGGACGTCGCGCTTCGGGTGGCTGAGAAGTAGAGCGTAGAAGTCATTGCTCAATGCATGTCCCACAAGTATTCGACCGTCCAGGATGTTGGTCACGTCTTTCTGCACCTGTTCGAGGGAACGCGCCTCGACCATGTTCTTCGGGGTTATGCCGCTGACATGCGTGCGCCAATCCGTGACCATCTCTTTCGGCCGCACGTAGGAGTCGTAGACCTGATCGCCGTTGAAGTTGACAATACTGACACGGGCAAGGGCGGAGTCGTTATCGGGGTTAGGGCCGACTCCCACCATTTCGCAGTCCATCGCGACGAATTTTCCTAGTTCAGCACTGCGTCACATTAGCCAAGAGGGCTCTTAGATTGCAGTTTCGCAGATAGCGTCGACTCACGTCGGTGACCGGCCCTCATTGACCTTTGCGATCTTCGATTCTGCAGCCGTAGAATTCCTCCGCGACGCCGATTTCCCCGCGGTCTCTTGAACCCCATTCTCGCCTCCGTCGGAACCGTCGGCCATCCTTTTCCTCTTTTTCGAGAAGCGAGTAGTTTCGAATTTCTTTTTTCCGTCGACGACCTCCGATTTTCGTTTCTTCACCACACCATGTTGGACGTCGCGGTCCGAAGTCTTGCGCTTGGTGGAGGTGGAGACGGGGTCCTTTTTCAGCGTCTCCTGGAGTTTCTTCCAATTGCTGGAGAGGTTTTTGAGGTCCATTCCAAATTTTACCGATCGGAGATTCACAGCATGGTGTTCTGGCGTGGGCCAGATCAAGTACACAAGAAAAGGAAAGAAGGGAAGACCGAATGATGCGGAGAATCGACGATTCCGCTTCGGCGCTAAAAGCATAAAAATTTCGGACGTTCGTCTGCGGGTCCACTTCAAGTCTGGACCTGCTTTTCTACTACTCAGCAGACACCATTGCTGCAGTCTTGGAATACTGATGATGTAGATTTAGTGGTAGTCTTATTCATTTCCAATGTATCGAAAATGGATTTGCGCTCAAGCAAGAACTTTTCATATTCAAGTGGATATTATACGACTGAGATCTATACAGCAAAACAAGAGCAAACGTGAAGAAAGAAATCGTATCTACACTCCCGGCACCTTGAAGTCCTTGTAAGCCCACTTCTCGGTGACCTTTCTCTTGGCCTTCTTGGGCTGCGAAACTGGCTTGCGAGATTCCAGCTTGCCCTGAACGATCAACGTGCGGAATCGATCGTCGAGCAGATTGCCCTCGGGTTTTAGTAGACGCAGGGAGTCCTGCAATTCGTCCGGTAGAACAACCTCTAGGTTCTTTTGGGGTGGCCTAGTAGCTGGGTCAATATCAAATGTATAGAGAACATGTAGGGCCAAGGGGACATACGCATTCTTTCCTAGAGGTCTCCGCCGCAGAACAGTCTCATCACCCTCGTCGTCAGAATCAGCATCGGAATCCTGTTTTTCAAGACCCTGCTCCTCTAGTTGTTGAGCGAGAGACTTGGCCTGTGCAACTTGTTCGTCCTTCGTCTTCTGTTTGGCCTCCCATTTTGCCTTTCTCTCGGCTTCCTTGCGTCTCTTGGCTTTGTTCCTCTCGGTCTTCGTCTTCCGCTCAGGTCGCTTCTTCTTCAGCCAGTCCGGCTTTTCGTATTCGCTTTCGAACCCTTCCCAGGCGCTCTCGTCATCCGACTTCACTTCTCCATCGTCATCTTTGGCCTCGTCGATCAAGCGTTGCCTCTCTAGCTCCTTCTGCTCCTCTTCCAAGCGCTTCTTCTCGACATCCACCTGCTGCTGTCCCTGCTCCTGCAGCAAATGATCCCATTCCTCGAACGTCGGGTTATAACTCGTACCAGCCTTGGGGGCGCGGACCGCAGGAATGGGCTTTCCATTCGCAGCAAGAGAAATCGGGGCGTGCTTCAGCGTCACGGGAGCGACCTTAGACTTCGGCTTTTCCAGGAAGTCAAACTGAGGATCGTCAAGGGGGGTTGGGTCTTCGTTGTCGGCCCAGGGATCATAATTAGCGCCGGTTTCAACCTTGTTGGTTGGGTTGTTGTCCTTGGCCACCTGCTTGAGGCGCAACCAATCCTTCCGGCTGACCCAGTCGCTCTTCTGTTTCTTGGTTTTCGGCTCAATGACTCCATCTGTAACTTTTGAGCTCAGGCGCTTCCGAGTATCTACTGCCGGGATCGCGGACCGTTGAGCGATAATTTCTTCGGATTTGAGTGGCTTGTGTTTCTTCTCGATCGCCTTGCGGATTTCTTCTGAACCAGTGGTGTCGATCGTGAAAAGTTCGTCAGACGGCTTCTCGGCCAAGACACCACTATAGTCGAGGGAGAAAAGATCAGTAAATGGAAAATGCGCTGTGAGGGATACGGATCGCTGTTACCCTTTGATTTCTTCCTCTTTCAACGCCCGAAGACCTTCTTGGATCTCTGTAACGTCCACATTTTTTCTCCAGGCCTTCTTGCCTTTACGAGAAGGCTGACTGTATTGTCGCGGTGCGTCAATTGTAGTCGACATTGTGAATGACCCGGTATTGGATTATAAATGCAGGGTTATTCTTTTTGTCTATCTTTTTTTTTTTTTAGTAGAGAGAGATAACTGAAAATCTGGGCCCGCTTACCTAATGGCCCGCGGGGCGACGCTAGTGCGGTTGCCGCGCTAAGACTCGGCGCGGCTATCAGCAGTTCAGTCTCAACTCGCTTTTCTCCCGCGTTGCTCCTGCATCAACCTTGACCAGCGAGGACACCGGAGTCCCTGGATTTCATTGTCGTGAAGGGATTTTGGGTCCTTCTTCATCTCATTACGATTTTATTAATTGGGCAGAGTTTACCAAGAGCGACGTGTTGAACCTTCGTCACCATGCCGGTCGTCAAAGGAGGTGTCTGGTAAGAATCCTAGTGCTATAAAGAGCTCTTTGCGCAATTCATCTGCTAACTCTCAAGAAGGACAAACATCGAAGATGAGGTGCTTCGGGCAGCTGTAAGTCAGGTCTCGCCATCGGACTACCGACGCAAACAGAAACAAAACGCCAGAATACGCGACGCAGGTGAATAGAATACTGATCACGAATGTCTTGCAGGTCTCCAAGTACGGTCTCAACCAGTGGGCGCGAGTGTCTTCACTGCTCGCGCGAAAGACTCCCAAGCAGTGCAAGGCGCGATGGATCGAATGGCTGGACCCCGGCATCCGCAAGGTCGAATGGTCGAGGGAAGAGGATGAAAAGCTGCTGCATCTGGCCAAACTGATGCCGACTCAGTGGCGCACAATCGCACCTATTGTCGGCCGTACGGCAACGCAGTGTCTGGAGCGCTATCAGAAATTGTTGGATGAAGCCGAAGCTCGTGAGAATGATGAGCTGGGATTAGGAGGTCCCGGCGAAGAGACCGCGGCCCCGAGTGCCGACGATGTGCGCCGTCTACGGTACGTTCATGAACAGAGCCATTAGGTGTCAATTCTCATCGACACTAACGTTTTGCAGGCCCGGTGAGCTCGACCCCGACCCGGAATCGAAACCCGCTCGTCCCGACACGATCGATCTCGACGAAGATGAAAAAGAAATGCTCAGCGAGGCCCGTGCTCGTCTGGCCAACACCCAAGGAAAGAAGGCGAAGCGCAAGGCCAGAGAACGACAGCTGGAAGAATCTCGGAGACTTGCGGTCCTTCAGAAACGTCGTGAACTCAAGAATGCCGGGATCAACATCAAGGTCGTTACGCGGAAGAAGGGCGAGATGGACTACAACGCCGACATCCCATTCGAAAAGCCGGCCGCGCCTGGATTCTACGATACGATGGAGGAGCAAACCCGGAATGAGAGGCAACGGGAGATGTTTGACCCCCGTAAGCAACAGCTTGCCAACAAGCGGAAAGGCGATCAAGATGACGATGCCGAACGAAAGAAGAGGAAGAACGACAAGAACAGCACCTCGGCTGCGTCGGCCGCCGCTGCTCGCGCTGGTCAGATGCAGAAAATCCGTGAGGCGGAGCAAAGTAGCAAAAGGCGCGGCCTCGTTCTCCCTAGCCCACAGGTTAGCGAAGGCGAAATGGAGGACATAATTAAGATGGGAATGGCAGGCGACAAGGCTAGCAAAATGGCCGGAGATGAAGAAACCACTCGTGGTCTGATTGGCAACTACTCGGCTATCGTTGGAGGAACGCCTATCAGAACCCCCCGGGCTGCACCAGAAGAAGATCATATCGCCAACGAAATCCGCAATATCAAAGCTCTCACCGAAACGCAATCGTCGTTGCTCGGTGGTGAGAACACTCCCTTACATGAAGGTGGTTCTTCCACCGGCTTTGATGGCATCGCCCCTCGCCGTCAAGAGATTGTGACCCCCAACCCTATGGCAACTCCGTTCCGTCAAGCCAACGGTGTCGGTGCAACGCCCATGCGGGGAGGTGTTGGCGCCACGCCGCGCGTTGGTCCTGGGGCCACACCCTTGCGAACACCTCGGGATCATTTCGCCTTGAACAAGGAAATGGAAGGCGGACAACTTGTGCCGAGTACACCCAAAGACCTCAAGATACAGGAGAACCTCGCCCGCGACAGCATCCGCAACAAGCTTGCAGCCCTTCCGAAGCCTAAAGAAACCGAGTGGGAACTGGAAGAGCTTCCTTCCGAATCGACAGAACCCACAGCAGCAGGCGAGTTCGTGGAAGAGGATGCCGCCGAGCGTGACCGGAAAGAGAGGGAAGCGAAAGAGAAGGCAGCCCAAGCAGATTTTAAGCGCCAGTCACAAGTATACCAACGATCATTGCCGCGACCGAGTGTTCTCGACATTGATGCCTTGATTGAGCGAGCATCGCATGTAACGGATCCCATTGCCGCTTTGATTGCCAAAGAGACTGCTCTTTTGATTGCGAACGACGCTCGCCGATTCCCCGTGCCCGGCGCGAAGGTAGAAGGCAAGGCTCGGAAACTGGAGCGACTCGACGACGATTTGGTTGCTGCAGCTCGTGCGACTATCGCCGCTGAAACTGCTACTTCGGGTCAGCAACAGGACTGGCGGGAAGGATTTGATACTCAGTGGTCGTCGACGCATTCCAGCACTCTTCCGGGCCTCTCCAACTATGCCGATGACGAAGAAGATGAATATCAACAGGAGCAGCGCATGATCGGCGCATTTGATGGAGTGCAGACATCTATTTTTGCCACAGCCGAGCGCGGCAACAAGCTTGAGAAGAAACTTGCTCTGCATTATGGCGGATATCAGAACAGAGCCAAGATGCTTCGCACCAAGATTTTGGAAGCCAGCTCCGCCCTAGAGAAATCCAAGGACGAGTTGGATGCCTTCCGCAACCTACAGATTTCGGAGGACTCGGCCCTCGCACACCGGCTGGAGCGGTTGCGAGACGAGGTTTCATTTACCATGAGACGAGAGCGCGAAGCTCAGGAGGTTTATCGCACAAGAAAAGACGAACTGGACCAGTTAGTGGCAGGGACTGGAGGGATGGTCAACGGATGGCATTGAGCACTTTGATCCTAGGTAGCCTTATTATGTCACTTTGTACTCAATGTAATTTGCCCTCGGGCTACTATCTCACTACTACTACTATATTATATACTGTCCATGTTACAATGATTAAATGAAGTGTGCCTAACTTGAATGACGCACCCCTACCGGAGGCAAGCCAAATGCGGCCGGGAACCAGAAAAGGCGGTCTCGGCCTCTTCCGGCGCAAATTCATTCCAGTCTTCCATCTCCGCCCGGGCGACTGAACAAACCCCCTTTGGGTTCTTCATCGCAGAATCCATCCACCCCCGCCAGTTCCATCTCATTTCAGCTCATAGATCGCTGCAGAATCACTCACCATTCACCATGGGTGTCAGAGATTCCCATGGCGAGGCCACGGGGACTCCCGACCCCGTCGAGAAGGGCTTCGCCACCCTGAACACCATTCGGTATGTTTCGCGAGAAGAAATTCCTATATTTTTATTTTCATCTCTCGAGGCTTCATTTTGTCGGTCGGATGCGCTAATTATGGCTGTAGGATCGGTGTGAAGGCCATGGTGCAGAAGGTCAGTTTCTTCACCTCGTCGGGGCTGGTTCTCAACCCGAATCACGTGATGACAGACTGGGATCCCTGCGAAGGACGCATGGCTGATATTCTAGTGCACAGGACGGAGAATTGAGGAAAGCCGAGATCTTATCCATTAGGCAGCGAAAGGATGGCCCGAGTTTCTAGTAAGTGATTGACTCTTGTTGCAGGCTGCTTGGACCTGGCATTGACTTGGTATCCCAGTGTTCATTATGTTGATTTCAACAAACGTCTCGATGGTATGTGTCTCTCGCTCACAGGCCCTTTCCATTGAAGTGTTACGGAGGGGTGCTAACACATATTCTAGAATGGGTTGATTCCGGAAGACTCGATCTATCCCAGGAGGTTGAGTGGCCACAGCCCGAGAAACCGGAGAAGAAGAAAACCGGTCCCGGGCAAAAGGCACCCAGCAAGAATACGCAGAAGCGCCCTAGAGCAGGGAGCCGAGAGATATCGGCAACGCCAGATCTTCTGACGGGCAAGAATGCCAATGTCGGTAAGGCTCCGCGGCCGTCGAAGGCCGGTGGGAAGGAGAATCGCGGCGAGGACACGCCGTTGAACATGTCCATTCTGGGCTCTGAGGCCGTCTCGGCTGATGGGACGCCCAAGGGCGAATCCGACGACGTCGACATGATCGATGTCGGGTTCTCCGATCTGAAAGAGGAGCAGGGAAAAATGTCCCGGGAGGAGGAGATCGAACGGTTACGGACCAGTGGTAGTATGACCCAGAATCCGACGGAGATCCATCGTGTGCGGAACTTGAACCGTCTGCAGATGGGCAAGTTTGACATCGAGCCCTGGTACTTCTCTCCCTATCCCGCCGAATACTCCGACGTGGACATGGTCTACATCGATGAGTTCTGTCTCAGCTACTTCGACAACAAGCGTGCGTTCGAGCGCCACCGCGCCAAATGCACGCTCGTGCACCCCCCCGGCAACGAAATCTACCGCGATGACAACATCTCCTTCTTCGAAGTTGACGGCCGCCGCCAGCGTACCTGGTGCCGCAACCTATGTCTGCTGAGCAAGCTCTTCCTCGATCACAAGACGCTCTACTACGACGTCGACCCCTTCCTTTTCTACTGCATGTGCACCCGCGACGAAACCGGCTGCCATCTGGTCGGATACTTCTCCAAAGAAAAGGATTCCGCCGAAGGCTACAACCTCGCCTGTATCCTGACCCTCCCTCAGTACCAACGTCGCGGCTTCGGTCGTCTCCTCATCGCCTTCAGCTACGAGCTCAGCAAACGCGAAGGCAAACTCGGCTCGCCCGAGAAACCGCTTAGTGATCTGGGTCTGCTGGGGTACAGACAGTACTGGCGGGAAACGCTGGTCGAATTACTCATCGAGCCAGGCCGCGAGTCGATCAGTGAAAATGAGCTCGCGGTGCTGACCTCCATGACGGAGAAGGACGTCCATGAGACTCTGGTTGTTTTCAACATGCTCCGATATCATGTACGCCTCCTCCCTTCTCACTTCCCCATCCAACCTCCGAGAACGAATGCTAACTATCTCATAGAAAGCAAACTGGGTCATCGTCCTCACCGACAACGTCGTCGAAGAGCATAAGAAGCGTCTCGAAAAGGAGAAAATCAAAGGATCCCGCAAGATCGACCCGACGCGTCTGCAATGGAAACCGCCCGTCTTTACCGCGTCCAGCCGAACCTGGAACTGGTGAGGGAATAATGTTTGAAGTATTTGAAGTAAAATCAAATCAATGACCCCTGGGTTGGAGTCGCGGTCATGTCAAGGGTTGGTTGGGTCTCGAATTACAGAAATAGCGTGGATGTGTGGCGTTTTGATACCCAGATAATTGGAGTCATGGTTTTCTTTTTCGTTTCTTATTTTTGTTCTTGTGGTGTACACTTGGTTTGTTCCTTTTCTTTAATTTCTACGTGTGTCGGGGCTGGAGCTAGGGCTGGGATTGAAGGTGTTGTTTGGAAACATGTATGCATACTTAGTATATTAGAATGGATGGAAGAAGAGCAGACAAGCATTATTTACTTATATTCCGCCCTTTTAAACATTAACCCGCTCCTACTCTCGTTAGATGACCCCTCCCTTCGAACCTCCTTCTCACGCCATTAGTTAGCTTGGTCTTTATCATTATCGAAGTCGACTCTTCTGGTCCATTATGTCCAACATCAGAACAGGTAGAGTTTTTACCCAGTCCTCCGTACCTAGCTACAAATTACGTATTCATTGCTCATGGATTGGTAGTTGGGGGGGCAGTTCCTGCCTCCGGACAACCCCTCCCATTTCCTATATTCGCACGCGTTAATTAACTTTGAGATAGGCATCCAAGGTTGACGATTTGGTTCTCGTTTTTACCTATCCTGCTTGACTCCCGAGATTGTGCTTGACGACGTCAAGTTTGGTTTGCGTAGAACGGCATCGCGGACAGGATCCCCATTATACCAGCATCCTCGAAAGCGACACCAATGTCTTTGATAATAGATAGGTCGCCTTGGTACTGCTTGCCTGCCGAGATCCGGATTCTGATCCTGGAAGCCTTATTGCAGGATGGCTGTAATTTGGCTGGCTTCGCTACAGTCTCTCGAGAGTGGCAGATCATTATTGAGCAGCATAACTTCGCCCGTATCAACCTCACACCGTCACGCCTTGCTGAGTTTGGCTCAATGGTTCGCCGCAATCAGGCTCTTGTACGCTATATATGGGTTTGCCTGGAACTCGAAGAATATGATTGCACTCAGTGTGCGCCTGAAGATCTAGAGATGACGCTGCTCAGTAACACAGACAATACCCTAATAGCCACAGCAATCCAAGATCTGTTCTCAACTCTCAGCACATGGGAACCAAATAGCAACTTGCGACTTGATATCAGCGTTCACTCTCCCAGTGACTCAGAGCACTGGTTCAAATATTTGATATTTGGGCCTGACATGCCCTCTGATAAATGTGAACTGAATTTGTACGCAGAACAGTCAATACCAGCCAAACCTGATGACCACCAGCATGGTTGGGTTGCTGGGAGTCAAAGTTCTGTTCCGCCCATGAATACTCTACTAAAAACTTTTGACGAAATTATGGGTGAAGGGCCACATCGAACCGATGAGGAGGAGAACCAGTGGTGGCAGCAACTGCCACTAGTTCCAGCAGTAACAGGTGTACTTTTACGTCAACAGAACCGCCGACGGTGGAAGCCACGGGTATTAGCATATATGTTTGCTCGTCTCCCCAGACTCCAGGAAATTCACTACGAGCCTTGGAGAGAATGGTATTCTTACCATCAGACGTGGACTGATAGATGTGAGTATTGCTGCGTCCGTTCAACATTCTTTACCATGTATGTGTTTATTGCCAGAATCATTTCCACTGACAACCAACCAATCCTTATCTTTGGTCTAGATTATCGATCGCTTTTTGAATCGCTCGCTTCAAGCAAGCTACGAAGACTCATACTCTTTGAGAATTTCAACCAACATTATGTGCTAGCTCCCGAAAGTTGTTGCGACCCTATCCGCGTCCCGACCCCTGGTGTCAGCTGGGCAGTCGCCAAAGCCAGTCTTGAGCTTGAGCACCTCTCAGCATCATTTATGGTGGATGCTAGCCATTTTTTCCATGCTTGTGAACCTTCCTGGAGGTGGGCCAACATGACTTCAATTGCGCTGACCTCACAACTACTCACACCTGATGAGAGCCCAATTAAGATTGATAAAATGCTACAGACAGCAGCAGCAGTTGGCATGCAAATGCCAAAACTTGAATCAATGGAGATATGGAATGGACGGAAGGGATCGGCAGTGCTCTTCAGATACCAGCAAACTGGGGAAGGGCAGCCTGCCGTGTTAACCTGGAGAGGAACATGGCAATTCACCTTGCGACCTCCTATTGTCCAGGCTTGGGAAGCTGTGGCACGGAAACACTGTAGCCACAGATCCATTGTTGTCGAAGAGTTGCTGGATGCTAGTGTTGAGGTCAAGTCTCATGGTGATGCAGTTCACCATTTGAGGTTTTTGAATCCGGTGATTCGGCCCATTTCGTTACAGCAGATTCGGATGGAGCACAGGATTCGTGAGGGAGTAGTTACATAACTGGTAGCTCAATTCCTGTGATCAAACAACAATCACTACGTATTGCGAATATGCTTTTCACTGATGCATCTATAAATAAGCCGAGCATGCTGTCTCGTTTTGTGTGCAGCTTTATCTATGATGATACTTCAATATGTCCACATTATATATGTAGTGTTTGCTTGTTTCGAATGACGTTAGACCCTTTTATAACCTTAACATAAACACGGTCGAGGCAACTGACAGTATACTACGTTTTCTAGGTTATGGTTACTTGAAGCCATTTAGAATTGAGGTAACGAGCCCATCTCTTTGTGGCATTGATGCTAGGTACATGGCATGGTGACACTTCACTCACCCTCTTTTCCCAATCCAAAATCTCATCACTCGGTCATTCAACTCAATCACAACACCTGACTTTTTCTCCGTTCAATTCGCCGGCCAGAATCGCCTTCGGTACTCCGACGGATGAAATCTAAGGAGCTCTGAAGGCCACCTGTCCCCGTTTCGGTTCCAAAGAGTAGATTGCAGTACCGCAGAAGACGGGAGAAATGGAATTAAAGCGTGTTAAGAAGAGATGAACGATGGTGATGATGAGGAAAGAACGTGAGGGTGGGAGCGCACAGGCCCGGGATAGATAGAGCCAGTCAGCCGACTCGACTCCATTCAAGGAGGACATATGAAGAGGAAGGAAGAAATGCGCCAGTTTGCAGATGTTAAGAAGCAAGGATGAAGGGACGATTGACCAAATTGACACCATCGACCTTATTGTAGTCACAAGAGTCGATAGTTTGCATGGGGCCGTCCAAGCTCGCATATCAGTTTGTTAAAAGATCCCACTTCGTTATGGGAGAGAGAGTAAACAAGTGCACCTTCAGAAAGCGAGTAGTAACAAAGTAGATAAAGTAAGAGGGAATAATATACGGAAAAGAGAAAATTATCAAGGAGAGAAAAAGAGGACATTAATAAGGAGCACTAGGAATTCAAAACCAGACCCTTTCGAAATTTCCCCCACAGGCGTAAGCTCATCAAGACCGAAATGAACGCTCAACGAATATTGGAACCCCGGTGAAATAAAATACCAATTCAACAAAGGACGGACATATGCTCCGCAGGAGAATACTCCTAGCGAGATCCACTAAAAGTGCGTGGACCCCAGGATGCGGTTCGCGACTGATGTCGCGGAGACCCGTTGCCATTTGAGTGCTGGGATTGTGTTGGCTTTTTGGAATTTGAACTACCAGATCCTTCGCGAGGCTTGGTGGTCTTGCGAGGTTTATAGCTCGAAGAGCCGCGCGATCGTAGCGAATTATGGCTTCCTTGTCTTTTAGGAAGAACCATGGTTTTCGCCATGACAGCTCCTGGAAGACGAATCGAAACTCGGAAGCCTCCTGTGTCCTTATCGTGGAACCCGAGTGAAAAGGGTTCAATACTGTGAACCTGCATGGGCTTCAAATGCTTTGACCGCAATCGCGACTGCGAAGGGGCCGGCGCCGCCTGCCAAGCGGCAGCAGGCGCCATGGTAGGAACTCGAACAACAGGTAGAGATCCGACTTCACGATCTTCGAACATCTCTTCTGCTTCTTCGACTTTCCGGGCTGAAAGTTCGCCGTCACCGGCTGGGAGGTCACCCTTTTGAGGGAGTGAGACAGAAACCGGAGCGATGTGCAGCGGAACATCAAGGGGCTCTTTGGAAGCCGATGTAACTGCCAAGGCGTTCTTCTTCTCGGACACCGTTTTCTTGCCGAAAAGGCAGTTGATCTTCTCCTGCCAGGACGTTGCTGTGGACACCGGCGCAGCCCGTGGCGGCGCAGCGACCATCGATGCAAATGTAGGTGGAGGAGGTGGGGGAGCAACGACCTTAGGAGGTAGCTTCACAATTGGCTTCGGTGCAGGAAGGTGGACAAGGGGCCGGTTCGTGTCCCCGGTGTACACGGGATGGTTCGACATGTCTTCTGGAGGAGGCGGTGATGGACTGCGCATATCGTCGCCCTCCTCAAACGTCGGCTTCTTATGTGACTCCGTAGCTTGGGGGAAGAATCGCGAACTACGGGCCGGAACAGTTCCAAGCGGACGTGCAGGGTTCTCGGCGAACGGCAGAGGACCAACAGGGTGATCCAACCCGGGAAGAGGATTTGGCATCGGTGGGTTGTTGTCTGTTGGCCGTGAAATTCCAACAATCTGTCTCTGTCCAGCTTGTTCTCCCGACCGGACTTGCCTCCAAGTCTCATTCAGCGTCAACGGGAGGGAAGATGGTCCCTCGCGCATGGTGTTCATCTCATTGCGAAGTTTCTCGCTCTCATCGGCCTCCCGCTTCGCGGCAACCGCATGGAAGTTGTGCCATGCTGCGGTCCCTGGCACGCGGTTGTCATGCTGCCAGTGAGAATGCTGCAAGCTTGGAGGCCCAATGGGTCCTGGGCGCGCAATGGGATGAATAGGCTCATAGGATGCATGTCGGACTTCGGGAGACGGCAATGGCGAGATGGATGCACTTTCTTGCGGTGAACGCGAAGGTGCTGAAAACGGCTGCGACGCTGGCGTGACAGACGACTGATCCAAGCCAAGAGGTCCACGCAGAGACATATCCCGGGTCGGGAATCCTCCAAGGCCTTGTTCAAATATCCCATTACCTAGTGTTTTATCATTACTGAGGGGTTTCCAGGGGTTCATAATAGGCGGCGGTCCGACAAGCTTCGTGTTTGTAGTCCACGGCGAATAGGGACTGGAAACATTGAGGCCTCCTCGCCACTGCGCCTGCTCCTCAAGTTTGGCTTCAGGGTACTTCTCTGGGGTCTGCACCTGTGGCTCCTCAGATGACTGCAGGCCATTGGCAATGGTAGCGTCAGGCTTGAGTTCGCGGGTGGGAGAAGGGGCACGTCGACCAGTGGCCACTGGCGTGGCCTTTTCGGCGGCACGTTCCTTCTCAATGCGCTTCTTGACGGTATCTGGGTGATGAACCTTCATCATTCCATACTGTTTCGGTTCGCCCGTCGGTTCAGGCACGGGTGGCTTGGGGGGTGAATGCGAGGGTTGCGCCGCAGTGGCTGGAATATGAGCCTCTAGCTTGTTGCTATCCAGCGACTCCCGGCGAGGCTGCTTGACTTTGTCAGGGGGCGGGCCGAGCGCTTCAAGCTTCTGTCGGATTCGTTCGCGTTTTGCGGCCTCTTCCTTCTCTTCCTGCTCCAACCGTCGCTGCCGAGCCTCCATTCTCTTTTCCTTCATAATGCGCTGCTGCATAAGAACCGGGTCTTCCTGAGGTCCCTGGGGTTCCTGAGGTAGCGGTGTGGCTTGTTCGCCAGCTTGGGCTTCGGGAGGCGGCTGAACGGTGTGACCATGGGTAACTGGGGCTTTGTCATGCAGGGCAGCTGGCTGGCCACGCGGAGACCAGGGCATTCCAGGGCCATGTCGAGTAGGCGAAATTTCTCGCAATGGCTGGTTGGCAGGTCCCAGGTCTCTACCAAAACCTGGTGGTTCCATCATTCCATTTGCCTGGGAACCTCTCCGAGTTTCAAAGGATCGCTGCGCAGCGTCGGGCCTGCCAATCGACATCCGTCGCCCAAAGCTGCCACTTCCTCCACTCACATTGGATGATGTTCGACGCCGCGTCCAGTGAGTACCATCGGGGCCACCTGATCGGTGGGTTTGGAAGGCCGGCGATGGCTCCGCGGGGCCTAGGGGGGCCATGGGCTCGCCCGAAACAGGTCTTTGTAGCAGAGATGGGGGACGCATGCCCTGTTCCGCACGCCAGGGTGCTTTCCTATTATCGGTTACGGGCTCGTAACGGCCTGACCTCGAATTGAAGAGTTCGCGAGTACCATATTGCGTTTCTCTCAGCGATCGATTGAAATCGTCTGCCGCAATCTCCTTGAGATGTGCGGTCCCAGCGCCACCGTCATGCAGGTGAGGCGGTTCTCGGACAGGGGCCCGCATGGGTTGCTGCTGAAGCTGGACTGGCGGCATAACGGGCGAGATTCTCTCAACGGGCGGCAACGGAGCCCATGGCGACTTGGCCGGAGGAGGAGCCGGACTGGAAGACAGTAAAGGAGACTTCTCATTCGGGCCCCTAGACAATATGCTTGCGTTCTTTGCTTGTCGTTCCGCATTGGCACCAAGTCTGAGGACGGTGGGGTTGGGTCCGATCGAAGTTGTCGGTTTTGGTATGAACTTAGGAGCCTCCCGGGCAGTCGATATTTGCTCAGGGGGTAGAGGCTCTTCTTTAGGCTCCGCAGGTACTCGGGTCTCCTGGACAGTTGGCGGCGCTGGCTCCGGTTGAGTGAGGTTGGTTTTGGTCCCATCGGTCCATTCTATCGTCTCCGGGGCCCAGTCATCCTCGTCGTCGTCGATATCGGCCCATTTCGATTCTGTTCCGCCACCGTCTTCCTGAATGCGAGAAGTCATGTGAATTCCATATTGTTGCTTCAGTTCCTCGTCCGTTAGGTGTTTGGGAGGCGTTTGCTGGACCGCTGCGGCAAGCAGAATATTAGTTGAGATCTTTGGGCAATGTTGCAGCTTTCTTACGTTGATTCCGATTCCATACTTGGCTGGGATCAGGACCACCTCCGCCCGGCTTGGCCGCATTTGGTCCCCCCTTGGATAATGAATCGCGCAAACTCGTCGTCTTGGCGACTAATCGTGGGCGTAAGTTTTGCGGCGGTTGACCTAACGGGGTACCCGAGGACAACGGAGCTACCATCTGTTAGGCTCAGATCTTTTCACTGCTTTCTTGCGACCGATGTATAAATACCTTTCTCGGGCGCTTTCGCCGCGGGAGGCGTGCCTGAGGCCTTCGGGACTGAAAATTTGGCGAAGCTGACAGGCTTGAACGAGGTTGGTCGTTTTGTCGACGAGGCACGCGAGTTCAGCTTGGAGTCCGTTCGACTGGCGTCCGATTCCGAACCACCTTGCGAAGCCGTGTCCTCCCCGCCGTCCGATGCAGAAGCCATTCCATTCATTTCCAGAGCTCTTGATTCCACGGGTCCGGGACCAGGTCGCGAGAGATCCTAACAACAATATTCAGTTAGTAGTTACTCCGGATACGTTCCATGTCGCCAAGACTCACAGTCGACGGCCGTTCAGTGCCCGGACCAGCTTCGTCCTTGTGCGCTAACGATTCAGAGAGCTCCATTCGTTCACTTGGTGCAGTATTCGTTGTCATTTCGGATTGCGTCGTAGTAGCGGTATGATTTATCTCCCCCACGTCCCCTCCGGCAGGTTGCTTGTCGTTGGTGCTCGCAGGAACGTCGGAAGGCGAAGGGTCGCCGCCCGACAGGGTTTGATTTACCACATCGTGGCTGCTCTGCTCTGCCATAACAATTCTCGAGTCTGTGGGGTCAAGCGGTTGCGACATCTGTTAGACTAGCGTTCTGAACTGAGAGAGAAACAAGAGGCGACTGTAATCCTAAGACATGGAGGAATGATCTGAGAAGTACCTCTTGTCAGGTATTAAGGCACGCCACGGTCGAACAGCTAGCTCAACGGTTTTGAGCCGAAAATTGTTCCGAACAACCCAGAGGGCGGGCGAAGGATCGGGGTCTTCAACAGGTAAGAACGAGGAAGTGAGAGTGATCGAGAGGTGAGCTTGGAGTGAAATGGGGGTGAGAGGTAGAATAGATAGAGGATGTCCAGGAGAGGGAGAGGGAGAGTAGACGCGGAGGCCTAGGGGGGTGAGTTCCCAAAAGGGAGGGTGGACGATAGGAGTGGGAGATCTTCTCTCAGGTTGATGATCGGGTGATGGCTGCTGCTGCTGCTGCGGTCATGAATGAACGGGAGGTGGAGGGTTGGCACCGGCTGTTTTCGGTTAGCGTGGCAGACTGGCAGACTGGCCCAAACTCTGATGGCGGTCCTTTTCGAGGTTGATATTGCGGTTCTTTCTGCAGGTGGTGGTCGATTTACTGACCAGATTTTCATTTACATACAGTATGATGGTCGCCAGTGAATGAGAACATTCTGCGAAACAGGACTTGCCGCTGGTCTTAAGGGGGTTGGCTGCTGTCATGATTGTGGAATCATCCGGTACAAGTAATGTTTGCTTCAGCACTTTCTACTTCCCCCTAGCTACGTTTCCTACTTTCTTGATAGCTAGAATATAGTATAATCCACGCGAATCACCAGTCTCGAAACTAGTCTTCTACATTGTCCTCAGGTAAGGGTCTGCGGTATATACATGAAATCCTCCGCACCCGTTAACATTCCGGCAAAAGTTTAGTGAGGGTGGTTCTTGTGGTGACCTAGAGTCCTGTTAGCCATGCTCTTCCTCTTCTCTTATTTGTTGGGAGGAATAACGTACGGAGGTGGAAGTAGTACTCCATGCTGTATCCGAGAAGGAGAATAGCACCGATGGCGTGAGCGAGGGCTGTTTCGCAAGGGATCGATCATTAGTAAAAGATTAAAACATCTGATCAGATCGGCACATCACTTACGAGCGGCAGAAGGGTTCTTGCCGAAGTAGCGAGCCTGGTAACGGCCGATGAGACCGGTAGGCTTGACCTCAGGAGCGGAGCCACGGGGGAGTTTGGCGTAGAAGTTCACCACACGGTCCATACGGGCAGCATCCTTGGCAGCTCCGATCGCCTTTATGGTTTCAAAAAGGTTAGTTTTGACGAAATTCACAAAGTACATCAAAGTATATAACGCTGATGCGGTGGAGTTGAAGTGTCAAATTGCGACGAAAAAGATTGTTTCGCACGAAGGGAGGTGAAGCTCTGTCGGATACGCAATGCATGGAGGGGGACTAAAGGGGTCTCACGTTGGGGGAAGCGATCTGATTGTCAAGTTAGCATGACATTGATCTAGCAGATTTCTGGGTGTTCGCGGTTTTGTATTCGTCCTTCCTTACCTTGGGAGGGATCAGGGTCGAGAGACCTCGGCGGGTGATGTAGCTCATCTTGTATGGACTAGGGCGCGTTAGAAATTTGAGACCTTTTTTCAATTATCCATCCGACATCACTTTGCGGACAGAAGAAGATCACCCTTACCGGTATCGAAGCAAGTGAACCTGGCAGAAGGATAATGACGGAGAAGAGGAGAGTGCTTGAGGAAGCAGGTTGTCGGATGAGCGGTTCCTAGCGGTTGCGAGCCTCATACTTGCGCTAAACCGCATTGGGTTTTGCCTGGACGACCGGCACTCGCCGCATACCTCACCTTTCAATTGCACTTCCGCATCACCCTGCGCTGTCCACCATCCCCAAGGATCCAATCGCCATAATGTCGCTCATGAGAGCAGGAACCGCCGCCTGTTTCCGGGCAGGCAGACTCGCCGCCCCTCTGAATGCCCGATTCGTGGCCACCAACACCGGTCGCGGTGATCCCTCCGTGAAAACCAACCCTTCTGACGCCCCGGCTGTCCCTCCCAAGGACAGCTCGATCATCCAGCAGGAGACGCCTGCCCAGGCAATGGCTCGCCACCAGCCCGACTACGAGGCTACCATTGACCACGGCACCTCGTATGCGAACCCTTTTGCGCGGGCATTACCCGGTCGCCCTCCACAAATACCTAAGGCTAACGTGAACATAGGCTGTTCTCCCCCGTTCCCAAGCGCGTGATGGATGGCAGTGAGCCTGGCGAGACTGTTCCTGCTGCCGTTCTCTCCGGCGCTCCCACCGATCTGCAGGCCCGTACTGTCCGGTAAGTGATGGTAACATGTGAATCTCACAATTCGAGGCTAATTGTGTCCCCTCAGGATCTACCGTCCCACTAAGCCCGCCACGCAGTCTGGAAACTGGCACTCTCACCACTGGAGAATGGACTGGGATATTTTGCAGAAGGGACACCGCTGGGAGAACCCTCTGATGGGATGGCAGTCGTCTGCTGATTGCATGCAGGGCACGAACTTGAAATTCAAGTCGAAGGAGGATGCCATCTTGTTCGCGCAGAAGCAGGGATATGAATACTTCGTTCAGGAGCCGAACGAGCGTCGATTTGTTCCCAAGGCTTACGCCAACAACTTCAACCACGAACCGAAGAAGCTCAAGCACATCAAGACGAAATAAACAGTTTTCTCCCAATAAAATGTATTATGTACATAATCGCTCTCGCTTTTGCTCATTCGGATTTTTTTGTTTCAGATTTGAAATGACCTTTTTTCTTACATGCTTCAAGAACCGACTTGCATCGCCTCAGACTACTTCGCAAACCCTTCATTTCAAGGATTGCACCAAATATCCTGGGACCAGAAATGATACATAGTGAAGTCTGATATCTAGTTCTTTCCAACTTCCAACAACTCACAATTCTATGTCATGTCGAAATTTTCAAAACTGACGAGGTAGCCGATGAAAGAAACATCCAACCAATCTATTTAGATACTCTTCTCACGCTCATCATCGGGATGAGAATGGCTTCATATGCAGGAGATGGTCAACTCAACTTGTCTTCATGCACTTTCAATTCCTCTGCTTCATCAACTTTTCCATTTCACTAAGGGTCCTATTAACTACTCTCTACTTCATCCTATGCTATCGATCATCTGTTTTTCCCCCAACCGTTTGACAGTCCCGAGCAATGACTCGCAAGCAGCGCGCCTCATGTCGTCTCGTTGACCTGACCGCATGAGATTCTCCAAGTGGGATCTACACCTCTCAAGAGCAGGTCACAAAAGACTAGCTACTCCCATTCCTAGCACTCACCCTGCCGTACGGCGCACTTTGTCAATCGACCCTCATTCCTACCATCAATTTCTGCAGAGATCCGGATTCTGATTGGAAACCTTACTGCAGCATGGCTGGCTTAGCTACACTGTCTCGAGAGTGGCAGATGATTATTGAGCAGCACATTTTCACTCAAATCAACTCAACATTGTCACGCCTCTCTATTTTTGGTTCAATTGTTTACCGAAACCGGGCCCTTGTACGCTACATGGCTTTGCTTGGAACTCCAACAACACTATTATTGTGCCTAGCCTACGCCTCAAAACCCAGAGGTGATAGGGGATCTCCGTACCTAGCTCATGTATGTACAACGATGGGGCATGTAACTCCTATATACAACGCAACCTACTCTCCAGCCTACCGATTGACTCTCCTCTGCCCCCAACAGGGTCCCCATGTCTCGTACGGCTAACGACTGATCAAAGATTAATTGATCGGGTCTTGGCTCAACCGGCTCGTTCGAACTGGCTTACTTATCCAGAACACCGCGTAAAGGTGCCCGGCTATCGTTCTGGTGCCTCCGCTATACTCTCTCAAGGTAGATTCATTGGCCTGTCTAGGTGCAAGTGTTTGGGCAATGGAATGGTGATAATGGCACCGCTCTGCTCTCAATTTGATGATCGGGTGATAGCTGCTGCGGTCATGACTGAACGGACTGGAAAGATGGAGGGTTGAGACTAACGCCGGTTGTCTTCCTAACCACGGTCATTTCCCGATCCACCTTGGAAAGACGCAATAAGAGCCTGGGTTGCACTGGTGGATATTTTGTTTTGTAACTGCAAGCTTTTGCTGGGCTGCAAGGAGCTTCTGCTGAACAGTTTATGTTTCCTTTCTAGCTTCAGCAAGGGCGAGACGGCGAGACTGTATAGAGTCCCTATAGATATAAAGTTAGCCAGGAATAGAATCTATAGTTCTTGATTGATTATATACAAAAAAGGTATAGATATATAGGAGAAACGGAAAATTCGAATAGGCAATGATCGGTGTGGCTTTTGAGGAGTAGCACAACGAGATGAGCCTGAGTTCCCTGCTGCTAGGCTCTGGTTAACAGAAAGAGCGAACTACGCCGTCATGATCCAGGACGCATGAAATAGCGGCAGGAACACTTTTGTCTTCCAGGAAGGGCTGTACCCAATGGCAATCGGTGGGCTCAAGAGATAGTCATTCAACAGTCATATGATGATCTTGTAACTCCTGATGCTACCTGGAGTTTAGTTTGTGCATATATAATTATGATTCTTTTCTTATGTGTGAGGTATAAACTCATATACGTCAAAATTTAGATTGAAGGGTGTTCTGCAACGTCATAAAAGAATTTTATAGTAGATGTTTTGTTTGATTTTTTTTTTATTTTTTATTTTTTATTTTTTTTTTTAAAAAAAAAGGGCTAGTCACAATTGTTGCATCGCATTACTGTACAGTCTATATGTAGAGCAACCACGAATCCAGTTATTTGAAGCCGCTTACCGTTTATTGAGGTAACGGACACATCTCTTTTGTGGTATCGATGCTGTCTTCTATGACTCTTCCTACCACTTTACCGTTACTACCTAGGACCTACGTAGCTCGATAGTATCTAATTTGGACAGAGGCGCCTTTGCAGCTAGACTAGACATGGGTGTACAGATACTAGGTAGGAAAGTATAAGAGCCTGTGCACAGTTGGGTAACTACGGACCGGTTTCTCAAAGCTGGCTCTTAAGTAGGTATAAGATCCCGAGAATAGGCCCCAGACTCCACATAAGGCAGCATTAGAAACACCATGAAATTTCTTGCGACGTTTTTGTCAAGCATTGGCTTGGTCATCGCTCTGGGCGGCCAGTTTGATCCCCACAGTTATGAGAGATGATGCGGTTACAAGGGACATTGTTGTCGTCGGCGGTGGCTCTACCGGAACGTACGCAGCGATCAATCTCCTCGATCTGGGTCAGAAAGTGGTTGTGGTGGAACAGGAGTCAGTCTTAGGAGGACACACGGGCGTATACACCGACCCTCAGACGAACACCGCAAACAACTATGGAGTGCAATCGTTTACGAATTTCTCCGTCGTCCGGGATTTTTTTCGCTCGTTTTTAAATTCCTTTGACCAGGTTCTTAGTCAATGCTTCCACAATATACGCCGATTTCGAAATCGGCGAGCTATTTCTGAATTCGACGCCCAGTTACGGCTTCGATGCACTTATTGCCCAACTGAACAGGTACCCGTACCTCACCACAAGTTGGGACCTACCTAACCCCGTTCCAGATGATCTACTCCTACCATTTGGTGAGTTCATCAATAAGCGTTCTTTGTAGGACATAGCTTATGCTATCTGGTCTAGCGCGCGAGGATCCGGAGATATCCTACGCCAACCAACCGTCTACATACTAAAAGTAGTGGATGGGCCGCTCATCAGAGGTTTATCAGAAGGCACTCTGACCACCGCAAATCACAATAATTACGAGCTCTATGAGAAGGCCCTGCAGGAGCTTGGGCCCGACGCAATTGTCTCTTCCACCGTCATTGCGGTACAACGATCAGCAGATGGGGGTAAATTTGGTTGTGAAGACTCCCAATGGCCAAAAGCTCATTTTAGCATCGAAGTTGCTGGTCAGCATACCGCCGAGTCTCGAGAATATGGAACCTTTTGATATCGATGGACGGGAAAACGGGCTTTTCAGAGATTCAATCACAGTGCTTGGCCAATTGCTGTCGTGGCCAACACGAGTTTGCCTGCTGACTACCGATTTCTGAACATTGGTACGAGCAACGGCACCTATCGCACTCCCCAGCTCCCTGGAATATACAGCATCAATCCGACGGCTGTAGACGGAATCTTTTACGTCTGGTACGGTGCGTCCCAAGCCGCTGCAGAAGCCGATGTCAAGACCGACATTTCTGCAACCATCGAGCGTCTATACTGGGCTATCAACAAGTCCAACGAACGGACATAGAAAGTTCGCTTCTTGGCCTACAAGAACCACACACCTTTCCAACTCGTGGTGTCTGCCAAAGAGATCGAGGGCGGCTTTTATCGGGAGCTTCAGGCGCTGCAAGGATACCAAAGCACTTGGTACACCGGAGCGGCGTTTCTTTCGCACCATGCCGGTCAACTGTGGAACTTCACTCAGGCTCTGTTGCCTAACGTTGTTACCTAAAAGATTCTGGTCTTATGTTGCACACATTTGACTGATGGTTACAGGATTTGGTTACACTGACACTTCCTGACAAGCGTCAAGGTTGGGCACTACCTAGGATGTTCGAGTGTACGTACTCTCTCGAGGATGACAGTCGAAACCAAACCTACAACGTAGGTAGATTATGTCCTAGAGCATACCTACTGTCTTGTCCGTGTGTTGTGTGGGCGTACCTGCATTTTCAAGCAAGCAGGCCTAGGCGCCCCTAAGAGAAGGAGCGACTACCCCGCCACCCCCACCTAAAATTTATCATCTTTCGGTGATAAGATCTTCTGAAGGGAAAAAAAAAAAATCGAAAATTTCCCGAACTATACTATACCCCTCCGTACCTCCCGCGATCATCTTTTCTTTTTGATTTTCTTATTTTCTAGAATCCCCTCTGACAATCCCTTCTTTAATATACATTGAAACGACATCTTGAAACGACATCATGGCCCCTGTGGTACCCAACCCCGAGGCCGGCGTGGACGCGACCATCCTGAACCTTCGCAAAGTGATCACCGACGAGTCCGAACCCCTTGCTCGCCGATTCCGCGCCCTATTCTCCCTCAAGCACCTGGCCTGCCTGGAGCCTCCCTCCGAGAACACCCTGCCCGCTATCCAGGCCATCGCCGCCGCCTTCACCTCGCAGTCCGCTCTGCTGAAGCACGAATTGGCCTATTGCCTAGGCCAGACCCGTAACCCGGACTCCGTTGAGTACCTGCAGCATGTCGTCAAGGATACCCAGGAGGATGCGATGTGTCGTCACGAGGCCGCCGAGGCCCTGGGGGCGCTGGGCTACGACAACAGCTTGGAGATCTTGAAAGCTCTGCGCGACGACGAGAATGAGCTGGACATCATTCGGGAGACCTGCGATATCGCCGTCGATCGGATTCTCTGGGAGAATTCGGAGGAGCGACAGGCCGAGAAGTTGAAGCCTAGGTGAGTGATTTTCTCTTGTCCATCTGGATATGTTTGCGAATTCTTGTGGATTCTTTCTATCAAAGGTCCGTTGAAAAGTACGAGTCACTAATGGCATTCTTCCCAATGCAGTGATTTCACCTCCATCGACCCGGCTCCCCCGCTTCCTCTGGCGTCTAACCAACCCTCCATTGCCGACATGGAGCAGACATTGCTCGACACCAAACTCCCCTTGTTCCAAAGATACCGTGCCATGTTCGCTCTGCGTGATCTTGCCTCACCTCCTGACCTCCCTACCGCTGTCGGAGCCATTCAAGCTCTGGCCAAGGGTCTCAAGGACCCCTCCGCCTTGTTCCGCCACGAGATCGCTTTCGTTTTCGGTCAGCTGTGCCATCCCGCCTCTGTGCCCAGCCTCACGGATTGCCTTAGCAACCAGGAGGAAGCCGGTATGGTGCGACACGAGGCCGCCGAGGCCCTGGGTAGCTTGGGCGACGTTGAGGGTGTCGAGGAGACCTTGAAGAAATTCGTGAACGACCCGGAGCAAGTGGTGCGAGACAGCATCATCGTGGCTCTCGACATGGCGGAATATGAGAAGAACGGAGAGATCGAGTACGCGCTGGTGCCAGACTCGGCCCCTGCTGCCGTCCCCGCCGCATGATGGGTTCTCTCCGCAAAAACAAAGGATCAAAGGGATTACAGTGCCGGAGTGATTTAATGAAAAATGCTTGCTTTCATAGATGTACAGTCGTAAAGTTTTATGTGCTTTGCAAAAAATATGAAGAAAATAGAGTCGTTTCTTTTGGGGGTTTCCGTTTAGTTGTTTTGCGTCTCCCTGTGTCAATTGGTCAGTACTGAGCCGATCTAGAACCAGGATGCAACCATTCAAGCCATACTTGTAACCGCAAACGCAGCGCAGGAAAACCGTACTTCCTTCGTCTGCACTTCGCAATTGCACCGTCGTGAAATACATCTCTTTCCGTCCACACTGGGCGCAGGTATGCTGCGTCAGCGCCTCGGTCTTCTTGTCCTCGGCCGTCAAAGTCTGGACCGCAGATCTTTTCGCGCGGAGGGCGGACGGGAATGCGCTCGGTTTGGACTCGGAGACGATGGTCTTGGGGAGGATATCTAGGCGCGGATTTGGGTTAGTTTAAGTCGGCGAAGAACAAATTGACATTTTTTTGTTTCATTTCTCTCCGAGGAAGGGGCTCGACGCACCCTTATTGCGGGTTCCGCAGACGCTGCAGACCACGATCTTGGTGGGATCGCCCGAAGACTCGTCGAGCAGGTTTCCGCAGTCGTTGCAGAAGATCAGGGAGCCGATGGCAGACATTGTGAGGGAAAGAGTCCGGAAAGAACGGAAATTATGGCGACTGGCGAACAAGGGAAGAATGATATTAACACAGAATGTAAACCAAATCAAACAAGTAGACAGACAGACCAAGCAAAGAGAGTCGGAGAGCGTCCATAATTTTTCCCATCGGAAAGAAATCGGCGCACGGACGCCCCAAAGTAGTGCCGGGCGGTCAGCAACGGCAGCGGCAAGAGCGAGCGGTGCCTGGCATGAATAATTACATCGTTTGGAACCTCCGAACTGCAGCGAAGGAAAAAAAAAAAGAGGAAAGACAGACGAAGCAATTGGACTTGTCCGTTGTTGGGTATGGGATTCCGCTCTCTTGCCTGATAGCCATGTCTTGGGGCGGAGCATGTCTCTTTCTCTCCCAGATCACTCTTATTCGTCTCGTTTCCACCCTACCACTCCTCCCCTAAGGGGATCTCTTCCGCCAAACCATGGACCCAAACTGGCATCCGGCCGTGCAGGTCGTCATCAATGGCCGTCCTCAAACGCAGGCTCACCATCCGGCTGGGCTTCTACCGCGTCGGGACCGGCCGTTGTTTGTTGAGGAAGCGCTGCAGTACTCTCCCATGTCTAGCTCTCCCGTCTTCGGCTTAGGTGCGATATCCATAGATCGACATGCCCTTCTGAGTGATATGTGAAGTTCAACTGACAAACCTTCGTGGGTCTCTCTTTTTAGACTGTATTTTACGTCCTGACGTCGGTCGCCCTCCGAATACAACTTCCATCAATCACATTCTTCAATCAGGTCGGACGGCGTTGAATGACCTGAACGCCGAGATCCAGTTCGGGCGTGATGATCGTTTGGAGACGTCGCGCGAATACCTGCAACAGTTGTTAGATGGAGACCACCTGACTGAATTGTAAGCTTGCCGGATGCCTCAACATGACCACATCATACTTACTCGCTCGATCCTTCAGTAAGTTCAAGCTGCCCGCAGGCATCAGTAGTTCCCAGCGTTCGACACCCGGTCCTGATCAGGCTTCTGGCCGCGACAACCTCGGTTCGTTTGCAAAAATGATGCTGGATTCTACGGATATAGCGTTCCGATGTAAGGATGATACTGTGATCAGGAAATACACAGAAGCTTTACTTACCTACGGCAGATCCCACTGTGCCCCAAGCTGAGACCGGAAAGCTTCCGCAGACACCCAATTCCTGGAACCAGAAAGCGCATGCGATCAACAAGCAAACCCCCGCGTCTTATCACCACCAAGGCCCTCAAGCAAGTCATCTGTCCGTCGTTATCCCAGTAAAACCCATCCCATCTCACGATAATCGGGGAGTGTCAAAGCGAAGAAAGCTCAATGCGGAAGGGGAGGATAGTCTCGCCTCGATACGTTTGAAAGACCAAAAGGAGGAAGCAGATGCGGCTTTGGTAAAACTCCAGGACCTTCTCCACGAGGTCTTCGAGGCCGAGGATCAACTCGAGCCCGGAACGTCGAGTGTAGCTGCTGATCAGTCGAACCCTGTTTTCACCGCGGCTCATGCGCTCGAGGTCAGTGGGCCCATGCTCTCTGCCGATGCGCATAGTCGCCTTCAGAAGGCTATGAAAAAGGTTGTTGGCTTCAAAAGACTTCAAGATATTCCTTCCGACTACCTGAAAAGAATCCAGAAACTTTGTGAAAAGCCTATTATTGCTGCGCAGTCACCAGACTTGAGACTAGACGATCCTTCGAACGAAGGCGAAACTCAAGATTGGTTAAAGAAGTTGGAAGACATACATAATGCCCTTCTTGCCGTCGGCACGTTGCTGCAAACCATGTCGGGCTCGCAGACCGAACGGGATCTCTGTCCTGAAGATCTGATCGAGGCCATCCCGAACGTACTTAATCAGTCATTTGATCATTGTATTATCCCCGCGGTGGAAGCACGCCCCAGTGGTAAGGATGAGAAGCTCTTTGGGTTCTTCTTGGCCCAGAGGCGAGTCATTGGGGGGGTGGTCCAACAAAACAAAAAAGTCCTTTCCCTTTTCGCTGATTTCCTCTCACGCATTGAAGTCTCCGAGGGTACAGTAACGGCTACGGAGTTCTTTGCTGCTAAACTAATATTCGTGGAAAACGCTCACACGGAGAAGGACTCTGCGGTTGGCTTTCAAAAGTACGAGTCCGTCCGACGTGGTGCAATGGATGTCCTTGCCAAGATCTTTTCCAAGTATCCTGATCAGCGCCCTTTTATCCTCGACGAGATTCTAGTGTCCTTGGAGAAGCTTCCGTCCACGCGACAAAGCGCCAGGCAATTCAAACTCTCTGACGGGAAGAACATCCAGCTGCTCACGGCGTTAGTGATGCAACTTGTGCAGACAACTGCTTTGGAAGTACCATCTTCTCGAAAAGGGAAAACAAAGCGAAAGCTATCAGCGTCTGGCGATGATGCCGGAGAAGACGATGATGAGCCCCTTGCGGAGGAAAACGGAATGGACGACGACTCCGAAATCTCACTCGAGCAGCTCGCAACCAAGGTCAACCGCCTTTACGACAATGCCGTTCGCAGCGCCCAGTATATCGTTAAATTCATTGTGCAGCGGGCGATGACATCAACCAAGACTGGCGACCAGCCGTACCGCAATATCCTTGATCTCTTTACGGAAGATTTGATCGGGGTACTGGGCTCAACGGATTGGCCAGCGGCCGAATTGCTTCTTCGTATCATGGCGTCTCACATGGTTGGTATAGCCGACCTAGATAAGAGTCCCGCCACTGCAAAGAGCATGGCCCTAGAGCTGCTTGGCTGGATGGGGTCCGCTATATCCGATCTCATAGTGACCGCTCAGCATTTGCTTCCAGGAATGGAAGAGTCTGACAGTGAGCTCACTGATTATTTGCGGCAATTGTTCGATGATTATTCGAATCGAGCCTTGCATCCTCAGGATCTCGTGGTCGCCGAGGGACCTTACCGAATGACTCTGGAGTATTTCATACAAGACCACAACTCCGATACCTGGCAGCTCACCAGCGCTCGGGGCTACTTCCTGGCGCAATGGACGAAAACTTTCTGCTCCGTTTATTACAACCCCGAGGACAAGGATGAAGTTACCTACGACGATGAAACCGAGGGTCTGGTCGATCTTTTTGCGAAACTTTTGTCAGACCCGCTGTGGTTGGAGACTCATAAACATTTTGACACAATACCTTCCGCGCATGGGAAATTCGCCTACATTCTAACGGTTTTGAATTCCAGCTTTTGCAAAGCTTTTGACACGATTCTAAAAGTTCTTCTCAATTCTATCACCAGTGACCAGGCCAAAGTTCGCAGTCGTAGTCTGAAGAGCGTGATTTACATGCTCGAGAAAGACCCGAGTCTGCTTGATAGGGATGCATCCGTCATGCGCGTGATCCTGCGATGCGCAACTGATGCATCTCCCATGGTGCGCGATTCTGCACTCTCGCTGATCGCCAAGTGCATTACGCTGAAGCCAAAGCTTGAAGAAGACGGGTGCCGCAGTATCTTAGCCTGCGCTGCCGACTCCACTGCGGGTGTGAGAAAACGCTGTATTGGCTTGCTCAAAGACATCTACCTCAAGTCATTTCGCGCCGAGCTGAAGCTAGCGATACTGGACAGCTTTCTTCAGCGGACTGGAGATCTCGAAGAAGGTGTAGCTTCACTGGCTCGCCAGACATTCGAGGAAATATGGCTGGCGCCCTTCTACGAGCTGGTCGATTCCGCGCAGGATGGCCCGAAGTTGAAGGTTGGCCTCAGCGAACGAGTCACGCTGATTGTAAAATTGGTACAACGGAGCGAAACAGCCCTTGATACCCTCGGAGATTGTCTCAAGAAGATCCTATCCGACAAATCCAAGTCCGCATCTCTGAACTTCAAAGTTTGCAAGGCGCTGGTGTCCATGATGTTCGAAAAGCTAGTTGAAGGCAACGACGCTTCGGGTAAGGAATTCCAGCAAGCTCTATTGCAGACAATTACCGTGTTTTCAAAGGCAAACGCGAAGCTTTTCCGGCCCGATCAGCTCGAAACCCTTCACCCCTACATTGGACATCTCGCAACAGCAGAGGATCTCTTCCTGTTCCGGTCCGTCGTGGTTATCTATCGTTGCGTCCTACCATTCTTGTCCGCGGCGCACCACACCCTTCTCAAGGAAGTTCAAAACGACCTTTTTAAAAGCGTCGCCAAACTTGCTCGCTCCGAGCTCAATGAAGTTATGGCTTGTCTCTGGACCATCAACGGAGTGCTTCACAACACAGACAGACTTGTGAAGCTGACTATCTCCGTGCTGAAGCCTATACAGCACTACAAGAACATCGACCTTTCGGATAGTGCTAATACAGCCGTCCTAGCAAGGGCCAAAAGCTATATACGAATCGCGGGCTGCGTTGGGCGGCACTGCGACCTCGAAAAATACGAACCGCACTTCAAAAATGCATTTCCCGGGTGGAAGGGTGGTTCAGTCGCCGGCTTGATGGTTGACGCCATTATGCCTTTCACTCTTCCTCGACAGCCGCTAGAGCTGAGAGTGATGGCCCTCGAAAGTTTGGGCTCGATCTGTCAATCCTGGCCGGGTCAGTTTAGCCGGGAAGAACCACGAAAGATACTGGGCATGGTTTTCAAGGAGGATAATCCCAGTCTGCAAAATATTGTGCTGCGGGCATTTGCGGATTTCTTTGCGATGCACGAGGGCCGGGCCGAGAAGTCGGTCATGCCCGTTGCAGAAGTTGCAGATCAAGAGAACTCCACCAGACTCGGAGGATCCTTGAAAGCCAGCGACAACGACGGGGCGGCTGCGTTGATTGCGCAGCATTTCCTTCAGAGCATGCTTCGCGTGGCACAATCGCGACAGGATTCTTACGCTTTGACTGCCATCGAACTGATAGCCAGCATCAACCGACAAGGTCTTGTCCATCCGAAGGAATGCGCGGGCGTCTTGGTTTCCCTGGAAACATCAACGGTCCCGGCCATCGCGAAAATTGCCTTTGACACTCATAAGATGCTTCACCAGCAGTACGAATCCATGTTCGAAAGAGAATACATGCGAGCTGTCCAGGAGGCGTTCTATTATCAGCGGGATGTTGTGGGGGACCCTAGCGGTGCGCTCAGCCGCCCGTTCATTGCCAAACTCGCGCCGTTGTTTGAGATTGTCAAAATTAGCAACAGCCGGTATCAGAAAAAGTTTCTCGCCAACCTTTGTGCCAAGGTCGATTTTGAATTGAAAAAACTCGACTTTACGGGCAACCCTCCGGAGCACCTTCTGCTCGCTCGGTTTGTGTCGCAGAATCTAGCGTTCTTTGATTACGCCCAGCATACGGAGCTGGTGCCTACTATCGGATGCATGGAACGCATTGTGTCTGCAACTGGTACGGTCGTGGCCCACTCCATCGAGACGGAGATCTTCCCAGCCAAGCTAGAGCCTCCGCAGGTTCCATCGGCGGACGGATTCTCCATGCCCGTTGTTGAAGGACCCGGTACGATGGCGCCGCCGCAACAGGTCAATCCGGAAACATTGAGGCTACTTGCTACTGCCGCGGCATCCCTGTCAATGCTCTGGGAGGCTCGAACGTACCTTCGGCGTCTCTACGGCGTCACAGCTCACGTGCGAGACAAGGGACAAAAAGCTGCAAAGGATCTTCACAAGTCAGCAACTAAGGTCCATGGGGTAACCGGTGATAAATTCTGGGACGCCATCCAACGCAACTTCGCAACGCTGGATAGCGAGGAAAACATGGTCAACAAGTGCCGAGAGTTCGCCACGCTGCTTGCCATTGACGATGAATTCAAAATCGGGCAGGAAGAAGATGCCGACGGGGACAGTCTTGACGACATGGATGACCCCGGTACGGCAGGGGCCCTGCCCGCTGCACCACGCCCTGGCAAAAGAAAGAACTCCATCCCGGGACAGAATCCTCCCAAGCGACCCCGTGGGAGGAAACCTGGATCTGGAAAGAAACGGGCCAGCACGGAGCCCGAAGAAGACCTGGATTGGAACTGAGAAAGATTGGTTCCAACCTGTTGACGGCCATCAAGGAATCGTCAACACCTTGTATCTTTGGCCGTTGTTATTTGCTTTAGCTCATAGACGTCGCATATGGGAAACGGAGACTGGCGTTAGGAATATCCGGCATGCTTTCGTTTATTTTAGGGCATCTATATTCGATTTTTGTGTCTTTTTTTAGGGCCGCATGGGAGGCAGGCTCATCTTTCTTATTTCTTTCTAATTTTTGCCCCCGGACTTGCTTTCCATTATATTATTTCTTCTGTATTTTCTTTCTATTCTTTCTATCTTTCTATCTTGTTCTTTTCTTGATCCAAAATCTTCGGGCAGGCATTTTCGATTTGGTGACGGCGTAGGAGGGACTGACCGTGGTTAACTGTGCCATTCATGCCGCATCTATCCTCAGCGCTAGTATAACATACTACAGAAATTACTCAGTGGCAACGAACTTCTTCACGTCCCCCTACAGTGTATGGAGTAGTAAATCTAACAGATCGCCGGGAGATAAGAAAGTGGCGCCAAGACGGCAAGGCAGGCCGGGCGGGTCTGACAAGGCTTGGGTCGAGAGGGTCTCCTAAGGATGACGTAGCGCCGGAAGCTCCCTGCTCAACGTGATCTGATCTCTTTTCCTCCGTCTGTCGGAACTCGCTGCCTGCCAACTTGTTAGCCTTTTCTGGAACCATCATTGATTCACTTGCGGCGCTTTTTTTTCTACTTCAATTTTATTTCGCTCTCTCTCCGTCGTTTTATAGAAGCCTATTTAGCTTGTTCATCTCCCCCCCCTTTCCTAAAACTTTGTGCTTCGCTGGAGCATAAACACTCTCCTCCCTACAAGCCATGAGCGCAGTGTTGCTCCGGAGTCGACCGGAGACCACAGCGCTGAAAAGAGCTGGGCTATCAATAGGTCGACTATATTCATCCAAGCCATCCATTTCCTCTTCCAGACTCTCGGCAGCCCGCCCTCTGGCTCCTCGTCACAATGCTGTGCCTCAATGTCTCGCGTCGCGCACCTTCTTCAACAGCCACCTCGCTGTCCGACACAACTCAACAACGACAACGGACACACCGACTGAACTTCCCCGAAAGTCATCTGCCCTCAATGCCGTCATCAAAACGTTTACATACTGTGGTTTTTTCATTGTCATGAGCGGTGCTGCGGTGCTGGCTTTCTTCGTCTACGATGCGACGACATACCGCGAACGTCCCAGTGCCGAAGACATTCCGGTCTCCGAGCTGGCATTGAACCCTCGTCGGGGCGGACCCAAGAACTTGCCCATCGCCGAGGTGCTGGTCGGAGATTATGATACGGACGAAATGGCGGGGCAAAATGAGAAACCGCGCTTGGTCATCCTGGGTACTGGCTGGGGTAGCATTGCACTTCTAAAGCAGCTTCATCCGGGTGATTATCACGTCACGGTTGTGTCGCCTACCAATTACTTCCTGTTTACTCCTATGCTGCCATCTGCGACCGTCGGTACTCTAGGTCTGAGATCGCTTGTCGAGCCCGTCCGACGCATCATCCAACGGGTCCGCGGCCACTTCTTGAAGGGAGAGGCAGTGGACGTCGATTTCTCGGAGAAACTGGTGGAGGTGTCTCGGGAGGATGTTAACGGAGAGAAGAAAAGCTTTTATCTTCCTTACGACAAGCTGGTTATCGGCGTCGGTATGTGCCATCGTTTGGATAGTTGCATTTCGGGTTGTTTACTGACATATCTTGTGTTCCAGGATGCATCACAAATCCCCATGGCGTAAAGGGTCTCGAACATTGCCATTTCTTGAAGACTATCGATGATGCCCGCCAGATCAAGAACCAGGTTTTGGAGAACATGGAGATGGCTTGCCTGCCTACGACCACGGACGAGGAGCGTAGACGACTGCTATCCTTCGTTGTCTGTGGCGGAGGCCCGACGGGCGTAGAATTCGCAGCCGAGTTGTACGACCTGCTCAACGAAGATCTGCTCCATTCTTTCCCGAGGATCCTAAGGAATGAAATCTCCGTCCATATCATTCAGAGCCGAACCCATATCCTTAACACTTACGATGAGGCACTCTCTAAATTTGCCGAAGTATGCCCTGCCGTTGCTTCCAAGTGTCGTTGGAAATTCTGATGCTGATTATTGCAGGCCCGGTTCGCCCGAGACTCTGTCGATGTCTTGACGAATTCTCGCGTCAAGGAAGTCCGCGACGACAAGGTTGTCTTCTCCCAGGTGGAGGATGGAAAGACGGTTACGAAGGAGATCCCTATGGGCTTTTGCTTGTGGTCTACCGGTGTCTGTGAGTAAACCCTGCTATCACACTGTACCAGGTCGCCCGCTAATACGACCTATAGCTCGGGCTGAGTTGTGTCAGAAGCTTTCCGACAAGCTGGACTCGCAGAATAACAAACACGCCTTAGAGACGGACTCTCATCTCCGCCTCATTGGAGCTCCTCTGGGTGATGTCTATGCCGTTGGCGATTGCTCTACCGTTCAGAACAACATTGCGAACCACATCGTCTCCTTCCTCCGCACTATCGCCTGGGAGAGAGGCAAGGACCCCGAAAAGCTGCACCTCACCTTCCGGGAATGGCAAGACGTTGCCACCCGAGTGAAGAAGCGCTTCCCTCAGGCTTCCAACCATCTTCGTCGCCTCGACAAGTTGTTCGAGCAATATGACAAAGACCACTCCGGCACCCTCGATTTCGGCGAGCTCTCCGAACTCCTCCACCAGATCGACACCAAGCTGACCTCTCTACCTGCCACCGCCCAGCGCGCCAACCAGCAAGGCGAGTATCTGGGTCGCAAGCTGGCCAAGATGGCCGCCGCTCTTCCCGGCATGAGGATCAACGAGATCGACCACGGCGATCTGGACGAGGCCGTGTACAAGGCCTTCCGGTACCGCCACCTGGGAAGCTTGGCGTACATCAGTAACGCCGCGGTATTCGATTTCGGCGGTCTCAACTTCAGCGGTGGCGTCCTGGCCATGTATCTCTGGCGTAGCGTGTACTTCGCCCAGAGTGTCAGTCTCCGCACGCGTGTGATGCTTGCGATGGACTGGGCCAAGCGCGCGCTTTTCGGAAGAGGTTCGTTTTTCTTCCTTAGATTTTGCCTTTTGAAATCTTCAAATACTGACATCAGAAACCTATCTAGACCTCATGAGCTTCTAAACACCTCTCAACCTAAACCCACTTAGCTTCAATCACCCCGCCCCTTTCCCTAAACCGAGCGGCCACCCGCTCTAATGATCTTAGGGGCGCACCCCATTTACGTGATACGCCTACCTATCTACCTTATTCTATCCTCCTTTTCCTTCATACAGCTCACCAAAAAAAAGAGCATCTTCTCGCAAGCTCTACTACCATTTTAGCGTTCTGAATTGGATTGGATCGGCTTGGATCTTGAGGATCTTGAAAAACTAACTTACCACTTACCCTTTTACTCTGCCACTTTAGTATCTTTTTCCTATGTTGCATTTGAATGGCCGATAGTTAACTCATGTACTCAAACCTTACTACCTGTCGTGGTATTATTAGATGTATGAAAAGAAATTCTATTGCTGTTATAGATCGGATTCTCTATGTGTTCTCGTTTGGTTCATTTGTGATATATTTGTGTTTGGGGTTGAAGTTGGGGTTACACCTGTGTAGTTTTTTCATCTTTCATAGATGTTTGAATATATATCCAGCGATAGTCCGGCTATTACGCCCTTTCGATAATATTGACAACCTAAACTCAGCAACATCGGATATCATTGCGAAATTCCAAGCATTGAGTTCAGTTCTAAATTGGAAGTCCAAGCATTAAATCCTAAGTCCCTACACAGAACAGTTTTCAATCTATACCAATCCCTTCCGTCCACTATCGAACACGAAAATTGAAACCACTCAAACGGACGAAGAGGTACCCGCAATTCAACGCGCTGCCCCTAACTACCAAACCACTCCGAACTAACCAACTAGTCCCGACTCCGAGTCAGTGATCCGCCGACGGAAGAAACATCGATCTAGGCGGACCGACTGGGAAGGAGACTAGGCCGTGAAGGTTCACCGAGCACTCATCCCGAGACTCCGAGTCCGTAATAGAATCAGGTCAGAGATATATCTCCGAGGACAGGACCGACGACGCTCCGGATCGGTAAATGATCAGAAGAAATTCTGGCGAAGTTCGGCAGACCGAGGATAGCGGTATGTGACAAAGATAGAGATGTGGATAAAGAGAGGATAGATGCAGAGAGAAGTCATGGTGTTGGTATTAGAAGTTCAAAGTTACAAGAGCATCATTGCCAATGGAGCCCGCGCCAGAAACACCTCGCTACACAGAAAGGTAGTAGGAACAAAGAATAAAAAAAAATCGTTGACCAGGTCCCGGTTCATTACTACCGGAGCGAAGACCAAGGGGACCTTTAGGAGTCAACTTCACGAGATCATCGGGTCGACGTCTCCGCTATTGGTCATTACGGTGTCATTAGAGCCATTTTGGCCGGCTTTCGTGGCGTCTTTGTCATTATTGGTGGCGTTCGTATCGCCGAGTCCGAGGTCCAGCTTCTCGGGAAGGTCCTTCTTAGCTTCGCGGGCTTTTTGCTCAGCCCATGCGCGCAGCTTGACTAGGTTGCGCAGCCGGGCCTCTTTACGAGCGCCCTGGCTTTGCAAGATGGCTTCGTTCACGCGGGTGGCGATCTCTTTACGTAGGTCGGGGTGTAGAAGGGGGGCAAGGGATGGGGTGAGGTTCTCAGTTGGGAAGATCAGAAGGGCCAATGTCCTCTCCAGATCTTCTAGAAACTGAGGGTTGGTGGGCGCCCGTGGAGCGAGATGCGAGGTCGCAAACTCCAGAGCAGGACTGATATCTCCATTGGGCTGAGACGTGCAGGTACGAATCAACTCCACCAGTTGTAGACGCAGCAACGCAAAGTGCAACGAGGGATGTTCATCCAAGATCTAGTTGGTCAAGCACGTTAGTGATGGTTCGACCAAAGCAAATGTTTACATGACATGGCATAGAGTAATGATTTGCATCATACTGAGGACTGAAGATGTTTGTTTTTCGTCAAACCCCCGAAGAGGTTTTACGAGTGGTGCATGAAAACAAGATATAATCATAGCAAAAGGGACGAAAGTGGGTTGAAGGTGAAAACGGAAGATTCTTACCTGAGGATTGAGCTCGTTGATCTTCTCGATCGCAGACTGAATATTGCCAGAATGGATCGCCGTTCGAATGGCTACCCTTTCCTGAATAGACTCCACATTTGTCTTGGGTTGGATGTTGGCCTCAACTGCAAATTTCTTCGCAGCGGCCGGGTAGCCATTGGTGATGAGGTAGTCCATGACCAAGTCATTGATATCACTGTATTGATCTGTTAGTCACTGCCGACTGAACAAATCACGTTCAAATTCGCATGCCAATCAATGGGTTCAGAAGGACAAGTTAATTTGTTTCTCCTCAAATGGTTTCAGAGAGATTCCCAACTTGATTTTCAAGATGCATCATATGGAGGGGCAATTGTGTCAAACAAACACGGGATGGGAGAAACTCACGTCTTGGATGGCTTGACCTCTTCCACCTTCCGTTCGAACTGATGCCATGTCGGCGTCGTTGTCGAGGAAGTGGGAGACATCTGTTTTGTTTCCCGTTAAAACCAAGCAACCACGTACGCACAGCACGTCGGGAAGCATACGTAATTAGCAGTAGACATGGTGTATGCTTGTGGTAGCAAGAGTACTGGGACAATCCAATTAGATGTCCTGGGACTGAGAATATGGCCGTCTGTGAAGATGGAGAGCTTCGCAGACGGGAGCCATGAGGATGCTGCGAGGGAAGATGCAGTGAGGAAGAAAGAAGAAGAAGAAGAGGAGGAAGAAAAGCTCGGGAAGAAAAAGCGGCGGGAAGCTTGGTCACGTTTTGTCGCAAGCGAAAAAGTCACGAGGGCCGGCTAAGCCCGAAGAGCGCAAGCGCAGCGGCTAGCCGCGTTGGGCGTTAGTCGGTCTGGCGCCTGCACAGAAGTAGTAATTCGTCTCTCTTATCAGTCGGCTTTGTGCGTGCTTCTGCTATGTGGCAAAGGGCCTGACTTGCCCCTGTCGACAGGTCCGGAAAAGAAAGAAAGAAAGAACAATGGAGTCCATCTCGCCCGTATACTCGGCTGCCACCGAGAAGCGCTACTCTCCACCATGGGCGGACTTGAGTATCATTGGTATCGCCGGTAGCTCGGGCTCCGGCAAGACTTCGGTGGCTATGGAGATCGTGAAGTCGCTAAACCTCCCCTGGGTGGTGATCCTCGTAATGGTATATTATTGCCTTGAGTTCCTTCACACGCCATAGAAATGCCAATTGTGGAAAACGTTCCTGCAACTTCTAACCTTGGTTGCCACAGGACTCGTTCTACAAAAGCTTGGACGCGGACCAACATGCCAAAGCGCATAGGAATGAATTTGATTTTGACTGTCCGGATGCCATTGATTTCGATGCCTTGGTGCACACCTTGAAGGACCTAAAGCAAGGGTACTGATAAAAAGCCCTCTCATCGTAACTCTGCTCTCGACTAGCAGGAATGGTTTGTAACGTAACTAACAACTCTCGACCTTTCAACACCAAAGGAAGAAGGCAGACATTCCCGTTTATTCATTCGCCCACCATCAACGTCAACCTCAGACGACGACCCTCTATTCTCCCCGAGTCCTAATTCTGGAGGGTATTCTAGCTTTGCATGACCAAAGGATCATGGACATGTTGGATGTTAAGGTAGGATATGCACCTGCGTAGTCGAAGAGTCTTTCCATCCCCGCCCCTTTATGCTATTTTATTTGCTCCAAGTGCTGACAGCTCTTATCCAGATATTTGTAGAGGCAGACATGGATGTTTGCCTGGGACGCAGAAGTGAGTTATCTTTACTGATCCTGATCAATGAAGAAAATGCTCTAACGGAAGAGTGGGTTAGTCATGCGCGATGTTCGAGAGAGAGGAAGAGACATCGATGGAATCATTAAACAGTGGTTTCAATATGTCAAACCGTCGTACAAGTACTATGTGGAACCCCAACGATCTGTCTCCGGTAAGCATGTAGCCCGAATGACTGCAAGCTATCGTGTCTAACCGATTCAGATATCATCATTCCTCGAGGTATTGAGAACAAGACAGCCATTGGTAAGGAGTATCGCTCGAGATTACCGTTGCAACCTGCTAACGCACTTATCCAGACATGGTGGTGAAACACATCCAGCGGAAACTTGAGGAGAAATCGGAGAAGCACAGTGCAGACCTGCGTGAGCTGAAAAAGATCGCCTCTGAGTTGCAACTTTCTCCCAATGTTTTGATGATGCCTCAAACGCCCCAATTCATTGGCATGAACACAATCCTTCAGAATCCGGACACGGAACAAGTTGATTTTGTGTTCTATTTTGACCGCCTGGCTTCCTTGCTGATCGAAAAGTAAGTTGTGTGGAACATGCAGCTCCAATGCATCAGCTGCTAATTCTATTGGAACAGAGCTCTGGACAGTGCGGCGTACGATCCCTCATTTGTGCAGACACCTCAAGGGACCACATACAACGGCCTGAACCCAGCAGGTGTCATGTCTGCCGTTGCAGTCCTACGAGGAGGCTCATGTCTCGAGACAGCTCTTAAGCGCACTATTCCTGATTGCATCACTGGTCGTGTCCTCATCCAAACCAATGCGCGAAATGAAGAGCCCGAGCTGCACTACCTAAAATTACCCGATGGCATTGAAACGCATGCTACCGTTATGCTGATGGACCCCCAGATGGCCAGTGGTGGCGCTGCCTTGATGGCCGTTCGTATATTGATTGACCACGGCGTGGAAGAGAAGAAAATTGTCTTCGTGACATGTGCTGCCGGCAAGATCGGCCTTAAGCGATTGACTACGGTATACCCTAACCTGAAGGTTATCGTGGGACGGATTGAAGAGGAGCGTGAACCCCGATGGATAGAGAAGAGATATTTCGGGTGCTGATTTCTTGAAGCATGTGATGGAGTTGCATTTGGGACTTGCATACAATGACAAATTTTGGCTAGTACATACTTCGGCATTTATAGGTTGCTCAATATATATACCTTCAAAAAACTAATGAATTGAATGGGATCGACAGCAGGAACCTAAATGTACTGGTAGTAGGGGAGTCCCTGGTAGTTCTGAGTTACGGAGGAGCCGCCGGAGGAACGCACGGGCCACGTTCCTCGCAGAAAATTATCCTTATCGTCGCTTTCAATCGACCGCCTTTTTTTTTATCGACCGTTGGACGATCCAACTTTTTTTCTTCCCTTCCTTCTCCCTCCAACGATATTCAGTTGTGTACACCTGGATTGTCTCTTTCTCCCCTTTTACTTTTGCATGTGATTCGTCACAATGCCCGACCAGAAGAAATCGAAAAAGGGCGGCGCTGGTAAAGGCCAGGCCGACTCTGTGATCAGTAAGCCCACCCGCCTATTCTGCGCTCTTGGTGGACATCTTTGAACTAACATTTACATTTGCGTATTACAGAGGATCCCCGATTTGCCAATATCCAAACAGACCCTCGGTATCGTCTTCCGAGCAAACGCCAGACCCATGTGAAACTCGACAAGCGTTTCGCGCACATGCTGCGCGACAAGGACTTCTCTCGAAACGCCGCAGTTGACCGCTACGGACGCAAGCTCGCCCGCGACGATACGAAGAAGCAGTTAGAGCGATTCTACCAGCTGGACGAACAAGACGAAGATGAAGAAGACGACGACGAAGCAGAAGTTAGTGGCGAGGACGACGACGTGGTCCTGAGGGAATTGCAAAAGGCCGAATCGTACGATCCCGCGCGAGACGGAGGGTTCTCGTCTTCTTCGTCCGAGGAGGAAACTAGTGACGAGGAAGACGACGAGGACGAGGCCGAGCTTGGTGAGGGCGAGGAGCTTGACTTCCCCGACAAGGAACAGGCCGGTATACCCACGGGCGATGTGACCAAGCGGATTGCTGTGGTGAATCTGGATTGGGATAACATTCGGGCGGAGGATCTGATGGCCGTGTTTTCCAGTTTCGCGCCCACCGGTGGCCGTGTTCTGAATGTTGCGGTCTACCCGAGTGAGTTTGGAAAGGAGCGGATGGAGCGAGAGGAGGCGGAGGGTCCTCCTCGGGAGATCTTTGCCGGAGGCAAGGATGGCGAGTCCGATGAGGAATCTGAGGAGGAATTTGAGGACTTCGGCTCCGACGAGGACGAGGAAGAGATCAAGAAGTCCATGTTGAAGGAAGACAAGGGCGAGGAATTCAACTCTACACAGCTACGAAAGTATCAGTTGGAACGCTTGCGCTACTTCTATGCTATCCTCACGTTCTCGTCCAGGGAAGCTGCGAAGCATGTCTATGACCTGGTGGACGGAGCTGAATATCTGTCGAGTGCCAACTTTTTCGACCTTCGCTTTGTGCCGGACGAAACCGACTTTTCCGATGACAAACCCCGGGATAAATGCAGCCGGATCCCAGATGGATACCAGCCCAACGAATTCGTCACCGATGCCTTACAACACAGCAAAGTCAAGTTGACGTGGGACATGGAGGACAAGTCGCGCAAGGAAGCCCAGGCTCGCGCTTTCCGAGGCAGCCGGAAAGATATCGACGAGAATGACTTGAAAGCCTATCTTGCCAGTGACAGTTCCGACAACGAGTCCGAGAGCGATGACGAGGGGGGCGTGGAGATTGTTGACACTACGCAGGGAGATGGAAAGAGCTCCAAGATCTCTAAGAAAGAGGACGAAAGGCAGCGTATGCGAGCCCTTCTGGGCTTGAGCTCGGAGCCGTCCCGCGCGTCCAAATCAGATGGACCCGTCGGTGAAATGGAGGTTACGTTCACCTCTGGTCTTGCGGGAGGCCCCAACAAGGACGGAATCTTTGAGAATGAGCCCGAGAAGGAAGAAGAGACTACGCTTGACAAGTACGTGCGTAAAGAGCGCGAGAGAAAGAAGCGGAGAAAGGAGAAACTCAAAGCGGTCAGACAAGGTGATGGGGATGAGCAGAATGAGGATCAGACTGTGGAGTCGGGTAAGAAGGGCGACGATGCATCTGAAGGAGAGAAAGAAGACTTGGGATTCAACGACCCCTTCTTTGACGATCCTGGTGAGAAGGTGACGGCCGCAACTCGCCGCAAGGAGGAGAAGCGCAAGAAGAAGGCGGAGCGGGAGGCAGTGGAGGCGGCGGAAGCAGCCAAGCGTGCTGAATTGGAGCTTCTGATGATGGACGACGAGAACAAGGGCATCCGGCATTTCGACATGACCGCAATCGAGAAGGCCGAGAAACAAGCCGGCAAGAAGAAGAAGGGCAAGGGCAAAGGCAAACCGGCTCCCGAGATCCAGGATGATTTCCAGATGGAAGTCAGCGACCCTCGATTCTCCCGACTGTTCGAGAGCCATGAATATGCGATCGACCCGACCAACCCTCGGTTCAAGGGTACATCGGGTATGAAGGCATTGCTGGACGAAGGACGCAAACGGCGACGGGACCGGGACGAGCGTGGGGACGAAGACGAGGTTCCTACGCAGGACAGGAAGCAGAAGAATAAGAAGCAGAAGAAGGATGCGTCCAAGCCGCAACAAGGCAATGACGAACTGAAGAGTCTGGTGGACAAAGTGAAGCGAAAGGCACAGCATTAGGTAGTACACGGTGTAGGGATGGGGTGTTAATTAGTAAATCAGGATACCATAGTTAGGTTATTTAAATCATGACCTCTCGATCAATCAAAAGCGAACATGTTCTCTGAGTCATTTCTCCGCGTCGAACCAGGATCCCTGGAGGATAAAAGGGACGACTATTGGAATTCCAGGACAGGATCCTGGAAGGCGGCCGTCTGTCATCTGCAAGATGAGGTGGTTCGTGTCACCGAAACGTCCGGCTGCATGCGATGAGGCTGAGATCATGTGCTCCCTCACCGCCCTTTTGCATTTCCGAACTTCCCTTCGTTTCTCTTCCCTTTTCCCTCGCCCACGCCCTCTCCCTCCGCTCTCTCTCCACTCCCTGCTCTGATTGCTCCGGCTCGGGGTTCAATTCACTGCTGCTCTGCTTCCTCACCCATCCATTTTGGGTCCTAGCCCTGAATCCACGTTGATCGGTCCCACTCTGCTTGAGAAAAGTACCCCTCAATTGTCTTCATCTACCGCCACCTCTACTGCACATTATTTCCTTCCCAAGTGGCTCTTCAATCCTCCGATCATGGTTGTTGCTCGGTAGGCTTGAAGAATGGGGAACTACAGTTCATTCTAATATAACTGCTTTCCTTCCTTTTTCCCTGCTTTTCGTACATTATCTTCCGCTTTGATCACCATGCTCGGACGGTTGTTGAGCACCGCAGCGTCCACGTTGAATCCTGCGGCCTATTCCACCAAAAATGCCCACCAGCTTGAATCCGTCACGGAAGAGGAGCACACCTCTGGCCTCTTATTTCCCGATGCGAGCCTTCTCCGCCATTCGAACACCTATGCATACCCCCTCCACACTACCGTGAATTCTCCGAATGCCTCGTCGGCCGGTGCCTACGATGACCGAGGGGTTGGGGTGGACTTGGACCCAATGAAGGACTTTCGTGTCATCATCGCCCAGAATGCCCTAGGAGACAAAGATGCTTGTGTTTTATTGGATACTCGCGCATCGGAGACAAACGCTCATGGTCTGGGATTGGATTCTCCGCCATTGGACAGCTCTGGTGCAAGACATGCACGGACGGTCTCGACTCTCTCCCGAGGGGCTCGTCGAGGGTATTTGTCTCAGGCATCGGTGGTCGACCCCAGTCCATTTTCACTCGCCACGGAAACACGCCGTTCTCCGCCCCTCTCCTCCGGCGCTTTCATGCGTGCCCGTGGCCGCAGCTCGACTCTTGCACCTGCCGGCGGCTTTCATGATGCTGGTAGCTCACGCCACTCAGCCGACTCTAATGACACGAGTCTCTTGAATTGCATATTTGGCAGCAGTGCTTTCAGCTATCGGGGTTCTTCGACGAAGATGCACATCATATCCGCCGATGAGGAACCTGGAAAGGCCTCGACCACGAACCAAACAACCCGCAGTTACATGTCTCGGGCACATACTACTGGAAGCCCAGATTTCGCAAGCCCCAACCCTCTCAACGATTCCAAGCCACCATCCAAGGTGACTATCCTCTTAACGAGAATGTTCAGCGTCAACTTGCCGGAGACTGGTGATGCATCCCCTGACAGAACAGATATGCCGGCATCCTACTATCAAGAATCCTTCGGCGACACCGGATTTCCGTTTCCTGACATCACCAAGCGCAAGAAGATCAAGGAAAAGAAGACCCCAATGTATGCCGTGGCGATTACGATTCAGATTCCGCTTTTGGGTCGCAATACTGGCCGGCCCGTCTCCCGGTTTAGCACCCAGGGTGCAGACTCGCCCAAACCAGGAATGTCTTGTTCGCTGGATTCGGATTATCGTTGGCGCCCTAGTTTTCTGGATGATAGCCTATCAATGGCATCGCCTCCGGCTAGTTTGGATGAGCGGATCGATCTATTGGTGGATCAATGGGACGTCATCAATCGTGCCCTTTCGCACTTAGAGCGGCTTTCACGAAAGGAACTTCTTTTCCTCTTGAAAAAGGTGGACGCGTCCTCTGGTGTGCACCCAAAGCCCGCGAAAGCCCCTAACATGCAACGCACGAACCAGACCATCATCCATTTGCCGGCAAACATATTGTCTGTGAATTCGAAACTGAAAGAGGAGGCTATTCGAAGCACTCGTCGCATCAGTACCGCGCTGCAAACTCCGCATGTCGTAACTGGACAGAGTCGGTGGGGAGTTTGGCGCGAGGAAGGTCGGTCGATTGTCCGCAGTCTTGGAGACAAGGAGCACAGTTTCTTCTTCCTGGTTCTCATTACGGCTTTTCTGGGGAACCACACCGAATGGCTCAATGTACTAGGTCCGGACTGGTATCGCCGTCGACACTTTCTTCAGCAGAAAGCCCAGCAACAGGAGGCGGATCCCATTCTCGCGAATCGCACCGTGATCATTTCACCAGACAAAATGACGGCTCGTCGTTTGATCTTCCTGCTAGCTGCATTTCTCCCACCCAAGCAGCGTTTTGAGCCGCTCCCTTCCCCCCTCCGGCCTGGTACATCGGCTTCTACGCGCGCAATCTCACAAAGCCCCCCCAATGTACCTGTCCTCCGGCAGGAGTCCCTGCGAAGAGCCATCGAACGGCGGTCACGCGCACAACGTCTCACTCTCAATGACAGAGATCAACACCAACGGTCCGTCAGCGTTTCGTCTACTGAGACTGCGCACCGCTCGGCGGATGAGACTGACACGGTGGGGCCGATGGACACGAGCTCACGCCGGAGAGGATCCGATGCACGTTCCATTCGCACCATCGCCGTGCCCATGCATGCAAAGGATCCCCGGATCAGCAAAAATGCCGGGGTAGCCACGACATCTACTGCCACTCCCAGCACGACTGTGCCGGTGCCACACTTTGCCTCTCAGAGCCGATCCGAGCGGGAGAGAGCGGATCCCGTTGTGACCGAAGGTAATGATAGCTTGGCGTCTGAGAACCTTCTCAAGAACTTGCGAAGAAGCGATAGCTCCGCGATTTGTACCAACAATAGTCTCCCATCTACTGGTGGCCGATGGGGCAACCTATTCTCTGGCCTGTGGACTCGCCAGGATTCAGAACCGGCTGCCTCGCAGGTCGAAGCCCGCCAGCGCTCCGTCTCCGTCTACGCAGGTCCTCCAAAACGAGGGCCTCCTACCCTTTCCCAAATGGTCAAAGAAGCATCGGTTCCTATGCCGAAGGATCCTGTTCCGGGCACGTCTACTAGTGGTAACATTTCTATCCCTCAATCTTCAAGTTCTCAGCGTCTCGAAGAAGAAGACACACCCGATCTTTCTTCGACGACTGATCAAACTAGAGAATCTTCCTTGAAGTTATCAGTGCGCGGGGATGATGGAGTTGTTGATGTGGACCTTCCGCTACCCGGATTCGTTTCCCTTTCTTCGTCCGGCGACTCCACCATCTCCTCTCCAAAGAAGACGCGTACGTCGGTGACCAGTGTTGATGCCTTGGCTTCCACACACAGCAGCAGTTCTGGATTCCACGGCCCGCTTAGAGACAGTGATGGACCGGGTGTGAATGTTGCTGGCTGGTTGAAGAGCTTTCACGAGGATTTCCTGCTTCAAGCGGTCCGTCCGTATGCTAATTTAGAGGCCGACATTAAGCGTGCCATGCAGGCGGAACCAACACCGATTCCGTCATTTGGGGATGTGGATGGATCGGAAAGATGGGTCGATGTCGCGACGACACTGGTTGCGGACGCCAGAACATTTACCGTCAAGCGACTGCGTCTGAGGCGCAAGGTTGTTGGTAATGCTTGGCAGACTCCGTCTTCACCGTCGGTGCTCTCTCATCCATCAACTCCGAGACACATCCCGGGAGGCTCTACGTCTGCTTCCCAATTCACAAACTTCTTTACACCAGGGACCGGCTCCAGCAGGACCCCCGTCCATTCCATCCTTGATGGATACGATCCCAACGAAGTTGAGGAACGTTATGTCGAGGAGCCCGTCATGGATCTGGATGGCACCTTAGTTGATGCATTGGAACGGGTTCTCGCCCAGAGTGGTCCCTCTTCGCTAGCACCCACGCGGGCTCCATCGCCGTCCCGAGCTCGCAAGGGAGATGACAAATCTACATCGGACACTGCGAGTCGGGATGAAGTGCCTCCTCTCGAAGTTCCTCGTACAGAATGCCGCAAGTTGGTGCTAGGCGCCTTGGAAGAGGTTGTTCGCAGCGTAACTGCTGAGCACTGTCGAGAGGATGTCGACGGTGAACTTGGTTTGGCTGACCGAGAGCGCAAGCGATCGTTGGCTGGACCGGATAACACACTGAGAGAGGGAGTGCGCAAATGGCTTCTTGATGTTGAAGAAGCATGGTAAATTCGCATCGATTCAGTCAGCTTTAAGGGAAAAGGGTTGACTGCTGTTTCTACGTTTCTTTCCCTCATCTTTCTTGGTTTTCTTTCTCTTTTTCCTTTTCACCCCATTTTCCTTTCTATTCTTCTCTTTCATCTCTTCTTTTTTTTTGCCGATTTCTTTCATCTTCTTTTTCTTCCCTTGTCACATTCCTCACGACGTGACCAAGTCTTGGCCGACCTGATGGTTGGATTTTTCTTTTTCTTTTGACTATTACCTTTCTTGCTGAACATCATGATACCCATATGTTTTCTATTTTTGATTCATGCATGACTGACTCATGATATACGAGCATGAGTGATAATGCGAAGCGCCAGTCACGTCAGTCATCATAGCTGTGAATGCATACATTAATATTCGAATATGATTTTGAAGGTTGAAGGCTATCATTTCTTTGAATAGATCGTAGAATGAATTGTACTCAATCTTAAACCCGAGAAATACGGTAACGATGCACTCTGCCACTGATACTAATCATGATCATTCATTGAATGTCTCTACTAGATCGTTCCTGACCCTGTTAATCTAGACTAATGAGACAGATAAATGGGTGGACATTGGACAATCTACCGTCCGACCCAAGTGACCTTCACCCCGGCATCATCAGCAACCGCCGCCCCATCCTTGACCCCAACGGTAACCACCTTCAACACCTTCCCTGTGTTGCTCGGATCCACGACATCCAGCTTAACCTCCTGGTCCTGCAACGATCCATTGACCAGCACCTCCAGCCCATCTAGCGCATCACCCTGCGGGGCCTTCAACTTCGCGTTGATCGGGGTCACCGACCCGGGACGGATCAATATGGGCAGAGTCTCGAAACCATGCGTCTCGGTGTACCACCGACCAGACTCGTAGGACTTGCTGTGATCGAACCAGGAGATCCAGCGGCCGGCGTCGTCCTCGGGGGTGCGCGGCACGTAGAACGTGACGGAGCCGTTTTCGGAGAAGACGGGGGCCACGAGCAGGTTGGGACCGAACATGTACTGCGTGTCGAGCGGGTAGGTGGTCAAGTCCTCCGGGAACTCGAGGAACATGGGCCGCATGAGAGGCACACCCTCGTTATGGCCACGGAGGGCCTCGGCGAGGAGATACGGGGTGAGGAGGATCTTGCGGTTGACGCAGTCGCGCAGCACGGCGCTGCAGTCCTCGCCGTAGATCCAGGGGACGCGGAAGGAAGAGGACCCGTGGAGGCGGGAGTGCGAGGACAGCAGGCCGAATTGGACCCAGCGCTTGTAGAGTGCCGGCGGCGGGGTGCCTTCGAAGCCGCCGATGTCGGAGGCCCAGAAGATGTAGCCCGAGAGCATGAGGCTGAGGCCACCGCGCAGGGACTCGGCCATGGCTTCGTAGGTGGACTCGCAGTCGCCGCCCCAGTGGACCGGGTAGATCTGGCCGCCGGGGGCGGTGCTGCGGGCGAAGAGCAGGCTCTGGGAGGCGCCGTAGCGGTCGATCATGGTGTCGTAGACGACCTTGTTGAAGAGCAGGGTGTAGTAGTTGTGCATGCGGACAGGGTCTGACCCGTCGTGGTACTGCACGTTGCGGTAAGGGATGCGCTCGGCGAAGTCGGTCTTGAAGCTGTCGACGCCCATGTCCATGAGGCGTTTCAGGTGCGACGAGAACCAGGCGCAGGCGTCGGGGTTGGTGAAGTCTACGACGGCCATGCCGGCTTGCCAGTAGTCCCATTGCCAGACGGAGCCGTCGGTGCGCTGTGTGCGTGTTAGGATGTTTTGTGGTGATACTAAAAAAGGGGAGAGGGAAATCACCTTAATGAAATATCCATTCTTCTTGCCCTCCGCAAAGAGCGGCGATGCTTGTCCAACGTAAGGATTGATCCAGACACTGATGCGGAGATCACGGTCCTTCAATCGTTTGAGGTAGCCCGGGGCATCAGGGAACATGTCGCTGTCGAACTCAAAGTCGCACCATTGGTAAGACTTCATCCAGAAACAGTCAAAGTGGAAGACGCCCAGAGGGATGTCCCGGTCCCGGAACCCGTCCAGGAAACCGGTGACGGTCTGCTCGTCGTAGTTGGTTGTGAAACCTGAAGATGAGAAAACACAAGGGTCAGTGTTGGGGTACATGGGCAACGAGGGATCTCGTAGGAAAAGGCCACTCACTGGTAGTGAGCCACAGGTTATAACTCCACGACGGGACCAGGCTAGGACGACCGGTCAAGGCCGTATACCGGTTAAGAATCTCCTTGGGTGTGCTTCCATACACCACAAAGTATTCCAGCTCCTCGCCAGCGATGGAGAGATTCACGCGCGTAGTCCGCTCGGACTGAATCTCCAAGCTGACCTTGCCGGGGTTGTTCACAAAGACACCGTACCCGTTCGAGCTGATGTAGAAGGGGATGTTCTTATATGCCAGCTCGGACGAGGTACCACCATCCTCGTTCCAGATGTCGACAGTCTGTCCGTTCTTGACGAGGGGCCCGAATCGCTCTCCCAGCCCATAGACCCGTTCGCCGACGCCCAGGTCCAGCGCCGCGAGCATGTATCCCTGGCGCTCGAAGAAGATGCCATCGTCCCAGCGGGATTTCTCCGTCGTCTGGTCGCCGATGTATCCGATGGATCGCCACGAGTGACCGGTGAGCTTGCCCTTGGCTCCTGAGAATACGAAGTCCAGCTCGTTTGCCTCAGTCTTGATGTTCAAGTCTAGGGGACCACTGCTGTATTGTAGGGTCTTGTTCATTTCGTGGTGGATCTTGGTGTGACCGGAGGAGGCGGCCAGTTTGTAGTGAGGGCCATTGTCCACTTGGCCAGCCCTATTGTGCAGAGAGAACAAATGAGAGGATGGACGATAATGAGACGGGAGAAACTCTAATAAAGCTAAAGATACGACAAACAGAAGCCACATACCAATGGACAAATTTCACCCCAATAATGCCCTCCAAAGGAGAAGTGACATGAGCTTGGATAGCCGCTAAAGAAGATAAAATTGCTGATCAGCCATTGAATATCCCCACACAACTCCACGATTAACGGGACGGGCGGACCTGAGTTTAGCGTGTCTCCACGATGTCTCTGGAACTTATTCAAGAGGAGGTCGACCGAGTCATTCTCAACGCTCAGTCTTTCGACATTGTTCATCCAGTCAATGCGAATGCCTTCCTGCACGCAAAGTCAGCCGGTCTGCCCCGTGATTGGGACCAAGCAGGAAGAACGGGGAGAAGAAGCTGGGATTATCTCACGCGAAGGCGCCACATTCCCTCGGTGAACTTCATGCTGGGCAATTGAGCAAGGGATCAATTGTGCTCGACAAAAGAAGACAGAAGAAGAGAGGAAAGAATCGATGACCTCCAGCTCGGAGGAAATACCCCGCCGGAGGGCCATTTAAGTAGTCGGTATCCCCCAATGCACCGGATAAACCAGGCGCGGAGCCGATTAATTTATCATTGAGCCCATATCCGGAAAGGGCTAAGGTCCGAGGACAGGACTGAGCGTGGTCGACTAGGGCGATTCCTTTCCCCTCAGTCGTCTGATAATGGCAGCTGAGGCGGGGCAAGCGAGGGACAATTGGGAAGCTGAATCGAAGGAAAGAGTTGGATGGGCAGAGGAAGACCGGTGGAGATGCCAAGCGGCCTGGGATGCTTTTTGCCTTTCAGCCTGAATCCGGCTAATTTGGCCTGTTTGCCTGTTTGCCTGTTTGCCTGGTTGGTCAGGCCATCAGGCTAAGCCCTGTTCCTTTCATGAGAACATGAGAACCCTTTTATGAGAAACTAGTCTTCTTGTACAGAGGAAGAGGTACCTTGAAGATATTATTTGATCAACTAACGCTTTACATAACATATATAGTCCAGTACATCCCTGTCATAATACATAACCCGTCATCATACCAATCGAACCGGTCGCAGCCCGGTACTTCGCGGACTTCGATGCCCACTGGGTTCCTCTCGCGGTCGCGCGATCGAATCCAAAGACGCAATCGTCGAGGGCTGTACTCCCCGAGAAAGTGCTGGCGGAGGGGAGATATGATGGCTGACAACGCTGGCCGGCAATTCAAGTGAAGGAATAGAAGAATCCATCAGAGGCGTGTGGGCCGGTTCGACCTTGGTGGATACCGGTCGGATCTGAGACTCGCTGTAGAATTGCCTCAGCTTGGCCGAGTCGCTGCAGAAGTCCACGAACGCGCTCAAAATGTGCTCGGGGGCGCGGTAGAGATTGGCCGAATCAATGCTGGTCGAGCTTTGAGGGCTGATGGGGCTGTTGGGGTCGTGAATCGGGCGGGCGATGGGGGACAGGCGAGGCGATGCACGATCCATAGGATCATACGTGCCAGCCCTCGCTCGGTATTGGTCGGATCGGTCGTGTCGAGGCATGTCACGACTGGCAGCACTTCGTGTACTGACTAGCCGATTGGCAAGGAAGAGGAAATCACCCTCGTCGGTGATCTGTGCCAGGACGCTGCCGGATCGGTGGATATACTGCGGAAAACGGTAATCGGGAATGCCCCAAGAATAAGATACCTCCACGTCGGCAGGGAATGCGGACCGCGCTTCAAAGTCTAAGACGAATTCGAATTTGCGCAAGAGGGCTTTCTGGAAGTAGTGACGATCGGGGGTACCCTGCTGCGAAAACGATCCGTGGTGAAACAGCGTAGGAGCAGGCGCCTTAGGAGGGGGCCTTGTAAGCTTGACAAGATAGGGCTTTCGGAACGGTTGCGTCTCGTCAATGGCACAGGCTTCAGCGATCGGGACCTGCACAAGCTTGAGCCCGAACTTTTCCGCCGTAGCAGCCCATGACAGTACGGTATCCTCGATCAGCTTCGCAGTCGTGTTCATCCAGCTGAGTTCAATGTGAAAGCAGTTATCCGGGTTATGCAGCCGATCGTAGTGGAGGTCAATGACCTCGGGTCGGTTGGATCGTTTGCGCGGATCGACGTCGTATTTCATCGACTTCGACAGCATGATCGTGGCTTTGTTCTTGGATTTGGACGGAGTATTCGGCGTCTGCGCTGCGGACTCATCCGTACTTTCTGTCCTAGCATGGGCACTGGGAATGCTAGCGGGCGAGTCTCGGGGACGTTCGCCGGCCGGCGTAGAAGGAACCGACTTATCGGTTCGAATCTGAGGGAACCAACTGCCGCGAGACTCAGGGCGCGAGATCCGATGCTCGCTAGATATCTGGTAGAAGTAGTTTCCGTCCCGGAAATTATGTCGTTTCTCGACGTGCTGGTATAGACCATGCTTCATCAGCTCGTTGCCGAATTCAACTGCTTCCTCGCGGCTGTCAATATCGCGGAAGTTTTGAAGTAGCCAGGTAGTGAGCTCGAAACCGATGAAGCAGTTGTAATGCAATCGCCAGTGCCACCTGCGGTCCATCATTCGGACACCTTTATCCCCTTGGATAATCTGTGCCAACGAAGAAAGGCTAATGCTCGAGCGCTCAAGTAACTCTGACTCGGGCAACAGTTGCGCAGGGGAATTATCCAACCCAGGGTCTGTAAGCAAGATTCGATCCAGCTCCGCAGCAACCACTTCAGGTGGGTTCCGGGTTTGATACATGATGTTGAGGGGGTTCTGGTCTCTCTTTTTGTTGGAGCTCTCGAACCTCTTCTCCTCTGGGGGCACGTATTTGTGTCGTTGCCATATATGAGTGAGTTGATTGATTCCGAGTAGATGGATTTCTTCTTCGTTATCTTCGTTGAAGGACTGGATATGTCGACGAGATTGAACATGCAGTTGCATCGGTATGAGCACGTAACGTACACGCCAGAATTGCAGTTGCTGGGCTGGATTAAACAGATAATCTCGGTGCCCCGCAACATAGTTATCGGCATAATTCCAGTTGTACTCCTCGGCAGTCGAATCGAGTCTTATGTCCTTGATCCCATACTCAGGGCTTAATATTGTGCGCATGGCCGGAGAGTAAATGCTGAAATTAGTCCTCTTTTCAGACAACAAGGAAGAAGAAATCCGATGAGTAAACCGCGTGACTTCAATCTCTGCACTATCAATACAGATCAGCCGGTGGATAGTGTTCCCCTTCGACACGAAAACAGTGGCCCCGTCCTTTTCTAACCCTTGGGTGTCAAAGACGTTGGGAGATTGCAGCGCATACTGCCCTGAGACTTCGACCACAGTTTTCCCGACGACGATCTGGAATCCGTGAGATAGGCGAAGAGATATCATCTCTCGCAGGAGTACGCCGCGAGTTTTGGGAGCTTCAGTGCCTTCAGGATCATCGTTCGGAAAGACGCGATATGGTGTTTGCAGGTAGTCCGAGGCCAGTTCGCTTGCACTGGGGAATTCTTCCGTCGTGAGTGGCAGAATGGCAGGGGACTTTAAACTCTTCCATTTCACAACAGCGACATGGGGCGGTCTTGGGTAGGCATGTTGCCAGCGTCCAAACCAACTAGTATCCCGCAGGACGTCTCGAGGGGTATTGCATGGATTGACCGAGCGAACCCAGGGAGCCAGTGCTTTGCTCTGCGAAGTTTTGAGTGTTCCACCGCGCGAACCACCGTTCACTGTTAACTCAAACCTGGGACCGCGCTTTCTCGACTGAGCCTCGTGGCGGGCATCTTCATTGAGGGGGATCTCGGTGCCAGTTGTTGAGTAGGACTCCGGATTCTCAGTACGTTCTGGCTGCTCCGAGCTCTCGTCGGGTTGCTTGGAAGGCACTTTAATGGAAATTGGTCGCGTGGGTGTCATAGAAGAACCCTCAATGGACTTTCGAGGTGTGTGGCTTTGGGCAGAGGTATCAATCACGGTGGACGTCGATGCACTATCGGATATACTCGCTGAGTCCGTAGTTTTGTTGTCTGCAAGTACGCCCGTGATCTTCTTCTGATTCGACGTTGGCATACCCCTAGCATGTTCTACATTGACCTCGGTGCTCGCCTGAGCGCGAGGTGGAGCGGCAGTCAGACCGCGCAGAGCAAAGCTAATGGTTCGCGATATACGCGGCAACTTCAACGAAGAACTTGATTTAAGGGCAGGCTTTTTGGGAGATGCACTTTTGGTAGAAACCGGGCTCTTTGGGATTGCCAACGACCCGTCAATGTTCCGAGGCTCGGATATGACGGGATTTTCGCGCTCATTGGACTCAGTTTCATGTTTCCGAAGATGTGAGATCGATCGAGCCGAAATGCGGTCGTGCGCACTAGATGTTTGCACATCGGGCTCACTCGGACGCTTCTGCTTTACAGGCTTCCGGCGTTGGCGCCGTTTGGGGAAGGGATGGAACACACTATCGTCGTAGCTGTCCATCCATGCGAGCGTCGAACTCGGCGCCAATTTCTTGGATTTCGCCATCATCACATCCTTCGGAATATTTTGAAGAAATGGTTCGGGCCGCAGACTATCACCTAGCTGATGCCTAAACGAGGAATTGCAAGTAAGAGAAGCTTTGGCAGGAGCCAGAGTGCTGGGGCTAATATTAAAACCAGCACTGGGTCCCCGAGCGGTACCTTGTCCCTCCAAAAGATAAGGAATGGAAATGTTTGATTGTTCACTCTCCATGATCCCATTCATTTGGATTTCGTACATTCGAACTCTGGGTACAAACAGCTTGGACTTTCTGGTGACCGTGAATGGTATCGGTGCATTGGGGTCTTTTTTCAAGATTCGTCGGGCTTCCCTGTACGTTGCAGGGTTCCAGTACGATATGTCCAACCAGTGGGGGATCCCGTAGTTCCAATCTCGGGACCCCGAGGACCACGGCTTCTTAACACCCATTCCCGGAAGGGAGTCATGTATGACTGATTTAGGAGAAAGATGCGATGTGCGATTCACCAAGCTAGCAAACGAATGGTGCATCTCAGGAGAGTAGCCGCCATTCTGAATCTCAGCAAACGAGGAGCTCGATGGTCTTCGCACAGGCTCTCGGTACTTGAACAGAGGCACGGAATGAAGAGGCATGGGACTGAGGCAGACCAGATCGATGGCAATCCCACGATTGGTGAGAGCATCTGTAGTAGACGCCAAAGACTCATACGACACTTCAAAAACACCACTTCCTGGAGTAATGACGATAATAGACGTGCCTGTATGCACCATGTCCCGATCTATGTGATCGTACGCCAGATGTGACGACGCCAAGTGAATTGCCTCGAGAATATTGCCGCGAAGAGCGGTACTCGGCCGTCCTGCGATTGTTGGCGGCTGGTCCTGCGAGGTTTGTTTGGCACCACTGGCGGTGGGAGTATCGGCATCATGATGGTGAAGGATGGAAACATCCCTCAAAAATGACCGAAAATCTTTTTTCAACTCATCCAAGATCGTGGTCCAATGGCCACTCGCCATATCGTTCACCACTACTCGATAAAAGTCTCGCGTAGGCACGTGGTTCGGGTTAAACATGCTTTTCAGATTCTCCGAACTGAGAGTGGTCGAGGTTCCCATGGCCGACGCATCGTATTCAACCCGTGTAAACAGCACGATAGTGACTAGATGCCTAGCATCGGTGTTGGCCCACCGCTTGAAAAGCTCCGGCAAGAAGCCATTGATGACCCGGCTGAAGAGAATGTCCCCCGTGCCTTCGGAATCGAAATCCCACATTTCTCTCGACATCTGAATAAACAGCACATACTTTGCCGATTCGCTGCGAAACACCGGAATGGTCTGCGGAGAGAAAAAGCCCGAGAGCGCCTTCTTCTCGCGAATGAAGATATTCTTTACGGTTGCCTTGATACTACCCATGAACACGATCTTCTGGCCCTTGTAGACGATCTTTTCGGCCAATTCCGACATAACCAGTCGCCACATGTCCGAGCGGACCATGTACTGATCGCGAAATGCAATGTCCACATGGGACGCGGCGCACTGCGCACGATCCACGATCGAGATGTGCACGGTCGAGCGATTCTTAAACCCAAAGATATTAGCTATACTAGTGGTCACCGAGATCTCCAGCTTCGGATGCCGGGTTTTGATATCATGCGGCAACGGCTTGACGACAAAGAGACAGCGATTCTGCAGCGGAGTTTTGAATTTCGACAAGGGATCCGAATGAAGGGTCGAGCTGGATTCCACATGGCTATCGCGCAACGACCTCGAACCGGCATCCGTCTTCACCGGGTGCACACCATCCCCGGGATACCGAGCGGGGAGGATCTCAACGACATCGCCCACACTGACCTCGGTATCACCGAAGGCGGCGGGATTGAACAGGATCTCCTCTCTCGAGAAGGTTTCATCATGGACCCAGAGCGAGCACTGTCGTCGATCCAGACCGATCGAGGGCAACCGGACAGTCCTCCCCTCCGGCGTGGTTGGTCGATCACTCGGGATGTCATTGTGAGACTGTGAGCCCAAGGAGCGCGAGGTGGAGAGCGTGTCCAAACTAGCAGCGCTCACCTGTCTAAGGTGAGAACGCTTCATAGGACCGCGCAACGACATCCTCTCTACCTGTGCAATTGCATTTTAGGGCTAGATGCGGATCATAACTATCAGACTATCAATGGTAATGCATCTGACAGTCAGCCAATAATCGCTCGGCGCGAGGGGGGCAACGAAGGTAGAGAGGGACGAGTCGATCGGAGGTTAGCCATGAATTCATCATCCAACCTCCTGTTGGAGTCGCTTTTCCCCACACGGGGGAATTCTAAAAATGGCAGGCGGTGTGGCAACGGTCATCAGATCGTTGTTGGTGCCTCAGGCACTAAAAGTCTGTCGATCGCCGACGCGCGATTACGGTGTGCTTTTATCACATCCACGCGCCGTGCGAGTCATGGGCATCTTATGCGCAATTGCGTACGGAGGACATCACATTGCATTCGCTATGTCGATCGCCATTTATATTTACCTAACCGAAACTGAAGCGGAGTCCCTCTACGTCAGACAAACAACATCTGGTGCCATTTAACCTGTGTTGTTATATTACCCTGGGTCCTGAGCGTCCCGGGAATCAGGGATCAAGTGAACAATATATACCGCATATTATTGCTACGCAAACATGACCTATCAAAGACCCCAAGTGCAAAAGTACCTGCTAAATGCTGGTCAAGAAGACGTCAAGCGAAATTGAAATGACGAGGCAGAAGATGGCGTCGCAGCGTTGGCCAACACCAACAGCCACATGCAGTATATCATTGGTGGATCACCCTGATGGCAGCGGAAGAGAGCGACCTGATAAGTGATACCTACACTACGGTATAAAAAGTACTAAGATAACATGAAACAGCCATCCCAGGCACTTCCCTTCGCTAGACTGCAGCACAAACGATACTACCGAGTAACAGCACACCAGCGAAAGTCCCTTCATCTCAGCAACTGCAGCTACTCCGATGCTGGCCGGGGTTTGAATCAAGACCGGGATTTGAAATCTATCTGCTCATGTGGATGAGACCGGCATGGTTATGAAATGTGGACCCGTCGCCTGCTGATCTTGTACTGTACGTAGTCCTCCGCAGTCCGCACGCAAGGCGCCGTTCGTGAGGTCCTAAACGGTGGATCTCTGAAGTGCCTGGGAGGCTGGCACTGTCCGCGGAGCACGGTGCCAATACTCCGTATAATAGAGAGGCTGAGACCTGAGGACGAGATCTCATTTGATTAGCAGGATACGCCTGCGCTCGAGACCGCAGCTTGTATTCAAATGTTTCAAATCTTGGGTAACTCCATCGGGACCCGTCGGGTTGAGGCGCTCGGCAAATGGTTCGAGGGATTTGGCTTGGAAGGGCGAACCATGGGTCGTGAAATGAGGCGATCCGGAGTACGGAGTAGAGATCGATTGTCAAGTCCAGCCTCATTCTTGCGAATGCGAGCGATTAACACCCAGAAGGAGTCTGAAAAATGGAAATATAGGATTGATGCTAGTCTTGGATGAGCAAGCACTAACATTATGATGTTGGTTTATCACTCGCTCGGTTAGCAACTTAGCGTATTGGACGTTCTCCGTACTCCGTACATGCATATCATTCCCCCCTTTCCGACTGGTCGAAAATTGATTATTAGAGATTTCAATCCGCCTCGCATTTGGCTCTGGATTATCAAGTTAAGAAACACACGAAGGGACTCTAACATAGGCCCATGTGGTATTTGTCATCTGAGGCCTGTTAGTTCATTCCACGTACGCCGTAGTGTGCCTCCAGGCAGGAGCAATCTGATCCCTTTCTTCTCATACCGGTGCAAGCACAAGTGGGAAATGTACTCTCAGTACAGTTCGGATAGTTACATGGTTCAATTCTCGGATTTCGAACCGTTGCCGAACGTCATCCGACGATATTCCGATATTCTCCAGAATGACGAAATGATCCACATTCTCAGCTGGGGCAGCAGCGGTGGTGACAATTCGTTTGCAGGTGCCAGGCAAATTTTTCTTTTAGACGTGTGGGCACGAAACAAGATATTGAAACGCTCTTCGAATGATCGTACACCGTGTACGGAGTATGTTCCAATGCAAAACAATGCTATTGATGTTTTGGTCGGTGACGCGAAACCCGGGACGCAGGGGACGGATGCCCAAGCGAGGGTGCAGCAAGGGATAACAGGCAGGCTCAGGATTTAGTAGTCTGGTCAATAATAGACTACCTACTCCGAGTACGCCGTAAGAATGCCTCATAGACAGCCACGGATCGGACTGCCAGCGAATGGCGAGAGTTGTGGTGGTGGGGGTAGACCCACTCATAGATTGGACTTGTCCACGATGGCCACGGTGCCCATTATTCTGACATTGTCAGTGAAGCTGTCTCGAAAAACGCGATTGCTTGGTTCCTTGGGTGTCAGGTCTCGTGCATTAAAAAAAGAAAAAAAAGAAAAGAAAAGAAAAAGAAAAATTGGTAACCAGAAAGGCGAAAAAAAGCAATGAACAAAGAACAGCGGAAAGATCAGGTGTGCTGCCGAATATTCAATCAAATATAGCAATAACTGGCTTAAATTCCTTGACATACCATGGGAGATCTGAAATAATTCGTGGTTATTCGTTCCCTCAGCCAGCACTCTACTATGCGTGAATAAGTTTGGGGAGCGATTAGTCTTAGTTATACATCCTGGGTCGGCCAGGCACTGATCCTGAATGATGTCATTTCATCACTGGTGCTCCTGGACAAGTTACGTTCATGTGGAGATTTTATGTGTGACAAAAAATCAGTCTTGCACTAGTGGAAGCATAACACGCAGTTCTTGAGACATGGCACGATCTAAGAAAGGGCTAGAGAACATCCGTTGGGTGTGTTGAGACGATGACGGGCTAAGAACAATTGAAACCCATACGGTTATACTCACTTAATGTTAAGCATTCTATAGATGGCGACCGGTTTGAATATGACGACGGGTGTCACGGACTCTCGAGAAGGTAGATTGCAAGGCGATCACCTCATAAACTCCCCGTATCGGCGCGTTTCAGTGTTTCAGCAACGATGGGACCATCGTTGCTACTGGTTGAAGATGGTCAAATGACGAGAATGGTCGATAGAGTTTTGTGAACATGTGAAAGCATAGAAGGCCTTAGCGCGAAATCAGCGTCCCTCAGGGTCTCCATAAATCGCCATTGCAAGTTGCGGGTCGTGTTGGGTAACGAGTTCTCTGCACACTTTCTCTCCCCGCTGGAACGCAGGATCTTTGGCCGCAAGTTCTGCTAGCCAGCGGGTCGTTTTGGAGGCAACCTTCAGTAGCTTCCCACGTTTGGCTGTTTCTGGTTTTGCAAGCAGTAACTCAGTCAAAACGATGGTGATCGGTTGCATAATCATGTGCAACATACACCACCAAGGTGAGGCGCGGTAGATCCAGGAAGAATCTGGTTGCTCAGGCAAGAGTTCTATCATCTGAACCGCTAGGTCAACACACGCGACGGCCGTCGATTCACAGAATTTGTCCGATAAGTCGGTTCCTGAGCTCTGCCGAGTCAGACGGCTGAAACAAGGTTGAGCGACCAAGATCTTGGCGCTGTGGAAATAAAATGCCATATTTGTTCGCTCTCGTTCAAACTCTCGAGTACCCGTAGTAGATTGGAATGCGACCGGAAGCCTTTCTAGCCAAGCGTCTATCTTTCCGTTCAAGGTAGAAATCGACATCTCTATCTCCCGCCACAACATCCGAGAAGCTCCTGGAGCATATAGCGTGTCAATTGTTTCCCGCACAATGAAAGCCAGGTCGATCACATGGAGAAAGTAGAGCGAAGGATTTGGTTCGAGAGTTTCAACGGCACTGGAGGCAATTTGCTCAGACTGTTTACCGGGGCCAGAGAGTAAGGGATCGAGGTTGTCGGGCCACGCGGTGTCGGAGGTCAAATATGCCGAGCGACCCAGACCAAGGATTTCCATGAAGAAACCTCGTGCCTCACTATCTTTCATGAGCTGCTGGGCATATACCGCTTCCTTGAAAGTCTCTTCCTCGAATGGTACCGGGAGTGGTGTAGTGCAAAATTCATCGCTACAGCTTGGAGGGCGGCCGGTCATCACACAAAGAGTGAGGTCTAGTGTGTACAAGGACCACCATACTCGATAACGTGCTTCTTTCGACGGAGGACTAAGTGATTTGCTCTCGTTCCGTAGGTTCAGCCCCATTGTGCCAGCGGATCGTAAGGCTACGCCACATATGCGCCACGACCTGGAAAACAAAAGAATAGCGAAAAGAACATTAGCCAGGAGCTCTATACTTGAACGGGGACAGGATAAATGGGCGCACCGGTTGACTTGACCCACAGAGGAAAGATAAAACGATATAAGGCCCTCCACCTGCACCTGCTGTAGGTTGGGGTGCTCTAGTAGCGCAGCACCACTCATGCTGAGCTTCCACGCTCTGGAAAAGTATGTGCGATCATCATCGACGGCCTCCATTGGGCCTACTCGGGTCTGACGAGTATATCTCACCGCAATAGCAAACACTAGATTCAGGATGGCCAGCCATCTGTCTCCCGGTCGTACCGAACGGGTATAAAAGAGCTTGTATTGATAAAAAAACAGCGATCTGCCGATGATGGGGAACGATTGATTCACGACATTGAAATAGATATCCACCAGCTGATCAGCTACTGCTTGTGGAGGTCGCCGCCCAGGATCCGCGTCCCGACTAAATGGGACTTCGGAGTCATCTAGAAAAAAGTTCGCAGACGCAATGGATGGGTGACTCGACAGCTCTCGTGGAGTTGGTGGATTAGAGGAATCGAGCATGGTTTGCAGCCGATGTAGCCAGGCAATCTCCGAGTGCTCCCCTACGAATCCTATCGCTTGAATCTTTTCATCACGATTGAAATCTTCGTTGGTGTAGTCTAGGCCTCCGAGTAGGGGATTCGAACTAGGGGGTTGAAGGGGAGAAGAATCTGCTGTTCTAGAAGTTGAAGATATCGCTGAGCCTCTGCGATCAGACGTTTCGGTGTTATTGTTGAGACTTTGCTATAGGTTTCCAATTAGACCGAGCCAAGATGGGAGGGGGAGGGAGTACAAAGGGGCGACCCGCGGCACCACCAGGGGCGCACACGCGGGGGGAAACAAAGGAGGACGGGAGAAACAGGACAGGGTAACAAAGGATCTTCTTACTTTCCCGATTACCTGTTCGATATACTCGGCAGTCTGCGAGTCCAATTTGGGACAGAGCTCTTTCAGTAGAGCCACATATACGTCGACCTGGTTTGTCAGATCATTGATTTGCCTGATACCCACCGTCAGATTTTCAGATAGCAGACCACAGAAAAATATCATCACAAAACGCACTTGAGCATCTTCTCCCGCTTTCGATCACCGTATGAGCACAGAAGTCCGGATTCATCGCATCGCACGCAGCTTGGGCGATGCCCACTACATTTTGCCTTCTGCTCTCGGCAGTTCTCACACGCCCGGCTGACTCGTCCGCTGGTGGTCCAATTGTTGGAGTTTGCCGACCTAGGAATTTGCACCTTTTTGTTAAGAGATCCGGTATCGAATACAACCTGAGAGGCATTTGGGCCGGGTTCCGAAGGCCCGGATGTCACGTCGTAGTTGCTTGGAGGCCCAAGAGGGGCCTGAATGAAATGGGGGACACCCCCGACAGAGACGAGATTCGGTTCATTTTCATGATACTCTGTAGAAACCTGGTAGGGATGATAGTGAAAGGAGTGCGGTTGATTCGGGTCACTCATGGTGACAGAAGATGCAATTTGGTTTGCCACACCCCTTTCGTCCTTAGGTACCCTGGACAGTGCACGCAACTCAAAGAAGGAAACACTAAGCAACTAGTCTGACTCGAAGCAAACGCTGGGTGGCCGTAAGCGCGGGAAATCGGTGGCCTCGATGATTTTTGCCGTCGCAGTAGCAACATAGAACAGACATATAAAACGGGGCGTGTTGGCTGAGGGACCCAGATCCGCGAAAGAGCGAGCCGTGGTAGGCTGGAAGTCACTGCCGTCTGGCATTAGGCGGGCGGGAATCGGATCGCTTCCGACTTTTGGTTACCTTCGCTAGTACAGCCAAATCCTCTTTTTTGTCAGTAACACCCCCCTTTGAGGGAATTTTGAGACGCGACACACCAAATTCGGTCAGTGGAAGGAGAGAACTGAGAAAAGGAAATCGTGGTTCAAAAAGCTCGAAATATGGAAGAAAGAAGGGGCGTGCGCGGTAGAAGGCCGTGTGTGAGCGTAAAAGGTAGGAAATAATAAATAATAAATAATAAATAATAATAATAACATTAAGGCTGCCGGAGGGATTCCTAAGGCAGCCTGACGTACCAGAGCGATCATCCGACCGTTACCTGCTGGACCTGGTACTTTTTCTTTTTCTTTTTCTCTCTTCGTTCAGCATCCCCACTGCTCCAAGGCACGGGGTAAAGCATCCACAGATTGACGCATTCGTTCCTTGAACTCCTCAATAAGCGTGAAGACGACATCGAACCTTCCCGAACCTTGCCGCAATTTCCAGACAGCAATGTGTCTCGAACATGGCTCAGGTCATGGCCGCCTTGTTGACCACAAACTGTCGGGGACAAGGGTCAACCTGCCACCTTTCAGACTCTCCGCTAGTGCGTGGTTCTAGGGATGCGAAGCCCGAGTTCCGCCATGACAAGAGTTTTTATGATCGACTTCGAATCGTTCGGTACCGCTCGTTCCGTTTGTTGCACCGAAAATGCCTTCGACAACGATGTTCTCGCTGTCTGAAGGGAAAGTCTCTGCGGCACCGAGTACTCTAGCAAGGAGAGAAGCATTGAGTGAGCTTCTGAAGCCTAGTCGGCTAAGAGAAATCACAAAGACACGGTTGTCTTTGATCCATTCTTGTAGGTGTTCAGGGGTGGTCGACAATTAGACTCACACATATTTGCTGACTTGCACTGTATGTAGGAAGCGGTACGACTCCATCTTGGCCCATCCTGTCCTTTCTCGGCCTAAATCTGAGACGGCGTGACTCGATCCTGGAACTCGATGACACATTGCGGTGTAAGCCTGTTAGCGACCCTAGCCTTTGACAACCATTGGGAATTTTTCGATATACCATCCCAGCATTCCCTCACCCACCGAACATGATATTATGCCAAGGGAATCCGTCCAGTGGGAGTCGTTGGATGGCAAACGAATACATGAAGACTAGGCGCGGGTATTGCAGCTCGTTCGACACCTCTCTGCTCTGACAGGTGAAGGGGTCGCTGGCTTGAGAAAGGCATAATGTGAAGTGTCAAGTCGGATGGTGATCTAGTACTCCGTCCACCGTAGAGCAAACATCATGAGCACGGCGCCTTTGCTCAATCCATGCACTCGGAACGATGGCAAAAGGCAAGAAAGGAAAAGGAAGGATCAATGGAAAAAAGGTCGACGATAATGATGTCAAGGCCATGAATACCCGCAAAGAAGCCAGTACACATTGGGCTGTCATGACCTGAGAGGAGGCAGGTTAGGTTATTTGCATGAGGACCCTGACGCTTAGAGAATTTGACGAGAATTTGTTCTTGACTTCATCATTTCGTGACGCTATTACATCTCTCAAACAGCATTGCGGAGAGAAGAAGCGAATTGAATGGAAAACGATGCAAGAAAATCTATGTTGATGCGCTTGTCCGTCCGGAAGGTAATTTGCCTCTGTGAGAAATGAGCATCGGACAGAGACAGTCCATCATCACGTGCGAGACATGGCGACACCTTTGATTATGAATAGTGGTTGTGGCTTCAGCAAATAGATTGAAGCTAACCGCAAACGCTGATTCAGTAGCCTGGTCTCATCCGTGTCTTTGCCATTTCTGGACGCTCCTGTCCAACCGACCTCGTCCGAGCTAAATGGTTAGTGTTGACCAGCTTGAGCATCGAGATATGCACCCTCAATCGAGATCCAGGCATTCCGAACCACCGTAGAAAGCTAGATGCAAGGCTTGAGGGTCCAACATGGGAATGACCTGCACTTTTGCACGATACTTTCTGGTGCCTGCCAGCACATAGTCGTGGGGAAACCCCATGATGAGAGGAAGGATGTTAGGGAGCAGAGGAAGCCAAGAAGATCAACAAGCCGGCGAACACAACAGCCGACACTGGAGGAGACAGGGGTATGGCTGCCACAATGGGGGCAAGAGAAGACGCAAAAGGGATGTTGTGGAGGGTAATGCTGGCTGCCCCGGAAGTACTCGTTATTGGCAAGGAAAAAGGTTCCGCTAATGGCAGGAGCGAGTGGGTGACCGGTTACCTAAGTAAGGCAGTCTCTCGCCACCAAACTTCTTCAATTACCCCGGAGCAACTATTATTCCTCATTCACGCCCAGGACTGCCCTGCCGCCTTCGGCCGATGCGATTTCGTTTTTCCAACTCTGCAGATCAAAGGAGAATATTCCTCGTGATAGGTGAGAATCTCAGGGTCAAATTATCCGGCCAATCAGTGTCACTTGCCTCGAGGGTGTTGGGTCCTCCCGAATTCTTCGTCCTCCATGAGCCTGCCAGACTACTACTGTTATCTCTTAGATGAGCACGCTCCGCGACCCAATCCTTCCCACAGTGTCGCATGACGCCCCTCTCCATTGCGAGCGAATCGTGTCGTTTCTGTTCTCTGCCTGGATCCCCCTCACTGTCACTTTTCACTGCTTCTAGACCGACCTGACCAGCCTGTGCCAGTTGCTGCGCGTTCGACCATTAAAGACAGGCGCTCTCTACAGGTGCTTTCTACAGGAAATACTTGTCGATTGGCAACATACGACCTCGCTGGTGCATCCAAAATCCCTCAATTTCGAGGGTTTGGGGTGTGCAAACAAGACGGAGGCTTCCGCGCCGTACAGGGACCGGTCGCATACAACCAGAAAAGACCCAAAATGCTCGTCTCTTCTTGATGTGCAGTCTCTCGGACCGAAATACGGATGTGATAGAAAGCCCCCGAGTTACAAGCGAGAGATCGGGTGGAAATAGCTGAAGCCATCCAGAACCTGGTAGGAATGTGGCGGTTCCTTGATTTTGTGCGCCTGACCCCTGTTCGGGCGTTTCAGAGCAATTGGCATATTGGCCACAGTCGGTCCATCTCTGAATCATTCCGGACAGAAGCCTTGGAAGCAAGATCGTCTAAGGAGCGAGCCCGCACATACTCGTACGGACTCGCAAATGAATGTGAGGGCCGAAGGTGCCTTTTGGGTAATAATCTACTTTATGGGTAGGTTTATAGGACAGCACTCGGTTCGGTACCTATGATTGTGGAAAGAATTGAGCCGCACTGACCTAGGCCTTGAAGAATTGTGCTTCATTGTCCGTCAAACAGCATCAGCCCAATAGCGCATGTAGAGAAGCTGAGGTGCGCGCTCGACCGGCAAATGGTGCAGGTTTTTCTCAGTTTCAGACGACCAAACTTTTATATTGGTCCATTTTATTTGACTCAATAGCGCACGCCAAAGCTGGAGGATCTACCACAGACTGGGAATGCTATAGTCGAGGTATCGTGTAGCTATTCCGACCTACTACACGGTGCGCGTTGCTTTCCTAAGCAAGTTAACTGGGAAGATGTTCGAAGCCAAGTACTTACACCCCTTCACCCGATAGGCCATGACTAGGTAGGCAATTACGTTCTTTAATAACATCTTCCCATTATCGACTAAACTTGATATCCCTGCCACCAGGTCTATTATTTTCCCGCTGGCAAGAGACATTGTAATGTACAAGGCATCATTCCTATTGCGTCTCTTGTGCCCTGTGTCTCTTGCCTTTATCTTACTTGAATGCAGCCTCCCGACCACCCGTGGCCATTTTATGTAGAAATCCTTAGCGGTTTGCTTTCCGCCTTCAATACGCAATCAACGAGACGTCTCACACAGACAGCACATAAACCGATTATCTTCTCTTGTGATCATTATGACCATCACACCCAGAGCTTCTTCAATCAGGGGATCCCCTTCCCTTATTACTGAGAAGCTAGTGATAGAACGATTTTTACTTTGCTTATGTTCACACTTACAATCCTATTTCAGCAAGCAAGGAACAACATGATACTTGCTCGAGAACAGGCCCCAAAAAGGGCGCATATTGGCATAATGTTTACATGCCCTCATACCGAGCTTCTCACAGCAAACATCGTTCTCGATGATCACAAACCACTAAGAAACTTGCAGTGTAAAACAATATGAAGGATTGCCGCCGAGGAGGTGTCCATCGCCACCAGTCGCCGTGAACATGGGATCGAACCCTTCTTACCTGACCACTCTTCCTTGAATCGTTTCGGGGGGCTTAGTAGCTGCCACCCGTCCTGGTCATATGGGATAGGACGCAGCTTATATATCTTATCACCGTGTTCATTCATTTTTGGTAGCCAGTATACCTTCAAGACCTTATCCCGCCTACTAGGGCATCTTGTTCTAAGGCTCCAGCCACAGAGTTGTCTCCAATCCCCATGACTCGATAAAATCGGCGCTTGACACTGCTTCCTTTCGTTGGCATTGAAGCCTGTCAAGACCCCGCTGAGATACTGCATTAATGTACGGTTATTGAACCGCCATACCGAGCTTTTTACACTACCTTATTCTCCTTCTACCAAACCGTCGTCGATGACCTGTAGATACAGGTAACTGGCCGGCAAGCGGTCTAACGATTGGGCTTACGTGCTAGTGCCAGACAAGGGGAGATATACCGCATGCATGTGGGCTGGTAAGATGCCCGAGGTTTAAGTACCAAGTCATACATAGCCCGTTGATATCTGCAACATTAGTTATACAAAACCTCTTTCTTCCTACCACAATCCATCGTCAACCCAAAATAAAAGGACCCAGGCATCCAGATCATTCATTCTATACTAACTGTGATCACCGAAATGGCTTTCAATCACCCTAGGTAGTATCAATCTACTAAGTACACCTCTCTGGCTTCCCGATTCTACTATGCGGCCATTCGCAACAATCTGAGGGCCGGCAGTCCGTAGTTCCATCACTATCCCTTTAGGTTGATTCCGATTGTAATGGAAATAGTTATGGTGTTTAATACTGTATGACCAAGTACAGTCAACTCCAGGATATACTGGGAATGGCTTTTCCACACTGCGATTCGCAAAACTCGGAATATGCAGGCCAGAGGGTGTATTTATGTACGCGACTCTGAAACCTGACATATAGCATATGAACGCTTTGTGTATGCACTTATCACATCATCATCACATTTACTGAACAATCTACGGAATGCCTAGATAGTTTAAGCGGATTACAGTTCAAGAAATCACATAGATATCACAATGGACCCGGGGGAGAATCTGCGGCTCCTCCTCAGTCTAGACGCGTTTAGTGCGGAGACAACAATCGGATTGTTGGTTTTTTGCGCCGTCGCACCGTGGATTTGGTATCCAATGAAACAGGTGCCAGAGGAACCCTGCAGCTGATCCCGGGAGATGGAGCTGTCAAGATGAAGGTCTGACATCTGGGTCGGTGGTTTGACGTGGTGTGAAGATGTGAATAGGTACATCTATATATATGCGGAGATTCTACATTTTGGTGACTTCCAAGATACACAGTAAGGCCACGTCGGCTTACTTGTGACGAATTCACGTGCTATTGCATGTTTCTACTGTGTAGACCTTAATCTGTATTTATAATCCACCGAAAAGGATGCTGCGACCCCTGTGACGAGCAACTAGCGAGGCACATACGTATATTCACAATCGCAATATTCTCGTATATTAAATATTAAGAGACCGACTCAACAACTCATCAGCGATCCGTTAGCGGACACAGCGGACCTCAGTCGTCAGCCAAGGGCGCACAAAGAAGAGGAGTAAAAAAGCAAAATGATGAAGCAGCGCCCAACCAGGGCGAGGGGGGAATGGGAGAGTTGGCTGAAGGCAGCACTAGCAGGGATGGCGAGACTTTAGTGCGCAGCCCGCGTCGTCGCCAAGTCGGACTGGCAGGGGTGTGTCCGTGTCCGTGTCCACCCCCTTCTCCGAGATCCTTCGAATCCTTTGGCATGACTATCAGAATAATTGAATAACCGAAGGGGGTGTTTTTGGTCCGACTATCCTGGGGAATTTGGATGCATGTGTCTCTCAGATTAGAAGGAGATTCTTATCATTTGAACGCCGAAATCATCGGTTGCGATCGTCGTGCAGGGAGGAAATGGTGGGCAAAGGCGGGATGGGATATATCGTTAGGTTGTGGCCACTACGAGATTAATGAGCTCTACGTAGCAAGCATACCTGCCCCCAACATGCAAAAACCGTGTTGGTAGCATAGTACGTCTTACTGGCTACCTCTTTTTGATAGAAAGCGTGTCGCTTGAATGAGGGGACAGGCCCAAACGCGAGCGCTAGTCATCAGGTCCTATGCCTCGACTTCCAAGGCATGTCGCAATGAGATCTGCGCGACCCCGTCCCCGTCCCCGTCCCCGAACAAGTCATTATTATAAGATATGATACCAACGGTCCCAACGGTCATACAAGATCCACCGACAGGATGGACGGCGAGGAAGCACGGTCCTATCCACCCAGAGCGATGGGATCTTCCGTCTCCGTCCATAATATGCCTTCTCAGATAGACTTATGGGTCGTCGCAGCTTGGTGTACGGCATGATTCGCTCGAGTTCCAACGCAAGGGGACAAGGAATCCACGATCACGATCGTACGGGGCCCAACGCATCTCCGCGTCCGGGCCGTTCCGTTGGCCAACACTGGTTCTGTTCTTTCAGCCTTCCAGGGACGGAGTTCGTGATGATTTCAATTTGGGGACCGTTGAGGAGGAGGATGTTCGTTGAGATGGGGAGGTTGAATGCTTATATCGCGCGAGTGGCGGACAAGGAACCCGGGTCGCTCAGTCCAACACACGCGGTGGCGGTAACGAAGAGCCGTCGAATGGCCTGGTCACTAAGGAATGATAACTAGCGCTGGTTAAGACATGTAAAACAAGATATAGATAAGGACTTTGGATGAAGAGTTAACTACTTCTTCATTGGCGGGGAAACCCTCCGTCCAGCAACCGACGCGCCGGTGAGATCGTATTGCCAGGATGACCGACCTGGACCGATAGCTGAGTTCATCTGACCATCCCTGTCTGTCATCCCTACACAGTAAGGTTCAATAAACGCTGGCCATGACGACGCTTTGAATCAGCTGAGTCGGTCGCCGGATAATTTCTGCGGAACCAACCGACAGGGAGGCGGGACAATTTTCGATCAGTCTGGACGGAGAGAATTGGACGTTGAGCGATGATGAGCATGATCTTCAACATCATTCAGACGTCCCAAGATGGCACGTGGGAGACAATCTGCAGGATCCCAAGAAGCCGTTGAAGCCGACCAGGACCGGGGGATTCCCTGCAGCTGAAGAATCGAAAATTGCCGTGCCAAGACCTGCTCATCCGTGGCGCCCGTATTTGGATGTTTGGAAGGGGAAACCTTGACGAGAAAATTGACTTTTCGTTGCCTTCTGCCTTCTGCTCCAAGTCCGTCCTTCAGTCCTTCAGTCTTTCGGCAGTCTGTGGCAGGATCAGTAGCCGTGTGGCCCCCATTTCTTTCCCCCCTCTTGAGGGAAGTGGAAGTTTCGCACTCAAAATAACTAAAATAACTAATCAGGGATCGGACCACCGCAGAGATGCAACCAAAATGGTGGGGCCTGAATTAAAGCACCCTTTACTCTTTAGTCTTTTTAGGGCGCCTGAATGACCGGGATTCCCATCCTCTGGAATTTCTGCTCACTGCTCAGTTGTACTCACTACTTCTTACTAGGAACTCAATAGGAAAATCATAGGAAAATAACTCCTGCGCCTAGTCTCCTATTCCTAGTTTCTCTAATCCTCCACCCCCCCCCACCCAACGCGCCCTCACACGGACTCGGCTGTCCGCTTGTCCGCCGCTCCATATAAACTTCTTGCCTACCTGCATCGCGGCCTCTCCTGTCCGCGTCCTTGTCCGGCTCCAGCCACGTGGAATGGACCTCCTTTGATGATGGTGATATCGGCCTCAAGTTCACCAGCCTCGTCAGGCCAGGCTCTGGTGAAGACCTGCGAGACTTGTGTTCGTGCGAAGATTCGCTGCTTGCGCACTCCCGGTTCGCCGGTTTGCGACCGGTTAGTAGCCCTCTTCCCGTCGCGGTTGGATGCTGCCTCCCTGCAGGCATCATGGTTACTGACCTTGAGATTCCTGCCTTAGTTGTCGACGATTGAATAAGGACTGTTACTTCCGTCCTGCCCGCTCCCGCTATAATCCTGCGAAAAGAGAAACGTAAGGCGATCCTTCCTCCCCACTCCAACATTTCGCAACCCCGCCAGAAGAACAGACGAGCTGATACGATCCATCTTCTGCCGGTTATAGACGCATCGAAGCCCTCGAAGGAAAGGTCAATCAGCTTTTAGGCCAAATACACAATGAATCCCAAGCCGGGTCGAGTCCCAGCTTGGACGGTGATACCACGCCGCGGGGGGAATCCGGAGAGTCGACACGAGTGTCGCAGGATGTGATCTCTAGAGAGATCATCACTTTCGACCATGCCGCTTCCCTTCTGGATGGCTTTCGTCGAACCATGATGCCGCACTTCCCATTCGTTATCATCCCCGAGAAAACGACGCTGCAAGAGTTGCGCGAACAGAAACCTTTCTTACTGCTGGCGGTCCTTACGGTTTCCCTGTATCAGAACCTCTCGTTGCGACGCATATTCATGGATGAGTTTCGGACAGCGGTAAGAGAACGGATGCTGTTCGGATTGGTGGAGTCACCGTTCGAACTTCTGCAGGGATTGCTTGTTAGTCTCGGATGGTAGGTCTTCTGTCACTTTGATTCCCGAGATATCTTTCTCATGCCAGATCAACTAATGGGTTTCGATAGGTCCCAATATTTATATCAACCGCGCCAGTTCACGACCTACTTCCATCTGGCGTTGAGTATAGTCGTTGATATGTGGCTCGATCGACCCCCCGAACTACGAAGCTGCTCTCGATCAGAGTTCGGGCCCAACCAAATGTCCCCGTCTCATATGGCGGCGGTTGCGCGGGATGAAAAAAGAGCAGTCATCGGATGTTTCGTGATTTCGTCATGGTACGTGATCGACGCTGCCAATGGCATCTACCGTCTGCTAACGGCCCCAACAGCGTCTCAATCATCATGCAGAAGCGGTGCACCTTCCCCTGGACTCCTCACATCGAGCGATTCGCCATGGAATTGGCACAGGATCCCGAGTATCCGAGCGACCAATTTACGATTCATCTCGTGCGGCTTCAGCACGTTCTTGAGAGAATTGACGAAATGTCGGTTGGTCATCCGCCAGGCATGCAAGGCCGGGTTGCAGAAATCGAACGTCACATTTATAACTTTCGACAAGAGATGGAAGACTTCAAGGCTCAGCTATCGTTTACAAGGACGAATTGCCGTAAGTAGACTTTCATCACCCGCACTACTCTGACAAGATATGCCCAATTCGGGCCACAAGCATTGACAACGTATCTAACGTCCGTACAGTCATAATTAGCATGCAACTCCACACCTTAGAGTTGTACCTGACCCAAGTCAGTCTGTTTGACAAATTTCATCCCATATCATCCTACAACTATCCTTCTCCGACAACCTCCAACCCAGATGCACCGCCATCTTTCCATCCTCGACGACAAAGAGAGCCTTCAATGCTCCCTACTTCTATGCCATTCCGAATTGACTCACTCTGCCGCGGGCTCATTGCCGCAGAACGTTACTTCGATTCCGTCTTGACTTGGCCCGTCGGCGTGGAGCATAACACCAGCTACATGCAGTGGGTCCAGATCGGGTTTATTCTCGCCATCTCCGCAAAAATAGCGGTCGCGGCGTCAGACCCGTGTTTCTATCGAAACGAACGGGTTGGACCGCTGTGCGATGCACTCAACATGCCCGTGGTTCTTCACAACTGCAGGAGGCGCATGCAGGCACTGACCAGTTATGGCATGGACGAATCAGGCGAGCCAGATGTATACTACCACTACGATCAATGGCTGCGACACATCCACGAATGGTTCGATCGGAATTATTGTCTGGCGCAGCCGGATGGCCTTCCGGCACAGCCCCGAGTTCCATCGTCTGTGCCATCGTCTGTCCCTTGTTCTGTCCCATCGTCTGTCCCTCCGTCTGTACCTTCGTCAGTGCCTTCGTCCGTTCCTGCCCCTGCCCCTGCTCCTGTCCAAATGCCTCCGGCAAACCCGCAGGCCACCATGCACGTGAACCCGTACTTCTCTCCGCAATCGCGCGACGGAAGTCAACCCGGCCAGATCTCGGTGGACAACACAGGGCTCTCATGGCTGGACACCTACCAAGATGCAACCACGGAAGAAATTATGAACGGATGGATGGCGTTATCGGCGGTACCACTATAAATAGGTTGATAGGGTTATTTTTGGTTTTATTTTGGAGCTCGGAGGTTTCCTTTTTTGATTTCAAAATGTGGTACATGCATGATGTAATCGATTTGGGCTCAGGTTATATACTTATCTATATTGAATTTCTTGTGCATATTAATACAAGTCACCTTGAACACGCTGTCCCTTTCCTTGTTATACCAACTACGCTATTATAACTAAACCTTGAGTCAGTAACAGCCCTGCATGCCGTTCATTTAACCTGAAACCCGCCTCTGCCCGTCAAGCAAGGCGGAGCATTGCATCAGGCAGATCTCCATCTTGCATTAGGACATGGTCATTGAGATCCCTGTATAGTTATTGTCTCAACAGCGAACTTTCGAAGACAACCGCGCAAAGCGGGCTTAGAGTTCTCTACTTCGCCTCCATTCCCACCTTGAACCAAATACCCCGGTCATGTCTCCTCAAATATCATCGACTTACGAATACCTATGGTTGGTAATTTGTATAATGGAATTCTGGTTCCTTTAAATTCGAGCAGAACCTCGCTCTTTGATTTCTCCTTTCTCTCTCCTCATCCATCTTTATTCTCAGACTCACTTCACTTGCCTGCCTATCGTATTCCTTGCCATTCGGTCATCAACATGAAGATTCTACTCTCTCTTCTTCTATTCGCAATTCTCCCCGTGGCACTCACGCTGCCCGAAGAAGCGGATGAAGCTGACGCGGAAACTACCGACAACCTCAGCTTAGATTACATCATCGAGACCAACGACAGCATCATCAACCTCGACCTTACACCCGCAAAAGAGCCTCTCGAGAACCCCCTCCGAGATGAATGTGACTCTCTTCTACAATTATGCTTCGGGGACAGAGTAGGCCGCTTAATAACAGATGTGGAGCCAGTTGATTGTCACGAGGATTATCGGGTAAGATACCTGTTTTCTTTTTATCTCCCTTCTCTTGCCTTCTAGTGCGGTGCTCGTTGAACCTTGTGGGCGTGAATTGTTACTAATAGATGCCTATATCAAACCGAAAGTGTCAGGAGTCGGGAGACCCTTGTTGGGTCCATGTTGGGGAGAATGGAATTTGGGCTAGTTGCAGCACAAAGTATGTTGAGAATTGAAGTCTCGAGCGAGCTAATGGTGACTGAGTTGAATGGGGATGATTTTCACGGTTATAGTTAGTTTGGTTGATTTCACATGCATTCAAGGATGACAATGACAACATACTGTATGCCCATCTATTCTGGGTGTGACGCCATAGAATCATACTGAACCTGCCAGTATGAGATCCCAGATATTCCGGGTCAAGAGAACCACAGGCATATAGTGAACTTCCAGCATATTCCCACTCGTGATGTGAAATGGAACAAATTGGAGTCTTTGCTATCTTCATCTACGTATGACATGAATCTTTTTGACTCACGCGACCTATCGTAGCAGAATAACCGGGATTACCCTACAATTCCATAGTCACGACCGGGCACTATTCACTGACCCTCAGCTATCTCGGTCATGCATATGGGTGATATAAATCATATCGTACAATCGGTGTATTCTTTCTCGCTTCTTCATATTCAACATCCCAGTCCATCTTCATTCTATTTCTTACCTTCATCTTATTACTTCTCACGTAGTGACTGCACGTTTGATATTTTTCAGCACATTCCACCAGGTGCTTTTACAAAATGGAACTCCTTCTCTACCTCTTCTTTCTGATTTCTCTCCTCTCTTTTGCATCCACTATTCAGATTGAGACCGAGACTGATGACAAGCTCGAGAACATCGTGTCCATCGACGACGACGAGCCCAGTCTGCCCAGAAACATGATCGCTCCCGACTTCGATGATGATTACGATGACCAGCAGGACTTGAACCCTAACGCGCAGCCTAACAGTATCGAGCCACGCAAGTGTGTCGGAGTAAGTCAACCATGCCTGATCACGTCCGGCACATATCTCCCCCCTTTCCCAAGACAAACAAACCTACCGTACAAAGGATCAGCTTACTGAGTGGGAATCAGCGCTGCCGCAGCAATACCAACGACTGTGTCTGGAAATGCTCGGATGATTGGAGCAGAGTCGTCAAGCCTTGTCATGAGTATCGACCTGTATGTATATCATCTCCTCCCTGCTCGTTTGCTTCTTGCCTGAGAAACTACTTGTCATCCATACATTCTATACAAACAGTGCTAATACACATGCTGTGATAATAGTGTCGCCGCGATCGTCGCCACTGTCATGTCTTGGCGAATTCGAATGACTGGGCGATTTGCAGGTAGATACTACGCAGGATCTTCTTACCTACCTACCTACCTACCTACCTGTTGCCTCGGCGGGGTTTGGTCTGCTATCTTTCTACGTTTTCCGCGAGTGATGGGATAAGTAAGGAGATAGATTCAGTTTCATATTGGGAAGAAGACGATGAGTCAAGTCATCTGAGCTTCAGCATTATGGAGGGATGGAATATCTCGAATGATATATGGCATATTGTTAGATAGGCATATCTACATAATGCATTCATATGGGAGATTTATACCTAGGATACGAGACTATTCCCACCAGACTATGCATGAGCAGCTATGCTACGTATAGTAATATTCTTCACCATTTCTTTCTGGCAATAGGCCAAGGCCTATCATTCGTGCCAACTGTTTGATCTTGTCTTAGGGGTGAGCGAAAACCATCCCGTCTCCTTCCGACTAAATTATAGTACCAGCAATTTGATCGACAGGGGACTCACAAAAACACCCAGCTTACAAAACAAGTGATCTCGAATCAAGTCCCATTATTTGTTATGTAAGTCTACTGTTGAGATCTGATCCAGACCTTTGCCGAAACAACTTAAAACCACACTTATCCGAACCTCGGAAGAACGGTGGGTCGTAGACCCAGAGTCGGCTCACATGCTGTAAGACTTTCTCAGACCCAGGATTCTGTTGTGCGTTGAGTTCTGGTAAGCGATATGGCAGATAGTGGCAGTTTTGCTTGGTATGGAGGTTTCCGAGAGGCTAGTCTTGAAGGCAGATGGATACTGGGATCAGATTATGGGCTCTATTAGTCCCGTGGATGCGGTATATACTATATTCATGCAGATTGTACCGAGTTTCCTTGCTTATCATTTGCATATCAGGTCATTGGTAAGGTAGTGGAGTCGGGTTGTCCGTCTTTCTGGGAAATCCTCGGGCCGGTCTATCCCTATCCACAAAGACTGTTCAACATTCCGATAGCAACAAGCTACCAAAAGAAAACACCTCCTTCTTAGAAGAAGAAAAAGATAGCTTGCCTGGGAGTGAGACAGAAAAACCCCAAGATCGACAAAGCTCTGACCAAGCCCCGCCCCAGACGTTGGATCAACATGTGAACAGCGCCCTATCCAGCACCTCGATCTTGAGTCTTGATTCAGTGAACGGTGTCGGAGACTCTCATCCAACTAACCAATTTTATCCCGAATCCTATCTGGAAACAGTCCTCCATTAAGAGTAAAGTCAATGCCCAAACAACCGCCTCCCACTCCGTGTTTCACACCATTAATTAAGCTCCCGCCCTACCGGCCCAAATTTGGGACGTCTCAAAATTCGACCTCTTTCCACGGATTTTGGATCGTCAATCCCTTCCTGTTCCTTTCTGTAGTCCGGAAAGGCGCGAACAGGTGGTAGGATCGCGTAGATTGGGCTCAGGGAATCGTGCTCCGGAGTATGATCCCGAGATGGGGGATGTGCATGTGTCTCGGAGGACATGGACAAGGGAAGACGAAAAAGGTATATAAAGGTCGTCGATATCCGGCAAGAACTGGCTTTCTTTTCTCCATCCCATTGCAAGTCCAGTTCTTTTCTCTTCAGTCCAAGTCCAAGTCTTTCGTTGAACCTTCCTCTTTTTCTTTCTTCCAAAGTACGTACACACACATCTCCTTCCCTTATCAACTCTGAATTGAACAAACCAGCTAACCAACCATTCAAAAGCCACCACCAAGATGCAACTCATCACCTTCTCCGCCCTCGCAACCGCCTTCCTGGCTGTCTTCGCGGCCGCGAACCCCGTCGAGCTCGAGAAGAAGGAAGCCGACCCGGCCTACTACCGCGAGGCCGGGGAGTACTGGCGCCGTCCCGAGTACTACCGTCCCGTGCACTACGGTCCTGCCCCCGGAGCTGGTATCGGCATCGGTGCTAACGCTGATGCTGCTGCCGATGCGCACGTCGGTCTGGGTGTTGGCGCTGGTCGTTAAGTTCCCTTTTTCTCTAGTGGAGTTTGACTCTTAGTCACAGTCAGTCTCGGAGATGTTGAGGTATGTGAAACCACAATATTATCTGCGTGAATTGATGTACTGGAATTATGACTGATAAATATTATGGATAGGATTAGGGCTAGAAGGGATTGATTGGATGTGTTTGTGCCCCGAGGGCGCTTGGGCTGTTTGGTGGTTCGGTTTGGTTTGTGGGCTTGAGGTCTACTTTCCTACGAACTGACCTACGGCCTGGTCATTCCTTTAAATGATTTTGAACTTTTATGATTTATTTGATTGGATTGGTGTGATTACTGGGGAAGAATGATGAAGGAGGAGGTTTAATGTTTGCTTAAGTATGCCCTTGAAAGGACTGGACTCCTTAGACTATAATATTTTGACAATATATAATCTATTTGGGTCGGATTGCTTTTTTTCAACTTTCACTGCGTATAGGAAATACTTTGTAACAGATTGAGAATTCAAATGGAGTGGATAGATTGGAATGGTACTCGGAATTGCGCAGACTAGGGGCATTAGAATTGCGTTGACTTGGATGACTTTATCTGCATAGGCCTTGATTTTCTTCCACTTTATAAGATTGTCGTCAGACTTTCTATAATAATCTCCCGCATTAACCCTATGAGGATCAATGAAAACAGGCCCGGATCATTAGCCTGTGCTCTGGTACGGCACGGATTTGATTGCTGCCTGGCGTCGAGTATCAACTACGAGAAAAGGAATGCGGTATTTGTTTGACTACAGCTGGCCGTCAACTTTCCGTTTTCAGATGTTTCGAGTAGTTAACGGCGGACGCAATGCCACGCACAAGCAAACAAAAGCCGATCTGGTCTTTTGAACGCCCATAACCCGATCAACACTCCTTACGTCAATTCGGAAAATGCACTACCACTCCCAGTTTAGATGGCCACATCGGAAATCAAGTCACGACACATTCCTCGAACGCAGAGTATAACCGTAGCCAAGGCGCCCATTCGATCTCACCACCCGCGCCAATAACCCGCATCCTCGGCCAAACCGACTTCGAACGGTAAGACGGCGAGATTCCGGCAAAACACTCTCTTAAATACCGCAAAAGACCGAGACAAGACCCCCAAGCCATTGCCAAGAGTAAGTGAATTCCGAACATCCCCAGGGTAACCCTTGCATGTCATCGACCCGTCCAGCTAGCCCTCGATGTTTGCATTCCGCATCGGCTACTGATGACACTCTGGAGACCGTATCCCTCGGTGGACAAAATCCGGCACATCTACAGCAATTGTGGCCAGACGCGCAGAAAAGCGGCATTCCCTCGCTCTTGGCACCCTGGAGGTCCAATGGGCGTCGAGGAAGGGTTGGACAAAGTTGACACCCCATGGGGTTTCCCCGCATTGATCGACAACTGGATCCGGGGAGATTTGCTCGATCTGATGAGTTGGGTAAAGAACGGCGAGATGGGCTGTTTGTTGAATTGTATTAGGTCCTTCTGAGTCTGGTCGTGATGAGGGTTGGGTTTGTTTGGTGTTGGGGAACAGTATATATACGGAGGTTGTGGGCCTAGTGGAACTTAGAATAAGTATTTCTTCTAGTTCTGGGATCTGATCTTCATTGATTTTCCCTTTGTTCTCGTTGATTTGAAAACATTTTTACCAATACCGTGAGAGATTGACCACACAATGGACCAACAAACCCACGACGACCGCGACAGCGACGACAAACCGCGATCAGAATGCCACATCGAAGTCCTCAAGCCCGACCTGTCGAACGCGACAGACGAGACCGAGAATATGGGCACCGGCCGATTCATCTGGCTCGTTGCATCGACCGCGTCGATTGGCGGCATGTTGTTCGGGTACGACACGGGCATCATCTCCGCCGTCTTGGTCTACCTGCACGACGACCTGGGCCATGACCTGTCGCCTAGCGAGAAGGAGATGATCACGGCCCTGTGCTCGGCTGGAGCATTCGTCGGCGCCATCATCGCCGGACTGATCGCCGATCGATTCGGTCGTAAGGATACCATCTACGTCGGGTGTTTCCTGTTCACCGTGGGCGCGATCCTACAGGCGGCGGCGTACTCGCTGGCGCAGATGGCCGTGGGCAGATTGATCGTCGGGTTCGGAGTCGGCTCTGCGGCGATGATTGTGCCGATGTATATTGCAGAACTGGCACCGACGAAGCATCGTGGTCGGATGATCGGGTTGAACAACGTGAGTATTACCGGCGGACAGGTGATCAGCTATGCGATCGGCGCTGCATTTGCCAACGTGGATCATGGATGGCGATACATGGTTGGACTGGGAGGTCTTCCGAGTCTGATACTGGCCGCTTGTCTCCCCTTCTGTCCGGAGTCGCCTCGCCAATTGATATATCATGACCGACACGAGGAGGCGAGACAGGTCCTGCAGCGCATTTTCAAACATGCCACGCCGGAGCAAGTCGGCGTGAAGGTCCGCTTGATAGAAGATGCAGTCCGGGAGGCTCGATCGTACAACGAGGGACGCAGTCGTCTGCAAATGATCAAGCAGCTGCATACCAACCCGGCTTATTTCCGGGCGTTGGTATGCGCCTGTGGATTAAGTACGTAATCTGTCCGCATCTGATTCTGCATAATCAGACCTGATATCCCCGCTGACTATCCTATCGCAGTGGTTATCTCGCAAATGTCCGGATTCAACACACTCATGTACTACTCCTCGACGCTATTCGCGCTGGTCGGGTTCGCCAACCCCGTGGCCGTGGGGATCGTCGTCTCTGGCACGAACCTCCTCATGACCTTCGTGAACATGATGGTCGTTGACCCCTGGGGACGACGACGCGTCCTTGTTTCCACAGCCTGGGGCATGTCCGTCTCCCTGATCGCGACGGCAGTAGCCTTCAAATTCATCCCTGTGGACCTCGAGACGCTAGAGCTTCGAGAGACGCAAATACAGGCACCCGCGATCGTGGTCCTCGTATTCATTATCCTCTTCGTGATCTTCTACGGCGTCTCAGTCGGGAACACGGCGTGGATGAGCGCTGATTTCTTCGCCATGGAGGTCCGGGCCATGGGAACAATGTATATGTCGTGTTGCTGCTGGGGCGCGAACCTGATTGTCTCGTCGACATTCCTGACCATGATGAAGTCGATTACCCCGTCCGGGGCGTTTGGGTTCTACGCGGCGCTGTGTGGCGTGGGATGGGTGGCAATCGTGCTATTTTATCCTGAGGTGTCGGGGCTGAATTTGGAGGAGATTGGGGAGGTGTTTGGACATGGGTTTGGAGTGAAATATGCGAGGGATCTGAGGAAGAGGCGGAAGATGGCTGTACAGGAGGGTTCATGAACAGCATGGCTACGGTTAGGGCTTATTTGTATGGACTGTTTAGAGTGGAGGTTTGGTAGATTTGAGATTTTTCTTTGCCATTAATTCGATAGAGCCCTTTTACATAAGGATCGTTTCTGTGGATATGTAGCAGCTATCCTTTTAAAAGCCCGATGCTCGGAATTGGTGAATAATGAATATCATTTTCGTAGTAGTGAAGGACACTGTTCATACTGTCACTGTAATGAATATTACCCAGACATCCCCCCGAATCATCTGTCCCTACGTAGTCCTTCTCCTTTCCTCTATATCTCTTCTCTATACGATGAATGGCTCTATCTTGAACCCTCATCAGAATCCACAACATCAGTTGTTCATGGCATACAAGCTACTGGATTATCAAACCCTGTTCTTCGATCTATGGGTACATTGAAGACATAGAGCACAAGCATTTCAAGATGCATCAGGGGCCTGGAGCATCCCGTTCGTCAGTTTCATCATTTCATTGTTCCATTATTCAGAGCTAAACCTTCCCCAGCGACGTAAAATGGAGGAATGAGTCAACTTCCCTCATCAATTAGCACACGGATAGCCCATGGTACTACTGATACTTCCATTTCTTGGAGAAAAAACTGGAAACGCATGCAAACACCTGCCGTAGCTGCAGCCCCTGCTGATGGTGACGGTTATCACGGTGATAAAATATCACACAAAAAGACCAAAAGCGACGGAAATCCAAGCAAGTGAGGGATTTATTGTTCTTGTCACTTCGTCGTCGGCGCTTTCGTGTCGAACAGCACACATCACAAAGACTGTGGAAGATCGTATTTCCATCGTCCAACAAGCAACAACGACAGCGATAGAAGTGGAACGGCAAGCGGGATAGAAGGCATTGTTCAAGGTGCTCATGTCAGCCCAAGGTAAGTGGTCGAGGAACTGACATGTTGCCAACATACTGACATCATGATAGGTCTTAATCGAGTCTCGTTGTTCATGAAGTAGAAATACGAAAGAGCTATTCAAGGCATAGCCAACAGCCACTGCTTCTCGTGAAACTGCCAGCCTAGGGGGCGTAACTCTCCAATGGGCGACTTTTCAAATGACTTGTCGGACTTTTCGACACGAAATGAGCATGATCAGGGCGAGCTAGTTTGCAGTAACAGCAAAATAGCAACTGCAAGTGGACAAGTAAAGAGATAAGAAGGACGTCCATCATGCAGATGAAAGCCTAGCAGCCACAGACTCACTATACCGGCTGTGGAGTGTCTGGCATTGAAGGAGCCTAGACCTGAAAGTTCAAGATCCATTCCAGATATCTGTTACTATACGGGGTGTTCTGTCAGCAGATTGACCAAGTTGTGTTATCAGAAGAACAAGCTGGGAGCAAGATATTCCGATCCCCCCAAGTGATTCAACCCCATCAAGATCGATTATTAGTGTTTCGAAATACTTATGGTTTTGGTCGGCATTGCTGCAAGATAAGTCCACTCTGGAAGTCGAATGGAGGCTGTTGTCGTAACCAAATATTTGGGCTGTGTTCGCCGCGCACGCCCCGATTATTGTTGGATCCCCTCCCGCGCCAACGGGCACTCCTCGCAATATGTGGGACAGATAAGCTCCGCCTGTCGCGACAGCCGAGAACTAGGCCATCACTGGATTCTCCAAACCACCTCCAAACGCCTGGTTCGCTTAGGCTACGAGAAGCAGCCTTGTTGCGGTCCCGGGGTTGCCACCATGGACAGGGGACCAACCCTTGTCGGCCCGCGAGCGAGAGACGGTGGGCTCTCGCGTCGATCGTTCGCCCGGTGCCCTTTTGTGGGTTCACGAATCCGGGGCAGTTCACGGTGTGGAATTAGCGATGGAAAGTTAAAAGAAAGGGGACACCGGCTGAGTATGTGAATCGTCTTAACCTTGTTTGTGCGGAGGTCGACATGCGGGCAGGATTCATATTCGATTCTCCAAGCAAAGCACGTCCATCCTAACAGAGAAAGTCGATACTCCGGACATTATCGCCGAGTACGAAGCCTCTCTAGAGTAGCTCAGTCGTTGCTTTAGTCCTGCGTTGTATCAGAAACGTGACAGAAATGGCACTATCGGAATTTCCTCTATGTACTTGAAATCTCTCGAAACACTACAGTCAAATTGGATGCCCTACCTCCGAGAAAGATGTAACCGGAGCCTGTGTGAGCGATCATGATATCTGCTCATGGTGCAATGGAATAAGAGAGCCTGAAGGTCATGCTGTCTGGACCATATGCCGAAAACCCAATGATGCATAGCTTCAAAAGCAGAGGCACGGCCAAAACACGTCCTTCAAAGTGTGGAAAAGGACCTTACCTAGAAAAATCACGACTACAGACGCGAACAAACAAATACCAATATCGGCCAACCCTCCCCTCCATTGTCGAAGTGATGTTGCATTTGAAGCATTGCCACAATTAATATTCGATACCACATAATTCGGCGCATCAACGATGAACATCATCGCTGGTTTCCCTACCAACGCTGATGGACCAAACCTCTGACGATCCGAAAGACAGGCGAGCCGTTGCTTTCATACTTAAAGTCACGCCAGATTGCATATAAGTGCGAAGAGTAATACTGGCAGAAGACATTGGAGTACCTATATACTCCATTGGGCTAAGCGAAGGTATACGCACCACCGTTCGCAAAGTGGGTTTTCCTTATTTTTCTTCCTTTCTTCGTTCGGGCTGTCCAGTTTCATCAGCCTTTCTGTCGAAATGAGTGCCTAAAACACAGGATCTGCGGATTATGCGTTGTGGTATAGACATCCTCAGGGTACGGACACGCACTTTATTGCTGTTGAAGCTAGTCAACCAAAGTAAATGCCACATGGAACAGCACAATTACTCGGATATAAGTGGAACTGGCTTCCTGTGTGTGTGTGTGTGTGTGTGTGTGTTTGCTTTGGCTATATGGCTCCAAATATCGACGACACTTGTGTCCGAGGCCTAATCAACAGAATGAACGGGATAAGCGCCTATTACAGCCAGTTGGCATTCGTCACAAGGACAGCTGCAATTCTCTAAAGCACTCGCAATATTAACCTCCAGTTACGACTACATATCAAGCTGAGGCACTGCTTTTACGCAAGAGCATGGCGTAATAGTCAAAGACTGGTGACTTTGCTAATTATGAGGAACATTTTGGACTCCAATCCTTGCTATACTATGCGACGGCACACATTTTCAATTCTTCGTTTATGATTCTGCCGGTTACGTCGGCCACAGCACCAGATGGGTAGATAGCCTCGCTATAGTCCACAGCAAACTAGCAAATCCTGCGACAAGGACTGGGAAAATTAATACACTCAGATCGAAGCGGCGAGCAACGTTGGCTAGTTCAGCATTGACATGAAACACTTGATATGAACGAGCTACACGCAACCCAGTCTTAGGAATTGAAACAGGCTTTACAGAGAGGATATAACCTAGTGCAAAGCCTCGAAGACTGCTTAGGAATAATAACCAACAAAGAAGCAAGATGCGAATAAATCAACGAAGTGGGACAGGGCACACAGTGGAGAGGCGGTAGACGAAGCCTCAATGAGGTGCATCGAATCTCAAAAAGCTACCGACAATTACAAAATCATAGGAACACAAAGAATGAAGATCTGCGGAAGATGATTAAGGGTATAGGAAAGAAATGGGAAACCCATCAGGAAGATAAGGCTCGAAAGTTGGGAAAGAGTGAGAGAGAAGGCTCGTCAACCAGATCATAAGAACTTGAACGTACCAAGTCCAGCCTACAAACGCGCCTTTTGAACGAATAAAGATTATTAAAAGTGACAAGGCGGATCAGAGAATTGATTGTAATGTGCCGAACTGATCGAAGAGTTCAACTCGTCGCAATCGGCTGCCGTAACAAAGCCAGAAAGATCTTGTGAACGAGCCGGTTAGTTGCTGAGGACGAGAACGAAACACTACCATATCCAGATGGAACTTCATATGATGTTAAGAACAAAAGCCTACCGCCAATCAACGGTCGACTGTGCGGTTTATGAGTAGCGAAGCCGGTAAATCTACTAATGGAAAGCACCGCTCCACGACTTTAATCTCATTGGCACCCTCAGAATAACCAGGATCGTGAGGGGATAGGCAATGGCTTTCGAGCCGGAAGAGAATGTTATTGCATTTGTTCAGGGCTTTTTTTTCTCTGTGGAGAAGAACTGGCTAAGCGAATCCCACGGCTACTGAACAGGATGTCTGTGCAGCATACAATTATCATATACTATAACTTCATCATCAAGTTCTAGCTGCCGGTTACGTGTTGGTAGCAGGCCACGCAATATTGACCTAGTCGTTTCCCATATCCGTCGGCTACCAAAAGGATTGCCTTTTGTTCAGATGCGAACTATAATTTCTCCCAGAAATTCGCCGTCGAGGTCGGACAGCGTATTATCTACCTTCCCGCAGCCATCAGCATCCGACGTGAAAGCAATTAACAGTCTTTGCGATCCCGTTCAGGCACCCAACGGCAATCTATATATTGGTGCAGCTTTCAGATTGTAAATTTCACGGTAAACATCGAGCTCAACACTACCCCCGTGATATTTGAAAAGGACAAGTCCGGTAACCTTCGCGCCAAACGTGCCATTATTGTGTCTAATGTTGGAACCTTCTCAAACGAGTACCGTTACTTCCGTTACTTTACTCATGCCAAAGGTCAACAGCAAAGGAATAATCTAGTGGCTCTGTCTTATTACAAGCTCACTATACTAATGGAATATGGGTTGATTTCCGTATCAGTCGAATTTATGTTCAATCCTTTCCAGCTGCCGCTCGCAGGTAGCGATTATGGTTGAGAAGATACTCCGTTGGACTAGACAAGATTTATGGAGTGGTAGGATTTATCCTGCTTCTGGATAAAGTTAGTCTAGCGAGTCTGAATCTAGTAGTTGAACAATGAACTTGACAAAGAGTGTCAACACAGTTTTGTTTACAGCCTATACTTCGCTGAATAAATGACGTCATTGTCTATTTGGCGCCGAAAGATACAGTTAGGCAGCAAGTGCCGTCATTCTCTACTTAGAGGTCGACCTTCTCTCTCTTATATCAAGAAGTAGTACATCTGTCTTTCGTTCAAACCATTCTCCGCTCTTTAGCTTAACATAATACTTATCAACCCAACTTGTCAAGCCTACAATGTTCCACAACACCCAGAATCAAGAAACCCAAGATCAGCATGAAGCCTTACAGCCCAAGGAGATATCGACTCCCTATCAAGTGATGCTACAGTCGGCACCGCCTGATTACCTTACCAGCATTGAAGAAGACAACCGCGAATTGCCGCCAGAATACCCAGTCTATTACTTCTTCTACGGCACGCTGACCACCCCCTCAACTCTCCAAAGAATCATCGACTCGCCCGACGAGCCAGAGCTTCGAGAGTCTGAGCTTGTAGGCTACGCACTGGCCAAATGGGGTGACTATCCGGCTTTGATCGATGGCGAGCAAGGACAGGTCGTCTCCGGGTCGGCGTATCTTGTCAAGAACGAAGAGGAGGCTGATAAATTGGCATACTATGAGACGAATGCATACAAGGTCGCGAGCTGCTATATTGACTTTACGGATGGGCAGGAGCCAGCAGGAGCGATGGGCCGGGTATTCATGTATGCTGGAGATGCGAAAGCCTTGTTGGAGCAGAGGTTTGATCGGAAATTATGGGAGTCGCAAATGGGGATGAAGCTAAGATGAACGTCTTCCTGGCTTACGCGGGGCTTTGATTTTATTTGCATTATATGGAAACATTCTTATATTCGTCCAATATTCCAGTGTATATCCACCCAACAAGTTTACACAGCGATCGCCTTCATGAACGCCGGACTTTCACGCCCCTGTGTGACCTTCGCAATAGGCGTGAAATGAGCCTCGGAGCCCTCCTGCGTCTCCTGGAGCCAGCGAACATATGACTGGGCGACCTTGAGCCACAGCGCTTTTTCATTGGCACTGGCTCCCAACCCCTGCCAGACCCAGATTCTATTCCCGGCGTCATACAGGAAAACGTCGTTTTCATCCAGATCCGATGGTTTGACCTGGTTTCCTTCCTTGACGAGATCGAAAGATAGCTTGCCCGAGGCGTCGCTGAGACGGAATAGTTTCCGGGGACTAGTGTCGTTGTCGGCCGGCGCTCGCTTGGTCGAGGACGAGAACGGTCGCGGGGACTGGAAGGATAATTGCGTGACCTCATTTCCACCCAGCAGGTCGACGATGACCTTCGAGCGGGCTTCGAGCTGAGATAGAACTTCGACGTCGACGTGCTTGGCCAGGGTGAGATCGTGCACCACTTGCGCCGCCTTGCCCTTTTCCATGGGACTGCAGCTCTTGCCCTGCCAGACCCAGATCTTGTCGCCCTTATCCAGGACGAAGACGTCGCTGTCATCCAGGCTCTCCCAGGTGGGTTCAACCTCGTAGACAACCAGGGAGTCGATGCGGCCCACGCCGGGATGCTTGAAGATGCGCAGCAGCGTGGTGACCTCCTCCTTGGGTGCCTCCTCGACATGAGTGAAGCCCGAGCGCACGCCGCCGGACCGGATGGAGATGCGGCGGAACAGAGATGTGAATTCCTCAGAGGGATGTTGTTGCACCTCGCGGTGCTGGGTCGCCTCGCCGTGCAGGAACTCATCGAGCTCGACGGTCTTGTAAGCGGCGGTGCCGGCCTCATCCTGGGTGGTTTTGCTGCCGAGCCAGAAGAAGATGTCGTGGCCCAACTTGTCGTCGCCAAGCTTATACGAGTACAAGACGATGTAGCTGTCGCCGTCGTAGAACTCGCCCGCACGCTCCTTGGGCCATGGCACAACTTCGAAATTCTCGATGCGCCAGATCAGCAGCCCCGGCTCCTGCCCCACCTTGCCGTTGTTCCAGGCGGGCTCTGAGGCGGCCGAGTTGTATTTGACCTGGTGGTCGAGATCGGATCCGATCAGTTCGACATTGCTATCTTTGATGTCGTATTCCTTAGGGTGAACTAATCCTTCGTGGGGAGGCATGTTGAGTTGAGTGTTGTATGTTTGTATGTTCGGACTTCGGAGATGTTTTGGGGCTGAGGATGTTTCTATTAAAAGCGGCCGATGACGCAGGGAAGGTCATGTGATCAGAGATCGATCGGGAAAACCTTTATCCGCCACAGTGGAGATGGAGAGTTGCTCCAATTCCTAAAAATACCCCCAAATTTCAGGGGTTGCCGTTTGTCCGGCCTTAGAGCGCACCCCTCGGGGGCATAATGATTGCGGACGCCAGAACTATGCGCGTCACAGGCAACAATGATGATACGTCGACTTGACGTCTCTCCACAGCCTGCCTCAGCTGCTGCAGAGTCCTTGGCCTAGCAGTCGGATCGCCCTCCGAGCCTAGTGTTTCGGCGCGAGCCATGAACCACTCCTCGGAGCTGCAGGCTCGCCACATGCGCTCAGGGGCCGGTAAGGGAATTCCGAGGATCAGGTCGTCCCCGAGCGGTTCGAAATAGTTCTCGTTCAGTTGTCGCGCTTTAGACTCTAGGATGTTGATGATGTGAACAAAAAACATGTTCCGGCGTAGGGATTCCATGAACTTCCACTGATCCCAGTCATTTTCATCTTCGTGGTGGACGTACAGCGTTTTAGCATGCAGATCGGATAGGTGTCGGGCCATCTTAATTTGTCAATTCAGTTGAACATCTCTTATCCGCATGGAAATGAAAGATCAAACGTACCTTCAGAAGGAACGAGCTATGCAATTCTGCCTCCTTCTCGAACTCTCCTCGTCGCCGATCCTCGTCTTCGACATCGGCCAGGGGCTTCTTATGGGCTGCCGGTACAAATGTGTCTCCGAACAAGCCCATGATCTGGTAAATGCAGACTGCATGCAGGGCCGCCAGACACGGCTCAGGTGTGTCAGTGTAGCTGTGGAATTTGCGCACCAGCTTTTCGCGCTCCTCATTAATCATTCGATTGACGAACCCAAAACTGGAACCTGCGCAGCTGGCATATGCGCCCATGCAGGCCAGCGCGTTGGCCATAGGCTCTGCCATTCCGCCTAGGGAACAGCGATACAAGCGGTGATGTACGAATGGGGACCAGAATTCCCGATCTAGCACGAGACCGGGGTACTCCCGAAGATTGCCTAGCATATCCTGGCAGAGGTTGCTCGCGTCGGTGCGGATGTCCGGTCCCATTCCAATCTTGAACGAGTGCGCGAAAACAAGATGGGCCGGGCTGTAGAGGCGAGTGGTCAATTTTGCCGACATTGAAGATTCTCCGTCCGTGGAACTGTCACGCCACGATGTATTCGAGGGTGAAGACAATCCCAATGACCCTGTCAGAGCAGGTGGGCTGATCTTTTCTTTTTCGAGAATGGATTTATGTTGCTGGGTAGCTGACGGATTTCCTGAATTGGAACGTCCATCAGACGGTGGATCAGCGGATGACAAGGGCCCGCTGTGTAGAGAACCCATGTTGCTGAGGAAATCGCTCCCGGTCGACTGGAAATCCAACAGATCTGTAATGGCATCGTTTGGCGGCAAGGATGCAATACCCGTTGCATTGGTGGAAGACAAGAAGTCCTCGGCCAATGCAGGGTCTATAAATTGCATATCTGAAAAGTCGCAGTCATTCCACATAGGGGCAGCTAACGGATCACCAGAACCGAACATAGGTGCTGAGAAATCTTGAGGATGGCCGGCCTGCAGATCCTGGGACTGAGCATGAGTAGTGGTCGGCAAGACATCCATCATGCACATAGCATCAGATGGCTCATTTATCCCACCGAGTTCTGCCAGCTGTGGTTGACCTGTCATCATTCGCTCTTCCTGGCCAGCAATCCGCGCTGAAAATGAAGATTGGGGATACTGGCATGGAATTTTAAGCTGAGCGCACCGCAGGCAAGAAGGACGGGATAGAGAGCAACGGATCTTCTTTTTTGCACAAGTATCGCAGGATTTCCGCTTGGACTTGCGCTCCTGGCCCGCTTTAGTGATGCATCGTCGTCGGTGACGATCTCGTAAGTCAGCTACAAAGTCAAATTGTTAGTCCTGATATCTCAGAACACCAGTAGGCCTATAAAGGCATATTGAGTTCAAATCGAAGAGTGCATACGTCGGGTGTAGGACTTTTTGCAAATCTCACAGCGGAGGTTCATATCCAAGGTTTGCTTGTCAGAGGGCGATTCCTTGAGTTCGGTCTCATTTTTGTCGCCTATCTGCAAGTCCAACTGAATTGATTCCGGTCCTAAATCGACCGACATGGCAGTATGAAGTAGGATGAAAGTAATAATTTGAGGCAAATACCATCCGTGCTGGCGGATGAGGTTCTCGTCAGTCAAATGGTTAGTGTGTCTGTAGCAACACTTTCTGGGGTTCCAGTGGCAGACAACAGCACGTGAATTCGGGACAGTGGGAAAGAATCCCCAAACTGACAGGGATAGAGTGATTTCCGGCCAATTGGCGAGAAAGTTCTGGTTAGCCTTGGAGCCCAGTCCGAAAATAGGACAGCGCGGTGGTGCGTTGACGCGAGAGGACTCCGTACGGAGCGAACTAAAGTCGTATATTTCTGGCCCCCACCGTTACAAAGCCGTTGGTGTACTTGCGATTATGAGATGGCAATAATCCACCAAAGATGTTTCATCCCGGAAACCCTTCGGTATGCAGTGCGAGCTCTGCGATCCAACCCCCATCTCATACAAAAGAGAGACATTTGGCATCTCTTTCGGTAGAATTCAATCACTCAAACTACGTTGGGAAGAACGAACCGACTTTGGCCCAGCGATTCGGAGTAGCGCCCGGGTGCCAGTCGTGTCTTGGCCTAATCGTTTAGTTTCAATCTTCCAGAATTAGGCCCTGACTGAGCTTCAGGGCCCGTCTTTCTCTGCCCCCTTGTAAATTGAACTGGAAGGACATTTTCTTTCGCTCATTCTGGAAGTTGTGAGCAGCGCGATGCAATAGCATGCATGCACCGGCGCGCAGCAGTGTGGGTGGGACGCCGAAACAGCGAGAGAAAACGGACCCTGGTTGCCTTCTTCGCAGGTCTCCTTGGGTAGTGGGCGCTGGGCAGGGGCACATCGTGATCCCCATTCAAGGCCAACCATCTCCGAGGGCTGTCGGCTGTCTAGTGTTCTTGTCCAGAATCCAGAACGGAGTAGACTGATATACGGTGTAGGCAGCCCTGATAACCCAGGCAAGTAGCATGCAACTTTCCCTCAAAAATCTCATAGTATCCGTACGGCGTTTGAGTGTAAAAAGTCGTACGTGAAGTGAGATGAACGACTGACAATCGTCTTCCATGACCAATGGACCTCGTATTGGGAGACCTGCGTCCTTCGCGATGGAAAATGAGCGTGGGTCCCTATTATCACCACTAAGCTTACAATGCTTCTTGAAGATATTGTTTGACCCATACTTACATCGGGACAGCGTGCAATTCACTCGGTTGCTTCCGTTTCAAGGGGGTCTTCTTTGGATGCCAAGATCTCAGTCCTGAACGGTCGGGTAGATATTTTCGAGGATCATTGAAATTCCAGCATGAAAATATTCAGAAAACAAAGAAACAAAGATGAATGAACTCAATGGAAGGACGAATAACGAAGGAAAGAAGTGGTTGGGGATGAATGGGTTCGGCAGGCGAAGGCACGGAGGAAGCTGGCTCGGACTTGGGTGGTCGCTCGCCTTCCCGTCCATCTTCCCCCGTGCCATTCATCCCCGTCGGAGCATTTTTGGCACGGCGTAGTTGTCCCGGTTGATCAACATCGTCCATTCTGAACAGCTTAATTGGTCCGGAGTGCTTCATTCTCGTCTTGAAACCCCATTTATCGGGTCTTGGCCTCGGAGTTCAAGCGTCGAGACAGAGTATATATCCGGGGACAGACTGTAGGTTCACGATGCGATGAAATATTCAATTTCCATACCAAGATTCAAATCAGATCCGATGTGGCTCAGTTACGCCTGTGTCAAAGACCTCAGCCTCGGTGTCTCGTTCTCTCTTATCTCTACGGTCTACTATATTTCTCTCTACATCAAACATCATCGGACCCCTGTCGTCGCAAAACCGACAACCGGTGTCCCTCGTCTTCTTTCCCATCGTCATTTGGGTCGTGAGACCCGGCCTCCACAATATCACAATGGCTGTTGCCGGGTCCTCCTTCGCATTCATGGTCGTCTAGGCCGCTGACGCCCCCTTCACGGCAGGTTGGCGGGTCTGATTTTCACCAGCATTACGAACAACAAGCCCACCAACCCTTCTTTGAACTTTCCGATCCATATCCTTGGTCCGATATGTCTTCTCCTGGCCCCTCTACGCCTTCTTTCACGGGAGAGTCCTTGTTTCTACTCGATAGCTTATCCCGCGATTCGATATTCGCCGACGCGGCTCTACTAGGCTGGGACTATGCTACCAATGGTTGTTCTCGGCCGTTATCCCTAGGAACATTCCCTGATCCGAAGGTAGCGTCAACGGGACACTACAAAACTGCTGCGTCGGACGCAACGATGGGGTTCTCCGGATTTCCCAGCCCCAGCTCATTCCTTGCACACTCATCCACACCATCTACCGGGGTTCCATCTCCGCCAGCAAATATATGTCCCAAAGAATCCACCAGACGGGTAGCCAAACGCCAGATGAACACCATGGCGGCTCGTCGGTATAGACAGCGACGTCTTGATCGTATGAACGAGTTGGAGGCCGAATTGGAGGCTGTCAAGCGGGAGCGGGAGGAGTGGAGAGTCAAAGCTTCAAAGCTCGAGGGTGAGGCATCTGCGCTAAAGAGATTGCTGGAGTCGCAGAAGATAAAGAAGGAGACGTGAATGCGTTGTCTAATAGAATATTGTTATTTGTCCGAGAAATGCTTATGAATGATTGATTGTAAAGTATCTAAAATATTCAATATAGAATGTCATCGTTCCTTGTCGAGCCGCTGAATTAATACGTCTTCTCCATGTCAGTCCATAAGGCTGGATATTGTAGAAGAATCCGGTGCTTCGAGCAATCCGCCAAACCCTCGCTAAAGGCAAGTTCCGAAAGCCTTTATATGAAGCGGAAGGTTCCATGAAAATAAGCGGAATTCGCCATGAAATCGGCCATGAAGACCACGTGATATTGAAGATATAAAGGGCCTTTCTAACCCCCTAGTTAGCATTCAAGCAAGCTTCAATAAGCCAAGAAATTCATTCATTTTTCTTCCACTTCGGTAGCCTACCCCTGGCACCCAAAATTTCTACAGATATTATATAGCTCCTCACCACGGATCTTGGGCCGATGGAAGAGAGAAACTAAATTCCGTTGAGTGGGCTTTGATACTACTAGATAATAGAAGAACTTATTTTGACCTGATGGCAATTTCGTAGAGAGGTTAAATATGTCTCATTATTGTACGATGACGATATTCATTTCTTTACATAAAGCTCGCAAAAAGACTCGATCAATGCCAGTACGGGGGCACAACACCTCTCACGCAAGTCCATGCATCTTCCACCGCTCGAACAACATCATCCGGCAAGGGCCCCTTCTCCAAGTCAACCAGATTACTCTCTAAATGCTTCACGCTGCTCGCACCAACAATTATCGCATCATCAAACTCCCGCCTCAGTAACGAATGATGCTTCAACCACCTCAACGCAACCTCTGCGACAGTTAACCGATGCTTTCCAGCCGCTGCCGAAATAGCCTCCACCGCATCAAAGTACGCATCATTCCAATATCTCTTCTGGTGCACCGCCCCCTGCAGAATCTTCGGGTCGAAGCGCGATCCGGCCTCGAACTCCGTTTGATGTCGCGTGTATCGACCTGTTAGAAACCCACCGGCCAGCGGTTGGAACGCATACAGCGAGATTGCGTATTTGCGGAGACAGAGAATCAGCTCTGGCTCAATGCTGCGTTGCAAGGCGTGATAGACACCCTGGTAGACCGTTGGCTTGATCCAACCGTTCGCGTTACAGATCTCGCAGATCTGCGCGACTTCCCAGGCCATGTAGTTACTAAGGCCGAAACGATTGAAGTAGCCTTCTTGGTAGAGCCTGTTAACTTCGCGGAGAGTTTCAATAAAGGGCGTGTTTCGGTCTGGACCATGTAGATAAAATAGGTCAATCTTGTCGGCTTTCAAGGCTGAAAGGCTCTTGAGGAGCCCGCGTCGGAGATCGTCGGGTTGATGTGTGTAGCTCTCCGCGACTGCTGCAGTGCTGGGGTACAATTTTGTGGCCATCACTAGTCCGCGCTTTTGCCATTTAGCTGTGGTCAGGATTTCTTCGGATGATCCGGCGCCGTAGATTCGTGCCGTATCGACCTCATTGTGGCCGTGGCTTTGGAAGACGTCGAGAATCTCCGCTGCGTATTGGGTGTCGTGGACGCGGGCACCAAGGGTATCTAATAGCGATATTAGGCACGTCGGTTTAATTAAATGGTAGTAGTTGCGGTTACCTGGCTTGCCAAATGTCATGGCGCCGAAAACCACTTTGAGGTCATTGTTATTCGTCATGGTTCGGTGGTTGGATGGAAAGCAGGAGATGTTTGTACAGACAGGAGTATATTATAGACTTATTCAACTGTGGTAAAACAGGACGACATATCGGGGATTTCGGGTCATTATATAGAGCACAAAAAAGCAGACTCAATCTGACATCTTCGTAGTCTTCATGGGAGTAGGCTTGGGTTATTTCCGAAGGCTTGTTGTGGTCGGTGGCAACCCGGCATTACCGGCGTTAACGACCCCCGGCATGAGATCTCGTCAGCCTCGAGCCGTTTTGCCGGTTGATGTAGCTACACCTGAGTAGATAAATTAATTACAGAAGGTTTGGTCATAAATGCCTGGATTTGATGATTCGGCTTGTCTGGGAATATACATCATGCATCGATAGTTGGGGGTTATAGTCGGCCAGGTTCCTACGCAAAGGTGCCACCAGAGAAAACCGAGTATTACCCAGTTGTTTCTCTGACAACTGGATTGTCCCCCGTGGTGATCACAAAAATACTTCATAGAGCACCATCATTGACGTAACCATAATTTCCAGCAAGTACATTTCCCGGAAGATAGCGCAGGAAAGAAGTTCAATCGGAATGACCCATCAAGCTACATCCCTCTATCTGCCGCCTTGTTGCCTAGCTGTTCTATTTTATATATGCACCAAGGCTAAAACTTATGGCTCTTGGCTTTCCAACAGTCTACAAATCAATTTATACTACTCGCACTATCTTGGACTGCGGCGGTTGATCTCTTGGAAATATGTCAGTTGCCGTACACTCGGAGGTCATTGACGTTGATGAAATGATTCCAAGGATGATCAGTGTAGAGTGCGAAGGTAATAAGCCGATATATCTTCTAGTGCCTGAAGATGTTTTAGCGGCTAACGCTGCTTTAGATCAAGACGTCGTGAGATTAGTCCCTTGGGCTTTTTCTGATTCTTCGAAAGTGAATGATTACCAAACATGGACGGCGAGGTGGCCGATAAATCACAAAATGTTCAGGTCATTCTTCTACAGATTCCATCGATATATGAATGAGTTTCATGGATGGACTGACCGACATTGTCCGGGTGTTCTTCAAACAACCGAGGCGATCAATTTGCCTAAGATGAATTGGAAGGCTTCCACCAGAGAGCTGGTCTCCAATCATATGTGGTTGCAAGGGAGGACATTGAAATTGCTGATGGAGACGACATATTCTGTTTTGAAAAGAGAAGAAGAGGTCCTCCCCTCTCTCAAGTGAGTTCTTTTCTCCCCCTCCGCCTAGCGCCCCATTCTTCCGGATAGACAGCCCATGCTAACAACAGTTATGAAGATTTCCACATTCTGCCTGTAGACAGACATACTTCGTAGGTGGTGAAAGATACTTTTCTCGCCCAGAAGGTGCAGTCTATTTCGGTCGTGGGAACCGACTAGTTCCCATCATCTCTTACGTTGGCGTGAGTATAGATGCCCTTTGCCTTCTATGCGTGACCGGAACCTGACAGTTCCATAGTGGTTTAAGGGTCAAACATGGGGCGAATACCTTGGTGAAACACTGAACGCAATGCTCGGACAACTTGCTAGAAATATCCGCAACCCTGTGCGTGACCAAGAGGTGTTTGTTGTTGGCTTGTACGGCCCCTATTTCTACATTGCGCGCGGGTTCTTTGCCGCCGCCACTATCGTCAGGGTGCATACGAAGGGATGTCCAGAAGACGAGACCGCGGAGTTGAAGTTCAGTCGAAACTATGATCTCCGCCAGAAGACGGGTTGGATGGCTGCCATGCTGGCTTTGACTAGATTATTCCGATACCTATGTAGCGGGAATGCAAAGGTTGGCGGGACGAAGGCGCGTTGAGGCACCACGAGAACTGGTAGCACCCTGCTCTTAAAACTTATGGAATACAGAAGTGCAGAAGCAGAATTTGAAATTTCCCGGGAATCATTGATTAAAAATTCTTTACTGTATGAGGACCGGGATTTGAATAGAGAATTGTCTTGCTCTTACGGATGACCTCCGCTTGAGCACGCCACCACGGCAATGTCATTTCCATTGCACTCTGTGTATATTCCGTAGTTCTTGACGCGAAAACATGTTTTTCTGCGCCAGATGATCCTGATGAAACTCAAAAAAGCATTGTGGTTCGCTGCCTGGCTGATTGACCCGGTTTTCCAGGTCTGTTCATTATCGGCATGGATATCCGCAGAGAAATGAACCATGGTTATGGCTTGCTGAGCAAGGAAATCGTCCTGTTTATCATACACTCAACCACCTTCAGGCCTTCGAAGTATGTAGCCCCTGAACCACAGACTTCACCCTGGTTGGCAAGACGGACCTGGCCTGCAAATTAGTTCTTATCTGATCGTGCTAGGTATGCCGATCGTGCTTAGCCGACATTGACTTTTGTCAGGTCGGCAGCGTTTTTGGAGGGATGGCGTGAGAAGTTCAAGAACAAAGTTTGGCCGGACATGCCGTTGTCAGGTTTAGCTTCTTCTGTCGCTAAGTTAATCTACTAGTTAGGTTGGGACTTAGGAGACATGATATCGAGCGTTAGTTCGCGGACATGACAGCATATTGGGAAATGGCCGTGCTGATCTCGCATGAGAAAAAAACCCTGGGAAATTCCAATCCGAAGTGGATTACCGTGTCGAGGTTGGAGTCATAACGAAAACTTGTTCAGGCATTTGGTAAAGAGGAATCGTCGGGGAAAAGGAATGGAAACGAAAGAAGGGAGAATCCGTGGAAAAGAGAGCCGCCGGCCCATGGATGCCTGAGGCGGAAACCCCCCTAATGCTGCCTCAGGTGTCAATTCACTGCCCCAGGCAACCCGTGAACGCGTGGACAAACATCGTCCAACCTCATGTCGACCAGCCTCTCCATCTCCCAACCCACTCTGGTCCCACCACAGCCCTGCCTGCCTCCACATCCCACCGTTGATCTCACCTGTTGATTGTTTACCGCCCTCACCATCCCACTTGGGCTTGTTGTGAATCCGTAATGGCAATGGACGTTGAAGCTGAAATGGAACGCTCAGATATCGGCCTGATGAGCTAGTTTCGCCAACTCTTGTTTTGGCTCGCCTTTTCCCAATGACCGGCGGTGTTTAGTCTCTCATAGTCACCGGGTCTGAGACGTTCCGGACCAGCGATCATTGCTGCAGATGGAAATCCAAGCGGCAATGTCTAAACTTTGAGTCTATTCCTGTCCCCACCACGTCGACTCATCGCTACCCGATCATCCATGTCCTCTTTGCTCTCAGTCGAGACCCCGACCACGGAGGGTACGGAGTAGACACGGTTCGCTCTCCACTGGTCCTCGAATACAATTGGTATGCCGCACTGCAATGAAAACGCGTAACGCCTTTCATGCAGGTCATCTTGAACCAAGGCGCTTCCATGATCACGATGTGCGCGGATAGTAAAAAAGATTGGGCTGGCAAACCACGGACAATGCGTTGTCTGCAGTGGCATTTCTTGTTTCCTTCCATAAAGCACCGGAGCTGACTACATCATCCTGGAGCCATATTACTGATTGGGTGCAGATTATCAGCGAGGTTTATCTCGCCCCACACGATCTGCGACAATTCTCACGGAAGCGACTGGTCCTGAGACACATGCTGTTTGGGATCTCCGGGAGACAAGTCTAGAATTCTACACTGCTGATACACGATCGATCCAGGACCTTTTGCCACTGGGGAAATTCTGAGGCTGGTTGGACGTCATCGAAATAAGCATATCTTCGTGATGTATTGCGACAGCTGATGCAAGCCCTGCCATAACCATCACCACCGTGGGTCCATGGTCATTACCATCGCCACCGCAACACCTTATAAACAGCGTGACTGGAGAGATCGTCGACCTTCTTGATCCACTGGCTTGTCCGGCGGTTGGGCTCAAATCAACCTTGTGGTCTTACTGGTTAGCGCCGACTAGTCCATGCTGGCATGCTCTGCAACAAGCTTTGACATTGGCTGTCACGGAAGCTGGCACAGTGGTCTATGTCCCTGGCTAGCGCAGGTCCCAGGAAAACGTCTTACCGACCTTCATGGTGTAGGTCCCACTCGGTGCCGACTATGACTTTCCAATCAGTTGCCGAACCTTTACCTTGCGCGACCTGGAACCACAGGGATCAACACGCTCTGCTTCCACGGCGGTATCTGGATAGACGGCAAGAAGAATTGTAGCGGCTGGTCGAAAGATCGTCAATATAGCGTCACGGAAGGGAATTTCTCTGCCCAGCTCACAATATTTAATGGCTTTGATATCCCGCTCAGAACTCCTTTTTCACTCCAGATCATTCAAACAACAAGTCGAACAGAATTCTCAGATTATCTCTTTGTTTCTCTTTGTTTCTCTTTGTTTCTTATTATCTACTCTTCAATATGAAGTTCACCTCCATTGCCATCGCTGGTCTTGCTGGCTACGCCACTGCCATGCCTGCTTTCAACTTCTTCCCAGGCCCTCCCCCTCCTGCTTCCAGCTCGCTGCCTCCTCCCCCTCCTCCTAGCGAGACTCCTTCCGTGGTAGCCAGACAATTCCCCCCTGGCCCGCCTCCTCCGAGCGGCACCCCGAGCGGCCCTCCCCCGCCACCTCCGAGTGAGACGCCCTCTGCTGTTCCTTTCGGAAAGCGCCAGTTCGACGGAGTTCCTCCTCCGCCCCCTAGCGGCACCCCTAGTGGTCCTCCTCCCTCTCCCAGCGCATCTCCGACTTTCGCTCCCCTTGAGAACCGCCAGTTCGAGGGCGTGCCTCCTCCGCCTCCCTCTGGCACTCCCAGTGGACCCCCTCCTCCCCCTCCTAGCGCCACTCCCAGCGATGCCGTGTTTGAGAAGCGCCAATTCGAAGGAGTCCCTCCTCCGCCTCCCAGTGGCACCCCCAGCGGTCCTCCTCCGCCTCCTCCCAGCAGCACGCCGGTCGTTGAGGAGCGTCAGTTCGATGTGCCTCCCCCGCCTCCTAGCGGCACTCCCAGCGGACCTCCCCCTCCCCCGTCCGCCTCTGCCTCGCCTTCTTTCTTCTAGATGAAGCGCGGAATAGTCGGACGCCCCGGTCAGACTGGTTCTTGACTGGCCATTGCATGGACATATAGCCATGCTGGCTCTCGGCCCATGCGGACGTCCCAACTTTCGCTGATCTTGGATCGATTATGTCAGTGGCAGATTTGGTTGTTCTTGGTCACATTGTCTTATGGGCGTTAATTGTCACGGAGGGTAGGATGCGGGTTAACGGCGATATGCTGCGATTATGCCTTGTATTTATTGTGTCACGTATTTATGTCTTGTTTTATGTTTGATACACTAGATAGAACTGATGAATTCAACATCTTAAACTTCAATGACGTCTCCATGTGTTCCGCTTCAGCCGTCTCGAGAATATCGCTACCCGAATGAGGAAGGTTCAACTTAGACACGTGCTTAGAAACTGACGAAGCTAATGAAGTAACACCGGCTTCACTTGCTATTGCCCTAGAGGACAAGCTCTACGCCTTTCACACGAGAAAGATGCCTACCCTTCACATCATTCACTTCCATTTGACATATCGCCCAGCTAGCAACACGAACACTGAATCCACAGTACTAAATCGGGGCTGTTGATATTTCGAGTAAGCCTTGCCAATGCGCGGGCCACGCGGCGCATCGGAAGCAGGGTGTAAGACAACCGGGTCTCCATGGAGAACAACACCTGCTTTTTCTATCTTTCTTGACCCAAGTTTGATTTTTTCATTCTCTCCTCTCTACCCCTTGGATTAGTTCTTATCTGGCTATTGTTGCCTTCTCCAGGTGGGGTCTACCAATGTATCGCATAGATTGCGAATGACAGCCTCTCTAAATCAAGTTATCCAATGATTGCGACACGGTTGAAAATATTGTATACCTCATGTATAATCGATACGCTGAACTGTCGCTGTTGGTATTGGGCACATGTACGAAGGATCATGATCCTCTGCGGGTTATCCCAGTACGCCTTGGTAGAATGTCGACGATCTGAATCGATACGCGACAAGTAACCCAAGCTGCAAAGCCTATTTAACACCCCGTCGATAATCTATGTCTATCATTTCATATCTCATGTTAAGCCCTCACGCCATCTCCCTGTATGCCAAGCATTAACTAATAACCATACCCCATTTTGTTCAGTCCTTGGTATAGAGATTGAGTTTCCGAGCCTTCAATCCCTGATCCCGCGAAGGGAATTAATGAAGATACCATTCTGTCGGGTGTGATGTGTTTCGACGGAAATTGAGCACGAATGCCTGTACAGAATAGTCCATCGTCCGACTCAACAACCATAAGGCACCAACATGATAGTTGAACAAGCATCCCGGATCCTCGGGTCATGTCTTTCCAGTATATAGTAAAGACAACCACCGCGCGATCAATCGACCGGCCTGAGCGCATAGAACCGCACAGGCAGCAAGCCCAACCGTTTCGGAAAACCCAACTGCAGTTCTGTTGACACGACCCGCATGCTCGCCTCCTCGAACAACTCCATGAACTTCTCATGCGACCTCGTCACACTACTATCCTCCTCATCATAAACATCCCCCTCCTGGACCTCCGTCGTCGTATTCTCCTTCAAAATCATAACCCCATGCCCCGACAAACTCCCCCGACACCGCTCCACAAACCCCACCAACTGCTCATCCGTCAAATGCCCGGCACACCACTGCACCCAGACAAGATCATATTCGTGCTCCGGACACCAACTCTCCAACCCAGTCGTATACACCTCCCCCTGCACCGCGCCCTCCCTGCCACGATCTTTCCGTAGCACGCGCGCGAACTTCTCCACCGGCTCAACGGCATCCACGACGTCGCAGACCTCACGTAAAAAGCCGTCCGTGACGCGCCCAATGCCCGCGCCGCAATCTACCCCGCGAGAGAGCTTGAGGTTCCTGTGCAAGGGGATCGAGAGAAGGCGTTTCATCTTGGCGAGAAATGATTTCGACCCTTGTAGGTCTATGCGCGATACTTGTGGGAAGCCGCCGAGCATGCCGTCGACCGTTGCGGGGATGTCGCTCCAGTAGGCGATGGAATGGGCATGGTCGATGTTCGAGTCGGGAGGGGGACTCGTCGCGGCACTAGTATTCGTGGCATCGTGGCTATTGGGGAAATCGGGGGTTGCTGATCGTGAGGAATTCATTTTCTCTGATTGGGTTGGAGGAGAGGGGGGGGGGGAGAAAAGCAATTGTTCTCCGACTAGGGAGTGGATTTTTGAAAGATTGTGAAGCTCAGAGTGAGTGAATGGGTCGGATGATGTCAGTGCAGAGCGTTAATGGGCCCTGGTGCCTGGACACGTGATCGGCAAATGGTCGCGGTGCCTGAGAACAATGGCATTCAAGCATTGCGCTAGCCCCGGATAGGTGCTTAGTGGGTCTTTACTGGGTGCTGGTTGGATGTATGTACCTCGCCATGTGACTCGGATATGGTTTCCGGCGTGTTTATTCACTTTTCGGCGTTCTTTCTTGGGTAGCTTATTTGATTTGTACTCTGTTTGACGACATTGATAACTTACTCTGAACCCTAGATAAGCGCAATCAATGCATTTTTGTTCGTACAGTACAAGGCTAAATTCCCTTATCAGAAAAAGCGGGTCTACCAAGTATTCCACTACCAAAGTGCTGTTCAACCGATCCAGTCGAACCCACCTCAATTCCGCTTCGAATGCGCTGAATTGGGCATATACAAAGGCATAGAATCCTCCCAAATCGAGTCCGTCAAGACCTGCTTATTCGAGCCATCGGAATCCATGACCATGATCTGGCCGTACGGCTGGAAAGTGTTGTCATACAGGGCGCATTCATACTGGAACCCGAACATGCCGGTCGAATAAATGATGCGACCATCGTGCGACCAGACGGCATGTGCATCGTTTGCGCCGCTGCTGGTCAGAATCTGCAGGTCGGTGCCGTCTGGACGGATCGTGCAGACCTCGTAATTCGTTGGGTCGGTCTTGCGCGTGAACACGATCCGTTCGCCGTCGGGGGAGAAGAACGGCAAGTTATCCCATCCGGTGGTTAAGACGGTTATTTTGCGGGTTTCGAGGTCCAGAACTCGGAGTCCGAGCTGTGACTGCGCGCCCTTGGCCGAGTGGGTGCCCCAGACGCGGAAGACGACTTTCTTACCGTCGTGCGAGAAACTGGGAAAGCCGGAGTTGATGGCCGTGGTGTTGGCGCTGAGATCGGAGGTGCTGTTCGTGAGGACCTCAGTGTAGGACCCGTTGGCTGTGGCTCGGATCAGCCAGCCACCGTAGGCACCGCGCTGTGTGAACCAGGACCCTAGGCCGAAGACGAGCCATTCGCCGTCCGGGGACCAGGAGGGCTGGAAAGCGCCGGCGAGGCCTTGTGCGTTCTGTCCGGTGTTGATCATGTAGTTGTCGAGGGCATCGTAGATGAGCTGCAGGTTGTCGGCGGAGGGAGTCATGGTGACGACGGACGAGTTGCCGAGCTGTTTCTGGGTGATGGCGAGCTGGTTTTGCATGGAGAGCTGTGGGAAGACGTCGGTGAAGCGGTACTCCCAGTCCTCATCCCAGCTGAAGAGCTTCTTCTCCATCGGCCGCTGGTCCCAGCTGATCTTTTCGTAGACGACTTGCTTGCCGTCGGGGGACCATGCGGGCGTGCGGATCGTGCTGCTGTTGATGTATCCGCCATTCGTGGTGAAGATACCCTCTTTGTCCCCACCCTTGATCAAGTATCCGATCTCGTTCTTGTTGATGTACTGCGGGTAGATCTTGATGCCAGCTCCTCCAACTTCTTCCTTAATGTCGGATCCGGTCTCAAAGCCAACCGAAACCAAGGTCGAGTTAGCCGAGGCAACGGATTCAGGACGGTGCGCATCCCACGTGGCGGCTCGAGTCATCTGGTAGTATAGAATACGCTGGCCATCGGGCGACCACTTCGGCGAACCCAAAGCATATCCTTTTTTGGTGACGACCTGACGAAAGTCCGATCCATCCGGCCGGATCACATAGATCGACAGCTCCTGTGTATGTTCCCAACCACTGAGACCCATATATGTTTGATCACCGTGCCCATCCCAATCGACGTTGCGGTCCGACGAGAACGCAATCCACTGACCATCCGGTGACCAAGAAGGACGGAAATACCCATTCATCAGGGACGCATTGCCGGCTGTAGTAGGTGTATCCGTGAGGTTCCATCTCTTCCCCGTCTCGATATCCAACACCCAGATATTTGCCTTGTAACCGTTCGCTGTCGAGACGTAGGCAGCCAGGCTTCCATTCGGCGATAGCACCACTGAGTCCTCAACGGAAGGTGTCGAAACTAGCTCCTCGAGATCCGATCCATTTGTTCGGACCCGATAGATGTCGGAATTTCCGTCTCCGTTTCTCTCACCAGTGAATGAGATCCATTGTCCGTCGGGCGAGAACTCGGCGTGGTATTCGTAGACCGGGTCGGAGAGGAGAGGGCGCTCATTACTGCCATCCGCGTTGGCTATGTATAGTTGCGAGGTACCAGGAGCAATTCTGTTCATGAGGAATACGCCCTTCTTGCCGTCGGAGGTGGGTAGATCGCGCGGGGGGAGGACATGAGGGGTGGACAAGGAGTCGACATCGCGGGCCATCTGCTGTGAATAGGGGCAGAGGGCAAGGACGGAGGGGGCCAAGAGGCCCAGACTGAAGACAGTCGAAAAATGCATCGCGTCAAGTCCGTGATCGACCTAAATATGAGGAACAACCAGGCCACACTTCACGTCCACGACAACTTCTCGTTCGACAAAGAAGACCATCGAAAGCACGAGACGAGCCAGTATTTATATCTCTGAAAATCTTCACCCCTTTTGACAGTAAACTGGATTAGTCCGGTCATCCTCCACTCATCAAAGAGCGAAAAACAACTCAGCAATAACCATCAGACCATCAATCGTCCACAAACAATCTCGCCCAGAAAGATAAGATCCACATCGCGAAACCTCCGAGACAAGAAACCCTGCCAGATTCCCACCCGCCCAGAGACCATGCAGCCTGAAGAAAATTAGCCTTGGACGGCGCGGTGGAGATGTAGGCGAGAGAAATTTATTATCTGATAATCAGACATCCATCTCTTCGGGGCTGCGGTGGGTCCGCTCGGACTTAATTCTCTTATCTGATCGTAACCTCGGTTGTAACCACTGCATACAGTTTAGTCCGGCAACAAACAGGCTTGATTCTTGCTCTGCAGAGATTATTTTCCTTCCAATGAGGCATGTTGAAGATATTGCCAAGCATGAAGGTGCAGCAAGCGATATTGGGATCTTCCTGGGTGTGGGAGTTGAGGTTGAGTCGCTTGACTTCGTGGCCGGAGTCGTGCGGATGGGCGAATGCTCCTGCTGGTAAGAGGAATGAGAGAAACAGAGGGGTTATGCCGTATCAAGATCCAGACTGTCCGTTTTCAGGCTGCATGAGACTTACTACAGGTAATATCTGGGATTTGGTTTGCTCAAGTGTCAGAGGGACGGGGGACACCTGGTCCGAGAGGGAAATCTTCGTTGCTGTAATTGATAAACCATCTCTTGACTATAGTTAAAATGCTCGGCCCGAGCTTGCCGTGCCGGACAAGCTTTAGTTATAATAAAGTGGCTCTCTTGGTTGTGCCAAGTTTTAACAGGAAACCTAAGTCTCGAGGGAAGAGTCTAGTTGGCGAATTAAAGTCATTGCCAGGAAGCAGAAACCACAGATCTTTATCTTTTCAATCAGCTCACACAAATAATGTGTCGTCGATAATTGTCACCCTGCACTTACTGCAATGGTATCAGATTGTGTGAATGCTAGCTGGAACATGGGGTCAACGCGACGAAGGACCAGCGAAAACATAAGTGAGAAGGTAATTTCTGGGCCGATATTAAAGGGTTTTCAGGCCATCAGTTTCAAATAGAATTTTATTGTCTGTAGTAAGTAGGAAATTCATTGTATATGTGAGCCCTTCTCAAGAAAGTCCGATTGTGCTTGAGATATTAGAGCTGGACATTGTTTCACAATACTTGACTTCATTCTTTGTAGCCAACCTCGACAGTGAAGGCCCAATTATCGCTCATTAATACTGATGTTCAAATTTCCGGCCTTTAGCGAGCGAAATAGCCTCAAATGTGTCTGTCCTCATGCGCTATATTACCAAATAGTTTCTTAGGCTCGGGTGACCAATCCACCTTGTGCCATACAAATAGCCCTATAACCTAAAACCTGTGTCAGATATCGGGGTTGAACTCCACACCGCAACTCATCATTATTATTTCATGATGTGCAGTCATAGTCTTATGTTCTATGAATGTAGGACAGTTGTTTAAGAAGAAATAGTACATTATTTAGGTGTTTCAACGATAAATCGTTTTTCCATCCATTGCATTGGTCAAGGATTTCTTTTTATGACGGAAACCACAAAGGGGTAAAAAGGCAGAAGTAAACTAGGTTCGCATTGGAGTCTACCGAGTGTCAAGCATTCCCTTGCAAGACTTTGGGTTCCTCCGTCGCAATTTGCAAAGTTCAACCTTGCAATAGATCAGTCAATAATTCACCGTACTCTATAAATATGTACCAGTTCGCTACGGAATATTGTGCATCGATGGACATGCTCAATGTAAATAGTCATATTTCCGAGTTCTGGTTAACAATTCCGGTAAACTCGTTACAGTTGATAATGGATTACTTCTCTCATAAAATAAAAGGGCTGTGTACAGCAAGGCAAGCCCCCCTGCTTTGGCATTTGAACATCGCCTGTCTCTTCCGAGTCACGAAAGCGACGTCGCTACCCAAGCTGGCTGGGTAAATAGCTTCATACACGGTGTACTGCATTATTTTGAAACTAAATTTTGCGAAAAGGAACAGGGCGTTCCCAATTGGTACATACGCTGCTTGTAATCACTCGATGAGGGCAAATTAGACAGGTGTGTCACGGCGAGGAATCCACTGCACGATCCCAAACAGCCCCCCACTAAGAAGGTCCGACCCTTTATTACTGTACTGGGAAAATGTTCACTCACGGAGGTACGTTAAACACTGGTTTACCGAAAAAGGACTGACTAGCAATAGTTCCTCCAAAGTACACGCAGGAACCCAGATCGGGTAATCCCGATTGCAATTTGTATGACTTCAGAGCCATTCATCGCAGGGCGATCCGTGCTAATTCTTCACGGATCCTTACAGTGGCTTTGTCTCCACTTGCAAACCGGAAAGTGGAATGTGGATGACATTAGCAGTAATACGAGGGGCCGACCTGACCGATGACAGATAACTGCTCCCGATCTAGTTGATGCATCACATTCCTGCATGCTTGGCAACATATTTGGGAGCCTGGAGAGTGGTTTGCACTGACGCCATTGGAACGTGAATTTCACCCGTCAAAGGGGATCAGCCCCGAAGAATTCATTGTCCTTTTTTTTTTGGTAATTTGGACATCGCATTTCTTAGACAGAGTCACATTGCGCACATCTTGATACGTTATATGACATCAACCAAGCGGATATATATTCCTTACGTAGGGCTTGGCCAAGATAGAGGTTAGTAAAGAGCAGAGATGAATGGATGAAAGCCGCGAGAAGTTCCACTTATCCCAACTTCGATAGTTTCACGACTAATATCCATATAATAAGACTTCGACTACTCAGCACGAAGAGCTGTCAACAACTTCCCCGAAATGAACTGTCAAAAGAAGGTATAAATTACATCAATGGAGCAGTTTAGCGAAATTAGCAACCCATGCTAATCACACTTGTCTTACTAACGCGTAAGCAAGGAGTCAGAGACATAGACAACAGAGTCGTGCCCCTGGCCTCCTCGACCTACTTTGTGACGTAGCTGCCGTAACAATCGAAACGCCAATGCAAAGTTGGCTATCATTAAAGCTGGAGGCACAGGAAGTATGAGGTCATCGTAAAAAACATCATCGAGTTAGTTCGCCAAGATGAGGGCATTTAAATGAGCACCCCTTGATGGTAAATGAAAGGCCCTCTTTAGGTAAAAGGGTACCTAGTAGGTAGACTTACTTCTTTCTATTGCAATTGTTAAAGCATGGCTTCAACACTCAGCTCACAACAGCCAAATGCACCTCCCGCGCAGGGGGGAGCTACGACGGACGCGTCCCGATATGCCCATAATTCATCTTCAGCACCCTGCGGAGAGCCGGTTAGGGTAAGACCCTCATAAGTAATGTGTCAATTACGTTCTGACCTTCCCTAACAGCCCCGGGAGGAGGGTTCGTCCACTGGATATGTGGGTGGAGAGGACATGCCAGGGCATGTGCTGGCTCCTATGATATCGCATGATATGAGTGATCATAACCCTGTTGGCGTAAAATTAGTCTCAGCCATTCCATTTAGCCTTACATTGACCATTGAATTGATATAGCATCCACAATTGCCTTCATTTGCCGAGCTTTTCGGGGATGTAATCCAGGAACACCCACAGGCTGCTATTCCAATCCCCAATCACGATGATGACGACGACCAAGATATGAACAGTGTGAGCTCTTGAGGCGCACATCTTGCGGATATGTTCAACTAATACAATTTCGCGTACGACCAGATGAACGGAGGTAGTGACTATGAAGAAAGCTTTATGGACACGTACTCCCTGACTTCAAGTATTCTCGATTATCAGTATGAGAATGGGCGACGGTATCCAAGTACTCGGACGGTAGGTTTATTAATGATATCTGCTTCGGAAAATGCTAACCGATATGCAGGGAGATTATATGTATTCCTAGTCCTCGTCCAATGTTTGAAACTGTCTAACCGGAGTAGGATGCCCAATGATGAAGTCGAACAAGAACGCCTAGATTTGGTATGTATTGGCAGATGGGTGAACTTTCGTATGCTAACAGTCAGTAGGTGCACCATATGTAAGGCACACATGCTTTAACTTACGGCCAACATATATCTTACCACAAAACCACCAGCTACTTAATGTTGATGAAGGGAAAACTCTTCAATGAACCAGTAGAGAACCCTCAGAAAGTCCTCGACCTAGGGACGGGGACAGGAATTTGGGCGATCGACTTCGCGGAGTACGAGTGATTATGCATTGAGAACCATCGGCAGTCAGCTAACAGGTGAATCCAGCGAATTCCCAGGCGCACATATTGTTGGCAACGATATCAGCCCCATACAGCCCTCATGGACACCCCCGAATGTCGACTTCTTCGTGGATGACTTCGAAAGCGACTGGTTAGAGAAAATGAACGCTTATGACTTTGTGCACTCCCGGAATCTTGCAGGGTAGGTTGATTCCATCCCCTTCCCCAATTCCACCCACTCACATCATGTACAGATGCGTCATGGACTGGCCTCGCCTCATCCGACAAGCGTACACACATCTCAAGCCGGGCGGATACCTCGAGCTCCAGGAAAGCGCCGTATGGGGCTGGAGTGACGACGGCTCTCTCACCGACGACTCGCCTATGATGCAATACCTCATGGCGCTTGACGATGCCGGGAAAAGGATAGGCAGAGACCTAAACATATACCAGTATTTGACACGATGGTTGATTGACTGTGGCTTCGAGGACGTGCACGAGGCGACGTATTTTCTTCCGTTCTCGCCGTGGCCCGAGGACCCTAACTTGAAGGACATTGGCAAAGTACAGGCGAAAATGGTTCAGGATGCCATCGAGGCTTATGGGCTGCGATTGTGTACGCAGGTTCTGGGCTGGAGTCCGGATCAGACGAAGATTTTGCAGGGGCTGGTAAGGGAGCAGCTGAAAAACCCGAGGTTACATTCGTATACAAAGATGTAGGTTTCTTTGCATTTGTTCGCTATAGAGACTTTTTCTGACGCTTAATATAGCCGAGTTGTTTATGGGAGAAAGCCATTTCATTAACCAATTCGATTGCAGACCTTTATTTGGTGATCGAGATACATAATGACAGTTGCGAAGGCTTGTGAAGACTGCCGATAAACTAGACTTGACTTCGTGCTCTTGAGAACGATGCGCTAGGTCTGGACGCATTCAAGATTGGCAATATTAAATTGGTCAAGTCTCAGAAAGCTAGTCTATTCATTAGAAGAAATACATATACAGGTTCGGCCTTCTAAGATCATTCGCTCGAACAATACCTTACCAACATCAAAATATGCGAAGTTGAAGAGGTGCGTAAGAGGTCAAGTGGCAGTATAATCCAGTAATCCAGTAATCCAGTAGCAATTCTCATTTGAAACGAAAGATTAGCAACAAGAATTGCATCAACCTCATCAGCCGCTTGGACTCAAAAGGCGCCCACCCTTGTATGGAGCAGACCCCCTATAAGATAACAGCCATAATATTATCCAGAGAAAAAGCTTGGTTCGCCGAAACCTGCGAGCTAAGTTAACGGTAGGCTTTCGAGACCCCGATTCGTAATCTCACGTTCATGCACATATGAGACAGATTTGATTTTAACTGACCGGGGATGAACTGTCTACTGGAAGATTCAGCGTGAATCTCGCCCTGACTTCCTGATCAGGGCTAGCGGCCAGCGATCCACGCATCTACAACACGTGCTTCTCTCACTTTCACTCTCTTTCACTCTCTTTCACTCTCTTTCACTCACCTTCACTTGTTTTCCCACTCTTCGCTGGTAACCGGTGAGAGAATCAGCCATCCAGATACGGTTTACCATCTGAATCTTTCACAGTGACGATAAATTCTTGACATTACCCTAACGTCAGCAGCGACGGTTGTACAGACCCTACACCTATACTAAAATCAACCCAAATCACCCCAACCCACCGCAAGACCAAAGCTCGAGCGTCGATCGCTCCGTCATGGACCTACCAGACGAGGATGAAGAGATCTACCTTGAATTCGGCTCCGACTTGCATCATCGGCTCGACCAGACCATGGAATGGAATGTCCTGCATTATAAAGGCTCGCGGCGCTTTCGCAGTAGACGTCACACCAAGCTGTGCATCCAGGAAATGGACCCCAAAGACCTGGAGCACCTTGAATCATTCATCAACATGCATTTGAAGCTCGACTTGGAGGTCCAGCGCCTTGCAGCCTTCATCCACAAGCGGCGCACCATGGAGGCGTCCATCAACAAATACTCAAAGAGTCAGCTGCTCAAAGACGAAGTGAACGCCGAGGTCGACGTCGTTCAAAGGCAATTGAAAAGCCTGGAGATTGAAACACAACCTGCGCGCGAAGTCATCTACAACACGTCCTGCTCGATATTTCTCAGCCTCGCAGAGTTCCCTGCTGGAAGGCTTAAAGAGCGCCTGGCGGAGCCTCACGCCGACAACAACTGGGTTTCTTTGCACTGCAAGAAAAGAGGCGGATGCTGTGCATATGATTGCGAATGCTGCTCAAAGCCCAGAGAGGATCTCGATATCAAAGGGGTTGGACACTGTACCTCGGCCTGCTTTTGTTGCGAGGAGAGACGCGGAACTCATATTGATAGCTCGAATGGCGATCCACATGGAATGGTAATGAAGGTCGCCAATCTGGGTGATAGTAGGGAGTGCCTTGGTCTGATGGACGTTTTCATCGGCGCGGTCAAGATTTCTCGCGCGCCTCCCGAAAAGCCAAAATCCAGCCCTTGGTGGATGGCTGGGTATGGTTCGTGTGGGTTTATGAGAAAGTACTTCCCATAGTTTGTTCTTTCGTTGTTGAAGGTATGTGGGTCTAGATCTCTATGATGTCAAGACAGGAGCACACTCGTTACTAGTGAGTAGCTGACTGACATGAGCATCTGATAGATGAATCAAACACAATGTAACCTGATTTTATGATGAACAAATGAGATTACGCGAAACATGTTCGATACTTATTGTGAGTCATCTTTAACGGATTTCATAAGTCCTGGCAAATAAAACGACATGTGGACAGCTACTCCTTTGCTATTCCGTCATAATGCATGATTTACGGTTCCAACTGTGAGTCAACCAACATGAATCAGAGTAAGCACTAGATAGAAAACAAGCGACAAACTACTCCACCAAGAGACCCACAATCTACTGTATAAGATCACTTAATTCCCAACCGAGACTAACCTCCCAACTTCACAGTATCTTAAACTAACCAACACAATATGCCAACCTCACGCTTCGAATCGGGCGTATATTTCACTGCGCCCAAATATGACAACGAACAACGGACACAGCTTTCTCGACCCTCTCATTTCCCACTTGTCTCAGTCACTATTAACGCTAACGTAGAGAGTAATATCTCTACGACGACCATCACGCAAAAATACAGAAACCCGTCTTCCTCTCCAGTTGAGCATGCCAAATACCTCTTTCCTATCTATGACGGCTCCGCTGTCACGTCTTTCAAATGTTGGATCGGCAAAGACAAATTGCTCGAAGGAGCCGTGAAGCCAAAACAGCAGGCCCGCAAGGAGTTCGCGGAAGCCGTCTCGAAGCACAAGGCGGCGGTCCTTGTCGAAGAGCTGACCCCCGAGATCTTCGAAACCAATCTTGGCAGTATCCCCAGCCAAACAGAAGTGGCTGTGGAGATCACCCTCGCTACGCAGCTGAAAGGGGATCAAACGACCGGTGCTACCACTTTGACCATCCCCACCAGCGTGGCCCCCAGATATGGATTTCAGCCTAGGGGGTATACTCAACCTGAGACAGCGAGTACAACCGCAGTGGCAAGGGAAGATGCACTTCATATCAATGTGCACGTTTCCATGCCCGAGCAAATCACGAAGATCGAGTCTCAGACCCATACGATATCAGTGCAGTTGGGCTCTGAAACCGGTATCTTTGACCCCTGCAAAGCAGATACTTCTCTCACCGGACGGTCCGCAGTCTTGGAAAAAGACTTTGTTCTTACAATCTCGTCCAATTCGAAGGAATTGATGGTGTCTCGGGCTATCGCTGTAGCGCAGCCAAATTCTAATAAATGGACCATTGCACTGACATTGAGCCCTGGTGACTTGTTCCGAAAAAGATTCAACCCTGAAAACTACACCGGAGAAGTGATCTTCGTGGCCGACCGCTCTTCGTCCATGAATGCGAAGATTCCCGCCCTGCGAAACGCAATGAACGTCTATCTACGAAGCCTGCCGGAGCAATGCTCGTTTAACATTGTGTCGTTCGGAACCTCGTTTTCCTGGATGTGGGAAAACTCTCAGCCATACAGTCAAGAAATTCTCGATGAGGCGACTAGCCACGTTGGTTCATTTGAAGCTAACTTTGGCGGCACCAAGATCTTGCAGGCATTGGAAAGCATCCCGGAACACTTCAACAAGCGCGCTGATGTGCCGACTAACGTGATTGTACTAACGGATGGAGAGACATGGGACGTGGAGAAGGTGATCGAGTTCGTCGCGAGAACGGCATCGAACCCAGAGACGAACATCCGGTTCTTTGCCCTCGGCATTGGAAAAGAGGTCTCGCACCGACTGGTCCAGGGCATCGGCATGCGCGGTGGCGGATATGCCGAGGTCATCAGTGACACAAACTCGTCTTTGGTTTGGCAGGGGAAGATGATCCAGATGTTGAAGAATGCGTTGGCGCCATCTCGCCTGCGATGTTCGATCAACTTTGACGGATTGATGCAGAATGGAACCGGTTGCCTTCAGGCGCCTCATTCCATTCCACCTATGAGCTCCTTTTCTCATCAGTCGATCTACTACATGCTGGATCGTGACGCCGAAAAGATACCCGACACCGTAACTGTAACGGCAGAGACAGAAGATGGAATGAATCTCACCGCACAGTTGCCGATTCACAGAAGCAACATATCAAGCGTCCATCATCTCGCCGCGAAGGCTTTCATGGATGATTACGAGACCGGTCAAAGCTGGCTTCATGCGAAACATGTATCCCTTCTAGCAAGCGACCAGGGTGCATTCAACCGTATTCTCGACCGTGAGGCCCAAAAACTGGGCATCAGATGGTCCATTCCCAGTAGATGGACCAGCTACGTCGCCGTCGAACGTACCTCTCAGGAAGACCATGAAACATCCCTTGAGCCAGCCGAGCGAGGCGAGCCGCCTCATGACTCGGATAGTGAATCTGATGAAGACATGGGATTTGGCCTCTATGACGGAGACGAAACGCCTCATGATTCGGAAAGTGAATCTGATGAGGACTTGGGGTTTCGCCTGTGCCATGGAGGCTCAAATGCTCCCAGCGGACATGGTGTCTTGCGGTTCTGTCGCGCCGCCTCATCTTCTTCTTCCGATGATGACACTGCAGCCCACGTAGCTCCCCAATTGCGTGAAATGTCACTTTACAAGACGCGTGGTATTCAAGATAACATACAAGGAAGCGTTGAAGGCAGCACGAGAGGTGCTGGTCAAGACATTCGAATGATGGCTACTTCATTAGACCGTCCGTCTTCACCCTCTCCCCCCGCTACCAGAATAGTCAGGGGAGGCTCGATGGGCTGCTTCGGAGGCGGTCGGATTGCCACCGACGGGGTCAGCTTTAAAGCGAAGAAATACAAGAGTGCATCACCATCTGCAGGTGGCACCGCGGAACCTACTCAATCGCCGACTCAGCCTGAGCTCAATCTGTCCAGGGTTCTTTATCTCCAAGCGGCGAATGGGAACATGAGAGTTGAAGGCAGTACTATCGAGGCGCAGCTTCTGGCGGAATTTCAGCCACAGGTCACGGAGAATATGAGCAAGTTGCTGGCCTCTTTGTCGGTGAAACTCGAGACCATGGAGCGAGCATTTTTGCTGAATGTTTTGGCTGTTGTTTATGTGACTGTCAAATGCGTGGAGTCGAAGGGGCTGTGGGAGATGCAGATTACAAAGGCACGACGATATCTCAAAAAGCGACTGGAGGAGACTGCTATTGGTATAGACTCTGAGGCAGCGTTGGAGAAGTTGGACAGCACGGCTCAACAAGAACTTGTGCACTAGTGATTGCTTGCTATATTTTCCGTTTTGTTCTTTTCCACCTGTTCTCTCGCCTATTTCTTCTGTTTGTTCCCCTTTTTGGATCTCGTTTGTCTGGGATTCTGCTTATCTTGATATTCGTGCTCTAGCTTAATTGCCTGTCTAGTCTAGTTTGATATCCAATTGTAAAGTGTCACAACTTCAACATTCATTTCCAGTTGCTCACTTCACATACAGCATGTCCCAATGCATAGATCATGGCCCTTCCAACACTAAGACCTATTACTTACCGTTCTCTTCCCCCTCATCCAAAAAGCCCTCAACACAAAGACCATGACAAGCATACTTACATCCAATGCCAGATTCCAGCTATACCCAACCAGGTACCGGGGAGCGTCAACCGTCTTCCAGACACTGTCCACATTGCATTAGCCAATTAGGCCCAAACCAACTATCACTCACCAAAGGGAAAAGAGAAAGACTTACAACAACAGAATCCACGCCCCAAACGCATTCCCAACAGTATTCATCGCACTGATAACCAGCGCCCTCTCCTCCGCGTTCCCGGCACAGATCTCATTCGCCCAGGCGTACACAATCGCCGCAATACCATTCGCCGTGCCCGACAGGAAGAACGCAAAGAACTTCAGTCCAACAGGAACAGACCAGACCGCTAGCACAATGCAGGCAAAGATATTCAGCACAGCAGTGCTGGCAATCAAGCTGACCTTTGCGTTATAAATGTCTGAGATCACGCCGTTAAAGATCGACGCGACGATAGTAACTGCGGGCGAAACAGTCGTGATGGTATTGATCGATTCGACGGAGTAGGATTGGGATTTTAGCCAGAGTGAGAGGCTACTGTTTGAGCTGACGCCGTCGGCCTGGGAGAAGAAGAATGCGAAGAGCACGAGGATCCATAGACGCCAGCCTTTTAGGATTGAGAGGATTCGGGGAATCGTGAAGGGAGCTCGGGGCTCGAGGTTTTCGGACTTCATACGCTCTTGGGCAAGCGCGATTTCGGCGGGGCTGAGAAATCGGCTGTTGCAATTATCCGGGGTGCTGGGGAGAAGAAAAAAGCCTAGGATGGCGATGGGAATGGTGCATGCGAAGCCTAGCATGCCATAGCGGGTTAGTTATTTCTCTTTCTCGGGTATGTTGAGACGCTGAATAAACGTGAGAAGACAGAACTAACATATGATATAAAGCCACCTCCACCCCTCAATCCCATACCGTCCATCTAGTCTCGCGTATGCGCCAGCCTGGATATATCCCGAACTCATGCTCCCAACCTGACTCGACACGAAGAAGATGGCTCCACGGCGCGCGAGCTCAGAGCGTTTATACCAGCTTCCGAGGTACCATTGTACGGCTGGGAAGAAGAAACCACCTAGAGCGCCGACGAAAAAGCGTAGGGCGTAGAGCGTAGTCACGCTGGTTGCTTTGTATTGAGCCAGCGTGAACACGCCCCAGAGGAGGTCGGCGGTGGGAAGGAAGATGTTGATTGGAGTGCGGGTCATCTATAAATTTTGAAGTGTTCGAGTTAGTTTATTTTGCTTCTGCGCAGTTCACCGCATCAATCTGGCTTGTGGATGGTGGGAAGACGAACGAGGAGGGTCAACGGGATTTGCATCGTGATGAATCCAACCCTAATTGCATATCAGTATGACCGTCCCGGCGCATATCACCCTCACAGGGGGACAACTAGTAGGCAAATGGAACAGGGTGAAATACATATAGACCGTATTCAAATAATTCAACTCATTCCCCCATAACTCCAAATCTTCTTTCATCCCACTCACGTAGGCCGTGCTTGTCGCCGATGAATCCAGGACCTTGGCCCAATGCGCCAGGAACAAGAACACGATGATCAGTCCATCGAGCTTCAGTACGAGACTTCTTTCAGCTGGCGTGTCGCGGGGCGAGAAATATTGATACCATTTTTGTTTAGCCTCGGTCTCTGTACCGCGGGGTTGTGGCAGATACGAGTCTTCTTTCGTCTGGATATTCGATGCCAGTTTCTCCGAAATGGGGGACTCGGCGGCGTGAGGGGACTTTTCTATCGCGTCCGACATGTTGATCTTGCATGTCCTTTGGGTATTTGCGAGGTTGAATGCATGGCGGGGTTTCATTATGTTCTAGCCTTTATAAGCACGCCATTGGTGGTGGGGATGGCGATTGGATTCACTTAACCATCCTTGCATGTCTAGTTCGGTCCTGCATGAGATCTTGGTTTCTCTGGCTTTTATCGAGTTTACCTCTCGTACAGTATGTCTCAATTATATTCATTAGATTATATATGTATACCCGTTATTTCATTCCCAGGACCCATCTAACCTCCTTTTACCCAGTTATTCCAAGCCAACACCACCCCCTCGGCGATGTCAAACTCTTTCATGATGAATCGCCGACCCACCCTTTACTGAGTCCCCAACAACCACTTCATCCATGGTCTCGATACGTTTCGACTCCGCCTCGACAAATTCCTGTGGCCGTTTCCGCTGCGTCAACGACCTGTTCCCGCACACGATGGGCGATTTATGACGAATGAAGATCTCATCCATGTCTTCGAGCGTGCGACGCGAGGTTTCGGGATACAAGCAGTAAATCACAGGGAAGTAGGCCCAGACGATGATGGCGAACACTGTTCATTCCATTAGCACCTAGTCTATTCGAGAGGGTTGAGGAAGCGCAAAGGAAAGAAAGGCTTACTCAGGTAGAATCGCCAGTGGATGTTATCCACCCCGACTTTGGTGAACTGCGTGACGATGAACCCGCCCATCCAGTTCGTTGCTGTGGCGGCTGCCGCGCCGCGGGTGCGCCATCCCAGAGAGTTGACTTCGGAGTTGTAGACCCAGGGGACTTTGGCGAAGCTGGTGCCGTAGAAGAAGTAGTAGAGAAAGAACATGGCGGTGGTGACGCGGCCGAGCTGCAGTTTTCTATTAGAAAAACTATAGGAAGGCAAGAGAATAGTGGGTGACGACTTACGAGGCGCTCGCGCGACGGGTCGTCCGCGGCCACTTTTAGACAGATAGACGCGATTAGATAGCATGAACCCATGGTCAAGGAGCCGTAGAGCATCATCCTGGACGGTTAGCTTTAGGCGAAGTGGCATATAGACAGGGATTCGAATCCTTACTTGCGACGACCGAATCGATCGATGATAAGCAGACAGCAAAAGGCGGCTACCAGGTAGATCGTGGCGTTGATCCCGGTCAACAGACGGCTTTCCTCTTCATCGAGTCCCACGCTCTGCTGCAACAGAGTAGGCAGGTAGTATCCCAGCGCATTGACACCACTGAACTGCTGCATGAACTGCGTTCCGCAAGAGAGCAGCAGGCGACGCAGAGTCTGCGTTTTGTCACGACACAGCAACACGTCCATCGTGGGCACGCGGTCCTTACGTTCCACCTGCAGCGCTGATTGGATGGAGAGAAATTCCGCCGACACATCGGCGTCGTGGATATCCTTGCCCTTGCCCTGCAATCGCGCTAGCACTTGCAGCGCTTCGTCGGGTCGGTCTTGTAAAAGGAGCCATCGCGGGGACTCCGGGATCAGGACTAGCGCCGTTGCTACGATGATGGGGAATATGAGTTGGAAGCCCAGCGGAAACCGCCATTGCAGCGCCTCGCCCTGGAAATACAGCCCGTAGTTCATCCAGTTGGCGAGACAGAATGCCGCCGTGTTACAGAGGGATCCGACGACCACGAGCTTGCCGCGGACGTTTGGCTTCGAGCATTCGGCCTGGTAGACCGGACAAGTCGAGGAGGTCAGGCCCATTCCGAAGCCATTGATGACACGTCCGATAATCATCTGCGGCAGATGCCACGCGACGACCTGCAGCACCGCTCCGATCACATTACAAGCCAAACCCAGCGCGACGGTCTTTTTCCGACCGAGTTTATCGCCGAGTGTGAAGGCGAAGATGGCACCAAAGAAGGCGCCGAGCTATAGTCGTCCCAAAATCGCACCGTCAGCACTTATTTTCTACCGGTATGAGTGTGTTGTGGATGTCTCGGGAAGCAGTGGGTCCCCGCGGGGAATTTCTTGCTCACGGAAAAGCAGCTCGAGGTGATGCCGGAGATGTCAGCATCGTCGGTCTCCGGGAAGTGTTTCTTGAAATCGGCTGAAATTAACACTCCGGAGAACACACCCTGGTCATAACCGAACCACGCCATGGAGCTGTATCATTCGCCCGTCAGACAATCCGGTGGCGGCCAAGCCCGCCGGGGGGCCAATTTAGGATAGATGAAAGAAGACTGGGATATCAAACATACATGGCATTGGCGATAGTAACCATGCTAATGAGCCATCGCCCGCTAAGGCGGGCCGAAAGGTCGAGGCCAGCCATTGAGGAATTGTGAGAGCTTCCCAACGACCAGGGTAGGGAGAAAATCGCAATCACGAGTGGATTCCCTGTGTCATTCAGGTTCAAGTGGACCAGACAACTGAAAAAAGGAAGAGGAAATCCTCCGAAGTATATATACTTTTTTGTCCTTTCCGGTTGGAATTGTCACTCTGGCCAGCCAGAGAAAGAGGACAAAGCCTCAACACCACGAGCGGAGGGGATGAATAGACCAGGAGGTAGATTGGCTGAGTCCGGGGTAAGCTGGTGAGGTCCACTCCTGAGAGAGAAATGAGGAGAAAATGGATCCTTCTGGTCTTTCCCCCTCCGGTCTAGTGCCCGGTCCCGTGATGGCCCCGTGGGGGGAGGCGGCAGATCTGCTCGCTGTCCGGCGCGGATGAGCGGCAGCGGGGATGCCGTTGAAGCGATAAGTTGATAATTGATAACAATCAATGTTGATGATTTCGTTCATTATTCACATTCACGTTTAACGGACTTCCCGCCTTCTCTCATCCTTCTCGCGTACATCCATCAGCTCACCATGACCAAATTGATTCTAGTCACCGGTGCCACCGGCTTCATTGGCGCCCACATTGTCGATGCGCTGCTATCTCGCGGACTGCGGGTACGCGGGGCAACGCGCTCGCTGGAAAAAGGAAACGCGATGATCCAAGCTCGACCTCAGTACGCCAAGCAGCTTGAGTTTGTACAAATCGACGACTTTGAGAAGCCCGGTGGTCTGATAGAGGCCGTCCAAGGCGTAGATGGTGTGATCCATACTGCCAGCGTGAGTGAAGCCCAACGGCCATACCTACCCCTCACCCACTATTCCTGCCCCTCTCCAAGCCAAACGCGGAAGCGGAACTAAAATCTGCACTCTCAACATAACAGCCATTTACCTACGACACGACGGACAACGAGAAGGAGTTAATCCGACCCGCCATCAACGGCGTTCGCGCCATCTTCGAAGCCGCCTCCACGAACCCACAAATCCACCGCATCGTGCTCACCTCATCCTTCGCGTCCATTATAGACGTCAACCGCAAGGGTCCGCCGTATTTCACACTCACCGCGGCGGACTGGAACCCGCTGACATATGAGGAGGCCGCGGACCCAGCGACCAGCGCGGTCGTCGCGTACCGGGGGTCGAAGAAATTCGCGGAGCTGGAAGCATGGACGTACGTGAAGGAACAGAAGCCCGCGTTTGACCTGGTGGCCTTGTGTCCGCCCATGACGTTTGGCCCGGTGGTGCACCCCGTGCCGAGCGTGGACCGGCTGAATGAGTCCAATGCCATGCTGTGGAAGATTGCGAGTGGGGTGAATCCTCTACCTGTGTCGCGGGTGCCGTTCTGGATCGACGTCCGGGATCTGGCTGTCGCGCATGTCGAGGCATTGTTGAACCCTGGGGTCGGGAATCGGCGTTATGCTCCTGCGTCGCCGGAGCGGTTTTCCTATGGGCTGGCGGCTAGTATCATGGTTGAGGAGTTTGAGTCGCTCAAGGGGAAGGTGACGTTGGAGGATCAGGTTCTCGACGAGAGTTACGGGTTGGATGGTGAGACGCCGGCGAAGGAGTTGGGGTACTCGTATCGACCATTCCGAGAGACGGTCAGGGATCTCGTGACACAGGCCATTCAGATGAGCCAAACATCCGAGTCATGATTGATAAAGAAACTCTAATTCTAACGGCGGTTTATCTGAATTGTATTCAATCGTTATGTACAGCCAAGCATCCACCGCATCTATACTTAAATCTTTTTTCTATTATGTCCTCACCTCACTGATCAGATGGAGCGCAATACTCGGTGTTGTCAAATCACCACCTAAGCCACCAATGCGTCCCAGCACCGCGAGCTTGTTCAGTGTGAAGTTGTACTTTGATGTGGGACAATATTGGTGTCACAGAGCTTACCTAGTTGATCGGGGCCAGCATCACTGATTAGCCCGCCGGTTGAATGTTTCTCGGTCTCCACGTACTATAAGCTACCTTCCTCTTTTGGCTCTTTTGGCGGGTAAACAAATTCCCTTTCTCGTCTGATTGTCTGGGGCCGATAATCTTGATCTAGATCAAACGGACGTCATGCAGTCGATGGCAGCTGATGCAGGCTCGTGCCCTTGCCATGGAATTTTTCAAGCTACAGAAGGTGCCCATCGAATGATTGGTACCACGCCATGCCACTGAGATTATCGCACCCTGAATTGGGGTCCCTGAGCACCCGGCATTGACGGAGCTCTCAGATCTCATCTCTCTGTACGGAATAGAGCATAGTATCCGAGCATCTCGATCGGCTCGTGGAGAAGACCGCATAGATAAGTTGATAACGTTCTGTCAAGCAGCGGGGGGAAGCGGCAGTCCCACCGCGGAACCTGCCCGTGCGCCATGTGGGGCCGACGGTGGTTCGTGGGAGATTCAACCATCGCGAGGTCAGGTTGTGCTGTTTGTGTTCCACGTGGGGTAGCACCGAGAGGTACACACGGAGCTTAATTTCCCGTTGATTTAAGAATCTTTGCATCTCGCGTTCTCGCCGACTTGATCTATTCAACACTTCTTAGATCCTTGCGTCCTGTCCACTCCGGTCAAGTCGCTACAGTCAAATCGGCTATAATGGGCTCCCATCAGGTCACAGAACATGATGTTACGATCACGTCGTTTGAGATCGTGGATTTGCGATTTCCCACCAGCTTGGATGGCGTTGGGTCGGATGCGATGCACAAGGGTACAAATGGATCTCATCCGTACATCCAACTCAAGACAAACCAGGATGGGCTGGTTGGCGATGGGATTGTAAGAACAACCATTTCATCCAAGCTCCGCGGAAAGCTCAAACAATGCTAACTCGGTGTTAAACAGGCATTCAGCAATGGACGAGGAAGCGAACTGATCTGTCTGGCACTCGACATTTTTGCCAAGCGCGTGGTAGGCAAGACAATGCACGAGCTCACACGGAATATGGGAAAGACATGGCGATACATGGTTTCGGACTCGCAATATCGATGGGTTGGTCCGGAAAAGAGCATCACACACTTAGCGGTGGCGGGAGTCCTGAATGCGGTCTGGGACCTGTGGGGCAAGATTCTGGACAAGCCCGTCTGGAAGATTGTCTGCGACATGAATCCCGAGGAGATTGTTCGATGTATTGACTTCCGATATATCACCGACGTGATAACGCCGGAGAAGAGTATCGAGATGCTGAAGAAAACACAAAATGGCAAGGAGGATCGCATGCGAGAAGCATTCGAAAACACTGCAGTACCCGCATACACCACGTCACCGGGTTGGTTGGCCTTCTCTGGCGATCGCATGCGAGAGGTGCTTGAAGAGACCATTGCTGCCGGATACACTGTTTTCAAATTCAAAGTTGGAACCAGCGTTGAGGCTGATCGGGAGAGATTATCGGCTGTGAGAGAGGTATTGGGGTACGACAAGGGACACCAGATTATGATCGATGCCAACCAGGTAAGGCGTGGCCGCTCAATTTCCTTATTTCAGTGGTGCTAACTCTTGCTCAAGGTTTGGAGTGTCCCACAAGCGATCGATTACATGAAGCAGCTGGTGGAGTTCAAGCCGGTGTTTATCGAGGAGCCCACGAATCCTGACGATGTCCTTGGCCACGCTACAATCCGCAAGGCTCTCAAGCCATACGGTGTCGGCGTGGCTACCGGTGAGGCTGCCCAGAACCGTGTGACCTTCAAGCAGCTTCTGCAAGCCGAGGCCACCGATGTGTGCCAAATCGACGCTGTCCGGCTGGGCAGCGTCAACGAGTGCCTTGTAAGTGACATTGACACGCCATCCAAAAGTATGCCGCAGCTAACGGAATCCAAGGCGGTCATGCTCATGGCCTTGAAATTCGACGTCCCGTGTGTGCCTCATAATGGTGCCATGGGCTTGACTGAACTGACCTCACACCTGAGCACAATTGATTACATCGCTATCAGCGGACGCAAATCGATGCTAGAGATGGCGGACAGCCACCGTGAGAATCTGCGCCATCCTTCGCAGATCAAAGACGCACATTATGTCACCCCTCTAGCACCTGGCTATTCGACCGGATACACCGACGAGGCGCTGGAGAAGTACACATACCCTAATGGCAGCTTTTGGAGAAGCGACATCGGGCTTGAGATTATCGCCCAGCCCACTGGGGACGAACTATGAACGATGGTCTATGCATGTACGGTGTTTTGGACTGCCTGGTTTAGCTTTTTGGGCAACCACCACCTCAGCATTTCCCATTCATTGAGCATGATTGAGATGACGACTCAAACGCGCGATAGCAATCGTTGCTTTCTTTGTATATCCTCCAGAATGATAATAACAGCTTCGAGACTGGAAAATGCCCAGGGACGTATGTTATCAATCGCCCGTTGTTGAAGCTCGTCAATGTCGGGAACGAAATGCCGCAAATCAACGCTTAGAGAAGCGAGCGTGAGAACCACAATGGCGCCTAGTGTTCTTTTCTTTCTGTCAGCACATCCAGAGAGAAGCTACATTTTAACCAATTTGCACTTACGATAGGGAGAACGTCCAAGTGTATTGGCTTGGCTGGGTCATGACCTGCGAAGTGTTGTGGATATAGTACCGACAGCTCTCGATACAAATGCCTGCCTTTTCAATCATGGTCTCGGTTGTTCCTCCAACTCCGTGTGTGGCTATATACAGCACAAATGGCCGGTAAATGATGTGTCGGGCAGCGAAATACCGAATTCGAAGGATCGCCTCACGAGGGTTTGTAGGGTTGAGGGGGATTCCCATCCCTAGGAATGGACGAAAGCCTTCTGGTATCGAGGAGTGCCACATTTTGAGCTGCTCGTGTAGCTCATCGGACACATTGATCATGGAAGAAACATCTTCGATTGAGAATTCATCCGGAGTCATCAGGGTGGTAGATGAAAGAGTTAAAAGATGCATCTTGCTGGGATACAGTGAGTTGTGAATCCTATTGAGCAGTCGGCGAACGGAGATTTCAGCCAGATAGCACGTGGATTGCATCAAACCGAGATTCGAACATCTGGGAAGACTAACTTCGTCAGTCAGTTGCTGCAGACCGCTTCGTGGCAGCTCCAACTCTGCCAGTCGGTCACATTCCACGAGGAAACAGGACCAAAAGAGACGGATGATGCTCTCACGCCAATTTGGTCCTTCTTCCCGCGCATCCATCCTGAATTCGTGTCAGCCTCTGCCTAAATATCCTTCTTATCTTTAGATTTGCCCTCATGCTTACCCTGACAGCTTGAACTGAAGGATCGTAGACGCCGAGTAAATCAGTCTCCAGCTCTGCAGTGGACGGACAATATATGCAAAGTACACACTGGCGAGTACCAGGGCCTGTGGTAGTAGGAGATTGAACGAAAACGACCAGGACGACTGCGATACGAGTGTGGGCAGTGCATGTTGCATGTATTCCATGCCTGGGGGCGATACTTTGAATTCCGGGGCCTTGAGAGGCGAAGCCGCGACAGCTCCGAGAGCTAGCACAACCATACAGAGCGCAGATGGAATACTGGAGTCTGGACCAACTTCCAAAAATCGATTATATATCTCCTCGAATTCAGCCTGCTCCAAGATTGGGTGGTTCGGATGAGCCAACGTGAAAAACGTGGATACTAATTCGTCGGCTACTTCTCGTCTGATGTTGAGCTGCGGCCTGGGCTTGGAAAATTGCTCAAATGATAGCTCTGGCGGCAACTTGCTTCTCGATTCCAGCAAGAAGAACAGATCCGGGGGATATTCGCCGATCAGGGCTTTCATGGACGGCAAGCTCAGCAGGTAGCTGGAGGATGTCTTGTGTTTGACTGGAATTGTCAAAGGTGGCAACTTCGCTAATTCCGATTGTACATCCAACCCTGGAAACGCCCATGAAGCGGACGTGACGGCTTGTGTGGATTGCACTCCGCTCATCGGCACGGACGATTGGCTTTGTGGAGTGGCCGCATTATGGTTATGAGTATATGCGTTCGACCCGTTAGAAAGCGCGGATATTTTTTCAGACTGGCTCTCGAGAATGGATTCGATGTCTTTTAGGCGACTGAGGATTTCTCGAGTCCCCCCGGAAGTGTCGATTCTATATGGTACAAGGTGAGAACCAATGTGTCAACTGCGGGGCGCGGCTATCGACCCACCTCTGGGATGGCAAGTCATCGTAGTGACATTCGACTTCTAATTCGGAGCAAGTGGAACACGAGGGCTTCTGGGCATCACATCGTCGCTTACTATCCACTGCTTTTAGCTCACGACAAACAACCCCGACCAATGCGGGCGGAGAAAGGGGGGAAGCGAGAATTGCCATTGTGGCTTACCGGCTGCGACAAAAATTACAGGCCAACGCCACACGTTTCCTGCTAAAGCTCATTCTTGAGACCGCACCAACAAGGGGCACTCTGTACAATCAAGACATAATAAAACGCCGCTGACAAAGGGGCTGGGAGAGAGAAGATGGAGGCGCACAGTGAAGTGACGGGACGGGCCTCGGGGAAATCTGGGGAAGCGGAGGGGGTCAGCTGACGCCTAGCCCGAGCAGGTTAGATCTGCTTAGAAAGCACTCATGGCGTGATCTAATCCTAAAGGAGACAACTCTGTAGAGAAGATTCTCTAGATCTATCAACTATCAATCCGTTTGATCAAGTGCCAATGCTACCATCCTTCCCCGTGTGGATAACTTAGCGCTGCATGCATGTTACACCTACGTCATCCGACCAAGCAATCAGAAGCTTGACAGCTGGCTAGGCCTCTTCCCGTTAGGAGATGATCCGTTGGAAAATAAATCAGCCCATCTGTTATTGGCTGTCACACAATGGTATTGCCCTCATTTTCTCTGTGATTAGCATTTAGTCATGCACATGGAACTGAGCCTCGTCTTACATTCTGGCCTAGATTCACTGTCCTGACCCCGTACTATATGTTTTGCTACCGTATGGGAGGAAAGCTTGTCGTTCACATGATCTTGTATTCCAGTCTGAATAATATCTACTTGCCAGAACGAGCTACTATACTTCTTAATCCACCTATTTAATCCATACTCTGTACAGTGTTCCTCACTGCGGTGGAACTTTTTGGCATCCTCATCACTTGCGGCTTTGACGAAGCGCAAGTATTTCCCATGTTCAATATGTATGTACTCCATCAATGAGACAACGTCACAAAATGGCATCTGAAGTGTAAGGCCAACAGTCTGCGATATTCTGGTCATCTTGAATTGAAACGACGACAGACCCCTCTCCTCTCAGAGGGTTGCCTTCCCAGACAACAATATCTCCACTATAAGGTTGGGTTTCTCCTCTATGATGCTCCTTTGTTGATCGAAGACCCAAGATCTCTTCAATGTTGGTAGAGACAAGGGCAATGGATTCTTCATCACTCAGGCCCGCATACTTACCCGCCCAGCGAGCTTCCTGTGCCAAGCCATGAATAGCCGAGTCGCTCCGAACTGCCAGGCCCAGTTGGACACCAGCGTCAATCAGAATCTTGGCGGGACTTTCGCTCAGGGGCGGTCCTAATAGAACGTTCTTCTTCTCCCAGTTGTCAGGGGCACCGTGGTTTCCAGTGAGGATTACTGGGATGCCTGCCTCTGCCAGTGGCTTGGCAACCTGGTACAGTGACCGATTTAGTAAGAAGGCACTATGAAGTTATATCGGGTACGATGAGTGATTTCTTACTAAAGCAGCTCCATGTCCACCATGGATGGCCAATTTGACCGAAGGGTAGTCACGCTTAATCAAGATTAGTTGAGCGATATCGTCCTAAGAGATGGCTGTTAGTTCTCCTTCGAGTTGACCAAGATAAAGACGGTAGGAACATCATGAATACCTCATTGAATACTCGTACGACTACAGGCAGTAATCCGCTCGCAGCTTGGGCATAAATTCCTTGGCTATCATTGCCGTCCTGCTGGCCTTTTTCTAGTATCTGACGGAGGTGCTCAATCTCAGAAGAGATGGTTGGCGTGCTGTCATCTTGAAAAGGCAGAACAATATTAGTATCCTTAGCAAAAAATAACAATATCTTGACCAGGATCACCTACCTCTAGCCGATTGACCAATTGCCAGGTGAAGAGCAACGTTATCTTTCCAAATACCTCCTTCCAAAATGGTGGCTGTTTCGCTGGTCCGTATTGCCACGCTGACCCCATCAATGATGCCAGAGCCGTGTGGAGACGTGACCGCTTTTGTGACACCCCCGATTCGAGCTCTCGTAAATGCCCTGGCGTGGAGATGCACGCCATATTTCGCGAAATGGACACTCTTCTGTTCGTTAAGTATATCTCCGCTTTTTGCCGTTCCGTCGCCAGTGGAACTCTCAGACGGAATTGCTTGTATTCCGAGATTGGTAGCAAATGCCACAAGACCCGGGGTTATGTACCCATTGTTCAGTGCAATATGGGAGATGTCCTCGTCCTTGTAATAGGAAGCACATGCCGATTTCTTATCAAAACATGCAATCCTGCCATTCTCAATGAAAAGAACAAGGTCTTGTCCGAAATTGTCAACATGGGTTGGGTTGCCAATCAGAGATCGTTTGATTCCGGTGATAAGCACGGATCTATGGAATCTTGCACAGATGTCGTCTTTCTGGGCGTCGGAAACAGATGGTCGCACCGTCGGCGCCTCTTGATTGGACAAACCAGTGGTCTTTTCCAATTCCTTTATGCCATCATCTTTTTCCAAGAGAGCACGTCCGTCGATGAACACTTCAAGGGGAGTGGCGCCGACTTGTAACGGATGATCGTCCCAAATTACCAGATCCGCGTCGTACCCAGGGCGGACGTATCCAATACGGTGGTCTTGCTGGATTGATCGAGCAGGCACCGATGTCACAGACTGAAGTGATTTCTCCTCAGATAGACCGAATGAGTGAGCAACGGCTGCCTGGTGACTATAACAGAGTCAGAAAATGGCGGACAGGGAATCTGACAAATGTCCTACTTACATAAGGTCTTTGGCATAGTTTCCTTCTCCAGTGTGGTCCTGTGTGTCGTGTCAACCGGGCGATCTTTCTGGAATAATTTTTAACAGGGGCTTACTGATTTTAGGGCAACTTTAACCCCATGGTCGTCTAGGATCTTCGGGCCTCTCAAGTTGGCTCCGTAGGCCTCTGCTTTGAAAAGCGCATTCTCGGCAAATGTAGCGATCGTAATATTCCTATTGTCGTTAGTGATTGGTGGGTACGTAGGGGTACACATACTTACTCCTCTAGATGCTTAAGAAGTTCGGGTACCTGCCATGCCTCAAGTGCGTGGTGGAAGGCTCGAGGATGCACACCAAATTCATGCAAAACAGTAGCCATGCGCTCAAAGTCTTCCGGCTCATAGCAGTGCACATTGACATTGAGTTCGCCTCTCAAAAGCGCCAGAAGGGTCTCGAATTCAAATGATTCAGGCCGCTTTCCTTCTTTCTCAATGAAGCTCGAGATATGGTGACTTTGCGCGAAAGGCATTCCCTCAATCGCAAATGCAGCATCGCACCAGGAGGATTGACGATCAAGCAGCTGTTGTGCCTTCTCGAGTTGTTCGCGCAAGAGCCATGCCAAGCCCAGTCTAGTATTGCCATAGATACGCTTAGGATTCTCCCCACAAGCCATCTTGAGGTATCTTTGCCGATAACTTTCTGGACGGCCATCTTCTAGAAGCAGCTCTTCCACAACGGGCTCACCATTTGGACCCGGACGCGGGAAATTTTTGACGAGATAGGCTTCGCCGCCGACGATATTCGCCGAGCCCGGTAGAACCAGTGATGAGGTGACGCCGCCCGATGCGATAATTTTGATCGCCGGGTCGTAGGGCTTGAAGCCATCGAGCGCGCGCACGAACGGAGTGATTGGCCCCAAGAGCGGTCGCTCATTCACGTCACTGGTAGAGGGTAGCTTTGGAAATGGAAGTAGGAGGTGGTGAGAGTGCATATCAACCAGGCCAGGTGTGATGAATCGACCATGCACATTGAGGACACGAGCATATTTGAGCATTGGGTTGTTTAAGTTGGTGGGAAGCACAGCCCGGATGACTCCCGCGTCGAAGATGATATCAACTAACTCATCACGGGTCGAGTCTCCATCGAACAGGGTGGCATTTTGAATGAGGATGGCTTGTTTCTGCCCGGATAAGGGGTTCCATCGTGGGTTGAATCGATCTGTTGATGCTGTGTTTTCTTGAAGAGTGCGGTTCCGAATCTCATGACATTTGTGTAGGCCCTCCAAGAAGTCTCTCCTGGGAGCCACCAACGAGGGGGTAAGAATTCTGCTAGACGATCCAAAATGAAACAGAGCGACAAATGCAGTCAAGATTATCGCAGCAATAGGCCGACGCCAGCGTCGTAGCGAGCGATATCGTGATCGCTGAGGATAGTCGTATTCCACCAGCACGCCGCCCTTGGTAGCCGACGCCATCCTCAAGTCGTCAGACAAACTTCGCTCTGTGCGTGTATGATCTTGGCTAAAAAGAAGCAGGCAGTCCAAATGTTGGGATCAAATATTCCTTGGTGCGACTTATCTATCTGGTGGTAAGCGCCCAAGGCGTTTGCGCGACTGTGGGTCGGAAGTGCGTCAGTCTTGGTGTTCGGCCATCGCCCTCATCCCTTGCAGCTTAGCCGCCGGTCTTAAGACACTCCAATCTCCGTCAATGCTTATTGCTTGACAATTCAGTCTCTGTCATTGTTTTTCCATGCGACGATCGGAATTCTTTGAACGTACCTGATTGATAGAACACTATGTTAAGTTTCACGAGGCCCCAAGTCCACGGCTTCACCAAGCCTAAAGCTCAACGTCTTGTAGTGGAGATAAATCCAAGCACGCCATATAGATAAAGATGATAACAAAATCCAATGATAAATAAGGGAAATCGAAATTATTGAAAACTTGCAATAAAAATTACTCTTCGACCACTTCCCATATATCAACGAAAATAGGAACTCGGATCTAGAAACCGATAACCGTGATGCTCCATTTTGTGGCAGGTAAATGTGACATGGGCACGGATTGAGAGATTTTATTAGCACTTAATGTCCTGTTTTCTATATATTTATTGTGCCGCGAATGAAAACCACGCAAGCCATCCTGTGTATATCTTCATTTTGCTTCCCTTATTGTGTCCCTTGCATATAATTATTCACCTCCGATGAGGTTCATTGCCCTAGCCTGGCTTGTCGGAAGCCAGCACATACGACACGTACATGCTTGGCTCATGAATACCCGATTCCCAGTATCTGCAATTTGATAGGCAACATTACTCGAAGACTTCAATCCTGTGGCCGATTTCATCTCCTAGCAATTTCATACAGTACGGTGGCATCACCACTAGCCCCGATCAACATGTTTTCACAAGTGCCAATCAAGATCAGATACATGGAAAATTTCTAATGCTATCCGATTAGATATTATCAAGATTAACCTCTAATTTAGTCCGTACAAGCAGCCTAGTGACATGATTGCAGGGGAATATTGAAAGTGATAAAATTTAAGAATAATGCAGCCATATTTGGACACAGGCTCCGAGGTCTTTAACCAACCCCTCAATTAGTCCTCATTATTCTAGTGGCGTTGCATTCTCCATCGACCCATGGCCTAGTCATCTTTTTCATCGTCGTCGTCATCATCATCATTCTCATAATCCCCATCCTCCTCATCATCATCATAGGCAAAGCACAGAACAGATCCATGCCCCTGCGCCAAGTTGACACACCGGGCAGGCTGAATAACGGGGTATCCAACGCCCTCACAGCCGGAGGCCCTGTAGATGATCAGAGTCTTATTAGCACGCTGAGCAGTTCTGTGCGGCAGTCATCTGCGTCTAGGGTTTGGGGAAAGATGGAGGCAACATACGGATTACTTTTGCCCGCCACCGTCTCGTCGAAATGGACGGATCTATATTTCTTATGTACTACCAGAATTTTCCCAGATGATGCTTAATTGTAGCTGCTGAGCCTCACCCTTGGCCACAGAGCTCGATGCACTCTCCGGAGTAAATCGGGTTTTAGTGAGGCACCACGAGTCAGTGTGTTTGTTTGCCTGTCATGGTGGGTTCATATTAGGCTTCTGCTCTGCTTTTGATATATCGAATCGAAAAAGAGTGGCAGGACGTACGATAACTCGCGGTCCTTCGGCAGAGACTAGGGCCAATTAAGAAGCCAAGACAAGAAAGGTCTTAAGAGAGAACATGCTGGCAGGCGCTTGCGGAAGAAATTGGTGGTGTTTTAGCAGAGGCTTCAAAGTCAATTGAGCATTGTTACTCGGAGCCGAAAGGCCCTTTATATACGATCTCTCAGGGTTTTTGTTCATCCCAACATGCCATTGAGTGGCCATTGTGGTCTATCAACGTTGAGTACAGCAATGTATTGCTTGCACCTCATCTTTGCCTTCCATCTCCACTTTTTTCTAATAAAGAACCGGGGATCCTGACAGCTTCAGGCGCCATTGAGCTCGTATATCTATTCCAAGGATGGTATGTAGTAGTTTTTCCTTCGATCATTAGCTGCTCAATTTAGGTTGCCTAGGTGGCCATCTTCTAGAAAGATGCTCTTACTGACCTTAGCAATCAATCCAAGGGGTCCTCCATGTAAATCTCAGGTGCCTTCACCTTCGTCATTGAAAGTTTCTAGTAACAATGCCTCTTATCCTATAACTTAGCCAAACTATTAATAGTCTCATCTATAGTTTTTGGGGGAAAAAAAAAGAAAAAAGAAAAACCTTATTCCCATTGTCAGATCATCATCAATTTCTCCGCATCAGTCATTCCTCAGTCTAAACCCCCACAACTAAGGTTATGTGCTCGAGCAGCTATCGAAATGTCCCCAGGTAGCCCTTGTTTCCGAAGAATGTTTGACACATCCTGGCTATAAAGCAACATCAGTCCCACTCTCTTATGACGAGCCCTCAAAAGACCTTTTCGTAACCCTCAGAAGAAGCCTTCATTGGGGTCTCGGAGTGCTTGGCATAACAGGGATTCCTAATGCGTATAATCCGGGGTATGTCAAGCTGCTAAAGGATGCAAATCAATGAATCTTTCGGAACAGACCGGTGCTATGAAGTTTGAGTAGTAGTAACCGGCATAGTCTGCCCATTCATGAATTGTTCTCGGATTTGACGGATTGCCCTGTTCGGTCGGCTAAGACGAGCACATTGTAGCGTGTCATACATGGCGGCTGAGAAGACATTGTTGGTTACTGAGGCTTTCCGAGGAGATTTACAAACGTCCACCCATGCACGACTTTTGTTGTATTCGCGAGCCTAGGTTAACAAATCCCAATTATAATGATGTTACCTCGAAAGATATATATATATATATATACAACATGTGTGTTGCAAAGTCAAGTTGCGTGGTTCTCAACCCATTTCCGATGGAGAAAATTGATAGTCAATATAAGGAATTAAAGCGCAATGGCCACCCGAGCGATTGCGAGGTGTATGGACTTGCCACAAATCCTTTACTTTGCCTTCACTATGGCCTCTATTTGACGTTTGGGTATTTGAGTGGGGTTGATTGACCACGTCAACCGCCTGTTTACCTCATACTTGCGGCCGTTTAGATTCCCTCGCCGCTTTGGCTTTTCCGTTTGTTTGCCTCTTCCACCACAACTGCATGATGTTCTCGGAGAGTTCATCTTCATCGCGGGTTACCGCGAACGTACATTCCAGCTCTCGGAGTCTGGGAAAGTGTTTCTCAAGTTGTCGAACGTGATCATAGGGCCGACTGGGACAGTAAGTTAATGAACCTGTTTATGTAGTGTAATAAAAGGTGTGTTACCTCCATGAGAATAATCGTTCGAGGTTAGTGAAAGAGTCGATGCGGAGGAACTCGATGTTTGAGAACAAGGGGGTATTTTCATATCTGAAAGCCGCCAGATCATATACCTCCGTGATATCGCACTGGCGCAGTGACGGGCAACTTGTGCCTAAACTCTTCAACGAGTCAGTAGTCAATTCGAAGAAAGAGATATTGAGCTTGAGAACTTCGAGTTGACGAAGGTTTGTGAACAGCTCTTCAAAGTTGGCGTCATCAAAGTTTGGAGCGGTAAAAGAAGGCAAGGGATGCGCTTCGATGCTCAGACGTTTCAACTGCGTCAGGCTTTTGAGGGATAGCAAATCTCCATTTCTGATCGTCATGTTACCCATAATGAAGAGGTCCAGGTCCTGTAATTCGACCAGACTGGAGATATGTCTCAGAGCAATACTATCGAAAGATAGGAAGGTGTCATCATCATCCGGTTTCGCTAGACTTATGCGCAATTTTCGGACACATCTGATCATGCCGACTAGTGATGGAAGTACGGTCTCCGTGGCTGAAACATCGAGGATTTGCAAATGCCGGAAAGGGGATGGTTTGTTGACGGCATTGATAGCGTCTATATCCTTTTCGTCACTGAGAGAAAGATACTGGAGATTTTTGCGACCCGCCAGATGGTTGAGTGTTTGACCGGTCACCAATGGTAATTCATCGGACCAAATAGATATGTCTGTCAATGATGGGCTTTCCTGAAGGAATGTGAGGAGTTTTTCGGGCGTAAGGCCAGGGCCGGATATATTGATGCAGACTCCGCGTAAGTGAGGGCAGGAGGCTCGGAAGAAGCTAAGTAATTCGGGGTCAAAGGGGCCCGCGAGCTCAAGACGTCTCAGCCTGTCGCCTAGATAGCATTCCAGAGATGTCATGTAGTCTGCCAGTGCTAGCTCATCATGCTTGGGAAAGTCGACGCGGAGCGATTCTAGCTTAGGCCAAGAAAGTTGACCAAGTTCCTTAAATTGTTCGCTGGTCCGGCACCATGAAGTAAAATGTCGGATCTCAGAAGCATAAATTTGTCTTCGATGCTTTGGGACCATGAGTATGGCTGACGAATATACACGCCACCATACAAGAGAAATCCCACAGCGAAACCATTGTGTGTTGATGCGCAGAAAAGGGGCTATATCGCGCCCTGTGTATTCCAAAATCTCCAGCACGATTTCGGAGGGGAGGTGCATCATGCGGCATGTATTGTCTTGATGATGATGATGATGATGATGATGTTGTTGTTGTTGTTGTTGTTGTCCCCCGCCACCGCGTAGAGGAAACGCGTGGTCGGTCCTACGGGCAGGCATACCTAGCCGCCTTTCACCGCCTATAGGCAGCAACAAGGCAGCCTGAATATGACTTATATAGTAACTAAAGGGGGTTTATAACAGTTGAGATCTGTCTAGAATTTACAATCAGGTTGCTGTACTATGTGTTAAATATCATTCACCTGTCCTCGTTCCTCGCAGTCTCATCTCATCGTAGTCAACATGACTTCCGACAGTAGCGATGATACTCAAAGCGACAATGACTTGACCTGGTCGCCTGGCGACGGAATTTGTCCAACAACAGCACAATTCAACCAGTGCTGTCAGTCAAAACATGACGAGTGGAGGAATGCCGCCTCAATTTGCCCCGATGGCTACAGATCTCTAGACTTCTGTACAAGAGCTTTCTTAGATCTCCTCAAAGATGTCCCTCCATTTCTTCACCGTCCTCCTGAATGTGTCGACATTAGAGGTACACGAGAATCATTTCTGCTCTTGAGCTCTACCCTGTGCATCCGTACGACAAAAGAAGCGAGTTGTGATCACCCTGAGAAATCAATAAATTATCTCCAGTGCCTTGGATCGCCAAAACCTGTAATCTACAACACGAAGACAGAGGCACAACCTCAGGTTCCTGTTCTCCTTTCTGGAAATAGTCTCCGCTCTGGGTATTTTACAAGCATTGTTCTAGCTTGGTCCTATATCATTTCCTGTCGCTGGGTGGAGATCCTTCAACAAGCAGGCGAGGATAGCCAAATATTGCACGACAGGGCTACCCAGACGGAGGGTTCTTTTTGGCCTATTGTCACGCAAGGTCTTTGGAAGGCACGTGTGAGGAAACTAAACGCCTCTTTCTATTCGCCATGGATGCTCAGGAAAGAGGGCGCGAAGGGGAACAAGTATGTTCGTTGGAGAAACCGTCAGTCCCATTCCTATCAGCTAACTAACTTCTAAAGGGTCGACTGGGTACCAGTTTCGGCAGATTCGTCTCTTGCGTTCGACACCCTTCTCAGCTTCTGCGCATCGGAGGGTCTTCAAGCTGAGTGCCTCATCGGATTTGCTTCTGTTTTACTCCTGACTTCAGTGGCAGGATTTTTACCGCCTCCGAAGTTTGCTCCTCCTGTAACAATCCCAGACACTCCTATTCGCTCCCCCGAAAGGCAGGGGCAGGACATGATAATCAAGGATCTGTTCCAATCGATCGACAAGTGCATGTTTCTTAGCTCCACATGGAACGCTGCCGAGTCGTTGCTTTGCAGTGCGTTCTTCGATCCTTCCGTTCCCTGCAACCTCCTTGGGGCCTCATCTTTGGGAATAAGAAAGGCCATTTCGATAGCGAATACGATTGATGATCAGCAGCTTCTCAATGCTATTACGTATATGAGACCAGACCTAGGTCTCTTATGGAATGCTGCAATATGCAATGACCAGGCCAATGCGCTCCTAAACATGGTCTTTAAGGGTCTACCGCCCATATGCTTAGTTGCGGCCTTTCTGACGAACACGAACCATACTTTTCTTCAAATTGATTATCACTCAACAAACTTGGAGGACTCTCAGGTCGCCCGGGCGAACGAATTCCGAACTTCCTTTCTTTGTCGAGCAAGTATATCAGTACCGTGGTCACCAGCGCCCCCTTTCGGGGCAACTACAGTCCAGAACCTCAGCCTTCAAGTTAGAGCGCATTTTGCACATCAGCACAAGCCACTCTCATGGAGGTTATATTGGACGCTGGACTCTGGGGAACGGATACCGGCAAGCGAAAGCCACCAGCTTGTTCTTCAGGAATATAATATGTGTGGCCCTTATCCTGCCGGCCAGACTAATGAGTAAGTCTAACGAAGAGTCGTCTTTTCTCGCGTCTGGCTAACTTTTAAGGCCACCTGATCCGGAACGGAATCTTGCCGATGAACAGTCGGGAGAAGCAACATCGCGCTTGTTCAATTGGCATCGAGGCTATGATGACGGTCTCTGGCTAGACGAAGGCGATGGGGATGTTGAACTTGTTCGTAGACTGCAGGCACATCCCTGGGTTATCGACCGATTTGATAGCCTGGAGAGTGATCCTGCGGAAGAACCAAAACACCGTCATCTCAATGTTGAGGGTACATTGCAGTGGATAAGCGATGTTGAGAAATCCGCGCAGTCAGGGATTAAACAAGTTGATGAATAACCTCATCCTTTATCTTCACTACGGGATCCAATCAATAAAGTTTCCACTTGTTGTTTAACTCTAATCAATTCACAGATTTACACAACCCTGTTCAAAAACTGAATCACTAATTCCTTTCTCATCGTTAATCACCCTCAGTTTAAACCCACCTCAGACATCTATCTCCGCCTGAATCTCCGCTCGTTCGGAGCGACTAATCGTAGAGCCCGGTTCGCAGGCGTCTCTTTTGTGACACCCTTTCGCTCCATTTCTCTGATCCCAATTGAACTTCTCCAGTATAACGCGGGCGGATCCTGGCCCACCCCCACCGGAACATTCAGGCTCGGTCTCGGCGCACTCAAATCCAGCCCTAGGACCTCAGCGCCGTGTGCAGACACAAGCTTCCACCTATTCGTGACGACAAGATAATCCAACTCCCCAGGTCTGGCCTCATCTCTGACCCACCGCCTATCATCCAGAACCGAGCTACCAGTCCAGGTCGAGGTCCTTGTATCCGACTTTTCAGCCTTGAGGATCCGTCCATCCTTGCGAGTAAAGAACCATTTCCCGACCGCCTCCTCAGCCAGATACTTCACTTCCTCGGCGCGTTTATCAATCGTCTCCATCTCGATGACAAATTCCACCACGCTATTCGGAAACCGGAGCCGGTTGACCCACTGTCCATCAATGCGGAGTTTCTGCCAATCCTCCCAGAACCAGAAGTCCGAGTGTCGGATGGTCAGCGTCACGCGTTTCGGGTCGAGATGGGGCACATCGAGAACATCCTGAAAGTCACGATTCTGTTCGAGGACGTATAGCTGGGCGAAGATCTGGATGTGCAAGGCCTCGAGGGCGCCGTGGATGGTCTGTTTGCGAGCCAGAGATTCTCGCAGTTGCGGAAGAGGGATGAATCCCGGTGCGCGGGCGTGAGAACACAGGAAGAAAGTGAAGTCGGCGTTGACGAAGGGAAAGTGGCGGGCCTCGGCGTAGATGCGTTTGCAGGTGTGGAGAAGTGCGGTATTCATGGGGCGCGGGGCCGTGTAGCCCGGTCGGGAGTAGTAGCTATCGGGGCTGTAAGGGTGAGCGAGATCGAGGGACTTGGTGACGGCAAATGAGAAGATGTGGAGGCGTAATTCGGCTGGCAGGGCGAAGAGTGGACTCTGGGACTGCTCGTGGATAGGTGGGTTGGGGGCATTCATGGTGACGGGAATGGTGGGGGACGGATTGTTGGAAGAAAGAGGCTGAGTGAGGGGGGGATTAGAGGGGTATAAAGGAATTCCAGAGGGGTTATATTAAGGTGAATTAAGAGCGAAGATGCCTGCCTGCTGCCTTGGGGGAACACGAGGCTGCCTTACTTAGTCTGCTTTAGCTGCATATGCACGTACAATATCTACAGTATGTAAGAAAGTAAATGATCTCGGTAAAAGGAAACATGAACTATAGTCCACGTCCACTATATCAGGCTCATGTATGGCTTATACAAGCCAAATCTGTTTACTTCCCAACCACTCAGTTCCTCTCCAGGGTTTGCTCTATCTATCGTCACTTTGACGCGTCTTTCCATTCTTTCCATCTACATCATTTTCCATGCTAGCTCCATGAACTTACTTCTCTCCCACTGCACGATCAACCATTCAAGGCATATCTTGTGGCGGACATTCAGTATCTTATCCATCAAAGACGGATAGGGAGAGGTCATCTAGGGCTCTCAGAACACCATGTCCCGCCAGGCGGCTGCGTAGGGCAATGCGAGCGTATATTGCCCTGTGGTCACTCCTGCACATTCACCTGCCTTTCCAATACACGCCTTGACGAGGTCCAGTGCATGAAAGGGTGTACGAGGGTCAGAAAAGATGGGCACCGTTGTCGACAACGATGTCATCAGGAATGCGGAGAATGCACCGAGATAATCCACGACTTCCGTCTCCGGTGTGGCCATACAACCAATTTCGAATGTCGAGATAAAAGCGGAGCTGCCTGGATCAAATGCGCGCAGGTTGTTGTGAAGAGCCTACCATGTGGCCATGAATACCGAGCCAAGTGCTATGAAGATATTTTAAAGATTATGCGATGCGGCGGAAACCCCAGCCCAACAACTTATCAATTTTTCTCAATCCATCCGCCATCGCAGTAGTACGGCGAAGCTCTTAGCACAAGAGGTCGAAGCAATGATACATTACGCATTATTCTCACTGATGCCCCTGACTGTTGCCGAGACAAAGGGCCAAACCTCAAGCAATGATGCCACCCACGATCTCAACGAGCAGGCAATCCTACGAGAGTGCAAAACTCTCCGTTCCAACAATTCGGGCGTTCTGGGCGTCTTGAAAGGCGCGACATTCTACAGTTTTGTCTCAGCTGGGGAAAAGAAACAGGTCTACCTTGCCATGGCGACTCAGTTCTCGGGGCGTGGACACTGGTATTACTGCCGGAACTATCATCCTGTGAGTCCACTTGACTGTGACAGAACGTAGATGGGTGGCATGCTAATGTCTCGATCACAGTTTACTATAGGTCAATGTGGACTGCCGGCGGAAGAAGCTCAGTGTCCGCAATATGGGGCGCCGATTGGAGGACTTAGAAATGCTCCTTCGGATAGAGTCACCTATGCGATGGATTATGAGCAGCTTGGTTATAATGAATCTTCTGTGTTTTAGTCATTTTACGGGGAAGACATGGCTCTGACTTAATGTATGCGATGAGTTTCAACGGATGTCAGAGACTGTTTATAATGAGCAGTTTGGAATTTGGCTTTATCCCAAAAAACCCTTTGTCTGTTGGCTGGTTTCGAGGGCGGCAGTAGTATTTATAGCAGTAATTCTAATTGTGTCTCTAGGCCTTGAATCAAATCGAGGAAGTTCAAATCAAGGTGCTGGTGTGTAAAGTTTAATCTCTCTGACAGAGTGAAGAGTTCCAGCGAATAGCTGGAATCCCTCTCTTGAATGGCGAACCAATTCACAATCATTTGGTCTCGAAGTTGAGTCAATTCGATGACTACTCTGAAGCGAGGACATCATATCAAGCTACTACATTCGAATATTGATTTATGTACTCAGCATGTATATAAATGTCAGGGTAGACACTATCGAGTTATTTACACCAGTGTATAATGTAGTCTATTGTAGCCATGCGTATTAGACAAGCCATACTTAAGTCAGAACGAGCAGCTTGACTCGACATACCTATCGTTTAGCGATGTATCTCATCACATCTAACCCGCCGGTCCCAACTTAGCCACTACTTCGCATGAACGTGCGGTAAGCCTACCGGCTCCGCAGCCGGCGCGATCCAAAACATCGGGTACCTCCGCTGAATATTATTCAGCAGCAGAGCGACGGCCAGAAGCAGGGTCGAGGAGAGCAGGACCACCGGCAGATAATACCAGGAAAGGTCCCAGACGGCTTCGTCGACGGCAGGAAGCAGGGCCGTTGCGCCGGCCGGGGGGTGCATGGTTTGGGTGATCTGCATGACCAGGATGGCGACGGACGAGGAGAGCGAGGCGGCGAGCCAGCGCAGGGAATTGAACCGTTCTTCATCGGGCATGAGGCTGAACAGCTTGGTGATGCAGATGCCGACCAGGGCGCTGAGAAAGTGCCCGAAAACGAGGGACCGAGGTTGCGCTAGTGGGCTGTCGATGGCGGCGAAGCATAGTAAGGCCGATGCGCCCTGTTGTTGCGACTACGGTGTTAGGACTATACGTACTATGTAGGTCTGTTTCCAGGTGGCAGAAAAAAAAGATATATATAGGTTACTGACACATGAGGCGATAATGCCGGGCACGCCCCGATCAAGGAAATATTGGGAGTAGTTGAAGACAGCCTGAACCACCGACAGGCCACAGAAGGCCGCGATGAAGGACCAAAACCAGGTCGCATACGGCGGAAGTGGCTTCGGGGTGGTCGATCGGTAGCCAAGCCAGTGGCTTATCCAAGGAGGGAGTCGAGACAATCGAGAATTAGACATTGAAGAGGTCATAATAACATTGTCAGATGTGCCAGACGTGTGTCCGTGTCGGTGGTCGGAAAGCAGCGGAATCAACTGGTTCGGGTGAGCGGGTCTGCATTGGTGACAGCGCACAGAAATTTAGTCGTCTTGTCCGCGGGCATTTGAGACCTACGTACCACTAGTCAGTAGCTAGTAGCACTAGTATCTGTAGATCCCGGGGAATCTTACAGCCGCCCGGATAAGGCCAAAGATGTTTCCAATCGCTCCATCCCTCGTGTCTGACTGCGGTAGAGGTCATTCTGAAATCTGTTCGAAGCTTGGCACTCACTGCGCTGCCACTGTCGGCTTGAAAGCAATATGTCCCCGGGCGAGAAAGGATCCATCGAGACTGCCAACAAATTGGCAGTTGTCGGATACCAGCGCTAACCGTACTTGGCTGGCGCATCTGTCGCATGGCGGCTCAAATAGAGCATGGAGAACGGCTTCAGCTGAAGGGCATTCGATTGAGAGACCGGTTCAGACCTCCACTTGCCGAAAGTTCACCACAAGAGGCATTATGTCACTGCGAACATTCTTCGAAGGTTTCATTGTAGCTAGCTATATTCTTGTAGGTCAGATCAGATCCAACTGCTGCGGAATGTGTGGCGTCACAGCCAGTGTCCTTCCCGTTGTGGTAATAAGCGTTCTTCGGCCTCTGTGAAGTATGATATCCTTGAATTTGCGTCAACGGAAGGGTTTGGCAGGGTTCAATTTAATTAAAATGTCGGAGGTTCCTTTTGCAAATCATCAACCTGCGACTCATCAGCATTGGACGGAAATCTTTTCGCTATCATGTCAAGCTCAATCAGCAACATTGAACTTTTCTGCACGGCTATGTCTTCTGCAAAACATCTCCACTCCCAGATGGTCGCTCTCCTAGAAGCTGTCTCTGCCACACTACTGTGGACGTCAACCCTTGTGATATGCCTTATCTGCTGCATCCTTTGCGGACGGCCGCTGCGGGACAGCTGTGGCAATCAGATTCCCAAAGGGCCGCTAGGTCTGCCTGTTCTGGGTAAGTCAATTCCAATAAAGGATTAACAAGAACGATTCTAATTCTCTATGTCAGGGTCTTTCCCCTTCTTGACCAAGTATCCAGAGATGACTCTTGATCACTGGGGCAAGAAGTTTGGGAGCCTATACTCGATCTGGTTGGGCAATCGGCTATACGTAATTGTGTCGGACCCTCGTATTGCCAAAGATTTGCTGGTCACCAATGGCAGCGTGTTCTCATCTCGGCCAGACATGTTTATCAAATGTCAGACTGTTCTCGCGGGTCGAGCCATTGTCGCCACGCCATACAATGATCGATGGTAGGTACCGCTTCACCCTCCGTCAAGATATACTGACCTAGTCCACGAATCAGGCGTAAACATCGTCGAATCGCATTATCATGGCTGAACCAAAAAGCTGTCGACACTTACGCGGAGGTTGTTGACCGCGAGTCCATGTCCTTGACAAAGGCAATGTTTGATCGAAGTGACCACGGAAATGTCCCCGTTCGTCCCTATGTATGGATCCATGGCTTCCCAGCTGTATATATACTCATACTCTCGTAGCCTCATATCGGTCGTTGTTTGTTCAACACCATGGCCACGATCAACTTTGGCTTCCGGGTTGATAGCATTGAACATCCTCTTGTCAGACAAGTATTGAAGCTGCATCGCGAGTTCATGTCAGTCATAGTGATTCGGTTTGTGGGCAACAGCTAACTGTTCGTTCAAAGGAACTGCACTGGGTCTGTGTCGAATCTAGTCGATTTTATTCCCCTGCTACAGTATCTCCCCACGCCGACGTACGAACGTGGCAAAAGAGTTCATCGAGGACTAGTCGAGATATACGGAGGTCTTCTCAAGAACGTCGAAAACCAAATTGAAGAAGGAGAGGCGGTTCCAAATTGTCTCGGAAAGACCATGGTCGAAGTCCGAGACAAGGAGCAGCTCGACGAGCTAGACATGACGATGCTGGTCTCGGCCCTCATGCTCGCTGGTGTCGAAAATGTAAGCTATCCGCTTAACAATCGTCTTTCCAATGGTCCTAATCACCCATAGCCTGGTGCAATCATCCAATGGTTTTCCGCGTTGATTCCCACTTGTCCCGAAGTGCAGAAGAAGGCGCAAGCAGAGCTCGACCAGGTAGTAGGACGAGATCGCTTGCCGACAATTGATGACGAGAAAAACATGCCATACTGTCGTGCCATCATCAAAGAAGTCGAGAGAGTTCATAATCCCTTCTGGTTGGGAACGCCTCATGCGACCAGCGAGGATTTTGTCTACCAGGGTCAGTTCATTCCGAAGGATACAATCGTTGTCTTAAATACTTGGACCATGCACCACAATCCCGAGAAGTATCCCAAACCCGACCTGTTTGATGTGAGTCATCCTTTCTCATGTAGTCCGGTGATAAATTGCTAAGTAATTCAGCCTGATCGGTATATCGACGACTCCTTGACATCAGCAGAGAGTGCCCATTTGGCCGATCCCACGAAACGTGACCATTGGATTTTTGGTGCCGGGTATGTTTCCTCGCCCTTCCTGTGGAGTCTGGCTAATTTTTAGGCGTCGGATGTGTCCCGGTATTATTCTAGCGCAACGAGTGATCTGGCTGGCCATCTCTCGTATGCTCTGGGCTTTCGATATGACCGAGATTCCGGGCGAGCCTATCGATCGGAAGGACTACGATGGCAAGTCTGGTCGATCGCCGGTGCCATTCCGCATCAAAGTGACAGCGCGTCATGCCAACGTAGCTAGAGTGCTGGAGGATGTCGCGATTTAGCCAGACGAAGTAGTTTGAGATATAATATTTCCCAATCCGTCTCTGTTAAATAGACTTCGTATCTGTGACGATTTGGATGTTTAAATAGACACGAGGTTGTACAACGTCGAGGTGGACACCGATCACATGCCAAAACAAACCGTTGGTGCCTGATTTTGAAGGCCGCAACGCCGGTTGCCATTACGTCAGCCCTCGGCGACTGATACCGAATCTCGGCAGTCGAGAGTTTCTTGCCGAACTCTGTCTCCGAACTTCCTCACAGCGCATCGATCTGAATTCTCTGACCTACAGACTGCTCTCTTGGCTCATAGTCAAGCAAGGTCGCCATACACACGTCAATGAACCGCCGGCGAGTCCGAGGGTCCGATCAGCCCAGTGAGAGGCTCTCCAAGCGGCGGAAGTTTGTCGCGTGCGTGACCCACTACCCTATCCATACGTCGTTCACTCAGAATATTTAAATAACATAAATCTATAGATGCCAGCGCTGTCATGCACATAAAATCAAATGCTCAGGCGACCTACCGTGCGCCAAGTGTCGACAAGTGGGTTGCACCGATGAATGCGCCTACGAGGCCCGAGACCGCCAGGTCAAGGTGAACGAAAGGTACGAACGCAGAAGATGACTCACAAACACGAATTGATCCAGACCAAGACCTAATTGTTCGTGTATGCAAAGCTATCTGGACGAGCTCGTGGCGGAGAACCGACGGTTGAAAGAACAGTCCGCCTCGGCGTCACAGACCGAAGCAGATCGCGACAACGCCGAGAACGGCCCGGCGCGCCCTGCAGACGCCACGGACGGGCCGGACGAGGGCAACACCAGCGTGCGCAATCCGCTGATCGGCGATCGTGCCTGGTTCCATCGCTACGATCCCTCGACGCCGCCTATCTACATCGGCGAGGCGGCTTGTACGGCGTTCGCGACGCGGTTCCGTCGCTTCCTCACGGGAAACAATGCCACCGCGCATATCCCGCGCACGCAGTACGTCAAGGACGACTGCATCGCGGCGGCCAATACGGCAGATGTGCAATGGCCGAGTTTGCAGCAGGCGCGTCTCCTGGTGAAGATTGCCATGCGGCAGGTCTGCCATATCTATCACTTGGTCTTGCGCAAATCGACGCTGGAGAAGCTGGAGGAAATCTATCGCACAGGAGACTTTGAGTGCACGGTGAACAAGTGCAAGTTCTTTGCTCTCTTTGCTTTCGGGGAGGCCTACTCTATGCGAGCCGAACCGTCGACGGGTTCTAGGGTTCCGGGGACGACGTACTTTGCTCGTGCCTTGAGTTTGGTGCAGTTGCCTCCAGAACGGACGAATATCACGCACCTCGAGACTTTGCTCTTATTGGTTTGTGCCCTAGAGTCAATGCGGACTGGCAATCACTGATTAGCGCAGTCATTATTCTCATATTATCTCAATCGACGGCATTCGTCGCTCGTTCTGATCGGCACAGCCATGCGCCTTGGTCTATCCATCGGCATGAACCACAACATCCCGGAGACGCAGCTCATCGACCCGGTGGAACGACAGCATCGGCTGCGCATCTGGTGGACCATTTACGTCTTCGATCGCATGTGGGGATCCAAAATGGGACAGCCGTCGCAGATCCTCGACGACGATATCCACTTAGATATGCCGTCAAGTATCACACCAGCGCAACTGCACGACGAACAGTTCTCAGATACCGACCATCTAACGGCAAACATCAAGCTCGCGCGCATTGTCGGTGAGACCATCGCCAAGCTGTACAGTCGCCGCAAATACAGCGAAACCTTTCTCCAGCGGGTGCAGAAACTGCTCAAGGCGTTGAAAAACTGGGTGGAAACCCTACCAGAACACCTACGGTTGAATGAAGACGACCTCGAAGTCAACCGCAAACCGATCAGCTCTTTACATTTATCCTTCAACCAAGTAAGTAACATCCTCTACCTCACATGGATCCCAAACTAACACACAGTCCAGTGCGTCATCCTCACCACTCGTCCAACCCTCCTCCACCTCCTCATCAACAACCGCACCACCGACATCTCCCAACCGGTCCTCACCCTCGGCGAAGCATGCATCCACGCCGCCCGCCACTCCTACTCTGTCATCCTCACCAAATGGATCAACGGCTCTCTCCCGGTCTTCGGCTACTTTCACGCCCACTACCTTTTCTCGCTGGCTCTCGTCCTCGCCATGGCCAGCTTCCTTCCCATCGGCAGCCCGTCGGACCTCGGGGCTTTCGAAACCAGCCTCGAGATGCTCCGTTCCATGAGCGAGAACGGTAACCTCGCGGCGGCAGAGTTTCATATGAATCTCGTTCAGGTGAAGGAATGCCTCGATCAGTACCGTGATGCTCATCCATCCTCAAATCCTTCCTCCTCCAACACGTCCCACCCCCATTCTCATACTTATCCCCACGTCCACCCCCCCACAAACTCTCCTCTCACCTCAACAATTCCCCCCGTCGAGTCCACACCAATCCCCCTCGTCACAGCATCAACCTCCATCCCCAACAACACCAACAGCAGCAACTCCATCATGACCCCTGAAGACGAACCCCTCGGCCTATCAAACTACGCTCTCCCGCACGGCACCACGGCAGCGGCAGCGGCGGCCAGCGCCCCAGCCATACCGGGATTCACGACAGCAATGGCGTTCATGGAGCCCACGATGCAGGATTTCTTGGCGCAGTCGGATTTCGATCTGGGGTTGTTGCACCCGGTAGATACTTTTATGAGTGAGGAGAGCTTTTATACGAGTCAGGGTATCTAGCTCTGCTTTTATGGTTAGGTATATGGTGGATGGGGAGGGGTGTTTTCAAGAGCAAACTGAACTTATGTGTCCATGTCGAATAGAGTAGCTTAGTTCGGCTATTTCCTATTGTACATAAAAAGCATACCAATCATCTTTCTTTTCAAGCTTGTTCTCAATCAATCGATCATCATCGCTCATTATGATATCATATTATCTCATCTATCTACTTTTATTCATCATAATCATCATATCTATATGCCCGAAATGCACGCACAACAAAGTCTATGCAGCAAATGCCCGAAACAACAGCACAAAAACAATGCATGTACACTTTGAAACAGCAAATTCTTCTTCTTGGTCAACCCAATCTACTTCACCGGCACCTTCCTCTCCACAGCCCGCTGCATATCAATGCCCCATTTCGTAATCACGAGAACCAGGCATCCGCCGATGAGGGAGAAGATCACGCCTGTATTCATCTCTTTGCGTTAGCATTCGTCTGCATAGGCATTTATATTTGGTATGTTTATCTCCATCTAGTCGGAATGGAGACAGATATTAGAAAGGGAAGAGAAGGGACATACAAATCGTAAACGTCCATCCAACACCAATATGCTGAATCACAGGCATAACAAGAGCACTACTCCCCGCGGAGAAAATATACTGGATAATGTATTTTCCACTGATGACTTCGCTGCGTTTATGCGGGAGGACTTCTACATTTCACATACTTCGTTAGCATCAACCTCTCCAGACACCAGACGGCGAAGTCAAAGTCAGAAGAAAAGAAAAGGAAGGGGAAAGTAAGGAACACAAACCAGCAACATAAGTATTCAACCCATTAAACGACCCCATAAGGCCCCAACCGCCAAAGAACGCCGCCACAATAGGAACCGCCATACCCCCCTTCTCCTGATCCAAGGTCCAGCCATAGACCAGCGCCGCGGCCGGGAGGACACCGAATAGGGTGGCTAGGCCGCTGTTCAGACGGTCCTGGGGCAGACGCACGCCGTTGCGCTTGACGATCCATTTGCGGACGGTGCGGTCGGAGAATTTACCGCCGACGATGCTGCCCACCAGGAAGCCTGCTCCCGGGGAGAGGTAGAAGAGACCGCTGACGAGGGCGGTGGTGAGGTTGAAGCGGGGGTTGAAGATGGAGCGCGCGGAGGTGAGGATCGAGTATTGGAATGTGGAGAGGAGGCCGCATGTTATATCCTATTCTCTTCATTAGCTTTCCTTTCTCTAGAGCTGTGTTTGAGATCTCTTGAGGGGAGATAGGGGAAATGGGAATACGCACAGCAAGTAGAATATTAGGATAAACCCACAACCGCACAATGTGCACGGGATTGAACATGCAAATGACCGAGAGCATCGTGTGTTTCGGCTTCAGTTTCTCGGTCCCCGAGTCTACCTTTTCGTCGGTCGATTCGGCTTTCCCTTGTGATTTGATCTCCGGCACGAACAGTAGAGACAGAATCAGACCAAACCCTGTCATGGCGACTTGGAGCCAGTAGATGATGCGCCAGCTGGCAAAGGTGACGATGATGCCGCCGATGCAGGGGCCTATGTACACGGTCAGCCTTCATTATTCCCTTCTATCCCTAGGGTTGATGGGACTGGGTTTCGTATAGCTCAAGAAACATAGACTATAGTATAAGAAGAAAAAAAGAAAGAAACATACCAATGGCCGGTCCCGTCACCGTACCAACCATGAAGAAACCCACCGCAGTCCCCCGAACAACCTAGCATCAAACACCCATCAACAAAATAATCCCCATAAAAGAAAAGAATAAGAGGTAGAACGAACCGGTTCAAAAATATCCGCCAAAATAGTCTGCCCCGACACCATAAACGACGTCCCCGTCAACCCCCCCAGCACCCGAAACGCCGTAAACATCTTCATGTCGACCGACGCGGCCGTCCCCACCGAACACCCACAGAGCACCAAAATAGCGATATTAAACGACACTCTCCGCCCAATGAGATGGTTCAGGGGTCCCCAGATCAGCGACGAGAAGCCCATGGCCAGGAGCACGCCGGCATTGGTGACGTTCAGCGTCTCGGGGGTGGTGTGGAACTCGGAGGCGATTTCGGGCGTCGCGGGGAGAAGTGATGTGCTGGAGAAGGTGACGGCCAGGGTCATCCAGCTGACGACGAAGAGGATGATGTTTTTGCGCCATTGGGGGAGGGAGTAGCCGTCTTGAGGGTGTTTTTGGAGGAATGTGCTTGTTGATATAGTTGTTGTTTGGGATTCGGGGTCGCCCATCTTAGTTGGGGTATGTAGTTAGGGTTACGGGTGTAACCGTTCACTTTTTTTGCTTCTGTCGGGAATATATATCGAATTTCAATCCAATGCACGTTATATGACTGAAATTTTATAGTAGTAGGTTCGAACTGAAATGAATAGAAAACCTACAATCCAACATGTCAATACCAAGCTCGACCATGCTATATATGGTATTCGGATTCTTTTCCGCTCGGCATCCCGTTGTGCGACCGAGCCTGTCTCAGCCCGATTCAAGCTGCTCGGCTTCCCTGGCCGAGGTGGAGCTTTAGGCACCTCCACGTCAAACACGTTGGATGGACTAGTCAGCTAGGCGTGCAGAGCTCCATGGTCTAGAACATTATAATCTAGGCTGTTATATTCTGACTTTAGCGATAATAGAGTCAAGAAAGAAATAAATATCAATTGAAGATGCAACTATGTACTCCTAAAAACACTCTAGATCCTCCAATGATACATCTTCCACATACAAACAACATAGACTGCCAATCTCACGTAACGCAACACTCATTCAGTCTATACACCTTAACAATGCCTGAATTTGTATTTTCTTTTTACAGCATGATCATACCAGCACCAGCGACGAGAGCGCTGACGAGGTAGGCACCGAACTGCCAGTTGCCGACGTGCACGGCAGAGGGGGAGGTAACACCAGCAGCACCGGCGGAGGTGGAGGAGCTGTCACCAGTGCTGGCGGCACCGCTGCCACCACCGGCGGTGGGAGAAGCGGTCACGGAGCCGGTACCTTTCTTGCCAGCGTCCTTCATGAGAGAAGAGCAGGTACCCTTGGCCTCGCTGGCGTCCTGGGTCTCACCGTTGCCGCTGAAGTCGCAAGCCTGCTCCTTGTTGCTCTGCTCCTGGTAGTACAGGTCCATGACGAAGGAAAGCTTCTGCTTGGCGTCACAGACGCTGTAGGCTCCGTACTTGCCTTTGGTGGCGTCGGCCTGGATACCGCCGCAGTCGATCTGGGCACAGATGTAGTCGAACTGGTCCTCGTACTTCTTGGCCTTGACGGAGTCCTTGACCTTGCAGGACAGAGACTTCATCATGCAGTCACAGAGATCGGGGTTGGGGGAAGGAGGGAGCTTCTCGGCGGCCTCCCAGTCCTTGCCGACCTTGGGGCAGGAGGAAGCCTCGGCGGTCTTGGCAGAGTAGTCGGCGCTCTTGACACCGGTGGCGGTGACCTTTTGCATCTGCGAGGAGAGGTAGGAGTAGTCCTTGCGGGTGCTGACCTTGTCGCCGTCGACGTCGACCAGACCGTAGTTGTTGTCCTCCTGGAAGTACATGTAGACGATACCACCGCTCCAGACGTCGTTCATCTTGGGGCCGAACAGGGTGGGGACGTCGCCGAACTTACGGGGCTGGGGGTCGATGCAGCCGTACTCGGAGAAGAAGGCGGGGACGGGGTAGTTCTTGAATTCCTCGGTACGGGCCTTGTATCCGGACTTCTCGAAGCTGGAGTCACCGCACCACTCGTAGATGTTGTAACCGAACATGTCGATGCGGGCATCCTCGTCACCGCAGACCATGTACTGGGACAGGTCCTCACGGGTGTCGGCGTTGTCGTCGGTGGCGTATCCGACGAGCAGGGACTCACGGTAGTTCTTCGCCTTGATGTACTTCTTGGTGTCACGAACGGCGGCCTTGACGAACGCCATGGAGTTGGTGTAGTTCTTCTTGTGGGCCACCTCGTTACCGGCGAAGAAACCGATGACGTTGGTGTAGTTGGCAAAGGCGTCGATCACGCCGGTGTAACGAGCGTAGAGGTCGACATCCCACTTGGGGTCCTGGTCAATGATCGACTCCGAGGGGGAGGACAGATCGGTGATCAGGTAGATACCGGCGTCGTCAAGCGCCTTCATGCAGGCGTCGTGGTCACCCTTGGGGTCGACGGCGTAGGTACGGATGACGTTGGTGCGCAGATCCTTCAGGTAGGGGATATCACGCTCGCAGTTGTCAAGGTTGATCAGGGGGTCCTTGTAGTCCTTGTTGTCGCTGGTGCTGCCGTTGGCCTGGTATTCCTCTAAGATGAAAGTTAGTGTCGCGTTCTTTCCGGGTGCTGTCGGGGTCCCGTCGATTGATTCACGTACGCTGGTAGGCAACACCACGGATGAAGCTGAAAAAAACAATTAGTCATTGGCCATTTGAGATGAGAGCACGGTGGTCAGGTGCTTGCTACTTACAATTCAGTGCCGTTGTTGGAGAAGAAGAGCTTGTTACCCTACATGGCCGGCCTGGTTAGTGCTTGCAATGCGACCGACCCCTAAATGCGCCGGACGGGGTGGCAGAAGGAACATACCTTCGACTCGATAGCGGGCAGCTTCGCCAGGGCACTGCCCATCAGCGAAGCGCCGGCGAGGGCGGTCGAGAACTTCATGATGTGTATCGAGAGTTAAAAAGATCGCTGGGTAATGAATGCGCGTGGACGATCGGCAAACCAGGATTATCAACCTGGGGTAAGGAAAAGATAAACACGGGCGAAAGGAAAAAGGTCGAGTTTAACACAACGAATGACTGACGGCCGACACACCTCGCCGTGGAAATAGTTTGATGAGAGAAGAATCGAAGCAACGGCGCAACGAAGGGAGGGAATGAGGGGGAAGAAGTAAGAAGAGGAGAAGGAGAAGGGAGAGGGAGGAGAGGAGGGAAAAAGGAGGAGTCGAAGGGGGCGGCGGGCGACTATGGGCGAGACTAAGGCAAACACTTCACTTCAGGCCCCTGTATTACGGGACCTACGTAATGTGCTTGAATTGGTTCCTGCTGATCAGTCCAAGCGATCGACTGGTATTTTGGGCTTATTGAAGGCACCTGCTCCCATTTCGGTTCTCTCATTGGCCTCTTATACTTCTTCCCTACGTCGCTGGTACCTAGATAAACCCGTCTGACCGTTCTTCTCTCGAAGATCTAGATAGTCGATCGAGTTCAGCACATTGCCAAGTCCTCCAGCGTACAGCCGTTGTATCCCGGAGAAACCGCTGGTATGGACGACTGCTAAGAATAACACGGAGGAACAACGGGCGACAACAGGTGAGACCCTGCACCCTGATTGGGTCCATAGCCCCACAGATGCTGTTTAATTGGTTTTACCTGTTGGCGCCGCTTGGCCAGGGTTTCTTATTCTCTGCCAATAATTGCTTGTGCTTTCTTGTCAAGTGGGGCGGGAGGCTTCGCATCGGAAGTGCCATTGGACACGGGGCTGTCGGGTTCCTTGAAACATCCCTGGGTCGGTAGCCCCTTTGGGTTAGACCCAAAGTGGTCCTGAATGTCCCCTTTCAAGACCACAAACAGTCAAAATACACAAAGTGATTCATCTGGGTGTTCATCGTCGAACTGCAGATGAAACATGTCAACGGCATTCTGCAAGACCCTATCATATCATATCTATACCTATATCTAGATTCTAGAGATAGTAGATGCATTCCTTCCAGCTCCTTCGCCTTCCATCGAGGCAGTGCGCCCTGTTGGTGGCAACACGGCCCCCGCCGTAATTATACGCCGCCCCAATCCCAGGGGTTTCAGGGTCTTACAGGTGGAACAACTAGGGCTGCCTCGGAATGGTAAGGATGAAGCTCCACCGCCCACTGAAACACTCAAACTTTGCATATTATCATTATGATTACCCGTAATACTATCATAAGATTAGTACAGCCTACCAGCAACAATCATACCGCAGTCACATTGAGCTAGATAATATTAGAATGCTAGTTGGTAATCTCTATTAATCAGTGGATGCACCATGACATAGCTTGTATGGTCTAACAAAGGCCGATCAAAAATAGTCGATGGACCGATAAAAGGGAGGTGCAATCAGCTATCCTCCGTATGTTACTTGTTAATAATAAGAATAAGCACACACTACGGAGTCCTCGGGATCCGCTCTCGAAGGTTGAAGAATGATAATAATGTCCATGACCTCGGGAGGTTCAACACTTCTACTGACATCATTAACAGCTCCTACATCAACGGAGGCAACCCCTTTCTTTCTCGACTCGACCTCAATGATTTGAAATTGCCGCCAACCCAAGGAAATGCGACACGACACGCCACCACATGCGGTGCATACAAGTCTATTCTCGACGGACCACAAGTGACGTCAATTCGACCCGGCGATGAAATCCAGCTCAAGCAAGGAGATGATTGATGATGGATCGTTATCCTCCTTGCCCCTCTATGGCGAAACCCATGTCTTTGCCATTGAATCGGCAGCGTGGGAATCCAGTCCTGGTGTACTGAGTAGTGTTACCTAGTAAGTGGTGACTGCATGAGGAATCTCAGAATGAAGTAATTATCCAGTCGGAAAGACTGGAGTGAGGATGAAAGAGCAGATGAGCAAGGAAACTTGCACTGCTCGGCCACCGGCGGTCGTGGTGTCGGTTGCCGGCCGGTGTGGTACAAGGTCTCGCGACTGACACTGTCCATTTGTCCAGACATGTACATAGTATTGTGCATGTGAAGACAGGAGGGCTAATCCGTACAGACGATCTGGACAGCTATTTCTATTTGTCTGTCCATCCCAAAATAAACAGGGACAAATTGGTGTGGCGTAGGTGTGGCGCAGACAATACACCAGCCACGACGACTTGCTCGAAAGCTGGGTCCGAAATTTAGATTGCAAAAGGTTCATCGCTCCAACCTGCAAAGTGCAAACCAAATCGACAACTTCTCTTTTCGGAATACAGAAGACATGCCTGGTTCTGTCGGTGCTTCGACCCCACCATCGACCGCAGCCAGGGGCTACCCTCCAAATGATGACAGATTTATGGCCCCGAGACAAAGCACCGGGATGTTTCGCCTTTCCCGGTGAACTCAGCCCTCAATAGTCAAGGACTATTGAACTCAAGCAAGAAGACACAGCCCAAGTTCAGCTGAACCCAGAAAGACGAGAAGGAGAAATGAAGAAACCAAAAGCAATGCAAGCATTAATCTTATAATTGCAGCAACTCTGGTTCTGATCGGCTGGCACATAACCCTAAGGGAAATAGTACGGAGAGCGCTAGTGCGGGATTGCAGAGCGTCCGATTCTTGGCGCCCAAAGAAGGGCGACTCAATCGGGCATAATGCGCTGCCATCAGGCCCTTTATTCGGAATTCAGGTTCCAAAAAGAGTGACGGTACGGGCTCTCGTGTCGCATCATTGGCCGCTAAGGACCATTCAGTCCGCCGGTGCCAGGAATTGAGGCCGGAGAGGGTCGTGATGTACGACGACGGAGTGTGGCTGTGTTGATGCTTGTCCTGCAACTTCTTCCCTCACAATTAATTCACACTCAATTCTTATTAGCGGATCCTTGGAGATTTGAGGGCTTACTTCATATTGACACTCATCATTCTGCTGCAATTTTTGATCTCCTATTTTTCGGATTTTTTCATTGTAATTTTTTTTTTTCTTGTTCTCACGATCTCTCCTTTGACGTCGCTCGTTTGTCATGCCTGGGGAATTCTGATTCTGTCCATTCGTTTGATTCATTCTTTGTTTAATTCGGTTTCTTTCATTCTAATTTGAACTTAATTTTTCCCGGTTTGTTTATTTATCCTAATTCTTTTCTTGGAGCTCGCCAGACCGTCGTCCGCTGCGCACCTCTGCCGAGAGAAGCTTATCAGCATCAAGATCTCTTGTCCTGTGGCCCTGAGGCGCAGAGCTCCATCGCTCCAGCCACATTCATTGTATAGTCTACACATTGAAACATTCACCACGTCACTTGTAGGTCCTCCCTCTCTTTGTTGCCTTATTGGTTTGCGTCTTTGCAATCGCCACTGCCCGGCTTTATTGCTCCGATCTGCTGGCAAGGGGCGCGTGCTCAATCTTCCTTCCACCGCCTCTTGCCCCTGCCGATATCATATTCTCCTCAGTATTCATGTGCGCTTCTCTTCTGATCGTGATCCAGTATCAGAAGTAATAATTATCCAACGCAACCGACAAAATCAAGTATCCCGACTTCCTTGCGATGCGTATGTCTCCCTTCCTCGTTTCCCTCTCATGCACCCCCCGCCTTCCTCTCTCGCCGCGCCCTGCTAACATCTCATCTTCTTCCGTATAAGATATCTATCGTCGTCAAGCCAGGAACCTGGCATGGTATGACGACGACGGCGAACCATCCAGCCATAACCCGTTCAAGAAGTTCCGGGCGCGCCCTCGCCGCTCGAACTCCATCCAGCTCGAAAACACACTCACGCCGGTCCGCACCGCCGGAGATGTGCGTCTCTCCGAAGAGCGCCGTCGTCGCAGAGACATGACCGATGGTCTACATGGCCCGGGCCACGCCGATACATATCCCCCGGAGTCGACGGGAACCGATCGCATCGGGGATGCGGATAGCGTGGAGAAGGCCGGGCCGGAACCGTCGATGCGGAGCAACGAGCCTATCAATGTCTCGTATGGGGATGGCGATGGGCTGGATGTTGATGAGGATGGGAAGCCTCGGAAGCGGCGCACGTTTGCGAGCAGGTTTGGCGACGACGATGTGGAGATGTCGAGAGATTCGTCGGACGATCCGAAGGGCGTGGCGGATAAGCAGAAGTTTACGGCTGTCGGGCAGTTCAAGGCGACGGTGTTGAATTCGTGGATTAATGTGCTGCTGTTGGCGGCGCCGGCGGGAAGTATGTTTGAATGTTTCTTTCTCGGGGTTGGAGAGTGGGAAGGAAGTTCTTTCTTTGCTGACGGGTGCGAATAGTTGCGCTGAACTATGTCAATGTCGACCCGGTGGCTGTCTTCGTGGTGAACTTCATCGCTATCATTCCCCTGGCTGCGATGCTGAGTTACGCGACGGAGGAGATTGCCTTGCGGTATGTTCAGACCTGTTGTTTGAAACATGTCATCCGTCTTGCTAACACACAGGTCATGTTAGAACCGGAGAAACGATCGGCGGTCTCTTGAACGCAAGCTTCGGGTGAGTCGCACCCTGTATGCTTTGCAGGCGACACAGCTAACAATGATAGAAACGCCGTGGAACTGATCGTTGCGATCATCGCCTTGGTCGACAAGCAGGTCATCATTGTGCAAACTTCCCTGATCGGAAGTATGCTGTCGAACCTTCTGCTGGTCATGGGGATGTGCTTTTTCTTCGGCGGTGTGAACCGTCTTGAGCAGCACTTCAACCCGGTCGTCGCGCAGACGGCCGCCAGTCTTCTTGCCCTGGCCGTGGCGAGTCTGATCATCCCTACTGCATTCCACGAGTGGTCTGAAGGTACGTCGACTTCTGGTCATCCACCGCCGCAGAAACAAACTAACAGTAAGTAGCCGGTGACATTGCTGTGGCGCAACTATCTCGAGGTATGCCTCTCTCACATGATGCCCTCCCTCCCGTGGATTAAATCCATCGCTCACCATCCCCAGGAACCAGCGTCATCCTGCTCGTCGTTTACGGCTGCTACCTCTTCTTCCAACTCAAGTCCCACACGGAGATCTACAACCGACCCAGCCCAAAGGTCGAGAAGCGTCGAGTGAAGGTGGCCGGCGGCGACGCCAGCCGCGGCATCGCGCAGATCGGTAAAATGAGCGCGACGATGGCGGGCCAGAACGCGCAGCAGATGGAACTGCAGGATCCCAGCGACGAGCCTGAGGAGCCGCAGTTGAGTATCTTTGTTGCGTTGTTGACGTTAACTATCTCCACTGTATTGGTGGCGTTGTGTGCGGAGTTCATGGTTCGTTTTATTTCCCCTTACCTCTGTATAGATTTGTGGAATCATGGAGGCAGTGCTAATTATGTACCTGGATAGGTCAGCTCCATCGACGCCATCACCGAACGAGGCGGCATCTCCGAGACCTTTGTCGGTTTGATCCTGTTGCCGATCGTAGGCAATGCGGCCGAGCACGCCACGGCCGTCACGGTGGCCTGCAAGGATAAAATGGATCTGGCGATCGGAGTCGCCGTGGGATCGAGTATGCAGATTGCGTTGTTGGTGTTGCCGTTGATCATCGTGATTGGGTGGTGTATGGGTAAGTTGATCTCACTGTCTGGATGCGGTGCGGTGGTCTGTTTGGAAGACACATGCTGACAATATGCCATAGGTCTGGATCAAATGGTATACTGCCTATTGTTTATTTCTCGATGAACCGGTGATGAGTACTAATATCTTTTTGTAGACATTGTATTTCGACGCATTCCAAGTGATCTTGTTGTTTGTCTCTGTTTTACTTGTATGTGTTCCTTCAGGCACCTCAGGACATAAGGCATCTCATGCACTAGATATAAACGAACGACTCAGCTAACAAAAAATAGGTCAACTACCTCATCGCGGACGGAAAGTCGCACTGGCTCGAGGGCGTTCTCTTAATGATGATGTACCTAATAATTGCCGTCGCAGCTTGGTATGTCATCCTCGCTTTTTCCTCCCCTTCTCTCCCCTAGATATTGAAAGGGACACACATTAACAGTTATTCAAATGCAGGTACTATCCCACCAAGGAGGGACAGAAAGTCGCGTGATTTGGAAGTGGAACATACACACATTCAAAAATCTGGCCCGGCTCATGTGACGATCGCTTTACCTTCTTTTTATCTTGCTTTCATTCTTTCCATTATTTCCTAGCAACCCTCACTACCTTTAATCTATCGACTATACCAAATGTGCTATCTAATTGTCTTGAACTCATGATGCTCATGTTTGATTTAATTCTGCTCTTTCTCTGTATCATATTAGACTACCTATCCTTCGCTTATTTCGAATCCTTCCATACCATTCCACACACGCAAAAGACTACCTAGGTAGGGAATCGGCTCGGCCCCGACACCACCAAACCAAAAAAAAAAGACCAATTAAAAAAGAAAGAAAAAGACCATGGCCAACTCCGTCCCCGTAGACACGACACGACACGCACCGAGGCAATCAGACACGGAGAACTCCGTTTGGTTTGGCCCCCGCTGTCATAAGTCATATGTAACTACGGAGTACTAGGTAGATCCGGCGTGTCGGTCATCGGTCATCGGGTAAATGTTCAGGACGGGCACGGGGGAGACGGGAAAAGGGACATGGGACATGGGACTAGACTTGGGGAATAATGGAGCAGGGGTCCGGGGCTGGGTTGGGGTTAGGGACTTAGGGTCGGCGATTGAGTGGACAGATTTTCTTTGTCATTCGGTTCATCGTGTTCTGTGGATTTACTATCCCCCCTGTGTACACTGTAGGGGGGATAAGGTAGGTATGAATAGTGCCTAAGGTAATTTGTGATTCCAAAAGCAAGAGTTCAAAAGACAACAGCAGCAGAGTATCCTCACATGTAGCATCCCGAGGTAAGATAGGTAGCGTAGCGTGTCAATCGAATGAATCCCTGACAGGTTACCAGGAGGGTGCCACTGCATACCGCCGCACTCTATTTTACACTCTCCCCTTAGGTACCCCGTGCCTCGGCGCATACAACAGTACAAATCCTACACGGTAGGATTTGCCTTCGCCGAGCAGCCAAGGAGCGAAGTCCCTAACTGGTGACGTTATTGGTGGAATTGCTTCCCCAAGACACGTGGAATGGATGGGAAGGATCACGAGTTAGTGAGACCACTGTCATGGCAAGGGAGGGAGGAAGAAATGGAGCTTGGGTATATTACGCCGTGTTAATGTCTATAGGTAGTACCGAGTGCCTGGGGAGGGGGAGGTAGGCGGCTTCATGGTTTGTCCAGTCAACGTTTTAGTCGATCATCAACACACCGTTCGATTCACGCACTCGGTAGTCTACAAGATCATAGGCTCTGCTTATTATGGAGGCAAGGCAAGAGAGCAAGCAATCTCATCCTCACGGTCAGAAACAGCCGCAAAAGCTCAAATCAATCACCTAAACTAGACCAATTTATCATAAGGTATATACATGTACGGGAGTACAATCCGAACCGACGACCAAACAGACGCATCAGAATAATAATCCTAGCTTTCCCCTGCGGTGTGAGTACAATATCAGCCGAGCGACAAAATTCAACCCCTACTCTCGGAATACCCATCTAACCCCAGCTCGGGATACATTGGCCCATTTATCCAGAACGCTCGGGTTAAAGGAACGCCGTGGTGACCGATTGACAGATCGGAAATCCGCCGTGTTTGCCGTACAGTACAAAGTACAAGCCAAACATAAATAACTACCTACCGAAAATGGTAAAATGATTAGCACGTCAAAGTACTGTCCCCACTAGCCAATCCGGGAGAAAACAAAGAGAAGCTACATGGGAGCAGTCGCGGAGTATGGACGGAGAAATACAATCATAACTAACTAAATAGGAGTAATATTATCTTAACTTCTTAAGTCTTAAGTGTCAACACTAACTGTAAACATAATTACCCAAGTGGCCGCCGCCGGCAAGCCAGGTCAGGCAAGCCCACCCACCTTTTTCTCCCCCGGACTCATTTCCAGACATCCCGTCCGATCGAGTAAAGTGCAGCCCGTTAGCGGCTCCTTGGTAGGAAATATTCCGGGTTACCTAGACAGTGGACACTACCTTACCCTAGCCCGTAGCCCGTAGCGGTAGCCCGTAGGTATGCGGGCAAAAACGCCGGCCGATTCATTGGCCGTTGGCTCGGGCACTGGCTGGCACTGACACTAGAGGGGATTAGGCCGAGCCCTGACGGAAGAGCTGTATGTAGTAAAGTGTACGGAGCTAAAACTATGGTGTAAAGACGAGAAGGAATACGGATAACAGCTCCCCTGGCTTCTATGGTATGTAGGCCAAGGCAGGATTGGGAACTGGGAGCTAGGACAAGCCGTCGGACCACATGAAAAGAAGAAGAAAGCGTGGCGTGTCGGCCGCAAATAGCCCTCCCTGGAGGAGCGAGTCAGAATGCGGACAATATCCCGTCGAGGCTTGGCGGGCCAAGGAAGGGTGGAGTCGGTCTCGCGTGGGTTACGATGGATCCTTTCCTGTGGAAGCATTTATCCTTTTTTCTTTTTTTTTTCTGTCTGTCTTTCCTTCTGGATTGCTCTTAGGCTCTACTCTCCGTATTTGTAGGATTTTAATTAAATTAGGGTAGGTTACCTAGCTAGGGTAAGTGTTTAGTTTTCTTGGGCTTGTTCGTCTGACACTGACAGACATTCGAGGCTCGGAAATCCTACTCTCACAGTCGATTTGGTACCTAAGACGGAGTAGGTTGGTTGATATCCAGATCAGGTCAGATCACGCCCCCTGGGAACGTGGGGTGACAGTCTCTGGCCCTGGTTAATTATCTAGTAATACCACCGTGGTATTATTCTTGTGCTTCTGAATAATATTAACTCTGCTTATAGGAGGGAAATACCACATGTCCCCTGTCCATAATAATAATCGATCTAAATCGTGTGGTTCCTGGTTAGGGTTGAGATGCTACATGCTACCACTCCGAGAGGCTCGTGAATGTAGTAGAATAGGGTCGAGGGCGAGGCAACCTAACGGAAGTCAATTGACACTGACATCAATCAATGGGAACCAGCCAAAAATCTTCAGTCCACCTGACAACCCTGCGCGTTGTCTTACCCGATGGAGTAATGCTTCATACACTGGTCCTCTTTTTCTACTTTTTCTCCCCCTCTGAAAATCTCCTCTCTGTCAAGATGACGATAAGTTCCAAAATCCCCAACTCCAAACCTGCCCCCATGCTCGCCTATCCATCCCGACAAGACAAGAGAAAAAAAATTTCCTCGGTCGTCCTCCGGGGCCCTCCGACGCAATTCCCATTATTCATGGGTACCGTAACCTACCGTTACCTTCCAGACCACCCAATTTTGCGGGGTCGGTTCGCTTTTTGTGCCTCGGGTGGCGGGTGGAAACCAATCAGCACCGCCGGTTGAGCCCGAGCAGCGGCCACGGGACAACCGGTTAAAATGCGCGGGGAGTTGCCGGCCTGGGAAGAATTCCGATCATGTCGGGTCGGGTTCTCTCTCCCTCTGTCTCTCACAGTCGCACTTGTCCTTTGCTCCCCGTTAGAAAAAGTCCTGACTGTCACTTCCCTAGTATCTTTTTCCGACCCTCTAGGCTCTGGATCAGGATGATCCTTTCTTTTCCCGCCTTGTTGGTTAATTGACATCACCATTCAATACCTAGACCCTACCTAGGCAAGGTAATCTCGGTCGGTCTACGTGAGACTAAGACTTCGGACAGAGTCCCTCTTAATTTAAAAAAAAAAAAAAAAAAAATTACCTTTTTCGCCTGACATCATACCATCCGTCCTCTTTCTACTCGGGGAACGAAGTCCACGCACCCTCCCTCTTGGTCAGATAATAGTCTACGGTAAGAGGTAGGGAGGAAAAACAAGCTGATTCAACAACCACTTGACGTCCCGTGTCGATCGGGATGACAACCCCTGCTGCCCGCAGCCAATCTCTGCGCTCCAAGCATCGGTCTAGCAAGACCGCCCAGCCCAGCCCAGGGCTGATCCGGGTTCTTCTTGTTTCCCCGCGGGGAGGGAGTAAAAAGAGCCCGATGCAGGGAGGGAGAAAGTAGCCTAGGTTGGAAACGGCAGGGGAGTGGTTTTACTGTTTTACTGTTTTACGGGGAAGGGGAAAGGTAAAAAATTGGAAAAGGAAAGAAGAAGAACATGAATCAAGTAAAATTATTCTGGTGTAGGTCAGTTCTCTTGACCAGTGATTGTGGTTTCCGTTGACAAGACGGACGCATACGGTGTACTCAGTACTCCAGTCTCCCGCTTGCTCTCACGGACTGGACGGTTGGACGGATGGACGCTGGACGCTGGACGGTAGGTCATGCTCACTCACACCCGACAGTCCACGAAAATTGCATCTCGTCGGCGGAGCCTTACCCGAGGTTCGTCAGGCTGGGGAATTTCGGATGCCATTCTCTCGTCGTGCAGCAGGGATCCTTGTCGACTGGATCAGATGTATAATTGAGTTTTCTGGGGGTGGGATCTGTTTGGGGAAGTACTCAGTAGGGTAGGTAGGTGATCGTAGTCAACCATCGACACGTCTAGCCGGCACGTGTGTTGGTCGAGTCCGTCTTTTCGCGGCGGCGGACTGGGGGCATTTTCATGGCGGTGATCCTGTCGTGCCAGGAATGAAATCATAGGAAGTGGTTAGGTAATAATAAGATCGTTGCGGTCAAGTGACGTTCCACACGGGCTGCTGGTAACCGGCATCCTTTCCTGTCGGTCCACCCGTCGGCAGAACCAGCTGGGATCTGGGTGACTCGACCATGGTAATCTTGGGCAGAGGTCAAATTACTCTTTTACTACAGTTCAGTAGAATCATGGAATCATTGACTGAAAGATAAATGATAGTATGATCGGTCGGCCATGTCGGCCGTCACGATACACTCGCAGACAGCCTCTCCGGACGGATCCCCAGTTTGGGGCGTAATTTACCCGACCTTCGACGGAGGAGTTCCTGACCTGGCGGAAAATGGGGGAAATCGCTTTCTGGCACGGTTTGGTCCCAAACTAGCGTCTCGATTTTCTTCCTCGTTCCCGAGTCCGATTCACAATCTCCCTGTCCATGTCCATGCTACGTCGTATTCTCCGTAGTCTTGCTCCTAGGATCACATTCATCGGCACTCGGAAGCCACTCCACAGTCCAGAGTTCTCCGGCCGCTCGGTCGCGTCCTTGCATTTGCCAGCCCTGTCTGCGCTATTCCACTTCGGGACTAACCCTGGACCTCCGCAAAATGCGGATGTGCCTGGGAGCCTGAGGGCCTGAGGGCCTGAGGGCCTGGGGGATGAGGCTTCACTTACCGGCGCTTCGCCCGTTCGGTTTGAAAGATGGAACAACCAACAAGTGAGAAGAAAAGAAAAGGAAATAATTCGGCATCGTCACGCTGAAAGGGAAAAACCCTCCTCCCTGATTTTTTATGGGGATTTTATGATTGGATTTCGTCCCCCACTTGAACGGCGTTTGACCTCTCAATCCATTCCTTCTCGTCGTCCTCGTCCAGTCGCGTTGCCGGTCCGGCGCCCCGACTCTGGGCCTGATGGAATTTCGTTGTTTCCCCCACACTCCGCTTATTCCCGCTTCTTCGCCTGGCTTGTCGTCGCTTCTCCACATCTTTTTGCGCTCCCTCCTTCTCTTGTCTTGGAGTTGCTCTCCCCCATAGCTGTACCCACGTCGCACATTCCCGATCTCCGATTGTATTATTTATTTCTTATTTCAATTATTTCAATAATCTCATTATTTTCGTCCGCCTAGTTCTTATTACTTGATTGTTATTCCTATTTCTCCGTTTCCTCCCTGCCTTACTTCCCTTTTGCTCCTCTTTTTTCCACCGTTTTCTTTTTTATTTTTTCTTTTTTATTTTCTTATTTGCTTTATTTTTTTAATTGTCATCTNCGTCCTTACCTTACTTCCCTTTTGCTCCTCTTTTTTCCACCGTTTTCTTTTTTATTTTTTCTTTTTTATTTTCTTATTTGCTTTATTTTTTTAATTGTCATCTATTATTATTCTTCGTATTCTTTTTCCCTTCCCCTCCCCTTCCCTTTCCCCCCCTTTTACCCCGGTTTATTTTCCCCAAACTCTCTCGGCTTCTCTCTCGTCTGCTTGCTCTCCTTACTGTACGCACCTGCAGGAGACACAAGAACCGAAACGAGTCCTCGGACTCTGCGTGACCCCGTGCCCTTGTCGTACCGCACGCGAAGTCCCTCCAGGCGCTTTCCTCCGGGCAAGGTCGGCCCATTACTACCATCTCGCCTCGCCCCCCCTTTCCCTGAAGCCACTGCGACGACGACACTTGGCCGGAATCCCGGGGAAATATTACCGGAGAAAATACCGCGGGTGGAAAAGCAAACTCACGGGAATCGGTCACTTGCGGCTGCTTCATCCCTCCCCCTTCCCTCTTTCCTCTTTCCTCTCCTCTCCTCTCCTCCCTCTACCTCCTGTCTATCTCCTGTCTATCTCCCATACTCGTACTTCCACCTTTTCCTTCTTTCCTTTCCTCCCCGCCTCTGTCGTCTACCTGATTCACCGTTCGGTACCTTCGTTCCTATTCGACTGGAGAGACGGGCCCCCCGTCTCTCGCGCCCGTACCTTCCTGTCAACATGCGATCGAGTATCGCCTGCGCTCGCTGCCGTCGCAGCAAGATAAAATGCGTCAATTCCGGCATCGATACCACCTGCCGCGCCTGCGAATCCTCCGGCCGTGAATGCGTCTATCCTACTCCGGCCATCGGCGTCGGGGGAGGCTCGGCGAAACGGGACATCGCTACTATGGGCGATGGCGAGGATCGCAATGGTGACTGGGATAGCCCGAAGAGACATCGCTCCCGGAAGGCCGTCGGAGTTTCCTCTTCCGCGGCCAAGGATGCAGCCAAGGCTTCCCTCGATGCGCTGGATGCCTCCGTCCTCACCGTCAAGGTTTGGGAGGCCGTGTTCGACCTCTTTCAGTCCCACTATGCAACCATTCTACCTTTCCTGCACCCCGCCACGTTCATGAACCAGATTCGACAACTCTCACAAGCCGCCTCGTCGTCCACCCATCCCTCCTCGACTTCTACTGCCACAATCGCTGCCCCCGGAGCCGTAGCGCCCTCAACACTCCCCGATCACACCCGCGATGCCGCTCAAAGTCCGCCGGTCCCGAAGCCGGAGCCGAATCCCTTGATCCCTCTCGGTGTCCTTGCCCTCACCGCTCGCTTCCACCCTCAACTCGTCGCTTTCCACTCGCCATCCTCACCGGGGCATCCGTCCAACCCTCTCGCTGCGTCCGAATTCTATGCGACAGCTTTGCGCAGCCGGCTGGCCGGCATCGATGGCGCCAGTTTAGCCGTGCCCGATCTTACTCGCGTACAAGCGCTATTAATCTTAGCCCTACACGAATGGGGCATGTGCCGGGGGAAGAGTGCGTGGCTATATGTGGGCATGGCCATTCGTTTGTCGCAAGCCATGGGTCTGCCGTTTGAGCTGGAGAATGACGTGTTCGCCCGTGAGACGCCCCGATCACCCGCCCTCAAGGCCGAAGCCGAGCTCTTCGGCGTGGTTCGACGACCGACAGAGCCCAAGGAGCAGACGTCGGACGACATCATTGCGCAAGAGACCAAGCGTCGCACATTCTGGGCGTGCTTTCTGTTAGACCGTTGCTTAAGCAGCGGCAAGTATCGGCCGCGGATGATCCGTGTCAAGGAGCTTGGCATCCAGCTACCGAGTGACAACGCTTTTGCTTTTGGAGAGCGCGTGCGCACCTCACGCATCAGCGAACCGGTTGTGCGTCGTCCGCAAAGCTTTGGTGCGCAGGGTGTCCAGATTCCCAGTATCCGTCAGAGCTTAGGTGGTTTCAGCGACGACAAGTTACCGAACAACGGTCCCCAAGACGCAAAATCGTGGTCTCCTATTTCCCGACGAAAGGACTCCAGTGAGGATGAAATCGACCGATGGGAAATTGGGGCTGAAGAATCGGTGTTGAGTCGTGTCATCCGAGTCATTCGCATCTGGGGGAGCATCGCCAAGTGGTCTTGCGCTGGCGGAAGACGGTATGTGTAATCCTCAGCTCTAATGCACTTGATGTGTCCAACTAACAAAACGCAGAACCGAACAACTTCCACCGTGGCATCCGGAGTCCCGCTTTCATAAGTTGCGGTTGATGTTGGGTGAGTTCCAGGATGGCCTCTCTCGCAACCTGCAGTATTCGCCACGCAACACCGATACACACATCATGTACAAAAATACCCTCGCGTCGTACACCGTCATGCATGTGGTTTATTTCTTATCGGTCATCGTTCTCCACCGCGCTTACGTTCCGTTTCTCCCCGTGCGGTGTTCGGAGCCCGTCGGTCCTCTTGACGAGCCGCTCTTCCCCGCCGAAAAGTCCCCCATGGATGGATTTTGGCGGGAAAGCGCCCGAGAACTCTTCGCCGCGGCCCGACAAATGATGGACCTTGTATCCACCTGTCAAGACCGGGGAGTGTTGGTGGAAAACCCGCTGGTGGGCTTTGCCGTCTACAATGCCGCCTTTGTAGGTATCTACGCGGCTCATTTCCCACACATGGACTTGGAGGGCGCACTGGCCCCCAAGCCGACCTCTCCCGGCGATCGAAATCATCAGGGTCAGGCCCAAGCTCGCAAGGCCCTCGATGTCCTGCGTGACATGCGAACCCGTCTGAAGATGGCCCGCGGTTGGTTCCGCACGCTAAATCGACTGCACAGCTACTTTTCCAAGGTCAAGCGGGACTTCCGCCGACACTCTCGCCGGCTGGACATGATGCCAGAACTTGTGGATGGTCATGTGAACGGCGTTCGCCCCGTTCGCGATGGTGGCGCCGGTGGCGGACTGGAAGAGTTCAAACTCCTTGAGAAGCTGTTCCTGGACTTCGGATCCATCGAGGATCAGTTGCCCGACGGAGCTGCGGAAGAGGATGCAGCAGCCATTGCTAGCGACCGAGCCACCAATCTCAGCGATGCAGGCAGCAACGCCGTTCGCAGCGAAACGGGCGAAGCGGGAGAGCCGCCGCTGGACGGGGCCGGTGGACGCCGCGAGTCCTGGATTCCGGTCAACAGTCCCGGCATGCCATTGCCCGGTCCGGACGGAGAACGACGACCCAGCCTGCCTCTACCGCCTGGTCGGTCTTTACAATCCCAGTCTCCATTCTCCCTTCCCGCATTGCAAAATCATCCCGAGGGTGGTATCTACAACAATCCTTCCCCGACTCTTCCGTCAATCGGACCAGCCGGCTCGTATCCCCCAACCACCGCCGGAGCCCCAGCTCCGGCTCAATATGGCGGTTCAGTACCTCCACCGCCGACAAATCGTCTTCAGCCTATCAACTCGTGGCTAACGTCCCGGCCGCAACCGCCAGCTCCATACTCGCAATCTCTCCCTCCTATCAACCCAGCAAGCTCGCACGGCCTGCCCTTGCTGCCACCTCCTGGAGCAGTTGGGCATCCGGGAGCATCCCCACCGGTCACCGTGGATGGCTTCGAGAGTGTGACCTCCAATGGGATGTGGTCTACTAGTCTCGGAGGAGACGATGTGCTAGCGTTCCTGGACGGGTGTGAGTACGACCAATTGGCCGGATTGGTGCCATCCGAGGTTGGCATTCCCGCGGGATGGCTTAGCACCGTTTGGGCTGAATTCGCCCGTTAACCTTACCTCAACTTTCTCGTTTCCTTTGTTTATTCCTGCTGCTCTCCTTATCTCTTATCTGTCTATCAAACTGATATGGCACCTGACCCTGCACACCTTTTGTCTGTATCATTATCTTTCTCTCTTCTTTTTTGCGTGATGTGTACTGTATGAATATGTATGCCGCCGATGGCGGCCTCACGACGATCATACGAACGGATGGGCAAAAAAAAAACAATGGGTGGTTTGTCCCGGGGCACCCGGAGGCTGGGACTGATCTGATTCGACTTGTTTCTACTTTTCTGACTGGTTTTCTGGGCGCAAGCGACGGCTGAAAGGGTCTGGACTTGATGATTGATTCTCTATGGGTCTGCTTTGTTTAGTTTGAGCGCGGCGTTTGGATGGTTTGATTGACCTAGCTGTTTTGATGGACGGATAGTCTTGATTTGTTTTCATTTCATTTGACTGTCCGATGAGAATACCTAGTTACGACCTTGCATGCATTGCATTTCTTGCTTTTCTCTATCTTCGGTGATTTCGAATAGTCTGGTTTTATTGGCTTGAGTCATGTTCGATGTGTTCGAGTTAGAGCAAAATCGTTGATGTATAGTTTACTTGGCGTGGTTTTATCCTCGTGTCTTCTATTCGGTTACCACGATCAAATTGAATCGATGAACCGCAAGGACTATTAACATGGGTTAATTCTCCGATCTGTATGATCTTCAGGAAGTCTAATTTAGGCTCGATCAATACCGTAGCTCAATTACAGTTGGGGTAATCAGAACGCTAATCCATAGTTTCCAGGCTCTATCTAAAAATATACCTCCAGGCTCGCGTGAAAACTACAAGATCGCCATTTTTGGCTTGGCTTTACTTGTCACGCTTTCTAAGCTAGATCAGAAACACACTATGAGCCCACGGTATGTCTTTTCTCTGCTACACAACGAACAAGAGTAGATCGTCCTCGTCTTCAATGATGTCAATGTTGACATCCCAAACAGGTCTAGCGCTAATCAGGCACATGATCGGTAATACCAATACACCTGATCTTCCATTTTCTCGACGCCACAAAATCCGTCCATACAAGCCACTACTACGATTATATTCCATTCAATCCCTACTCCCATATCTCAATAAACACTCAATCGCATGAATAATCCATTCTATCTCCATTGATTCCCCCTCTCTTCTTTTCCTCTCTCGCGACATGCCCGAAAGTCACCCCGACAATGCCAATGCCCACTACCCCTACGACACTAACCGCGTTCGCGAACTGCTGAAAAGTCATCGCAAGACCCGCGGCCTGCGTTCTTGTTTCCCGTGTCGACATCGCAAGGTCCGCTGTGATGGATGCGTGCCTTGCTCGAGCTGCGTGAAGCGCGGACATCGCGACTTGTGCCGTTTTCCGACGGAGGAGAGAGGACGGGGTGCTGGTGCTGGTCCGGTTGGAATCGGCACGGCCTCGAGCTCGGGTTTGGGGTCGGGGACTGGTAGTTGGGGTGGTGGGTTGGATTTGGATGTGTTGTATGTTCTTATGCTATCTGACTCTATATCCTACCTTGGGTTATATAGCTGGTATCTGCCCAGTGTAGGTATGTATGGGATGCTAGTCCACGAACTGACCGATGATACAGAGCGCATTCAATTGAGGAATCTCAATCACAAGCACAACAGCCCTCAACAGACCCAAACCTAGTAATCACTCGGCTCGAGAAAATCGAGGAGCAGATTTCTGCGCTGAAGGCGGAACTTCGCGCCTCGTCGGTAACCGCGCCGCCGTTGCAAAGTTCGGATCATGAGCCAGGAACTGCAAACCAATCTAGTTTCTTACGCTCCCGACCACCTAGTAAATCCCCCGGTCGGTACTGCGTTGAAGATGCTACCGGCGCGACTCTCTATCTGGGCAGTCATTCAGACACCCCGCTGGCGCTGGGATGTCGACAGGCGTCCGACAGAGGCGATCTTTTGTTGCATGAGGTCATGGCGAATCAGTTCGTCCCGCGCGCGTATCCGTTCACTAGTCTCTGGGGTCCGGAGGCGACTACAGCGGATATTTGTGAGACGTTGCCGGAGGATTCGGACATTATCAGGTGGGTTGTTCTTTTTCCTTCGGTGGCATAAGTGATATGGGATGGCTGACTGATAGGATGAATAGGTATTGGCAATACTATCAGTCAAATGCGTATCCATTCTATCCTGTCTTGGTGTCTATCGAGGAGTTTGGTCCGGCGCTGTTTAGGTTTCTGGATCGCCGGTTCTTAGCTAGGGAAGGCGGAGAAAGTAGCGAAGATGAGCCGAATACGTCGTGGCTGGCGCTGTTGTTTGCGGTGCTGGCGTGCGGTGTGCAGTTCTCGGATGATCCTATTCGCGAGAGGGATTTGCGGTCGAAGGTTTTTGGTATGTTCTCTCTGCTTTCAGTTTTGTATGGCTGCTGTGTCTGAGTGCAAGAGCTAATAAATGGCACAGTTTGTTCATCTTTCCATTGTCTACGGATATCGAATATTTTTAATCGCACTGATCTCGACCAAATTCAAGCTATGGCACTGATTGGTAATTGTTTGCGCAATAACCTTGATACTAATAGTGCATGGATTCTGATGGGTGCGTTCTATTGTATTCGTTTGGTTTAGTTTGCTAACGAAAGCAGGATCAACTATTCGACTCGCCCAGAGTATCGGTCTCCATGACCCTTCGCGATCTTTATCGACAGACGAGCAAACCAAACAGAACCAACTGTGGTATGTCTCCCTGATAAGCTCTCCGAATCCATCTAACAAGCGCAGGTGGATGATCATCTGGCAAGACATATTTCTATCATTTACCTATGACCGTCCTCCCAGCTTAATTCCCATCGATATTTCCCTCTCCTCGGACTCAATGGGTCAAGGGGCGTCGAACTTCCAGCATTGCGTCCTCGATCTCTGCCGCATTATCTCAATTCGAGCACAGAACAAAACACCCAGCGATCCCCGGGAACTACTCCACAATACACTGCAATACAAGCAGCAAATCGAAAAGGTCTTGGACCACGCCCAGCCGTTCCTCATCGACAGAAGCCAATGCTCCTCCCTTCAGAATCATCTGGAACGCCTGGCCCTGGGCATCCATTTCGGATACAGTATCTGTCGGCTGTGTCAGATATACGTGGACGACACGGACCCGAACTTACCGATTCCCGCGGCTATTGAGTCCGGCTGGTCGGACCGGGCGATGCAGGTCGTCGAATGCTTCCTGGACCTCCATCGGCTCTCGGCAAGCGTTTGCCGCTCGTTAGCCTTTGTGCATAACTCGGTCAGCTGCGCCATTACGCTCATGAGCCATGAGCGTCTGCGGCCTGCAGATGACCGCAAGATGAGGTCCCTCATCGAGCGGGTGATTGCGGTGCTAGAAAAAGAAGAGAAGAACTCGGAGTGGCGCGACGCGGATACTAACGTGCGGTATTTTGGACCGTACTCGCGAGCGTTAAAGGCGCTGAGGGAAATCTCATCGAGCCATGAAAGTGTTACAGATCAATTTTAATAATGTACATATGTCTATTTGTCGAACTGTCGAACTGTCTTCTTGCGTCTATTCTATCTTTTGATGGTCAACACGCCCTGCACTTACGCCCGACGCTTAGCCTGGACATAAAAGTTCAACGGCCGAATCAGCTGAAACTCAGGGTCATAATCGATCGCTTCCAAGCCCTCTCGCACAAACTCGTACCGACTGACGAGCTCCGACAACAAGACCTTGACCTCCAACAAGGCAAAGTTAAATCCGATACACCCGCGCGGGCCAGTCGCAAACGGGATATACGCACAACGGTGCCGATTCTTGACCTCCTCTGTGCTCCAGCGGTCCGGGTCAAAACGGAACGGATCCCTCCAGACGTTCGGATTCGTGTGGATGGCATACAGCGCCGGCACGATGACACTGTCCGGCGGCAAGCGGTACCCGCCGGGCAAGACGACATCCGTCTTGGTGGTGCGACCGGGCTGAAACGAGGCGTTGTGCAACCGCTGCGTCTCCTTGACGAAGCTGTCCAGGTAGGGCAAGCCGTGCGCCAAGTCTGGGTTCCATTCCGTCTGGTTGCGTTCGCCGTTCGGCCCGACGATTCCATTCGAAACCAGCTCCTGGTACAGACGGTCCTGGGTGCCTTCGTACGTGACTAGACAGTAGATCAACCAGGACATGAGCGTCGACGTCGTCGTGAACCCGGCCCCAGTGATGATCAGCGTGTTGCTCAGCAGCAGACTCTCGGGGAACCGTTCCCCCTTGTCATCCACCGCGTGCAAGAGGTACTCGACGAAGCAGGACGCTTTCAACGCGGCCTCGGCCATCGGCGCATCTGACATGCCCGACCCGGCGACCTGATCCACAGCCTCCTGCAGCAGCGAGTATACCGTACGCTGGACCTCGCGCAGCCGAGCCGGGTCCCCAAATGGCAGATGCCGATACCACTCCCCACGAGCGGTGATCTTCTTATTCAATGACAGCAAACTGGCAATATTCGTAACGATCGGATGCAACGGACTATCAACCGACTCGAAGTGTTTGAAATCCTGATCCAGCGCAAACGACCCGATGGTCTGCGACGCCAGCTTCAGCATATACTGGTACACATTCCAAGACTCGTCACGAACATCCAACTCATCGAAAATCGGCAGCGACTTGCGCACACAATGCTGCATGAGTCCCGTGTAGTGTCGCACAGCCCGCGGCCCCATCGACGGCGGCAGATACTTGTGCGCGAGTCGCCAGTTCTCGGTCTCGGTGTCTCCGATGAATATAGCGCTGTTGTCCTTGATGCCCCAGAGGGGATGCTCGGCGTTGATCTTCTTCGTCATATATGCGGACTCGATGAGTGTTACGGATGCTACGCGTGGGTCGTCCGTCAGGTACGTCGTCTTGCCCATGTTCGTGGTCTTGATGACGGGTCCGTATTTGCGGAATAGTCGGTAATGGTTGCCCAGGTGGTCTGGGAAGATCTCATAGAAGCTGCCCACGACGGGGAGGCCGGTTGGTCCTTGGGGGGATTGGACGGCATTGCCATCAATGCGAAGGCCGATGGGGGAGGAGACGGCCGTGATGTCTGGTACGGTGGTGAGGGTTTCGGTTTGGGTGTGGAAGGATATGCCTGGCTAGTTGTGAGCTTGCTGGGTGGATGATTTAGGCGTGTCTATTGGCGAAGGCGGAAGACTTACCGGTTGGTTGCGCAACGTGGAAGACGCTCCCAACTGCGCGCTGCAGGTCCTCGAATTTCCAGCTGTCGTCGACGCTCACGGTTTGGGCGGAGGCGATGTCATCGCCAACGAGGTAGAATTGACACTGCATGATGGTTACGGTGTGTGAACTCAACAACAAAACGCAAACACAGATCCTATGACTTTTATATCTTAGGCTTGCTCCATATATCTTGGAAATTGCCAGCATCTCCGAGTATCCGACTGTGGACTAACTCTCCGAAGTTGCTCCGTTAAGCTCCGTTGCCTCTCCGTCACTGCTCCGGATCTCGCGCGAACTTCGGCCACAGATACCAGCCCGGATGAATCGCTTGACGACCAACAATATCTGGGATATAAATAATACAGAAACGGTATCTGCTTTGATGAGCAGGTTTGAGCTGAATGAGCAGGGTCAAAATGCCGTACACTCTTGAGCAGGTCAAAAAGCACAACAAGCCAGACGATGTCTGGATTGTGCTGCATAACAAGGGTTTGCATTTCTCAATCCTGTACTTGCGAGGTCACATCTGATTCAACGACTTTTAGTCTACGATATTACTAAATACCTCGAGGATCATCCGGGTGGAAGTGCTATCCTGATTGAGGTTGCCGGTACTGATGCTACCGATGCCTTTGAAGAGGTCGGCCACTCCGACGAGGCCCGCGAGCAGCTGGAGCCGTTCTATGTGGGAGATCTCCCGGCTGAGGTACTTCACTGTCTTTGTGTGATAATGCTTTGCATCATATTAATGTGAAACAGGAACAAACTGAGGTGACCGAAGTCTACCGTCCCACCTACCAACAAGTCTCCCAATCCGCCGCGGTGAACACACACAGACCATCCCTCTGGACCAAAGTTCTGCGCGCCATCACCAGGCTCAGTCTGACCGGTCTCGTTGGAACTGCAGCCGTGACAATCTACCAGCGTGACCTCACACCTCAAATCCTACAGGTTCTGCGCAACTTTACCGGCAGCGGCACCAGCTACAACGGATCCTTCTGGACCGGCGCCGGCATTGCCACCATCAGCCAGCTCACGATAACCTGCAGCCTGGGCCTCTGGCTGTCCTCCAAGCTCGACGTCCAGCAAGAATTCACCCACTATAAACCCCGTCGCGCAACCCACGCTGCAACCCTCATTCCCCTCCGACACGCCAATCGCACCTCAGCATCCCCTCCCATCCTGCACCCCCAAACCTGGCGCTCTCTCCCCCTCACGCATAAAACCGAAATCGCTCCAAACGTGTACCGCCTCGTCTTCTCCCTCCCAAACCCATCAGACACCCTCCCTCTCCCAATCGGCCAACACATCGCCGTGCAAGCGCAAATCAACACCCAAGCCATCTCCCGCTCCTACACCCCCATCTCCGCCCCCAGCGATCGGGGTCATCTAACCCTCCTCGTGAAAACCTACCCCAACGGCAAAATGACCTCGCACATGGCCTCGCTCACTCCCGGCTCCTGCCTCTCCTTCCGCGGCCCCAAAGGCGCAATGAAATACACCCGCAACCTCGCCCGCACCATCAACATGATTGCCGGCGGTACCGGCATCACACCCATGTACCAGGTCCTCCGAGCAGCGTGTACCGATCCCCTCGACGGGACGAAAATCAACCTCCTCTATGCGAACAATACCGAGCGGGATATCCTTCTCCGGGAGGAGCTTGATACCCTGGCGCGCGAGTATCCGGATCAACTTAACATCAAGTATGTTCTAAGCCAGCCGGATGAGGATGGAAAGAGCAAATGGGCCGGCTATCGAGGCTTCGTGAACGAAGAGATGATGAAGAAGGAGTTTTCGAGGCCCGCGAAGGAAAATAAGGTGTTTTTGTGTGGACCGCCGGGGATGATCGAGGCTATGAAGAAGGTGCTGGGGGGTCTGGGGTGGACGGTTCCTACGGGGTTGGTGGCGAGGGGGGAGGATCAGGTTTTTGTTTTTTGATTCTGTTTGTGTTAGGCCATTGGGAAGAGGATATGCGAAAGGGGGACTGCGAATAGAATGTATCGTATTAGAATAGAATAGAGTAGAATAGAGTATATGTTTCGTCGCTATGATAGTTTGGAACTTCAACTAGTATGATCAAGATTCAAGAATACTCACTCAAACCAGCAAAACCAGTCTCGACAGGAGAGAACAGAATAGAATTAAACGAATAAAGTATTTCATGCCTTGCAAACACATACACTCAGTTAGACACTAACTACCCAAATAACTAACACTTACATTATATCCTTCCAACAAAAGAAACAACCCAGTCGATCCATACTGAACCTGCTTGGGGGGAAGTATATCCGTGGTTTTCAACCAGGAAGGCGGGAAGTTTATGTTGGACGTCATATCCCGCCTGTTTCTCTCCCTTTTTTTTTTTTTTTTTTTTTTGAAAAAACTAGTATGAGATGAATTCGAATGTAGTTGACTGATGACGTTTTACTGTTCAGATTCTTAATCTTCAGTTCCAATCGAGTCGGTGCAACTTTGTAGGTAGATATGGATAAATCGGCACTGATTGTCAATAGATCCCGCTCCGCTCCGCGCCGATCTCCCTCCGTGCTATATCCGAAGTGTCTCCGAGCGGCTCCGATTGTATGCGACATTCCGAATTCCGAGTCTCTCCGCTGTCTACCAGTGATATGTTTCTTCTGGATAGTTTTAGTTAGAAAGTACAGGATAGGGTAAGGGTAATGTCACTCGGATATCGGCATCTGGGCCTTAAGTCTTCACTATCCTTCTGAACCTGAATATGTGTAAAGCTTGGACGAAGGTTGTGGGTAGGTTGTTTGTTTGGTACTTCCGATTTCTCCGTATCCAAAAGGCAGGTTTTGGGTCGGTGGGTGTGAGTATAAATATTGGAGGCGCGTCCTAGTTGTTGTATTTGAAGGTCGTCTTGTTTGACAAGCTTGTTCTCTCTCTCTCTCTCTCTCTCTCTCTCTCTCTCTGATTTTCTTTTATCTCTATATCAGGATATTATATATAACTGTTTTGCTTGATATTGTCTTATTTTTCTTCTTCTGCTGTGGACGCTGTCTGTTCATTGGCTTAACATACTATACCATATTTATTTTTCTTCTATACTTACACTACATCGTCATATTGCACCACAAGAACATCCATCCATCGAAGACCAACACCCCTTACGATGAAACCAACAACTACTCCCCGGCCCATCACCGTCCTCGGAGCAGGCGTGCTGGGCCGTCGCATCGCCGCCGTCTTCCTCGCAGCTGGATATACAGTGCATACCTACGATCCGTCCGCGGAGTCCCTGCTCGCCGCGACGGAGTATATCGAGACTCATATCGAGGAGTTCGTGGCGCTTGTTCCGTCGATTGCGGACAAGTTGGATACAGATGTGGGTTCGGATTCGAGTTCGGATTCCAGTACGCATAAAGCGGCGAATGGGCATACGTTTACATGTACTCATACGTATACGAATGGGGCCGTCAACGGGGCCAACGGTGCTGTCAATGGAAATGGAGTAACCAAGACAGAGCCGAAACAAGGCCATTACGATACGTTCACAGACCTTCGCGCCGCAGTGGCAGACGCATGGCTGGTCATCGAAGCGGTTCCGGAGGTACTCGACCTCAAAACGAAGCTCTTTGGGGAGGTGGACGACTGCGCGCCATCGGACTGCATGATTGTCTCCAATAGCAGCTCGTACAAGTCGCGGCTGATGCTGGGGGAGGTGAGTGATGAACGCAAGAAACGGGTCGCGAATATGCATTTCACAATGCCGCCGGGTATACGGACTGTGGAATTGATGACATGCGGAGAGACTGAGATGGGGATGTTGGAGATGCTGAAGGAGGTGTTGAGCGGGTGTGGCATGTTGCCCGTGATTGTGGGAAGGGAATGTACTGGGTAGGTTTCTCTTTCCCTCCTCTTTGCTCTGGTGGAGGCTCCTTAGTTAAGAGTGACTGACGATGCTAATGTCTGTCAGATTCGTCTTCAATCGCCTCTGGGCAGCCATCAAGCGCGAGATCCTGACCATCCTCGCCGACCAGGTCAGCACTCCCGCCGAGATCGATATGCTCTGGGAGAACATGTTCACAAAACCCCAAAGTCTGCCGTGTCGATTGATGGATCTGATCGGGTTGGATACGGTGGCTTTCATCGAGGACAACTACATCCAGGAGCGCGGACTGGACAGTCGGCCTGTGGACTGGTTGAGAGAGAAGTATATCGACTCGGGACGGTTGGGCCTGAAGAGCCACGAGGGAGGGTTGTATCCTCCTGCTGACCCTGCTTCCTCAGTCGAGGTCGAGAAGAAGTCGAACGGCATGAAATCTAATGGTGCGAAAGCAAATGGAGTCAAAGACAATAGCGCCCAAACCAACGGAGCCGACCAAGAAACTGTATACGTGCTCGATGTCGGCCTCGGCGCCAATAATGAGCTCTCCACCTTCAACTCCGCCGGAAAAATCCTGCGATACTCGCCTGCTACGGGAAAGAGGGTCCCGATTGTGCAGGGCCAATCCCTACCCGATGGGATCGACATCTCGCGGAAGGCGGACCGAATCTTCTGGACGAGTATGGGCCGCGCCACACACACCCGCGACGGAGCAGTGTATTCCGCCAACCTGGACGGAACGGATATCAAGACTCTGCTTCCGCCAGGGAGTGTGCACACACCCAAACAGCTCGTGGTGGAGGAGAGCACGGAGATGCTGTATTTCTGTGACCGCGAGGGCATGGGCGTGCACCGCGTGCGCTTCGACGGAACTACCCACGAGACCCTGATCCAGACGGGACCCACGACAAAGAAGAACCCCAACGAACCAGTCGACATGACCCGCTGGTGTGTTGGAATTGCCGTCGATATCACTCGTGGCTACATATACTGGACGCAAAAGGGTCCGAGTAAAGGAGGCCAGGGGCGGATCTTCCGAGCGGGAGTGGAGATTCCCGCGGGCCAGACGGCGGAGTCACGTTCCGACATCGAATTATTGCTGTCGGGTCTGCCCGATCCGATTGATTTGGAATTGGATGTAGGCACGCAGACCCTGTACTGGACGGATCGGGGAGAACATCCTGTCGGGTGCTCTTTGAATCAGGTGGATGTGAGTGGGAAGGTTGACCCGGCAGATCGCGTCATCCTAGCAAGACATTTCAACGAACCCATTGGATTGAAGCTGGCAGGTCAAGACCGAGTGTACGTGGCAGACCTCGGGGGGCGATTTTATTGCGTGGAGAAAGGGAAGAAGAGGGTGATGTGGGAGGACGAGGGGAGTTATACGGGGATAGCGATATATTGATTTGTGCGGGGGGGAAGCAGATGATGGTAAATCAATAGTCGATAAGCTGATAGACGACCGGACGAATGGAAGTTGAATGAACACAATGCCAACGGAAGAAGGGTTGAATGCAGTAAATCGAGGACGTACTTTGGTCTTTGTAGAGTCGACCAGTCACATGCCCTGAGCCTGAGGCACCAAAAAGGGAAATCCCGTGGAATTCTCCCTCCCTTCTTTTTCTCCTCGTTCTCCTTCATCCCCTGCCATCATCCCCCGTCCCTGCAGAAGCATGCATCATGCAGTGCAGCTCCCACGAGTATGCCAAGTTCCATTTATCTATCACATTACATCATGGATTTAATATATTTAAACCTCTCCTCCTTTTCCTAGTGTCCTAGTCTCGACTGAGTCAACTCACAACAACCCAACTTGCTCAGTGCTCTCTCAGTTATTACCAATCCACTTCCCGGTACCCAATCATGCCGATCAACCTGACAAGTGGACGCAACCTCACCGGAAGGCTTCCACAGCAACCCGGGCTCCTGGAATTGACCAACTCAGGCTAGAGAATTACTGCAGCAAGTTAGCGATCTTCCTGCTAGGAAAGAAGCCGAGGAGAAAGGACCAAGCAGCACTAACAAAACCTCGAGACCGGAGCGGCGGAGACCGTGGCAGGTGGATCCTGCCACCAATTTAGAGCGACGTTAGGACCAGGTAGACGAAGGTCTCCACTACTGTGTACTCCTGGCAATAAGAATTTTTGCCTCTAGAGAACTGGCGCCTCCTTTTCGCCCGCAGGGATGGGAGTTTGCCAATTTGGTTGGAACTTTTGTTTCCTTAAATCCTGAGGGATCGATTTTATTGTTCCTGACCGTCAGGATCTTGGCATGAGGGTGATGGTACATGTGCATCGCCCATCATACCCTCAGTGAAGCTTTCTAATAATAGTTTAGCGAGATAAACTCGTCGGTAGTTCAGGTGCCGAAGGACAATCCCAATTCTAAATTCCCAAGGTCTTTTCCCCATGCCCGTTAGCTTTTTAATTTATTTCTTTCTAAAAACAATCGGGGAGCCCATTGTCAATCACCGGTAGTGTCAGGATCAACATGGTGCGGCTGTTGCCAAACAGCGATCCTTTCCCACTTGTTCTAGTTTACCATAATTTCATTGTGGTGCTCTGCCTTGGTCACGACGTCAGTGCGAATAGTTTTTGGTTCGTGGTGGGTCTCAGGAGATTACCTGACCCATTGTTCCCCTAGTCCTCCCTGTTCGCTCAGAGTTAACGACTTAGTCTATGGTGGCTTGCATTGGGTGGTTCAGGTTGGCGTCTGTCAGATGCAGGTCTGTCAGGCAATAGTGCGAGACAAGCGGTTCCCGAGTCACGCAAGCAGACAACGAGACTGTTCAAGGGGATCTCTCAACCGAGACCGGAGCACCCGGGGGCCCCTAATTCTGATGTCCAGAGTACGGAGTAATCAACCAGATCAACCTCCCACTTGAAAACTGACAAGGCTGGTCTGGATACGAAGCGATCAACCCCGATCAAAGGACACTAGCCCATCACTTTCCACATTAGTCCACGGCACGGTCTGGAAGCCGAGTTGGCGTCGCTCATCTTCCCTCCACAGTAAGGAGGCCGACGCGAATCAAGTCTGGCTGCTCTCCTACTCATGTCAAAACAATCCCCGGCCAGTCAGAACTCACCTTCGTATAAATTCTCCGGAGTCGAGGCCCCCATCGCGTAATGGGGGGGGGGATTTAGTTTATTTGAATTTTTTCCCTCTTCTTGGGAACGTTTGATTCTTTATCCGACGGTTCCCCTTCCCCCCGGTAGGAAACTTTTTGGAACCCTTGAAAGTTGAAACCCTTGGGGAATACCAAAATTCCAGTCAATCATGCGTTTCCATCGGGGGCTATTACTTTATGGATTCCTTCTAATTACTCTGGTGGTCTGTTCGGCCGCCAAAGACCCCGATCTTTATTCCTTTCCTCAGTGCGCGGTATGTTTCCGTCCCATCGTGTGATGGTTAATATATTTCTAACCTTAGCAAATGTAGCTGTCCTGTGGAGAGCAAGTAAATTGCGCGCCGGACGATACAAGATGTGCCTGCTCAGATCGGGTATTCGAGGGATCGTTAGGAACATGCTTTACATCGAACTGTACCATTAAGGAGCAGTTTGGTAGGTTTTCTTCTTCAACTGCATGGAACGAACTGAGGCTCATTAATCCAGTTACCAAACGACTTCGTGCCCAAGAATGCGGCTTTTCGGAACATAAGGGTCGACCTGCCATAGATCCGGCGACCCTGGTGCCGCTCATTCTCTCCTCACTTCTCTTTATCTGCCGTATATTCGCTAAGATTATCCATCTTGGCGGAGGTTGGGGATGGGACGACACCACCATTACCATTTCCTATGTGCGTCTGGCTGTCAATGTTGCTCGCTATTTGGGCTAATGGTTTCTAGGCTTTGGCGTTGGAGTTGTTCATTGTCAACATCTACAGTAAGTCTCGGCCCCCAAATTTTATTTGGCACCCACACTAATCAACCCCAGTGATCCATCATGGCTTCGGCTCGAACATGTGGGACATTATTCCTTTCAGCAACATTACTATGGTTTATAAGGTGATTCTTTCTCTAGAAAGGTTGCCACAACGCATTCTAATATTGTAATAGCTCTTCTACGCCTTCGTTCTCAGCTACAAAGTTCAAATCTCTCTCGCCAAAATTTCCGTCTGTCTATTCCTGCTGCGAATCTTCCAATCGGCCGTCTTCCGCCACGTCACGTACATCGTCATCGGCTTGAATGCTGCCATCGCTTTGTCCTGGGTCATGAGCGACTCGCTGCAATGTATGCCCGTGCATATGGCGTGGACGGGCTGGGCGGGTGAGGAAGAGGGGAAATGCATCGACTTCATCACGGCGACGTTGACCAATGCACTGGTGAACATTTTTGTGGATTTTGCCATGGTTGCTGCACCTGTTTATGAGATCACGAAGTTGCAGTTGTCCAAGAAGAAGAAGGTTGGAGTGGGACTGATGTTTGCGATGGGATTGCTGTAAGTCTTTTTGTCCATTCTTGAAGGATTTCTTCTAACTAAGGAACAGGTTAACCATCGTGGCAATTATCCGAGTCATCGTCTTCTGGAATAACCGCTGGTCCGACAACCAAACCGGTATTGTTACCCTTCGTCCCTAACCCTAAGACCACCACACTAACAGTATCAATAGCGCAACTTCAACCTATCGTCCACTGGTCCGTCATCGAAGTCCAGATCGCCGTTCTCTGCGCCTGCCTCCCCGCTACCCGCGCCCTTGTCGGCCACTTCATGCCTGAGCTCATCAGCGTGTACGGCAAGAAATCGTACGCCACGCACGGCGCCCCGCTGAGCAGTAACGCATACCCACCCGCTTCAAACGCCAAGGGCGAGATTGCCAAAACGATGACCTACTCGGTGAACTATACATCGAGGGCGCAGCGCGACGACTCGGGGAGCTCAGTCGAGCTGGTCGAGGTTGACCAGGAGAATTTGGAAGGGGGAAGGGTGAACGGAAGAAGCGGAGGGAGTCGAGTGTAAGGACTCTACTCCTCTGATTTGGGGATTTCTTTTGTATATTATTCTGGGTTGGTTTCTATTTCTTGTACATTACGGTATACCTTCTGGGGTGGTTATCTCATTTTTCCTTTGTTGACTCATTTGCGTGGGTGGGTGTCGTTTTATACCTATTGCTTCTATCTGCATATTTAATCCTATATAGACCTATATATTACATGATCACGAATTGATACATGAAATCAAGTCTGGGATAGCCAAATGACAGATTTGAGGGAAACACGATGCGTTGTCTGTGGATATCAACTGGGGGGACGTCTTCTAATCAGTGAAGAGAAAGATCATCCCACATACCTAGAGAGAATTTTCACTATGGTATAATATCTGCTTGAGCTCAATATCCACCTTCAAGTTTCAATATAAAGATCGACAACACCTCCCAAAACCCTTAACGTATAGAATTGCCCCCCTTCCATAACAACCCATCATTCAGTCCCAGCACCTAGAGTAAGAAGAAATTGACTGTAGCCGAGGTCTTTTTCTCATATGCTGCACGATTAGGTAGACACATTCAAAGTAAACAGACCCATTCACCATTACCTAACGCCTATTATGAACATACTCCGTAGAAAAACAGACATGCACCATCCCACTAGCCCGAAAAATTATTCAAGGAACCGAATTAGCCTAAACCTTAGCAGAATACGAATAGCCGACGGGATAGCTCCTAGGAGATGAAAGATCCACAGCACTACGGGTCTTCTGGAATTGCACTACGCCCAACTTACCTAGGGGGTCGGCACTTAATGCTTGGCGGGAAATCAATAACCAGGGTAGTTACTAGTTAGAGGGTCTAATTTAGACAGGGAAAAAGCAAATATGCTCCATAGTTCTTAGGTTTAAGGAGTTTTGTTCTTCCAGGGGAAAGAAGCGGTGAAGAAATTGGGCTGTTTTATACAGACTTTATGAATTGATTGTCTTGATATAGACAGGTACTAGGTATACTATTCGATATGTATAGGGAGGTAAAATCGGGGGTATTAATGCCCATTGGACATAGTTCAGGATAGAAATTAGCTAGCTGTGTGCAGATTGCTAAGGAGCATGAAAGCTGGTAGCATTGTCAAAGTTGGATATTTAAGTCGGTGAACTGTACAAAATTCCGCAAAAGGATTCGAATTTATTGGAGACTACCCCACACATAACCATCCTGCATTTTTTGTAGACAACATGCATATCGGTGATTACCGTTCGTAATTAGAGACTACATGATTGTGAGAGAAACCTTGACAAAAGAAAAGCACAATGCTTTGTTCAGCCTTCCAATATCTCGGGAAGGCATCTATAGCGAGAGCGGGTGTTTCAAGGAACTGTTTCATTGCTACTTACTATATAAAGCCATGAAAATAACAACAGAGAATGAATCAAAATCTTCTTCTTCTTCTCTACCTAGTTCGATACTGAGCGAACGTCCGAAGCAGAAGATAGTGGGACTTTCATATTCATCCAACGCCAAGGGAAATAGACCGTCACGCTATTCACCACCACCGGCGACCCTATCGTTAGTAAAATGGCGGGTGAGTTTGAGAAAAAGAAAGTCTGTTCTCTTGTGGCACTCACCAATGAGATTCTTTATCAGCTTGCTAACTATCTAGAGTATGCTGATGATGCCAGTGCCTTGTCACGAAGCTGCCGTTTTCTCTATTCGCTCGTCAATCCAACCCTGATTACACGCTACGCCAAGAGTCACCAGAAACAAGGCATCCGATACGCCCTTGAAATGGCGACCATATTCTCCTGCAGCGACTCCTTGAAGCAGGGGTGGAACTTGACCGCTACGTGTGCAAGGAAATATTTACCAATGCTGCCGAACGCGGATACACGGAGCTGCTCCGATTCTTTCAAGATGCTAATCTCGGGGGGATCCTAGAGAGACAAGAGAATACAATTTGCCGTTTCTATCTGCCGTTCTACATGAGCGCTGGGAGACAGCGAGGTTTCTCGTATCTCGCGGGGTAGATCCCAATTATAGTGTCCCCTGGGAATGGAAGCCCAACACCCTCAATACCATGGCGGGGAGAGGGTGTCTGGATGGTGTGCGCTTCCTAGTTGAGGAAGGGATGTCATCTCTAGAGGTTCCTTGGAAGGGCCGGACTCCGCTTATGAATGCCGCTCGTTGTGGGAGCTTGGATGTTATGAAATATCTCATCGCAGCTGGGGGCATAGGGCGAAGGATAAACATGGCCGAACTGCTATATTTCATGCGGCGCATAAGAATCATGAGGACATTATGTTGTTCCTGATAGGTTTGGAGAAAGGCGCTGACATCTTTACGGCTGATTCTGACTAAGAGGCTTTGGTTTATGCAGCGAATTCAAAGAAAGGCTTCGGCGCTGCTGAATTGTTGCTTGACAGGGTCGATATTGAGGCAAAGCTTGCATCTCGATATACACGTCACCATGGACCTGCCCTCTTGTCTGCTAGTGCAATGGTAGGCTGCGAGCCGACTGTTCAACTCTTGCTGAATGCGGGCTGTGATCCCTTGGAGCACCGGTGCTATGCTGTACAATGTTTGCGTCAGGAGCTCCACGACCCCTTGCGGCAGGCAGCCGCGAGGGGTCATGGAAATGTTGTCCGACGATTCTTGCGCTTTATACAAGTTCACAACCCGTCGAAGCTTGAGGAATCTGGGCAAGATTCTGTACGACGCTCTAGAGTATGTTTCGCTTGCTACGTCGCACAAAGAGGCAGTTCTTCTGCTGATTGAGCGGGGCGCGACGATGGGAAAGGACAAGCGGCGCGATTTCAATATACTCTGCCGTGTTGCAGCACAGGGTAGTCCAGAAGCCGTGCGATTGCTCCTCGATAAATCTGGCTTCAACCCAATGTCGCAACTCCATGGTCTATCGGTGGAGTATCGCCAATTCACATATCTCTATGAGCAAGCACTGTTCGGGTTGGTTTCTCACCCCAGCAGCGATGCGAAGATAGAGAGGATCCGACCTCTTCTAGAGTCGAACAATGGCGGCTCTCCCCCTAGTGCCCAGAGCCTTCGAGCAGCTCTAGAAATGGCAGTCTCTAACGGCCATGTGGAGGTCGTCAAATACTTTCTCGACCGCGGTTTCGATGCCAATTCCCTGGTCCCGGCCTTTCCGGGTGCCGAATATAAGAGATTACTCGCTATAGCCGCTGAAGTTAAAAACTCTCGGGCGAACGAGATGACCAATTTTCTCCTGGCGTCTGGTGCCGACGTGGAAACCAGAGGCGGCCTTGATGGTGCAATGGCATTAAGGTATGCCGTACGTTCTTAGCGTTCACTTATTATAGTTACGGGTTCATCACCCACAGTAGATCCCTCAGCTCGCCGTATTATAGATGCCTTTTTCTCAATCTGGCAGCACCATTGATGGCTGGCTCCATGCTCCATACGGAGCTGCTGGGATGCCCGGCATGCTCAACTATCTTTTGTGACTCAATTTCCATATTTTCTTTCCCTTTCCCCTTATCCCCTTGTACTTGTATATACCTCTACTCAAAGTAGCCTTGCGCTTACTATTTAAGTTACTTCTTCTACCTCTCGGATGTGAAGAAGCTCAAGCCATGCATCTTGCAGCTCTAACTTACCGCTCGTAGTCTCAATGTAGGTGCGATTTACCATTAGTGCGTTTTAGAGCTATGCTGAGCTTGTTTAGTGTAATTGAGCTTGAAACTTACTCTAGTGTATATATTTTAGCCGGTCATCAAGAACTGTTGGTCGTTTGTCTTCGAAAAGCTTATAGTTGCTTTGATTCCTATGGAGTTTTCTCTAAAAATTGGGTCAGGTAGAGTTTGCCTCTGCCTAATTTGGATTAACACACGCGTAGTGATAGAATTGCTTTGATTTGTATAAAATAAAGAGGACTTGAGTAGAACTAAGCTTACTTGTATAGCTCAAGACCTATTCAAAGACGATTGAAACGAACATTTTGGTGACTAAAGAGGCCCCGGGCTTATGGCCTATTAGAGCATGAAATGGATCTTGCCTGACTATCTTCATGAATATTCCTTCAAATACAACTTCTTGTCGTCTTGTGACTGACCGGGAACTTCTATGTGATAGAAACGTGTATATATACCTACATGCCATATCACATATACTTATTTTCTTCGACAACGACCTTCATGGCCCGCCGGGATCGAAATCCAATCTTTTGATGATCGCGATAGCTATAATCTGTCTCTAATTACAACAATTACCCATGACGATTGTTACCACAAAAGGGCGGTCTTTTCTGTACGTCCGCGGTGGCTGCCCCATATAGTGACAACAGGAACTCAAGTAGCTGCAGTAAATGATTCATCTTGATTTATTTCTTATGCTAAATAATGAAAGCCGTTGACTCGAGCCCAGATGGGCGATGTACTCTCAGCACTACCTTCCTAGGTTTCTAAGTCTCATGACAGAACATTCAGACACTCTTGTCTAACCAGCATTGTCTGTCTACTCCCGACGCTTGATGAAGGTGTATACAAACCGAGCCAGCTCGGACTTGCCATCTTTCGACACCACCACGCGACGAGTATAGTACCGTTCTCCGTTCACGTTCTCGAAACCCCAAATCTATAGACATCATCAGCAACCACCCTATCCCACCCTCACAGCCATGATACACGGAAAAAGAGGTGGGGGAAAATACCTGTTCAGCCGTCCACCCATTGTCCAGATTATTCACGAAGCTCTGCAACCACAGACCCTCTCCCTCACCATACTCCTCACCCTCGGCATCGACCAGGAACCCCTCGGTGGCAGAGCCATCAGCCAGTACCTCTCCCCTCAGGAACTTCTTCACCGTCTCGTCGTCCGTCTTGGTCTGGATATCCACGTTCGGCCGCACCTTGCCGTCCTCTGCCTTGACGCCGCGGAGCAGCCGCGACTGGCCCTCGACTCGACCGAAGATGTGGTCCTCGTGCTCGCGCTTGGTCCAGTCCGTGCTGCGGTGCTCGCTGGTGCCCTTGATGCCGCCGGTGACGACCTGGTCGATGTCGACGTGGAGGAGCTTGGGGTCGGTCGAGTCGGCGTGGGAGTGTACTTGGAGCGTGATGGTGGCCATGTTCAGGGCTTTGCGGAGCATCCAGCCCATTCCTTGCTGTGGGGTGATGTTAGTAGGGTGGATGATAACTAGGAGGGGTGGTGGGAGAAGGGTACCAGGGCGAGGAGCGGCTCTGTCGGATCAGAGACATTCTTGTCCTAGAAGATCAGAAATAACATGGTTAGCTTTGGGCAGAGATTTAGGTGGTACGTAGATATGCGCACCATCGTCCATTCTCCACTGAGGTTCTTGATGGTGATATCTGCGGGGGCGGCCATGATGGATGAGGGGTAGGGAAGTAGGGACTGATAATTGATAAAGGATTTGAAAGAAGTCAATTGAAGAAAGTCTATCTAATGACAGTATGACAGACAGACAGACACTCGTGGAGATCTGCCAAACGACCAGGATGGAGCCAGAATAAATAGGCGGGGAGAAGTGCCGGACGTCACCTTTCATGTGGTGCCTGGGGCCAAACCACCGAGGCTTTCACGTGAAGCGGTCTTGCGACAGGCACCGGCGCTTTTTGGCCGTTTCTGCTGTAGGAACAACGCCTTCCTAGTGCTTGGACGCTGTGCAATCCACCAATCTGTGCTCCGAGCTAGATTACTTTCCCCATACTTGTCCTTCTTGGGTTCTTGGGGAAGTGGTTGGCGTCGAACATGGTTCTTGGCGCTCGATCTATTCGACACGGAGAGTGGAAGACTGTGGAGAGGGAGTTCCGCGCTGTCCGAGATGGGGCAGATGATACATTCTTTTGTAATAACCCCATAGTGGTTCTGCATTGCACCCCATGTGATAATCGGCCTGTGTGATGCCAGATTCAGGTACGACGCCGTTCATCGAGATCATGTAGGACAAGTGGTGCCTCAGGCGCCACACCCGACAGTGCTGAGTAAGTCATCCGTCCAAACAAACCAAACATCCCAAGTATATCGGATCAACAACCTCCTGACCTTCCTCTCTCCCCATTGCCCTCCCCACCCTCGCAATGGCCTTCAACAAGAAATACGCGGGTCTTCCAGATCTCGTACGTCCTGTGATTCTTTTACACTCCCTATGTCCCACCAATTAATCGTGCATTAGGATCTCGCGCCCGATATTTACGAAACCCCCGATCTCACCGACGAAGCTTCCACCGTCCCGGTACTACTGCCCACTGTCATGATCTATCTCCTACAGCTCCAATCCTAATATACTATACCCCAGACAACCACTATCCGCACGTCCTCGAACCTCGACGATGATGCCGGCTCCAACTCCGACATTGACCGACAAGGCGTGGACGCCGACGCGGCGCGCGCCCATTTCCTCGGTGCGACGGTCGACGCCCGCGAAGTGAACTTCTCCGACAGCATCGACACCAAGCGCAAAGCGTACCGGAGCAAGAGCCGGCGGAGACGGAGGAACGAGAATGGACTCGAGGAGGTCGGCGACCTGAGTGATAGCGAAGACGAGAGTTTGGACCGGAAGCTGGCTCGGCTGCGACGAGAGGTCGAGGAGCTGAAGGACGAGATGGCGGCGAGGGAAGACGCGGCCGAACCGCAAGACCCCGCCGCCGCTCATGACAAGGAGCCGCTCGGTGATGGCGTTCTGGAACTCAGTCGCGCGCTGGATAGTCTCTATGCGTCCTCCCGCGGCCCGGGTGGTGTCGACGTCCCGCACTCCGCCGCCGCAGCGCTATCCAAGAAACTTGACGCCGACTCTACTACGCAGCCCACTGCCACTGCGACGGCTGGTCCCGACACCCAACAAGCCCTTTCTCCTCCTTCTTCCTCTGACCAGACCGTCCCAAACGTCGGCGTCCTCTCCCACGCCGCCGCCTTCGACAGCCGTCTCGCGCTCATCGAATCCGCCATGGGTATCTCCAGCTCCTCCAACCCGTTCGTCTCCGACGGCATCTCCGAACCCCCCTTGCAACCCGTCCTCCCGGCCCTCGACCACATCACCTCGCGGCTTGCCACCCTCATGAACCTCCTCGTCGGGCCGGCCCCGGCGTCCGCCGTCCCCACCACCTCCGCCGGCCACCTGCCGCCATCGACGACCGTCTCTACTCCGCACCTCGAAACACTATCCACCCGCGTCCGCCGCCTCACTGCGGACACCGAGGCTCTCGCCGCGGCACGCAAACGCGCCCTCGACGCCGCCAAAGCAGCCCAGAACGCACGCATCGCGGCCGCGGCTCTCGAGCCGTCCGACGTCTCCGTCTCGTCCTCCTCCGCCACGGAAACCGACCCGGCGGCCACGCAACGCGACGAACAAGCCACCAAGATCCAGGCGCTGTATGCCACGCTCCCGACCATTCAGTCTCTGCACCCGATCCTGCCCAGCGTGCTGGAGCGGTTGCGTTCGCTGCGCGCCATCCACGCCGGGGCGGCGCAGGCGTCCGAGTCCCTGGACGAGCTGGAACGGCGACAGGCGGACATGGCAAGGGAGATTGAGCAGTGGCGTGAGGGGCTGCGCGTGGTGGAGGAGAAGATGGGGCAGGGCGAGGCGGCGCTGAAGAGTAATGTTGAGTTGGTGGAGCCGTGGGTGAGGGATTTGGAGGGGAGGTTGGAGAGGCTGGATACGGCTGGTGGTGTTTAATACCCTATTTTCTTGGTTTCTTGTGGATATCGTTGGTGGATACGTGGATGTGTGTGTATACTTCTGGTTGAGCAGTAGCATTGGGTTACGTCAGTCAATGATGGATTGACATACGAAGGTATACCAGGTTCAAGAACGTTCCAGTAGTTTAAATATTTCACCTGGAATCTCGTACCTCCGACCAGACCCAGATATATGTCACTGGAAGGCCATTTAAGCATTATATTCTTTCTTATTATTCTGATATCCTCTTGTCTTGACAACCAGGGCATACATACCTACCCAATTAGGTATATGATAGCCCATTAAACCAACCAACCCCAACCCAACAACACAAACGCATCAATACAAACAGACCAAGGTGGAAGCAATTCCAAATATTCAATCCATTACTTAAACAAATGCTCAACACAGTCCATTAAGAATCAATCCACTACCACTTCCAAGACCACAATATTACATCCTACCCTACATACATGCCATTACAACCTCCTCATACAATACAAACAACCCATTCTTCCCCCATTAACCATGTCACCAACATCATCCTCAACAAACTCCAAACATTCAAATCCAAATCTAATAAACCCTCCCCAAAACCCTCACCCTCGGCTCAACCCGAATCTCAACAAACCAGCCCCTCGCAAGCTTCCTCACCACATCTCTCATGAACAACCACGCCTCCCCACATCCCTCTCCACACCAAGTCCTCAACACCCCGAGTTCGATATCACTTGGTTCATCACCGGGTCGAAGGATCCGGAGGCCTGCGAATCCTGGGATTGTGGTGATTTCGGTCCAGATTAGGGGGATGTTACTCTCGCTACTCTCATCTTGGGACATGGAGGAGACAGCATGAAGTCGATCTTCCTCTTTACCAGGTTCAACGAGGACGTAGTCGAATCTCGACCAGAAAATATAAGGGTTCTCAGTGAGGACTATCGGATCAGCGGAGTCGGATTTATCGTAGGCCCACGCGGAATGAGAAAGGGAGACACGGCCAGGGAGTTGTTGGAAGCGAGTGATGCCCGTTTGGCAGGCGAGGTTTCCCAAGTGGACGAAGATGACGGGTTGGGTGTTATCGGCGTGGCGGTGGAGGGCGTGCAGGGCGAGCGCGCCGGGGTAGTTGGCGGCGGAGGCGGGGAGGAGGACGAAGGTGGAGAGGAGGAAGGAGAGGGCGGTGGTGAGGAGGACGAGGGAGAGGAGGCGCGGGATAAGGGCTTTCGCGCGGTGCGTCCAGGCGTAGGAGGCGCTGAGGGCGGCGGTGGTTGTCAGGGCGGGGATGATGTAGACGATGAAGCGCCATTCCTTGTGCGGCTGGAAGCTGTAGATGGCGAGGAAGGCGAGGGACGGGACGGTGAGGAGCTGGGCGGGGCGCGCGGTGGAGGGGAGGGTGAAGGCAAGAGGGATGGCCAGCAAGGTCGATGGGTTGAGGAGGAGGCGAGGCAGGGCGTTGGTGAAGTAGAAGTGCCAGGGGTGCGTGCCCCAGGCGGAGGCTTGCCCGGCGAGGACGTTGAACTTGAAGGCGGCGAATTCCGGCCACAGGGGGAATTCTTGCCAGAAGAAGGAGTCCACGCCGACGGTGAAGAGGAGACCCAGCAGGAGTCCGAGAGCCCCGGCGGGAACGATGTCTCGTCGGATCTCGACGCGGCCGGTGAGGTAGAGGAAGATGGTGATGGTGCCCAGTAGCAGCGCCAGCTCAGAGCGGAAGATGATGCCCGCCAGCGTCAGCAGGAACAGTGAGGTGCGACAGCGTTTTTGGTACGCCCGCGGCGATACTGGCACGGGAAGCAGGTAGCTCAGCGCCAGGGTGGAGAGGCCAAAGGCGAACATGTTGGACAGGGTTCGCGAGGCATAGAAGAGGACATGGAACTGGCTGGTCTGGAAGAGCAGATACCACACGGCCGCCGGTTTGCCAAAGGCTCGTCGAACGCTGGATGCGAACGCCAGTAGCGATGAGGAATTGAGCAGACCTAGGAGTGCTCGAGCTGAAGCGCCGTTAGCCACTTATACTACGAAAACTGCGAATGCATCGAGCCAACATACCCAGGAACTGTCTATCGATATTCGCATTCAACCAGATGAATGGCCGCGACAGCCCGGCGAGCGTCACGGCGCCGACAAACGTCCGAGGCACAGCCCCGGGGAAGGTGAAATGATCATATTCAGCGCGCAGCGTCTCTGCGACATTGCGGGTGGGCAGCTGAAAGGCGAGCAGATCATGAATGGCCTGTATATGAAAAGACTCCTCGACCTTGGTGTAGGGCGCGACATACAAATGCAGGCCGACCAAGACGGGGAGGACGAAGCAGAGTAGCACATACACAGCTAGGACAATGATTAGCACGGACACTACATCTAAATGAACATCAATTCAATCGGAATATACCGTCAATTCGCCCCATCGCGATAAATTCAGCCCAGCGTCGAGAAGCCGGGGAGTTGATGGGGAGAGTTGCAGCAGGCAAAAGGATTCCCCACATCAAACGAACATCTGGCGGCTTCACTCCAACTTTAATTCCGCCGCATCTTTTCTTCCGTCATCCCCTCCACATCACTCACCCTCCTTACCCTCCTCTCTCCGATCAGAAAATCAAACAGAAAAGCGGAAAGTGAAGGTGAAAAAAGAACAATGCTCGGCCGTCTCGTCTACGTCCTCTGCCTAATGGTCAACGCCATCGCAGTCCTCTCCGAAGACCGCTTCCTCGCAAGGAGTACGTTACATTCCCTCGATCTTCGCACCGTCACTCTCTCCCTCCCAGCCCGTTTGAACCTCTTCTGTTTTGTTCTATTCCAGTCCCGACAAGACAAGACACTATCCAACCCCAGAATAATCATGGAAAAACTAACCCTCTCTCCCCCCCAAATCTAGTCGGATTCGGTCGCTCGCAAGCTGACCCGGCCTTCGGCGCAACGTATGACAGCACCAGCGTGAAAGCGAAATCGGTCAACTTGATCGCGAGTGTGAGGACTGTTATGCGGAGTATGTTCTCTCCCCTTCTCTTCCATCCTATCCTCGCCTGCCTATGCTGGCTATGCTGGCTATGTTATGTTGTCATATTATGAGATCTAACAGCTAACGTAACCGCGATGTCTACCTAACACAGTACCCCTAATCGTAATCAACACGATCATAATCGTCTATGAATTGATTCTCGGGTGATCTATCTACGTTCGAGGAATACAAACAAACTACACATTTTCGTTCTATTTCATTTCGCTTCGTCTTCGTTTCGATTCTATTACTTTCCGATTCGATGGTTGAGTTGGATTTTTTGACTCCTTTTGATTCGGTTTGGGGGTATGGATGATTGGTTTATTGGGTTTCTTGGTGTTGGCTTAGCGAGGGAAAGAAAAAAGAAAAAGAACCAGAAGGGAAGATAGACGAGGTGGCATAGGACGGGACACGACACGACACAACACAACACGGTGCGGCAACACACGACACGGAAAGGGAAGAGATATAACAGACATAACAGCACCGACCACGATACGACGGACATCATACCATCTACCTCACCTGTTCTACCTACTCGAACCGGATTCCCCCATTTCTCGATCCATCCCCGTCTGCTTCTCGTCGAATTATAATACGACTCGACTCGACTCGACTCGAATACCCCTGAACGGAATCAGCACGAGTCGGTTGATGTTGGTGTGAGAAAGGGGAGAATACAAATGGGATGAGATGTCGATGTTAGGACGGAAAGTGACTTCAATCAACACGATGGATGGGATGATGCAAGAGAGTAAGCACGCAAAGACACGCGTCGGGGTACTTACTGATGGATCAAGTCCATCATTACATTCAATTTTGTCCATGTTTATCTATTGGAGTCTCTGTCTCTCATATGCAAGTCTGTGTCTACGTGTCCCGAAACTGAACGAGTTCAATCCTTTCTTTATCCTCAAGACTCGGAGTTTATTAGGTCTGATTATCATCTAACGAGAGACGTGCGTTCCGAGTTTATTGTTTATAGATTCATCCATCTAAGGTACTTCTTTTCGATGTTCTAAGTACTGCACACACCACGACAAACCTTTATTCAAACAGATGAGATTTCCGAGATCTTCTGGGAAATAGAACGAGATGGGGATTGACATGAGAAACGATATGCATGATGAATAAGTAATACTCCCGACCAAGAGCGACAGACGGCTTCTGGCAGTAGTATGGAGCTGCTCTGCTTTTGGTGATATTTCATAAAGGACAGAAAGAAGACAGAAGACACGCCGTTCCATACAAGAACAAGTAGAATGATGAGTCGCGGAGACCTCGGGATTTCGAGCCCCATATAATTGATAAGGTATCGCCCAACGCCTCACTTGCCCAGCAATGTGACCCAGGCATGGGTATCACAATCACAATGAATCAATCGATCAATCAGAAGAAGAAAAGTGATGGCTAAGATACATGATGCAGATAAATGCAATGAGAAAACATATGCAGGAATGAGAAGAATGCTACTGAAGCATAGTAAGACAGTACCCGGTCCCATATCCGATGTAGTCTTCAATGATGACGTGCGTGCAAGTGATAAGGTATCGATGCAAAATGTTGGAACCGGTGCCGAAGAGAAAATGATAATACATCGAAGGAAATATTTACTGCGAAACAAACCAGTAGTAGTATATGTGCAGGCTTGAAAACCTTGAAATCCAGAAACGAGATCTGCAAACGTTAAGAAAGAATGCTGAACGACTTCTTTCTAAGGCTGAAGCTTCTCCATTTCCCATGGCTGTTCTTGTCGTGCTTGACCTCTTTTAAGGTATCACGTTCTTCGTCGGGAAGTGCACGGCGGTTGTGATTGGGGGATGTTTGAGTTCGTTCAGGCTTCGCCGGTAGGGTCGGCGTACTCGGCTGCGGCAGCTGCTCCGAATTCCGCGCGGAGGCCGGATGTTCTGGAACGACCGGAGTGGGTGGGAAGCTCGACGAAGAGGCCCGGCTCTCCTTGTCTTTTCCTAGCCGATGACTGATGCTCTTGCTGCCCCGCTTCAGACGACCCAGGCTACCCAGTTTCTTCGAGTCGCCGTCCTTGCTAGACTCGGGACCGTTGCGCTTGTCTTCGTCTGCCTTGGATGTTCGGCTGGCTTCGAGGGCGGCCTTCAATTCGGCGTCTTCACGGCGCTGGTTCTCCCTCATCCGGGTCTCCTGTTCCTTGCGACGCTGCTTCTCCTTTTCTTTCTCGGCAGCCTTCCGCTCTTTTTCTTCCTTGGCCCGCTCCTTCTTGGACGCCAAGTCACTCTTCTTAGGGCTCAAAGGCTGCTTGAGTGGCATATCCGGGATAGGAGGCACCGGGGGCGCGTTCACGATGGGCGAGCTTAACGGAGTGGCGCTCTCTGCGTCGGCAAACTCTGGGTGGGTAGACAACTGAGGCGCGGTTGGGGCCCGGGCGAGGCCGTTGAATCGATTGGGGTCGTCGGCCGACGGGATCTGGGAAGCACTATGAACGTGGGCCAACGGCTGGGCGCTCCCATTCTGCTTGAGGTTCAGCTCGCTCAGTTCTGCGGCAGCTGCTGCAGCGTCCATGTTTTCCTGCTCCTGCTCGCGCATGACAGCCTCTAGCGTCGTCTCCTGGTAAAACAAAACATAGGCGCAGGCCAACCCGGGCTTGTCGCCAAAGAAATTCCGGACGTAGTTTTTGTCGACGGGTTCCACCATCTCGTCGTCAAACAGCAACCACCCGCGATCCTGCGTTTTGATGATGGCAACGTAGTGTCCGTGATAGGGTCCGCCACCAATGTGCACCACCACCGCGTAGAGCTCATACAGCCGATCGGGGTCTTCCGCATCGTCGGTTGTGTTGAAAAGGCGGAGGTGGTAGGGGTAAACCACGCGATGGAACAGTTTTTGAAGGCGTTGCAAGTCCTCTGTGTATTTAAACCGCTTCAGATGCAGAGCCAAGATCCGGGGCAAGCGTTTGATCTTCATCCGTTTCTCGGCCTCTTGCAATCCTCCACAATTATCGCAATGGAACTTGTTTCGTTCGCAGAGCATCTCCTCCGCGGAGAACTTTCTCAGACAGGATGTGACCGACGAATGCTGCTCCAAATCCACCGAAAGGTCCAAAAAGACCTCATCACGCTGGGATACTTTCTCGCAGGTGAGGCACTGCGTTTCCGATGTCAGGGTGCCTTCAAACAGTTCATGCACCCAGCGCGTCGTGTTGGGCGTTTTCGACCCGGAACTCGACGACAACTCGCCCGATTCAGTACTCTCCGGCGGCGGAAGGCCCTTCATTACCGGCTGTTTCAAAGCCTCCTCCTCGACGTTGGCAACCACTTCATTCAGTAAGAGGTTGAGGAACTCATGGGCATCCTGGTGCATTGCCGTCCGGAACATCTCGTGTTCCCGTCGCAGAACATCCAGAAATTGTTGTGGTCGAATTATACCTATCCGCGACTGACTGACCACGAGGGACTCGAATATATCCTTGAGCGAGGTAAATAGCGACTCCGACATTCCATAGCTCGTCGCGTTGTTCTTCGTTTCTAACAGCGGCATCGTCTGCAGTGCCATCTTCTTTTTGTACTCGGGCGAGTCCTTGTCCTCTGGTTTCGGCGGTGGATTCGGGGGCATCCCCGGTCGCTGTTGATTAGCGGCTTTCTGTTTCTCGGCTTGGGCCTCGGCTTCCAGGTTCGCGGCGAGGTTCTGATAACGGAGGTTCTTGGCCAAAGCGGCCTCCAGGCTTTCGATAGGCGTTCGCGTGGGATAATTAATGACGGCTTCCCGAAAAGGTATCGAGTAATAAAGACATTGTAGTATCGAATTGCAGTAGCTGTGGAAAGAACAATCAGTATTATGGTCCCCCACCCTCCAATGCACGTTGTACGACGCTGAATCCTAGTCGGCTTACCAAGTATTACCATACTAAAGGAGGGAAACGTCAGCACACCCACTCAGAAAGACGAAAATCCCGAACCCTCGCGATGATGTACAGAAGAACTCACATTTTCCATTCCGAAAAACTTATCACTGCCATCCTCGCGGATCGGGCCCATATCCTGCAGCATCTTCTCCAAGGGGGTCAACGGAATGACCGGTGGTTCTTTCTTCGTGGGAGTCGCTCCGACCGAAGGCGCGGGAGAGCCCTGGACCAGTTCGGAATTAGCCATCTGTCGTCACCAGGACGATTTGGAATGTAGGGTGTGACTGGCGCCTTATTTTCGTCCTCTCGAAAAAAAAAAAAAAAAAAAAAAAAAAAAAGACGACGCCAGGGCGAGGCACGAGGGACGAGCGAAAAAAGGAATAACGGCAAGGCAGACATACCACGTCTCGTCGTAAGCTCCTCAAAAACGACCCCATGGTTGTCACCTAATGCTATGAATCAAGGCGTGCAACTTCATCTGGTGACTCTGGCGGGGAAAGAAGCCAACACCACGGCCGCTGACGGCGGCAAAACTGGGTGGTTTGTGATTGAGGCGCAAACGGGGGCGAACAAAGATTGCGACGGCGACCCGAGAAAAGCAGTAGAAGGCCAGAAGGGCGGACGAGGCGAACGATTGAGAGAAACGGAAGGGTGATTCGTAATTATTGAGCGAAAGGTACGAAACGGCTATCGAAGGCGACAAGGGACCGACAGGAGTGAGCCAGGAATAGGCATAAGGTTTCGAAGGGCCCGCGGATCCGAAGAGGAGAGCGTGGAAAGGCAGCGCTCGGAGTGCGTGTGGGAGGGAGAAGGCGAGGACGGGAATGGGGCGGATTCGAGATGTGGGGACGCCCGGGAAAGCAGGGGGATTGAAAGGCCGAGGGAACCGAGAGGCCGATGGACCAGGAGGTGGGTGGTATATAGAGAAGAGACGATAGAAAATAAAAGTCGAGGGGTTAAAAAGGAAGCAGCCGAAGAATGGGAATGAATTGACCGAGAGGCAATGCGGGAAGGCGGGAGAAGGAAAAGAAGAAGAAAAGGCGGAGGAGGAGAAGAAAGTGGGAGAAGGACGAGGAGAACGAGGAAGTCAGGAAGATGGGGAAAAAGTGACTAGATCGTACTAGTCAGTCTAGCAGCCATGACGGAGCGCGCGGGTCCGAGCGAGACGAACGGGCGGATAAAATGAGGGGAGTCCGGGTTATGCTTTTCACTGGAATTCTCCCCTCTCTTTTCTCGTCTTTTCTTTTCTTTTCTCTCCTCTCAGCCCATGGATGTCAGTCCCTCGAGAAGCTCTGAATGGCGGGCGGCCTGGTGCTCCGTTACCAGCCCGTATCCGGATTACCATGGAGGGATTCACTGCCCCCTTGACGGTGTATACACCGTACATACGCAGTACATAACTACGTCAGTCTTCTCCCCTCGAATTCTGAAATGTCGCATTGTCATTCCTGAACGGGAACACCTTAAGTTTCGGCATGAGACGCCAGACTCGATGGAGGTTGAAAGGCACCCTTACATCCGACCTACAGATCTAGCCTTCCACCTCATCAAGCTACGTAGAAGCCTTCTCACAAGGGTCAGTCAGATGAGACACATCAGACAGGAAAAAGAAAGGGAGCGAGGATGACATGCAGGTAAGATAGGCTGGGAAATAACCAGCTGGCGACAAGGTTGGGAACAGAACCAAGTGCCCTAAAGAATAATATCGTGGCCGGGGTTGCATCGGAGCATGGATCAGGTGGAATGCAGGGAGTCTGATTCGTTGCCAGCCCGTTGGCGATGGCTTAGCCTCGTCCGTGAAACGGGCGGTATTCGTACGATCGATGGACGATGTCGGATGTACGATGTATGTACGATGTACGATGCACTCTCAGGTCTCGATTCATTCCAGAGAAGTGTCCAAGGGACGGCGAGGAAGAATGGAATGCGTGATTTTTGGGCTTGGCATCGGTCACGAGTCAACTCTAACGGGGCCTCTCTCCTCGTGTCTCAGGAACAATCCAGCCTCTACTAAGTAAATCACTCAAACTCGACCCCTTATGTCATGTATTATCAAGTATCGCGCTACCGACAAACCACGTGGGTGGTCCGGGATGAGCCAATCGAGGATTTCGCTGAGCCCCGCTGCCTCCACTGTTACTTGTTAGAGTGTTGTTATGTCGGATAACTCCAGCATAAGTCTCGCCACGCGACACCGAGTAGTTGATCGAAGTAGGTGAAGACGGTGTAGCTACTGCCTACCCCAGAACTGACATCACATATCTCTCTATCTATCTACAGAGAAGAAACAAACCCAACCTCATATCCTTTCCAAGACCAACCCGCCACTTAATATACCACCTAATTTAAACCCGGATCCGAGCCACCCACTAAACCCGTAACAGATAATAGCACATCCCCTTACTCCCAGTCCACTCAGTCCTCCCTGTCCTACTCCTACGCATGCAAACATCTGCCACCAGCCGCAGTCCGCAGCAAATCACATCCCATGCGGCCAGATTCCACCGTTCCACAAACCCTCCCCAAGCCTCCCCGCCAGAACATCCCCCAACCGATGCGGGCGTCTAAATAATGCTCTGCCACGAGCGGAGATTATCTGCCAGTCTAGCCTCTCAGAGATAGTCTATCCCGTAGCCCATCACACCATGTGCCACCCCTCACCTTAGATCCGCGCCTCGTTCGTCCGTCACCAATGAGACAAGAGTGGGGGGCTGTAGCCTGGTCGGTATTTTTTCCATCCTGCTAGCGTTGTTCTGTTTCTGTTTCGAGTGTCCACGGATGACAGAGCCTTCTGCCTGCCACTTGGTTGTGTTTCTTGAGGTTCAATGTGCTCACGTGCCCTATGGGTTGAGGGTATACACGGTCACATGATTCATGGCCAGACATCCTATGTCCCCTGTCGTGTTTCTGTTTAGGCTGGTCAACATAAGACTAGCAATAGCGTATCGTCGTGTTGAAGTTGCAGCGCTTCTCCATACATGCTCACTCCCTCCAGTCCTGTATCGAATAGTCTCGTGACAACACCATTGCAGTGTCGAGTATAACGATCTAGGTGCCTTGGGTGCAACTGCAAATCTGCCAAGGAATCCGCCATTTGCTTACCTCTCCACCTATGCAACGTCTGAGAAGGTTCTTAATTTTCCGCAACATAAGAGACCATCTTCATTCGCCGAAAACGATAATTTGGATCGTCGGATCCGTACCCAGTGCATCTAGATCTGCCTCTGGTGTGCACACATGTAAAGTATCACTTTACCACATGGATGCAGCTATGCATGCCTTCAACCCTTCTAGAATATCGTCGATTCCGATGCATATCTTTGAGATCATGCGTTTATTGTTTTAGTTGTTTGTAGAATATCGCATCACTGAAGAAAATGCATAAACCTCCTTGAGTAGAACATGTTATATGAGATGGTGGCTCAATCCGTAACAACCATAACATTATTGGGCGAGACTTGTGTTGTCAGGCAGCAGCTGTACGACTTCATTTTTCTCTTTGTTCTGTGCATGTTCTTGACATCAAATTAACAGCCACCTGATCTCTAGTGTCACCCCACATCCTCCTCTTTCCCTCCTTTCTCACTTCTTCATTGTTCCCCCTCTTAACTCTATCATTGCCAGATCTTCTCCCTCTTCGTCCCCATGCTCTTCTATTGGCTCTGAACGTCTCGGCAAGGATCTGATGAAATCCACGGATACTATACTCCAGCGGCCCATAATATACCCCCTGCTGAAATCTCCGTCCAGAGAGAGGTCAGCTGCTCGTAAAGTCTCCAACATACGATATAGGACTGCAAGGCAATTCCTTTGTCCTGAAGCTAGTAGCTGGTCAGTGGATGAGGCCCATTTCGGCTTCTAATAAACAAAGAATAATACATTTCACGATAACGATGGCCCAAGGAGAATCTGATATTCAAACCGCTTTCGATGCGAACTCAACGTTTACCAGAACTTCCATAAGCATGGCTTGTGTCAACCAGGATTGTCCCCATTTTCTACGGCCACATAGAGCGAATTGACCCGTCGGCCTTCACTCCTTGGCTTGAGCATTCCCTGAACGAGAGACGTGTGTACTAGTCGATGATCAGTGTCAGGGCGCGGTCAACGGGATCAAAGCGACTCATGATACTTTCGTCCGCCCACGATATCTACTCAAAAAGTATCTTAATCACGCCAGATCGGACGATATAGACAAACTTTGATGTTGCAACCACTTTGGTTGAGATGCCATAAATTGGGGTTTCTTTGGACTCACTATCCAAATCCAGAGAGAGGGTCAATGGCAAGGTGAGCCACTTAGTTCGGAACTAAGCCTGTCGATGACACCATTTTCTTTTCCTGGATTCGTTCCAGACGAGTCAGGAACACACCAATAGGTCGTTTGCTTCCCGCATAATAGAGCAGTTAATTGATCTTTGCCATCGCCACCAATGCATATATTTATTGCCATGCCGGATCATCAAACTAAATACTAAGCAGTTTTCCATTTCATATTTGACGACTTAACAAAGCTAACAACACAACCATCATACTATGTTTAATAATTAAAATTCAGCCCTTAATTTGGAACTCCTCATTAGAAACTAAAGCGCAGAAATTTTACATTTCCTAAACCATTGAGTATCTTTCTATTCGCACACTCTACTTAAACTCACACCATCGCTAACAACAACAACAAATGCATGTATGTATGTATAAATATATGTACTTGTGAACATATCCTGGAACTCCATAGCCACAGTCTAATCATTCTGTACGTGTGTTGGTGTCTTCACTAACGAACCCCCATAATCAACCAAAATCTAAGGACACTCGACATCATTACTCCACTGCTTAAGGCACTCGCCATCCTCACCGCCCACATCGCAGTGAAGGTACCCATCGATATTGGAGACAAGGTCATCTAGTAGAGTGAAAAGTATCATTAGCAAGTGTTCCTGGCACGGGGTATTTGGGAATTGAAACCAACTTACTCAGATCAATGCTGACTGTATGGGTCTTCTCGTCCCCGTCCAAACAGTTGCAGGTCAGGACACTGCTGTCGGACAGACCGCAGAGCTGGCAGCGCTTGGCGTATTTGCCACTGTTGTTGGTTGGAATTGTTGATTAGTCCTCTGTGAATACTGCGACTTCAAACTAGATAGTGGGTGGGGGGTGGGGGGTGGGGGAGAAAGCAACTTACTCAGCCAAAGGCAACATAGTACCGTCGGGGTTCACACCAATGCACTTGCCGAGGTCGAGGATGGTGCGCAGCTTGCCGTGGGGACCAGCACACTGGGCGTTCAGATATTGGTTGTTGATGAGGTCCTGGACGCTGCAGCTGTCTTTGTAGTCGCTGGCGGCGGCGAAAGTGGCCAGGGAAAGAGCGGGGAGGATGTACTGGAGCTTCATGGTGAGGGGTTGGACTTGAGTTTAGGCTTCGGTTTGGGTTGATGTGGTTTTGTGGTGTGAGGGTGTCTGGTGAGGAGGATTGTATGATTGATTGTGTGTTGATGATATTCTCTCTCCTGGGTGTTTGTCGTGGTATTTATATTCAACTGACACAGGGTTCCTGATGTGAGGACATGTCTCGCCTCGCTTCGCCTCACCACTTCTCGTCTAGGTAGAGACTCAGCTGCGATATTTAGTGAATGCAAGACTCCGCGCCTTGCTATGTGTGCTGTCTCCATCATCACAACCAATACTATCTACTGGTTAATTGTTGGGACGGATGGACAGCGTCTCCCTATTCTCGAGTCTGCAACCTGCTTATACTAAACTTAGTTAGCCCCTGCCCTACAGGCCAGACATCGTCATCCTAAACGAGCTAATTTAGCCATTCACATCAGAGTGAAGCCGTTTATATTGATCTACATATACTAGATCCGGTTAGCCTTGGCGCTATAGCCAGGATTCCCTCTACCATAGTTAAACTAATTGGCATTCGTTAATTAACGATAACTTAGCGATGAAATCTCCTATATAAGGAACAGATCTCCACACAATGGGGTACGGAGCTCGGCGCACAAGGCTGAGGACTTTTTTTGAAGATATTAAAGGTACTCAGGATCTAGCTTCGGAATCGATCCGAAGCTGTAACGGTTGCATGGACTACGGCACACCCGGCCTTTTACTAGTGTGACACTATTTTGGAACAGGTTAACTCGGAATGGAGAATAATAACGAATTCCTGCCAACGGGGATACCATTCTGATAAGGCTGGGAAAGTCCGGACACGGAGTAGTACTCTGTACTCACTCTAGAGTCTACCACATATGGTTCCTCAACTGGATAACTAAACTTTTCCTGCTCGACGGGCTAGCCCAATTTACCCTACTTTTTGATGGGTACGGTCTATAGGGTGTAGACTGTAGAGTATCATTATCCGCCCCCAATATCCGCCTCCAAGGCGCAGCTGGATGAACTGATAGTGTGGGGTGGGGGCATAAAAGGAATCCTGAAAGAACAACTTCACAACTAAGATCCTACGATCGTAAGGCATTCGAGTCATGAACGGACATGCCGAGTTAACGAGTTATGTACAAAGGCATGACTTTATCACTACGTACTATGTAAGTAGTAGAATAGAAAACTGGCCCCACCATTCATTGGCTACGGAGATTCAGATACATTAACCAAGGACTGACCTTATCTACAACGAACTTGGATCATACTCAGTACTCTATACAAACGTTGCATTGGACGTCAATACCCACTTAGCCCGGCGTTAACACCGCATCAAAAAATTAAAAGTACATCCCTAGTATCCCAAAAGACCAAGCAAGCAAGAACAAAGCTTAGTAGAGAAAAAAAAAAAGAAAACGAAAAATAGGCGAATACCGAAACCTCCTACATCGCCTTAGTGAAGGATTATTCTTAGTTAGCTCGAATCTACTGCGCTAAGTATCTGCTAGAGTCATCCTTCGGAGTTCGGGGGTAGATGAGCCGTGAAGTCTAGGGCTGAGCCCGTTGAGGTGTCATGCATCAGTTACCTAGCTACCTAGTAAGATATACTACTGTGTGACGTGTGTATCTACCGCTCTGGTCAAGCCCGAGGCGCAGCCTCCACGCACACTACTGACGGAGGACGGGGTAGAAGGAAGTATGTAGGTATGGTAGCCACATTCACAATATTGTGCCTCCGTATAGAGTCAGGAGTTGGCCTTGACCCTTCTCAATATATCTTTCCTCTCATTGATGCCACACGTCAACCTTTACTGCTGGGTCGGTACAACTTTTTAATGGTAGGTATACTTTATATCGGGGTTCCCTTGGCTGCTAGAAAGAGATATCGGAAGTGTGGATAGGATAAACACCTAATATCTCGCATAATAGACAGGCAAAGTACGCCAATAAATATGATAAGTCTGTATTGACTGATAGCGTATGTTACAATTATTGCGAACTAAAGCATCATACCTAGCTACTAAGGATACAATAAAACAGTTGAACGTGAGATGGAGGGATCATAAAGCCCGTTCGACAGATCAGCCCTCAGCGTTCTTCATCAAGAGTCCCTTAAGGAAGGGTACGCGGTCGATGATATCCAAGCCTAGACTGCGACCCCAAGCAACAGGTCCCTGGCCGGGAACATTGTAAAGCTTGTGCAGCACATCGCAGGCGCCACCGATCTTGGCGTTGGTGGCCCACCGCTCGGCGGTGTACCGTTCGAGAGTGAGAATGTCTCCGACGTCCATCCCGTGATTCACGGCATACTCAATGGTATTGGAGAGGGACGCCACGTCGCCCAGTCCAAGGTTGAGACCCTGTCCGGCCAGAGGGTGGATGACGTGGGCAGCATCGCCCACTAGAGCCACACGGGGCGAGATGTATGTTGAGGCGTGGCGGAATCGGAGAGGGAAAGAGGCCACGGTGCCTTCCTGGACGCCGGTGACCATGGGCGGGATTTGCGAGGGCTGGGGAGTATGTTGTAAGCGCCAGGTCAATTCGGTCTCGTGTTGGTCCTCATACTCCTCCGACACAGACGTCGCCGGACGTTGCATGCTCATCATGTACTTGAGATCCGGCATGGCGAGACGGAAAGCAGCGTTGACCATAGCGATAAAAGCTTTGGGGGAGAGAGATTTGAGGTAGGCGGCGTTCTCGGCGGTGGTCGACCACACCAGGGTCGCATGGTTGTTAGGCAGCGGAAGAAGGGCAACGGGGCCGCCCAGCGAAGGTAGGAAACGCTGATAGGCGGTTCTCGTGCCGATGGGGAACGTAGGGGTCTCTGGGTCTGATAGGGCGAGGGTCGCGACCACGCCGTTTCGATTGTAGTCCCAGCCCTCGGTTGAGATATCGGCAAACTTGCGCACGGGGCTGTTGATACCGTCTGCGCCCACCAGTAGTCTCGCGGCAATCCGCGACGGGCCTTGGGTCGATGCCCCGTCGGTCGGGGAGATGGAAAGGACCGGCCACGCCGAAAGATCCGGTCCGTCGGGTGAGTCGGCGCCGTTCTCGATGGACGATACTGTCGACTTGGAGAAGATGGAGAGGTTCTCATCTCCAGAAGCGGCGATTCGTGATAAGAGTGCGCGGACAAGATTGGCATTCTCCGTCATTGTCGCGACGGTACGGAGATCTTCGAACGGGGAGGATTCCATCGACCAGTCGAACGATATGCGGGACCCCGTTTCGCCATCCCACACCTGCATCTCCTGATATTTTTGGGCGCGCTGAGTGTCGAGAAAGTCCCATGCTCCGATTTTTTCCAGAAACGACACGGACGAAGGCGTCAGACTACTGACTCGGTTGGAGAACTGATGCGATTCGAGGTTCCACGAGCGGGCTTTTTCGAGGTCCTGGGTTTCGACGAGGGCAACCTTGAGTTTCGATGTAGCTGGAGAAGCCCCTTCGATAAAGAGTCAGTATTAACCAAACCAATTGTATGAATTGAGGATGCAGTGACTTACGGAGCGCTGCTAGCAGTCCTAGGCCCGCGGGACCACCGCCAACGCAGACAACATCATAGATTTCGGGGTTCTGTTGAGGTTTGGATGAAAATCTTCGGCGGGTCGATAGACGTCCAGACCGGCAAGATGGACAGACGTAAGGGCGCAGGGCAGACCTTGCGATGGGGCGCATAATGGCTGGGAGCATTGAAGTTTGTGGAATGAAGCGTCGGATCTCCGGCGAGAAGCGCGGGTTGGATAAGGCCACGGATGCAAACAGAGCAAACAAATCAGTCCACCAAAGGAATTACGCTTCATAGAAGGCTCAGACTGTCTCCTTCGTCCAGATCATAATTATTGGCTTATACACTGACTATCTAGTGGAATAAACGGTACTTCGATCACATTTACTATGCGCTGTGTGACATATTACACTACCGCGTATCGCTTTTCATCAACTTAGGTTGTATAGTGTAATGGTTAGCACATCGGATTCTGATTCCGGTAATCCCGGTTCGATCCCGGGTACGACCTCTTCTATTTTTGCTTTTGCTTTTTCTATCTCAACTTTCCCTTTAGCATCTTCCCTCCGAGGGGCCTGAATCCCGGGAGAAAGACCTCATGGTCAATCAAATGTTGTTCAAAGTTCCGACAGTACGCGCTTGTTCCTCTGGTATTCCTCATCTTTGCTGACGGGGGTTCCGCGTCTTGTGATTCAGACAGGGTCGGATTGTATGAGCACGCGTAGCTGGGGGTAGAGTGCTTGGACGAATAGAGATAGTCAGTGTCTATTCACTAGTTCCTTTTCAACTCGGGACATACATACATTCCGAAGATCTGAGGTGTCCGGACCTCCCAGGCGGCAAAATCGTTTGAGTCCCTTAAGTTGGTATGGTGTACTGGCGCATAGAATATCTGGAGCAAATTCAGAGGATGTGTAGAGGCTGATTCTCATTAGTATGGATATGTAGGCGCACGCCCTTGACGGAGTCATTCTGGGAACACAGGGAATAGCCAGGAATAGTACAGTGTTTTGGTGGCAGCGGCCTATCTTTGGGATAAATCTCTTTGTCTGTAGCTCGTGTGCATTCAGGCTAGATGCATGTAGGTCTATGTGTGCAAACACAACATTTTCTGCCACCCTCCGTGAACATAATCGCAGTGTAATTTCTATCATATCGACATCTCCAAAATATCCAAATACCCCATCACCCTCTCCACCAATACCCTCCTCGGCTCCTTTTGATCCTCATCACTCAACGCATGCGATGCCCCGGGGATCACTAAACTCCCTGAATCCCAGCTCTCCCCGGCCGCCGTCTTCCACCGGCCCATCAGCGCCTCTTTATCCACGTACGCCGGGACTGACTGATCGCGCCCCGAATACAACACCAGCAGCCTACCGCCGGGCACCAACAGGCCTCGCGTCCCGAGAGCCCCGAACGTGCGCATCAGCTGCTCATCACTCAGATCCGAGCTAAACAGATCATCTTCCGCCGGATGCTCCGGACTGCGCGGACTCGCGAGACTCAGGAACCGTCGACTAGTAACTGCCGTGGAAGCGCCGTAGCCGATGCGCGCAGTCACCTGCAAAGGAACCAGCGTATCGGTTGCGAGGACATCGGATGCGCCACCCTCATGCGTAGACTCCCCATCACCGGAACAGTGAGGGTGATAAAAATCGTAAGTCCTCCTCTCCGCCTCGCCCACCGCATCCCTCAACAACACCCTCATCGACTCCGGACTATCCCTCTCCGTCCCAGACTCCACTACCGACAAGATAGCCTCTCGATCCGAAACCGGCGCCTGCATAATCGCTCCATCCACGACGCCTCTCGTCACGGCCTTGTACTCCGCGCCACGATCAAGTACCACATGACGAGGTCGCGGATTCGTCTCGCACAGGTAACTCATCACATCTTGACTCCCTGTTGAATGGCCCATTATCACGACTTTCTCGCCTCCTGCCTCGTGGACGGAAGACCCGTATACCTCCCGCTTATACTGCCGTACATACGCGACGCATTTCGCAATCTCGTCGATGTCTTTCCCCACGCGGCCCATTCCCCATCCTGTATATGAAGACGAGAGCAAGATGTTGAATACCGACCAGGAGGTGTGGCGTAGGGCGGCGACGATGTCAGATAGGTAGTCGACTGTGTTGAGGCCGTCGGAGAGACCGCCGATGAAGATGAGGGTGTGGGGTTTTGGGGCGTCGACGTGCGTGTATTCGAAGGCGACGAGGTTGGAGGTCTAATTGGGTTAGGGTTTATCGGTGGATAGGTGGGTGGGATTTTTCTTTGTCCCCCATTTTCTTTGTATGCGAGATAAAGGGAGAGGGGATGTACATATTGATGAAGAATGCCCGGATGAGCTTTCCCGGGGGGTAGTTGTTGGGGGAATTTTAGTTGCATGGTGTGCGCAGTTCACTGGATTTTCTGATTATTTTAAGGCAAAAGATGATTATTGGGGATCGGGTTCACGAAGTATCCAATTGGTAAATACAGACAACGTAGATCGGATAAAACGAAATCGAATGCCAAAGGAAGTTGAAAGTCAAAAACTCGATCGATAACGGATAATCAGATCGCAATCAGATAAGACAACGCTAGACCCGATCAGTCAGAATCAGATAAAAACCCTCTCCTACTGTCCTACACAATCCCTCAGACTCAAAGTACAGTCCTCTCGTCATTCAGACTCTCCCAAGCCCCTAAAGTAAAACTAAATCCCACCAGCCAATTAACAATCCCAGATCCCCAACAACCTCCTCCTCCGTATTCCGTGCTCCGTTGATAGTCGACCCCATTACGATGTCAATCCATCCATCCCCATTAAAACATTAAACATGGACCAGCCATAAAGCCCAGAGCAGTCGACTAATCAAGCAACGGCCGAACGGGCGAAACAAGCCCGCTATTCAGTTACTACATCTGTGCCACTAAAAACATGGCCCCCAACCGGAGTGTTTCCAGTCTGGGATTCCGGGTGAAAAACATGTCGGATGATTGGATCTGTCGGTTGTTGTGGATTCCACGGGCGGGGACTACTTGCGTGGTGGACTTGCTCGAAGATTATGAATATGAACTTATGGTGGCGGGTTGGGCCATGTTTTCTTTCTTTTTGTTATTGAATTGTTAAATTGAATGGCTTTATACGCTTGTGTTAGATTGCTTATTTTGTCTAGGAGGAATAGAATGCCATTGTGTGTTTTCCTGCTATATATGTAAGTAGGTCGGATGTCTATAGTGGTAGCATGGGGTGTAGTACAGTACAATCAAGCAGAAGAATCAACTCAAGTCTCGGTCAAGTATTCGAGAGTAAATCAACCTCCAACCTACTTCGTAGCTTCTATGGTGTCCATCTCCAATGCAGCCAATGCCACACGTCCTACGGCCTACTCCGTACGGACATCAAGTTATCAGATGCGTCCCGTCAAGACTCAACCCCCCGATTAGCCTCGAAGCTAAGTCATCTAGCGTGGCACGGCGGCCCGTGTGGTCCAACAACAGCGGACAAAATAGAGTAAATCGACTCCAGATCAGACAATAAACAGGAAGTCAAGTTCCGCTTGTGGACTACCTAGCTCGCAGATTTTTCGGAAAGCTTGTGCTGGTGGTCTTGGCTGGAGGATTTTCTTTGGGCGCAGTATGGACCGACCTATAAGTTAGGTGTGTTTCGCTTTGCTGGTTTCTTTTCTTTTCTTCTCCTTTTGGTGTTCACAAATTCTGCCTTTGATTTTGTTTATAAGGAAAATCTTGCGGATTCAAGCAGATCTGCGGTTCTCCGACTGTCACCATGGCGGATAAATCCCCCGATATTAACACCGCGCCTGCGGCTGTTGACCTGACCGATGATATTCCCATGAAGCCGTCCCAAGAGACGCAAGAGCAACAGGATGGTGTACGAGTCGCCGAAGCCGTGACGAGCTCGTGGTCGAAAAATTCCTTGATTGCGGTGTATATCTGGTGCGTTAACACACCCATTCCCTATCCTCTCTCTCTCTCTCTCTTCTGAAGGCACAAACGCTGACACGAACCAACTAAAGTATGTGGTTGATGTACTTCGTGCAAGCCCTGCAGTCGAGTCTCACGGCCAACCTGTCGGCCTATATCACCAGTGACTTCGAGGGCCATTCGCTGCTCACGGTCATCGGCATCGTGACGAATATTATGGGCGCGGCGTGTACGATGCCGGTAGCCAAGATCCTGAACTTGTGGAACCGGACCGTCGGCGTGGTGGTGATGTTGTTGGTTTCGATTATTGGGCTGATTTTGATGGCTGGGTGTCATGACATCGCGACGTATTGTGCTGCGCAGGTGAGTTTTCGCTGTCTGTCTCAAGTCTAAATTTGGGGCTGGGGAATGAATGAGCGGATACTAAACGGTGGTGATGATAGGCCTTCTATAATGTAGGACTCACCGGCCTGATCTTCTGCGTCGACGTCCTCACCTCGGATACCTCGTCCATGCGCAACAGGGGTCTCGCCTTCGCCTTCACATCATCCCCGTACGTGATCACCGCGTTCGCGGGCTCCCCTCTCTCCGAGCGCTTCAACGCCGTAAACTGGCGCTGGGCCTACGGCTGCGTCGTCATCATCCTGCCCGCCGTGACAGTCCCTCTCATCGTAACCTGGGAGCTCGCCAAGCGCAAAGCCGAGAAGAACCTCGTGCTCGAGAAAGCTCGAAGCGGCCGCACCTGGACCCAAAGCGCCTGTTACTACTTCATCGAGTTCGACGTCGTCGGCATCTTCCTACTCATCGCAGGCTTCTCGCTCTTCCTGCTCGCGTTCGTGCTCGCCGAGTCCCAAGCCAACAAGTGGCAATCCACCTCGATCATCTGCATGATCGTGATCGGCGGAGTCGTGATCATCGGCTTCGTGATCTACGAGCGCTTCGTCGCCCCCAAGCCCTTCATCCCGTACCACCTGCTCAGCTCGCGCACCGTCATCGGCGCCTGTCTCCTCGACCTGACCTACCAGATCGCGTATTACTGCTGGAACAGCTATTTCACGTCGTACCTGCAGGTCGTGTACGACGCGTCCATGACCCAGGCCGGGTATATCAGCGCCATCTTCGACTTCATCTCCCCGCTGTGGCTGTTCGGCGCTGGGTACCTGGTGCGCGTGACGGGTCGGTTCAAGTGGTTGCTCCTGTGCTCCATCCCGCTGTACATGCTCGCCGTTGGGCTGATGATCTACTTCCGCAGTCCCGGTCACAGTATCGGCTACATGTGCATGTGTGAGGTGTTTATCGGCTTCGGCGGCGGTACGATCATTCTGCTCGAGCAGATCGCCGTGATGGCCGCCTCTTCGCATAATGACTACGCGTCGATGCTGGCCTTCCTGGCCCTGTTTGGGAACATCGGCGGCGCGATCGGGAACAGTATCTCCGGGGCTATCTGGACGAATACCCTGCCCGTGGTGCTTCAGAACTCGCTGCCCGCCGAGACCAGGGACAAGTGGGAGGAGATTGCGAACTCGCTGGACGTGCAGCTCAGCTATGAGATGGGCTCGGCGACCCGCGAGGCCATCAACCATGCGTATGCGGTCAGTCAGCGGAATATGTTGATTGCAGGGACGGCGGTCATGGCGTTGACGATGGTGTGGGTGTTTATGATCAAGGATATCCGGGTGAAGGGGATGGATCATGTCCGGGGTGTTGTTTTTTAGTGACTTGGTATTTTTTATGGATATAATTATAGCGCCAATCATGCGTTGGGCATTGCTGGACTCTTATCTCCAGGCCTTGTCCTATAGAGATCAACCTGCTCAGACCTCGCCATAAGATATCTTGCCACGAACCCAGTGATTGCTCGCAATTAGCAACATAGAGGGCAGTGCTACCTCCCCTTCGCAGCCATTGATAGATGTCAACCTCTTTTGACATGGCACCACATTAGGTTCACTAAATCGCCAATAGCCAGCTTCGTAGGGCTATGTGGTTAGTGCAGCACAGATCGAAGACACCGCAAACACTCGGACTCAGCCTGGGCATGTCCTTAGCCAGGTGAAGTGAACAAGACAAAGCGCCACCGACCATTCAACTGCTCGCAAAACCAGAGTTGAACCAAGCCCTTGGCCGAGCCCATGAACACCCATTTGTGGCAGTGAGCAAGAACGAGCAGCGTCTAAGACAATGACAACCGACCCATCCACCCACCGTCAATAGTCGTTATCACACGACAGATCGATAGACGAACCGATTGCATGGCATGGCATAGCATAGCCTCCGCCTCGTCTACGCACGCTGATATTTACCTCAGCACCTTGTTGTATGTTGTGGTTGATCCTTAACCTATAGCCTGATATCAGGACAAACGCAAACCAATCTACGAACCAACCAACCCACCAGAAAAACATCTACCTTGCTCACACACAAGTACCTACCAGATCAACCCAATCTAAGCCTTCCTGCATGTGCATGCAAAACAACAAACCTACCACGGATGTGCCTACAGAGTACATACATACATACAGTACACCCCTTTGCTCTGATCCAAGGCGATCATGGCGATGCAACCCCAGAAAAAAAGGGGTCGTCGGGGTCGTTTCGGTTACACGTCAGCAACCAGTGCTTTCCTTTCTTTTATTTTGAGGTTTCCACGGGTATACCGAGTATGTACATCTACGGGATTTCAGGGGGCTGAACCCCCAAACCCTAGGCGGGCCAGCCGACCGGTGCCCGGTGCCCAGTACCTAGTCGGACCTATTTAGTGAGTAACGAGACAGGCAGACAGGTAGTATCTAGGTGAGTAGGTAGTAGTAGGGGAATAGGGGAAAAGTCAACCGTAACCACACTGGGGGCCATGCCATCCACGAGCATGCAAAGGCAAATGCAACGAGGTAGGGGAAAAAAAGTAGCAGGCCAAGAGGGGGTGGCTGAGTGCAGCGGCGAACGTGCAACTCCGGCACCGATCCAATGAGATAATTGCCGCAAGGTGGCGGGCTCTCAGGAGGGATTGGATTCCGGGGAGAGGGCGATGATGGAGAGGAGATGGAATAGAGAGGGAGGGGATAGAAGATGGATGGAGGTTGAGATAGACAAGGGGATTTCGAGTGAGAGGGGAGAGAGGAAGTAGAGTCGGACAGAGAGACCGACTGAAACGGGAGACATTCCCTCTGACAGCAGAGACTAACCCGTTTCGGGAAATGGGTGCCACCGTCTTCAGGCAGACAATTAACTACTATCCCTTTATACTGAGGATAGGGGGATGAGGTTTAGTACTATAGAATCTAGATACGGAGTGCGGATGGTCGGAATGATATTCCTGCCCTACTGCCCTATCCCTATCCCTATCCCTCTTAGTGACGATCCCTACACCGGAGTACACCGTATGTACAGTGTCCACCAAAGGAACCGAAAGTACCGGCCCTACTGTATTTGCCACTTTCTGCAAGCTGCAGAAACTAAATCGGTATCACATCAGCCCATGAGACAAGTGGCGTTGCAAATTTCATAAGTTTTTTTTCTTTTTATCGACGGTTACAATCCAGGCACGAAAATAAACACGGAGAACCCGGCAAGAAAATCATATAATCCGATGTTTGCCCCCTGTTCTAGATGAAATCGTCATAGAATTAAGGGGTAAACCAAACCCTCTTGGAGTCATTCTTTTCTTTCCTTTAGGCATCTACTTCTGTCTTTGGAGAAATTTCCTAAATATAACTACGCTAGCGTTGCCTACATTTTCATCCACACATACTTCTCTACCTACACCCTACCTACTACCTACCCACATAGCCATCAACATCCAAAAATGGCTTCAACAACCACAACCACACAAAAACAAGACCTCGTCAGCGCCAACTTCGCAACCTCCACCACCACCACCTCCTCATCATCATATAATTACATCAACCCCAAATCCACAATCGACTACGACCACGAAATCTACCTCCAATTAACAGCTGAAGACGGGAGGCCCGCGAAGACAGCGAACCAGGTTTACCGGGAGGTATGTCAAACACCAATACCCTTAGTCAATTCCCGTACACCTCATGATTAGAAGCGTAAACGAGAGAGGTAGGAAATGATGCTAATTTTTTTTTTGACTGTATAGGAACGCGCACGTCAAAAATCCACTCGCGCTTTGGATCCGGCGATCTCGGATCCGCAAGGAGAGCCCGGGGCGATTGATTTCGAGTGTGTGGAGATGCAGACTCAGACGCAGACGCAATAATATTTATTGTGTTCAGTTTATTATCTTTTCTTTCTCTTCTCCATTTCTTTCGTTCATATAGTTAATTGTGGATTTTCTTCCATGTATCTGGGTTTGTTTTTGGGGAGAAGTTAAAGCTACCTATTGAAGGGTTAGTGTACCTTACCTAGGTCGGTAGAGTTGGGTATTAAGTGTAAGAACGGATTAGGCTAATGGATAGTGGTGATGGTAATGACTGATGTAGATAACAATACCTTTGGTTAATGGGATAATGGGACAAAGGGACAATGGCCCTGATCTTAATCTTAATCTTTGCGTGCGGTTCTGGACTCAGGCTATGTCGTTGAGTCTTACACCTCAACGAAGCACTCCAGAAAAAGGAAAGAAGATATAGAATAGTGAGAGAATTCAATAAAGCTAAAGCAATACAACCCATCCTTCCCAGTACCCCGAAATTAACAATTGCTGCTTCATGTCATATTCCATTCACCCCCAATCTACTCATCTACCGGGCCACGGCGGCACCCTCCTGTGCCTGAGACGCCAGACCCTCTTCGAAATCCCCGTCCATCTCCGCCACGAATCGCTCCCACGTGTTGAGCACCCCCTGGTAGAATTCGATCTGCTTCTCCGCCAACGCCCCCAGCGTGTCCCGAAACTCGACCGCCTTTATTCGCTCAAAGTCCGCCACCTCGCGCACCACCTCCTCGTCGAACATCTCCGACGTGGTCTTGGCCGACTCGACCTCGCGCGTGAGCTCGTCGATACGGAGTTCCAGCTTGCGCACCCGCTCCCGGCGGGACTGCTCGTGGTCGACCCCGCGCATGTCTTCCATCTTCGACCGAATGAAGGACGCGGGCGACGAGGTGAGCGGGTTGGACGCGTAGTAGGACGACGGGTTTGTGGCCAGCGAGTCCCGCTCGGTCACCGCTTTGTTGCGGTATTCCACCAGCGCCTCGAAGTCGAGCTGCTTCTGCTCGCGCGTCTTGAGCAGCGCCTTCACCGAGAGGATGTACGCTTCCATGTCGCGCAGCGAGCCGAGGTAGTTCTGGTCCGTGTGGTCCTTCAGCGTCTTCAGCCCGCGCGCCGTCTCTTCCACTGACGCCGCGAAGACCTGCAGGGGCACCTCGACGTCAGGTTCCAGCGGCACCAGCTTGCGGAACTGCGTCGCCAGCTCATTATAGTCCGCCTCCAGGTCGGCCTCGCGCCGAGCCACCCGTGCCACGATCTTCTCCACGTGGGTGAGGTCCTCGTCCAGCTTGTCCGCCTTCTCCCGAACCTCGATGAACCGGCGGTCCGGCTTGTGCACTTTCGTAAACGCATTGACGAACGTGTCCGTGAAATTATCGAAGATGCCGGGCACGCCGCTGCCGTCGGAGGTGCTGGTCGAGTTGCGGGAGGACCGCAGGCGCATGTGCGCATTCCAATCGGGGGACTCCAGGAATACCGCCAGCAAAGGCGCCCGGCGGAGGACCGGGTGCAATGTCAGCCGCTTCAGGAACCGATGTAGCGACCAGGCCCGGCGGGTGGTGAATTCGGGGCCGAACCGATCCCCCCGCACATATTCCATCTTATGCTTGTCCGGCAGCGGCGGGACCGCGCAAGCGGGATATTCCCGGTACAGCGTCTTGTATAGGAAGAAGAAATCGGTAAATCGTCTTCTCACGGTAAACTCTGGTTTCTGGAAGGATTTGAAATCGGTCTAGAATGATTGGTTTCCGCCCGGTCAGCATAGAAATGGGGGGAGGTAGCTAGGCAGCGGCATACCCTCGTCACAAGGACGAGGCTGCGATCGTCGAACATCAGAAAGACGATGTAAACTCACATGTGTAGTAACTAAATAAGAGATGTAGGCATCCTTGGTGCCATCACTTTCCTTCAACGGCGAATCGACCTGACATTCTAGCACCCCGTCACCGATGCCCGCCAGGTCGACGGCGTCGGCGAGCGGACCAGCCTGAGATTCGTGGCCTGCCGAACTCATCCTGCGCTTGCCATTGACATCGTGATGAAGGCCAGACGGCTCTTCCGCATCGGTCCCCGAGGTGGTGGGACGGGACCCGGAGGCATCACTACCAGCGTCATGCCTCCATGAGACGCTATCAAAGTCGTCGTGTTGATCCATCGAGGGGCTGGGTTGCCGCCGAAACAAGTTGTTTGTCGGATCGGCTCACTGCGGCTGAACAAAGATACGAACCAAACCAAATGCAGATAAGAAAATGATATAGGCGAATGGGAAAACAAACAATGGGCCGGAGAGAGGGGGAGAGTCTCTCGGTTTGGTCGAAGGTGCGGAGTTGAAGCAGTGGAGCAGACCAGGCAATCGATTCATTTGGAGAAGCGCCCGATCGGCGTCATCGTCGCCAAGTCCCGCTGACTAAGGCTTTGCATCCTTTTGCATTATTATATGCATTACATTTCTATTTTCTGGCAATCCCAGCGCCATCTTACAATATATACATAACTCCATGCGCTTCTTCGTTCAGCATCCGCGAGACATGACTTTGAATCTGCACCCAAACCAAACATAGGGAGAGAAGACAAAAGAAATCCAATTCCATTCAAATCCAAACAACAATAGGGTAATCGTTCATCCAGGCTTATCGTCGATCTCCGTGAGAGCTGTCTCGTCGCTGTTGATCATCGCTGCCAGACCGGTCCCGGTACGGCCCATCATCCTCATCACTGAACAATGGCTCTTCGTCACTCTCTCCTGCGAAAGCGTTGTAGAGCTCGCCGCCCCGGCGTTGGGTGGCACCGCCTTGTCCACCGGCCGCATGCAAATCTTCGTCGTCTTCAATCATCTCAAAGTCGTAGTCATCGCGGGGGTCGTTGCGCAGGCGCTTCTGACGCTGGATGTGGAAGTAGACGCCGAGGGCGATGCAGAACACGATGATGGACCCTATGGCGGCGTAGATCCAGGCCTGGGTGCGTTTCGAGGCGCCAAAAGTTGGGAAAAAGGCGGGCAAGAAGCTCTCGGACGATGTGGTCGCAGCCGCCGCTTCCTCCGTGGCACTGGTTTTAGAGCCAGTGGTTTCCGCCGGCGTGGGCGCCTTCGACTCCTCTTCACCCGGGGTATCCTCAGCCGGCGTGGGGTTCTGCGGACTCGGTGTAGGTTTCGCGTTGACCGGACGATCCGCAACGTCAGTGGGCGGGTTCGGGGCTTCGGTCTTGGTTGGTCCGGGGTGAACGCTTGTCGTGGCCACGATCGCATCCTCGATGTCGTGATCATCGTCATGCTCGTTGGGCGGAGGATGTAGGCCCTGCTTGGCGCCGTCGATGGCTTCTCCCCAAAGGTTCAGTCGCCAGTCAATGAACTTTCCGATCTCCTCATTGACAACGGTGTCCTTGACGATCACCGTCCATTTTCCCACGCCAGATTCTCCCCTAGATATTGTCAGTACAATGGAATTGGAATAACGCAGTAATTGAAAGGTGCGAGAAAAGAAAAAAGCAGGTGATGACATACCAGTGTGCCACGGTCATAAAGGTCCAGTCAGCATAGCCCGCATTTTCGTTATCGGACCGTCTAGCGGTACTCAGATGGCTGATAATGCCCTCCGGACTGCGCAGCTCAACGCTAATATCGCCGCGGCGGGTGTGGTTAACATTCATAGTAACGGTCACATGCTCTAGCCTCTGAATATTGGCCATCTGCACCATCTTGTTGGTCACTTCGTAGGAACTGGCCAGACCCTGGTTTCCCTGAGGAATCTCATGCTGCACCCGGAGCCACGGCGAGTGGAACCATGCCTGGGGCTTAACGAGGTCCCAGGTCTTGGCTTTCTGCACCAGCGAGTAGGCATCTACCTTTCCGAATCCCCAGTCGTGGCTGAACTTCCGGCCGCTCTTGGTGACTTGCCAGCTGCCGTCATCCTCGTGGACCGGAACGGCCGTCTCTAACATGAGGTACTGAGCATCCCGCCACGTCAACTCGGGTCGAACGCTGAGAGCGAGAGCGATGGTACCTGCACCTAACGGGCCCGCGGCCGACGTTCCACCGTGAAGAGAATAGCACTTGTCGGTGCCGACGTCGGTGGTGTGAATGGCGTCAGTGGAGCCACTGCTATAGGCGACCACCAGCTGGGCGGAGCAGGACTCCGAGTACCTGGGGTGATTGCCCTCGCGATCAATGGCACCGACGGTGATGCTGTAGATACTATTCGTGTATCCGTCGAAGTTGCAGTTGTCGTCGTACGAGGCACCGTTTCCGGCGGCGAAGACGAAGATAGAGCCTTTGCCGCCTCGCCCCTTCTGAATGCCATTGACCATAGCTTTCTTGATCAAGATCCCGGGCGCTTCCATCGTAGCTCCGTCGTCAGGCGGGCCCCAAGAGCACGAGTAGATGTGATTATCCTGGTAGGCGTAGTTGATCGCGAGCGCCTCGTCCTGGTCGTCAATGGGTTTCGAGAGAATGCGAATACCGGCAACCTTGCTGTCATACGCAACGCCCACTCCGCAGATGTCGTTTCTCGCCGCCGCAATCTCTCCGGCACATCGGGTACCGTGATTATCATCCGACAGCAGCGGTCTCGGTTCCGGCGACTTCTCGTTGAAGTCGTAGGAACCCTTGGCGAAATAATTCGGCTTCAAGTCATTGCTGTACATATCCAGCCCGTCATCGACCACCGCCGTGGTAACGTTACGTCCTGTAATCCCTTCCAACCAGATACCGGTGACGTTCAAATCGTGGCCGAGCTGCACGGTATTGTAGAGATGCCACTGGCCACTGAAGATCGGATCGGCGATTTGCAGCGTAGACGCGATGTTCTTCTGGATCTTCACGGCCTCGGGGCTCTCCTTGGTGGTACCCGCGGGCTCTCGCGGAAAGTTTCCGGGCGACGGTATCCGTTTCTGCAGTCGCTGCTTGAGAACCAGTTTCTGAGACCACAGCACGCCATCCAGTCCCTCGTCGGTATCAAGCGAGGAGCTGCTATCCTCCGAGCGTCGCCTAAGTCTCCTTCGGGCCCGCGCACGTTCCAGCATGGAGTCTACATCTCCATCGTCATCGCGCGGTACGGAAAAGGTATAGTGGCCATCAAGTTCTCCGATAGGACCTTCAAATCGAGCCCCCAATCGCTGGGCGATGTCGGAGGGAGAAGCGGAGTCGTCGAGGTGGAGGGCGAAGTAATCGTGGGTTTCGTACGATCGGCGAGGATGCAGCGAGGCGGTGGTAGCAGTGAGCAGGCCGAAAGCCACAGCCGCGGTGTCGAGAAGACGCATGGTGGCGGCGAATTGACACCTTCTTCACGGAAGGCGAGATCAGGACAGATATCGGATGATTGCCATGGAACGGAAGTCGGTGCCAGACCTTGGAGAGGAGATTCGCTTGGGAACAACAGATAGAAGAGATGAAACAGAAGCAAAAGCACCGCAGGCGAATAAAGAGAAAGAGAGTAGAATTAATGACAAAGGAGGATGTTGAGGATGGCGAGCACTGCTCGAAGGCGTGGGAGGAGGACGTTTGGACGGGGAAACTCCTGAGTTGCGCTCGCCGTCGATCTTCACGGGGCTAAATTCACTTTACTCCGGTGTAGTCCCGAGTGCCACCGAATCTTGGCGGGTCTGCAGATTGGGCCTTTAGGTGGCTGAAGATGAAGATCGATTACTTCTTCTTCGTATTACTGTATGTTTACTATGACGAAGCATGAGTATTTGTCTTCATCTCAACAGGTCGAGCCCTTTCCAGGGGCACCAGAGAAGACACGTTGAAGTCGGGGCTCCTTGCAGCATAGGCAGCCTCGTTATTGTACGAATACGGGCCCCGTTATTCAGATTATTCATCGACAAAGCCAAGAAGCATCAATAAAATTTGTACTCAGTAGGGGGAACCCCAGCATTTCGAGTGGTAGGCTTCATATTTCCGTCGATTCTTTTCGGTCAACCTCAGTTGAGTAGCGGCGATAGTCCTTAAGAATCAAATGGCCGATCGGACGAAGCATTCCAAGCATCTTCGAGATCCACGCTAATCCAGGAATCTGTGCTGTCATTTCAATGCTGTCTCTCAATAGTAACCATAGCGATCGGTCAGGCAGCATCTGGAGTCGAGGGAGGAAGATCGTTTAGGGCTATCCGAGTGACTTTCCAGCTTCAAGTAGTAAGCACGCCTACACATTCATTAGAGGTACGTTTCAATTCTTATTCATGTCATGCTCTGGTTGATTTAATTCGATTTTATTGTCTTATTTACTCTCTTTCTGTTGATAATTATGATGCATTGAATAATTTCACTAGTGCCTTCAACTGGCATAGCGTATATTCTATAGTATGGAGGTGGCATCCGCAAGTATACAAAGTCCCGGCGTCGAGACATGTCTTTAACTCAAACACAATGTCGGATACCCAGTGTATCTCCCTGACCTTTTCCAATTGTCATCTCCAATTCTCCGACACACCAAAAGACAGGCGAATGATCCACTGGGAGTAGACACACCGCTTGTTGGTCGGATCTGGATCGACCATGGGGATGTATACGGTGTGATTGGATGGTCGGGCTGCGAAGGGCAGTTGGGCCTGTAATTTTCCCAGTTTTCTTTTTTTTTTTTTTTTTTCCTCTTGTCTTTCTGATTGAGTTTTCATCAATGGCCATTTTCTTTTCTTAGAAACGTGCCTGGCGACGGAGGTTTGTGCAGCACGAGAAAGGCCCCGCAATAATGAGGGCTGGGCTTCTTTCCAGCCACCGGCTTAATTGAATTAATCTCCTCGCGATATATTCCAATTTCCTGCCCTCTCGCTTGGATTCTTGGTGTTCGAAGACTAGTGTCATCATCTGCATCCCTCTCTTCTGGTTCATCTCTTCTCCCCTCCTTCTTGTCATATTGCATTCACCCTCGTTGACTTGACGTGACTTGTATACTTCACTGTCCCCACCGCAGCCGGCGTCCATCAGATCGAACGACTCTGCCCATCGATCTACTCGCCGCTATCATCATGCACTGTTAATTTGTTTTTTGATCTGTCGCTTATCGGTTAAGTTTCCATTCAATCCAATTGTCTTCTGGCAATCATTGGGTCGTGACAGGCAATTGAAAGATCGCTCCAATTACGCACCTCTCTGCTTTAGTGACCTGCATCTACTAAAGCCCCGACCATTCATACCAAGTATGTCCATGCAAGGCCACCCTCGCTCTCTTTAGCCGCCGAATCGATTGACCTGTGGAGATTTGACACTCACAAATAGCCAGACAGGTACCGGAGTAAATAAATCCCACGTAACCCCGGTTAGCCAAGTCACTCCCCACGTGTCCGGGTCTCTCTGGACGGTGGTACAGGAATCGAATCATTGGAAGAATGGCCGCCGTCGCATCCCAGCCCCCGACGAACGGGGATTCCAAAGTACCCCCTCCTCCTCCTCCTCCTCCTCCTCCTCCTCCTCGCCGCGCAAACCATCCAAAACGCCTGCGGCACGCAAGCCATCCTCTCCATCATCCTGAACCAAGTCACCCCCTCCTCCTCCTCCTCCTCCTCCACCGCCGCCGCCGCCGCCTCCTCCTCCTTCCAATGGCGCATTGCGCCCAACAGTCCTACATACCCGTCAACTAGCTGAACTTCCCAAACCGGTTGACATGGACACGGAGGACGACTCTGAATCGGATGTCAGAAGCTCAGATATGCCCCGCACCCACCCTAAACCATCCAAGGCCGACCCTCCCGCGCCAAAAACACAGGATGTGGACCGCTCGTTCTCCGCTCGAGCTAAAGACCTTCCACGGAAAGCGAGTCTAGATTCGATGGAGAAACCAGTCTCACCTGAGCCTCCAGTATCGCCTGAACCTTCATCATCGCCGGAGCCTTCTATATCACCTAAGCCGCCAGTATCACCCGAACCCCCTGCAACTCCTGAACCGCCAGTCTCGCCTGAACCGCCATCATGGCCTGCGTCTCCAACATCGCCCGAACCCCCTGCATCGCCTGAGCCGCCGGTCTCACCAAAGCCCGTGGTTTCACCAGAGCCGCCGGTCTCGCGAAAACCTCGAGCTGTCAATGACGAGTTTACGCCGGGAGATGATGGTGCTGTCGTGCGCAAGGCATCGGTATCCAACAGTAACGGTCAGCCGAAGCCGGTCAAACGGTCGGATACGATCCGTTCTACCTCGGAGCAGCAACGAGACTGGGCTTCAGACCGATCGCCTCTCCAAAAGCTGGAAGTCACGCTGAACGGAATCAGCAAAGAAGAGAAACGAGCCCGAGTCCAAGAAGCAGAGATGAGACTCAAAGAACGCATGGCTCGCCAACAGAATGGCGACGAGAAACATCCACCCCCCGCGGCAAGAAAATCCCAGCGCAGATCCACACGGGATGACCCCGATGCTGGAGCTGGAGTCTCCCAGAGACCTAGAGCCGAAAGATCGGCGATGCCGCCGCAGCCTGTGCAACCACCTCCAAGGCGATCCGACCATCGGCGGTATGCCTCCGAGGGGATCGACGATATGAATCATCGCGAACACAGACCGGTCGACAGGTCGAAATCTACTCGCAGCAGAGGACCGTCTTATCAGTACTCACAGTACCCGGATGACAGACCTACTGCTGCTCCCATTATCAAAACAGGCAGTGCCCCGAGACGGTCAGTATCTGTAAGCCATCAGGCTGGTGGTAATCGTGCCGACCCGCGCTCGATCAATCAACCCATCCATCGGGACAGCAGATTTCCCAGCAACGCTCCCATGCCTCGCGTGATTCCAACGCAAGAGCCCCCTCAAATCGCACCCGCGGCACAGGCTGATGTTCAAACCTGGGGAAATTCGCCCTACGGCCACCCTAGAGCCGCCCCGAATCGAGCGAGGGCGCAGTCGATGAAGAAAAAGGATGTTCCCCCCATGGGAATCCCACCTCAGCAGGCTCGCAGAGGCTCATATGCAGCCGACAACTCCGTTACATCTGATCCTATGAGTCCCGATTCTGACCAAATGACGGCGCCGTTCGAGAACGAACCGCCCCCGCAGCCCAAGGCTAAAAAGCAGACGGTTTCATTCAACGTGCCGCCGCCCACGCCCCCTCCCCTTTCAGAATGGAGGACAGCACCGATCGCAAGGCTTGGAGCCTCCGACTTTGAATTCCAGCATTTCGACAAGGATCGGAGTAAGGCGTGGTGGGAAGGCGGAGGCAATAATCGCCGACGAAGCAGAGCACTGCCGAACAATTATCAGAAGCCCCCGGCTCAGAGATTAACTTGTGAGTAATGAATTGACTTAGTGGCTGGCTGGGTTTCTCGGTTGTTGCCTGGATAATACGGACTATGCAGACTGACTCGATCCTACAGCAAAAATAAATCGCTTCCAGCCTCAACTTTTCTTAAAGAGCGGCCCGTTGCTTCGCTATGCTGGACTGAAGCGGGTGCGAATCGACAGCCCTAAGGGTCCGTTCGACAAGGAGACGTGGAGGGGCAGTATTCTGATCGTGACAAAAGATTCTCGATCTACCTATGAGCCAGCGCCCACGTTAAGATTGTTTTCCCAACCAATGGATCTCTTGCCGCCTCCGCCAGCTGAAGTCAGCGGCGAAGATGCTCAGCTTCCTCCCGAGTACGTCGATCCGACCGCCGGGCTTATGAAGCTAGGTCGCGACGGCAGGGCTCTCTACGTGAAACCCGTCGAGCACACCGAGGAAGAAGTGGATCTGTCGCAGGTGGAAAATGATGACGGTATCTACGAAATGTCCCCTAGCATCATTGATTACAGCGAGGGTATGAAGCAGCCGATGCCTGCCAATAGGCTCCACCAGGTGGACGGAGAGACGGCCGAAGCATATAAGGATATTGCGGGAGCTCGCCTCTATGCCGACCCCGGAAGAGATGTCACCTTCTGGAGATTCAATCTGGAAATCGAGCTAGGACCGACCCAGCAACGGGTCGCCTATCGTCTCAACCAGGGCCCGGCTTTGGGATTCTGGGTGCCTGCAAGAGGACAGTCGATGAATATCATGTTCCACACCTGCAACGGCTTCAGTCCCGGCGTCGACTCCGACAGGCTCTGTGGACCGGACCCTCTGTGGCGAGATGTCCTCAACGAGCATCAGACGCGCCCTTTCCACGCCATGATCGGTGGCGGAGATCAGATCTTCAATGATCAAATAACCACGGAGTCGACCCATTTCCAGGAATGGGTGAAGATCAAGAACGTGCACGAGAAGTACGAAGCTCCGTTCACTCCGGACTTCCGAGCGGAGCTGGAGACCGCGTTCCTCGAGCGTTATTCCGCGTGTTTCTCGCAAGGGCTCTACTCGCTGGCCAACTCGCAGATCCCCACGATCAACATGTGGAATGACCACGAAATCATCGAAGGCTTTGGGTCCTACTCCGACGAGTTCATGGGCACACCTGTGATCTCCGGACTGGGCAACATCGCGTACAAATACTACTTGCTCTTCCAGCATCACAGCGTTCCGGAAGAGACCGAGGCGGAAGAGCCGAGCTGGTTGCTTGGAGCCCAGCCAGGGCCGTATATTAACCAGCGCAGTCGCAACCTGTTTATGTCCTTGGGCGACGGCGTGGCTCTTCTTGGATTGGACTGCAGGACGGAACGAATGGTGAGATTTATCCGACTATTTTGACTTGGAAACAGTGCTAATTATAACAGAGCGATGAGATACTCAGTGAGCAGACATGCGACTTGATCTGGGATCGATGCCACCGTGAAATCGTCAGAGGCGAGACCAAGCACTTGCTTGTTTTGTTAAGCATTCCGCTGGCGTATCCCCGAGTGGTAGGTAACCATTCCCAATTTGCTGCGTAATTTAGCTAACGTAATCTAGGCTATGGTGAAGAATATCTTGAACAGCAGAAAAACACTCGGTAAAGCCGGCATGTTGGGTGGTTTGGCCAATAAGAACGGCGGCAAAGTCGAGATATTTGACGACCACTGGACGGCGAAGAATCACAAATCCGAGCGCACATACTTGATCGAGGATCTTCAAGACCTTGCGGCAGACAAATCTGTGCGGGTGACTATCCTGAGGTAGGATCTCCTTTCATCGTTCAATTGTAGCATTGAACTGACAAGGATTGGTTTATAGTGGTGATGTGCACCTGGCTGCGATCGGCGAGTTCTACTCAAACCCGAAACTGAACGTTCCCAAAGATAGGGATTATCGATACATGCCCAACATAATCTCCTCGTCCATTGCGGACATGCCCCAGACGGACGTGGTGTCGGATACGCTCAACAAGCGTAACCGAGTGCACCATTTGGATACCAATACTGACGAAGATATGATTTCTATGTTCACCCACGACGTTAATAACAAGCCGCGGAATAACAAGCGACTACTTCCCCGGCGCAACTGGTGTGCCATCCGAGAATATCAACCTGGTAAGTTGGCGTTTGACCTGCCTTTATACAATCACAATCACCCTCTGACCGAGAATAGGCTCTACACCACCAGGAACTCCGGAAATGGAGGCTCTTTCCCTTGACGAGCCTCGCCCGAATAAGCTCCAAAGAACACTCTCGCTCAACCGTGGGGACCGACCCCAGGGTGGCAGTGGTAGTGGTAGCGGCGGCGGCTTGCTCCGTCGACTGTCGCAGCGAGGCAAACCACCCACCAAGGATTTCAACCTTGGAGGACAACCCAACGGCCGACGAATGAGTATGGATGGCCCATTCCCGCCCGCGGAGACCGGAGACTCGTACTATGAGCAGTCTGCCGAGTTCCGGCCGGGTCCCTTCATGCGACGGCCTACCAACCTCAGCCAGAAGGCCGCCAAGAGAGCCGCGAAGCACGGCGACGACGGCACCGGCGGCTTTGTCAACCTTGAGGGTGGACTGGCGATCACGCTGAACCTCGAATTGAACCCGCGTGACCCCTCCGGCATCACCACGCCGTACAAGATGCTCGTACCGATGCTCCGCTTCGAGGGCACCGAGTATGATCCCCCCGCCACGCCGGTCGCCAAGGGATGGAGAAAATGGCTGGGAGTGCGCCGAAAGAAGGCGGACCGTCACGCAGTGGCCGAAGATACCGAAGCCGAAATGGCGACCGACGAGGAACTTGAAGATGAGGACGATGACTACGATGACTACGACAACCGGGGAGGAGGAGTAGGAGGCGGTCAGAGACGATCCAGCGGACGGGACTATTACGACGGGGCTGGCATGCCTCCGGAGACGTTGGTCCCGATGGGCGCAGGTGGAGCGGAGGATGAGGATGGCGTCAGAGCGGCACCAAGGCGAAAGAAATGGTTTGGGCTGGCCTGAGGGGCGGTGAGGCAGGAAGGTGAAGTCGACGACATGATGATTGATGAAATGATGAGTTAAGCCATGTACCTATGAACCTATGGATGATCTAAATGTACTACCCCAAAGCAATGCAAACGATAACCAAATATGAACTGATCGATAAGCAAAGGCGGTCTCGGCCCGGACGTGCTGCCTAAGCTGCACGTGACCGGGTCTCGCCGCGGATGATTCCTAATCTTTTCTCCTTCCTTCTTCTTCATGCTTCGGCTTGTATTCTCCATCTCCTTTCTCAATTTTTCTGCCACTATCCGCCTGTCGTTCCAGATCTTATCAATTGATCATTTGGTCCATCTTCCCTGACTCAGCTTCAATTGGTCATCGTCATAGTGGTGTACGTTCCAGTCTAGTCCCTCCTCCTCCCCGACCAGATGAACTAATCGCTCTCCTTAGCTAATCGCAAGTCCCCACCATCGGAAATCCGCCCCTCTTCGCCTCTTCGCCGTGCCAGATTCTGAAATAATAATTTAACCTGCCCTCCTCCCTCTTCTTCTTCTTCTCTCTCCTGACTCTCGGTCAATTCTCTCGTCTCTTTCCCCCAACCCCGTTAACACCGGCAATCTGTTTTCCTCCGCCTTTCGCCGATTCCCTTTCTCTTCCATTCGCTCCTCTCTTGGATTGACTGCTGCTGCTGCAACTACCCTGCACAACCAGTCCCCTCCGTCTGCCTCGGTTCTATCAAGTCCGCTCTCGACGCCACTGCGCGTCAATTCCACCGCCAGAATGGTTCACACTCCTGTAGTTAGTGAGTATCTCCTGTGCCCTCGTGGAATGGGCTGGAACGAAGACACTAACCGCAAAACAAGTCATCGGCTCCGGCCCCGCCGCTCACACCGCCGCCGTCTACCTCTCGCGAGCGGAACTCAAGCCTGTCCTCTACGAGGGTATGCTGGCCAACGGCACCGCCGCCGGTGGTCAGCTCACCACCACCACCGATATTGAGAACTTCCCCGGTTTCCCCGACGGCATTGGTGGCGCGGAGCTGATGGAGAACATGCGCAAGCAATCGATCCGATTCGGAACCGAGGTGATCACCGAGACTATCTCTAAGATCGACCTGTCCCAGAGACCCTTCAAGCTGTGGACTGAATGGAACGACGGCCCTGAAAACGAGCCCGCTCGCACTGCGGACGCCGTCATCATCGCCACTGGTGCCAACGCTCGCCGTCTGGACCTGCCCGGTGAGGAGAAATACTGGCAGAACGGTATCAGTGCTTGCGCCGTCTGCGACGGTGCCGTGCCTATCTTCCGCAACAAGCCCCTGTACGTCATCGGCGGTGGTGACTCCGCTGCCGAGGAGGCCATGTTCCTGGCCAAGTACGGCAGCCATGTCACCGTCCTGGTCCGCCGCGAGAAGTTGCGCGCCAGCAAGGCCATGGCCAACCGTCTGCTTGCCCACCCCAAGGTCACCGTTCGCTTTAACTCCGTCGCCACCGAGGTCCTCGGTGAGAACAAGCCTATGGGTTTGATGACCAACCTGCGCGTCAAGAACACTGTCACAGGCGAGGAGGAGGTTGTGGACGCCAACGGTCTCTTCTACGCCGTCGGTCACGACCCCGCCACTGCCCTGGTCAAGGGCCAGCTCGATCTCGACGGGGAGGGATACGTCATCACCAAGCCCGGTACCAGCTACACCAGCCTCGACGGTGTCTTCGCTTGCGGTGATGTCCAGGACAAGCGTTACCGCCAGGCCATCACCAGTGCCGGTACGTTCAATTTTGTCCCTTACATATCGCTCTCATTGGTATACTAACAATCTCTCAAGGTTCCGGCTGTATGGCCGCTCTCGACGCCGAGAAGTTCATCGCCGAGCGCGAGTCTCCTGAAGAGGAGCCCGTTAACGAAACCAAGACCGACACTGAGGGCACCGGGGGCCAATACAAGTCCAACCCTCTTCTCTGAGCGCAAACTCCGTCGAAAAATCTATCCATCTATCTACTCTCCCCTGATTTTTTAGATCCCCTTCTATCATCTCATCATAAATGATTTAGACCCCCCTCTCAGCCAGTCCCATGTTTCATATACGGCTGACTGAATGCGGCGCACTATCTTATCATGTCTCATGTCCCGGATGGTTTCTCTTTTGACTTTCCTTTTTCCTGTTTCTGGATGGTTTCTATCACGCTTATACTTAGACGTCAGCGGTTTTTTGTTTTACTTTCTATTAATTCTCAATGATGTTATAGACATATATATTTTTCTTTCGGGTGTGAGTGGGTTCTTTTTGAAGAAAGAGAAGAGTTGCTTGCTCGATTCGCTTGCTTAGACTTTATACATGAATTCGCTGCTTGCTGCTTTGCTTCCTTAGATATCCTCTTCTGTTTATTAATCTCCTTTTTCTAGGTCTCTATATATCACCATGATACATACAGCCAGGCAGAAGTTAAAAGAAGAACATTCGATAATCACATACGTCTTGACATGAATCAAACTTGAATAAAGTCAAAAGTTCTGCTCGGCTGGCTAGCCCTCGATGCAGCCAAGCATTCTATTTCATTGTTTGATGATAACGATTCACGATATATCATACAGAGATATTAGTCAGTCCGGTTACAAGCTCCACCTACTAGCCTACTTACCTACTTCTTGGAACACAAGAGGATAGCAATCTATTTCTATGTATCTACTGATTAATGAAAAGGAAAAGAGTAGGTATAGTTAGTGCCTAATTAGTGATTGGAGAGATGAGACGAGATAAGACGACTTTCTTGATTTTGAAGTACATGAAAGAATATAATAATCTTATTTGAAAACGATTTTTGAAAATGATTGACCTCCCTCACTTGAGGTAGTATGTAGGGTAGGGGTAGGGAGGTGGAGTAGGGAGTGTTGGTACTCGGCAAGTCGGCAAGTATGGATGATATAGTTCATCCGTTGTTAGTCTTCTGAACGATCCGGATCGTCCAAGTCGGAACTTCCCTCTTGTTTTCTTTTCTCTCTCTCTGTTCTTTGGTGAAGGCGAGAATGAGGGTCATAGATGGTGTGGAAGTTTTGTATTAGGACACAGGGGCGGAGAGGGATTTAGAAGAGGGAGAGTGAGACAAACTGAATGTCGCTAAAGCAAAAATGGACCTGTGGAACTAATTTCTGCCGTAGTCGCGATAGGTGAAGGCATATACTGCGTGGTCGATTGAACAGGAGGCCCCTGTGGATGCGATCCATTAGTGCCACCGGCAGCAGCGACACTGGCGGCATCAACATTGGCATCAGCACTAGCATGGACCCCAACGTCGGCCACGGCATTAGCACCCAGCTCAGGACCCAATCCATTGCCAATCGCATTCGTCGCGGCCTCCGACTTCCACGAATCAAACGGATGCGCGGCGCACCAACGCTCCTTCACCTGTTCCATCTTCTTCTCCCACTCAGCCATCTTCTGCCGCCAGTTGGAACTCATCTCGGCGTTCGTCTGCTGATTAACCTCCGCTTGCTCGATGTATGGTCGTTTCTCGTCCTCGCCAGCCTGTCGCCACATCAGGCCTAGGGCGTGGCGGATCTCGTCGCGGGGCGTTTTGGCGTTGGGGTCGTTCGTCGCTTTGCGGCGCGCCTCATCGCACTGGGTGCGGCATTTTACCCAGTAGTCTTTCTGGTAAAGGAGGAAAGGGTTCAGGCCGACAGTTCGTGCCGGTCGAGGGACGGGTGATCCTATTTCGGCATGGATGGCCGCCCACATGGCATGTTCGTAGGCCTCTCGAAGGGCCGCTTCGGGGGATTTGGGTGCTGGCGGAGCAGCTGGTTCTAACGTGGCGAGGGAGGAGGCCGTGGTCGGTTGCTTGCGTTTCTTCCCGCTGGTCGGTGGGCTGTTGATTGAGAAGAAGTCCACTTTGCCTCTCTCGGGGACCAGCGGGTGCGGCAGTTGGATTGGCCCTAGAATGGAGTCGATGACTTCCGACGCAGCTCGCAGGCCGGACAGGTACGCGCCGTGAACGGTGGCGGGATGGGTGCCGCAGGTGGCTTCACCTGCAAAGTGGAGGTTTCCAATCGGTTTGGCCATTGAATCGTAGTCCCCTGGGAGTGCTCGAGCAGCTACATAGGAGTAGCTGCCGCGAGTGAATTTATCCGAGCGCCATCGCGTTACAATGGTCTCCAACGGGTCCGGAACAGCAGCGTGCTTGAAGACGTTGCGAAGCTGACTAGTGACCTCCGCGATGATTTCGGCGTCGGGCGTGCACTCTGCTTGAAGCGCGGCATCTCCGGCCATTAACGCAATGAGAACGGGAAGGCCAGTCGTTTTCAGGCAGTTCCAGAATAGATAGAATCGACCGCGATTCGCCGAGTAGTCATCTTGCGTCATGCTGTCTCGAGACTGGGGCTCGCGGAGAAGCCCAAACATGTCCCTCTCGGTGTCCCAGAATGGCTGCTCAAACACAAGGATCACCTTATTCATGACGCCAAAACCCAGCCGATCAATGGCACCGAGTTTCCAGTCGGGAAGAGGCGGCGAGAATTGGACCGAACCGTGTTTGAGAACTCCTAACGGGCAAGTGATAACCACCTTGTCCGCCACGATCGATTCACCGTCCTCACATTGAACCACCGTCTTTTTTCCGACTCCGGTAGGGTCGTATGTGATCTTGGACACGGACTTGTTCGGTCGAACATCGAGTTTTGTCGGCCATGCATACAGTCCGTACGGTACTTGCTGGTAGCCACCCACGACCTGCGAGTGCTCTCCTTCGAATTCATTGCCTATATCCTGGTCCCATCCAGAGAGACTGAGCTGGTCGATGTTGGTGGCGTTGGCGTATTCCAAGTTGGCAAGATGCCAATTGAGCAATCGCATGTCTTTCGGCGACAATTGCAGCATGCGTTGGTACTGTCGGATGCCGTCATCCATTACAGCACCGAGGGTCTGGGACGGCGAGGCCTTCGCAATGGGATCGAGGTTCAGCGTATCGTTCACTGAGACCCCGGGATTCAATTTCCACCCCATGGTTTGAGAAGCTAGGGCGACCGGATCCTCGTCGTTGCGATCGAGGTCTGCTGCTGCTGTCTTGATGTCGGCAGTCTTATGGCCCACCCCCCGGCGGACACGTTTATTGGGAAACAATTGTCCAATAGTGCCAGATGCCTTTGCCTCCTCGTACTGCCTTACTGTAAGTCCGTCGCTCGTTGACACGTCTCGGCCAGAGTTGATGAATTCCCGGTTTCCCTCTGCCGTAGGGACGAGGACTGATTTATGCCGATAAAATCCAGACCGATCCAGAACATCATTATAGAGCTTCTCGTCCATGGCGTCACGCAACTCATCCACCGGGGAGCCGTCTATGTCATAAATGGTTGAGATATCGCGTAATAAATGATACGAAAGAGCCAGCTGGCCTCGAATGATCTGATCTAACGGATTGCCATGGTCGAAGCCCACAACAATGTGCGCCCCCATCTCGGCCTTGGGAACGAGCCCAGGGGGTAATTTAGACGACCGAAGGCTCTGGAGGGGATGTGAATAGATACGTCCTCCAATCCTGCGCCTTCCCTCTAGAATAACAACACGCGGCGAAGCGGCCTGGTCGTGGTAATGCTGAAAGAGGCCCTCCAGCTGCCGCGCACAGCCAAGACCCGCCATTCCTGCTCCAATTACGACAATCACGGGATCATCTCTTCGGCGACCTTTTTTGCTGGACACCAAAGCAGTTGGGATCTCGACGCAGCCAAAATTAATATATCCGTTTCGTATTAACCATTCATACGCAAAGGAGGCGAGGTTCATCCACCGATATTCCTTTGCGCAGCCTAGAGCTTCTTCTTTGGTAACACTCACGATTGGATTTCGTGTCCACAGCCGCAGAATCCCGTTTCGAATATTCAGGTACACAGTGACGTGCAGATGACAAAGGTGGTCCTGCAGGGCGTCTTGTTCCTTTTTATGAAGAGCATATGGATTGAGTCGAGAGGCATACGCCGCCGCAACGCACTGCTGGGCGTAAACGCCACTAGGGAGCCTTGACGGGATGGACGACTTGGGACGGTATCTGGGAGAGCCGGGTCTACTCTCAATACCCTTAGTGTCTGCAGCAGACGATAGCGAAGAAAGTGCATTTAGGGCGGCCAAGGGCGACGTTGACTTTTTCTGACCGATCGTAGATACTAGCGAAGCAGTCGTAGCGGAGTCGTTTGGTGTACCCCGAACCGTATCTGCATCGAGATCACGGGGAACATCATCGGTACTTTGAGAGCCAGTGTCGGCTCCGGGAGTCAAAGTAGCCGTTTGAGAATTCCATAATGGGCTATTGGTGGAAGGAGTAAAAGGGTATACATTGGTATTCGAGTTCACATCTTCTCCCAACCCAAGGCTAGGTGGCTTGTATGGCTGACCGAGCGTCGCATGAGATGATAACAGCGAGAGCCTTCCTGTGTCATTGACGACGGCATTTGTAGATGAACCTTGACTGAACGGCGTCATTTCGACGACGGAAGCTTCTCTGATCCGGGTGTCCCGAGCAACCCGGAGTTGAGGATGTTATATGTGTATGTATGTATGTATGTTACTTCTACCAAGGGGATCATATGATCATCAGACAATTCCCACCAGCTCAATCAGGAATTATCCGCATGAGAGATGGATGATTGGGACCAAGACCGTTTCCCCATCCACGAGATTATACGGAGCACTCCGGAGGGATATATCAGATCTCGGCGTTTTCATCCATGGTGGGTCCACTCATGGTAGGGAGGCAAAAGGCTTGAAGTGCGGGATGTATGACAATCCTTGAGGTTATGTCAGAGAATTTAGATGCACGGAGAGGATCAAGACTCGATCAAATCAAATGTCTAGGGTCAAGTGGAACAACAAGCACGACCAAGGTAGATTGGAATAGAATCTCCGGGGTTTGGTAGGCACGTAGGGATAGTTTGACTTACCTGTGATATAGCTCTCGTAACGTGGCCCCGTCTCAGTACCCGAGCGAGAAAAGGGGTAAAGGGGAAGGAGAGGGAGGTGGGAGAGAGACAGTAGTAGCCCCCCAAACACGAAGCAATCCGCCAGGCGCCGGGAAAGAACCGGGGCAATCCATGCAAGAAGAGAGTAGAGAGAGGGAGGGAGGAGGAGCGGGAAAGAGACAGACGGACGGAAGTTTCGCAGTGACGGAGCGGAACGGGAGACCAGCGTATTTTTCAGTCCGAACCGTCAGCCCTACTCGCTTTTGCCTTGCTTCTGCGATCGCCGCCGCCCCTGTGCACCATGCAACAACGGCCCTTGTCGTCCTGTTGGAAATTCTATCCCATTCGCTTACTCAGAATTCATTGCCGCAGGTTGACGCCGGTACTGCACCTGAGGGGCAGGGACTGGTACTACAGTAACTAGGATTTTCTACTATTCGTTCTCAAGGGATTGGCCCACTCCCCAGTTCAATCGCCCAATGCGCCTCTATTATATTGTATTATGCACAATCCACCGTTAACCCGCATAAGAACATCGCTCGTGATAGCGACAAGTGGTCCACTCAATACAGAGAGGGGGCTGATTCAGGACTTGCGCACATGGGTATGCAAACTGTATGTTTCACCCTCCGTGCCGTCGCCATCCCGGAAGACGTCGGAGTTACTGTCGGTAAACTCGTCGCGGTACGAATCCCGCGATCCCGTTTTCAAGTAGGGAGAATTGTCGCTCCCGCTCTCGTCATCGATGACCAAATCAACGTTGTCGTCGTCAAAATCGTGGAACCCAAGTCGTTCCTCCTCGTCCCGCGCAAGGGTGGTGGCGGCAGTGTTAGTATCCGGATCTTCCGAGAAGGCATGATGGGGACGATGGGCTGCGTGGTCGATTTGAAGGGAACGACGGATGCCGGCCCTCTCCTGCGCTTCTAATTCTTTGGCACGCGCTAAGGTTCTAGAGAGAGTGACTAGTCAGCGATTGGATCAAGAGATAGGCAGGTAGCCATTCCGTCGCATTCTTACCTTCTGTATATATACCAACCAGTGAAGATTCCAACGGCGATTGAGATGAGGATGCTGCAGACGTTCACCGCCTTGGAGCCGGCGCTCATCTCCTCGCCCTTCTCCGCCAGAATGCGTAGTCGACTGCCAATAAAGGCCGGCACTAGTAATTTGGGCGAGACGAGTGCCGTCGCAAGGCCATACATCAACGGCTGGACCGTGGGGAACGTTGACACAGCCCCGTTACATACCGAGTATGGCAGCGGACAGAGACGGATCATACACAACAGCTTCAACCCATCATACTTCAGCGTCAACGCAAGAGCGGCAAATCTTTTATCGCGTTCCATCAATCGAGTGACAAATCGGGAGAGGATGGTTCGGGAGACAATGAAAGAGAAGGTCGAACCCAATACTGTCGCCGACGCGTAAAGTGCCCAACTATCGGAGATATTAGTATTTTCCAGGTTCGTCGAACCGACGAGCAGAGAGGCAAATGACGTACCCCTTCCATACGCCGAAGATGTACCCCGAGATGGTTCCAAATGTAGACCATCCGACCAAAGGCGGTAGAGCCACGAAGAATACGCATAGCCAAAGCACGAAGAATACCAGCGCCGAGTGTTCCCACTTGGCGGCCACCGGTTGCAACCAGACAAAGATCTGGCCCGTAAATATCAGAAACCCGATTCCCAAGGCATTGGCAAGTACCGCCGCTAGCACGGCCCCCACCCTCTGCCAAAAGCTCATTCTCTGCCAGGTGGCCATCAGACGCCGTGATGTTTCCATTGCTCGATTCACAAGTTGGTCCTTCAACGAGGTCGGACCTCTACTGTTGGGCAAGTTAGCGGGATTCCGCCCGCCAGAACGGCTCCATGGCGGATAGGAGTCGGAGGCTGACGGCGAGAGAGGTGCTGGCGGAGAGGCTGAAACCGATAGAGCACGAGCCGTAGATGTATAGTCGGCCGGCATTCTGGCCGGGAAACGGAGACACCGTGATATTCCAATTCAAGGGTCTAATTCCGCACAGGATATTGCACGGCGTTCTGGAGCAAAGATCGGCGGAGTGGAGTGGAGAGGAGTTTGCGCAGGGAAATTACCAACGGGCGCAAAGTCTCGGCAGCTGACGAAGTACCGAGTAGATACTTTTCAATGGATGTAATCTCCCGAATGGCTCCCATATGTTGTTTCTCCGGGGTGAGTTGTTCGTTCTTAGATGGCAAATCAACGGAGCAGCGATCAGAACATGGGCGGAGGCGGAGTTAACTGCAAGGACGGTCGGCGATTGGGGATTGAGGAGCTCTGGAATTGCGAAATTGCGAAGACGAAGGATATGTCAAGAAGTGGAGGCGTTCAACGTTTAGGCGGACATTTTCAGGAAAGGATAAAGACAAAGGAAGAATATTTCATCAGGCAGAGAAGATCGGCTTATGGATACGAGGATGAGATGGAGAGGGAAACACGGATAACGATGAATCCAATGATGTCTGCCTGAGGAGCGGTCTTGGCGATGGTCGGCTGCTTACATACTCACTCCGTGACGTCCGCTTCTCTCGCTTCTCTCAGGGTCGCAGTTGGCGCGGTGTCAGAAATTGGTGCGGCGGTGTTAGATGCTAAAATTTTGTTTTGATACTGCGCTAGGTTTATCGGCTGATAAGGTTAGATAGTATTAGAAAAATAAGTTTAGATACTATCTAAGTAACTTAGATATTATCTAAGATTTCTAATACTGTATTAGTTTTACTAAGACGGGAATAACAAGTATAATTTCTTTTATATATAGTCTATCAAAAATTTTATAATCCATATATAAAATCTTTGAAAAAACTTAATTATATATAAAATTTTTAATTTCTTAAAATATTTCTACTTTTATAAATTTTATATATATATTAAAGGATATATATTTGAACTCTAATATATATAGAATCTAGAAATCCTAAATAGTATAGAAATTCTTTTTTTATATTTTTGAATAATTATTATAGGTAGTTATAGCTAAATATAAATTAAGATAAGAAATTTGCCTTTCTGCTGAAAATGCCTGACCGGTGTTGACCACCCACTGCCGAAAGGCGGTGGGTGGTCCGCAGGATCCCGAGGCCACGGCTAGATCTTAGATTTATATGAAATATAAGTTTTGTTTTTTTAGATTTATATAGATTTAGCAATGGATCTAATATTTGGACCTATTAAAAGGTTCTGCCGAAGTCTAGTCGGAATTATCGGAATAGTGATATAGGTGATCTAGATCTACCGGGATCAGCGGAAGTAATCCTATAGTGAGTAGTATTGGGAAGTAGGACTACCAACTTTCAAGGTCCCATCGTACATGCGATTTATATGTGATCCCCTCCGGAAACGGCATACAAGTCTATCCTTGTGCTAGGTTACTGGCCGTAAATTGGTTAGTCATACAGTTTGAGGGGCCTCGCATCCTACCTCGAGATAGAATTAATGATGATATCATAGATCTACAGCACTTCTCTGACATATTCTAGGCATAAATAGTGAGCTTGCGCATAGACTTCATCTGGTCTTTGTTCATGATCGCCAGTTCAAGTATTCCTCTTCCTCAAATCAGAATAGCTTCCCTTTAGTCGAGATTGACGTCTAGCGCACTTATACGCCAGAATGGAGAACTCTAAACCCGGAGATGACTGGACGAGTATGTTTTCGGGATTTTGTCTTGGGAAGATCTGTGCTGATTATCCGTCTTGTGCGGATCAATACAACTCCAGCGTCGCTATGAAGGTTGTCGGCACCACTCAACTCTTCCATTTCACCTTTCTAGACGTTCTGGACCGCGGAGACAAGGAGGCCACGCCAACAACTTTTGACTATCCAACAGTGCTCTATCTGATAGGAAAAGGATTCCAGGGGGAAAATGGACAACTGACTATATATGCGCATGGGCATATGCTTCCACACGTCTACAAGAATCTAAAGGAGAAATCTGACGGGATACCCGTCAGCATCGCAGCCAGTAAAGTATATGGCTATGTTCTCGGTTTGTCGGCTGCGATGAATAGTCTTCACCTCCAGGCTGCTGTGCTGCATGGGAAGGCCACTATAGTTGAGGATCGCAAGGAAATGAAGTCCGCGCTAGAGGGGATCGTGAATGGGTTTGTTCCTCATCGATGGGATCACACCTGCCAACCTAGAGACTTTGAGTATAACTTGGTCAGACTGATTCGGGTCAAAATTGATGCGCCTGAGTCTCTCAAGTATTCTCACACGCACGAACACCTGGCTCGCCTTGGAGTTGAATGGGAGGAGGATTGGAAAAACAAAGATATTGATTATTGGGAAGGTTCGATTCCCGTATGGGAGGAGTACGGAGTACCTCATACAGGACCACACAATAAGGCCACCGGGGTGCCAGCTCATGTGATGGATTTTATTGCAACCAAGAACTACACCAACCGAGGACTCTCATATGATATGGCGACTCAAGAACATTCAAAAGATGGATCTCTTCTGGAGCGGCCCAAAGATAGTCCATGAAGAGACCCTAATGGCCCTACTCGCCTATAGGTTTCAGCTAATACTGCCACAGCCTATCAGAGAGCCTCTTTTGGGTGTATCCTAAAAACTAAAGAGTGGCTTGAACAATAACAATATGTTATAGCATGAAGCTCTGAACTCATGGAATTAGCCAGCCCGTACTATGAGTACCTAATACAATTGAAGTAAGCACGATGGACCTCACCATGATCAGCTTGATTAACAACCACTGTAAAATGACCAAATAGCTGGGACGGAGGTTGCCTGATATTTTTTTGGTGGACTTCCCATCATTTACTAGTATTCGTAGATGACCTCTTCTAGTTTCCACCGGCTCCTAAACCCGCCTTCTGAAAGGAGCCTCGAAGTAATAGGGTAGAAGACTTTTTTAAAGCCTAGAAAATTAGCGGGACCTAGTGCATGCCTATTACTGTTACACGAGGGATGAGGTGTGGTACTGACTGTTGGAGAAATGCTTGTCTTACAGGCCTTGAATGTCTAAATACCTACTCTATTTCCTTGCATCACTAACTAGTAATTGACGTTGTCCAATTCTTCAAAAAGAAGTAATAGGAATCACCTTCTGATATACTGTTGGACTCAACTATATGTTGATCCCTTCTCACCACTCCAGCTATAGCATCATCATCACCGTCATCATCATCATCAACTACCTGTTGTCTACTCGGAGTCTCGGGCTTGTCATGAGTTGGGCTACAAATACATAAGCATATATTTGATTGGCCAAGAAGTCTCTACTGGACATTGCTATAACTTTGATAATTCTAATCAAGGTTATGCAAGTGTTACAATAATCAGAAAATTTGAGTAGCCAATCCAACCTAATCGATACCAGGAAGATATCCATTATCTATGGTATAGTCTGCACCTGTACTTTGCCACAGGCAAGATATTTCTTACTTGAACAGTGTAACAGTAATGTAGCTATTTTCCTTTCTAAGTTCGGAGAGCAATTGACTGTATTCATGGATAATTCCATGGGTATTGTAACCATTTCGTTCTAGGTTTAGCGGACGTAAGACTGCTGTGGTGACATGATGAAGTAGCAGTGTTAAGAAACTTTTCCTACTACAATAAAGACTGATGTCATGTAGTAGCATTGATTAGCTATAAGTGTGATAAACAGATGTTTCTGATCTCATCAGTTGCTAAAAATGCTACTTTCACCTTATTTAGACAGCTCTAGATACAATTGCCGTGGGTGGCAAATTATCGTGAGGCATATAACCAGGGATAATACCACCACTGTTGCTGATTCCTGCCAGATCCTGATCAAAGTCAATCGTTTCACATGATTCATAGCAATCATCAAAATAAGCTGATTTCAACCACAAGTCAGAATAAGCTTATTCTTGTAGCACCACGGGCCGCACCCTGTAGGAAGTAAAGCATACTGCGTTCCTGCCTCCCGAGTCGGTTCTTTCAACACTCGATACAGGCCTCTACAGGTCCGTGAGAGTTTGCTGATGCTCGAGAAAGCCATTGAGAGCTCTGTATGGTGTATTAAAGTGCCTTCTGGTAGGTTTCTCTTTGATTGATCAGAAATCGCCATTGTGATGGCTGAACTATAAAGTTCACAAACTCAAGTACTTCGGTCCCGAAGCAAAAACTCCAGACATACCATTTCCATTTGTACTATCTTCCACAGCGTGTGATAAGCACAGATTAACCATCAACCATCAAACAAGGGCCCGGACTGCTGGGTTACTGCGAATTCCATCTGGGGGTGGACCTGAACTAGTAATGAGACGAGGATAAGTACTTCCCTAGTAAATGAGAAGGGTAAGAAGGGCTCAGGAATAGACCTGGGTCCCCTTTAGTGCAATAGGAAGGACTATTCACTTCGTATTCATATTTATTGCCAGAGAGTAGTAGATTAATTGAGCATCTCAAGGCAGCAAGCCTGGCAGAAGACCAGAAGCAATAAGCCCACTAGTGGTTTGAATAGATTTACTGCCAGATAACCTCAGATATCGTTCTTCGCCTCAAACCATCCTTCTTACTACTCTTTGACTGATCATTTTCATCACTGTCAGCACTCCTACGAATGGAAGTCTAAAGGCGATGAAGTACCGGAATAGGTAGTCAAACCCCGAGGCCACAAACTGGTACAGCTGCGCCCAGGTCATTAAATGTCATGACGTCCACAAAACAGCCTTGCGCAGCATCTAATCATCATCAAGCGGTATAGTCAAATAAGAGCGTAGCACTGACAGGAATGCTACCTTCCGGACTAGTTATGTGATTGCGTGCAGTGCCATATGTATTGGCTGCAATTGGAATATCTACCAATTCCAGCGACGCTTCAAGACATATCCTTGGAGTAGCGTTGCAAAACGAAGTGACACCTGCATAGTCAATGACGCTTTCTACTCTTGCATATATCCAGTGCCTTGAATATAAAAACCCCAATGTTTTTCAACAGGTTACTGCTTGCTCGCCTAGATAGTCAGATATACGGAGCCATCATTGGGAACGATGTTCGGCATGAGACCACCTTCTTCCTGGACACTTGTCCTATGCACTTTACTATTGCACCTTGTTGAAGTTTATTCATATATACATGAATCCTCTTCCAGCGGGCAACAGCCTATGTATGAGTCTCTCAGCAGTGCGCAAGGAGATAGAAGAAAGGGCGCTGTCGCCAGCGAGAGCAAGTATTGCAGCGAACATGGAGTCAAAATGTTAGAACAAGGCGGTACAGCTGCGGATGTAGTGAGTGAAATTAGAGAAACGGTTTATTGTGTGCGGTGACTGACGACATGCACACAAACAGATGGTCGCGACAGTGCTATGTGTTGGGGTTGTTAGTGAGTTTTTACCTAAGAATCATGTAAGAGGAAAGGCTGTTCGCTAAACGATGGCAGATATGTACCACAGTGGCATTGGGGGCGGTGGTTTCATGGTGATTCGTTTCCCAGATTCAAGTCAGTCGGAGGGTTTCAGCTATGAAACTATCGACTTTCGCGAAGCAGCCCCGGCCGGTGCGCATCAGGAGATGTTTCGAGGCACCGAAGAAAAGGCTCAGGTGGGAGGCTTGGCAATGTATGAATGATTCTTCGTATACTTGCCTCATTCCTAGGAAATACTAAGTATACTGGCCAGTGCCGTACCCGGAGAACTTCGAGGACTGGAATACCTTCTCCGCAATCACGGTGGTCTCAAATGGAAAGACGTGGCACAGCCGGCAATTGTGGCTGCGCGAGACGGAGTGAGAGTGACAGAAGATCTACATAACTATATGAACCGAGCCGTTGGAAGCGGCGAAGACTTCTTACTGAAGTATCCTTGGAACGAAACTTTTGCCAGGCCTGACAAAACCCGAGTGCGTGTGAATGATACAATAAAAAGGCCAGAGTATGCGGATACTCTTCAGACAATCGCGGACGATAACAACGTGAATAGATTCTATGAGGGAGACATTGCAGAAAGCATTGTTAAGGCAGTTCAAGACGCAGATGGTATCATGAGTCTTGAAGACCTCAAAAGCTATACTGTCATCAAACGGGATCCGCTACAAATCTCTTACAATGGTCATGTTCTGACAAGTATAAGAGCACCCGCCAGTGGCTTCATTGCTTTGAACGCATTAAAGGTTCTCAGTAACTACCAGGATTTCTTCAACGGCTCTAAAGAGAGTCTTTCGCTAGACACCCACCGGATGGTGGAAGCAATGCGGTTCGGATACGCGATGGTAAGCCGTCCAAGATATACGAATATATTTTGCATCCCACTAAAAAGAACAATAGAGGCCGAAACTGGGGGATCCGTTGTTCAACAAAGAGATTGAAAACTTTCAGGAGGATATGTTGACAGACAGCAGAACTAGACAAATATTCAACTTGATCAAGGACAATGAAACGTTCGAGGAGGGATACTACAATCCTGATGGCTACGCAATACCAAAACAGCAAGTTTGACTCGGTGTCACCAATGCATTTGATCTCTTTCTAACAACCTATAGAGGGGGCACCTCGCACCTGGTCGCAGCCGACGACTCAGGGCTGGCAATCTCTCTTATAACATCTGTCAACTTGTTTTTCGGCAGCCATGTAATGGACAACAAGACAGGCATTATCCTGAATGACTCAATGGATGGTAAATATAGCATTTTAATCTCACCTAGATATGTGTTGTGTTGACTAATGAACTGCGCTAGATTTCTCTATCCCAGGTACTCGCAATGCATTCAACTACGTCCCTGCGCCAGAAAACTTCATCCGCCCAAGAAAAAGGCCACAATCTTCGATGTCTCCACTGATTGTTTCACGTAATCCCAACTTCACATTTCTCACTGGCTCGGCCGGAGGCAGCCATATTACCAGCACTACTATTCAAAACACGCTTCACGTCCTCAACCAGAATCTAACTGCCACTGAGGCATTGGCGAAGGCGCGTCTCCATGACCAAGTGAATCCTTACTATTGCTCCTTTGAACATGGCAGAGGGTTTGGCATACAAACCGAGAAGTATGATCCCCACGTAGTGGCAGATATGGCTCTGTTGGGTCACAATGTTAGTTGGATTATGCCTGGCTTGAGCACATCGCAGGCGATTTTACGGTCCAGGGATGGGGAGTTTGAAGGCGCAGGAGACCCACGGCAACAGAACTCTGGATGGAGTTCCTGGCAAAAGAGTGACTGACTCAAAGTGTTGGGGATGTTCTGTCAGTTTTAATTTTCCTAGTCGCACAAAATAGCTCTTTTCTTCTTCTTTTCAGATTCCTCGGACCCTTCCTTAAAATAACATAATCCACACGCGAGTCGCGGATTTCTATCCGATCTCTATCTTCCTCATCCGACGCGTCAAAAATCTATCACCACATTCTAATATGCCTCCTTCTAAAGAAGCACGAATTCAAATGGCTTTTTTAGCCTATCAAAAAGGTCAAATTAAATCTATAACATATTCCATAAGCGGGTCGGCCACACAAAACGAATCGGTCACCTCACGCGTTTGGGCCGCATTTAAACCCTCACTTTTCAACTACCAACTATGCCTCCAAAAGCGCGTCAAGATCCACGAAGATTAGCTAAGCAGGAGAGTAGACTTTTGCTTTCTATCCCAGCTGTAAAAAATTAGAATATCGGTAATATTCGTGAAGTAGTGCGTGTTTATAATGTGCCTCGTTCTACTTTACAAGATCGACTACACGGAAAGACAAATCGCCTTTAGGGTTTCGGGAGGACGGCTGGCAAAAGCCGTTCCCGAGCCTTGGCGGTACTTTATGCAGGGACCCGAGGTTCCCGGTGGACCGAGCCGAAAGGCCCGAAACCGTAGGCCGCAGAGGATTCTTATCTTACGGCCAGCATCCAGAATGCAACACCGGAAGAGGTATGCCGGTTGTATGGCAACTCACATGGTTACTCATGTGACCCACAGTGTGTATTTACTATTTAGCCTAGCTAGCTCTTTACCATCTACATCTACCAGAGAGGGAATACAAGCATTTTCGCCAGAGCTCTAGTCATCCAGACGGCAGTGTCTAGCAGTAAATATGTATTTATATGCCCGAAGGTATGTCTATTTCTATTGAGAATACAAGAATGTATTTTTTACCTTCATCTCAATAAAACAATTATACACGTAGGCCTCTCGCCTCCAGCGTATGCAGTAAAGCGAAGGTCAATTGTCTCGGAGTTGGAGCCTATGACATTATAAATGTCGTCAAAACGTGGCAATAGACAAGCTCTGGCGAGAATCTTAATGAAACCTTTCATTTGAAGAATGACACTTTCTTCTGTGTGCGGACTGCCGAGATCCCTGACTATTAGTAGAATTACTATTAGTAGCATTTAACGGCTGTGTGGAGCAATCCTTTTCTAGGGCCATGGCATCGGGACGTGGGGAACGCAAGCCAAAGCTCTAACAAGAAAACCACGTTAAATGGAAATCGACAGACAGCGTGGTGTTTAATCTGCCCATAATCTCATCGTAGGCATCATATGAATGTAACGCTCATTGTGGACCCGCCGTAGTACTGGGTGGCTTTGGTTGGAAGTGTCTAGGCCTTAAGCTATATCTTAAGTGGAGAGAGTAGTGATATCATGCAAATCAGAAAGAAATGACGTAGGCACCATAGAATGCGTATCTTAGAGAGCGAGCATACTTAAATTGCTTGTGATATCCCACTCGATACGTGCAAACCGCCTGAGTGGTCAATTGGAACAATTTTCGAACGTAAATATACATCCAGCTAAGCAAAATAGCTTCCGAATCGTTAAAATCAAGTATGGCAGGTCAAAACCTCGACGCATTTATGAAGAAGTATGGCTCTTTCTCGCTTTTGGATCACCCACCTCCAGGAAAAGGCACTAACGGCTGACGTAGGGTTGACGAGCTGGCTCAGAGCTTTATTGATGGGAGTATGTCAATCTATGAATGCGATTTTGAGTCGGACTAAATAAATTAGGGCTGAAGTCAGCGGTCGCAATCCAGTCCATATCAGGGTCTACGGATCCCAAAGTGCGGGAAAATGTTTTTCAGGTATTTGAATGAATACGGAACACACATATTCACCATGCCAAGCTCTAGGTAGCTAATATCTGTTCTTTCAGATGACGAACTTTTTAAAAACTGAACTGGAAAGTCTCGGGGCAACAGTGACAGCACACGACCTAGGGGATCAGCCAAAGACTGACCCGCCTCTTCAGTTACCCAGCGTACTCACGGCCCAGTATCCAAAGCAGCGGGATGTCAACAAAAAGACAATCCTAATATATGGACATTATGATGTCCAGCCAGAGGGTGTTGGATGGACCCATAAAGCCTTCGAACTCCAAGAGGAAAACGAAAAGCTGTATGGCCGCGGCAGCACCGACGATAAAGGACCCGTGCTGGCTTGGCTGAACGCTTTAGAGGCGCATCAGGAAGCTAAAGTGGATGTACCAGTTAATCTACTCTTCTGTCTTGAAGGAATGGAGGAGTCTGGCTCGGTCGGATTCTCAGACTTTGTCTCCAAGAATAAGGATTTGTTCGCCAATGTGGACGCCGCTTGCATTTCGGATAACTACTGGCTCACCACTAGAAAGCCTTGCTTAACGTATGGACTTCGGGGACTCAGTTACTTTACTATATGGATCACGAATAATGGACCCGCATTGCACAGTGGGGTGTTTGGCGGCGTGGTTCATGAGCCCCTGACTGATCTGGCTATTCTTCTAAGCAAGCTGGTTGATTCGAAGGGAAAAATCCTCATTCCAGGTATCTACGACAATGTTCCTCCGGTTAGCCCAGAGGAACAACGAGATTTGGAGAATATAGATTTTACGATGGATGACTTCTACAAATCTCTCAAATGCAAAGCGGCCATATACGATAGCCCAGTGGAGACACTCAAATACCGGTGGAGGTTTCCATCGCTCAGCATTCACGGAATCACCGGAGCAGATTCGACTCCGGATCAGACGACTAGCATTGCCGCCACAGTGGGAGGAAAGTTTTCTATCCGAACCGTGCCCAATATGACGGCTGATGAAGTCCAATCCAAAGTGGAAAAATACTTGAAGAGAGAATTTGCAAAACTGGGAAGCAGAAATTCGTTTTCTCTGACACGGGCGGATGAAGCACCTTCTCACTGGCTCGCAAATCGGGCAGATACTAATTTTACTGCAGCTAATGAAGCTACGCAAAAGGTTTATTCATCTAAGGTTGATATGACTAGAGAAGGTGGGAGGTTAGTATTGAGCGTCGCGCACGTCGTATTTGTTTTGAAATCCCTTGCTGACTGTTGCATAGTATTGGTGCGGCACTTGACTTCCAAAAGGTGTTGGAGGGAAAAAGCCTCATGCTTCTTCCAGTGGGAACATCTGACGACGGGGCGCATGGTCCTGATGAAAATCTCCCGAGAAAGAATTACATCTCCGGGACCAAGTTATTGGGGGCTTATTGGCATTACTTCGCTGAAAGCAGCAATTGATTTTATTACTTCTCGAAGAAGTTCTACAGTGGGCCATTGCTGTGTTACCAATTATTGTAGTTTGATAATCCGAGCTCGCTCTTAAACCCAGCTCAAAAAGAAGTCTGTCGCTATTTCAACCTACAGCCTTCTTCCATCGACGCAAGTAACGCCTCGATGTATGTCACGAAGCTCTGTAAGAACATTGGAATATTTCAGTGTTTTACAATGGTTCTTTAATCGGCGAACGCTTTGCTGATATAATTAAGGCAAAAGAAGCGAATGAGATAATATGTGTTTTCCTCCGAGTAGATGCTCAAAATTAACCGGAGCATGTTATGTTCAAATGCACGTTCGGAGACAATTTCATTATGCCTTCTACTGGGCAATAACAGCTAGGCGAGCTTCAACAACCGCACTTGGTATCTGAAAATCAATGACAGCATAGACTATAACTCTTAAAATATGACGTAAAAGGTCTCAGGCCAGGTGTGGGTTAATGGGGTACACCTTCGTCTAGAACACCACCTATTTCCGAGACCTGAATCTAATGACGTCTGATATTGGAGGATTGTGTACGTAGTGAGCGATTCCCAACCAGCGCAGGTAAGATTGAGCAATTTCTGATGTCATAATTACTTCTCCATTCGAGTGTACAGACCGTACTGCGCCGTGTTCTACTCAGATCAATGGCCCTAGTTTCTATAAATGCGAGGGGATCGTTCCCTTTGGGCTATAGGTCTTGCACCATGCAGCCTTCATTTACTTTGCCAAAAAAAAAAAAGCCTAACTCAATTTGGTTTTAACAAAACCCCCGACTACAAAGTTACCATGTCTTCTAGTGGCCATCTTTCTCAATACGAGCCTAAGGAGGCAATTGTCCGTGAACTCCGCGAGTACATTTTCCGTTCACAAGAAAGAGCCAGAGCATTCAGATTTGCCATTTCATCTGCTCGTGTCAAGGAAAATGGCGGACAGGAGGAGATGAACGCAGAAGGCGTATATGACCTCTATGATTACTTGCGCTTCTGTGACGACCTCTTGAGATGGGCTCCAGACGTCTCTAGTCCTGGGGACGCACTTCTCCGGAAGCTCCTTGTCTTTTACTGGGTCTTCGAACAGCCGTCCGTTAGGAACCTACAAACGCCTATTCTTCCGTCTACCTCTAATACGGACTTGTCCTGGGTCTCCTACTGGCTAGTTAACTACGCTCGTGAGATTGGACATTGGATGGATACTCCGGAGTCTGCTGCACATGTTGAGTCGTTTTATAACAATCCCATCTATAACAAGGAAAAGGACCTATGGGAAAAGCCGCCTCATGGAACATGGCAGTCTTTCAACGAGTTTTTCGCGCGCCGCTGGGCTGACATTAACGTTGCTCGGCCCTTAGCTGGAGACGGCGACGACACGATTATAGTCCATGGCGCCGATTCGAAGTTCGGCGGAAGCTGGGACATTACTGATGGATTCGTTAATATTAAAGACGGTGCTCTTATTACTAAGGGTATTGAGTGGCCTATTGATGAGCTCCTTCAGCGTGTCGGGACGGAGTTTAATAACGGCAGCCTGATGCACGCATTCCTGTCTCCGCATGACTATCACCGTCAGCATGCGCCAGTGAGTGGCAAAATTATTGAAGTTAAGAATATCCAAGATCAAGTTTACTTGCAGGTCACGAAGAAGAGAGACGGCAATAAACTTGTTCCGGATAGAGGCCTTACCCGTGATCCCGAAGAGGCTACGCGCCGTCAGACTAGGAAAAGTAAGGGCCTGAGAGAGCTTGATGCTCCAGATGATGCTGGCTATCAGTGGTGTCAGACTCGGGGACTTATTATAATTGATACTGTTATTTACGGAAGGGTCGCCGTGCTGCCGATTGGCATGGCGCAAGTCTCTTCGGTTGTGATCACAGTGCAGAAAGGTCAATGTGTTAAGAAAGGCGACGAAATCTCTCATTTTCTATTCGGGGGCTCAGATATTGTAATCGTCTTCGAAAACAAGGTGAAATATCGTGACGATCTCAAGCCCAACGACACCAAGATCAACGTGAGAGAGAAGCTGGCCAGCTTCTAGGGAGTTGAGTGTAATTAGAGGCAGGCTATGAATTGGAGGTTTATTAATAATTATCCACAGGAAAAGTACAGCAAAACTCACTATATAGGCTTTCATCTCTACAGGGCCCTCTTGTACTTTCTGCAACATCCTATCTGTACTTACCTGCAATATGATATATCTAGTTCTCTACCCGCAAATGCCTATGACCCAAAGCTGAGTTATCCTGCGAGCAGACCAAGCCTCCGTAGCATACTAAATACATGTATGGCTCTAGTTACGTACATGTAGATTGATTTTGTAAATCACACTCTTTGTAACTCATTTTAAAGACTTAAAACGGTTAGCTCGTTTCTGATATACTAACGCCGCATAAGTAAACCATGCTCTCCATCAAAGTTCATCAGTATCTTCTCCATAGTGTCGATCCACAGCTAACTCCTTGATTTTCTTGACCAAAGACGAGACCGTATAGTGCTCCTCATCACATAACCACTTATAATCATCCCGCTTGCACCATTCTTTCCCATCCACCAGGATCGTGCAACTGAAGTTGGCGCCCACCGCGATACTATGATCAACGCTACTCGTCAGCAACTCTAGGCCATCAGTATCAGCGCATTTCTTGAGACTTTCATAGTTCAGATTATGCTCTTTTGCACATTCTTGGATCAGCCCTGTCTCAGAGACGCGTTGGTAGTCGGATAGAACGCAATTAGCGAAGCCCAGCGTATCGCCGTCAGTATTGGACAGCTCGTCAGCACACACGAGTAGCTTATTTGCGGCACATTCGTTCCAGCCGTGTTGGCATGTCACGTCATGCCTCGGTTCTCCCCATACCCTGGGAGTTGCATTGAATTAGCACTCAGAAATAAAGAAATATATAGATGCGATACAGGTAGGTCATCATACTCTCCAACGTAATTGATCCCCAAATTGACCTTGTCTGTCACTTGCCAATATGCCGGTACGACTAGTTTCTGGAGACAGTCGCGCGCATCTGGACACATGCTTTCTATATGAACGTCGAGTGGGACCCGCCGGTAAGCGGGATTTCGCGCATGCATAGGGTCCTGGCGCCCACCTCCTGTACCGGCGTCAATGAAGCCGAATAGGGATGGGAGACACAAGAGACCAGCTACGGCCAGGATGGAACATGTCGCACGGCAGCATTTGAGGATGAAGGGAGATCTTCTTTGTCTTTGAGGGGGACGAGGCGTGTATGAACCTTGAACGCTTTTCTCGGTGGTTTCCATGACTGTTGGACTTTATTGTCGAAAGAAATTGGTTGATATGTTTTGGTTGTTGGCAGTTGAACTTGTTTTGTTGGAAGCAAATGATAATCCAGTTATTTTAAATTTCTAACAGAAACCATTAGTTCCCGACTGCTTCCGCAGGATGGGCCGCAGCTGTTACATTCCTATGACACCTCGAGACAGGTGAAATATCCATGACATATTTCTATGACACATTATCAGTTCTACGAAGTGGACCATGCTGAATGCATCCATGGTGCCTTGTTGCCACTGCTCTTTTAATCTTGACATTGGTGTTTATACGGAAAACATTTCGCACAGGTTAGATTCAATTAATCAAAGTTCAAACTCAATTGACCGTTTTCAGCACTTCCTTTGTCTCGACCAGTTCTTTTGTATTCCAGATCACCTTTTTTGCTCTTTTAGCTCCACAAACAAAAGAATTGTCAGGATTACATCACAGCCAATGGACTAGAACCACTTCGGCTCCTTCACGCTCTTCCCGCATACGCCAGCCACGAATTAACCGGAATAATGGTATGCTGGTCAAACTGGACGTCACTGTAGGGTGGTTGCGCATCCCTAGCCCAATCCAGCTTGACTTCCGGACGGAATACCAGGCAATGAGTCGACCCTCCTAGATGGAACGTGCCTAGCGGGTCTCCCTTCATGATATTTTCACCCGGCTTCACAGTGATATCGCAGCTGGATATCTCATCCATCCCGACGGCAATAAAACACATAAGTCCGATAGTGGGATTATCGGCCTCGATAAATATCAGAGCCCGCGTAGCTACGGAAGTGATGTATCGTTGGGACAGGTTTGGGCCCGACGGATCGGGAATGTTGCGGTTGCCAGATACTTCGGGGAAGCCGTACTCTCGCAGCCCTGAGAAATACGTTCCTGGCACATTCTTGATTTTCACCACCCTGCCGGATACTGGGGAGTGCCAGCGATGGTAACATTCAGCGGCCAGCCATGCTTGGTAGACGGTGCCTCCGACAAACTTGTCGACGTTCTCGTCGAAGTCCAGCATGTCGGCCAGCGAGTATGGCTGGCCTTTCAACCAAAAGCGGTCTTTCTTCTGCACGTTCTCCTCGCATCGGTACACCACTGACTCGCACGCATTCGTGATAACCGCCTTACTCGGCTCGTCCCCAGCGTGGGTTTTGTCCGGGTGATCAACAGGCCGAACACCCTTACGGAACTCTCGAGTAAAGAAGTCATCCCAAGTAATGAAGCCCCAGTATTTATCATTTGGGTCGCAGATGTAAATATCCTCGAACTTCTTCTTAATACCGTTGGGCCAATAGGGAGACGCCTTCTCAGTCATGATCTGCAGGGGCTCGGGCGCGAACCAAGTCGGGAGGACTTCCTTGGAATCTTTCGTTGGGTCTTGAAGGTAACGGCCATGTGCCTTGAGGATCTCCTTCAAACACGCATTCACCCTGTCGTTTTTGAAAAACGTATATCCGCTCTCCGTTGCTAGCGGCCAATTGAAGAGCGCGTTGAAAGGCACCCCAATCAACCCGGCCTTGTAGGCATCATGGTCCCAGGCTGCCGCTGTGTAAAGCACCTGGTTCAGACATTGCACCATGTGGTTGTAGTCTGTAATGCGGCCGAACTTGCCGCTCGGGTCGAAATCATACGTAGGGGTTGGGGGGACTTCGCTGAGCATTTTGTTTGCGAGAACCCCCAGGCCCAGCGCCTGATTGTTGAGGAGATTGAGGAAATTCTGAACAGCTGGGTCCAGCGATGAGGAGGGACGGATTGCTGCTCTTTTGATGACGTTGGTGCGCCATCTGTTGATAGCTCCGAAATCTGTGGATGACCAGGGGTCGCGGACGGGCACCTGTACGGCTGAGGTCGCCATGTTTGCTGGAGTAATTGTAGAGATGTAGTATAATGGTGATGGTCCATTGTGGTTAAGGATAGTTATATTGGCTATTTCCTGGTCCTCTTTATAGATGGGTGTTAGAGTACGCAGATATACCTATCATGTTGATTTCATCATCTTCTGGTCAATGTAGTGGCAATATGCCGTTTGCAGCGATTGATCCTACAATTCTTCGGACTAGACAATTTATAGGAGGTCATTCTCAATGTTACCTGTCTATTATCCGTGGATGTGAATTCGCGTTTGAGCCATGGCTATGACAAAGTCACCAAAGGCTTTGTGAGACACACTGTGTAATCTTGTACAATGCCTGACCGGAATTGGATAATGATTCGGTGACAAACGCTTCCGCCTGGTTCATTTTGTAGTAATGTCTTACCTTGGAGCCTGTTTTGCGCATGTGTTCTGGACATAGCCGAAGATGAATCTCCATAATTACTTGGCTTTACTTCATTAATTCCTCTTCCTCGTTCATCTTGCCGTCTGATGCAGTTTCTAATACGGCAGGGAGAACATGCCACCTTAATGGAGCACGAAACTCAGATTGTTAGTTTTACTTGATTAGATTCAAGAGAAGTGACTACAAGTGTGAGTTGCTACTTTTCATTGGAATTTCAATTTCCTGGGTACTTCTAATGCAATGCATTGTGTAATGTTGCATTGAACAAAGGCATATAGGGATACCCGCTGCCAAGGACGTCAAACCAAAGTTCAGCACTGTTTGGATCCTGACGAAATTGACTTATTTTAGGCAATCCGTCAGATTTGATCTTGTGAGCTCTCGTCATTGAATGAATCGACTTATTCGAAATAGTTGTTATTTAACGCCCAGTAAGGACGATTGTCCAGAGGTCCAGAGACTGGCGGTCTAGATCTCGGCTATCCGGCATTGAAGTAAACGCTTCTTTCCACATTTAGACACCGACGTAATAAGAAACGATTCGTTAAGCAATCAAGTAGAATCCGGGGAATCTCCTTACGCCCATACTGTGCCGCCCGCAGCAGTAGCGACCTGCCATCCCCTCCCCGTTGACATCAGCGCCCTTGTCAAGCAGTAGTTGGATAGTCTCTTTGTGCCCGCCGAGTGCAGCCTCAAGCAATGGCGTCCACCCATCTTGGTCCTTTATATTGATATCAGCACCCTTATCAAATAATACCTACCCTCATCAACAACACACTACCAATGCTATCCTTCAAACTTACGGGAGTCTGACCACAACATTTCAACAACAGGTATTTTTGCTACTTCTGATGCGTATGATAATGAAGTCCAGCTATCCATGCCTTCTGAATCTAGGAAAGTTTCCCAATCCATCAATTCCTTCACAGTGTCAACATTGCCGCATTGTGCGGCATGTGACATGGCCGTTCTTGAACATTGATCTTTATAGTCTGTCTTAGTAGCTAGTTCAAGAAGGTTAAGAATAGATGAAGGTTTCTGTTAAGTTTCTCCCCTTAATGGAGGAAAGTAATCGATTTTCACGTTAGGTCCGGATAAAGAAACTGGTACGTCGATTGCGCGGTAACGACCTAGAACTTCCCTCAAAAAATCCTGTATTAGATAGCTTCCGCAGGATATCTGGGCAGAGAGCCATTTCAAACCGTCATAACCAAACTGTGTGGTCCCAGGGTCACGCAAAGCAGATCGATATAGTTCACCCAGTGCAACCGCCGCTTGTTCGGCACCTTCTTCCACCAACTAGCTATGGCCTTGACTGAGAGTTCTCGCAGTACAAATCATTGACGCCCATTGAGGAACAGCTTCCGCCTCTTTTCATTTCTTCTGCTGCCGATGATGCTTCGCGCTCTTCTTGGTTGCTGCTAGAGCACTGCTCGATGAAGGCACGTTGAGTTGAGGAATTACAGCTGGTAATATACACAAAATAGCTTCATTTTGTGAGTCCAATTCATTATCTGTAAAATATTTCGCAATATCGGATACCAGATCATGCTTTAAACGGAAGTGCGGAGTGTCTCCTTAAGTAGCAACGTTATTAAAATTCTCCACCACATCGAGAGCACACTTGAGGAATGACCCGAAAACCTCCTGTGCGCATTGGGATAGAATAGAGCCATTTGCGGGGGCTGTTCAAATCCTGGACCGGTCAGAGTACTGGTGCTGTGAAGGGCACTGAGGAGGTATTGCGCTGGAAAGGTATGGAAGCTCACAACAAATCATCGATGCATTGAGTGCAGCCTGGAGGACAAGTCATTGGCGACCAAACATTTGACGCCTTCTCGCCTTAAATAAACCACGATACTACTTTTTTGGATAGTTCATGGGTAACCCATGGCCCATAAGCTACCCACGGATAGACGGATAATGGGTAATGGGTAGGACTTACCTACCCGTCCCTTGGAGCTGGAGCCAAAATCCCTACCCGTGGTACTCCCATGGCGAGGTCTAATTAATTCACAGTGAGGACCTCGCCTGTTCACCAAGGCCAACAAACAAACACAGGCTACACAGCTGGTTGATAAAAATACAGCACTGCCTCTGACTAGAAAACACGATTGATTATAGAATTAAGTCCAACAGTAATGATTTAGAACGAATATGGAAAAGAATCTCTGCCTGCCTGAGCTATGGCATACGCCTTATTCCTCCGGCTTAGCTGCTCAAACCATCTTTTCATCCGTGGTGGGAAATCCTGTGTCGTGTTTCCATGGAATGGATCGCCGTATGTCTCCCACACAGGAATAGTTCCTTGCCAATAATCCTCTGGTGTGGATGGTTCATCACAGACTTCCCATCTATTAAACCCGTGACGTACACGGACACATGATTCTTTTTGATTAATCTTCACTTCAAGAACAAGGACCAGATCAACCTCCTTCTTGATAGGGGATCGAGTGTTTTCCCATTCACCAGGAATAAATCCATTGACGATTTTATGAAGTCCCCAGAGCTTATCATTGTTCTTTATATCGTGCTCTGTGAACTTATAATCGCTACTGGCTTGAATATCACAGGTGAGCACACGTGCGGTTCCATTAATCACAGTGGACCGCCAGGTAAGCCCGTGACCAAAGGTCGCACGGGCACAATAGACACTTTCAGCCTTAGCGGTTGACACTGTGACGGGATACTGATTGTCTTTGCGCATGCGGATCTGATCGACCAGCCAGCATGGAAGCCAGCCTTTTGCATACAGCACATTTTCTGGCGTGTCTGCTAAGGGGTCAACAGGCCTGGGTGGAACTCGGGGCTCTGCCATTCTTCCGGGAAGGTAAATGACGTATGGGTAAGGCTTTTCCGGCTGCTGAAATGTGAATTGCAAAACATGCGATGCGTTGATCAGTTCCGCGGCGACATCGAGATTAAATTGATCTGCCAGTAAAGGAAAGTAAGAGAAGCTCCTGGAGCCATAAAGGGTCAGGTGAAGATGGTTACCATTATGACGATCCGCCAACCTCTCACAGGGGCGTTTAAGATCGGAGTTTGTTGCGTCTTCCATGTTGAGTATGGTCAACAAATCTTCGTTGGAGTTTTTGCAGTTGGGAGAGATGTATTGTAGAAGCGAGTTGGAGGTTGTAATATGGGATAAAGGAAAACTAATTGCGCATTTATATAACCCCAAGGATTCCAATCCACAAGGGAGGAAAGAAATTTATGATGTCGTCAATGGCGATGATACAACTCTGGAATACAACATTGTTAGATTTCCGCTTCCGTGTAGGTGATTCATTCTCCTGGTAGCAAGCAATAGAGCCAGTCCATGATTGAGCGACGGTAGGTAGCACTACTTCCGGCATGGTAGCATATCGAGGTACTTCCTCGGGCCGTACCAAACCAATCGTTAGGAAACTGCTCCACAGGTAGACCAATTGCTCAAAGTTAGTCAAGTCCAAACCGGATCTGTGGCTTGCGGGGTATTCAAATTGTGGGATCCAAGGAATGCTTGTGCTACGTGACCTTTCAGGTTACTGCATAGTATCTGTCAAACGCCAGATCCCTGAATTCGGACAACGTCCTAGTAGCCGCATTTAACCAATAATAGACTTTATTATTATAATTTGCTGATCCTCATTTGAGTATCAGCCCACGATACACCGACTCATATAGATGGGTCAAGGTGATTCCTTGGGACGGTCCAGACTGGACCTGCGTGATCCAGTGTTGTATTCAAGGTTGGGAGTCCGTAGAATGATTGTGTTACGGACTAGCGGAGCCTGACATACGTACACTATTACTGAACACGGATAGACGTGCCATTTATTCATCGTGGAAGCGCTTGGGTCTCAGATGACTTCGCTCACCTGCTCAGCTGCTTTTAAACAATCCCAGGAAGAGAGTAATTAGTAAAGATGCAAAAGCAGGTACAGTTAGGCTTTAGGCCCTCAAACGATCAACCACCCATCTTACCCTAGATTTTCGAAGCCATCAAGTCATCAGGTCACCAAGTCATCATCAACCTTGATAATTGGACAGATCTCAGTGTACGCTTTTATCCAAAGTACTACAGAGGTGAACATTTGGGCCTTTCGCTAAACTTTTGCCATTGGCTTTGACTTTGGCGGAAAGACTGTGTCAATATTAGCAACAGAGTTGCGTTGTCGGTTCAAAGTATGCAACAATTCTTATCTTGGCTGCTCTAAAACGAAAATCCAAATACTGCACTTTTTCATTTCCCTATCCTCTGGCTTCAAAGGTCCATATCTGACACCCCCATAAGGAGCGTTTTTATATCCTTTCAAAGAGCTGTAGCCGCGTTTACCCGATCGACCTCGACCATCGGTTGTTTCAGCCGAGAATTAATAGGGTGCCAGAGACGGTGTATAGTTCACTAAATACGATGGCTCTGATTTGTTGTTGATGTTAGCGTCAAAACCCCACTATATCAATTTTTGCGTACCTTCGGTTGGTGTGAAGGTGCTACTCCTTATCACAATCGCATCCTGCTCATTCGAGGGAGGCAATAAGGTAAGACTAACGGTCCTGCCCGCTGCATCCAGACCAGAACCAAAACCAGATATAGTGCAGGAGCCCGAGCGAGGCAGTACTTATCAGGGTGTGTCATTATCCTCACAAGGATAGTTAGACCTTAATCCCCTCAAATTTCTTTTGAGGACAGGTGTCTCGGGAAACTAAGGAATACGAGCTAGTAATCTACCCATTAATTTCTAGCCATGAGGAGGACGGCAGTTTAGGTGGCTTCGGACAGTCGGTATCAACTTTCTCAGATAGGTAGCGAAAAGTTCTATACTTACGACAGTAAACCCTTTCAACGACTTTCTTTTTTGACTGACTTGAAATGGTGGGTTTGAGAAAGGTGGACTTCGTTAGTTTATTGTTGTCCATTGTACGCGAATATCTCTGGATCAAAGCAAAAAGAGTAGAACATCTCCGGAAATAGATGTGAGCGCGGAGGAGCTTAAGACGCTCCAAGAACCAAGGCGGCGAGAGTAAACATTCTTTTCACCCTCTGTACTGGGCGGTATGAAAAACACATGGAGAGGTGCATTGGTTGCCGTTGTTAACCCGAGCTCAGTGGCCAGCGTACCCTATACTGACTACTATTTCAGGTGCCAGATGTGGAATATTCCCTGTTATCCGCCCCAGATACTTCAGGATGGCCCTTATGAGCATCTTACATAGGATTTTGCAGCAGATAGCCAGACGCTAGGATCGATTATACAGTACAGAGCTCAGGGATCTTAAGTCTATTCGTGGGAGATGTAAAGGACCTAGATCAACAGCGGGCGTTCCGGGTATGCCCTTGTATCGTCAATATTATTATTTGCGAACATCCGGAATCCCGGGAGATTCTCGGCCTTTGTCGCCCTGGCGCCTAGCATAGCATGCCTCTATTACCTGTTACGTCTTGCGACTTTGCCTAGCGAGGAGCTCAAATTCTATGTTACTCGCTTCTCAGTAACGAGGACGTCCTCAGCTTTGATCAAGGTCGTATTGCGTGTCGATTATCTGACCTTGCCAGGCATCCAGCTTGATAGTCATCTACGTGCCTTAGTGAAACTAGCATCAGATCAATACCATCCGAACTAAGTAAGTTGTCAACAAGGGGAAAAGGCAATGTTTTTTTTTGCCTGGATACCGTGTAGGTACATCCAGGGAGTAGTATAACTCCGTCGTAGGATGGGGGAACGAGGCATTCAACACATTTTATCCCTGCCAGGCCCTTTTTGCGCAGTGGGAATGGAAAGGATCGGCAAGGATAAGAATGAAGGAGAGGGGTTGGTGGAATATCACGGGATATATAAGTTAAAGGTCGCCGGTGTGATAATGACGTGTTTCGTCCGCGCTCATGATCATCATCGAGCTAGATTTAAAACCGCTGTTCACCAGGATTCGCTATACCCTCAACTGGGAAGAGATGGCACCAATGAAAACAACGAAGAGACATTTTGGCAGTTCCGAGGGGTACACAACCTGCCACAATCTAGGACGCTTTATACCCCTCAGGGACTGGGTTAAAAAGCATCAAGGAAATCTCAGGTGGGCCGCAATATAACCAGACTCTCCTCTTGATGTTGAAGAGGTAGTACTCGGCAGATATCCGTTGCGTAAAGTTGTAATCTGGGTGTCGGATGTGTTTACTTGAAGCTTTACAGATTTCCCAGGCGCCAAAGATTCTACATTCGTCAGGAAGCTGCGCAGTGTAGTCGAAATCTTTACCGCCAGTGCGATCGAAATGCGTCTAGGGTCTCAGGCAAACAGTTTACGGACGCACAATAAACCAAAGACGTGCAATATGAAGCCTCTGCATTCACATTAAGGATACGGGAAAACCTAACACAACAGGACAAAACCCGTACCAAGGCATGTTGGCAGATTCAACCAGCATCCATACCGACCAGATTGTCCGCGCAAATCTTCCTCAAACCTATTAGACGGCTTCGAATCCTTCCAGGAGAGCAATAACCCTGTGATTTAGGGTTAGTCCACAGAGTTAGAAATCCAAGAGAACTAAAACAATGGTTTACCAACACAAGTTGTAGAAGAGATAGACATGTAATTTTCTGGTACAGTTCTGGTGAAATCTGCTAGCAGCACGCAAAGATGCCACCGCACCCACTAGGGCAATCCCTGTTTCCGGTGCATCCGAGCGGGCAGTCACGCTTGGCCATACGTGCCATATCAACTTCGTCAATCTCGTTACCAGGGGGTGCGGCAAGAACAATGCCGAATGCTACAGCAAGAAGACAGAAAATGAGTCTCATATTGGCTGTATTTTGTGAGGCTGGCGTATAGCAGATGGGCGGACGTCAACTGACGCTGCTGAAGCTTTCTGATCGTTCTGCTTGGTGGATAACAGACAGGGAGTCAAGAATGCTTTCCGTGTATTTGTGAAGAGTCGATGCAGTGGGAATATACGGGCTTTTATAATTTTGCTGTCGTGCAACAAGTTACATAACTGTAGAATTCCCCGCAGCATAGCCGGTAAGTATCTACTCCGACATTCAGCAACGTCTTTGTTCCCTCCGAGCAAGGAGGCGTGATTCTATCAGACCTGTTGGTTATGCATTACAATGCAACCCCAGCGCCGATCGCTCTGAGAAAAAAATTTATCGGTTGGCCGTAATGCTTCAGGCACCTTGTGATACAGCAGAAAAAGGGTCTGCCCGGATGATGTGGAAGGTGCTTTATTTTTTTCGCTTCTGAATACTAAACTCAGGTATGGGAGCTAGCAATCTAACTACACACCATTCTGCGACTGAGCGTTGTCTCTTAGTTGACTGTGAAAAGTCCAAATCAAAGGAGAATCGACCATTATTAATCCGGTACTTCTCATGTTATAGCAGTATCCAAGAATGGACTACAGGGTAGTAGACATCGGTTTTTAGTGTACCAACCCCTTGCTCATTGCACTGCACGTGACCTATGTGGCATTGAGCGTATATGATTGTAAATCACCTCTTAAGGGATACCATCCGCAGGGATCCCAGATAGCACTAAACCGCAGCACGAAACTATAAAATATCTTTAATCGCCGTGAATGATTGAGTGATCTGATTGGTCAAATCAGAATTCGGAATTTGGTATCTTCCTAGCATTTACCCAGCAGACAGTATGATTGACACCTAGCAGGAGCTGACAGCTATCGGTCAAGCATGAATAACAATAATGGAATTACTCAAGAGCAGTGGAGATGTTAATTGTCCTGGATCTTGTATCGGTACACCCCAAGTAGTATAACTTCGCCGCAGAATGTGGGAACGAGACATTCGACACATTTATCCCCGTCGGTTCTTTCTTGCGCAGTGGGCTTAGAATGGATCGGCAAGGGTGACAATAAAGGGGCCAGGGCTGGTGGACTGTCACTGGATATACAAGCCTTAGGTCACCAGTTTGATACTGAGTCTTTCGCCCACCCTCACGTCACCATCTCGCTTGAGGTCCACTGGTCGCTAGGATCCTTCCGTATACTCAGCTATGAAGATAGGGTGCTAGTGAAGATAAAGAGACGACATTTAAGCAGCCATGAGTGATGCACCAGGTGCCTTGGCCAAGGATAACTTTTACCCTTGAATGAATGGGTCCAAGTGTGTGAAGCACCATGAAAACCTTAAGTGGTAAAGAGGGCTACTCTAACCTATTTGGCTTCGTCAAGGAAGTGACATCATCTGTGGTGGCGAAAAATTCGATTGAGATATATCCTCACGGAAATCTGCGTATGTGGGCAGAGATGACTATGGAATGCCAGCCGAGTGCGAATCGGGTCGACTGGAGTTGGTCAAAAAACGTGTCCGTCGTATACGATATGTTAAAATGCTTCAATGCGCATACCGCTTACCAGATCGTCTTGGAAGAGGGAGGCAGTCTCGCCTACAATGTTCCATTGCGAGTTTTCAAAGATGAGGATCTTAACTGCCTTCAGGATGCATACCATGTCGTGGAGCTAAAGCGGAGCGATCATCGCACGTCGAGTTGGTGGTATCAACAATTGAACTTAATGATTGGACATCCTATTAGACGCCAGTTGGTTGCCTGAAGGTACAGCCCTCCAGTTGAGTACTCTCCATAAGACCCGCTGACTCAGGGATGAAGTAGTCTAAGGATCATCGATAGTATCCCCAAAGTCAACTCCTAGTGAACCTGTGCCGTCTGGGAAATTTGGTTTGATGGGACTATTGGTGCGGAACGTTTGTCTATGTATGACCTGGCAGAACCAAAGGATTTCTATGATGGAGTGGAAGCAAATACTCAGGTTTTAGGACTAGGTAGATAGAGCTGCAGCCAAACGGAGAAGTAAGCGAATGCGTAGTCAAAGCCATAGGGGTAGGTACATTGCTACATGAAATTGATCCAAATAGTGGAAGGTGACTTTAGCCGACTTAGCAATAAAGCTGGTATAGAATGGGATTGTAAAAGTTGGTATTCTGGGAGTCCTTCTAAGAATTGGCCCAATACACCCTCGGACCAGTAACTTCCTCTTAATAGTCCTCCAGATCACCAGAAATTTGAACCAGTGTACAATATCCAACCCACCAAGACCAAGATACATCGTGTCCGAAACGCCGTTGCCTCTTCTGATCGACATTCCGAAACTCTGGAGTCATTTCGCGAGTATGCATAATGTCGAAGAGTTGACCATGTATCAACTTGAGCGTTATGACTCCGCGTCCAAGATAGGAGACCCTCAATATCTTGCTCTTAGGGCTCTCCGGAGTACTGAACGCTGTAAGGAATGGGGGGCTCCTAGGTGTTGAGGATGCTCGGGAAATGCTACGTGAGATTCCCCGCTGGGATAACTTCGTTGAAAAGGTTGATACCAAGGTCCCAATTTGCACCATACCCCCTATTCGTCTTGGTACATTTACGCTCATTTGGTTCTACCAACAAGTCATTATGTGGATTGAAAGCGCGTCGGACGGCGAGGAGAATTGTTTCTCGCCACCACCATCAAGAACACGATCTAAACTAGCTGCCCGTGAAGACATATTTCAACAAACGTCAACCCGTACCCGCATAAGCTCTCTTTTACAGAAAGTCATGGATATTCGCCTCCAGGGGAAACTAAAGGATATACAAGAATGGACAAAGTGCTAGCGGATAATCGGACCACAGAACCAGATTACCAGGGTGAAGAGGATATACATATCCTCCAGTATCGAATGAGACTATCGTCAATACCTACTTTGTCACTTTTGCGAATGCTATTGCCATCCTACTTGATGAAGTAAAGGCCCACTGGTCAGCAGAGCGAAAGGCATATAAGGTTGGTCGAAGAAACGATGGAAAATTCATTAAACTGTATGAGGCGCGAACCGACGGGCGTCTGCTCACGCCCAATGACAAGAAAACCGACCTCATTCTCGAAGTAAAGCCGATGATGCAGGATGATTCGCCCCAGATCAGGATGCAAGAAACCGTGTAAATCGCGGCATGGATTCACGCAGAGCGAGAGATCTACGAGGAAAATGCACCGAACAAATGCCGGTTGTTTCATTGATATCTACGTCAACAAAAACGGTTGGAACTAAACAAAATGTCTAGGTTTCAGCGCATCTTGCTCTCTCAAAATCGACATGAGATTTACCTTATCTTCGCGACCTATGGTGCAGATCATATCGACTATCTCACAAACCTGGATCGAAGTTCTGAACATGAACCATTCTTGAAAATGAATGAATACGGCCCATGGAACATTGGTAGCCGTGATGACATTGAGCATATTGCTTCCATAAGACTTTGCATGACCTTGCAGTTTAGTTGTGACACGAAGACATGATTTATAAAGCTGTACTTAGTGGTATTGGCAGTGGGAGCGGTGGATCATTTGTTTTCCTTCTTTCCTCTCCAGCTTAGTGTTTTAGTACTGCAAATTATGAACCAATCAGTGGGAGCATCATTCGTGTTAAAGGCAAGGGATATTTAAATGACATATAATGTACTTTGGTTGTATGAAACTGTATTTATGTAGTTACCTGCCCGTACGAGCACCATATATTATTTATTGTCTACTTACAGCCATCGGTCCTCTTTCAACGACTTATCCGCCATCTCCTACTCGCATGACCGCAAGATTCTAACAAGGCTCGATGATCTATCTTCTTATTTATATCCCTATTCTTTTGATATAGATGCTCTTACAGGTTACGACGAGGTCATGTTCACTAGACAAAGGAATTGGCTTGTCTATGTTCTGAGGAGCTAAACATTTATTTTCAAACCGAACCCTCGGTGTTCGCCTATCCATCCGATTCGACTAGATTATCCCTCACCAAGTCGGTCGTGGCACAGTGGAAAGATCCCCCGATGCTGTTTACATGCTTGAAAGGGCACGGAATACACTCCATTCCCAAAGACTCATACCACTGCACCGTCCTGCGATCGCTGGCCTCTACTATCATCTTTTTTCCGTCAAGCACCAGAGCATTGAGCACGAGCCATGGACTGGTCATGAACAAAGGGGGATCCTGGGAATCCGGTGACTCTTGAGGAACAAATGGATATGGTCGGAGGTCCCAATTTGCCAGACATTCCACACTGCGCAGTGCGTGCTCAGTCACTTTGGTCGGATTGTACGCCAATAGACCCTCTCGTAAGGGCAGAATCGTGGCATCGATATGCATTGCATGTGGATCGTCAACTTCAATCATCTGAATACTGTACCCCGCCGGCAGATGACGCTGAAGATAATCCACACCGGCCTGGTTGGTAACATGACTATACTGTCCGACGATGACCTTTCCGAAGCGCATGAAGTCGGCCGTATCGAACGCCGGACGGCTATTATTGATGGCCCACTTGTTTGGTTCAGTCACATCGCCGTCAAGCAAAGAATCACCGAATGTGTCTGCAGGACGCCGAACAACCGTCACTCGGCTATCTTCGGCGAGTTCATTCAAGATGCCAGAAAACGCCAATTCGATCTCGCGCGAGCGACATGACCAGCCGAAGCAGGCCTCTATCATGGTATTCTGAACACTCATCAACCCGTCACGGGGCATAGCTCCGGTGTACCCTTTCTCCGCCAACCAGTCAATTTCATCCGGTGGCCGGTAGACCTTGATACCTTCGGCCTTGAGAATGGCAGCGAAGGCATCCAATTCTGCCTCTGCCTTTGCGATGAGGTCTTCAGGAAACGGGGAGTCAGGCTGAAATCGGTGGACATGAGCGGCGGGCATAGTGGCCTTGATCATTGGGGCTGGGGCATTTGGGAAGCATGCTCGACCGGCACGGCCAACGATGACGGCCTTGAGAGGAGACCATTCATCGTCGGCATGAACAGAGGGTAGAGAGGCTTTAGTCATCGTAGTCAATTGTCAAGGTAAGATGAGGCTGTTGAGATGGTTTTCATTACCTGCCTCGAACACCATTAGCATCTTTATATACAACTCTTCCGTGCACTGTTCTTACGAAAGTATAGCTTATGTTAATTGGAAACTGGACCACGGACTCCCCTGTCTACGCCCCATGGATATACGATGCTGAATGACTCCGGAGTCCGAAAACTGGTTGTCCATCCCGTAGTGTAGTAAAGCTACATGAAAATGAAGACCGAGAGGTGTTTTCAGTGATGACTGGACTGCATATTACCCCAAAACCTAGTCGAGAAAGAGTCGACGCTAGTGGGTACACGTATGCGTTCATCTGGCCGCCCGGAATTGATGCTTGCATTGTTTACTGCGTAAGTCCACTTCTTCACTCTCCGTTCGGCAGCTCGTATTGGTTTCGGACAGTATTGATCTACCAATTGCATTCATATCAAGTGACTTTGCTTACGTTTTCTACTTCACAACAAGAGAGATCTAAATCGAAGACTACATCTCTCTGACAAACATTTCCTGGGGTGGATTCCTGTACCTCATTCCTCTATTTTTGAACACCTGTAAACGCCTGAGGGATCGGAAAGAACAGCGGGAAGTATATATAGTATATGGATTTAACGAGGAAATTCTCTTTGCATAGTATAGCAGTCCACCCACTTCAGCTATGTCGCCGTCTATCACTCATCCATCAAGCCCGCAAAGCGCCGATGTCGCCGAAATCCCCATCATCGACCTGTCTAGTCTTCGAAGTCTGCTTCTCGAAGATCGCCAGAAGCTCGCAGGACAGGTCTACGACGCCTGCACTAATGTCGGATTCTTCTACATCAAGGTCTAGCCTTCTTGTTTGTGTCTGTTGTTTCCCAACATCTGTGATTTTCACTGATCGAATTGGTTGTTGCTGATAGAACCATGGAATCCCCGAGGAGCTTATAAGGGAAGCCCAGTCAATGGCTCGTCGATTTTACTCTCTCCCAGACGGCCAGAAAATGAACTACTATCTGGGGAAGTCCAAGGTATCTTTTCATTTAATCTCTCCGCGAGTCCCTCAGCATCACGGATATAGGATAACCCCTTTAGAAATACCGAGGCTACATGCCTCTCTACTCTGAAAATTCCACCGGCTCCAAAGGAGAAGATCCCACCGAGAAAACCACCACAGGCACTCTGTCTGAGTCCTTCGACATCGGATATGAGATCGCAGGGGACGCGCAACGAACCGTAGACGACGTCCTGCCTCCAGACACCTTCAGCCTCTACGGCGACAACCAATGGCCCAGCGATGAGCTCGTCCCCGGATTCCGCGAAACTTATCTCCAGTACTTTTCGCAGGCCCTGGAATTGGGTCGGGGGTTGATGCGGATCTTCGCGCTAGCGTTAGATCTGGAGGAGGGATTCTTCGACGACAAGATGAAGTATCCGGGCGCTACTTCGAGGATGATGCATTATCCGCCGCAGCCAGTGGAGGGCGAAGTTGCTGAGGGTCTTGGAACCCATACGGTAAATTGATTTTCTTTTTTTTGTTTCTTGTTAATAGCGCTGGCTTTATCTGATGCTTTGTGCTTGGTTTCGGTCGACAGGACTATGAATGTTTCACGATCCTCGCCCAGGATCAAGTCCCGGCTCTGCAGATTCACAGTAATACCCGCCAGGAATGGATCCTAGCACCCCCGATCCCCGGGACCTTGGTGGTGAATATTGCCGATTACTTATCCGTGTGGTATGAGGCCGAAAAGCCTGCTTTCTCTCGGTCACTACAGATATTCTGGACACGGCTAACCTACCACCCGATTATCCAGGACCAACAAGAAGTTTAAATCGACTATGCATCGCGTAGTGAACCTGACCGGCCAGGAACGATTCTCGATCCCTTTCTTCTTCGGTGTCGATTATGATACTACGGTGTCTGTGCTGCCGAACTGTATCTCGGAGGAGAGGCCCGCATGCAGCGAGCCATTCAAGGCCGGTGCGGTATGTTGTTTTCTGCAGGCTGGTTCTTGGCGATACACGCAACGCTAATTTTGGGGTGTAGTATGTGCGTCAAATGTTAGGAAAGGCTTATGTTGGATATGGTGGATAGTCGCTGGACATGTGGTCGAAGAGTCTTCCTAGCAAGACAACTTATTTCTGACTGGACGAAGGATCTTTTGAGCTCTGAGATGTCAGTACTCCGGGTGTCGCTTTCGGGTTGAACTTATTCTAGACAATAATTGAATGCAAACGATAATAAACCATCGCACTAATCTCTCAAGAAATGTGTGTTCAGCAAGTCCCGTTGCAGATTGCGGATGTCTTCCTGTTAGAAAACGGAGACAAGTCGCGGATATCTAGTGTACCACTCAGGCACAACCGAGATGCCAAGAGAAGAAAGCCTCAGATCAATAGACTCTGCACGGGTCTGTATAGGATCAGGAACGGAGTGAAAACAGAGACGATCCATGGTTGGGATGAGATGACACGCCAAGACGCGGTTGGGCAAGTCTAGATTTCCCCCAGGGATGAGGATTTACAGGTTGACAGTTGGAATGGAAGGAAGAAAATAAGATAACTTCACAGATAACCAACCAATGTGGACGAATCCGGTGGCATCGTGGGTGGCAACTTCGAGGCGTTTGGAATGAATAGACGATTGTTTGCTTGATTGGCAACAACAAAGCAGTGAATCTCGCCTCATCTCATCTCATCTCCGCCTTTTTCCCTCTCTCCGTCTCTCCGTCTCTCCGTCTCCTCTCCCTCTTCCTCTTCCCTCCTCGTCTCTTCCCCTCTTCGATCTCCCCTTCTGGCTTTGTTTTCTTTTCTCTCTTTTTCCTTCGTTTTCTATTTCTTTCTTCCTTCTTCTCGGCCTTGTGTTCTCGCTCCTTTTCCGTTCTGTTCCTGTTTTCTTTCCTCGGGTCCTCCCGTGCATCAGCTTATCTCCACCTTTCATCCCTTCTCTTTGGCGCCCCTTTAGCGGTCCATTATTCTCCATCGACTGATGCGATGTGATGGTCTCGAGGATTAATCCGCAGTACACGCCGTCGACCTCCTCTGACTTCGCTTGTCCCTGTATCCATTCCAGCGACGATCTCGACGACTCCTTGACACAGAGAACAATGGACTTGGCGCTCTAGGCCTCTGTCTCCGCTAGCTGTTTTGACGATCTTATCACCGACTCCAGCTTTCCCTGGCTACCCCTCATCCTCCGTCCACCGTGTACTTCTCGACCGCTCCGACCACACCACCTCCCCCCTCCTCCGACCCTTTTCCGAGCCCCCTTTGATACACGATCAGCATGGTTCCAGACGATATTCTCGACAGTTGTCTCCAGATTCTCCAAGATCAGGCTCTCGATGAGGAGGATCAAGCGGAGAAAGCCGAGGACTTTCTCCGCGAAAAGACCTCCTTGTCGGGCTCGTCCTTGGAGAATGCCGTCCTCGACGTCCTCTGGCGTCATCGGAATCGCAACCTCCCCGATTCTTCGCCTCCTCCCGCCCGCCATACCGTCATTCGTCGCTCCTCCCCCGCGCCATGGCAAATGGCGCGATCGTCCACACCGCTATCCCCTCATTCCAATCTGGGGACCAGTCCCGGCAGCACCTCCTGGTTTCCGGGTTCGCGAGGCGGTCTTTCGTCACGACCCCCGATGTCCTCGACGGTGTCGCCGTTCACGTCCCCACGCCCGTCGCCCCGACTCGCTCTCGCGCAACCCATCCCGCATTCCCCCAACCTGAACGCATACGAATTCTCCGATCAGAGTCAAGTCTCCGATTTCTACGGGGACTTTGGCAGCGATAGCAATATAGATTGGTTGGTGGCCGACGATGCCAATAGCACAACTTCGTCGCTGGGAACGGCCAGCTTAAATGCGAGCTTGAGCGCAACCGCGCCCGAGTTCGTGCCGGATATGAGCCCTCATGATATTCTGCGCACCGTCCTCGGCGACAAGAGATCCAACGACGAGATCGAGGCGGCTCTCGAGGCCAACAGCTATGATCTCGGGGCTACCATCGCGTCGCTTTCTCAAGGTGCCGATGGATATAGTCTGTCTGTTCCTGCGGACGATGGCCGTGTGGTGGTTGGGAAATCGATGTCCATGGATCCGCCCAAACCGCCGGCCTCCCCAAATCCCCATCGCAGCCCGGTAGTCTGTAAATACTGGTTGTCGACCGGACAATGTCTCCGCGCGGACTGTCGGTTTAGCCATGACTTGACTAATCATCTCTGCAAGTAGGTCTCGCCTTCTGGGAACATTTCGAGTCTCGAGGCCGTAGAATGCTGATCTGCTTTTGTTGCTACAGGTACTGGGTCATGGGCAATTGTCTTGCCGGTGACGGATGCCCGTTCTCCCACGACCCCTCATCTCTGGCCGCAAGTATTAGCATTAGCGATGACACCCCTCAGACTTTAGGTGTGCCCCAATTTTACCCGGAAAACTCACCGGAAGCCTTCCCTCCGTTGCAGGGCGGTGCAGCAGGTGGTGATCAATGGATAGGCCACTTCATGGGGAAATACCCTGCCCATCTGGGATTCATGGGACATAAGAATGGCCCGCAAGGGATGCCGCTGGGGCCGGGCAAACGCAATGGGAGTATGCAGCACATGTCCCGCCCTCACTCCCGGCCCGGCAGCCGACATCAGCATCGCGAGTTGAACCCGGCCGCTCTGTCGGTAGACGACCCAGATGCGTTCCCTACGCTTGCTGCCGGCAGTGCGAAGAACAAGAAACATAATAAACGTAACGCGCACAAAGAGAACGGTTCTAGCAAAGAGAACCTACCAACGTCTCTGGCCGACGTTGTGCGGATGTCGCCGTCGCCGGCGCCCGGCAAGGGGAAGTCCACGTCCAAGCACAAGGATGGATCGAAGGGCCGCGAAAACAGCGCCGCTGCGCAGTCCATCCCCGCTCCCCATAACATCCCCTGGCTAGAGACGGGCTCGCGCGCCAATCAACAATATATCAAGTATCGTACGGAGGCGATTCGCCACGGAACCGTGAGAAATAAATTCCTTCAGAGGTAAGATTGACCATATGCACGCCACATTGGTTCTTCGAAAGTTGACTGTCTTCTCTAGCGCCGCTCAAGCATGGAACAGAAACGATGCGCGAGCGGCTAAGGCCCTGTCTCTGCGCGGTCAAGCCGAGAACGAAGCCATGCGTAAATGTCATCGAGAAGCGGCACGGCAGTTGTACGAAGAGCGCAACAAGCACCTCATGAGCATTGGCCTGGAGGATACAGCGGAAGAGCTCTACGTTGACCTTCACGGGCTACACCCCGAAGAAGCGATAGAATACCTGGAAAAGATCCTCCTCAAACATGCGCGCGAAGGCCGCCGGGTCGTGTACGCCATCACCGGCACCGGCCACCACTCCAAGAATGGCAAAGACAAGATCGGCAAGGCAGTGAAGGCGTGGCTGAACGAGTGGAAGTACCTTTTCCGGGAGTTCAGCGTGCCTGGAGAACGGGGCGGATACGTCGGAGGGATCTTGGGGATTGATCCCACCAGCTATGACAAGGCACTCGCGCGCAGTCTCCAAGAGAGCACCGACGGAGCTGCCGACGCGGATGGGCTGGCTAACCAACAGGCTCTCACGGGCAAGATCCAACTACTGAAGCGGGAAGACGTAGAAGTGAAGCATGTGTAAGACGGAGGATCGATACACGAAGACTCGCCGCTCTTTACTACAGTCCATCTTTTTCTTGTTTTGCAAAGCGATTAAGATATCCCTTTGTTTGCTTTCACTCAGAGACGAAAACTTCACGGATATGGTATAACGTGACAACAGTCGTCGAGGATGTCCTTTCACTTCAACACCGAGAGAAAGGTGGTTTGCTTAGACAGGTCGTTTTCTTGCCGTTCAGCTCAGAGCGAAATGTTATTTAGCGTGCTATTTGACCTTTCTATCTCACCATGGGTGACCTTGACCTTATCAGGTCAACCATGGGACTCAATCCTGATCTAGATAGTGAAGTATAGCAGCAAATCCATCACCTCTCTCTATCTCGCTCACTTCTACTACATCTTGAACCAAGAATAAAACAGGGTGTAAGAAATCTACTCCGGCTCCTGCCCCTTCCACTCCTCCCTCAACCTCCCAACCTCAAACCCACACTCCTCCGCCCTCCTCACAACCGCCCTCGCCTTCTCCGCCACCGGCACATCAATCATCTTCCCATCCAACGTCCACGCCCCCCTCCCACTCCTCGCCGCCTTCTCATCCGCAATAACCACCCTCACAGCCCACGTCACCTCGCCCACTTCAGGACCAAACACCCTCTCCGCCGTCTCCACCTGCGACGGATGAATACACTGCTTCCCATTGAACCCCAGCTGCTTCCCGCCGCGACATTCCTCCTCTAGGATCCGCGCCGCGTCATCGCCTTGGGCTTTATACGCCGTGCAAACCAGATCAATCGTCGAGGGGAGGTTCGCTGCGCGCGCGGCCGTCGCGATGCTAGATCGCGCGAACAGGAACTCCGTGAGGGACGGCGTGCGCGTGAGGCTGAGGTCGAGGGCGAAGTCTTCGGCGGCGAAGATTAGGCCTTGCAGGAGGGGCGAGGCGGATGTGATTTGGGTGAGGTTTGTGAGGGATTTTGCGGATTCGATGAGCGCGAGGAGGGAGATGGGGGGTCTGGGTGTGGTGGTGCTAGATTGTGGGTTTTGTTGTTGGGCGAGGGTGTGGGTGATGACGTCCGTTACGAAGGTTAGGTCGGATGGGGAGTTCACTTTGGGGATGACGATTGTGTTGAGGTTGGGTGATTGGAGCTTTGTTTTATTGTGTTAGTTTACTGGGTTGCCTCCTTGTCTTGTTGGGGCTCAGGATGGATCAAAGGGAGATGTATCTCAATAGATAAGGATAGTGATGGGGAGAAGGGAGAAGACATACCACCTCCGTCAAATCCGCCAACGCCAACCCACTATCGACTGAGTTGATGCGGACGGCGCGCTCGCGGATCCCCTGCGTCGGAGGCAGCTCGAGGGCTCTCCGCACCAGCGACCGGGCTTCCGCTTTCTTGTGCGGAGTGACGCTGTCTTCGAGGTCGTAGGCCACGCAGTCGGCGGTCAGACTGCGGGATTTGTCGAGGAAGCGCTGCGAAGAGCCGGGGACTTTGTTCACATGTTTTGTTAGTCTGGTTTGGCTTGTTTGGCGTTATAAGGTGGGTGATGGTTGTGCAGATGGCGGCGGGTGTGATAGTATCATGGAGATCGGGATGGAGATGCGGGGAAGTGTGCTGGGTTGGTTATGTTTGCTAGTTGGTTGTATGAAGGTGGGACGTACTGTAGAGCAGGGAGCGACGGAGAGTGTTTCGTGCTGCCATGGTGCTGCGTTGGGCTAGAGTGTCTGGTGAAGTTGGAGAGTTTGGGGATAGTTGACTGGGGCAGAAGCTATGAGAGCTTTATCGTTCGGATAAGAGCGATGAGGAGAACGAGACATCCTCGGCCGTCTGCATAAAGGCTTCTCCGGATTGATGTGGGCCCCATAGGTTGGAATTAGGGGGTCCATGTTGAATACCACGGCTGGAGTATACCCAGGAGTTACCTGAGGCATCATCCTTTCTCTCTCTTGCCACCCAACAGGATCATGATCGAGCAATATCGTAATATCGTCACCGAGGAGGTTCCTGCATATAACCGATGAGCTTAGTTGTGACCCTCTATTCTGCCGCAATCCACCGCCCGCAGGCGACACGCAGCATCATCCATCATCGCCGATGATCCCGTCAGGTCCTCCGTCTGCAAGCAAGAAGAGTGAGCGGAATTGCTCCTATCGCCGTGGCCGACTATATTTCTTCCTGATATTTGCTTGACTTTGGTTTCATAATCTGCCGTCCACCATGGAGAACCAAGGCCCCTCGCAACAGGGCGAGCTGAACTGGCGTCTCAGCGCCCATCCCATCACCCTCCTATGTTTCCTGGGTTTCCGCATCAGCGCGCTGCTGATGTACTTGTTCGGAGTGCTCTTCATTAGAAACTTGTATGTGACACCGCATCCCCAATGCAATGCGATCGATCAGTTCGATCCCCTCGTGGCGCAAAACCACCGGCTCGAGCACCCCTGAACCTAGATCGTTCAAGCAACCCAAAGACCACGTCCAAACGCCTAACCATTCCACTCTACATCTAGCATCCTCGTCTTCATCATCACCCTCCTCCTTCTCGCCGCCGACTTTTACTACCTCAAAAACATTGCCGGTCGACGCCTCGTCGGCCTCCGCTGGTGGAACGAAGTCAACACCACCTCCGGCGACTCGCACTGGGTCTTCGAATCCTCCGACCCGAACACCCGCACCATCACCGCCACCGATAAGCGTTTCTTCTGGCTCAGTCTATACGTTGCGCCCGCGCTGTGGATCGGTCTGGCTATTCTGGCTATTATCCGACTTAGTAGCGTGATTTGGTTGAGTTTGGTTGGTAAGTTATCTTCCCAAGGCTTGAACCTTATACACGTCCTCGATACGAAATGTCCCGCTCATACATCACCAGCCATCGCGCTCGTCTTGACTATCACCAACACCGTCGCGTTCTCTCGCTGCGATCGCTTCAGCCAGGCATCGACCTTCGCCAGCCGTGCTTTGTCCGGTGGAATCGTGAATAACCTTGCCGGTGGTCTGCTGGGCAGACTATTCAAGTAAGGGATACTGTTCTGGACAGTTGTCATATTTGCAGTTGTTTTTCATCTACATTGCTATCCCTATTCTTTGAGGATGCACGGTTTCTTGTCCTGAGATATTGTTCCTGCTTGGGTGGGTCACGTGTTTGGGTCAGAGTTTAACCTGAAAGGGTAAAGCGGCCTGTGTAGCTGGATGAATGCAATGTTTCTTTTTCTTTTCCTTTTTCTCTCTATAATTCAGCTTGATCTGATAGTTAGCATTACGAATTTTACCGACATGCATCTCATTCTGGAATATTTGCGGTTTCCGGTTTCCGGTTTCCGGTTTCCATTAGACATTGTCTTTATTCTCGTTTGGCAGAAGAGATATCACTCTGGCGCTCATAGTCGGATTATCTGATTCTGATCATTTAACTATTGTCCCTATTGGTGATATTAAAAAGCAGTAGCAGCTGTTCTCTGGGTTGGACATATCGCCAGGGCCGCTTTTTCCAAACCTACACATGGCAGATTATCTAGGTAAACCCGTACACAACATGCAAACGCCCTTTGTCCTTTATACTTTTTCATTGAACCAACCATAGGCTTCCGGCAATTTTCTTCGTTTGATTTGATCGTAAGTCTTTGATATCTTACTATCTTACAGGTAGCCTCCTCCATCCTTACGGAACATTTATACAGATGCAGAGATGGCCGGTCGAGCGCAAAAAGTATAAATACCCCCTTCGTGTTATCTCTGCGTTGTTTCATCGCTTCAGCACGGATCTTCAAAGCTTCACCACCGATCTTCAGAGCTTCAACACAGATTAAAACGCAACTTGTCAACATGACTGATATAATTCTAACTCCCGATACTTTGCCAAATCTCTCAACGAGACTGGAAGAGTCTGAGTCCAATCTAGCCAGGATCGAAGAGAATATGACCGAAGCTATACAAATCTATTGGGATCGAAAGACGCTCCCTCCGTACGATGATCCCGATGACTGGTCCTTGCTCGTCCGCATGGCCCCTGCCGAGCTGCAACAGTGGATGCACGCGGAGCTGGCCAAAGCTGAGATCGAATTTGGGAAGATCAAACGTATCAAAGAAGAGCTGGCTGAAGTCAAGCACTATTTGAGGACCTCAAACTCGCCCATTGCCAGGTTGGCAAGACTTCGCGGTGTGGAAAAAGATTTGGAAGACTTACCTTCCGACGACGACTCAATGTTTGATGAGGAGACATCTTCCGACGAAGATTCGCTTTCGGAGGAAGCTCCTGCTCACGCGAGAGAGGTCCTGGCCAGGTTTGCAAATCTTCCCGAGCTCCCCATTTCTAAAGATTCTGAGGATGAGTCGCCTTCTGACGAAGACATTCTTTCTGACAGGGACTCAACTTCCGAGGAAGATGATATTGGCCCGGACGATAGCGTGTCCATGAGGATTTAAATTGGCCATCGTTTCATGCGTTAACGTCAAGAATCCAACGAAGACTCGCCTTCCGACGAGGATGCTATGAGCCTCGTGGTCGAGTAGTATGGCTTCTGCTTTTTGTCGACTTCCTGTTTTATGTCATCGTCTTGTCTTATATTTCTATTTTCGTCGGTTTATCATATCAATGGGATGAACATTATGCGCAGATTGAATAAGATATCATTTTTTTCCTTATAAATTCCAAACATAGCTTGTTAACTCGAGAAATGCCTCCACTTCGTAGCCTGATGGTGAAGATGCCATTAACACAGAGTCCTCAGTTATAGACTAAATCATAAATATTTATTAAAGTCGGTCAGCTTGTTTTTTATAGTAGTCATGCGTACCTTAAATGGCCAATTTGTTCTAAGTCATCTTTATCAATACAGCAGAAGAGAAAACATCGAAACAAAAGAACAAAGGAAGGGCTGGGGTGCAAACGAGACAGACATGAGCCACAGTGAATGACTGGCGTATGCCTGTTCTTCTTCTGTTTACTTCCCTCCCACTCTCTTCTTCCTACCTTCACTCTCCCACCCCTCTTCCTTTCTCTCCCCTTTCCTTTCTTTCTCTTCGACCAGCCCTCTTCCATCATCTTTCTCATTTTCTTTCATCTCTTTTCTCAAGTTCGAGTTCTTGATAGCAAACTTCCTTCGGGCATTCATTTCAAGTATGTATTATCTTTTATATCCACCCACAAACAGTGAGATTTATCAGGATAAACTTTTCCCACTTGTTGTTGGTGTGAAAGACATCACCTCTCGGGGTTGCTGTCTTCATCTCACAGTATTTTGTCTCTTTCCATCTTCATCTCCCCCCTCGTCTCGTGTCGTATCAAGATTTCCTGGCTAATAAACTGAGTATCCTCAGTCGAGCGCTTTCCTTTCCAGTAGTCCTTTACGTCTAAAAGCCAACATGAGCGGATGGAATCCTGGTGGAGCGGAATGGACTCCTAACGACTCCGGCACGTATCTCCATCGCCTTGCTGTTCGGAACTCATGTCCGCAGAGCTATCTCTGACCAAAAGCAGGTTTTGGAACCGACGAAAATGTCAATCCCGTTGGCTTCAAACCGTCTTCTGACTACGGAGGTGATGACTTTGGCGGAGGTGATTTCGGTGGTGGCGACGAGAAGCCTTACAAGGGTGCTGATGACAACAAGTGCCGCAAGTAGGTCTCTCCCTGTCTTTGTCCTCTGCCATTTGCTGATTTGTCCTAGCTGCGGTGGTGATGATCATTTCGCTCGCATGTGCCCTGAGCCTCGTAAGGGTATGGCTTGCTTCAACTGCGGCGACGAGGGGTAATTATTTCTGATCGAGTAGGTTGATCCATCACTGATGTTTGTTTCTAGCCACAACAAAGCAGACTGCCCTGCGCCTCATAAGAGTATGGCTTGCTTCAATTGCGGTGAAGAGGGGTGAGTATGCTTGATTGTCTTAGTTTAATTCAGCACTGATCTCTGTTTCCAGTCATACCAAAGCAGACTGCACCAAGCCTCGGGTCTTCAAAGGCCCTTGCCGTATCTGCAACCAGGAAGGACACCCTGCTGTTGAATGTCCCGAAAGACCCCCTGATGTGTGCAAAAACTGCAAGATGGAGGGTATGTGAATATATCTTGGTCTGTTGAGGCATGTTGAAGATACTAACGTTTGTCAGGCCACATGACCAAGGATTGCACCGAAAACCGGAAGTTTGACACCAACCATATTCCTGATAAGCGCCCCGAAGAGGCCTGGGATGACATCAAAGCGGCCAGTGCCGAGCGGGATCTCGAAGATTTCCGTGATGTATGTCCCTTCCTTGGTGGAGGCCACGCATGTTCTGACAATACAGGCTATCAATGTCTATTCCAAGGCTGTCCCCCAGGCCACTTTCGTCGACATCGAAAACAAACTGAGAGAAGATAATCTCAACTTTTACCTCATTGCCATGGTCAGTGACTCAGTAGCCTGTCTCTTTCCTCAACGCAGCTGACCAATGTACAGGAGAGACAAGTGGAAGATTGCATCAGTCTCATCGATCTTCAGGGCAAGCTGAACTGCACCTATGTTGTCGGATTCTTCTACAGTGCCAAACCTCAGCGTGCACATCTTCGTGAGCGCTGGCCTCCTTCCGTTGAAGACAACCTTGAACGCCTTGTAGATGCAGGCTTTCCGTTTGATCTCCAGGTTCCCAAGTGCCGTAACTGTGGTGGTAAGTAGACACCATCATGCGAAGGACAGCGCTGACAATATCTAGAGATGGGACATACTACTCGCGGATGCACGCAAGAGTATGTCGCTCCGGATTTCGAGAAAGTGGAGGTGAAATGCGTCAACTGTAGCGCCGTGGGACACCGTGCTCGTGATTGCACTGAGCCTCGTGTCAATCCATTTGCGTGCCGGAACTGCGGGTATGTTTGTCCCTTCGATCGGCTACACTTGATGCTAAACAGGACCAAGCTCCCCTGAGCACAAGGCTTCAGATTGTCCTAATCCCCGCTCTGCCGATGGGGTTGAGTGCAGACGTTGCAACGAAGGTACAATATGCTCCGTTCTATTGGCGTAATTGCATGTTAATACGGTTTAGTCGGTCACTTTGCAAAGGACTGTCCTCAGGCTAGTGCTCCTAGGACCTGTCGTAACTGCGGGTAAGTTGAGGCTCGTCGCACGCATTTCGGAGGTCGAGCTAACGGAAAAGATCCGAGGACCACATTGCTAGGGACTGTGATCAGCCACGGGATGTGTCAACCGTGACCTGCCGCAACTGTGACGAGGGTAAGTAATGATGCTTCCAACGGCTAACTGGGTGCCGACTAAATATCGTCATCAGTGGGACATTTTAGTCGTGACTGCACCAAGAAGAAGGACTGGTCCCGAGTCAAGTGCAACAACTGCGGTGAAAGTAAGTTTAGTCCAATCGTCGTGGAGGTCTTGATCTTTAGCAGGAGACCGGCCCTGGCTAATCAACCTAGTGGGACACACCATCAAACGCTGCCCAACCGCTGGCGAGTCGGGTGAAATGGACACGGGAAACGCTGAGAACAACGACTTTGGAGGTGGTGCCGATAGTTGGAATCCCGGAGCAACCGAGTCCTACGACCAGCCTGAACCCACCGACGGAGGCGGGGGAGGATGGGGTACCGGGGCCGCTACCAACGGTACTTGGGACTAGACAAAAGCCACCACGTCCGACAGCGAAAGTGATGGCGCGACACGGAATAAGATCGTTTGAGACGATGTCTGATGTCATAAGTCCACGTTCCCTGATCGTCATGAGTGCGCTTCTCCCCTCGTCTTCTTTTCCACCGATTGTCCAACGACTGTCATTCTTGTTTCGATTTCTGTTCCGCCTTAATTTGACCACACTACCTAACTCGGCAACTTCTATTGCACTTCGCCAGATGACGGACGATGTCACGGCTGCCGGCTGGCCCGGGGGCAATTTCCACGGACCGAGAACTGGCATTTCGGGTGAGATGCAACATCAACCCGGTTTCTTCTTTGTTCTCGGCCTCGAAGGAATGCAATTGCATACATGGTTCGCTTGGCAGAGTCGTTAGTCGGTTTTGCCGGTCCGGTTAGTTTTAGTACGTCAGATTCGAGCAATGAACCAATTCATGCGTCTTCTTTACAGTAAGTTCGCGGTCTAGATCGAGACTCTACACAGTAGCCTCGTCTAGTATCCTGCAGCCGTGATCTTTACCTAGGTAGCTTCATAACACAGTCGGGTCTGTACCGATCATACGAGCAGACAACCAATCCGATCGATTGGCAAGAAAGGCCGATTCTATCGGGCGGAGAGATGCCATGCCTCCTCCTTTAACCGTCTAGGTACATACTTACAGTATTCCGTCCGGTCTTGGCCTTAGCCTTGGCTCTGTCTTGGTCTCTGTCCTGATCCCACTGTCTGCGTGATAGTTTAGCCCCGTCGAATGCATGTATGAGCACCTCTATGAGAAGACGATAGATTTTTTTTTTGGACTCAAGTTTCTAGCGGCTAGCCTCTTTCAATCAATAGATAGAATTAGACGTCGGTGCTCAGGTCTTCGATTTTTGCTAAGATGAATGAATGGAATAATATCTATTTGGGGCTTAGAATGGAAATGAATGAATGTGAGATAATAGGGCGAGACATGCATATGAATTTCTGTATGAATGATAGAAAGAAAGGATAGAAAGTGAAATTGAAAATCGAGCACAAACATTAAATAGTTAGAGGAAAACGAACCCCCCTTACATTTACCACTGATATTGGGCCTTGAGATAATGTATATTACATGTGCATGTACCTATGTGCTTTGATGTGCTGTACTGCACATACGCGGTTCGATCTACGTGCGCTTCTAGAAGAGCTCTATAGCCTATACACCGTAGATATACAAGTTATAACACATAACCAGAAGCGGCGAGAAATCGGGAGTCTTTCATTCCTTGATAGCATAGTATACCAAAACATTACGTCGTGCCAGTTCATCATACACGTACAACACATTGGGAGGATGGGGAGGAAAAAATCATTCAATTTGAGGCTCTAATTGCGAACAACGACCTGTTAGCCAGCCAGCTAGCTAGCTAGCCAGTAAGCAAGACACGGGGATGCAAGGGACAGTTCACATAGAATGGAGTATGGAGTACGGAATACGAACATAGCACTCACTCACAAGGTAGGGAATACCATTCATTGCTTAGCCGACCGCCCCAATTATCAGTCTATTTGTCTCTCTCTCTCTCTCTCTCTCTCGGTGTGTAAGTATGTATGAGGCACGGGATGGTGATATTATGCCGATGCGGATGTAGGTGCGGAAGAATGCATTGGTAGATGGACGTAAGGGGTATCAATCACCTATAGCAAATGATATAACACTGTCACAGCGGAAAAGGGTTGAGTCTGATATCATCCATGGAAATTATGATATAAATGAAACCCATCCGGGAAATGAAGGTACAATACACTAACCGATAACTTCTAGGCTATGGATCATATCTTATGAACTCTAATTGCGCCAGTACATGATATTCAAGGTACAGATAAAATCAAATAGACCATTTCCCTTTGTCTAGCTTAGTAGAATCTAGGCAACTTCAACTAACCTCACCTCACTCCGTACCTGGGGTAGAGCGTACTCTCCGTAGTCCGTGGTCCGTAGTCCGTTCACAACTAGTCACATAGTCAGATCCTGGCTTATTCGAATTCCGCCCCATTATTCTTCTTCCTTTACTCGAAGAAGAAACGCCCCATTATTCTTCTTCCTTTACTCGAAGAAGAAAGTAGTTATCTACAGAGCCTGTAAGGAATAGGCAGGACCAGTATATTACCCGAGAAGGAATTGCCTAAATGGGTAGTATCGAGGAAGGATGGCATTCGTTCTTCCTTCAATTCTCGGAGAAAGAGAGAGCAGACATATACAGAGAAAGAGGATGGACAGTCCGGGTAACCTTCTTCAATTCCGCGGGTGGCGCTAGGGTAAGCCGATTGGATAGTTACATGAGTTGCGATGGTCACGCAGAGCGGGAGATTAGTTTAAGCAAGAGAGAAAAGGAGATAATTTGTAGACCCTCTACTTCATTGCCAGACATTGGGCTGGAACTTTTATTGGTCAAGTACCAACGACGTTTTATTATGTTTCTAGTAGATGCTCAGATCTCGCATTCAACTTCCGGTGAACTAAAGGGGGAATAGAAATGCTACGTTAACATATTTATTGAGATGAATTAATATCCGGGGTCCGAGTCAGTCGATCATGCGGGAGTGGGTAAGTGGCTGTCAGGTCCGTGTCCCTGTCACGCGTTCTCCCACCACTTTCCCCCAAACAAGAGAGTATTAGATGAAATCCTGGAGTGATTCAAATCGGTGGCCAAAGCGATTGCGTTGGTTAGTTGATGGTGGGGCCAAATACACAAGTGTTTTCCGTACATGTACTAAGGTCGGTAGGTTCGGTAAGAGAAATATGCAGCAAGGGGGAGGATTCTCATAATGCTAATCCAACATAAGATTATTTTCTGGCAGTTCGATTACCTTCCGGTGTATCTACTCCGGTGTACATACACCGTACACATACGGAGTAGAGAATGGTCGGCTGAGTGTTAGTGCAAATCCATGCATAGAACTATGGACCACCGGGCAACACCACCTCAGACGACAAAATGACCTGCCCGGGAAGTCCGAAACAGGAAATCCGATGGCAGGACGACAGACCCTTCGGCTGTGGCCGAAGGAAAGGAACAAGGCAGTGCACGTTTCCGTTTGTGGGAGGCCAAATCCAACTCTCTCTCGACAGTCGAGGCTCGACAGCAAGAAAGGAACAATCCCCTCTAGAGAGTATCGACTAAACCACGTTAGGCTAGCCTGACCAGTCCTGGTTGGTTGGACGATCGTCTGGCCCTCCATCCTCGGGCCCTGGGGAAATGCGCCCGACCGACGAAAGGGAAAAAAGACGCGGCTGATGGTCCACGAAGAGGGTGTGTGGCACTGGGGTCACTGTGGTGTGAACCTGAACATGCCATATCGACTCATCGACCTAAGTGGGGTTTTCGTCTGGGGATGGGCGTAACCCCAGCATTTAGCCTGTTAGCCCGGTAGGTAACCCGGACCCTCGGCCTCCGCAAACACCAGCGTCGTCTATAGAGAGTTATTTTGAGTAGGACTTTGCATTTCTTGGGTTTGTCTTGGGAGATTACTGCAAGAGTCTTGACTTTTGCTTGGGAGAGCTTGAATCATTCCTCAGCGTGCCTGTGCGAAAGGCTGAAGGATGCCGCGGGGGTACGATTGGTACGATGGTCACAACCCCCAGACCGTGGCGTTCTGGGCCGATGCTCCGGTGTCTGGGCAGCTGCGGATACAACATTTATCCGCTCCGACGGGAAGGGCATCCTGGCAGACGGCATCGGGGCCGAGGGAAGCCGCTTTTTGAATGCACTCTGGTCTGTCCACTGTGTTCCCCATGGTATGGGGAATATAGAGAGAAATGTCCACTGAGATATGCCTCAAATTCAGACCTCGCAGCTGCCCCCACCGTGTCTCATCCATTAGCTGATGAAATCGCGATCAGTCCATCTGTTCTCTGAACTGAACCAGCCCGTCAGGAATTGCGGCCGTCTTCCTTGTTTCTGCCTAGATGCACGGTAGCGTTGGGAGTGGAGATGCACCATCCCGCTCTCTGATTGGGTTGACGCAGGTTAGCGACGGCCAAGAAAGAGGAGAGATCGAGGACAGGGAGAGAATGACACAGAAAAAGGCCGAGAACGTGGGAAAGGGTTACAACCTCATCTGTACTAGACGACTAGCCGTGCGGACGGGACCAAGAGTGTTTACCCACGATAATATTACGGAATGGCAGGGAGGCGCGCACATGGACGGTTCTAGCAGAGGTGATATAGGGCACATCAGACATCTCTAGTCTTAAACAATTGATCAATCCGACGAATGTATAAGTCCAGCCTCAGGTAGATTCAAAATCCATGGCAAAGGAAGCACGACGTCACCCATGGGCGGATAGGGCCGAGGAGGTGAACTGAGCGCCCCTCCTCTGGCCAAAATCCGGAGTCTCCAAGTCCCCGGATTCATGAATAATCGGAACTGGGTCGGGTGGAGATCGCTGGTATCGGGTGGTACGGTGACATGTAACGGGTCAGTTGAGCAGGTCGATGACGATGATGAATCTTTCTCTCGCGCTCAACCACGCGAAGGGCCACGCGAAGAGTGTTGGAAGTGACATGGAGGGCAGAGCTACTGCAAGCGACAGAATCCAGAAGAGCGCTTGGATGGTGAATCATCGGATGGCAAGCTTCTGGAAGGAATGGACGGGGGAATATCAATTCCAACCTGGTTCTTGGACATTTGGACTTGCGGTGATTCCGTAGTACGGAGGATGTTCATTTGAGTCCTCAGGCAGGAATCAATCAATTCAGGTCATAAGAAAATAAAAAAGAAAAAGAAAAAGAAAAGAAATAATAAAACGACGCCATTGCAGAGTTCAGGTTACACAGACAGTACCAGATGGTATTCGGTTTGTCCAGAACGGGCTAGACTGCACGCACAGCATTGGGTGGAGTGGAGACTTTCCTGTATTGTGCAGACACGCCTTGCCTGTTCGGGCCGACAGAGGAAGTCACCGTCGCCAGTTCAGCCCCCGCCGATCCCATCGTGGACGTCCGTCGTCATTTCGGCCATGCGACCTGCTTTTGCGGAGTGGCCTCTCTCCCCGAGGCCTTTAGCCTACCGATGCACTTCGGTCCACGGACTATAGCCAACGTCGGCCTGGAAGTGGGGATCCTCTCTCTCCCTCTCCCTGTCCCCTCTCTGGCCGGTCTGGTACGGCCAATGACACCAAACCAGTCTGTCTGGAGAGTCAGGAAAGTCGAGGAAAACATACTGTCGTCGCAACTCCGTCGTCTACCGGGCTACCAGTGCTTTGCATTCTCTCGATCCGGAGATGTGGAGACATCGGTCTCTCACCACGACGCAGTCAATCCAATCACCGTACCGTCTGATCGTTTGCGATAGTCAGATGGTGTTACTTCCTTTGCTAGGTAGGTAGGTCCTATCTGTACGGTCTTATTCCGTGGAAGTTAATTTGGGGGTACCCTGTTCTGGCCTGGAAATGCCGCGGCGTCATTGGCCTGTTGGCCTGATTGGGATTATTATTTGTTTCATTATTTTATTATTCTTTCGTTTCTTTTCTGTTCTCGCGGATTTAATTATCCTCTTCCTGCCTAGTCAATGTAATTCATTTACTCTCCAGGAACTCATCCCGGTCTTTGGCTGTCCCGGCGCCGTTTATAAACCCATTCACCTCCCAACCTCTCCGTGGATCTTCTTCCTTCTTTCCTTCTAACCTTTTTTCTCCCGGTCTCTGTCATACCCTTCTTCCTCGAGAGGTCTTCCTTCTAGACATCCTCTTTCTTCCTCTCATGAGTCTACCTCTCTTTCCTAGTGCTCCTTGATCAATTCCCCTAGGGAGTCGGAAATACTTGATACGGAGATCCGACCTACCCACTTCACCATGGCGCGCAGTTACTTGGGCCTTCAGGGCGGCAAGCTGCAAGTCGCTATCGGCCTCATTGCCGGTATGGACTTCTTGCTGTTCGGGTACGATCAGGGTGTCACCGGTGGTCTTTTGACCCTCGAGTCGTTCATCAAATACTTTCCTACAATCGCAACCAACGGTGACTACTGGAACAGCTTAACGGCCGCTGAGCAAAGCGCTCAGTCAACTCGTCAAGGTGTGTCCATCTTCCTTCTTCTTCTTCTTCTTTTCTCACCCCAAGCTGACTGAGTATATCAGGTATTGTTGTTGCTGCTTACAACTTGGGATGCTTCGCCGGTTCGATTCCCACCATCTGGGTGGGTAATTGGTTGGGTCGTCGGAAAACGATCTTCGTCGGTTCTTTCATCATGGTTATCGGTGCTCTGCTGCAGACGACCGCCTACCATCTGCCTCAGCTTATCGTCGGTCGTCTGGTCACTGGTTTCGGTGAGCATTTTTCTTTCCAGATCAATTGTACAATGTAATTGGTGCACGTCAAACATCGCTAACCAACCTCGCATCAGGAAACGGCATGAATACCTCGACTGTGCCTACTTGGCAATCCGAGTGCTGCAAATCCAATCGACGTGGTCAGCTAGTCATGATCGAAGGTGCCATGATCACCTGTGGAATCACCATCAGCTACTGGATCGACTTTGGTCTTCTCTTTGCCGACCCTAACGAGGTTGCCTGGCGATTCCCATTGGCCTTCCAGATCTTCTTTGCCGCCATCATCCTGGCCTTCGTCATGTTTCTCCCGGAATCCCCTCGCTGGCTCGTGCTGAAGGGCCGCGAGGACGAGGCGCAAGAAGTGCTGGCCGCTCTGCTCGGCGACGAGGCCGACGAAACCTTTGTCCAGACCGAATTTACCGCCATCAAGGCCACCGTGCTGGAGATGGCCAAGGGCTCCTTCCGCGACATGTTCACCATGGACGAGAACCGCCACCTCCACCGAACGGTGCTCGCCTACGTCAACCAGATGTTCCAGCAGATCTCCGGTATCAACCTGATCACCTACTACATCCCCGTGGTGTTGGAGAACCAGCTGGGCATGAGCCTGATCAACTCCCGTCTCATCGCGGCCTGCAACGGAACCGAGTACTTCATCGCGTCGTGGGTGGCCGTGTTCACCATTGAAATCTTCGGTCGCCGCACCCTGATGCTGTTCGGTGCCGCCGGTATGTCAATCTCCATGGTGATCCTTGCCATCACGGCCAGTATTGCGAGCTCGGGCGCCAACGTCGCCTGTACGGTGTTCCTGTTCGTGTTCAACACCTTCTTCGCCATTGGCTGGCTGGGCATGACCTGGTTGTATCCGGCCGAGATCGTGCCTCTGAAGATTCGTGCGCCTGCCAACGCTCTGGCGACATCGTCTAACTGGATCTTCAACTTTATGGTCGTGATGATCACCCCGGTCGCCTTTCAGAACATCAAGTACCAGACCTACATCATTTTCGCCGTTATGTAAGTTTTCTTCCTCTATTTTATCATTGATTCGAAGGCTAAACCCCCACAGCAACGCGGCTATTTTCCCCGTCGTCTACTTCTTCTATCCCGAAACGACTCGCCGATCCCTGGAAGAAATGGACCGCATCTTCCGCAAGACCAAGAGCGTGTTATCTCTGGTCAAGACCGCCCGCGACGAGCCCCATATGTACGGCAGGAAGGGCGAGCTTCTGCACACCCTGGCGGACGTGGAAGACGACGCGGTGCGTCGTGCCAGCGTGCTGAACCACACCCACAAGTCACTGGAGAAGGATAGCGACGAGAACGTGAGCGTAGAGCATCGCCAGGATGCAGAGAAGGCGTGATCGAATAGACGGCATGCTTAATTCTTGTGGATGATACCATGATTTTTTTCCTGATTTTTGTTACATCATTGTGCTTACGATGGAAGGGAGTCCCCTTGCATCGGGCACAAGTTGCAGGAGGCATTCGCCTGCATGATCACCCTTACTTCTCACTTATACCCATGTCATGTCGCTTCATGTATAATTAGATACCAGTTGAGGCTGAGAATCTATTATTGGTTATGACCACATCTTTGTCTGTACGGAGTAGTACAACACCCAAGGTAATAGGGGTAATTACATTCAGGATGATTGATGCAGGGGCGGGTTACGGAGTACCGTGACCAGCTCCTCCTATCTTTATCACCACGCCCTTGATTTACAGAGTAGTACGTATTGCAAGCACGAGAGACAAACCGAACAACTCGATCTAGACTACGCCACCGGTTTGACCTCACCCCCTGTTGGAAGCGATTGGCTCGACCCGTTCCACCGAGACACTCTAGTGCTGCACCTGTCCGAAGTGCAGTGCATGTGGCAACCCCCTTACTCCTGGCGCCTCCCTTGCTTCGGCTTATCTTTACAGCAAGCAGTCTCGGGAAGTCTCGATGCGACTGGATTCTTGAGTCTGGGCGCGGTGGAAGTTCAGGTTACATGCCGAGTGCTGACTCGGGCGGAGGGCTCGGCCGAGATGAGAGGACATTCCGTGTGAGTTGAACATATGGAGGATTCGGTATTGTCTGGTTCATGGCGAGTGTGTATGTATCCTACGTCGTTTTCATGATCGATCTCGACCAAGTCTCGTTCATATCCACAATCCACATCGCATACCTACCGGCTGCACCAGATGCGGACTGTCAGCGGTCGAGATCCGGGTGGAGTCGATCTTCCTCCCGTACTTTCTTTCGAGTCAGGTCGACCGCATGCGGAAGGCCGAGATCTGAGGAATGTGGTGAGATCTGGATGAAATATCCGTGGAATGTATCTTTACTCTAATCCAAGTCTGGAATGCCGTGATAGTCCAGTGTTGATGACATTGATAGAAATCAATCGTAGATTATCTGATCGTACGGTAGTTAGAACTGTTAGGTACCTAGGTAGTAGAAAGTGGATACGCTGGTTAACATTTTAGCTCGCAGCTTTACCTAAACTTACCGGCGAACGCATGGAGAAGGACACGGGAAAGTGTTGACTTTGACTGTTGGCGGTTGAGTCACGCCGATCGACCAACTCCAACGCGTTCACCGGGAGGGGTGTCCTTCCCAACAACCTGCCAGATGATTCATCGCAAGACAGGAGGGGAGATTGAGGATAAGACCACTCGGAATGATATCCAGCGATGCCTCTAGATTGTGTCTTGACAGCCCGCCTCGTTGACGGTTGAGACGATCACGGTCTCTGATTGGCTGTGTGGAACTCCGACGGTCGGCATCTTAGATTTTCTTTTCTTTTTCTTTTTCTTTTTGCCTTCCTTCGTTCTTTTCGTAGGACCTCGGCTGTGGCAGTATCAACCTCAATCTTAATATTGTTCTTTCTGCCAGACCCGGCCGGACAGTCCCGTGATCAGCTCGGCTATCGCCAAACTTATCGTCAATCAAATCAATCAATCAATCTAAATCTCATAGTCTGAAGATTACTTCCCCTGCCATGTCCCCTGTGCAGGTATGTTATTGGCTCCGGTCCATCGGAGAATAATCCCCAGTGTTACACCCTCATTTCTTCTTTCTCATTCCCTCCATCCTCGTCCCTCCGAGAAACCAAGAAACTAATTAAATACCGCAGGGTTAACGGCGCAACTGTGTGGATCGACAACCCCCCTCGTTCGAGTCCAGATCTTCTCCGTCGACGTGCGGGGTTCGAAGTTATTTCTTGATCTTCGGTCGCTTTTTTTTTCTTTCACCGGTGGCTGTTGCAGTCTTTTTTCTTCTCTCTCTTATCTTCAGTTTAAGTCACCTTAAAAGTTGTTTGCTACTTCTGCAGCGCTTCTCTGGTAAGGTTGTGGCGCCCAATGAACAAACCTTCGGAATTTCACTAACCAGCTTTTTTAGCCTAATCATGTCGTCAACGCAATACCCCCCGGTCGACGACCGGGATAAACACCCGCCCGAGAACATTCACGAAGGCGACCAAGACAGTCGCGATGATCTCGAGTCGGGCGAGCCTGATGTCGCCAACATTGAGCGCATCTACCGGTGAGTTGAGTTGGAGCCAGAAAGGCCCGGAAATGAAACTGACCGGCGCAGGAAATTGGACTTTCGCATCATCCCCGCCTTCTGGGTGCTGTATTTCCTCTGCTCCGCTATTCGATCTAATGTCGGGCTGGCACAGACTATGAACGCCGACGTTGGACATGATCTTGGTTCCGTCTTGAACTTGACGCCGCATCAGATTTCGACTGGGTTGGCTTTGTTTTATGTGTGTTATGTTGTGTTCGATTTGCCGTCTAACCTGATCATGACGCGGTTGAGCCCGCACGTCTGGATGAGTCGGATTGTCATCAGCGTGGGCATTATCGGGGCGTGTATGGCGGCGATGAAAGCCGCCTGGAGTTTATAGTACGTCTTCCACCAAACACATGACAATACAACCTAAATACTAACAATCACAGCCTCCTTCGTCTCCTCCTCGGTGTCGTCATCGCCGGCATGTGGCCCGGCATGGCCTACTACCTCACCCTATTCTATCCCCCCTCTCGCACCGGCAAACGCATCGGCCAATACTACACGGCCGCGCAAGTCTCCGCCGCCGTCGTGGGCCTCGTGTCGGCCGGATTCCAGAAGATGGACGGCGCGCACGGCCTCGTCGGCTTCCAGTGGATGTTCCTCGTGTACGGCGTCATCACCGTCGCCGTCGGCATCGTGCTGCTCTGGTGGCTCCCCGACCGACCCACGGCGCCCGGCGAGCAGCCTCCCCAGCGCAAATACCTCTGGTGGATCCCGCGCAGTTCGCCGGCGCTGACCGGCCGCGACGCCGAAATCCACTACTACGATCTGAAGCGCGTGTATCACCGACCGCAGTGGACCGTACGTGATCTTACGCGGGTGCTCTTAGACTGGCGATTGTGGCCGCTCTTGATCATGTACTTTGGCGTGGTGGGCGTGGGCATTGGCGTGCAGAACTACGCCACGGTTATCATCAAGGGGATTAACCCTAGTTTGAACGGAATTGATTTGAGTCTTTTGACTGCTCCGATCTGGATCGTACGTTCCCCTCACCTATCCCCCCAACCATCTCAATTACATACTAACCTGATACCAAACAATAGATGGACCTAATCGCCATCCTCCTCGTCACCCCCCTCTCCGACCGTTTCCACCGGCACCGCGCAATCTTTTTCTCCATCCCCGTGTGCTTCCAAATCCTCGGCCTCCTCCTGACCACCTACGCCGGAACATCCTCAAACAGCTGGCCCCGGTACGGCGGCCTCCTCATCGTCGGCTTCGGTCTCGGCCCCACAGTCCCCATCACGATGACCTGGACCACCGAGATCTTCCAGCCGCGCCACGGCGAAGTCGGCGTGGCGGCTGCGTCGGCGGTCGTGTCGGGATTGGGTAATCTGGGCTCGATTATGACGACGTATGCGTTGTATACCGGGTGGAAGAGCGATTACGAGGCCGAGGGACGGGCGAAGTATCGGAAGAGTAATCTGGTGATGGTGGGGATTTTGTGTGCGAGTATATTGGCGTCGGTGGTGATGGAGGTGTTGTTGAGGGTTGTGGAGGGGAGGAAGAAGCGAAAGAATGGAGGGGAAGGTGAGGAGGGGAGTGAGGACGGGGAAGGGAAGATTGTGGATGGGGCGGCGAGGAGGGAGAGGGAGCAGAGGGGGTTGGATGGGTTGTTTCGGTTTGGGATGTTCAAGAGGGGGGAGTAAATGGGTATCTGGTGTCTGGTTATGAAGATATGGATGGGGTAGACCATTTTTTCACCCTAATTATATGTACTCTCCATAGTAGCGTTCCTAATCGGGGAAAGCGCTCTACTACCACTTAGCATCATAAATCATAATACATAATGTATAAGATAGGACTCCTCGCCTGCTTTAACAGTAGCTTTTGTTATCACTTCCCCACCCTTTGGCATGATTCAGATGGCGCTGGAAGCGTTACAGATTAGCACATAAGCATTGGGAGATGAATTTAGCTATATCAATGATATCCCTCTGCTCAACAACACCGCCGCCACAGAAGGAACTGGGACTTCTCCACGATAAGCCAGAACGCAGACAGCCCTATCCTATCTGCCCGCCTATATCTTATAGCCCACGATTTAGACTACGACGATGGAGGTGCGATTGGCTGCTAGTCCGCCGTACACGAAACCGCCCGGATAGGGCACCGGATTCGAAGGAGGATCTGCATATGAACAGCCATAGACTTTCCTCATATACATTCTGTCTCTGTGCGAGAGCTCATGGCTCTCGTTCAAGTCCTCAGGCGAGTCTTCGTAGGGGTTAGTTATCCTCCAACCATGACTTTCTAATGGGATACAAACAGCATAATGAGTACGCAAGTACTATACATGATATTCTTGATCGAGCTTATAGGTTAAGCATTGCAGTCAAAAGTTGATCCAAACTAAGAAACCAAGCCCATCTACTTTACAGTCCAATATCCATATCCTAGGAAATGTGATCCAATCTATCCTCCTCTCCATACCCTATACAAACCACAACCCCCTTCACTTCTCCATGACCATACCCATACCCATACCCATAACCATAGCCAAACCCATCTCCACAGTCATAACCACATCCCGCTAATCCCTCTCCTTCAATCCCTTATAATCCGGCAAAACCCACCCCTTCTTCCCTTTCGCCATCTCATCCCTCACCCACCCCCCAAACGAATCCACCCTCAAGAACGAACAAACACCTAGCATGGCATTCCACAGTCCGACACCCAGCTTCGTCTCGGGCAGCGAATCCCATGCACTTTTGCCTTCTGAGAGGTCTTTCTGGATGTAGGTGATGAAGGGGCGGAGGGTGCGTTCGTAGTTGAGGATTGCGGTTTGGATGTTTGATAGGGAGGTGGTCGTTGCTGTAGGTTCAGATGAGGATGAGGGAAGAACTCTGGTAGCTTCTGCAGTGCAATACTTCCCAATCTCCCCGGCCAGGACATACGCGCCTACCACCCCCGCCGTGGTCCCCATGCCTGTCGTCACGGAGGGTGCGTATGCTGCGTCGCCGACGAGGACGATGCGGCCGCCTGTGTAGCTGGTCTTGTCCCCGTGCGCTCCTGTTCCAGTCCCCTCCGCAGTAGTAGCAGAACCAGAGCCAGTCGGACTCAAACTGGACCACCCCTCCATCCTCACAAATCCAATCCTCTCACAATAAAAATCCTCCGCCTCCTCGAGCGCCTTCATCAATCGATCCGTCTCCCACCCTGCGCCTTCGAAATGCCGCATCAGCAGCGCTTTCTCCTTGCGCGGATCCATATGTCCTTGTCTGAGCTCCGCGAAGGCAGGGCTGTCGGTGCGGCAGAACAGGTAGACTTGGATTCTGTGGGGGTGGTGGCGGCGCGTGAAGATTGCTCGTTGGGAGGGGGCCAGGTAGGCGGTGCCAATTAATTTGTTGGAGTCGGGCGTTGGTTGGAGTTGAGGTTGAGATGAGGAGGACGGAATGTCAGGGAGAGGCCAAGACGTCGTGAAGAGGCCAGCATACACGCCTAGAGGCTTGAATGGATCTGTTTGTCCAACTCCACCTTGATCCAGCCGTGCATGCTGCTGACCCTGACCCTGACCCTGACCCTGAGACAACAACCGTCTCTGACGCTCCCTCTCAGCAATCAACAACCCTCTCACCCTCGAATTCTGACCATCCCCACCAATCACCAGATCAAACTCCTCCTGCTCGCCCGTCGAAAACCGCACATCCACCCCATCCACCCGTTCCCGGAGCCCCTCAATCGACGTCCCAAATCGATACTCCACCGTGCCCTTCCCATGCTCATTCCCTTGCCCTTGCTCCAGGCCTTTTTGCGCAGAATCAAACAACAACCGACACAAATCCCCCCTCATAACTTCCCACTCAGTAGTCAACGTCGTCTTCCTCTTCTCCTTCCTAGCCCTAGCCCCAGCCTCAGACTGCGAAGACGGGGCCCTCTCAACCGGAAACCAAGCCCTCCTCCTCCCCACACGATCAACGACCTGAATCCCTTCCTCTTGAATCGTCTTCGCCTTGAGGGCCCCCTCAAGGCCCATCCGGCGAATCACTTCCACGCCGGGGCCGCGGAGGTCGATTTGCAGGCCTGTGTCGCGGAGGGTTGGGGCGCGCTCGAGGATCGTGAGGATGTGGCCTTGGCGGGTTAGAAAGTGGGCGAGGGTATTGCTTGTTATGCCGGCGCCGGAGAGGAGGATTTTCATTTTGATTGTTTTTTTTCTCCCCTTTTGGTTTTGGGGGGTTGGGTGGAGGGTTGGATGGTATCGTAAAATGTATAGAGGAATTGGAAGGGATTAGGTTGGTAGGTTTGGTAGGTGTTGGTATTGGTGGTGGTGGTGAGGTTTGTCAAGCGAGTAAGTAAGTAGAATAGTATATAGCCAAGTATAGATAGAATAACAGATGATATGAAGTAAGTCCGATAGAGACACGGAGTATTTAACCTACCCTTTCGATCTGAACGAATTCAACCAAACTAAGCTAAGTGGCTCTCTCTACTTTCCTACATACTTATACCCCTACTCATCATGACTACATACTCCATCACTCAACTACTAACCTAACTGTCGGTTCGGCCGAGCTCGGGATATTATTCCCTTTCCCTATCCTTTTCCTTTGTACGGTACCTACGGACCTATCAAATATCCTTCGTATATGCTGTACCTAGAGCAGACGCTTATATCCGAAGGATTCGGGAATTTCTGGATCCGAACACATCTCCGAGGAATCGGGGCTAAGATGGAATTAATCATGGTATGGTGTGTCGACTCATTTTGGGTCATGGATTCATTCGTTCATTTGTATGCTTACGGTGTAGGTGGTTTAACTATACGTAAAAGTTATTATGTTGTACTAAGTAGTTAATTGATTAATAGAATGTGGTTCCGGTTCTTGTCATAGTTATGGATAACTATGAGTGGGTAGATGTAAGTTGTACAATGTTCTGTCGACTAAGGTGAATCTATCGAATGTATAGTAAATCTCTGGACCTGCACTTCCTAGTCTAAACCAAATGAATCGTGGCCAGTACTGACTACAATACTCAGCTCATCAAGCTCAGTCATGAACATTCATGTAAATCATGTGTAGACTTCATTCACATGCAGTCCTCCTACTGCAGGTTTTTGCGCAGTCTGTCAATCTGCTTATAACCACTAAATTAACATCGCTAAATACTCCGTATATGCAGACACAGATCCTCTTGATTAGTGATCGATGACATGTGGATCATTCTGACGAGTCTAGACTCATCTGTCTGTAAGAGATGAATGACACTGTTGTGGCTTCATGACTTACCGAAGTCAGCTTCGCCAAGTCTGGCCCTACACTGTTTGTTTGATTTGGATCTTCAAATCTAATGATTAATGAGTGATATTGGTACACTATCTACTATGCCACAAGTATAGGTATTTTTGGTTTGTTTTTTGACCACCATATTCATTCCTATGGTCCATTTCACCTCTGTGAGAGAATGATTCTTCTATGTTTGCCGTAACACATAACACTAACAAAAAAACAATGCAAGCATGGAAAACGAACGTAGATGGCAACCTGGCATCTTGGAGTAAAGAAAGAAACCCGGAACCAATCTAATAGACCAGGATAAGAAAAAAGAAAACAACAAAAATAAAATTCTATGTTTTCTCCCGACTGCCAAGGCTGCTTCCCTCAGTTCTGCTCCCATATGACGCCGGAGGGTATACGAGTTGCTAAGAAACAAGGATTTAAAGGCCACCGCAGAGCTGTTAAGTTAAGAGTTAGCAATGTTCTTTTTCGGATGATATCAGAAGAACTTACAGTCTCAACGATGATACCAGTGATCTGGTAAGGGCAAGCATTGCTGGCAGGGCGACGATCTTCGAAGTATCCCTTGCCATCCTTGGCACATTGGCGGGGAATACGGATCGAACCACCACGGTCGGCAACGCCGTAGCTGAACTTGTCGATGTTGCCGGTCTCGTGACGGCCGGTCAGACGCTCCTCGTTACCCTCACCGTAGACGGCAATGTGCTCAACGTGACGAGCCTCCAGCTTCTTCATGGCGGCTTCGATGACCTTCATACCGCCATCGGCACGCATCGAGGCGGAGGAGACGTTGGTGTGGAGACCAGCTCCGTTCCATTCACCCTTGATGGGCTTGGGCTCGAAAGAGATGCGGACACCGAACTCCTCGGCGACACGGTGGAGGATGAATCGGGACAGCCAGAGGTGGTCACCCACTGTTATTGTGTTAGACATGATCAGATGAGTTTATGAAGAAGGGGGACTCACTCTCGATTCCGTTGCAAGGGCCGACTTGGTACTCCCATTGCGAGGGCATGACCTCGGCGTTGATACCGGAGATCTTGACGCCAGCGTACAAGCAGGCACGGAAGTGAGCCTCAACAATATCACGGCAGTAGACCTTGCCGGTTCCGACACCGCAGTAGTAAGGGCCCTGGGCACCGGGGAAACCTCCCTTGGGCCATCCGTACGGCCAGCCATCGCTACCGAGGAGAGTGTATTCTTGTTCCAGACCGAACCAGAACTCCTCCTTGGCGTTGGCCTCCATCAGGCGGTTGGCATCGTGACGGTAGTTGAACTTGTTGGGGGTTCCATCCGAATCCCAGGTCTCACAGAGAACAAGGATGTTGTCACCCAGACGGAAGGGATCGGGGTAGATGGCAACGGGACGCAGGTAGACATCGGAGTTATCGCCAGGGGCCTGACCCGTCGAGGAACCGTCAAAGTTCCACTCGGGGAGTTCATCAACGGACTGAACGGTCTTGGAGAGGGTCTATAAAGACAAGAAGTTAGCCATGAATCGAAAGGGGCATGCGGTTGGTCACGTGGAGCGGGTGGATGCAGGGACAGGAAGCCCAAGGGCCCCGTGCGCAGGCTTATCGCAGGATCAAGTCGACCAGATAAGGCGATCTTCGATCTGTTGACCCGCCAACTGCACCATCCACCCACTATCCACCAGATTTGCCGCAGATGATTAAGGGTAATGCTCAAAGAAAGTGGTGCTCACCTTGGTCTTGCTGCGGCAGCCACCGACAGCGTCAATCCAGATGTATTCGGCTTGGACGGTACCCCGCTGGTCGAGGGCCATGTACTTCATGAGCTGTTGCCAGCGCACATAATGTTAGTCTGACTGTTTCCTCTGACCGCAAGCGGCTGAAGAAAAAGTATAGGTATTAATAAGAAGAACGCACATTCTCCGTGTTGGAGACGGTGGTCGATTCGGCCTGGATGAGTCATATTAGCACAGTTCGATTGACCGGTCGTGAAATCGACAAGTGGGTGTGAACATACCATGATGAATTAATGTGTAGTTAAAGATGGGAAAAGGTTTAAGTTTTCAAGATTCAGCTTGCACCAAGCAGAGCGAATTCAAGTCACTGATCAATCAACGAGTTCGATACTGCAGTAACAGACGAAAGCGGCAAACAATCAAAAAGATTGAAGATAGCACGGATAGAGAGATAAGTAAATCCAGAGAATTCGATAAGAGAGAGGAGAGAGGGAATATGGGAGGAAAAGAAGAGAGTGGAAAGCGGAATGAAATATGGAGGGATGGAGATGTGAGATACAATGAAACTGTGGGTGGGGGGGGAGATGCTTTAAATTTAAGGAAGGAAAGGACGGAGAGCTTTTTTTGGGGGTGCGAGAGGGGGGCAAATTCGGTGCCAAATCGGGAATGGCGGGAAGTGGATTTTGAAAATTACCGTTCTGTAATATTTTAGTGGGCGCGTCGGTTGCCAGAAGTGGTTTTCTTGCACTAATTAAAAGTCCCGCCTGTTGCTGCCAGACCGAACCCGTCTGGCCCTCTATTTTGGTCGATCGATCTTCATCAATGTGTCATGGTTTGCTGCTCTGCGCTGCTGTTGTTTCAGTCGATATAATTAGGGATTAAAAAATAGAACAGGTTAGGGAAAAAGGCGCACGTAGAATCCAGAATACAGAAAGTAACGGACAGGCCAGAAGCGTCCATAAGATGGCGGTGCGGCAAGGCTGCAGCTTCGACCAGGGTCGTCGTACGCCACACGTAGACTTTACTGTGTAGATTGCTATGCTATCAATAGAGATCTGAGTATAGCTATAGTATACAATATACTCTACGGAGTACTGTACAATACTTTTCACTATCACATACATGAAAACGGACATCCCAATTGGGAAATGCAATGCTCCCAAAATGACTCCCCCTTTCTTCCCTGGCCGGGGCAACCCGTCAGGCATGCACACACGTACTCCGTCTGCGTGCATTGCACTTGCAGCTAACATGTAACGACGAACTCTACGGTGATAGGCAAATGCCTCGATTCCACCCGGATGCCAACCTATTCTAGACGAGTCGATGCAACGATCCATCCATCTGGGACGGGTCAGCTTGCTGGGATTTCCCCGGATAATCCCACCCCACGCCACGGTGATCCAGTGCCCAGTGCCCAGTGCCCAGTGTCCCTATCATGATCCTTCTCGATCCCACCATTTTGCTTCCATAGACATCTGACCCTCAAATAGGATGGGAGATGTTTGAAAAAGCAACGAGCAGATGGTCTGATCCGTAGCATCCAGGTCAGCCGCAGAGATAGCGACACGAATACGTTGCTAACGGGTATTATCAACAGCGACCGGGATGGTGGTGCATATCAGCTGCAGGACCCGAGTAGTTTGAACGTTGAATGCACCTAATCTGATAGATCTGGTTTCTATTGGCAGGAAGGGGAGTATGGCGTTCAGGTAATCATCTGGATAGCAACTAATCCTCGCCGGGTTCTGGTATCGGTCCTATCACTGAGGGGATATATAGCACGGGTAGAACTCCTTCTGGCAAGAGAGATAAGTGAGCCTACTCGAACTTGACGATGCCAAAAGTACGAGTACAACATGATAGCAATCATGTCAAATCCAGGTACGGCGTAGTGCTGTACCCGTACCTTGTACCTGCGACTTATCAAGAACGCATCCCAATAAATTAATCCCTTATCAAGTGCCCCTCAAAAGGACCCCCGCCATGTCGCGTGGGTGGGTCAGAGCGCGTCTGCCGATTTTGATTTTTCTTTTGACTCATTTAACGAAATTCAGAAATCCCTCGTGCACGTTTTCTTGCGAGGGAAAAGGAAATCCTGTTTGAAGCTAGTTCTTCCTCCGGGAAATTACTACTGGCTAAAATTGAGCCGTGAAGCTAAGACAGATCAAATATCAAGTATCACTATCGCTATCAACATCTGGAGAACCGATCCCATCCCTGATCCCTCGACCTCCTCCACTCTGTAAAAATCTCGACCTTTCTTACCACCCGGTATCTCCATTACAACTGCCCAGCCTCAATCAATACACGACACCCCGGCCACTCTTTTTTTCTTGTTCATTTGCCCGTGCTGTGGGGCGATGGCAAAAGATTCTCGAAAAGGCGAGAGAGCCGCCGACCGCCGTACGGTGGCCGGTGGCCCCGAGACCGGCTTAGTTAGTCAGGTTTATTCTTAGCTTTACTCAGTCACTGCGACCGGCAGTGTACACTGTGTAATGGAAGTAAAGTTCCCACAAACCAGGATACTCCAGAATTTTGCCTCTTTTTTTTTTTGTTTTTTTTTTGCCCTAATTAATTTCTATCCTCGGGTTGTATTTGAATTTCCCCATATTCTACGGAAGAACTCACAAATGGGTTTCCCCGGTGGCAAATTCTGATTCACCATTGGCAATGGAATTCATAGCCAGGGTTCATCTGCTAGGCTTCCGAACCCGTTGCTTGGATCATCGTCATTCTCATGGCATTTTCCCCTCTTTTGTCGCGCCGAGCGTGTGAGGGACGACTGCGGTAGCAAATGACAGGGCGCATACAGGGGATGGTTGCTGGGGAGTCGGAAGATTCAGGAATACTCCGGCAATCAGCTGTGACGTCTTCTGCATCTGTAGGTAGGCTGTATGATGTAGGCAACTGCGATGTTCATATACTCCGTCCGGTGTCTGGGAGTAAGTAGAGTTGTCGGTTGTCGGATATGTATCAGCAACTGCACAATACATGTGTACGGACTACAGTCTGTATGCATCGAGGCATCAAACCAGAACGATTGGTTCAGCCCTGTGGATGACAACGACAGAACTAAGGTACCTAGCTACAGTATCTAGCTGTCTATCTAGCACCGAGATAGATAGCTCAGTGTAGACTACTAGACTGTACTAGTAGCTCAGAATTTTCATTCCCAGCCGGTCATTGTAAGACAAAGTGGTTTGAGAATTAAAAATAGCGAGGCTAACGAATACATTGATTCAAAATTCCATTCAATACAGCTTGTTATTTTCGCGATTTATCGCCCGCCCTTATCAGCTGCGCCGCGCCTGGTCTCAAATATAGACGAGGGAATATAATAATAGATCATCCATTGTGGCGCTGCACCACTAGCCGAGATGGGTTAGCGTGTCTATTTGGGATGGACTCTCAAGGGCAGAGTCGTGACTCGACTCGTGGAGGTATCTGGTATTCTTTGTCCGACTGATCCCCGAACGTGAACGTGGACTGGACTGAGGCTGTCATGGCGAAACAACATCCCCTGTCCGTCTGGAGGCAGAAACAGCCGAGCAAGTCCAAGGAAATTAAAAAGGCCCAAAAGGAGAACCACAAAGCAGGCTCGGCAAATCGCATCGCACAACCCAAAACCCCAACGGACGGATTTGGTATAAAATATCCCTCACTCACGCCCTTTGATAGGACTAATTCTCACCGCCGATCAAAACTGCGCGGTTTATTGATTATTGAAATTCTCATATTAAATTTTTAATTCTAAGGGGGACAAAAAAATGAAAGCCCATGACTTGTTCACACCCACCGACTTCCTCAAAGGATAGAAGGCAAAACCTAAAACGCAACAGAAACAAAAAAGAAAAGAAAAAAAAAGCCTCATCAGCCAAACAAAGGCAACGAGGGACTCCGCCGCCCCGAGTCTCTTATCGTGGGCCGCTGATTGGCTCTGGGCCGAGGGATCGTGACAAACGGCGCTGACTGACCTCGGGCCGAATCAGAGGCAAGGAATATTTCATTATTCACGCGGACATTTCAATAAGAATTAATTGGAATGAATTGGAGTTGTATGGTTGACTGGTTGTAATGTTGGGCATAGTTCAGAGAGGTTGTCAGATCGGAGGGGTCAGATTCATGGTGTATTCTCCGTTTTGGGACGCTGCTGCGGCGGACTAGAGTCTGCTTTTATCGAGGTGCAGCTCTTTGGACTTACTTCTACTGAGTATAGAGTAGTAAGATAGATAGGTAGGTACCTGGGGTATCTGATGGAGAATTGCAAGATACATGAAATCATCCTCTATACCAGTTCTCTCAGAGGGTGGAGGTACATACGTCGATGGTAGGTCAGCCAATGCAAGATACCTTCATGGCAAGTCACAAGCTTACCCGCCTTGCCGAGCGGTTACCTGGAAATGATGTAATATCAAGCAAGGTAGGACTTTGAAGTGTGTAGAAAGACAGAGAGACGTCGAGAACCGCACGTACTCAGTAAGTAAATTTGCAAATTGAGAACTACTTACCCTCAATGAATGAAATAAAATACATCCACATTGAATGAAGTCTTGAAGATGAGACGTCTCGCTGCAATGCACGCCCTTGGCAGCATGCACAGGTACCTTCCTTCCTACCTACCTGCCTAGGCACCTTACCTACACCTTCACATCTGCATAGTGTACATACAGTATAGTGTATACTCCGAAGTGAGGCGCCTGTAAATCGCGCAGTTGATCATTCAAGAAATGAAGAAACCAGTATCCCTAGAATTGGTCTGTCTGTTGACTGGGACTAAACTAAGAATTAACTATCCGACTGGTCATTCTTGAGGGATATATCTCTACACAGTACGGAAAACGGACATGGAGATAAACCTTTGTTAAACTGAATTTTCTTTTTTTTTTCTTGCCGGCTCCCTACCAACATACTCAGTAAACCCTGTACTCTGTACCTAGGTTCTAAACTCTCCCCGCGAGATTTTCATATTTGAGTCCAACCCTGATCCCTCGCGCCGAAGCGGAACAACGCAAAAACCAGAGCAAGACAGCTGGGGAAAGCTCCTTGCGTCCGTTGTGGATTGCGGACTTCACCTACCTACCTACCTGCATGCATGCATGGTTTGGATTATTTTAGTTAAATCCCTCACACACACTCACAGACACACATTCCATCTTTTATTTCTTATTTAATTTATTTTGGGGGGTTTTTTTTATTAGATTTCTGCCCGCTTGGTCAGGTAGCAATGTTGAAAACTGGAAAGTCAAAATCGATCTTATTTGTAAATTCCTTCGGTCATCGATTTGTTCCCGTCGGTGGTGGATCGGCAACTTTAAATCTACGACTCTGTCTCTTGCGCACCATAGTCATAGTTAAGGGTCAAGATTAAGAGTAAATGGTATGGCTGGTAAGGTAGGTAGGTAGCTTGAGATCTACGGTTGATTCGACTGATAGAATAGATATGCTGTGAATGTTGTCCCACTCTATTCTACTGCATTGTCTGCATCGATATCGATTCTATCTCCCATGGCTCGCTTACTCCCGTACACCGCAGTCATTTCTAGTCCCTCACATGGAGTCAGATACGTAGTTCAGTCTCAGGAACTGCCACATGCAGACCGTCGTTGGACCCTGGGATCAAAGCAATCCATCCCAAGAAATCCAAGTGGGACAAGCTCCTGCAGGTACCTCCTGCGCCGATTGCTGGAAAGCTTAGCCCAACTCTCTAAACTGGATCTCAAACTGCACGGCGTCTCAGGTGACTGGCCTGCAACTGGCTCGATGAATCAGCGTCTTCAGATAAATAACTACCGATCGAATTGGTCGAATTGAGGCTCTTAGTTCTCTCTCTCTCTCGGGTTCGGTCTCTCCACTAGGCGCAGTTGGAACTGCGTGCTAATCAAACCAACTCATCCAATTCAATCCAATGCCTCTCCACCTGCAAACAGGAGGATGATCACCGGCCGTTCCGCTGTCGTAACCATCGTAGGATCCATTCGACCAAGATGCCAATATCTTGAGACACTTCGAATACTCGGGCGATTTTGCTTTGCAGCTCGGCGGCTTCGCTCTTGGTCCCGTCGGCTCCCTGTGTGTCCATGCCGTCGCCGCCGGTCTCGTCGTCCAGTAGTAACCCTGCCATGTCCACGACCGAGATGCGTCCGTTCACGCCGACTTCCAAGCTGACGGAGACCTTGCTCAGGACGGGTCGACCGATGGGCGATGTGGGCGCCTCCGGCCTCGTATCATCAACGGCGAAAAGAAGCATGATGACGGGCGGTTGTCCGAGTTGGGTCCGCAGCGTCACGTCCACTTTCACTTCATCCTCCGGAGTGAAGGTGTCTTCCCCGGAGTCAGCTGGCGCCTGGGGGTCTTTCGCCTTGGTGTTCACGAGCCCGGCAGTCTGATTAGACCCCCGCAACAACCAATCGAGTTTGCTCTCGTTGGGGTCATTGTTGCTTAGGACAATCACCCCATTCTTTCCGCCGAGCGTGCCTGGTAGGCCTGAGAATTTCAATTCACTCAACCGGCCGGAGTTGTGTGTTTGGGATTCTTTCCCGTTGTAGTCGTTCTTCGCGGGAGCGTTGAAAACATTGCGGATGGTGTTCGCTACAAATGCGTACTGTCGCAGAGTCTGATCCCCACGTTAGTTTCAATACCTTGAAAGACGCGGTGCAGATCGACTTACCGGAAGAATATCAGCAAGTTGACGGGGATGAGAAAAGGGAAGATCACGTATCGTCCTTCCGCCAGTAGGCTCAAACGGTTGGAAAGTGTAGCTGTGCTGCTTGGTACGAGGCCGACCTTCCATGTCGACTGACTGGACCAACACCGTGCGCTTCTTGCGATTTTGCTGAGACGCTTCCTCCGGGCCGAGACCCATCGCGCCTGTCGACGACAACGGCGACCATCCCGGTGCCAATAACCCGTCGTAGGTAACCATTTTGAATTCCTGGGGTATCTGAATCCCGAGATGTCTGTAGATCTCCGAGGCCGGGAGGATCGGCAAATCAAGCGGTGGCTCCAATCGAGCAACGAAGCGACGGTTGGGTTGGGAGCCTAGCATGCCAGATTCCAGAGCCATCGCATCGGAGTGGTTCTGTGACAAGGTGACTGGCGGCTCGGCCCAGTTCACGACCACTGTTTCAGACTCGGAGGCATTGTTTGCGGACGGCTCGTTCCTGTTGTTCATCACGATCAAGGCTTCCGGGCCTATCCACTCCTTCGACACGCGCAAGGACGGATACCCCTCTTCGCACTCGACAATGATACTCCACCGGCCATTTTGATCCGTCGGCTCTTCATCCGATTGCGCAGACGGTTGGTCAACCGCCATCTCATCGGCAGACTTCTTCTTGCGCTTCGCATCCTGAACCTGGGCCTGTTGCACCCAGTAATTCATATTCAGGCCCACGCGCCCTTCTTGATGTAGACACGGACGACCAACCAAGCCCCGGCAGAGATGATCATAGACTCCGGAGAACTTGTCCCGGGCCTCTTCCTCATCCCACACCCGCTTATAGCTCTGATGCAAACCCTCAATGGCTTCAAAACAATTCACCTCCTGACTCAACCGATCATGTCTAGCCAGCCACTGCAGATTCTCATGAAACCCCGCCAACGACTTCCAGACGCCCTTCTCCCCCTCCTCGGGCGGCTGGATTAAATCGCGCTTCAGAACCGCCGTAGCTTCTTCCCTGCGCTCCCCGTCCGGCGCGTCCGGCGTCGCATACTTCAAGCTCACATCCTTCACGGTATTCCGGCCGCGATGAAAATCAATCTCCAGGTCCACGAAATTCCCCGCAATGTTCAGATTATCCTCCTGCCAGATCGACTCGAACCCTTCCAGCTCGCCGAGCCGCTCGATGCCTTCCCGACACACGCCTCGGCCCGCCACGCGGGTCCGCAGAAGCTGCACCACGTCGTCGAGATGTCGTCGTCGCTCCTCGTCGCTGTCTCGCGCCGTGCCAAGCTTCAGTCCCTGCATGCCCAGCGCCTGGATGTCGCTCTCGTTCATCCCCGACGCTACCAGCCCATCGTGAACGGCCGGGGACGGACTGATCCCGCTGTACCCGCCGAGCGCGAGAAGAGCCGACGGCGAGCTGAACGCGACGGGGTCTTCGGGCCCGGCGGTCGCCGCAAGAGGCGTGGCGTACTGGTGCGAGACGGCTGGCTGGTTGTTGCCGTGTGCGGGGCCCGAAACGGACGGAGTGCGCGCTGACGGCGACTTATGGGAAATCGGTCGGGTCATGGGTCCTGAGGGGCGAGGGGACGAGGTGAGATGGGTGGGCGTTGCGCCGGGATTTTTGGAAGACGGGGTCGCCATGGTGGTTTGTGTTCTGGACGACGTCTCAGAAGAATTGAGCACAGTAACTAGTCTAAGTGAATCCAAATCAAATGGGGTATCGTATGTAGCTAAAGGAGAATCAATCACTCGGTAACCTCGGTGTTGCCAATCGCATGAGTGCGCATAGCTTCGTTCGTTTCGTCGTGGTGAACTGAAAGACCTAAGCCAAGCAAAAAGAACAAAATAACGAGAAAATGATTAGATTGGGACAAATCCAGATAGCACCAATACCATTTCCCCTCAAAGAAAGTCCAAGAACGCTGCAAAGAACAGGAAGAGGAGCTCAGGTCGCAACCGCAACTGTCGGGTCGATCTGATCTGCAACAATGAAACGCGCAGTCACATGAGTTTGTCCTGTTTGCTCGGCAGCGTCATAGCATCTTTTCTCAGTACGGAGTAGTCCAGTCGGTCCTCTACACCTTTACAGATTCCTCATCCTCAATTGAATTGAACCATCATTCCTATCAATTGAACTACGGTCGTCATGCTGGCCTTGCGCTCCTTCATCCGCCAACCCGGCATCTCATCTCGATTTTCCCAGATCCGCAGCGTATCAACACTAGAAGGCCATCCTCACATAGTCAGTTCCACCACCTGTCTACCTCCTACTATACAGCATCTCTCCTCCTCTATCCCCGCAAGCCACCCAACTAACCAAGAAAAACAGTACACATTCCCCTCCAACGGCTCCCACATTCTCACCCTCCTCCCAACAACCCCACCCAACGCAACGCTCTCCATCGGCCTAACATCCAAACTCCCACCCACACCGGACTCCTTCCGCGAGAATCCCCGCTTCCTGAACATCCTGCAAGACGTGCTCGTCGAGCACGGATACCAGGACCCCGACGCCGTCTCGCAAGCCCAGGTCATGGTGTCGACGGCTGGCGCGAATCTCAGCTCCGGCGGCGTGTTGTTGACGGGGGGGAGGGCGAGGCGTAGACGTGGGGAGACGGCGGATTCGAGTGGCGGGGCGAGTGGGCAGGGGGGTGCTGGGTCGGCTGGGAGGGGTGGGTGGATTCATTTGTCGGATGGGAGGAGGCCGCCTGAGTATGGGCGGATTGCTTGGTGAGTCTCATTCTCCCCCTTTTACGTAGGGCGATAAAGAGGATGGTGGTGGTGGTGGTGGTGGTGTGTGACTGGCTGGTCGACTGACTGGGTATCTAGGCCGGAGGATATCTTTGGGAGCTTGGAGGTTGATGGAGATGGCAACTTTGTTGGAGGGAATGGAAATTACCAGGCGAGTGGTAAGTCTTGCTGTCTGTCTTGCTTAGAGGTGAGGGTGAGGGTTGGTTGGACGTGAGCTGATCTTCTGGTATAGGTACCTATCGCATTGTGACGAGGGACGGGTTGTAAGTTTCTCTTTTCTCATACCCACCGAGGGCGGTGCTCAACTAACTGTTTTGATAGCTTCGGATTGAGTCCATTCCTAAGAGAGAAGCTGGTTCAGAAGTTGCGCGAGATTGAGTCTCAATCCTAGGGCCTGACTTTTCAGATTGACAAGAGGAGCTTAGTTCGCAAAAAGTGAATGGCCAATTTGGTCATCTGTACAACTATATAATGAAAAGTACTATATTTGATGTCTCTGGTGATCTCCAGAAGGCAGTAATCGAATTAAATTCGTCTCATGGCAATTAAATGTATTGTTATGGGCCCAGCCCTAATCCATATAGCAGTCTCCCGAAACATGCAAATTGAAACTGATTATCATTTACCAAAAAATTTCGTGATCCGCTGTGATCCATCCGAGGCCTTCTTACTGTCCGCTTTCTTCGGCGTTTTCTGATTATGAGTAGCACTGCGCGTCTTCCTCCCAGAGGGCACGGTCTGCCGTTTCGACGGCGATGGCGAAAGCTGTCGGGCCTTTCGCGGCGACGGAGTATGTTCCTCAAGCTTCAATTTCTTCTGATCGTCCATGTCTGCGCCCTCATCTGGCCCTTGTCCGTCACGTTCGCGCTTAACACCCGATACTGGCTTCGGGGCATGATCCTCGCTCCATTCATCATCCTTCGTCGGTCTCTGCTCTGTGTCATCTTCCTCTACTTTCGGCTCCTTTGTTGGTACTGGTTTCTCCACAGAAGCCGGCTCGTTCTTCTCTTTCGCATTGGCGAAGAAATTTGCAATGTTATTCTTGTTCTCCTTACTAGCGACAGGGACCATGAAGTCTGGCGAGTTATTCCCGACTTTGCCCACCTCCTTGGAGACGGCATAGCATTCTAACTCACCCTCGTAGGGCTTCAGCACGGACTGTAGATTCTTCGACCACGTCGTCCGCGTCGGATCTAGCCATGTCTTCATGGCTTCGCTACCTGGCTCGAGGATCACGGGCATTCGATCATGCAGGAACTTCAGATAGGGATTCGACGAGGTCGTGATGATGGTATATGTGAAGAGGGGTTCCTCGGAGTCTGTACTCGGGGTCATGTTGTCAGTTCACACTACTGCGTACCCCACCCAATATCCCCAATGATAAAACCCCGGAGCTAAAGAAAGGGGACGGAGGGAAGGAAAACCCACCCCCAAACGAAACATAATCCCACAACCCCGCAAAGAACATCAAATCCCCGTCCTTCCTTTTCACGAAATGCGGGACCTTCTCCTTCCCCCCGGGTCCCTTCTTCAACCACTCGTAGAACCCCTGGCAGATGACCACGCACCGCTTCTTGCGCTTCATGGATGTCCACATGCCACGGTCTTCGACGAGCGAGTCGTCGCGGCAGTTGATCGTGCGCATGAGGGATCCGTAGTCTGGTGAGCGCTTGGTCCATGAGGGGATGAGGCCCCATTTCATGCTTTGGAGTTTGTAATTGACATTGGCGTGGGCGTTGTTGGGGGAGTTGGACTCGGGGTTAATCTCTTGCTCGTTTCCCGGAGGGTTGGGGTTGGTGTTTGAGGGCTGCTGCTGGTGGTGGTGTTCTTCACTGGGACTGTCGGCGCGGTAGATAGCGCCGTTGTAACCCGGGGCGAAATTGTAGGTCTCGCGAATTGAGTCATCAGGTGGTGCGTCGTCGACTTGTAGACCTTGTTCTTGCATCCGATTGCGGATGAAGCGCATGCGCTGGTTTATTTGGTCAGTCGCCTATATGATGTGCTGTTTATGTACTTGATGGTAGGGGACGTACCACGCCTAATGCATATCGTCCGCACATTGGAGTAGATTTCCTCGACGGGTAAGTTGAGATATGAGAGTCATGAAGCGAGGAAATGAGATCCCAAACACATACTGGAAGATGTAGGCGTGAAAACAAAGAGGGGATGGAGGAGTCCTGGACGCGACGTCATATGAAAGCGGAAGCTTGGGCCACCTCCGCCGGCGGAACGTTCGTTCTTTTCTTCTCACCTCGACATTCTCCGCCGTCCGTTCTACATGCATTAACCGCCACTCTCACCTATCTTTGTCACATATCTTCGAATCGATATATGCCATCATAAATCAACACTAAACCACTCATGCCAACACCCAATTAATCACCCACCCCCCAAAACCAGCATGTTCAACGCAACCACCCGGCGCGCCTGCGCCCTCACCCCCAAAACCCGAATCCTCCATCATAACCAACCCTCGCGCTCAATATCCCATCTACACCCGCGCCCGCGCCCCAATGGCCTCAACACCACCCGATCTCGCCTCCCCAAGGGCTCCCAACAAACCCGCGCCCTCTCATTCATGCAACGCATGAAACTCGGCTTCCGGGCCGCCTCGAAAGACATCTGGCGCAAGAACCCCATCCTGCTCCCTCTGGCGCTCTTCTCCACAGCTGGCGCGACCCTGCTGTTCACCTACATCGCCTACACAGAGTACACGACGGTGGGGCCGCAGTACCACAAGTTCCCACCGCCGGTGGTGCGGTCGCTGCGCACGGCGGTGTATTATACCGAGGTGGATCTGAACCCGCCGAAGGCGCTGGAGGCGTATAAAGAGGCGTTGCATATTGCGGTGGAGATGGGAATGCATCCGTTCTCGGATGAGGTGGTGGGGATTAAGTTGCAGGTGGCGATGATGTTGGAGAAGGCGGGGTTGGCGAAGCCGGCGGTTGAGGTGCTGGAGAGGACGAAGAAGGAGGTGTTGCAGTGGGTTGAGGAAGGGAGGAAGAAGGAAGAGGCGGAGGCGGAGGCTGCGCAGAAGGGACAGGGACAGAAGAAGGAGGTCACGCTGGAGGTGACGGATCCCGAGCTTTTGGAGGAGCAGCGCAAGATGCAGGAGGTGGAGGCGTATGAGCGCGTGCAGCGGGATAAGGCGCTGAAGAAGGCCGTCGGGATCGAGATGAAGTTGGCGGAGCTGTACTCGAGCGATCATATCCAGGAGGACGCCAAGGGGGAGGCAGCGCAGGTGGCTGCGGTGGAGCTATGTCTGGAGGAGATGAGACGGCGACAGCGCTTGGGTCTGCCGGTGGGTGGCGGATCGCAGGACAACGACGCTTGGTTGAATCTGACAGAGATCGCCACTGCGCTGTCGGATCTGGCGTCGCGATACACCGACCAGGACAAGCATGAGCTCGCCATGCCGCTGTACCTGCGCGCCCTAGACCTCCTCCGGGTCGACGAGGGTGAACAGCCCACGTGCAAGCAGGTCGTGCTGCTCAACGACGTCGCCAGCGCCATGGCGGGACAGGCCCAGAAGCCGATCCGGGCGGCGGACCCCAGTGCGGCGCGCAATCAGCTCATCGAGGCGGCGAAACAGTGGGCTCAGAAGTCCGTTGAGGTCGCTGCGAGAATCCAACCGCCTGTCCGTGACGAGGATTGCGATGCGTCCTGCGTGGCGGCAACTTACAACCTCGGCGAACTGGCGGAACTGCAGAACAACATCAAGGTTGCGGAGAAGTTCTACAAGAAAGCCAAGTCCCTAGCGCAGGGCCTTCAATTCGAAGAAGGAATTGCGATGGCCGATATTGCGCTGAAAAGGGTGACGAAAAAGTGAACGAAATCTTCCTTGAAAATCAATATATACCTTGTCTCAACTCAGAAAATGTACATTACATAGATAGGATAGAATGAAACGAACTACGCAGCATAGCAGACATAAAGCAAGACCAGGACTCATACGTCAACCATAGCTATAACCTAGAAAGAAACACTACATCCGACCACAGTATCTATGGGCCTACTGCAAAGCTACTGGGCTAACAGGCAATCTTAGCTCTAGTCAACAAGAGCATGGATACGAGGACAAGACAAGCAATGATCCAAGAGGACTTTCACATCTTCAAAGAAAAAAAGTGGTGGTATTAGAACATCGCATGTCTTTTTCATCACAAGATACCAGACGGGAATCAAGTGACGTTGAAAGCTCTAGACATGTTTTAGAAAAACCGCCCCGGAGACGATCTACTTTATTCAAAAGAAGAATCCAACTAAGGAGCCCTTTGGAAAAAGTAAACCCGTCCCCAGAGGGGGGTACTTCATTGCTCATGGCTTCATACATCCCGAACCAATTGCCTGCCCATAAGTTTTAAGGTAAAAAAAGGGAGGGAAGAGATAAAAAAACGAACAAAGGTAGTAGTAAAAAAAAATGGAAAATAAAATGGTTATTTCTTTCCTCTCATTGATCTCTTCTCTTCTTTCAAAGGTTTTTTTTTTGATCCCTTCCCTGTGTTTTTTTTCTCGAACATTTAAACAAGCTCACGGTTTTAAAATGTTTTGATTTTTATCTGAGAATCTATGCCCGCGACATGACACCCCAAGCACGGATCTTGTTGTCAGTGTAACCAGCGAACAGAGTCTGGCCATCAGCAGACCAGGCCAGAGACACACACTCGGGCTCACGGCTCTTCTTGCCCTTCTCGATGTACTCGGGCTTGAGCTCGTCAACCTTGCTCTTCTTCTCGAGGTCGAAGATGGTGATGCTGGTCGTGGTGGCAGCGCAGAGCCAGTAGCGGTTGGGGGAGAAGACAAGGGCGTGGATCTCGTCACCAGCGTGGAGGGAGTAGAGGTGCTTGGACTCGTTCAGGTCCCAGAGCATGGTGGTACCGTCCTTACCACCGGAGGCGCAGAGGGAGCCATCGGGGGAGATGGTGACGGTGTTGATGTTGCCGGTGTGACCGATGTGGTCGGTCTGGAGACGGCAGGAGGCGAGCTCCCAAACCTATTGAGAATGTTGGTTAGCTTTCAAGAACATTCCAAATTCTCATATCATTCCTTAAAAAGGAAAAGGGCAACAGTGATTTCATAAAAATCGCGATTTGTTTGGTGTCCATCAGGCATTGGGTGAATTTTTGTCTCATGGCCATAAGGCTCTGAAGTAGCAAATACGTAGAATATGCAAACATCTTCTGGAATTCAAAACAAGACTCGGCCTCGCTTCGAGTGCACGAGTTGGAGGGGGTATAACGCGGAGAACGATTGACATACCTTCACAAGCTTGTCCCAGCCGGAGGAGACAATGACGGGGTTCTGGGGGTTGGGGCTGAAGCGCACGCAAGAAACCCAGTCGGAGTGGCCCTTCTCGGTGATGGTGAACTTGCAGTCACCAAGGGTGTTCCACAGCTTGATGGTGCGGTCACGGGATCCGGAGACAATCTGGCGGTTGTCGGCGGAGAAGGAAACGGAGAGGACGTCGTTGTTGTGGCCAACGAAGGTACGGGTGGTCTCGCCGGTCGAGAGCTCCCACAGGCGGAGGGACTTATCCCACGAGGCGGACAGAGCGTAGGCACCGTCGGAGGAGATGACCTGTAAACACATCCCACACGGTCAGCCGGAAAATTCTTTCTTCCCATATTTCTGTCTTATCTTCTCTTCACCCAGCTCTCGCGGACGGAGCTCCTCGATCTCAAAGGGGAGGGTAAAATGACAAGGTTCCGCAAGACATACACAGTCCGAGACGATGTGGGAGTGACCCTCGAGGCTGCGCTTGGGGTAACCGTAGGCCTGGTCGTCGCGGGTGAGGTTCCAGATGATCAGAGTCTTGTCGCGACTGCCAGAGAGCAGCATGTTGGGGCTAAAATCGAGAGAAAGAGATACATGTCAGAAAACCCAATTCCATATATGTGAAAGCAATCATGTATGCATCCACCGAAATCCAGCCCATGTTCCAAAGAATTGTTTTTTCTTCATCATGAATTTTTTGGACATGTTCCTATTTCGGTATGGATTTGATCGAAATTGCAGGTGCCGGAATTTCCCTTACTTCTCCAGAGAGGTGGCCAGGGAAGTAACCCAGCCATTGTGACCCTCGAGGGTGCCGCGAAGGACCAGCTGCTCAGCCATGTTCGGAGTCTGGGAGACGATGGAAGGGGACCGCGAGAGGAGAGAGGAGGATGAACGCGGGCGGAGCAATTGTCGTTGACTCTGGGCTGGGGATAAAATCACAGCGTTCGACGATGGAGGAGCAGGCCCAAACCCTAACCTACTTTGCCGGCGCCCGCTTGTTGTGGAATCACGTGGCGGAAAGCCCTAACAAGCGAGTCACGTGGTCTATACTGGCGGGCAGCTCATGGGTAGTTTGGGACAACTCCTCATGCCTGTAGTCTGTACGGAGTATTCTATTTCTATGACTTTTCTAATGAAACTTCATTTCCCGAGACTTTTGCATCTGTGAGACTCGGACCACACGAACATTCAATCCTGACCGAGTCAACACATAGACTTGACACCTACAGTAACTGACATTCAAGCAATGATATCATCAATTATCTAGCTATGTACGGAGTATAGGAAGTTGGATATCAACTCGACAACTGACCGATATAACCACACCTTTTCACATCTTCAATATCACATACCCCATACCCTCACAAGCAGAACAAAACAAGGCAAACAATCAAATATCTTATAAAATGATACAACCAACAGCGTAGTACATACAATATGTTACAGCATCAACCAGAACCTATACATAACCACTTCTCCCCCCGCTCAAGAATCAAACACCTTGATATTCGGCATTCTCCCCAACCCACTCCCCCCGGTCTTCTTATTCTTCGCCGCATGGAACCCCGTGGCGCTGTTATCCTGCACATGAGCCCTCAGCAGATTCAAGACCTCCGAGTCGGCCCATCGAGCCGGAACGGGCCGGTATGCAGCCTTGAACGCGCCGACTGTCTGCGTCCACTCCCCGCTCTTGGCTCCGGTGCGCTTCCAGGTCTCCGTCGGCGTGTCCGAGGCCACGCCCGAGGTCTCTTCCTCCGACGGCGGATCCTGCGTCGCCCAGTAGTAGATGTCCCAGTCGTTTTCGTCTAGGAAGCGGTCGAACTCCTCGAGTTGCGCTTTGTCCATCTTGGCGAGGTAGACGTCCGCGAAGGTTGAGAGGAGGAGGTCGGATTCGAGAATGCCGCGTTTGCGGCTTTGGTCTGTGTTTCGTGTTAACATTATCTCTTCATCTTATCATCTCCTCATATATCCACAACTAGCGAGTAAGAAAGGTATAAGAAAGGAGGAGGACTGACAAAGCAATCTCGCCCTCATAGTAGCCAAATCCTCCCCCGTGCGTTTCAACGGCTCAACCTTAAACGTGATGCCCTCCATCTCACCAACCCCGAGTTCCGGCTTCTGCGCCCCGGGCTGCTGTCTCCCGCCCGTGAAGTGCTCGACCTTGCCGGGGTACGGATCCGCCGGCCTGTAGTCTGGGTCGACCGAGTTCAGCATCTCGGGCGGAGCGGACTTCGCGCCGACCTTGGGGTAGTCCTTGGTCATGGTGGAGGTCGAGTGTGGGACGAATTGGTTGGGGGGCTTCGAGGTCTGGTTCTCGCGATACTGGGCTGTCGTGGACGAGCCTGGGTCTCGTTCACTGTTGCCATCTTTCGCGCGGATTGCCGAGATGCCGAAGGTGCGATGGGGGAGGAGGAAGGTCGTTGAGCGGGTTGACGACGCGGAGGGTCGTAGGATGCGGTGGATGAGTCGCGGGGCGGACATGATGGTCTATTTCTTTTAGGGTTTGTTTTAAGGAAGATTGGAAAATCTGGGGAGAGAGAGGCGAGAACTAGAAGGGAATGGCGAATGGTTAAGCTATTAGAGCCGATGAATAATTGACGGGATTGACATCATCCGGAGGTAACGGTGCAAGTAGGCTGTTTGTGGTGTTTGCATCGGCCAAACATTGGCCAACCGAGATATGCCGATTTCCAAGATCGAGCATTTCAAATAGTTCAGAAGACATGAACAGTTTCGAGTAGCCTTCTTTGCTAACGTCTATTAATCTATCCTCTAGTCCAGTCAAGGCTTCCAGTACTCCGTGGCTCCGTGGAAACGGACGCTGTCTAACTGTGATAACACCCCGAGTATAAACAAATCTACAATACCATATTGCTAAACATCGCCTCCATTCTCAGTGTATAATTCATAGGATCATAAGTATTCAAACAGTGTAGCGTCAAAGATATGTCCGAGACTACATAAGATCGAAAGAAGACCAACACAACTCGGCACAAAATGCATTGTAAAACTCCGTATTTTGTCATGAAGAAAAATGAAAATAAAGAAGCAACAAACAGCATCAAGCCGCCTTCTTCTTCTTCCCCAACCCGACAGCAACCACGAACGGGAAGGAAATGATTAGATGAGATGCTTGGATCTGAGAAATCAAAAGACGTTAGTTGCGATGATCTCAAACAAGCAGGAGGATGCCAAAGTTGTTAGGAGGGGAGTACATACCGGAAATAAGCCCGCAGATAAACCACCTGCCAAGCACCCAAACCCATCAGCATACCCATCGTCCCGAAAGCGAACCACTTGACACGCTCGTTGGTGCTCTCGTTGGTATCGCGCAGCTTCTGCTCACGCGCCCGCAGGTACTCCATTTCGCTGACAACCTCAGCCACCATCTCCTCCATCCGGCGGAGATCGGTCTCGATGGGCTTGAGCTTCTCGTGCTGTTGAATGCTGGACCAGTCGCGGGCGTCGGCGCCGATGTCGACGTCGAGTTCAATGGACCGGTAGAGATTGCCACCCCCTGTGAGAACCGTTAGATACATATCATCCCAGTAATGCCACGTGGTGGAGTATGGGTTTCCCAGTGGACTGGAATGGCAATGCCAAAGAGGAAGACTTACTGCCGGTAGTAAGCAAGTTCTCGAAGCACACGTCGAAGGAAGTGTCGGCGGGAGGAGTGAATGTCTGACGAGTCTCTCCGATGATGTCCCTAGGACGACCATGTTCATTGCCCAGGGAATCTTTGATCTGCATCAACCAAGATCAAACCGTTAGCGAAAAGAACAAAAAAAAAACAAGGTAACATGTAGAGCTTCATTGAGCGCCGATCCCCAAAACAACCACCAACAGATCGAACCACACAGCCCGAAATAACAACACCCTCAAGCAAAATAGCCTCACATACCTCCATGTTAACCTTCTGCCCGTCACCCTTCGCACCACCCACAATAGCAGTCACCTGGACCAGCTGATCCTTATGGGCGAAGTTGCGTATACATCGCTCATTCTTGCCGCTGACAGCGGGGAGGTCGAAATGCAGGGCGGAGGAGAGCTGGACCAGACACAGGAACAAGAGACCAAGGACGGACCTCATCGTGAACGAAGACCCCATGGTCGATTGGTGGATTGTCGCAGTGGTCGACGCTGGAAGTGTTGGGGAATTGAGTATCTTGAACAGCGGCCCATTGATGCCACGCCGCGCTCAAGGGGATCTGTCCGGTGCGGTCGGAGGATCGTTGTTCCGGGGTAACTTGGGCCACGCGTTATCAGATAGATTGGCTGTACAAGGAATTATGACTATTGAATGGGTCCGTTCTCGAATTTGTGCAGGTGATTTAAGGATTGGAGTTTCTACTTTTCTATTTTTTCAATAAGTCATGATAGATTCAGAAGAATTCATTGTCGACAGATATACTAATCCGTCCAAGCCTAATCCGGCAATATGAAAATATAGTCACCAACAAACAAAATCACCGTAAAAGGCCGCCAAGTTATCCCATGGTATTGATAAAAAAGAGAAAAGAAAAAAGACCACCATATTCAGTATAATACCACTTTTGATATCAAAAACAGAAAACAGTCGTGGCAGGAATATAGACCCCAAGAAGAATGTGACAATGGAGTATAGGAGAAGAGAAAAAGAGAACGGGAACCAAGCCTATACGGTCAACACCAATATAGGAGATCGACAAAGAAGTAGAGAAAAATGATGATGAAGTAGATAGGAGTATCACGGCAGGGATATAAACACCAAAAGGTAGTTCGTCAAACGGCTCAGAACGCTTTCAAAGGACACATATCATCGCCAGCATATAGCAATTTCGTGTTTGCAACATATCAAAACAAGAAAGGAGATCTCAAACGATAGATTCAAAACGGAAAGGGAAAATCAAGAAAGAATGTGTGGGTTCATGTAGCCCATATCAGATTTCAACCTTCTTCCGGCGCACAAACAGACGGGAGAAGCCACTGCTCGATTCTTTGGTCTTGCTCCCAGCACTAGGCGGTGGAGTGCGGACAACAGGAGGCTCCGGGGGACCGGTGCTTCTGAGGAAATCAGCCAGTGCGCTGGTCTCTGTCTGCCGTTGTGTGACGGTAGGCATATTGTAAGCATTCGACCGCGCCGCTGCATTTCGCTCCATGCCGACCTTGGTGCTGTAGTTCGCCGAGACCATAGGAGGAGGGTTGCTGGGTGCCGGCTGTGGGCGAAGGGAAGTTCGGGAGGTTTTCGCAGAGGGGCCATTGCGAAGAAGTCGCGCCTTCATCGAGGAAGTGCCGCCAGAGGGGGGTTTTGTAGCGGACGCATTCACGCTGAAGGGTTGCGGGGGTCCAGATGTATCTGGTGGTGGTGGAGCGTTCATCAGGAAATCCATCAAGCTCTCCTCCTCGCGCTTGGGGGGTTTCGGTCCTTCCAGAAGCTCCTCAAGATCTTCATCGTCATCAGAATCGATGGCATAAGGATCAGGCACCCGACGCTGTTTCCGGACGGGGACCGGGTCATCTGGAACGGTGACAGGCTCCGGGGCCACCTGAGGAGCTGGTCTCGGAGCGCTGGTCTGGACCGGGATTCGGTTTGAAGAATCCAAAAGCCCTGTGTGAGAGCCCACGGAAGTTATAGACTTCGTGGCGTAGGATTCATCTTGGGTGCTAATAATCGACGGAGCTTGGTTCTCCGCATAGCTGGGTCCTAAGGACTGTAATTCGTCCGAGTCCATGGTATCCCGGAAAGGTGCAACGGTACGCGGGATGCGACGGGCCCCAGCAGTCGGCGGGCCCTCCCTAATGAAATCAATTAGATCAGAGCTCTGGTCTCCCTTGGGAGCGACGGCAGGACGAGCCTGCAGTCGAGGAGCGGTGGAGCTGCGGGCCGTGTTCGAGAGAGAGCTTGGAGGTCGAGTGAACTTCTTTGAGAAGTCTGCGGCATCGGAGAACCGACGAATGCGTGACTTCATGGTACTGGGACTGGGTGGCCCGTTTGATTTGACCGAGTTGACAAACTCGCGGGTCGATCCAATGCTGGGCTTCGTATCACGAGAATGTCCTGCACTTGTCGGCGGCAGGGTCATGTTTGATGGCTGGATGGGTTTGTATTTAGGCAGGTCGGAAGATTTGGTTTTGGTTATGGTTGGAAGATCCGCTTGCCCTTTAGCCGTACTGGAAGTGCCAGGTCGGGGAGATCCTGGGGGTGCAGTGGTTTTCAAGAAATCCGCCAGATCAGCGGTAGTAGATTGCTGGTTTCGCCAACGTGGAGAATCAGGCTCCTATTCAAGTCAGTAACCAAGTCCCCAAAGTCGAAGTATTCATAACGATCAAGTTGTGAAAGACCGGATGGAGTAAACATACCTCAATCTCTCGCATGTTCCGGGGGGTCAGGGTAAAATGGATTGTCTCCTCGCTGCGGATCAAATCATCCAAGTCCGCTTTTTCGTCATGCGACGAGGCCCGGCTTGTTTCAGAGGAGCTACGCAGGAGCGAGCTAGAGTCCCCCTGTCGAACAATCAAACCCTTTATTCTGGTGGAGACCTGCGATGTGGTGGAGCCGGCCGTTACGGGACGCTTATCGCGGTTGCTGCTGAAGCTTTCGGAACGGCGAGGCTTGGAGTAGCTCGAAGAGGCTGCAGAAGTCGTCGGTCGCCCAGACAGTCGCTGAACGGCTGCCCGTTCGGTACCTGAGCTGGTGGTGGACACTGCCGGGCTCGAGCGCCCGTAGGGAGTTTGTTGTTGGGTGCTTCCGCGGCGCAGGGGCAGGGGGCTAGGGCGTTGACGAGCCCGCGAACTCTCGGAATACGCACTCTCGGCGGACGACGGCGGTCGGGGGGATTTTTCCTCGCTCGAGTTGTCGGTTGAGAAACGAGGCTGAGGGGTAACAGGGTCCGGGGAAGTCAGATCCGTGTCAGAAGTGCTCGACGCATCGGTGCTGACGGCGGGTTGCGCCGGGGTGGAGTCTCCCCCTTGCGTTTGGGGCGGATCTTCGGTCACGGACTGCACCATTTGATCGCTGCTGACGGCCGCAGGAGTCGGCGACCTCTCGTTTTTCCGACTGGGCTCCCGGCTCGATTTTCGTCGCGGTCGCTGCACAGACGCCAACTTGGGCTTTTCGGCCATCCCTTGTCCCTCGATAATCTCAGCCTCCGAGTCCGGTTGATTACGGTCACTCAAAGACGAGGCTCTCGTGCTGTTGGCCCGGCTTGTTACCACTTCGGCCGAGGCGCCAGAGATCGAAGAGGTTGCGGCTGTATCTTGTCCGGTCGATTCTTCGGGGAAGCTGTCTGTCTCAGACTTCTTCGTGGGCGACTCAACCGAAGGAGAGAGCACTTGCTCCGCGAAATCCACGACGACGGGTTTCTTATCGGCAGTAGATTCGTCATCTTCGTCGTGTTCATACATGGTCTCCAGCTGCCGTCGCTCCTCCGACGAAGTAGGGGACGGATGGTCGGCGGTGTGTTCGACCTCGGGGGTCTCCTGGGGTGGTAAGGGGGCACCGGGCAAGGACCGCGACCGGGCATGTCGGTGGGTCTTTGCACTTTGCGGTCTAGGTGAAATCGGCGAGGAGCCATTGAAGGTCGGAGACCGCGGCGAGGGTAGAGTGAGCACCATCAGACTCCGAGGTCGCACTTTGTGCGCCACGACGGCTTCCATGGTTTGAATAACCTCACCGCCGTCCGTATCAGACGCGAAGCCGGGAACCTCAATTTCCTGCACGTCGTGCTCGTTCACAGGGAGCGCGACGGAAGCAGGGTCCACGTCTGCAGGAGACTCGGGCCTAGGACTGGGTTGTGAACGAGGTGGTAGGAACTCATCCACCGCCAGACTACCTCGCCGACCACGCACAGGAAGGTGGCCGATCGTGCCGCGACGCCGAATGGATTCGCGAGAGGTCGCTCGAGACAAGTTGGGGGAGCGCGTGCGTTTCCTCCACGTGCGCCAGAGTCTTCCCAGGGTCGGGTTCAAGGCTAGTTTCCCCATGTCGAGATCTTCAACGACCAGACGATCCATGGTGCTTCGTTCCGCGCCAGATTCCGTCATTTCATCATCAAATTTGCTTGACAGTCGAGATCGAGCCGTCTCGCCCGCAATCACCAAGGCCTTCTCGCCGAGGTATTCAATGATGTGCGCCAGGAAGATGGCGGCAGCCGGGGTGATGTAGCCGATGTGGCTTGAAAACCTCCGGGGACCATCTTCATCCTCGCCCAAGCCGTCCTGTTCGATATATTCCTCCTCGTCGTCTTCCTCCATATCGCCCAATCGAGTATACACCATGCACCGCAGGCGAGTCAACTTCCATGACCGGATGAGATCGAACTCGGCACTCGGAGTTTGACCGCCAAACTGTTCGTCTTCCGGACCACCCATGTACTCGCTCAGTTCCTCATCTGCGGCCGACACCACTTCCTTCGCCAGTCGAGGCTTGAGAACCTCCGCCACTGCGGGTCGAATGCAGGCCAACTGGGTGGACTTGGAGGAGGCAAGGATATTGTAGAGGAGATGGTCGAGAAAGCCGTTCAAAGCGGAAAGGGCTTCAGGAGTGACGAGAGCGCTGGCTGGGGATGCATTGTCTTCTTCGTCGGCCACGAAGTCCGCGGCGTTGAACTCCTGGTCAGCGGTGACTATCTGAGCGGCGGCGGAGGATGCGATGAAACAAGGAGCCGGGTTCACGGCGGGGGGTACGAGGAGATGAAGTCGAGGGAGCTGAGAGTCGCTAGACATGCTGGTACTGCGCGAGCGCGAGGCCGTCCTCCCCAGATCGAGAGATTCGGGTCCTTTGCTGGACTGCATCATGACTATATATGGAGATCACATACAGTGACCGTCGGGGTTTCTTGTTTCTTATTGCTTATTTTTCTGACCGTCAAAGGCGTCGGAGGATATAAAGAGTGTCAAGAAGATGTTGTGGAAGTGTTGTGTGATTCGAGCTCCGAGAGTTTCAAGAACACATAGGTCATCCTAGAACCATAAAAAGCGAAAGACTTCTTTTTTCGTCAGTCAGCCTGAATTTCTAACTAACACAGCCCGTTTGGGGGCGCTTCCGCCTTTTCCTGCATGCACGTAGTATTCTGCCCCAGGCGAGTCTGACGTTTTCCAAATGACTGCATCCAAGCCAAACTCAAAGGGGCGAGAAAGCAGGAAAAGGAAAGAAAGATGGACAGGGATCTGGCAGATGACAATGCAGCCCGGACGAGTTGGAGTTGGTGGCGGTGATGGGGGACAAAAAGGAATTCAAGGGTCAAACAACAAAAAGCAATCAAAAAAATAAAAATAAAAATCAGAACTAGACTTACCTGTGTAACGATAAGAATAATCAATAGAATTAATCACTCAGCACAATGGTGACTATTCGGAAGATTCAAATTTGCATCATTTTTGTCCTGGTGCCAGTACCGTGGGAATGGGTCAAAGATCAATTAAGACCTCCAGCGGAGTCCAGGGGAACGGGTCAGTCTGGTAGTTCGAGAAAAGAGAAAAAGAATGAACGAAGGAGGGGTGAGATAGAGTTGAACTAGGCAATCTTATTGTTATCACTCAAACCCACGCAGAGTGAAGAAGCAAAGGAGAGGAAGGAAGAAGAAGGAAGGACATCAAGTCAAATTCAGGAGTTTGACTGGCGATGTCGACAGGGACCGTCCGAAGTCAATGCTCATATGAATCCGGTACAATCCCTCATTGGAATGGAAATTATTTTTCATTATTATTACTACTATTTGATTTTCTCCGTCTGTCTTCTACTCCCGAGGACTACTAAGAGGCTCACTAAGTCACTAGCGACTTGCAGAATCAGGAGACAAGTGGAGCCCAGGTACCAGATAGCGTACCTTTTTTTCTGGAGTTGGTGGGCATTCGGACAACAAATGAAAACCAACCGCGAGTCCCCTCGGGTGGATAGGGGGGCAATTTGGGCCGGAAGATGAATTCCAGAGGGAGCGAGAGAGCGGGCGAGGGAGAGACATGGTCTTTGGAAGTTGTCCGTTGTCCGCTGTAGGATTTGAACAATTATGCCTCATTGTCTAGGTATCCGTGTCTACTCCGTACCCTGTCTAGCGGCTTTCGGGACATCCGTGTCGGTCAAGTCTCAGAAGGCAGCACGAGTCGAGATCCGGAGTTTCACCAGGCACGAAGGACTCCTGATCGACATTGGCCTGGTCTTGCCACAAGGTCTCCAATGACAACGGCCCATGGCCGGAGAGGCGACGGCGCTGCTGTTAAGCTAGCCAGGAGATCCATGGAACCGCGGTGAACCTCCGATTAGAATGTACTCAGAAGATGGGGATCCGAATATTTCATTGTTCAAGGAAAGGGAAGGTTCCGGGCGAGCGACAGAAACATCCACACTCCAACAGAAAGGATCGGAGGCAAATGCAGAGAGGACACCAAGACGTCGAGAGAACGTGGGAAGAGAAAGAAAAAGAATGTCGATCTCCGAATGCCGCACTAACGACGCTGGACCCCACTTGGGCCAAGCGCGGCGAAACCCTACCATAAGGCGCTAAACCACGTCGGGCAAGAAAAGGGGCGCCAGGATGTGCCGACCGCCCGGATGCCTCAGGTTTGCCTTTTCCTTCCGGGAACAACAATAGTCAATAATCCTTCTTTCTTCCAGTCTTCGACGCAGTGCTCGGTACTCAGCATTGATGATTTTCCATGCAAGTTGATGCAGTGGGAGGAACAGTTGGGCTTATGTCAGATCCTTCGTTCACGGTTGACCTAAATCTTTGCGTTCCAAACTTCGGCGCTCCCATCTTCTCGGATTTGGAGTCATCCATGATCCATCCCCTCCGCTCAAACTTAGTTTTACCACTATTGATTCCGATCGGGTTTTCTGGTTGGGCTACGAACCCGGTATACGGACGTTGATCCACCATCCGACTGCCTTTTGTTTCCTGGCCCTTCGAGAATCACCTTATTTGTCTCTAAAATGTCGTTTGACGTCCTGGTTTCTGGTAGAAGGTCCATCTGACCGTTGAGAACATTATCTGATGGGGCTGGTCACGTCTATCTCTTTTTGGCTTTCTTTTCACGTCCAGAACAAAGAACTCGAGATGGATGGGAGGGGAGATGTCGAACTGACAAAACCTTCTCTCCCCCAGGTTAATTCTCCATTCGTCAGAGCGATCTCCCTCTTGTCAGGGTCGATCATCCATGATGTACCCTTCAGCACCCACCACTTTCTCCTCATGATATACGAAGCTAGGACAAAGTCCGACAAATAAGCACGAGGCAGCGTCGCAGCGAACATCCCTATCCAGTATCCATCTCTAGTCCGTACGTGTACTCGCCGCGGACTCCGTTGACGTAAACCTACGAGGTTTTGCCTATCTCGTGCTAATTCCGAACACAACTATTAGAAATACACCAGGCGCGATTAAATTAATTCATTTCAATTCCGTCATCGCAACTTCGCAAGCCTTATCCCTTCCGGTAAGGCGGCAACATCGGGACTAGGCTTACAGCTCGTTATCGACCACATCTCAGGCTCCGATTCCAATCTCAATAATGGTAATGTCTCGGGTAAACCCCCGGTATCCTTCTGTACTCTCATTCGATATGTGGAATGCACTCTGTAAATCAGTTGGGTGCAGTGGTGGGTCGGAGGACCCATGTCTCTGATCCAATAAATCCGGCACCGAGTCAGGGCAATGGAATGTGTGTCTGAGCCAATCAATTGGCTATTGTCCATCATGCGCCCCTCTCCAGCTGAGGGTATGCGTTCGCGGTTCACCACCGATCTATTGAGCGGGGAACAATGCAGAACCATGGTTGAGCTGAGCTGGCTTCGATGGACCATGTCTGACCAACGCGGCGGATAATGAGCACGGGTAGGCTGATTACTGATCTGGTTGGAGTGAGCGAGGTACGTGCATGCTATGCTGCATATTAATCTTGACCGCATCAGAATAATCTCTTACGTGCAGGTCATCCGTTGGAGCCGGAATGCATTGCATGGATGGGCGGACGGATGAATCGATATCAGACCTCAGCTGAGATCAGCTCGTTTGTGCAACACGTGTTCGACAAAAGCAATAACAAAGAAAACGCAACTACCTATTTCTATCGAATAATGGCTACCAATAATGCTACCTACGCCTCGTACGGAGTACTCCGTAAGTATAATTAAATCAAGCACGATGGACATCAATAATCAACCACCTTTGAGTCGTGACCTTGTGACCCGCAACGAGCATTGCCCTATTACGGCATGGACGGCTGATATTTCCCCCCCTTTCCTTTGTCCTTGGAATCCCACCTACTCAAAATAGTAGCAATCCTCAATAGATCCATCACCCGAATCATGTACCCCGTTGGACACGAGGCTCTTCGATTCAGGTTCAATAGCGCCAAAGGTATTTCTCCGTAGGCGGGAATTACCTGTATCGAAAGATCCACCGAGTCACCGACCCTCCGGGTTAAATCGTCCGCCGCACTAGGCACGGAGCATAATGGAGATGAGATGTCCCCAGGATTTGTGTCGCCGACTAGCTTTGTTTAACATAAATTAACTAATTAAGTATGGTCTTTTTTTTCTGCTCTCTTTGTGCTGGACCTGGCGACCTGCTGGTGCGTAAGATCAAATCCACTACGGGAACCCCGCTGGAACCCTATCAATATGCTCTGCATAATGATGAAAGAAGTCAAGAGCATAAGACGCTTACAAAGTAAGCTTCACGCTGATTATTGTTGAGTGTTCCAAGGTATTATCCTATATAATCATCTATGTGTACAGAACATATCCTTGCAAAATACCCACTAACTAGTCCGTAGGTATGTACCAACTTCAAATATAAACTAAACAAAATAAAAATCAACCCCACACCACCCAAACAACACCGCAATTTAAAATATAAAACCCTCCTGCATCCCGCATTTCAATCAAGACGTCTTCGTCCAATCCAACGGTCTCTGTACCACCCAGCATTCTGAAATAATATCATGATCGGCGCACGGCTCGGATTCCCAGCCGTCCTCGCTGCATCTCGCGCCCGTCTCCACTCCTGCATGCACCTCGACGGTCTCGACTCTTCTATCTGTTACAGATTCACTTCGGGTGTGTCGACGCCTTCGTGTTATTTGTTGGAGGGGCAGGCGTAGGAAATAATGAGTACACAGTAGGGTTAGAGACTTTTGGTGGTGTTCGGAAGAGATTGGTTGGCTGGTTGGCTGGCTGCATCACACGGGATACGATTAAAGAACAAAGAGGAAGAATACACGGGATACATTTATAAAATAAAGGAAGAGGAAGAAAAAGGAAGTAACGATTTGCCCCGTCTTTGTCTCACGTCGAGGGTGTCAGGGATGGTTTAGATTCTAAGGTCTCGATCGATCGGTCGAGGTAAGGCTCCCTGCATACGAGATGCTCTACACCCTAGATATAAGTAATCCATTTCCCTGTGGTCGGGAAGATTTGACCAGGATGGCTTGACTTGAGCGATTATATCAGATCGGAACTCACGGAGGCGAGGTCATCGTTTTGTGTTACGTTGGCAACTTGGTCATTGAGGATGGGATGAGTGATTTTCAAGTTCTCGTTGCTGTGCTGGGTCTGGGTGACTCGTACGAACGATGCTTATGCTTATGCCTCTACTATTTCGCTTGTACGACCTGTCTTTCCTTTGTGCTCAAGGTCGGTTTCTTCGGGTCTCTGGCTGGGCACAGATGACGTTTTTCTTTGTTTCAGATGGAATAGGTAGACTGAGGCTTGGATGAGGGAGGGGTGTTAACCTGTGTAGAGACACCACGCCCTTGTCTATATGCTGATTCACGGTTCCATATCTTGTCGCCGTGCGGGAGATCGGTGGATATGAGCGGCCCTTTCTGCGAGGGCCTCTGCAACTTCAAGGCAAATAGTTCGCTTACACAGCGTTATAGACTTCTCGTCACTGAGTGACTCTGAATTGGGATAGTAGAGTCTCAATCACCTTATATTAGCCATTAACAGCTACCTAACCTCCCCAGATCCATCAGAACTACCGACCGCATGATCTCGACCAGCTATATAACGATCATTCGCTTACCTGATAAACCCATCTCGATATTCTCTAGCTATGTCTCTACTATTCCGATAGGCATTAAGATCCTGCTGATAGAATTTCGGACTCCCATCTAAACCCCATTTCCCGACCTGTGTCATCACATAACCAGTGGCACGGTATTTGCTCTTAGACTTTGTAGGCCGAGTCGCGTAGATCCCCGGAGTTCCAGCACAATAAGTAGATGTTATAGTATAGGCTTTGTTATCGTAGTCGTAATCGTAATCAATTCTTGTTCAATTGTCGCTGTTGCTATTTTGTTGTTCAATTCCATGCCCATGCCCATACTGCTGTAGGGAATGCATCCCCGTGCGCCCAAAGCACCAGCATACAACGCCTGGCCTCCAAGCACAGCAAGAGACCCATCGGAGCCCTTTGCCTCGACGAAGAAATTCGGCGCTATGGGTCTGTTGCTCCGCTTTGTCGGGATGATCATGTCGCTTAGCTGCTCGCGGATTCTAGGATGAAGCTGGTTGGCGCGCGCGCCGTGATAGAAACTTGGTTTTGCATTCGGCAATGTGCCGTCTGTTAGCGGGGCGAGCTTTTTGAACACATAGTTGGTGCCGCAGGAAGCTGGAGCTTGGGTTTGGGTTCGATCATGATGAGCATGGTGTTGTTGCTGCTGGCCTCCTTCGAGAATCGGGAGAATATTCTTGATGACTAGCTGCTCGTCCACGGCCTTATTATCGATTCGTACAAATTTCTTGTATTCTTTTTTGAGTGTGTCTTCGGGTAATGCGAGTGAGGGTTGTGGCGCGCGTATTCTGGCACAGATTTCGGCCATGTTCAAGGGCTCGCAGGGCGAGGTATCATCTGGGTATAAGAATGATCGTAGAAATACGCCGTGGTCTACCAGATGGCTCTCGAAGTGTCGATCGTATACTATTGTGCTTTCGACCGTTTGTGTCGGTGACGATGACGTTGTATGCGTCGGTGTAGAGGGAGGATGCTTCGTTATGGAATTGGGGTTTGTGGCGGGAGCTATAGATTAATGATTGTAGTGGGCTGGTGCGGGATACTAGGTAGGAATTATGCTGGTTAGTTGATATACTTACCTCAAGATCAGTGACTGAAGGAATTTTAGGCAGGTGTATAGCTCACGTCTCTAAAATCCGATAGATCTGGTCCTCCATAGCGAGACAGTTTTCGGATCTCTTGTAAACAAGCAGTTGAGCAGTTGCGCAAGAATTCAGAAGCAGAAGTATGCGAGTCAGAGGTAGAAGAAGAGCTTTGGCTTGGAGACAGTAAGAGATTATGTCGGCTGTTATTTTCTCTCAGCGCGCTCTTAGTCAAGTATAGTCTTGTGAGTTTATCCCAGAATTTCGGAGGATGAAAGGTACGGCGCCGCCGTGGTCGACTCTGGGGCTCGAAAGACGGCATGAAAATATTTTAGCGAGAGAGACTATAGGGGGTACTGTGAGTAACAGGAATGACTGTCTGCTCGTTTTATGCGGTGTCTGGATTGAGAAAGAGATTTTCTGGCCGTGTTCTGGGTTAGAACAAAGGATGACCCGTAACATGGACGTGAAGCCCATCCCAGAGATTGAAAGTGAAGCTGGAAAAAGGTGTACAGGATCGTACCCTTTTGCTGCATGTAGCTCTTATCGATGGTGCATTGTTAGGCAAGAATTTCTGGAGCATATTTGAAAGGGCCCATGCTGTATTTCGTCCCAAAAGTTGCATGACATAGAAGAAGAGGAATTGCCTTTACCAGACCTCTTTGAAGTACTCAGTGACTTTCTCTTTGTCTAACTTACTTAAGTTAGTGCTTAGAGATCAGCTTTTTTGAAAAACAATCAGGTACCCTGGATTGGTAGTATTTCCGGCTCTCGTGGTGCAGCAGGTAGGTCCTAGATCCATATCGTCCATGAAATGCGGCTGCTGTCCTTCTCAACAATGATTTTAGAGAGAAGTGAATAAAGACACATCACATCTTATCCAAGTTCAATAATGTAAATAATCTCGGCTCCGACTATATAAAGTAGCAGGCATGATGATGGTGGGCCTAAACAAAAGCGTCGTAAGCACAAGAATGCCTAACAACCGTCATTAAGGTTCCAATCTACCGGAATTGCTGAAGAGAGGAACAAACAGGGGTGTACTAACGGCATCCCCACGCTCTATCGCTCTATTGCATGATGTGTATCCCTCAGGCACGCACTAGTAAGCACGAGCAGAGTGGGTCACCCTAAGGCCACCTTTCCCCATCCAACTTTCCTGACAGTTGAACTTGACAACGACAACGACAACTTCAAGCCGGCCACATCTTTTGGCAATTCAGAAATGAAAATTCCAAAGAGCCGAGTGGTCTTACTCTGAAGTCGTGATCGCACGCACTATCCATAAAACTAGTGCCACTAACGTATCCCATCAGCTGACGTCAACCCCCCGAGATCGAAGCCCTCCCGAGTCTCCGAGCGACAATAGGAGAAAAAAAATGTCCGTTAGGATGGGTCCCGGCTCCAGTCTATAGAAAATAGAGCCGCTATTTTTAGTCTTACCCCGAGCTTCCATGCATTGTAAGCGCTTCGATTCAGGGTCTATTGCCCGGTCACTTACGCAATGCTTCTATAGTGTGTACAAAAATAAATCAATTTGGCCTCGTTGGGGGATTATTTATGGAGGGTAGGTAGGTACATAGGTAGAGTAGTTGGTTTGTTTGAATAACTATTCTGTCGCTCGTTTGGAGGACGATTGTATATCCTAGTACTGAGTATTGCTAGTTAGTTCATTTCTTTGTTCATATTATTCACTCCATCAATTACAATGTCGGGTCTACTATACGCCTCCGGAGGCCGCGGCCTACCGCGCTACTTCTTCCTTCACGGCAGCCACGAACGCACCAGCTTTCCGGACCAGGTCGAGGTCGAAGCGAATGTCGTGAGCTTTTCAGGGAGTGGCAATATGTATGTTCCTATTTACTTTATGTTATGTTACCTTCAATAATTTGGTTTCATATCTTGTCCTGTCCTATCCACCCATATGCCCAATTCCCACCCGACGAATCCTAACGCTGTCCTCTTCTCTGACTAAGAATCTCCGGCGATAACAACGAACCCATATCCCAGAAATACTGCTTCTTCAATGGCGTCCTGACGCATACGGACGGACAAGCTCAGGCGCCCGTTCCTGCCAGAGAGTTTGTCGAGACATTGCTCAAGAACATCAGCGTTCCCGCGTTGGTATTGGTTGAGGTACCTCATGGGTGAGTTTCATTCATCTCAACTAGACCGAGCAGTCAGTAACAGATAATTCCAATCATAGTGAACAAGAACAATCAAACCCCCAAGAACCCAATGAAACCATCTACGTGTATGTACATCACCCCGGGGCAAAACATCATCCCAACACCCCACTACCTACCTACCCCCCCTACCAAGCCAACTAACGCCAAACTAAAGCTAACAAAATTAACAACAGCGCAATCTCCGTCCTCGGCCGCAGCGATCTACGCATCTGCGTCGGCGAAGAAAGACGCTACATCGCGCGCATGATGCGCGTCTTCGCGCCCCGCTTCACACAAGCCATGGCTCAACGAAGCGACGAATATCTTCCCGGAGATGCGCAAAATCTGTGCAAGGAGATAGCGCATGATATGGGGGCTTCGTTAATTCATGATAATAGTAATAATACTAACAGTGAAGGTGATAATAAAGTTGACAGTGACAGTGGCGAGGAAGGCAAGGACGATGAAGAAGAACTAGTAGGTTTCCTACACCTCTACCGACAACGGTATTTGGGGAAATCGGGGACAGAGAGCGGGTATTTGGATATCCTAGAGGCGTGCCTGCTGCATGTCTTGAAGATGCCGTTTGAGTTGGAGTCGTCGGTGCAGCAGGGGCTGATTCGTTATTGAGCTGTTTGTGGGCATTGGATTTCCGGGATTTGAGGGCTTTGTTTCTGTAGATATTTATTGTATGTATATACGTTGGATAGGGTTGGGGAATAGAGTTTTAAGGGACATGTGGTGATAAAGTATTGTTTACTATGAAGTATTTGCAGTAGGATAGGGGGTGAAGTAGGTGCATAGGTGGGAGAAGTTCGATGGCATATCCCGATGAGATGGCCGAACACGCTAGAATGATAGAGTTTTGATATACGTTCGTAGCAAAAGAATTACCTCCGTGTCCTTTATGCAATTACATGGATGCACTGGCAAAGAGGTGGCTGCGTCAAGTAAAATACGGATAGCTGCAAGATAAGTCCCTCCTACGAGTACCGAGTTGAATTCAAAAGTTGTCATATTGTTCAATCAATCGTTGAATACTGCAAGCTAAACCCCGCTAAAGCTTTTAGAAATGTTTATCGTAAATCATACATAGAAAGTTCGTTTTCCCACAGTTTTCCCGTGTTTTTTTTTCGATGTTTTTGATTTTCTGTGTTGGCCTTCAGTGATTTCTTAAAGCTCACTGTAGGCTCTCAATGGCAGACATAAGGCCTCCAATGGTCAATCGCAAAGCCAACACCGCCTGCGAAGAAGCTCAGCTCCTCGGGGCCGATGAGGACCTCGTCCGTGGCCAACCTTTCTGAGAGGAGGCCCTCTATCTTGCCTATCAAATAATGATCAAGGCTTTCCGCGGCCCCAGGTAGCCGCAGTGAAAGCCCTTTTGTATCGTTGATTGTGACCAATTCGTCTAGTTCCTCTTCGGTGACGAGGTTGTGAAAGCTCCCGATGACATGATTTAGAGCCTGGTCGATGTAGATGTAATCGGGGTCTTGCGAATCCAGGTATGGCGACTGAGTGCGCCCCGCTTTGACTTCTTTGGTTCGCGCACGAAGGCGCGCCTTGTAATCAGGGTCGGCGATCCCTTGGATGCCATGCATGTAGGCCGCGAATAGGCGCTTATCCAGGTCAGCCACATCGCTGGGATGCTCCTCTGGTAATTCTTTGATGTGATCAGAAATTTGAACCTCATCAAGATCCTCGTCGTCCATGTCAACATCAGACGAGTCGCTCTCCGCGAAATGGAGTCTCCCAGAAGCACGGGCAAGCTCCATCATTTCATGGCATGTCATTCCGGTCTGGGGCTCATCGTCTTCATCATCGGCGTCGGAGTAATACGGAGCCTCGATATAAGAGACTTCCGGAGCAAACCGAACGCCAGTCGACTCAAAAGAGACAAAGGAACATTCGAGCGAGTCAGCTTCGTCCTCATCGTCATATTCGAACACGATGTCAGATCCATCAGAGACAGACTCATCAGTGTCATCCTCCCATGCGGTTTCATAGTACATTTCATCGTCACTTTCATCATCGCATCCATCCATGAGAACATTGTCATCCCCACTTTCGGATGACAAGTCGGAGGCATTAATGCATTCACCATCAGACATTTCATGGGATCCATAGCCCGACTCCGATCCCTCCTCGGGTTGGGCGCATGGTCTCTTCAAGATGGATTTCAAGATGGGACGAAAAGGGGCCGTTAAGGCAGTAGTCAATGTCTTTGTTGCAATCAAGTTGGTCGAGGTCATAGAGACCTCGTCCGACGCATAACAGCTGTCCTGGGAAGTGGTAGAGCATTCCAGACGTGAGCAAGTCGAAGAAAAGGATTCCCAGGACGGTTGGTTCATGTTTGTGGCAATCATTGTGACTGGGGGTTGTTGATTCAACGGCGTTCTTTTGGCCGGATTATCCGAATTCAAAGACGATTTGCAATATAACGATATAGAGCTGCGCAAATTTTCCGCTTGTGCTAACCTGAGCAACCAAGGTGAATAGAAGGGGCTTTGTGATTCAAAAGCGAATAGACCGTGCTGTTTGCGATCAAGATAGATGAACGGCTTCGAAGGCCTTCGACAAACGAGGAGGAATCCATAGCGAAGCTAAAGCGTGAACGAAGTGTTCAACTAGTGGAAGGCGAGGAAACCCTCGATGGGAGAAGCCTTCTGAGACATGATTGATGATATTACTTCGGATTCTGATAGTTGGGGGTTTCAAAATTGTTGCGCGTGCACTTCTGCTGGTAGCTTTCGACTTTCCAAAACGAACACAACCCTTTCAGCTCCTTTCTTCTGATCGAAACGATGGATTTTCCGATGTTATACATATGTATTGTCAGATATCTAGATCGTGTAAACAGATCTTGTGGTAGAGTAGGGGGTCGAAATAACGGCCCTGTCGCGACGCGTGGGATCCTAAATAGGAAATCGTTACGACTTCACGATAGATGAAAGCCTGTTCGGTAGATTTCGAACACTTAATTCGCGTTAATCGAGCGTGAATGATGGAAAGCGACTTGGTTTTATTGAGTCATACCCACTTTTCGTGGGATGTGTGGATGAATTCGGCGGGGGTGCGAGGGGTAAGGATCAAAAGAGTACCGGTTTCAGTCGGGTCAGGGTTCGGACGAGAAGTTCAAAACGCTGATAGAATGTAGTGTGTTGATGGTATATGGGGATGATAATCAAAGCGACACTATATGGGGGTGGCGGTTAGCACCTTTATAAGCGCTGGGAGAGAGGAGAGAGAAGAAACGGAAAGAAGGAACAGGCAGTTCCCGGTGACCAGCCTGACTTTGCAGTAAGATTTCCGTCATCATCAGCGACTTTCCGGCAGTTGCCTCCCTCCCCCTACGGCCTTACAGTCGGCCCGGCGTTCGACCGGTTGCCCCGGGTGGCTTAGCGCCGGTCACTCCTAGTATTGTTCCCTAAGCGAACGTCATGCTGACTCAACTTCCGATCGATGTTTCCGGACGCTTCCAACTTGGTGGTTGCCGTGCTCCGTATTCCTTCGGTGCTTGCAGGGGCGTGTGTACGGAGTACGGTGTAGATTACTATTGATCCATCCCTTCACTCTAAACAATTACCTTCTGTCTATCTTGATCAAAGATGCGGAACCAATGGAGGAAATGTTTATCCATCCAGGATTCTAATCCATGTCTGCTTAACCCATTGTGCGACATCTTGCATTCATCGGATCATTGATCTGCGGTGACTTGTGGTAAGGGCCAGGAATCAGTAGTACCTTATATGGGCATATCTTGCGTTCCATGCATTTTGACTATTTTCGACCAACACGAGTCAATACTCTCCCAGTCCCTGACTCCCTATGGTCCTAGACAGAGCAATAATTGATGCTGCGGGTCATAGGCGGGACTAAACGGGACGACCAAGCACCCGATCAGGATTAGACTGATCCAATATAGATGCCAAGCGGATTGAAGACTCGAATCATTGTGATAGATCAGGTTATCAGAGTCGTCCAGGACGCATGGCCCAAACGGACGCCTTGTTCGAGGGTTCCTACCCAGCACTGGTACGGACTACTAATACTGGACATCTTCCAGGGCAATGCAACTGCTGAGCATAACATATCCACGTGATCGGAGCCGCTACCAATCACATGATTGCCTTAAAGCGGCATCATCTGCAATAGGAAACCACGGCTTGACCGGCAGGATCTTAATCGGTACGGAGTACCTATTCATCAATTTATTGTGCTTGCTTCTATTTCTCAAATTTGCGTTGTTCACGGCGAGGTATTACTATCCGTCTAATTGACGGCTTCTATAGTGATCAAATCCTGCCAACTTCCCTTTGTGGGAATAACCCTTGCGAGAAGAGTCAGGAATGCTTTACTGCAGGAACAGAACAAAATACGAGCCAATTGCTTTGTGACTTACCCAAAATACAAAGTGTTCGCCCTGTACCTACAGCGTTAGGACTCCATGCAAAAAAAGAATGCTTCTATTCATGTTCCATGCTAGAGGGAGGCTGGGCATTCCTGCCAGTGGCTGTTGCCACACTCTGGCATTGGACGAGCCCCCTGAGTCGACACGGATGTTCTTGTCCACCTGAGATTCCGCTTGCGGATCTTGAAGTTCCCCGAGGCCTCGAATTGGCTCCCTCCTTTTTCGGAATCGTTTTTTGTGTTGCTCTATACGGGTTTGCCCGCTACCCTGTCAATGTGACTTCTTGGAAATCATCAAGGAGCTGAACCGTGGCTCTTCGACAGGGGTTGAGCACAAAGCAGAAAGGTGTTCAACAAAGAAATGAGAAACCAGACTAGTCTCTGTGAGTTTCTACAGGCTCTCGGAAGAGATCAATGCTCTGCTACTGGACTAAGAACAAAGAACCTGCGGGTTCCCGCCACCCTCCGTGCGGGACTCTTCAGTCAATAGGGACAGCCCAATTGACGAGTCACTGTGATAGTGACTTGCATATTCGGAGAATTGAAAAAAGTATGAATTGGCTGCTCAATGCAAACAGCTTTATCCTCCACAGACGCGAAAAGACCGTGACGCGTTAAAGGGTGTTAATAATAGAAACTTGGATCTACAAGATAGGGCTATGATTTGCAGATCGTTTTGTGTGGAAAACTCCAAGTTAATCGTTTCCCCGTTGGAATACGTGGCATGAATTGCCAGGTGGTTCGGGGGTTCCAGAACTCGGTTTAGTGCATTGTTGCTGGGGGGTGCACATTCCTCCCAGCCCCAAAGCAAAGTGATATCCGCTCCAACCTTATGAGCGTCAGTGCACCAAACACCCGGGAAGTCTCTGCTCCACCATGCCGGAGAAGCTCACGGAGAAGTCGAGACGCGCGAGAGGGAATAGAGTGAAAGAAGAGAATTGCAGGCCCCTCAACTATAGAACCACACATATGAGGTAATCCAATATGACGTTTACATTTCAAAAACTCACCTACCACGGCGGTTACTTCTCCCAGACTGCTTCTCAAACTCAGCCAGGATCTGTGTGATTGGTGAATCCCTGTTGCATCTGCGGCCTGATCATTACCCGGCTTCGATTACCAGAGGGATGATATCTCGTCGTCATTGGTTTGGATCCTACCCGGACCCCCAAGGCCCGCACACCGCGCACACGCACCTGTCCTGCTGATGCTATCCCCTCTGTTTCTGGCATAGTGAAGGTTACATTCCGACGGGTGGCCATTTGGGTCCCGAGCCCGCTCTGAATGAAAGTGTGGATGGAAGAGATGGAAAGACCATTCAGCCACCGAGCTATCCGGGTGCTCTGATTGGCAGTGCCGCTCGTGCGAGGAGAATTATAGCATTCCATGTCGATCAATGGTGGGGAAGTTCCTTCAGGTCCATTAGATCGCATTCCTTGGCCATCTTTAGAGCAGATGGAATGTGTGCAGAATCCCAGAGGCTGGAAGGCCTGTGGCGGCACTTCAAAAAGGGCGACTCCTCTGTTGCTGTTTGCTTGCTTTGTATCCTTTGCATCTTGTGCAGTGTTTTCTTTGATTGACAAGTTGTCAAACTGTTCCTACAGTCCAAACATTCCATCATCACCCAAACACCCTGCTGGAACCCCGGCTCGCCTTCCGAGCTTCCCTTTGACCCATCTCTACCATTCTTTGGTTTCTTTGGGTGACTTTCCCTCTGCCTGTACTATTTCCGCCGGCCTCTAGGCCAATCATCTGAACTTCTGCTGCGCCAAACAGCCTTTGACACCTTCTCTCATTATCGCCGCAAACGGAAGGTGACCGCCGTACCTCATTCCCCCAAGATGTTCGCCCAACCTTTCGACCATTCGTTCAATGACGATATTTTCCAGTACGTCAATATGGACCCTACAAATGCCGACGGCAACAAAGACGTTTCATTTCCTGGAGACTTTGATCAAATATTCGCACTCGACTCATTGTCTAGCGATTGTGGCGACCTGTCACCCACCATCTCCGCCTCCAAGCGGGCCCAGCAGTCACCGCAACCCTGGGGTAGAGACCTTTGGTCTGTTCCGCAAGACGTCAGTTCTTCTTCTACAGGCCAAGCACCCCTTGCTTTTCAAGACACCGTCCACCCCGCGGCCGTTGCGGATCTTAACGTCAACCTCGAAGCTTCTTCGCCAAACCCCCCGGCAAAAACTCGCTCGCCGTCTACTCCCCCGGCCACTCCCCAACGCAAAGCCAAAAGCGCCTTAGTCACACCCAAATCAACCGGCCATCGTCGTGACACCCATGAACGCCGCGGCCTTTTGCACAAACAGAGCTTCTCCCCCAGTATAGTCCGCTCCTCTCAACTCCAAAAAGGCAGGATGGCGTACCCGGAAGCTTGGGCTCAGCGCTTTCAGAACTTCAGCTTGGGTAGTACGGATGATCGCTTGCCTTTGTCCCCACCGCCCTCCGATATTCTGGTGCAGCACGAGAACATGTGCGCCGACCACACTGCCCAAATGGCACACCATGGAGACTCCTCTGAGATGGCCAACCCTTTCGACTCGGCCATATTCAACGAGTCTCCCGCTATCTCGATGCCATCTCCATCTGCCGGGGCGCTAGCACGACAGCAGCAACGGTATTTAAGTCAATCGAACAACTCCGCTATGGCCACCTCCAGTCCCCCCTCAGCGGACGACATTTTTTCCTCCCCACATTCCTCGGACCCTCAGTCCATGTCCTCGTGGCATTCCGATTCCCTCGCTACCCCTGGACTTCCATTCACACCCGATCTGCAAAGCCACGATGCGCAAGCGTGGTGGTCTCCCATGAATTCACGGGTTGCCCAGCGACATTCCTACCCACAGATGGTCGCGTCCCCGACCCCTCAGAGACCAATCCAGACCCCCAACAACCAGCACGACATGCTGCAGGGCGGTCTGATGATTCAGTTGGATCCTTCATCGTTTGACATGCCGGGTGCTGCAAACGCGTCATTTGCCGCACCGCAGATGCCATCGGTTCCCAATACTCAGGGAACTCAATCATATACACATGCTCCCACGACACCACAGAAATTTGTGGATCCCTCCTACGCACCTCAAATGCATAATTCGTCCTCGCGGTCTCCATCGCTGTCCCCGACGGCAACCGGATCGCCCAAGGGCATGCGCAGCATGAAGACTCCTCCGCGCGGTCGTTACCAGCAAAGAAAGATGTCATCTCAACCGATGAGCGCTCCCAGACCGGCCAAAGGCTCGGGCGGAAGCCCTAGGGGAGCCGGTAAGTCGGTGACGGTATCATTTGTGAACTTCACTCCTCACGACAAAAACAAGATCCTCACGGGTGTTGCTCCCAGCGGAAGCTCAAAAACGAAAGCTCGACGGGAGCAAGAAGCCCGTGATAGACGACGCAAGATGGGCGAGGCCGCTTTGAACGCGGTCCGGAAAGCCGGCGGCGACGTCGAAGCTTTAGAGGCAGTTTTCTGCTGAACATTAAACATTGGCATATTTTACACATATAATATATCGTTCTGTTCTGTTTTGCTTTGTCTCTGTGTTTATCTTTTTGTTGGTTTCATATACCTCTCTCGTTATTTGGCAACGGTCGTTTTGGCGCTTGTGTTTGAAAAAGGAACTTGGCGTTTGGATTCCAAAATGTTAGATCATCTTTTTGGATCTTTCTGGAGCGGTGTATACTATAATACGCATTCTAATAATTGGATCTGTTTCATTTACTATCTCTTCATATCTTCCTAGTAAGGTCTTGTAAAACCGACCGATCGATGCCTTAGGGCTTTTCCCAGGCACCTGATCTCCACCTGCAACCGACCGTCCAATCGGCGAGTAGATGATTGTCATGACATGACGCCAGTTCCCAGTCCAGTCCATCGTAATCGTCGTTTTCTTTATTATCAGACTATTATACAGTATGGGAAAATGAATGTATCTGAGTAGAGATTGATCAAATCAACGCCGGTCCCAATGCTTTTAGGATTTGCCAATGAATCACAATGATTTGAAACCCCCACTCTGCCTTGTCTTCGATGTGTTTGTAGATTGGACGGGATTGGGCAATTGTAAGAGCCGGACTCTGCTATCGAGTCGAGACTGTAGACGGGCTGGCCGCTTCGCCCGACCCCTCTACCGTCCCAGATTGTATTGCACAACCTGAAGGCCAGAGCGAGGGGTATCTAAAGAGAGAGAAACATCGTTTTTTCGTACACCGCTGCTTCATCGCCCCGATGTCTTCGGCGACCAGGAATCCGGCTGCCAGTTCTCGCCCGGCGACCCTCTCGCCTTAGCCCAGGGATCCTCCTTCGCCGCGGCCGGCTGTTTCTCCGCCTCATCCCGTTCTGCAGCGGTCTCGGTCTCGGTCTCCTGTGCCGGCGCATTCAACGTATCATCGCTCGTCTTTGTCGCTGGCGCAGGTTGCTGGGTTTGCGGCTTATCAAGGTACGACGGTTTGCTGGCCCATCGCTCGTCGGCCAGTCGGGCTAATTGCTTGATATGAGCTTGGCGGACGAGATCCTGTTGCTGTTCTTGGATGGTCGGCGCGTCCTTTCGCATGTGTCGAAGCCATTGGTGCCATTGCGCTGGAGGCAGATATCCGTATTAGTTTCGATCCGCGATGGGGCTGGTGGGTGGGTTAAACACGTACGGCTCACTTGGACATCTCCGAGATGGGTTTTCGGGTCGACTTTAACGATGCGCCGGTATCGCGAGGCGTTCAGTGCATCTTTGAATTCCCAGAACGTGTTGCCGCGCAAGTCCGATCCTATGTAAAAAGATGAATGAGTATGCGGTAAAATCTGAAAGGTCACGGCGCTCTGTTGAACACACCCGCTAGGAAGGATTTTCGCCACGGCAATTTAAGGCTCTTCCACTTGAACCACAGACTATTGATGGGACTCATTGGTGCCCGATGATGGTGTCAAGATACTGATTAATAATTAAATGGCTAAATTGCAAAGGAAAAAAGGGGGTGGAGTTCGATAGGCGAGCAGTAGGGGAAATATGCCAGGGAGAAAGGGTTACTGGGGATCGGCGAGCAGAGGAAGAAGCGGACGGACGTCATCGGGCGAGGCGGAGCGGCTGACGGAACATTCCATTCCTCGCCCTTTCGCTTCTCTTTCTCTTCCTCTTCCTCTTCCTCTCCCTTTCCTTCTTCTTTTCCAGAAATTTGGGTTTTACAAACGCCACGGGTATCCCTAGGCTTTCATTTCTTATTGACTGAGAACCTCAAGTCTGCCCCTTTCGTGTCTGGTCACATTATATACCCTTCTTATCCTCTCGGACATATACATACAATCCCCCCTGGCCGCGTTCCACGGTTCGCCTCAGTGGCCAATTGACAGGCAACAATCTACCGATTTCACCTCTCAACAGAAACGTCTCTTCTACATGCAATAAACGCATAGAGCCGATCTCTTCCAACTCCCAACATGGCGTCTGTCACGTCTCTAGACAAAGACCTGCGCAATCTGCGCCTGTCCCGCTATACCCCGCAGGCAGCCGCCGAAGTGCGCGACTGGATCGAGGAAGTCCTCCATGAATCACTACCTGCCGGTGATCTTCTAGAAGCCCTGAAGGATGGTGTCGCACTCTGCAGGTAAGACATTCAGCCATTTTCGCACCCTTACCACCTCTCGAAGGACCTTCCGAGACATGCCGGCCGAGGGGGGCATCATTGGGCAGCCAACTAACAAAGTCTCACACCCGCTAGACTCGTCAACCTCGCGGTCTCTCCCGGGGTCAAATTCAAGCAATCCTCGATGCCCTTTGTGCAAATGGAAAACATCTCGCACTTCCTCCGTGCCTGTCAAATTCAACCCCTGAGTCTCCCGCCGCACGATGTCTTCCTCACCGTCGACCTCTACGAAGGCAAGGACCCCGCGCAGGTCCTCCAGTGTCTGATGGCTTTCAGCCGGAGAGCCAACGCGATTCAACCGTCCAAGTTCCCCCGGACCATCGGCCCTCAGAATAAGGGGGGCACGTTGAGCCCTAATATGACGGGATCCAGCCAGGGGGCCTACACGCCAACGAAGTCGCGATTCTACAACGGGGTCAGCGATACCGCCTCGAACGTCTCCGCGCAATCCAGCCCGTCCGCGAAGTCCCCGGCGGTCACCAGCTGGAGTAAGAAGACGGACGAGCATTCGACCGCCCCAGCCTGGAATATTCATCAATATGGCTACATGGGCGGCGCCAGTCAAGCTAACCAGGGCGTCGCTTTTGGCGCTCGTCGACAGATTACTACCGCCGCGCCGCATGTGCCGAGCCTGGCGGAGAAGGAGAAGCGCCGCCGCGAGGAAGAGGACCGGCTCCGTGCGGAGCAGGAACATGCCGAGCGCATGCGCCAGCTGGAACGGGAGGAGCGCGAGGCGGATGAGGAGCGCGCGCGCGCTGAGGAAGCGCGTCGCTGGGAAGAAGAGACGGCGCAGCTTCGGGAAAAGGAGCGGCTCGAAGTGGAGCAGCAACGAAGGCAGTGGGATGAAGAACAGCGCAAGTGGGAGGAGGAGGAATGTCAGCGTCAGCGCGAGGAGAGAGAAACAGAGGACCGGATCGACAAGGAGAGGCAGCGTCGGCGCGAGGTCAACGACACTCGTCTCAACGGCCAGTTCCTCAGCCAGTACCAAGCCAGCCAGCCAGTATCCGGTCGCGCTGCCGCTACCGAGCCCAGCGAGAACCAGCGCATTCGACAATTGGAGCTGGAGCTGGAAAGTGCCAAGGAGAGAGAGACCCAGTATGAGCGCGAGCGACGAGCTCTCCGAGAGAAGGATTCCACAGGCAGCAGCAACAACACTCCTCCAGCCCGCAGTCCTCGTCCTGTTCCCGTCCCTCCCAAGCCCAGCTACGATCTCTCGTCTCTAGAACAGGAGCGCCGTCTCCTACGCACGGAATGGCAGGATCATCAGCGGGAAGAGCCCATCGCCGAGTCCAGCCCACCACCTATGCCCCCTCGTCGACCCCTACCCGACCCGACCTCGACAGCCAGCAGCGGTGGTCCCCCTCCCAAACCTCCCCGCCCTCTCCCAGACCCTGTGAACCAAAAACAAGAGAGCCGGGTCGACCGCTTCCTCTCCTTCAACCGTCCCCCGGTAGCCGCCAAGCCCGCCGCCCACCGTCCCCAAGACTACAGCACCACCTCTGAAGTCGACGCCGAGAACAGCCGCCGCGAAGCCGCGCAACAGAAGACCAAAGCCGGCGGCTGGGCCTCTAAGTCCCTTCTGGAGCGGGAGATGGAGCGCGAACGCGAGCGCCAGCGCGAATGGGAAGACAACCAGAAACAGACTGAGGCCGTCGCCGCCCAGGGTCTCGGTGACTCCTCGATAGGCACGGGGCCCGGCCAGGGCGCCTGGAACGTCCATCAGTATGGGTTCTTGGGCGGCGATAGTCAGAACCGAGGAGGGCCTGGCTTGGGTGTTGGAGGCGCGAGACGTCAGATTATCGGTCCCAGACCTCCTCCGTAAAGCGAGACCTTTCTTTCTTCCTATCTATAACTTAACATAGTGATATCCATCCTTGTATCTATTGACCGGGAATCTTGGGAGGGAGTTCTTTTCTTTCTATTTTCTATTTTCTATGTTCTACATTCTATTGTTTAGCTGGGTGATCCGTGATATCAGGGAAGGTTGGGAGTGGTCGTTGCATCTAGTTTTCTTGAAATTCGAATAAAAAAAAAACAAAAAAGAGGATTAAAAAGCTTAAAACCAATTATCGGAACCCATTGATACCCGAAAAATAAAACCCGTCATGTATCTATCGCCAGTAGTCATGAAAGAAAGACCAAACAAAACCCCATTATCGCCTTCCTGAGGGCCAAACCAGAAGAAAGAATCGAGTCGCGAGAGAACGCCCGGAGGTAACAGCGAAGGAGTACTGATATCTGATATCCATAAGATCATGAGAAGGAAACCCATGACTCCCAGTTCAGATTCATCAGCACGAAGTATGCTCGCGTCGTTGCATGATCGTTTCGTGTCCCTCTACAGACGAGTGGTATCGTTCGCCATGTTGACCTCACTCGCCATGTACCTGGTAAAAAGGCGCACCAGGCCGGCGTCATCTTCCAGATCAGCTACCAAGAACGGAAGAAGAGGCGACATTTTGACGATCAGCTGCTTTCCATCGAACCATGATAGCAGGATCCGGTCATTTCTATGGCCGAGAAAGGAGCACAGCATGACCTGCATCAATCAGCTCAAATGTTAAATTTCAAGTGCATTAAAATAAAGTAAAGCTTGATATTAATAGCAATAGCACACATGTGAATTCGAGGGAATTTGGACAAACTCTTAGTCACTGGATGACCATATCATGATATAGTACCATCAACTCACTTCCGTCGATGATGACATGGAGCCGAAACACGGCGGAATTTGTGTATTTCTTTTTTTTGGACTGGGTAAAAAATACGCTTGCAAGACAATGGAGATGGGAAGTTGTTCGGAGGAGTGATGGTCCGCGTAAACTGGGTATCTATTAAACAAATGACCTAACGAAGATCTAAATCAACACAAACATCAATAGTTTTCTTCGCCTTCACATTGAACTGGCACTCGCACTCGCACTCGCACTCGCCATTGGCAAAATCTCATACACGAGAAACCTCAATCTCTCCCCACTCTCAATCAACCAAGTCCACTCGATACTCTCGAGTTTCCGACTATTCTGACTCCGTCTGGTCTCTACTTGTGTTTTCTTGGCGCGCGCCTTGATCCCCTCTTCCACGGCGTCTTGCAGCTGCGGGGTGACTTTCAGTAGATTGTTATCGGCGAGGAGAATCAACAGGGACTCGAGCGCGACAGACACTTTGGCGTTGTCGACGATACTGGCCGTGCTGGCTGCATAAGGGAGGAAGCACTGCTCCAGCTTGGCCTGGTTGAGATACTCCTCGTCTGTGACGGGGGCGCCGCTCTCGCGCATCCGGAACAGCAGACATTCGCAGAGGGTGGTTTTGGCGGCGGGGAGGAAATTAGGCAGCACGGAGGGGCTGACGAGGGCTTGGAAGATCGGAAGTGGGAGGTGTCGGATATTCTCGACGAATAGGTGGTACAGTTCTTCGAGGTTGATGAACGAGGCGGGTAGATGCTGCGAGACGGTGGAGAGTAGGTGAAGAAGACGTTGTCGGAGAGCGAGCGAGGACAGGCTCCCGAGCCGGTCCACGGCACCGTGTAGATGGGCCGCGGTCTGGGCGTCCTCGTTGGCAGACGGGTCCGGTTTGGATCTGGTGCCGCGACGAGGACGTTTTGTCTGTCGCGTGTGCCGTTTGCTGCCTTTGGTGGTCGTCGGGTTGGTTTCGTCTTGGGAGGACCCACCGTCGTCGTTGTCATTGTTCAGATAGTCCCCGTACTTCTCCTCGTCGATGTTGACTTCCACCTCTCGCTTTTTGATATTCTCGGTGGCGCCTTTCGATTGCTTGAGTTCCTTGAGTTCCTTGTGGAATACCTCGCGGAATTCATTGACGGAGCTGGTACTCCCATCCGCAAAGATGGCCCGCATGATGCGTCGGTTCTTGCCGTACCCTGAACTCCCTTTTTCGATGTATCGGACAATTAAGCTATCCTGAAGGATCTTAGGTTCATCCTTGGACGACTTCTCCCCCTCCTCCTTCGTAGACGCAGAGTGCAGACGCTTTCGTTCCTCCCAATCATCTTCCATAACCTCACACATAAATTCCAACCAGGTACACCATCTCTTCCACCGCTCCGGATGCAGCACCGAGCAATTGAACGCCCACCCGACGGCGTGCCAGAAGTCTTCGGCACGAGACCACACCGACGCCGACTGACCCAGGTCGAGGTTCAGGGGCTTCATCTCGTCGCCCGAGTCATGCTCGTGTCGTCGTCTCCCGCGCCGAGAAGACTCGAAGTGTGTGAAGGAGAAAGCGCGTCCAAAGTTCGCGGAGACCGGCCCCGCGAGGGTGTTCGTGAGGCGGAGGAGTCGGAGCGAGGCATTCGGCGCTTCCGTTTCTTCGGCGGTTTTGGCACGCGTCGTGGTGGACGGGTGCACGAGGAAGGTCGCGGCCACGGCGAGATGCTGCGGCAGGGGAGCGAAGACCGGGGTCGGGGCTTCGGTGGCAGTGGTGAGTATGTTTAGGAGGAGTTCGAGAGCTTGGGTGTCTGGGTGCGGAGAAAGTTAGCGCGACGGTAGTGTTGACAGAGGAGAGGGGAGCGCACAGAGTTTCTCTTCCAGGAAAATACCGGAGTGTTGGATGAGCTCAAACGGAATGGGCTTGACAGGACGATAGGAGGGCAAAGGCGCCTCCTCGTCTTTTAACATGATTGATTGGCAAGAAATTGGTGGTGTTGAGGACGGCGGTAGTTGGGATGTGATAGATAGATTGATAAACGCGGGCCGGGACGCTTATCGATAGTCGTCGCACGGCCGAATTCCTTGAACTTGCACAGAACGCGATATCGCATCTGTTTGAGAATATCTGAGAAGAGGGTGGACAATGCGTAAGAGCTGGACAAGAGCAACAGTTCCAACAAATCTGAAAGAAGTGTGTCATTCTTTGTCGATGAGATAATGACAGCATTAAATAAGTGAGCAGGAATAAGGAACAGTAAAACAGCGGCCCACTCATCAAATCAAGGTGCCGTAGTGTAATGGTTATCATGCGACGTTGTGGTTCATCCCGCAGTCCCGTCTCGATCTGGGTTCGATTCCCAGCGGCGCCATTTGGCGTTGAGACTTGATTTGTCTTTTTGCACCTTGGAGATGGACTTTTTTTTATACTTTCTCCATGATGAATAAATAGATAAATAATTCCTCTGTATTGAGAATGTTCCTTTGTGGTGTTTTATCCTCTATTTGGGTTGTGTTCCTGGCTTCTTTCCACCCCACTTCGTGTTAACATTCATCCGAGCCGAAAGATTCGAGTATATATATTGACTCCAGCACCACCCCCCCCCCAAGAAACAGCTACCACGCGGTGAAATATCAGCAAAAAGTTGTCAAGGGAGTAAGGGTGTAAACAAGAAAAAAGCAATAATAGTAGTAGTAACTTTGATTAACATTTAATGCTATGCCTCAACACCAACTAACAACCAAAACCCGCAGTAACCACAGTAAACAACCACAGATATAGATAATCGAGTAGAAATAGAAGAGTACATACGAACGCACACCTAGCGAGGAACCGTCGACAAAGACATACACAGCATTCTTCATAATACACAGAATCTACTAACGAACCAGCACACTAAACAGCCCTCCATTGAAAGTACCTCGGAGACTAGCCAAACCAACCGGTCTCATTCACATGAACGAACAACACACGGACGCCGGATAAACAGGCAAAAAGCATTCCCCTAGTATAGCATGGACCTCGACAGCCCTAACTACTGTAAGTCATAGCCATTTGAAACCTGCAACCAATGGCCCTAATGCATCAAGCTCAGCCCCACGCAGCAAATAGGAGCTAAAACCCCGGGTTCCTGGACGTCAAAGGGCGCTTTGATCGCGGGGACTGCATGCATAGCATTAGCATGAGCACTAGCATAGCTATATAGTAAATCAATCCGATATAGCTGACTTTCTTAACTTGCATACATAAAGGTACATCGTCGTGATGGAGGCGCTCTACGGGACCTAAAAAAGGTCGGGAAAGAAGGCAAAGACAGGCAAGAAGGAGACAAGAGTGGAAATGATAACCTGGATATCTAGAGTTAGACACGTGGAAGACGAGAGTCGCAGCAACACTGAGTAGATCTGCCCTCGTCCCCTTCTATTGCTTTATTCCACCATGTCTCCTCCCAACCCCTCTTCTTCTATTTTCCCTGCAGAGCTATTTTTTTTGTCTTCGATGTTGTTTTTGTATGGTGTTGTTGTTGTGTCTGTCTTCTTGCTCATCCCATTTGGTCGTACTCTGTATTTCGAGAGCATCATTTTCGCACCCTTAAATCATCGCTCCCCCCTTAACCCCGCCAAGGAGCAAGATAAAAACTCGACAGGATAGAACGCTAAGGCTCCAGCCAAATTCCCAACGGGGGACCTGACACCTCCCCGGGACTGCGCAGCAGAAAAAGAGTAGAAGAGTGAGAGATGAAATAGGGAGAGGACAGCAATGAACGCCAAGTGGAGAATATTATCAAGAAAAGAAAGATAGAGAGAGGCGGATTAAAGATCAGCGAAATAAAAAGCACGGAATTATTGAAAAGAAAAGACAAAGACAAGAAGTCCGCTATTCCTCGGGTTCGCCGGAGAAAAGCCCTATTCGCATTCGGTGCGACTGTATCCATATTAGCACAAGCCAACAAAATCCCCAGATGGACGGAGTGACATACAAACGGAAGTTTCGGGATAACCACGGCCAACGTGGCGAGGAAGTTGATGGTGAAGTACGTCAAGTCGTAGTGGGTATAATGCGTGCTGAGGAGGAAGAGGCAGATGGGCACGCAGAGGAGGAATTTCTTCGTCGGGGTATATTGGTCTCCGTTGTCGATTTGCTCCCACATGTTCAGATTATCGTAGGCACCCGCGTTGAACTCGAAAGGGATGCCCCGCACCCAGTGGAACATGAGGAACGAGCCGAACATGTAACTGATGTTGGTGAGGGTCCATGAGGTTTCCTGCGAGACTCCCGGGATGATATCGTAGAAGATCTTGAGGGCAATGATGAGAACGAAATGGATTGTCCAGGCACCTATGTGAAAACATTCGAGTCAGCGGATTACAGACACTTTCTCGAGACGAACGGAGTCATCCGGGGAGTATTCGTCCGCACTCACCCTTGGCATTCACCCAGTTCGCATTCAGATTGGGCAAGGCCGCCTGATCACTGGTGTGTTCGATGGACTCCGCAGGCTCCTGATAGATGATACTGCTTGACCTTCTCCTCCGACCAGCCTTGCTTTGGGACATGTTGGGGTCTGGAGTCAACCGGTGCGGCCGATTGTCGGCCTCCGGGGGGAAGGAGATAGCACGGGGAATCAGAAGGGAAGACACTTTGGCGGTATTGATTGGAAACTCGGGGGAAAAGGAAGAGAGATTCGAATGGAGAGAGGGAGGGAGCGGAAAATTAAAGGGGGTGGAGTAACAAGAAAGAGCGGGAGAAATGGCAGAAGGTAGACCGTAGCAGGTCTCGAGACGACGGCGGAGAAATCGAGATGGGAACAATTCCGACCGTCAAGCGAAGGCGAAGGCGAGAGTTGAAAGCGAAGGTGAAAGCGAAAGTCAGATCGCGCTCGATGATCGGCGTCGGTCACGGGACAGCCGTACAGCCTCGAGGGGCAAAGAAAAATTGTAGAAAAAAAGGGAGAATATTTTCTAGAATTGGAGAATATTCAGAAATCTTTCAGGAAATCCAATCCAATTTTTTCTTTCTTTTCTTTTTAACTTCTCTCGCCGAGGGTGACGTGGGGATTATGAGACAATGACCAAACGAATGGATTAGACAGGGACAGGAAAAGGAAGATGACAGCTTCCTATGAAGAAAAAGGATGGGGATGGGTTGGAGAGAAAAAAAGGAAAAGAAAAGAAGAGAAAAAGAAGAAGAAAGAGCTTCTAGAAGAAACCCAGCAGCCTACTAGGAGTCTAAGGGAGATTTAGATAAATTAGACAAATTAGATCCCAAAAGATGCGATGCTAATAATAGCCCGATATCACACGGACGAGACGGTCCAGACGAGGCCAGACACTGTAGACACTAGAAAGTAGAAAGTTAAGGGAATTCTGCGACAATCACATCCACTTTGGACACTTCATCGCCTCTATCTCATGCATCTCCCTCTTACTGTCGAACAATGGCGATTCTTCCTTTCCCCAGCCCTGCGTCTTTGGCTCATCTTGTCGGCCGTAAATTTTCCTGGCGAACTTTAGCGTGACGGCGAATTTCCGTCAATTCTTGCATTGGTTCTTAACTATTTCCGACCACAACTACTTTACGCTGTACGGAGTACTCCCGTCCTTCTCTCCTCCCCCGGCCCCTTCTCTTTCATGTGGCATACCGTACCGCATAATGCCCAACTCCTCCGACGGTGAACATGACTCTAGGACCGCCTCGGTGGGCGTCCAGCGAACCCGCCGCGGTACTTCCCACGATTCTTCGCGTCGCAGCTCTCTAGATAAACCCAACCCCAAACGGCAACGAAGAAACGGCAAGTCCGACACACGCGAGGTCCAGGACTTCGTGCCCCGAGGCGCATCGTTTAGTGCAAACTCCCTGCAGGTGGACCCCGACAGCACCTCGTCTTCCGGCTCGGATTCCGAAAGCGACTCCGGCAGCGGTTCGGCCTCCTCGTCGGGTGGCGATGACGACGAGAGTTCGAGCTCTGAATCTGCAGAGGAGTACAAACCTACACAGGCACCAGCTGGAGGCTGGAATAAGGGCAGCAAGAGTGGCATCCGGACGTCGCTCAGGTCTCGAAACCAGACAAATGGCGACGACAAGACCCCCACGCAGTTCGATGCGGTAAATGATAAATTCTGGCGCAGTCGCAGTGACTCGGCCTCGTCTGGTGGGGGAGACGGTTCCAAATCGCGCAATGAGAACGGCAAGAGAGAGGACCCTCACGTATCGGAGGAGGGAGAGCTGGAGGAAGACCACACGGCGGAGTCCAGCCAAATGCACCTGTCGGGCGATTCAGACGAGTCGGATTCCGTGGATTCTGAGGCTGATGATTCTATATTGTTGAATATTGGATCCAGGGACGAGGACCAGAGCATCTCCGGCCAACGACCAAAGGATGATGGTTACGATCCTGAGCAATTGCCCCTTTCGGAGCCTCGAGTCAATGGCAACGCCCTCGCTCCTCAGAACGGCGTCACGAACAATCCTTCCAAGGAGGAGGCGTTCCGTCGTTTCTCCCAAAAATACCCCATGACCCCTTCAACTCTGGCTGACCTAGAGCGTGACGACATGGAAAGCCAGGCGAGATGTTTGTTCTATGATCGAGACATTAATGACATTAGTCTTCAACTGCCTATTGCTTGTACAGAGTGCTCACGGGAGGGCCATTTGGCCGAGGTGTGCCCATCCAGGGAGGTAAGTTTGAAATCTGGTCGACTGTTCTTGTGAAGACAGTTTTTCTACGTCTGGTCGTGAACCATGCTAACGACTGCAGTGCGTACATTGTGGTGCTTGGAACCAGCACCAAAGCAATTTCTGTCCGCAGTGGAGAAGATGCCAACGCTGTCGGGACCGAGGCCATGATGAGGCGCAATGTCCATCGCAGCTGAAAGGTTCCGCCGCCGAGACTCCTTGCGATCTGTGTGGGTCGACAGAACACCTGGAGCTTCAGTGTGACGCCGTGTGGAAGATTCCCCGACAAGACGCGCAGTCCGGACCGGTGCTGGTCTCCCTCTCGTGCTCGCATTGCACAAGCAACCGCCATTTAATCGGGGACTGCCCGTCCCTTCCCAAACCGCTGATGTCATCGTCGTGGACCCTCAAGGGAGTCGATCCAAACATGGTGACCAACACCAACTCGGTGGTGAGCGGTCGAGCAAAGGGCCCTTCGTCCAGAGGTAGTCAGCGGGGCGGCCTGAAGATTAGAGGTCGTGCCGACCAGCGCTCACCCTCTCCCGATAGCGACGACATGATGTCTCGGCCACGGCAGCCCATCGGTCGCGGCGCACCGCGCGGCAATATCCGCATCGGAGGCGGCATCGGAAGGAACAAGAACTTTGCCCCGGCTGGTCCAAGGGCCCCGGAACCTTCCTATCACGGTGGCTACCGCTCGCGATCGCCCCCTCGTTCAGGCCGCGGCCGAGGCAGAGATAGCTACCATCCCAGCGGTCCCCGCTCTCCTCCCGGTCGACCAAGACATCCTCTACCCCCACGCCCCGGTAGAGGCGGCGGAGACCGAGGAGGTCGCGGAGGTTATCGTGGCGGCGGCGGTCCCGGACCCAAACGAGGTGGTGGCGGCGGCGGTGACGCCTACCGACCCTTACCCAGCGCCGGTAAAAAAGCCTGGGATAGATACCGACTGTAAAGCAAAGAATGAATGGCTACCTCTCCTCCGGACGAATAATGAAAGGCGTATGTGATTGATTGTTTGGACCGTTTGGGCGGCTTTCCTTCCGCTTTTTTTTACTCTATATTGTGTGATATACCCTATTCTTTTGCATTCATTTCTCGCTTGTGTATGCATATTCATCTGCTTTTTTTCCTCATGATTGTCATAAAGGGAAGTGGGGATTTTACACTACATACAGAGCATTATCTAGAGATCGAGAATTTGCTTTGGGTATTCTTGATTTCATTCTTTTCCTGGCAAAACCTCGGTGGCTGCTTATGAACCACGCCAGGAATACTATGGACATTTATTTTCAAGGCACGTAAGGTCAATTGTGATTTATTATCTCCTATCCTTAACTCCCTAAATAACTCCAAACAATCCCTAGATCCGCAGTACGAAGTAAAACGCGATACTGGTTACTTATTGTCGATCATTAATGGATACAGCAGGTGTTTACGCCGTATAGAAGGGGCAGCTAATCAGGGCAAAGGGCCCACCCCTGTGGAACGCGCCTCGATCGCTACCTATTCTATTCCATCGCTCTGAATCCTATTTAGAACAACGAAGCCTCGAAGCCAGGCAGGGTAACTGGGACTCCTCTCATCTATCTGACATCACGTGCTGGGAAGCCAGGGCGGAAGGGGCTAAGACTGTACGTGTTTGGTGTATCAACCTTCAATCCACTCGGTGACCATCATTACGGCTCAAGTTGCGCGCAGTCTCGGACTCCAAGAGGGCCCAGGGCTATGCACGCATAATCCAAAGGTACTATTATGAGTGGGCAAAGTATCATTCCCTTGCACGGGTATTCGGGTATGAAATCAGCAGTGTTGACAGACAGATTTGATAGGAATGAAATGAGTAGATCAGGTGCTTCTATAGTTCAGTGGTTATGGCATCTGGTTAGGATCTCCCCTGAGAACCTCTCCCAAAGGGGACATCTCCGGAGAATGCCGTCGAATCCGTAGGACCTTGGTCATTTCTGCTGATCTTTCTTCGATACTTATACTCACTCCTCTCTCTCTCTCTCTCTCTCTGCCCCCTCTTCCAGTTTGGTCTTGAATGATAGCGCCTTGCTCTTTCTTTTTGATTCTTTTCATTCGAATTTCAAGAAAACTAGATGCAACAACGACCACACAGAACCTTCCTTGATATTAATAGCAATATCACGTACCAGGATGATAACGTGATTTTTATAATCATCGCATCGCAGTCGGGACAGGATGACCGACGTGATGGCCAGCAACTCCTCCCGCAGAGGCATACCCGGCCGGACGGTATGCCGTACTTATCATTGTGCATGGGGATTTTTAGATGAGGGGTGCGACCCTCTCCATGCCACCAGAAACAATCGACCTGCCACTCGGGAATCGAAGCGTTGAGAAAGGGCAGGAGGTCGTCTTCAACTGGAACATCCCTGACAGTTAGGTCAGAATCTTAACCCTTTGTAGAAGCAAATTCCGGTTCGGAATTTTTTATCTGCTGCATTGAGCGCCAATGATTGCGAGGAATCTCGAGCAAAGATGGGAGTAGTGCTGACGGGCTTGCAAATAAAAACAACCCCAACCAGGGCAGCTCCGTCAGACTGATGTGAATAGTTTCAATCAATAAAACGTGGATCAACATGCCGGTTGCGCAACGAGCCTCTCATTACTTGATCCGGACGTTCTTGGCACCAGTGGATGCTTTGATGTCCTCAAAAAGATCAATGAAATGCGTGAAGAAAGTAATTGGCGATTGCCTATGACCCCCAAAGACCAAGCCAACAACTCCACCGATCCGATCAAACACCAGGACCCCGGAATCTCCTATGTCTGAAAATGGATTTCCTGTAATCTTATGTTCTATAGTAATCACTTCGACCTCCTTACCGTCAACAATTCTTTTAGAGAGTCGGCAGGTGTCGAGCCCGTTGTATTTGCCACTAGTATAACCAGTCTTGCGACCACATTTCTAGAGCTCTTCGTCATGTAGCAAAGTATCGTTTCTGGGATGGTTGATCAGGGTAGAGCTTCTTGTGAAAAGAGATTGCATGGTCATATTGAGGTTTCCGAATGTGAAAATCTATAAGGTGGAGGTAAGGTAAGCAGTTGCATAGACAATATGCAAGGTGTTGTGGTCTATTCACTTCGTTTGTAACCCACTCGGTCTGGCAAAACACTAATGAGACACCAATTTAAGACCGAATTCAAATCAGGCTGTCGATCCTGCATGGTTAGCGACCGCTTTCTTCTATCTCCCGAGCAAGCAAATAAGGATCCCAAGTGGTGGGAGCCATCTTGTTGATAACAGCGTAGCCTTCGCTGAGATTCCTTGAAGGCCTCGACGCTTTTGTTGTCGGTGACAAGCTTTCGTTTGATGTAAGGAATTACAAACTTGCCCGCTTGGAGGGCCTGTGCAGTGTGTTTATATGCCTGGGTTGACGTTATCGTATTGATCCGATCTTGTAGTGCCTTGACCTCGGTGAGATCCCGCACACTTGGCTGGTCAAATTCTATGCATTTTCCAGCCATCTGGTTGACAGGGTGAGCTCTCCAAGTTTGATTGAACTTCTATTAGGACGTTAGAACAGAAAATTTATTTGCTTGACCTCAAGCAGGCCAGTCCATAATTTCAAATTTAAGACAGCGTCATCCATGGGAGCGTTATGGAGTAGCCAAGGGTAAGACACTGCAGGCTTTTCGCCACACGACATGGCTGGAATGTACAATCGACCCGTCATGCTCGATCACGACAGCGTCACCCCTCGGAGGGCGGATCCGTCTTGGTACTTGATTGACACCAAAGTTCGAACTTGTAATCATTCCTATGGCGGTACCAGACTCATCCGCGCATAAGGGAGCAGTTTGAAGGGCTACGATAAAAGCAACTTCGATCGTGGCTAACATCACTGGGAAAATTAAGGAATATGCTAGGGGCAACGCCAATGGTCTTCTTGGAAACACACAGATCTGGTTTTTGCTGATATACTAGTTCCTCCTCGCCTTGAATCTAGAGACAAGGTGATAGAAATGGCCTTGAAGAAGAATGTTGCATTGGTTTGAAGATAGGAAGGAGATGTAGGATAGGATGGGATGGGAAGGAAGGTCCTCAGTCAATGATGTAGAAGCTCTGGAGCTCTGGGGGCTTCCTGCAGCGCAGTGATCAAATCGATGATAGAAAGTATGATTTTCCGATCAATACTAAACTAATTGCTTGATTCTTCCAGGGTGTTGCCTATCTAAAAGATGCCTTAGCGGGCGGAGTAAACGGCGAAATGCTTGGTAAATTGCCTCAGACATCCAAATACCAAGAAATGATGGCCTTGAAGATAGGAGACGTAGATATATGGTGAATATACTATGTATTCATCTTCCTGAGTTTGAAGCTATAGTTGGTGACTTGTAGATGCAGTTAATGTAGTCAACTTGGTAGGCGATGGCTTAGGGCTATTTACTTCACGCCCAGCTGGGTCATTCCCTATACCGGGAAGGCTAGTTAATGATAATTTCTCCCGGCCCTACATTTCCTACTCTGTAACAATTTCTTAATCACCCTCTACTTTCTACAATCTGGCTGTGGAGATCTTATGGCGGTCTCCCATTCCACGGGGCTTTTTCGGCAAAAGAAGTGCAAGAATGCAACAATATGAAGTTGTTGGCTATGTAAGTCTGCAAATATCGAAACGAAAATCTACAAAGCAAAATTAACATACAGATAGATATATGTTACTCGCTTGTTCCCGGTCCAATTTGACCAACTCTGGCCTGCCGAACTTGACAGTGTCTTTGTAAAGTCTATATTCCCTTTATTACGGGCTCCAAGGCTGACTTTGAGAAGAAATTTGTGCTATTGCTGGCCAAAGCCCATCTGAGGCTAGCCACTTCCTCGCGAAGCCTGAAATCAACCGCCAGCTAAATGCTTAGTTCCCGTCGACAGGTTGAAAGAGATGATCAAAGAACCCATAACAGTTCGCAAATATGATCAGCAACACTAAAATCGAGAGGGGAAATTGCCTTCCAATCAAAATTATCATGCACAATGATAAGGACGGCATGGGAGGTGTACCCTTGCCAGAGGAGTTGCTGGCTATCACGTCGGCTATGCTGAGCCGACTGCGATGCGACGATTATAAAAACCACCTTATTATCCCAGTATGTGCTATTGCTATAGAATCAAGCTTTCTTATCTTCTTGTGCATTTGAATTTAACATTTAAGCTGATTAATTCAGGTTATGTTGTTCTCCTTTTCGCCCTCGATACGGCCGGTATGTTTGCCTTTGTAGACCAGTGGTGGCAGCCGAAGTATAGGCCTGCACCGGCATGGGCAACCATTCGATTATGCATATTCCTATGCCAATACGCTTATAAAAGAAGCAGAGCTTGAGAGACACAGCGAAGTAATGAGAAGAGCTTCAGCTCGAGTTTAACCCAGAATATCTCATCTTCGACGAAGCCAATTTCTTGCGTGGCCCGAATCTCTCTCATATGCAACCGAAATCAGATGCCCGCGTGCTCTTCAGGGTTGACCACAAACAATTGTAATCCCCTGTATTTAGTCTTTTGGGCGCATACCACAAAGGAACGGGCCGATGTGGGTGCTCTAAGTCGATTTGCAGCGGCCAAATATCTGCTCACGGAGTGCCCGAAGGCGCGATATTTATTCCGGATTTTCCGTACAGAAGGCCTCTTCGACGCCATCGCCACCGGGGGCACCCTGCCGCGTTTTCTCAAGTTGATCAATTTCGGCCTTCCAGCGACTGATCGAAAAAGAATACCATCAGACGTTGCTGAACATCTTATATAGGTCCCACAAAGTCCTATATCACCTCGTTGGCATACTGTCGAGGTTTGACGAGTCCCCCCATTGTTCGATTTGCTCAAGGGACCTGGACTGCCAGGGCTGTCCCAATTCGTTCATCTTACGCATGTTCATGATGGCCAATCTGATACCATCCAGTCTATGATCAGCTTCTTGGGGCATGCTCTCCGTTACGCAGGCATCTAGCTCCAACAACCTATCTATAGAGCAGGTAACAGATCCATATCATTCTTTAAACTAATACTTTACTCAGACTTTCGGATGGATCCTGAGTTCATGAAAGATGATATGGTCAGCAAGCGCATTAGGAAGCTCGAACATTCCCTATTATGCAAAGGATAAACAGCCTATCGAATGACCGAGGCGATGATGTATCCAGGCCCCCAGTTAATTGTTCCAACATTCGGCTGTTCCATCGTCTATCATCATCCACTATCATCCATTTATCGTGGTTAGGCTACTCTATCCTGTAGCTACCACAACAGCTGGTAGCATGTCAACTACGTGCATCGGTCTTATAGCTACGATTGTGTGTTCGATTGAATATCACTATCAACTGTGATACCGTGTGAAGATTCCTGCAGAGACTGACGCCACCGCAACAACGGTTGGCTCGCGGTTGAATTGGTCCAGTCTCGGACTGAACGCTCGGTGCAGCCACCGGAAGTGGTCGATGGTGAGTCTGATACTCCAGGGACTTTTCGCCGACTACCTACGTGATCTAACTGTCGAACAACAGCTGAGCCCGGCGGCCTTTGGCAGGTCTTTTGCCGAGCTTTTGAAATCACCCAAACCCATCGACTGAGCGGTGGTCAAGGATGACAGGCCTATGGATGCTCCAGGGAAGGTTGATCAAGTGGCTGACGAACCCTCTTGCTTCTTGCGTCTCGCATTCGAGATGCAAACAATTCAGAAGCTAATACAAGACGCTATTATATACGCCACTCGAAGATAAAGCAGGGATATGTGCAAACTATTTGCTATCTCATGAATGGCAACAAATACAGCAAAATTCGACACATCGAGCAAGTCCGATTGCCTGGTTAACAACCCGAATGTCACGAAAGTCTGCACAGATTACTGCTTAGCTATGCTCTAATCTTCCCATCAGCGTCAGACAATGTCAGCCTTCGAAGAAGCTATCGAACACATTGCGAACCATAAAAGCCGACACGACAATGGGGTGCTGGACTTACTCTGTTCTGTCTTACGATGGTAAAACAGCAAATGCAGGGGTCAATAGAGTATCGAGTGGTCCCTAGCAAAAGGTACATGCATACCAAATGCAGTCGGATATACGACCTCCAACAACAACATGACTGCTTTCACCCGACAAATCACGGGGAATGCAGATTATATCTGAGGATTTGACCTATATACCTTACTGACCAAGATGGCATTCCGCGGCATTTCGATCGTAATGGAGGCCAAGAAGCCCTCGGAACTTTCTGCAAACATTGGCGTATTGAGTACGCAATAGAAGTACGACATGTGGGACGACAAATGTCGAGAAGCAATGACATAATGATATCACCAACACCAACACAACATTGTGCTGGCTGGGCTCCCTTTCCGAAAGATCAAGGACCGTCTTGCGGAAGAGGAATGGTGTTCAATATATACAGCAACGATTGAATGAGATAACAGACCAGTCAACATGCAATGTGAGTCTCCATCCACAGTAATCATTGCATAGATACTAACGCATGTTAGTACAGAGAAAGGTACAAGGAAACCTCATTGTGGTAGGCACCGCAATTGTAGCGTAGAGCCGACGGTTGAGGTGAGAACTGAACGAGATCCTATGTGTAAGGGGGTAGATCGCTCTTTTGGTGCCGAAGAGTGGAAGAGATGGCTTAAACCTCCAAAATACGTTTACTTGGGTGACCTCCAGGTGGTATATATCCTAGCGCACCCTATACTGACAGTCTGGCATGATGCCGACATGTGATGGGGCAACAGTTTTACTAAACATCGTACAGTCCGTTGTCAACGCATTTCCAGAGGTATACCGGCGGTGGTAGCCGGGCAGGAGAAAGCGACGGCCACCACGGCCTGGACTATCCGGGGACGCCATCACCGAGAAAGATTCTAGGTGGGCGGGCGGCGGGTTCATATCCGCATACAGACTTCAACGCAAGTGTTGTGAACTCCCCCCCACGCCTGACACCAATACTCGACCGGAGGCTCGTGCTTCCAAAAGAAGAAAAGGATTGCAAGTGTTCAGCATTGGCAAAGGTATGTGGATCCCACCATGTACGTTTCTAGATATTGGCTTGCTCAAAATTCTGAAACAACTGAAGCCCGCGAAGCCCCCGAAATCGCCCCTAAAGACCTCGAGGCGGAAGATGAAGCCGTGGTGAATGCAGCTCTTGTAGTGTTCTTAGATTCCATCGGAAGCATGCTGGGACCACGCGATTTAGAGTGGACTCTACGCCGCATCCACTTCCGCGCCGCCTTTAAGAACGCGTTCTACAACGAACCCATGCAGAACATGCGCCATACGTTCTCGAGCTAGGCGCGGAGATGCATAGGCAGCGCCGCCGAATACTCGGTTAGACCTGAGATCCCAAAGCTACGATTCGAGGAAGTCGAAGCACTTCAATCTAGGCCAGGTCTCTTCCTATATGTGCCAGTCGCATGTCCGATAAGGCTTTTTCTTTTTCGACTTATGAGTGGACAATACCCATTCCTGCGGCAAGTGGACATGAACTGGGGAAAATGGCGACTCAAATGTAGCACAAGGATTTCGAAGTATGCCTGCGCTCAAGGGGTAGAAGAGGGTATAACCCTGCGAGAAGGATTCTGATTTTTGCTGCATGAGGCATCGATGTCGGTAGGCATTGCCTGTCTTAGTGACGGGGATGTGCCGTGGACGAGAACCCGAAATCTCGTCTGGTAAGCGAGCTATATTGTGACCAATTGGCAGCAGATTTTGAGTTGATGCTTTGACAGAGACAGTGCAACCTGGTTTCACGTTTCTTCATAGGGGCTTCTCTCGACAACCCAACTTTCCCGCGGCCTAAACAAAGTACCCTTTCGAGCTTGCTCATGTCCAAAGATATCATCTGTCTGGCTAATATTCTCATCTGTGCTCAGTCCAGAGGCTCGGGCCTTGGTGACATATACGGATCACCCTGCCGCAACAGCAATACCTATGCTAAATCAGACACTGAGCATTGTGACGTTCGTGGAGTTTCCTGATGCTGTTGCAACGTCTAGAGTGCGGCGCCACGCTTTGGAGACGGGCATGTTTGCAGGCTTTTCGGACTCAATAATAGAGTTAGCACAAACAATGGTGCTAAGTCTGTCAGCAGTTAACGCTTGAAGAATAGGCGCTATCGGCACAAATCGCATAAACGGAGCGTTTTCAAATTCTTACACATCCATGTCAACGGACCCTTTATAACTATAAAAAGATGATATCCAGGACAGGGCAAGAGTGTACCGAATCTTTTCATAATCTGGTAATTAATTCAACAGAATGTAAAGCCTTGCATGCTCTCACGAGACTAGCTTACACACGCTGTCAAGAATACGGCCATACTTTCCTATGCAGTTCCCTCTGCTCATCGTTCTCCGCCAACTCAACGAATCTATCCTTGAATAATTTGTTCACCTTTTTAGCATGTTCATAGTATTCCGGACGTACCATCCCGCCCAAAGGAATGAGTCCCTTATCTTGCAGCTGATGCATAATGTCCGAAATTCCTTCGAGAAGTTCCATCTCGCTCTGGTGATCTAGTAGCTCCTCGTTCGAGAAATTGATCGGACATGAATCTTCAAGGCAGCTTATGTCGTCCCAACGAGCCACAACTTTAATCAAGGTATTACGTAGCGAGAAAAGATCTTCTCGGTCCCAGCAGCCAGGTACCAAATGAATAGGGTCGGTCCTAACAGTGAGAAACGGTTCGCAGAGAACCTTCCACCTTTGCGGGTCTGCTTCCTTAACTGTATCACAATAGTGGTCAAGAAGTCGTTTCTCCGTTTCGTATTGATCCGAGTGCTTCGCGGCCGACAGTTCCAGCATTTGTGGACAAAGCCGTTGCATCGTGACGGGGGAAGCACAAGCGAGCTGCCAGTCTATTATGCTGGTGATTTGATTTGTCTTGGGGTCAATAAAGATATTATTAAGGTGCAAGTCTGGGTGTGAAATCCTATTGGCTTGCTCTGTGCTCATTGCACTGGACACCAAGTATGGAGCGATGGCTAGATAGCGCGTGAGGAGCGAAACATAATCATCTGGCGTTTCATAGTGTTCCATTGACCGGTGGAGATTCATCCTCGGTGCTGCGTATGATTTTGCCCATTCGATTTCGTTCTTTCCGATGGCTGTAGAGTAATCGGTAGCGTTATTCCCTGTACATATATTAGGCTGGAATCACGACCGTCCCATGTCATAGAAGCATACATGGTCCTCTATCCAGAATCATTGATACCCGTTCCCCTGCCCAAAGCCTAGGATTGGTTGACGGCCCGATAGCAAAATAAGGCAGCTTGCTCTTATGACCAGGCGATGATGTCGCAGTGGAGCTAAGCCGCTCATAGCTGCATGACCTCGACTGTAGGTCAGTCTCGTAATAGATGCACCCATGCTTCGGAGAAGCAATCGACGCGAGTTTTTTTTCCAGTGCCACAATTTGGTCCACAATACCCAGGCGTTCTGATACGGATAGCCCATTCCAGAGATTCCCCAGTGGCTGACCGGTAGCTTTCTCCTCGATTATGTATTCAGCACCTACCGGGTTAGATGCATCTGATGACCAGGCATGGATACGAGGGATAGGAATGCCCAAGAAGTCCCGCAGCTTCGTATCATGTTAGCTCTTAGAAAAAACCTGTAGCGAACAACTTTACCTACCAATTGACGGGTCGCAACCTCTGATGCCACCATGAAGAAGGTAGGGCCTGCATTGGGATTGGGTAATCGGGCGACTATTTCATCGCCGGAGCTCATTGTCAACACGAAGGCTTTGTTGAATTGCCCTTCCACACACTTGAGAATCTTGACACCTATAGTCAACAGGTCAGTTTACGATATTTCGGCGACGGAATGATCCCTACATTCATTCCCTCCATTCCCGCTCGCCTGTATAGATGCATCCACTAGCGCCTGCAAGTTGAATTTACGGTAGCGCATAGCAAGCTTGCTAGATTCTTCGGTCCTAAGAGTCATTAGCCCCGTATAGACACGGTCCGGTACATCACATACAGCCACCTATATCGTTGGTATCTGTACAGGTCGGCCTCATCGATCCGCACCTCTACCAGCCAGATTAGTGGTTTCTTGAATGGGCTACCTAGGGACTTCGGAATAACCTGAATCTTCTTCCGTGGCTTTCCACAGAGGCATAGTCACAGATTGCATTTTCGTGGCTGTTGTGGAGTATTGGAAAGCTGTGAAATGCGGCAGAGGCCGGCGAGGAATCCAAATGAATCGGAAGGGTCGCATTGTGGTTCTTTGTCAGGAAGGGGAATGTACACACGAAAGCACAGTACATTGGAGGTATCATAGCAAGCTCAGACCCCTGTCACATCACGTGAAACGATCCCTTGCCCCCCCCTTCCTGCGGCAGTATAGACATCTTCAATCTAGTTGCATCTACAGTAACAGGCTTAGATCAAGGTGGTAAAGCACATGGCTCTTGCGGGCTAATATGGGAACAGTCGCACCTATACAGCTAATTGCCTCCTCTATGTTCAATAAAGCCCTGCTCCAGAATCCCAATTAACTCATCTAAACGTTCAATCCAGATATCTGTATGTTCATGATCCTTCAAATGGGCGTTAAACTCATTCGCCAGTAGAACTGTTGCGGCGCCGGCGGTGTGACCCGCCGTCATGTCGTCGATACTATCTCCAACCTACATTTATATTAGTCGGTAGGTTACAGAACTGCCAAAGAGAGCAACTCACCATGATCAAACTCTCCGCCCGATTCTCCATCCCCCACTCGGTGGCTATATACAAGATCCCAGCGGGATCGGGCTTCGGCATCAACCCAGGTGTTTCCCGCGTGATAATAGGCAGGAAGACATGTTCTGGGAGGAAGCTCTCCAGGAGCCGGGTGACGGGTGTTCTGCCAACATATTTAGTATTAACATCCACTACGACCATTTCATGTCCCAACGAAAGGGAACGGAAAATATTCGGAGGCAAAGAAAAACACGTACTCAAAGTTCCTCGTGCACAAAGCCCGTGGGATTCCTCTCTTCTGCAAATAATCCATCAGCTCGACGAGTCCCGGCTGCGCCTGCTGATGCTGCATGGCGCGACGCTCGACAGTCCGGATCTTCTCGGCTGCGATTTCGCGCTCCTCGGCTGTCGGGAGGCGCTGGATGTGATGCAGGATGTCGACGGATTTAGGAATGCCGAGGGCTGCTCTGGTGGGTGTCGGTGTGGGATGTTAGAGAATAAGTAGGTAGAAAGGAGGACATGTATACGTACCGCATTTCAGCAAACATGTAATTCTGTGGAAGGCTGTTTCGTGTCCACATTAGCTCTTTTCCTGGCACAGCCAGGTATAATTGGATAAAAGCGAAGGAAAACAGACCATAGTGTCCCATCAACGTCAAATACCATGCCCTTGAGAATTGGCGCTCCTGATGAACCCGATTGATGTTGCGGATCAAGCGGTGCGAACCGTCGACGCAGAGGGGAGCTTGCTCCGCCGGCAACCGGAACAGAAGACATGAATTGAAATCGAGGAAGTGGTCTCAACCGGGGGAAGATCATAGAATACGTATTATCTTAAGTGCAGAGTGATGGTGCTGCTAGGATAGAATGAAGCCGATGGATAAGATGAAGTTGAAGGAAAGATGGATGATTGACGGAAGGAATTGGCGGGGTGGAGCTACTGCGGGATGTGGATTGGCGGGGGCGAGTGGTGCCATCACTATGTTGTTCTCAGTCTATGGTAACGAATTACTGATTTAGCATGGAGTATGGAGTAGAGAAGAAGATGGTACTATTTGCTATGTGCTGACACGTCTTCCTCCAAAGGGGGTCGTATCAATTAGGGTTCGCGAGATCCCGTGCTATGACGGTCTGTCTGTATGAGGCCCATCGCCCTTTCCTCGTAAACAGCCTCTCTTCCTCTTACTTATCGAACAACAATCCCTCTCTCATCCTACCAAAATGAATCCTCCATCATCCTATCCCTTATCCCTAACCATCATCTTCATCGCACCTTCAATCGAAACCTAACCCAGAAAATCCACTTCATCATGGAAACAAACAGACCCCAAGACCATGACATAATTTACAACCCCAACATCATCTCCAGCAGCCAAGTCATCGGCCTCGTCTACGACCTCATCGTCCTCAAGCTCCTGCATGTCGCGACTGTCATCATCCGCGTCATCAACGGGCCTCAAGCGGAATCCACGAATCCCCTGCGCTGGGCCATCTCTCGACGGGAGTTGTTGATCACCGAGGTTCTTCTGGCGACGTTCTTCAGATACGATACTGTGATTGATGATCCGGCAGAAAGGGACCGCGTGTCTGGGGCTGGACCCGAGAATGGAGCGGAAAATGGAGTGGGGACTGGAACTAACGTCCGGGGTGGACCTGTGCCTGTAACTGGTGGACCTGTACCTATGTCTAGGCCAGTGTTATCGCCAACGCCTCAGAATCCAGCCAATGACTTGATGCGTGTGCCTCAGGAGGGTGATCTCAAGCTCGAAGAGTTGCAGCCAGCAGAGGGAGGTGACGGGGCTAGTCTGACTCCGAGTCCGTTGGTGCGTCTTGCTTCGACCGGGTCGACTGCTCGGGCCGAGTCGCTGGGCTCGTCGGAGAGGTTGAGAGTCGAGGGGAACGAACTCGAGCGCGGAATGCTAGGTACTGTCCCGAGGGTTGAAAACAGCTCGTTCACTCGTCCAATTCTGAACCATTCAACTTCTGTTGCATTTGATCGAGCTACCGAGGGTACTCAGACCCGCTCGGATTATGGTGGACTTAACCGCCATCGCACGGTCAATTGGATCGCTCAGTACCCTGTTACGGATGTCGAAGCGCATCCTGTTTCTTTGCGACGACACCACGGCCTGACCGAGGCTCAGCTGGTCCAGGAGAGGAAGAGGCTGAAACTCTGGCGATCTGCCGACGACCGGTACGCGAGCGCCGATGGATTGGAGCTGGGAGCGATGGGTGTCTCGGACACGATAAGGCGTGGTATGCGCATCCGAAGCGTGACTTCAGTGAGGCCGTTTTCCGAGGTGTAGACAGAAACCATATCCTGTTTCTTCTTTGACTTTTAGGATCCATGTTTTTGGACATATATTTTTACCTGCACTACCGTACCATCGAGCAGAAATAACTGGCAGATTCTATCTGACCCTGATGTCATGATTCGTGTATAACATAACAAGTTCAGTATGCGTTAGCGATTTCAACTAAGTTCATGAGCACACTTCTTGATGAACCGCATGATCTAGATATCCCATGGCCTTGACTATGATCTTGGCACTTTCCAGTATACGTTCCCTGCTGTTGCCATATGTTTCTGACCCAGGAAAAGCCCCATAGGTATCATCGAAGTCGGTGTGCGCAATCGCCTTCCAGATATTATGGACTTCATCCGGAGGAAGGGGTATCTACATCGTCAACACCAAGCCTGAACAAGAAGAGAGACTGAAAGAAAAGCAAAAAAAAAGAACATACCATATTCGGAATCGACCACATAAACGAGAACGAAGTCGTCCCTGGCTCCCGATCAACATGATACACTCCACTGGGTACCACGAAGATCGTATCCGCCACCATCAACGACCGCTTCGATTTCCACCATAGCACCGAACTCCCTGGGAAATGGCCTCCGGTTTTGATCGCCACGATGTCTGTCCCTTCCTCCTCTCCCTCAGCCTTATCCCCATTACCACTCACAGCTCGTGACAAGGACCCTGACCCTACAGGCAAAGGCAACTCCAAAACCCCTCCCTCCCAAAAAGCCTGCCCCTCCCCCCTCCGAACCGCCCACTCCCTATCCTCGCCCGACATATACACCTGACAACCAAACGCTTCCGCCCACACCAAATGCGTACTAAAATAATGCGGATGCGAGATGACAATCGCATCCAGACCGCCCAGCTCGTTTATCTTCGCCACAGTCTCGTCATCTATGTAGGTTAGACAGTCCCAGAGGATGTTCCTTCCCGAGGGCAGACGGCAGAGGAGCGCGCGTTGGCCGATGGCGAGTTTCGGGGTTGTTTGGATGGAGATGAGGGTGGTGGGGTGCTTGGAGGAGGGGGTGAATGTGTTGGTGTATTTCTTTTCCTTTGAGGTTGAGGTTTCGTCTTCTTGGTTGGGGGTGGTGGTTTGGAGGGCACGGAGGGTTGTCCAGTTTTGGCTTCGGTTATTGTTAGTATATTGTTTAGGTATGAGGGTAAAGAGGGGGAAGTTATATAGGAGTGTAAGGGTAGGTAGGGATATAGAAGAGGGCAAGGATACTCACCCAGTAGGTGGGATGTATTGGCGTGGATCGTCGCAGATTTTACATGACGGGGGCGCCGTCGAGGTGGGGTATTGGATGCCGCAAGCGGTGCAGATGATGAGGTCTAAAGGATCGGTCATGTTGGATGAGATGGTCCTGTCACTTGCGTGTCGCTGTAGTTGATGAACGATAGAAAAAAGGATGAAAGTGAGAGGTTTGTACGAAATTATAAGAAGGAAGATAGAAATTGGAGAAGTTGACTGCGGGGAATCCAAAAGTGGGGATCATCTAAAAACCCCCAACTTTGTTTCTTCGTCATACGTGCAGAACAGATAAATCAGGTCGAGATCTCATTCAGCCGCTCAGCTAGACCTCGTCAACTCCAGTCATGATAAAAAATGTGCAGATGAGAAGGGAATCACTATGTGGACATCGAATTGGATACAAGGTATGAGAAAGAAAAAAGCAAAAAAAAAAAAAAAAAACACAAATCACAAGTTTTACAGCCTCTCTTCCATCGCTTAGCTGGCTCGCATTTCATCGAATAAAAAACAAGTCTCATCAAATATGCACGGACGCTGGCCATAACCTGTGGGTAGAAGAAGTTAAAAAAAAAAACCAAAAGAAACAATCATGAAGTCGTGAAATAGAAAAACAAAATATCTCAAGACCAGTTATGGCCAATATTAATCAATAAACATGCTCGTCGTCGATCTGATCGGGACTGCCACGGTAGTAGCTTCTCTTCCGCCGTCCAGGGCTGTTGGGATTCCCCGAAGTCAAAGGACGAGGTCCCGTCGGCTTCCGGGCAGGAGGCGGCGTGCTGCGAGGAGAGCGCATCGCAGAGCTCTATAGACAATAATTAGCGACTAATATTCTTCAAGCGGTTCAGGACACGGCGAATGCTTACCCGAGAAGCAACGCGATCCGCGTAAGATCTGTCCTCGTCTCCAATACTGCTCTTGGGACCCCGCTCGGGAATCAATGGCCCATCATCTCGGATCTTCGGCGGCCTGGGTGGCCCTCCTGTGCGGGAGCTGGCCTCGGAGTACCCTGCGTCCGAAATGGGAGATAGACGACTGGCGCCACTGTGTCGCTGGTTGTTGGAGTGGACACCCGACAGGCTGGGATTGGACCCCCACTGATCGACGGGGATGCCGTACGCCTGTGCCTGGGTTTCTAGTGCACTCTGGTATCGCCCTGTAGGACCCTGCCGCGGCTGGGGATGCTGGAGATCAAGACTGTCTCGATGGGCTTGATATTTCGGTGCTTCGGAGAGCTGCGACGGCACCAACGGTGATGGGGGACGGTTCTCCTGTCGCTGATCATCTAGAGTGTAAGTGGACCGTATCCTGTCATCACCTTGGGGATCGTAGTAATCGCCTGCCCGGTACGGCCCGTTGATGTCGGATCCAGAGCGCGAAGCCTCGAAAGACACCCGATCTTTGCGCGCCGGCTGCATGCTGTTTCGGATGTTGTCACCCATCGATGACGCCGTAGTCTTGGACCACCGGGAGATCTTGGGAAAGAACGAGGAGCTGCTGGACTTGTGCTTGCGCGCTTTGTCGCTCGCCTTCGGCGTGGTTTCGTTGCTGAGTGCACCCGAAGCCATGGGAACAGTTCGAGGAGGTGTCGAGACCGGTGCAGACCCGGCCCTTTCATGTCGATTGTTTGGATTCTCCATCGAGGCTAGATGCGGGCTGAGGAACTCGCCTCGCCCATTGACATCTAGTTCCTCTTCGTCCTCCTCATCGGCTTCCGGCACGGTACTCACACGGTGCTCGGGCTCCCTCCTTGTGTTGAACCCCCGCGGCTCCTGGACCGGACGAGAGAAGGTGGAGAGATATCCGGAGTGGTTATCAGAAGAAGTCCCGGCGTGACCATCGGGTTCGTAGCCTTCGGGGTCCACGCTAGGGGCTCGATTGCTTCTGCGCATGAGCTGATCATCTTGACCGGTGCGCAGGATTTCAACCTCGTCCAGAAGCTGTTCCAACATGTCCTCGATGCGGCCTAGGTCGTTGCCAGACTTGAGGCTCAGACCCTTGAGGGCACGCTTGAACACATTCTTTCGCTTGGAGCGCATATCTTCGCCATCTTCGGCAGAGTTCTGACGCGCCCCTCGGGGACCGCTGGCTGGTAGTGGGCGCGGTCCACCGAGAGCTCGGAACGTGCGGTCATGCTGCCGGTCACTCGATTCCATGAGGAGATCATCCTGCTGGGAAATGAATTTTTTCATCTCTTCGAAAGAATTGCGCATCTCGGCTGCGCTTCGCACTAGAGTCACAAGGATCTCCGTATCCCGAGCATTTCGCTGGGCATCGCGAACGGTGAGCTGTATTTCATGTTAGCAAAAGGCAGAGCTTGCTGAATTGCACTTTAACAAAAAGTAAAAAACTTACGTGGTCCATGAGAGCCACAATATCCTTAGACTGAATTCGCTCAATCCCTCGACCTGTTGCGCTATCATACAAGGGCGAACCAACTCCCTGAGAATAGCCACTGAGTTGGCGCGGGTGATCACCGGTAGGACTATCAAACAGGCCCATGCCGCCAGCATCGATGCCGCCAAAGCCCTTGGGCTCGGGGGTGTCATTGCTGGGGGAGAGAGGGTTGGCAGCCGACACATAGCCCTCGTCCTTAATCCCCGGGGGCGTGCCGAACAACTGCCCTCTCGGGTATTGCTGATCGTAGTAAGCAGCACCACTGGAGTCATAGTCGTTGTCGTAATAATCTTGGTAACCGGGTTGCTGTTGATCCATTGGATCCAAGCCAAGGCCTGCGCTGCCAGCAGCGGCGCCCGTGTTATCAAAGAGAGGGGAATGATCGCCTCTAGACGGTGTTTGATCGTACGCCGCCCAGCCGTGGTCATGGGGGACTCCTCCAATGGGCCCCTGGATAATGGATGGATTGGTGTTGATCTCTGATTCTGAATCAGGGCTGCGGTCTGCCATGGGGCTGGGACTCCCGTGGTCATGGTAATCCTCGTGAGCGAACCTGGGAGTTGGCCCTAGGTCATCCAGTGACTGCGTCACACTTTGAGGAGGGGAGGTCGCGCCCATCCGCCGAGGAAAAGAGGTGGCATCCGGGCTCGAGGCATCCTGACGCTGCTTGAGAGGACTTCCGTGCCGGGACCCATGAGGTGCTTGGCCTGTTCTCTCCACGGGTTTGGGGCTAGGGCTGCGGCTGTGGTTCTCGACAACCTGTCGGGAGAGATCGGTCTGCGAGCGGTTGGCCCCAGAAAGATCAGACTTGCCCCCAAGAATAGTAGGATCAAGGAGTGAGGCCACGGCGGACTCCACCGTCGAGGGATGGACATATTGAGGGTTGGCCCCGATGCCTGCAACAGGATGACCTTGCTTGACCTTGTCCATAAAGTTGACTTCACTGTCCTCGGTGTAGCCGGTCATTCTTTTGGCATCATCGTTGGTAGTCACCGTTTCGGCAATCGAGCTTCGATACGCATGGCCATCATCCCCGTAGTGATCATAATGATCGTCGTTTTGGTGGCGGTGATCGTCGTAGTCATCCTCTTCCTCTTCGTGCCACTTCCGGTTGCGCGGGGAGGCCACAGGCGTTGATTCGTAGCCGAGGTCGTGGTCATCATAATCATCATCATGGCGATGTCGTAGGTAATCACTTTGACTTGTGTATTCTGGCCGTGTCGATCTCGCGAGATTAGTGCTTGGAGCGGAGGAAAGGGAGTCGATGGACAAACGTTGTTCCAAACCTCTTTCGTCCGCCGAGTTCGCCTGGCCATCATGGCGAGCCGAGTCCTGCTTGACGTGCGGTTCGCTCTGGTAGCTTGCGACGCTTTGAATCGGGCTGAGTGTGCGTCGACGGTCATTGAACTCGGTATCGTGCTCGGACACGCCAAGGAGGTTCGCCACCGCCGCCGCCGCGATGGCTCCGGCGGCGGCATCTCCGACGGGTGAGTAGCTTTGCTCGCGATCATCATGGTCCGAGGCGCTGTGGATCGACAGATTGTGACTGGACATGTTGCTGTGCTTGAGGTCGTAGCGGGAGTCCATGGGGTCGCGGTTCGAAGCGCGAGAAGTCGGCGAAGTGAGCTGCCTCGGCGACCCGCGAGACACTTCCTGCGTGGCATAACGATTGTCACTGAGTTCCGTAGGCTCGCGGGTTTGCTCTGAAAGCAGGGAATCCCTTGTCATTTCGGATTCGATGGCGCTGCGGAGGGGCATGGGCGCCACGTTGTGTTTTTGGAAGACCAGCTCCGTTTCATTGACACTTCCGGTTCGACTCCGGGGACCACTCGGCCGACGTCTTTCATTCTTATCGATGCTCGATCGCGAGTCGTGGTGCTTGAGAGCGGCAGCCGTCAGAGCGTTTCCCACACGACCCGCCTTTTCGGCATCACGCAGACCCCTGCTCCTTTGTCGGCGCAGCTTTTCCTGTTCGGTCAGTTCGGGGCGAGATCCCCATTTGACTTGGCTCGTATCGGTGGTCATCTCGCTGTCTCTACTGGGCCTTCGCTCACGCTGCGACGGAACCGAATCGCCCGAGAGGACAATGCCTTCATCTTGGCTGTCCTTATTGAGAACCACCTTGGGCTTCCTAACGTCGGGAGCACTAGCATGTTTTGAAAGCCGTCGGCCTAGTTCGTCCCGGGACGGGGAGCTGGCGGGCGAGTATGAAGCGCTAATGTCACGTTCGAATTTAGAGGTGTTGGTCATCACCTTTTGATCCTTCTTTAGTTCTTTCAGTTCCGGGAGGATTAGTCGCCGGATGGCATCTTCAACTGTTTCGAGGAGTTTGGGGTTGTTGATTGATGATTTAGAAGTGCCTGATTTGAATGAATACTGGTCCCCGGATTTGCGATGCGAGGACAGCGCCGAAGCGCTCAACAGGCTGGATTCGGGACTCATGTTTTCGTCGTCACCACGGTACGCGGCGAATCGTCGTCGAGGAGATTTGGGATCCGATTCTTGGAAATCACCGCTGTCTCGGTTGTTGTTATATGCTGACCGCTGCTTTTGGCCTTTGCCGGGGTTGTTGTTGGCGGCGGCGGCTTCACGGGGATCGTTGCTCAGTTTCTCAGCAACCCGATGGGCAATGCGTTCGGTGCTTAAACTGCGGCTTCTCTTGCGGGTGGGGGTTTTGAGGTAGGATTTAGAGTCGGAGCTCTGCTCTCTTTCTAAACTGGAACTGCGTTTTCGTCGGGGACCAGAAGATGGGGCTTCTAGCATGGAATCCGCGGGCATAGACGAGATATCCGAGGTAGGGTTGAAGTATCTGTCGCGAGAAATGGTGGAGAGCTCGCTGGCCTGGTCACGATTCATGAGCTCAATTTCGACGGGGGAACGGCCAGGGGGGCGCTGGTCATCGGAGGCGGATTGGGAGCTAACGCTGTACTCATCAAGGCCGTATTCTTTCGGCTGCGACTTGGCCCGGGGAGGCGAGCTGAGAGAGATGCGACGCGAATAAACGGGTTTTCGGCCGCTACCGTGTTCGGTGATCTGGATATGATGATCCTGGTCCTTCAACTTCCTGGAAGACGAAGGAGTGACCCGGACTCGGACACTGGGACGGGAGACCAGGGAGCCAGAACCCTTCCCGCCCTCGAAGTATTCGATGAGCAGGGAGGTCTGGGAGTGTGGCGCCGAACGGGACAGTTTGGAATCGTCGCCGTGGGCACGGTGCCTGCGCTGAGTGGGGATGATAACGGGACTCCCGTCGTCGGGAATCGAATACGACGTCTTGTCTGTGCGTCGAGATAGGTCAGTTGCCAAATCAGTCCCTGTTGTACTCTCGCCAGTGGTAGTGTCGACAATGGATTCAGTGGGGGCGGGCAAGATCGGTCTGCGCGTATCGACACCCATGACGGAGGATGTGAGCGGCCCTTTGATTTTCACCCCGACGAGACCATAGTCTCTTGGTTTTGTTTGGCTTGTGATTCTCTCCTCTTCTATTCCTTGTACGATCTAATCGTCCCTTGATCCTTGTCTTCCTCGGGGAAATTTGGTTTTTTGTTCTCTCAGGGGAAACAGGAAAGCGGGCAAAAGGGAAAGAGGATTGAAATCTGGAAGGATGACCAGCGACTGGAACGGAAACCTCCAGGCTGCTAACAGATAGGAAGGTCACTACCGATCGGACAATCGATATGCAGTAGTTGAAGGTTGAAATAGGGACAGACGAGGAATGTGGGGAACTCGTGGGTCGGAAGGAGGGCAGATGGCAAAGTAGGTAAGAAGGCAAAAAAAAAAAAAAAAGAGCGAAAGCAGGAAATATAGAAGCGTACCGTCGCAAAAGAATAGATTTGTGCAGGAACACAAAGCAGTTATTGCCAGATAGAAGAGAGGAAGGAAGGTCAGACAGGTGTCGAGAGAAAGCGAGAGAGGCGCGGTGGATGTGAAATGCAGCAAGTCGATTTCAGCCGCCGATCCCTCACTTTTGCTTTGCGGCCAGTCTGCCTGGTACCTTAACTAAAGCCAGACGACGAGATGGAAGAGGGACCGGGATGGTTGGCCGTGACTGTCGGCAGTCGCAGTCGCCTAAACCTGAGGAACAACGGAGGACGGTGAAGGAATCCAACCGGCCTGTCGGACAATTCACAGGGTCATGCCTAATGTCAAGATGCGACACCGCCAGACTGGTTAGAACAAAACTCGAATCCGACCAAATCAGAGCCACGGAAACAGGGCTCGGATAGTATGGGAAAATGCAAAAAGAATTAAAAAAGAAAAAAATTTAAAAATTTAAAAAGGTGAAACTGTAAGAGAGAAGGGAGAAAAAAAAAAGAAAAAGAAAAAGAAAAAGTAAAAGAAAAGAAAAGAAAAGAACCAAGGCAGCCGATGGGAGGAGCTTACGGAGTCCGAAAGATTCAAAAAGACGAAGGCTGGATGGGACCGACGGGGAACGGGCAGCAGAGGATTGGCAGAGAGACCGAGACAGAATCAAGAGAGATGGAGAGAGATGGAGAGAGTCAGGAAGTGCGAGATGCGCTGGTCACTTTTAGCGGCGACAACAAACGCAGCCCCGTTGCAAAACCATCGCCCAGCCTTGTTCTTTTTTTTTAAGGTAGGAAAGGTAAAAAGAAATTGCCGCGGATCGCATCTGCTGTTTATGATTGTGATTATGATTATGAATGACTAGAATTATTATTTATGTGGCCTACAAGTGATGGATGTGCATTATTAGGATCGTGACAGGAAATCAGCATCAGCCTGGAGGGTTTCCATTTTTAAGGCTCCAATTCCCATCCCCCACGTCCCTCTCTCGCCCAAAGGTTCAACGTCATGCAAGGCGTCGGATCCCTTTCCTGCGTTCCCTAGGTTTCGCCGTCCCTAGAAGACGAAGATGAAGATGAAGATGAAATAAATAAAGAAGACAATCGCAAGTAGCAAGATCGAAATCAACATCGTCGTCTTTCATTTCCCCTCCGTCAATCATCGCAGGCAAGGAGCCGCACTCGGAGATATTTATACCTCCAATGATCCGGAAATGTGATCTGTATGATTTCTCTCCCAAGCAGGAGTGTCGATGAAACACATCCGAATCATAGCACGGGGGGTGTGCTGTTCTACAGTACGGAGTAGGTGTTGGTGTTGGTATACACTCTGATCCATCAGATTCTCTCCCAACAATACTGCTATAATCAGGGAGAACCACTTTCTGGCATCCAGCAAGGCAAGAAAAGAAAAATCTCCATCCAGGAACCCAATATCTCAAATCTCACCTCCTCCTCTTCTTCTTCTTCTTCTTCTTCTTCTCCCCCTCACTCGGTGGATCCCTTTCCCACCCCCTCCAAGGCCCCGAATGGATCTCAGCCGATTAGACCGACCCAAGGCCAAAGTTGCATTGGTCTCCGGGACGACCGATCACAACCCTTCACGGCGCCATCCATTGGCTCTGCACCTGCCAACTCATCACATCCATTCTTCCACCAGCTCGGCCAGCTGCGTTGATTGGGTCGCACGATGGAATTTCTTTTCCTATCCCAACTGAAACGGTGGAAAATCATACCTAATTCTTTTCTTCCACCTCTCTCTTCCCTCCTACGTGCTTCCCCCCCCCCCATTCCGGGATGAAGGAAGGAAAAAGGAAGGAAAAAGAGGTAGAAGAGATGTGAGAGAGAAAAGTAGAACTAAATTCACTAGCTCTGGTCTCTAGCTCGACTAATTCTCTATTTAAGTAACTCGATGGCGGCAGGGTCCTTTGTTGAACAGAGTTGCGGTGGATCCTTCCCAGCCACCAAGACCAGCCACCGGTCCTTGCTCGCAGTGCAAATCGACAGAGGTTTTGTTAAATCTTGCTTGCTCAAGAAAGAACTTGATGTGATGTGATGTTGAAGTGACTGTTGCAGTTGCTTATTCCTAGGATTTCCTGTCTGTCTGTCTGTAGACGTGAATGCAAAATAAACAAAATAAGCACACCCTCGTACCGTGGTACAATTCCTCCTCTTTCCCTGGTTCTTCAACGCTTATCGGGACTGTACAATGCACTCCGTACAACTATGTACATCCTCTGCCGTTGGGTACTTTTACCTGATGTAGCCCGATTGGAGACTGCGAGTGGAAGGGAGCTAGCTAAGGCTGGACTGGACGTCTCTGCATGCTTCGATCTTGATCACTAGAACCATACAATCTCGGCTCATGCGCGACGCTACACTATGTATATTCCTATGTAGGACTGCCCGGTTGTACTGTATATCTACAGTGCCTTTCATCGCAGAGGAACCGATCAACCATTCTTCTGTATACACACGTACATATCTTCTCGCAGTCTCAATCCTAAAGTCTCACATTCGGCCGAAGAATATCTGAATCCTTCCCCTCCTCTCCCGGTCTTGTGTAACACTCCTTCTCTCGGTTCCCGCGCTCCATGTCGCGCGCGCGCGTGTGTGTGTGTGTGTGTGTGTGTGTGTGTGTGAGACCTTCTTTCCCCTTGTTGTGCAAGAATGAAGGAGTTGAATTTAATTGTGTCATCACGTAGAAGAGTCATGTCTCACCTCGGGAGGTTTTTAGTAATAATTGAGATCTCGACCTCGTATCTCTGATTAGATATGGGCTATATATATACAGTGGTAACTCAGTATAGGACGAAAGTAGATAACATTGACAACCTAGGGCGCATAACCTCATCCTATCGCTAATTTAGCATTGCCACAGGAGGCAAACTAAAAGAAAAAGGAAAGTTCTCGTCAGAAATTATGTTTAATACCCTCCCATCCGTTCTCACCCTTCCTCCCTTGCCTGTACGCATAAGCACGGTTTTTCCTATTCCCCTTGCTTCTTGTAATCTGCAATGTACTTGATGCAGAGAGAGAAGAAAAGAAGCCGAGAGAGACACCGAGTGTTACTTTGAAACGGGTCTGAGCGGGGGGCCTAGGTGATCTTTTGGTTTGTTTTCTTCTGTCTCTCAGTGTTAGTCAAGGAGGGTTAATTGATATAGAGTTCTGTGGGGTGTGTACCCCAGATACTTTAAACGAGGGGGAAACTAGTATAAGAAGAAGGAATGAAAACTTTTTCTAAATTCTTAATGCAAAACATCGCGCGGAGTATGCAGACAAGACAAGATAAGAAGAAAACAACCATCGGCGAAAAACAAGAAGAGGTAGTAATATCCACAAAGGCTCTGAACTCCGGTACACAACTCAGGTGTCAATCGAATCGAACAATCAGATTTGACGTGAAAAAAAAAAAAAAAAAAAAAGAAAACAGATTCAAATAAAGCCATTATTTTCTTCTACTAACTTTACACTCAACCACACTCCGCTGGGGTGGAATTAGTCATCCTCGTGCTTCCGCTTGAACTTCAATCCCTTGGGTTGACTGCCGTAGTTTCGTCGGCCTTGTTGCTGCTGCTTTTTGTCCCGACTGAGACTGGAGCCGAGTTGGATGTCAATGCGTGGCGGTGTGGAGAATCCGAATCCCTTCGCCACCTTGACGAGGTCGATCTTGTGCACGTCGAAGACGGACCGCAGCGAATGCGAGGCGTAGGCCTGGAGGTACGAGCGGTAGCCTTCCTTGGCGGACTGGTTGGGTGCAGTTAGCATTTGATTCGATCTGGCATAGGTTTGGCCTGAGAGGTCCGTTGGAGGATTGAACTCACCTTGTTCAGATAGTAGTTCTGCTCAATCAGCTTCTCAAGCTGAGACTGGACGTTGACGATCTTGTTGGAGGGGAAGTCAAATTCAACGACAGGAACTCGGGCCTCCTTGAGGTGCTTCAGGAAGCCGACCTCCGACGGCTGCAAGAACATCAAACTACGACCCTTTCCGTCCTTACCACGCGCCGTACGACCGACACGGTGGATGTAATCTCTGGTGTCATCAGGAGGGTCATACTGGATGATCCAGTCCACGGCAGGAATCTAGTCAACGGTTAGATATCTCGAAGCGAATGATCAAGGAAGAGTGAAAACATACATCCAAACCTCGAGCGGCAACGTCAGTACAGATAAGAGTACCAGACTTGGCGTTGCAGAATTCGAAGAACGTGTTGGTTCGCTTCTGCTGTTTCTGCTTTCCGTGCAGCTCAAGCACGGGCAGGTCGATGTAGTTGAGGAGCTCGGCATGGTATTTGACGCAGTTGCAGCTGGAGAAGAAAACAATGATCTTCTTCTTCGCGTTGCGCTTCAGGAAAGAGAAGAGCAGCAAGAAGCGCTTATCGGCCTCACAGAGAACGTATCCCTGCTCCAGACCTTCCACGGTACTGTGCTCTTTGCGGTGGTCCACGTTCACGTACAAAGGACCGGGTCGGAGAGATATCCGCGCCAAATCCTCAACCTTGGTGGTTTGAGTGGCGGAGAACAGCATGGTTTGCCTGTTGTCGTTGGGCAGAATCTTGACGATCTGGCGCATTTCATCTTCGAAACCAACTTCCAGAATACGATCCGCCTCGTCGATGACCAGCGTCTTCAAATTCTTGTAGATAAAACCCTGGGTGTTTTGCAGATGATCCAGCAGACGTCCCGGCGTCGCAACAAGCAGGTTGACACCCTTGATGAGCTTCTCGGCCTCCGCCCTTCGGTTGGCACCTCCAATGACAATACCGTAGGTTTGAGAACTAAGTTTTGAAGTTAGTCCGGAGCCAAATCTAACATAGGCTGGTGTAGCACTTACTGGAACTGGCACAGTTCACGGGCCACCTGGAATATTTGCAAGGCCAACTCGCGTGTGGGGGAGACGATAATGACACCGGTACCTGTAGGCGACGAACGTATGAGCCACTGCGACACGGCCAGAACCACTCATAGAATCTCAACTTACCATTTCTCGGCTTGAACCGCAACGAGCTCAACATCTCAATCGCAGGAATCAAGAACGACAAAGTCTTTCCTGAACCAGTCTTCGCAGCACCAAGAACATCCCGACCAGCAAGCAACGGCGGGATAGCACGCTGCTGAATCTCAGTCATAGTCTGGAAGCCCATTTCCTGGATTGCCTTCATCGTCTTATCCGACAGATTCAACTCCGTGAATTTCTGCGGCTCGCCCTCAACCTGCGGCAGGCGAACGGGATCCGTCGAGGGCAGATCCTCAGCGTCACCGGCGGACTCCTCCTCTGCCTCGACCTCCTCAGCGTCGCTATCCTCGTTGTCCTGAGCGGGAGCAGCCTCCTCGTCCGACCCCTCGTCGCTGTCGTTCTCATCCTCGCTGGCCGGCTTCTCCATTTTGCGCTTTTTCAAAGTCGCATCCTTGGCAGCGCTTTTCTTCTTGTTCTTCACCTCCTTCTCGGGAGTCTCGCTCACGGCCGCAGGCGTCGCGGGCACATCCTCCTCGGCGGCGGCGCGCGCACTACCTCCATGCTTTCTCTTGCGCTTCTTCGAGATCGACTTCGCGGTATCCACGGGAATCGGCATTTTTGGCGATCGAGTGCAGAAGGACGTTCAATCAAGAAAACAGAAAAAGAAGATTTAAAGAAAAAAGTTTCCGTCCTCGGATAGGCAGTTCAGACCCCAACCCAAAATGAAAATGAATTGAATCTTCAATCAGAAAACAAAGCAATAAGAATGTAAAATATAACGAAGCCCCTGGAGTAGAAGAAAAATATCTAGACGCTAGAATTGCTTCCCTGGAGACAAATGGCGAAGCACGGGCTTGTTCAACGCATGGAAAAAAGTTTTTCTTTATCGCCGTCGCTCGAAATCCATAATTTTTGGCCGATTTTGCGGGAAGAAAATATCGACCTCCGCGGTCACGTGCTGATAGCGACTGATAGGGCCGGGCGGTCAGAGAAGATTTTCTAAGGCATCCACTTTCCGGATATGGTAGGCATGATTGGATTCTATCTACTACTCGGTCAATGGAGTGGTTCGGAGTTGGCTTGTTGATTGACTTGGTGTTGTGGTTGATGATACTGAGTTGAAGTAATATGCTATTGAAATGGACTCAATGTTGAGCTACGTAGATAACCTAAATGCTGGAATAGGCCATTGAGGATCAAAATGATTGTTTAATTGACAGTGTCATGTAAGACGAACTTCTTCCTACGTGTTCTAATTTGAACTCAAGTTGGTCAAATGGTGAAATGCGAGCTTCACCGCATTATTCCACAAGCCATGAAGCTTTCATGAGACTCATTGTCCACATGCACAACCCAGAGCACAAGCATTGAGGCCATCATTGATCTTCAGGCGTACAGAAAATAGAGCCTCGATAACCTTTATTGATGCGCATTTTATATGGATCTATAGACATTGACTCCCCAATAACATGCTCAGCGCAAACCGACAAAGCTTCTAGTGTACGCATCTGATATGTCACTCGCATCGGGCGGTCACTCGGAGATATGTCATTCCTGGTCCCCTCTTAACGAGTGGCAGAGGCGCATGGGTTGAACTCTTGTCTCATTTTACGTCAAGATGCTAGGTTTTGTCCGACGGCCGTATGTCCCAATTGGATAGATATGGGGAACCAGCATTGCACTATTGAATGCCGGGAGCTGGCTAGCGGGGTTTACGGAAGGGTCGGCCATCGCAAAGTGAATCATGAGAGCGAGGAAAATTGCGAAGAGTCCATAGTCACTTTCCATGCCCGCAGACATTGATGGATTCCGGGCGCTGACCGCTAGACTTGACCGATGTCTTTCAATAGGCCTCCGACTGGAGCCGGAAGGAAGAGTTGAGGATAATATTGAGCACTTGTTTGCAAAGCCGCCAAAACCAAAGAGTCAGATGATACTCTGTATCTGGTAGGTGCTCGCTCCCAGCAAGTACTTCCAAGTAACTACAGTCCATGTCAGGCTGACCGTCGGGCAGAGCCCATGTGGTCATGTGGTCTGGTCAGCGACAAGAGAATAAAATACACTGCTACCTGGCGGTAGGTCTTGGGCTCTTGGTATGGAGAACACTTCAACCGAAGAGTGCCCCCGAGTGTGAGATTAGCTAGAAGCCACAGACCATTCCGATCCAAAACATAGATTGGAAAATTATTAAAATGTGAAACAGTTCAGTGACAACGCCAGCGAGGGCAAGGAGCCAAGACTGTGTACGTTTGGTACAGTACAGGACCTAATCCCTTCCCGGCATGCCAAAAATAGGACGGCCGCCCATGGTTCGAAGGCAGCCGGCCAGGGGACAGGTCTCCTGAAATGAAAGGCTCGGTTGAGAGTGTTGCAGGTCTTTTTTTTCCTTTTTCTCTTCTGTTGCTTCGTCTTCTTTCTGACTCGATTCTGGCAAATGAGGAGGATAGGGGATGGAGATTTACCTACGTGAAACGACACCAAAATGCTTATCCGTCGATGAAATTCCTTCAGGAACGGGGTAGAGATGATCACTGGACCCCGACGTCATGACGCGCATTCCAGCGAGAGCGCCGATGATCTGATTGCTGTCGTTGTCGTTGATCAGGGGGGAATGATCTCCATTGCGGGCGAGAGTAGGAAGTTGTTTACACGATGAACATCTATGCGGTGTACACCGTGTAGATACTACTCCGGTGTAGATAGCTAGGTCTCTTGGGGTGGCAATGGTGAGAAAAGCAATCCAATGGCCGCGTTTAAAGCGAGACACTCCTGTTTTACCGAGTCAAAAGGGAGGAGCGACGAAGGCTCCTCCCGGGGGCTGTGCAAAAGCGCAAAAAAGTGCAACGCGGCGAGTGAGCAAGCGCCAAGTCCGCGGTCTTTCTTCCATTAAATAACCTTCGCACCAAATTCGACGTGGGGCGCATCGTTAGTCGCTCCCTCACGAATAATACGAGTATCTGCTGCTTGGGGTTTGGAGTTTGGACCCAGCGTACGCTCTGTAGCTTCAGGATTCAATATTTGAGGAAAATATACTCCGTACTGCGGTCGGTTTAAGAGTAAGTCCTCTGCATGTAGCATACACCCTGCATAAGGTGCGTCCTCGAGAAGTCCTCCGTAGGTATTACCGTAGCGTTCGCGTCTGTTGATCGCATTTAATGCGCCGTATTCGCCCGTATTGTCTGTATGATACCGGGGGTACTCATCCTTCGTCTTGAATTTAGGTCCTGGGCAAGCGTATACACAGTGTACAGAAAACTGTACTAGTGTTCTTGTAGCGATGGGGATTGGCGAGAGTGACGGACTGGTGGCAATCTGGCGGACCGATTGACGGTATCGACCATCGACCTGGAATTTGACATCTTTCCTGTCCGGGGAACGAGAGATGGAGTGCATGCAGTGTATGCAATAATCCTACGCAAGTACGCAGCCCTTTCTTCCCAGTATGAACTCCACCGAGAGCTTCCCGCTGCTGACGGAGCGACTGTGCAGATTGAGTTGCCGCGGAATATCGTGCGATCGGTTATTAATAGCAGTCTGGCAGGCAGAAGGATAAAAACATCAAACATCAAACATCGCATATGCAAGCAGTCGGCGTGTCTTGTTTCTCCATGGCGGGACCCGGGGGGCGGGCGGTTAACGGATGGAGTCGATTCCCTCGAACTCCTAAGTACCTATTCCTCAAGTAGGAAGCCAAGTCATAGTAAGAAATTCGCCCGAACATAAAGGTAGACGAGATGTGTGGCAGGGAAGGATGATCCATCATTACTTTATGTCTCTCTTGTCGTGGCTCCTATTGGCTTTGACTCGACCGGAAGCTGGAAGAGTGACATCGGGCCCTTGGCTGCAATCAATCACTATGGAGTCATAATTACAATCAATTCCTGGCATTCATCTGGCAGGATAATTACCTGGTTGCATACCAGCCATTTTTCTTGGGCGCCAAAATCCGATTCCTTGGCCGTCTAAACGACAAGCTTGGGAGCAAATCAGAAGCGGGAAGTGGTGGACAGGACGTAAAATCAACCGCATTTGGGGCCCATAAGCCAACCCCCCTGAGGGACGCGCGTGCGCTGGGACTGGGGGAAAGCCCGTCTTAGCACGAGAGAGAGAGTGAGAAAGAGAGCGAGATAGAGAGGGGAAGGACTGGTCACCGGAGCTACCTAGTTAAGGGAGAGGGCATACACCGTAATGCATGGCGTCAAAATATCTTCATTTTTTTCCCATTTAGAGAGAGCATTCTTTCCTAGTCTCCTCGATGTCTCTCTTTTTGTCTACTACCTACAACTACACAGGTACTAAGTACTGCTAGAGGCAAATCCAGGGTCTCGAACCGTTAAACTGCGCACTGCAAAGTCCAAAAATACCACGAACGGTACGGTAAAACCCACCCGGCGGCATCATCTGCTGCTGACTCAGGCATCAACTGTCTTCCTCCTCCACCGGCGGCCAGGCGGGTCTTCCATTTCTCCCCTTCTCCTCCCTCTCTCCCTCCCTCCCTCTCTCTCTCTTCCTTCCCTTCAAGAAAGAAAGTCGGGAAGTAGAAAATCAAGTGTGTGTCTTTCATCACTTCTTTCTCTCCTTTCTCTTTCCTTCCACTCGTTCCCCCCCCCATCTCTCCTCGCCAATTCCAGACTGGGTTTCCTTTGTCTGAGGGACGAGTCCTCTTTTTCTTTTCTTTTCTGTTCCGCTTTTTCTAAAGGGAGTGAGGAGACACTAAGGAATCCCTCTCCATCCGCTTCCTGGTCTATCCCTTCCCTTGTTTCCCTTCCTCTTCCTCAGGCATACTGTGTGTCGCCGTCCCGCTCGCTTTATTCGACTCTTTCAATCCAACTTCGTCTGTCCTTCGACTATTACAATTACACCATCCGACATTCCTTACTTGACTATTATCAGTTCTTTTCTTTCGTTTTTTTCGTCGTTCGTTTGACTCCACTTATCTAATTACATTCGGTCGTTCATCCCATCCGCCTATCCGCCTTTTCTCGAACAATCGCTCTGGTACTCGATCGACTCCTTGACTAGACATCAATGACGTTGTGAATTGCAATCTCACCACGCCAGTATCCACTACATTCGGTAATACAGTCAGGGTTTCATTGCCAACCTTTGCGCCTCAAACTTAGTCCTTCCGCATCCGGCCGATACCAACCTAATAGATTCTGGAGTACTACCTAATCCACCACCACCGCCGCCGCCCGCATTCTCCGGCGCTTGAACCTCCTCTTAATTGACGAGTATATTCGCCGTCGACTGGAAAAGTTGACGCCGACAATACACCTCCCATCATGCGGCTATTATCGCTTCTATTTAGCGTTTTCCTCGCTTTCCTCGCGGCACCTTCGGTGTCTGCGATCAAGCTCATCAAATCCAATGCCTTGAATTTGTGTCAAGACAGCAACAACTTCACGGCAACCTATTTCGCCGTCACGTTCACCCCCAACAACCGTTCTCTGGCTTTCAGCTTCGATGGAGTGGCCTCCATTTCGGGAAAAATGACTGCGGAGCTAATCCTGAACGCATACGGAATCGAGGCTCTCCGAAAGGAAATCGATCCGTGTGAGCAGAACTTGCAAGGTCTTTGCCCTATGAACACCGGTCCGATCGACGTTAAGAAAGCTACCATTGAGGTTCCGGAAGAAGTCGTCAACAGCATTCCCGGTGTGTATCTGGAAAAACCGCTGATAGTAGGGGTTCCTTCTTTACTAACAAATTCCTCTAGGTATCGCGTATACCGTCCCCGACCTTGACGCCTCTGTTCGCATCTACATCAACTCTACGGAAACGGGAAAAAGTATCACATGTCTCGAGGCTAGTTTATCCAACGGTAAAACGGTTTACCAACAAGGAGTTGGTTGGTCTACAGCAATCATATCCGGCTTGGGTCTAGCAGCTTCGGCGATTACGTCCGGGCTCGGTCACTCGAATACAGCCGCACATGTTGCAGCGAACGCCCTTTCTCTGTTCAGTTTTATGCAGTCGCAGGCCATCATTGGTATGACTTCTGTTCACATGCCACCGATTGTAGAAGCGTGGACGCAGAACTTCCAATGGAGTATGGGTATTATCCACATTGGTTTCCTTGAAACCATCTGTACCTGGTACCAGCGAGCGACCGGAGGTACCCCATCCACAATTCTCTCCCAGCTTTCAACAACTTCGGTTGAGGTGCTTAAAAAGCGATCTTTCGATACCTCGGTGGGCCTGGCCAGAAGCGCCTCCGAGCATTTGTTTAAGCGCGAGGGAGAACAGAGTGGCGCGAAAAGCAAGAGTATTACCGTCAAGGGTATTGAGCGTGTCGGGTTCAAGGCGAAAATCGAACAGACCAACATTTTCTTGACGGGTTTGATCTTCTTCGTCTTCTTCGTCACCGTTGTGATGGTTTTAGTTGCTCTTTTCAAAGCAGGATGTGAGGTCTTGGCGAAGCACGGCAAAATGAAGAGCGACAAGTTCCAGGACTTCCGAAACGGATGGAAGATTGTTGCTCGGGGAATTCTCTTTCGACTTACCCTGATCGGCTTTCCGCAGATGTGTATTCTTTGTCTGTGGGAGTTCACCAGACAGGACTCGGCCGCCGAGATCGTTCTTGCTGTGATCATGCTGTTGTCGATCATTGCAGCCCTGAGTTGGGCAGCTTTCAAGGTCATTCGCCTTGCGAAGCGCTCGGTTACCATGCACAAGAACCCGGCTTATATCCTCTACTCCGACCCCACCTGTTTGAACAAATGGGGTTTCTTGTACGTGCAGTATCGCGCCACGGCTTACTACTTTGTCGTGCCCGTGCTCGCATACATCCTGATCAAGGGCATGTTCATCGGCCTCAGTCAACCGGCTCCCATCGTCCAAACAATTGCTCTGGTCATCATCGAGGCTGCCATGTTGATTGCGGTCAGTGTTATGCGACCGTGGATGGACAAGAAGACCAACATCTATAACATCTCTATTGCCGCCATCAATTTCCTCAACGTCATCTTCCTGCTGTTCTTTTCAGAAGTCTTCAATCAGCCTGGAATTGTGACTGGTGTTATGGGTGTCGTATTCTTCGTCATCAACGCGGTCTTTGCCCTCATTCTCCTGATCATGGTTCTCGTCGCCTCCGTGTACGCCATCGTGTCGAAGAACCCCGATACACGCTATCAGCCCATGCGTGATGACCGTGGATCCTTCATCAAATCGCAAACCCAGCTGACCACCGAATTGGATGCTCTGGGTGCCACCGCCCGAGGTGACATGAAGACGAATGCGTTCAAGTCGAGTACCTTTGAGGATGACAATAGCACCAGCTCGTTCTCAAATGGTAACGGGGCGAGCGTGAGCCATCAGAACCTCGATGCGCACGATGCGTCACCGATGTCTGCCCGTCCTCCAGTGTCTCCTGTCGACCCTTCGCTGCCTCTGTTCCCCAGTGCGAACGATGCGCCGGCCCGACGACCCACCTTCGATGCACGATCGCCATCCCCAGTTCCGCGAGGACTGAGCACCTCGCCATTCAACAACCCAGCTGCATACCGGGCACAGAACTCGTCTAGCCCGTGGCAAAGAGGTGCTGGATACGAACACTAGAAATTCTTTCTTTTGATTGTTTCTAGCTTTGCCTGAAATGAAGTTATGGCTTTTAGCGTGGGAAGGGCCGAGATTACTTCTCTCTCGTGCCCAGCCCTTGCTTGTTTTTGATTGTTTGTTTTTGATTCCTCCTGCGCACCTAACTACCATTTAGTCTACTGATGTAGGCTGTACTTTTTGGTAATCCCTTTCCACATATAAATGGATATACTGAAAAGTATCATATTCTATCAACATCTCTCCTTCCTTTCAATTTTTCTTATCACCTTGTCGGGAACATTTCTTTTCTTTCTTTTCTTTTTTTATCTCTTTCTATATCAACCGGCGTTCTGAAGCATTGGATCGGGAGATCGGGACTTGACTTGATTTTGTGGACTATGTGATCTCTTATACCCGACAGGGTTGTTACTACTATTGTTTGATTGATCCGATGGTCCGTCCCTCTGTTATTATCTGTGATATGTCCGTGTTTTGGTTTTCTATTTAGATGCACGGAGGTCATAATGCTAGTATCCACGTCCGGAAGACGTGCCTTTTTCAGAACTTTTCAAACTTTCCATAACAGTGACTTTGTTTATCACGCAAGACAGCGCCTACTGTCGAGCGACATTTAATCGATATCATTAAGGAAGAACGCTGAAAACACATAAACGGACGGACGGAAATCGATCGAATATCGACGAAGAAAAAATGATAGAATATCTAGATATCGAGGTATAATAATAATAATGAAAACAAACTGTTTAACACCCACGTATACAATGATCGAGAGGAATAAAGTAATAAAACAAGCAACCGTTTAACGAAAAAAAAAAGGAAAGAAAGGGATATGTCAATGGATACCAAAGACATGTGTCTAGACAACCCCATCATGCATGCATTTTCTTTAAAAAGGGAAAAGGGTAAGCCAAGCAAGCCGTCCTTTCGTTTCTTCTGCTTTTCTCCTTCTGCTTCTTCTAGTGCTTTGAATGACCCAAAACCAACAACTTTAAGACGTTCACTCTCATCGCGAATCCCCCAACCCAGGAGGCGGACCAGGAAGACCACCCGGTCCTGCACCAGGAGGCGCATATCCATCCGCAGGGCCGGGCGGACCACCCATCCCGGGTCCTGGCATGGGAGGGAAGCCGGGGGCGCCTGGCGGAGGGGTCTGGAAGCTGGGAGGGAAGCCGCCGGGAGGTGGGAGGAAGCCTTGGCCTGGAGGCATGTTGGGGAGAGGAGGCGGGGGGAGAGAGCCGGGAGGAGCAGCGCCGGATGCAGCGGGGAAGGGAGGAGGGAAGGGGAGGCCGCGAGCGCCAGGGGCTGTTGGGTTCAGGTTGGTTAGATTAGATGAGTCTTTGGTCTGGAGAGACGGGGGAAGACATACGAGGGGGCATGCCGGGGGCACCACCTGGTGCGCCGGGAGGCGGCATTCCGAATGGAAGAGGAGGAGGGAATTGACCTGGACGACCTGATTCTGATTAGTGATATCGATGGATGGAGGGGAAGATATCTGAGAAGAGGAGGGGCGAGACATACCGGGAGGAAAGGCGAACGGCGGAGGAGGGAAAGCACCCGGGGGAGCCATGGCAGGGTTCGGCACGGCTTGACCTTCAGCGGCGTAGGACGAGGTGATGGAGTCGATGACGGATTGGGCCTTTTCTTGACCGATTTCTGGAGTTGTCTTTGTGAGCGAGAGATATTTCACTCGATGGGAATCTCTAGCTGAGAGAGGGCAGCGGTAGGGCTTGTCTCATACGCTGGTAGTATTCCAACACGTTCCTCAGGTGGTTTCGTCCGGAATTATGCGCCTTGCGCACACTCATCGAGTCGTGCGTAAGGTACACATCGCAGTAGTCGCCTATGGAGTGGGAAATGGGATCAGTAAGATGCGGCTAGAAGACGGAATGGATGTGGCGCGGTTCGAAACGGGTGGAAAGTTTGCCATGATATGGAAGAACCTACAGAAGAGTGCACTGATAGTTAGCCTTTAGTTGACCGATAAGGATAGTAGGGAGTCACTTATATTTAGGCATCTTGAGTCTTCAGGCCGTCGCTGACCTTGGGCGTTCGAGGCGAAGCTTGAATCGGCGGCGCTCTGATGGCGCGTTGCGCGTGGAGCGGGCTGGCGCAGATCGAGATCACTCGGGGGGTAGATATATCTGAGGCAGCGATTCAAATGACTGGATATTTGAACCGACAATCGCGGCAGGGTAGTTGGTGAAACTGCTCAAGCAAAGACTTGCATGAAGCCCTGGATAATGAAGCGGAGTTTCGATAGCGACGGAGATATGTAGGGCGGTGTGATTTGGCAGAATAGACCTGGACAAGCTTATCGACACCTAATAGTTAAGGCCACGATCTACTTAGAGTCATGTTCTAGCCCTTGACCGATGTCATGTTTGGCATTGGTTGCTGCCAATGCTAGATTGAGAACCGATCTAGGTCTATGCTTTGTGACTGCAACGGATCATGTCTCAAACTAAGTATATGACTTCGTATTCGACATTTAATTTGCAAGCCTTTTCGGAAAAGAGGAATCTCCACCTACTTGGAAGAAATTTACGTCAATGAACATCCGAGACTCGAAAGCCAGCTTTCTCGTCGAACACGAGCAACTATCGAAGAAACCGAGTGCTTCTTGCAGCGTTGTAGAAAGCGCACGGCAGAGGGGTTGATCAGCGGTGAGGTTTCTACGCCAGATATACACCGCAACAACGCGACTGCATGGTACATATCATCTACCACATCCGTGTATATCAATGAACAATAAGAGATGCCAGTATTATATCTCTACCGGGCCCGTCTCTTTTCCAAATCATGATTCGATGCACACCTGATTTGAGGACCACACAAGAAGCATCAGACTTAGGAGGCGGTAAGCCATTGATTGCTACTTCGCCAGTATGCTGCTGCCTATTCACGTTGGTGACACAAAGAGCAAATGTCTCTAGTGTATAAAGACTAGAGATAAGATCAGGCAAAGGGTTGAAAGAATACGCGTAGGAGTAGGCCGTGTGTCGGTGGGAGAACAGGAACTACCATGACTTGTTACCACCAGGTGAAACAAGCGGCTATAGACATTAGTCGAGGGAAGAACCAACGCGCTCGAGTTGGCCGAGTCAACAAAGAGCAAGCGCAGAGCATTATCCGTTCATGTCGAGTCTTTGTACAACGCAGAATAAATGAAGCAGTCGTCGTGGAATGGTCTCTCAGAAATGAGAGACTTGTGTTGACGGAGTCCGGAAATCAATAAACAAGATTTCCATGCCCGTGATAGTGCAGATAGGTCAATGCTACACTGCCCTAATTAGAAGCCAGAATTGAACAGGATTGACAGGGCAGATCTTCGATGAAACACTGCAGACGGACAGGCCTCCGGTACGACGTGGTAAATCGCTCATACTGAGCCCATTCCGTTGATAATACGCTTTCTATAGTGCAGCGACTCTTCAGGCCGATTACAGCCTGACATGCCAGGGGATCCCGGATGGCGAAACGGTCGAGCGCAGAGGGAGAGACGGGCAAGTAGCCGAATGCAGCCGAGGCCAGGAAGTCGAAATTGGGTTGTGATGCAGGAGGGGGAATTCTCCCGCCTTTGCTGACACTTGCCATCACCTGCAGGTGACCTCGTTGATGCCTGGGGCCAGAATCCGGGGAAGGGCCGAGGGGGGAAATGAGAATCCCCTCCTCAGCAAAAAATCAAAAAAACCCATGACGCGAAAAAAAAAAAAAAAGAAAAAGGAAAAAAGAAATTCGGTTCACCGCGACCGGTAGGACCGGATCGGTGAAGCTGGCCAATCGCCTGAAAGATCCGCAGTGGACCGAAATGGGGTAGGAAAAAATTTTCAGGAGGCGCTGAATGGACGGATCGACGGGGGAAGTTGAGGCATTTCTGTCGTCGCGGTGGAACTGGCGTCATTTCGCTCCAGTCCAGCCCTGACAATTGTCTGGGGAAGCCGTCTCCGTCGGGTTTAGTCTGGCCCCCGAGTGGATCGCGCTCATTTTTTGTCTGGTCTGGATTTCGAGGATTGAATAATATTCAATAATGGCTCTTCATGCCGGTTGTATGCGGGGGAGGTCCTCGGAGAATGTACGGAACGACATACCGTAGTGATGTAGTAATAGTAATCTCAACAAGGTAGTCGCAATGATGCGATCCACCGCCAACATTGTTCAATGTGTCGACACTCGACAGTTCAGGAGACGTGATCCCTGACTAACATGGCGATGCATCCAGGGGAAGGACGGTGAGAGATTTATTCGAAGATCTCCTCGACTATCCGGCGCTAGAGGAGGTTCTAGCCAGATCTGCCCCATGCCAAGAAAGACAACATTGCAGTCGTGAAGGCGCAAGATCACCACGAACGCATGCTTCATTGGCAATGCGACATGGGGAAGGCAAAAACGACAAGTCAGGAACCGGGCCAGAATTCCAGGATGACGGCAGGCGACAAGCATTGCACTGCGATGGGAATTGGAGACGGAAGTAGATGCTGGAATTGGAATCATCCAGAAGCGATGATGCAATCGTGCGTGCTGCCAATGTGAGAAACTTGCGGGGGAGAAAATTTTTCAATCATTATTATTATTATTTATAAAATTTAATTATTTTATTATTTTCAATGACCGGCATGATTCACAAGGGGGTTTGAATGACGGATTAGATGTTTCATTAAATTCTATTTGCTTGAAACATTCATCATAATTTCCATCTTATATAATCGGCCGGCTGTTTGCCTGGCTTTCTGCCTGGTAAACCGGTCAGCCGCAAGGAGCATGGACTAAGAGGCTGTTGGATGCCAGATGAAGACGCTGCAGATGAGGAAACCACGAGTTGACCGGGTTGAAAGTGAAGCAGACCATTGAAGGAGTCTGTAAGGATCATCCGCTCACGATGACGACTCGTGACCGGCCAGCAATTTCCATTACCCCCAGGAAATTCGCTTTGGGACACATTGGGGCGGACTTCTCCCTGATTGGTGCTCGCTGGAGTTTCTGTTACGTTTTTCAGGGCTTGGGCATGTCAGATGATTCAGGAGGGGCGCCAAAAGCAGCAGGAGCGGTGGGTCCTCGGCAACCAATAGTGCACCGAAACAAAGCCAGACTTCCCCCTGAATGGCTGCGGCAACCGCCCAGCCCTAACGCGAGCTGACATAAGGGGGGGCTCGTACCGCGCGCATAGACTTCCGGGTCTTGCTTACTCAGGAAACAGCGATGGCATTAATGAGAATTAATGGCAACCAGCGCTCAATTTCCTGGCAGCTGCTCCACCGTCGCATCCACAGCCGAGCCAGCGTGTGACCCTGGAACTGACCGTCGTGCCTGGCACGCCGAACGGGAATGGTGCAATCGTCGCCGTCTGCCTCTTCCCCAGTGACCGGTTGGCTCACCGATCCAACTATATAACACCGTCCCCGCCGCAATGTTTGGCTCGCATTATAGTGGTCCCATCGCAATTGAACAAAGGAGAAGATTTTTTTCACGATCCTTTCTTTGAACTCATCTATCATATACCCCTCTTCTCCTCTTCTTCTCATTCTCTCCCATATCCAATCCTTCTCCAATCTGTAGTTCTGCGCGTTCTTAACTGCCGTGACAGACCTTTCTACTACTAGCATCCACCCGTCGAAACTATATCTTCGACCTCTCGCGCATCATTAGCCTTCTATGCATCTTGCGTCATAGACCGATCCTCTTTTAGAGCATTCGTTCTTCCATATCATCACATAATCATGCCGGCATCTATCAATTACAGGGTCGTTGAACCTCACCCTTCCGTCCCTCATACCTCCCGCCCTGCTCTCCATACGGCTCGTGGAGGCGCTGGCAATGTCATCAGCCTCAAGAACACCAGGACTACCGACTCTCGCTCGGCCACCGGTCCCCCGTCTCTGACGCGCCTGGACTCGCATGTCCCCAGCACCTTCAAGTCTGGCCGCGGCGGTGCCGGCAACGTTCACAGTAGTAGTGAGCGCGCCATCTTCAGCTTCGACGAGGAACTAGAACGGGACCTGCGTCGCGCCGCCCCCGTCTACCACGTCGGTCGTGGTGGTGCCGGCAACATGGTCCACCGGGACACCTCCAGCAGTGGCAGCAGTCTGTCGCGCAAGTTCTCCGCCAGCAGCAATGCTACCTCGAGTAGTGCCGGTTCGACCAGCTCGGCCCGCGAAAAGGCCATGCGCGGCCTGGAGAAGGGCTGGGGCAAGCTGAGAGGAATGGCATAGATGCTTGTCGTTTAATCTACGACTCCTCGATTCCTTCGATTTCAACACCAACATGCATATTCAGCGTCTCGAAACTTGATTTTTTTCGACTTTCGCATGCATGACTCACGACCTTACGACAACTAAAAAAGTTTTTGATTTCACCATCCTACTCCTTCAACACCCCTTCGAAATCTCGAGGACTGTCGCCAATTATAATCACATCATCTCTCTTCTCTTCCGACATTCACATTTCTTTGAGGGAAGCTGCGGTTTCGACTATATCTCGACCGCTCACTTCATCTCTATTACTTGTTTTTATTCGATTTTCCATTTCTTTTTTATTGCCTTCGACAACCATGTCGTCATGATACCCTCTTCGCCATGAAATCCTCATGGCACTTCGATTGATTTTTGAATCTTGTGTGTTCTTCCACATGCGGGATCTTCATATCGCTGGACCTTCCTGAATCCTTCTATATTTCTATTTCAACAACAATGTGTATGCCGGATTCTGGAATCGGCCAACCAAGGAGGGGACATCGTTTTGCACTCTCACTGTCACTTTTTTCTTTTTTCTTTTTTTTTTTTTTTTTTTTTTCTGGCTCCATCAATGTCTTTCGATATGATCTTGATTCCCCTCATCTGTTTCTTATCCTCACCCTTTCTAACCCTTTCCCTGTATGTTAGCTATCTTGATTTGATATATATGTCGGAAATGAAGGATAAGAACCCGGACATTTTGGAAGTCAACTTTTTCCTCTTTATTATCCGTAGTCTTGTAGCATGTCAATCGTAAGATGTCTGCTGTCGAACTATTTAGTGGATTCCGAGTGTATACGCCATGGATACTAAAATTGTGGGTGGGTGGCATGATAGCATCATACTATATGGCAAATGAGGCAACTAGTAGATATTCGATATTAACAACAGTTTAATTTTAATCTACAGCCAATCTAGAACAAAAAGAAAGATAAAACGAAGATCTATGTGGGTTATCCGTCTATCTATCTCTTACTTGCATAACAAGTTCAACTACATAGTTAATCAAAGTTCAAAATAGGTATTTACACAGGTAAGTAAGGGTAGGTAGGTCAGGCAAAGTAAGGTAGGAGATACATAAGATAAACAGATTGAATTGGAAATGGAAGGCCAAGGGAAAAAGAAATAAAAAAGAGATGAAGATGATATGTAAGGAGGTAGGTAATAAGTAGATGTAATTCATTGATTTGATTTCTCATTTCATTATAGGCGATCTCTGCCTAGAGCTGTTTGTTTGCTTGTTTCCGCAACCCTTTGGTTTCGGATTTGGATCTGAGGAACGGGGAAACCGAATGTAGGTAAACAGAGTTGAAAAGTGATGTTTATTTGATATTGATCGATTGGTCGAGATCGTCACCGTCATCGTCATCACCATCTCAAGCTGCTAGTTAAGTGAGTCGATGACTCAGATTGACGGTATGTTTTAGGTGCAGATCGATAGTGCAAACAGTGGGTGTGAGTGTAATTGTGGGGATGAATATCGACATCAATGAGAAACACAGAGTAATATAAATGAGAGGGAAGGAAGGGGGTATCAAAAGCTGTCGCTCAATCTATGCGCGTCAAGTCAACAGCTAGTTCTTCAGGGGTTGGTCGAAAGTTAATGTCGTGACAACGTTGCAATGCCACCTAATTCTTGAATCATCTGGGTTAAAGGTTGTCATTTTTTGTCCTTTTTTCGGAGGTGCCTTTACTTTGTTTTTCCTGGCCTTGGTTCGTCGGTTGTCCGAGGTAGTGAGCTGAAAGTTATGAGGAAGTCTTGAGCTTAGAACCTTGTCTTGGACTTCTCTCCCTCGGATGTCTAGTCGTACATTCGACTTGACAAAGATAGAAGGCTTAGGCGAACTTCCGGTGGATGATCTCGGGGTCTTCATGCCATTCGTCTGCGCTAACCCACATCTACATGTCCAGCTTGGTTAGCATGCGCATATACAGCATCACGGATCCGTGGGACGACTTACCTTCCGGAAAGTGCTCAGTCCAGCGAGAATGCCTCCACCAATCCAGGTGGTGTACTTTCGCTCCGCAGGCGCAGAGATTCGGATCTTCATATCCTCCACCGCTAACCGCTTGATCTCGCGCATCAATCGGTCTGGGAAGTTCTTGCACAGGGTCGATCCTCCCGAGAGGACAATGTTGAGATATAAGGATTTGCGCAGATCCAGATCCGTCCGGGTGATGGCGTCTTGCACGATTTGGTGAACTCCGGGATACTCCAGGCCGATCAGCTCGGGGTCGAAGAGGATTTCAGGGGCGCGGTAACGTTCTTGTCCGATCTGTTCAGGGGAGGCAAGAAAAGTTAGCAATGAGCCTTTTAGAGGGGATGTCCGCAGACTGGAGTGGCAGGGGTGACGGATATAAAATACCTTAATACGATGCCCATCCGGCAAGGCGTAATCCACCAATTTCGACTCCGACTTGTGATAGCTGTTCATCCAGTCCTTCTCCTCCCGCTTAGGATCCAACGACACGTAGCAGACCTTCTCCTTGATCATGCGCACCACCTCCTTCTCGGCGCTGGTATGCAGCACATGGCCGTTCTTCCGCAGCAGCACCTGCAGCTGCTCCGTGACGTCGCGCCCGGCGACATCAATCCTCCGAATACTGTTGGGGATAGCGAAGCCCTCGAACACAGGGACGGCATGGGAGACGCCGTCGCCCGAGTCCAGCACGACGCCGGTGGTGCGGCCGGACGCGTACAGCGACAGCACGGCCTGGATGGAGGTGTAGAGGGCGGGCACGTTGAAGGTCTCGAACATGATCTGGGCGGCGGTGTCGCGGTTCTTGCGCGGGTTCAGCGGCGGCTCGGTCAGCAGCACGGGGTGCTCCTCCGGCAGCGTCTTCAGCTCGTTTTCGTACACGTAGTGCCAGATTTTCTCCATGTCGTCCCAGTCCGTCACAATGCCGTGTTCCAGCGGATACCGGATCTTGAGTAGTCCGCGCAGCTCCTGCGCCCGCTGGCCGATGAAGACATCGCCTTCAAGACCGCCGGCCATCACCCGCGGGTGTTTGGGCCGACCGACGAACGACGGGAAGTAGCAGGAGGGGGTCTCCTCTCCGGCGAAACCGGCGCGGATGGTCCCGCTGCCATTGTCGATGACAATGGGGGCGTTGTGGAGGGTGGCCTCGGCCATTGCGTTGGGTGGTGGATATTGGGGAGTGGGAGGGAGAGGCGTGAAACGGGGGGTGGGAGGCCCTGTTGTTTTGAGGGGATTTCGCGATTGTTTGAGGAGCGGTGAAAAGGCCCCACGGCTGGGGAGACAAAAGACAACTTCAGGCCCAGAGGAAAGAGGGGTATCGAACACTTGGTTTCAACCCCAATTGACAGCGCTCGAGACGGGGAGGTGAGGGCGGCGGCGAAGAGATGAAGTCGCGTTCAGATCGGAGAAGATTGGAAGTTCCGTGCCGTCAACAAGAAGCTTGGGCCACTTTCTCTATACTTCTACAGATCAACAATCACGGATTGAACAACCAACACAGGTGCATTATAGAAGCTATCATGCTTGAAGTTGATATAATTATTCTTCACATCATTCTCAGACGGAGGAAATCAAACTTTCCCCAGGGTATACAGAGTAGTGCGGCGGATTCAACGCAATAGTAACAAAACACCTCAACAGAACCACCCAGACCAAGAAATTAATCCAAAAAGCCCATCTCATCCGACATCACCTGGTCCAGCGTACGATGTTTCTTCCCGGCGCCATTCACAGGCGGCCAAGTCAACATCTGAGACCTCAGGGTCTCCGCGCGCTCTACGGCGGTCGCGACGTCCCTACAAAGAAAAAGAGAGAAAATGCATAAGAACAAAGGAACGACCTCGTCACTGCTACACTCGCGGGATGGGGCAAGCATACTGGTATGGGCTGGCAACGACATATCCTTGTTTCTGGAGCTCGCGCGCCAGATCTTCCTGGTGGTTATCCTTCAGAGTCGGGTTGGGAACCACCACCAGCGGGACACCGAGGCGTAAGGCTCCGAGGATACTGCCCGATCCTGTGTGGGATAGGTACGTATTAGTTTTGCTTTCTTGTGGTTTCTTTTTCTTTTACTTTAATACGGTTCTTGCGCCAGCCCCCCTCAAGGCATGGTATAGATGTGGAGGGTTCCGGGCCACACAAGCGTTTACCTGCATGACTGATGATCAATCCACCGCTGCGGTTCTCGAATGGATTACACTGCGTCAAACCCATTTCCCCGTCAAGACCTTCGTGGTTGAAATCGAAGCCGTTGAGCTTGATGCCGTGACGATCGGAGATTTTGGCAAGGGATTCCTCGAATAGAGATCGACCATCCTTGCCATACTGAACGAGCAAATGTGTATAGCCAAGCCGGTGCAAAGCATCACAAAATGGCTGATCGAGCACGGCCTGCAGGAGTAGATGAAATGACGCCGTGGCTCCCACGGTGACGAAGCACAACTTGTCGGGTTGGCTTGTGGCCATGGTCTAGGGGGACCGGATGGCGGTATAGTTGGTTCTCAAATGCGAAAGAGTTCTCGCTCTCGAACGGACAATATAGAAAGACGAAAAGGGGGCCGAAACATTTTTGCCCGGGAGTTGTAGATGAAGATGAAGAAGAGAGAAGAGACGAGCCGACGGGGTCGACTTGCTTGCCTTCCCCCTTCCCGAAGCGGCTTAGCGGCAACGAAGTTCGCAGCCGCAGAAAAACATGGGCTCCGATAAACCTCCTCCGCCTCTCTCCAGCTGGTTAATCCCGCCTTTTCACCTCCCCCTTCTCCTCCATACCTTCTACTCTCCGCCCAAATGGCCTTAGCAGCTCGGTCCATGGGCCGTTCGGCCCTCTCGCTCACCCGGCGAGGCCCAATCGCCATCCCCATCCGTTCCTTCTCCGTCACGCCGTCGACTTCCCGGGCCAAGACCCCGTCGACGTCTCCCTTGGACGACCTGCCCAACATGCCGGAATACTCGCCAGAGCTGCTGAGCCCGGAGGAGCGGTCGATGTACGATATGCTGTCCGCGGAAGAGCGGGTGCAGTTCGACACCGAGAACCGACGCATTGTGGCCGAATTCAACGATCCCCAGAAGCGAGCGGACGCCCTCGCCGAACTGAACCGGGAAGTCGCCAACCTAGACCGAGGCGGGCTGCGATTCGAAGACGTTCGTGAGAAGAGACCCGGGTTCTGGGCTGAGGAGGAAGACGACGAATTCGGTCTCGTCGAGGACGCGGACGACGAGTTCCGGGAGGACGAAATGACCTCCATGGCTCATGCGGAGGTCGAATTGCACCGCGATATCCGAGAATGGACTCGTATTGCTGCTTGGGATATGCCGTTCTTGAGCCGTATGGATCCCTTCCTTTCCCTCCTGGAATTGTCCGTGACTAACCAAACCCCTCTTATGATTGTTCAGAACTGGCCCGCCCCTTCACCCTCCCCCCGGACACCCACATCCTCCGATTCCGCTACACGTCGTACCTAGGCGAGCAGCACCCCGCCGAAAGCAAGGTGGTCATGGAAGTCAGCGCGCAGGATCTGGCACCGACGTACCTCACCGCCGCGCAGCTGCAGACACTCCTCAAGCTGGTCGGCCCGCGCTACAACCCCAACACCTCGATCATCCGCATGTCATGCGAAAAGTTCACCACCCGCGCCCAGAACAAGCGGTACCTCGGCGATCTCATCAACACGCTCATCAAGGAGGCCAAGGAGGGCGACTCCTTCAGCGACGTGCCCCTCGATCTGCGCCACCAGAAGCCCGAGCGCAAGCTCCGCTTCCCCGAGGCCTGGAAGATGACCGAGGAGCGCAAGAAGCAGCTGGAGGCGAAGCGCGCGGAGAGACAGCAGCTGGAGCAGGAGAGGCAGGCCCTGGTTGACGGGAAGTTGGTTATTGCGGAGGCGGTGCGGAGCTTGCCCTCGTTGAACCCGGCTTTGAATGCGAAGGCGACGCAGGAGCGGGAGAAGGTTGCTGTTAAGGTTGGGGGTAAGCGGTTGCGCTGATAGAGAGTGGATTGAATTGGAAGGCTAGAGGAGCGAGGACACTAACTAACTGTACACTTGATGTGTGAGGTGTTTCCCATGTGGTGGGACTCTTTATTTTCTTCTTTCTTGTTTGTTTTTTGTACCTCAAAATATCAGGGGCGGCGCACATTTTTGCACGGTCATGTTAGACTTATGTATCTCAATGTATATTATATTCCTTATCAATTCTTCACACATGCATACTCAAGGGACTTGATAATCGATGTTTCCAAGAAAGAGTTTGCTATTGAAGATACCTAGAAACCTATGCTGAAAGTTCACCAACAGAAATAAAAAAAAATCCATTTTTGTACCCGCTTCATCCCTGTCACCGGCCTTCTTCGCCTTCTTTTCTTTTTTTGCTTTTCTGTTTTGTTTTGAAACTCTCGAGTACTTATTTGACATGCAAATATACCCTTGAAAAAGGCCCCTATAATACACCCCATACATCATAATTAAAAAGACAGAGAAAAAGTAACACCCACTAACACAAGAAGATGAAAAGGTAAACAGGGCAGGAGATTAAGAAGATTCTTGGCCCTGCCACAGAAGCAGAAAAGGAAACAACTCTCGCACAGAACAAACTAGACAATCTATCCAGTTCACATTGCACAGCCATTGTATCCTAACCTTGGTATCATTTCAGATCACATCATATCCTTGGTGAGGTGCATTCATCCAACAAGCGATAGGAAATAGTAGGGAACAAAAAGTCATGTCGTCATGTTGCTCGTTCATTGTACTGTAAACTCATCCGCCCCATTCGTAAACATTTCCCGAGTTGAAAGGGCCGTATATTTAGGTGAGGTTTCCGAGATCGGGTTTATCATAGCATCAAGAGACGAGGAGTCTTCGTGTCCCCTGGGTAAGGTCATAATTACAAGCCAAAGAGAAGAAAAGCCTGGGCGGTGATAATTAAAAAGGATAGAAGAACGGAGGAAAAAAAAGGGCAAGAGGGTGTTTCGGGTTGTCATGAAGGACGGAGGATGGACACACTACAGACTGATTCGCTCTTACTTTTCATGTCCCCTCGAGTTGAGCTTGAAGAAATCGTTGGACGATCCCATGGGCTTCTTCTGCTGAACTCTCTTGCTTCCAATAGGGCTTGGTATAGAACTGCGATCTTGGTCGCTAGCCTGGGGCTGAATAACTCCGGGGCTGACCTCGGATGCATGAGAGGAGCCGGAGTGCGCAGATGGCGAGACATCACGAGCGGCAGCCTCCGCGATAGGGCTGGTGAGAGGAGTTGCGAGCTGAGAGCTGACACCGTCTTTAGAGATGGAGGGACCGACACTTGGGCCCGTAGCGACTGGAGAGTTTATACTCTTGTAAGTGTCATAGTCCGGAGCGTCAAATCTAGCCTCGATTCCGGTAGCCTGAGGTCGAGGCTGATACAGGCGGCGAGACTTCTGGGTCTTCCTCGAACGGTTCTGACCGGGAGACATATCAAAAGGATTGCGCAAGTATTCGGCGTTTGGCATGAGAGCCATTTTGTGGAAGAACTCCTCATGCTGCACTCTGTCGAGAGCCTCTGCGTCATCTCGAGCAGTAGGATGACCCAACGCGCGAATACCAGGTCCCATGGCGTTCAGAGACGGATATTCCGGCAGAGGATCAAAAGGAAAGAGGTCGTGCCTTTTCGCGCCTGGACCAAACTGAGGACCGTACTTGCCCGCCTGTATGTGGTGATCTGGGACTTTGGGAGAGTTGCAGGCTGAAAAAATAGAGCGTGAAGCGCCTGGAATCACCGTCGGACTTTGCTGCGAAGCGGCATAGCCCGGGCTCTTCTGCTTGGGCCCTTTCTCCGCATCGGAATTCTCGACCGTTCCATTCGGATCCAAAGCTGGCAGGTATTGAATTGTCTTCGTTCCGGTGCGGTCTGGCAAATCCTCTTTCCAGTGGTGTCCATGGCCACCTTGGGCGCGTGGATGACCATGCCCGCTTGGAACCAGGCTCGGGATGTTGTACTTCTCGCGAAACCAACGCGGAATATCACGCAGGCCAAGTTTCTCCAAGGTAGGTAAATCCCTAGGCATTTCATGCTTGTAAAGGCATCCTGCAGGGTACAAGTTAGCCGATGGACGGTTGTCTTCATTCTGTTGTTTAACTGCACAGTATCTCACCCTGTTGCTGATAGTCGCATTCGCCGTGTCGAATCCAATAAGAGCAGAACTCTTTCTTGGTCAAAGGATTGCTCTGAAAACCGATTAAAGGTGAGACATGTCAGCCACAACTCCATTTAAGTTCACACAAAGCAGCTGCTAGTAGTACTTACTTGTCTCGAACCACCGCCACCCGAGCCACCACTGCCGCCAGGTACCAACCAGTTGCTGCTTGCGGACCAGCTCGGGGGAGTACCCTGCTGGAGCATATTGTTCACAGCTAAACGCTGGGTCGCGGGGATGGTCTCGTCAGAAGCGAGTCGGGCAAGCGCTGCCTGCATGTCAAAGTCTCTGGAACGATGACCGTTCGCGTTGGCCGAGGCGGCACGGGTCGGAACTTGGGGCACACCCTCAACAACGTAGGACTGGGCTCTGGGACTGACGGTTCCCAAACTTGTCATTCCCTGAGTCTCATTAGGAGACAAAGTACGAGGGGCCCCGCGGATCGAGACATGAGGAGGCAACTCGTCGACAGCGATCAGCGGGGTAAGAGTGCCATTTGGACGGGTGCAAAAGAACTGGGGACGAATGGAAGAAGCCATGTCTCAGTTGTTCAGAGAGGACAAAAGCTTCAAATAGAAAGAATTGATGAATGAAATGACAGAAAGTATAGCGAAATGAAACAAGGTAGAGGGGGAAAGAGGTGATGTCGGCGAAGGTTATCAGGAGGCGTAACGTGAAACGATGAGGTGGGTGAGAAAGTGAAGAGGATGCAAGAACGAGGGCGAGAAAGGAATCAAAGGGGGAGAAGAAGAAGAAGAAGAAGAAGAAGAAGAAGAAGAAGAAGAAGAAGAAGAAGAAGAAGAAGAAGAGACGAGTGGAAGATCCTGCTGGCACGACGTAGCGACAGAGGTAGTGAATCGGAGGTGCGAGAACAGATGGAAAGTGACCGCAACATTCACCCAGGGCGACGCAACGAGAACCAAAGGTGAGTAGGGAGGAGGGACCAGACTATAAGCAGCAAGCAACAAGCAGATATATAGGATGCCAACGGTGTGCCAAAGCAAAGAAGAGCAAAGCAAGTCCAGTGCTATCTGAGGGAGAAAGTAAACCAGCCAGCCAGAGAAGAAATTCCAGAGGAGCATCCAAAGCCCTTAATAACGATGACAATAGTGAAAATAAAGGAACAAACCGGTAAGAAGACAACAATCTAGTAAAATGGACTATAGCATTAATAAGAATAATAATGGGGGAAAGAAAGCTTAAAGGAAACCACCGAACAAAGAAAGGGAAAAAAACCAGACAGAGAGAAGAAGGAAAGAGCACGGAGTGTATAAGAAGCAAAACGGCAGAAGAGAAGACGAGAAGGAAAGAAAAGAAAGAAAGGCAGAGAGAAGAACGTATAAGAAGCAGCAGGTGTTTGTCCAGTCTGGATGTACAACCTTTCCCTCGGATGGCTGCAGCCTTCCTTTCTTTCCTTCTGCTCCAAGCCCCCTTCTGTTGGCCTTTTTCCCGTCTCTTCTGCCCCCTGGGTTTTTCTCCTCGGTGCTCATTTCTTGCCCGTTTGTCTGTCCTTCCCTCTGGATCTTTGGCCGATTTTCATTGCGGCGTTGGCTGTATCTTCCCCCCCCTTCTTTCCCTTTCCCTTTCCTCGGAACCCTCGACCTCCCCGGATGATCTTCAAAGAGACTTGTAACACCCCAAGCCCCCCCGAGGCTTCGAATTTTCAGGATGCTTTTTCGTCTTCAATCAAGACAGTAGAGCACCCATCTCCAGATGAGGGGGAAAGCAGCCTAGACCTAGCCAGACGGGTTGAATGCGTTTTCACCAAACGGCGTCCCGACGTATGGCTGCTAACTACCTATCGGCCAGCAGGAACCAGGGAACACAAACGGGGCTGGCGCGGACGCACCATACAAGCATGTCCTCGTCCCTCCCTGAGGGGGAAATTTGACAGCGAAGATCACATAGATGGAGACCACAGAGCCAGACTCCTAGGTAACAGGGTGGTCAAACGATCAACATACTGGCCGCTGCCTGCTTGCTGCTGCCTTACTGCTTGCTGCCTGCGATGCACGGCCGTTGAAGCCGTACGTCATGTCATGCCAGGACTGACACTCGGGAATATCCTCACGTAACTCCCAGAAAGGAAAGTCTGCGTTTGTCGGTGGTATCGCTTTGCTTATTTGTTCTGGTGTTCTTGTTTTGGGGTTGGCGACTCTTGCTGACTATGTAGGTATGTGCTTCCTCTCGTCGTTTCCTATCTTGGGCTGCATTCGGAATTCTCTACGTCGTCGCCGTCATTATCATCATCATTAGACCAATAGATCTCATGTGACCTTCAAGATCGATATTCAACTACCTGAGAATTATTATGTATGTACAACAGCCATGCCTTTTATTCCCAACCCATGCCCTAAAAAACCCCAAAAACCAAGAAGAACAGAAAAGCCGCCCCATGCATCTCCTGTAAAAAGGAGTTCATAACACCATAAAATTCCCGACTAGAATTGGCGATTGACCTGATTTCCCCCAAGAGGAGGCTGCTGGGGTTGTCCCATGGGTTGTAGACCTTGTGCCGCCATTACGCGTGGATCCGGGGCCGGGCTGGCAGTAGTGGTACCTGAAGTGTTTGGAGTCCCGGGCGTACCAGGCGTGCCAGGATGACTGAGACCATACATAGCGGTGAGCCTTTTCTTCTGATCGTGCACCAGATTGCCACGCACCCCAGTCAAGTATTTCTTAGCCATGCGGACAAGCTCGGGGTCTTCGGTGCTCTGTTTCAAAGCCTTCAGCATCCGGCCCACTTGGATTTCGGATCGGATGTGAGGACAGGTGCGCGCATATCCGAAATGAGCCAGTCCACAAAGCCCGCAGTGCTCGACTCCGGCCAATTTCAAACGGCAGTGGCCAACCGGGTGGATTTGGTTGCAGGCTAGGCACAAGAGGCGATTGTCCATATGGCCATCCAGGGCTGGTGGCACTGCGGGGGGTGCAACGGCTGTGGGAGACACGCGTTTGAAGGGTTTCACTGTGGCTTTGGTCAGTCCATGTCATGCCAAGCCAGCCCGCGAGAAGAGCAAGGCAAAAGAAGGAAGCGGAAGAATTACCTTTAGAAACCTTGACCTCCCGGTCCAAGCTGTCCGATTCTATCTGGGGGGCGGAATCAGCTTCCGATTCTACAGGGTCTTCTCCGGCAACAAATTCTTTGTCGCTGTCAGCATCGCGCACGCGCCGCACCTTGACGGGAGAAGGTTCGGTCGGCTCGTTCGCGTCGTTCACTTTGTTACCATAATCGACGGTGGTTCGTTTTCTCTTGCCACGGCCAAGGGTTTCGGTTTTACGTCGAGCTTCTTCGGCGGCTGCTTGTTCCCGCTCCTGAAGGATTTTCTCCCAGATAGTAGCGTTGGGCAGGGGTTCATCAATATTCTGTAACTGGTCGCTGAGCTCGTTGGATTCATTTGCCCAAACTCGAGCAAAACTGAAGTGTGACTCGGCGGCCTTGCCTTCTTCATTGGGCGATCGAGGGCGCTCTTGCTCCACTTGACTGCGATCAAGAAGTTTATCCACCGATTCCGAATCATAGTGAATATCGCGCGAATCGTCATCTTCGAACAGTGCCTGGGCCCCGTGCCGAAGAATGGACTCTAAGTCGCGGCCATCGTCGTTCTCGGCATCCATCCGGTCGATGAGAACGTGATCCAGAACCATTTTGCTCTTGCCGATCTGCATGATTTTCTCCTCGGCGCTTCCTCGAGTCATCAACTGGAAGACAAGCACCTTGTTCTTCTGTCCAATACGATGCGCACGAGACAGTGCCTGCATGTCTTGGTGAGGGTTGAAATCGGGATCCATAATAATAACAGTGTCAGCCGTGGCCAGGTTGATTCCCACGCCACCCGATCTGGTCGACAAAAGGAAAGCAAAGTAGGGCGAACCCTCGGCATTGTACTCATCGATGACCTTTTGCTTCTCAAGTGACGACATTCGGCCATCGAGGCGACGATGTAAGAGCCCAAGTCCGTCTAAGAAATCTTCCACAAGGTCCAGATTGTCGAGAAACTGGCTGAAAATCAAAACTCTATGGCCACGCTTTTGAAGCTTGGGCAGCATCAATTCCAACAGCTGAAGCTTTCCGGCTGCGTCCACCAAGTGTCGGTGTGCAGCCTGCGCATTGGCACTGCGCTCCTCAATCGCCTTGCTGTAAATGAAAGGGTGACACAAGCATTTCCGCAGCTGCATGAGAATGTTGTTCAGGTTGTGACGCTCTGTTTGTTTGAGCGACTGATCGCCTTCGTCCTCTCGTTGAAAGATCGTTTTGATCAACTTTGGGTCCTTGGCAAGAATGGATTTGTACAACTTCTTCTGAACAACCGTCATTGAGACTGGGACAATGATTTGGGCGACTGGCGGAAGAAAGGTGAGCACCTGCGCTTTCGTTCTCCGGAGGAAGAACGGTCGGATCTTGTCATGTAGCTGAGGAATGTTCTCCTTCGAAAGAACGCCAAATTCTTCCTCCAGATTTTCGGCATTTTGAGTGGGATCGAGGAATTGCAGGAGGTTGAACAATTCTCGAATGTTGTTCTGAAGAGGAGTGCCGGTCAGCAGGATTTTAAAAGGAAATGAGATCCGCGATAAAGCGTCGTAAAGTTGACTCTTGTCGTTCTTCAATCGCTGACCCTCGTCTACGATCAGTCCTCTCCAGGGGACCCTAGAGAGGACCCTTCGAGATGCATCATCGGTCATGGTCTCATAAGACGTTACAACGACATGGCACCGGAGGTCACGCTTGCCAGTGCTACCGAACATTTCATGCGTCTGAGCAAGCTGTCGCGAATATGCGGATCCGTAGTAAGTCACTACCCGAAGAGAGGGCACCCATTGCTTGAGCTCTTTCCGCCAGTTAGGACAAGTAGAATTGGGCACGACAACCAAGAAGGGCCAGCATTTATGATCCTGTATGAGCGTAGCAAAGAAGGCAATAACCTGGATGGTTTTTCCGAGACCCATTTCATCGGCAAGAATGGCATTCTGCTGTTTAAACCACATGTAATACAACCAATTCATTCCGTCTTTCTGGTAATCCATTATCTCTCCTCCGGTCATGATCTCCGGCTGGGTTTCTCTCACGACGCTAGTTTTGAAGTCTTGCTTTCGAACGTGGGCAAGGTGTTGCTTGAGAGATTGCGTCTCGGGGGTATGGACGTAGTCACGGCGCACCCAGTCATTGTAAGCGGATGTAAAATCATTCCATCGCTCGGTTTGACTTCTATCCGGAGGCGAATCCCAGACTGTTTCCTCATAAGGGAGACCTTTGTATTTCACGTAGACCTTCGACACCTGATCCACTCGGGCCATGTCCGCATCTTCTGTTCGATCACGTGGGCTATTCGTGGAGAATTGCACCTCAAAAACGATGTCAATACGCATATAATCCTCAGGAATAGCCTCCTCAACCGTCCTATGAGGGGTCAAGCTTTTGTCGGATTTAAGGAATGCACGACGCATAGTGTGACTGGCAACGCCCCAGACCCAGGTCCCATCCATCCAGGTGGACTGACTATAGGGCTGGCTTTTCCATTTGATCAAGTAATCCTTATCCGATTCCTCCAGGACACTTGCCGTGTAACCAGGTAAGAGATTCTTCGGATCCTTTGGCCTCCAAGCGACCATGGCACCGATCTCCCCGGGGACCGAGGCACAGTCCTGACACATTTCGTCGGACGACGATAGAAGGTGTTCGAAGTGAAATGCCCGCTGGCAAGATATGCAGCGAAAAAGTACGTTATCAACGTTATTCACGCGGGCTTCATCCACAGGAGTAACTGGATCTTTCCCATCATTCTGCTGGCGAAGTTGCTGCTCCTGCTTAGGCGATAAGCGCTCCCTCAGTGGCTCGGCCATTTTCTCCTTACCATCGCACGAGGTACAGCAGCCAAGGTGAGGATTGATAGAATCTTTTGAGCGAGCCACGCCCAGACAGCGGCGACATTGCAGTAGGAAGAGAGTCTCCGACACCTTGGTGACTAGATGTTCCCGCGTGGCCCTGGGACCGAGACAAGATTGGTGATAGGCACTGGTGCATCCTTGGCAAAATACGAGAGGGCCTTTGGCTTGGTCATCTTCAGTCTCACGGCAAGCGTCGCATGAGTCCCGATGTTTGAGTCGGAAAGGGTCATCCGATGGAACCGCATAGAAGACTTCCCTGGCACCAAAGAATTTCTGTTTTCTCGAGCTTCCTTCATGCTCAGAAATCACATCTTCGAATCGGTCACGAAGATTCGCCCGCGCGCTCTTGCGCGACCGGGTTGAAAACCGAGTTCCCTTGGCGGAGACAAAGTCACTGTTGACATCTGAGCCTTCCAAATCTATAGCACGGCGGCCTCTTCCCAATCGACGCTGCTTGCCGGTTCTCCTCGAAGATGCGATAATATCATCGCTCGAATCGCGGGAGCGACTCATCCTGTCACTGCCGTCGTCAAAGTAGCCTGTAAATGTGGTCTGTTTGAGCCGAGTAGAGCGGCGACCCCTTCCTCGAGGCTTCACGTCAGAAGAGGAATCGTCTTCGGTAGATGCAAATTCGGTGTACTTAGGTCTAGTTAAGCGGCGGACCCTTCTCCGAGGTTGCAGATCAGATGAGGAGTCGTCTTCCGTGGATGGGGTTAAACTGCGCGGTCCACCAAGTTGGAAACGAATCAAGGCTTCTTGTCCGTTGCTGAGAGATTCGAGCTGAGTCGACGAGACCTATCAAGCAAAGAGTTAGGAAAAGTAAATTTGAAGTGAGAGTAAGGTAAGGTGAAGTTAGGTAACCAACCGTCTCGACCTCTCCGCTTCGTAGCTTGACTTTGTAAATCTCATTTACAGAATCCGTTTCACTGATCACGCGGCGAACTTCAAAGTGTCCAGGAAGAAACTCGTATTCGTTGCTGTCGCTGAGAGTAGGGACTTCGATCTGAGGCAACTGCGAGGTCTGAGGTACATGGTCAATGGTTTCAGCTGTAGCTGCTCGATCAGTAGTTGATCGCACGGTATCATCGGCCTCGGTGATTTCCATTACTGAAGCTCTCTCGGTCACAGCATGCTCGGGTACGGCGTCTTGGGGTAAGTCGTTCTCGCCCGGATCTTCGACTCGACTATTCTCTGCCGAGGCATTTCCGAAAAGAGCGTGCGAGGCCAGAGCCTGTTGGGCCAATGCGTATTCGGATAAGGAGTCTTCTTCCTGGGGAGGAGCTTGAGGTTCAGTAGTCGGTGCAGCATTGTTGAATTGAGCTAGCAGTTGGGCGACAGCGTCTTCGTTCAACTGGGCGACCGATTCGTGGTCCATATTGGCCTGCCTAGTCGGCTTGGCCGAAAGCGTAGGAAAGGAACAAAGAAAGAAAAAGAGAAGGAAATGCAATCAGCGCTTCCATGCACAAAGAGAGATACCCTCCATCGATCCGCAACGATCGGGGGACTGGTTTGGGAGGGGAGGTGGTGTTGAGGTCGCTAGCAGGGAGGTAGATAGATTTGGCCCTCAATTCATATGCATAACTTAAATGCCGCCGATCAAAACGCGCCGTCGCGCGCCAATCCACGTCGGAACAATGTTGTTCCGAAATGTGTTATCTTATCGGACTCCATTGTCTTTTCTTTAGTTATACTTGTCATAGTTACCTAATGTGAGCGTTGCAGTTATTGTTAATAAGAATACTTGCAAATAACAGGGTCAATTTACATTATGCCCCTGCACTCAGAGGCTAATAAGCAGCCAATGGCTTCCCCTTGTTACAGATGCCGCCACTGCATTTAAACACCCTGCGCTCAACTATTTCATGTCCATCCATCTCGCCCGCACCATGGTATCCAAAATCCCTCTTGTCCACAACCCCCACTACCGCAAATCCGGGATTAAATCCTACGCCTATCTAATACGAAAATACGACATCCACCCCACTCGAGACGGCCCTTACTTCATCGGCCGTACGATCCACCAGACTGGTCGGCCTTTCACCAGCAAACCAGTCGGTGGCAGGGTCCGCTTCCACGATGTGATGCAGAAGCAATTCTCCGAGAGGGACCTGCACCAGGTGGATGCCGATGATATCCAGAATGAGAGCTTGTACTTCGTTCCGGTTTTGATTGGATCCCCTCCGCAGGCCCTGAATCTGGTTCCTGATACGGGGTCGAGCGATCTCTGGGTATGTAATATATCGTTACGGTTATCGTCTAGTTGGTGGTTTTATGAGCGAGCTCTACTGACTATCATCAGGTACGGTCTATTGCCCAGTCGCGAGAGGATCGTCCGGCTTTTGATCCATCCAAGTCAACCACTTCTTCGATTGCCGAGCAATCCTCGTGGAAAGTTTCGAACTTGGATAATTCTTCCGCGTCTGGCTCCGTTGTAGCAGACAATGTCATCCTCGGGGAGGAGTTGACTGTCAAGTCCCAAGATATCGCCATCGCGGACACTCTGTCCTCTGGATTCGATCAGACCGCAGCAGACGGCGTACTAGGGCTCGCATTTGGAGCTGCATTCAATATTCGGCCCGAAGTTAAGAGCTTGGTCAAGACTATACAGGGCCAAGATGATCTAGCATCGTCTGCCAAACTCTTCACGGCAAAATTCGCCCTGTCGAATGCCTCCACTCAAGAAGGCCCTTTCTTTACGTTCGGGGGTATCGATGAGAATATCAACGTCGGAGAAGATACTATACACTACACGCCCATTAACAAGAGCCACAGCTTCTGGTCCTTTGAATCCACAACCGCAACTATAGCGGGAACAGCCATTGACCGACCCCTGAACATCGCGATCGTTGACACCGATGCAGCTCTTACCTTGCTTGAGGACTCGATCTGCCAGACTATCTACGATGCTATCCCGGGGGCGTTCTACGATGGTGAAAGTCAGGGATTTCTCTTCCCCGTCAATACCGATCGGGACGCTTTGCCCACGATTGAGCTAGATATTGGGGGAAAGCTATTCAGCCTGCCGAAGAGTATTCTGGGGTTCGCTGAAGCCAAGCCTGGTTATTTATATGGGGCGGTTCAGAGTCGCGGGTCGATTGAGTTTGATGTCCTTGGACGTTCGTTCTTGGAGGGGATCTATGCAGTAAGCTTTTCTGTTGACTCATGGCATGATAAGAGAGCTGATCTTGACATTTCTGCAGGTATTTGATATCAGTAATCTTCGGTTTGGGGCAGTGCAGGTTGCGAATTAATTGCCATCGGTACTACCATCGCTCGATGATGATCAATCTGATGATGTTCGACTAACGTGATGTACCCCGGCTATATATTTATTCAGTTCTAGGGACTTCGGTAAATGAAGCAGAATCTTGCTTCAAATACCAATGAGTACTTATAGGTAATTTGTATATAGAACGAGTCTGTATAGCGGAATACAACGCCTCATATTCAAATCACGGTCCTTTACTTTCTACACAACGGGGCATTTCAAGCTCGGCCTTTATGTGACAGAGCCACGAGTAGAGAAGTTAAGAGTAACAGAATATTAGCAATATATTGCTTTTGTATACATCTTGAATTTGATATGATAGGAAATAGCTCTCATAGTACAAGTAACATGGAGGAAACAAGGGAAAATTGGGTTAAAAGAATCATAAAACAGATAGCATCTATCAGCCAACGCCCCACCCGACGTATATGGAAATCCATGGCCAATACAATATTCCCAACAAAACTACCTATCAGTCATAACAATACAAACTGTTGATCAAAAAAGGAAACAAAGTTTATTCAATGATTTATCTCTTTCGGCTCTTCGATTTCGAAGCGGCGTTGGACGACACGCTAGCCGCCCGTGACGAGGATGGAGAATTGCCTTTGGCACTGCCCTTGACAGCCTTGACCTGTTTGTTCTGGGGCTAGTTAGCTAGATGGTCTGGACGGTGAAACGGAGATTTTCTGCAAAATGGTACTTACCACGGCAGCCTTGCTCTTCTTCTTGGCTGGCGGGCCATCTTCCTCGTTTTCGACGTCTTCGTCACGTCCACGGCCCTTGTTCTCGCCGTTGGCTTTCCCGTCACCAGGCTCAAACTCCTTGGCGACAGTATTCAATAGAGTGGTACAGCGGCGGCCAATCTCCACTGGGGTTCGGCTGAGGAAGAACCAATCGAAGCGGAAAAGAGGCGATTCGCGGATCTCGTCCCGAATTTTCTCGTAAAGACCTTCGCCATCAACTCCGTATCTATCCAACATCACTAGGAGGAACCGATCTTCCTCTTCGGTGTAGACCTTTTTGTTGGTAGTAGACACGGTGTAGTTGATCTTGAGCTGCTGGAGGGGAACGCGGTACATTTCCATCTTCTTGCGAAGCATCTTGCGTTGGTGGTTCATCTTGCGAAGTTTCTCCTCGCCCTGTTCAATGACCCGGAGATACTTGGGATAATCCTGAATCTCAGTATATCGGTCCCAGAAAACTTGGGCATATTCCTCGATCTCGTCGGGTTCTTTGCTGTCTACTTCGGTGGCAATTCCGTTATAGTCAGTGCGCCCAAACTTGGCTGACCCATTGACGAACTGTTGGAAATCACGGCGGTTCCAGGTTGAGAACCCTTCTTCGGACATTTTCGCCTTTTGTGCTTGTTCCTCCTCGGTCAAAGGAACGGCCTTGTCAATCTCTTGTTGCTCCAGATCGCGTTCCGCCTCACGTTCGCTGAGCTCTTCTTCAGGCCCATCGGCAAGAATGGCCTTATATCCGATCTCCTTGTGGAAGTATGCTGTCTCCTTCTCCTGGAGCTCCTGGAGCCCCGGCGGGAAGAATTGCCAATCGTGAACGGTGATCTGTTTGGGAGCCCGGGGCGCCTTGGGTTTCGGGTCGGCAGTTCGTCCGCCAGTAGCCAAGGCTTGTCGGTAGTACTTGTCGATGGAGTAAAACTGCTCCTTTCTCTCACGCTTGGCCGGGTTGATCCAGTTAATGCCAATATCCTTCTTGCGTTCCGTGAAATTCTGGCCGTTCCATTCGTAAGCGCTCTCAGAGCTGAACTTTTGCAGATCATCGATACCCAGTTTTTCATATTTCTTGCTCAGCTCGACGGTTCGCTCCTCACCCTTGCGCATAATATCCTCGAAACTGTCCTCAGATATTTGCTTTTCGGCAGACAGAGATGCCGAATTATGGTTGTTGCCGAAGACATTGGCAGCTCCGTGCTGAATCATGCCAAGGAGTTCATCCTTGGAAGCAGCATTCTTAGTCTGTTGTTGCGCACGGCCTTGCTGAATAACAAGTTGGTCGAGTCGCAGCTTTTGCGCCGCACGCTCGAGAACCTTCTCCTCAATCGCGTTTTCGGTGACGAATCGGAAGACGACCACCTGCTTGGTCTGACCGATACGATGAGCACGATCCATAGCCTGTAGATCCGCTTGAGGGTTCCAGTCGCTGTCATAAAGCACGACAATATCCGCAGACGTCAAATTAATACCGAGACCTCCTGCTCGTGTCGTGAGGAGAAAAACAAATTTGTCCGAGCCCGGCTTGTTGTAATCATCGATGGCAGCGATTCGGTCCTCGTGGGCTGTGGTACCGTCTATACGGCAGTAATTGTACTCTCGGAATACACAGTAATCCTCTAGAATATCTAGAACACGGCTCATTTGTGAGAAAATGAGCACTCGGCTTCCCTGCTTCTGCATCCGTGCCAGGAGCTTGTCAAGAATCGACATCTTGCCAGCGTTGAAGACAAGGTGTTCGTCGGTCGTATAGGGCGGACCAGGCTCAGCACCTTCGAAGAGATAGGGGTGATTGCAGCATTTACGGAGTTGCATAACAATGTTCAGTAGACGAGTTTTCGACTCCCGCTTGCCGGCGGCACCGTTCACAGCATCAATATCCTTCTCAAGGATTTTCTGATACCACTTCACTTGCATTTCGGACATAGGGACATATAAATTGAGCTCTTTTTTGGGGAGCAAACTCTTTTCAACATCGCTCTTAACGCGACGAAGTAAGAATGGCCGGAGCACTCGATGAAGTTGTTGCACGACGGTATCCTGATCGGCATCCTGACCAGAGAACCACTGGTCGAAAGCTTCCGAATCACCAAAAACGTCAGGTAGGAGGAAGTTCAGGAGGGCCCAAAGTTCGTGGAGGTTGTTCTGAAGCGGGGTACCGGTGATCAGCAAGCGATTCCGAGAGTTGAAGACACGAATAATTTGTGCGAGGGACGACTCCTCGTTCTTAATCCGATGAGCCTCATCAATGATGATGTATTCCCAGGCGAACTTCTTGAGATGGGACTTCTCCCGAAGAACCATTTCGTAACTCGTAATGCAGACATCAAAGTCCTCGTCGAGAAGTCGTTCGTTGATTAGCTTGTGGCGCTCTTCCTTGTCGCCTTGAAGCACAAGAACATTAACGTCGGGGGTCCATTTCATGAATTCTCGCTTCCAGTTGTCGAGCGTAGACTTGGGAACCGCGATCAGATGAGGGCCGGAAATGTTGCAGACGTAACGAAGGTAGCCGAGAAAAGAGATGGTCTGCAAGGTTTTACCCAGACCCATCTCGTCTGCCAATATACCAGAGATACCGTTCTCGTGCAAGGACACAAGCCAGTTCAGACCCGCAACTTGATAATCACGCATCTCGCCTTGGACAAATGGCGGGGAGTCGCGGAAGACAGTTCCGGTTTCGCCACCACTCCTCTCGTCCTTCAGCAGCTCCGCATCTTCCTCTTGTTCAGTCCTGCGACGTCGATCACCACCAGCACCACCTGTCCGCGACGAACCCTTGCGGGCCCTTGCCTCTTCCGCAGCATTTTGTCGGTCGATTTCGGCCATGATCTCCTTGATGCGAGGGTTGGGGTTGGTTTCGATAAAATGACGGAACAGATCGGTCAGACCGAGAAGGTAACGGAATCGTCGAATTGAATCATCTTCCTGAAGCCCCGTCAAAAACAGATCAGTGACCGCAACAAATTTGGCAGGCACCGCCGACGAGGGTTACTCTACCTTAGACTCATCCAGACGACCGTGTTTTTTACCCAGAAGGTTCTTTCTCATATGAAAGGCCTCGGACCTTTTCCTCCTCCCGTCAAGGTGGACTGTGTCGCCTGCAACACTGCTTGCTGTGGTGTTCGGGTTGGTATCGGAGTCCTGCATTGCGTCCAAGTTAGCATCTGAGCCACGTTCGCATTTGACCAAACACGATTTCGGCGAAGCCTGGTGTTCCTTGGTTACCCCTCCTGCACGCTCGGAGCTCGATCAACAAGATCTGCTATTGAGGAAACCAAATCTCGTGCCCTGACACATAGTTTTGGGTGTTCGCGAAAAGCAGTTTTAATTATAGCTTACCGTCATATGCGCGTCCGGACCATCGACGGGAACAGACGTGACGGGCTCCTCATTGGCATCGGTCATAGGCGTATCGGCCTGGGAAGGCGGGTCTGAGGTCGGGGCAGCTGAAGGCGCCATCTTGGTGTTCAGCGCAATATGTTTATGTAGAAAGTAGGGTCCAACACGCCCCGAGGCGTTTCAACAACCCGACGAGAGACAACGGAACTAAATAATAAGGAGGGATGTACAGCCCACAGTGCAGGAGGTGGGTTGAGTTCGAAAGGAATTATTCAGGGATTGGCGGTTCAAGGAGCGAGAAAGGGAGGAAGATCGCAAGCCACAAAGGATGATGAAGGACGAAAGAAGCAAGCCGGCCGTCAGTCGCGCGCCGGGAGGGCAAATGCAATTCTGCCGGAGAAGCGCGGCCAGCCCACGCGCTGATTGGGCGGGAGACGCGAATCTCAGTCTGAGTCAGGGCTGAGTCATCCAACCGCGGAAGACAAGTTTCCCCGCGGTGGGTCACGTTACCGGGTCAGAAGCAAAGAAAGATCATCTGCAGCATATTGTCGTGACCCATCCCTCATCGCCCTCACCCTCTGTTTGTCCTCGACCCGAACCTCCCTCATTTGGATTTTTCCCCTCCTTACCTCTTTACGACCTCTCCTTTGTATAATTGGTCCTCTTTTATATTTCTGGGCAACCCTTTTGGCCACCTGCAATCATTTATCTGCCTTTGAAGCACGGTTCACCTCACCCCTCCTAGCGGCACTAGCGGACTCATTGCTTAAACATCATACTGCAGCTCAAAAGTTGCAGCACCCCTCGACATGGATTCCATGAGATCACTCAACACTTCCTTACCGAGCTCTACACCTCGTTCCCAGCCCCCCGAGCAACTTTTGCAATCGTTCAAGGCCGCTGCGTTGTCAGTCACCAACCTCTACAAGAATGCCGTCTACGAGCAGGCCCAAGCCAAACAGTCCGGCTACCAGGAAGCCATTGAGGATCTGTTGCAATTTCTAGATCGGGAGAACATCGGTCTTTGTGATGGGGAGGGTTGGAAGATCCGACAATGGGCCACGGAGCGGAGTGATGGAACGGGAACTCCCAGCGACGACGACGACGTCGAGAAACACCATGGCTCTCCGTCGACGAAGGCTCGTAAGGATCACCACGAGCCAGAAACCCCTCGCCAACCGGCTAAATCGGCATCGCCTTCGGCGGAAGAACCGACTCCTGCCCAACAGTCGACGCCTGCCAACCCAGCCGTCGTCGAAGCAAACACTCTAGAGAAACCCACCGTTTTCACCTTCTCAGCCGGACCCTCCTTCCCTCAGCTACAGGAACACGATGTCGATATGCAGCCTTCAGATAGTACAGCCGGGGTAACATCCGACGGAGCACCCGTCAGCGTGTCTGTCCTGCCTCGAAACTCTCGCCAACCAAACCGTCACAACAACCTGTCTCGAGCGAACCCTCGATCTTCGACGCGAGAGCCCTCGGTGGGCTCGGTGGGGATAGGCTCTAAGCGCAAATTTGCCGTCCCCGACTTTTTCGATCTATCAGGCCTTGGAAATAGGGATATATTTGGAGGCGGCAAACGCGGGCGGTTCACCTAAAGAATATGGAACTCGACGAAGTTGGACGAACATAGTATTCTTACGGTTACGCAGCGGTTGATTCCCTTTTCTACATTCTCGGTGCATTTTGTGGGAGTTGCATTATTTCCATTGTCTCTTACCATGGTTTTCATCTTTTAACCTCATATCCATTTATTTACATATCTTATATTTTCCCCAGTCATGTCTTCTTTCTTCATCCTGCCATTTTCGTTTCCCTTCTCTTTGTCTTTTTCAGGTTTAAACATATAGAGGTTATTAAGATATGGCGATACCCATTGAGGCAGCTGTTGTGTGCTTGAATTGCGAGCATTCTTCATTAACGATTGGGTTGCAAATCATTCCACAGCAAACAGCATTCATGTATGCGATATGTGTAACATAGAGAGATTCTGGTAGTATACAAAACATTGTGACGCCGTCTCGAGTCATCAGTTCAGGGCCCTGTAGATCCCCATTCCTACCAGCGTCGCGGAGATCGTTGCGATGCCTAGTTGGCGGGAGCCGATCTTATATTTTGTTGCATGCAGCATGCCCGCCGTCTCTTGCTTTCGTAGATTGCTCATCCCCGTGTAGTAGCTGTATACTCCGAGACCGATAAATGCAGCGGAACCTGAGTGCATCGCATCTGCGTCAGACCATCTGCAGCGTTTCGTCTAGTTGCGGAAGTTCAAAGTACCAACTCACCGGTAACTCTGCACGATAGACAGTCATCGTATTTATCTTCCGCTAGCAGGCGTTTCGCATCTTCGGACTGGACGTCCCAGACGCCTTTATTTTCCGAGGACCCGGCCATTGAGGTATCCAGGCAAGCGATGCTGAAGAGGGAGAGGAATTCACGCAGGAATTCGAGGAGCTCACCCGGCCTGTCGATCACTGATAAAGACATGAATTGATCGAACGGCGCAGAAGGCGGCGATCTGCGGCAGAACGGGGCGCATTTCATCAACGGCGCATGATTGATTCCCTCATCATCGCCTTGCCTGCCTCCTCTCTCCCCACTCCAGACAAGTCCAGGCCGGCATGATGAGCGGCGAGATCGATGCGCTGTACATCTACGACGAGCAAAAGTATGGTCATTGGTTTCCTCCGTCTTCTTTCCGTACTGACCTCTCATCAATAGTAGCCCGCTGGTAGAGCAGGTCTATCGCTCCCGTCCGCCCTCCGCGGCAGCGATCCTGCCCCTCTACCTTGAACATCCGGCCCCCCGCCCCTCGCTTCTATACCTCCCTAGTGCGTCGCCGCCGGTCACAGTGTTCTCGATTGTCCAGTCCAACTTGCTGTTTCTCGCGCTTTCCGAAACCGACACGGAACCCCTGCTGGTGTTGGAGTTCCTGCACCGTGTTGTTGACATACTCGAGGATTTTGTGGGTGCACCGCTTCTCTCGTCCAAGGTGCAGGCAAATTACGATGTGGTTGCACAGCTTCTCCATGAAATGTGCGATGCGGGCATCGTATGTAACACGGAGTCCAATGCCATACAGGAGGTGGTAGAAATGCCGGGATGGATGGGGAAGCTGTTGGGAGGTGTTGGGTTACCGGGGTTCGTATATATCCGGTCATTTGAGCGGTGATTATGCTGGAGGCTGACTTGTTGCGCTGGGATGCAGCTCATCAACGCCCATACTAGGACCATCCAACCCCCTCAAGCAATCGTTAGCCGCCAATGCCGCCGCCCAAGGGCCGGCAATTCCGTGGCGGAGATCCGGCGTACGGCATACTTCTAATGAATTATACGTGGATATCATTGAGTCCCTCTCGGTGACGATGGCACCGTCGGGACGATTATTGTCAGCCTTGGTATCCGGCACAATCGCTTTCACGGCCAAGATCTCCGGCGTTCCCGATCTCCTACTGTCGTTGACAACTCCCGGTGGGCAACAGGGCATCGCGCGCAAGGTCGACCTTCCTGTGTTCCATCCCTGTGTGCGACTGGCCAGGTGGAGAGAGCGGCCCGGGGAGCTCAGCTTCGTGCCTCCGGACGGACAATTCATTCTGGCAGGGTACGAGGTGGATCTCCTTCCCATGGATGCGAGCCTCGACCAGGCCCCCAACCACATGGAGAAGATCTTCCTCCCTGCATCGGTGGACATTCACAAGTCGCTTGGCACAACCGGGTCCGAGTTCGAGGTCCGGCTTCTCCTTAACACCAACTTCCCGGGGCAGTCCAGCAACCGGCCAGGTGTAGGACGAGGGGGATCCGGTACCTCGACGCCGTCGTTCCTCGGAGGAGGAGGGACTTCGTCGGGTCCGGTTCTCGAAGAAGTCGTGGTTTCGGTGCCTATCCCGAAGTCCGTCCGAAACATCACAGACATGCAAGCCAGTCGTGGCGATGCCGTGTTCTCGCCCAACAGCCACACCCTCGAATGGCGCGTCCCGACCAAGGATGCAGGCACCGTGTCCGGCACCGCAGTTCTGCGGTGCACCGTCGTGGGTCATCAACCTGTCGACGACGACCTCGACGACGAAGTTGAAGACGTCGACCAGGACGCCAACCTCCTTCAAGGCTACTACGACGCCTCCGCCTCCACCTCCTACCAGAACGCCGAAACCGACACCACGAAACGAAAGACGAAGAAGAAGAAAAAAAAGAAGGTCAAGAAGTCCTCCCGTGCCGTCGCCAACGTCCTCCCTCCCACTCTTTCCACCTCCGACCCAGACAACCAGACCCCTGATCCTGACTCCTCGCAACAACACCAACAACCCGAACCCCAACCCCAACTCGAGTCCTCAGCATCCCAACAACAAGACCCTGACTCCTCTTCGTCCCATCTCCATCCCCTCCCCCCACAAGATCAAGACTCGATATTCCACACTGCACCCCGCAAGACCAAATCCCAACTCAACACCAACCTGATGCCCAACTCCGCCTCTGTCTCCTTCTCCGTCCGAGGCTGGCTCCCGTCCGGCATCAAAGTTGAAAGCCTGAACATCGACCCGCGGCGGAGTCGCGGCCTTGGCGAGGGCGTGAAGCCCTACAAGGGTGTCAAGTACCTGTGTGTTAGTCGCAAAGGAGTCGAACGAAGATGTTGAGCTGTGAGCTGTGGTCCGCTATGGAAGTGAACCACATCAAGTAGACACGAAGAGAGAGAGAGAGAGAGAGAGAGAGAGAGAGACTAAATTTTGGATGGAAATATATCGGACTGACGATCTTGGTTTATATGTGAACTGAACTGAATGAAATGAGTGTGACTGACTTTTTATGATGATTGCTTTCTTTTTCTTAACCTATCTTCTTCTCTAACTTCATTTCCATAGACCATTGATAAGCTTCGTGAAGGTCGGTTCGGCATCGCTGTTGCTACTTCATATGAATAATGATACTATATCTACATTGTTGGTTTATTTAGCATCCTTCCCTACTCTACAACCCTACATAACCCCCACGGTAGATAACACCCAAACACCGTACAATCTAGACCCAATTTACCCATCTACAACACCTAAAGAACTACTACCTACTAGAACTGACAGAACAGATAAAATCCCGCTATATTCGCACACTAACCATAAACATACAAGCATACAAGCGTACATGCCAAAGACAAACAACACCCTACCTACCTTAAGCAAGGTACGTACCGAAGCCCACCTATGCAAGATAAGAAAGACACACCCACCACACAAATGGGACTCCTCCACAGAGGTATAGCTAAAACCACCTAATTTTGAGTCGTCCATTTTAAGTAAAAAGGCAAACTTTAAAGTTTGGATGTTCGGCGCTCGAGAACCTGCATGACAACGTAGGCAACTAGAGGATATTAGTAATTTTCCATGTTTGTGCAGGAAACTCTATTGAAGTGAAATTGGACGTTTTTAAGGGGAGGAAATTGGGTTTGCGAGGTAGATTGATAATGTACAGGTACTTTATTGTGTAAAGCAGAACATCGTTCAATAAGGGGGGAGGGGAAGAATAATGCATAGAAGAAACATGGGGTATTTGGATGAAAGGGACACAATCAATAAGCAGACGTCGTGCAGAGGTGATTAAGTTTAAGTTCTCCAGGTCCAATGCCCATCCGTGAAATGAAATAGGGCATAAGAATAGGAATCTTAAGGAATAGGGTTACGAGAAGGGAACGAAGAAAGAGAGGATCCAGCGCAAGGGGAGATTAATCACTTACTTGCAGCAACAACTGCAGCTCTGCCAGCCCCAGCCTTCGCGCTGCCTCCACCAAGAGTAAGAATATAGCGGAACCAACCGAGACGGACCTTCTGTCCGCTGCGGTCGAAATCAGGGACCAGCCCGCTGGCAGCCTTGAACTTGCTGATCTTGCCAGCGTAAGGCGGATAGCGGATCGAGAGGATGGATTCGAGCCAACCAGGGCTAGTGGTGATGGGACGACGGTGCACGAAGACATCGAAGCTGGATCTTCCGCGGTAGGCGCCGTAGCCACTCTCGCCGACACCGCCGAAGGGGAGGGTGGGGATGTGCAGCGCAGCGTCATTGACGGAAACTCCGCCTGAGCGAGTCGATCGGAGAACTATAAAGTTGTTAGTTGCTGGAAACGCAACCTTCCCCGTTCCAGGAACAGCATGGGCGAAGGGAGCGTACTCTTCTCTGTTTCGGCCTTCGAACCAAACGGATAGATGCCGAGCGGCGTGCTTTGGATACCATTGGCGATGTTGATGGCTTCGTCGAGGTTCTCCACGGGGAGAATGGGAATCAACGGACCGAAACTCTCCTGTGTGAGTAAAGAATCGTCCGTCGAGTCCACTTGAACCAGAGTCGGTTCGATAAAGAGCTCCTTCTCATCCATGGTGCCGCCCATAAGGATCTTGCCCTTGGAGTTATCGACCATCCCCTTGAGACGCTGGAATGCACCTTCGTTGACGATGCGGGAATAGTCCGGCGACGACTTGGCCCCCTGGGGGTAGAATTCCTTGTAGGCCTTCTTGAACTCCTCAACGACCGCAGGCACAATGGCCTTGTCAACCAGCAGGTAGTTCTGCGACGTGCACACCTGCCCAGCATTGAGCAACTTGCCCCATAGCATTCTGCGCGCGACGAGTCTAGGGTCGGCGTTCTTGGTGATAATGGCCGGGTTGATACCACCCAGCTCCAGCACAACGGGGGTCAAGTGAGGAGCAGCCGCTTTGGCGATGATACGGCCAACGTTGGCGCCGCCCGTGAAGAAGATCTTATCCCACCGCTCCGCCAGCAGGGCCTGGGTTTCGGGGATGCCACCCTGGATGATGGTGTAGCAGGAGGGGTCGAGGGACGCTTCGATGACGCGCTGCATCACGACGGCACTTTTCGGGGCATTTTCGCTGGGCTTGATGACCACCGTATTACCGGCGGCGATGGCACCGATCACCGGACCGAGCGTCAGTTGGAAGGGATAGTTGAATGCGCTGTTCCGGACATATTATATTAGCTTCCGAGGAGAGGGATCATGAAGCTGCGGAGAGCTGGAGCGCAACATACCCAATCACCAGCACCACACCCAGCGGGTCCTTGCGAATCTTCGGGCTCATAAACTTGAACGTCAGATCAATATCCTCGGCCTTCTCATCCTTCACCCATTTGTGTAGATTGCGCGTCACGAAGACGATGTCATTCTGCAGCCATCCGTTCTCGGCGATCTCGGTCTCGAAGCGCGGCTTGTTCAGGTCCAGGGCCAGGGCGTCGGCAATTTCCTGCTCGTGGTCTTTCAAACTGTGGAAGGGGGGAAAAAAACCAATCGTGTCAGTGACCTGTAGCCCGCATTGAAATTGTCCGACTGAGGAAAAGAAAAAGAAAAACTTGAGTAACTTACGCCCAGTAGAGCTTGCGCAGCTGGACTAGTCGGAACTCGACGTCGCGGGTCTTGTGCTCGAGGAAGGTTTTGCGGAGAAGCGAGCTGCGGCTCTGGATTTCCTCGATGGGAGTGAACTCGAGGTCGGGGATCTTGGATTCCACCATGACGGGCGACCAAATTGCGGATGAAGATAAGGTGGACGAGGAGAGAGAAAGATAGAGCAAAAGGAAAAGGAGAGGAAGGAGGGGGAAGGAGACGATCACTTGATTAGGATCAGGTGCGCGGCAAACCCTCAAAAGTCTCAAACCACACGAAAGGACAGTCCAAAGCAAATCAAAATCAGACCAGATCGAGCCCGGAACGAGATTCCAGAGTTAATAAAAAGAAAGGCACTCGGACTCGTTCTTCGTAGTGCACATGCCCTCCTTTCGGTTCCCCTCATCTCGGAGGCGTCGTCTGGACCGCGGCATTCCCAGCATTTCCTCCGTTCGCTGGCTCCCTAATACGAACCATTCTGGATATTTCTGATTATTATTACTAGGTTTATCAGACCAGCCGGAGACTCGAGATGCTGGTCTGCAGCTAATCAGACTCTGGCATGCCCCGTTTCACCCTCGGTAGTCGCCATTTCTCATTTCCTCGACGGGGATCGGCGCCTGGTTTGGTCGGTGGATCGACGGATTGCTCGCAAGCTGTTCTCCATTTGTCGGGCCCGAGTTGACTAGCAGCAGTTAGTCGGGGATTTATTGAGTTTAGCTTGTGGGTTCTGATTCTGGATTACTCACGACTCCGGAGGATTAACTCAGTGCGGAGTAGTTCAGCTATTTATGAAGATGACAGGGGTTGCTGGAACAGTGGAAGAAGAATCCATTCAGAATAATTGATTCAATATGCTAACTATGACTCAGATTTCAACGATGCCAATCTACAGTACAATACTTTGTCTTCAATAAATCTCTCGGGGGTACTCGTGTTCAAAAACATAACCAAAAAATCAGAATCAAAATCATCCAAACGTTTCAAACCAATTTACCGGCACTTTTCCACGCACTCAGTGCTTGAACTGATCCTCGGTCACACCCTTGCCCATGGCCGCGGTGCTGCTGACACCGCCCGTCACCATCTTGAGCATGTTGTCCACGTAGTTGGCACCGCTCCATTTCTGGTGCGTCACCACATCTACGCCCTGCTCCATCTCGGGCTCCTGCACCAGCTCGCCGTACGCGCGCATGCCGTGCTGCGAGTAGGCCTTGGCGAACTGGTGCGAGATCAGCGCCGTCGTGTGAAGTCCCGCCAGGGTGATGAACTGCCAGCAGTATCCGAGAGCACCCAGGCGCTTGATGTACGTCTCCTGCTCGTCGCGAGGCATGGCCTTCTTCCAGTTGAACGACGGCGACAGGTTATACGCGAGCCTAGGGAATTTCTGCGTTAGCTTTTTTTTTTTTGCCACGAGAGGGAGGATAAAAATTGGGAAACTCACTTCTGCTCAGGCCAGGCGGCGTGAACGCCGTCGGCAAACTCCTTGGCCTGGTTGTAATCGGGGAGCTTGCTCTCCATCCAGATCAGATCGGCGAAGGGGCCGTATGCGATGGCACGGTTGACGGCACATTGCGTGCCGCCCTGGTACCGATAGTAGCCCTCGCGGGTACGAGGAGCGTCCCAGTCCCAGTAGATGTCCACGCCCGTGATGCCCTTGGCGATGGCGCGAGCCTCGCTGTTGCTCTTGCCCTTGACGGCCTTCAGGTAGTCGGTGGCCAGGGCCTTCTTGTTGGGGTGCACGCCCTTCTCGATGGAGTCGAGCACGGCGTCGTTGAAGAGCTTGAGACCGGCCTGGGCCACCCACTGGTCCTCGATGGCTTGGAGCTCCTCGCCGTTCTTGCCGGCCTGCTCGGCGGCCACCATGAGGTCGTTCAGCGGCTGCAGGTTAGGGTTGGTCGATCCGACGACGAAAGCGTGGTCGCGGTGGTCAATGGTGGAGGTGATGAGGGTGGCAGCTTCGGAGTCAGTTCGGGCAATGGCCAGCAAGTCGGTACCTGATGAGAGCAGTCAGACTCGTACTTTCCGATCGGATTGGCAGGAACCCCAAGACGATACGTACCCATGATGTCGGCCTGCGCACGGATGGCCACCAGACGGTTGATGTGCTCGCTGATAGGCACGAGGACCTTTCCGGCCATATGGCCGCACTTCTTGGTACCGGGAGCCTGGTCCTCGATATGGATACCAGCAGCTCCGCGCTCCACGAAGAGCTTGGTCAACTTCATGACCGCCGTCAAGCCACCGTGACCGGTATCGGCGTCCGCAATGATAGGACGCAGGTAGTCCACGTTAGCCACATTGGCACGCTTCTCCTTGGGGGTTGTGACACGCTCCTCGCGCTGCTTCCGATCATGGAACAGCTGCGCCATGAAGAGCTGGTTGACCTTGTTGGGGACAGTGTTCTAGTCCGAATGTTAGCCCGACTAAATCTTTTCTGTCCCACCGCATGGGAGCATCTTACCATAGGGTAATCAGCCAAATCCGGCGAGGGCTCATCGGTGGACGAAGCGGTTGACGAGCTCTGCCAGCCGGAAACGTAGATTGTGTCGAGGTATTTGGCCATCTGGGTGATCATGGTAGGCTCGAGACAGCCATAGGTGAAACTCGCAGCTTTGTTCTATGGCAGCATAACCAATTAGAATACAACCGCATGCACATGTCCGGAATGAGAGCCACGAACCTCAAAGTTGCTCTCCAGGGTCTTCCACAGCTTTTTACTCAGAGCATTGGACGGGTAGTCGATCTTGAGGTTGCCACGCTTGGCGACGATCGACTCGGCGGTATAGGGACGGTTGGTGTAGCGCCATCGCGAGTCATTCCACCAGGTCTTGACGGCCTGGACGTCGTTCAAGTACGCCTGATCCTCGTCCTCGAAGAGACCCATTGTGAGATGAAAAGATCAAATGGAATGGTCGTATACAGCCAAAAAAAAGGTAAGCTTTTGAAGTCTAAACCCCTCAAGAAGTTACGAAATGGGGATATTGGAAAAAAGTGTATAGATAGAGGAGAGTGGAGAGGAAAGAAGAAGAAAGAGGAAAAAGAGAAAGGTAAGAACAGATGATTTTACGTTTAAGAAAAAAAAAAAGAAAGTCAAAGGCCAACCCAAGGACAACGATCACAAGCCAAAGACCAAGGTACTTATTCGAGCATCGCGAATGCGTCACAGCCAGCGAGCCAGTCGGTAAACGCTCGGCTCAGCGGGACAAGAAGGGAGGCCTGGATGGACCGGCATATGGTCAACCGGGGGAGATTGACCAAGGAGCAGCATTAGGTTAACCGTGAGCCAAAGATTCACAAGCCAGATTCCGATAGGGCGTGAGAGTGTTCGGAAGAGAGGAAATGGAGCGAGAAGTAGATCCTCGGTCTAATGGACCATTGCCACTTCTGCCAGTTTGCAGCCAACCTGTCTCCATTGTATTGTAGATAGCGTGTAGATAGGATCATGGGGAGTCTGATCTTGGTGAATTCGATATTATTGTTCTTCACATTGCCTACTTCTAGAGAGCAGAATTGTTCTCATTCTGATGAAGGCAATTGACAAGAGTACAGACAGACCCATGGCCGGGCCAAAGGTGTAAAGTGCATGACGTCGAGACATGTGACGAAACGTGACGGTACGCAGCGTGACGGATGACCGCTTCTCCGCTCAGATGGGTGAGTCATCACGTCACGGCCCCGTATTGCCCCGGAATGCCTGAGGACACCCACCATCTACACACAGACTGTAGATAGGTAGTACTACCCAAGAATGCAGCACCCTCTTGGCCTATTTCCCCTCATCTCATTCTGAATCTCCAATCTTCATGCATTCAGTCAATTCATCTCCCCGCAATACCCGCAATACCAATACCACTCCCTCCGACCTGAAGAAGACCCGAGACGAGACGCCAACCCCAAGCAGGCATGAACCTCGGTCCAAAAGTCACCAATCACACGCCCCGAGTCGATCCTCCAGATTCGCTCCTCGAAAACGCATCCACGAGAACCTCCCGGCCTCGGGAAAACAAGGAGCCCTCTACCTCGTCCCGCCCGCCCTGATGCACCAGGGATGAGGCCTCATCCACTACACCTACTCCTAAGTGCGTCTGACTACGTATATTCCTATGCAGCCCGTTCGTCGCGTGTTTCGGAAGTTGCCCGAAGGCCGCTTGGATCGCTGGGGGTAAACGGTGATCCTGACACTGGCTGACTTGGATGACATGGAAATGATTGGTGAATTTCATCATTCCATGGCGGTGCCTATGACAATTTTATGCGGAATTACCTAGTAGGTGAGGCATATTTTGTACTGTAAGGTAGTTAACTGGTTAGGTAGGTATACTTCCTCCCTGAGTGAGTAATATCCACAAGGATTCACATGCAAAATGTATCTATCTTATTTAGTACTTGCGCCGTGTGGAATGCCTGAAGGTGTCATGTGCGTGATCTGTAAATATGTACTCTGTATGTTCTCATTCAAGTCGCTAGGTGCGGTAGAAGGACTATCCGGCCGTGCGTAAGGCAACTTTTATGAGTAGTTGGCTGCATCGGCTGAAACGCTCGTCGGAATATATCCAGAACTAATTATGCCTTGCTCTTGTGACTCAAAGTTATGTCGAGATGGGGACATGACAGCTAGACAGACACCCATAGAGATATAAAAGAAAACCCATCTATTCAATTTATTCATTTGCATCAATCATCCATAGCGCAAAGACAATGAACTCAGATAGACATGATATCTTCCCCCCATTTTGGCATCTAATGTATGAGTCGCTTCGATCCCTCATCGGACCCTCTAAATCCATAGATTTTAGAACTATGGTTTCTATTTATTCATCCTATAATAAAAACCCATAATTAAGAAGAAAAAAAAAGATAATCCAATCAAAACGTGCTCTTTTGTTTTCATCATCTTCGTCAAATTATCAACCAGAACTGGCATGCTCAAAGTCCGTCCTGTGCTGCCAGCGCTTTACTGTATGTTTCATAGGGCGTGATGGTTCCGAGAGCACGTCGCTCGTGCGCGTTCAGGAAGTCCAGGCCATACACGTAGCTGGCGTTGACCCAGCCGAATCTGGATAGGATAGTTAGCATGGATCCTAGAACCTGGAAACTGATGTGAGATAAGATACTTACCCTTCTCGAGGTGCACCCTTAAAGTCCACGCCCTGGTTTCCATACTCGGCGTCTACCCGGTGCGGATCGATGGGGCGAGTGACGTCGTACTTCTCAACGACGACACCGTTGAAATCAACAAACGCCTTGGTGATCATATACAACCACTTATATGCCAGCCGCTGCGCATCCTCCTCGTAGCCGTAGCGCAGCAGTCCGCTCCATGCGAGCATCTGTTGCGGCGCCCAGCCGTACGGGTAGTCCCATTGTCGGTTGGGACGCTCCAGGCTGACGGCTCCTCGCGACTCTTCTGTACCGCAGGCAAGCCCGCCGTAGGCTTCCAGCCTGGGGAGGGCCTGCTTTACCAATTGGGTCGCCTGCACGGGCGTGGCAAGCCCCGCCCACATGGCCCAGAAGGTAGTGGAGCTTTCGTAGGTGGACCGCTCTTGCTTCACCGTGTCGTAATCGAAGAACATCCCCTTTTCTGCGTCCCACATGTGGGTGTCCATTCTCTGCTTTCTTCTCCGGGCGCGGCGGTCCCACACGGAAGAGGATTCGCTGGTGAAGTCCTTGCTGGCCGGGGTGCGGAACTCCGAGGGAATCTCCAGTCGATCGTTGAAGTAGGTTCGTATCACCCGAGCAATGTCCACTTCGTATTTATAGAGGAGCGAGTTCAGATCTACCGTGGCCAAGTTGGCACAGACTTTCTCAAGCCGGTAACTTGTATCGTGGCCTGACTCGCGAACGGCCCGATCATGCATGAAGTACTCGTCGAGTTCGGGCTCGACGATCTTGCGGTCATTGTAGGCGTTGACGAACTCCTTGAATTCCATGCCGTGCTTTTCAGCGTAGGGCGTAAGGATATGAGTGAAATGCGAGGGCTCCGTCTCGGGAGGCACTCCCCATCCTTCTGGACGGTATCGAGAGAGACCCGAAACTGGGTCTAGACGGGGCTCTACGGCCCAGACACTGTAGTATTCCTTGATGGCAGCCAGGATGGCGTTTCGGAGGAAGTCGAGAGCATCCGGCTCAGTCTTGATGAGCTCATAGACACGCAAGGCCATGTCGGTCAGGAAAGGCGGTTGAGACCGCGTCAAGTAATAGGTTCGGTTGGCATTCAGAATCTTGCCATAATGTTTGATGCAGAAACAAAAGTTGACCACCATGGCTTTAGCCAGGTCAACTCGGTCACTGACATTCAATCCGAGAGATACCATGTAACTGTCCCATCCGTAGAGCTCGTTGAATCGACCTCCGGGGACCACGAACGGCACGCCCTTGTACTCTGTCTTCTTGGTGTTGGGGTCGTACTTCTCGTCCATCGCCAATGCCAACAGGCCAGGCTTATGGTTGAGATCCTTTACATAGTCTGGCGTGATGTTCTTCTCCAGCATGATCACCTCCAGACGAAGCTCGGGGTGCGATTTCGCAATGTTCGAGTAATATTCGAACTGCTCGGGCGCACCAGGTGGGACATAGATGCGAGGGGTGGGGTTTTCGGTCCAATCCTTGGGGTCTTTTCCAACCTGGGCGATATTGTGACCGTCAATCGACCGAGTGAGAGCAGACCAGAAGTTGTTCTTGACCAAACGCTCGAGACGCGAGACAGGATTCTCGCTGAGACGGGCCTCGTCCAGCACGACCACCTTCCTGCCATAGTCCTTGGCAATCGTAAGCTCCTGGAGAAGGTTGGAGAGCATATACGTTCCTCGCAAGTCGAATCTGTTGTATCCGGAGGACGCGGCCGTTCCGACGGAAAGCACCTTAAGGCAAACACGCAAACTTCAGCAGTTGATCAGAAAGGCCGGTCGACGTGACACATACCTTCGGGCCGACATCCTCGATGGTTATCTGCATGTTCTTATCAGTATCCTCCCTTTCCAGGAGACTCTGCAATGTTTCTTCGACATCGATCAGGAATTTGCGGGGCTGAGCCGATGATGCGTCTGTTGTCCATGTGATACTCGCGTCAGCTTCCCATTCACACCGACTCAATCAAATAAATTAGAACTGTACGTACCGTGACTCCCTCTTCTCGCCGTATGTCCACCCAGAAAATCCTGGATATCCTCTCGATTGAAGGTTTTCAAGGACTTAAGCTTCAGTCAGCATCAAACCATCCTGATTCTCAATTTGATCTCGTCAGACTCGCTACCCACCGAAGAATAAGCCCGTCTGCGGTTCTTGATGCGGGCGATCGCCTCGTCATCCCCATAGTAGACGTCTGGATGGGAAAAAGGATCGATAGAGCCCGTCCGACCGTGCGGTTGAGCATTTGGCGAGCTCATTGTCGTCCGGAGAGAAGTGTGGGTGGGGAGAAGAAAGGAAAGGAATTGGGGAAAGATACGAGGACAATAAAAATATCCAGGCCGGGATGAAGTACCCCGAACAGGAGATGGGACAAAGCAAGGATGGGCTGGTTAAGGAAAACAAACGAAGCGAGACCAATGGCCACGTCAAGATGCTTTGGTGGCGTCTCTCTGTGTAAGGAAGATCGGTGGGCGGAATGGCGGCGGTCGGATTGGTCGAGCTGGCCGGAGGCGGTCTGCAGGTTAAGACTATTACTAGTTATAGAATATAAAGTATAGGGGGTACGGTGCTGAAGAAGATATGGTGAAGACAAAACAAATGCTTAGAGATTCGAGACAAAGAAAGCTACGAGAGGGACCAAAAAGGCTTAAAGACCAGAAGTGGGATGTCATGACGGCATGGGAAGCAATGATGTCGCCGCTCCACTAAACTCCACTTCGCCACGATATCAACTTGATTGGATGTCCGGTGGACCACTCTTTGTTGCGTCTGCTGCGTGACCTGTTCGTGCACTGCATATCGATCGGGTCGTCGTGCTGAAGGCACCCGGTTTCTTTGTCGGTCCTCCTGTTCCTGGATCCCACGTTTACCGGGGATTTGTCTACTCTAAGCATTCCTGAGTAATTTGAAAAACCATCTAGGCCTTATGTAGACCAATTCCTCGGAAGCAGAGTGTACTGGGAGAGGAAGTAATGACATAAAAAGAGAGAGATAAGAAAAAGATAAGGCTATCTATACGATAAACTGGCTAGAAGATGCTATTTGGTATAGGACCGTCTAAACTTCATCTGTCCGCTTTCATTCCAACATAGACCACTACGGTTGTCGACACACGCCCGAGCATCAGGCCGAGATTCATCTTTATGATCCGCGATCAGTCGGTCATTGGGAAGTAGAATCGCCCGGTCGAGCGAGTATGGGAGACCACGGTGCCGCCCTCGTATCATCATCGCGCAGATAACAACTTTGCTGAAGGTCGAGAACTGTCCGCTCAACGAGGTTGCGACCGTAGGATACCCTAAGCTGAGACCGACATTGCCACTAGAAGACGGTTAAGATCTCCAATTCGATGCTTCGGCACGGAAAAGTAGAGGAACTTACTACGCCGAAACAACTTCGAAAAAAACTGCAAACACGGAAAACGATTGCTGGGACACATTAGCTTCCTGATTCGAGACTTCGTTGAAGAAGGTTGACACACTGCTTCAGCTGGATCCATAATTCTGTCGGCCTCGGCAATGCAAATGCAGAATATCCCGAGGAATATGTACCACAAGTCGAAGCTGAGTTGGTTCCGCATATGAGCCAACACGTAATTTGTGCCGTCGTTCTCATCGATCTCTTGTTCCCTGGAATACAAGCCGAGCGCACTCTCCTCATAGGTGTTCGATGCGCGAATGCTAATGGCAATTGGGAATATGGCAATGTACATCATGACTAAGAGGCTGAATTGAACGGCTGGATTGACCTTGGCCAGGTTGAATGAAGATGTCCCTGTGTGTCGCGCCGATGCTGCCTGAAAGATGGCCGCCAGAATCCGGGGGCCGACAGGAAGGTTGTTCACGGCCGGATTGTGGAGGTCCAACACGATGATCAAAAGTACGTCGACAAAATTAAGGACAAAGACAATCCCGAACAGAATCCAGGTAGGTTTACTTCGGAAGAGGAGCGTGTAACATCGACGAGGGTACTTCAAGAGGAAGGCCAGCGGTTCCTTGAGTGAAGACTGCTGCGGAACGCATTTGAATAACGTCCAAATGACGAGACGGAGGAGACAGGGATAGATGGTGTTACCGGCGTAGGCGAGGAAACTCATTACTATCATGGGAAAGGTCGCATCTTGGAATGAGATCATGGAATCCGGGGTGAGTGTCATCCCCAGATTATCGACCATCGTTTGTGCCGAGTAAAATGCCCTGGATACACCATGTAAATATAGACAATCACGTTGGAATTCTCGGGTTAGAGGGATTACTGACCACCAGATACGGTTTTGTCCACACTCCTCAAGGTAGGTCCTATACTTTGGATTGGCATATTGAATCCAGCCAACTAGGCATATCGCTCCAATTATATGAAGCCCGAAAAAATAACCTACCGCTCATCAGTCACCATCAGCATAAAATAGGAGAGGGCTAGGTACCGATCACAATCTTCAACAAGATTTTCAGGCTGCGATATTCAATACCACCCAGTTTTGCCCGATCCTCATCCGTCAAGTTGTGAAACTGTGAGTTCCTGCCGAGGGTAGCCTGGGACGAAAGGCCCGGAAGATTAGAGTCTTTGGAAAGTGAAATTGTACTCTGAAGACGTGGCTCTTTGGATGTTTTGGTTTGCTTTCCGAGCACAAATACCGAAGAGGCAACACGTTCAAGCGGTTTGCTATTGGAAATGGTGTCACGCAGACGGCGACCGTCTCTAGTATCTGGTTCGCTTCTCTCTGTTGACTCTGCGCGATCTGATTTTTTTGCAGTTGCCGAGTGGTTATTACTCTAGTCTCTGATCGCAGTCACGGATACGCTTGCTTACTGTCATTTGATGGCCCTTCCACTTCCAGAATTGGATATCCTGTTGTTGCGTGAGCATGAGACAAGTTATTCACAGAGTAGTTCTGATTACCTCTGTCTCTCTCGCGAGGCGATGGAATATATAAAGCCTTTGAATCTTCTGCAAAGGATATTCGTCGATTGATTTGAGGAGGAGGAGGAGGAGGAGGAGCATCCTCACTGGAAGGGTTGGGTTGGTTCACATCTGAGCTGTTGACTCTATGAAAGAGTTGGTCAATCTCCATCTCCCGTCATAGGGCATGCAAAAGCAACTAACACATTCGAGGTCTTGTTCCTCGATTCCTCCTTCGAACTCTCAATTCCACATGATGGGTCCTGCAATGTTTTGGCGGACCCTTGTCCTGATATCTGACCTTCTTCACCTTTGTGCAACTGGGCTTCTGTGTCATGAGTATAAGCTGGGCGGCCTGACGAGCTTGGTCTGGGATACAAAATGGAGGGTCCTGTCCGACTAGTAAGCGGTTGTTCTGATATTCAGCAGTCACGACAATTGTACCAATCTTTTTCAAGCGTTTTTCGAACCAGTACAGCCGCACAACCACAACCAGTATGTTGACAAAACATAAGTTCGACACGATAGGAACAAAATAGAGATATAGTTGCTGGTAGGTCTTGAGATCGTTGACGTTGACACTAAAAGGCGCGACTCAGTAATGTACGATCTTGAAGGAAAGATAAGGCGAATGAACGAACGGGTTCAGGCCAGACTCAGTCGCAGCGCTGGCCCCAAAGAAGTAGGCATCGGTTGCACTTAAGTTGCCATACGGATAGAGAATGATCAGGCCCAAGAGACTAAGGGTGAGGATGTATGCATCTGCCTTCGTTTGTTAACAAACTCATCTAACCTCGGCGGGTTCGCGACGCACAATGCAAGGTGATAAAGTTCGTCCGAGGCTTCCACATACTTCGCCGTCCCAGGCGCTCTGTGAAGGGATTTCTGTCTCGTCGATTCAGAATGCAAGGATGAGAACTGAAGCCCTGCTCAAGTAGGTACAAAGACTATTGAAGCTGCCTTCGAAAGACGTATCGAGACTTGAGACTTGATAAGGCCCCTGAGTGAGAGAATCACTGATGCTAGCAGCGAAGACAGCGTAAGCCTGCCTATGGTAGTACCACGATGAAAATATAAGATAGTTTGAGGAAGCTCATCGAGGAATTTGTAGGAGGGAATTATCCAGTCCAATAATTCTGGCGTCACAGCGGGCAGTGTGGCTTGGACAAATCCGCGAACTTTAACCGGCCGACGTCGACCGCGTGTCCTCTCCTGTGGACATTGTCAGCCATGTCTTATCTCATCTCTCTGTTATTTCTTTTTTCTCTACATCCTCCTCTTATCTTCTCCTCTTCTGCATTCCTTGGATCAGCGCACATGTGTCGCCTTCGGAACTTGGCGATCTACTCGGGTCTGGCTGGCCCTCGTGGCGTCTAGAGCGTGACTGTACAGCCCCGTTGCCGCAAAGTTTAAGTCTTCTAGGTAAGGCCATACCATGGCATCCAAGAATTATGGTTGTAGTGCAAGCTCGAGACTAGCCTTTAAAGCTGCATGATGCATGGTTCTACAGCAGGGGTCATGGGGGCGCATACGAAGATTATACTTTCCGGAACAAGCAGGTAAAGAGGTAGATCAACACGAAGAGAGAAAGAGATTTTGCAGGATCTCTATACAACTATTGTCGCTCAGAGCTTGGCGGCGATCGCACTTCCGCCATCAAGAGCGATGGTGGCGCCATTAACATACGACCCAGCCCGGCTGCTCAAGAATAGACAAGCACCCGCGACGTCCTCGGGAGTCCCAATACGACCTAGTGGGATCCCTGCCTCAATTGTTTCCCGGTGGGATTCTAGAGTAGCAGCCATCATTTTACTCTCAAATGGTCCGCAAGCCAGCGAGTTTGATCTACCCATGTACTGTCTTAGCCTGTCTGTCATAATTAAGATAACAAGGGGAAGGGCGATACATACGTGATGTTGCGTTTGCCGAGATGGTTTGCGAGAACGCGACTCAAGTGATGCAAGCCGGCTTTACTAGCACTGTAGGCAAATGTCTCTAGAGCTGGAACGCGGAGTCCATCGATACTGCCGATGTTGATAATGCGAGCCGGGTCGCCTGCCGAAGCAGCCTTCTCTAGCAGGGGGGTGACAAGCTGCGTCAGATCGAAAACCCGGTGCAGGTTGAGAGTGAGGACCCTAGTCCAGGCAGACGAGGGGTATTCATCATAAGGAGCACCCCAGTTCGATCCGGAATTGTTGACCAGAATATGGAGTTCTAGTTGAAAGTTAGACTGTGGAGCTACTACTCTCGAAAAAAGAGACTCAGCTTACTGCTTTCACGCTTTCCAAGCTCCTCGGCCAGTTTCTTGACATCTTCCTCTTTGTAGAAGTTGGCGGGAATGGAATGGGCCTTGCCCTTTCCAAGAGCGTTGAGCTCTTTTACCGCGGCTTCACAGGCCTTGGCATCCCGCGACGAGATATAGACCGTAGCGCCGTTCGCGACAAATCCTTCGGAAATCATTCGACCAATGCCTTTGGCTCCGCCGGTGACCAGCACCACTTTGCCCTGAGCCGGTCGTTAGGATTGATTGTAGTTCCGGATGCTCCGTTTGTGCGTAGTAGTACTGACCTTGACATCGAAAAGGTTCTGGGAGTTCATGTTGAAAGTAGGTAAGTAATTACAAACAATATACTATGCACACTAGGATATATAACTCAATAGTATGGAGTTGTTGATGGTGGATCTAATGTGACATGTCAATCATGCGGAGTGAGTGGGAGTTGCTAGGAAAGCTGCATTCATATATGGAGTATGGGGCTTGGCCCGTGCTGGCATATCCGACGACCGAGAGACTCGAAAGATACCGAGGCTGTGGAACAACGTTGCTCCATTCCGGGTAGCTGGCAGTCGAGGCGTTGCTTGCCACCGTTGTAAGGCACCGACCTCAGTCCGCGGCACGCCATTCCCGTTCGGACGGGACCTTTAGGCTTTAGGGCAGCCTGGAAAGAAAGGGTTTTGCGGGGCAGCAGCGGCTTCTCTGTTTTCCTGACAACCATCTACTGAGCGCAACTACTGTACATACTTTCAGGCATATAGAACAGGCGTGTCCGTCGTTTGAATCTCGTCCTGTCGATACTTTAGATTACCTTTTCGCTCCCTTCGCCGACGCCTTCCCTACATTCTCTTACCCCTACCATCATGGACGAGCTGTTGGCCAAGCACCGCAAAGAACAAAAAGATCTTCAGGCACGAATTACGCAGAAGAAAAAGTCAGCCACAAAGAAGACCCGCCGAGGAATCAACGATGAATGTGACCGACTACAAAGAGAGCTTTCCGAGCGCCACCAGTCCGAAATTGCACAGTTAAATGGCGAACCGACCGGACCCGTCGACGCTCTCGAGGATCTGGATCTTAATGACACGGAGGGTGAAAATGGAAATGCGGAGAACGCCGACAAGTCTCAGCCCCCTCAGAAGCCGGAAACACCTGCAGATATGACTTCGCCCTCCTCGGAGCCAATGTCCGGCGCCCGCCAAAAGAAACCGAACCGCCAGAAGGCTCGACTCGCCCGCCGCGCTGCGGAACAAGCCGCTCAAGCTGAAATAGCCGCGGAGGAGGCTGCGAAACAAACAGACCACCGCGGAAACGAGAAGGAGGTCATGGATGGAGTCTTCAAACGGTTAGGATTGAAGGAGATTGAAATCAACCCGGATGGACATTGTCTCTACTCGGCAATCGCCAGCCAGCTGGAAGAGTCTGGACTCGGCTTGAAACCCGACCCGAATAGAATCGTTCTCCAGCCTCCCACGCAGTCCCGAGTCGAAACAGTGACCTCTCCCAAGCACGATGGCTACAGAGCCGTGCGAGCGGTGACGGCTGATTACATTGTTGAACATAAGGATGATTTCGAGGCATTCATGGAGGAACCGTTGGATCAGTACACCCGAAAAATTAAGCTTACAGCGGAATGGGGAGGACAGCTGGAACTACAAGCTATTGCGAGGGCCTACGGCGTGGAGATCAATATTATCCAAGGCGATGGACGGATTGAAAAAATTGAATCAGGTGACGACAGCTTGGATGCGGAGAACAAGCGTGTTATATGGCTGGCTTATTATCGGCATACATATGGGCTTGGTGAACATTATAACGCCCTCGCAAAGAAGACCTAAGTCTGTGAATATTCGCAAGATGGTTGAGTCCAAACTCGAGCCGTCGATCAACATGGGGCGCGGGTGTCCTCCAAACCATTCGCTGAGTGCCATGAAATGTCGTGGTGATTGGTGTCATTTCTGGCGCCATACCGAAACCCGGTCGTGGACCTTCCCTGTCTCATCGATTCCAATGTCGTGTGTCCGAGTAGGTTGCCAATATGCGACTCGTTCGAAACCCTGTTTGCCTGGCTTATTGAAGGTGTCGCTTTTGCATCGACCTTGATCGTCATAAGGAATCTTTTCGCCAGGGTGGCTCAGATGCCCCCATATACGCCTCTGACGATGACCCCCAAGGTGAACCAGGAAGTGAAGGGTCTTTGTCCCTTGGGTACTCGAGACAAATGAGATTACCACGCAACGAGAGGGCGAGAAGCTCGGCGTGACGGAGCGCCCAACTTGGACGCATTGACGGGTTCAATGCGCAGAAAAACTATAATCACAAAAATCGTTATCAAAAGAGTTCTTTCATCTCCGAACTATTTGGCGTTCGGTTCCTCGAATCGCCTTCCAACGCAAGCGAGCATTTGAATTTTGCGATAGACATTCTCATACGAAGATAATCAACGTCTTGAAATGACTACCACTCACTCTATAGTCGTAAATCAAATCGAAACAGTTCCGCGATAACTGGAACTCTTCCAACCAGTCATCCTTGAAGAAATCACCTTGCACAAAGGTCGCTGTTCCCCGACCAGCCACCGGGTCCTGGATAGGATATCGGTTCCTATTTCTCAGCGCTTCCTGTTTGCACGCCTCGACTGCGACCGCACTGCACTCCAGTCCATATGCATCGTAGCCGAAGCTAGCCAACAGAAGCACGTCGACGCCTCTTCCGCAACCCGGCACCAACGCTTTCTTCCGATACAAATTCCCCTGTGCATCTGTTACGACCGGATCGCCGAGAATCTCGTGCCGCTGAGCCAAGGTATCCTCCAGAGCAGGGTTAGGATACTCCTTATCCCAGATCCGAAACTCACCTAGACTCCAGATGTTTGCCCAACCATCGAGATACTTCTCACCCTGGAAGTTGGTGAAGAACTTTGCGGTGGTAGCCATGTTAATAACTAGAAGAAAGGAATTTGGAGAATTGCGTGATAGACGCAGAAAATGAGCAAGCATATTGACTGGTGCTTTATACTTTAGGTATCGACACTCGATTCGCAAATTGGAATATTGGATCTGCCCTCGCAAGCAAAGTCGGTGAACTAGGGCGCATATGTCTGACAGAGGATAAATGCACGATGAATACAAAATCAGGTCCATATGCAGGGCAACGAGGTCAGCTTGACGAGGGAATGCTTCACCGCTTCGAGACCGCATTGTCTCTGACATATGAAATATGCATTGTCCTTCTATCAATCTACGTGGCTAGGATTGAGGGGCTTGGGAATCCAGTGGCCTCTCGAGGTAGGAAGTCTTTGTTTGCTAGAAGAAAGATTTACCTGCGCGATCTGTACTGTAGCAGCCCCTGCATATAGAAAGGGAAAGTTATCAATTATCCGGGATGACGTCCGAGAGACGTCGAGCGCTTGGCCTTTGCAACTCAATATGATATGTCCAAAACGGATATTCTTGGCAAAACCATTGGGTTTTCTGTACGTGCACCGGGCTGTACCTAGTATGCATGTTCCTATGGGACGTATGCCGACCTCGAATTCCCCGATTGGGTAGCACTACAGGTAGGCATGTAGTACGATGTAGTACTTGTCAGTACTTTGTGCACATAGCATCTGGGAAGAACCCTGCATCATATACAGTATTGTGTTAGCCAGTCAGCGAAATAATTCAGACAAATAGGGATTTTCTTGGGTTCCTCAAACTTTGATATGTTCCAAGCCTGAGGCGTCAAGGATACCGCGGCTATCATATCCCTTCCGTTTTGAGCGATTTTTATGCTATCCGTAGGACAGCGTAGTATCCCAGATCATAATTGATTTTAATGCTCCACACCAAGAATTATGGTTGCCTGTGGATGTGGTAAAGTTATCCCGAGAAGTTTGAATGCATCGCAATAGCTAGGTAGATGATGCAATTTTTAATTCAGGCACCGGGACATGAGCTACCTACACAAATATTTTCGAGTCAATCCCGACACGTTCAATCTAAGAATTTTGATCCGATTTGACCTCGTCTCTCCCTAAATCTGAATACATACACCGTATGTTTCCTTAAGGCCCATCCATCCTTGAAGATATTAAAAAGGCTTGACCTCGGCAAATGGAGCCGAGGCGGAAACGCCCGACTAGCCGTGACTGGAGGCTCGGATGGAACGGCACGCCGTCGCTCGCTTTCGTTAGTCTTTGGTCTTTACTCTTTGCCCTCGTCTCCACCCTTGAATGGACTCATGGACACAGGACCACGTTCGAAGGCTTTGTGTCTGGGGTTCAACCGTTTTCCCCTCATTCTGGGTGTTATCAAAATTCAAACATCTATTAGTATCAGGCAGGTAGACATGCATGGCTACCTGGGATTTGAACCGTGTTGATTGCCATCCAGAATCCTCCACGTTATCGGTGCTTGTCGTCGACTCATGAATCAAGTTCCAATGCCTTGGAAGGACCCGCCCTGCGAGCGGGGAGATCTACTCTTGCCTTTTTCGTGCCGACGTTAGATAACGACCATAGCGACTTATGCCTCTTGCTTTCTTCCCGATCTCTCTTTTTTTTTTTTTTCACCCTCTCTTAATCTTCATTCGCTTGTATCCGGCTTCGTTCGATTGGAAAGAAGATGACCACAGAGCATCAGTCTATCTTGTATACTTCATTCTGTATCGAGAATAACTAATATTGATCCCCACTTCAAGATATCGGTGCTGGGTGTTTTTTTATCTGAATGTCTTCGTTACTTTGATGAACTGGAATTGTTTACTTTATTTACTTGACCTTGGATCCTATCGATATTCTACCCTTTTGGTCAACAGGGTGTTCGCAGAACAACTAACCGATCCATAAATCCTTGATGTGCGACAGTCGCGCCATTGCGCAATCACAATTTGCCCACCCGCTTTCCAGCATCTCAATCTCGTATATCCGCGAAGAATGACGGCGTCCAGCATGAAGAAGAAAACGACGGCCGATTCGAGGCCGTCGGCAGATCTCTCCCAAGACCTTTATCAGGAGACCATACCGTCCAAAGAGACAACGAATGACATGGATACCAATTTTCATTCTTTATCGCCGCCCACGAATTCGCCTCTTGATATCGAACAAAAAGACGAAGAAGCAGACATTCCTCCAATCTCAGAGGCGGAACAAAAGCAACCGGTGGTGGTGCCGCGACTGAAACGTAGAGGCCTTTTCGGTCAGCTCACGTTGCTCGCTGAAATCGAGAACCCGAAGACTTATCCTCGCAAGAAGAAATGGTTCATTACTTTTATCGTCGCAGTAGCTGGGGCGACGGCACCTATGGGCAGTTCAATATTCTTCCGTAAGTTGACGAGTCTAATTTGTCGCGGTGGCATCCTCTACTTCTTTCTATTCAACCACAAATGCATATCCCCTTTACTGCAATATTTACCAGGCTGACTTGCTGCGCGATCACTAGCATCTTTATCACAGGTATCAAAGGAGCTTCACACATCAACCACTATAGCAAATCTCTCAATCTCGTTGTACATGTTGAGCATGTCCATATTTCCACTCTGGTGGTCGTCATTCAGTGAGAGGTTGGGTCGGCGCACAATATACGTTGTTTCCTTCTGCCTCTTTGTTGTATTCAATATCCTCTGCGCAGTATCCAGCTCGATTGCCATGCTCATCGTGATGCGAATGTTGAGCGGCGGAGCATCCGCCTCTGTCCAGGCAGTCGGTGCAGGCACAATCGCTGATGTCTGGGAAACCCACGAGCGAGGACGTGCCATGAGTATCTTCTATCTAGGCCCGCTATGCGGACCACTACTGGCCCCAATTATTGGAGGAGCACTGGCTCAAAGATGGGGCTGGAGGAGCACCTTGTGGTTCCTTGCCGTATACGGGGCAATCACTGTCATTTTCATATGCCTCGCTCTTCCTGAGACCCTAGTGACGTCGAAGACTCCTAACACGGATGAGGAGCAACAAGAAGCCGTTGGGCGTCAGCTGAGCCGAGTGTCTTCCCGTCAGGTGGTGCAGTTCACCACCAAGTGGCTGAGAATCCTCAAGATGGTGTTTATTGACCCCCTCAAGATCGTCCTCTACCTACGATATCCGCCGGTATTCCTGACTGTGTACTATGCAAGCATTACATTTGGCTCACTCTATGTATTGAACGTGAGTATTGAGCATACCTTTGGGAGCAATCCTTATAACTTTTCTACGATCATCGTTGGTCTGCTTTACATCCCAAACTCGGTGGGATACATGGTAGCGAGCTCGTTTGGCGGGCGATGGATGGATGAAATCATGCAACGCGAAGCCCGAAAGGCGGAGAGATACGACGATAATGGCAAACTGATATATCATCCCGAAGACCGTATGCGGGAGAATGCCTGGCTCGGTGCTTTGCTTTATCCCGCGGCGTTGATTTGGTATGGATGGACTGCGGATCGAGGGGTGTTTTGGCTTGCACCGGTAGGTCTTTCACATCTTTATATTTTTGGAGACTCGCGAGATCTGACACATTATGATGCAGATGATTGCCAACTTCTTTTTCGGCATTGGGTCGATGCTTATTTTTAGTATGGCAACGACGATGTTGACGGAATTTATGCCCAAAAAATCGTCTGCAGGGGTTGCCTTAAACAATTTTATGCGGAACATCTTCTCGTGTGTTGGGTCCCTGGTTACAGCCCCAATCATCGATGCAATCGGAAACGGGTGGCTTTTTACGATTCTTGGGTTGGTGGCCTTCGCTAGCAGCTCTTCTCTCTTCGCCATGAAGATCTTTGGGCCTCGTTGGAGAAAGTCAATGGATGCGCTCAGCCATTGAAACTTCCGTTTTTGAGCCCGAAATTAGGAGACAGTGGGGTGAAGGTGACACAGAGTTAGTTGCCTTTAGAATCCATTCCTGCCAGCCATCTTCGTTCCGTTGGGCGGTAACTGTTCATGGCAATGGCTTGGTTCACGGGACATTCTGTATATAACAATTTGGGCCACTTCACTGTCAGATCGCATCTTATTTGCCCCTGGTTTTCTCGGAAAGTCTAGAACTGTGGCGGACGTGTCTAGGGCAAATGAGTGGTGCATATGGGCTTTGGGTATGGAATGGTTATACCAGGGATGAAGTGATGAAGCGACTTGAGGATACCCAATGTGAGACTATTGTTAGAGCCAATGCGATCCAGAACGATGCACAGGCATCTTTCTGATACTGGCCATCCTTGACATGTGCTAGTCAACCGACAGTTCATCGTCAGCACCTAGAATCCTAGTTGCCAGAGGGCATCGTCAATTGTCCGGCGTAGTACAAGCACGTCGTTATTCTAGAGATGCCAAGAACAAGGGAATGTTCTAGCAAGGATCATGGACTGAGGGGTAAGATGTTGGGTGGTTGAGATCATTGCTCGTCAGATCAATCGCAAAAATACATCCACCTGCTTCTTTCGGCTACGACGCCCCTAAGTTATGCAAGAGAGGCAACGAATCATCATCCTTGACATGATTTAGACTATGTGCAGGCACCTAATCATAGACCGCAACCTAGGCTCTGGACCGGGAAGGAACGGACGGGCAATCGCTGAGTCTGACAATCAGTCCGGATTCCGGAACATGACGGCTAAAACCTGCTGAGCGAATTTGACATCCGTGGAAGGTAACTATTCCCAGACGCAACCTGATTATCACAAGCCGGATGGTGAGATCAAACAAACGCAGGGAAGTCAGCTCAGCGGTCATCCTATCTGGATTCGGTCTGCTGCATTGAGGGCCCGTGTGATGGATGAATGACAGTCCGAGAAACGCCTCTTCGACCATTGGGCCCCCTGGAAGATTTCCATTCTGTCCTGTCCTTGAATCATGAATCGGGATTGAATGTTCTCGATGGTAGGGTTGTTATTCGGACTTTCTGTCTGCAGCAGACGTACAGTGTACAGCAGTAGTGTGGGTTGGAAATGCGCATGTTACGTAGGATATGCGTACCCCATGGACAATCAACGCCTGAACGACGCGGAACAGTGGCAATGCTGTGTGGAAAGTAAGTGAACAAACGAACAACAACTCAGTAAAAAAAAAGGGGGTCAGGGACCCAGGAGGGATCCATTGTCAGGCGAAATTTTTCGATTCACTCCTTTGTGTCTTTGTTGTTTGATTCTGAATGGTAGGTGTTCTTATGTCGGAGAATGGAGTTTCTGTCAATTGGTGTACTTTTTTTTGGATCTGTCTGGGAGGCGACATCGGAATTATCAATTCTGTGTGGAGGGCATGAAAACATGCTTGTCTGGGGTGGGTGTCTATTTTTCCTGTAGCCAAGAACCTGACTGCTTCGGGGCTATCTAGTTTAGTGTAGCAAATTCCTTGTCACTTTTTTTACTCCTCTCGTTCGGCCAGTAGAGGTAGGGCTTTGGGGAGAATCTCCCCCAATGGGCCAAGGAGTGGGCGCAAAAGCAGCCAGTCACGGGGCGCCAGAACAGCGTTGCGCCTCACTTTTTGTTTCCTCAGTGGGACAGGTCCGTGTTTAGTCAGTCCACTCTGCAATGATTGTTTCAATAGTGGCCCTGTCTCCGTAGAATGCGATGGCTGGGGGGTTGAGGTGACGATTTGTTTTCCCGTTGGGAGAAGATGAGCTTTCGCACGCCCATCGAGAACAACGATGCGATGCAGCGACTGGTAGAGAAGAGAATGGAAGCGAAGAATGCATGGAGTTGTTGGCGAAAGGCGAGAGAAAGAAAGGCCCAAGGATGGGCGCTAGTCCCGGTTGGGGGGTCCAGTGATCAGCGCCGATTCTCTCTTTGTTTCGCTCGGACTTCCAATTCTCTTGCTTCGTCTCCCCCTCCTCCGGTCCATCTTTCCATCCTCTCTTGCTCCCTGAACGGGTGTTTGATTGTCTTGATTGATTCAATGTTCGATGCCGATTGATCATTATTTTCCGATTTGTGCGAGTTACTAATCCCAGGCCAATGCCTCATCTTTTACACCTTCTAGCCAATCCTTCCCTGGTTTCTCGGACCGGGGACCCAGTCTCAACTCCACGCAACATGCATCCAATTTGCTGCCGCTGTCCGCAAGAGGCGTTGGGCAGAAATCGGCGATTGATTAACTCGGCCATCATGACAATGAGCCTGTCACTCCCGGCATAATCAACACAGCCATCAGCTGCATTGGGTCCCTCCTCATTGATGGCATCGGGCCCCTTCCATTAATAGAATGCCAGTCCTACATGGGCAGGATTATTGGGATTGGATTGGTTTTGGCCATTGGTCTTGCATCTTTATCATGCAACCTTTCTCGAGCTACCACTGAATTTATGTGCCCGTGACGCGTTGGCTAACTTTCTTGTCTACCCAGACAAGATGTATAGTACTTCTGGAATCCTGTCGGCGAATAATTAATATATCTGTCTCTAGGGGCGAAGGATCTACTTCCATAGACGACGATATAGGAAGACGTCAACCAAACAAAAATTCAAACCACAAAATTAGCCCGGCTAATACCGCTGACGGATCAGTGGCACCACCCCCACTTAACACGACGGATTGTACCCAATTTTTACGGAGTCCATCTGGATTCTGTGGTACTTCCCTATCCTCATCTGGATCATCGTCTCCTCACTCGGGGCCCGCCACTGCTTGCTACTGCAAGCTCCTGCTGCAGATGGCTGTCTTCCGCCATCCTCCCGGAGTACTGCCCCGGTGATGCTTCCCGGAGACCCCCCTTTTTTTCAATCCCCCCATCCACCAGGGCTATTGGGACCCGGGAGACGTGGTCCAATGAGATACCTTGCCGTTGGGCGTTCGTCAATGACGTTCGCCAGTCTAAGCCCGAAATGCAGCTCGATATTGTCCCATCCCACTGGGTAGTGGCCAGTCTACGATACGTCGCCTCGCGTTGGTCCTCGAACGAAAATAATTTTTTCCTTTTTTTTTTCTTTTTTTTTTTTTAAAAAAAAAAAAGGGAAAAGAAATGAAGGAACCACTATTCGGTTGGCGCACTGGCGCACTGAGGCGGACATATCGTTGTGTCCCCCAGCCCTCTAATACATCAGCGATCACTCAAACCTGACCCTTCACATCTCATCTCGTTTCACATTCCATTCTGTTCCGTCGCCTCCTATTTTCTGCCTTCTCTCATTGTTCGATCCCCCTGACCCTGTCTAGACCCCGACAGGCCGATGCCATAGTTCCCTCAATTGATTTATATTCCTCTTCTACTTCCTCCTCCCCTCGAGAAGAATTATCTGTATTAGTCCCATGCTCAACTGAATCGGTGCCATGGCCAAAAAGGGGAATAAAAAAAGCAAAAAGAACAACAGTAACAGCAACAATAAACGATTACCGCTAAACGACAACCCCAATTCCAATACTGAGAGTACCCCTACCGAACCGGCCCCGGACACGGCGGTTGATTCTATTGAAAATGGCACAGCCGATCCAGTATGCACAGCTCCCCAAATATGAGTACCAGACCATCGAGCGTCACTATCAGACCTTCGACCCTCATACTCTTAAATTTTCATATTATCCTGTCAATTCTACATCTACCGATGGTCTGACCCCCAATAAGGATCAGGGCACCACTGACGCCCCCTTCGCCGCCGAACCCCCCAAGGATGACCCTGTCCCTGATCCTGCCCCAGCTACAGAAGATGGGTCGGACTCTCCTACTGATGCCTCGTCATCCTCGCCTGAGGCTGGAGGTACGTTGATGCAACCTTTCTTTCCCCCTTACCCTCTAGGGTCACTACCCTACTTGCCTCAATGATCAATTATCCTTCCTCCCTCCCTCGTCACCTTGGTATATGCCATTGTACCATGTAATCGTAACTAAACATCTCATGTAGATTCAACGGACGCAACAACACCTCCTGAGTCAGTAGATTCTTCCAGCGAGACAGCTGCAGAATCAAAAGAGGAAGCCGAGCCACCCGCCGCCGCAGAGATCACAGAACCCGAGCCGACGACAACGACAGAGACCGAGGGCGCCGCCGCTCCCGAAGAAGAGAAGAAAGACGACACGCCGGCAGAATCAACAGAATCTGCCGAACCCACGGAGGCCGTAGGGCAGCCCGCCGAACCTGCTGTTGAACCTGCTGCCGAATCACCCGCTGCCGAAGAAAGCCCAGCAGAAGCAGCCACCGAGGAAGTAGAGAGCAGCCCTGCTGCAGCGGAAGCAAATGAGGATACTACTCCCCCCAAGGAAGGAGAAGCAGAAGCAGACAAGAGCAAAGACGGTATGCTTGAGGAGAATAACAGTTCCCAAAGTCAGCTAACCTTACACATAGAGGATGACTTCCCAGAATGTGATCCTACTGCAGGCCTTGACGAAGTCGAAGCCGAGAAAGAAGCCGCCGCCAAACAAGCCGAAGAAGATGCCAACGCCGAGGCAGAGGAGAAGGCAGCTGCTGGGAACGAATTGATTGATCTCGACGAAGGTGCTAAGGAGGAAGGGGAGACGACGCCAGAGGCTCCTGTGGAGGAGAAACAGGAGACGGAAGAACCAGCTACCGATGCTGCACCTGCCGCGGGTGACGACACCCCGAGTCCTTCTGAGGAGGCACCAGAAGAGGGCACCGCTGAGGCATCAACGGAAGAACCCAAGGCAGAGGGGGCAGCCGCCCCCGAGACGGAAGCTAATGCCGACGCAAGTGAGAAGGAAGGAGCAACTGAGCCAGCCCAAGCGGAGGCTCAGGAAGCACCGGCCGCTGAGAGCCTAGATAAGAAAGCAGCAGAGCCTGAACCTGAAGCGGCTGGGGAGGCGCCTACGACAACTGAAGAGGCTAAGCCAGAGACTGAGGAGAAACCGGAGGAAGCCACAGAAAAGCCTTCCGGCGAACCTGCAGCAGATGGGGAGAATAAGGAAGAGCCATCAGCAGAACCACCAGCAGAACCACCAGCAGAACCACCAGCAGAACCACCAGCAGAACCACCAGCAGAGCCAACTGCAGAGCCAACTGCAGAGCCAACTGCAGAGCCAGCCGCAGCAACAGAAGAGGAGGCTAAACCAGAGGAGCCAGTCAAGGCCGAAGAAGCGGCTCCGAAGGAGCCTGAGGAGACGGCAGACGCCCCAGTGGAAGAGCCCGCTCAACCCGAAGCCGCTAAAGTGCCCGAACCTGAAGCCGCCGCCGAAACAGCTACCTCCGAGGAGGCACCCTCCGATGAGCCGAAAGCGGAGGAAGAATCAAGCAAAGAAGCAGATGCACCGGCTGCTGCTGAGGCTGCGGCCGAGGAGCCTGCTAGTGAAGATGTCGCCGCCGCCGAAGAATCTTCAGAAAAACCTGCCGAAGAACCTGCTGCCGAAGAGGCCGCCATTGACAAAGACGCCGCTGAAGAGCCCGCCGCCGAAAGCACGCCTGAAGAACAACCTGCCGAGCAGGAAACCCCGGCAGAGGCCGATGCGACGCCAGCAGAGGCTCCGATGGAAGAAAAGCAGGATGAGGATACACCTGCCGAAGAGCCAGCCGCTGCCGAAGATGCTCAAGCAGCTGCGCCTACTGATACCCCTCCTGTAGACGAGTCTGCGCCAGAAGAAAAGCCTGCCGAAGTGCCCGCGACCGAAGAGCCCGCGACCGAAGAGCCCGCGGCCGAAGAGCCCGCTGCAGAAGCAGCACCGGCTAAAGAGAACCCCGTGGAAGAGGAGCCCGCCAAAGAAGCCCCAGCGGAGGAAGAAGCGGCTGCTGCCCCAGAAGCTGCCCCAGAGGAACCAGCTCAGGACAAGGAACCTGAACCTGAACAAACGCCTGCTTCTGAAGAGCCCGTAGAGCCTGTTCCTGTTGAAGAAAAGCCGGAGGAACCGGAACCTCCGGCTGAAGAGGTGACTGAGGCTCCTGCTCCCGATGACTCTGTGCCAGCTGAAGAGCCCGCTGCGGAAAATCCCGAACCTCCTGCAGAAGAGCAAGAAGTTTCCAAGGAAGTTCCTGTTGAAGCTGCTCCCGAGGAGCCAGCCCCAGCTCCTGAAGAACCCGTCGCTGAAGAGCCAGTTGTCGAGGAACCGGCTCCTGTTAGCGAGTCTGCTCTTGTAGAGGAGCCTGCCGCTGCTGAGGAGCCTACTCCGGGAGATGATTCTGCTACCAGGGAGGTTCCTGCAGAAGAGCCTTCTGTCGAGGAACCTTCCGCCGATGAGCATATATATAATGGCGCCGAAGAGCCAGTCGACATCGTGGAACGTGCTCCTGCCGAAGAACCCACTCCAGCTGAAGAGCCTGTTGTTGCCCCTGTCGAGCCTGCTGCCGAGGAACCTACCCTAGCTGAAGAACCCGCAGCTGCTACCGCAGAGAAGCCTACGTCCGAGGAGCCCGCTGCCGCAGAAGAGACAGTTCAAATTGAAGAGCGTGCGCCCGCTGAAGACCCTGCCCCAAATGAAGAGGCTGCTGTTGAGCCTGCTGCCCCAGAGCCTGCTCCAGCTGATCCACCCACCGAAGAGCGTGCTCCTAAAGAGCCTGACACCATGGAAGAACGTGCCCCCGCCGAACAGCCAGCGCCGGCCGATGAGGCACCCGCCGAAGTGACTCTTGCCGAGGAACCAGCCCCCGAAGAGATTCCTGAAGAGATGCCGGAACCGGCAGGTGAAAGGGGTCTACCGGATGACGAGGGCATAGACCCTGCTGATGCAGCAGCAGCAGCAGGCGTCGCAGGCGCAGCTCTCGGAACCGCAGCAGGTCTAGGAGCTACACACGGTTCCAAGAGAAGGAAGAAGCGCTCGCCTGACTTGGGCGAGAGGCGTCCTTCGAAGAGCTCAACCGAAGAACACCGGTCGTCACAGATGCAACGACAAAAGAGTGATCGGGGCGGTCTGTTCACAAACCGGTGGGCCAGGTCCTTAGATGAGGCGAAGCGACAGCACGAGGCTAAACAGGAGGAGAAGCGACGGAAGGAGAAAGCCTACGAGAAGGCATACCACACCGAGGAGAAAGACCGCTCAAGAGAGGCCAGACGAGCGGAACGCGCCGAGCGTGTCGAGCGTTCTGTGCGCACTGAGCGAAGAGAGCGTCCTGATCGCGCTGAACGGACTGAGCGACCTGAGCGAGTCGAAAAGGTCGAACAAGCAGAGCGTGTTGAGCGTGCCGAACGCGCACCAAGAGCCAAAGAATCCGGACACAGCAGATCCCATCACCGGAGCTCAGATCATTCCGGAAGCCGTGACGGCGAACAGCACGACCAGCGAGACCGTGACCACAAACCAAGCTCTTCCTCCAAGCACTCTTCTTCGTCCTCGACCAAACCTCGAGCCTTCCTGAAGTACATGACGAACGGCGAATCTGAGAACGGCCCGCTCCTCGTCATCAACGGCGCCAAAGCCGCCGCCAACATCGTGGACGTTCCTCGTCGTTCCTCAACCAGCCATACCCACGGTCATCGCCACTCTCAGGAAGGCCGACGAGGGTCCAGCGAACGCTCCAGCGGCTCCCACCGCACCGAGGAGGAAGACCAGGCCCGGCGTGAAGCCCGAAGAGCTCGCCGCAGAGCCGAAGAGGAAGAGCGCCGAAAGGCCGATGAAGAAGAGGCACAAATGAAAGCCGCTGCAGATGCGAAGGCGAAAGAAGAATCGGATAGTCGTCGTCGCCGTCGCGATGGCGAAGAGCGGCATCGGCATCATCGACATCGTCGCGAGCCTTCTCCTCTGAGAGGTGCTTCTAAGCTGAAGGGCATGTTCAAGGCAGCTGTTGCTGCGCATTGATCGTCCGCACAGGTTCGGCTCATTTACCCCATATATTTTGTCACTCTTCGAAACAGCACTTGAACTGTTTTCCATATTTCGTTCTAGACCACTTTTGTTGTTTTCATGCCTTTCACCCTTCGTCATCCTCCCTTTTTATTGTTTCATGGCCCCCCCCTGCCCTTTGTTCATTTTTTTCGTCTATACATTTTCTTTGTTTATCTTCTTTTTCTATATGTTTTTGTTTTTCGTCGTTTTCCTTTTGGAATCCTAACGGCCATCAGTCCATGCACCTGAGCGGGTTATTTAGCATTTAGTGAGCATGGAAGCAAGCGAAAGGGAGGGGAGGAGCATAGCAAATCTGGCGCCATCTCTTATTACCTTCTGTTCTATTTCTCATATTCTTGTTGTCTTACTATCTTATCTGTTGTTTGGCATCATTTCATCCCAGTTTTCTTTAGCCTCTGCGTCTTCATTTTCATTTCATGTCTTTTCTGACTCCGACTTCGACTCTGATCCTTAGCCTTGTGACTTTTTGTTGTAACATCATGGTTTTGTCTTTTATTATTGACGGTTGAGCTGTGCTGTTGAACAGCAAATGCTGAACGAACACTCCCCCCATTACCGAGTATAGTTATCTTCCCCTGATGATTGACTAAATATAATTGTTTGCACAATAGTGATTGTTCAACAAACTAAGTAAGGTATATACAAGCTAGGCAATCATTGCATAATGTAAGTCGTTGGGTCAGCAAGACCTCGGAGTTTATACCACGGGAACGGCCATTCCGTCGCCGCGAAGATCGCTTCCTGCGCTGTATACCAGCTTGCCGTCATCGTAGTGACAACGGATGATCTGCCCACGACCGAACATGCCCCGTTCCCATCCCTTCAGGACCTTTACTTTATGACCGAGCTGCTGTAGACCTGCGACGGCCTCGTCGCTGATTCCCTCCTCCACGTAGACGGTGCGGTCCTGGGGGAGCTCGGGCGGCGCAGCTGCGATACAAATCCGAGGAGAATCCATCGCGGCTTGAGGGTTGTAGTTGAAAGCGAGCATGTTGAGCAAAACCTGAACATGGCCCTGCGGTTGCATGAAACCTCCCATAACGCCATACACCGAGTGGAGAGAGCCATCAGAGATGTTGGTGATCATTGCAGGGATGATAGTGTGGTATGGTCGTTTTCGAGGGGCCAAAGCATTCGGGTGGCTGGGACTCAGAGAGAAGTTGGCGCCTCGATTCTGCAGTGTGAATCCACAGCCCTTGGGGATGATGCCGGTTCCGAATCCGGCATAGTTGCTGTTGATGAACGAGATGCCGTTGCCCTCTTTGTCGGTCACCGCGAAATAAACAGTGTCGCAGTGGTTATGAGCCGGGCTGCCGTGGTCAAGGATATCAGAGGCCTTGTCGGGGCTGAACAGCTTTGCCCGTTCGGCCAGATAGGCTTGTGAGAGGAGTTCTTGGCTTGGGACTTTTTCGACGTCCGGGTCGGTTACCCACCATGAGGCGTCTGCGAATGCAATGCGAAGGCTCTCAATGATCGCGTGGAGATACACGGCTGAGTTGTGCTGGGCCTCAGTGAACTTGGGAATCTTGTCCGTTCGCTCGAGCTCTTCAAGTATACCTAGTGCCATGAGTGCAACAATGCCTTGTCCGTTTGGTGGGTGCTCCCAGATCTCTACACCCTGGTTGTCGTCGTCATCCGTACCACCGGATTGCTTCTCGACAATTCCCTGCCCGGTGAACTTCAGGGAAATAGCCTCTGTCTCCTGGCTTCCCGTTTCGGCGTGATACTTGAGGTCGTCCAGAGTCAAATAGCCTCCGAGGTCTTGAACGACCTTGACAAGTTCCTCTGCAACCCGACCTTCATAGAAACCCTTTTTACCTTCGGCTGCAAGCGCTCGGAAGGTTCGAGCCAGCGTAGGGTTTTTCTTTATTTCGCCGGGCAGGGGAGCTCTGAACCCGTCTTTGGCTTTAGAATCGGGTTTGAGCATCTCATGCGAGTTCGGGGACGCTTGACGGAGTAGGTCTTCTTGTTCGTGCCACTAAGTCGTAGGTTAGTCTTCCCCGCGGAATCGCATGTAAATGCATTGACGTACGAAATAAGATGACAGCTCAGACACAGGGAATCCCTCTTCTCCAAGCTCAATTGCCGGAAGCAGGATTTGCTCTAGAGGTAGTTTGCCGCTGCCAAATTTCTCGACAGTATCAACCCATCCAGCAGCCGCGCCGGGCGTGGTTACCGCAACCGCACTTCTGAAGGGAACTTCGGCCACGTCGTCCGGTCCCAGGTTCAAGTCATTCCTGACTTTCTCTAGCGTGGCATTGGAGGCGTATCTTCCCGACCCGTTGAGAGAGTGGACCTTTTTCGTCTTGGCGTCGTAGAAAAGGCAGAACATGTCTCCTCCAATCCCTGTAGAGCTAGGTTCGGTGATGTTCAATGCGGCGGCCACAGCTACAGCGGCATCGGCAGCATTGCCTCCCTCCTTTAGAATCCTCTGGCCTGCCGCCGCAGCCAAGGGTTGGGTCGAAGTGACGATCCCATTCGTGCTGTGCACAGTACTCCTTCGGCTTGAAAATGGAGTCAGGTCGGGGTTAATGCGAGAGTATATAGCCTTTGAATTGAGAGGCATTGTGACTTAATTCTGTCGCACAGCAGGGATATGATGGATTCAATTTCTTTAGCCTCCCGTAGAGGGGGGATTTGGTTTAAATAGAGAGCTTAGGAGATAAGAGGACTAGTTAAACGAAGAGGAGGGTTATTTTAGCTAAGATAACAAACGGTGTCATACACCGTGCCCCGCCAATGACCTCGGGAATTCGGGTTGGAGAAGCCATAAGGCAGAAGATATGATTGGACTTCCAGATGGAATGGTGAAGGGCCCCGAGGGGAACGGAAAGTTGGAGAAAGGAAAGCGCCGCATGTCCGGAGAAGGCGCCGGCCGTCACCACCTTCCTGTTCGGGACGGACTCTGCGCTATGCCGTTCTTGGGGTAGTGTCATCCCGTGATCCGGCGGGGAAGATCAGGTGACCGAGTGGGTGAGTGATTAAAAGGCGATCGATCAAGATAAGATCCGGACTGGTCCTGATTAAAACACACTGGGGAAGCTTGCCGACCTCAAGTCCTCTCGACCTGTTTCATCTCCCCACTACCTCCACTCGGGACCACCGGATTCAGAGGGACCTCGCGCCTCCGACCCAGAAGAAACGTCGTCGGCTTCTGGATCGCCGACACACACCACTGCTTGGGACGGCCCCGCGCCGAAGACGGAGGCATCTTTCTCAACCGCATCATCCCACTGTGAGCGCTGAAAAGACTCTGCGCGGTTTAATAATAGATTGCATCGTCAAAAGCCATGGAGCAACCCGATTGAATTCTTCTTGTTATTTGAGACGGCGAACATTCATCTTCAGATGCTTACTTGATCCTTGGCCTTGCCGGTTTCCAGCTACTTTGGAGCATATATTCAAAACTCTCTTTTCGCATTTCCTCCCTACCTCTACGCAAGATGGTGGTGTTTGTTGACCTGGATCACGATGCGTTCAACAAACGTAGCTTTCATAGAGGTTCTGACCCTCTCTTTCACCCTTATGTAGAGGCGGGAAAGCCTCCAGTATCAAAGCTGGTGGGAGCTAGCTCTGATCCTGTCTCGCGCCCTGCAGATATGGAGACTGACGATGACCCTTCCGCCAATCCGACTATTTATTCTCATCATTCTCTGTTAGTATCAGAGAAGCAAATTCCGAATCGGAATTCGTTCTCTGCTGCATTGAGTTGCTACCCGTATGGAGCATTCGTGAACTAGAGCCGCGTTGGCATTGCTTCGGCATTGTTATGCTAACTAGGCCCCAGAGTCATCAAAGAAATCGCTCGATTAGTGGATCTGAACACACTCGACTCGTTGTCGCAGACATGTCGCCAATTCCATGCCAATTTGCACCCATATCGTCAGCAATTAGTCAAGCAAACCATACGCTGCGAGAATGAATACGTTGAGACGTTAGTGGACTTGTTGAAGAGCGGTACTGTCATACCTGACAGTGTGAAATCTGTGATCCGACTCCTGAGTCAGGGAGCTATGAGTTCTGGGCGCCTCACCACCGGCAAAATCTCCAAATGTGCTCGGGATATGGTCGCGGAATGCCGGAGATGCTCCACGGTTGTGTGTCGCGTATGAGCCCCAATGTATTCCCCGAGAAAAATGAAGAATCTCCCTTACTAACAGCTTCCTTAGAACTGCACGGCCAAGCCTGCAACAACCAGTATGCTCAAAAACCGTATCCGTCGCCTCTGTACCACTTGCCGCACGGCGCCATTGACCGATCATCTCATCTCCCCATCCTCCTCGCGCCGTCACAATCCTCGGGCATCCCCACCATTAGACGAATCTAGTTTCACAGCACCGGCGTTCTTACGGACACCATGCACGTGCGCAGATGCTTTTTGGATTTGTCACCATTGTGGTATGCGACTCCGCAGTAGTGACACCACCTACCGCCGCGTTTGGAACTGGCGAACCCGTTACAGCACCTATCTAGGTGGACTGGGAACGGGCATCGGGGAGGGCTGTCAGGGAGTCAAATGCGGCCGCGGAGAGGATTGTTTAGCCGCCCAAGAGATTGAAATGGAAGTCGAATGTGAAGCGGATGAGTCCTCGGGTAGTCCCCATGGTCATTCCCCTAATCTTGAAATTGAGCCCTGGGGGTCGCACAATCATTCCAACGACCGGTGGGAGAGTCGCGAAGAAGAGGAGCCTGGTTATTTCAGGCAGGAAATTATTGGAATAGGCGGCGTGGTGAAGCAAAAGGCCAAGAAACGTGTTACCGTGGGGTCCTGCGTGGTTGAACACGAAGACGAGCGAGAAACAGGACAGTATTTGGTTCGGGAAGAGGAGGGACACGATCGAAGCTGGTGTGGATGGTGCTGGAGGGTAATTCCATCCAAGAGCGAATTGTGATCTTTCAACGTCAACCTGCTATTGCAGGTTACGTTTCTAGTTTAGCGCTGCTTCTTACTGCTTATGGGCAGCAATCTATCCTTATCAATCCCATATAATCAGCTGTTTGCATTGTTCCACACTGTTTGTCCAGCGCGGCCGATGTGGAGCTAGTCGTCTGTTTGAATTGTTTGAGCTGGTTGCCCGGTTTGTTCGAGGCCGATACTCGCCCGTTGAGTGGCCTCCAGCCTCAAGAATGGGTCCTCGGCTGCTCCAGCATCACAAGGTACCGGATTGCACATACTATATCTACCGCGGCTTTAGCCGAAAATCACCAATGGCCTTGTTCAAAATGAGGTATAAATCCTGTCCATTTATTTTGGTCTTCCATACCCAGTATATACCCCCTTGTCAGTCTATCAGCATCAACTCTCGTCACCACTCTCCGCAACAATGGCATCAAGTCCGAAATTCGACCCCTTCAACATCATCTCGGAAACCTACAAAACAGTCTCCCAGCATGATATTGCCGTCAATGTCCTAGTACCCAAAAATATAACATCTCCGGGCAAGTACCCTGTCATCATTCGCTTTCATGGAGGTGGTTTCGTATGTATACCTGACCCTGTCTCATGAAACCCATCAAGCTGAACCCCATTTGAAGGTAACAGGATCAAGTCTGTTTCCAGACTGGTTTCCGAAATGGCAGGGCGAATTAGCCCTGCAGCATAACGCTATCGTCGTGTTACCCAATTATCGTTTCCTGCCTGACTCCACAGGCATGGATATCATGGAAGACGTCGATGATCTATGGACATGGGTCTCGTCCAAGTTGGCAGACACTTTGCGTGATCATTCCACTGGCATTGAGCCAGATTTATCCAGGATAATTACCGCAGGTGAAAGTGCAGGTCAGCCATCCCCTTTCCTCTACTCCAGTCTCATATACCGATGATACGAACATCAAAATAGGCGGCTACCTAAGCGTGCAACTTTCTCTCAACTACCCCGACGCCATCAAAGCCTGTATTTCCGAATTCCCCTGCATAGATCTGAAATCCTCAGCATTTACCGGGCAGCATGCAAACCCACGAGCGCCCCCTTCTCTAACCCGAGACTATCTCGCAAACAAGGAAGATAAGAACTCTATCCTGTCCTCTGACATCACCATCTCCCGATTCCTGTTCGCGTTCTCCATGATGGACAATTCGATGTTTCTGGAGTTCTTCGGGACCGACGAGAAACTGTTTCCCTTTGACAGAGTGTCTCGCGAGGCGAAGATCCCGCCGTTGTTTATCATTCATGGGCTGAATGATGATATCGTGCCGGTCCAGGGAAGTCGGGATTTCATAGCATTGCTGCAGGAAAAGCAGCCTTCTGCTAAAGTGCATTTGTCTCTATCTCCTGGTGGTCATGGATTGCATGAACCGTGGAGTCAGGATCATGATGCGATGAAAGAGGGGTTGGAGCTGGTTACTTGCGCTTGGCTGGGGTAATTTGAGTGGACACTCGCAGTTGGGAATGTGTCAGTTTCGAGATTTCTAAGTACTATGTAAAAGTTCGGATCGTCTCAGAGATATCATGGAGCAGGTTCATATAAACTGAAGAGAACATGACTGGCAATACTTTCAACATGAGCTTTTCGGCAAGTTCTCTTCCAATCCGACCTTGAAATGCTATTATCAAGGCAACATAGCTATACACCTAGCTAACACTCACGCATAAAAGCAAACCCCCATTTGAAAGTGTACCTATCCAACTGTCTCGATAAGATATTGAGTGTTGTGAACATGTTCAAAGATGAGGGAAATGCCTTCATTGTGCATGCCCGTTACGTTGCTTGCGAAACTTGCTTCATTGGTAGTTGGGCAAGCCCGGCCGACGCGCCTTTGCTTGCTTTAGGGAAGCGGAAACCAGCGTCCGAAACATCGCAAATTGCTTTTTCAACACTTTTGATCCCCAAGCCATGTGCGTGATTTGATTGATGGTTTCTTGTATTCTTGGCCAATTTGGGCCCTTCACGCGCGGTGCCTGACATAAAAAATACTTCCTTCGCGGGGGCGGGCACAAAAAGCTCGACTCACGGTACAGGCCCTGATTATTCCTCCGCTCTCACCTCAGTCGCGAGACGCAGGCCACCGCAGGAAGGAATCCAGTAGTCTTCAGTAGGAACAGAGCAACTGTCGCGATTAGCGCTGAAGCGAGCAGGACTTATGTCCGCGATACAGGCAGTTGTTGTATCTCTGCCCCAGTCCCCCTGAGATGCATACCGCAAACGTCAACGAGGCAGACGGATCGTGATGGACAGCTCTTGCCATTCCATACTTTTGTTTCGTCATCTGGTCCCTTCATATAAGGTAGATTCAACGAATTTGAGTTCTCAGGCACACCTGATGTACCCCTGTCTTCGGTGGTATACCTATGCGGAGCTCAAAAATACGGAAGGGATATAGGCTCCGGGTCGTCAGCCTTTCAGATAACGAAAGCCAGTCTCTGTCTATGCTTCGTTTCTGCTGAGGAGATATGCCATGGAATTGTGACCGCACAAGATAATACTTCTCGCGGAGCGATAGAGTCGAATTAGGAGTCGGATATCACACGATCAATTATCTGTGTAGCTTACTCAACGATGACGATATGTGGGCCAAAAGTCTTAAGAGCTTTCTTCCAGCAGTCGATGAAGTGCAAAGTATTCCCTTTGAGTTCTTCGTGGTAATCTTGAAGGTTAAACCATGCTCTCTTTTATTCCACATTTAGCCGTTTTATGGTATCCCCATGAGCGTTTTTTAGTAGGTCTGAAGTGTGCCTTGCTTGCAAATTTCAGAAGAGGCATCTAACGCCTCAACAAATGAAAGCTTGAGCGGGTTAAGCAGTGTTGGTAAGTGATCAACTTCCACAGAAACAACCTGGAAATCAGACTCCCTATCCGTCACCATGATCTTTGATTGGCAGATCCAATGATCAAAGGCATTGGAAGCCTCACGATGAGGTCTTTTTTCTTGAATTGGGCACATAATGAAAGACGGCGTATCGTCCACTCCAAATTCCGGGGCCCCAGCAGGGGAGTTTAGAAAGACAACAAGAGCAGCGTTTGTAATCGCTTCGTCTTCTGCTTCGAATTCTTCGAGGGTTCTTCTTCAAATCACGACTATGCCCCAGATATAACCCCTTTTTCCAATTTATGCGAAATTTTCGTGTATATCCTGGTTCGATTGGTTTCCTGTGCTCATCCAAAATCGGCACATCAAATGCACCTTCTTTCGCAGAGATGCTCCATCCATCTGACACTGATCATATCTCAGCGTCCGTATCTTCTTCCGGACGTATATCCTGCCCTGTGTGGCACTCTGATGCGATGCTAAAGAATAGTGTTCCACATTTCTGTCATAATTGGCAACATTTGCCGGGGCCTTTTGAAGTCTGAATGTCCTTACTCTTGACTGAGCGTTAATTCTGTCTAATACGATATATTGCCGATTGACGGACGGCAAGGAAGCCGCGTACTAGAAGATGATGGATCCATGATTGAGAGGCGAAAGTAAGAGAGTTGGAGAGGTAGGACGGGGGAAATGATAGGTAAAAGATATCCAATCACTACATATTCACATACTGTCCCCAGTGAAGTCTTGATAGGTTTATGGTGAATTAATTTCTAGTATAGCCCATCTTCTTCACTAATTAGGTGACTGGATTTCTCCGGCTTTCACAATTTCCACGGCATTCAATATCTCATCGAGACAATTGAATAAGTACTGCCGCACGCGTAGTGCCTTGGACTTCTCCAGCCGTCTCTCTAATTTCGAGGACACTCTCTTCCAATCGACGTCCTCATCTGTAAGCTCTCTGATCTCGAAGAAAAAGTCAGCAGAGACTCTAGAGCGCCAGAAAATATTACTCAAATAGACACCCAATGCCTTATCAACATTGGCAACCGTTTGAGAGGGTAAATAGCCAGGTAACATGTATATCAACTCCATCGGAAGCTTGATGATCATGGGATTTACCGCCCTTGGGCGACGAGGTCGGCTGGGTTCCTTCTTTGGTTTTCCCCAGCTGGCTCGCTCTAGTACGAGGTCAATTACATCCTCAACACATCTGGTGCGAACAGGATCTGATATCCACAGATGCTTTGTTAGTAATTCGCAAGAGCATGCGCACCAGTTTTGAATGGGAATATTACCTTCTCGGTACATTCCGAGCCTCCATACCTTGCATTGGTTACTCATCATCATGCGTCTGTGTTCAAGGGCTGCTAAAAGCAGAGCCAGATTGCTTTCTGCGACACTCCCCAGCTCATGGTACGTGAGAAGTTCCCAGCAGCGAGCATGAAAAATATAGCCTACCCATTTTGCCGATGTGAGCCATCCGTTCTCGACGACTGAGAAATCGATGTAGGTTGTTTTCCCTTTCGTGGTTACATGGACACGGACACCACCGTAACATTCCAGAAAGACGCCAGATATCAGATATATAGATGTCTCATCGTTGTAAAGAACCAATGGGGATTGGTCTGGGATATTCGCTCTAGCAACTTCAAATGCAGCTCACTCATGCGCGCAAACCTCCACTAGTCTTTTGAGATACTACTAAGCAATATTGATATGTCTATACCTTCGGCCAAGAGAGCTCTTCTAGAATAACAACTCAAGTTGATTGGTAAATCAGAACTACCGGCGCGAAACTTGTAGCCGCATATATAGCAGGAACAAAGACTATCGCAGAGACGACTGAGAGGGTTATGGAAGCTCTCCCTGTCATCGGCCAGGGATTCTGCCGGAGTAAAGCTAGCACCCGCCATATTAGATTCAAGGTTAATGGGCTACGACGTACAGAAAGGGAGTTATATGTTACGAGTTGCATCAGGCAGAATACGACTGACATCGGTGCCATCATAGTGATCATAGGGGTTCGGATCGTATTTCCAAATCAATGATAATTCAACGGGATGTAGGCGTCAGAATAATTGGTTAGGAATGAAGCTAAGCCTATCAGTATAGATAACCCATCCATTTTCGGTCTAGTGCACAGTTAGTAATCCGGCCTTGACGGCTGGACCTCGGCGCGGAACAACGTGTGATCCCGGACAGGCTTGGCAATAAAAATTCCAGAACGAACGCCTCTCGCCGCGTCCCTGGCCGGTTTTGCTTGGCGCAAAAGATCTCAAACTTCCCCAGCTGTCAAATTTTTGTTTCCCTACTTTTTTGTTTCTGTCTTTAGCTTTTTGGGGGGATAAAATTTCACTCTTTGCTTCACATGGGTTACGATAACGGCAATTTAAATTAACTGGCTTTTGTTTCTTATCGACGGGTCTCAATTACCCTTCATTCTCCATCTTAATCTTTTCGCCTTCCCAACGTCCGGAGATGCAGGCACTCCGCAAGAACATCGACAATGGTCCAGCTCCAAAGTCCTTTGCAGAATCTTCCGCTTCGGATGACCCGGTTACTCCGCATGTCCATAAAGCCACCAGTCCGTCGACGCATTTCATTGCTGGCGCGTGAGCATCCCCGACGATCCCGGAGTCTATTTCCAAGATGCTAATGAACCAACCTGCAGCACCGGTGGCATGGTTACTGCCCTCCTGACTTCGCCCCTAGATGTGCTTCGAACTCGTTTACAATCAGATTTCTATCGCTCGCAGACCAAATCCGTCGCTCCCCCGCCTCAGACCCGAGTGTCTCTACCACGATCCTTCCTTCTCCATTTCCGCGAAACTTTTGACATTCTCTTCACGATACACCGCGTCGAGGGCTGGCGCAGTCTCTTTAGGGGACTGGGACCCAGTCTGACGGGTGTTGTTCCGGCCACTGCCATCAAATTCTACGCGTACGGTAATTGCAAACGACTCTACCCGGGCCTGCTGGGATACGATGCCGATTCTACGTCGGTACACGCTCTCTCGGCGGCGACGGCCGGTGTTGTGACCGGTACCGCGACGAATCCTATCTGGCTCGTCAAGACCCGGCTTCAACTCGATAAGTCACACCTGGAAAGCGGCGGACAACCACGGTACAAGAGCAGCTATGACTGCGTGAAGCAGGTCGTCAAGCAGGAAGGACTGAGGGGGTTATATCGGGGTCTTGCGGCGAGCTACCTGGGAGTTATCGAGACTACTCTCCATCTTGCGTCCTACGAACGAATGAAGGTCATGCTCGCAAATCAAAACAAGCTGCAGAACGAAGAGAAGAAAAACAACGAGCTAGCCCAGGGTTTGATTCTCAGCGGCGCAGCTGGTCTTTCCAAGCTGATCGCTGTCTTGATCGCTTACCCCCACGAGGTGAGACCTTACCGAAGAGTCCCTTGCCTGACCTAGCGGCTAACAAAATATAGGTACTTCGGACTCGACTAAGACAAGCCCCGATGGCTGACGGCCGCCCGAAATACACCGGAGTGATGCAATGCCTCCGATTGATGGTTAAAGAAGAAGGAGTTGTCGCCCTTTACGGCGGATTGACGGCACATCTGATCCGTACCGTCCCTTCGGCGGCGATCACGCTGGGAACATATGAGCTGGTACTCAAGCTGCTGAATTAGCTGCTTCACGTCGCAACGGACTGGCTAGGCACCAGCAGGTCGACTGTATTATTATTAAATGTAAATGTAAATGTATTTATGTATCATAGACTACTAATTAACGGGAATAGACACATCACCTACTTGAGCAACAAAATATTTTCTATGGGACACGTTAGCGCCAAGGGCGAATACGGGCATGGGTGGCTTTCATGAGTCATCAAAGACGAAGTTTGATTTCGAGACTCGTATTTCGGTGATTCACTGCGTGTTGTCCAGACTTTCTCGTCCTTTGTCACCTCTTTGCCTGTCGGGGCCCGCGGACCATTCGCGCCCCTCGGACTCCGCGGCGCGTCAGGCCTAGTCTTGGCATCAAATCCACTCCGCCGTTTGGGCTTGACAAGCTGCCAATCTTCTTGCATCCTTCGCCGCGATCTCTGCCATCCATTGGTTCTCTCGTGATCATGGCTTGGCTGGCTGCTTTTGGTAGGCTTGGAGCTAGTCTCACCCCTAAGTTTACCTCTTCGGGTTCCCGCCATCGGGATTTTCGTGGCGCAGATGATCCGATGCCGTATGAGAGGCTTCAGTATATAGCATGGCGCTGACAATGGCCGATCCTTCCATCCTTTTCCTTCTCTTCTATGCTCGTTGTTGCCCTGTGACTTCGGGATGTCGCTCCAAGGTAAGGCTACTAGTACACCCACACATCACATGGGTAATCTAGCCCCGTCCAGCGACAACTCGTCGAACGAAACGGTCATCTCCACTACTGAAGCTCGTCAGGCCGGGGAATCTCACGGGCAGAAGCTTGAGACCGATGTGTACGAGGACAGCGAAACTCGAAGGGAGCAGGAGGTACTCAACCTTGCGCGCAAGTTCACGACCAGATCGATCGATTCGCATCACCAACCGCTCTTCGGACCAACCCCTGGCAAGAAAGTTGACCCCCAGAGTCCCGATTTCAGCGCGAGGTCTTGGGCAAAGGCCTTCTACAATGTACGATACAAGGCAGAGGGTAACTCTGAGCCACGGCTCTCTGGATTTGCCTTCAAGGGCCTACAGGTGTATGGATACGGTAGCGCTACCGATTATCAGATGAGTGTCGGTAATGCCTTGCTCAAACTTCCGTCCATAGCTCTTCGCTTCTTCAGTGGAAAGCACGGGCAGAAGGTCGACATTATTCAAGACTTTGACGGTCTGGTTCTACCGGGCGAGCAGCTATGCGCTCTCGGTCCGCCTGGCTCGGGCTGCTCGACACTTTTGAAGACGATTGCTGGCGACACTCATGGTTTTGAAGTTCATCCGGATTCTTATATCAATTACCACGGTATCACTTCCCGACAGATGACGACCGCATTTCGAGGCGAGGCCATCTACACCGCGGAGGTCGACATCCATTTTCCTATGCTTTCGGTGGGCGACACCCTCTACTTTGCTGCTCTTGCTCGTGCACCCTACCAGATTCCCGGCGGCATCGATCGTAACGAGTATGCGACTCATCTGCGCGACGTGATCATGGCCATGTTCGGCATCGGCCACACCATCAATACACGGGTGGGCAATGATTTTGTCCGTGGAGTCAGTGGGGGCGAGAGGAAGCGGGTGACAATTGCTGAGGCCGCGCTGAGCTATGCCCCGTTGCAATGCTGGGACAACAGCACCCGGGGTCTTGATAGTGCCAATGCTGTTGAATTCTGCAAGACCTTGCGCACTCAAAGCGATGTTTTCGGAACGACTTCATGCATTGCAATTTATCAGGCGCCGCAGGCCGCCTACGAGGTATGTGAAGCATGCATGTTGAAAGGATCCCACTTCGTGCTAATTGCTAGCTAGTTGTTTGATAAAGTGACTGTTTTGTACGAAGGACGGCAAATTTACTTCGGCAAGGCAGGCGAGGCAAAATCCTATTTCGAACGACTTGGATTTCACTGTCCCGAATCTCAAACCACGGCCGATTTCCTTACTTCGATGACAAGTCCCGTTGAACGAGTGGTCACGCCTGGGTTCGAGCACTTAGTGCCCCGAACCGCCGATGAGTTTGCTCAAAGATGGAAAGATAGCCCCGAGCGCCAGGATCTCTTACGCCAGATCGACCAGTACGCACAGGAACACCCGTTTGAAGGGCCCGATTTTGAGAAGTTCGAGCAGTCGCGAAAGATGGAAAAGTCATCCAAGCAACGCCAAAAGTCACCATACACTCTCTCCTACTGGCGTCAAATCCAGCTTTGCATGTGGCGAGGAGTACAACAGCTGAAAAATGACCCAAGTGTCACTCTCGCCATGCTAATTGGAAACTTCTTCGAAGCGTTGATCATCGCCAGTATTTTCTATGGTCTCGCAAACGATACCTCCTCTTTCTTCTCCCGAGGTGCTCTATTGTTCCTGATGGTCGTGTTGAACGCGTTCTCGAGTTTACTTGAAATTCTGTCACTTTATGCGAAAAGACAGATCGTGGAAAAACACAATCGCTATGCACTATATCATCCTAGTGCCGAAGCAATCTCTTCCTTGATCGTCGACATGCCCTACAAGATTACCAATACCTTGATCGTGAATACGACTTTATATTTTATGGGTAACCTTCGCCGTGAACCTGGTCCTTTCTTCTTCTATCTCTTGATCTCATTCTTCACGATGATGTCGATGTCGATGTTCTTCCGTCTCTTTGCTTCGATCACTAAAACCATTGCTCAAGCCCTCGCACCATCCGGTATTATCATGCTGGGTCTTGTTCTGTATACTGGATTCGCGTTGCCGGTCGCTTACATGCGTGGTTGGGCGCATTGGATTCGCTATATCAACCCTATCTCTTACGGATTCGAGGCTATCATGGTCAATGAGTTCAATGGACGCGAATTCCCGTGCGTTGCATTCGTACCGTCTGGTCCGGGGTATGAGGGCATCTCCCCAGACCAACGCGCCTGCGCCACGGCGGGCTCCGTTCCTGGCTTCGATACAGTCAGTGGCTCGGCGTTTGTTCAGAGCTCCTACGAATATTCGAACAGCCACCGCTGGCGCAACTTCGGGATCATTGTTGCTTTCACTATTTTCCTCGCTTTTTGCCACTTAGTCATGTCTGAGTTGGTGGCCTCCGAGCGCTCCAAAGGAGAAGTTCTGGTGTTTCGTCGTGGAAGAGCGCACAAATCCAAGGCGAGAAAGTCGCAGTCGGACGAGGAGCAGTCAGGTTCTCCTGAGCTCCATGAGAAACACGACAGCGGCCTTGAATCAGATGCTGATGTGGAGAAGCAAGTGTCCATCTTTCATTGGGAAAATGTCTGCTATGACATCAAAATCAAGGGCGAACCTCGGCGAATCTTGGACAATGTTGACGGATGGATCAAGCCTGGCACTTTGACTGCACTGATGGTATGCAATCGATTTTTTTGCTTCTCAACCACTTCTCAAATGACCTTTGTCAATGCTAATCATCTCACAGGGTGTTTCCGGAGCAGGTAAAACTACTCTTCTTGACGTCCTCGCCAGCCGCACAACGGTTGGGGTGATCTCGGGCGACATGTTGGTGGATGGTCGACAACGTGATGAATCGTTCCAGCGCAAGACGGGCTACGTGCAGCAACAAGATTTGCATCTCCACACATCAACTGTTCGCGAGGCGCTTGAATTCAGTGCTCTTCTTCGTCAACCGAGCCATTTCACCCGACAAGAGAAATTGGACTATGTCGACAAGGTCATCAGCCTCCTCAACATGGACGAATATGCCGACGCTATAGTAGGAGTCCCCGGCGAAGGGCTCAACGTGGAGCAACGAAAGCGCTTGACCATCGGCGTGGAGCTCGCCGCACGCCCGAAATTGCTTCTTTTCCTGGATGAACCTACCTCTGGTTTGGACAGTCAAACCTCCTGGTCCATATGTAATCTCATGGAAAAACTCACCCGCAACGGTCAAGCCATCCTTTGCACCATCCATCAGCCGTCTGCAATGCTCTTCCAGCGCTTCGATCGATTGCTTCTGCTCGCCAAAGGTGGTAGGACAGTTTATTTTGGTGAAATCGGCAAAGACTCCGAAATATTGAAGGATTATTTTGTCCGCAATGGTGGACCAGTATGTCCACCTGGAGCTAACCCGGCAGAATACATGCTCGAAGTGATCGGTGCTGCGCCTGGCTCCCATACCGACATCGACTGGCCCATCGTTTGGCAAAACAGCAATGAGCGCCAGGAAGTTCGTGCAGAGCTTGGTCGCCTACGTGAGCTGGCCAATTCCCCATCCGCGGACTCTGAGACGAACGACAAATCCAGCTATGAGGAATTCGCGGCACCTTGGACGACGCAGATGTACCAGGTCGGGCTGCGAGTTTTTCAACAATATTGGCGCACCCCTTCCTACATTTACTCCAAAGCGCTACTTACCATTGGCTCTGTACGTCCATAGATTCCTTTCTAAGACAAATAGCCAGACTAACCAGCACAGTCTATATTCATCGGTTTCTCGTTTTTCAAAAGCGAGAACACCACCCAAGGCATGCAGAACCAGATGTTCGGTATCCTGATCTTCTTCTTCGTCGTCATTCAATTGATGTTCCAAATCATTCCGGTTTTCGTCGTGCAACGAACCCTCTACGAGGCACGGGAACGGCAATCCAAAACTTACGCATGGCAAGCCTTTGTTCTTTCGAACATCGCCGTCGAATTTGCCTGGAATTCAGTAATTCCCCTTCCCTTCCATCACCCCCCAAAAAAAGAGAAAAGAAAAGAGAGAGAATAAGACTAACCTTCCAACTCCCCAGTTCATGGCCATCTTCTGCTTCCTCGTCTGGTTCTACCCGATCGGCCTGTACCAAAACGCACAATACACGCACACGATGCACTCGCGGAGCACCCTCGCCTTCCTCATCGTCTGGGTCCTGTTCCTCTTCTGCAGCTCGCTAGCACAAATGCTCATCGCCGGAATCTCCAGCGACGAAATGGCCTCCGCCCTCGCCAACATCCTCGCCATCATGCTCTACGCCTTCTGCGGCATCCTCGCGGGTCCCGACGCCCTCCCCGGTTTCTGGATCTTCATGTACCGCGTCAACCCCTTCACGTACGTCACCGCGGGCCTGCTGTCCACGAGCCTGGGTAATGCGCCCATGCACTGCGCGGAGAACGAGGTGTTGCGGTTCGCGGCGCCGGAGAATCAGACGTGTGGGCAGTACCTCGCCCCTTATGTGGAGGCCATGGGTGGGGAGGTGTTGAATCCCGCTGCGCGTGGTGAGGAGCAGTGTCGGTTCTGTAGTGTGACGTGGACGAATGATTTTTTGCGGGGGGTGAGTATTGATGTTGAGACGCGGTGGAGGGATTTTGGGCTCGTGTGGGTGTATGTCGTGTTTAATGTTTGTGCGGCGGTGTTTTTGTATTGGTTGTGTCGGGTGCCGAAGGGGAAGAAGACAGCGAAGAAGGGGAATTAGGGTAGGTACGGCAGGTACCCTAGGTTTGGGGGATAGGGATGGTGAGCGGTTGAACTGGTTGGATTGAGTGAACCTGGACCGAGTCTAATGGGGAACAACAGGGTATCTTGCCTACTGCAGGTACACTTCCTTCCGAGGAAAGAAGGGAGAGACGGAAGAAGGTAAGGTAAGTTGGCAAAGGATTCAAATTGCAAGGTTGGATCTGTTGGACTGTTTAGATTGGAGGATAGACCCGGGATAAATTGTACCATGATTAATTGCTAATACTAGTTATAGAATGTACTCTACGCACAATCTACTGTACATACAATTCCATTGAAATTCCTACACTAAAAAGAGTTTCTTCTATTCCCCTTTTCCCCTTTCCCTCCACCGGTTCGCCCCTTGTCCATTCTATCATCCTTCATCCTTTAGCTCTGTTTCATCTCAATCTCATGTCAGCAAGCAGCTGACAAACCGCAGCCTTCTTTTCCTGGAAAAAACCAACAGCATGCTACGTGGTAGAGCCAACAACTAAAAAGCAAATACTGTCCAGACCGTCTAGACCTTTCAGGCCATCGGATGCGTTTATGCCGGAGGTATCTAGGTACTACCTACTTATCTCCCTACGTACTGACCTGACTAGGTACAGTACCTACGGTACAGGACCTACCTACTAGGCAGACAAATATCACTACAACTTAGGAATATTCTACAATTCCAGTCCCTAGTCCAGTGGCTCTTTTAAATCAACTGGTCTAATAGAATAGGATAGAATATGCTAGAGTGCAATACAATAGAAAGTACAATGTATCTGTAAGTAGTATAATGATATAATAGTATAATTGTATATTCTTATCCAAAACAAAAAACAGAGCAAGCAAGTCTATAGTAAACGTCCAGAGAAACTCACAATCGCACAAGAAAAAGAAGCAAGATTCAACCAGATCAAAAGAAGAAGCGAAATGTATATATACACAGTATACAAGGTGTTTGCTTGCTCGGGGGTATAGAGTTCGTGAAACAGGCAAAAGGGGGGAGAGCATAGAAACATCAATCGACAAATGAAAGCAAAAAAAAAAAAAAAAAAAAAAAAAAAAAAAAAAAAGGAAAAGAATAGAAAAGGGGAGGGGAATTCAGAAGAAGGGTAATCGCTAACCAAACCCAATGCAAGACAGAAGACAGAAAAAAAAAAAAGAAAAGAAAAACAATATAAGTCTGAAACCAAAGACTCATGGAACATAAGACAGCCGTTGCACTTTTCTATCCGGTGAAAAAAAAAGAAAAAAGTCAAATGAGGCAAGGGGAAACAAAGGAAATGAGACACAGGAACCAAGCTGATAGGTTCTGGATCGGGCGACACTGTCTCACCTCGACGGTTTTGCTGAACCTCCGGGGTGTCGATTTTTTTTTTCTTTTTCTTTTTTGCATAAGCTTTTGTATGACCGTTTTCTTTCGTTGAAATCAATTCGTCGATAATTCGGTCCTGTGATAGAAATCCCGTCGAGGTAAAACGCTCGTGTCGCCCGATTCCCAGTGCTGGTAGATAGTGGTGGTGTAATAACTCGCGTGATAGGTGAGATGCGTCGAATTCGTTTATAGAGACAAAGAGAAAAGGACTCATAAGCCCTGATTAGAAACCCGTCGGTTCAATAAGAGCGTATGCGATGATTAGATTAGGTCGTGTGGTGAAAGTCTCATCGGTTTGCTTTTCAACTTTTGATGTGGCATTTAGATCGCCCACGATTTCCAGCCCACGGGGGAGGCGTAGTGCGTGACAGGGGGAAGAGGGTGCTCCTCGTATCCCAGGTGGTGGGGTGCTGACCAGGCGGGAGACGGGTAGTGGCACTGAAGAGGCTGGCACTCGCGTTAGCTTTTGGGCTCTTTGCGTGCAGGGCAACGCGATTCAGAGGGGACTTACGGGCTGGACGAGACTGTCGTGGAGAGAAAGAGGAACCAAGTTCGACGTGTGCAGGCCGGCATCGTGCTGATCCCAGCATCGGACATTGGCGGGCATAGACATGGGAGACGAAGACAGGTCGGATTCGATGATGTTCTCGGGGTAAGGGTCGACGACAACGGGAGTCGAGGAGAGAGAAGATCGCGGGTGAGAAGGAATCGACAAAGTGGCACCGTCCGAAGAGGGGGAAGAGCAGGTTTCGGGAGATCCGTAGAATCGAGTGTCCTCCACCGACTCGTGAATGTGGTTACCCGGGAAGAGAGGCGTCTGGTGCTCGGAGTGAAGAGGCATGCCGTTCCACATCATACCGCAGTCGCCAGTCAGATCGGGGTGAATAGCAGGGCCCACGAGGGAGCCGATGGACATAGAGTTGGGCTGTTGAGTGACGGCGAGGTAAGATCCGGCGGTGGGATCGATGGGCGCGCACTTAGGCACGTAGTGAGCTTCGGAGACCATGGGAGCGCGGCTGTGTCGTTCCCATTGCGTGTTGTCCATCTGTGCCTCAAGCTCGCTGCGAAATCTGTTAGCTAACTGCTAACAAGAGCTTGAGAAAGCAGACCATCAGGAACTTACTGTCTCTCCATGTGGCGGGCCAGAAGGTCAGGACGGTGGAAAGCCTTTTTGCAGTTGTGATGCGTGCAGCGGAACAGTGCCTCGGGGTTGTGGTTCAACTCATGGCGTCTGCGATGCTCTGCGCGAGTAAAGACCTGGAAAAAGACTATCAGTTGGAGAGTCTTTGGAAGATAATAATACCGGTGAAACGGACCTTGTTGCAGCCAGGATATTCGCAAGCATGAACACGCTTCCCCTTCTTCGCCTTGCTGATGCGGTGGGTGGTGGGCGTGTAGGTGATGGGGAGAGGGATCTCCGTGGTAGGGCTGGAGCGACGCATGGTAGTAGTCCCAGAGGATTTCTTAGCGGCCATTGGTAAGGACTGTGAGGGATTGTTCAAGGAGAGTGAAGAAGTAGTGCTTGATGAAGAGGAAGAGGAAGAGTGAAGAAGAGAGAAGGAATTGGTCTTGAAGGATGTCTGTGAAGATTGTAGAACTGATCCGAGATGGATTGACGGGTGGGGGAGGGAAGATATAGTTTTTGAGTTGGACGAAGATCCCTTGGCCGTCCAACGGATAATTCAGGAGTATTTCAGGAACAGAGCCCTGTGCGGTATGGGTGTGTGGGGGGGGAAGGAGGATTAGGGTGGGCTGTGAAAAGGTGATGTAAAAAGCGGACTAGGTATAGAGGGGTGAGATCAGACGGTTCTGAAGAAATAATTTAGAAAAAAATGCCTCGCATCTGCAGGTCAGGTTCGATGTAGTCAGATACGGCAGGGGAAAAGTGGATAAGGATCAAGAAAAATGGAAAAAGAAAATACACGATCTGAAACGGACGGAATGGTGGCAGTAGAGGCTTGGAAGGGGGGAGAAAAAACAAAAAGGTGAGAATGAGGAATTGATATAGAAGTGCCAGAGTGGATATTGCGAGGTACCGGTGCAAGAGATCTACTGCAGACCCTTGTCAAGGGAGTGAGAAATAAGTCCGAAATAATAATCAAAGAATCAACCCAACAGGATAAAAATAAAGATCAAATAAAATAAAATAAAAGCACCCAGGCCAATCTCGAATTGATCTGAACCGAGCTTTCTGTCAAACAGGCAATGGAGCAGGACTATCAGTTTACTCGTACGCAGAAGCAGCAATAGGAGAGAGTAAGCGAGGAGTTGGTGATCAATCTGCAGGATGATCATACCAGCACGAGGGCGATTTGTAGGTAGGAGAAGCTAACAAGCAGTGGTGAACGGGGCAGGAGAAGACAATTAAATTATTTCTTTTCTTTATTGTTCGATTTAGAAAAAAAAAAAAAAAAAAAAAGCCAACCGATTGTTTTATTTTATTTTATTTAATTTTATTATACGGTAGGATATTTTTACATACCAACAGGCGGGACTAAAGCTGGACCAGCCAAACCGGGAAAACCAACTGCACGAGGCCCGTATTGACGTGACTGGTGCGCCTCAGCCGCACCTGCAAAGTCGGGGAAAAGAAAGCCTGCAGGGCAGAATTATTTTTATTACGGAATTGTACGGTCATCGGCGACTATCGCAACGATTTACTCTAACGGTTGTCGGTTGGTTGATTCCACTCCCTCACTGGCAGAGCCGTAACTTCTGGGTCTTCATCCCCAGCGCCACGAGGATCAGGAATATTAACCCTGCAATAATGAAATCAAATAAATGAATAGGTGTATATCCGTACTCCGTGTGAGAATATGAACAATAAATTAATTGTATAATTTCTGAGCTAGAGATAGTGGGAGGGAGAGAGAAAAAAAAATCCCCCCCCGTAATTAAATTTCTCCCAGGACCACATGGCCCAGACTCAATCCCAGGTCGATCCCGTCAGCTCCAAAATGGATAAACAGCATTGCTTGCTATTCCTGGTAACCCGGGAGGCTGCCCTATCCCCGGGGAATATGTACACCGGATGATAGAGAATAATTCCAGAAAGAATCCGAGGCATTGAAGCAAGGAGCACACTCTTTGTCAGGAGTGATCCCGCACAATGAAGCGGTGATAGCCATGGGATTAATCAGGGTAGCATCCAACAACCTCGAAAAGCGTGGTGGTGGAATGTGGAATTTGCACATGGCACGAAGGATTTGTTGGTTGTAGATCGCGCCTGATTGGTCTGCAAGGGGCCAAAAAATAAAAAATGAATTAAAAAAAAAAAAAGGCGGGAAATCTGACAACAGGGCGAGTAATAGAGAAAATAGAATAAAAACAATACGCACTTACTACTCCTGGACAAGATACTCACTACATACTCTACAGAGTAAAGACTCGAAAATGGAAATTGGGGACCCTCTAAGGCTCTCAGTTTCCGAGCCTCGATGGTCCACTCTGAATCAGTGGATAGGGACATCTTTTCCCTGCCGCTATCTGTAGCGGAGTTATGGTGGTACTGGTAGTAAGGCTAACAGAAGAAAAGAAAATATAAAAAAATAAAAATAAAAAGAGAAAGAAAAAGAAATCCCCACCAAGCAGTGGAGTCGCCCAGTCGACCCGTTCGAAGTTGACACCGAGATCGCCAGCCCAGATAGGGAGAAGACAAAAAAAAAGGAAAAACATCAAAAAATCCCCCCCCCCCGAGTGATAGCATCATAGTATCAAGACAGAAAATGATGTCGCGCATTCCTACCTAACCCAGTCATTGAACATTGCGTCAGAAACTGCAAACATGCACCGCCTGCATCTGCGACAAGAATCAGATTGTTTCAAGAATAGCAGCTAACCCTGTCAAACTACTAATAATAACTTGCTGCATATAAGACGATGCCTGAATGGACGGGCAACGACGGCAGGGAAGAGTCAAGAATCAAGATTGGCAGGCCATTCGGGGTGAAGCGAACGAGCGAATGGGATTTGTCACACTTTTCCCCCTCCTTAACACAAGCAAAGCCTCCAACGGCGCCCCGCTAGCCCAGGTGGGCAATCTCAGGTTCATCAATTTACTAGGAGCAGGTCGTCGAGGACTCCGATGTCCGAGTCCGACCGTCCGACCTCTTCTACACCGTACGGAGTATACCTACTGAGTACGCTGTAACTATCCGCCCGGTGCTCTCCCCTCTCCCACGGCAGTTAGATTGTCAGGTAACCGGAGTTAGGCGTGTCCGTTCTATCCACCGTGTCATAGCACCCTCCAGCGATCGATCTGGCCGTCGGCTCCCTTATTTGATTTTATTATGATTTACCTTCTGGTTTCCGTAAATCGAATATCCACTGTATTTATTTTTTGTTTTTTGTTTGATTTCGGCTCTCAAGTCCGGACCGACCAGTAGGGTAGATTCCGCCAACAAACTCCCGTCAACAAAGGCGAGTGCGGTTCAGTCTCCAATCCGCCAATAGTTAGTCTACTACCTACGGTGTACTTTCATCCAGAGTACGGACATGCATATCAACAGTGGATAAATATAGACCTGTTTGATAATATGTACGGAAAATACACTCCTCACTATGTCCGCATATCATCGTCATATTGACGCTCGTGGACACTAAATGCAAGTACGGAGGACGGAGGACGGACTGCTCGCAAAAGATCCCGACTCGAGTAGGGGGGAGGGGGAAAGTAGCAACACGTGATGGTAGGGATGGTGGGCACCTCAAGGCACCCCATGATTTACGGGAAAAGTCAGCCTATCGAGGGTCTTTTCCCAACCGGGTTTAGGCCCTGCATGTCTTAACCCGAACTAAGCCATACCCTGGTCGTTTTAGTCTGGTCTGGGCAGGTTTAGGAAAGCGTACACTTTCCGAAAATGTTAATGATCCTAAGGAGCTGAACCCACTGGAAATACACCGGCAGGAGCACCAAGCATCTGAGAGGGGGGGAGGAAACGCAAACGGGGTAAGACACGAGGTATTCAGTAGCAGATGAGGGAAGTTCATTTCTAGTGTCTACAGAATAGATGAAGACTACGTACTGAGTAGATAGCTGCAGTGTTTCCTTTTCCGTACTCCGTACAATCGCTTAAGCGTGGGTCTACTCGGAAATTCCGGTAAATCACCGGGATGATAAGAATACTACCTTACCACTGACAAGTGAGAACTTTGCTAATCAGGTTCGCCTGGTCGAGACGTCAACAAATGCTGCTAATTTTCCACTCCCGACCGTCTCTCTCGAATTACCAATTTGTCCAATAAGAGCCTTGCGCACATTGGATCAGCCTGTTGGTTAAGAATGCGCATAACGAAAGGAGCTTCATGCGTCCCCTTGTTTCCTTGGGTTCCATGGATTCCCGAATCCCTACAAGTTCGATTCGCATACCGCCTGCCTATGAATTCGGGAACGTGGTCGATGATTCAGACTGATTGCAGGCTTCCCCAGCCCTGTGGGGCAATCCTTCCTCCCTGCCAGCATTCCAAGTCAGATTGCGAGGAAAACGTGCTTTTAGATTGTTTCATCTGGTGGATCAGTCCTTGGTCTGCATTGACAAATTAGTACGGAGTAATAAATTAATTAATTTGGTTAATTCCCCATTGATTTATCCGAGCTCTTTGGTGACCATTCAGAAATAATCACTATCGTCGTTGTAACTAATTATAAATATGATAAATGGCAATAACGATAGCAGACGGGGCGGGGAAAGGCGCAAACACTAGGGGAGCACCGGGCTCAGAGCAACGTAAGTTTGCCGGACACCGTCTGGGGGAAAGTTTGTCGGCTTTCCCCAGTAACGCCGTATGCGACCTTCCCTCTGTCGATCACTACCCCTTTGGGTGGGGTCCATGTGCTATCAAAGAGAGTTTCCATGACAGGAAGGGGGCATTCGATGATTCGAAAAGTCAGAGAATAGTCGAAACATTCCAGGACATCATCCATGCCAGTGGTCATGTTTCCAAATCATGCTGATCGGTAACACCATCTTCTGCACAATCTGACAAGGGTCAAGCGTAGCTGCAGAGTAAGCGGGCTTCCACGGCGCTTCCACAGGCCTTCCACTTCAGCAGGGAGTCCTCCAATAAGTTCGGTTCCCGGTTGTTGGCCTGAAGCCCGGGACAATCACAGCCAAGCGATTTCACAACAACGCCAGCAACAATAACACCATCAACACTAGGTCCTTGCCGTCCTGCAGATTTTAATTGATCCCACCCGCGCCAAACCGGGCCTCGCGTCCTGGCGAGATGGATCCCGTCTATCTTTAGTGTGCATTAGGTGAAGAAGAAGTGCTGTCCGTTCGCCAGCCAGGAGGTCGACACAGTGTCATTCACGGCATACTCCGTGTTGGTTCTTCGAGCTAGTCGATCTTTCGAGCCAGCGCGTGGCTGGTATGGAGTCGATGGGAGTTAGGTACAGCCACTTTGAGGGCTGGGTTCCTGGTGGCAGTCAAACCATCGTGGGCTTTTTCACGTGGAGGCCACCTAATGCAAGGGGCAGAATCCTGTTCATGCAGCAAAAAGGGGCATCTTTACGTTTGGAGGTCGAACGTCTGCAGTTCTGAAACTGCAAGGTTGACATCGATGGCGAGGTGATCATGGCGATGCGATGGTCTTCTGGAGCTTCCTGACATGCAGCACGACGTCAGATTCTTGTCCAGTTTCAGGCAAACCGTTCCTGACTCAGGAACTCCCAGGGATCATGGACCAGGACGAAACTACCATCAGCTAGAATTCAAACAGCTTATTCGCCCTTTTGCAGCATGCATATTGAGATTCAGACCTGCCTCGAATCCAGGATGATGCTGACAATGACGAAGGGCGGACGAACATGTAGTACAAACCGCCTAATGCGGACATCTCGAGGCGAACCAAGTTACTCGGCATGGTCGCGGGCCGGAATGCGTGGTGAACAACGTGGTACTTGGATGTGGGGAAGAACAATGCAACCTACTCCGTACTGTATACACATACGGTGTAGTCTACCTTGCCCTACCTTACCCTTACTCAGTAAGTTGACAGGGGACACCGATTGGACAACGAAGCTAACTATTGCACTGTCGGCTATAGGAAACCCAAGTATTGCCTAGTTGATGCTAGAGCCTGGACCTAAGACTGTCATGTGCCCAGGTGGTCTCCACCCACGCTAATCCCTTTGGGGTATGGTGGTAGCAACATCCAACCGACGAGGCTAATTGGCCCGACCCCCCTGAGCTACTCCTGTTCTCTGAACCTTGTCCTCTTCCATTTTCTCACCCGCCGTGAGGTGAGCCTGCAGCGATGATGTATTCCGCAATATGTTGGCCAAGCATGGTCAATGATAATCCCTGCTCATGTACGGACAAGGACCAGGGTTGCTACTTTACCTACTCCGCGCAACCCTGCTCACCGACTGATTCTCCTGCAGCATGCACTTTTTCTGAAACAACCAGGTTCTCCAGCTGTAACCTCAACATCATTCTCAAACTTTCTACAGCGGACCTTTACTAAGCACTACCGTGGTTGCTTGCTAACTAACGAGATCGGACTTTCTCGGAAGTGGAGAGAGAGAGAGAGAGAGAGAGAGAGAGAGAGAGAGAGAGAGAGGAGTCCTCGTTGCGGATTCTGACTCCGGCCGCGGAAACCTGCCCACGAAGCCCGCCCATCTCCGAGCGCGCAATTAATTCCAGTTTCTGAACCATGGGACGTGAAGGATTTACAGTTTAGAGTGGACGGCAATATGCTACGGAGTATCCGTCCTACTAGCTTCCATACTCTGCCCGGTCTCGGGTCCGACGAGACTCTCAGAGTCAGTTCTTGTTTCTCAGGATTGACTTTGCTCTGACAGAATGCTCCGACAGGGCGCATTCAACGTCCAAGGTAGCTCAGGAAGGTAGCATTGTCTATTGATCTACGCCAACCGAAGGATCTGAGGGGAAATTAAATCGCCACCACCGACATCAGTGACCATCGAAACCATGCTCAAAAAGATAGGTGCATCATTGTTATTGTTGCCGAGACGTCATAGTCTACCAGGGTGGCAGGGTGGCAGGCATCAGCCATGTCTGACCATGCAGGGAAGGTCTACTGAGTTTGTTGAAACGAACAACCTGAAACATGGCGAAGAAGTTCGTGAAGGTGATCGTCCTCAAAGCGCTGCGCCCGGTGGCTAGGTTGATTACAGTAGAAGGGAAGATTGAGGTGCGGGAAAGAAAAAACAAAAACAATAAGGAAATTAAAGAAGAAAGTGCGGAAGCCATACATTTCCCTGATGCGGTTTAGCTTGTGGGGTGTGGGAAATATGCCTTACTGTGAGGCCTGAGGCCAATGTGCTTATCTAATACCCTTCCTCTCCTGCTGCTGCTGCTGCTGCTGCTCCCGGATAGCTCATCCCGACATCTTCGTCGTGGACTTCAACTTTCAGGTTTTCCTTTTCTCCTCCATCTCCAATTCCGACCCCGTTTCCGACTCGAATCTACTGAGGTTCTAGGTAATGATTGACAGTACGGACAGCGGAGAACGGATACTGCACGGCGTACTCCGTCTTCTAGTGGTGAATCGCATCTTAGAGAGGGGTTCGGAAATGATGCGAGAGGTGCAACTGCGCCAAATTATTCCATACAACAAGTTGAATGATACAATGCCAACATCTGGACCCGGTCACGGGTAACACCGTAAAAGTGCGTCAGTTAAGGTCTAGACGGTTGGCTGGAGAATGGAGATGCCGATCCAGGTGGTCTGTTTTCAAGGCAATTTCCTAGTTCGTTCAAGTTGGTCCCCTCTTCTTTTCTTCTTTTTTATTTTCATTATTTATTGTTTTCACTTTTTTACACAATGGAGATTCATCTCCCATCGATCGACAGCGCTAAGTGACTAAAGTGCCAGCCACTAACTTGATTGTGGATAGTGGATAGATAACTCCATGTCGATCACGACAAATAATAGACACAATAGCCCACCGGGTTTCACCTGATAGAGGGGGGCTCGTCGAGCTTCGATCAATGATAATAATTCTCTCATAAATCATTTCGATTCCAAACGATGCAGTGGAGATTGGAGAGAAAGTGGTCAATCGAGGAGCATCGGTGGAGCCGATAATTATCCACGACCCAGCCGGGGGCAGGCGGCCCGGATTGGCCCGCTGGATAAGCAGTGCCCATCATCAGATAAGTCCGTCGCCAACTACGCCTGTTAGTCTTCTTAGTCCCCTTAGCTCGTCGAGTCTGGCCAACAACAGCGACTCGTTTGATTGCCGTACTCCGGAGTCGCCTACGGACGGTTCCTCCCTGACCTGGCCCTGGTCTTAGGTGCGGACTACGGAGACGGGAACGGGAACGGACCTCAAGCGGACTGCCAATTCGATCGCAACAGCAGGAGCCTTCTTTGATCCCGCTCTCGCTCTCACAGTCTCTTTCGGACTTTTCCTCCCCTTTCCCCTAGGCCCCCTATCCCTAATTGAGATCTTTACCCACTCAACTACGCCTCAGTTGATCAATTGTCTCCTGTCCGCCAGTGCTTTATCGAGTAAAGTGGCACAGTCCCCCTGAGAGCCAATCACTTGCTGTGGTGATTCAACTCGGCCAGGTTCCATTAGCACACACGAGTCAGCTCGAGGAGGCTCTTACTGAAAGCGGACAATTATGGGACAAATGGGATGAGTCCTGACCACTGACTACGGAGCTGAAGATTTGCTTGAAGGGTTTCTCTGAAGGCATGGTTCAGAAGGATCCCTGAAGAACCGCCTGAAGAATCCATTTGAGTTGTGCAGAGTACTCCATACCCTCCTCAGATCCTCGGAAGTTGTTGAGCAGAAGGGAATTGGACACCACATCGCTTACTCCCTTTTTGGTTCCATCGGCCATCGTCATTATTTGGTTGCCTCTGTCGGCGGGCCGGGATCGACAAATTCGTGGGAATAACCGTACCCGTTCGCACATCAGGCATCTACCGTAAAAACCTACTTTCCTTTTCGGGCCTGTCACTTTTCCGTTTGCCGCTGGAACCTGACAGTCCAGGCTCCAACCTGTGGCCGAAGCGCCTCGGGAGATAAACCCCGAAGGCAACTTTTTAAGATGTTGTATCCCGTCTATTGGGGGGATAAAGGGTAATGGACTACCGTCACCAACAAGTACTATTGTATGCTTTTGATACGGCGGATTTCTTTCGCTTGGCACGGCTGCAAGTTCTGACACCATGCAGGATAGACACGTTGCCGGCTAATCGCCTATATACTAGGGCAAGAATGACAAAAAATGATCAGTCAACTTTCACACGGCGTCAGCTTTCATAATTAGCTATTGGCTGTGGAGTCTTTTTCCACGACGCTTCCACACACCTACAAGCCAATGACGCCGGTGGTGACTGTTGGAAAACTACTCTTTCGGGAGAGGCGCTTATGCCATTCTCAGCTCTTCGGTGCTAGACAGTCACTAATGCAGTAAGCTACAGAAACATGCCGCATACGGCTAAGATGAATGTACATCAATCAAGCTAGCCGGGGGGTTTTGTCCAGTCCGTGACCTGGTCTTGCAATTTACAGGGGTGCCATGCGTTGGGGGCAGGGGGGAGAAAACGTGGCCTGATGGTCTGACGCGAACGCTCACACCAACACGGTCGGGAATTTAGTGAACTAGGAGCAAGGGGGTGCTCAGTGAGCGTCACCTCCTTTTTTTTTTTTTTGCTGTGCGGACATGCGTATGCACGGAGTCCGGAGTCCGGATCATCGACAATCAATATCGATAGTCTATATACTTGACTCACGTTGACAAGTTGACACTTGACACTGACAGACATCCCACCCCCCACTTGTTGAACAGTGCGCTAATAGGGCCAAAGTGACAACCAATTGTTTTTGTCCGGCTTGCCACCCCGCTATCATCAGTACCATCGTCTCTTCACGCGAGTATATGGACGGAGCATATACAAGTCGATCCTATATGATCATCCAGACCAGGAGCTAGTGGTGCAGAGAAGAAAAGAACCTGCCCACCACGAACATTCGCTCATCCCTATCTTAGACAGAACCGGCAACCTCAAAGCGGACAACAATCAGCAAAAGGATTCATATCCCTGTCTAGAGCGTCCAAACCATGCATGATCCGCCTTTGGATCAACCGAGCTGGGCGACTCAGAGGCCAAAGACGATCAACTAGCTGCTGATGAATGGATTCGTCGGGCGTTCTTAGACAGGACGCATGCCTGCTCCCCCCACCCCGTCGACTCACAATCACACCTATACCATGCCACGCCATAATGATCATGGGGCCAGGGGGTGGTTGATGAAACACCCGACCACACGTGTGCAAGAGCCTCGCCAGGTTTCTATGGAGTGGAGAGATGGGGGGGAGAGGTTGGGGCGATCATGCAGCGTTTCGCCGTGACAGGGTTCCGGCGGATAACATCTGGGCATTGACGAAAGTTCTTTTTCTAGTCTCCGGAATAGAGGAGGAGAAACGGACCAAACAGAACAGATGTTAGACGCCTTGAGGATGTTCTTTGGGTCAAGGAATCACCAAAGAATCCTCCCTGAGGATCCTCCATACAAATATCGCCCTGACGATATCGGCATGACTCGCATCGAGATCAATCAGTAGAGTCCCATTAGATCGCATCCCACGGCACGTTCCATTCAGAATCCAACAACCAAAAAAAAAAAAAAAAGCCGAATCCAACGGTAACGATTGGACCGTGGAAGGAGATTATCATCCGCGAATTTTCTGAGCCATTTAATTTTTTTCCCCTCCCTCCTATCCCACCTTCCGTGTCTCCATTCTCCATTCTCCATTCCAAAGAGGGGTGGTCATATGCACCGCATCAAGACTAACAATCCATGACAGATTAAAAAATAGATTATGACTGCAAAGAGAGAAAACCGTCCTAAGCGATTGCGACAGCAACCAGCCAACGACCTCCGTCCGATCCATCAACAGGCGACCCCCTTAGTGACTACGTCGCATCGTAGTCATGCCTGACTAAGGGGACTAAAGCCCACCGACGACAAGCGAACATGCAAATCATGGGCTTCCCCGTCCGTAGTGTGGACGTGGTGGACACTGAACGGACCACGGACCGGACTCCCTGGCCGACTCCATCCCGGTCTCCCTTAGCCTCAGGCCCATAACATTTCCCCATTGCGGCCGCCGTTCGCTTTCCCAATCGGGCATGACGCTGGGCCAATCATCGTCGGGCCTGCTCGGTCGACGCTAGCCCGAGCGACTACCAGATCCGGCTAGACTGGTTCCATGCGGCTAACGGGATTCGTCCGTCACTGCGCCCGCCCGGCTGTGTTGGACGGTGCATGATTGGACCGTTCGCTTCAGAGCCTCAGAGCCGCATGATTGTCGGGTGCGACGCTCCCCGGTCGAACCCGACACCGGACCTTGTCTGTCTGCCTGACTGCCTGACTGAGCCTCCTCCTGTCTGTGTGTCTGTGTTTCGTGTACCTGCCGGCCTCGAGGAATTAGGGTCAAGGGGCCGAGAAAGGAGTCAAAGGGGAACTCAGGTCTTGTGCGGATGGTTATTGATCCCGATTCCTTTGGAGAAAGTTTGTTCTTCCCTTTGTAAAGGATTTTGAAGATATGGGGTTGCAGGCTTGTTTGTCGCAAAGTATATATTTTCACCCGTAGGTGTAAATTAACTAGACTACATACATTGCTCCCACACCCAAATCATGCCTATACCTCTAAGAATTCATATCATTCAACAGAGAAGTCCATGTAAAGTGATGAACACAAAACCCCTGTAAAAATAAGAGAATACCCAATGTAACTAACGACCCATGATAATAATACTACTACTAGGTAGCCAAATACCTCGCCTTCATAATATAGATCGATGCACACCCGTAGCAACAATATATCCTAATATGGCTAGAATAGACCCCAACCCACCTGAAGTACTAACCTGAGTGATGTTATGGAGAGGGTGTAACTATAACCATAACTATAACACCCGTCTAGATACATACATGCATGCATACCGAGTACGAACCCCAACCCAACGCACCAAAGTCAGAACAAAAGATAGAGTAGGCAAGTAAGCACGAGGCTTGGAGGGGGAGGAAAACACAAAACCAAACATGCACGGGAAACTGGAACGGCATATGCCCCCCCCCCTCTGCATGTCTACATACCTGCATACCTACAGTAAGGTAGATGATGTGGGTTGGGGTGTCAGTATCATGCGGGTTTATTGTCCATGGCCAGGTCTATGAGTTTTTTTTGTTCCTGATGCTGGTGCCGATGCTGACGATGGATCTCTTTCCTAGATAGGTATTGTCTTGTTTGCCTATTCGGGTAGTAGTAGGTAGGTAGGTAGGGGGGGGTGGGTGATCGCTTGCTTGCAGATATGCATAATATAGAGGAAAGTATTGGGTCTTTTGCCTTTTTGGGCAGTAGGTAGGGGTTGCTTGCTTGGGGGTATGCGTACATGCGTGCATGTTATGCTTGCTTGCAGATATGTATCCTACCCAGAGTATATAATAATATCTTATAGGTAGTAGTGGTGGCTGTTGTTATATATGAATATACATATGAATGTATGCAAGTATGCATGAACGGACGGGCGGGCGGGCGGGTTGATGAACGAGTGGATGGATGAATGAGTGGAGGTATAATTAGACATATTCCTGTAGGCGAAATACTACCTATTAGATGAAATAGATGAATTATACGAGCCCGGCCCCTCGCACACCCAATCAATCATTCACCTCGTAAACCCTACGCGCCTAAGCCCCAATGGAGCAAGGGAGAGCGCGAGCACGATATGCATACAAAACATCGCAAAGCGAGTATATACCGCGGACTTCTTACCTACTAATGACAGTGATTAAGCTCAGCTCAACTCAGCTCGTAGGATGAGACTAAATCCGGTTAGTTAGTTAGTTGCATAGGATATAGGAGGGAAGAAAACAGGTGCGAAGAGTTCGAGAAACAATTTCTAGTTGGTTCTAGTCCGAATGTGCATCTGCATCTGCATCTACACCTGCGCATCGGACAAAAAAGCGGGCGGAAAACAGGCTAGTGGTGGTGGTTTAATCTTATGGTGATTGTTTACTTTTCATTTACATGTACACTTCAATATTTTCTTTCGTTTTCATGTTAGATGGCATGATATGCTGCGACGTGACCATGACATAGGTTTAATTGGTGGAGATAACCTCGACAGGGGATCCTTGTCGATGAGCTGGCTGCTGGAGAATGCGTGCAGGTGCGGGGTGAATGTTATGTTTATCTTTGTTTGTTGGATGTTGGATATTGCGAAGAAGTGAGTAAATGAGGCTCCAGTGTTTCGCGCCGTTGGTGCTGAGATTTCTTTTCTTTTTTGGGGGGGGAGGTGTTTGGTTTGGGGGTTGTTTTTGAGGGGGAAATTATGCACGGAGTAGCTGAGGACGAAATATCTAACTTGTGCGATAATATTGATGAGCTGATAGTTGAGATGAATCGGGGAGATACTGTATAGGTGATAACTACTCTGGGACTCTGGGAGATGACTGCACTGCGTTGTTCCTATAGTGAAAAACGCAGGGGCGGAGAATTAGTTAGCTTTAGTTACTTCATTCGGAAAGTGTAGAAGACTCTTGTCGCTGCGAGGAATCCGCTGCATTTACCTGAATAGTCCTTCGCTTAGAAGTGTTGACCCGTTTTGGTGCCGTGGAGTATTTGTCATGACTCTCTTCCAAAGTCTCTTGGCTTGAAGTTAATCAACATACATGAAAAGAAGGTAGTGGATAGTTGGAAAAGATACATGGTCTTGAAGTGAACACGCCGACTGTACAGTCCGTGTCGTATTACTTTCAAAATTCAATTGTAAATACGCCTTCTCGAACCCGTGAAAAAGCTCCACATGCGATATGAGTAGTCACCTTAGTGACGTGCAGAAGAAGGCAATAAAATATCGAGATAGAATAGAGCGGCAGAGTGAGGCGTTCTATAGACACAAAGACGTAGTAGATACTGGACGTTTGGAAGCTGGTGTTTTGTCTTGGGTTTGCGTTTCGATCCATGTCTTCTACTTGGATTTTCTCGTTGAAATGTCAATCTGCTTCGCTCGGCAAAGCGCCTGTATACTGTAGCTGATGGTTTCATTCAAAGACAATCCATCTTCTGTTCCATATGACTCCATCAGGTTATTAGAGTCTTGACTGATTGTTCGATTGAATGAGTGTCTTTTAATCATGGCGTTGAATTCGTAATAGCAAGTTTACTACCAAACTGGCCTGTCTTGATTCATCCAAGGCAATTCACTCATCTAGGTCTTGATAGCGTGCGTTCAATGAGGGCGTGGAGTACAACTCCTCTTTTGATGAAGACCGAGCATTCATCCGAGAACGAGCGAACGCACGGGAGATACTGAAAGTCAGACTTTAGACTTCAGCTCACATCGTGAAAGCTGCTGAGTGAATTCGATAACGAAAATAGACTAGAGAAAATGGCCGACCCCATGACACGATATTGGGATTATCGTCGTTTCCTGCCGTGTAGACGCTGAATGTACGGTTTGGAGAATGGCTTGGTCGTTATATTGACATTTTCATCTTCCAACAGTAGAAGACATATGGGTCAGACGAGACTTTGCAGAACCAGGATTGAGTTGTAGCGAATCTCTTGGAAAAGCAGGGTTGTTCTTCGGCTTCACACGTTAATTTTGGAAGCGAAATCCATGATATTTGCATCTTCGTGTTGTTTAAGGAGGCAGGTACGTGGGAATGCACACAAACAGACGCAGACAGGCAGAGCGACAGTATGATCCCAAGTATATGACCATTAGTTGCATCTCAAACTGCAGGCAGGTTTTAAATGAACATATCTGACGTCCAATCCGTGCCCTTTTTGGTTTGAAACTATCAAAGGAGAGACACGCATCAAATGATGAATGTGCTCATTGCATTCATTATAACCTGCCCTCGAACATTGTAGACATTTAACAAAAGTGAAGGTTGCCATAGTCGATTCTGCTTTGTCGATGTGGTCTCCCATTGCATTTGTGGTTTCTGCGCGTTCAAGATGTACAGTAGTATGTGTTCTTGTGGATGATAATTTGAGATCCGATATCTAAACGGAAAAAGTTATCAGTGTCGCGTAAGGCTGTGGGTTAATCAACTGTCTTTGATTTCGGATTCCAATCGAGTCGAGGGTGGTGAATAAGTTATTGCTCCAGCAATTTCTGGAAAAAAAGTATCACTCAACTGGAATGTGATGATACATAGATTGAACGATCCGAGATGGAATGAAGATCGGCGAATTTTTCAAGCTAATCGGGCTTTTGTATGTCTATCGTTGTTTGCCTGGGCCGATTGAATACAGAGGGATTGTTGTCAGGACAGATATGACGATCCAAGGTGTTGCAGAATAGATGGTAATTTTGAAAAGATCGAGGGCCCTGCATTACCAGATACTCGAATAAGTAGGTTTAAATTGTTAATTGCGAGTAGATCGAACAATTGCCATCGACACAATTACCAGAACCGTGCTAGCACGCTGGTGAAGAATGCAATGCATCCTATCCGCATATCAGCAAGAACCAAACCAGATCAAAAGGAGAAACAAAGCAACACGAGTAGCAGCCAAGCTATCAAACTTCCATGAATGAATCTGGGCGTGCGCATGTAGAGGGTAGGTGCCGAATAAAGGATTAGTTGCAGGGACTGAGGTAGTCTGGGCATTGGTCGCGTGATCAAAAGGATTCTAAAGTTGCATGCTGAGCATTGATAACCTGTTCATGAGTACTGGCAACATCGTCATTAGATAGGACATGTTCGATGGATAACCCTCATAGCAGTCATCAATTTCCACAAAGATAGTTCAGTGGTATTCATTCCTCACATTAACTACAGACCTATCCATCATCCTACTTACAGTTCCCCAAAGCATCCAACACATTAGGGAGATGGTGATGGAGCCAATCTCGGCAAACAAAAGCATAAGAGAAAAGGAAAGGAAACCGCGGGGAAAATCCCCGGCTGAAACGCAAAAAAGGTATGAGAATAGAAAGATATAAAGAAATATCAAATGCCCCACGAGACGGAATCTCAAAAAGAACACTCAACCCTCAAACGCCTTTTGAAGATACAAAGATCCCTGACTGACATACCTCAGGTCCAAACCCAGTAACGTAAAGCGCTTGACCTTCCAAAGATACCCTCTCGGTGGCAAGTAGAATACAAATGTCATAAGAGGAATGCCACGTGATGGTCATTTCAGCGTCGGAGCACGGAAGCATCCGTTTTCCAATTATTAGCTTGAGCTTCGAAGGGGAAGTGTATCGACAACCTCCGAGTCGGCTCGTGATTCACTTCGCTATCTCGATCATAGATCGGGACGATTGGATGCGTGGCAATTTCAGGGTCAAATGGCGTTCACAGGTAAATAGTTCAATTTGATAGCAAGACATCGTTGGTTGTCCGCTGGGTGCTTTCCTGGATATCGCAAGGTCGCTAAAAATAAAAGAGGAACACATGGAGATATCAAATGTGAAATGAGATCGGAAATAAAGGTGTGACTGGCAGTACACAGAAATTGTAATAAGAATGAAGAAGAGAAACATCAACCGATTGTTGTTGTATATAGGAAATGTCGGATTCGTACGGCCCAAGCCTTATGAGTATTCGCGTGCATGTCGCCTAGCCTAGTGGCCGCGATCAGGGTTGGTCACCTAAGTTGAATGATTAGCATGCTTCTAGGGACAACCCCTGTATAGGTGAGAATAATTACCTGCAAAATCCGACGCGAAAAGTCCTGGTCATCATCAATGCTACCATTGCTTTGTCGCCTCTGCGCCATGAAGTCACCGTCAAACCGGGAGTCAGACATGGAGCTCTGAGACATAGGCTTGCCACCGTAGTTGTCAACACCAACGCTGCGACGGTATTGGTTCTCGGCTGCCTTGCGGCTTCGGAAACGCCAGAGGAAGAAGATGGCGCCAACCAGAGCACAGAACCCAACAACTCCGACGACAACACCAGCGGCAATGGCGGCAGTGTTCGGACCCGAGTCCTTCTTGTCTTCCTTGGTTGTTTCTTCAGCGGCCTCGGCACCCGTTTGACTTGCCGACGTAACGAAAACCGTATGTCCTGCCTTTGTGCTCATATGACCTTGCTGGGTGGTAGTTGACGATTCGCTGTCGGTACTCGAAGACGTGCTCGAGGACGAGGATGAAGACGAGGAACCTTCTTTGTCGACATTCTGCTTGAGACCTGTGAGGTAGACGGAGTACGCATCCTTGCCACCACCTATGCAAAGCGTGTTAGTCATGAAAATTCACCGAGACTGAGGTTTCGGGCCGTAGCGCAACAAATCACAAGGACAGCAGGAACATACACTTCACATCGGGCCAGCCAGCACAGTCCTTGTCACAGTTGCTATCGGAAGTCTTATCCGAGTCGGACGGCAGTTTATTTCCGCAGAGACAGTGCGTTCCTCCAGTCAGGGCGAAAACCGAGTAGTTGTCATCCAAACAGAGTTTCTGGCAGTATCCGTCACTCTGATATGTGTAGGCGCCCTGATCTTCGAGGGACCCGGCACTGCTGTAGCAACCCTTGGACACTTCGTCGGCGGCATGCGCAGCTGGCAAGCCGACGGCGAGCAATAGAGCCGAAAGGGCAGCCGCCGACCGCATCGTGAATGATTTCATGTTGTAAAGATAAGTCGTGGATGGCGAGAAACGATTGTTCAATTTCAAGTGACTGGACACCGGGCTCCAGACACCAGTCGTGTTGAGGTGGTAGTGATCGAGTGAAAGGAAAACAAGGGACGACCCGCGTAGCCCTTCAGGAATCCCGTGATAAATTCCCAATCCTTATTGTTGTTTACTTGGCCCCCGAAGGAATTTAGTCGACTCGGTCGCAAGAGTGCCGATTCGAGTCGAGTTGAAGAAAGTCGCCTTTGACGATACGGCCTTAATGGGACGCCGGGTAGGACAAAGGGCGGGTAAGGGGGAGGAGGGTGGATGTCCAAAGACGAGGATTGTCGACGGCGAAAAGGGTCGATGAACACAAAATAGGATTAGGTACAGGATAGTACACGGTAGTGATAGGTAGGGGAAAGGAATGTTGAATTGTTCTGGAGAGAGACGGTCCCTGGCGGGGAAAGACTCTGAGGACCGGCCGTTTCAAACCCCCCTTTCTGCCGGGAGGGAGTTTAATGAGCGTCCTGAACGGGCAACGAGGACGCGAGCCACCGAAACGGGCGGAGAAAATGGAGGGCTCTGATTCTGTTTACTTTTTTTTATTGAATTATCGGTGAATTCTGGACGAAAGAGAACAGATCCCCACCAGAAAGGGAACAGTAGAGAGAGAATAGAAAAAGAGTCGATAAAAAAAAAATAAACGAGGGATAAAAAAAAAAGAGAGCGTCTTTTTTCGGTCGGCAGGTGGAAAAAGGGAAAATCAAGGAGCGGAAGGGGAAAGAAGGAGGGAATGAGAGACTTGGGAGCGATTGACTGATGGACCGACGTGAAGGAGACGGAGAGAGAATGGCAGGGATGCGTTTAAGCGACGGGCGTAAGGGCTCCGTCAGTGGTAACTACGGAGTACGTACACAGTGTAGGTACCTTACGGAGTCACGTCGAGTCCCGCCTGGACAGTTTTTTACTTCATAGGGCAAGAGTAGGTAATACTGATAGGTATTGTTTTATTCGTCTTCTACTAAGGTACTAACTACTCTGTACTGTATACATCCATTATGATTGTCATCTTCCCCTCCCATCTCAAAAGGATGCGCAATCCTCCCCTCCCCCAAAGACGGTGGTTTCCAAACGGAGCGTGACCCTGGATGTGCAGGGCGGTAATTTACACCTCCCGCGTAGGTACCACCTCGGCCAGCCCAATCAGACAGATAGGAAGCAATGACATAAGCCACTCATCCAGGGGCACGGCGAATCCGTTCCACTTTGGGACAACCGGGCGGGCTGGGAGGAAGGCACCATTCCCAATAGGGCCGTCGGGGTGGGTGCGATGCTTTGTGGCGGCGCTGCACTCCGTAGTTACCATCCATGGATGTCTTATGAAAAGAGGGGCCGTCCCTGTACTGAGTATTGTACGGAATGATGCTACCAGGTCATTCATCGGTAGAAACCTAAGATGAGGTCTACTGTACAATAGTATAACTAAGCCACAGATATAAATTCCCCTGGTACTTAACCGGGTAATCCATATCATCCGAGAAAGGTCCGGTACGGTCGCAATCCTCCGTGCAAACTGCACCGTAAGGTGCACACAATAATGCATACACCGTACTCGAGCACAAGCAGGCCGGACAAAATACGCATACATAATATCATCATCGACCCACGCATGAGCAGAAAAAGAAAAAAAAAAAAAAAAAAAAAAAAAAAAAAAAAACGATTCGCACAATTGTCCGACCATGCAAAACCCGTTGGACGGAATATGCGACTGAGCCACTGTGCCACACCTATTCTATTGTCCGTGGTAGCGAGGTTTCATCATCATGTACCCAGAAGTGGCCGTACTAGTTTATACCGGTCCTTACTTTAAGCGACATAAAGTGCCGGCGACGAGCTGCACTTGGAGCAGGTTCCTGGATACCTGCAGCGGACGAACTCAAAATTCAGACGATAAGGTATGAGTATTGACTCGACAGCGTCATTGTGTCCGGAACTCTTTCTTTATGTAGTATTGTTTCTGGCATTCTGCGCAGTGGAAACTGGACGATGGCCGAGGAGTGGCAAGTGAGACCCAGGCACCGCTTGTCTGGCAGAGTGAGCACCCCGACGGCCTTTTTTGATCCTGAGCTGCAGCTGCCCGCCAATCAGGGGGGCGATCATCGGGGCAATTACGGGGCCTGCGACCCGTGTTTGCTGTTCCCCGCCGATGCTCGAATTTTGGTCATGTGGGAGATAAATTCCTCATTCTCTGTGAGCTGGTAACTATTACCTAGAATCCTAACAATGAAAAAAAAAAAACAGCGATGCTACATTTACTCCGTACGACAACACCCAAACAATGACTTCAGTTCCTTTGGTGTATTTTCCATGGGTAAAAAGCGGACACTCCCGGGATCGGTGGACCTGAACTGGTTCCTGATGCAGGTTCCTGTAACGAATGTAATGGATTCCGCGTAATCTCAGTACGGCATTGACTCAGCGGACGGGCCTCCTGAGGGATGTCCCATGTTCTTCCGGTCAGTTGCATCTTAGCTCTGCGCCTCCGGAACAGGAACCTGGGCAACTCGCCTCGCCGCTCATGCAGCATGAGCATGATGCACGTAAGAAAAAGGCAAAAGATCGCCTCTTCCGGCGACAATCCACGTCCGAATGATGCTATTCATGTGAACATTGCAGCCGGCGCTTAGGTATGGCCATATGGAGACATACCAGCCATCCTCATCCACATTCGCGACTGAGCATTCAGATCTTCCGACCCATTCGGCATGTCTGAGGGATAGCGAGGGAATTGGGAAGAAGGCAGAAAATAGAAACCTGGCGAATTACCGCCAAGCAGCGCCCTAATTATTGACACATGTCCCTTGCGAAGGACGATCGTCGCATGTCACGGCGGCTAGAGAATTATGAACAAGTCAGTCAGTCATCGACCGGGCATGCGACACGTCTTCCTTCGTTGCGTGTTCCTCTCGTTGCTATATGCTTTGACTGAGAATGCCAAATAAGCTTATCTGGGACTTTTGTTTCATGTTGGAAGGCGAGTACGGGGTACTCGCGACTCAACTATGGAGATACTAGGGTATTAACTGTGTATCTTTCACCGGACAGCATCGGCGCAAGGAGGTGATCATTCTATTAGCTACCTACCTACCTACCTACGGTGTAGTCTCGCAGCCATCCGTACACGTTGTCGCGTTCCAGGGCAACAGGAATGAATTATCATTTCCATACGACTTCCAATGTGGCCATCGTCCAGACGGGAGTTCGCCAGTAGCCCCGTTGGACGCCGACGAACGCCGGAACTCGCCAACCCGGGCATAGTTCAAGGTCCGAGCAACTTGCGACTCTCTTCAATAATAGGTACTAATAATAAGTTCATAGCACTAGTTACGGAGTAATACTAACTTACTATGAAAACAATGAAATTTCCCACCATTCGAGACGACCGTATCGTCGGTTCTCGACGGGCCACGTCGGCCGGGGTCTAGAACCTGTCACGACCCACGAGAAAACATGTCAGCTCCCACGGCAATTCTGGAAAATACACGCCGGCTTCGAGGCTAACTAGCAAGAAAGCAGAATTAGCAAATGCTACTCTGTACCTTCCGGCGGAGCACCCAGGCCCCGTTCGTTTCCAGGGATTCCGTCGGTCTGCCAGTCTAGACTCGACTCGAAACTCTGGCTGGACTGACTGATCAACGGTCTGTCGCCTCACCGATTCAAATCGTGCCTGAAAATTGAGGTGGCTGTACGGATAGGTGTTTCCAATTAGCCTTGTAAGGTGCAGAGGCTTGCCGGCAAGTCCTCGTCCTCGTCCGGAACGATACGTTTGCATTCGTAAGATCTTGATTGGGTTGGGTTATCGGCACGAGTTTCGGGTGCCCTTGTGCCTGGTTTGTCTCGTTTGTTTCTTGCAGATCTGATATCATATTCGATCTGTTCCATATGGTTCACTCGGGTTCTACTCCGTACGATCTTTATCATTATTGTGGAATTCCTCCTTAGATCTTGATTTAAGCGTGGCACCTCATCTGTTCTCTACCCGAGTCCAAGACTCAGAAATACATGCGGGCTTCTGGATCTTCAATGTCCACCCAGCCTTATTTTGCATCATCTGTGAGCTACTCTGCTGTCCATTAGAACTCTATGTCGTCGTATCAATCTGCACTTTGCTCCTCATCCAGAATACAAGTGACTCCGGGTTTGCAAGGAGAAGGCTACACTGTAGGAAACAATTTTGATTCTCCCAAACTCGGTACCCTAGGTGGTTATTTAAAAATTAATCAAAGGCAAATGAGCCAGGGAATACTAGATGCCTTATGAAAAGTACGATTCATCAGAAGCATCCTCTGTTGTACGTTATCTATTGTAAATTGGTAGGACTTCTATCCTGCTCTGCCTTGCGAGTTACGCAAAGGCTAGAGGTATATTCATAATTAGTACTCCGCAGCAAGTCACTTCAGGCAATCCTCGCGTCGGTGGGGGTCACGGGGTTAATGGTAAGTCATCTGCGGTCTTAATTAACCACCGAGAGTGTCTCCTGCATCCAATCGCTAGCAAAGTTCCCTTACTGAAAGAAGAGGAGTTATACTGTACTTCCTTCCCCTCTCGGTAGAGACCGCTCCTCTTCTCTTCAGACGTAGCTCTCTGCATGGCCAACCCCTCTCACCCTCTCTCTCCCCCGCGAGCGGGGCAAGGATGTCCGCACCTTAGCTTAACTTATTGTGAGATGAATGGGTTTGAGGGAATCATTGCAGGTTTCGTGGCATTATACTGTGCAAAGAAATTGTCATTGTTGGGGATAAATATTGTCGGGGCCTATTCTTTCTGCACTCGTAGCATACAACATAGATACATATCTACGAGTAGTTACGTTTACTTGGCAAGATAAAAACCCACGAATATCTGCAATCTATACGTTCTCATTTTCTGTCCCACTAAATGCTCCATATCCACTATCGCTATGTGTTTTTTTTTGTAGGCTTTTCTCTCTTTATATACGCTCGTAAACTTGCTCTATCAAGAAAGAAACCCTGAACCCAGGCCTCGGATTCCACCGGTCTGCGTACAGACTTCTTCAGGGCTTAGGGATATGTATGGACTTGCTGACCATCAGGCAGCCGTGCAGGACGAAAAGTAGCACCACGGGATGGAATTCGAAGATCGTGCCCTGCGCGACAAGACCCAGCGGCAGGTCCTCCTGAATCCACCCCTTCGAGACCCAGTAGGCCATCAAGGAAGCAATAGATAGTGTGGTGGGGATGGGCGTGCCTTCGAAGTACTTCGATTTGCCGGACTTGTCCTTAGGCAGGACAGCGACCGTCACGTTGAATCGTGCCAGCCGGGTCAGACCGCAGAGGACAAAGAAGGCAAGCAGGAGATGGTCCAAAGACGTGCGGGCTCCGAGCGCGAATGCGGCTGCGGCGGGCGCCATGCCGAAGGAGATCTGAAGCGGAGATGAAGTGATTAGTGAATGGATTTTGTGCATTCGAATGAGGAAGAAAGGCCTACCAAGTCTGCCAGAGAGTCAAGTTCTTGTCCCATAAGAGAGGACTTCTTCCTCCACCGAGCGATCTTGCCGTCCATGAAATCAAAGAATAGCCCGAATGGCATGAAGGCGAGAGCGGCCCAGATGGCACCGTGATCAGAGGGATCGCCGAGGCAGTACCGCATGGACGAGAGGACTGACATCACTATTGAGGAGGTTAGTTTGGGAGATTCGCGGGAAGGTGAAGCCAGGTCGGGTGAGCTTGCCTCCGCAAAATCCTATAAAGAAGAGTCAGCATGTTATCGAGTAGAGTTATTCAGAAAGTTTCGAGTGGTTACCATTGAGTTCAGTCACTAGGTCGGCAAGATGCAAAGCCCTATAGCACGGAATTGAAGTGAGCAAATGATTCGATTAGCGTCGAGGGAAGAGGGCGACTGACTTGATCATACTGAAGTGGCCGGTCTCCGAAGAAAGCAGCATCTTCTGCTTTTCTTGGCCTGTTAAGGGTGAGCGCCAGGAACAGAGGGGATTTAGACCATCAGAGCTCACCACCGTCGCTCGCCTGCGGGACACCGCTATTCGTGGAATTGCTCGACGACATGGCTGATGTCCGACGAGACATGCTCAATCGAAGAAAATGCAAGGAAAAGGAGAGGGGATGCAATGTGGGATCTGCCGTAACGCTTAAATGTCGAGCGAAACTGGCATGGATGACGTGGGAGGAATCGACGTAGAGGTTGGCAATGGCTGTCGGAAGGGTGTGTTGACGGACAGGCGCACAGAGATTCTACGGCTCGGCATGTGCCGCCAGACGTCATTGCCAGGCGGTGTTTCTGCTGCGCCACAGTCACTACTACTACTAGCCACGGGAAAATCGGAGGATGGAAAAATCCGATCCGATCCGATCCCCAAGATGTTCATGGATACGAAATACGACAATCCCAGTTTCCCGGTGGGCATTCTGGCAAGATACTCTATTCTCGTAAGACGTCCATTCAATGGCTGGATCTAATCTACAGCCTCTGCAGACAGGCAAATCTTTCCCTTTAGGATGCACAAGAATATCGAGACAAAAAAGTTCCTGCAAGAGCTCCCGTTTTCCCAAAACGCCGTAATAAGACAGTACTAAGCAAGACAGAGACTGTCTAACGTCCGCGGAAGCCTCCACCTCCACGGGGACCTCCCCTGCCACCCCTGAAGCCACCACCACCACCACCTCTGGAGAAACCACCACCACCGAAACCACCGCCGCCGAAGCCACCACGGCCTCGGGGGGCACCACGGCCGCGAGGAGCGCCGCGTCCACCGCCGCGTCCACCACGCATGGGTCCACCACGGCCAGCACCACCGGCTCTCTTGGGCTTCGCAGCACCTGGAGAAGATTGTCAGAAAGGTGCACTGAATGTTGAGCAGGGGTAAGGGCGTGTTTTTTATCCTACCTGGAGGGGGCTTGGGCTTGGGAAGGAACCTGATTTCACACGGTTAGCAAGTGTATAGGCAGTAGCAACACGGGGCATGAAAGTATAACGTACTTCTCCAAAGGAAGGAGCTTATCGCCACCAATGTAGACCTTGTCACCGGGCTTGAAAGAGGTTGCGACAATTCCTTCCTGGGGCTTGATGGTGAAGTAGACCTGGTTGATAGGACCGAGGATCTCATCGACCTTTCCGATAGGGGTCTGAGACAGAACTTGGTTAATCCCTTTTGCCAACTGTCGGATTGCATATGATCGCATCTTGAATATTATCATACCTTGTTCTCCAGGTAGATGGGGGCGTTGAAGTAGGGGATCTTGGGGTTGACAGATTCGCAAACCATCTCGCCTTCGGAAGCGTGCATGAACGATCCCATCTCTAGGTGTATATTAGTCGACCGTTCCATCCGTAGACCATTCTGTCCTCCTCATTTCATTTTCCTGTATTCTTACCTAGGACCTGGGCAGGGGGACCGAACGACTGTTGCTGGAAGCCTCCGCGGCCTGTCCGACGAAAATTTTCGTTAGCACGTTCCCTCATTGAAACCTCAAACTTCCTGCATGGATTGCGACTCACCACGGCCGGCGAAACCGCCGCGATTAGCACCGGTGGCAAAGCCACCACGACCTCCTCCGCGAAAAGACATTATGGCTGCGATTATCGGTGTTGATCTGTATGAACGGAGCCCGGAGAAGTTTTCAAATGGTGGGAAGCTCGAAGCGGTAAAGTGTCGCTAGCCGCCAGGGCAGTTTTCTGTCACATGACTCACCGCCTTCGGTGCCTCACTGATCGGATTTGCATCCATCGATCTATTCCTATCCGAGTGCAAGGAGTCATCGTGTCACTGGTCCCCCTCCTTGTTCTCACGCCTCTGCTCCGACCCGTTTTCCGCTTTCCCCAGAAAAGTACCGGGATAAAATCATGGCATCCGAAGGCGCCAAAGACTTGCCTGTCCGGCCTGCAGAGGCCAAAGGTGGTGAGTTTTCTTGCTTCGTTCTTCTACCCCGCCAAATTTCTCCGAAACCCCTCCTAATCAGATCAATGCGCCGATAGACTCGCTTCCCGACTTCATTATCGAGCGAAACAATCTCTTCGAACAGTTGTGGCAGGAGCATCTCGAGGAGCTCAAGAACAAGCCCCACCCCGATATCAATGTCACCATCGACCTCGGAAACGGAGAGACCTCGACGGTCGCTGCCAAGGCCTGGGAGAACACTCCGGCTCATCTGCTCAAGAACCTGCCCAAGGAGTTGAGTGCCAATGTGGTCATCTCCAAGATCAACAAGGAGCTGTGGGATCTGGGACGCCCATTCGAAGGCGACTGCACGGTGTCTTACCTTCCCTTCGAACACCCCGAGGCACGGGAGGTTTTCTGGCACTCCAGCGCGCATTGCTTGGGTGAAGCCTGCGAGTGCGAATATGGGTGTCTCCTCTCTCATGGACCTCCTACCCCCCAGGGTTTCTTCTATGACATGGCTATGCCTGACAAGTACGTTCAAATCAGATCAATTGGCGGCGCGGTAAAAGCGCAATCTTGCTATCTGTTCCGACTAAGCTGACTTGATGAACAGCCGTGTCGTCAAGGAGGGTGACTGGAAGTCGCTGGACAACAAGGCTTCTAAGATCTTTAAAGAGAAGCAGAGCTTTGATCGATTGGAAGTCACGAAAGAGAACCTCCGCAAGATGTTCTCGTACAGCAAATACAAGCTGCACTACATTGAGAAGTTGGTCACTGGAGAGAAGAGCACCGTCTACCGCTGTGGTACCCTGGTGGATCTCTGCCGAGGACCTCACATCCAGAACACTGGCAAGGTCAAGACCTTCAAGATCATGCAGGTACGAACGTTGAGCCCTATCTTTTGGAATGCTCACACTGACGACACGATTCAAAGAACTCTTCCGCATACTTCCTGGGTGACCAGGCCAACGACTCCTTGCAACGTATCCGTGGTGTTGCATTTCCCGATAAAAAGCTGATGCAGGAGCATCTGAAGTTCCTGGAGGAAGCCGAGAAGCGTAACCACGTGCGAATCGGCAAGGAGCAAGAACTGTTCTTCTTCGACGAAGTGTCTCCCGGCTGTCCTTTCCTGCTCCCCAACGGTACCAAGATCTTCAACGCTCTCCAGTCTCTTCTGCGAACGGAATACCGCAAGCGAGGCTACCAGGAGGTCCAGACCCCCAACATGTACGACGTTGGCATCTGGAAGACCTCGGGTCACTGGGCACACTACAAGGATGACATGTTCAAGCTCGATGTCGAGAAGCGAGAATGGGCCCTGAAACCCATGAACTGTCCCGGACATTTCGTGCTTTTCGGGCACCGTGAGCGGAGTTACAGGGAGCTCCCCCTGAGAATCGCCGATTTCGGTGTTCTGCACCGAAACGAGGCTTCGGGAGCCCTGAGCGGTCTTACTCGTGTCCGGAAGTTCCAACAGGATGACACTCACATCTTCTGTGCTGAGGATCAGGTAAGTTCGCTCCGAGCTCGGTGGGCAGTACCATGTCATTCAAACTAATCTTTCTTTGTTGTAGATTGCCCAAGAAATCGAGGGTCTATTTGACTTCCTGAAGTCTATCTATGGCCTTTTCGGATTCACCTTCAAGCTGAAGCTTTCCACCCGCCCCGAGAAGTACCTTGGCGAGCTTGAGACCTGGAACTACGCCGAAGAACAGCTGAAGGCCTGCATGACCAAGTTCATGGGCAACGACTGGACCATTGACGAGGGTGACGGTGCTTTCTACGGCCCTAAGATCGATATCACCATCGCCGACGCTCTCAAGCGAGAGTTCCAGTGCGCCACCATCCAGCTTGACTACCAAGCCCCCATCAACTTCAAGCTTGAGTACATGACCAACGAAAAGGGCGAGAAGGTCCAAGTGGCCACCGAGGATGAGCAGAAGGAGGGCCAGAGCAAGAGCAACGAGCTCGGACCGGGCCGTGCCCGTCCCGTGGTCATCCACCGTGCCATCATTGGTAGCTTCGAGCGATTCCTGGGCATCTTGATCGAGCACTTCGGTGGCAAGTGGCCTTTCTGGATCAGCCCTCGCCAGATCCTGATTGTGCCCGTCATGCCCGCCGTGAACGACTACGTTCAAGAGTTGCAGGAGATCCTGCGGGGTGACAAGCTGAACGTCGACATTGACATCAGTGGCAACACCATGCAGAAGAAGATCCGTACTGGACAGCTGCACCAGTACAACTTCATCTTCGTTGTCGGTGCCTCGGAGAAGGAATCCCGCACCGTCAACATCCGCAACCGTGACGACCCTGCTACCCAGAAACAGGGCGTTATGATCCCTCTTGAGGAGGCTCGTGCCAAGCTCAAGGCTCTGCGCAAGGAGCGCAGACTGGTCAGCTCTCTGTAGAGTTCTTGTTTCGTTTGCCAAAGATTTTGCATGAATACACCACAGCATTTTGTTTTTTCTTATTTGTTTTTCTTTTCCGACGTGGTCATGGGAGTTCGTATTGAATCTTGATATATCCTGCCAGAAATAAAAGTATGCCGGTTGATTGAATGAAGCGATGAAGATATGAAGGATGACGGATGGATGGTACCTTTGTACTAATCTGGTAGAGTAGTAGAGTAGACAATTAATACTTTGGTTAGGAAACGAACACCATCTACCTTTCTATTCCATCACTACTATTCTCTCCCCACCTACTAAGGTGGCTACGTCTCCCATTGTCGGTTTGACTAGAAAGAGCGATAAGGAAGGTCCATAGAAGGTTGCCAATTAGAGCGGATGCGAGGGAGACTGGGGTGATAACTTAATGTTCTAATACAAGGATAAAGAGGGAGACAATCTGCGGTTTGGCAAGGGGCATGTTTGGTTACCTCGCATACTTAAACACTTTGTAGATATTTTGTAGATATCTCTCTGATTGAATTAGGGCTTGGATACAGCCACGCGGTGAATCGCACTCCATTGCTTTCGAGGGACTTAGATTAATATATCAATCTAATGCATGCCTGAGCTAACTAATGTTCGAGGCTCGGTCAATTAAATATGTATGCGTAGTGCATAACGCAGAGACATATGTATGTACATACAGTGTCCGTGCAGATCTCTAAACTAAATAGCCGGAGACTCGGAAGAGATCTGAGAAATTAAGATCCTTCTTACACCATCAACAGTTGACCGTTGACACTGAAGGATTCAAACCAAACCATGGATTGACCCTTGATAGCATGACTAGAATGCTGACGAGCCATGGAACCGCGAAAGGCATGGAGACGCGCCGATCAAATTAAGCGGAACCCCTTCACGTTTCATCTTTGCCTCTCGCTTTTCTCTTTTCCTGTCGGTGAGCACTAATTGATTACTGTTAGTCCGCTGACGGGCAAGGGATACTTGGGGCTTGCTAGACTTCAGTCTCCTGCAGCTCCAGTCTGTCAATTGTTTCCCCCATTGACCGGTTCTTCGCTGTTCAGACGTTGTCCGAAGGATCAGTCATGTCTTGGTCGCGATGCAGCAACTCCACCGTCACTTGCTTCAACTGCGCCAAGCGACTCTGCTGAGGCTAATTGCTTTGACGGCGACCTTCTTCATCGTCTGTACTGCCATCTCTTTCCTATATTTACATGACAGCACCGTCAACCCCGTCCTCGATGCCGGAGTGAACCCCTCGGCCCCTGCCAGCGATTTCAACGGCACCTGCTACGCCGACCTCGACGTCCTCCGAACCTACTCCAATGCCTCCGCGGTGGAGTACGCGCGCTTGGAAATCGCCGTCGCACCGACTCCCAACTTCACCAACTTCTCCGACTCCCTCGACGTCTCCTTCCCTGCCTACCAACCCGTTCGCCTGGATACCGAGAGAACGCGCGAAGGCGTACCGGAAGAAAAATGCTCTACGACCCTAACGATTCCCGGCCCCGGGCCAAACGCCCCGGCCAATGCGTCGCATCTGATCTTCGGCGTGGCGACTTCTATCGAGCGACTACACAACTCCCTGGACGCATTTGCCCACTGGGCGGCGGGTACGGGCGCACACATTATCGCCGTCGTCGATGAAGGCGGATCGCTGCGGACTCAGACGGAGGAGCGGGCCACGCAGTTGGGTCTGCGTCTGACGATTATCCATAAATGGGACGAGGAGGTGTTGGACCGATACTTCTCGCTGGTGCGCATTTTCCTCGACCACCGCGACGCGTCGACCCAATGGGCCGTCCTGATCGACGACGACACTTTCTTCCCGTCCATGCAGAACCTTGTCAACCGGCTGGCCTCCTACGACGCCACGCGCCCGCAGTATATCGGCGCGCTCTCCGAAGACATGTGGTACCTGTACCTGGCCGGGCACATCGCGTACGGCGGCGCGGGGGTGTTCCTCTCTTTACCGATGGTGGAGCGACTGGACGAGGTCTTCGATGACTGCTATCTCTTCAAGGGCGCCGGCGACGGCATGATCGGACAGTGCATCTACGCGCACACGGATATCAAACTCACTTGGGACCGCGATCTCCACCAGGTCGACCTGCGCGGCGACGTGTCGGGTTTCTACGAGTCCGGGCGGCACCTTCCGCTGTCCCTGCACCATTGGAAATCCTGGCATCACACCGACGTCGCTGCACTGGGCAAAGTGGCCGCCGTGTGCGGCTCCGAGTGTCTGCTGCACCGCTGGCAGCTGGCGGACGGCTGGTACCTGATCAACGGATACTCGGTCATTCAGTACTCGCGCGAATTTCTCGACCCGGCGGCGATGGAGCAAACGTGGGATGACAGCAAATACGAAGGGTCGAACCCGTTCGCGTACAGCCTGGGACCGCTACGGGGCAAGGACCACGAGAAGATTTCTTTCCGACTGAAGGAGGCCATTGCGGACGGGCCAGACCGGGTGCGACAAATCTATTTGCGCGAGCGAGGCGAGACCGAAGCTCCTCAGGTCTTGGAGGTGGTCTGGAACCGAGCGTCATGAGCGTTCGGCAATCCGTGCGCGGAAATGAGAAACAAGCCACCGTGTTTTCAGGAGCTCTGGACAATTCTCTGCAGAGCTTGCGATCATCCTGGCCTCGTCATTCTCTCGTTTTCTGGCGTTTATCAGTGAATTTCATTAATCTCATTGTCGGGAGGTTTTCTCCACTGCGGGGCCTCAGGTATCGAGCCTTCTATCGCTCTGGGACCCGGATTGAAGGTATTCGAAGGAATCCCGGACAGAACAAGAAGCTAGATGGGTAGATAGATAGGTAGACAGATGGCACGATGTCTTTCAGACTCTGTCCCTGTTGAAATGAAGATATGAACGTCTGCAAGAGGACCAGGTAACAGGCAGCCAAGGTCAAACAAAAGCCACGGTGCGATCTGTGGTGAATTGAAGAGAAGAAACCGTTAATTAAAGGGTTAATTAATTCGAGAACATCCACCGGGAGTGTCTCGGACTCTCCATTCGATATTAATATTATGATAATATTCATTATCTGAAATCCGAATGCTGTCAGTCTGTCAGTTGCAACGTGAAACTAAACTAAACTGCGGGGCTGCGGCGGTTCCGTCTTTCAATCACCTTCTTTTCTCCTCGTCCCGGCGCCTACTGACTATTTCTCATTGTTCCTCCTGCATCTCCCCCCCCCCTCTAGGTTCATCACATCCAGAGAAAAAGTGAAATCTAGACAAGCGCATCTCCTCATCTCACAAAGAGAGGGTGGACACAACAGCACCGCCACTGTCATCACCGTCTCCCCCTCCCCTCCTTTTTTTCTCGCTTCCAACTTTCCTCTTCTCTTCTCTTCCTGTCTCTGCCTTCTCCCCCGCCTTCCGGTTTAATCGCCTCATTACCTAGCGACAATGTCTGATTTGCAGGGTCGTAAGATCTTCAAGGTCTTCAATCAGGACTTCATCGTCGATGAACGCTACAATGTGACCAAGGAGCTGGGTCAGGGCGCCTACGGTATTGTCTGGTGCGTCGGTCCTTCGTGTTTGCCTGCCTGCGGATCACTATATCAGGAATGCTAACCCCTCGTCTTCCTTTACGGCAGTGCCGCCCAGAACACCCAGACCGGCGAGGGTGTCGCCGTCAAGAAGGTCACCAACGTTTTCAGCAAGAAGATTCTGGCCAAGCGCGCTCTGAGAGAGATCAAGCTGCTTCAGCACTTCCGAGGCCATCGCAACGTCCGTTTGAACCCCGCTGTCGTCGCCGCGTTGAAACTGACCCCGATGGCCTGCAGATTACTTGCCTGTATGATATGGACATTCCTCGAGCGGATAACTTTAACGAAACGTACCTCTATGAAGGTGAGAGAGACCGATCGCTCGGGACGGACTTGTGCATATAATTGAGATCAGTGGTAGCTGACGTCCAACGCAGAATTGATGGAATGTGATTTGGCCGCTATCATTCGCTCTGGACAGCCCTTGACCGACGCCCATTTCCAATCTTTCATCTACCAGATCCTCTGCGGTCTGAAGTATATCCACTCCGCCAACGTGCTGCATCGAGACTTGAAACCCGGTAACTTGTTGGTCAATGCGGACTGCGAGCTTAAGATCTGCGATTTCGGCCTGGCTCGTGGTTTCTCGATCGACCCGGAGGAGAACGCCGGTTACATGACCGAATACGTTGCTACTCGGTGGTATCGTGCTCCCGAAATTATGCTGAGCTTCCAGAGCTACACCAAAGCCAGTGCGTTTTTTTGGCCTCACATCTCAGTTATAGCCCATACTAACTACCCCTCTAGTTGATGTGTGGTCCGTCGGATGTATCCTGGCAGAACTCCTCGGTGGACGGCCCTTCTTCAAGGGCCGCGACTACGTCGACCAGCTGAACCAGATCCTGCACTACCTCGGTACCCCCAATGAGGAGACCCTGGGTCGCATCGGATCCCCCCGGGCCCAGGAGTACGTGCGCAACTTGCCCTTTATGCCCAAGATCCCCTTCCAGCGGCTGTTCCCCAGCGCGAACCCCGACGCGCTCGACCTGCTTGACCGCATGCTCGCGTTCGACCCGACGTCACGAATCTCCGTCGAGGAGGCCCTGGAGCACCCGTACCTGCACATCTGGCACGACGCGTCAGACGAGCCGACCTGCCCGACCACCTTCGACTTCCACTTCGAGGTCGTCGAAGACGTGGGGGAGATGCGTCGCATGATCTACGACGAGGTGGTGCGGTTCCGGTCCGTCGTGAGGCAGCAATCCCAGGCGCAGGCCGCCGCTGCCCAGCAGCAGCAGATCGCCCAGCAGACCAACGTCCCCATCCCGGAGAACCAGCAGAGCGGCTGGAAGCAAGAGGAACCCAAGCCTCAGGAGGCGCTGGCGCCGAGCGGTGGCCATCTTAACGATCTGGAATCGTCGCTGGCCCGTGGAATGGACGCACACCGATAAACCAACCAACAAACAAACTGAAAAAAAAAGAAGAAAAAAAAACAAAAACACCAGGAGATGAAATAAAAGATTGGAATGTCATTTCATATCCTCTCTGTCTTTTGTTTTGCATTCTCTTGGCCCCTATATCACGTCCATATCTTGTTGGGTAGTCAGTAAGTAGAAGAGGTATTAGCGAGTTACTATAGCATGAGATAGTGTATTTTCTTTTGTTTTCAATTCTATATCAGTCAATTAGTGCGATGATGACGAACGATTTGTTTTGTAAGGAACTGCTCGGGATGTCACTATCTTGAAGTCGGTTCTGGAATGAATGATTGACTATACGCAGAGAGAAAAAGCAAGTGGATAGTTAATGAATATATCATATAACAACACTACTGATATGCCATATAAAAATCACAGTTCATTGACTCTGACTGACTAACCTAACTAGTCAGATGGTCGGGTGGTTTAAAATTGATCTAGCTATAACGATGTAGAAATGAATGTGATACCAGAAAAAAAAGTTTTATCGTCTCAATAACTAGCAAAGACTATCTAGTTCCGGCAATGATGCAAACAGCAAATAGTCCATAAAGAATTGAATAAGGTAAAAAGCAAATAAATCCATCCATCCATCCATAGAGGGAATCATCATCAATCGTCAATCATGTGCAACGGACGTGGACATGGGCATCATCCATCCTACCGGGTAGGTAGACTGATAAGGAACAGACTGTGGGTTCTGACTAAATGCCATGAAGTCCAAAGATCAGGTCCAGGTCCAGGTGCAAGTCCAGGTAAGAACAAACAAACAGTTAACAATGTAAAAATGACCATCCAAATCAGGTCAAATCAAATCAAGCACGTAAGCAAACAGAGGTAGATATCAAGTGCGAGTAGGCAGAAAAAACCGGAAACAGGAAGGAAAAGAAGAACTCCCTAAAAATGCAAAGATGCTCCGAAAATAGATAAACACCCCTCACTTACATCTACTCAGTCTTCATAATGCAACGAAAGCAACCCTCTCAATAATAATATCCCCGCCACCAAACCGCCATACAAGATGCGACGACGAGATCCAGCATCTTGATGCCCTCGTCTTCGATGATGAGTTTCCCCAATTTTGCGCTCTTGCCGCGCATACCTCCGCCAGCTGGTTCTCGGGCCAGGCTGAAGTCTAGTCGGTCTTCGCTAGGTTGACGACGGAGCGGACGGCGCGACTCGCCAGAGGGGTCGTCGATGTCGACACTGCTGGCGCTGCTATGGGAGGGTTTGCGCGCATGGAAGGGCGGCGTGGGTGGGGGTGGTGGGTAGTTATTATTGTGGTTGGAATGCGTGCTGGCGCCGGAGCGCGAGCGAGGACGGTTGGTGAAGGCTTGAGCGTGCGCGTTGAAAAAGTACGCCAGGGAGCTGCGCTTCGATCCTGGCGGCAGGAAGGCGGAGGTGCCGTCCGGGTGACCATCGGAGGCTGCTGCGGGGTCTTTGAAGCCGGCAGTTTGACTGAGATAGAAAGGCGAGACGTGAGAAGGCCCCGGGTTATGAGGAAGATGGCTGGCCTGGAAGGGCGTGTTGAAGCGGATTTCTGCGACGGTGACGGCGGGATTCTCAACGGCGCCATTCCCTCCGCCCGCAGGAGGAAACCCAGGCATGGGAATCATGTGCTTGCATTTTAGACTGCGGCCGTTGACACTGGTGGAGAAGGTGCAGGTGCCGTTCCAGGGTGATGTAAAAGTGTAATAACCACTCTTGAGCTTGGAGACGCCTCCGCCACTCTGGCTGCTAGGTCTGCCTAGGCTGTCGATGGAGGGTCGAGCTCCGGGATTGTCCAGCGATCCGCGCGACTCTTCTGGCACATGCGGCCGGGACACGCACAGCTTGCGCTGGAACCGACGCGGTTGCGCGGGTTCGTTACTGGTGGTCTCGGCCTCGGACTGCGGTGGGAGATTGAGGGAGTTGCGGGCTTCCGCGGGAAGGTTCACCCCAAGGCTGGTCAAAGAGAGCGGTTCATTTTGCGCGGCAAATCGCTTATAACCCGGCGTGAACACCTCAATGTCAATGGCGCCACCATCCATCCGGGGCATCGACATGGTCGCGGCGTTCCATTGACTGCCATGCGTGGGATCGCGCCGGATCAGCGTAATGTGGAAACCCGGCCGCTCCGGTGGCCTGCCCTCCTGCGGTCGCCGAGTGGGAGATTGACCGGGACTTCTTCCCGGAGAACCCATATGCGGATATGAAGAACTTGCATGGGCTGAAGTCGGACGCATCCGGGGCTCACGAGAGTCGAGACTGTGACGCCCCGCGGAATGAGCCTCGTACTTCTCCTTCCAGAACTCCTGGCCGCGCGAAAGATGCCCGAGCGCACTCCATCGGTGGGGCTTCCTCATGAAATTTTCTTCGTAGGCATCCAATGCGTCTTCGTCCTGAGGAACAGGGGGAAGTGGTCGGCGCGGACGAGCGGACGCCGGATCGTCTGTCGCATTGTCGAGAAAGTCCTGGCGATGTTGAGGAGCGCCAGCGAAATCCCCGGAGGATCGCGGGGACAGGCTCGGACGAGCCGGCATGGGGGGCGGTTGTAGCGACGCCGTAGAATGCGACGGGGAATGCATCGGTGGACGAACAGGTAGAGAAGGAGGCGTAGAGGGGGGCTCTTTCTTCTCAACATCCCCATTACGACCTCCTCCACCAGGCACCGGTTTCCGCCGGACATTATTCAATCGCGCCAGTTCGGGGGGCAGGTCGGCATCGTCGCCCAACTCGCGCCGTAGTCGAGCCTTTTCTTCTCGTTCCTGTTCGACCTCATGAAGCAAGGCTTGGTCGTCGGGGGTGGCGACGTGCAGGTAGTACAGCGAGGCATTGATGGCCTCGGCGGAAACACTGGCCTTGGTGGGAGGTTTAAGCGGCGACAGGAAGACATCTAGTGTGGTAAGTAGTTAGATTAGTATATGCAATCGCATGGCCAGCGGAATAGAGCACAAACCTTTGCTACCAGGAACTCGCACGATGTAGAGCGACAGGGGTTCTAGTTTCTTCTGCGTGGGATTCCGAGGATATGCGGGGGGATTGGAGGCGATGCCTGTGATGGCGGACAGCGATCGGGCCTCGACGGGGCCGCGGGGAAGGTCAGCGGACTCTTCATCCGCCGCGTTGACGGCCTTGGCCATTTGCCAGGGAGATAATGGCGCAAGGAATGGCTGTAGGAAAGGAGGGAAACGGAAGAGAGACAGAGAGAAAATAGAGAGGAAAGACGGATGGAGAGCGGGTCAAAACAATGGAGGTTGGCGGAGATGATGCCAAGAACCCCGTGAAGAGATGGAGAAATTTGAAGGGAGGAAAAGACGGGGTTGCAGAATGCAGAATTAAGGGGGTTTAAAAAGGTAAATGATTCATAATTGCGGAATTCAGAAAAAGAAAAGAAAAGAAAAGGAAAGGAAAAAGGGCGGGTGAACAGCCACAGCAATGATGAAGCTACCAAGAATAAGCACAAGAATAGGGTTGCCTGGTGAATGCCACGCCATCCGATGGCAAAAATCCGGGGAATGGCGGTTGTTGGTAGTGAATCTCATTTGGTATCTTGAATCCCCCTTTAATCCAGTCCTGTAAATAGCTACAATGCATGCTGATGCGTGGCATTCACGCCGTGCAAGACGGAGAGTTCCCCTCCGGATGCCAGCGCAAATCGCCAAATAAACCCCAATACAGGAACAAATCAATGCACAGAATCAATGAAAAAGAAAAAGAAAAATAGCAAAACTCCCTAGCTCCGAAGCTCCAACCTTGACGGACCGGGAGGGTAACCCCCGGTGATGATTTATAGACAGGCTTCCATATACGATAGAGACAACAGAAACGACTAGACAACGGTCTCCGATCGCTCGCCTTCCGCGATGACCGGAACCCCCAACCCTCGATCAGGGCTTTGCAGAACCAACTGCTCGTGCCGTCGAGCTCGTAGGAAATCGCTGATGGCCCGGATCAGGATGAACCACCCCACGATCATCAGGATGTACGAAATCCAGTCACTCGTGCTGATGCCCGCAGTGCTGCCTCCGTCACCACCCGAGCTCTCGTTGACTGAGTCGGGATCGAAGTTGTGGCTGTTAGGGTTGGACGGCGTGACATACTGGTCGGAGCCCTCTTCGCCCCCTCGAGATTCACTGCCACCCTTCATATAGAAACCATACTGCACCAGGGTGAGACCCAAACCCGCTCGACTTCCATTCTTTGCCGCATGTGTAGTGTGAAGGAGATATGTAAGCAGGAACCCGACGAGCTGGAAGGACATCGAGATCATCGCATTCCAGACAAACGAGAACACCGATCCGACCGGTAGTCCATCCACATACACCTCGTCGGACGCAATACCAGGCGCAAGAATGGTGGTTTCCCAGTATGGCGGAGTGGCGTCAGCAGCGGCTTCCTCGTAGGACTATACATGGCCCGAGTTAGCATTCAACATAATAACCAACAGCGTCGACGCAGAGGATATTAACGTACCGGAGGCATATCTTCATTCTTCTCCCCTCGCTCAGGCTTAGCCGCCAGGTTTGCGAAAACGCCATCGTTGGAGGAGCTGATCATGCGACCAGGGCCCGAGCTGGAGCCATTAAACGACGGCAAGATAGTCGGTCGCCGTTGCAATTGGGGAGTGCGCTGCTCCCTTGACGATTGTGATCCGCTGTCTGCGCCCGATGAGGAGGCACTCGCTGTGGTGATGTTGCTATTCGCGACCGGTTGGGATTCGGGCTGGGCCCGCATGAGTCGTTGGCGGTCATCGGGTTCGTCATCTGCTTCGGAGTCGCTGCCATCACCGAAGGCAGCGGCGAGGGTCTCGTCGGCACCGTTATCGTGGGGATCATCTCGGAGAAGACGTCTCGTTGAGGGAGAGGAGGAGCGAGAGCGAAATGAGGGCGGCGGAGAAGAGGGCGTCGAAGTGTTTCGGAGAGGGATGGACGATTGGGACTGTGGCGCTTCCTCATCGTCATGGGCGTTCACCTGAACAGCATCGTATTAGTAAAACTTGCTACCGCGGCCGTATCGCATTCCCTAGTCCAATAAATGGGTAGAATGCTTCTTCTCGGGGAAGCATGGAAAGGGAAGGCGATGGCGTGACTCTTACCCGCTGGTAACGCTGCGAGCTCATGACGAGCGGAACGAGGGGGACCGGCGATCCGGGAAAAGAAGGGAAGGTCGGGGGGGAGACGAGGTCGAGAAAACAGCCGATAGGAAGATAGGGAGACTCGAGAACTAGGAGAGGAACAAAAGAACGGAGATGATAGGAGATGATAGGAGGCGCTGAGGCCGGGATGAAAGAGACGGAAAAAGAGAGGGAATGAATGAATGGATGAGGGAGAAAGAGAGACGGAGAGAGTGAGAGAAGATCCACTTTGCGCTGGACGGCTGCCTGGGGCATTTGGCCCTGGCTCCCGTGACTTTGGCCCCATCCCGTGATTCGATTTTCATCGGCATCGCATCGAATTCAACGACGGTAGTCCATTCCCCTCCACCACCCCCGCGGTCGCTGTTTCTCGATCCTTCTTCTCTTACAACTCTTCTTCTTCTTCTTCTGTAGCAGTATCAGCTTCTCCCTCTCTCTTGCGCGCCAGACCAATAACACAGCAAATCCAATTCCCTCACAGCCATCATGGTCAAACCACCAGTATGTATTCAACCCCAATCCCTGACAAATGCCCAAAACTAAACCGCCCCCCACAGAACCCCCAATCCATCCAGACGCGGATCTCCCATCTCATCAATCACTGGCCTTCCGACCCCGTCCGCCCATCCTCCGTCTCCGTGCAAACCTACCTTCGATCCCGCCTCCCTCCCCAGTCCCAGTCCCCGAACCAACTGCCGCAATCGCAAGTACAGTCCTCCGCGCCTCAAGGTGGCGAAATCTCAGAGTCTTCCCTCAACGCCCTGTCTTCATTACTCGAAAACCGCTACGCCCGGCGGTATCCGCTGTCGCCGAAGTTGCGGAGGCCTGCGAGTAACCCGGACCATTACGATAATGTGATCAAGGAGTTTGCGGAGGCGCCGTCGCGCGATTGGTTGGGGCGATTGGGGAAGAAGATGAGGGGGCTTTTTAGGTTGAAGTGAGGTGTTTTTTTTTGAGGGGGGTGTATTTTTATGGTGTTGTTTGTACTACTAATGTTTTCTTCGGATTGATGGGTTAGATGGTAATTTGGGTGTATATATATCATGTCATGTTAAAGGAAGACAGGGAATTGAAAAGTACCATCCATTTATTGGATTCTTTTAAGCAAACTACCGGAGTGCTTTTCTCTTTATCGGAAATTGGATCCAATAACACGAAAACTCAAATAAGGTATGGTATATACAGTAGATACCTTATCCAGACATATTTCTTGTTTGGGCTTTGTCCCCGGTCAACCCTATATGCTTGAAAACCACAATATTGTATGTAAACCCCCATGACGTATCAACTCAAATCAAGAATTACGAAAAAGAAATGGAATCAAGCTTTTACAACATAGGCTTCACATCATCAGCCACTTTGAAAGGTGCTTCCGTCTTACTGCGGACCTCATCCACCGTGACTCCGTCGGCCAGCTCGACCAGAGTCAGACCGTCGGTGAAGTCAACGTCGAACACGCAGAGCTCAGTGATGATCCGGCTGACGCAGGTCTTGCCGGTCAGAGGGAACTCGCACTGCTTGACAATCTTGGGGTTGCCCTTCTTGTCCGTATGCTCCATCGTCACCACCACCTTGGTGGCAGACGGGTTGGATACCAGATCCATGGCGCCGCCGAAACCCTTGATCTTGCCGGGGAGCATCCCTGTCATGTCTTCGTTAGTATTTGAGGGAGTGGAGACTCAGAGGAGAGGATAACCCACAGTTGGCCAGATCACCGCGAGCGCTGACTTGCATGGCGCCCAGGATAGTGAGGTCGATCCGTCCGGAACGGATCATACCGAAGGACTCCTCGCTGCCAAAGACAGCAGCACCGGGAGAAAGAGTCACGGTCTCCTTGCCTGCATTAATGAGATCCGGATCCTCCTGGCCCTTCTTAGGGTAGGGTCCCAGGCCCAGAATACCGTTCTCGGACTGCAACATCACTTCCACTGAGGGATCCACGAAGTTAGGAGCCAGCATGGGCATACCGATACCCAGGTTGGCATACATCCCGTTCTTGAACTCCTTCGCGGCACGACGAACGATTCGTTCCCGCTTGGCCGCAGTGTCACCCTTGCCTAGGGCAGCCGCATCGTCACCATCCTCCTTGGCGAAGGTGTACTTCTCGATGTTCTTGGGCTCGGTGCTCTGGATAACGCGCTTCACGTAGATACCAGGCAGATGGATGGCGGCGGGGTCGATCTCGCCGGGTTCTACGATGTGCTCCGCCTCCACGATGGTCATCTTCGCGTTGCGTCCCATGGCTCCGTTGAAGTTGGCCGCGGCATACCGGAACTGGCAGTTACCTAGCTTGTCAGCCTTGTAGGCTTTGACGAAAGCGTAATCACCCCTGATGGCCTCCTCCATAACGTAGCTCTTATTATCAAAGACCTTCACATCCCGGGGCTGGCTGTACTGCGCGACGGTGCTGTCCGCATTGTGCTTCAGGGGCAGCTCGCCCGTCTGAACAACCGTGCCAAATGCCGCGGGGGTGTAGAACGCGGGGATGCCGGCGCCTCCGGATCGACAACGTTCCGCCAGAGTACCCTGTGGCGTCAGTTCGAGCTCGATCTCGCCGGTCAAGTACATGCGCTCGAAGGTCTTGTTCTCGCCCACGTAGCTGGCAATCATCTTCTTGATCTGCTTAGACTGAAGAAGGAGACCTAGGCCGGCTCCGTCAACTCCGGCATTATTACTGACGACCGTCAAGCCTGTGATCTCGGGATTGGCTCGCACCGCTTTGATCAGCGAATCTGGGACACCGGAGAGTCCGAAGCCACCTGCCAAGACGGTCGAGTTGGATTTCAGGTCCTTGATGGCAAGCTCTGCAGACGAGAGGACCTTGTTGATCTCAGGCCGGATGGTACTGCTTGAGAAAGCACGGGCAATAAACCGTTGGTGCTACAATCGTAGAACATGTGTTAGCATCTCGTGTGTACTAATTGGATGGCACCCTCCTCATAAGTGTACAGTACCTTGCTCGGGTTAGCAGAAAACTGCCGCGCTAGGCGCAAGCAACTTGCTACTTGTGAAGGCATGACGAATTGAACGTCCAGCGAGCTGTAAATCTGGAAGAGAGGAAAGCAGCTGCTTGAGTTCAACAGCTGCAGTGAACAAGACCAAAAAGAGAGAAATTGACGGCCTTCATGCAACGGCCAGAGAAATTTCTTCCGGAGAGAATGACAGCAAGAGGTTTCAGGGGCGTGAATAGAGGTTGCAGAGACCGAGCCAGAACCGCGGGATAAATAGATTTGAGGGCGGCGGGCAGCTGCGGAGTTGCGGAAGCCAACCCGCCCTACCCCGGAATGCCCCCGCAGATGCGTGGAGATCAGGCAGTCAGGCACCTGCCCTAGCAGCCTCAGGCTTTCACTCTTAGGCGATTCTTCAAGGTTCAACTTCGTGAAAGCAACAACTATACTCCAGTCTCGGGAAATATAAACATCCCTTATATACTCTTGATATCATACATTGTTTCTATCTGTTTGCATCCTCAATCCTGCATTCATCCATTCCGCAGCATCGGCCGCCGTGGACAGCCGACGTGGGCGGTTCCGATGACGATCCGCGGCCCGCCTCGGATCCGCAGCTGATTCAGCCCTTCAGATCACGTGCCTCATACACTCTATGATAAAATTCCTATTAATCAATTCGATAGTTGATAGGTGGGTAGCTAACCGCCAGGGAACCCTGTTGTATGATATCTACCTTTAATATTCCTTTCTGATTCTCTCCAAGCCCTTCGCCGGCCTAAAAACTTGTACTCGTCTATCTCCACCTAACTATAGACTCCTCTCATCCCGGCGACGATGACTTTGGAAGCCATAGATTAGTTCTATGATATATCTATTAATCGCCCGGCTTAGTCTAGCGAGATCGCCACTTGCTTCGTGTTCTTGGCTAGCCAGGACAGTAGCTATATTTCTGCGCAGAGCTTGCATCCTAACGGCGGAGTGGTCGTCAACGGATAGGCAATTCTGTTATTGTCTTTACATGTACTATAAATCTTGTTTTCTTTCTAATGACAGCGTTTCGACTTAACGTTTTCTCTGCGCTGTGTGGTTCAGCTCAAAATTGTAGCTGCCATGCCTGGATTAGCAACAAGATCCAATGACGTCATAGTTGTACACTGTGATATCTGCAGTAACTTCCCGGCTTGTTAAACTGCCATAACGCTATTTCGTCTCAGCAATATGGCTTTTGCCTTTTCCCAGTGTATGGATGTCACTATACGTGCCTGGCTTTCTACAATATTGTAATTTTTCTTTTTTAGACGTTGCTGCTTTACTCAGGACGCCCAGCTGCTTGCTCTGGAAGTAATTCACATCACGCTGGCTAGAGTGGCTAACGGCCAGGTCAGGTCAGGTTAATCAAAATTTTTATACCTGACCGCAGGTTAATGGTCAGGTTAAGCCACTCTAACGCTGGCCACTTAGTGAAGTTTATCCCATTAGAACCGTTCGCGACAGACAAACTCAGTGATAAGAATGTACATATTGCTTTTCTAAATACATTCTTGTCGTCGGCGTGCTTTTACCTTTAGTCTTTTTCTCGTTCTCCTTATTAGTCCCAGCCGGATAGTCCTTTCTCTGTACCAATCGTCCTATGCCGCTTCTTGTACTGTACGAGGAGGAGGAGGAGGAGGAGGAGGTAGAAAACCTACGCCGACAAGAAATTTGGCACACTTCTGCACAGCTACTCGCAGCCGTAATGGTGTACTGCCGCGCTTCTCCGGCGACCTGCCCGCTACTCGTTCATCGTTCTGCAACCCTTCGATCAAGTGTGCCAGTGGCCACAAGGGGTGTAGATCCTTTGTGGCTTCAATGTCAGCACGGACCAGGCTGAGCCATTCTGTCATGCCCTTGGGCTGGAGCTCGTAACCTAGATTCCCGAGGATGGGCCAGAACTCCTTCCATGTCATACCGTCTAAACGATGCTCGTCAGGCCTGCGTTGCGTCGCTGTGTCCAGCGCTAGGCCGACAATTGCTGTTGCAGTTGTTGTAGCGTCGGATATGGACAGCCACCCATCCGCGTCAGCGACGTTGTACGCACCTATTCTGATACATATTGCCGCTAGTCGCCAGATATAGTCGTTGGGATTGGAGAACCCTTCACTTGGTGTGCCTATAACCCAGCCCGGGTTGAAAACAGCGACACGATCGGCCAGCGATGGGGTCCTCTCTGCCGCGCGCCGGACCACAATCTCACCGACCAGCTTTGTCTGGCTATAGGGAATGGCATCAGGGGCGGAAAGTTCTTTTATTACGGCCACTTCCTCGTGGGATGCCCAAGGCCGACCACCCGTGACATAGAGGAATCTCATCGAACGATGACCCAGCGCGAGGAGTAACAGGTCCATAGTCGAGCCAACATTGGCAGCCTCGAGAGCATGATAGCTTTTGGTCCAGTGTACCGCGGCGCCGCTGTGGATAACGATGCTTGGCCCACGGCCGCTTTTGAGGAAATCCCAGCGTACTCGGTCAAGGCCGAGAATAGGAAGAGCCAGATCTCCGCGCCAGATCTCCAGTTTCCTCCCGTGGTACTCCCTCCACCAGAGAGCTTCCATAGCTTTATTGATGATGCGACGCCTGGCTGCCTCGTCTGTATCCCCACGTGCGAGACAAATGACTTGACGAACACGCTGGTGCTCCAGGAGGTGGCGTAAGATTTGAGTGCCAACAAATCCGTTGGCACCGGTCAGAAGCACCCTGAAACCAGCTTCGCTACCGTCTGCTGGTAGATCGTTGCCCTTCACGTTGCCTGGAATTGCGAGCGTGTCTTGAGCGGCCAGAATCTTCGAGTCGAGTTGATTGATCTCGACCATGAGGTCGACTTGAGTGGAATATTTCCCGATGTGGCCACATTCAGCACGATGGGACGAAGACGCGGTTATGTCTTCGGCAAGACTCCTGATGGTGGCTTTTTGATCCATCAAATACCGCATTCCGACCGGGATCCGATATGTTTGCGAGATGAAAGAACCGAGTTCCATCATATTTACCGAGTCTAGACCGGATGAGTGTAAGGGCATGTCCCTCAACCCAGTATGAGAGGACTCGCCGCGCCTGAGCGACAGCGGGTCGAGGGACCACGAGGGTCGCAAGGAATGTATTTTCAGGGCTAGGGTGTATGCTGGGTGTTCATGTTCTGATATCCATTCACCAGAGGTGGAGCCATCAGGAACGGATAACCCAGACGTGGCAAATATCTGCTCTCCTTCAGTGTGGAGCAGCTGCCTGGCAATATCGCGCAGTTGCTTTCGATTCGTCTTTCCTGTGGCAGTGAGAGGTACCTCAGAGACAGCAAGGAAAGCCTCTGGTACCATATACCCCGGTAGTTGAGACGCTAGCCTTCGTTTGATGTCAGCAGCCAAGGGATGCGCCTTCGCTGGCGCTGATGCTTTCCCGCCCAGCTCCTTTCCATCAGTATCCAGCTGAATGAAAGCCACCAGCACTGATCTAGGATTTACCCCGTCTTCGAGCATCACGATTTCGGTTGCAGCCTGACTCGCCTTGGCCGGTAAATCTGCCAAGATGTGGTGTTCGACTTCTTCGAGCTCGAAGCGCTGCCCTCTGATCTTTACCTGGCTATCCTTGCGGCCTATGAACGTCAGGCCTCCGGTTTCTTCGTACTGAACTAGATCACCAGTCTTATAGAGGCGACCGGAACGCCCGGGTTGGGAGAAAGAGCCCCTCAGAAGCCAGCTAGGATTGCTGATGAACACTTCTGCGGTCTTCTTCGGGTCCTTCATATAGCCATTTCCAACAAGCGGCCCCTCAAGAAGGAGTTCGCCGATGCCTCCAGGGGGTAGCAAGCGATTGTCGTCCTCTGGATCCGCAACCCAGGTTGCCAGGCCTACGCCTTTGCCTATTCCGATAGTCTCCCCCGTGTTAAGCGTAAGGACGTTAAATGTACTGATCGGGGTGCATTCAGCAGGCCCGTAGGCGTTAATAAGCCGGATTCCGTGCGACTGCCATTGCTCAGCATCTCTGGCTGTCACCGGCTCACCAAGTAATATAAGCGTCCGAAGGTTGGGTAGCGCCACCGGGTTCAGCAAGCGCGCCACTGTTGGCGTCAAGTTAGCGATGGTAGGCCGCATGCTGATCATAACGTTCTCGAGGCTTTCTTTGCGTTCGTTGTCAGAGGGGATGCACAGACATCCCCCGGCTACCAGGGTGGCTAGAGCGTTGTGAATCGCGGCATCAAACGCATATGATGCAAAATCCAAGACCCTAGACTCTCCGGTGAAGCCCAGAGGCTCCAATTGACAGCATAGGGCAGAGCAGAAGTTTTCGTGAGACACCAGAACCCCCTTGGGTGATCCCGTGCTACCAGATGTAAAAACTGCATACATTGTCCGCGAGGATGGCGGTGGTGGTGTCGCGGTGTGTTTAGTATCACCCGGGCCAAGACATGGGGTCTGGAGTATTTCCGGACCCACTGGGATCACCATCTCCGACAGACTGTGCCCTAGGTTCATGTTGGCGTGGGAGGATAGCAATAACCTGGCGCCCACCTGATTGACGATCGATTGAAGACGAAGTCGGGGAAGGGACGGGTCGAGCAGCACAAAACCGGCCCCCGCCCTAAGCACACCAAGCATAGATACAACTGTCCACTTGGACTTCTCAAAACACAGGGGCACGAGAATATCGGGACCCAGGTGATACGGATCGACCCCAATGTCGACAAGCTGGTGGGCGACCGTTGTGGCCAGTTGGTCCAGCTCCCCGTAAGTAAGCTCACCGTCCCAGGCACATATCGCTGTTGCCCCTGGCTGTTTTTGCATCATTTTTCCCACGATATGGTGAATTAATGCTTCCGTGGGCGCTGGAACGAAGCTGTTGCAGTTCCATATCCATTCGAGGCTGTTGGGCGTAACGATCTCGACTTCCGCTATGTTCTGCCCGTACGCTGCGCCGTCGAGCTGCTTCATTATCGATTCCAGAACGTCTAACATGTTCCGCACCACCCATGGTTTAACCACATTAGTATCGAACGTAGCACGGATTGTTCCCGTACCAGGTTGCACCTCGAGCCCCAGCGCGAATGTGTTCACCCACTCAGGCTGCTGCGTGTCTTGCCACCGCCCAAGTGTACCATGGACTCTGTCATTATCTTCCGGATGGATCACGATCAGGGTTTGGAACATGCATGCCTGCCGTGCCTCGGGTGATATTTTGGCGATTCGGTGTAGACCGAAGTGTTCGAAGGGGATCATGCCCGCCGTTTGTAATTGCAAGGCTTCCAGATAGTCCCGAACTGGCTGGGACCGGTTTAATGTGACATACAGTGGAACTGTTGCAACCGTTGGGCCCATCACCTCGTCGATGGCGCGAACAGGCGCACTTCGCCCTGATGTAGTGATGCCAAACACGACCTTATCAGAATTCGTCATGCGGCTAACCAGGAGTGCCCAGGAGGCACGAACTAGTGTCGAGGTCGTGAAGTCCCCAGACCGTGTGGCAAGCCATGGCACCGTTTGAGTAAACTCGCTGTCTGCGGTTGGCCGCTTCACCGACAACGGAAGCGCTGGAAAGGGGGCACAATCACAGTCCCGAAGGCTATCCTGCCAATACTTGGCGGCCTCTTGTCCATTAGCCTTCCCAACATACCGGACGAAGGCCTTGAACTCAGGCCCGGGGGGCCGGGTCGGGATGTCGTGGTACGCGCGGTCCGCCATATCAGTCATTAATGAGAGCGACCACCCGTCGTAAAGTGCATGATGCAGTGTCCACACAAACCATCGGCGCACTCCTGCATAGTCCGTAACAATGCAATAGCGTGCAAGCGGGTTTCCTAGACCCATCGGCCGTTGTTTATCCACTTCAAGGTAGCGCTCAAGCCCAATTGCCTGTTCCCATTCGATGCCCTCGTTCAGTACCAACTGAATGAGGCCTATGTTGTTGAGCTGCACAATCCTCGTACGTAAGATCGCGTTACTCCGAGCCATGTCTTCCCATGCCCTGCAGAAACCGCGCAGCTCCACTGTCGGCGGTAGTTCAAGAGTGCGCTGAATCATGTACTCTCCGGTGTGGCCCAAGGTCAAGGACAAGAGACCCTCTTGTAGAGGTGTGCAGGGATATGCGTCCTCCACTGCGCCGGGATCCAGGTGATACTCAGCTGCAAGCTCCTGTAAGAACACGCTCTTGTTGAATTGGTCGCCCAGAAGAGTAAAGGGTGGGATCTCGTCTGGATCTTTGTCAAGCAGAGGATGGCAGTGCACGGTCAGATTGTCCAGGGTAGGATTCTGAAAAATGTTGGAGACAGTAAGCTCAACGCCGAACGTCCGAGCCTCGGACACGAGTCGCATCGCCGTAATTGAGTTCCCTCCTAGCCGAAAGAAATTATCTTTCGGTCCCACAATTGCCTGGTCAATGGCAAGAACCCGGCTGACCATTTTCTGTAGATCGGGGCCGCCACTTGACCATGCGTTCGGCTCGGTTACTGGGGGCCTCTTCTCTATGCTCGCATGGAAAGACGAGCCGCCCATTTCGCACAGCCGTCTACGGTCCAGCTTTCCTGTCGCTGCTATGGGCAGTTCATCGATGGAAAAGAATAAGGTGGGCACCATATAGCGTGGCAGGTGCTGGGCCAAAGAGTCTTCGACGGAAGCTGCGATCTCATAGGGCTCAACAGTGCCAGCGGACTCCGCCTGACTGGCTGTCATGGGTATTTTGCCTGATTGGATGAATGCTGCGAGCACATGGGTTGAGGATTTTCCTTTCGGAGTGATGACTTCAACCACGATCTGCTTCACGTCCGGCAGGTGCTCTTGTAGACAATGCTCGATTTCCCCGAGCTCAATTCGCTGCCCGTGGATCTTCACTTGCGTATCTTTACGTCCGACGAATGTCAGGCTGCCGTCCTCGTTGTAGTGAACAAGATCTCCTGTCTTATAGAGTCGCCTGCCATATCTTCCCGGGTGATTCGAGGCTCCATTTTGCAACCACATCGGATCATTGACAATGGTTCTCGCAGTTTTCTCCGGGTCATTCAAGTACCCTTCCCCAATCAGTGGTCCTTCCAACAGCAGCTCGCCAGTGGCCCCAATCGGAAGCAGATTTTCGTGATTTTCCGGATGGACTACCCACGTCACTAAGCCAGCGCCAATTCCGATGCGAGTGGCCTCTTGCGGACCAGAAGCCCGACTGTTGATGACGCTCAACGGGGTACATTCCGACGGCCCATAGAGGTTGAGAACGCGTGCTTTGTCCCACCAGCGGCAAATGTCGCGGAGGTGGAGCGGCTCCGCAATAAAGATGATCGTGTGCAGTGTCGGGGTCTCATCAGGGTCCAGCAGTTGGGCCACGCTAGGCGTCAGCGCAATCGTGTTGGCACGCAGAGATGTTATGCTCTCTGTTAACTTGTTTCTTCGGTCGTGCTCCATTGGTACACACAAGCAACCTCCGGCAGCGAGCGTGGTAAATACATGACTGATGGAAGCATCAAAACAGTATGAGGAAAAATCGTAGATCCTGGATTCCGTAGTGAATCCGAGATGCTCGGTCTGGTGATATAAGGCAGATGCGTAATTGCAGTGGGTGAGCACCGCGGCTTTCGGAGCACCGGTGCTGCCGGACGTGAAGTTCAGATACATGTTCGAGGACGGAGAGACGCGGGGCTGGCGCCAGCTTGCTGGGACGTCGATGTCCATGAAGATTGTTTCGTGGACTGCGAGAACATCCCGAGCTAGTCGCGAACTGAGAGCCTTCAATGACACGGCGCACAAGATGAGGTCTGCCCTGACTTGTTGGACAAAACCCGCGAGACGCCGTTCCGGCAGCGATGGGTCCAGTAGCAAAAATGTCCCCCCGGCTTTGAGAACACCTAGTATCGCAACTGTGGTCCACATTGACTTCTCGAAGCACAGAGGAATCACCTGGCCGGCCTTGACACCGAGGCTTGTGAGCCGGTAAGCTAATTCTGTGGCGAGCTGATTCAATTCTCCATAACGTATCTCACCATCCCAGGCACAAAGCGCCAGCTTGTTTGGCTGGGCCCGCACCTTCTCTTCGATTATCTCGTGCACGCACCGGTTGATTGGCTTGGGGCAAATCTGGTTCCATTTCCAGATCCTTTCCAGCTCGCCCTGTGCCATGATCCCACTTTCCCTTGATTTGGCTTTCATTGTGTTATCCTGCCTCGTTGCAGGTGCCACTTCTAGGATGGGTGAGCCGCCATGGCTACCTTGAAAGTCCTAGGAGTGTTCCATCGTGTCTCTTGTAGACTCAAAGCAATTGATGTCGGGAGGAGATGAATCAATCTGTATGAGATGCAATGCTGTTATCATGTATCATAGTCCTGGAGACTCCACGAGCAAGCTTAAATACATAATCATGAGCTGCAAAGGTTGAGGATCGTGGTCTCGCCTCCTTCAAGCTCCAGCCGTCGTGTTCGTTCTATTGCCCTTTTCTACTTCCCTTACTGAAGAGATGAGCACAAATGACCTCATGTGTACCATATCTCGCGGCCACCTGGAGTCCGATGAAACTTAAATTCCAGAAAGACGACATAAATGGTTACCGGAGAGAACGTATAAAGGCTGTTCACTGCCATCCCGGGCAAGTCTCACGAAGTCTCAAAGCCTATCTGAACTGCATGTTGGCATTTTTGGCCACGGCATTATGGTGTGTAACACTACACTGGTAGTTCCGCTATATCAGAAGCAAAATACGTCATGGTCTGCATTTGGAGCCAAATGGTAACATCACTTCCAGGACATTTGCTGCAGGCTACCCGGTTGAGAGTACAACACGACATGCTGCGGGCAGCATCCCTGCAGATCGATCGAAGTCGTATTGATCTGCAGTCTGTCTCAATGCTCAAACCGCTCTCTAGAGTGTAGAGCTACTAGGACTATGTGTTGAGTTCTGGCCATAATGCCACAGTAGCTACTCGTGCTGTAATATACGGGTTCGTGTTCAAGTCCCTCTCACATAAAGCCGGGGGTTAGTAGCAGTGCCCTCAGCACCCTTCAAGCCCAGTTAAAAGAGTGCTTCTATAATCGCAAACATGCCTAGCTGGAGTGAGCTACTCGAAGATATCATTCAAGGCGAGGTCTTGTCGCCGTCTCATGACGGGTACGCCGCAAGCGTTAGGAGATGGAGCGCCGCAGCCGAAACAAGCCCGGTCTGCCAAACAACCCACCCACTCCCTGCTTGACGACAGCCGTACTAATGAGCTTTTCCAGGCTTTAATCGTTCGCCCTGCATGTGCTCAAGAAGTGTCTGTGGCCGTGAAGTTTGCAGTTGCAAACAAGCTGGTGTTGGCCGTGTGTGGTGGTGGCCACTCAACAAGTGGCACGTCATCGTCAGACGGCATTGTCATTCACCTCGGTAACATGCGAGATGTTGAAGTCGATAAGGCCAATATGACCGTCTCTTTTGGGGGTGGTTGCCTTTGGGCTGATGTGGACGGTGCCCTGGAAGAGCGCGGCCTGGCGACGGTCGGTGGTGCAGTGAACCATACAGGCGTGGGCGGCCTCATTCTGGGCGGAGGCCATGGTTGGCTCACAGCAAAACATGGCCTGGCTATTGACAACCTCATCTCGGCGCAGATAGTTACCGCAGATGGCTTCATCCGTGACATCTCCGAAGTACACGACCCGGATCTCTTCTGGGCGGTGCGCGGAGCCGGGGCTCAGTTCGGAGTTGTTACACGCTTCACATCTCGTGTCTACGAACAAGGGAAAGTGTGGAGTGGATCTCTCATCTTTCCCCATAGCGCCCTACCTGATCTCGTGGCATTCGCGAATGAATTTCATTATCGAGATAACCGAGAGGGTCACTGCTTGACTCTGGGTGTTGGGCACACGCCGGATGGGTCGAAACGTATCCTCTCTGTTATGCCGCTTTACCACGGACCGGAACTAGAAGCAAGTGGTTACTTTGCCCCCCTTCTTGAAATCGGGCCCATTACGGACAATACACGCATGATGTCCATTGCCGAGGTCAACACCCAACAAAATCCAATGTGCGAATACGGTATTCGCCGCCTGCAAGGCTCCGGGAATGTGACGATGCCTCTCCACGCAGCCGCTTTCCAAGATATTGCAGACACTCTTTGGTCCTTCCACGAAACTCACCCTGATGTCCAAGTCTGCACCATGGCGATTGAGCTGTTCTCAACCCGGAAATTGTGTGAGGTGCCTCAGGTCGACACCGCGTACGCCAATCGAGGGGAGTACTATGATGCTGTTACGGTTTTCGGTTGGACCACCGCAGCACTGGATGCTACTGTCCGGCGATTTAACTCCGAGCTATGTGCAAAGATACGCCGCACGAATGGGTACGAAAACTCGGGCCTTCGAGGCCAGCCAGTGGGCCGCTACTTGAACATGGAAGAGGATCGACTAAGACCGGATGAGGCGTATGGTCTCAACTGGAACAGACTGGCTGAGATCAAAAAAAGGGTGGATCCAGATAATGTCTTCCACAAGTGGCACGGCGTGGCTGTTGAGTAAGGGCAAGCAGTCTGTCGACTGCCGAACACAACCTGGGTATTACATCCTAGCCATTAAATTGGATTTGGAATTTTGGAATTCACATTCTGCCGTCAAGGCTGTGACGTAAGGACTGGGTGCGCAGTGCGACGTTCGATCCACCCTCGTCCAGCTCTTTGTATCATAGTAGCATCCGTCTTCCCCGATTGGGTAGCCTCCAACGACGATAAACCTGAGTACGTACAAGTGAACATATAGGTCACCTGCAACGATCCGTGGGCTTAGTCGCTGCATCATGCGGTTATGATTACAAAAGAAATGCATACGTAGACAACCGGCTTCCGCCATTCTTCGGTCTGCAGGATGGAAAGGATTTGAGATCAGGTTGGAATTACACCATGTAGGACATCGGAATGCTCTCCCAGCATTATCCAGCTACGCTATCATCACACCACCATCTTTACATTGTATTATGCATGGATGCTGATTTGGTAATAACATTACAAGATCGAATGAAACAGGCCACAGGAAGCTTCGTGGAGATAACAGGATTTGTTTTGGGTTTACTGGCTGTAGTTCAACCCCAAAAGGGATCGCTTTGCACTACAAGGCTTTTCCTTGCGTACCATTGATTATAGACTACGTCAGACTCCCTCAAGAGCTATCGGCATGGTCAAATCAGAGGATACAACACATGAAAATCAATCCTTCTTTGTTCAAACCTCGCTTTCTAAACAGGCCTTTTCGGGAAATTTCCTAGTCTAGGAAGAGTGCTAGATGACTCGTAAAAACTTAGTGATATGGTAGAAGCCCCCGAAGGATAGTTAAATAGCCAGCTGATTCCATCCCATTTCAGTTTTCAGATACGACCCATCCATTGTGGTAGCAGTATAGCTCTATCCCTTCTTGACTTCTTTTTCGGGCTTCTAGCTACACTTCACTTCCACCAACATGCCGGCAGACTGTGCAATTGATTCTCCTTGTGTGGTTGACCCTCTTACTGGCATACGCCCCAACAATGTCCAGGCAGCCCCTCATCTGGTGGAGGAGATTTCTGAGGATATCCATGCGCTCAAGAATGGAACTGATGAGGATCGCAAAGCTATACTAGTGAAGTGTAGAGCATTGTTACAGGCTCTAGAGACCCCACGTGAGACAATGGTTGATCATTGTTGGGGACAGGTGAGGGCCCCAGATTCTCACAATGACCACAAGACATTGACAAGACAGATTGGTGTTATCGCAGCGGTGGGCTTTGGTGTGGACTCGGGACTATGGGTCTTGATGGCCAGGAATGGCGACAAACCCCAGAAAGCCCCCGATTTGGCAGCATGCCTCGGGGTTGATTCCAGACTTCTCAGTGGGCTTTGCAATTTACTGCTTCCAGATCTCGGGCTGACCGCACTGGTTTCTAGGCCGCCTCATGCGACACGTTAGTGCTATGGGTCTGCTTACCGAGGTCGGCGAGGATGAGTATGTGCCAACGAACTTCACCCTGGCTCTGAGCCTTCCTCAGGTCGGACACGGGTATCTTGCTCTGTAAGTGATATCGCTATAGTATCCTGATATGTGAATGCGAAGCCCTGATTCCTATCTAGACCTTCCTGCACTGGTGCCGGGACATTGAAGCTTCACGAATTCTGTCGGAAACGGGGTTGGGTTAATCCCACAAATCCTCAAGACACATCGCTGATGTATGCCTACGGCACCGACCAGGACCTATTCGCTTGGGTGCAAGATGCTGGCTATGGAAAACATCTCAATGATTACCTCGGCGGCTATAACCTCGGCCGTCCGCGTTGGATGGAGCCCAGTGTATATCCCGTTCAGGAGAGGCTTATTGATGGTGCCGATCCTGATCCCGACGCACCATTTCTGGTAGATATAGGCGGGAACGTGGGCCATGATTTGGCAAGATTTCACTCTCGATTTCCAGATGCCCCAGGAAAATTAATCCTCCAAGATTTGCCAGCGATGATTCGCCAAATTAAGGATTTGGACCCAGCGATAACGAGGATGGAGTACGACTTCCATACCGAGCAGCCTATCAAAGGTAAGAGCGGGACACTTTCCCATTCCATCTAAAATCTGTTATTCCTTTCCGTGTCTCTCTGTTTGGCTGTTCGATAAGTCACTCATGATATCTCCAGGTGCCCGTGCCTATTATATACACTCTACTTTACATAACTGGTCAGATTGCGTATGTGAAAGCATACTAACGCAGGTTAAAAAGGCCATGACACCGGGATACAGTAAACTACTAATTAACGAGAACGTTTTGCCCCGCATTGGCGCCCATTGGGAGACCACAGGTCTTGATATGATGATGCTGACCCTGTTCTCTTCTGAACAGCGGACTGAGACAGCCTGGTATGATCTGATTGAAGGGAGAGCGGGTCTTCGAATTGTTAAGATATGGAGCTACGGCAGCGGGGTGGAAAGTGTGATTGAATGTGATCTTGTCTAACTGCTACTGATAAATCCTACTGGGTTACTTCTTCCCCGTCGCGACTCTACAGTTGGAGTGCCCGCTGCATGTGGGCTTGCGTAGATGGAACACCTATGCAGGGATCCGGTCAGAGACCTGCTGATTGACGCACACAAATGGAACACCAATATAGAACGGAGCGGATTGGGTGTACAGCGCAGTATGGAGATAGCAGGCATGCAGCAGGCGTGTGGCAGTTGCTTTTAGTTGTGTTTTGTATGCTTTTTGATTGGTCTACTGTTTGTTGGTTTATTGGCGTTTGGACACAAGATTTTGCTTCATTCGGCGAGGCGCCTGCATGGCCCGTTGCTTCAAAAGATAGGCTTCATCAGGTTTATAGAATTTTGATTGACTGATTGATTGATTGATTGATCAAGTGAGTATTCATACCGGCAAGCTCCAACAGTTTGGTATATGTTAATCATCGGAAATGTGAGCTGACTGTTTGCTACACGTTATCAGGAACATTGGCTGACACGAGTCATACTTCTTGCTAGTCGTCACTCCTCCGCTCACCCCGTGCTCAGTGATCGCCTAAGGAGCAGTAAAAGGAAAGGGAAAGCCTTCGACCTTGCGAGAAAGTCCGTCACGTATGTTTCAGTTAACATTGACCTGTTCCTACAGTTGCTCCGAGCAAGATGGCTGAGGTGTCTCGGCGTGCTTCAATTTGCCCTCTTCGGGTAGGATCGGCGTAAGCAAAGGCACACGAGGACCCGGGCGAAATCGGGCGAAATCGCGCGCTGTTCAATAGCTGAATTTTAATATGACTCACGAACTGCTGTATATCTTTCCCCTCAGGTTCTTGAAGATTTATAAGGCCAAGGGTGACCAAAAACGGAACGCCTGTCCCTAGAACCTCAACTACCAGATATATTCATAACCATATCACTAGCGTCTAATTCTTTCCGGCTCTACGCAAGAAGTACCTCTCGCGGCCTCGCCAGAATGTATCTTTTATGGCCCAGCTTCCAGTGCGACCAGTATTCATTATACTGCCTCGTCGATCTTTATCGAAGAATACTTAATCTTCCGCTTACTCTATACTTGATAACTATCTTAGGCTACTTAAGGCGTACTTAGAGTTAGGTCTACTTAGTAAATAAGAAAGCGGCGAGGGGTAAGCACTAAAACAGAAAGGGAAGGCTGTCGATCTGGCGAAAGAATCAAGTACGTATGTACACAGAAGAACAGGTGCCCACTACACGAAATTGTGAACATGCATCATAACGGCATTTTCCAGAGGATATGGGGAAAGTATTCTGTCAACAATCCCATCGCTGAACCATCCACTTTCCCAATCTGGGTAGCAAAGCGCCTTGACATATTCCCAGTATTCTGGATAGAAACCAGCCATTTCCCAATCAATAATACCGACGACCTTTCCCGCGCGAATGATGATATTCCTGGGAGTGAAATCTGAGTGTGTCAAAACAAGCCCGTGACGCGGTAGTGCCAACACAAAACCAGCGACTTGTCGGGTCCATGGGCCGTCGTCTGACAGCTCTAAAGCTTGGACAATACCCCTGTTAAACTCACCCTCGTTCGTATAAGGACCAAACCCTCCAAGGTCGGCTGTGAAGATAGGATCCTCGCAAGGGCTCCTATCAACGGAGCCGATGAAATCGCCTGTGATGGACCGTAGCTCTTGCATATAACCGCGAAGTTGAGAAATAATTTGTTCTTTTTCTTCGTCGGCCGTATCGTCCCACGCATCTCGAAGGACATCGCCTTCTATGTATCCCATGACGATAACACCACGGTCGATCGATTCATCAATATAAGCATCATAGACTTCTGGGACGGGGATGGAAGTCCTAGAGCGAACAAATCGTAGTGCTTCAGCCTCTGCTAGGCGTGGGGGCTCGATCAATTTGACAACAGTCTTGGGGTCGACTTTGTAGACGTGAATCATGTCATGAGCGCCAAGGCGGTTCTCATCTGTCAACACCCATCCTTTCGTTTTGCGCGCCATGTCTGCCGTCCGGGATTTGGCCCAGCGTTGATCAAGTGCAGAAGGACAAAATTGATGTTGAAGGTTACCCCCCTCCTCGATTCGAAACATATTAGCGTGGGAATCGTCATTTAGCGTGGCAGCTTAAGCGCCGAGTCCAACCACTGACATGGCGCGAGGCGATCTCAAATCCCCTCTACAATAACAAAGCGGCGCTCCACGGTGCTTAAACGGATCCCGATACATCAGTGGTTCGATAACTACTCTCTCGATGATCCAAATACACGAACCGAATTGCAGGTTGACGGGCTAGAAGAAACCAGTCGATTCCTGAGAACGTTGATTGACGACGAAGCGCGGTTGTTGAGCGAAGCTAGTGACGCCGTCGCTGGCAACGGATACAATCGCGTTGTGATCGGGGGGTTTGTTGGGATGAGTGGATGGTTGCCTTTTGAGAGGGAGATTTCTGGGCTGTTGGAATTGAGCGGGGAGAATGCAGATGAGGAGACAGGTGGTGATGATGATGACCCTTTCTTTCATGATGAGGATGAGGATGAGGACGTCCCTGCTTCTGTTCAGGCACTGAATCTTGTTCGGGATGTCCTCGATCTATCACTCTTGCAACACGAAGCACAAATTGGTTTTGAGGGCGTGGTCCGTAGTGAAGGCTCGGAATCTAAGCCCCATTTGCAAACACCGGTCTTTCTCGGCCATGGATCGGCTGATCCCAAGGTGTCAGCTGGCCTCGGACAACTAATGGAGTCTGTCCTGGCTACTGGGTTTGGGATGGATGTGACTTGGAAGGCGTATGAAGATTTTGGACACTGGTACCTTGTACCAGATGAGATTGATGATGTGGTCAATTTCTTGAAGGGAAAAGTTGGAGTACCAAGTGTTGGTTAAATCCGAGTGGTATTTGCCAACTTATACTCGGCCTTTCTCTCCTCTGCAGCTGTATAAAAATAACTCGTTTAATCTGCAGGCCCTTTTAATCGGCCTTTGTCTCCCCCATCCCTGCTGTCTAAGTAGTTCGGTCAGGTTGCGCTTACTGTTTGCTGCTCGCCATGGCTTGGCCCTCCTGAGATTTAATGTTCGAACTACAGCATGTAGTTTGGGGTTAGTTCTATATACATGAAAAGTGCACAATGGAATGCGGAGAGGGCTTCCTTAGTAGGTCCAGTGGCATGAGCTTCGTCTTCAATGCGGGGGGTAGGAGTCCGTACATAAGAGTAGACTATATAAAATCGCAGGCATATACACATAGACCCCACCTCGAGATACTGACGGGACTGTAGATATCAGCTCTATCGGCGAATTGGCTCAATATTATACCTTTTGATCACGATGACTCTTCTTCCCTTCACTCCAACGTTGGCGGAACAACAGCATCCTCTGGTAGATCACTATATGAAGCATTCGAAACATCTGTCTCGGCAAACCCTTCCTGAGGACCCCAGTCGGCGAGGTCCTTCAGGATCTCAGTGGACCACAGATGAGGTTTAAGCTGTCCGTGCAGTCCCATTAATCGACCTTGACCCGGCACGTATCATCCCCGAAGAATTCTTCCCGAGAGATGACAATAGCTGTAAGCTCCCTCTAGATATCTCTTGCTCATATACGCTAACTCTAAAAGATTTTGTCAACATATGCAGAAATCTCCCGACGATCTGAAATAGTTCGACTCGGACAAGTACGAAAACAATTACTTTCAGTTATTCTTCTCCTATCTATCGACACTTACTAGGACCGACCTATCCGAGAATGAGATCATTCGATCTCATCAGAGAAGCATTAGTACCCTGAGTGCAAGCTCGGCAAATACTGAACTCTCTACATCCAGCGACGAGAACAGCGAAGAGAATGTCTCATGCCATGCTCTTGGCAGCCTTATCAACTCGAGCCTGATCAATATGGGGAGGCATAAGGAACTGAACGTCTTGCCTGGGCCGGGAAAGCTGGTGCCCAAGTTGAATTTGTAAGAGCGAGGCTGCTCTCGGTTAACTGAATGTGTCTGTAAATTGCTTGTCTGCTGACATTATGCACAGCGGCCCTGGCCACGTCTGGTTCAAGTTCTCTCTCGGGGGAGCGAGACATGAAGCTGTCAATGATGGCCAAATAGCCGTCAACTTCCCTAATGGCCATTCCCACTCGGACAAAAATTCTGTCTTATCTGTAGCGAGTATCGAGATACGATCTTGTTCATCTAGACTGCATTCTTTTGAAACCTTAAGGTTGCTTTAGTGCAAGCCTCGGAATGCCGGAGGCCTCAAGCGCGGCTCAGGAGACCGGGAAACCTTCAGCTCCAGAGTCTTCGCGCAAGAGGTTGCGGAGCTCATAGGAGCCACTCTAGCATAATACCGTAGTCGGTTGCCAGTAATACATGAAGATCATGAATCTTTCGTCATCAGTCTTCATGGCACTATGTTCTATCTGAGTGCCGCCTATTTCGCGCCTGATTATATCCGTTACCTCGAGGAGCCACAGACAGAGCCTTTTGACGCCTATCTATGGGTTCGACGATCTCACTGCTTTGACCTCAAGAGCCAGACTGAGCGGATAGGGGCCTTGAGGCTACTCTGGTCTCTTGTTCTATATCTGAGAAGTGGCAACGCGAGAGTTAACATGGTGAGTTCAGCCATCCACGAAAGCAAACGCTGAATATGAGACTATATATCTCTTACGATACTGAAGAAGGAATGATGGAGCTGGTTGTATTTCTCTAAACTCGTCCGAAGACCGAGATTTCTTCATTGCGCCCTCTCAGGTTCTTTTGGTTACTCTGCCTGTCGATTATTTCAATAAGTTGGTTAGAAACAAGAATGCTGAGGCTTACTTGAATCTGTTACTCTTCATTGGTAATAAACTAAGGCACAAGGACTATTCTGACCGATAAACGGCACAAGATCGGTTGATGCCTGGGCTTCTCCGATACCTTGTGCAGTAGATGCAATCCACTAATGCTGATTACATAGACAGGAGTACCGGGCCACCCCAGAGAGTAAAGATTTGATATAGACGAAGTACGTATGTACAAGGGCCGTGCAGGTCTGATTCGAACATATGAAAGTTTTATCTTTAGACACGTAGCATAAAAGCGTGACAAAGTAGATTAGAGATATAATTTTGTTATTTACTGCTGAAAAAGGCCTGCAAGCCGCCTCCTGTAGCCTTCTCGCTTGTAAAGTATCTCAGGAGTCTCCCCAATTCCTCTATGAGTGCATACCAGTCTTCTCTTTTGGCGAGATCATAGCCTCGGGTGAAGCTTATATTAAATGTTTCGTCGACTGAGCATCCATTGGAGCGGACACGGGATATCTGATCTTTTGTGAAGAAACCACGGGCTATAAAAACCTTGCGTTTGTAAAACCAAAGAGTAAACATTTCCTGGTCGCGTAGTCCGAGTTGGATGTTACAAGCTAGTTGTCCTAACATTGTGGCTAGGATTTCCCCGAGAAATTCGCCCCACTTTGTTCTGGGAACCACTAAATCGAGAGTCAGATCGTTCAACAAGGTATACTGGTGAGCACTGAAATGAGCCTTCGAGCTGTCTAAAATATGGTACATGTAGTGTACAGTCAAATAGTTAAGAGTATTCTTTTCAGTAAACTCTGTACATCATCATCATCATTGCGTTCATCACGATGGTATCGTCCGCTATTTACAGATAAAATAATGTTCACAACTGACAATGACCCGCTACCATGCACACGTAAAACAACAATACAAATCCTCTTCAAATAATCACAAGAATCGGAAACGAGATTGTCCAGTTTGGGCCCGGTTCGTCCTCCCATGTACCATACCCGCGACTCCATCCCACGATACCCGAAGGCGGCACCCTCGTGACCAGAAAGACACGCCGTGGTAGGGAAAAGGCCATGGAAACTCTCTCACCATGACACGTCATCCAACCCTTTACGTTTCAATGGATTCGGAATGACTCCGGCTGGCGAAGTGGTCTCGGAGCCTACCATTGCACATTCTGGTTGTTAGTGTCTTGTTTCGACGGCCATGTTGGAGTGTCCTTGCCGTCTCCCGTCCCGATGGTTCGATGGTGATCTCCCGTACCTGAATCACCTTTGTCAGTCCATATCTCGTCATACGATGGTGGCTTCATGTCCACATCGCTGGCTGCGTGTTGAGTAGTGACCCCTTCCATGGTGGTGACTGTGTCTGCAACTGGTTGAGGCTCGGGCTTGTCGGGCTGGTTCTCAACCACCTCTCTGCAAACGGGATCGACTAGACGTTCCTTCATGCTGTCGTTGACATACACGAGGAAGTAAGGCGTGGGTGGATTCTGGCGGTCATTGTTCATAAATATCTCATCCAGATCTTTCACCTCGGTCACGTAGTTGTCATTGTACTTGCGCCAGATGTTTCGTTCAAAGTCGCGAATGTAGATGTAGTAGTGGCCGAACGTTACAGACCCATGATGAACGAAGACCGCATAGAGTCGATAGGGTAGACGTCTGGAGTCGGCAAACTGACTGGAGATCATCGTCTGCGTATCCTTGATTTCCTGGTTGATGCCTACAATATGTTAGCCGGTAAGGAAAGGGGGTAGTAGAGAATTAAAAGCACTTACTGTTCAGTTGAGACCTCGCTAGCTGGGAGAGCTGCTCAAGTTCAGGGAACAGTTGCGGGTTAACGTCGATGGCGTCATCTGCAGTCTCAGGATCGACTTTCAAAGAGTTCAGGTCTTCCAGGGCCTCCTTGGCGCTGTTGAACAAGGCCGGCATATCTAAGGAATCGGTTTCCTATAATAAGCGTTAGATTGATTGGCCTCTTGTGTACAAGCCAGGGCTGAGTTCATACTTCAACGCGGAGAAGCTCATCCCGTCGAGCTTCCAGCTTCCTTAGATTATCCTTCCATTCCCAGCACTGGCGCCGGCGATCCATGATTTCCGGCTGCTGAGTATCCATATAACGGTCGAGATAGATGGTGTCCTTGAGCTCAAGGTGGTGCGTTGATTTGAACGAGCGTTTCTTCACAGGGTCGAATTGGACTCGCTGCACCTGAATCTGGAGCACCGGCGGCAGTCTACTTATGGCACCAAACTGTTCCGCCACCGAGTCACCGACGTTAACTTTTTGGATATCAAAAGCACCGTCAATGGCTGCATAGATGTCACGGGATCCAGTTGCAACATCTATCTTGATATCACACCATCGTTCCTCCTTGGATCGCACACCTTCGTTGGAAAGGATGTAAGATTTGGCTTGTCCGTAGAAGAGGCTGTTGGAAAGATATGCGTGTCAGCTTGTAAATTCACGCACGTAGGTGGATCAGAGACTCACTCCTTGATTCGGTCAATCTGCTCACCGTCCGGAGCTATAGAGTTTGGCTCAATGGCACACTGACTCTGGAAAAGCACGTTGTTGATGACCTCCGTCACATCCTGCTGCGCTCCGATCTCAACCTCATCTAGTATCTGCTGCTTCTGCGAATCACCTTGTGGCGCAGGTCGAGGGGGTACGGGTGGGGGTTTATTAGAAGGCGTGGTTTGGTCTCCAGGTGGTTTGTTATCAGGGTCATTGGCTTGGGGTGCTTCGGGGGTTGATTCACCCTGCACGTCCGTCATCACGGCGTCGGCGGGTTGCGGTATCTCATTTTCCTTGTCATCACTGGGGCCAATTGTGTGGTCATCGCCAGGAGCAACCGTGGCACCATCACTTGAAGCCGATGTCGCGTTCTTGGTGCCATCAGAGACAAGGGTTGCGTCGCTGTCAACGTCGCTTGTCGTCGTGCGTTGGGGCTTTTCCGTGTCGAGCGCTGCTGAGTTTTGGGTCTCCCCGTCCGTAATCGGCTGGGGTGGTCCAAGGGGGCCCAAAACCGGGGCGCCATTTATTTCACCGAGGCCGACAGGTCTTATGGCAGATATAGTTGATCGACGACGAATGGCGGCTTCGTTCGAGGGGCTGATCAATGTCAACCGTGCTAGCTCCTGACCCGGGATGACAAAAGATGTGGGAGAGTGAATCATATCACTAAATAGAGTCCGCAGTTCTCTCAAGACTGTTTTTGCCGAACGGTCAGTCTTCCATCGATTATCCAGGGTACAACGTGCCACCTACATTTTTGAGACCGCTCGACCTCCTTTCGGGAGACTTTGCGAGATCCCACCTGTTTCTTGCTCAAACTCTCGTCGTTGATTGTCATCTTGAATGTCTCGAAATCCAGCACCATTTGACGGTACGGGCGCACTGAAAAGTAGAACTGTAGCAAGCTGTTCAGATAGCAGGTGTTGCCAATGTTTTCCAGCCCTACTGGCCATTCCGACATGTTGTGGTCCGGTTTCGGAGCAGAGCCAGAAACCATACTGTTCAACAACGGGCTGTTCTTCTCTTTCGCGATTATGGCCAATGCCTGGTTATAGGTCTCGACTTGCGCAGGAGCCTCGTCGACACATATCGTGTAAGCCGCCATGATTGCTCCTTCATCTACAGTGCGATCGGGGATCTGGAGGAGCCGATAAGCATCCCCAATGTCCATCTCACCAGCGGTCATTTCACCGGTATTCAAGAAGTGTTTGAGGGCATTCGACTTCCGTGCCTCGGCTATGAGCTCAATAGCTCGCCGGGATAGTTCCTTAGTCGACGGGCTGTCATTGACCTGAATCACATGTCAGTACCTAAGATTCCGGGACTAGGTGCAGAGAGGCAAGAAACGTACCTTAGCTGTGTACATGGCCATAACGAAATCGTCGCCCGTATCACTGCTGACACCCAGGAACACTTGAGCTTGTTCGACCGTCGCAACCCCTAGTTTTCAACCGTTAGCCACTTCATAAGCTGATCCGCGCTGTGAACGGCAACAGCTCAGGGAAGCCCTACTGTCTTCAGCTGCTGATTTTATGCGCTCACTGCGCCTGCTGTCACCAATTATCCAGAGTTGCCGGCGAGTTTCGTTCTCCTGGGTGGTGGAGCTCAAATAAGCATAGAACTTCCCGATGATGCTATCCTCCGTAAGACGAGTGTCGTCATAACTCAGTCCAAAGTACCTGTAGGCATTATAGACATCCTCGTTTGTGTATTTGCCTTCTGCGTAAGCCAACTCAACCGCCTGCCCAATTAGAGTCTTATCCTCCCCACCCCGAAGGTTACCAATCGACTTGAGACAGTGAAGATACATGGGAGTTCTTGCCGGGTCTACCGTGACCTGTCGATTGAAGGCGTCTATTATGGCGGCAGCTGACATATCTTCAACGGTCCCCAGATCTTCATAAAACCTAGATCTTTCAATCAGCACTCAGTTCTGAATAAGGCTCGATCGCGGGTGACACGAACGGTTCGGATGCCATTTGAAATCCGTCTGTTCGGAAGGCCCTTGGATCTAAAGAAATCAGTCAGCCGAGTACCTGACACGAATCATAAGCGGGCACTTACAATCCAGAGCTCCAAGGGCTAAGAGAAGGTCATTTGTGGCGGGGTTGTGTTTGTCTTCTATCTGGTGTCCTTTCTTTTCAATTGCTGGTCTCTGCTCTATAAGCGCAATGAGTTCATGGAGCGCGTCGTCGAGAAAGATCTTAAGCTGATCATGGTAAGGGAATTCTGCCCAGGGGCTAGGCCGAGGAGGCTCCCAAGAGCCTTCATTCTGCCAAGGTGTCAGAAATTATCCGCACACGGAGTACTTAATGAGGAAACCAACATACCTTGGTGGAAAACTCCAGGAATTCCAGCAATTCTTTGCAAGGACGCCCTTCGATACCGAAACAGTTCATGAATCGTTTATTAACTGCTGATATTGGCTTGCTGCGCTGACCATCATGAAGAGCGTTACTGATATATGCTTTCAACGTCAGCAGGACGGTGATGGGATCCGGCGCGGCCATTCCCTCCATCCGATCAGGATATGTTGCCATCGCCTCACTCGCGCGTTTCTGTAATACGTCGGGATCTATCAAAAGCTGTGTCCAATCCTCGTCGAGTATCGGAGAAGCGATTCGCACCGACACGGCGATAGAGCAGGTGAGGTAGGAACATTCGTAGCGATACGTTTCTGCCGTCTGGCCTTTGGGTGTGATCTCTTCTGGCGAAGGTCCGCCGACCTGCCTTCCAGACTTATAGACAAGATGATGGACATGATCTGGGTCCTGGTGGGTATGACCGAGGGCGGAGGTGAGGTTCACGATGACTTGCAAGTGACATCGACATTTCAAGCACACGGCGGACACTTTCGGGGGGCTTGCGGCGTCCGTTTGGAGAAAGCTTTGGGCGGGCTTAGTTACGTATTGATGGCGGCATGCTGAAGGCGAAATGAACTCTATCGGACCGTCGCAGCGCTCGGGGAAGACGGGTGGCACATCGCGGAGAAGGTTGCGCCTTGTACTCGGCGGATGGACGAAGTCATAGTCGTGGATATCTTGTACAAGACGTGGGGCAGTCTTGCCTGAAAAGCCAAACCGTTCATATTAGCCTCAAGTGTACGAAGCCGAAAGGTTGCGACACTTCTAATAAAAAGCAGAGGGCGGCATGCTTGTACGTACCTGACCTCTGGAAGGACGACATTAGTAGGCTCAGTGGAGCTCACAGGTACCGGAGGATCAGGCGACAAGGATCAAAACTCTGAGCAAAGGCTTTCCCATACAGTCGACTTCAGCATAGCAAAGCTTCGGCAGAAGTGATATCGTAATGACGGATAAGTGAAGGCTCCCGAATTCTTTGAATATGCCTAGAAAGTGAAGGATACTGGTCAGTTTGGACAGCGGGGAGCCCCAGGCGGCAAGCTTAGGAATCGGGACTCCAACCGGGCAGCTTCGGGGAAACAATACCGGAAGAATCTCCACGAGTATGAGGAAGAGGTAGAACAGAGAAGGTGTAAAGGGTCTCTTAAGTGAAAAGGGACAGGATTCTGGGCGGTGATCGTCCCTCACTGCTTTCACCCACTTGCGTGAAGCTCCATGAGATGTGTGGGTAGGCGGTGACGGGCGGCATAAAGGGCGACTTCCAAAATCCCAGCATCACCGTCACCGCGCAAAACGACTCCCTCCACCGCAAGCAGCAGGCAATTCGCTACTCCTCCCCCTCAATCCGCCACCATGGCTGCCCATCATGAAGAGCACTATCACCCCAAGAACACAATCATGGCGTCATTGAAGACGACCATGCTGACCGGTGGGGTCGGTCTTTGCGCCTCCGCCGTGCAGAACACCCTGGTCAAGAAGAACGTCGGACCTTGGGGTGTGTTTGTGAGAAGCGGTAGCACCATCGGTCTTTTCGGTATGAATACAACACCAATTGAATCCTGCGCTGACGTGTTGTTTGCCTGTGCTGACCACTGCCAATCTAGCGGCCATGGGTGGTACCTACGAGTTCGTCAAGGACGCCTCGGCCAACCTGCGGGAGAAGGATGACCACTGGAACGTCGCTCTGGGCGGTTTCTTCTCCGGTGCCCTTCTGGGCCTGCGTGGTTAGTATCTCCACCCTCGTTCTTGGAATCGTGGCGCCATTGATCTGACTTTTGATCTTTCACTTGCACAGCACGCACTTTCCCCGCCCTCCTTGGCTACGGTGCCGCTCTGGCAACCGGCATGGGCGCCTTCGAATACACCGGTGGATCGCTGTGGGGATACCAGAAGGACCATACTATCGATGAGTTTGAGCGTCGCCAACAGCTGCGAAAGCAGTTCCGCACCTCGGGAGAGCAGACCGTCCAGGAGCTGGGCGAGGGACGAGGTACGTTGAACCCGAGGCGTGAATGCGGTTGACTGTGGACATTCTGACCCGTAACTAACCCGACTGTCACAGGCATCTACGCTCCCGGATACGCCGAGAGACGACGAGAGAGACTCAAGGAGGCCTACGGCATCGAAGTTCCCACATCCCCTATCCCCGCATCATAAAGAAACATTGGTCCGATATCTCTTGTCACCCCCGCGCCTGCCGATTCCCAGTCTCCTTGTGTAAAATTATCGCTTCGTGTCGACCACCTTTAGCTAGCACATTTGGCACATTCTACAATGAAAGTTTTCTTTTTCCGTTGATACATTTGGTCTTCTGTGGGGTGTCCCGGGGGGTTCGGTTGACATACCTGTTGCCTACCTGTATCTCGCGCCCATTCGATCTAATGGCAGGCCAGGCAATGCCGTGGAACCTAGTTCTAGCGTAATTGAACTTCACACCAGCTTGTCTGCGAGGGGTAGCCCATGCCGGTGGCTGGACCTACAAGTCCTCAGTAAGAACAGGAAGATCGATTACGAGGCGCCTGAAATCAGCAGCCCCAATTGCGACAACGTTGAATCAACTGGAGACCAACCCCGCCTAGAATACGACTACCATATTCAATCATAATGAGAACAATGCCTAGTAGTAACCCCGGAGGCCCTGACAAGTCCATGAATGCCTGGGGTGGCAGGCATCAACCGTGCCGGGGGTGGGGGAGCAGGGGCCAATCACGGAGCGTGTTTATCCAATCACGGGTTTATCACGTGCCCTATACTTTGACTGCCTTAGGTGTCGATATGAACACAGTAGATACACGGACGATATTCAGGAGGCGTGGAATAGGAGATCGATGCAAGGGAATATCCGCCAGCCATGTCCCGGGTGACAGGGCCATGGGGAACCATCAGACCTGTGCCTGCGGAAATGCAGATCATGCCCTGTCAATCCTCGATGTTTGGCGCAATTCAAGGGGTGTATGAGAATCTACTCCGTACGCAGGGGGTCTGCAGCGCGATGAGATCACCCTGTCTTCCTGACCATGGAGTTTAACTACTCCGTAGAAAATGGCTGGTTCAGGCAGTGGTTCGTCGGACGATAAGTCAGTAATTTAGGGGATTCTTTCGCTCTTTCCAGAAGGTCGTGGAGATCACCCGACGAGTGAATCGGGTATCGATTGACTACGTAGTACGGAGTACGGAGTATATTCTATTTCTAGCCTTCTAGCGAGATAGTAGAAGATACACTCAGTCCAACTAGTAAGTAGTAAGTAGTAACTATCTAGTCTACGGAGGATGTTTGCATAGCATTAACAACTACTCATTAGTACGGACTACAGAAGAACCTAAGGTAGTTGTATGCACCGTATATATGACGGAGTGGTCGTCTCGAGGACTTACTCCGTACGATCGATCGACGCAAATGATGAACCGTGCATGACGTCGAATGTTCTCTTGGGAAAGTTGCTGCCTCCGCCCATCCCGAAAGGAGGCAGTCGAAGTGCAAGGACCGCGGGATCGCCCGTCGGAACCTTCTCCTATTTTCCAGAGCATAAACTCAGGAATTCAGAATTCTCCATTTCTCCTAAACCTACGGAAGGGCGGGAGAATGGATCGCAGAGGGAGGGGGGAGTGGTTTGCCACCCAAGTGGATGGTCCGAGATGGAGACTGGGAAAAAGGGGGTTTGCGGGCTCCATCGAAGACATGAAGAACGATTCTACTGAGTACGGGGAGGAGTACTAAATGACTGACGATGGCCTCGTTTGATTGCGCTCTGCTCCACCGAGGTCCATGCAGAGGAGTGATTGGATACTGCAGCCTCAGCCACAGCGCCGATTTGATTTGATTTTCTTTCCTTTTTCTTTTCTCCAGCCACGTTGTTGTTACGTTAAAGGGGAGTAATTGAGGAAGCAATTGAGTAAGTGGTTCGTGGAAGGAGAACTGTTTACTGCAAAAGTACCCGACTATAGAGCCTAGGCAACGGCATTCAACTTCCTACTTGAACTATTAGTTATTTCATGCTGCATGTTGAACACTGAAAATGAGAACATAATGAATGCTAAGTAGGAATTACCAAGTAGTTTGTTAACTAACATAGTATATACTTTGTCGCCGGGCCAAAGGAGTTCCCATGATTCCATCCACATCACCTTGAATCATGAAGACTATTCGGTGTTCAGAATGATAATAGGAAGCGACTGGTGAAGTCAGTCCCCGGCCTCATTCGGCTCCGGCTATTCCGTGCCATGCGAGAGACCAAGAAAAAAAGAAGTCATAACGTCGCATTTTCCTTGGAGCTCAAGCGGCGTAGACGTCATCCGGAAGCGGCGAGATGCCCCTCTCCTTATCGCCTTTTCTTTTCCTTTTACTTCTCTACTTCAAGGTCGCATTCCGCAAAGTATCCCTAAGATTTCCACTTGCAATGGTGTGGAGAGAGCTTCGATTTCACTCTGTGTCCCAGATCGATTGACGGATTGATTGAGATTAATTGCACTCCTCCGTATCATCATCTAATTACATTCCCCCCCCTAAATCCTCGATAGTGCCCTCCTAGACCCGGTGGGACCTGGCTAGTATCAACGATCGGCCTGTTCGACAGCAGCCATTTCATTTTCTCTCGCGTCTTGAGAAGGTACTTACTAGTAGTTACCTACTACAGTCTACCTAGGGAGAATACAGAGGGAAGTGACGGATTGCCCCCGCATAACCGTTCGATCCAGACCTCTCCCCCGTTCGCTGGGTAACGCCGCCTGGGAAGGAAGCGATTTCGCGTTCATCTTGCATTTATCCTCCATCCTTGGTTTTGCCCTCTCCTTTTTATTTAATTATCCTTATTTTTATTTTTATTATTTCATTTCGTTCCATTTTTATGTCCTAAATTCATCTTCCGTCATTCCTCCCTTCCCCTATCTCCCTCGTCCTCGTCTTCCTCTTCCTCTCTTCCTCCCTTTCTTGTTCCCTCCTATTCCTTACCTTCTCGCCTCTTCTCCCCTCTCGCGGATCTGCAAGTTTAGTTCGGCCTACTATTATTATCACCCTGCGTATATAGCCTTATCGCAGCCCGACTCTCCCATTTCCTCGGCTTCTGATTTGATCTTCCATCACGGGTCTGGGTCTGCACCGCCCGATTATTCTCTGTTGCCTCAACCCTTCCCCTCCTCTTCTATTCTTTGCCTCCCTGCGCCTTTCTCCCCCTCTTCTTTCCCCCCTCCTCCCTTCTATACAACAATGGCCACCTTACTACGGTCGCAAACGCCCGTACAAGACGTATACGGCGCCCCCTCGCAAGCCCCCGATTCCGTCATCTCCAGTCGGGGTTACGGCACGCGATCAGGCTCCCGGCCCAACTCGTTCGCTGCCAGCTCCTCCGGTTACAACCTCGCCCACGGCGCTGTCGTGGAACCGTCCGCCCTTCCTCGTGCCGGTCGCTTTCACGAAGATTTCGATGCACCTACCCAACGCGGCTCCGTCGTCCTCGAGGGTCCCTCGTCCGCCGGTATGCAACGTTCCGTTTCGCAAATGTCCAGTCGCTCCGCAACCCCGACGCGATCCGGCACCGGCACGCTGAAGAAGAAGTCGTCGCTCAGCAAGCGAGGGAGCATGCGCCGCAGCGGAAGTAAGCGCAGCTTGCGCGCCGGCAGCGTGCGCAGTCTAGTCCTCGGCGATAAGGAGAAGTACGGCGTCGAAGGCACCGATGATCAAAACAGCGCCTTTTATATCCCTGTCCCCACGGACGGAACGCCAACCGAGGTTCTAGCGAATCGCTTTCAGGGTAAGCGTTGGGCATTCGTTCTTGCGCGCCGGTTCCATCGCACAAATTGCTAACTGTGTCGCAGCGTGGCGCAAAACTCTCAAAGACCTGATCCTCTTCTTCAAGGAAATCCAGAAATCATACGAAGCCCGAGCGAAACTGTTCCTATCGGCATCGAATGTCGTCAACAATACATCCCTCCCTCCCACATTCCTCAAATCGGGAGGTCTCGGAGATGCGACCGAGATCCTGCGAGACTTCCACCGACAAGGCTATTTGGAAGCAACGAAGGCTGCCGAGGTGGAAAGCGAGGTTGTCAGTCAGCTTATGGGTCTCCGGAACGACCTGCAGAAGAAGACCAAGGAAATCAGGAGTCTGTCGGGTGATTTTCGGAACTCCGTGGACAGGGAAGTCGAGGCCACCCGAAAGTCGGTGCGGCAGCTGCACGAATCGCTCGGACTGGTCGACACCGACCCGTCCGCTACCTCGGGCAAAGGAGACCCCTTCATTATCCGATTGAGTGTTGACAAACAGATCGAGAAGCAGATCGAGGAAGAGAACTACCTGCACCGGGTATGAACCCCTCCATTCTCGGTGTACCCTTTTGGAGGGATCTGACCGCTAATCCATATTGTCACATGCAGGCGTTCTTGAACTTGGAAAATTCCGGTCGCGAGCTAGAATCCATCGTGGTTAGCGAGATCCAGAAGGCCTACAACGCATATGCCAGCATTCTCAAACGGGAGGCGGACGAGACGTACGACACCGTCAACAAACTGCGGGCGGGACCGATTTCCATGCCCCACGATCACGAATGGAATTCGTTCATTGCCACGACGGACGAGCTTGTCGATCCTCGCGTTCCTCTTCGAGACGTGGAGAACATTTCTTACCCGGGCAAGGATCATCCCGCTGCTGCAGAAGTTCGGTCCGGCATGCTCGAGCGTAAAAGCAAGTACCTGAAGAGCTATACGCCTGGCTGGTAAGTGTATCTTGCACTTGTTCTTGTTTTCTTTCAGTCCTGTCTTCGGGGGAAATAACAGGCTTTCTAACCCGATACTGCAGGTATGTGTTGTCTCCGACGCATCTTCACGAATTCAAATCCGCCGATCGAGTGGCCTGGCAAACGCCAGTCATGTCGCTGTACCTCCCGGAACAAAAGCTAGGCACGCATTCCCAACCGGATTCGACGTCGCACAAATTCATGTTGAAGGGCCGACAGACGGGCACCATGCACCGAGGCCATTCCTGGGTCTTCCGTGCAGAGTCTCACGAGACCATGATGGCGTGGTACGAAGACATCGAAAGTCTGATCTCCAAGACGGGCGAAGCTCGCAACGCTTTTGTCCGGAGACATGTGCGAACGGTCAGCGGCAACAGCTATCGCACCAGCATCGATGGAGTTATGGATGAAGACGAAGCCGACCGAACGCCTTACTCTCCGGAATCAGCGGTTTTAAATCAAGAGCGGCCTGCGTCTCAGCCCCGTGAGCCGGGCGGCCGGTTCCCCAGTGATGTGCAGATAGACCGCCATTTGCAGGCCCCACTGTCGCCTTCAAGTGGAGAGAGCTCCGGTGAGAGAGACCTGCTAGCCGCGGCCGGATCCTTACCCGATCACTTCGACCCCAATGCCCAGCCCATGTCGAATCGGGCTTTGGATGAGAACCAACCTCGATCCGTGCCGGCTGGCGCATCTCGAGGCCACCCGTTCGAACGGCACGACAGTTATTACGGTGCTTGGATGAGCCCCACCGATCCAAGCGCTCGACAGAAGCAGCAGGAGGCCCAACAAACCTATTCTGCCTCCGAAAATCAAGGAGGCTCTCGGTTCTATGGAGGTGATAACTCTCCTCAATCACATACCTTGTTCGTTGCCGGGATGGGCTCGGGGAGCTCCCGGGACTCGTCGGTCGTACGACAGAGAAACCGGGGCGAGAGTGCATCCACTGCGCCCACGACCACAAATGTGACCGATCACACTCATAATACCGTTCCTACGTCCATCGACGAGGGACCTGAGCCATCCATCACAGAATCCGAGAAGCCTTCTCACGACGCGCAGGAGAAAACCCTTGGTCCTGCCGCCGAAGTCACGTCCGCGAAGACCGTCCCCGTCATGTCGTCTGGAGGCATCACCCCCAACGGCGTCACTACCGAAGGGACCAAACGGCCGTCAGCTCAAAGCAAGAACAGCGTATCAACTCTCGAATTGAGAATCCCAGGGCATTACCCTCCGGCCAATGTCTCTTCCGCCTAAACTGATCACAAAAAAAAAGAAAAGAATGAAAGAAAGAGAAAAAAGAAAAAGAAAACAAAAAGCAAAAAAGGAGGGGAAAGAAAGGAAAGGGATGTGGATGTGAGCGACAAGGGAGCTGTCACAATCTGACATATCCTATCGTCAAATCACACCGAACCCTTCTCCCTCCAATATTTTTTCCTTTGTTTTATTTCCTTTGTTCCGAGCTTCATGGTCACGGTTCTTATTGTCTCTTGATTTTTAAATTTATATGTATATTATTCTCATTGTTGTCGGCTTGGATACCCGTGAAGGAGTCCGTGCTGTATTTTTTATTGTGGTTTATTTCCTTTGTTGATTTCCTTTGTTTATTCCCTTGAATCTGTTTACGACTGCAACAAACTGGCGTTCTAAACGTCCTACCGGTAACAGGATAGGGCAGGATTGTTTGTTTGAACGGGTGGTTGGTTAGGACAGGTTAGGTCAATCGGGACCTACAGGATGGGCGGTATGGTTCGGTCGGTATATGGAAGGCGTCTCTGGTTTGGCTTGGTTTTCGATTTATGATTTGCTTTTTTTCCTTTGTCGAGCTTGATTGGGTTAATTCTATTTCGATTCATCTGTACAATATTGAACTATCTATTTATCGATCACTTTTGGTGTTTACTTCCTGAGTTGGGTTCATGTGATAGGGCTGGGTTTGCTAGGTATGCACATCCCTCTGTTTGATAAGATGATATGAATCGAGGACATCATGTTATGTTATATTTTGATAGGTCTATGTATAATGTGCCTATACGTACCGGGATTTCTGAGGGCACTCAGGGCCTGGCTCAGCCAGCACTCAGCCAGCACTCAGTGAGCGCTGTGGCCGCGGGAAACCTCTATAGTTTTCTATTAGTTTTATCTACTATACTAAATCATTATCTGAGGTGCTTCTAAAGATGAAAATACTAAAAATAAGAATAAAAGTAATAGCAGACATATACTATCTCCCGGTGGGTAGTCTATACGAAGCCTCTTAACACTTTTCAGGATAGCGTTGATATTGTACATAAAATACTCCATATTCTCGGCCTTAGACACACTGAAGTAGGAACTGACAACATCGTATGTAGTGGTCTGCGACCATTGAGACTGTTGATACTGGTTATAGAGATTGTGGAGCGCTCATATGACTGTTGATCTTTCTTTAGTACCTTTCCGTTAGGTGCGTCTAGGTGATAGGATGAGTTGCTATCTATCAAAAAGGTGTCCCCGTCCAGGCGACTATATTTATACCTTCCTTCCCTATCCCCTATGCTGCACTCACGCCTCCCTTGCCCCCAAAAGCAGCCGTTTTGCCCTGCTGTACATCACATCTACTCTGCCCATTTTAGCTGACTTGACCTGCTCACTATTATCTAAAATAAACGCAAGATTAACATTCTAGAAGCGGAATTTATACATATGTAACTTACCGGCCACTATACAGGGCTCCAACAAAATAAAGTATTGCCTAATAAATCTGCGATGACCTCTACCTTCCACAGAGCACGACCACCGAGCCCATTACACAAGGTACGTCAGAAGAATCTCCCCTTGGTAGATCACTAATAGGCTTTTCTAACAATATGGTACTGTATACAATTACTTCCCAGAGATATCTATTTTACTAATAGATGATTCTGGGGTGAAATGTGAACAGAAAACAGCGTACAGGTTAGCAAATTCTGGAGGGCTTCTAGAATATATGCACTACCTTTGTCAGGGTCCCTATATAGTATGTTGACTAGCCGGCCTGTTGGTGTAAAGGGCAGCCCGGCAAAGGGTCGGATCTTATTCAGGCACTTAACTCCCCTAACTAGAGGTACCAGGTACGTCGGAGCGACCTTGGTTACACCACGGTCCGATAAGGAAAACAGGTACAGGTACAACGAGAGGAGGGACGGTCATAGATTGTGAAGAACTAATCGCTTGACCCCCAGAACGGTCAATCGATCGAGCCACTATATAAAGAGTATTCAACATGATCCACTGCCGATTCCACTACCCGAGCCGTGACAGTTGGTCATTCATTAGCCTTTTGGCATATAGCACAGTAGCCTTCTCGTCATCGAGGGATAATAACAGCACGATGTTTCGTCAACTTGCCAATCAAAATTAGAGCTGGGGCTCGTGTGTAATTCATCCAGACTGCGAGGCGTAACGTATCAATAGGCACATATGCATGCATAATAGAGCAGTGAAACCAATATCTTTAGGCACGCCCCATGATTAGGGCTGGTATGCTACACTTAGTTAGATATCATGATAATAGATTGATTATCATCGCAGTGCGAAATATTGTATATGATCCTGCTTGTACTTTCGTAACCTAGAATGTCTAATAGACTCCATTTCTGTACGTTGAAGCATAATGTTACACCTAGTATCCGACACATAACTAGGGAGCACGAGTAAGTGAATCTTATGTTTTGAATTGCAGAATCATATACTCCCTACTACACCGAATGATATAGTAGATCAACAAATTATAATCTATCCGCCGCCACTTCCGCGTTGACCCACCGTCCTACAGCAAGCCACCAATGCGACTGTGTCTGAGCGTGCAGGTAGTAGTGGGGGTTGGGGGTGCATCCAATGAAGCGAAACATACCCCCTTTCGTTGCCTACCTGCTCAGGAGGACTGACTCGGAAATCTCACACGCCGAAGATCCTGGTACTGGTGCAGCGCGGAAGTGCAACTAGCTTCTACCCCTGCCAGAGAACGGACTGATAGAGATTGGCGTTTTACACTTATCCCGTCCAAGCAGCTAGCAAAACTCGCGTTCCCGTGCACTACTCCGAGACGAATTGAGCCACGATCAGGTCTACAGTTTCGCATGCAAATCTGGACCCTCTACATACACGAGTATTATCACCAACCATTACTAAGAAATATTGGCCGTGGTCTTCTGACGGCCGAGCGGGTTACTGCGTTAGGAAGGAGATGTCTACGATGGCCCATCATCATTCATACAGACCTCGGGATTTAGGAAAGTACTGGTTTTAGGTGCAAAGAGCGCAGCTATGCAAGCTGCAGCAGCATCCGACTGACTGACTCAGGCCAATGCTATAGGATTCAATGGCATCGGGGTATTCACCATGTCAACCTTCAAAAGGAATGACCTGCTATAGCTTCGTTGAGACATTATCTACCTCGCTTAGCACAACCAGACACTTTAAGCCTTTGTCTTTATGAAGAAGGTAATGATATCCGGACACGCCGAAAGGAAAGGGCCAGCCCCCATCTATTACCATAGAATAAGAAGACAAGGTGTGGCGCTTTGGCCTCTCACCTAAATGCGAGTGTGCCTAGTGTGAAAATCGATATTAAAACCAGTGCAACGCGGGGTCTTTTTCAATTGGTCTAGTTACTCTATTTACGATATCCATAACCAACCACAAAGGTGGCCAGGTGTCCCAGTGGTCTTTACCCTGGTAATCCCAAAGAAATGTCTGAAAATGATTCCTTTTCCACGTTTTTAACAAGAGGTGGTGGGTGGATCCCGCGGCTGCCTCTCTTATGATTTCTCCACGGAGGATTATGCTGAGGATTATGGCGGAGGAGGGGCTCTAATATTGTATACCCCTAGTGCTAGAAAGAATTTCCAATTTTTATACATATTTAGAGGAAGCAAAGAATAAGATTTTCTCTATGTATCTTTCCCTTTTACTATCTCTATACTAATATAATCAAGGATCTTTATAGATTGTTTCTTGATTTTTGCTCTACGAGACTTTATACCTATGTTCTAGTCTCTATATTAAAAGTATTATAAAGTATAGAACTGTCATCTTTTTAGAATTTCTATATAAGAACGTACCGCCTATACCTATAGCCTAGTGGCTCTAGCGTGGCCCTTAATCAAATGGGTGCCGAAATAGAGGATGATTGAATAGCACACACACATACACACGTAACCAACCACAAAAATGCCTCATATACCTCTTCAGTAGAGCTAAACTTATTATGGTATGTTGTTGGATCGAGATGAGACGAATCAGTTTTATTTCTTGGACCCTGGGTTATTCTCTGCTATCAAAAATACTGACGCTCAGTGACTTGTTGTGGACTATTGAGGGGTACTTCTATATCTTTAAGGAGTAGTATTGTTCACTCCGCCTGGAAAAAGAGAGAGATGTAGAGGAAGAGGCTACGTGCTATGATTCTGTTTAGAAGAGTAATTGTTACTGGCCAGAGGATAAGTCGAACTATTAGTATATCCCTTATCGTAGAGCTCTGCTACTTCTTGTCTCTATGCCAACCTTGGGAATCAGTTGGGTAAGCCACAGCCAGCAGGGCCCCGCACGGCCCGGAACTGAAATGGTCCAGCTGAAGCCCATGTCAGTGTATACTGCACAATGACTAAACTAGTGTCAACAAGCAAACATGGCTAGAAATTGCACCTTGAGGCCAACAAGGTGTTATAACATATTTTTGTAGCTTAGTGGGATTTCTGGATTTGATAACTAGTTCCTCTTTTGAGAATTTGAAAATAGAATGTTACACAATGCTTAATACTTCACAGAAAAATTTGATCCTCAGGCAATTTTATGTCTCATGCTATGTTTCATGAGGCAAGGCACGAGACAGAAAATATTATTAACTCCCACATACATGATTGCTGCCCATCACAAAGAAAGCCTTTGGCATTAATTAAAAGTAAAAATTGCTCTCTACATGGGAGCATTTACCCATTGACTACGCAGCCCGGCAGGTGTGCATATGCAGTGTTACCATATGTGCATCTAGTTGTTGGGCTGATGAGCCAATATTCCGCCTGCTGCCTCTTGAGGGGTATACATACATTAAAATCCTGGGGTATTATGGGCTGTCTCCTTTTTGGTAGTGTTGCTTCACCCTAGGAGCTGTGGGTGTACTGGTAGCTGCAGCCAACTAAACCATTGGCTCAGTCTGGAGGAAACCGAATAGTGTAGTATCATACCGCACTCTAAATTAATTGTTGTCCAGCTCATTGTGCATTGTGGTTTAAGCAGTAGGAGTACACAAAGAAACTTTTAGTTCTTTTATTGTTACATGGTTGTTGTTTCATGAAACCACTATGGCTTATCCAGTATAGATGCAACAATATGTGTCTTTATCCAACATTCATCGATGACATATTATCCAGAAGTCGGAAAATATGTCCTAGAGTTCCCAATTTAGCTTCATCAATTCATATTTGAACTCCACTTTATCATACTAAACCGAGGACATCAGTCTGGCATGCAGGTGGAGCAATTCATGTGTCGCGTTACTAACAGATGGCCAAAAACACAAGACTTGCCAGCATCCATAAGCATTGCCTCTATCACCCAATTCTGCTTTTTTTTATCAAGACCAGTGCCGACACACCGGCCCACCCATCCATACACACACAAAAGAATATATACATACCACCAGTGCTTGTGCAATGGCCCTCAAGATCTACAGCCACAATCCAGAACCTCTTGACCACATGTCATCGAATGAATGGAGAGTCAACCGGAACAATTACCCTTTTGGTAGTTATGCCTCCCCTTGGCTGCGTTAGCTAACAATCTCGGAATTACTGAATATATCCATGCCATGATGAAGCGGACAATAATTTCCCTCTCTATAGCATCGCAAATTTCAGCTCTACGCGGAGCGGGGTTGGCTCTTACTTTAACCTAACAGACCCTCGAATATAAATACTCCTGTCTGTGAGTGTCCAGAGTATAGAGCTTCTTCTTCTTCTTCTTCTTCTTCTTCTTCTTCTTCTTCTTCTTCTTCTTCTTCTTCTTCTTCTTCTTAAGCATTCTTTCTAAACTTCATCAGGTTTCTTTCCCTTTATTAGTCTTGACTATTCACCTATCAATCTTCGCACAGCGTCAAACTCAACACACTGATCAGAAAATGAGTGGCCCTGCGTCCTGGTCTGCCGTTGAGAGTGACCGTAGAACCCATCTCTTCTACGTGAAAGCTGTTGATAACACCATCGGCTACCTTGTCCAAAACGCTCCAAGAGGACAATACACTGCAAACGATCTTCATATCAACGGACAACCTGTGACAGCTGCGGCGACTAGTATCGCCGCTGTTGCTTACGAAGATTCCCGGCCCGTCAAACAGGTATGTACTATAAACAACTTTTTTTTTCGAACCCTGGCTGTGTAGCTTCTTTTCTGCCCTCTTTGAAGCGCTGCCTTGGCCCCATATATTTATTTTCAATTCATCACTAGATTCGGGTCTATTATATCGGGTTCGTGGGGGAACAAAACGTGCTTCGGGAGATCTGCTGGTCTGGAGACCGAGACGGTTGGTACTATGGAGCTGTCGATGGAAGACAGGAGATTCACGTACTTTCTCGGGACTCCCAATTGTCTGCAGTTCTTGCGAGAGGAGAGGATCTCAAGGTTTACTACATGAATCCACATGGTGAGCTACATGAGGCCGCGGTTGCAATTAATGAGGCATGGTACGCAGCACGCCTTGTGTATGATGGTCGGTATTGAGACACTGAGAAGGGAGGAGGATGATCTATGCGGTTTGCTGTTGTATGTTGGTAGAATTATCACTGCCTGGATTGGGGTTTTTTCCCTGTTTAGCGTAGGTTTCCCCCATATCATCTTGCGAATGCACAGGCCATTTGGTTTGCAACCTTCCAGAGATTTCGTTCGTAGTAATAATGATTTATGGAGTGGTAGTTAATATGCTTTCATCATTAGAATAAATCTTATCTGTTTTAGTATTTTAGTAATAGCGCTGTTACAATCCAATGCTTTCTCACCCGAAGGTCTTCTGTGTTTATCACAAGTTTGTACCATCTAGGTGCTACCGTCGTAGGCTCACACCGCGAGAAACTCCATAAAGCTTTCTATTATCTTGGATATTGTAGTCCCCGTGGAATTGGTTAGCGTGGACGATCTACAGAACTGACGATTTTGATAAGCGGCCTGTTTCTACTAAGAGAGGCCTGCCTCGTGGTTTTTTTAGGTTAAGAATAAGAAAGGGCATCGAAATATTCTTATCTGTCTGCTCTACGATTCTTGTCTATAGCCTAACGAGATTATCTGTGAGTTAGACAGTAGAACTAATATGAATGAATTTCTTGTTGATATGCGTCTGGAACTGCCATGTTATCTTTTTAGTATTAGAAAATAATATATCTTGTACGGTATGTAAATTAACTATTTTATCTAATTTCTCAGTCTCAAAACTACTTATCTTATGCTTAACCATCAGCTTAAAGCGCTCAAGACGGGTTCTGATCTACTCCGTAAGTAAAAAAAACAGAAAGAGATGAGCACTAAATCAGGGGTGGCTACAGGTCCTGGACAAACCCAATACATATGGGGCAATGGAGTTCTGCAAACCGACAAGTGGATAAACAACAATTCACAACCAAGGTCAAAACCAAGGACGAAAAGACATTTGAGATTCGATTGGTCCCGTACATAACTAGAAATCAGACCGCCGAAAGGAATCAACACGCAAGATAAAGAAGGCACACTAGGGAATCAGATGACATGACATATTCGAATCCACCCCAAGAACAGGTCGTTGGTCTTAAAACTGACATCACAAAACTTTTTCTTCCTCATGAGCCTACCTGCAGGGAGAGAAAAGAAAACTGGAACAGAAGGGAAAGACAACATGGATACAATTACATGATCTGATCCTGCGTGATTCCTCCGGTCGGGTCGCCGCTGTCCATAGCATCGCCATGGCCGGGATCGGCATTCATGTACTTGACGAAGGTGATGCCGAGAGGACGGCCACCGTACTGGTAACCGGTGAATTTGGCTAGGTTGACATATATTAGCATCTAGATCGGAACTCGCTTGAGACAAAGGAGCAAACATACCGATCGCGGTCTCTGCGGTATCAGCGCTGTCGAACTGCACCACACCCGTACCGCGCGAGCGGCCGTTGGGCTCGTACTGGATCTCGGCGCGGTCAACCTTGCCGATAGTCGAGAACAAGTCCACGAGATCTTCGTTGCAGGTCGACCAGGGCAACTATCACGGGTCACACGTTAGTTGAGATCGTCCCCTCTCTTCTTATGTCCCAAGAGAGTACTCACGTTACGGACGTAGATGACAGGGCTCTTGTCACCACCCGAGGTAGCATAGTCCGTGAAAGGGTTGGGGGGCACGGAAGCCACGCCCTCAAGGCCCCCGGGACCACCACCAAAGCCGCCGCCAAAGCCACCACGGCCACCGAAGCCACCACCGAAGCCGCCACGTCCGGCAAAGCCACCGCGACCTCCGAATCCACCACGACCGCCGAAGCCGCCGCCAAACCCACCGCGGCCGCCAAAACCGGGACCGGCCCCGGCAAAGCGGTCTTCGCGCACCTCCAGAGCTCGACCCTGCCAGTCGTAGCCGTTGAAGTGTTGGATGGCATTGCGAGCATCCTCGGGGGACTCAAAGGCGACGATACCGGAGCCCTTGGGACGGCCAGAAGGATCGGTGTGAACATCGGCACGGATGACGGCGCCTTGCTGAGCTAAAAGACGAAAGGAATCGGTATTAACGCGGATGCCCGATGCCACAAAGCACAGGGGCAATTGGAGACGTCATTCGTCGCGGGAGAAAGGGGCCTTACCTGCTTGGCGGAAAAGATCCTTCAAATCTTGCCAGCCAACGTTGAATGGGAGCTAAACAGGCCGAGATGGTCAATAACCTGTTGCCATATCAAGTATCCTATCCAGTTACGTCCGTAGGATCGGGGGAAGGATCAACAAACATTAGCCACGTAGAGCTGACGGCCGCCGCCACCAGCACCAGCACCGCCGGGACCTCCGAAACCGCCTCCGAAACCACCGCGGCCACCGCCGCCAAAGTCACCACGGGAAGGTCCGCCGGTGAAACGGGGCTCGGGTTCACGGTCCTATAGTAAAACAATATTAATTAGCACCTCTTTCCTGCTCGACAGATGATCAGATGCGATGGAGGGAGGGTGGAAATACCTCGCGGACGTAAACAAGTCGACCCATCAGATTCTGGTTGCTAAGCGTGTTGACGGCATTTTGCGCTTGGTCTCTGGTCGCGTATTCCACAATCCTGTAGGGAGTCGAGTCAGTCAGGGCGGGGTTGCGCACGCGAAAGGACAAAGGACCAACACTCACCCGCATCCCTACAATATCCCGGACAGCCAGGCCCAGCCCGTCAACCCAACAGTCCATCAAATCAAAGCCAAAGGGGGGAGAAGGGGAAAGCCAGGAACACAAAAAAGGCACAGGTAAAACAGAAAAGAAAACCAGCCGCAAACTACGCATTGGCGCCCACCTTCGACATTCCATTCGGAAGCAGTAAGACGTCGGCAAAGATAACTTCTCCAGCTGTAAATCACGCGGAAAGATCGTTTCCCCCTCCTGGTCAGCCACGAATTCCAAATCCAGCAAGATGCAACAGGCGATAAAAAATCAACAAAGAAAAAAATAAAACAAATCACACGCCCGACACGATATGACCCTGCTCACCCTGTCTCATAAAGTCTTTCAGATGATGCCATTTGACATCGTAAGATAGGTTGCCCACATAGACGCGACGGTCTTGCTGGGACGATTCGCGCACGGATTGCATCATTTGTTCTTTGGCGGAAGCGCGATCTTCGAACGATCTGGGGGGCGGCGGGTAGCTGCTGCGACCGCCGTAACCAAAACCTGATTGTCCTCCGGAGGGGCCAGGAGCAGTACTCATAGGCGAGCGAGAGCGACGGTCACTGCGGCGATAGTCGTCACGGCTGCGAGAACGGCTGAGCGGCGAATACGAGCGGCGGCTAGAGCGTCGAGGGCTGCGCGAACGACGACGGGGAGAACGAGACCTTTCGCGCTGCGCGTGGTCAGTATCGGAGAAGGAGGCCGGCATCGACGAATGAGAGAAGCCTGACGGCAAAAGGAAAAAGAAAAAAGAAAGAAGAAGAAAGAAAGAAAGGAAGGGAGGGGGGGAGGAAAGGGGCGGCAAGGCAGAACAAGGATCGCAAGGTTACAGCTGGGGAGTCTGGGAATGAATGGATGAATCGAATTGGAGGAACCGAAGAACGACCTGGGTCAGGTGACACGGGCTGAGCTGCCGGTGACAAAGCATGAAATGCAAGTCGCACCGGGGGACCTTTGGGCTTGGCCGTTTGGGGACCCGCGGGCAGTCAATCCATCGGGGAAATTCTTCAGGACATTGGGATGGTTTTAGATAGGAGAGAAACAACGACAGCAACTTTGTACAGAAGGAAAAGTGAAAAAAACAAAAAAAAAAAAAAAAAAAAAAAAAAAAAAAAAAAAACAAAGAGACAGTAAATAAAAAGAGACGGACATGGAGGACAGCAATGGAATAGGACCTGGGCGTGCTCCCCATGGTCAAGTGGGGACGGGCGGACGAGAGAGCTACTGCTCCTGCTCGCCCAGACCCCCGACTCCAACTCCGCCTGGTAACTAAACCCAGCTGTCGCAGTTGTGCAGCCACCATGAATCTAGGCATCTATTTTCATCCCACCCAAGAAAGTTGGATTTCTCAGCGAAACGAGAATCATCGAGGGGAGAGAAAAGATGGACTGGGAGAAGATGAAGACGAGAAGAAGAGATGAAAAAAAAGAAAAGAAACAAGGTGGAGGGAGTAGAAAACAGAGGAAGGAGGGAACAATAAAGGTGCACCGGGAGGAAAAAGCCACCAGGCCCGACCACAGACACCACGTTCAAAGCATCGAAACGGAGTCAGAAAAGGAAACATAAAACAGAATAAACTCATATAACTGCAAACACAAAACAACTTACTTGGTACGGTCGATAAACGTCAGCTGGAGATCACGCCTCAAAGGTAAGCCACAAAACCGACAGGTTGGGGAAAGGTCCGCACGAGGGGGGGAAATCACAAAGGAAGAAGAAAGAAAGAAAGAAAGAAAGAAAGAAAGGGGAGGATGGAGAAGGGAGGAAGAAGGGAGAACGAGGAAGAAGAAGGGGGGAGGGGAAGAAGAGGGAAAAAGGAGGGAAGGGAAGGGGAAAAAGAGATAAAGGAGGGGGACAGTCAGGTCGGCCTCTTGTCAGACACAAAAAGACTGCATGCGAAGGTGTGATTGGCGTTCCCGTGGCACTCCGGGATGCAGGATGCGATTCAGACAGCTGGGATTTCAGCCCGTCTCGGTTCCTTACAGTAGCTCAGAGGACTGGACGGATTGGACGGACTGGACGGACTGGAGAGTAGGGAAATGGGGGGGATGGGGGGATTCACTGAGTCCAGTCCAATCAGATCTGACAATCTGAAGGACCTCGCGGGTGAAATGGACTCGGAATTGGACTTGGGAAGAATGTATTGTAGGAGTAAGTAGAGAGAGATGATGGGTGGATGGGAAGACACGTTGTGATACTGATGGGATTCCAGTTCCAGCTCCAGCTCCAGTTCAACGTGTTGGATTTCCGGGAGATAAGCAAAAACAAATAGACACTCACCCATGATGACAGTCGATGGTTCCAAGATTCCTCCGATAGACACTTTAAATCTCCGTGGAGCTGGCGCGACGGGATGGTGGATGCTCGATGGCGGATCAACAGAGGGATCGATAGGAAGAGAAAGTATGGGTGAAGGTGGAGGAGGACGGGAGTATCGACGACGCGATGGACAGGGATGGGGATGAGGATGGGATTGGAATTGGAATTGGAATTGGGATTGGGGTTACGGAAGAAAAGAAAGAGTAAGAAGGGAGAAAAGAAAAAGAAGAGAAGGAGAAATAGAAAAAGAGCAAGGAAGAAAGAAAGAAAGAGGGAAGGAGAAGGAAGAAGGTCGCGCGGGGGAAATCAAAGAATCGATCAATTGAGCGGAGAAGGGAGGCTAAAATCCCAATAAATCCTCTGGAATTGGATCATCGTGATGCTTCTGGGCAGATAAGATGTTCCCTGGATACGTCAATTCTATGACTGTCATGGAGGGATTCTATACTTGATTTCTTGACGAAGTAACCATTTCTTTAGACATGATTCATTCAATTGACTTAGTTCTTTACTTCTCTATTTATTATTTACTATTTACTAACATACTCCGTACGATCCTTAATATTTCTACTCTTCTGATCCACTGCTGCCATTCAGGAATCCCGCTTGGCTCCGCTCAGGCCACCGCTTAAGCCCACCCGCCAAACTTCCGTTCTTCCTTTTTTCTTTTCCTCCGATGCCGTGAATATCCTCATTATCCCACCACTATCACCACAACCACATCCCACCATGGCTCATCCCATGCTCCTCTCTCGGTCGCCCTCCTTCCTGGCTCCCTCGCGACGCTGCCTTCTCTCTCTTCCCACCTCTTCCACCTCCGCATCCGCCTGCCTCGGCGCCTCTCAATCTCGTCGTCATCTCCATCTCCTCCGCCAGTCCAGGACCCTCCAGACCAACAGCTCTCCCCGCCACCAAACCCGCTTTATCCCCTCCTTTCCGTCATCGCCAACCCGCCCCTACCACTCACAACACCACCCCGACCCCCCAGTCCACGAATACACCAACTCGCAAACCACCATCCTCTCCGCCGCCCTCCGACACATCCCGGAGCATGGCTTCACCCGCGACGCATTGACCCTAGGCGCTCGCGACGCCGGCTTCCTCGACGTGTCCGTGCAGCTGTTCCCGCGCGCCGAGTTCGACTTGATTTTGTTTTGGCTGGCGAGTCGACGGGGCTTGCTGCGCGCCAGCGTCCACGACGGCCTGTTGGAGCAATATGCGGGTGCTTCCGTGGAGCAGAAGATTAAGGTCCTGTTGATGGAACGGTTAAGGATGAATGTTGATGTTAGGCATCAGTGGCAGGATGTGCGTTTCCTCCCCCTTTTTCATTCGGCTTCTGGGGATATGTTTGATGGAATAATATCTCCTACCAACTATATACTAACGAACACCCAAAACAGGCCCTAGCCCTCATGTCCCTCCCCAGCAACGTCCCCCTCTCGCTCTCCGAACTACACGCCCTGTCCGACGACATCCTGAACCTCGCCGGCGACACCTCCGTCGACACGACATGGTACACCAAGCGGCTGTCCGTGTCCGCCATCTTCGCGTCCGCCGAAGTCGTCATGACCCGTGAAGCGCCGGGCTCGAGCCTCGCGGATACCGAGGCCTTTGTGGACCGTCGTGTCGAGGATGTGAAGGCCCTCGGGGAGAAATTGTCTGGTGTCAAGCAGTGTTTGGGGTTCATGGGTTCTACAGCTGTCGGGGTGGGGAGGAGTTGGGGGTTGAAGATTTGATTTAGAAGGTTGAGTTTGGTTGATAGAGTTCGCTTGTGAACTCTGGTGGTGATTGGAATGTACGTTTACTGGTAGGTTATTGTATAGTAGTATAATTACATTGGTTTCATCTTACACTCCTCCCCCATCTATATCGATATCTATTTATGTATATGCGATAGTTAGTATGTACTACAAGAAGCCCCCAAAGCCCAGACAGACTACTTCAACCCCTTCGCCCACTTCACATCCTCCCTCTCCTCTTGCTTCATCCACTGCATATCCTTCTCCTTCTCTTCCTTCTCCCTCTCCTCCTTCTCCTGCACTCGCATTTCCAACTTGCGAATCCACCCGTCCTCCCCAATCAAGTCCTTAACGGCCATGCGGTTCGGCGCTAGATCCCACCACGGCTCGCGGGTCTTAGGCGCGTTCGGCATCCTCCGCTTCGCATGCTTGTAGATGTCCTCTTTGCGCTGGAGGACAATCGCTCTCAGCAGGGCGCACATGCGCTCGTCCGGCTCCACGCCCGTCACCTCCATTTCCTGCAGTAGCGAGATCACCGAGGGCAGATCCTGGCAGCCGCGCCAGTAGAAATAGATCATCTCGTTGTACAGACCCGTCGAGGCCCCGAGCACGGTGGATGTGCGTCCGTGCGACTTGACGGTCGTGCGGAACTGGCCGATCAGCGGCGACTGCGGGAAGTGGAGGTTCAGGAGTTGGAACACAGAGAGGAGCATCTTGGGGTAGAGCGCCGAGACCACCGATTCGGCGGGCATTTCGGGGGGTAGATCGAGGAGTTTCGCGAGGGTGGCGGTCTGTTCGGGATCGGCGGTCGGGTCTGAAGGAAGAGCAGAGGGGGAGGCATCACCGTCGGCCTCGGCGGTGTGGGTGGTCACGAGAAGGTCGAGCATGGAGAAGATGCGTTCCTTGCAGACGTCCCAAACGGCCTGATCGCCTTTGCCTGCGTCAATGGCGGCCTGCAGAGCGGCTCCAGTCCTTGCGGATTCTCGTTCGACGATCAGAAAGACCGCCTCTTGCATCGGGATGCTTTCGAGTCTGAGCAACTCCGAGATTTCGGCGCTGCTGTGCTCTAGCTTGAGTCCCCGTCTGATCAGTTTATGCTCGATGCTCGCCGCATCGAATTCCTCGGGAATCTGCATGGCGGCGTGGCCCTGCTGAGCTTCCGCTTCCTGGTTCTGGTTCTGATGTCGGTTCCGGTTCCGGTTCTGGACGTCCTTCAGCACGGAGTCGAAGATCCACGAGATCTGGTCCCGTTCGCTGCGATCCTCGTTGCTTAATCTCGGAAGTCCGGGGGGCGGGCTTTCGGGAGTCTCCTCCTTCGCGTGATCCGTCGGCGCTTGCTCTGGCTCTTGCTGGCCCCCTCCAATCTGCTGCAGCAAGTCACTGAAGACCTGCCTCTCGCCGCGGGTCATACTCCCCGCCCGCAATGAGTTGGGAGTCATGCTCGGTTTCTTCGACGGTTTGGAAGTCATGTTCGGTTTCCTCGATGGTGCGGAGAAATCGGGGGGAGGCCGCGCTGCCGAGACAGCGCGTCGCTGAAGGTAAGATTTCCGCGGCTTCTCACGCCCGACATCCGAGTCTTGCTGTGCATTGCTCTCGCCGTCCGTGGCCGGGACCGGCTCATCTGATCGAGAGCGTTCAGACTCAGAAGAATATGATCGGAACGATGACGAAGCTCGACGATTCCACAGCGACGCCGAGAGCGTCGGAGTTTGATATAAGAATGGAGCGAGGGAATTGCGCGACGAGAGCGCCAGCCAGTGACGAGACATGCGTGGAATCTGGCAGGTTGGGACCCGGGGGAATGTGCGTGGAGAATATGTTCAGGCCCGGCGAGCCGTGCTGGATAGATTTTCTGCCGATTTGGAGACGATCGGGTTTCCCATTAACGCGCCCCACGTGACCGCGCGGTGGTGGCCGACGCGCCGCTCTTTTCCGTCGACTCGCCGTCTCATTCATTGTGTTCCTCTGTTCGTGTCCGCCACCGTTGACGAAATTGTCCATTCATCATTTTTATTCGTTCGCCGCAGAGTTGAATCGCCATGGGCAACGAGGAAATCTCCGACTTCGAAAAGCAGCGTCTAGCGAACATCGCCGAACGCGATGCGCTGCTCAAGAAACTCTCGTTAGAGGCGAAATCCGCCGGCGTCTTTGCGCCGAAATTGTCCAAGGGCTCACCCGGCGGAGACAAAGCCAAGTCGAAGAAGAAGGCGCCGCCCAAGAAGGTCAAGCAGGAGGCAGAGCCGATGCTGCCCCGGCGGATGTCCTCGCGGATTAGGGGCATCGCGGCGGAGAGTGAGGTTGCGAAGCGCAAGGCGGAAGAGGACCATGCGGTGTTTCAAGAGGCGGAGAGGGCGAAGCGGCTGCGCAAGTCGGACTCGTTCTCGTTCAATGAAATGCTGGTGTCTGGACAGAAGCTGAGCGGCGATGGTTTGATCGGGGTTGACGTGGTGACGAAGGGTGTGGCAATGCCGTATCAGCGGACCTTTGACGAGGAGGATATCAAGAAGACAACGGACAAGGACTTGAAGGCATTGAGGGAGGAGATGAGTGGATTGAACCTATGGGAGGCCTGGGAGCCCACTAGTATGAGCATCCCCGTCAACTGTGATTGCTTTTCATTGAATGTCCTTGCTAACATCCAGTGTTTAACAGGAATCAAGATCACCCCCGAACGAATCTACGCCATGACCCTCCATCCCTCGGAGGCCAAACCACTGGTCTTCGCCGGTGATAAGATGGGCCACCTCGGAGTTCTAGACGCATCCCAGGAAAAGCCCACTTCCGGTGTCAAGCAAGAAGACGACGACGAGGAAGACGATGACCCGGACCCCGTCCTGACCCAACTCAAACCACACACCCGCACCATCAGCGCGATGACCATCCACCCATCCAAACCCACGCACCTCTACACCGCCAGCTACGACAGCTCCATTCGAGAAATGGACCTCGAAAAGACCACCTCTGTCGAGCGCTACGCTCCGGCCTCCACGTCCGAGGACGTCCCCATCTCCGGCGTCGACATGGCCGCCGACGACCCGAACTGTCTCTACTGGACGACGCTAGAAGGCGAGTTCGGCCGGCACGACATGCGCACCACTTCCAAGCGCAACACCTCCTCCGTCGCCACATGGCGTCTCTCCGAGAAGAAAATCGGCGGCTTCTCTCTCTGCCCGACGCAGCCGCACTATGTCGCGACCGCCAGTCTCGACCGCACCATGCGCCTGTGGGATCTCCGAAAGCTCTCGCACGACGACCCCGTTCCCGTCGGAGAGCACCAGAGCCGTCTGTCCGTCTCGCATGCCGCGTTCAACAGCATCGGACAGATCGCGACCTCCTCGTACGATGATACCCTCAAGATCTACGATTTCGGCGCCAAGGGCCTCCCCTCCTGGAAGCCCGGCCATACCCTCTCTGATGACCAAATGAAGCCGGATACCGTCGTGCGACATAACTGTCAGACGGGACGATGGGTGACTATGTATGTTTCCTTCCCCTCTCCCCGCATTCAACCTTCCCTCCTTCCCATAAAAAGAACCACCCAACTAACCAAAGGTTTTAATCAGCCTCCGCCCCCAATGGCAACAAAACCCGCAATCCGCCATCCAGCGCTTCTGCATCGGAAACATGAACCGCTTTGTAGACATCTACAGCGGCTCTGGCGACCAACTCGCACAGCTCGGAGGCGACGGCATCACAGCGGTGCCTGCCGTGTCGGTCTTTCACCGCAGCAAGAACTGGGTTGCGGCCGGTACGGCGAGTGGGAAGCTTTGTTTGTGGATGTAAGATAAGATAAGATAAAAATATGTATGTAATCTGGATTCGCTGGAAGATGTGGGTGCGGTGTTTGGTTTCGATTCTGTTTTGCATAGGTACGTTAGGTAAGGTTTTTGTTTTGTGGATTATTCATAGCTTTGCCTGGTTGGTAGATTTGTATTGTATACATGTACTCTCTGTATTTTTGGGGGTTTTTTTTCCCTATATAGTTTTGTTGGCTACCCCGTTGGAGATTAGTTGGAATGTTGGAAGATCATGTCGATCATACTATGATGTATGCCACCACATCATCATTCTCATTAGCTTTTTCCATAGCATATAATATGTAACTATAAGTTTCGCATAGCATATCATTTTTATAGCGTATGAGTGCTTACGTGAATTATAAAGAACTGTTTGAATGAAATCCCAATGAGAACCCAGAGCAATATATATATCAATCCGTATATGGAAGGTAAAGTACCCATGTTCATCTATGCCGGTATAGGAGAGGAAGATAAGACTATTTACACATATCAATAAAACCGCTGTTTGCAATAAAGAAGATCCAAGATCCAACATGACCTTTCCCCTCCCAATCCTAGCAGGTTGAGGGATAAAGAAAAGATCACCTCGAGCACTGCTGGTAAAAAGGATCCCTTGTGTTTCCACGCACACGTGATAAAGAAATGGAATAGGACGAAAGAAAGGTGAAAAAGAGCAGTCCGAGCAGGGTATCAACACCATGAGAAATGCTTTCCAAAAAAAAGTAAAGATAGTAGAAGGGAAGGTGCGTTAAATCATGAGCACATGTGTAAGTAGGCAGAGGGGGGTTAGAAGGGGGACAAAATGTACATCAGAAGATGTAGGGACTTGTTCTGACAAGAACCCTGTGTGTTATACAAAACGGAAAGAAGTAAACCGGAGAAGAGGAATGAAATAAAAAAGCCACCTGCCAATTTTATAAAATCAACCGGGCTGCCAGTTCTTTCTTTTGTTTTTGATTTTTTCTTTTCTTCTCTGTTTTCTTTTTGTGCTCCAAATCAAAAAAGAAGAATAAATGTTAATGCGATGTCCGTTGAATATGTAATATAGTGCAAAGCGGGATGCAAAATCACAAAGTCTTCACTCTATATTTACTTAGAATTCAGTTCGAAGTTCCTCGCGAGATTGTTGCTGAGCGTTGTCTCGGTCCTTAGCTTTTCGCCGGGATGGCGCCGGGACAAAGTCGAAGAAGCGGTACTTGCTCGTGGTCTCTCGAGTGATGCTGGATCGACGTGCCGCCTTGGAGGTTTCCGCGGTATATTCGAGGGAGTAAGTGGAAGAATTCTTGGAACTGCTGGTGCTATCTCGAGGGTCGGGCCACCGCGGTATCGAAAAGGGCACACGACTTTGGTCCCAGGTGGCGGAGGAGGAACTTGGAGGCGTTTCATCGTCAGCCTCAGCGGCATAGTCCGTAGACCGACGGGGGAGGGACGGCCGCGACGCGAAGTACCCTATGGAGTTTCGGTGACTGCCAGTGACAGATGCGGATCCTACCACTGCAGTCTCTGTGGCCGGAGTCGTGGGCTTGGAACTGTCGTCGTAGAATGTGGCCGACCGTTCCATCGAATCAACTAGTTCTTCCCATTTGATTTCGAGATTTCCGCTCGGACGCTCGGCTGACTCGGCCTTTTGCAGACATTCCCGCGTACGCTGTTGCAGGCGAAGTGCCACCTCATGAAATTTCCTGATAGACGGGTCAATTTCTTCAAGGTCCCCAAGTCTATCAGGTGCCACGTCAAGCCAGATTCTGATCAAATTGGCGAAACTCCGGGCGTGATCGATCAAGAATGGAAGACTGGGAAACCCCTCGCGTGAGGTGTGCGGTAAGCGGCCCAAGATTTGAATGGGCGTGGCATAGGAAGGCGTGACAATCGGAGCCGGTCGGTCTGCGGGTATAGCGCAGATGGAATCGACAAATTGCTTGAACTCTGAGCGATTGCCGACCAAGAATTTGTTCATCGGCTCCATCCAGGGTTCCTTGCTACCGAAGGTGGTCATGTTGGCCAGGCCTTGCAGTGCCTTGGCAATCAGGGTCAAAGTACGTTGAGCACGTGGACGGGGGTGGTCTGTGTTTCATTAGAGAGAGCAAAGGACAAGAATTGGCGAGGGATGAAGCAATGACTGATTCGAAGAACGAAGCAGAGGGGATAAAAAAAAAAAAAGGAAACATACCTTTTAGCAATCCAAAAAGTTTTGGGTTCAGGATTGCCGGGCAGAAAAATCTCAAGAACAAGAAGCCCGAGACACTGCTGTAGGTTACCGTCCGAAGGAAGTCACCGTAGCGATCTTCTGCACAAGCCCGGATGTGCCTGAAGATAAGTCTTAGCTCTGCGGGACACCGAGAAGCTGAACCGGCGATAGATTTCCAGACACCGGTGGTGAGAGCAACCAGGTTCCTCCAGTTCCGTTCAAGGTCGTCCGAACGGTTCAAACGGGACGGGTCGATCTCGCACTCCGGATCACCATTGTCGATTTCGCGTAGTCGATCCCCAATGGTTTCCTCAAGATATTCTTTCCCAAGTCGGCGCATGTGGAAGTCAAGGGCCTTGGTGAGGAGGGAGTTTCCCCGAAAGAGCAAGTTCGCCTCCACGGTGGCAGTGCGCCCCATGTCTCTTACCAGAACTTCCCGATCGTGTCCCGATTCTCTCGAGTCATTGGAATGGATCCTGGTGGTATAACGGAGCCTATTTGCCGTGGATTCCTTATGCACACCATCTATCTCGTCCTCGACTAAGGCGGAAATCCATTCGACAGTGCTGCCCGACACTTGGTAAATGTTCAGCAGAGCCTCAGACAGCTGGTTGAGTTCTGAAGACATGACATGCGCCATATTGATGGTTAGGCCGTTGGTGAAGGAGTGGAGAAGTTCGGACATGGGCGCGTATTCGTGGGACATGAGAACGACCGTCTCTTCCATCCGAGCCCTCATCAGCATCTCGCCTACAGGCTGATCTCGGTTATCTAGGATCGGCCACCATTTCTCAATCTCCACGCCGGGTTCTAGGTCGTCTAGTCGCAGATCTACCCTCCCATGCGTGGCATCGTGAGAGGAGAGCTCAACATCGTCCAGCGCACGCGTCGGGTTCGTGTCATGGTATGAGCCATGTGAGATGAGCGTCCAGTCTTTCTGTGTAGGGTTGAGAGTTTTGACGAGTATCGATGCCTGCGACAAGACCGGCGGGAGGTCGTGGAATTCAAAGTCCTCCCGCCAGAAAGGATTTGCGATGCGGTACTTGACGGCGGTCTTGGCTCGTATCTCGCCATCGAGGAGGATTTCCGTGTAATAATCGTTGATAGCCGACGTCGGAACCGAGTTGCTGTGGGACCGCGACTGCTTCCGGCTTCGAGGAGTCTCTTCTGCTTTATTGCGATAGAGCTTCGCCTCCGTTATTCGTATGCTCAGATTTCTCTCGATTCTAAACATGTCCGCCATCGACGGTGCACTCGTCTCGGCAGGCGCCGATGTTTTCGTGGGATCATCTTCGATTGACGACTCCGGTCCATAGAGCTCCGGAATGGTGAAGGCGCGCAAGAGTACAAACCACACTTCAAATAAAACCCGACTTTCGAGAGCGAGATATACGGGGCGTGTTAATCCAGACACCGCATGTGCAGCATACTGCGGATAGATGGCAATACAGAATTCGTCCTCGAGAACGGAAGAGTTCAATTGCTGCACCGCACACCGGGAAAGTTGCGACAATTGAATGCAAGCCACCAAAGTGATGTCGGTCTCGGTGAACAGCTTGAACACCCCGTTCTCCTGCAGAGTGCAGCTTACTTGCAGCCACGAAGAAGATGCCAGAGCGCGCTGTTGGCGATAGGTCGAAACGCGCCGACTAGAGGACGGCCTGGCCCCCGACGCACTGGGCCTATTCCAGAGCACCATTTTGCCCACCTTGATTATAGCCGCGTCTTTCTGCACCGTGCTTTCGGAATTTCTTCGCCGGTCGGCAACACGCCGGTCGCCGATTGCAACTGATTGGGGTTTGGTCATCTTGTTCTGAACACCCTTCGGTCTGATCGGTTGCCAACAAAGCAGGGCAGCGAGCCAGGAATCGAAGGTCTCGCTTACATGAGGGCGTAACTCGACGCCGAGACCGGAGGTGAAGGTTGAAACGCTGAGATAATTTGTCCGAAGTTCCGGGTCGACGAGCGAGCGTACCTGGCAGCCACGAAGGTCGGGGATTAGAGTTTTGGCCAATGCAGGCTCGCCCTTTGCCTGATAGATCAAGCTCCCCGTGGCGACGTTGATGGCACAGTAGCCCGACGTCCAGGCGGTTGTGGAAGCCGTTCGGAAAGAAAGAATGCCGTGCATCCGTCCGCAGGTGGTCTTCATTAGCTGCAGGATTTTGGTTGCATCCGTACTCGACAGGGGCGACGATGTTTGACTGATGTTCAGGCTCGCCAGGAGGGCGGAGCTCAGCGGCGTTTTGCTTGTTCGTTGGCGACCGAGGGACTGGCTGAAATAGGTGGGCGATTGGATGGAGGGAAATCCGATGGAGGAGGATGACTGCTCGTCGGGCGACTTCACCTGCGAGGCTGTGGTGTTAATGGAGCCCAGACGATTCCGAGTCCGGGTGAGGAACGAGTTGGGGGAGATTTCGCTGCGCTGGTCATCCAAGGTCGTCGTTCGGGATCGCGCCCGCTGGCTCCTCGATTCCACCTGAGCCTCATCTTCATCCCCCGCCGAGTAGTAAGGGTGAAAGTCGCGGCGCGATTCCACGTCGGACGCTCTCGTTCGGGCGGTGACACGAGGGGAGGGAGCTGCGCTCGACGAGGGATACTCCGTCTCCGACAAGGGTGAATGGTTGGTTGCCTCCTGGGTGGAGTCCGGCGTCACCGTCCGGATGCCGGTGTCCCTGAAGCTGTCGGGATAGACCATCCCATGGCGATCTTTGGAGGATGATTTCTTGCTGGGGCGACGTTCCACCGGACGACTGTATGATCCTTGGTTGACCGAGTTCCTCTTGAACCCATTCGACGATTCCGACTCCATCTTTTCCCGCAACGCACGACGAAATCGAGTGGCAGCGGCACTCGCAGGAGGTCGCTACAAAACACGCAAGATGACGAGAGACGCACACTTAAGAATAATAAAATTTCTCGAGACACAAACACAGTATATGCTCGGTTCAGATGTTATCGTGCAGCACGTTGGAATCCAACGTACGCTGCGCAACCGTCCTCGAACAATTGAGGGTCTTTGTCGTCCAATGGGTCGCTAGCTGAACGCATGGAGTCCGGGAAGGTGGAGGGCGATAAAGTCGCACATTCGGTCGAGGCCGGCGCGTTGCTATACGGGGGGGCGATGGTTGATGGCGGAAGGAAAGGAAAGCGACACGAACGTTCGATTTGGTTTCAGGGGGGGCGGAGGGGGGGAGGAAGGAAGAAGAAGTGGGAGGGGAAGAAGGAACGAGGAAAAAGAGAGCGACGGGAGAGTCTGGAGAAGAGTAGAGAACCCAAAAAAATAAAAGCCAAAAAAAATCAAATCAAATAGAAGAGACGAAGAAGAGGAGGGGAAATCAGAGGAAACAGAACCCAATCCAATTCAATTCTAGAAAGGAAAAAAGAAAAAGAAAAAAAGAGACGGAAAAAGATAATAAAAAAAAAATAAGAATAAAAAGGATAAAAAGGCGTCCACCAAGAGAGGATACCAATGGGTGCTCCGTAAGTGCGGTGAATCTACCTAGTTCGGCCTCTCCAGCATAAAAGAGAGAAAAGAGTCGGTTATGTTCGCCCCGGAGCGATGGAAGGAAAGAAGAATCGTCGCTTGCTTCCTCCACCCACGGCCGATCATCCTTCTATCTTCCTTAGCCTCGTCTTTTGACTTTGTTTTCTACTTCTACTACGCCTTCTATCTGAACTTCTGTCTACTCTCTTTCTATCCTTCTACTTGTTTGATTCAATTCCACCTTATCCCCTATATCCAAATGGAGTAAAGATCGTGTATTTGTAGTTGACAGATTGATTGATGCTGTCCTTGGTGTACCCTGACGACGTGCGTTTGAACGCTGCAGATTGCTTGTTTTGTACGACGTCAGCCCGGCCGTCCAAGTGGGGACTCGCAGGGACTGAGTAAGGGAGAGAAGCCGGTCAGACCGACTAGTTGTCCATCGTAGGAGGGAGATGGGAAGATGGAAGAAGAGAGATACGGAGTAAAAAGCCGAGACAACGGGTGGTGGATGGCTGAAGGATGTGGATCGTGGAACATTGGAATTAACTACAGAGTATACTCCGTAAGGTAATAATATCAATCATTCCATGTTAACAACTACTAGTAATCGTCTACGAGTAGAATCCTCGACTCGAGACGATCAAATATCCGAGCTTCTTCCGAGAAAAAGTACCACTCGTTAGTCTCCTCCGTCTGATAAACTATCGAGTGCAATGACTGCCAATAAGACAGCCATTTCTCCGACAAGCCATGTCCCTGACGACAGCTGAGTAGCTGACAGTCCGCAGAGACTACATCATTCCTCCCCGAGGTCTCGTCGTTGGCATCATCACTAACTTTGTCGTTTGGTTCGCCGTCCAAGAATCCATGGTATGTCGCAATGCTTCTGCCAGCTTCAAGGGAACGTTTCCCCTCCTCTTTTCGTATCAGAGATTTGATTTGGCAAGGGAGTCTCAAGTTACTCAATCAGCTCAACCGAATTGTTGGGCGCGGGTCTGTTTAGATCCACCGTGATCCGGGTCGGTATATTGGATGATTGGGACATTATTGCCCGGAATCCAGGATGTTTTCTACCCAAGGTGATCGCTCACGCCCTGACATTGGTCAAGTTTTCTGCCTACTCACTGATCAGTAGCCAGCCCCTCTATCGAAAGAGAAATGGGTGAATACCTTGTCCCTGTCGACCTTGGTGAACAATCCAGAATGAGGGACCAGTACCGTTATGGCGACGAATCCACTTGGAGAGACTCCAGGATGGCACAATTGCCATGAGAGTACGAGGTTCATTAATCTAAGCCAAACTACTCCGCAGTAGCGCTCTCTCTCTTTTTTTTTTTCTTTTTTTTTTTTTTTCTCTCTCTCTTCCCTCTTCCCAATTCTCGTACCATTATGTTTGATTTTCTCCCAATCCGACTTGGTTCTTCTATCCGACGTGCCTCGCCACGCCTTCCCCCTAATTATCTCCGAGGGCCTGGAATGCGCCAATAAAGTCAAAAAACCCGTCGAAGAACGGACGACGCACGGCTACTTCAGCTGACAGGAAGTTAAAATCAATCTGGAATGTAGTCAATCGACGCAGGGATTCGTGCCTTAGTCTAATGTGCCCAGATTGTGCGTATCTCGTCCATGATTTTTCGAACGCAAGCCAGGTATCAATCATTTGCGAGCCAGGTCAAGGAGCAAGATAAACCTTCGGAGCTCAGGCATCACCAGTACGGAGTAGTCATCACACCATGAGTGGACAAGTCGAGCAAATCCTCTCCCTAAACGGGACACGGCTGTGGCCCTCACGCTGCAAGCCATTTGCGCTACGGATTTTGGGGCTCAAGATAGTTGGCGCTAGATGCACTAGAGCTGTGTGGCTCCTGCCATTCTCGTCCATGCTTCGAATAACCTCCGAATGCACGTACGCCGACTCCGTACGCTTGCCGCCGCTGCCAGAGAAAGTAGACGGTCTAGAACGGTTGTCTCTTCCATCTCATTATCCCCCCCCCTGGAGACGAGACGAGAGAGGCCATGGAACCTCATTTCAGGTGCCAGGAAAGGACGTTGTGTTCTTTGAGGACGGAGTAGTACACGCCCGTATGCGTCCCTCACCGGCTGTGGGTCACTCTTGCGAAAAATCAATGAGTGAGCTGATGGGAAGCTTTTTGTTTTTTTCTGTTGGGTCCCTTGGGGTCAACAGCGCGACTAGACCAATAATACACTAGCACGGTAGATACCCATGAGATGATATGATCATTATTGAACAAAGAAAACGAAACGAACGCCACTCCTCCCCGGAGCAGGAGTACGAAGAGAGGGGGGTGAGTGCCTGACGAGTCGACGAAAGACCAGCCCAGCCTCTAACACCAAGGCGTGCCACAGATCATTTTCGAGAAAAGTCAAGAGTCAAGAGTCAAGAATCCATCCGCCTCCCCCCCGCACGAACCAGAGATCCCGTGAGCAACTGACTCGTGTCGTCACAGACTTCGACTCCACCCCTTCCCCTGGTCCCGTGACTCGGCGTTCTGTCCGCCGCTCAGAGTACGTAATCGAACTAGGCTCGATTCGGGCGGTGCGCATCACATGATTCTTGTTGCTCTTGCCTGAGGCAGCAGCCAGTCATGCGCCTTGACCGCCTGCATCATCGCTGCTTATCACGAGGGCGGCCATCAACCACCGCCGGTGCTTTGGCATGCAAGAACACCGGCAACAAATCGGTCTTTCGCTCGGGAGACAAGTGGCCGTCTTTGAATGTGGATAGACTCAACCTTCTCCTTGCTTAATTTTGTTTGGCTCCTAGTTGCTCTTTCACTCGCTCCTAGTGCCCTCTTATACTCGGTCCTTGAGCTCGGCCCTGTCGTCGTCCCCGGTCCAAGCTGAACCACTTGGGACTATTTCTACTACTACATGACGCTTCTGAATGGCCCTTTAACTGACCGCAAAGTTTCCCGGTTACCGGGTCGCTGCGATGTACTGATACCCTCGACAGTCGAAGTTCTTTCATAGTTCAGTTCATCGTTACTGAAAACAATCTAGCACCATTCAAGATGATGGCATCAAATGTCCTGTCCCGCATCCTCCCTCACAACGGCTCCCCATCGGTATACGAGACGATTCGACAACATGACGCAGGCTCGGACGACTCAGACGTGGAGGAACGTGCAGGCTTGATGCTAGGAAATAACCAGGATGAAGATTATAGTAATCGAGAGCTGGAGGAAGCTATGGCCGAGGCTGGGAGGGATGAGATGTCGAGCCCGACTCCAAGTGAACCGTTCCTGACTCACCGCAGCCCCCAAAGGGTGGCCGAGGGTGGTGATAAAGGTGTAGCTGGGTCTCGTCGACGCAGGCTTAGCCGTCCTCGTTGGATGCAGACATCGTCGCCGCATCATGATCCGGACGATGGAGACGATGATGTGCCTGCCTCTCTCTACGTGGAGGGTCGGCAGGACGACGATGACTCAAAGCAGCGTCTCCCTCCTCCTCCCCCTTCCCATCATCGCTCAAGCCAAGGGCCCCCGGTACCTGGGCCTTCCTCTGGAGGCGATCGGGCTCGGTGGGAAACGACCAGAGAACGACTGCCCTTACACACAAACCACCAGAGGCAACGGCCGGGGTTGATATGGTCCTTGGGGCATCCGAGCTTAGCCACGGTAGATCCAAAAGAAAAGGCGTTATGGATGTGGGCAAATGTGGAGAACCTGGATAATTTCTTGAAGGACGTCTATACGTATTTTCTAGGTAATGGGATCTGGTCTATATTGCTGGATCGGTTCCTCAGTCTCCTGTACGCCTATCTTATCCCTTCGATTTGCCTTTGCTATATCGGCGTATAGGGGACACGGTGCTAATTTTGGTTGTAGGACATTTGCATTTGTGGTCGGCTTCAGTACGTTCTTGATGAACTGCATTGACTACCGCAGTGTACGCGGAAGCAAGACCTTGGATGATATACTCATCCCAAAATGCACCAAGAAGATGTCCATGTCTTCGACCCTCTTGCTCTGGCTGCTTACCTTTTTCTGGATCGGGAAGGCTTTCCAATACGCCTTGGACATCAGAAGGCTAAAGCATATGCATGATTTCTACCATTACCTACTTAATGTGTCTGACGCCGAGATCCAGACGATCTCCTGGCAGGAGGTTGTCAGCCGGTTGATGACGCTGAGAGACTCTAACCCCGCGACGGCCGGTGCGGTTTCCGCAACCCACCGCAAGTTTATGGGCAGTCAATCCAAGCAGCGGATGGATGCCCACGACATTGCCAATCGACTGATGCGTAAAGAGAACTACCTCATTGCTCTGGTAAACAAAGACATATTAGATCTGACGCTCCCTATACCATTCCTCCGAAACCGACAGCTGTTTTCTCAGACCCTGGAGTGGAACATCAATCTGTGCATTATGGACTATGTTTTCAACGAGCAGGGCCAGGTGCGGACATTATTCCTGAGGGACACACATAGGAAAGCGCTGAGTGAGGGCCTGCGGCGGCGTTTCATGTTTGCAGGCATCATGAACATTTTTGTGGCCCCTTTTATCGTGGTCTATTTCCTGATGCACTACTTTTTCCGTTACTTCAACGAGTTCAAGAAGAACCCGTCTCAGATTGGGTCTCGGCAATACACCCCTCTAGCTGAGTGGAAATTCCGGGAGTTCAATGAGCTTTGGCATCTCTTTGAGCGTCGGCTGAATATGTCGTACCCTTTTGCCAGCCGATACATTGATCAATTCCCCAAAGACAAGGCCGTCCAGCTGGCTGGCTTCGTGGCATTTGTCTCCGGCGCCCTGGCCTCCGTCCTAGCCCTGGCATCGATCGTGGATCCCGAACTGTTCTTGGGCTTTGAGATCACGCCTGACCGCACCGTTCTGTTCTATCTTGGCGTCTTTGGATCTATCTGGGCCTTTGCTCGAGGAGTGGTTCCCGAGGAAACTAATGTGTTCGATCCTGAATACGCCCTGCTCGAGGTGATCAATTTCACCCACTACTTCCCAAATCACTGGAAGGGCCGACTTCACAGCGACGACGTACGGCGGGACTTTGCCACGCAATACCAGGTCAAGATTGTGATTTTCTTGGAAGAGATTCTCAGCATGATATTCACACCCTTTATCCTTTGGTTTAGTCTGCCCAAGTGCAGTGACCGGCTGATCGATTTCTTTCGAGAGTTCACGGTGCACGTGGACGGAATGGGCTATCTTTGCTCGTTTGCCGTCTTTGACTTCAAGAAAGGCACCAACGAGATCACGCAGGGAGATGCCGGCCGACGAAACCCTGCGAGGCAGGACCTCCGGGCGGACTACTTTTCGACCAAGGATGGCAAGATGCTCGCATCCTATTACGGATTTTTGGATCACTACGGAGGCAACCGACCTGCTCATCCGGCTGGGAAGCGTCCGTTCCATCCTCCACCCACATTCCCGCCATTGGGATCGCCCTCGATGATCGAGCCGGGCAATATCGGCGACCGACAGTCTACCATAGGAGTTCCTCGGTTTGTTAACCCAGGCCTAGGAGACTCGATACTTTTGGATCCCCATCACCAGCCATCTGCGTCGGGATTCCGGACCAGCAATCGCAACCCGGCCTATTCCCGCTATCGGTCGTCGCGTCCTTCGCGACCAGCCTCCGACCCCATTGAGGACGATGAATCGCCAACCGCAGAGACGCGCAGTCCGACCGTAAAGAAATCGCCGCACAGCGGAGCCATGGGTGGCAGTGACAGCAACCTCGGCGACTCGTGGCGAGTCAACTTGATGGGGGATATCGAGGAAGATGACGGCGAGGAAGAGGGGGAAAATGTGGATGCCATTGCCGGGGGTGCAGGTGTGTTGGGTCTCATTCAGCAATTCCAGAAAGTCAACAAGGACAACCGCGGCCGGAACACCGTAGGGATTTGACCTCCGTCTGCACTGGCGTTTTTTCATAGATAACCTTGTATACCGTCATGTGGCTATAGCAGCCAACAGACTATGAGTTCAGTGGCCATCGTTTCGGAGTTGAAACTTGACGTGGTTTTCTTCTTTGCTTTTCTTCTTTTCCAATTCTTTTTCTCCTCTGCTGTACTCCGTACTACATTGGAGCCCTATACTATGCACTATTTTTGACACATGAAAATGACGGTTGAATTGATGAAAACCGTCCCTGTCACAGATAAATGGATCGAGTCGCCCAGACTGGAGCACGGCAAGCCCCTTGCGGTGAATTTTCTGGTGGAATTGATAGCCGGGCGGGATTGTCCCCCCTGGTCAGGTCGCAGAGTTATTAATAGAAACACTGCAGGGACCGATGGATTCAGATTATTTCATATTCATCCTTGCGAGATCATATCGACACTCATTCGTGGATCCTGCAGGTCCCAGCCAAGAACAACATGGACATCGCTGACAGGAAGAGGGGAAGAATGCTGGATGTCATCTTCGGTCGATCCAACTGCAATGTGTCTATAGGTCTGTCTTCTCTCTCTAGTCTAGAACCTCGGATCTTCTCATTGCTGATCCGGGGCATTTTTCCATGTGCTTATCGGACGCAATGCAGTCGAGACGCATCCTACTTGAAGCCGATGCACGTCGGACAGAGAGAGCCTGTCTGATGGTTGACGTCGGATCCGTAGACTGTTACTCCGTAAGTGTTAACGAGATAGATTAAAGTCAAGAGGGACTCCAAAGTACTCCTGATCACTGGACCCAAAAAATGGCACACGAAAGAAGGTCTCGGCCTCTTGGCTCTGCGGGTGCAACCGTGTCGGGTTGAGTTGATTGTCGTCTCTTCTTCTTCTTCTTCTTCTTCTTCTTCTCTCCTGTCATCCATTTCTTTCATTCAGGCAAAATCAACTTCCATCATGGGGTGTGTTTGATTTCCACCATTCATCGTCCCTCGTTTTGCTCGCTTCGTCTGTTCGTTTTCTGTGATTTGCAGCCGCCACGGATCAGTATGACCTGAATGGAATCCTCCTGAAGCTGAATTAATGGTTTTGATTGGGTTGGATTGAATCAATTTGGATTTTTTGGATTGTTTGCGAGAAAAGAAAGAGTCTCGTGATTGCTCTTCCCCCCTGTCACTCTTTATTTTTCTATTTTCTCATTTTCTCTTTCCCTCTTCTTCCCTTCGGCCTTTTCTCAGTTTTTCTCAATCTCCTTCCTTTTCTCTTTTCCCCTAGCCAATTTGGCTTGGGTTTATTGTTCCTTTTCTCTTTCTTTGTTTTTTTCCCTCTTTAGATTAGATCGGTGTGTGGATTTTGTCTCACCTGCCCCCCCTTAGGGTGAGGCCTATCAACCACCATGTTCCGAGCCCGTCGATACCGAGGCCTGCTGGCGTTCGCTGCCATTTTTGTCTTGGCCGTCATTCATTTTACTTCCTCTAGAGATACTTCGACCGTCTCTCTTGACATTCCTCCGCCGCACGTGGACCAACCCGATCCGGTCTCGCCGATTCCGCCCGCCGATAAACAACAGGAACCCGCTGGTTTCTCACCACCCCCGTCGCAAGAGGTTCTCCCCGATTCTCCTGCCTATCAGAAGTCCACAGGCTCGAATGCCTCCGGATCTGATTCCAAATCTGATGCTTCCTCCCACGATCAGTCTTCGGGCGAGGGCTCGCTTCAAGCCCATGAACGCCCGCAGCCGTCCAGCGATGCGCATAAACTCAAAGGCGGGCCTCTTCTCTTCCCGGGTTCCCAAGGCCAGGATGCTTTGAAGGTAGAGCCCGCAGCGAACCCGAGACCTCACTGGCAAAGAGTCCCCGAGAACTTCCCCATCGCGCCTGAAGACATGATCAAGCTACCGGCCGGCAGGTCCAAGACGCTTCCGACCCTACAGGCGAAATTCCGGGACGAGACCTCCGCCGAAAAGATGAAACGTATAGATAGGCTGTCAACTATCCGATCCGCCTTTGAACACGCGTGGAGTGGGTATAAGGCATCGGCAATGGGCCACGACGAACTCAAACCCCTGCGAGGTGGATTCCGTGACACGTTCAACGGCTGGGGAGCCACACTGGTTGATACCTTGGACACGCTCTGGATCATGGACCTGAAGGAGGAATTCTCGATTGCCGTCGATCAGGTGAAGAAGATTGATTTCACCACCACCAAATCCGACGACATCCCGATCTTTGAGGTGGCTATTCGGTACATGGGCGGCTTGCTCGGCGCATACGATATCTCCGAACATAAATACGAGGTCCTTCTCGAGAAGGCCATTGAGCTGGGAGAGATCTTGATTGGCGCTTTCGATACGCCTAACCGGATGCCAATCCTCTATTACAACTGGGCGCCGTAGGTTGCACCGCATGCTGGGGAACCATTGGATATACTGACTGACATCATGCTTCACAGAGACTACGCAGCTCAACCGCACCACGCCGATGCGAAGGCGGTCCTTGCCGAACTCGGCTCTCTCTCCGTGGAACTGACCCGTCTAGCTCAGCTGACGAAGGACAACAAGTACTACGATGCCATTGCGCGCATTACGAACGAACTTGAGCAGTACCAGAGTAAAACAAGCTTGCCCGGCCTGTGGCCTCTCCACGTCGATGCCTCCGGATGCAGAAAGGCCAACAACCCGCCCCATCCTGCCAATAGGCGTGTGGATATTCCAACTCCCGTTCAAAAGCCGGATTTGGGTCCGACGGACGCTGAGAGCTATAAGAACCTTTTCGAGGAGCATGAAAAGCACGACAAGCTCCAGGCGAGAGGCCTCCCCGATAACGCAGAACCGGCTGTTTATAACAACCCCGTGAAAGAATCGAGCCCCAAGCCGAATGGAAAGGCCAAACCGGTTGCTGTGACGGAATGCACTGAGGGGATCACAAGCCCAACGTCTGCTATCGACAAATATGGACTCGGTGGTCAAGCTGACTCGACGTACGAATATCTTCCCAAGGAGTATATGCTTCTGGGTGGCCTCAATGAACAATATCGTACCATGTACGAGAACGCCATGAACGCAGCTCGCGAGCACATTATCTACCAGCCGATGATCAAGGACGTTCGCAACATCCGATTCACGGCTACCGTTGGCGTTCCTAAACCCGGACTGGCGGGTAAGGTTTCCCATTCCTATGAAGCAACCCATTTGGCTTGTTTCACGGGTGGCATGGTCGGTATTGGAGCCAAGCTCTTTGGGATTGAGGGCGACATGGATCTCGCCGCCAAACTTACCGACGGCTGCGTGTGGGCGTACGAGTCTACCAAGACTGGCATTATGCCCGAGCACTTCCTTGTGGTTCCCTGCACCAACGACGGGCCATGCGTGTGGAACGAGACTGCGTACTGGTCAACATTGGATCCGTACGCCGAAAAGCGGGCGAATGCTGCGTTAGCTGCAGCGAGCAAAAAACAGGAAATCGCCCGTGACAGCCAGGATTTAACTCCTGGCAGCGAAACGTCTGCATCGGCATCGGCATCGGCATCTGCCACATCTGTCGCCGGCTCTTCCAAGTATCACGGCAAACGATATCCCGAACGAGGCAATTGGCATGTCATTGCATCACCTACGTCTGCGCCTAAACTCAAGTCGGCCGATGCCGATCTAGCAGACCGGGACACCAAGAAGATGGGCATGGCTTCCCATGAAGAATTCGTCAGCGCCCGGATTGAGAACGAGCGCCTGTTCCCAGGCGCTGTCAGTATTCCCCGTCGCGAGTACCTTCTCCGACCAGAGGCGATCGAGTCTGTCTTTGTCATGTATCGTCTCACGGGCAATAACTACTGGCGTGAGAAGGGCTGGAAGATGTTCCAGGCAGTTGCCAAATACACTCGCACGGAATTGGCCCACAGTGCCATCAACGATGTCACGGTGGAAGGCCCCCGGACGCAAGATCGCATGCAATCCTTCTGGCTTGCCGAAACGCTCAAGTACTTTTACTTGCTCTTCAGCGACCCCAGTGTGGTCAGCCTTGATGAATATGTATTGTAAGTCATCAACTCTATTGGGCCCATCTCTGGAGAAAACATACTAACCGACCTTCTGTTACAGAAACAGCGAAGCTCATCCGTTGAAGCGACCTGAGTACTAGATCTTCAATCAATTGTATATTGAAGGGATTGAGGAGCTGAACATATCACACATTCACTTTTGTTGTTTGCATTGTAAAAGCACTGATACCATGTTTTATTTGTTTCCCAAGCACAGTGTATATGAGCATTATGGACCGGCCCAACGGGAGTCTTGACGATACTTTTTTTTTCTTGTTCTGCTTCAATGTGACTTATTTCTTTGGCCCCCTTTCCTTTATTACTATTTTCTCTTCTCTCTTTGCGAGGGCCGGCGGGGAAATCAGGAATTTTGTATTGTTATCGGAATTGTTTATTGTTATATAGAGAAGGATAACCGATAATCGCAGATGGATGGGACAGACAGCCTTGTGGACCAGGCCCATTCCGGGTACTTTATTTTTAGTAGGCGCTGCTAACAAACCGGCGGTACTGGCAGTGGCAGTTCCCCGCCCGCCTTTTCTGGACGGCGCCAACTTGCGTCCGCTTCCATCGTCATCATCGTCATCCCACGTTTCTCTCTCCGCCCCTCCTTCTTCCCAGCCAACTCGCTAACGGGGCGCAAGACGGGATGAGTGCAGTGTCTCGACACGCCCGACCACGACGATCGAGCTGTGGGAAATGGAGTCTGAGGCCTCATTGGACAACGAGCAGCAGTTCTGGGACGGTATGATCCCGCTGTTTTTTTTTCTTGCCCTTCCTATCTTACCCTGCCTCTCTACCCGCTTGTTCGCACCGATCGCTCGGTCTCATGAACCCATTGAGGGATTGGTGAATTAACGTTTTATCGAGTGCAGAACTCCAAGAGATTGTTTCCACCCCTTGCTCCTCCGAGGACCACATCGACGACGCACTCCGGTCATATCTAAGTTTAACCACCAAGTACAAAGGTCAATAAACGGTCGAGATCTCCAAAAACAAAATATCTACTTGCGCATGGGCTGATGAGAGAGGGTCTCCGACGACTTTTCCAGATAAATACCTCCACTCCGAGCTGGCTGTCTCGCGCTGCTCGTACAAGCTGCTCGCCTCCAGCATCTTTGCCGACCATGGCGACTACGTGCGACGGCAGATGGTCTACGGACTGTTGCAGGATGACGACCCGGATACCCTCCACATGATTGTCTCGTTTCTACTCTTCGATGGGCGACAGAATGAAACCCCCTTTCGAATGATGGACGAGGAGGGCTCGTTCCCGCGCATGTTGGAGCTGTTGCAGGCGCAAAATCAACATGTGGACGAGGACACTGGAGCTCGTCTCCATCGACTGTTGATGGAGCTGCTCTACGAGATGTCGAGGATACAGAGAATTAAGATCCAGGACTTAGGTGGGTGGTTTTCACACAAGCAGGCGACTAGCGGTCTGGCGGCTTGCTGATTGATGTGTACGATGGCAGTCCTCGTGGACGATGAATTCATCAAGAGCCTTTTCGATATTATTGAGAACCTCTCGTATGATGCCAACGACCCATACCATTACTCGGTCATTCGTATTTTGGTGAGTGACTGTCCAGGTTCTAGGGTTAATACAAGATGCTCATAACACGACAGCTGGTCTTGAACGAGCAATTCATGATCTCAGCACACGATCCCGTGGGTGAGCGATCGTCGGCGGCTCCTCTGACGAATAGAGTGATCAAGGTGCTATCCATGCACGGAAATTATTACAAGACGTTCGGCGAGAATATCATACTTTTAATCAACCGAGAAGGTAACAACTCACCTGAACCTCCTGGCTGCTGGCTCAATCATCTAACCCAAAATGCAGCCGAAACTTCTCTTCAACTTCTCACTCTCAAACTCCTGTACCTCATTTTTACCACGCCTAGCACGTACGAATACTTTTACACGAACGACCTGCACGTCCTGGTCGATATTCTAATCCGAAATCTTCTTGACCTGCCTGAAGAAGCCTCCGCTCTGCGGCACACCTATTTGCGAGTTTTGTACCCGCTGCTAGCACACACGCAGTTGAAGGCGCCGCCGCACTACAAGCGCGATGAGTTGAGAAGAATGCTCAACATCCTTGTCCGCGGCCAGCTTTTCAGCGGTGAACTCGACCGCGAGAAGATTATGCATTTCGAAGAGGTGGACGAGACGACTAGACGACTAGTCAGCCGTTGCATCGCTGTCGAATGGCTTCAAGATTGGGACACTGCTCGAGCCGACAAAGGCTCACCGGACAAAGATACGGAGCCTTCCTCGGTCACGGATGTCTTTCCTGTCGACGTTGATCTTGGAGGTCCGCTGGAACCCTCGCGTACATTATCGCCTACTAGTACCACCACCAGCACGGTAGCCAGCTCACCGGAGACAGCATCTCCTACCAGACTCGATGGTGTGCACAGCAACAAACCCAGCCACATCCAACGGCTGGGAATGCACCTCGAGCCCGCATCTTCCTCGTCGCTGAGCGTCCAAGAAGTTGCTTCCCAGCACGAAAAGCCAGGCATCATCACCCCCAGTCGACATGACAACGCCATAAATACCGATTCTCTACATGCCAAACCCAAGTTCAAGCCTCTCCCACCGAATCCCCGACGCTGGCGTGGGCGAAGACGAACTCTCACCTCGGAAGATGAGAACAACCCTCTCAACATCACCCATACCCGCAGCAGCACCAGTAGCAGCTACGATAAAATCCCCGAGGACGCCGTGCCGGATTCTGCAATCACTGCCAGCCCCATCGCCGCCTCGCCCACCCTGTCCCCGGTCACAACCGCCACCCACCAGCCCGGCGACCGAAGAAACTCAACCACAACGTCGGGACTGGCTCCCCCTCCTATCCCCGGGCATTCTCGTCGCTCCGCGTCAAACCCACCCCCGGCCGTACCGCCTCCCCGTCGATCCACCCACCCTGCCGTCCAAGCGCATGCTTCCAGCCACTGCACGCCCGTTACCAGTCCTTCGCGACTACAAGCGCAGACATCGGCACCGCCTCTACTTCCGCAACCTCTCAGCAGCAAGCACGGCCAGAAACCCGAGCCCCCGCGGACTCGCCGCTGGGGTCGTGGCAAAGCGCACGCGCCGTCTGATTCCTCGGAACGATTACATTCAGATACAGAGCCGGGTCAGCCCCACTCCTCTGTGCCCTCCAACGAGAACGAGAAACGCAACTCCGGACCTACGGTCAGTGTAGAGGAGGCGGTACAGAACGTCACCCTTGGATAGAAGAGGTCGGGCTGAGCCTGTGGCCTGGAAGCGAGAGAGAGAGAGGATAGATAAGATACTGATCTAATCAATCAATAAGATTTCAATTCTATTTGGAATATCCGATTCTCTTCCATTCCCTCTCATGAACAGCCAAAAACACAAATGTACGAGAAACCAAATCAAACCAGATATCTTCATCATGATTTCTTTCTTTCTTTTTGTGTTTGTTTCTCCGCCTCAAACCAGACGACACGGCATGGAACAGGGGGGCCAAGCAAGGTATGGTATGGTAATGGCATAGTAAAGCATAGCGGCGCACATCTAATTTCTTCCCTTTTTTTTTTTTTTTATTTTTCTTCTAATCTTGTTCGAAAACGGGCCCCGTTTGGTAACTATCTAAGTTAGGTTAGCTAGCATAACATACCATAGTTTTGGGTCAGTTAGGGTTGTACTGTACATACACCTTACCTATAGAATCGATCTATCTGATCTGATCTGATGTATTGGCGTTGAGTGGATTATGGGTTCCCTACATACCTACTTACTTACTATCTCTATCGTATCCTTTTCGTCACAGAAAAGAAAGAGAAAGAAAGAAAGAAAGAAAGTAAAAAGCCAACTCGAGCAAGTAAATCCGTAAATAATTGGTTTTATTTATTCATTCCTCATTGAATGGAACGAGTTGGGCCAGCTATGCAAAAGACCCCGGATTGCTATGTACATAACAGGACATACAAGCATAGAAGATGATGAAGTAGAGACATGAAAGAAAAGAATTAAGTAGAGGGATAGAAGTGTAAAGAAGAAGGATGATGTCAGGAAGAATAGACCAAAGTGTTCAGCCAACCACGTATCCAAGAAAGAAGAGAAAGAGTAAGAAAAGAAAAGTCGGACCGATAGACCAAAGCCATAAATAACCATAATCATAACCGCAAGCACATGCAGACTGTTTCTTCCTCATGATGAGATGAACCAAAGCGACCAGCGCAAAAGGGAATGTCTCTCACTCGGGTTCGATTCCAGAATGTAAGATTGCCAGGATAAGAATAGGTAAGAACAAGGGGGGGTTCGATAGGAAGGGTATCAAATTGAGAAAGAAAAACAACGGAGCCAGCAAGAACCGCAAACTAACGCATTTCAAGACCCCAGTATTTCTCAGCCCCAAACGAATCCGGAGTATCTTGCTTCCACAGATCATCGAATGCAGAATGGAAGATCAGGTCGTCATAACGACGATTGAAACTCTGGGACAGCGTGATGATGGCCGTGCCCTGGTTCTCGCGCGAAGGGACCGCCCGTCCATTAGCTTGGCCATGATGCGGCCAGCCCGATTCCGTGATGACGGTGCGCTTGCCCCCAGCCGCCGCTGAGATCCTGCGGGCCTGCTCGAGCGCATATGCGCCTGCGCGGTCGGGGGTCATATTAGCGTCGAAGAAGGCATGGCAGTTGGCGGCGCAGTAGTCCGAGGCCTGGCAGAGTTCCGGGTGCTGGAGGAGCACGGAGAAGGTGTCGACGGTTACCACGGGGCCCTGGTAGCCGGCGCTGCGGAGCTTGCGACGCGCGGCATTAACGGCGTTGACTACGTCGGGGACGGAGTCCTGGCCCTTGTTGACGAGCTCGTTGCCGACGTTGATAGTGTGGAAGGTGGACCAGTCGCCGGCGGCGACGCGGATGATCTCGTCGATACCGGCTGGGAAGTCTTGGAGGTCGAAGATGCCGGCGAAGACGCGGATATGGCGCTCTCGGGCAGCCTGGACGACTTTTCGGGTCTGGTCGCATGCCACGCCGTAGATACGCACAAAGCTGTAGAGACGAGCGATTTTGTCCATGTCTTGGTTGACCTGAGCCTGGGTTTTGCAGGTGCTATCGTCGTTGAATGGCGCATAGGTCACACCAAAACGCTCGTGAGCTTCGGGGCTGACGAGGACATCGGGCGAAGGCACGTTTGTCTCGGGAGCTGGCTGCGAGGGCAGGGCATCCGTGGGAGGCTGCAGCACATGGGATTTAGCCACCAATGATCGACCTTACGAGTATTGAGCTCGTATGGCTACTTACATTAACCGGGGCTGTGGCAGTAGGAATGAGGGTTTCGACGCTCAGGGTCTGCCCCATCTCGTTCACATAGACGATCACACTCGGCTGCTCATCCTCCTGGGAAACATCTCGCTGTTCAAGTTCATGCATAGCCCCTAAGTCAGGCTATTAGTAACGGATGCGTAGGCTGTGTCATCGAGAAAGAGATATACCAGAGCGGAGTGCAGCGACATGAAAGCTGAGCAACAGCACAACGAGGAAATGGAGAAACCAGTTCATTGTCAATTGAGTCTCACTAAACTATCTTCCCTAGAAGGAGATATTGTCTAGCGCAAAAGGCAAGGATTCCAATTTCGATGCAGGGTTGAAAGGGTGTATCATAGGATAAAGCGTGGTAGAGATAAAAGGGATCGAAAGAACAAGCTGGCAATGGGAAGAACGCCCTTCATCACTGGAAGAGCCTCAGTCTGGCTAGGAGGCGAAACCACCCCTCATACCAGCTGTTCACCGATTCCGCCAAAGAACCGAGGATGGCTAGTCAGAGAGGAATCTCGGCCATTCACCTGTAAGTCAGAAGATTCCCAGATTGACTGTGGTCCAATCGCAGGGAAGAATGCAGTGAAGACTTACTTGCATCCTCCGGGAATGTCCATTTCATATTTGCGGGGGATTCCCTCCATCGTCAGGAATGTATGTACCGCATTCCAGGGATCGACATGGCCGAATGGTGGATGACTGGTGCCCTGAAGTATGTCTTTTCGAATTGCCCCTGATATCCCTTTCTTCGGTGTGTACCTGCATGGACGAGAGCAAAAATGACACAGAAATGAATAGTATTAAAACAAAGTAACAGGTCTAATAATCTGGAATGGCCAATCCAACAAACATGGCCGCAATGACTAAAAGAAATGTAAAAAGATGAATAATCTTTAACAGAATATTAATAAATGATACAAGGGGCGAAACAAGTGTTTCTGCCTATTAGCAGCCAATGCCGATAAATCAGTCTTGGATATGCACAATTGGGGATCGAACATAGCATCAGTCAAGAGATCCACCAAGAAATTTTGCTGTACAAATAAAGAACGCAGAGAAGGGGCCTCGCAAGGGCGAAGAAGGTAATTAGGATGATGGGAACAAGTCATGGATGCATCAATATTCATAGGCAAAGTCCTTCCAACGGGAAGGTTCAGGACGGAGGGATGAATGCAGGGGTTTACTTTCTTTTGCTCAGAACCTTCGTGATCGCATGGCGGATCGTGGTTCCGGCTTTTTCGATTTCTTTCCTCGTCAAGCCGATTGTGACGCATACCTTCAACCCCGGCGAAACAATTTGCTTCGGTTCGAAATTGTCCTGAAGAGTCTTGAGGCGAGTAATAAGGACACCATTCGCAAGGCACTGTATCAAAGACAACGTTAGCTTGTCAGGTAACTCGCATATGACCGATCATCGCAACTTACCTCATCAACCACGTCCTGCAGCAAGAACTGCTGATCCTCAACCGACAGTCGCTTGGCCGAAACCACCTCGGGCTTGATGACCAAGATCATAATCGGGTTCTCTGGCGCACTAACGCAATACACCCACTCACTGCGGGGGTCCAGCTGAGCCCACATGGCCTTGGTATGCTCCCGCAATTGCGAGACTGTTTCAGGGTTGGTCTGAAGCAGATTGATCGTGGCACTAGCAGTAGTGGACAACAGGGCGGGCAGGGCGGCAGAGAAGGTGTATGCGGCGGCCGAGATTCGCTGATGGTGGACAATCTCTTCGGAGCCTGCACAAAAGCCACCTCCTGCGACCAATGGGCCGGCCAGCGAGCCCACAATCATATCAACTTCGGCCGCATCGACATTCTGGTGTTCGGTGATACCACGGCCGGTCCTTCCAAGGACACCGAATGACCATGACTCGTCCAGGATAAGACGGAATTTGTACTTGAGTTTCAATTCAATCTATATTTCAATTAGCCAGTCTGTCCGATCTTTATCGAAAAGGGATTCGGTTTGGGGGGGGCGTACGATCTTAGGCAAATCAGTCATGTCGCCATACGATTCAAAGAGGCCTTCCGTGATGATGAATCGTCTCGTAAGCGGTTTCCGGGCTTGTTCCTTTGTCACCTTGGCCAACACTCGTTCCAAATCTTCCATGTCGTTGTGTTCGTACCAGCGGACCATGCTACGCGAGATCTGGATACCCTTGCGAATGGCGAAGCTGACCCCCTTATCGGCAACAATGATATCTCCACGCTTCGAGAACGCCGGGATGACACTGGATATGGTCGAGAAGGCCTGCGCGTAAATGATGCAAGACGCAGTGCCAAGGAACGACGCGACGTCCGCCTCAGTCTTCATGTGGACATCCTGAGTTCCGTAGAAACCGCGAGGGCCGCAGGGACCGACACCGTAGTTGCGGAGAGTCTGGATGGCTTTTTCTTTGAGAGACTCGTTCGTGTTAAAGTTGTAGAAGTTGTAGGAGGCGAGGTTTGCAACGGTTCGGCCATTGCTCAATTTTGACTTGGGGCCAACGGGGCTGTCAGGGGGCACAAGAGGTTAACATCACGACAGAGTACAGAGCCGAGCAACAGGGCTTCGGAATATTACCCAACAATCACAGTTCTCTTATCCACTTCCATCTGCTCCAGGGCAGTCGGCTTTGCGACGAGCGGCTCTGGGGTCCATTCGTCCACGAGGTCATCGATTTCGTCCTCCGACAGCTGGACCACGCCGGGCTTGGTTGAGTACTTCGGGGCGAGCAGATATCGGACCGCGAACAGGAAGAGAAACAATTCGACGGCAGATCGGATAGGATCGTCTTGATAACTAGACTTTACATATCGTAGGAAGATTGCCGAGCCGGGGACCCGGTGAAACAAGTTTGCGAGCTCATGGAGGTATTCCGAAAGGAGCCGCTGGGTCTCCTGGATATCCATGATGGTAGGGGCGGGATGAACGCGCTCGAGCCGCAGTAGGAAATCGCAGGCTCAGAGTGTAGAGAGGATCAGGCAGCGTATCCGAGTATTGAGCATCTGTTGTCGTGTTGTCAAGGCCACGAAATGCGGTTTCTCGAATCCAGGGAAAAAGTTCAGGGAGTCTCGACCGTCGCGGCCGCTGAGCCTCGCATTTCCCGCCCGTGATCGCGGCCCGCACGTGACCCATGGATCCTCGTCAGGCAACCGTCTTTGTGCCTGCAGACCTTCGGCTTAGACAGAATCGGCTTCCTACGGAAAGCTACAGGCGATCATCGCGGTGAAATTGAAGCAAAATTCATTAAAAGGGTAAAAAGAGAGACGGTACAGTGGCGGCAGCATAAGGCACAAAGATGGAGATACAAGTCTAATGATCACATGGAAAGGACCGAATCGAAAAAAAAGAGACACTCCCAAGAATACAGTTCACGGTTTATAAGTATTGAATCCATTATTTGAGGGCGACAGAAAAAGAAAGTAAAGAATCAAAGATCGTACGCGCAAAGTTAAAAAAAGAAAGCAAGGCAAAGTAAATGTATGAGACGCCGCAGCAGCAACTTCAAGGCGCTGGATACTTTATACAGCTCATGTCCATGATTCCATTCCGAAAACAACCAAACAAAAATAGAAAACGAGGGCGTTGCGAAGATGCCACGGTTGGCCGGCATCTATGAGGTTGCAGAAGCAGAAGGAGGAATCCACGCACTTTTTCCGTTAGGCAAGCCGCTACCAGTGTAAAGACTGGTAGTGTCATTCTTGGCTTGACCAGCGTCCAAAGGTTGTAGTAATTGTTCCGGGAAGTCCTTCATCATCTTCTGTGTAATGATGCCCATGTTGCGAACGACAAGCGGCGCAATAAGAAGAACAAGGAACAGGACGAGCATGGCGAAGTACATGATGGCGAAACGAACCACTCTTCTCTTGCGGAGCTTGGACTGCTTCAAGGAGTAGATAGGCGGGCGAATTTGACGACTGACGCAAAGGTTAGTAGATGTTCCAACTAGTGGGGACGTGACATTGGGAGAGAAATGTTTTCTTACCTGGGGCGCAGCCAGAAGAGAATGATCGAGTGGAACTTGTCAACATAGGGGATGCAGAGGGCGGGCAGCATGATGAACAGGATCAGATGGCCCAGGACGAAGTCACCGGCGAAATAACCCAGTTCTGTGATCTTACACAGGAATTCACGACCAGGCTGGGTCATCGAGTGCCAACCCATGTTGTACCATTTTCCGGTCCACCAAGCGATGTTGGACTGATCATGCTTGAACTCACGGGTCAAGGTCAGGGCGATGATAAGCTTGTAGATGAAACGCTGGATGGCGGCCATGGCAATCATGCCCATAATACACCGGGGCCACGACCAGTGCTCCAGGAAGAACATGACCTCGAAGATGAGGAGCAGCACAATGACCGCAATGGCATGCGCAATTGCAGCAAGAACAGCACCAAACTTCTTACAGCACATGCTGAAGATCGGACCCATACAACAGGCCATACCGAAGAAGGCACCAGCAACACCAGCGTTGATACCGATAGGTCCCAGGGCAACGATTCCAATACGGATAAGAGCGTTGTATGCTTGCTTGTTATCGTCGGTGACACCGGTTCTGGAGTTGATGTAGAGGAAGGGGACAAGGGTGACCGCAACGTGGACCAGAGGCGCCACAATCTCGCTGAAGAAGATGTTGGTGATGCGGGCTCTGGGAACATCACCGGAGCCCTTCTCTGAGGGGACACCGAGGAGCTTGCGCTTGTAACCCGTGATGCGAGTACGAGACAGACGACAGAAGGCAATCCACGAAGAAGCGTGGGAGCGCGAGTTACCACGGGAGAGCCAGCGGAGATAGTCACGGTAGTCAATGAAGAAGTCGTTCCAGGCAAACTGGTGAGGGTTGAACAGGAAGGGCGAGATACACAGGGCAAGTAGCGACACCCAGAACCAAATCAGAGCGGCGGACCACACGGTAGAGGTTGAGAAAAGCAGCATGAGCAGAGACCGAGCGCCGGCATAGATCGAAGGACCAGCGAAACGCGAGTACAGCACACCAAACGGAATACGGGCAGTGGCGAAACCACGTCCGGTACCAATGTAGCGGGCACCACCGAAAGACAAGTTCTGGTGCACAGCGTTGGCATAGATCTGGCAGACAAACACCTCGAACATGAAGGAGAAAGAGCCAAAGTGCTTAGCCAAACGCATGGCCATACGCCACACACCTCTCTCCGTCAATTCCTGGACAGCCAAGGGAACGAACGAGATAAAGAACACGATAAAGATAGAAATGATGCAACGGTTGACCCAGTCCATGATAGGAGTAAGGTTGGCACAGAAGGTGGGACGCAGAGGATCAGTGATCGGGACGTCGGGGTTGTAGCTGCAAGTGATGGTCTCGTGTTTCAGGGCACCAAGGTTGACCAGGACAATCATGAACATCTGCACAGACAGCATAATGAACATGTTGTTAAGATGGAAACCAGGGTGAGCATAGTAGAAAGACAAGAATCGATCGAGGGGAAGTTGAGTGCCGAGGTAATAGTACTCTCTCGACAACATCTGCTCACCCATACCAGTACCAATCTTCGTGGTGAAGTTCAGAATAGAGCCAAAACCAAGATCACGACCCTTACCACACTGGAAGTACTCGCAGTGCTTGATACGTCCACCACGGGTCAGGGCCATCATACCAGCGTAGATATCTTCGTTCAGGTGAAGACCTTTCTGGGCCTTGGAAATGCCACCACGGGTACACATGAAAATACCGTTCAGGAAATCAGGGTGACCATAGTGCAGCTTTCCACCAATCTGGGCAAGAGTACGGGCGAACAGAGTACCGAATGTTTGTTCCTTACTGGCAGCGACGTCACCAAGAACACCAACGCTCTCGGAGAAAATGTATTCACGGGCACCGAGAATGGCAACCGGGTTCGTGTTGACCGAGGGGATGCCGGGGGTGTAAGGCGAGACGTTGTCCGTGGTCAATTCCTCAAACTCGGCAAGAACGCTACGGATCTTCAAGCATTCTTCGAGGTAGTTGTCCTGGTTAGCGTCAATGACCTGAATGTATTCACCACGGTAGAAAATGATCGAGTGGTTCTGGTTGTCCGATTTGCCGTCTCCAAGAATGGGGTTTCCAGAGAGCTGAATCCTGAACTTAGGCTTGCGCATTCCGTTGTCAAGAAGCTCACAGTGACCATCAATCAAGGCCGAGTACAGGCGAGGCTCCTCGCCCTCGTTGACAGGAGGTTCTTCGTCGAGGTAGGCAATCTGCAGGTCGGGGTAGGCGCGGAGGAGGAATTCAGTGTTTTCACGCTCCTCTTTGTTGAACTTGGCATAACGCTGCATGGAAACACAGATCTTGAACTTGCGGCGCGCCATTCTTTCCAGTTCCCGTTCAAGCTTCTCGGAGTTGCCACCAAACATCTGAACAACCTCGGGGTTCTCGACACGGTACAAAAGCTTGATGGCGCGGCTGTAGTTCATGAAGCCAGAAACGGTTCTGTACAGAGTCTGCGAGCGCAGTGACGACCAGATTCGCGTACGCAGGGTATACTCAGGGGCAGCCGATTTGAAACCAATGCAGTAGAAGGGCAAGTCGTCAATCTTGCTCTTGGCAACGTCCTTCTCGCTCTTTTCGTTTTCTCCGTTGAATTGGGAAGTCTCGTCAGCAAGAATCTTGGTGTCCTTGACGAAGCAGTCCCACTCGTGCGGGTGAAGCTGTTTCAAGTATTCCAGAAGCGTGACACGGGAGTAAGGCTCATCCTCACGGATAATCTCACGAAGCGACAAAAGAATCTTCTCGCTGTAGTGGGGGATCAGCACGGTGAACGCCGGCATGTTGTCGACCGGAAGAGGCTCAGGCATGGGGGTCGAGAGAGACTGCGCGAAGAAGGAGATACGTCGCTCAGCTTCACTGCCACGGGGGAAAAACTCGGTCTTGAATGACTGATCTTCCTGGGAAACGAAGAAGGTCGGCGCACGCAGGGTACGCTTGCCCTCTTGCTCGGATGGAACCTGGTGGTACAGCAACTTCTGGACATGGTCGATGGCGAGCAGATGCTCTCGGTACATGGAGATGATGATGGCATTCCACACCTGAGAGATCAGCACCTTTGGCTTGTACTTGATTTCCATATCCGTGGTCGCGAGGACCTTGGAGTAGATACGCTTCGGGAGACGCGAGAAGATGTTCCTCCAGGGGGACCAAATAGACACACCCAGGTAGAACGATCTGGCCACGGAGAACACGGTGTTACAGATAATGTACCACAGATAACTATCCAGGAAGAACAAGGTCAAATCCATGAAGAACATGAGACCAAGCAGGATCTGAGGCTGGGCGTGGCACAGGTCGTTGGGGATGTACTTGACACCCGCACACTGTCTGAGTTTCATCGGGGACAGAATGCGAATGGGATCCTTGAAAGACAGCGTCAAGAAGAAGTACGATTCCGCAAGCTTAGCTCCGAAAACGCAAACCCAGAGACCGTAGGACATCCACATATCGTTTCCAGTCAAGCGAGGGAAACTCGCAGTGAAAGTCTGACTGGCAACGTATTGGCGACCGTGTTTCTTCAAGTAGCTGCCGAATAGACCACCGAGCGGCATGACGGCAAAGAAGAAGAACGTAGCGAGAGCGATGAAGAAGTGGACAATACCAATCACGAGAGGGATGGTCTTGTTGTCCACGTTCTTGGAAAATCCGAAGACGAACACACCAGGAGCCAGGTTGATGATGAAAACCAGGAGCAAAAACATCAAACGCTTGGTTAGATGCTGAGCTCCGGCCCATAGTCGAGGAACGTACATCCACTCCATGATGGTAGCGAAAATCTGAATGAACGCACACAGCGCACCACCAAAACCAACAGAAGACCAGTAGTAGGCACCGGGAGGCTTGTTGTTCAGCTGCTGCTGGTAGTTGTGAGTGTAGAGAGTGGGGGCGTTGTAGGCAGTGAAAAACCAGAAAGAACCCAAGTGAATAACCCAGATACGGTTGAAGTTGGTGACCATGTGGAACCAGGAACGGGTTTCCTTGTACGTCTTGAAAAAGGCCTTCTTCCAGTTGACGTCCTTCAGTTTGAGCCATCTCTCGGCAGGAGGGACATCCACCAGGCGCGTCTTGTCCTCAAAGCCAATACGCTCAATACCCTCAGGGTACCAGAAGAGCTGGTTCATGTCATCGTATCCGATGACCTGGTTGTGGTCACGTTCACGCTTGACATACTTGCCATCGACAATTTCGTAACCCTGGTCACGGCAGTACTGGTAGAGGGGCGTAATGATGTCGTTCAGGTAGGTGCCCTCTTCGACGGGTTCCACTCGGTTCTGGCACTCGGGAGAGGTGTAGTAGTCGTCGGCGCACTTGAAGATGAAGCAGAGACACTCGGGGAGGTAGCGGACTTGGTTGGCCTCACCCCAGCAGCACAAGTACAAGGCAAGCTGACGCACTCTGTCATGCTGAGACATCCGGTTCATTCTCGTCTTCCATCTGTACTCAGCAGCCTCGAGACTGTTATCACCCTGCAGTGCTTCCAGGGTCTCGTCAACATTTTCGGGGTTCTGTTCCGCGGCCTTTTGGGCTGCTTTGCGGGCTTTCCGGGTCTTCCGGTCGCCCTTCCCCAGCTTCATGTTCGCAAAACCTACGGCATCGTCGAGGTCAAGATGAGCCGCAAAGTACCAACGACGGTAGTTGGCGTTATCGCCACCGATGTAGTCCGCATGGAGCGAGAGGAGAGCTTGGTTTGGCGTCATACGGGAAGCACGCGAGTCCAGCTGGGTCATAAGGTGGTCGTACATGTTGCGCATGCTGTCCCTCTGGAACCCGAATTTGTTGACCAAGTCAATGAAGATGTCTTCGATTTCCTCCTTGGAAACGGGGATTTGAGCGTCCGAGGCCCAGGCGGGATAGGGCTCCCGCGAGCGCTGACCGGCAGGCAAAGCGTTCCCATAGTCCATTCCGTACACCGGGGTCGAGGCTCCGGAGGATCGATTACCGCCATAGGAGATTTGGGATGAGGGGGGGCGATAGCCGCCATAGCCACGACCGTACTGGCTGTCGGCATAACTGTTGTAGCGTTCGTCACCACGGCCATAGTAGTCCATGTCTGCCGCACGCGCGGTCTCCGACCTCATGGTGAAGTCGCTGAAGGTTTCCGAGTCCTCCTCCGAATCACCTCTCTGTCGTCCTCTACCCCCTTGGCCGGCATTGTCGTAGTACTGGTCTCCGTAGTAGTCGTCGTGGTGACCAGCATCGTAGTACCCGCCTTCTTGATGGTACGCACCGGAATCCGCACCATAGTAACCACTGTCCATCGTCAATCACACGATTCGCCTCACACACTCTCCCGAGATAAAACATACCCTCTATCATAGTAGCCGTCACCGTAGTCATTATGGTCATAATAAGCCTGGCCATGCTCGTCCTGATAGTACGAGTCGCCATGGCCCTGATGGCCGTAGCCATCATCGTAGTGGCCTCCTCCTGGATGGCCCGACATGTTTGCGAGCCGATATTACCAAAGCGATTAAGGATTTCTAAAAAAGGTTCGATCGAGGTTAGCGTTCATGGATCTGACCAGCCATTCCAGGAAGGGAGGGTGCATCGCAAGGTTGCCACATACAAGAATAACAACCCATGAAAAAAAAAAAATTCGAATGAACGAGCTTACAAGCTAATGACACATAAACCGGAAACAAGCCTGATGCAGTGGTCGGATGGAACGAAGTTTCAAGATCGACGCGTCGTAAACCACCTCAAGCCAGCCTTTTCGAGCGGGACCAGTTCCAGACTGTTAAACGGTGTGTAAACGTTGGAGTCGACCGGGATGATCGGTTTCGAGGGTTCGAATCGATGACCGGACAAGGTGACAAACACCGAAGCGGTTGATTTCTTTCAGAAACGAATGGAAGGGGGGGAAAGCCGAAGCAATGCGGCACAAGAGAATGATAAATGCAAGTATGGAAAAGAGAACCACCCGGCTGTCTCAGCCAAGAGCGACCTGCCTCTTCTTTCCTCAAACGAAAGCAAGAAAGAAGGGAACTGAGATCGACCAAAGTTGACAGGAACAGCTTCCCTTGGGTGGAAGGAAGGGGGAAAAAAAATAAAAAGAGTGAATGGGGGACCCAAAAGTCAGGTCGAAAGGAAGTGAAGCCGAACAGAAAAGACAAAAAAAAAAAAGGGAAGGAAGGAAAGACAACGATGGGCGTAGCGTAGTAGGGGAGGAGGAGAAGATGGCTTGAGTTGGACTGGCCACTATCCGTGAAAAAGGAATCGATTGTCCACCCAGCAGGGAAAATACTGGCCACTACCGGGGGGAGGGTGGGATTGGGGGGGCTGTGGTTATTTTGGGATCTGGATCTGCTAATTTACTGCGCGACTTGAGGTAAGCCGGTGGTTCTGGTACAGGTACCTTTTTTTTTCTCCAGCAGGTATGGTAAACAATTATCCTACCTAGGTACCTTACCCTAGCGTTACCCGCCACTAGGAAATAATAATAATTGAGACAATCGAGGTTCCGTGGGTGTACAGAGGACGGTAATACCGCATACAGCGACAGTACCTCACCCATAAGGTAAAGTACATACATACTTTATGTACATACGTGTACTCTGTACTCCGTACTGAGGCAGCCACCCCTTATTGGGAGGCTGCCTGCTGCGGGTGCCCTAAATCCCACCCTTGCGATTGGGCCATAAGTGAAAGTGGCTTGGGGCGACACCCGTACGGAGGAGTCTGAGGTCCTACTGTCTTACGAATGGACATGCGTAAATGCGCTGTTCGCAGCCCCTCAGTTTCCTGCCAACCAGAAAACAGGTTGATATCCTGTTATCTGCCTACACTAGGTATTGTGTACTCCGCCAGGAGATTAAATCTCCAATCTACTCGACTGAGTACTGCATACACCGTCGAAATTGCTTGCTGCAGGTGTCCTTCGGAAAAAGATCACATAAGTTGCCTCGATGTCCATCCTTCACCTCTCCCTCCGCTGTCAGAGTTCTCATCTGGAATCTTAGGGTTGCATAATACGTCGAGGCCGGAGCACAGTCGGCTGCGTGTTGGTTCTCGGCTTGCCATGGAACTCCAGAACGGCCCCTGAAACCAGACCCACCTCCAGCCTCTTGAGGATCAAATTACGGGTCCAGTACATGGAAGACAGGTATCGCGAGGTAACGCAGCCCGTAACTTACAGCTGAATAAGGTGGGTGTTTACATTATTGTTTTTGCCAGGTATGCAGGGATGGTGTCTTGTTGTCGGCCATTCCTCATACCAGGCCTACGATCTTCGGGATTTCCCCCTCCGTATGTGTACTTGAGTCGCAGCCTCTCAGAGCGTGGTGGCGACTTTACGAATGCGTTGCTATGCCGTCGTCGACCATCGGGAAGATTGTTTATTGTGGGTGTTGTTCTCTGGCTCAGCTGTCGGTTCCTGAGCGGCGAGCCAGCATTTTCGAAAGAATGGGTCACTCGGTGTACTGTGTAGGTTAGGTAGTTGGATTCTGATCCCCTCCCGATTAAACTTTTACCCTCGATATGTATTATTCAAGGGAACCCGATAGAAAGAAGAGAGAGAAACAAAAATTACTATCAAAGTTCAGTCCTCTGCAGTACAACTGTGGAACCGACTTTAAATAACTGCACTTTGCCACCGCGAGACTTGAGATTCATACAGCTCGGTGGAGGGAACCACGGAACGACGTGATTTGCAGTCTTGGCTGCCAATCACCCTGCGTCCTTTGTTGCTCTTTGCATGCGGGAGATTTAGTCAAGCAATCCAGGAACAAATGCGAAGACACTCAAGCTCCAAGCAAGTCCACAGTCATGCTGGAGCGGTAGGATGGCGCAGGCAAATAAGACTTGCTCTACGGTGTAGGTTCATGCATCGTATGGAGTACTTCGTACTTCATACAGAATTGTATGTGCTTGACATTCTCCTGATATAAATAGTCCGTTGATATCAAACTGGCCTGCTTGTGCACGCTGCGCGCTCCTGGGCCTTGCACAACATCGTCATCGCGATTTGCCCCCAATAGGCTATCTAAGTCGTTATCGGGACTCGAGGTCTGCCGGGGCGTAGGTCTGCAGGACATGGAATCATGTTCACAGTAGTTAGTGTGTACTCGGCTTTGAACATGCTTCACGAATATCAGCGCTTCTAGGGGTACGAACCACGGAGTAGAAGCAGGTATTACTTTCGTCGTTCTATGTACGTCATCGGTCTCAGTGCCAATCCAGATGTCATGTAGTCTTCCTGCACTGCCTATACAGTTATAAAGGTTGACGGCAGGGAAATACACATCCAACGGCTGCACCGAACTAGCGTTGCACAACAACATCATGATTTCCCACGAAACTTCTGTACAACCATACACATAATGCATTAATGATACACAGAGTAACCCACCAAAGGTATCTGTAGTTACACTTACAGTAATTATCGTCATCAGACCATTAAGGCTTAAGGGAAGTGACACCCCACCGTCATCGACTTTCGGCCTTGGTTAGGTTGTTGGCAGTTAGTTAAGGCTTCTTACATTGTCTAACTCTTACGGCCCGGCCGGCCTCCGTACTCCTAGTCCCTTCTCCCGCCAGCATTCTATGATTCTAGTCGGTTTTAAAGCGACGATCGTCAATAAAGGCATACCGCATCGAGGCAAGTTCGAATCTGGCACCCTTGGCTCGATAAGCAAGTTGGGTCAATTTAATTCACAATTCACCACAGGACCTACCTGTGGCGTAGGGAGGTTACTCACTACGTAACTTACTCCGTACTTTGTACTCCGTAAAGGTACCTAGAGACTACCTAGGTAAAGCATCGGCGTAAGAATGAATACTTGGTTGGCGTTCTGGCGGTACCGTTTTGTCCCCACATCGTCTGGGTCGATTACGCGACCCATTATTAGTTACCCAGTCTGACCGAGTAGATGTATGCCTTGAGAAGAATCCAGGCGTCGCCAAATACTGTAGTAGGGATATTTAAAGTATGGACAGACTCCATAAAAAGTCCGGAGTCCTGACTATTGAATCGCGAAAAATGCACTATACAATCCCGAGTTCTAAGTTAAGCCTCGCAGACTCGCCAGGGGAAGTACAGACTACAGACTACAGAATACCCCTTCGTGGTTTCCAAAAATAAATAACCAGATCGCGAGAATCGCCGCTTAGAAAGCATGGAGTTGGCCATCCATGGAACTGCAACCCACCGCACCAGACCTGTTTTCCCGGTCTTTGTCTAGGAACGAGGATCTCACGTCGACAGACCTTGTTCATACACCAGGTACTGTGTCAGAGTAAGTCCTACGAAGTATGACGGGATGACAGTTGGCCTCGGACTGGGCGGGTGGCTAGGGATAGGTGATCATTGATAATGCACGGTAGTGGATGGGGGGGCGCGGAGATGGCGGGTTTTCGAAACGCCTCCTTTGCCCTTGCAGCTCTTCCGACTATTTCACCAATAAATGGGCTGTAGGTATATGATAACCTTTGCTCCGGGCGTATTACTGATGCATGGCTTGTGACAAAAGAAAAGAAAAAGTCAACGGGGAAAGTCAGAAAGTAAGCATAAAATTACCATGATTTCCAGTTTCCACAGGCAGAGGACAGAGGAACAGCACCACACCATCAAATCGTAATACATTGAATTAATGAATTAATGAATTAGCCAGTTTCACCCCCCCCAAAGATGGGCCAATCCGTAAACAGATGGCGTCCTGCAGTGGGGCCCCTGCTAATGTGCCTGCTGCCCAATCGGAAGTGTGCAGGCAGGGAGAGCCAACGGGTGGCAAGTCCATTGTTGCCGGTGGTCGAGTGAATGACAAGGTCCAGCCTGGTCGGAAAAGGTTCAGGGGGGTTTCAGGTTTCATCTTCCCTGCAGGTAGAATTAGAATAATTAAATTGGACATCGGTAATCATATAATTTTATTATAAATCCGGTTTTCATATGTACGACTGACCAGAGTACAGTCTCTCAGGGATGGACGCCGGGACGGAAGTGCAATTTCCACCCACGAGGCCAGAATAGGGATCTCTTGAAAATAGCGCATGGATGAGTAGACCGGAGTAGACTCAGGCCTCAGGCACTCAACTGTGTACACAGTCTGCATAACCCCAGCACAAAGTAGCAAATCACATTAATAATGTCCATACCGAGTGATCACATGCGAGGTCGACTCCGTACTCAGTGTACACATCTCCGTGGCCGGCATTCTCGCGACTGAGACCTCTCACTTCTGTTATGCTGGAATTTTGATCAAGACGCAACAATCCCTACTCTGACAGTGTGCCGTGAGTGCAACATGGCTGTCCCAAGGGTTTCGTCATGTCGAACCGTGGTCCACTGACGCATCTGGAAAGATCGTCATGTTGGACGATGTTTTAGCGATCAACCCCATTCACAAAATTGAAAACGCTGCGTACGGCGTACGTCGTACGTACTCAGTACTTCGCCACAGCCACCGACGTTGATATGCACATGTTGCAGAAGCTTGAGATCGACATTCTTCGGGAAGACAATCTAGGATGCAGGCTTCATAATTATTATTGCCCAGACACCTGCTGCATGCAGCGACCGACTACACCTGCACCCGAGCGCCTCAGTCGGGCTTATCTCGTGAGCCCAGCCTGATACGCAGGTACCTACATCCACATGTGTACGACGCATCGTACACAGTACTTCGAGTCTTCGAACCTCTCGTTCGATCAAGGTTGACAAAGAAACGGCTCAATTCTGTATTCGGCGAGTGGTCCACTCGATTTACTCGAACGGGTAATGAGGCACGGAATCCTTGATCCCCGATCGCATGATAACAGCAATGATGTTCCAGAGCTTCGTCGAATTGCCGACTCGGTTGGCCTCAGGATTGGCAAGTCCTGATTACTCCGTACACTACGGCGATGATGTGATCGGGGCGACAAAGCATGGATAGACTTCGCTTCTGGTTTCCTGTCTATATATATCACCAGTTAAGCTTTTCGATCGTTAAGCTCAAGGGCCTCCCCTCTGGCTTATTCTCCGTGTGGACCTGGATTGCGCGTTCCTGAGACTTCTGATATCAGCGTGTCCCTTCGTGGGACGTCTCGCGGCTCAGTAGCAAATGACAGCTGGGGAAACCCGAACATCGTTGAATATCATCGGCGATCAAATCACGGGAGGCAGTGGATGACCGTGGGGATCATCCCGCTCAGGTCCTCTCAGGGCCCAACAGGACGGCTGAGCATGGCCTCTGCCCGCATGTCCATCAATCCCTGGACCCTGACCAGCCGCTTCTCACCGACTGAGTATGGGGGAGGACGAAGATTAAAATCCTGGTGGTTGGACCTTTTGTTCGAGGGCACTTCCTGTCACTTTTGCTGTTTTTTCTGCCTTCACTTTTTTCCAGGCTATCAGCCGTAGTCATTCATTTGCTATAATTTCACTCCTTTTTGGTATCACTCTAGTCATTCATTGATTCTTTTCGATTTTTATTCAATTGCACATTCATTTCCCCTGAACGGGCAGGCTCGTAACACGGCTGTGGATTGATATCCCGAATCTATCGGTTGACTGCATCAACTCTGTACTTATCTTCACCATGAGGCTTTCCAGCATCGTCGCGGGTGCTGCATTCTTCGCCAGCAGCGTTCTGGCCAGTGATCTGGACCCGATCATTATCAAGGTACCCCGTGCTCATGACCCAACCCAAGAGTACCTTCTTGCTGACACTGCTGGCTCTCAGGGTTCTAAATTTTTCTACAAGAGCAATGACACTCAATTGTAAGTCAAGTTTGCTCGACAATCTACGTCACGGTGTTGTACTAATGGCGTTATAGTTACATCCGTGGTGTCGCTTATCAGCGTATGTTGCAGCTTATTCAATATCACGACGAAGATAACATGAACTAACCCCTTCTAGAGGAATACTCTGGCCCCAAGTCTTCCAGCAACAACTTCAAGGACCCGTTGGCCGACGTCGACAGCTGCAAGCGTGACATTCCCTATATCTCGAAACTCAACGCCAACACCATCCGTGTTTACGCCATCGATCCCAAGTCCGACCACTCTGAGTGCATGAACCTCCTCAGCGAACATGGCATCTATGTCATTGCGGATCTCTCCTCGCCCAGTGAATCTATCGTCCGCAATGAACCCAAATGGGACAACGATCTGTACAACCGATATGTCAGCGTTGTGGACGAGTTGTCTCAGTACAGCAACGTCATCGGGTTCTTTGCCGGAAACGAGGTTTCTAACACCAAGAAGACTACGGATGCCAGTGCTTATGTGAAGGCCGCTGTCCGTGACATCAAGCAATATATCAAGGCCAAGAAGTACCGTCCCATGGGTGTCGGATATGCCACGAATGATGACTCGGGCATCCGTGAGGACATGGCCAACTACTTCAACTGCGCTGAGTCGGACGAGAGCATCGATTTCTGGGGCTACAACGTCTACTCGTGGTGTGGAGACTCGAACTACGAGAAGTCCGGATACAAGAGCAGGACTGAGGAGTTCAAGGACTACTCGGTCCCCGTGTTCTTCGCTGAATACGGCTGCAACGACGTGACGCCTCGTAAGTTCACCGAGGTCGAGGCCCTGTATGGCGATAAGATGGCCGATGTCTGGTCCGGCGGAATCGTGTACATGTACTTCCAGGAAGAGAACAACTACGGTAAGTCCCTTGCCAACCATTGCCCCCGGCCTCCTCTCCATCCCTCTTAACGCATTTCATGCAGGTCTGGTCTCCGTCGACGGCGACAAAGTCAAGACTCGCGCCGACTACAGCTACCTCTCCAAGCAGCTCGCCAGCGCTACTCCCACGGGCACCAAGAAGAACGACTACTCGCCATCCAACACGGCTCTCCAATCATGCCCCACGGTCGGCGACTCCTGGCTCGCAAAGTCCAGCCCCCTTCCACCATCCCCGAACCAGAACCTCTGCTCCTGCATGGAGGAGAGCCTCACCTGCAAGCTCAAGGATGACGTATCCGGCAAGCAGCTCGACAAGCTCTTTGGTACGGTCTGCGGGTACAAGGTGTGCGACGGCGTGCAGGGCAACGCGACGACTGGCAACTTCGGCGCGTACAGCGTCTGCACCCCCGAGCAGCAGCTCTCCTACGCCATGGACCTCTACTACCAGCAGCAGTCGAAGAAAGGTAACGAGCAGAACGCCTGCGACTTTGACGGCGCCGCCACGACTCAGACTTCTAGCAGCCCTAGTGGCACTTGCTCCGCGCTGATCGACCAGGCTGGTACGGCTGGTACGGGCTCGGTCACTTCCTCGCCGACGGGTACTGCTGACGCCATGGCTGCTAAGGATTCGGCTGGGGCGTCTGGTTCTGAGGGCGCCGCGTTCGTTGTGGCTCCTGGGAGCGTGAAGGTTGGCTTTGTGCATGTGGGTGCTTATGTGGTGACGGCTATGGTTGCAGGTGCTGGTATGATTCTTTTGTAGAGTGGCATTTCTTTGCCTCTCAGACTCTACGGGTTCGTTCTTGCACTGGTTAATTGGACTTGTTGAGTCTTTTTCACTGTTCGTTTATATATTACCGTTATCTTGACATGTCATCTATGGGTCTCTTTCTTGTATTTTCTATTTTCTTTTCTGAGTGGGTATATAGATACCTGCGTAATATATTATATTCATGTCTATAGACGGTATATATCTATACATATATATAAGGATATGATCATGTCATGTATTGGGTCTGGTCCGTTGTAGCTTTCCGGGCCACACTTATGAGGTGCCTCAGACACCCTGGGTCTGCACCGTGACCGTAATCCAGCATTTGCCAGATGAAGGTATAGTAGAGATAGAGAGTATATAATGCAATGGGGCTCGTCATGTTTCTGCGGTGTTGGTCTCCAGGACCTGCCGGAGGTACGACCCCATCGGAATTCCGCGTCCTCAGTTCTAGCTCTGTGAGGCACCAGTCCGTTGAATAATAATAAATATAATCAAACCTGCCTTGGCCTTTGAGTCACGACTTCTAAACCCTTGCCGCCGCCAGTTTTTATGGAGATTATGGCCATCTTAGCCTGTGCACGAAGTCTGGAAGTGATTACTTGTGGAGGTCAGTTGTAATTCCACTTCAATTTCTAGCGCTTTTTAGATTGTTCCTGGTTGAAAAACGTGGATCTATACTTTGGTGAACCTTGGGAGGGAAACGGAGTCAGAGTGACTCCAGGGCTTCTATTAGTAGGACTACCCTGACCATACCCCCCGCCTTTGCTTCGAACCGCATAAATCCTCGCTCTTTGCTGACCTACCAAGTATGGCCGGTACAACTGTAAGTGAATAGACTATTGGCCTGTTCTCGGAGATCCATGCCCATCTAGTCTAAACCGAAACTCATCCCGTTGGATCCCTGAAGAAGAAGTCCCTGAGGGGTGGACTACGGACCCCAAGCTGCTGGAGCAGAACTTGGAGGGAGATGAGGACTTGTGGGTAAATCGTTGTGGTCTTGAAAACCCCGTCACTCTCTTGCACAGAACCCCCCGAATCTGGAAACGTCGAGGCGTTGATTACGGCTGGAGGACGGTATTACTTCATGGAGTATTGGGGGTACTCTATTTTCGAGATCCTCAAGCCGAAAACACTGGATGGGATTCTGCAAACAATGCGTGATGGCCGGGAGAGATTCATTTCTCTCAAGAAATTGGAGGAGGTAGAGCCGGTCGAAACTGAGGAAGAACGGAAAGAGAATCAAGAGAAACGCAAGAAATCTTTGGCCGAGGAGGAAAGGCTAGTGGCCTGATTAGAGGCTGGGTTTTGGGACTGGAAGCCCCATGAGCCGGGCCAGCTAAAGAGAACTGAAGCCCCAGAAGGATGAAAGGTGAGAAATGAACGGGAAAAAGTAGCTCGAGAAGAATGGAAACCGCAGTACGATATTTAGAAAGTCTTGAATTAATATCTATTAGGCAGCGAATGCACTGCATGATCTTCAGCCCGCCGCCGGAGGTGAATTTTGTCTCGCAGACTCGGAATAGCTGTAGTTCTTGGATTCAGTTTGATATGAGATGCGTTGACGCGGGTGTGATCTCACGGCCTGGACATCTCTGTGCAAAAACGACCTAAGGTAGCCGTTTTTTATTTTCGGGTTCAGGTCCCATGTCATTCATCATACGCCCATGCCTGCTGGGTTCAGATCAAGGACGCATCACGGACCATTTGACATCGATTGCAGACGATTCACCGACGAGATTCTCAGCCGAGTTGTCGATCGACCCCTCGGGTTGTTGAATGATGCTTGTCTATCTCGGTCATTTGTTAGTGAAGAGGAGGGTCACGCTTCCATGTGTCTGCTTATAAACACGAATTGCGTGTCATCAATACTATTTAAGAATCCTGCGGATCTGCAGCCAACCACTTCGTCTGCGCTGGCACCGTCGACAATGCGATAATCTACCTTAACATTTGTGCTGAACATGGTGTGGAAGGTGGGTGAGAGAGTTTTTTTGAATTTACTGAACCCGAAATCCATAGAGGGGAGGGCCTATCTACATGCTATAGTAAACAGGAAAGGAAAGTAACTCCCACTCCAGCCCAGTGGTAGAGAATAAGATAGAAATAGCCAGAGAGACATATGAGAAACATAAACTGAATGAGATGTCTCTGATTGATTGCGTCAAATTCGTATCCAACATCCAAAATCCCAAAATGAGTGAAAAGAGACAGGCATATCGCTTAAGCGCAGTCGCATCATCAAAAGAACGCTCAAAATGTCGGCTAGATAGGCCAATAGTTAGATAAATACACAGGGTCCCACAATTCCCTTTCGATCCGTCTATGAAGTTCATCAAGAACCGAGTCGTCGTCTCCTTCTCTTGTCCAATTCAATGAAGCACGTTGACTTCCTGCAGAACCATCGTCACATTATCGACAGCCGCTCTGGGAAATCCCATGCCACTTTGGGGCGCCGGTTGCTTCTTGGGCGACACATTTCTTGGCTTGGGCTTGATCTGCTGCAGAAGTCCCTTGCACTTGCCACAGGTCGATTTGGCCGGGTCGATGCTCTTCGAATGCCGCCCGTAACTCTGGCCGCAATCCACGCAGCACCATACATACTTGTAGTCGATCTTGTAGCTGTGTTTGGTCGTGACCTCAACCCGGCCGCCGTAGACAGGGTGGTCCTTCAGCGCCTCCTTGCATTTTTGACCCCATAGCTTAAAGCTCGTTCCGTGGGGGTTGTTGGTGACGTTGGAGATCATGTAGTTGGCCAAGTGGCAGTACTCGTGAGCCAGAGTATTGATCAGACGGTCCTCGCTGTCGATGATCCGTGCTGCCAACTCAATGCCAGCGAACTGCTTCTGTGACGCGACAGACTGCCCCTCCCGGGGAGGCGACATCGACCTTTCTCGTCTCCAGCTAGCCCGGCCAGCGGTGGTCTGAAGAGTCTTATTCCATGTGATCCGGACACCTCCTGTCTCTGCAGCCATCTTTTGAATCTTGCCACCTGTGACAACGTCATCCAGAATTTTGAAGAATTCCTCCGCAACATCGGCTTTCTTGTTATCGAAGGACCTCCTGCGCGCTAGAGCAGCCTTCTTCTGCTCCGTCTCCGCTTTCTTCAAGGCTGTCTTGCTGGGAGTCTTAGGCACCACCTTGATCGCCCCGCGACGTCGGAGCATGCTGTCCGGATCGATTTCGTTGTCTGATTCCTCGAACTCCTGTAGCAACCGGTCTACCTTTTTATGAGGGGAGTGTTTGTCGAACCAGTCATTGGCGATCTCCGGGTCCCAGAGAGCGTCAACGCTGTCTCGGTATGGGGTTGGCGGGATGAAGTTCTTTCCCTTTCTTGGTGACCGAAGGAGGTTCTTGGTAGTGGTTCTAGGCGGCGTTTCTAGAGAAATAACTTCAGGCTCTGGTGTTGACGAAAATGCTCCAGAATCCTCCACGAAGCTAGCACGACGTTAGTTCCCATATAACTCCTGTTTGGAAAAAGAAAACGGAGAGTTTATGGCTGAGACCTACCCAAATAGCTCCTGCTGAAGCTGTGCAGAAGGGTCATTGTCCTCCAAACTCAGATGGTGCATCTTTTCAGAGAAATTCACGTCGTTCTGAGACAGCTCTTCAAGCTCTTCACCTTCACTTTCCGGCTGTCTTTCCAGCTTCCATTCACTCTTGCGTTCAGGTGATGGTGGTAATGTGATTGCGGCTGGTAAAGATGGTTCCAAGCGAAGATCGTCTGTGTGTTGAAGGGCCTTCAGAAGCTCAGCTTCTGGGTTAGGTCGTCTACCTCTCATCAGTTTCCGCTTAGGTTTATAAGAGGGAACCTCTTGGATCCGCTCCTCCGCCGTCTCGTTGTCGGATGTTTCATGGTAGCTGGGCTCTTCGTTGTCGCTAACAATGAACTCATTCAAAGAATTAGAATCATTGTCTTCATTTTCGTCGTCCTCAGATCGATGTTCAGGCTGGCGATACTGGGAGAATAGTCGATTATTGCCATTCCGAGCCGGTGTCTGTCGCGCATTTCTCACGGGGGACCGTCTGGTTGATGCGTCGGACGGGTTCCTGGAAATGGTAGATGGCGTATTAGAGTCTTCCTCCGCCAGCTCCACTTCCACGGGATCATTTTCCTTGTCATAGTTATAGAGTTCCGACTTCCGAGACGTCCTGTGCCGCGACTGCTGGGACGGCCTGCGCAACAGCGAATTGACTCGTGCCAGGTCTAATGCACCATCTTTGTTCGCCTTGTTCACGCCGGAAGAGCTCCTAGACGCATCGTCATCCCGATCACCAACACCATCGGCGTCGGAGAAGATATCAAAGATACCGCTGGAAACTGTTCCCGTTCTTTGATGGTGCCCCATCTGCTGTGTCTGGCCCTCCGTGGTTCTAGAAAACTTGCTCTTGGACCTCCATTGTGTATCTTCGCGGTCCTCAGAGTCTGACGTGTGCACCGTGTCTCGGAATTTGCTTTGAAGAACACCCCGTTGTCCTAAGTGCCGGACGGGCTTTTTGTTCGGTCGAGTGTCGTCGCCGCCTTTGGGTTTCGTTGTGTTGAGTCTTGCCATGGCAGGTTCTTTCTGAGTAGGTCTTTGTCTGCTGCAGTTCGTGCGGCTAGTCTTTGCTGCGCCTTTCTTGCCTCACGCAAGGAGACAGCGGTTATTCTTCGCAGTTGGGGGCCCTTTTCGATCGTTGGATGTATGTTGTCGATAGAATCTGCGATAAATATGTACAAAAATCACCGATTCCAGGGCGTCGAGCTGGTAGTGTTGATGGAGTGCGGATCTACGGGGACGAAGAGACGTTGACCGGGCAACGCTGGTCGGTTAGGGCGCTAAGCATACTTTGTTGGGGAACTGTCAAAGACATAAAGAATAACAGTGTTAATGCTTGCCTAGATGAAGATGATGAAAGATAAGCAGCCCAAAGCAATCCAGATAATTGCCACATTGCTTGAATGATTAGTCTGTCTGAAGTTGTTGTTAGTTGCGTATCACTTTGTAGGTCAGTGAGTCAGAAAGATGAAGGGAAAGGAAGAACGAAAGAGGAAAAAGGGAAATACATAGAAGGCCGCAGCCGACTTTATGACCTGTGGCCCCTTCCTTTCAGGCAATGAGTGCGAGTGCGGTGATTGATCACGGCTGATTTCAACTTTGTTTTTCACCCCACAAGAGGTCGCACATATCTGAGTTCACATTCCGACCATGATACTCATATCATCAATATCGGAGCATTAGATACTACGTCTGCTGCTTCGACGTAATATGCTTCCATCTACACCGACTCAAATGATCCCCAAGGCAAGACAACAACACACGATAACACTGTCATGGCTTGCCTATGATGAGCTACGCAGTTTCAGAAACTGAGCATCTGCAACGCCAGTAGTGATTAGCACTGGCGACAGTTGAGAAGTGATGGCTGGGTAGAGCTTCTACCTATCATGCATCCACATCCACTCATGTGCTTAGATGATAACCCCATTTCCCAAATCCCCATTTCATATGTATTTCTATCCCTAGGTATACTCCCCATCCCAAACAGATACCCACCAAAAGAACCCAGATCAAGCAAACAACCCCCAATCTACAATTCTCAACCTCCCCACCAACTCATCCACCAATCCCCTAGCCAATTTCTCCTCCTCAGCCAACCCTCTTGTATCCCCCGCAGCCTCAAACTCCTCCCGCGGCACATTCACAAACACCAAGACATCCGTCTCCTGCTCCTCCAGCCTCACCAACAGATAATAACAACTCGTCGTGCTTGTCAACGATCCCTCCGCACTCGACCCCGCCACCGCACCACCCACACTCCCGGGACCCTGACCTCCTCGGCGCTGCGTCCGCGGCGACGTCAGCGTCGCAACGCCCTTGTATGCACGCGCCTCGGGCAGATTCGGCAGCGCCACGGACTGCGGCGGAGTCGTGACGTTCAAGGTGTCGGACTCGTCGCACAGGTCGTGCAGATGGTACAGGACGGCGGCTTTGTTGATGTCGTCGGCGGTGGGGGGCGTGGAGGAGGAAGCGGATGGGGAAGGGGTGTGAAAGGTAAGAGCGTCTTCGGTATCGACGCGTTGGTTGATTTCAATGATCTGCGACGTGAGGGTTTTCGGGGAGAGGAAAATTTCTTGGTGGTCAGGGACTTCACGGAGGGTGCTGTTGTTTGATTTTGAGTGGTTAGTCCAGTGGAGGAAAGAGAGAGAGAGAGAGAGAGAGAGAGAGAGAGGGTTATTGGGTAGGGTTAATCGTGATTTTGCGTGTAGATGTATCGATCTATACCAGGGTTCTAGATCCAGGCTCATGCGATCAAAAACGATCGCGGTCGGACGCACCTTGAATCGATCCAGCCCTGGGGAATGACACCCTCAATGGCGGATCCGTAGAAGCCCTGCGTCACGTATGTAGCCATGATCTGCTAGCCGGATAAATCTGCAGTGCGAGAGTTGCAGGAGGGAAGAAAGAAAAGAAGTGGCAGAATGACGTCCCGCGGTTCGGATGGCGGGGGTTTTGCGGCCGGGAGTTGATGCCCCTCATGGATGGCCCTAAGGTGTCGAGGTGTCAAGGGGTCAATCAACCACAGAGGAATCAACCACCCTTGATAATCTACGTTGGTTGTATTGATTAGGAAAGAGAAGTATGACACACGGTTACATAAGAGAAGTTATATGAAGCCGGACTAGGCGTGGAGCTGCTTCGGTAATGAATGATAGAAGGTAGCTCAGCCTGACACTGACAGTAAGATAAGGAAAGACCGCAGCATCAACTATGTACATGCCATCAATTCCTCAATGTAGCCATCCAACGCGATCAGCTTGAATCGATCGCCCCATTTGGCTCGAAATTCCTTCTTGCGATAGGCGTAGCTGGTCACTTGCGAAAAGCTCACCAGTTCCACATTCCACCCGCGCTGCAGCGCCCGCTCAACCATTCGCATGAACCCGCCCGAGTATTCGGCTTCCGCCGCATCTCCCGTCGCGAGCACGATGGTCGCTGGATCATCGGTATCCAATAGGCTTTCCAGGATCTTCAGGTGCAGAATTTCGTCCACAGCCTGCTCGACCCATCGCCCGGGAGGCACGTCGTTCGTTTCAGAACCACTGCCATCCTGAGCGCCGCGAGGATTCTTCCGGAACCGCAACTGACGGCGAGTTGGCTGTTTCACCTTCTGCACTCGGTCGAGGATATTCGCCTCGTAACCAAGTTTCTCGCCCTCGTCAATCGCCGCGAACCGATCGGATCCCACCAGTACTCGTTTGGAAGCAAACCTACCTCGCTCCAGTATCAAAGAAAAGTTCTGAAACGAGAGAGGCACCCGTCGGATGCGTGTCGTCACTGGTATGTTTCGTGATACTTTTACAGAATCATGAAATCCTACCATGATCTGGATCAGAGAAAACGGGGTCAGTCTAGAGGTTATTTGATTGTGCCGAAGAACGCAACTTACATTGGACATGTCAATAAAGACATGAATAGGACGGAAGGCCTGTGCAGTGCGGCTTGGATTCGCAGAGCGACCAAGCTGTGCAACAGTCTCCGCGTACTCAGGGAAGTTGTGTAAAAGTTTGGTTAGAAGGCCAACCCTCCTTTCGGGGGATGATTTGTATGCAAGAGGCTGGACACGGATAGAGCCGCAGCTGGGCACATGCTTGATTCCCTTGGGAGTCAAGTCTTCATCACGTTCGTCATAAGATGATGGCGGTGTTTCGCAAGGCTTTTGAATAATAGGTGGTGCGCCCACCTGCGGAGGGACCAAAGACAGAACGCCCTTCCCTCCTGAGAAAGTCGGATCGAAGATACTGACATCAGAGTCTGCTTCCGCGCTACTTCCCGGGGAGCTAGACTCGAATGGGATCGAATTCTGGGATTGTTGCTTGGATTTGCTGCTTCTAGCCGTATATTTACCGGATTTGGTGGTGCCGGAACCAGGGATGGGCTTGGGAGGAGTCCGGGGAAGTTCATCACTGAAGCTTCCAACGTCTCTGGTCTGTGCCGGTCGTTTTAAAATTTCAATTCGTGGTGATCGCTGAGATTGCTGCTCAGCAGCAACTTTCGGGGCCGGAGGTTCTCCGTACGCCCCAGCCTGTGTCTTGACAGGGGTGGAGGTAGGACCCAAAGCATTCCAGAGTGTGCTGAAATCACCGAGTTTAGGAGAGCTGTCGGGTTGAGAAGCCACATCATTGGTTTCAAGACTGGAGTGCTTCACGAAGTTCTTAGGCGTAGAAGACCCCGAGGTGGATGGACTCCGGCGAGACTCATGGTGGCGAGAGAGTCCGGACTGGTAACCATCGCCGTAAGTGGGCGAACGTAGTAGGTTAATCACCGGAGTGAAGTCCCAGTTCGAAGACGATGTAGACGATGATTGCATTGACAAATCGCAAGAACAAACTGTACTGTTATGAAATCAAAATCAAAGGATTTGCCGGGTGGCAACACTGCGGGGTGAAGTAATAGCAGAAAAGATAAATCAATCAAACGGAAACGCAATATTATGTAGAAAAGTACGAAGACGAATTTGCCGTAGAGCAGATCAACATGATGGTCGTCAAGACCTAACAATAAGAGAGGGATGAAGCATTGGAAGAAGGATGCGTTGTAAGGTATGCAGAGTTGGCAGAGTCGGGCATAAGACGGGCAACAACGAGATGACTCCTGTGGCGGTGACTCATATCTGCCTACCTCAACCGCCTTCTTCTTGGGGACAGTCACGCCACGCACAGTACGCTAGTCCCGATGAAGAAAGAATTTCTTCGGCTTTCGCATGAACAGATAGTCCGGCAGATCACATGCTTTCATGTGACCGGAGTGATTGATCTAACCTCATTGGGTTAGAACAGTGTCATGACGACGTCATGGTCCAGACTTGGCCGCGGCGGGCGCCATTATTCACAGATCCCTGGTTGCAGTCAACTTCACTCAACTTCTCCGCCAACGGCGCTCGTAATGATGACGTGCATTGTCCGGGGAAGGGCCCCCATACTCACTGGATAGAGATGGGCAGTGCACTTCTAGGGTCGGATGGCGCAATGGCCTTGGTCTATCGCTCAAGCCTGACGACGTCATGCATTCCAGATCTGTGAATGGAAACGATGATGGACCAGACATATAAACCCCCATCTCTCTGGCTTCAAACTTCTCTATTCCATTACTCTCATCATACACACTCATCTTCAAACAATCACTCAATCTACAATCTTCAACCCACTTCAAATCAATATCCACCACAATGTCTGACGCCGGTCGCAAGGATTTCTCTACCAGTATGTTGTCCCGAAGTCTCACCAGTCCAGTCACTTGAACAGTTACTCATACATACATCAAGAGGCCAAGGAGGAATTGACTCCTGACTCCACCAAGTCCACTCAGGACAAGATCAAGGAGGGTGTCACCGATACGACCGACCGTTTCGCACGCGGCGGTCAGACCGACGAGAGCAAGTCTACCACCCAGGAGGCTTTTGACAAGACCCAGCGTTCTCACGACAACCATGCCCACGGCGGCGCCACCTCTTCTATGTAAGTCAGGATGAATATAAGTCGCGATATCAGTGACACTAACAAACATTTGTAGTGGCGACAAGATCAAGGATGCTGTCGGTCTCGGCAAATAGATCAGCAGCCGCTGATACTGGCACACTTCGGGATATTTAATGGCGTTTATCATGGTCTTTCATGAATGATGATACCAGCTCTTTCCTGCGTACTTTAGGAATGATAATAACGAGACATTGATCGTCTGATATATTCTATCTTCTTTGTAAAAGGCCCAATGATCTGATGTGCAATTTAATTGTGGCCCACTAAGTTCTCGAACATGGAGTCTCGTCGCTGAGTGAGCTTGTCAAGCTCCCGCTCCAATTCCTTGTGTTTTGCTCTTGCCCCCTGTATATCCTTCGGTAGATCATGAAACGCCTGGACTTTCGCCTCGAGTGCCTGTACCGTTTGCAAGAGCTTCGTCACATCCTTCTCCTCGTCCGCCACTTCGTCCAACGTAGGCCCCTTGTTCCTAGTTCTTTCCAAGGAACCGATCTTATCATCATATTCGGCAACTTTCGCGTTGAGCATCTTTGTGCTTCTCGACCACTCCGTTGTCAGGGCCGGAAGGTCGGGAGGTATGTCGTATGCTTTGTTGGATTTCAGATCATCGAGTTGCTCACGCAGGGCTTCCAACTCTCTTTCCAGATAACCATGTAGCGTCTTAACCTTTGACAGCTGTTCCTGCATACCGAATTCTTCCTTGTTAAGCTGAATGATCGATTGGCCTAGGTCCCTGGTTTCGGTACCCAAAGTCCCCAGCGCTACGGCGGACTCGGCCAAATCATCCAAGCTCTGAGCACCGTTGTCATCGAGAGATAGCTCCACTTCCTCCAGGATTTCTCTTTTCTGTTTATCCTCCGCGTCTTCCCGGCGCTTGAAGCCCTGGACGGTTTGTTCACGCGCATGGTGGATCAATGCTGCTTCTTCGTCGGCTGTATCGTTGGCGGCTGCTAGCGCAAGGAGAGTTCGTAGAGTATCTTCGTTTCGCTCGAAACTGGGGACTGGATTCGGGGCGTATTGGCGACTCAGCCAGGAGTTCACGTAGGCCCAGTCCTTAGCCTGGATGGCAGCTTGCCGTGCTTTGGCGGGAGAGACGAGGGGGCTATCCATTGATGCGATGTATACTCGACGAAGAGGAAAGCAAGTATTCAAAATCCCCGATCGACGATTGAAAATATACAGATTGGAAAGCCAATCCCAAATCGGATGGCCTTGCGTTGTGACCTTGTGGTGCCCCAGTACAATGTAGAAAGGAGAGTGGGAAAAGGCGGCGGGGAGATTCTCCGACTTCCTTTCCGCCCTCCGCCTTTATTGACCACCTTTCGCATCCATCAGCTTCCGATACGCAACCGACCCTCCATGGCGAGCTATTTCCCTCCCGGAGCTGCCTCCGGCCATGCCTCAGCTCGCACGCCTTCCCCGGCCGGCACCCCGCTCTCGCCCCCGAATCAGCGATCCAATGCCTTGTCTAATCGGCTGACAAGTGTACTCTCGGCCTCGTATGCGGACTCCGATATCCGCGACGCGCTGGAGACCCTCAGTCTCCGAGGGGTACATAATACCGCGGAAGTGAGGAGACAGCTACGGTTGGATGTGCAGAAGGAGGTGGTCGATAGCAATGCCACGATTGTGCGAGACTTTGGGAAAGTCGCGGAGGTAAGATTTGTCGCGGAAATTATTCGGGGACAAGGACATCCGCTGATACTGAAACTACCTGGCAGCAATTGAAACGAATTGGAACCGTGATATCGAGCCTGAATCAGACATGCGACGAAATGCGCAAGCACATTGTTCTGGCGAGACAGGACACGACGCCCGTTCTGGAGGAAGCGTCGGCGTTGATGAACCAGAAGAAGGAAGCGGAGACAAAGCAGCAACTGCTCGATGCATTCGCTAAGCACTTTATCGTGTCGGATGAGGAGTTGATGATCTTGACTTCGGCGGAGGAGCCTATCGACGACCAATTCTTCGACGTCCTCGGGCGCGTGAAACAGGTGCATCGGGATTGCGAGGTTCTGCTGGGCGGAGAGAATCAGAGATTAGGCCTGGAGCTCATGGAGAAGAGCTCGAGGAACCTCAATTCCGCCTATCAGAAACTCTACAAGTGGATCCAGAAGGAGTTTGGGTCTTTGAATCTCGAGGATCCCCGAATCAGTAGTTCGATTCGACGAGCCCTCCGGGTGCTGGCGGAGCGGCCCAGTCTGTTCCACAGCTGTTTGGATTTCTTCGCGGAGGCGCGCGATTACGTTCTGTCTGATGCCTTCCACTATGCACTTACCGACGCCGTGGTGGGCACCGCAGGCGACCAAAACGTGAAGCCCATCGAATTCTCGGCGCACGACCCTCTGAGGTACATCGGGGACATGCTGGCCTGGGTGCATTCCACAACCGTATCGGAGCGAGAAGCCTTGGAGGCCCTCTTCGTGGCGGATGGCGAGGAGCTCGCCCGGGGTATCCAGGCTGGACTGAGCAGCGAGCCGTGGTCTCGCATCGACGAGAACGAGGAAGTCACATTCGATGGACACAAGGCTCTAAGCGATCTCGTCAACCGGGACCTCATTGGAGTCTCGCGATCCTTGCGGCAGCGTGTCGAGCTGGTTATTCAGGGCCACGATGACCCTGTCACTTGCTACAAGGTCGTGAATTTACTGTCCTTCTACCGGGCGACATTCTCCAAGCTATTGGGCCCTAACTCCAACCTGGCAGAGCTGCTCGAGACGCTGGAGAAGTTCACCCTCAGTCACTTTGAGCATCTCATGCATGAGGGAGTCAACCAACTCTCAACCGACCACACTGCACTGGCACCTCCGGACGATCTCTCCACGCCGCAATTCCTTCTAGACACCCTTGAGGCCCTGACCTCCCTCATGAAAACCCACGAAGCCTCGATCGGCGCCGCCGACGACATCTCTACCTCGCCCTCTGACAATCGCTTCACCCCGGTCCTCCGCGCCGCTCTCGACCCATTCCTCGACCTGGCCAAATCATCCGCCGACGACCTCCCAGACCCTACCAGCCGCGCCATCTACCTAACCAACATCCATCTGACCACCCGCTCCACCATCTCCCAATACCCATTCGCCAGCGCCACACACCTAACCCCCCTCTCCACAACCCTCTCCACCCTCCGCATGGATCTCCTCGAAATCCAACACCGCTACCTCCTGCACACCTCAGGTCTCCAAGTTCTACTGAACGCCCTGGAGCCATTCTCCCCCTCTTCTTCATCTGCTACTGCTTCCGCAGCAGCCACGAAATCCGAACACTCAGATCCCCCTCCCAACATCGCCGACATCGCATCCCTCCCTGCCTTCCAGTCCGAAGCCCTAGTCGCCATCAGCCAGCAACTCGACGATTTCCTGCCGTCCGCGCTCATGGACGCAACTGATCACCTGAAGTACGTGCGCAGCGCGACGTTCGTGAAGAGCGTTACCGAGGAAGCGGTGGAGGCGTTCTGTCGGGACTTTGAGTTCGTAGAGGGCATGATCATCGGGGCGGATGAGGCTGTTGGGAAGATAGATGTTGTGAGAGCGGATGGTGGGGAAGAAAGGGATGATGGGAACGAGAGTGTTGGTGAGGTGGATGGGGAGAAGAAGAAGAAGAAAGATACTGAGGAGGGAGATGATGAGATGGAGGAAGAAGGTGGGTTGAGGAGACTTTTCCCCAGGACGACGGGGGAGATTAGGGTTTTGTTGAGTTGAGAATTCATCTTCATCTTGATCGTAGGTAGTAGGGAAGGAGGGAGATGTGGTTGCTTGTTTTGTTTGGTTGTTGGTTTTTGGTATTTGAAATTCTGTCTGTACAGTGTACATAGGTAGTGTGGTTTATTTTCGGTTTATCTACGCTTTTTCCGCTTTCACAATTGATCATAAGTAATCCTCGAGATATGAACTCAAACATGTCGGATCATAATCCCATACGGATCCCGATCCCGCTCACTCACATCCACAAAGCTCTCCGCATCCCCATAAGCCTTCTGCAACGCGTCCACAACCCCCGTACTATCGCCCTCCTGGTCACCCAGGGTCCTCAGCCCCTCAGACCGAGTAACCTCCCACTCCTTCTGCACGGCATCGGCCAGCTTCTCGCGCATCACGGCATGCAAGTACCCGCGCTCAGTGTTCGAGTGCGCCAGCGCCACGACCACCGAGCCGCGCTCGATCGCCGCCAGCGCTTCATGATGACTCAGCTCGCCGGTGAACAACAGGTCAGGGATCCCGCCGGGCGCCTTAAGCAGGACGCTAGATCCGGAGCCTGGGCAGACGCCCACCGTGCGGATCTTCATGGTCTCCACGGACGCGGACTGCGGAATCGCAATGGGGATGCCGCCGGGGTGACCGGTCCCCTGGGCGATGCGGTCCACGACGGCTGTGAGGGGCTGCGGCGTGTCGAAGGTGACGAGGCGGCCCATGCCGGCGGATTCCATGCCCTCGGGGACGGGCGCCGGGGAGGGATGGATGGTGGTTCGGACGTGGGGTTGCGCGGAGGCGGGGCGGACGGTGCCTGTTTGGGGGAAGACGGGCTGGGAGTATTGGGTCGAGGAGGACTTTTGGATAGAGGGTTTTGAGTCGGTGGAGGGGGCGATGGCGCCCGTGACGATGTCACAGAGCCAGTCGGCCATGCCGCCGGGGGTGGCGTCGACCGCGGTGTGCGGGGAGTAGACGCTGATGCCAGCTTGGGCGAGTCGGAGGAGCGATTGTTGCTGGGAGTCGTTCAGGGTGAGGGATTTGAGGCCACGGAAGATGATCGGGTCTGAGAAGGAAGAAGAAGTCGTTGGTCAGTCGGCCTGGTAGGTGTATGTGTTGATATTGGTGGGGGAAGGGTGCATACGATATGCGACCACTACCGAGTCCTTGCGTGCGATGGCCTCGTCGGCAACAGCCTTGGTAAGGTCAATGGCTAGAAGAACGGAGTTCCTCTGTCTTCGTTCATGATTGAAGGGCGCTTCGAGGAGGACTAGAGAAATAGGTCAGTACGTCATCGACAGGGCAGACAGTAGTTAACGACGATCACATACGGCCTGTGTTGTCAAAGCTCTTCTCTGCGAGAGACTCGGGGTACCTTGTCATGGTCAGTATTATATCACTGCAACGGTGCATGCGCCGTAAAGGCAATCATGCAGGCCGAGGAGAGCATACAGCTTCCGCATGGAGCTCACCACAGCCCGCGTATACGGCGACGAGGAAGCGGGGAACGAAACGGCCATTGTCGAGTAGAGGCGGGGAAGGCGACTGAAAAAGCGGTTCATAGAAGGTCGTAGGAGATGGCGAGTATGCTCCAATTCCTTAGGGATAGATATCAAAACGTTTGTTGGAGAAATTGACGTTGAAGAACACCCCCACTCGATAGAATTAAGCAACCGGAGCTGGCGCCACAGTTTCCCGCCACAAACGGCAGGTGACCAAATCACAGCCACGACATTGTCAGCCTCAGGCTCTCCGCCGGTAACCGCCAGTTTACCGTACCGTAAAGTCACCCGTAAGGCCGGATGATTAATTAATCATTATTCATTAATCGATCAATTGGTTATTGCGCAAAAGACTGAGAGTCCGCAAACCAAACCAAACCAAACCTTCAACTCAACCCTGCACCACACGGCTAAAGATCTTCCGGTGTCATTCAATCCCAGAATATATAATCGCGACGACACCCTCTACCGACAACCACTTCCACCCGCCCCTCGTTTCAAAAAACCACGCTTAATGTACTTCCGTACCACCACCTTGTTGAGCAGAAGCTGCCGATACCTTCTCCGCACTCCCGTCCACCAGAAGTCGTCGCCTTTTTCCATCTCTGCGCGCTCCTCCGCCGCCGTTAACGCAGCCATGGCAGATGCTACCTCCGGCGTTACTGCCGATTCGTTGAAGGGCAAATTGATCGAACAGTTGCAGGCACAGCATGTTGAGATTGAGGACCTGTCGGGTATGACATAGCGATCATGTTTTTTTCTGCTCTTTGCCTTGAGGACGAAGAATCTGGGGATATCCATGAAATTATATCTATGAGACGAGAGAGCTAACGGGATTGATTCCATATAGGTGGCTGTGGCCAAGCCTTCCAAGCAATCATCGTTTCGCCCCAATTCGAAAAGAAGACCATGCTTGCCCGCCATCGTCTGGTGAACGCCGCCCTGAAGGCCGAGATCGCTGCCATCCATGCCTGGACGCCGAAGTGCTACACCCCCGAGCAGTGGCAGGCTCTGCAGCAGGGCAGTGCCTAGATTATCTATCTCTGGAAGGGATTGGGGAGGAAAATTAATAGTCTTCTTTTTTTTAATAATGCGGCTCTTTATAACATCAGAGTTGGATATGCGTGCTGCTCAGTGGCATGCTCAGGCGTTTGGAAAAGGTTTCTCAAATGTATATTGCCTTGCGCACCTGACCATGGCATTTAATGATGCTGGAGGATGGTTGATGGATATAGAAATATAAGAATACTCTCGTGTCATTTATACTTTTTATATGGTCGATGGTTCTGCTGAAGCGCTCAGTCGGCATGAATGCTTCCATTCCTACCATAAAAATATAGAACTTTGGATATTTGATGGGTTACGGATATACCAGACTACACACAGTCGAGTCCGCGGGCATAAAGCAGGCGTCTATGTTTAAGAATCCACTTTACATTACTATACTATCTTGATCGGCTTTGATTCCGTTTAACCCAGCACCTTCTCGGCGGCGGAGACTATAAATTCCGGTTAGTCAGTTTCGCGACACAGTTCTTTCGGGTGTCTCAGTTCCATACCGTTAAGTCCGGCGTTGTCGGGCTCGACGAAAGCCTCCTTGACCTTTCCGTTCTCGACGAGCAGGGCGTACCGCTTGCTGCGCTGGTTACCGAAGATGGAGGTGCTGTCGAAGAGCACGTCGAGGGCCTCGGAGAACTTGGCGGTAGGGTCACCCAGGAAGCGGATCTGATGCGACCTCGTCAGTATGCAAAGATCACCTTGCGTTGCATTCCAGGGGGACGGGTCACTTACACCACTCTTGCCGGTGGGGTCAAGGGCCGTGGCCCAGGCCTTGGTTCTGTTGGCAGAGTCAGCTTATCTGGGTTTGACAAGGCAGACGGCAGACAGGAAACAAAGAGAATGCCTATCCCAGACTTACACAAACGGGTCATTGACTGCGACGACAAACACCGGGCCAGCTTCCTTCAGCTTGGGGTGGTTGATGTATCCCGGAACATGGCTGGCAGAGCAAGCGGGGCCTGAAGAGGAGAGGATTGACGGTCAGCGGCTCGTTCGTCCAGGGTCAATTTCCTTTTTTTCATTGTCGATTCTATTTCTCTCGCACGAGAATGGAACGGGTGATTACGCACTGAATGCGGCGGGAACGCCCACGATGACACCCTTTCCTTGCAGCTCCTTGGCCAGATTGACCTTGTTGCCGGGGGAGTTCTCGACCAAGACGTCGAGATCGGGGATGGCGTCTCCCTTTTGAACGAAAGCCGGCGCGGTGCTGTGGAACAGCGATCTCTGCGACAGGGCGCGGGGGACGGCGGCGAAACGGCGAGCAGCGAACATGGTGGGACGGGAGAGAGGTAGGCTTTGGTGGTAAGTGCGAGACAAAGCGGACAGATCCAATGAGCGATGCAGTAGGATGGAAGAAAGCTGAGCTTCGGTACGGAGGGAGAGAGAGCGAAGGGAGGGTCGCACAGGTACCTGGTGGCTGGTGGATCTGCTGGGCGCCGGTCGCTGTGGTTGGCGAGCGCCCGGAGCAGCTTCGGAGGATTATGTCGTCATCGTCCTTCTCGGCTGCAGCTCGCGCACGTCAATTTGCAGAACGTGAGCCCTTGGGGAGGGTCTGTGGACTGTGGACGGGTAGAATTGGAATGTGGATAGGATGCCACCTCAAACCTGAGTTGTCTTTCCTTATTTATTTTTATTTTTATTTATTTTTCTATTTTCTTGTGATGTTTTCCCACATGGCTCAAGACGACGTGAAGTACCGCCGGTTGTCCACATGGGACCTAGCTTCGTGACATGATCTCTCGTCCCATGGGATGGGAGGGAGCTCAACCCGGCAGCTTGGGAATTTAGCTCGAGTCATGATTCTCTGTGTCGGTGCCACGACCGTTGCCCCAAAGTACACAGTTGAAAACTTGAAACAACCCAAATCCTTCTCCGTAGTTCGGAGGGGATGGCTTTTCGGCAGTTGTACCGGGCATGGATGAGAACAGAAAGGATTGACATCGCAGTTGCAGTTGGCTTGCTCCACCCTTTGTTCGTAAATGTCACAATAGTAAAATTAATATTTAATTACAGAGTCTAACTCTGACTCTAATTCTCTGACAATGAAATTTGCATGACCCTTCATAACCCGACCTCAAATAATAATAGTAACCCCCCTGCCCTTAGCGGAAGGAAAGCAGTCCATGCCCTACGGAGTATGGCAATTATAGGGCGATCCCCGAGATGTGGCGCGCCCATCCTTCCCCCTACTAAAATTAATCCAACCCATACATCTGAACCTGAAATCCAAAGCAGATGCCCGAATAGGAGAACAGAAAAGAACAAAAACTGGCTAGATGGCAGATGATGAAAGGTGCACGGAGTCTTGGGCCAATCTATCTGCATCAGACTGACTGTTCACTTGTTCAGTGTTCATTCTACGAAGGATTTGCAGGTGCATTTAATATTAGTAACCGCAGTGAGTGGGATGTACCGTACCGACGTAGCGTCCCCAGCGTATCCATCCGGAGTAGTTAGTTCGTCCATAGTGCATTATCCATAGTCCATAGTCATACGGAGTGCAAGCCATTCGGTCAGACAGGGTAAGACAGTAAGACTTGCCCAGGTGTGCCATGAACCCAAAAATTGAGATTCATGGAGACTCCAACTCTAACTCAGTCCGTAACTCAGGAAGTAGTAAGGACTAGTTAAGTGTACTCCGGTGTAGTAGTTAGAAGGTACCTCCTGACTAAAAGCCTGGGAGAAGCTTCATGCCGGACCAAACGGACCAAGTCTAGGAAACAGTCTAGCTGATCTGGCTCTCCACGATGATCACGAAGTACTAGTTAGCATCGTCAAAGGTAGAAAAGGTGGTCGCGTTGCCCCTCCTCCCAGACCGAAGCAGCCTATCCCCATCCCTCTCTTTCCCCTCCATCGCCAGGCTTTTCCTGCATCGCATCTGCGCCGTCGAACGCACTGACATTCCCGAGTCCGATGCGCCCGTAAAGTCTCAGTCGTGGGCATTGTTCTTTCTCTTGAAGAGTGTGAGCCTTTTCCATCGAGGTCTGAGGTTCCTTCAACTCTCCTTTTTTCCGGAATTTGCCTCAATCACCCTCAACCGTTCTCCTTACGTGGAAAAGTCAAACCGAACGGAGTTAAATTAAGCAACAAAGAAGTAGAGGCAGAAAAAGAAACAGAAACACAGACGAGACGAGACGAGATCAAACACGCTCAACAAAGGTGCCAGAGGCGGTTGTTCGATAGATAAGAAAAGACCGACCAGGGAAAAAAGACCGTTTGTGGCTGGATGCGAAGAGGGTCGACCCGCGGAAGAACGCAGCGCCTTCGAACCACTCGGGGACCGAACCATTAATTATTCATGATTTGAAGCCTTGAAGGCCATTCATTCCTATCCTCACCGTCTGCCCAGAAATTCCCATTACCCAACTGAATTCATTTGACCGTCTCCATCTTACGACCGTTAGTTACCTTTTACCACCTTCACCCTCCCTCCCTCTCTCCTCTTTTCCCTTTTCTCCAAACTTCCCACCTTTAGGGCAGGTTACCCATCCATCTTTTTTTTTTCTTTTGCTTTTTTCTAATTTTATTTTTTTTGGTTAACCTTTTTCCCATCCGCTTTCTCTCCCTCTCTCTCTTTTTTTGTTACCTCATCCCCTCCCCAATTCTTCCTCTTCCTACTATCTTACTATCAATTTTTTTCTTTCTTTGTGTTCCTATAAAACCTACTATCTTTATTATTCTAATTCTCTTTTGAGCATCATTAACTCTACTCGGTCTTCCCTTTCACGTCGACCGATAGATTCCCTGGAACTTTGATCTCCCCCGACTCTGCCGCATTCGGGGGTTCTCGAAGTTCTGCGACGTGAGCCTGTTGCTTGTTCGATCGGTCGCGACCCATCTAGCCCACGATGGACGGTGGCCAGACCTCGACCAGCGCCGCCCCCGCGGGCAACTCCAGTGATTTTGTACGTGCTGCCCTCGAGGTTGTTATGTCCGTCGGATGACCATCGTTTATGTTCTGGTCGACTTTTCTGGTGTTTCATTCTACTGTCACTATTCTTGTGTGACCTTCTTCGTCATTTTGCTAACATGTCGTGCTCTTGTCTAGGTGCGAAAGCTTTACAAGTGAGCCCTCCTCTTCCCTTGTCTCTCTCTCTCTCTCTCTTGCTCTCCATTCTTTCCCTCTCCTCCTTCCCCCTCCCAGTTTTCCCACTCGACAATCCCGGCTTGCCACCATCCGCCCCAACCGGTCGCTTGCTCTCGTTTGATTTCCTCGGTGACCTCGTGCGCTCCCTGGACCAATCGTGACTGACTTCGTTTCGCGTCAAGAATGCTGGAGGACCCCTCATACGCCGAAATCGTGCGCTGGGGGGATGAAGGGGATAGTTTTGTGGTCTTGGAGGTAATGCGCCCGCCCCCGCGCCCTGGAATTCGCCGTCGCCATCCCTCCCTCGGCTAACCCGTCCGACCGCAGTGCGAGAAATTCACCAAGACCATCCTTCCCAAACATTTCAAGCACAGCAATTTCGCCAGTTTCGTGCGACAGTTGAATAAGTACGATTTTCACAAAGTGAGACAGAATAACGAGGAGAACGGGCAATCGCCGTACGGGCAGAACGTAAGGCTAAGATCGCGTCGAATCGGGGAGAAGGCTTCTTCTAACCAGGAATCTAGGCGTGGGAGTTTAAACACCCCGAGTTTCGGGCCAACAGCAAGGAATCGCTCGACAACATTCGACGGAAGGCGCCAGCCCCTCGCAAACAGGCCCAAAGCAACGACGACGGGGTTCCGACGCAGCAGGTCGATCTCCTGAACCAACAAATTGTGGCGCAGCAAACACAGATCCAGCATCTTTCCGATCGCTATGCGCAGTTGACGGTAGACCACCAGTTGATGGTGCAGGAGTTGATGAGAGTGCAGAAGACGGTATTGAACCATGAACATGTGATCCACCAGGTTATGACCTACCTCCTCTCGGTGGATGCCCGCCAAAGGCGCGACAGCAAAGCATCCGCACCGTTCCCGGCCCAGGGCCAGGGCGGCTCGACCATGAGCCCTTCCCAGGTGGCGTCGATGGACGACGAGCCTTCGTCCCCCTTGCAGCATGCCTCGAAGCTCCTGAGCGATATGAATGCCGAAATCCAATTCAACACCAACGGTCTCGATTCCGCGGTCGAGCCGCCCAAAACCGCTCCGATCGTAACCACCCCTTCCCTCGAAAACGCCCCGCGAAACGGCGTGGTGCGTCCGCCTACCGCGGCGGGTGCTAACCCCGCCTTGGTATATCCCAAGATGAACGGCGAAATCGAACCCGTGGTCTATCCCGTCGGCGCGACAAACGGAATCGATCCCATGTACAGCGACCATGTGAACAACGTCCCCTACCCGATGCCTCCCAAGCAGGAAGTCGACGAAAGCCGACGGCAATTCCCCGATAACCGAAAAAAGAGTACGAATGTCGACCCCGGCTGGATGCGGCCGCCACAGATCTTGCTTGTGGAGGACGATGCTACGTGCCGTCAAATTGGTGGGAAATTCCTATACTCATTCCAGTGTGTCATTGATACCGCGGTAGGTTACACTTGCTCAAGAGAGACCGGATCACTTTGTCCACTAACGATGGCGTAGTTTGATGGGCTCGAGGCTGTAAATAAAATTCAGGACGGCTCCAAATACGATCTGATCCTGATGGATATTATCATGCCAAACTTGGACGGCGTCTCCGCATGCCATCTAATCCGCCAGTTTGACCGAACTCCCATCATCGCCATGACTTCCAACATCCGAAGTGATGATATTCAGCTATATTTCCAACACGGTATGGGCTCATTTGTACTGCTTGGATCGAGCGTCAGGATCTATCCTTAGCTAACGGCAATTGCGATTAGGAATGGACGACGTACTGCCTAAGCCTTTCACACGAAAGAGCCTCCTCGACATGCTAGAGAAGCACCTAGTTCACTTGAAGACCATGCCGCAGGGCATCGAGGCTCCGCAACCCGCTCCGGCAGCGGTCACTATGGCCGCTCAAAGTTCGGCGGGCCCATCAATCAAGGAGGACAGCTCCCCGGGCCAGTCCCCCGCCGCGTCGATGAGCAACTGGCAATCACCTGGCCAGTTCCAGGGCATGACCGCGGTTCACCCGAATCTCCAGCAGGTTCCCGGCCAATATGTTCCTGCGACTCCCGCCCCTACTGCATACGCCGTGGACCAAAACGGAGTTCAGTATCCTACTGCAGCCCCCGTCGCGATCCCTGCAGCGGCGGCTGCAGCACCGCCAGCACGACCCCAACCGCGACGGCCGGTCTCGGAGATGGCTGGCGTCGCTGAGAGTCCCAGTATGACCAAACGTCCGCGTGTTTACGCACACCCACCTCAGCCAATGGTCAACCCCGTGCAGGCGACGCGGACTGGCTAAAGCGCGCTATATATTCCCACTGTATATTTTTCACTTTCTCAGAGGCCGGTCTCTGCCTCGTTCGTCTGCTGCATTATAACCTCATTGCCATCTTGTCTCCCTATTTGACGAATCTCATATATTCCTAATGAAACTTGAGTCGTATGATGTTCTTCGTTATCTTGTTTGTGGGGGCGGTGGTTGTTTTTTTTCGACATACATTGGCGTTTGTGGACATTTCTAGCTGCGTGCATTTCATGCTTACAACTTCTTCGGTCTGCTTCCTTGCTGCGAATACTCCTTCTGTCGGGTTATCTGGTCGTGTTATATCTATATTCGAGGGTTGCATGGAAAACGGTGGATTCTTTAGTGAAACTGTTTCTTATGTGTACACCCCTACTGTCAAGAGTTCCTTCAACTATATTTACAGGTCATTCAGTCATCTGCTCTTTTTCTGCTGGCATTTTTGCGCAATCTGGAATTTACAGACCATGGCTACAATTTGATGTTCATTGCCGAGTTTATTTTATGGCAATCCTACTCGGAAAGACTGTATGTAGGAATGCAACTCAAAATCAATATGGAATCAATTTCCGCCTGCACCATGCCGGGACCACGCAATAAGGACCACAATTCCCTAGAAAAGAGGTCTCCCGTAGGGCACTCCGTAGTGGACACACCCTTAACGGCATACCGGCGCAGTTCGTCCTCCGTCAATCTCACGACCAAAGTTTTTCCCGACGGTCCATTCCCCTGAGATGAGGAGGGGTTCCTCCAGGGCTGACCCGGTCCTCGTCAGCGTTCTAGACCGGCCGTGTCTGGACAAGGGATATGATTCCAAATGTTCCAGGAGGGCCCAGGCCTTGCGCCATGTTCTGGACTCTTTGCGGCTGGAACACCTGGGACAAAGGTGTGGCTTTGCAGGCTGCTCGGTCACGTGGTATCATGTGATGTCACGTGTGAAAGGGGGCCTCCCCGGTCCCCCGTGGCGCGGGGCTCAAACCGAGCAAACAGCGCAAACAGACAAAATTAATCGCCCGCGGCGGTGGGATGTATGACTCCGTTCGGAACGATCGATAGGGCTTGGCGGAGTTTTTTTTTCCCCTTGTGCCCTTTTTTGAGACAAAGTTGAGGGATCTTGTTGGACACGGGTTTTCATTTCGCACGACGGTTTTGATCTCTGAGTCTGCGCTTTTATAGCAGTTGATTTCGTCTCTTTGGATTGTCTGTCTAATTCTTTGAGCTGTGAAGTGCGGGGCGCATAGGTGGTTGTGTCAAACCCGATGTGAGTCGCGAATTTCTATTTCTTTGTTTCCTCCTAGTGATGTATGACTGACAACGTGCTTGACTTTCTTCCGTCTACAGCCAATGGGTCCGAAAAAGGGAGGCAGCGCCTCGAAGCAGAGAGGGAATGCGGCGGAGGAGGTAGAGGAAACTCTGCAGGCTGTTGTACGTTCACCGCGTCCTTGGTGGGAAGAGGGGGGTTGATGTCATGAAATGTCGCGTGGCAGTGGGGTATGCGAAGCTGTGATAGTTAACCTTTGATATGCTTTAGGTTCTTGCGGATACCTTCGAGACGAGATTCGAACCGTTCACCCTTGATACACCTCGGGTACGTATTGCGTGGTGGAACAATCGCCTTAAGGAAAATGGCCGGGAATCGAAAATGAGATGCTATGGTGAATTTGAAGGCTGACACTCGGCGATCAACAGTGTCTCTTGCCTCTGGCAAACACCCCTTTGATTGAATATACCCTTGAGTTTCTGGCCAATGCAGGAGTGGAGGATGTCTTCCTATACGGCGGCGCTCATTCCGGTCAGCTGGAGAAGTACATCAAGTATGTGAAGTCCTCTTGACTTCTTGCGCTGTATAATGCCAGTTGGGTCGTGCGACTAACGCGGATGATCTCAGTGCGTCGAAATGGCGATCGCTCTCCTCGCCCTTCAAACAGTTGAACTTCCTGAAATCCACCTCTACGTCCGTCGGAGATGTCATGCGTGATCTTGACGGGAAACACCTTATCACCGGTGACTTTATCGTTGTGAGCGGTGACGTGATCAGCAACATGCCCATCGAGGGCGCCCTGGCCAAGCACCGTGCCCGTCGCGAGAAAGACAAGAACGCCATCATGACCATGATCCTGCGGGAAGCCGGCCGAAACCACCGCACGAAGTCCTCTTCGGTGTCGCCCGTGTTCGTCGTGGACCCGACGAAGGACCGCTGCCTGCATTACGAGGAAATCGACCACCACTCGTCGGAATCGTCGCGTTTGAATATCGACTCGGAAATCATCCTGACGCACCGGGAGCTCGATATCCGCCAGGATCTCATCGACTGCAACATCGACATTTGCACTCCCGACGTGCTGAGCCTGTGGTCTGATAGTTTCGATTACCAGACCCCCCGGAAGCAGTTCTTGTTCGGTGTTCTGAAGGATTACGAGCTGAATGGAAAGACGATCCACACGCATATCATCAAGGACCACTACGCCGCGCGGGTGAGGAACTTGAAGGCCTACGATGCTGTGAGCAAGGATGTCATCTCGAGATGGGCCTACCCTCTTTGTCCCGACACGAATCTGCTGGCCGGACATACCTACGATCTACGGAAGGGATACCTGTACCAGGAGCAGGGCGTAACATTAGCTCGCTCGTGCGTTATCGGTCGACGGACGGTCATCGGGCAAGGTACGAGCATAGGCGATAAGACGACTGTCAAGAACACGGTTCTTGGCCGAAATTGCAAGATCGGCAAGAATGTCACTCTGGACGGTGCTTACATTTGGGATGGAGCGGTGATCGGGGATGGAACGACTGTTCGCCAGGCTGTTATCGCTGACAATGTGATCTTGGGCAAGGACTGCACGATCGAGTCCGGTGTCCTCCTCTCGTACGGGGTGAAGATCGCCGACGGAACCATTGTCAGCGAAGGCAAGCGCATTACGAAGGCTCCTAGGGAAGAAGACGGAGTCGTGCCGGCCAGCGATCCAGCAGTGGTTGGCAACGACGGAGAGGGTTACGAGTATGTTCCTTACGAGGACGAGGACGAGTCCGATGACGAAAGCAACGCTTCGTCTGGTCTGGGTATGTTTCTTCCCAAACACCTCCCCTCCATTTAATCCAAGCACCCACTAACTTGCATCCCCGCAGTCTACAACATGGCAAACCTCTCCCTCTCCACAGAGTCCATCTCCACCCTATCATCCGAGATTTCCGACTACGGCGGATCCCGCTCAGGAGGGTACAGCGACTCGGACTCCGACAACGAAGACGAGGACCACTTCGTGCACGACGCCGCCGTCAGCGTCTACGACAGTTTGCGCGAAGGCATCACCTCCGACGTGGTGCAGCTCGAGCTCGTCAGTCTCCGCATGACCGCCAACGCCTCCGACAACCAAGTCCGCCGCGCCGTGGTATCCGCATTCATGAAACGCATCCCCCAGCTGATGGAAAGCGGCCGCAGCCCCAACGATGCCATCCAGGACATCTTCGGCACGTATCAGGAGATCGTGGAGCGCGCGTTGTTCGACCGCGACACGGACAAGAAACCCGATCAGGTGGATCTCCTCCTCTTGCTGCAGCAGGATGTGGTGAGTCGGCCGCCGCCCGGGGATACGTTCTTCGTGGTTCTGTGCAGCGCCTTGTACCAGTTGGAGATTCTGGAGGAGGAGGCGTTCGAGCAGTGGTGGGCTGATGAGAGGTCCAGTAGTAGCGAGGAAATGAAATCGGTCAAGAACCAGGCGAAGAAGTTCATTGAGTGGTTGGCTACTGCGGATGAGGAGGAGAGTGAGAGTGAAGAGGAGAGCGATGATGAGTGAGCGCTTTTTTGGTCTGTTTAGTGTTGCATATATCAATCAAGAGCCTGTTGAAGAAAGATCCGTTTCTGGTCCGAGCTTAATATGTAGATCTGGTAATAGATTCGACTACCAGGAGGGCTAATGGGGCGATCAATGCGAAAAATATGATTATGGGGGTGTCTGCAACCTACGATGAATGTACTACAAAACTAATCATAGTGTGATGTGCAACACGACCACGTTCAATATGGATACACCAATAACATCAGGCCCTTCACAATCCACAGCCAACATAATCACCCCCGTAGATACCCTACTCGAGTACCTATTGAACATATAGATAAAATCACTTAACAGCCATCCAAAGCAGACAATAAGCGAAGAAGAGGATGAAGTAGACAATGACCGCACATCGTCGAATCATCAAACCCAAACAAACCAAGCTCATATTGTCAAAAATGAAGCGGCAAAATATCAATCGGGCAAGATGGCCGAGCGGTCTAAGGCGCTAGGGTCAGGTATCTGACCTCCCATATTCATACGAATATTCCTAGTCTCGAAAGGGGCGTGGGTTCGAATCCCACTCTTGTCATTATTAATCTTTTTGCTTTGTTTTTGGGGTGTCTGATGGGGTACTAAATATTTATACGGACTCAACCCTAATAAAGGCCTGTGTACTGTTTTGTTCGTTCGTTTCTTCTATGATGGATATTCTATGGCTCTATTTGTCCTGCTCTGCTACCATGTAACAGAGATATGTCATTCATCAGCGTTTTACATGTGAGCTGACTGAACCTCCTCCTTCACTTACAACGGTCAAGCCTACTATATGTAGCTGCCGATTTATGATGCTAGCCATTCACCAGCTATAGAGCGGTTGTACCTGACTTCAAGAATTTGCATTGCGAATAGTCGTTAATAAGAAACCAACCAACCAACATTAGCCAATGTATACACCGCGCTAATGATTGAATCTATAACTACTTCATCTAACATCCTCAACCAAATCATGCAACTGGAACAACACCCCCGAGCAAATCCACACCAGGAACAGCCTCCTTCAGCAAGGCAACAGTCTCATCCCAGAGCTTTATCTGAGCCTTCGCACCTTCCTCCGACAGGACGAACGAGGACGGTCTATGATAATCGAATAGTTAGCATATATCCCGTACACGACCACCCCCAAAAGACCAAAAGAAGACAAACCGCCAGAGAAGAAAAACATACCTCTTAACAACCTGCTCGCTAACATAAGCCCCCCTCTCCCCCCCATGCATCACCACCGCATCAACCAAACAATGACCCCCCTGCGCCGGCGTCCACGCAACAACCCCATTAAAAACCTTCTTCCCGGGGGTAGAATCCGACCGATGTAGCTCGCTCGCACAAAGACCCGGATTGACCCCGTTGACGACGACGTCTGGGCCCGCGCGTTTCGAGAGCTCGCGCAGCCACAGCACGTTGAGTAGTTTGCTGGTGTTGTAGCGGTCCATGCCGGGTTTGAATGAGTCAGGGTCGTTGAGGCGGGATAGGGTGTTTGGGAAGTCTTTTTCGGGGAATTTGGGCCAGAAATGCATTTCTGATGTCACAATTGTGAGGCGGGATGAGGTTCCTTGCGAGGAGGCTGTTTTTTGTAAGGGGGGGAGGAGGAGGAGGGAGAGGAGGGAGGTTCCGAGGTGGTTTATCTGGTTGGGGAGGTGGTTAGTGGGTGCTGGTTACTACTAGGTATGATGTATAACCGGCAAAAGGATAGGAAGGCAGAGAAAGGGATAAAGATGGGAGAGAAACAACACAACAGAAAAGGAAACCAACCTGGACATTCATCTCATGCCCCGTCTTAGCCCTCGTATACTCCAACAGCTTCACGCCCGCCGAAAGAATAACAAGATCCAAACTCTGCAGAGCCTGCGCGCGCTCTCCGAACGACCGCACACTATCAAACGACTCCTGGTCAAGCTCCCAGACCTCGATCGTGCAGGTCGAGGAGGGATTGTCGCGAAGGATCTCCTCCTTCGCGGCCTCGCCCTTGGACACGGTACGGACAGCCAGGATGAGATGGCTTAGGCCTCGCGCAGTTAATTGTTTAGCGGCTTCGAGACCGAGGCCGACATTACTGCCTGTGATGATGGCGGTTTGGCCCTCGAGATTCACGGAGGTTGGAAGCGGCTTGGGGCAGAAGGTGAGCTGGCGGTATAGGAATCCTGGGATTGAGCCACCCATGGTGATAAATCTATAGTTGTTTCAGTGGTAGTAGAAGAGGAGGAGGAGAATGATGATCAGAAGCAGAAGAGAAGTGGAAGGCAAGATATAAAAGGAGCTCAATGACCACTGGGACAGATCACATTATCTCCGTATAACTATCGAGCCCAAGAACTAGATCTAGGCATGCCTGGAGGTAGGCATCGGAGATAAGACACAGTCCGCGTATTTACGACCGCTGAGCTTTACTTCGAGGGCCGCAACAGGGAAACATGGCTCAGCCCCCGAGTGCATTGGATGCACCAATCAGCCTAGGGATGGGATCGATAATATGGTTGATGATTTGGAATTGGAGTTGTTGGCATCCACACGCGTCTGCCTGAGGTGCAGCCAAATTGGTCCGGATCTGGACTAGTTCCATAGAACAGAACCTGACCATCAAATGTCAATAAGCCACGAGGAATTGCATCTCCTCAGAGTCCTGCCCATCCGTTACGAGATCGTCCTCCACCAGGATATTCCATGCATCAGGAAACCATATCTGAGAATACTGACTGATGGTGCTGGCTGTCACGAGAACCTTGAAGACAAAACCCCCGCCAGATGCTTGCACATCAGCAATCAAATTGTTCAGAAATCTCATCACAAAATCCATTTCCGCGGATCGACTGTCTGTCTCATACCATGAGATCTCGTCAATCAGACACACTACCACGCCGGTTCCAACGCTCTCCAATAGGCGTCGAAAACATATGCATAGTGTGGCCAAGTCTCGGCCCTGGATTTGCTGAAGTATTTGGAAGTTGAGAAAGGACAAGTTGAGGGTGTCTCCATACTTTTGTAGAACTTGATATATCAAGCTTCTCATGATGCCATTACCACCTTCTAGGTTATCTCCAGGAGACGCATGCAGGCCGCAATAGAATGTCAAGGCAGCGCAGGAGGGCAGCCGACGCAGGGTACGGCCGAGAAGCACACATACGCAACTCAAAGGCGTTATTGCTTCGTTCTCTTGAATGTCATCAGTCATGCTATTGATAACCAGAACTTGGGATTGAGCCTGCTGTAGCCAGGCCTGAAAAAGCTCATTTGCCATCACCCATGGGATACACTTCTTGCGTTGCGACTCAATACTGTCACCGAATTCGAGAACAAGATCGTCATCTGGATATGCGGAGTTGGCATTCAAAATCTGCCGCAGCTGGTCGGCCGTGACGAATTGCGGCGGCAAAGAGGGCATAGAAGGCATAACGAAGGTGCTAATGAAGATTGGATGTTGTGCTTGTTGCAGTTGAGACACTTGCTCTTCCAGTCGGTGTTCTCGTTCTTGGTGCTCTTTTTCACTTTTCCTGCGTTCTTCTTCGGCATTTTCCAGCTTTACATGGGTCCCTGCCATTGCAAATGAAAGTAAGCTCTGAGCATAGCAATGTGTGACTTGGCACACTGACATTCGGCCTCCTTGGCAATTCCCATGAGCAGATCTTCCAGTCACTCCATTGCGAGCTCCTGTTTTTCAGGCTTTGCCTCGACGCTCGATTTAATGGCGAGAACATCGGCACTAAAATGACTAACGGATTTTGTCAGGTGCTTGACATCTTTTCCTATAGTTGTGACGCCTATGTCAATGCCCCGAATTCTAGAGTGTAGACAAGCTCGGACTCGGTCGTCAAAAGCCGTTGCTTTTTCCTGAATGTTGGTGGTTAATTTCCCTTCTAGTTGGCTTCCGTACGCATCTTGTTGGAAAAAGGACTTGAATGCTTCCACTTTACGCTCGTTAGTAAACAATCAACTAGTGATTATAGCGGTCAATAACGCACGCCCTGGATTCCGTTTTATCCAGTCAGTGACTGCCTCAACCGCTTCAAGAATCGCGATGAAAAGTGCTTCTGCTTTGTCTTGCAGCTCGCTATCCTCACCATAGATCCGGATGTACGATTTCGAGCACTCGATAGTCTCCGATAGGCTGTCGAAGACGCCAAAGACCGTCTCTCGCAGATACTTGAATCGCTTTGCTGCCTAAATTTTATATATAAGCAGACTTTCCTGGGAGGAAACGAGAACAGACATTATAAACCAAATTAAAACATCCCGTCAAGAGGGATGTATACTCGCCATTGGGAAGCAACTGGAGCAAAAAGTCCATCCGGTACGCTGAATCACTGAAGACCCGCCCTGCTGAGCGAAAAGGATGTCGCCAGGATCGACCTTTCCCTTTGTACAAAGCAAGGGCCTCACTTGCCTCTTTCTGAACATCCGTCCAACTGTGCTTGCCACAAAAGGCCTCTTGGGAAGTCTTGTCGTTGGACTCTTTGAGGGTCTTGTTCATGAATGTTTTAAAACTGCTCGTTCGCCTTTGCAGTCTGTATACTTCTCGTCAGTATGGAACATTTGGGATATTCACCCTGAAACCTTGGGGATTCTTACTCTTGCGATGCAGGAGCCGCACGATACTTGTCAATTGTCTGGCCCCAGTCCCATCCATCGTCGACATCGCCAGCTTTATGTTGCAAGAATGGGGGTACAAGTTCCATGGCGAGATATTCTTGGCTGAATGCACTACCTTGACCTCGAGCAACGCTTGGCTACTGGGCGTGTTCTAATGTCAACTTCAAAACTCCATCAGCGATGTATGCCCGTGCTATAATGGGTCAAGAAATCATATAGGTGGAATATTGCTACAGCCGTGGACTGTCATGTCTCAGGTCTCACTACAGGCATCAGATAAGTCTTGCAAGAACTAAGAAAGGCGGGGTAATGATGTTTGCCATAAGAAGAGCTGAGGCTGAGCTGAAAGAGTACATTCCGTACGGCTCACACCGGAGGTGCTTGGCTGCCATCCAGCAAATGGAAAATCTCCTTCGGAGACGCCGATGCAGTCTAACATCCTCGTCACAGCAGGGGGATTTATCTCTCAGCAAACAGACAGGTAAGCTGGGATGCATCATACACGCTCCCCAACAGCCTGGTGGGTTGATGGCCTATGAGGTTAATTCCAATCCGAATAACTACGACAACCCGTTCATGCAGTCAAAGCACCGTTTAGCGAGGTCTAGCCACGCCACAGTGTGAGCTTCCACCTCCCAGCGATTCGACAGATAGTCTGAGGATGCAACATCCTCATTCTCGAATAACAATCTGGTGGGGTGATGGCCTATGAGATGGATTCCAGCCAGTTCAGACACGGCAACCAGTCCAGCCATCCTCTTCTTGAATTGGACATAAATATCGACATCGATCAGGATGAGACATCATCAGTTTCTTTGATATATCGCAACCCCACCTTTAGTAACCGAAATCTACTACGCGCAGAGACGGGAAATGGAACAACCTGGCCAGCTTCAGTTCGATTCTCCTCGGCGCAGTTCGATTACCGACAAAGAGAATGTCGAATCAGCCTCAATCGTGGACAAAGCCGAGCGGGATGCACAGGAAGAGCTTGCAGCACTGTCGCAAGAATTCGAGCGACTAAGGGCATTCCGAGCAGAGGTTGATCAGTTAGGCTGGCGCCTAAGCCACGAAATAGAACGTCTCTCTGAAAGATTGAAAGTTGAAGAAGATACAGATTCCCACAAAGTTACAGACTCAACTTCCACCGAAGAGGGCGAGCGCATTTGCTTTGCAGAATTAAACTATGTGCCACCAAGCAAGATGAGAAAGAAACGGGAAGTGCCTGAGAAGTATTATGCCATCGACATTATTTCCGACAACGTGGTTTCACACCAGCCCAAAAATGGACACGGGAAACAACTAGAAAAGGCATACGCTGTACTAGATGAAGAGCCTGTCCATCCTGATGCCACAGACAAAACCCACTGGATCCCCGACCGCGTCGTACTCAATTCGGAGCGGCTAAAGGTTCGGGTCGACTTTGACCTCTGGGACGGATCTCTTCCTTGGAGCAGCTGGGAGGCCTATCACATTTTAAGCCCCTTCAAAATCCTGGTATATCTGGATCAACCCATCAGAGAACGTCTGCGAGAGTTCGAGCGTCTGGTTGCTACCATGCAGCCCCCCTCGAACGGTGTCAAGATGGAAACACTCCAACAAGATCGATGGCTGGAAAAAAGATGTCAGGACGCAAAGGACATGAGTTACACCGACCTTCTCAGTTGCATCAATGATTTTCGTTGCCTGGTGCAACTCATGGATGAACACATCGAGCCAGCCAAGACTCGGCTTCAAAGCGACAACCCCGGACCAGTGCGCTTCACGGACCTGTGGTATGCCTTTCCCCCAGGCACTCTAGTATACGTCAAGGACAAAAACATCCCCCCAGAAGGCGTGGAAAGTTGTTCAGCGAACAGGCGGGCGCAGGTACCTGACCCGGCCAGACCACATCCCCAATGGCGAGTTTCGTAATTTATACTCGCAGTTTGTGCTGGACTGCTTCTACCTCGATTATGATGGAATACGCTACGTGCCCATCTTCCGTCAGTTCAAGCTTAATGACTTTGAGGGTAGCCAAGCCATTACATCTCTTCCTGTTTATCCCTTCCAAACATCGGAGATGGCTAAGAGCAAGTCGGATCTTCTCGACCGGGCTCATCAATTCATCCAGTGCACTAGGATGACCCACCGTTACTATTCGGGACGCACACATTCCCGGACACCTGATGGCGAAAAGCTCGCAGATGTTCCACTTGGGAAACCCAGAAGCGTGTCAGTGTATTCTGAGATGGTCGACAGTGCCGTGGTGGTAGATTTCGAGCGTGCCTTTCAAGAGGTCCCCGCGTGGCGCCCAGGAGGAAATGAGCTAGAGCTCTATCAAATGTCTTCAGCCGAACTAGACTCCTATATGCACGCTATGGATCGCGACAGTATATGGGATGCGCGCTCCTCAGAAGACTTCCTGGCGTCGGAGGGCCGAAAGTGGTTTCGCTGGGGGAAGACGGGCGAGCCGCCACGGGACGAAGATGATCTGCTTATTTTGCCAGATCGGGTGTTTGCGTACGTCCTTCGGACTCGCAAGTGGGGTAAGATTGCTTCTTTCTCTCACTATAGAAATCACGGGCTTACCTTATCTAGCATGTCTACAGCTGGGACTCAACGTCGCTGGACAAGAGCAGCTCCATGTTGTTCCACCGCGTCAAGAGCCCTGGAATCATCTCGAGCTTCCGGAGGGTCATAAAGACATTGTACAGTCGCTTATCGACGCCCATTTTGGATTAGATAGCTCGCGGAATATTCATTTCGATCTTGTCCGCGAGAAGGGTAGGTTGTCTTCAGTCTGCGGCGGTGGTTGATCTAACCATGATGCAGGGAAGGGTGTCATTATCCTCTTACACGGTGTTCCCGGTGTGGGAAAAACGTCTACAGCTGGTGAGGCTGTTCCTTTTCCGGTCATGGATGAATGGCATTGATACGAGTTATAGAATGCGCAGCTGAAAGCAATGGCCGGCCTCTGCTACCTATCACTTGCGGTAGGGATTTATCCTCTGAAACCTGGTTTCGTTTCTGACTGCTTTCAGGCGACCTTGGCTTGTCCGCAGAGGAAGTGGAAGACAAACTAATGGAGGCATTTCAGCTCGCTCAGGCATGGGGGTGTGTGATGCTTCTAGATGAAGCAGACGTGTTCCTGGCTCGACGAGAACCGGCTGACACACAGAGGAATGCTCTTGTCTCCGTCTTTCTTCGTGTCCTCGAGTATTATGAAGGGATCCTCTTCCTCACCACCAATCGAGTCGGCACTTTCGACGAGGCGTTCAAATCCCGCATCAATGTCTCACTTTACTACCCGCCTCTGACTTGGGATCAAACGAAGAGAATCTGGACCTCCCATATCAACACCGCCACGGCCGATGACACAATCTTTTCGGCTAATACAGAGTCTCTCATCAAATATGCCTGGCAACTCTATGACATCCAACTAACACAGAAACAGTTCGGTCCAATCTGGAATGGACGACAAATCCGGAACGCCTTTCGGACTGCCGTTGCCCTCGCAAGTTTTCGGGCTCTGCCGGGTCAGGCCGTCCAGCTTTCGGAGGCCCATTTCGCAAAGGTGGCGTTGGTTTCAAACCAGTTCAATGATTATATTTGGCGCGTCAAAAAGAGCCTGACCGATAGTGACGTTGCCAAAATCAAATCCATTCGAGTAGATGTTTACGTGCCGGGCGAGACACTGCACGTCATTCATCCGCAGCAGAACCAACCCATTACGAATGTTCAAGGAGGTCAATTATCGCCTGGGATTCCTCGGGGGTTCACGCCTGTTCCGCAAAGCTCAGCCCCTGTCATTTCGAATTTCAATGCACAGGCCCCGACGATGCCATTCAATCCGTCTAACCAAGGACACCCCCAGCAGTTGTCTTATGGCTCGGGGTCCACCTCCTCGACGTATATGGCCTATGGTGTACCGACGCCGTTGCAAAGCCCACAACAAAACATGCAGTATCAGCAGCTTCAGGGTCAACAGGGGATGCAAACTCAACCACACCAGAGCATGCCATACCGGCAGGTTCAAGGCCAGAATGGGATGCAGACTCAACCACAGCAAAACATGCAGTACCAGCAGTTTCAAGGTCAGCAGGGGACGCCGTCTCAACCACACCAGAACCCACCACAGCAATACAATCCAGGCCCCAACCAGTCATCCCCTAATTAGCCGGTTATTTCAAGTCGTTAGTCAAGAGGCATGCACGGTCAGGTCTTTGCGTAGTTTAAATGCCTTATTTATAAGCCTAGAACCATTCTAGGATTACCGCTTCAATTAGTCTGTTTTAGGGATGCGATTGGATTGGATCTTCTTGTTTGGATATTGATGAAAAGGATATTTTTCGGGTTCCGAAGAGAATTTATAATGAACTCTGGCCATTCAAATGATGTTGGAGAAGGCATCCATATGGCCGGGGTATAGAGATAGAAGTATTAGAAGTACCGTATAGAGAGGGACTTATGAAAGTCAAGACGTCCATCGCAATTAGTCTTAAGCCAGCAAACTCAGCCGGGAAATTAATTCTCGTGATCAGACTCGCGATACGCAACTAGTCGATCCAATGCCATTCCTGCAAAATCAAGACCCATCGAAGCACGATAGAAGACCAGAAAAAGATGCGGAGAAAGCCTTACACACCGCCGATCTCCAGAATCGACTAGACCGAAACGAGGGCGCGCGGCACCCTGTCACATGACCGGAGCGGACCACACAGCGACCCAACACGGCTTAGCGGCAATCAAGCGAGATGGTCCGAGCCCGCATATCGGGAGTGGAAGGCACACAACGCATTTTCAACCCTAACCTTTCCGTTCAACCTCAACGCCCAGCGACGACAGTACACGCCTGCCAGACACCGTCACGTCCAGGTTTTCCTCGCCTCAAATTTCAAGATGACTCACGACTCCGTCTGGTACAGCCGTCCTCGCAAGTAAGGACCCCCTATCTTCCCTTTGTGGGTTGGATTTTGGTTTCGCAGAAGGCGGAATGGGAACGATTATCGATCGGTTCGGGTTGGAAGGTTACAAGATGGGAAACAGTTGAGCTAATTGATTTTCTTTTTTTCTCGATAGGTTCGGCAAGGGCTCCCGCTCCTGGTACGATAAATTTCTCCCCCGATGAACTCGTTCGATATATGAGATGAAATTCTTTTCTATATGTGTGCGGTATTGGAATGGACGAAAACTGATGAGTCGATCGATATAGCCGTGTTTGCTCTCACCGCGCCGGTCTTATCCGCAAGTACGGGGTATGGAAATCTGAATCCAATTTTACACTGCAGATTAGGAAGATCTGCGACTTTGGGGAACATGAGAACTGATCGGGGAATTTTGAATACAGATGAACATCTGCCGTCAGTGCTTCCGTGAGAAGTCCACGGACATTGGTTTCAACAAGGTTGGTTTATTCCATTTAATACGGCTCCACCGATCGAATACTGGGAAGACTACACAAATTTTGGAGGAAAGCAAAAAAAAAAAGAGAGAAGCGCAACGGGACACATACACCACCATATTCGAATCAAGCATACACATGGGAGCGCGATCACTAACTAGACCCTCAACCCTACACAGTACCGGTAAATTAATCGCGATCCAATTCCTATTCACGACGAATCGTTACGTGCTCGGCGCCCGGTTAGAAACCAATGCGGACATAATGATGAAGAAAAAAACGATTTGTACTCCGACGGGACAAGACCAGTTTGGAACAGTGAATTAGCTCTCAAACCCAACGTTGGAGGAAACCAATCAATTTTTAAAAATGGGAAATCTTTTTTGAAAAAGAGCAACGAGGAAAGTTTATGCGTGGATGGTCGGTGTTGACAATTTTTTTATTAAAAGGTGTCACATGTCGAAACCTTTGTGTGTCTGTCTTGTCTCTTCCAATTCAATATCTATGTTGAATTGAAGTGAGGAACTTTTTCTTTTAAAATCAATTCGCTCCTGGGGAATTCTTAAAGCTTTCTCTTGTGTCTTCCTTGTCTTCCACCGAGGGTTCTTGCGAAGATGAATTGCGTCGAGTCCCGTCTTTCGGTCTTTCGGTCGGTCTGGTCTTGTAGTGCCTGAACATACCTCTCTCCCTTCGATTGCGCCTGTCTCGGATCCCGCCTACTCGCCCTTCCTGCTGGCCCTGTGAATGTCCCGTTCCATTACATGCATTCGTCTACCAGTCTGGATGGAGTGATATACTATTTGCTCGGCAGTCACGGTGACAAGAAATGCTGCGCCCTTCTGGACTTCTTCATACCCTCCCCTCTTGCCATACCAACAAAATCATACCTAGTGATCCGAGCACCTATACAATTCCATTCACCGCGTAGACCTAACATACAAAGTAGAAATCAAGACTCAATCTACCAAGATTTGTACATGATCGCCTCCATCGCGATAACAACCAGTCAGATCTAGATAAAATAGAAGCGCAACCCAACATGAACAGGACTGACTCGTCTTCTGCGTCTCGCAATACATAGATACATACATACATAACATCGAATCCAAGCTCCAGGTCGGAATGCGAACCGGGCAAAAGAAAAAAGAAAAAAAGAACTAAGAACAGGAAAATAAAACGGTCTTAACTCCATGCCATGAGACTCCTGACCGCTGAAAACAGGGTATGCAGTAAACAAAACAGAACAAAACCACCTTAGAGGAGAAGAGAGAAGATATTATCAAGCAGGTAAGCATCCCATGTGCGTTGATCAATCACTCTGACAGCTACTTTGGAGGAGCGCCGGCCAAGGATCGGATATTGTAAAATAGAAGATAGGCATCGGCGTTCAGGACGTCCGCCTCTGTCGCTGGAGTGACCTGGTCATCGTTGAAGAGCATCCACTGCTGTATGTTAGTATGAAAATGTGGTATGAGGTGTGACAGGGATGGACGTACCCGATCGCCTTGTCGGCAATAAGCGTAATAATGGCCAGCGTCAAGTTTTCCTTTATGAACCACTGCAGACGATAGGTCATACACGTACCGCGACCTGTCAGTTAAAGGGTGTGGATTGGTTGTGTACGGGAGCATATTGATGGACAGTGGAAAATCAATCCTGCCCTCGAGCTTCTCCGAAACTGAAAAAGTATGTTCATAGCGCTATTGATGGGATTAGGACTGAACGTGCAACAATAGGGCATGGAAAAGCGCATACCTTCAACTGCATGCACAGAATTGCCGGCAATTTCTTGATCCGCAGCTGCTTCGTCGCCTTTTGAGGAGTGTCACCACATGAGGTGCAGTTGTAGACACCTGCCATGAGCTTCTCAGGGGAAGTGAAGCTCTCGAGACACCCGGTCAGCGTAGGTGGAGAGGAGGGCCCAGATCCGCCCATGGCGCGCTTCTTTGCCTGCACCTGGACATCAAGACTTAGATCGACCATGGGGTCTTCGGTTCGCGTGACATTGCCGCATTTGTCGCAAGTCACGCTGCTGCGAAGCTTGCCGTAAAAAGTCTTGTGGAAGAAGCAGGGACAACCCTTCTCATGGTTCTCCTGGTGTCCATCGGTGGTTGCGTGCAGCTTATCGACCAGAAACTGGTAATATTCGTGTGCATCTTGCTGGTGATACCCTGCCAGAGTCTGTGAAAGGAGTCAGTATCATTTTCAAGGCTCGTGAAAACATCGTGATCGCATACCGCGCTTCCCCGCCATGTTGCCACGAGAAGGTTTAAGGCCGCAAATCCTTCCACTTTTTCAGTACTGTTGAAATCGGCAAATGCTTCTGCAACCGCACAGCCTATGCAATCGGGTATTTGGCAATCATGATGGTGCGGATGACCATTTCCCAGGAAATAGGTGGTCAGGATTGGATCGTGAAGCAGAGTCTGAAGAATGACATTCATGTAACAAGTTTGGCCTAGGTTATACAAACCCCTGGCGCCTGCTTTCGCACAAAGACGTCTGTTGGCGTTGCTTCTGACATACAGCTCATCGGCCGAGCTCTCGCTGAACCGACGTTTTTGGGCAACTGATCCACCTTAGCTAGGAATCTACATGGCTATGAATGCATATACAAACCTTTGATTGTATTCTCTGATGATGACGATCGCAGCCGCTCAAGGCCGTGATCATAGATGAGATCTTCACAGCTCTGGCAATACAGAGCGCGATTTCTTGATTCCATGACTAGACGAAGATTAGCCGGATTCCAAGAGTCGCGCACAGGACTAACTTACAAAATGAATGTCCCGTTTTCTCGGTGTGCTTATTCCGACTGTTTGGGGTGCAGGCTTCGGAGCAAGTCAAGCACGCGTACTTGGGTCTCAGAAGACTATAGGCACGCGAACTCGTATTGTTCTTCCCAATCATCTCCGCCGTAATGGGATGAGGGGCCAATGCATTGTGAGTCTTGAGAAACGAGTTCTTGAACTGATTCGCAGTGCTTCCCGCATGCGCAAGTTGAGTGGCAAGGTGCTCTTGTGGCCCGTCAGCATGAAGAACAAAACTTGAGAAAGGTCTGCCATGGTGTTCGCATACCACAGCCAAACTCGGCCTCAGAAAGGAGCGTCACAGAAGCTACGCTGGCCATTGTGAGGATGTCAGATTGGTAGGGCGCTAGTATAGAATTGAGGCGTCCCGAGTTTAGTTCAGAAGGAAGAGGTTGCACAGTGAGAACGCAATCTCCCGGGAACAAAGTGGATCATGCGACACGATGGAGTCAATCAGTTGCCAAGGAGGCTCAGCTCTAAGATGGGGGAGGGAGGCAGGTGAAACAATGCAGTGATCTAAGCGCAGAAACAATGGGGATCCATGGAATGAGACACCGTCAAGAACCCTTGATGCATCACACCAGCATTGTGCGTTTGGCAGGTCAGCCTCCTGGTCAGGATCAATTGGAGGCGTCCAATAGCAGACGGCGTCAGTGAATCGTCAACGGACAAGTGAAGTTCCAGTAGGTTGTGTTCCGTTGTCGGATCGGGTCCCGAAGGGTACCGCAGATAAAGTCAGGGAGGGTCTGGCAGCCCTCTGAGGCTCTCGCTCTCACGGTGGTGACTCGACGGGGTCACTAGAGCGAACGACACTGCGGAGCACACAGATGCACCCAATAGGGGTAACAATAACTAGAAGAATAGAGCTCTCCGAAAGGGAGTAGGGCGCTGGGGACGGAGGAAGCTAGTCTAAAGGATCTTTTTCGCTGGTCGCAAGGGTGTCGCCGCGGCTGCCCGGCGATAAGAACCCGGGACTGCCATTGATCCGTCCCCACGTGGTCTCTACTCGGCGCAGTATGACTATGTAGTATGCACACTACCATTGCAAGCAGAACAACTTATGCGTTCAGCCATTTCATGATTCATTGACGTCGATCTATTCCCTCGACGCATCTCTCCAAGACTAATTACATACATGCGACACAGCATAGGTGAAAGAAACATAGCCAGAGCTCTATGGACCCAAGGAGAAAACAACTGTCGCAGCAAATTGCAAATTAAGTACCCGATCGATTCAGTTGTCAAACTTGTCGCAACACAATGTCACGCAGGTGCCACACGGGCCAATATAGTCCTGCTGCCTGCATGCGCTGGTCTCCTGTGTCCGACATCATTGACCCTTGTTTCCGTGTCTGTTATCCATCGCTTCCTGTCAGAAGTATCAAACGGCGACCTGAGATTAGCTCTTAGTGCCAGAATGCCTGTAACCCAGACCATTCCTTCTGGTTGTGATATCGACGACGAAGCCTAGTCCACGAATCTGTTTATGAACTCTCTGAAACTATCTCTTTATCGATCGCATGCGCTCATCGCATTCCCCTTCCCCGAGGTAGAGCACTCGGACGGGCTCGGTTCGTTCCTCTTGTGGTATAGCGACCGCTACTGGAGCCACGGGTACGGGTTCCTCTTGCGGTTCCCCGTGAAGGAAGAGACGATTTAGTTGTCGGTTTGGAGGGCAATGTAGTGGAGGGGTGTTCGACAAATGTGGTGTCGGTAGTTCTGGAACGGCATTGTTATTAGCATATGCAGCCTTAAGTCAAAAGACAAGGATGAAACTCACATGTACGTTGCTTCGTCATCCATTGAAGGTCGAGTTTGTTCTGTCTCGAACTCTGGGAATTTGTCAATACGGTGTGCTCATGGCTGGAGGCACGTTGACCATACCTTTCTGTGCTTCCGCTAACTTCGCTCTTCTGAAAGATTCGGGAATCGGAGCCTGTAAAGACTTTAGCACCAAGTCTTGACCGTTGCCACCACTGTGGTCCGCCATACCTCGGGGAAATCGACACAAAACGCATTCATGTTCATTCCGTACAGGAAACTAGCAAAGCTTTCGCTGAAGCGCGTCAGACTCTCGTGCATTAACTGCAGATGCATGAAGTTGGCCTCCAGGTCGGCCATGGAGTCGGCGAGTTCTGCAAACTGGGGCTCCAGGGCATTGATGGCCGGTTGAGTATAGCCTGCATTGCCAATACTGCCTCCATATCCATGGTCTTCGCGAAAAGATGAGCGAGAGCTAGGCCGGAGGGGAGTCGTAGGCCTGGAGGAAGGATGCGGACGCGAGGAGGCTCGGGAAACAGGAGCGTCCATTCTGGCGATGGCGATTCAATTCCGAGGTTTAAGAAAGCGTAGGTGTGGGGTCAGTAGGAATGCGGAATTACGCGTGCCTCAATTTAGTCGGTATATAGTCGGAGCTAGCTTTTCTCGCTCATTGATTTAATATTGGGGCTCGGTTAAGTGAACGAAAATCTATCTTTAGAGCGTTAAAGGGTGTTTGTTGACGCCGGCGGTTGATCCCCCGCTTTCGGGTGGCGGAGGCCTCAGGCCCTGAACTGAACCCCTGGTTGGCTCCATCTTCTGGGTCTCTTTCTCGCTTTTTTTCCCTTGCTATTCTTCCTTGCCAATTGCCAATTCCCTGCCTCTCGGTCCCTTCCTGGCTTTCGTTTTCTCTTATCCCGTTTTTTCTTACTTCCCCGCATCCGCGCTTAAAAAGGTCAGGGGTCGGATCTTTGTCTGATCTTGTTTCGCCCTGCCTTGCCTAGTCGCACCAAGGAGTACGCGGAGAACGGAGACCAGGATTGCACCCACTTCTGTCCCTCCCTGTGGTCATTTTAGCACATGCATGCTGGTTCGTTTCTACGTCGCCGCCTCGCTCATTCCTCGGCCAAGTCATTCCATTCCACCCCGTTCCAGTTGCACCGATTCAAGGGTGCACAGATATTCTTACCGTCCTATCCAAGGCCGAGCTCCTTAACCTTCTCTTACCCACTTCGACGGTCCCTCTCCACTTTCTCCCCATCGTCACTCGAAGAACCGAGGAAGGCTGTATCCTTTTGGACTCTCACAGTCGCCGTTGTCCTACTTTGTGGAGGAACCTGGTTACAGGATAAATACCATCGCTCCGTGAACGACCCGTCGCTTCCGTCGCTTCCGCAACACAATCAAGACGACCCGGAACTATCGCCTTTCCTCGGAGTAATCGATACCCTCAAAACAATGCCTGCCGAAGCCGCCCCCGGAACCGTGGGCAACCTTACGCCTGAGCAGGAAGCCAAGTTGCAAGAGTTTTGGGTGTTGTTGTTGAAGGTTTGCGGTGTTAGCCTGGAGGGTGTTGAACAAACCGGAGACGCTACTCCCTCGAGCGCATCGCAGAAAAAGGAACAGCAGCCCCAGCAACAACCCAAGCGGAGGTTCGGGTTATTCGGTGGTGGAAAAAGCAGTGAAGAGGACGATGCCACAAGTGCCAAGTCGGCGAATGGCATCTCATCCGGCATTGCCTCCATCGACATTACCGATGGCGATGACAAGTATGGACAGTCGAAGGAATTCCAGCAGGCTATTGTTGACATGAAGCCGGAGGAAATCCGCACTACCGTTTGGAATATGGTTAAACAAGACAACCCCGATACTTTGCTTCTGCGCTTCCTCCGAGCGCGCAAGTGGGATGTCAAGAAAGCGCTGATCATGTTCATTTCCACGATCCGATGGAGATTACTGGATGTCAACGTGGACGACGATATCATGAAGAATGGCGAACATCTCGCCTTGAAGCAATCGCAGAGTTCGGACCCCGCGGAAAAGAAAGCCGGTGAGGAATTCCTCATGCAGATGCGCATGGGCAAAAGTTTCCTTCATGGCGTCGACAAGCTCGGCCGACCCATCTGTGTTGTCAGAGTGCGCTTGCACAAGGCGTCCGACCAGAGCACGGAAGTCTTGGACCGCTTTACTGTTTACACCATTGAATCTGCCCGGATGATGCTCGCACCTCCCGTTGAGACCGCCGTAAGTGCTTCTATTCCATGTTTTGACGATCGATTTCTAACCTATAATAGTGTGTTGTCTTTGATATGACTAATTTCTCTCTGTCGAATATGGTACGCCTTCATTTTCCCTACACGATGAGAGCATGTCTAACGATCTATATTAGGACTATAACCCTGTTAAATTCATGATCAAGTGCTTTGAGGCCAACTACCCTGAGTGTCTTGGAGTGGTGCTCATTCACAAAGCCCCGTGGCTCTTCTCAGGTTCGTGGTTCTTTTGCACCAGCACTTGTGCTTGACATCATGTCCTAACCATTGCGCAGGAATTTGGAAAATTATCAAGGGCTGGCTCGACCCAGTTGTTGCCGCCAAGATCAACTTCACCAACAATGTCTCGGATTTGGAGAAATTCATTCCCAGAGACCGCATCATGAAGGAGCTCGAGGGCGACGAGGACTGGGAATATAAATACGTCGAACCCCAGCCGGGCGAGAACAAGGCTATGGAAGACACGACAAAGCGAGATGAACTACTCGCAGAAAGACAGAAGCTCGCGCAAGAAGTTCAAGATGCAACCATCGCGTGGATCTCAGCCAGCCAGAAGAAGGACGACGAGGCCCTGAAGGCTGCTAAAGAGCACAGAAACGGTCTGATTGAGCGACTGAGAGTTCAATACTGGCAGCTTGACCCTTACATCCGGTCTAGGTCGCTATACGACCGCCTGAACATTCTACAAGGCGATGGCAAGATTAACTTCTATCCTACGGAATCGAAATAAACGGTGCCCTCGGTTAGGTTTGAATGGGTTCAAACCAGTTGAACATTTTAGATAGTTAGACTTTTTGGATTTTTTTTTCTCTTTTACTATATAACTCTCGATAGGGAAGTTTGTTTTATCTAATGTGACGCATATAGCATGTATATAAAGCACCTCATGATGGACAATGTGATGACTCTGGGGAGTCGGTTTTGGTCTCCTTGCTTCCTGGACTTATTATTTGGGTTACGCAAAGCCCTTATCGAATCAGCAAGGGGATACGAAAGCGGCCATTCAGCTGCAAGAGTGATTCGTTCTTAATATGGTCTCTATACAAGTGAGTTTCGAAAACTGGGATTTGATTTAAAACTGACAGGGGCCTTAATGGGCCGCTGAAATGTGGCACTATTGCATACGCCTCACCTTTCGTTACGCGGCCAATCCGCCACTGGATGTGAAACCCTATGTTGAATCAAAAGGTCGCGCCATCTGTCCATTGGTTGATAATCTAAATGAAGGATCGAAGTTCATTTAAGATTGCACTACGGAGCACAGCAGACGATGCCCGACCATGGCACCATGCTGCAACATCAAGCCGGGGATAGAAATGCCGTGCGATGTACAATATGAAGGTATGTACATGGCTCTTGTGTAAGAAAGACCTTACATCTTAGACTTGAGCTCCTCGTGCAAGGCCTTCAGCTTATCCATGTCCGCGTCCTGGGCGGGCCATCCAACACCCAGACCCTCCTTTTCGTTGGGCTTGGGGATCTGCGTAACCGTTAGCCTTGTCTAGATGCCATACGGGGTCGGTGAGGCGATCGAGGTAGTAGCGTGTGTAACATCGATGTCGCTGTCAATGCGGCCTTCGGCTTAGGGGTAAGCTGGACTCACCATGTGGAAATGAACCTAGTACAAAGAAGAAACACATTAAGTCAGTCACCAACTTCCAAGTCATGAGAGGCTGGCGTGAAACTTACATGGGGCACCACCTGGTGGGCAATGCTACCGTTGTTCTGCAGGAGGTTGAAGTCCTTGGCACCAGAGACCTGGGCCACCTTCTTAGCGACGGGCTAGAAGGAGAAACAGAGAAACAATCGTCAGTTCATTCGACTCCAATACAAGCTCAAGGGCGGGTGGTTGGCTCGGTCCTCAACCCAAACTGCGGGGAAAGGAAGGGATGGTCGTGGAAACTGGTCGCGTCGTCGCCCAAGGTCCCCAGATTGCCACGCCCCTATTAAAGGGCCATCTATCCGCAACCCGAGCTATTATTCTGCACATACCAGGATTTCAGTGAGATGGTCGTCGGGGATGTCGGTAAGCTTTTCGCCGTGGAACTTGGGGATCACGAGCTGTCATGATTGAAACAGTGTCACTGTTAGTTGGTTTTTATCTTTTTGAATATGGACGAAGCGGATTGATGTGGATGATTCTCCTGGGAAGTGCAGGGTATACACAGGTGTTCGACTCATGCTGAACAACGTTGTTCATGGACATGCAGGTCACGGTCGAATGGCAGTGCGGGGAGGTCGATAATCAAGACGAATGGAGACTTACGGCATGTCCGCGGCTGAGAGGTTGAATGTCAAGGAAGGCAAAGACCTTGTCGCTCTCGAAGAGCTTGAAGGAAGGGATATCACCTATAATCCATGGCAAATGTTAGCTAGCTACGTCACCCATTTAGGTTCATCGCGACGTCAATCATCACGACGCGACCGTAAAGAAACCGAGAAGCCGAGAGTGGATTAGTTTGAAGGAGATAGTCCGTACCCTTGATAATTTTGCAGAAGATACAAGCAGCAGAAGAAGACATTTTGCGATATCGTCGACGAAGTCTATATAGCAAGAGAAAACAAGAACAGCGTAATTCAGCGCTCGAGAGGAGAAACGACCGAATGCGGGGTTCAAGGCGGAACCGGACGGGGCATGAACAACGGCCGGAAAAGAAAAGGTTGGATACGGCTGGGATCGAACTCCGAGCCACTCGCACAAGAAAGGGGAATATAAATCACTTTCAAGAACGAAAAGTGAGGATGGTGACAAACTAGCTCAGAACCCATTTCTTGCCTTTTACCAGAGATGGCCGTGGTTTGCGCCAAACATCCTCTGCTCAATCTTTGGATACCATCTATCGACACAGTCGTCGATTTTATTGTTTTTCTTTTTGCGGGGTTCGTTTCCTGATGCTTATCATTATGGTTCTTACTTTTTTCTGGTCTTCCTTGACCCTCGTGAGGCCCATTTCTCGAGAGCGGTGCGTGTGCATTAGTGCGTATATCCTGTGTCGATAACCTCCCGCCGCTCCTCTCAACCTTCGCCAGCGAATCTACTCAAGGCACCTCCAAACCACCAGCAATACTATTGCAAAGAAGGATGCGAGCCATTCATGCGGCTTCCGTGTCTTCCGTTGGAGTTTGTTAGCATGTTGACATCGTCTCCAATTGCCTGATATCAACCTGCGGACTTTTGTCCGCTGCAACTAACCCCTCTCGCCGTACATCCATCCACGCAACTACCAACTACCGAGGACACTGAACTACACGGGGTCGTCAATTACCAAACCTAATGCACATGTTGCTCCTAACCCTCGGCGTTAACCCCACCTCAATCTGATTCCCCGCGATAACACCTTTAGTCTCTTCAAATTACGGAGCACTCCGTGCAACACCTCTCCACAGAGTCATGTCACGGGCATGCTTTCTACCCCAACACCCATAGACCCAGGATTGACCCCACTCATACACCTATCTTATCATTTGCTGTGTCTCCGCAAGGCAGGCTTATCTACCGCACGTCTCCAACGATGGGCCTGTATACATAGGCCCTGGTCCTACTCGCTAGATAAATAAGATTGCTTTCGCTTTATCCTCCAAGTCTTTGGCTGTATAGGGCACCTGACTGTCTGTCCTGTGTACGGCGTTTCGATCAGCACACATATAACCCTACCAGCCCTTTTACATCTTCGACACGAGCCATGCTCTCGACGGAATTATCTGAGGCACAAGTATCGGCCCTGAGGGCCAATAAAGACCGCCTTGCAAAGGACCTCCATCATAGCTGCCAATGGGGCTTTGGGATCCGCTGGGGAGAGTGAGTATCTGCTTTATCCTTCTTTCGCATAGTAAATGGACAGGATGCCAATGAATACCCAGTGGCTCTACAGACACGGGCATGCAGCGCCTGGCGCTATCGGACGAAGACAAGACGGTGCGAGACTGGTTTATCGAGACAACAAAGGCATTGAAATGCAGCGTCACTGTTGACGAAATGGGCAATATCTTTGCCGTACGGCCCGGACGACGCAAGGACGTGCCTCCGGTGTTCATCGGCAGTCATCTGGACACACAACCTACCGGTGGTCGGTATGACGGCATACTCGGTGTTCTTTCGGGGATCGAGGCGTTGAAAGTCATCGATGAGATGGGACTCGAGACAGAGGGTGGTGTTGGTGTTGTGAACTGGACGAAGTGGGAACTCCTTTTGATCGATCTATCCGTCAGATCGTCGCGGCTAACATCCGTACAGTGAAGAGGGTGCACGTTTCCCTATCAGTATGGTCGCTTCTGGAGTATGGGCCGAATGCATTCCGCTTGAACGAGCCCATGGACTCAAGGAGGTCCCGACCGTGGCATCTCTCCCTACTGCTTCGTCTGCGCCAGAGTCGATGAAATCAGCCCTGGAAAAGATCAATTACCTGGGAAGCGTGCCGTGTTCTTACAAAGAGACTCCGATGGCGGCGCACTTCGAACTGCACATTGAACAGGGACCGCATCTTGTATCCGCAAACCAGCGCGTTGGCGTCGTTACCGCTGTGCAAGCATACCGCTGGTACCGGGTCAACATCATCGGCAGGGACACCCACACCGGCACGACGGCGTTTCAGCACCGCGCAGACGCTCTATACGTCTTCGCACGTATGATGGTGCATGCACGAGAGGTCGCCTCTTCGCACGGATGCCTCGCAAGCGTTGGCATTGTGGAAGCAAAGCCCGGAAGTGTGAATACCGTGCCCGGGCTGGTCAGCTTTACGCTCGACATCCGCGGGCCGGAAACCGACCTAGTCGAAGTCGTCGAGGCACAATTGAGGAAGGACTTTGACGCGATCGCAGCGGAGGAAGGCAAGGGAATCGGGAAACCCTGCCGTGTTGAGTGGAAGCTGGACTTTGATTCGCCGGCCGTCAAGTTCCATCCGGACTGCATCGACTGCGTACAGAAATCGGCGGAGGCGGTGGTGGCTGATGCGCCAGAGCCAACGTCGCTGGTGCGAACGATCATGAGCGGCGCTGGACATGATAGTGTCTTTACTTCCAAGAGAGTGCCCACTAGTATGATCTTCGTGCCCTGCAAAGACGGACTGAGCCATCATCCGGAAGAATACTGCTCTGCGGATGACTGCGCGACTGGCACCTCGGTCATTCTGCAGGCAGTGATTCGCTACGACCGGAAGAGATTCTCCGCCTAGATGATACCTCGGTCCGGGTCTGGACAGCAATATGAACATCAGAATATATAGAAGATACGAGGATCTACGAGAATCCAATTTGAAATTTTTGAAGTCATAATCATGTCATTGAACCTAGCTACTCCGTGACATCGAAACAGCAACAATGCACAATCACTTTTTTGATTTTTCGTTAGGATGCGCAAAGACGTAGCAATTTCTGACTAGATAAAGCCTACTCAAGCCACGCCCGCGACATCCATGGACGCCCTAAGAAGACCTAGCGACATCTCCTTTACGAGGAGGGAGCGCCACGGCCACGGCCGAAACCGCCACGGAAGTTAGGGGCGAACTCGCCGGGGGCACCACCCTCCTTGCCCTCCTCGCGGCGGCGGTAGCCACCCTCACGGGGAGCACGGGGACGACGCTCGCGCTCCTCACCACCCATCATGCCACGGGGGGGAGCGTGAGAACGCTGCTGCTTGATGTGGGTGGCGGGGACAACCTCAGCGGGGAGGTGCAGCCACTCACGGAGGTAGTCAAGACCCTACCGACGAAAAAAGAACCGTTAGTCTACTGAACTTGACCGTATCTTGCACAAAGCCAGAATTCTGGCATCTTCAGGGAAGACGTACCTCGGGGGTGAGGGTGTAGTAGTAGTACTGCCACGAGAACTGGGTCTTGACATAGCCGCGGGAGTTCAGGGACTGCAGGGCCTTGATCACGTAAAGGTTCTTGGTGTCAATGTCGCCATGCTTGGGAAGGTTGAAGTCCTTCTTGGCCACGAGCACACCCTCTGTTCAATCAAATTTCAGTCAGCCATTTGATTCCCGATCGTCCTTGTGAGTAAGGCGAGGTAGGTTGGATTCAATTCGAGAAGTCCGTCCAGCGCAAAGAGCGTAAGCGAGGGAAGGGTCGGCGACAGAATCACATACCGCGGAAGAGGTACTCGTGGATCTTCTTGCGGTCGTCCTTAGGGATAAGCCTGGAGAGTTATTAGATGCCATATCCTTCTAGAAAGCATTGAGGCTAGAAGGGCCCAACTTACATTGTTGCGAGTTCCTGGCGCTCTTCGGGGAATCGCTCAAACAACGCCGGAAGAGTATGGTTTAAATGAAGGATATAGTCGAGTGGAGCGGCTGCGCTTGGGAGTGAAAAGTAGTGCGGTGGCTTCCCAATCCGGAAAGCGGCTAGGGCTTGGACCCTCTTTGTGACGCTAGTCCTAATATAGGGGAATTCGTGGCTGGTATTAAGTAATGCGAACAGCCACAGGGCTCAGCTCCCACCGCCCTTTTGATTCTGCCGGTGCTTGAGTAATCACTAATCGCCGTTCCTTCTTATCGTCAACTCTCCGCAATCTTGCAGTCACTTGCGCTTCACCCTGCCGATTATACATCTGTGATATCCCCCGCTGTTTCCTCAGATTTGAAGTGAACGAAAGACTCGAGTACTCTGAGCCGTCAGCGACCAAAATGGCATCATCAAACATCAATATCCTGCTCACGTCCTTCCCTGGACTGTCGCTTCCCTCGACACTCTCCTTCTCCCTCGCCTCCACCTCTACCATCGCCGATCTCGCCGACAAGATCTCTTCATACATCCCGACATCCGTGCCATTCCAGTCGCTCGTCTTGACAACCACCAGCAACAAGCAACTCGATCCCTTCTCGCAGAGCCTCGTCTCTACTCTACTCGCCTCAAATGGCGATATCAGCACGGCATCGAACCTCCTACCTCTCCGTCTCTCGGTCCCGCTATGTGGTGGAAAGGGTGGTTTCGGCTCCCAGCTTCGTGCAGCCGGAGGGCGCATGTCCAGTAAGCGAAAGCGCAACCAAGGCGACGACAACGGATCCAGCCGAAACCTCGACGGCCGACGTCTCCGCACTGTCAACGAGGCCAAAGCGCTGGCCGAATACCTCGCCGTGAAGCCGGAGATGGATCGCAAGGAGAAGGAGGAGCGCCGACGTCGATGGCAATCGGTCGTGGATATGGCGGAGAAGCGCCAGGAGGAACTGAAGAATGGGGGCGGCAAACAGAAAATCGATGGCCAGTGGATGGAAGATAAGGAGGAGATGAATGAGAGGGCTAGAGATGCTGTGTTGGTCGCCATGAAGAACGGGGACTGGTCGGATAATCTGCGCGATACTATCTTGGGGGGCTCTAGCACGAGTGCGAGCGCCAGCGAAGGCAGCGGTCAGGAAACACCTAGTGGCAGTGGCTCTGACGAGGAGAGCGATGAGGAGATGGAGGGAAATGGTGCCCCGGGGCCATCTGCGCCTGCTCAGAAAGCAGCTCCTCGGAAGTTCATTGGATTTGATGATGACGACGAGTTCATGAGTGACTCGGAAGAGGAGGAGGACCAGCCCGAGGATTCCAAAGGCAAGGGAAAATCAAAGGCTTGAGCTAGTGGACGACATGGACGGTTGTCATGATGTTTTCTTTGCGCTGTATCCTTCGATTTGTGTTCATGTCTGCAGCGTTCCGCGAACAGGGCCAGGATGCGACTTTTTACAAAACCTTCAATGAATTGTATAGCATAGTAATAATCAATCAAATTTTCACAGATCTGTTCATGTTGCTTGACTACGAATATAACCTGACCAAATCCCTTTCTTTGATGTGAGTAGAATGATAGGATTTGCCACAGCAACTTTTTCGGTGATCTGCGCCGACCTCCGCTCCGGTGCTATCAGCGCTATCAATCGCTCCTCTAGCATACTTTTACCTCCGTCCTTTCAACATTATATACCACCCCGTCATGTCATCCTGCCTGGGACGGATTGTCCCTAAATCCTGGCGATCAATCCAGGGTTGTCGCCAACTTCCCCGTCCGCCTCGATCGCTCCCCAAGAGGCTTCCATCTCGGAGCTTTTTTTCACGGCCACAAAGCTTCCCCGAGCTCAGCTTCGACTCTCTGCCATTCAAACAACAACGCTTATTCTCCTCAACCACCCCGTCGCATACAACGCCGTCGCTCCGTGCCGAGGAATACCTTCCCGTTTGCTGTCCAGGATGTGGAGCCTATTCGCAAACCCTCGAACCTGAGGAAGCTGGATACTACGGCGAAGCTAGAAAGCAGACGCGGAAATTCCTCTCGGAGGCAAGAAAGGAGACGCAGTCCACGTCGGAGGACGTTCCCAAACCCGACCGTGCGTATAATCATATCTTCCCCCTTCAAAGTCTGTCTATCAGACTAATGCCGATCTAGATGATGTCCTTTTCGAACCCGGGTTCGCGCCTCAGAGCGAAGATTCAGAACAGTTACCTACATTCACACATGTCTGCGATAGATGCCACGACCTGCTACACCATAACAAGGCAATTCCCGCCGTTTCACCGACGATTTATTCCGTTCGAGCACTCCTCGACGAATCCCCGCATAAACATAATCGCATTTACCACGTCATAGACGCTGCGGATTTCCCGATGTCTCTGGTCGATAATATCTACGAAGCTCTTTCCCTGCAGGACCAGCGCTCACGAAACCGACGCGCAGGTTTGTATCAATACAAAGGGGGGAGAAAATTGCCAACTATTTCCTTCATCATCACGCGATCCGACTTGCTCGCGCCGACGAAGGAGCAGGTCGACTCGAAAATGGATTATGTGCGCTCTATTCTCCGCGACGCTCTGAAGTCACAGAGTGGGGACTATCGTCTAGGCAATGTCCATATGATTAGCGCGCATCGCGGCTGGTGGACTAAGACAGTCAAGGAGGAGATCAGCGAGCATGGAGGCGGTATCTGGGTGGTTGGGAAAGCCAATGTTGGAAAAAGCAGTTTTATAGAGGCTTGCTTCCCCAAGGATTCGAAAACTTTGGAAAAGTTCGCGGAGCTGGTTGAACGTCGCCAAGAGGAGGAGATGCTTATCTCCAAACCGATTCAAAGCTCGACGCCGGATTCCGACGGTCTCTTGCCTCCGGCCCCTCGGGAGGAACAGTACCCTATCCTTCCAGTTGTATCGTCACTCCCTGGTACTACCGTTTCTCCCATTCGCATCCCGTTTGGCCGTGGGAGAGGGGAGATGATTGATCTCCCTGGGCTAGAGCGCACTGAAATAGCCAATCATGTCGTGGACTCGCACAAGCGTGACTTGATAATGACCAAGCGGATTAAACCTGAGCGTCACAGTATCAAGACCGGACAGTCTTTGCTTCTCGGGGGTGGACTTGTTAGAATTACCGCGGTGAACCCTGAGCATGTGGTGATGGCCGCCTGTTTCCTTCCGATTGAAGCCCATATCACCAAGACCGAAAAAGCGATCGAGATGCAGGCGCAACAGCGTCAATACCCCGGTGACAACATCGTGAAGGAAGGCAGTGGAGACACTATTGCATCTGCCGGCGTGTTCGACCTGAAATGGGACGTTACTCAATCACATCTACCGATCTCGATAGCCAAAGCAATGCAAGACAAAGGAACTCAGCCTCCTCGCTTGCCTTACAGAGTGATGTCAACCGATATCCTCATCGAGGGATGTGGGTGGGTCGAGCTCACAGTCCAGGTACGAGCTAATGCCGGTGGCAACGAGTCTCCAGGGTCCTCGCCCCAGGTCGAGGTCTTCAGTCCCAACGGCCAACACATCGGTTCGCGCAAGCCAATTGAATGCTGGCGTTTCACCGCAGAGAAGAATTCATCCGACAGGCGCAAAAGAGCATCGCGAGGTCGACAGAGCATTGGCCAGAAGAAGCGCGCTCGTTCTTCGTCGTGAATATAAGCAGTCTAGGACCCAGAGCTTGGGGTACTTGAAGGCGGATTCATATCAACTTTTGTATAGTCTTGTATGTAGCATAGCGATTGGTGTTTTTGATATAAAAAGGCAGTGCATATACGCTCAAACTTTTGTACATTATCATTAGATCTACATTGTCACATAAAATAATCTCCCATCTTGGTGGACTTCTACAGCATCAATCATTTCCTAGTGTGGACCAGGGCGCTAAAAATGAGCACATTATTAGTCTACAGCGGGGGACCTTCTGCTTACCTCGATTCTCGTATCCTCTACCTCCATCCTCTGTATTCTGCTATTCACAACCATCTCTCTATCTCTATCTTCCCATTTCCCTCTCAAACCTTATATTCGTCATATAATCAAAATGCTCTCCTCACGGGGAACCAAGAAGGCCGAATCCCTTCACCGTCCTTGGAGATATGCCGCAGCGCATACCTACGACGCAGAAACCAACCCCTCGGGGATGATTTCCTTGGGCATGGCAGAACATGTATATCAACGAACCAAGTCACCCAATACTCAGTCTCTAACTTCGCGATAGGCTCCAATGCGTCAACAAATCTCAACCTACATCAACTACAAGGTATCCAAGTGCTCTCCATTCCTCCAACGCATCCCAGGATCCAACCTCCTCATTGATTCTGCCCCTCTAGTTGTTATTCTCAGAAAACGACATCGGTTACCGTCCTCGTCCGGACTCGCCCGCTCGTCTTCCTCAGGCCGTGGCGTCGCATCTAAACTCCCTTCTGAAGCCTATAGTTCCCATCAACGCTGACCACGTCGTCACTGCTAGCGGTCTGACGGCCATCGGGAGCATGTTGGCTTTTACCCTAGCAGAAGAGTCCGATGGGATCCTTGTTGCTCGCCCTGTGTATGGTCGATTCGAACTAGATTACGGCGTCGAGGCCGGCGTCCAGATGGTGTATGCGGACACCGAGCCCGAGGAATCTTTCGCGCCAGATGTCGTCGTGAAGTACGAAGCGGCGTTGAAGGATGCTGTAAGTAAGGGTATCACTGTTCGTGCTGTTTTGCTTGTGAATCCGCATAATCCTGTGGGTGAGTTAGCTCCTAATCAAATGGCACATGTTCCATGTTTATTCTTGTTTTGGAATTTATATATGATACTGCTAATCAAGTTACTGTGTTGACATGTCCTACCAGGTCGTTGCTATCCCAAGGAGACCTTAGTAGAGATCCTTCGGTTTTGTAGCAAGTATAACCTGCACGTTATCAGTGACGAGGTCTATGCCTCGTGCGTTTTCGATTCGGGGGATCCGCGCGCCGTTCCGTTTACTTCGATTCTATCCATTGATGCCAAAAGAATGATTGATCCGAATCTTGTACATGTTCTCTGGGGCTTCAGCAAGGTATGATGGCATTCGTGGGCTACTTACCAACCCCAATATCCACCTTCCAAGAGACTCCTTCCTCATGAGAAGGCCAGTATCAATGAACATCTAGACTAAGTGATACCAAAACCACAGGACTTCGCAGCAGGAGGCCTTCATCTTGGCTTCTTGATCACTGCAAACGAGCCACTCCGCGAAGCATGCAAAGTCATCGTGTGAGATTGCGGCCCCCTCCTCATATCCCCTCCCTGTTCTTCTCGATTAACTCGAACCGATAACCCCCAACATGACATGTTACTTACGAAATATGGCCATGAACAGACGACTCCACCACCCCTCAACAACCACGCAAGCCATCGGCGCCTTCCTCCTCGAAAACCAGGCCTTCGTAGCCAACTTTATGGAAAAGTCAAGGCAGGATCTCGCGAAGACATACCGCATCGTGACTTCGACTTTGGATAGGGAAGGAATCAATTACGTGAAGGGCGGGTAAGTTATGACACCATTCTCTATTTTTATCACGTTCCAGAACCCTCATCCTTTTATCCCTGCTCCAATACATACTTTGGTACTTCCCTGCACCTCCTTCAATCCCTATTATTATACCACTTATATATATCCAGTCTATTATATCCCCCACTCTAATAAAAAGTCTCTAGAACCGCCGGCTTCTTCATCTTCATCGACCTCTCCCCCTATCTCTTCACCAACACCAACCAAGGCGAATTCATCCTAGCGCAGAGATTCCTCGACGCAGGTGTCTTCCTGCACCCCGGGGAAGAGCACGCGAAGCAGACGGGGTGGTTTCGACTTGTGTTTTCCCACGAGGAGGATGTGTTGAGAGAGGGGTTGAGGAGGTAAGTGTCATTCATCTTTACTATATACCTTTTTCATTTGCGGGTTCTTGGTCCGTAGGGTTGGTATATACATTTGCTAACGAATTTTGCATTTGCACGCTCGTTTGAGTATAGGATGTTGCTCGTTTTGAAAGATGGTTTATATTAGGTATCTAGGTACTACTTGAGTGGTTCAAGTGAAGGCTTTCTCTTTCCGTTTTAGTGCTCACTGAGTAGACATGAGTAAGGTAACCTCAATAAAATGCACCACCGCATGGATTAGGACAAGACAGTCGAGCAGTGAGCTAAACACAGCCCGCAGTTACACTATTGGACAAATCAGAATGACTTGATAGGTGGAACTATGCATACTAGATCAAAGTGCCCAAGGGTTATATGTAGGCAGTGATGCCTTGAGATCACCTGTGGGTTAAGCAAGTGATCAAGGTTGCACTCATCTGTGAGTGGTCCCTGTTCCAGATTCTAACCATTAGTTTCTATTCCTAAATTCTCCATCACCAAGCGATTAAGCTGATAGGATCACGTTACCCGAGAGTTATGTGGAGTGCATAATCGAATAGTAGGAATAGCTCCTAACGACAAAAGATTTTCTTAAATTTGATGGGAAGACAGAGGTGGCGGACCGAATACGTTATCAACTAGACCGTCACATGTCCAGATCATCATCTTCCTTCTGCATGTTCTCATAATAGATATTTATCAACGTGTCTCTCCCCACCAATGCTGGAGAGTCTAATCCTTTTGGGTCTACAACCCCTCAACCCCTAGACGAGTCAACCCGCACCCTCTGGAACCGCGCCATACGCGAACCCTCCTCCCTAACAGATCAAGAAATCCGACTCATTCTCTACCACCTCCCACCAGGTCAAGAAAACACCCTCTGCCAAAATGCCTGCGGCCTGTCCATGGATGAACTAATCACCAAAGCCCTCAACAGCAGCCTCGGCCTGAGCTGCAAAGAAGCCAGTCTCCTAACGGCCGGCGTAGTCGAGGGAGAACCAGGCCGAATCCTGTCCGAAGTAGCACGCCTTAGCCCTAAAGATCGGGACCTAAGGGAACAAGTTATGCGTGCGGCGAGGTCGGTCAATGTCCGGGCTACTACTACTAGGAAAGTAGCATAGAGTACTTAGTATTAATAGATAATAGTAACACTGGCGGTAGCTAAAGCGCTAAACAATAATAATATTAGAAATATTAGGGTTACAATAAAGGTTCCTTGATAGGAGCATATATTATAAACTAGTTCTACTTCAGCGCTTAATTCTACTTCTAGATCTAGTCTTAGTAAATCTAAACCGGGAGCTCGCTTTGGTCTCGTGGTATTCTACCTAAAAAAAGAAGAAGGTTATCTTACGGAGTATAAATTCTAAATTAAAACGGCTCTTTACTATACACTATACTATTCAGCGACGCTGATTAAGAACGAGATAAGAGACCGATTTATATTACATTAGGTGACTATTTTAGATAATAGTAATAATAACTTAGACTTAAATATACTATAGAGCAGGTTTAATATTATACTTTTAAATAGTGAAATCCCTGTTAACTTTCGACGCGACGCCTTTCTCTACGTAGATAAAGAGACGCTCAACTCGGGTGAATTAACAAGACCGTATGCCTGGCTAGCTGAGCCTGAAGCTCCGTTAGAGTCAAAGACAGATCTAGAGCCATAGCCGGAAACCGGGATTAGAGCGCAATCCATATCTTCGCAGCCCCTAAAAGTCGATATTAAGCATATCGCCCCGACATTGTTTGCGCGGCTAGTCCAGCGCGATCTCCACGACAAGGCGAGACGGAAGCCCTATTGGTATATCTCAGAACTGAGTAGGTTGTATGCGGCCACTGATATAAGACCTGTAGATGAAAGAGATAGGATTTAGCCGCCATCTGCTCGATACCTCTAATTATATTATATTTATAATCCGTGATTATCATCTATAATAGATGTCTAAGTCTTTTGCATCCACTTTTTTGTTCTGTGCTTTTACTATAGAGAATTGATTCTCCCTGACAGAGGAATGCCCCTACAAGAGAAGGGCTTGTTCTCACCAAAAAAGCATAGCGTGAATGGTTTTACGATTCCTTATTTGTTAGACAATCTCCTCCCAATCCCTTCTCACGCCCGCAGTTATACTTATACTTGGACGGACCTGGGCAATTCGAGGGTTGTTCATCAGAAATGGCCGTATAGGTACTTACATACCAGAGGTTTATACTTTGCTGCTTTTTATTTCGTTTGAGCTTAGACATGATACAAACATGTAAATGAGGTTTATCCCGTTATGAACATCAAAAAAATCATTGCATTTCTTCATCTTCGTACTCTTATTCTAACCTTAATTTATGTCTCGAACCCTCAAACCCAATGACTCTAGATCTGTATATCTAGAAAGGATAGATAGTTACTACACCCTCATTCAAGATCCCAGAATGCCAATTTACTCCGCAATGTTGGCAAACGCGAAGGTCGGGTTACCAGGGACGGCATTTTCAGCCTGCAGACCCTCTCTCTTCTCGCCAGTGCCCAGCACCTCACCAGTCTTGCCACCCTCCTCAACAGCGATGATCTCAAGCTCCTTGCAACCCGTCGTGCGCTTCAAACCACCCCGCATCTCCTCGAGGACGGCGAACTCGTCGAACGGCAGCTTCCGAGCAAACACGGTGTCCGGGGTCTCTTTGCTCACGACCAGACGCTTCTTCAGGCCCTGCACGAAAGGCATGGCCTTCTTCATCTCACCGAGCTTGCCGACCTTGGCGTTCAGCTCCTTGTCGTTGATCGAGAGGCTGAGGGAGTCGAAGGCCTCGCGGACCAGGTCGATGTACTTCTCCTGCCACTCGGGGTACTTCTTCGCGGCGAAGATGGTGATCTTCTTGGGCTTGCGGGGGTCAAAGGAGCTGGACTTTCCCTTGGAAAGCTTCTTGGTGAAGTTGGCCTCGGCGGAGGTGATGCCGGAGGAGGTGTTGCGGACGTAGCTCGACGCGGCCAGCAGTTCAGGGGAAGGCTGGGGGACCTCGGGGAAGCGGGCGAAGTGGATGGTCTCGGGCTGTAGTGTTGAGGGTTAGTATTTCTTTCTTTTTCGCCCTTCTTTGAGTCAAACTTAAATGGATGAGTGCACTGACCTTCTTGAGGACCTCGAGCCAGAGGTATTCGGCCCAGTGGGGAGCGATGGGAGCCATCAGGAGGGCCTGCAGCTCAATGTAGCGGAGGATCATGTCACGGTGCATTCCCACGCCGGCCGCGGTGGTTGCCTCACGGTAGACGTCACGGACACCGGTCAAGTCATACAGAGAAGACTTCAGAGCAAGCTTGAAGTTGGTACTGGATCCATTATTAGCAGTTGTCTGGGTGAATAGGTGGGTTCGCCATGTATGGAAACTCACTCTTGGTAGTTCTTGATAGCCTCGTGAACCAAGTTGTTCAATTCATTGTTGAACAGCTTATCCCAGAAAGAGTCCGCAGGGCCAGTTCGCAGAGACTCATCCTTGACGACCTCCTCGATCCATTCCTTGAGGGTGAAGAGTCGCAGAATGTTACTGTTGGCAACGGTTTCCTCGAAGTTGGCATCCTCGATGCCGTCACCAGCATCGGCAAAGGCAATACGGGTGGCATCGGCACCGAACTTCTCGACGGAGTCCTTGAGAGTAAGGAAGTTACCCGTGCTCTTACTCATCTTGTCACCGTTGAGAAGCAAGTGTCCGTTGGCACGGACACCGCGAGGCCAGTACTCGGAGGGGAAAAGGGCCACGTGAATGTAGAGGAAGAAGGTCAAGTGGTTCTGGATAAGGTCCTTTCCGGACACTCTGACATCCAAGGGGTACCAGTACTCAAACTCTCTCCGCAGCTGCTGCAGGGACTCTTTGCTGATACCGCTCTTCGACACCAGGTCGTCGCTGAGCTCGCGTCTTGTGAAGACGTAGTCCCAAACTTCGTCGGTCATCTGCTCGGCCTTCACACCTAGGGACCCGGTAGTTTCACCGTAACGGTCACCGTGCAGGAGGTGGGCAATCGTGTAGTAGGCCATGTAGACAGTACTGTCACTCAAACTCTCAACCAGGAACTGGGGATCCCAGGGGAGTTTAGATCCGAGACCATACGTTCTGGCGCAAGCCCAGCGGTTGAGCCAGTCAAGGTTCTTCTCGAAACCGTTCTTGGTCTCGTTCGAGTAGGTGTTGAGGGTGTTGATGACGTGGTTCAAGGTGTCCTTCTGCCACTTGGAGTCGTTCTCGCCGTAGTTCAAAAACCACTGGCCAAGGTAGGCAACGACGCAGTCATCTCCACTGCGGCTCACAACCTTACCCATGGGGTCGGCGAAGGCGAAAGCATCTCCACTGTCGTAGAGAGCCTTGCGGATCTTATCCTTGACAGCGCTCACGGGTTGACCCTTGAACTCACCAACAAGCATGGTACCCTTGTAGAAAGCTTCTCCATAAGCCAGTTCCTTGGCCTGGGCAAGCTGGTTGACGTCCTTGGGAGAGTTGATCTTGAGCTGCTTGACCAGAGTAGGGGCGGTGAGGTTTCCGTATGTCGGGGTATCAATGAGAGGGTGGATCTCTAGCTCGGCCCACTCCTTCTGGATGCCATAGTATTCAGACTTCTTGGCAAGATCCATCAAGGTAGCGTAGTCATCGGGACTGTCGGAAGGCACAGAGGTGACAACACCAGTACCCTTGCTGGCAGAAACGCCATCCATGGGCAGGATGCGCACACCTTCGGTGTGGAACGAGAGCGGCGCGTTGACCAGGGTGCCAACGAAGGCGGATCCAGGAGCCTCGACGACCAAGGGCAGCTGATCCTGCGTCTTGGGGAAGTGCTCACTATCGAAGAAAATGCCCTGGAAAGCCATGTTCCAAGCGGCCCTCTTGGTGGCAACGAAGTACTCCTTCTCCTTCACCTTGAAGATACCGTATTCGATCTTAGGGCCGAGGAAGCAGCAGGTCTGTCCATACATGGTCTCGGGACGCAGAGTAGCAGGGACAAAGTAGACACTAGCATCGTCCTCAATCTTGCCCTTCACGAGCTCAGCCACCTTGGGTGCCCATTCCTTGACCTTTAGCTTCATAGCGGTGTACTCCTGGGGTCCAATTCCCTCACCCTCGGTTCGGTCGTGGTCCATGCAGGGCTGTCCGTCCTTGGGGGAGTAGATTGTGTAACGGTTGCCGTACTGAATCTTTCCGAGTTCGTGAAGACGGTTCATCTGCCAGCGCACAAAGGCATCGTAGTAGGGGTTCGCGTCGGTGGTAACAAACTGTCTCCGCCAGTCGACTCTGGCACCCAGGCTGTCGAGATCACGGATGGCAAGAGGAGGGAAGTGCTGGAGCCAGTGGCTGGCGTCGGCGAACTTGTGAATCTCCTCCAGAGGAAGACCGATGGCCAACATGATCTGGAACTGGTACTTCATCTTCACGGTCTTGGCGGCGGCCTTGCTCTTCTTGCCGGAAAACTTCTCCTGCTGCTCAGCCTTGACCTCCTGGGTAGGAGCGGCCTGAGTGTCCTCCTCGCCCTCCTCCTTGTATCCTTCGAAGTTCTGTCCAAATTTCTTGACTTCGTCGGCGAGTTTGTCCGCGCAGGCCTTGATGGGCATACCGGTGCAGTGGAATCCGAGAGGGAAGAGAGCCCGCTTTCCCTCCATACGGGCCACACCAGTCATGAATTCGACCTTACTGGCAGTGAAACTGTGACCAGCGTGCAGGGTTCCGTTCATATACGGGTAGGCCATGGTCCCGAAGAACTTGGGGTGCTTCTCACGCAGTTCCGCGCCGGTCATGGATCCCGCAGGAATCTCCGACAGAGACGGAGCGTCGACCTCGAAAACCTTGTTGTCCTTCCATTGCGCCTGGTACTTCTTCTCGATGGCGATTAGGGTGTCTCGCTTCTCGGTCTGTTATGATTCTCCACCCATTAGCACTCTGAATACGGCAAACGTTCTCTGGGGGTGGAGAGGAGGGGTAGATTGCAGAACATTTTCGAGTTTGAGGGTGTTTTTAGAGCTGTTGCCCGGGTCGAGCACAGCTGCGGATGCAGCGGCGGCCGTCATAGCTCCCGTTGATTAGTCTGCTTTGTCGCAAACCGAAAATAGAGAGCCGTAAAGGCGGAGATGGAGGGGAAGGAGAGAGATATCAATCGCGGGGTTGGGCTTTATCGACTTCTGATTCGAAAGATTATGTGGGAGTCACCCTCGCTCACCGCCTGCCTTCTTTGCCGTCCGTCGGTGCAGATCACGTGCCATGTCCATCGGAGTCGTTTTCTTTTCCGCCGACACTCCCATCGGGATGCGGTCCATGACAGAAGAGTTCGATTTTAATCAATTGCTCTCTGGCCGCCATTCTCCGCCCTCGTTCCTATAACTCACCTATTCTTCCAAACTTTTCTGGACAAAGGCCCAGAGCGTGTGCGCTCTTAACCGTCATCATGGTGAACATGCTCAAGCGGATGCGAAAGCTGCAATCTGTATGTTGAACCCTGTTCCTAACAATTCAAGACGTGATAACGTATGGTAACTGACTATTTTGATTTTGCAGAAGGTAAAGATTTTCCGATATTCTCATGCCCCTTCTTTAAAGGCTTCCGGTATCCAACATGCGCAATATGGGATCCATTCCCCCGGACAAATTTCCCTAGAAAACCGGCCCGTTGAAAAGCAACCAGCAAGAGAGATACCAAACCCGAGATACTAATTCATGATGAACCATCTACAGCTCGTCAACATCCGTGTCGGTACCGGTGCCGCCACCTTCCCGACCGCTTCATCCGCAAACAAAGAATTCCCAGCAATCACCCGTCTCCACCTCACATACGCCCGCAAGATCTACGGCGGCCACCAAGGTGCACGACATTTCTGGCGCAACTGCCTCCCTCGACTGAAGTTTCACAACCCGGCCATCCCGATGACCGTGAGACGGACCGACGAGCAGGACGGACCGGCCGCTTTGACGATATACTTCGCTGAACAGGCCAGCAACGCCGCATCATTGGCGGCGTCTCAGATCAACGACAAACACGCCCCCGCGCCTTCGGAGACGGAAAAGTCGGCGGTTCTGGATGTCAAGAACCTTGATTACCAGCAGATCTGGAAGAAGGTGCAGATGATGACCGGGGCCCAGGAGATTGCCGCGACCGCGGAGGAAGAGGCCGAGGTGCGGAAGTTTGAACAGTGGCGTCAGCAGTCGGATAAAGACCGTGTGCGTATGGCTGCCCTTCGGCAGGCGAAGAAGGACCAAGAGCGCATGCTCCAAGAAGCTAGGGGAGAGGTCGAGAGGTTGAAGCAGCTGTAAGGGCTTTGGGCTCGATGTGTGCTTGGTAAATAACTCTTCTTTTGGGGGGGGGGATGAAATTGGGTTTGTGGAAAATTCACATTGTAGCATAGCCCTTTATTTTGTTTTTAGTTTTGCTTTCTTATGTACTCCGACCATGTAGTTCTAGGGATCATCGTTTTTGTGGATTATAATGGATTTTCAGTTGAAATTTATGGACATTGCTATCATTGATTCATAGCCATTGAGGTACGACACATCGAATGCATGCGACGCCCCAACTACTGAGTATTATATGATCGCCAGGTAATATCGAAATATGCAATGGAGTATTCATTTATACACCCAAGGATATCGACCCAAAGAAAGATCGCAACTAACGCTTGCACACACTCCTAGGCATATCGGCTTTGGGTTCGGTACTTGAACCAGAATCAAGCGAGACCACCGGATTCATGCCTCTCTTCCAATTATCCCAAACAAGCAACCAAACTCCCTGAAGCCATGTCATGCACAATCCTTTGTAAAACTTAGGAGTGGTCTGGGGTGTAACTGGTTTCACCCAGCATAGCCTGTCCCGTTGTTACCGTCGGCGTTGCTGTCTGTGTTTGACTGGGCCCTGCTTGGTTTGAGGCAGACTGATTAAGCGGTGCCCTTCCCGCAGCTGCTGCCTGGAGTCTCTGGTCCAAAGCCTTGAGAGCTAAGGCGCGTCTCCTCTCGGCTTCTTCCCGCTTTGCTATGCCCCTCGCGCCGCCTCTCTGGTTGGTAAGAAGGCTAGGGAGACCGGCCTCACCTCTCGCAAGGACCTGTTCATTGCCGGACGCAATGTCTTCCTCCGAAAACGGGGTGCATATCTTCAATGTGACAAGTAGAATGTAAATCTGATCGGAGACGAATGCAATAGGGGGCTGGATGACGTCGGGGAAGAGACAGGCGAAGGCAAAAGTCTCGCTCGCATCGCCCTTGATGCCCAACCCATCCGTGCTCGTGCCGGTAAGGTCTGGCTGTCGCTTGAGAAATCGTAGGTAGGACCAGCTGGTCAACAATCCAAACCAAGACAGGATGGCAGCCACGTGCGTGCCGAACAAGACCCCGCTAAGAGTGTTCAGAAACAAGAAGAGGGCGGGGAAATGCTTCACGCGCATCTTCACCAGGCCCTTGAAGAGGGTTACCGTATGTTCGGGTACGAGCTGCTTAAAGGCGACGAGGAAAGAGGCTTGGATCGATATCCCACCGCCAATCTGGATCACACTGTGACAACACACAGAGTTAGCAAATAGGGCGCAACGCAGTCGGGTCTTTCGATTCGGAGAGCTCGGCGTACCTGCTAGATGGGTTTCCCCGAATCGCAGCCCAGATCAGGTAAAACGGGACGATGACCACATTTGGGACTACCGCGATGGTGAGGATGAATTTCGCAAATTCCCGAGAACTCCACGCGCGCTCCAAGTACTTCCCGCCGTAGAAGAGAGTGGCCCCGTTCAAAAGCACGGTGAAGATGTTCTGCTCCACAAACGTCGCCGTCAAAAGAGTCCAAGGATAAAAGAGGACCAGCGATGGCACGAGGGTCAAATAGGGGATTATAGGGGCGACAGAGGGAGTTCCTCCGGTGGTGTCAATCTGTCGCCATCTGGCGATGTTGTACAACAAGGATAGGGTGAGCAGGCTGATGAGGCAGACGCGGGTCGCGGGCGGGATATTGACTCGAAGGGCCATTTTGTGGAAGATGAGCTCATGCGGCTGCGGGGAAGAAATGCAGACCGCAGGCCGTTGATCAGAAACCCAGTCGAAGGGGGTGTTGCGGAGGAGAAAAGGGAGTTGAGGTCTTTAAAAGGTCGGGTGTGTTTGGGTTCAGCCTGGCAGGTTGGAGATTTCGAATTCGGGCAATGGCAGTTTTGGGTTTGGCTTGGTCACGGATCGCCTCGATGTGATTGGAGCCGCCCCACAATGACCATCGGCATGTTTTTCTTTTCTTTTTCTTTTCTTTTTTCTTTTTTCTTTTTTTACTGACGGGTTGCCGCCCTGCTGTAGGGCCAGTCTGTACCACCTTTGAACTATGACCTTGGTCATTCGTAAAGAGGGGAACTTCGTTAAGCAGTGGTGAGTATGGACATGTCAGGTCTATACATGTCTAGTTCACCAATGTGAAGAACCTTTTAAATAATGAATATCGTTCCATTCCATACGGAGTGCTCTGTACAATAAGGGGGAAATGTTAGTACGACACCCGTGGACCGATCTGTGTTCATCGGTAGTCGACTCCGTCCTGCGTAAGAATTAAGAATTAAGAAATAAGGAATTATTTTCGTCTCCCCACCGAGGATTAGTAAGTGCGTCTGCCACGATTCCTTCCGCGGAATAGATACATGCGTAGTCCAGAAGATGACATCGTCAGAGGGATTCTGCAGGATTGGACCGCGTGGTTGGTAAACGATATCTACTGTATAATTATTCATTATCTCATAAGGAATAGATATAAACCGTAGGACATACACAGTAGTACTTGATGATCTTGACTCTTCACTTTGAGACGATACACACAATTCCCATTATTGTTGAATCATTGAACTATTGTGCAGTCGGGAGTTCCGGGAGGGATGCAGCCACAATGATCCATAAAGAAGAAGAAGAAGAAGAAGAAGAAGAAGAAGAAGAAGGAAGAATCGAACCCTGAATGTACGCCGTAGCGTGTGACACACTCCTCCTTCCCCCCTCCAAAGACGAACGAAACCCAGAATTCAAGGTCACCTGACCTGACCACGCTAGACCCGTTCTGGGGCAGCCCCAGCAGGTCCCACCGGCACTAGCGCCCAAAACGGCCAAGCGTGGAAGCCGATCCTCAGGCCGTCAGAACCGCACAAGGGGCCCGGTGGATTTTCCAACTGCACGCTAGTCCCATGGCCCAGACGCCACAACGAGTCAAGCCCAAAAAGTCCCAGGCCCAGAGTCAAAAAATTGAAAAAAGAAAAGAAAAAAAAAGAAAGGAAGGAAGGAAAAGTGCTCCCCGTCTGAAACAGCGTCCCAGAGCCGCCTGGAGAAATTCCCTGCTTGCCTCTCTGGGTTTGGTGACTCTGGGTGACTTTTGGCGCCTTTTTGGCCTCTCTGGCTCTCCGGTGCTTTGGTGCTCTGTTCGCGACTCGACCCTCGAAACTCGATCCCGACTCCCGTAACCTTGCTCTCTCACTGAACTGAACTGTCCGGGACTGGCCTGGACTGGAACTTGACTTGCTTGACGGACGGTTCATCACCTGCGATCTCTCCACCACCGTTAGCTAACTCTAACCTACGCGCTCTCGATCCTTGACTTCTTCTCTTCTCTTCCCTTACTCACTTCTCTCACTCTTTCTCTCTCTCTCAGTCCCTCCTCTCTCCCTCTCCCTCTCCCTCTCCCTCTTCCCTCCCCTCCTCTCGTTTTCGTCCTTCGCACCCACCACCCTCCCCATAAACCTGCTGCAGCTCCAACTTTCGCAGTTCGCTAGCGGGTCTGCTATCTCAAGCCACACGTTGGTGCTCGATTTTGTACCGGTTCGATAATTCGTGGACTTCTTCTGTTCACTCTGCTCTCTTCTCGTTCCAACCTTGGGATTTCTCCGCTGTGTCCCTTGAAGCCCGTCCCAAAGGCCGCCAGCTGCCAATAGGATGTTCCGCAGTCCCCTGCCCTTTTTTTGATGATCTTTCTATCAACCTAGTCCCGCTAGCCCGTCCTTCTTCTTCTCTCTTCATTCTTCCCATCCAAATCACTGTCACTTCTTCTCCCTCCCTTGTCACGGCCTTGGCTGCGTCTTCGCCAGTCGTTTCTCGTCGGCTTCCACTTAACGTCCGCCCTCTCAAATCTTGGTCCTTTTGCTCGGGAGCCCGTTCCATCCAAGTCCCCTTTGTCTCAAATCGGTTAACCTACCCGTTTTTCAATTCTCCGCATCTTCGAGGCTTCAGCTTGCCCGCCGTTGTCTTTCTACAATCCTGCTCAGCGGAGAAATCTTTCATCATTGGCATGCTAGCGGATCCTCCACCTTACTAGCTGTCATACATGTAACAATGGCACGCCCTGAGCTCACTTCGCATCACGTCAACTACCTAATATGGAGGTATGTCCAAATCACTGCAGATTCTCATTCTGATCCATTATTGTCACCCCATCCTTGCTTTCCTCCCTCACCGAATACTTTGAATTTCTGCCATGACATTTTCGCTGACACATGCTTTAGGTATCTTCAAGAATCAGGTTGGTTTTGATTTCCCTCCCCCTCTCGACATTGGTTTTTTGGCCTTGAAGCTTTTATTACCTATCTTGAATTGTCTTCTAACTCAAACATCAAGGTCATGGCGAAGCGGCTGTGACCCTGCAGCGCGCATGGAATCGCGATCCACAAAGTTTGCCCTTTGCTCCTTACATTAGAACTCATGCGCTGGTGTCGCTAGTCCAGAAAGGATTACAGTATCACGAATTAGAGCAATCTGTCGATAAGGTACGTTTTGCGTCAACCTTGCGGGCTTGTTATTCCTTTCCTGCTTTTTTCCCTCATTTCATCTTCTCGGTTTCTACTTTTTTTTATTTTCAAATTTATTTTTTATTTTTATTTCTTTATTTTTTTGGAACGGGCGGAGGTTCATATTTTAACGAGTCTAACAAAAAATCGCAGGAAGGGAACCAAGTTCCCATCTCAGCGTCAAATCATTTTTTCGGGCCAGCACCACTGGAGCCGGAGATCCCCAAAAATCCAGGTGGCCCGGGTGAAGCAGCTGTTGGCGGCACGGACCAGGCGCCTGTCTCGCCTACAAGCAAAGCCCCTCGAGACAGCGCCGTGATCAACGGTCATCTGACCGCCGAGACTGCCGCGCCCACAGACGCCCCCCCTGTTAAGAAGTCTCGCAAAAGCGATCGTGGGGAAACTAATGGCGATGAAACGCCTATGGATGTTGATTCCAATGGAGTCACCCATGAGAATAATAATAATGTGAAACCGGTGGTTGATGACGAGTCACCCGCCGTAGCCGACCCCCTGGTGGATGACGACGGAGACGTGAATATGGGCAGCCGACCGGAGTCGCAGGACCAGGAACCGGCCGCGCCAACCTTCACGCTGACCACTGGACACAGCGTTGGCGTCCAGATCACCCCCGCCAAGGCTGCCGACCTTAGCCCCGACACCGCCGTTCTGGATGTGGCGGGTAGTGCCCACGTGACCCGCTCGCTGTGGCGCCCCGGAGACCGGACGGTTGTCGTTGCCGCCGGCGACTCGTTCTGTAGCTTATGGAAGATGTCCTCAACTGCCGCTCCAGTGCAAGAGAAACTCGTCGAGAGCAAGGGCGATAACACTTGCGTGTCGGCGGTAGCCTGGGACCCGATGGGCCAGAAATTGGCCGTCGCCACCTACAACGACATGAGAGGATCCATCACCATGTATGATGTGGCCGGGAACGCCGTCGATCTCTTACCCGAAGTGCCTCGCATGATTACTGGACTTCATTGGGCCGAAACCGGCTCTCATTTGATCGTTGTGGCATCCGATAGTAAAGTCTCCGAGCTGGCTCTCTGGGATGATTCGCTGCGTCCGGATGAGTTCCCTTCTCCGCAGGTAATCGAGGGATCGGTGTATGATCTCAGCTGGGTGGGCCGTTCCCAGGCCTACGGGTGTGGGAATGGAGCCGTCTATCAGTGTGATGTTGACACCAGCATCAAAATTGCCAAGACATACACATCTGAGGATTCTAGCAGACCCTGGACCTTCATTAGTTGCGCAACCGCCGGTTCCTCATCCGTGGCGGTGGCCGCTTCATCCTGCGACGCTGCATTCTGGGTTCCAACCCACGATATGCACCTGGATCAGGTACACGATGGCGACATCACGTCGATCGAACTGAAACCTAACGCATCCGATCCATCCCAACAAAATCAGCCTCTAGTCCTTGCGTCCGCCTCTACGGACGACACCGTTAAAATCTGGCATATCGACTTGGAATCAAAGCGGTTCGAGTGCGTTCACCGACTGGTCTTAGGAGCTAGCTCCCCCGCCCTTGCTAGTGGCTTCTCCCCTGATGGGTACGCCCTCGCCGCCGCCAGCAAAGATCAATTATTCATCTGGAACGCCCAGCGTGGTGGTACTCCATTAGCAACTTGGACGATTCCAGGCACCCAAGAAACCAAGAAGGAAGAAGAACATAGTCCAGTTACGAATGGGCATAACGGGAGTGCAGACTCTGCTCCAGATCGATCTCTCGCATGGGACACCGACAGTAAACGGCTCGCGTTTGGTTTTGGCAAACAGGTAATACTCTCTTGTCCGCTTTGTTCAATAATGCTTTTATACTAACCGGTCTTATTAGATGGCGATCATCAACCTTCAGCGCTGAGTTTCCTGACATCCGGATATGGAAGGATCCCAGTTCGGCGCTCACAAAGCTTTCATTGCATCCTCCTGTATTATAATCTTGCCATATGCGAAAACCCCACGGCTCCCGCCTATAAAGCTAGCGGCCCAAACAACTTCACGCACCCGACCATCGATGTCTCGGGAGAGCGCGTCACCCCTCCCTTGATTTGCTGTGGGTTCCCAGCAAGTCCTGGCAGCTTGCAAACAAGCGATATTGGGGATCACGACCGAAATTGGCATATGTTGAATAACAGCCGGGGATACCGCATAGGCTTACCAACTTACTTTACTCTTCTTTTGCAGCACTTATTCACGTTTCTACTTCGGTAAATGTTTTGGTTAGACGATACACAACGGCGCAGACAATTGGGATTATGATCGAAAAGTGGCGGTTGGCGAATAATATGGCTTACGGTGGACATACTGCTTATTTTCTCTCTGCATTTTCTTCCCTTCCCTTTCTCTGTCTTCTTTCCATAATATCTTCGATACTCTTTCCATTTTTGGACTTCCGTTGTTCTTGTTTTCGAAATGTACCATTGTTCCCTTACTCAGCATAATTGCTGAATGTCAGAAAACTCATGTCTGTCCAACGGGATGCCAGATCCCCAGCGATTTGCTGGGGCGTGATCCTGTTCCCGCAAGGGCCAGTGGGCGTCATTACAGTCTTGGCCAGGGACCTAGTCTTAGTCTTAGTCTTCAAATGCAACAGCCTCAAGATCACACCGATGACTGCCATTACGGCACTGGTGATTTTCCCTTATCAGTTTCGGCTGGGACATGTCGTCTTCCTTCCCGTCTCAGTCTGCGTTCTTCTTCTCGGCTACGGAAGCCTTCTTGGGCGTCTTCCCACCCGCGCATCCATGCGCTTATCCCCTCTAAAAGGAGTTCTGTGTTACTCTGTGTAGGGTCGTCCGTCCTACGTTTCATCCACCTCCTCTGCTGGGCTATCTGGGTGGATCTCTTGGCGACGGCCTCATCATACTGCCGTTGCCAGTCATCGATCCAGTTCTCGAATCCGCGAACAGTGCCATCCAGAGCTTCCCGCTCCGCCGATCCTTCTATAATGTCTGCTTTCCTGCAAGGGATGACAGGTTATTGACGTATTAGTCCTGACACGAATGTCCAAGCAAAATCCTCTACCGTCTACTCACAACTCGTCTATTTCCTCCGCCAGGTCCGATATCCTCTGTGCCTGCGCTTGGCATTCCCGGGTGAAGCGATCATATATATGGGAGGATTCTTTCCGGCGCTGGTATAACTCTGCCCCGAGCGTCGTCACCTCGCTAAGGACGGCCGAGAGCTGGGCTTGCGAAATTTCATTGGCGGAACGGACAGCGTCCGTTGTAGGACTAGGGGGTGCCGGGGAGTTCCCCGGAAGCTGTTTCGTAGCACCCGACTGGGAACTCGGGGGACGGCATTTCGCGACTTCTTGTGTTAATCGAGGGCGAGGGTCGAGGAGCGATTCGATGGAGTCGAGGTGTTGGTGAAGCGTGGTGGAGTCGTCGCTGGACAGCTGTGTGTTCTGCGATACTAAATGAGCTAGTCCGGCGATTCGCTCTGGTAAGCGCATTGCATCATTGCTCCCGTCAGCCTTACGGACAACATCATCGCTGTCGACGTCGCAGGTTGGGCTGGCGATGGATTCCGGGGGCGAGAGTTGGTCCAGATGTGTTGGGAAGGCAGGGTGCTCCATCTTTTCGCACCGACCCTCGGTATTAATAAGATTGCGATATATCTTGTTCGTTGTCTTTATCTTGCAGAACGTGTACCGATGTATGCGAAAGGCAGGTTAAGCGCAGGGGATGGAGAAATGTCTCACGACGGCCGGGTACTTAGGTTCATGGAATGCAAGGAGTTTAATTGCGAGATTGCTCCTAGTCGTAATCCGCCGCTCGTGAACAACACAGTTCCGAGAAGGTCGGGAAGATTCGCACTGTAACACCGGAGGAAAAGAGAGAGAAAGTGAGGGAGGGAGAGGGAACAGGGAAAAGAAAAAGCCAGACAGGGAAAGACGGTCAGGCGGTGATGGATGACATCGGGACTACACCGCATACGGCTGCAGAATTGCTGATTACCTATTTATTATTATTGTGTTTGCGTCGACTGTCAGCAGCCATCCCTCGTTCTCTGGTATGCTGCAGGTTTAAATCAAATCCCCCTTCCTCTCCCTGCTTAATACTGCATCTGCTCTTCTGCTTTTCGATCCTCAGCCGTCTTTTTAATCTTTAAATTGTGTCTGTTCGACCATCGGGAGTCTCTCGGTACATACATAGTCTAGCAGACGATCTCCGTCCGGCCTCCCACTTCGTTCTTTCTTCCTCCCCGCACAAGCGTTCGTTTATCGGCCCCAAGTCACCATCGTATTGAGAATATGGCGCCGCCTGTACGTTCTATTATCTTGAATCTTCCTACTCGCCTGGCTTATCTCTACCGGGAATATCTCTTCATTTGAATCTCAATCTCCGTGGTAATATCTCAATGCTAATTTCTTTCTATGTGTGACTCAGGTTACCGTCGTACCGTCCTTGGAGACAGCCAAGGATGTGATCAACACGTACAAGAACTCGAATTATCCTCCGAACTTGCTTCCGATCACTGCGTCCATTCCGGCCGATCTTTTAACCCCGACCCTAGCATATCTGAAAATCGCGGAGAAGTGAGTCAGGCCAGTCCAGAATGCGAAAGTGGTTTGCGAAGAGGAACTGATAAAACCCACGCCGCACAGCTCGAAATTATCATTCCTCTACGAAAGTGCCGCCACCACCGAGACTATTGGGAGGTATAGTTTTGTCGGCGCAGGTACGCACAACCATATGGTCTCCCGGTTCTAAGTCAAACCGATTGGTGTTGACCGTCGCTCGTTCAGATCCCCATAAAGTTCTCAAAACCGGCCTCGGCCATGGACCTGAATGCGACCCCCTCCCGATCTTGGAGAAGGAGCTGTCTGGATTCCGCGTGGCCACCGTCCCCGGCTTGACCCTACCTCCGCTGACGGCCGGTGCGATCGGCTACGTTGGATACGATTGCGTTCGCTACTTCGAGCCCAAGACGGCACGACCGCTCAAGGATGTGCTCGGCATTCCGGAGTCGCTATTCATGCTCTTCGACACCATCATTGCCTTCGACCACTTCTACCAAGTCGTGAAGATCATTACATATATCCCCATCCCTAGCAATGATGCGGATCTCGAGGCGGAATACAGCCGCGGCGAAGGAGTCATCCACAGTGCCATCGATAAGCTGCTACGGCCCGAATACCCCTTGCCTGCCCAGGGCCCTATTATCCCGGATCAGGAGTACACGTCCAACATTGGACGGGAAGGCTACGAACGACATGTGACCAGACTGAAGGAGCACATCTCCAAGGGCGACATTTTCCAGACCGTGCCGTCGCAGCGGTTGTCCCGCCCCACCTCTCTCCATCCCTTCAACCTCTTCCGCCACCTGCGCACGGTCAACCCCTCTCCCTATCTCTTCTACATCGACTGCGAAGACTTCCAGCTGGTGGGAGCCAGTCCGGAGCTCTTGGCCAAGGAGGAAAAGGGCCGCATTATCACTCATCCCATTGCAGGAACCGTGAAGCGTGGCAAGACCGTCGAGGAAGACGAGGCCCTGGCCGAGGAACTGCGAGGCAGTCTGAAGGATCGCGCAGAGCACGTCATGCTGGTGGACCTGGCGCGTAACGACGTGAACCGGGTGTGCGATCCCATCACGACGCAGGTCGACCGACTGATGGTGGTGGAGAAATTCTCCCACGTGCAGCACCTGGTCTCTCAAGTGTCGGGCATTCTCCGTCCCGAGAAGACTCGGTTCGACGCCTTCCGATCAATTTTTCCCGCGGGGACGGTGTCCGGAGCGCCCAAGGTGCGGGCCATGCAGCTGATCGCCGAACTTGAGGGCGAGAAGCGCGGAGTGTACGCGGGTGCGGTGGGCTACTTTGGGTACAACATCTCCAGCACGGACGGGACGGCGGAGATCCCCGGAGCGATGGATACGTGCATTGCGCTGCGAACGATGATGGTCAAGGATGGAGTGGCCTATCTGCAAGCGGGCGGTGGAATCGTCTTCGACTCGGACCCCTACGACGAATATGTCGAGACGCTGAACAAGCTGGGAGCCAACATTGCCTGTATCAAGGGGGCGGAAGCGAAATATTTGAGCATGGAACAAGACAAATAAGACAAGAAAACATGATTCTTCGTTTTTCTTTTTTTTTTTTTTTTGGTTTTCTTTTCTTTATTTATTCCATTTTTATTGCTTTTTTATTTTTTTCTTTCCTTAATTACGGAGTAGTTCTTTTATGATCAGTGTTGTCTGCGCGAATAGGGAGAAGGCGAAAAGCTTGACGGGACAGGACTATAGACAGACCAAAGACGAGGGAAGAGCATGAGAATGCGGAATGTCATTTGAATAACATTTGTTCGAAGGAATTGTCAGAGATATACTCCGTAGTAATGGAGTAGATGCAGTAGTATACACCGAGTAGGATAACGAAGACTTGGCGATGACGTCGATCCCCCTCGGCCCCGTCCGCCGTGGGTTTCCTCGCATCTTCGATTTCTCGCATCCTTCGGTGCTTCTGCTGAATTGCCTCCGAAGTGACAGCCTTCTTTCTATTTTCCGTAGATGTGCCATTGCAGCCCGGCGTGAAGGATGACTGGAGGACCGGAAATGCCAAGGGTTCGTCGTACGCGGCTGCATCGCCACAGGTGCCACGACTGTCCATGGATCTGGGGATGGGATATCATCGTAGAATCGAGGTAGATTTGCGGCATGGGGGGTTTTCTTCATGGAATTGATACTAGGGAATTCGTTGCGCGAGTATTATCGCTCTATAGTAGATGTCAGTTGTCTATACACCCTCGAAGGCGAGGGAATTGACCGGCGTAATTGGCAACGACTTCCAAGGAACTTCTTGGGCCGTAGTGCGTCTAGAAGAACGGTCTTTCTTGTCTGTCCCTCTTTCGCTTCTTCTCTTTCCCTCTTCCTCCACTCTTCTTCTTCCTCTCCCTACTCCTCCCACTTCATCTTCACCTACTCATCAGGTCGGACTAATTTGCTCTCTTCTCTTCTCTTCTCCTCTGCCTATCTCTTCCTTTTCCCTCCTCTTCTACACGCATCCCGCGCGCCTTCTCATCAAGGCGACCTCATTTTACTCCGCACTACGAGGGAACAGCAACTCATCGCCACGCCTATTCTAGGCAGAATCAATTCACTAGTAGGAGCACCCTCCCCCCTTTATTTCCCCGTTTCATGTTCAATAAATTGGTCCTTCTTGGAAGGCAAACACTCTGCGAAAGAACCCTGGGGGTGGATCGATCGTTCGGGCCCCGTTAGTTCGTCTGGCGTCGTCAGCCGTTGGATTCGGTCAAATCCACTGCTTTCTCTCGTCATCGCCGGCCTTTCTTTGCTTCCACCCTTCATTTTGTCGGTTAATTTACCTTGATTAACGTTGGGTTTCTGGCGATTTTGATTTTTCTCCTCTTCCTCATTTCCTCTTTCTAACTTCCCTCGCTCTCCATCTCTCTCCTTTCTAGCTCACCTCGAATCCTCCACACTTCCACCCTCTGCGGTCGCGGCTTACATACGCCACTCCCGTCACGGCCAGCGATAAGGAGATCCCGGACTGCCTCTCTCCCTCTCTCCTCCTCTCCCGTCGCAGCCTCTCTTTCTTCCTCATTCTCCGACCATTGTTCGCCTTCCTTTCGACTTTCTTTCGACGGCGTCTCGTGTCCAATCTCAACCCCTGAACGCTAGTGCTCCCCGGAACTTAGTAAAAGGAGGTTCAACTGGCTCGGATTCGCAACGTTTGACCATTCTCCTTTCGTCGTGACGTCGAGGGTGTCCTCTCAGTGTCGTCAATATGTCCAAAGTTGTGCGCAGCGTCAAAAATGTCACCAAGGGTTATTCATCAGTACAGGTGAAAGTCCGAAATGGTACGTCCGTTCCCTCCTGATTTACTCGCGCTGGGTTTTGCGGTCGGTCGGTCGACGTCTCTTGCCTGCGCCGAGCCCCTCTATCTCCGTTGATTACTGACTGATCTTGTCCGGACAGCAACTAGCAATGACCCCTGGGGACCGACCGGTACGGAAATGGCAGAGATTGCCTCGATGACGTTCAGCAGGTAGGGTTTCATCGTGTCGTCGGACCTTCTGCACTCCCTACTGACTCAATCGGAGTAGTCCCACCGATTTCTACGAAATTATGGATATGCTGGATAAGCGACTGAATGACAAAGGCAAGAACTGGCGCCATGTGTTGAAGTCGCTAAAGGTCTTGGATTACTGTCTGCACGAGGGATCGGAGCTCGTGGTTACCTGGGCCCGCAAGAACGTCTACATCATCAAGACCCTCCGTGAATTCCAATATGTCGATGAGGATGGCCGAGACGTTGGACAGAATGGTATGAGGCTTCTCTGGTTTCAGGACTACACTGAAAAACGGATTTACTGATTGTTTGTAACAGTTCGTGTCGCGGCAAAGGAACTCACTTCCCTGGTAATGGACGAAGACCGATTGCGGAGCGAGCGATCCGACCGGAAGTTGTGGAAGACTCGTGTGAGCGGCCTCGACGAATACCCTGGTTACGGCAACGAACCCACATCGCCCCGTCGAGCAGAGCGGCGCGAACGCCGACGTCCCGCGAACGACGACGAGGATGCGGAATACCGCTTGGCGATCGAAGCCAGCAAGTATGAGGCCGAAGAAGAGCGGAAACGACGCGCCAAGGAAGCTTATGGAGTGGACGACGACGAAGACCTGGCTAAAGCGATCAAGCTCAGCAAGGAAGAGGAGGAGCTGCGTAAACGAGAGCTGGAAGAAAGCAACGCGCAATCGCTCTTCGACGACACCCCCGTTCAGGCGGCCCCAGCACAGGCAACCGGTTACAACCAAGGGTACCAGCAACAGGGTGCCGTGGACTGGTTCGGCAACCCAATCAACCCTCAGCAGCCCCTGTCCACCGGATACTTGAACAACCAATACGCGCAGCCCACCGGTTTCCAAAGCCAGAACACCGGGATGCCCAATGGATACGCCAACGGCTTCCAACAGCAGCAGCAGCAGCAGCCCTCGGTCTTTGACCAAAACCCGTATGGTCAGACTATGAACAATTATATGCAGCCTCAAGCAACCCTGCAGCCGCAACAGACCGCCTTCAGCACCAACAATCCCTATGGCACCGACGTTTTCTCTCAACAGCAACAGCAACAGCAACAGCCGCAACAGTTCCAGCAACAGGACAACTTCCTCTCGCCGGGCCACAACAACCCGTGGGCCAGCCCGCAGCCGGCCGATGCTCTGAAACCGATGCAGACCGGATCCAACAACCCATTCGCCGCTCGCACTCAGTTCCAGACCCGACCTTCGACGTCGGGACCCCCATCGTTGAACACTCTGGCCGAGGAGCGTGTCACCAACCAGTTTGGCGCCCAAAACAACCAATTCAGCTCGGCCAACCCCATCGCCAACTTCCAGGCTCCTGCGGCCCCGGCCCCGCCGAGGAGCACTCCCCCCACAAATGACCCTCATCATAACCGCCTTAATGCGCTCCTCGCCACCGGAGAGGGCCAAGACACGTTCGGCAACGTCGGTGACCTGCGTATTCCGGCCCAGCATACGGCTCCGGGCACCTTCGTCAACTCTGCCGGACAAGGGTTGAATCGTCTCCAAGCCACACCAACCGGTAGCAATCCGTTCTTCAGCCAGCAACAACAATTCGTACCACAACAGACTGGATTTGCGCAGCCTACCAACAACCCCTGGGCTGGTCAGCCGGCATATCACCAGCAGCAACCTCAGGCAGGTGGCAGTTTGATTGACCTGTAATTGGTGTCATCGTGAGGTTTAAGTCGGTTTTACCGCGAGATGAGAGGTCGAAATCAATATGGACGCCGTCAAACTCACTTAACGCTCTCTTTTTAGCACGCTTTTCTTCCCTACTCCGTCCCTCCTTCAGCTATTTTCCTTGCTCTCATCTTCCATATCCCTCGACCTGGTCATCCATTGGATGGATGCTACACGAGCATTGAAAAACCAGGCATTATCCGGCCATTATTGACATAGTTGGCGTCTTTCCACCCTCGTCAGACGAGGGAATTCCTCTATCTCCGGTCATGAATCCTTTGATTTCTTCCTACTACTTCCTGCCCTTTTCCCTTCTTAAACTTGATGATCTAATCAGAGGCCACAAAACGTCCACCTCCCTTGTGCTTTGTCTGAGTTCCTTTTTCCTATTATCCGTTTGTGATGGGCTCGTTATACCTGACTGATTACTTACCATACCATGCTGTTTGTCTTTTCTTTCATCAATCTCCTTTCTTCGTATCCGTACATAAATTATATTTATATGATATCTATCATCAGACTTAAAACGGATCTTGTGTATCGTGTATTTATTTTCCTGTATCTCTTACCCAGCTTGTCTCTAGCAATGTTTGGGCAGGAGATCTAGAGCATTTGTATTTTGTATTATGTATCTATAATCGTGTATTATTAGATCTTGATAGAGTTAATCCGGTGTTGTTGATTATTGACATTGAGTCATCTCTTGAGTGGGATGTGTATGGTGCAGTATTATAGGCAGTAAGCAGTATATTTAAAGAGTAGGTTTGTCTGAATCTCATTATATTCCAGATAATTTGAATTCTGACTCAGAAGTAACCACCTGCCTGTCGATCACGATGTACGTGTGCCGTGGATAAATCATCCACTGCGAGGAGGAGGGGTTTTGTGGTTGCGTTCCCACTCTTTGACTAGCGGTCTCACTACCTAGGTCGGACGCGGCGCTCAAGATGTTATCCGGGGGGTAAGGTATGGGTAAGGAACGACAACGACAACCCGGATTGTGTGTTCCTTTTTCAATCGTATTCAGCATTTGTGGATTGATTTCGTCCATGCTAGGTTGGTGGAGGCTTTGGGGAGGGAGGGCTAACCATGCTGTGTTCTTGGAGCGGGATGGGTATTTGTCGGGGGTGAAAGTTCATGGGTTGCTGTAGTTGTATAGGCGGTAGGGCATGGCTACGTAACTCCTTGCATTTTCGGGGGGGGGGGGGGGGGGGGGGGGGAAAGATATTGTCGAGAGAGAGAGCAGCGGAATGATGGAATAGGCAGAACTATAACGGTTAACATCCTGCTATGATTATAGTCAAGAGATACTGATTCCTCTTATCTGAACTGGATTATCACGAAGACTTCTGGCATTTGGGAAACTCACAAGTACTAACCTCGGATCCTCGACAGCCAACATGGTACCTATTTGTTGCAAATATACTAACTTCAAGAACATACACCAGAATCCATCATTCATGCATTCATCCATATGATACATACAATCCATTTGGCTCATGAACCCAAAGAAATCCAATCCAAATCCATCCAGCCCAAAAGCACTCCGGGAAAGAAGAGTAAACAACCAGCCATCGACACATAAACAGTCACACGTGTACCTGAGCAGGTAGGTAGACATAAACAAAAACCGAACCAATGCACCCTGACCTAACCTGACGGAACCGGACCAGAATATACCATACCCATGCCATACCAGACCAGACTATACCATCCAATTCGCCGAACCATGAATGTAGCTAGAAACAAAAACCTCCCCATGGAAAAAAGACGAAGTCATAGGAATGAGGATAAAAAAAAGGAAAACGTGACAATGAACAAAGCAAAACAAGAGAACTACCCTCCCCTTTCACCAAATTGCCTAGCCCAGTCTTCATATTCTTTGAGACCCTCGCGGCTGACGCTGGGACGAATGGAAGACAGACTAGCTTGGAAGTCTTGGGACCGGATGGGTCGAATTTGATCCATGGGTGTGTGGAGGAGGGCTTCGCCAAGGTTGCGGAGCGGTCCCATCGCGGCGTCTTTGGCGAGGGCAGTGATATCTGAGCCGGAGAAACCTGGTTCGTTGGTTGATTAGCTATTATTACTAGTGACACAGACAGGGTCTGGATGGTTACCTTCTGTAGATTGAACTAAGGTCTCGATATCGGAGTCTGTCAGGTCGTGCACTTGATGGCCCAATAAGGTACGGAGTTGCTGTTCTCGCACGTTATGCTCCGGCAGAGGAATGTATTGACGGCGGACAAAACGGCGACGCGCTGCCTCGTCTATGTCCCACGGCATGTTGGTGGCAGCGAGCACGAGCACTCGGCTGGCGTCGCCGCTGGACTTTTTGTCTTTGCCGGGCTGCTCACGGCCGGCCGCCGCGCGCTGCAGATCGGACCACTGGATCAGAAATTCGGTCTTGGATCGGCGCGAGGCCTCGTTCTCGGTACCAGACGAGCGAGCAGACAACAGTGAATCGATCTCGTCGACGAAGATGATTGATGGCGCCAGCGCCTTGGCCAATCCAAATAAGGCGCGCACTAGCTTCTCGCTCTCACCGTGCCATTTGGAGGTCAGTGTGGACGCCGACACAGAGAAGAAGGTTGAATGGGACTCTGTCGCCACTGCGCGGGCGAGCATTGTCTTACCAGTGCCTGGAGGCCCAAAAAGGAGCATCCCTCGCGCCGGTTCTCGCAGCCCGGAAAATAAATCCGGTCGGAGGAACGGGTAGACGACGGCCTCCTTGAGGGCCTTTTTGGCCCCATCTAAGCCGGCAATGTCGTCCCAGTGAACTTCGTCGCCGCGGACTACGATGTCGTTAAGGATCTGTTTGGCGGTCATCATCTCCACGCCTTTCGGTAGCTTGTTCAGAATATCCGTAAAAGCATCATCTTCATCCTCTTCTTCGGCGTCTTCCTCATCCATGTCGGTTGATTTCGGATCCGTAGAATCTGGGTCGCTAGAAGGCGGCGTGATTGCGCGTTTGGCAGGTAGCGGGCGCCGACTGGGGCTGCCTGTGGAAATCGCCATGCGATCCACGCTTTGGCTCAGTGCCTCATTCCGTGACGTAGGAGCCCCTCGCGGTCGAGATGTAGACTTGGGCGGCGACTGCTCTACGGGCTCCGGTGCACCGGGTGATCTTCCAGGGCTCAACGGGGGGAAATTCGACCTCAACGCCACCGGCTTCGGCTTGACCGAAGGTTTTGGCGACGATTGCGACGGGAAGGACGGGCTCCTCGAATCCACTGGGCGTGCGGCGGATTGGGTACGAGCGGTAGGACGTTGCTGGCTCTCGGCCGGAGAACGATGTGTTGGCCTGGGTGTTGAGGTTACGGACAATTTCGCGGGTGACCGCCGGGCTGCTGCCTGATCCGGCGCGCGAGTTTTCCGTACAGTGCGACGCTCTTCTCCGAGTTCGCTCGCGCGACTGATCGACTTCGAAGGGCTTTCCTCCCCAGGCGTTGATCGAGGCGAGTCCAAATCTTTCCGAGAAGCAGGTTCCCCCGCAGCGCTGCGACGAGAAGATGCCGCGGCCGCCTCACTGGCGGTCTTGTCCGGCGGAGGGGGCATATACAAGCTCCCCCATGCCAGACCCGCAGCTTGAGACGCTGCAGCCGGCCGCAAGTCCTTCCGTCGGGGACTCAATTTTTTCTTGGCGGGCTTCTTGATCTCGTTCGAGCGCAGCGTCGACGGCATCATCTTCCTTCGCTCGGGACTCGAAGTCCGGGAAGAATCGGTCTTCCCGGAGGAAGAATACGACTTGCGCATGGCCGGAGGGTTAGGTCTAGGGACGGGGGGATCGTTGCGACTCGATTCGGAGCTCGGGGCGGTCGTAGCAGGCAGAGGAGCAGGGCGACCGGGGATGGTGGGCGGTTTAGAGAGATCGGTATATCCGACCGCGGGGACGGTTCCCTCTCCAATCCAACCCGGCGTCGTGGACGGGGGCGACTTCCCCGAAGAATCTTTTCGGCTTTGGCGAAGGGCTTCGAGAAGGTCAACTCGCTCCCGACATTGGAGCTCTAGCTGGCGGATCGAGTCCTGGAGGGCCTTTTCGGTCTCGTTCTTGGGGGAGTACTTGGAAGGAACTCGATAAGCGTTGTGATAGTAGATCGTCTCGAGAGCGGATCGCCAAGACTTTAAGGCTTCTTGTTCGTTATTCTGATCAAACGGAAGAAAGTCAATCAGTATGCAATACGAAGTCACTGGTGTAAAAGGAGGGGAATCTCGAACGAGAGGCGACCAACCTGTCCCTCGAAATAAACGGCGGTGGAGCACATCAGATAGCAGTCGTCATAGGTCTTCTGCAGCGAAGACGCCGGCTTGGGGCGCATCATCGGATGTGCCCGCACGCCATGCAATTGGCGCGACGGGACAGTAGATAGACGAGGATTGGGGAAGGCGTAGGCCTTGCGGAAATAACGGAGTCCAATGGGATAAGGAGTCAAGCGCGGAGGGAAGAGTGAGGAGAGACGGGAGCCGAGGGAGGCAGAGAGGAAGAGAGAGAGAGAGAAGAAAGAGTTGTGAGGGGGAACCGCAACTGTACTTTTTTCCGTTTTTTTCGCCCTTCTGCCTTTCCCGTGACGTCGATGTCTTGGAGCCCCACGATGGCAAATGTCGATGCTACTGTACTTCTACGACTCCAATTCTCCTCGACTTCGCCTGGAATGTTGGTCCGGTGTATGTCAGTATTATAAAGTACTTCTTGAATATCATCCAGCCTGGCTGGTGCCTTATATCGTCCATCCCATCTATGAATACATGTTTCGCAATCCGACCTGTACCAGAAAAAGAGAGCAAGATAAAAAGGAAATGAAAAGAAAATGAAAATGAAAACACAAGAGGCATCTCTCACTCATATCAACCAGAATGAAAGTAGAAAAAATCAAAAATCAAAGCCTCCAGAGATCCCCTGCGTTCCAAACGCCGGTACAATATAGCACGGAAACACATCGGGCCCTGCAGCACCGATCCAAGAATAGCTCACCCAGTATATCAGTTCGGTTCGGTCCACTATGCCAGAAACATTCCCAAATAAATGCACTCATCCAACAAAACATTTATACATGTGGCCCAACGGGTTGACCAGAGAATGGGAGAAACATCCCCCTCCGAGAATCCTCCCTGTCCTCGCACCGACCTTTCCGAACTCCGAATGTCTCGGAGGTTTCGCGGTCGGTCAAAGGCTGGGAGAATGAAAAGAATGAGCCACTATAGCACCCACGACCGTCTCGTCCAGCGTCGATGCGTCCGAAACTTGCGTGTTCACATTCCGATGCTGCCCGTATGCATGCGATGTGAAGAGGGGGGTTTTCAAGTTTTTTTTTAGTTGCGATTGTTGATTTTCTTAATTTTCGATCTTCTCCATTGTGTTGGGGGGTTTTTTACTTCATTTTTCTTCAATTTTATGTTCGTCGGCAGAGAGCTTCAGCTAAGGCCGAAGAAGGGGAGTGCTGGAGATGTAGCGAGTCAGATTCATGCGATCGGGTCGGTTAGTGGAAGCAGCGGTTTAGTCCCCCCGGCCCTTGAAGTAGGCCTTGGCCATTTCGTAGGAAGTCCTATAATAGAGGTTAGGTATTTTAATATTGGTGGGTTAAAAAAAAAAAAAAAAACAGAATAGAGAACACTTACCAGCAAATGGCCGTGCTGGGCATCGTGGAAATAATGCGGGGGCGAGCGCCACGTAGGAACCCACTCCAGCCAAACTGCCGCTTGATGATGGCAGCCGCGTTGAACAGACCCTTGGCCGACCGAATCTCCTCGTTCTGCGCCAGGCCTCGAGTTTGGAGAAGGGTCTTCACCACGTCGAGAGGCGTGGTCAGACCGGCGGCGAAAGCTCCCGCCAAACCACCGGCAATACAGTGGGTGAACGGGTCGTAATCCTGAGAGGGGTTCATAACTTTCGAGAGAGACTCGTATGCAACAAATTGGGTGGCGGTGAAAGGAACGGTCATGCACAGGGTGGTAGGATAAGACACATAGAACGCCTGGAGCCCCTCCGTCCGGTAGACGGTCTTAGCGCATTGGAGAAGAGTCTTGTGTACAGATCCATGTACTTGCATCCGCTGCTTGATCACTGTGGTCGGTCAGGTTTTGTCCATGGTTTTCAGACTTAATAGAATCGTCCACGTCGATAATTACGCACCGTCAAAGGGGTTCATCAATGCATCGCTGGCGATGGTCGCAGAGGCACCACTTAGAGCTAACCGAGGTCACAAATCAGCAATCCGTAAGGGGGGTATTAACCACAGGACCCAAAAAAGGAGCTCACTCACCTGCAGCCATCGGGTGGTGCCCATCATCGACATTTCCACCCGCAAGATCCTTAACGACCTCGTATGTGCCAAAATACACAGCGTGGGCGGGACCTATCGGTAGAGGGGGAAAATGCCATTAGCTTCTCCGACCATCATCACAGACCAGCCATTATAGTCATCACTCACCAGCGCCAACAATCACACTCGAAACACCCTTCCATAATGTCCGCCAGCCTTCGATCCGGTAAATGGTAGAAACCGCATTCGTCAACCCCGTGTAGAGGCCTCCGCTCGTAGGGTGCAGGATTTGCATGCGAGTCTGCCGCCGAGAAATTCCCAGTTAGCAACTAGTCCGATGGCTGCGCAACAACCGACACCCAGAAGTACGGTCGTTGAAGCGCAGGACACGTAGTCGGGACCAACGTACCTTCAACAGATCTACCGGGTACATCACAGCGTGTTCCTTGGCTACCGGTCAGCATCACTCCCCTTATGCATCCTGTGTTTCGCTAAGCATACCGCAATACCAGCGAACGCGCCAGCTAACATGTTCCGACCGAGGCCATAATTCGAAGGGAGGGCTTCATAACTAATCAAGCAATCCGGGTTAGCATCCGATCGCAACAACATATGTTCGAAATGCCGCCGACACAGGTGTGATGAGAACGTCGCAATCGGTGATCAAGAGCGACCGAGAGATTGTCACAGGAAGCAAACCCTCTTTGGCGAGAGAGATTGCATCTTGGTGGAGGAATTGGCCGAGGTGGAAGAAAAGTTGATCAGACATAACAAAAGACAGGGAAGAGCCGCCACCTACTCGAATTCTTGCCCAGGAACTTGCTCGGGGGCCGCCATGAAGCTCGGATAGCTGGAGAAGCAGCCGGGGCTGCAATTAGGCGGAATATAAGAAGGGGGAGTAAAGGAGGAGGGAGGTGTGGAGGGAAAGATCACAGCGTGCCGGAGAAGAAAACGGAAGTGCGGAGCGGAAAGCTGAAGGATGAGAGGTTAAACCGACTCCGAGGCAGCGAAGCTAGTAGGGAGGAAAAAATAAAACAGGTCGAAGTAGACAGCAGTAGATGAGACCCGTCTCAACCACAAAACCACTTAGAAGAATAATTACAAAATGCCAAGGAGGATAGAGATAGGGAGAGGAAGAGGAGGAGGAGGAGGAAGAAAGAAAAGAGGCGAGCTGGTCGGAGGCAGCGAGGAAAGAGAGTGATAAAATAAAATAAATTCAAATAAAATAAAAGAACGATACGGGAGGAGATGTGACGGTACCGTCACGGGGCGTATCAAATTACGGCTCGGATTTATCGTTTAATCGTGTTCTTTCACTAGTTCCTCCTCGTCGGCCATCGGCGCTTTCGTTTTTATCTGATTCCTGCGGATCCTCGGGGTCACCGGTAAAATGAAATTTCTTTATCGCTGAGAAATACCATACACTTCGCTATAAGAAAATATAAAAAGACAAAGCAAAAGAATTCAATAGAAAAAGGTTCATTCCGTTCCTATCGTCCCTGCTGAATCAGCGCTCTGAGGCTAGAACACGTCCGATGACGGAGTGTTCAGGATTGGAGTCAACCACGCCTGTTCCCTGTGGTTAGAAAAAATTTATTATGGGCAACTCATTCTGACAGGTTCTCGAGGACAGACTGGATCCTCCTGTCATTCAGAAGAAGCGCCGAACCCCGGAGGTAACCTGGAAATCTACTCATTCTAGAAACTAGTCCAGGCATCCCGCGGAGGACCCAAACTAGTTTCTTATCTGATCCTCGCTAACCCTAAAGCGAACTGCCGTGGACCTCCGAGGAACCGCTGCCAGTTCCAGAATGACAACCCGTGACTAACAGTTTCCTGCCTTCAATTTCCATCGTTACCACACTAGACCCGGACGAGAAGTTTGGAAAGAACTTTGGAACTTTGGAAGTATGGGAGAACATTCGAAGCGTGCAGTGTCCTCCATAGCTACACGGTGCCTGATGCATGTCGATTGCAGATTGCAGATTGCAGATTGCAGAATTGTCTTCCCCCAGACATAAGAACTCATTCACAACTAAATAATTACCCCTAAACTTGAGTTATATACTCCGTACGCCAGTCATGCCCGAGCTTACGGTGAAAAACCAGGCTCCGATCTCCGTCAGCCAACACGGAAAGGTTCAGTCTCGCAAAGGACAGAAGACAGAAAATATGATAATAATAACAACATAAGGAACCGAAGACCCAATAGATCGGAAACACGAGAAAAGAAAAAGCTCAGCCCGTATCATATCTGCTAAATGAATATCGCCTGGGAGAATAATTGTTACATTCAATGAAAATTACCATGCATTTAACATCTTTGGCATCCCTCGATCCCTTGCCGGCCAAGAAAAAAAAAGAAGAAAATCGGGGTGGGAGATGCGGAAATCATATGCTCTACTAAGTCGGTCATGCACGTCGTGAGATCCATCGGCCCTTCTGTGCCCCCTGGTCGCCCGAGCACTCTCGGCCCCGACGGTAGTAATAGGTCCGATCAGCGTCTATTTGTATACTCTACCACTCCGCGTTAAACGACCATTCCCCTACACAGACCACGGTTAGTATCGGTCCCCATTTCAAGTGTCAGGTCGCAACTTACCATTTTTGAGGTTCTCCGCAGTATCGCTCAACAAAATCACTCGCCGTTTGTTGCAATAGGCCGTTTTGTCCAGAATATCTACCTTGAGGTTCGCCAGCTCCGGCACCGGCTTCTCAAACATCTCACTTAGGCTTTCCACAGCGAGCTCGAGGTCCTTCTGATTATCCTCAAAGATCTCGGTCAGGTTGTTTCGGGCCAAATAATAGGCAAAGGCATAGGTCCATTTCAGCGTCTGCCGGCATTGCTGAAGCGCCTGGGATGCAGTTTCCAAGAATTGCACCTCGATCCACGAGAGACCTGACTGCGATTGCAGACTGGTCATCTTCTTCTCCGTCTTAAGAAATAGATCCTTATCAAGTTTGGCCGATTGCTCGTGGTTGGCATATCGATTGTAGTAGTGCAGATACCTCTCCAGCGAGGCTCGCGACTTGGCCTGTTCGGTACGCGCCTCGGACCCGGACTTTTCCTCGTAACGGTTGCAGTTGTACCAGCTGGTGCCATGCTCGGACCAGAGACCCATGCACATCCAGCAGAATTCGTGCCTGCATTTCCGGCAGGTCATATGATTACATCCTCCGTTCTTCTCAATCGTCGAGTGGCATCGGGGGCATTCCTTCGTGTTGGCCGAAATCCAGTTGGCCGTTTCCGAATCATCCTCACACTTCTGCAGCCACATTTTCACCAAGCAGCACGGCGACGGTTGGTGGTCATTCAATGTGCAGCCGAAACAGAAATAATGCTTGCAGAAACACTGAACCGTAGGGACGATCCGACGCAAATCACGTTGCTTGACGGGGCAGTCAACGGCGTACTCGCAATTCGGGGCTGGGCACCACTTCAGATTGTCCTTGTCGTCCACGTAGGTTCGGATCAATAAGGTTTGATACCTTGAGAGTCCCGCGTCAGCAATCATCGCCACCTAGAGGGGTAGGGTCGTTCTCAGAAACGGAATTCCTTACCTTTCCTTGAGATCGTCCGTGACGAGAAGGCTTAGAGTTTTTGAGTCCACAATCATATGACAAGTATCTCCGGGGCACTCTATCCGGGCCGCCTCCCCTTCCTCCCGAATTTTCTGTCCGAGATAATGTCGATAGCAGTCAACACAGAATCGATGCCCACAGCGCATTGCATACGTCTCGAGATCGTCGCCATCCTCGCAGCAGATATCACACATGAAATTCGGCACAACTTCGGTTTTTGGCGTCGCTTGGAAATACGTCCCTAGGCCAGCCTCCTCTAACGTCTCCTCCGAGCGATCCATATACGACTCGATCAATTTTTCTCGATTCCACCGGCCATATCGTAGAAGGATGGCCGCTGACTCCGGCGGCAACCCCAGAATCGTTGACACCTCGTTGATCTGTTGGCTTTGTTCCCGCTCAATATCCTCCGGGCTCAAGACTTTGAACTCGACCTCGTATGGCTTTCGAGACGTTGCGATGATATCTTTGTCTTTGGAGAATCCCCCATCGAAATCATCGCCGAAATCTAGCAACCAAGAAGCGGGAAAGTTAGTTTATCGGCGGCGTGGGTTATAAACTCAAAAACTACGCACCTTCGCCTAAACTGTCATCATCACTGCCTTGGGTCCCCAGGAAGTCCTCGGCACTCGAGGCGACGCTCATAAAATCATCGTCCGACTCCATGCTGGTCGAAGCCGGAGTAACCAGATCAAGCTCCTTCTTTCGGTCGGAAACCGAAAATCCCCCTGAAGTTCCCGATTCTGAGTCTGTACCGAGCTCCTGGTCGACGAATTTGGTTTTCTTGTGAGGTGCGTGGTCTGAGGTAGGGCTGGTGGCGGTTCGCGAACGGACGAGGGGAGCCTTGGTGGCGAGTGAGGTGAGGTCTTTTGCTGGAAGCTCCGCGTCCGCCGCCTTTCTCTTTCTCTTTAAAGGAGGCGTGGTGAAAAGAGAAGTCTTTATGGCAAGCCGGTATGTGCTGACACGAAAAAAAAGTAGGTCTCCGATGTTGAGACCCTCTCTTTTTTCGCGGAACAACACAAAGCACAGCTTACCAATAAGAGGATTCCCAAGGGATGAGGGGAGGGTGGCGGGGACAGTGCAGCACTAGTCCTCAGCCGATCGATGGGTATTAGGGGGTCGGAAAGGGAAAAAGAGAAGCAGGTGAGGTAGGTTGATTAGCTTGTTGGAGGATGGAGGAGGGGAGGAAGAGAAGAGGCGGAGGGAGAGAGAGAGGGGGGGGGATAAGATTAGACTTGGAGTTGGATGACTGGTTGCGATGAAAGGGTGACTAAAGCGAAGGCTGAATGGCTTTGGGACGTCACGGGGGGGAAAGGAGGTGGGGAATCAATAATCAAAAGAATCCCGAGGACCTTTTATATTGGGGATTTTTGGACCAGTCAACATTCCTTTTTTCTTTATGAGACTAATTCACGGAGAGGCCGACTGACAAGGCTGCGATTATTGCTGCCTCCCCTCTACACACCTCTCCACCAGCCCTCTAGCCTCTATCCATTTCGCTCGTTTTATCTATCTTCACTCGGTTTTATGGGTCGTTTCTAAAGCAAATCTTGCGAAGAAACCCAGAACCATGGGCGGGAGCGACCGTTGGATGACAAAGAATGATGATGTCAGATCTTGAAGTGATCAACAGCTCTGTACTTCCAATGTATGGTTCTGTATGAATAGTCAAAACAACGACTACGGAGTACACTGCAGCCTCATCGAATCCTCTCGCTTGGTGAGCCATGAAGGCCGAGATTTGTTTTCACTCCAAGTGTTTCGGCAGGAACGGCAAATTGGATCTATCACACCATTTCGACCCCTAGCCTACCTATCTATTCCCTACTCCGAGTTTCGGATCCATCGTCGAATCGGTCGTCGTCCTGAGATGAGCTCGCCGAATCATCGCCTGGAGGAACTAATTATCACCCTCCTATGGGTGTGATCCACCTTCTTTTATCTCCATCGGGACCGCTCTGTATCAGCTGCATCTCAATGCGATTCAATGTAGATCCCAAGTGGTACGAGATGGTCATCGCCTCGATTGTACTGCCAAGCTCGTCCTTCGTGCAGATCGAGAGTGCGACGTACACAAAAGTCGACCCCTTGTCTGAAGGTTCTTAACGATGTCTTTTGGGTTTCTTAATCGCAGAATGCTATGTCTGGTTATTTTAGCCCTCGAGGGACACTGTACCCAGAGCCTCTACGTCATGAAGGCTAGAACAGCAATCGGGCTATAGAGAAGTGTCTCACCCTGGCCTCCAACATCCTGGAATTCAACCAACACAGTCTATTCACACTCATAGTACAGTACCTTACTCACAAGTCTAAGCGTGCACCGCCCTTCGGTGAGCACCGGGCTGTCTCTTCACTCCACGCATCGATCTCGCTCAACGTCCGTTGAATATCGGCCTTGATCAATGGTATGGTTTCGGCACCCATGAGCAACCGCGTTGGCAGGGGCTTTTCAATCCGCCCAGTCACCGCGTCAAATAGCAACTGAGCACATACATCCGGGTCACTCCATGTGTCCTGGGAAGCCGGATTGGTGATAAACTCCCTCAGCTGGCTAAACGGGCTGGTGGGAGACTCATATGATGGATGTCGAGGAGCAAGCTTGAGGCCTGAACCGGCAAAATTCGTGCGCACACCTCCCGGTGCAACGATCAAGAACTTGATGTTCCATTCGGGATTCATCTCCTTCGCAACAGACTCGGTATACCCTTCAAGGGCAAATTTACTGCCGACAATGTCAGTCCATTTGACCGTTCGATGGATGCACCGATGTAGGCGTACCTGGCATGATAGAATGCATGACCCGGCGCGGTCAGCCACCCGCCCATAGAAGAGATCTGAATGATCGTTCCTCCCTGGCCACGAGGATTCACTTCGCGAAATACCCTCATTGCCTCTTGCGTTATATGCACAGGGCCCCAGAAGTTGGTTTCGAGTTGAAGTCGAGCGTCTGCCTCTTCGATAGCCTCAGTGTCGCCCATTAGACCGTACCCAGCATTGTTGATAACCACGTCAATACGACCGAAGTGATCCACGGTCTGTGTAAGGGATAAAATGATTTTCTCTCTGAAAGTAACGTCCAGGCTGAGTTTGAGCACCGTCGGCCCATCAGGTAAGTATGAAAGCGCTGCGATGTTGCGAGCCGTCGCTACAACACGGTGACCGACGCTATGAATTCTCTTTGCAAGTGCCTTTCCAAGGCCAGAGGAGCAGCCGGTAACTAGCTGTGTTAGTTTATAGTATTTGCCATGTTTATGGATTGCTGCGTTGCTCACTAAACCAAACAGTCTGAGAATTGATAGGAACGGACATTTCGCCGCTGGGAACTTAGTCGATCCTGCAAGTTGGAGGGTTTCAAGACAAGGAATCATCGAGTGAGTCCATGCCTGCTTATATACCACTTCACGCTCATGGACCACCTGTTTATTATCCCCGAATATCAAGATAAATATCTCACCTTAAAGGCATCCCAATCCAAGGGCACAGCCTGTTTAAGCCCAATTCGGCATGTGCACTAAATTAGACGCATAGCATAGCGTGTTGGTGACCCACGAGGCCCACGGCGATCCACTCCGATCGACTGGTCTGTGTCCGTCCTCTGGGGGCTTCAAACTGATGTTGAACACAAATCTATCTCTCACCAGCCATCATCATCCTGGTAGGTTACCTCTTCCGGAAACTGCCCTAATAAGACACCCACTTTACTATTACGCCATGGACGAGAACGAGACCACCGACTCACCCTTCGTCGTTATCACGGGAAATCCCCAACGAGGGAAGGGCGAGCGAATAAGCCGAGTGCGTTCGCACATCACGAAACGACGTCACCAGCAAGATGGCCGTCGAAAGACACGTTTATTACAGCCCTTGACCAGGATGAGTACTTATTACGAGATCGATTGTCCGCCAGTGCCTTCCATGCTATCGCTAGCGCACATCGGTCATCAGCGAATGCAGAGCTGTAGGTCTATCGAAGATCAGACGATTGCAAACGAACTATATCGTTGACAATAGCCCTTTCAAGTTCTGGACCAATACTTATACTACAGCCGCGATGTGCATCCTTCTTTTCGCATCGTGATCCTCGCTGCGCTTAATTGTGCGCCGCTCATGAGCGCTAAGATCCTCACAGCATCGGCATGGGACGACCTCAATAACATGGGCGAGATCAGCGATTTGACTCTGAGTCAGGTTGTCATCACCCGGGGACTGATAAACCAGTCATTGAGTAATGTACAAGAAGCCACCAGCGATGCCAGTATCGCCGCCTTGGTTTCGATCCTAATCTTTGATGTGCGTAGAAACTCCCTCCATTCGGTCATGGAACACTGACATCGTCATGCTACAGCTAGTCAATGAGGATCACAATTCCTTTTCACAGCACAAACAAGTCATATATGGGCTGATTCGCATGCGCGGGGGCATGCAGGTCTTAGGTTTCGAAGGACATCTGGCGAAAAGCATGCCGCTGTATGTGTGCAATCACAGAAACATTCCGTACCTTTCTAACATTCTTCAGAATCGAACAATTGCAGAAGGTTATAAAGATTTCCACGTCCGCAGACCACAATTCCCGGCCAGGTAGCATCTTTCCCACTATCGCTCAGCCTTTGAACCTAAGGATCTTCACTTTTAGTCGAAATCACGACACTTCTCCGGAACCAATCACCCCTTTACTGGCCATGATTCTAAGCCATTTTTCCCGAATGTTGTTTCTTTCCAGAGAAGGCGCTTGCCATTCATCCCCAACTGGATTCAAAAGATGTTGCATCGCCCAGCACATGGCAGTCTGTCACGAGTTGGTTGCGATCAGACCGTTCACTGCGAACTGTGATGATACAAAAGCAGAGGCCATACTCCACGCAGCCCTTCTCTTCAGTTGGTCGGGATTTGTATCCTACAACCCTGATTCAATAGATTGGTCTGAAAGCCTGATCGCATTACGAACAAGTCTCCGGCATCCAGATCTTGATCGATCTTGGGCTCATCTGCCAGGAGCCCTCATTTGGTGTCTGGTCGTCGGGGCGAGACTCGCCTGGAAAGGATCAATCAGGAAGTGGTTCATGATGCAGCTAGTTCGAGTCACATCTTGTATAGCCCTTGAGCAGGGTGATGAAGTGCTGCAGAGCCTGAGACTAATTGTTGGGGGCTTGGATGCAGCAGAGATGCTGGCTGACTTGACGGTACTTGGTGAATCGACATGACTGTCCAGCCCTAGGGCCTGGATGATAATGGGCAGACATTACAGGCAATCGACTCAATGGTCCCATGGAAACACACGAGGTATCTAAATATACAGCCTTGGGATGACTGATCCCAGTTAATGTTGCTCCTTGCATGCATCTGCTGGCACCTCCGCACTTTGTCGACCTACCACCCAACACTTTCCAACGCAGCCTATAGCAACCTCCTCCCTCGTGCCTCGAGGTCGAAGACGATGATCTCCCTCATTCTACCTTACAGCCCAGTCTATCATCGACCCTATCATCCAACAAAGCTACCCCATCTGGACGCTAGAAGATGATGCCGGGGGGCACAATCGTTCCTGTCCGTAGCAGTCCATAGCTCATATCCTCAGACCGGCTAGCTAGTGAGGACTTCCCGTATGGAGTGGCGCTGGCAACAAAGTGGAGCGTTCACTCGGGTCACATTATGTATGGCAGGGGCAGGAAGGTTGCTATATAGGCTGCCGGAGAAGGCGACAATTTCAGGAAATGTACTGAAAGGCATGCAGAGGCGATCTGTACAGGGGTGGGTTCCTACGGAGCGAGCATCTTAGGGTGTTGAGAGCGACAAGAGGCTACATTGTATAATCTATCTCAGGAGAGTGTTCGAGGACAGACTAGACCGACTTCTTGGCTCCGCTATACCCCAGAGCCAGAGAAAAGGATAGAAAACAATCAATCGATGGTCAGATTGAAAGAGATGAGGCCAAAAATATAACCAAAAAGTAATGACAAGAGTGGGATTCGAACCCACGCCCCTTTCGAGACTAGGAATATTCGTATGAATATGGGAGGTCAGATACCTGACCCTAGCGCCTTAGACCGCTCGGCCATCTTGCCGTGATTGGTGAAAAGTGCTTTTCATTTTGGCTACATGAGCATTTGCAGAAGATTGAACGCTGTCACTACACCGTAGGTACCACTCATATCTGATGGAGTAAGTCCTGAAATACCACCGGCACGACACATTCGCTGCATCAATCAAAGAGGTAGGGTTGCAGGGGCTTGTTGTATCCAACCGATGTTGTAGCTAAATTGTAATGTTCGTTAGACTTCGGCTTCGGGGTTTCCTGTCTGTTTATATATACTTCGAGCCACAGGGTTGACTGCCCGCTGGGATCCAGGGTCGTGTCCAAATCACCAATCACAACGCCACGCCTCGAAAAAAAAAAAAAAAAATCAAGGCGTAGCAATCAAGCGACCCGAGAGAGTGTCATTGACTTAAGAAATATAGCTCCCAGATGTAAATACCCCGGTCATAATATACACTACCCATTGTGCAACGGTATGCTGATCTGTACTAAAAAGGATTAACTCTTTTTAACAAAGGACCATTCTAGTATATATTCCCGCCGCAATATCTTAGCATTAATTCATATTTCAGAACATTAACACTGCATATCTTTAGACGAGAGGACAGACTCTAGTAACATATCCTCATCGTCATCATTCGTGCCTTATCGCACAGTGTAACAAGGGTTATAGATAACATGGCACATATAAAGATGTCCTTGTGGATAGAGACAACTTACCACCGAAGCACACAATTCCTAATGATGCCCGAGATATGTATCTTATCGCGCATATAGTACGTTATGTTGAACTGATGAGTACCTTCGGGTGCCTCTAACTTTTCCCCTCGGCTGTAATGATACTACAACAACTAGTCAGCATATAACCATATTAACTATCCCTCCCCCGGAAATACATCGCGATATTCTTGATATTTATAAAAGATAATTAACGGATCTCCTAGATTCCTTATCTCACGTATAGTATAAGATAAGGGGCGGATGGCCTGGGCGAGATATATATAGAAAAAAACAGTTAGCACCCTTCTATACCCTGTTTTCTAATATATACTAATAACGGCATAAAGGAATACCTGGTTAATCTTGTTTATAGAAGATGATTAAGAGCTAGCCCGAGCAGTACAAGTCTTAATAACTTATAGATATAGCTCCTACTACGAAAGATATTACTACTCAAACAACGGCCAACAACGTGGATATGAATCTACTATTGTATAACCGGGTTGACTAGCTAGCGCACGGGTGGCACATGGGACGGTGGAACATGTGTTATCCGGCTGTACTCTGTAGTCTTCAGACCACTGTACTGTAGCTTGACAGTGGGTCGTCCGTGGTTGATGCCTGAGATCTACAACCAAGCTTTTCACGCCCACCCCCACGATACACTGACTCCTGAGATTGTAGAACACTCCGCAATTCGACCCCTAGATAGATCCGATACCTTTAAACAGCCATCGCACGACTATTATAATAGATTAGTGTTATATAATACATACCAAGAGCCTCTTGACTAGCTATTTATCCGTAGTAGCCTCTTCACGAGACTGCATCGCTTCTCTCAGTTTCTTCCTACGCATCCTCAAACATGTCCCCATTACATCTGCCTGTCGGCTGACCCACAGTGAATAGCCACTACTTAACTTACCTTTGCCAAATCACATCATTCCGCCGTCCGGATGTAATCAGCATAACGGATGGAAGGGTTACTCCTAGAGCACTTATGTCAGCCAGATTACATCATTCCGCCCCGATGGTCTAACGGCATGATCCCCGCTTCGGGCCTAACCCGGAGTTAACAGTATTCATCTGTACAGAATAGCTCTGAAAATGCGGGGGGCTCCGGGTTCGAATCCCGGTTGGGGCCGATTTTTTATTTTATCCATTACAGAGATGTGTAGTAAATGATGCGGTAAAGATATGCGTCGTTTTGGCGGTCAAATTAGGTGGTCGTGTGGTGGGTAAGTTGAAGAGTGGTTGGTTGGTCTAAGACTGTCAAGAACGGCGGGTGGGGGAAACCATACAGACCTTGAGCGCACTTCGAACCGTCAAGTTGTAACTTCTCTTCTGGCAATCAACATAACTCTAAATAAAGTTTACAAATTAGGATAGTAAAAATACTACTACTCTATTGGAAGGATGAGATATATGTTTTTTGTTTGTCTTTCTGGCTTGTGGAAAGGGAGTGTGGCAGACCGCCCACTACATAATTTACAGATGATGCCGAAGCCGAGGAAGTCAAGGGAAGAGAAAGATGATCTAGCTCAGCTTATCTGGCCATCTTATCTATTCGCATGAGCAAACCATGCCGATTTTAATAGCATGTTCAATATAATTGGGTGTATTACCATCTCTACAATCTAACTTGAACCATTGACATATCTTCTATTCTACCTCCCCACATGACTTGCCTACTCAGTATACCTTTCTCCCCACCCCGGACTTAGCCTCAGCGTTAGATATCAGCAGAGGCTGTATTCTAAGGTGTAAGTAGATAAAATGGCCAGATAAGCTGAGCTAGATCATCTTTCTCTTCCCTTGAGCTTCCTCAGCTTCGGCATCATCTGTAAATTATTAGACACACGGATGTAGCTTAATCGCCAAAAATATAAAGATGAAAACGAAGAAGAAAAGTGAGAAACACATGCTACAATTTAAGACCCGCATACGTCTATGTAGATGGGGAGGTTTTGCAGAATCGTAAGAGTGACGGCAAAAACATCAATATGGCCGAGTCCCAAGAGCACCAATCAACGAGTAGCTCTAGAAAAATACCATCTTGAATGCCATGAAACTAAAATCCACCCACCACCTCAATACTCGAGTACTGCATCGAAAAACCGCGCACAAAAACCGGAACTGCATGGCCATTAAAGTCACTAGAACCTGATCAACCTGGTCTCCACCTCATCCAACAATCGATCAATGCGGCAATACGGAAATCCGGCCTCGGGGCGGAAAGAAAGGTCGTCCCAACTAGACATTTCGCTTCGACGTGCCCTACGGGATCACCCGTTACAGGCTTTAGTAGTGGCTATTATGGGGTCGCGTCTGGGTCCTAGTCAGGAACTATGGAACTCTGTCTGACGGCCTGTATGACGGAGGTCCTCGCCAGACTTTTTCACGGGATGCCAAGAGGAGCGGAAATAACTGGGAAATATTAATGATAATAATAATAACAGAGAAATTAATAAGTAACACGGATAGAAACTGAGAAAATCAGAAGGAAGAGAACGGCACCGGCGAGCTCGGAGATTGGCCCGCGTGCCGGACTTCCGACGCAATTACTGAGAATGGTAGTATTCTGTTTTCCTTCATCGCTTTTCGGGTGGACAGGGATCTGACTCGACGGGAGGTGAGATGAGGGCTTTTGGCTTTTATCATCCGGGTTCCGCTGGAGGAGGATTTACAAGGATACTCGGATGGTCTAACCAGGTAGTCTTTGTGAGGAAATTGTGCGGGTTTTATTATGTACATAGCATGATTGCACATTTGCATGTACACAGTAATATCCATATTAGGTCAAGACGAAGGCCTGGCCATAAAGTGGCAGGTACACGTGGGAGTGTGTAAGTCGAACTATGACATCAGACCAAGTCAAAGTCTAGTCAAAGAATTGAGGCTTAGAAACTCTGTACTCCATAGGCAATAGGCTTCTATCAAGCTGCCTTGCTTACGATTACCAACAATCCACCTGGACCGACGAGCAGGCAGGCCATGTTTGTTATTGACCAGATTCGGTATTTATGTGAGATGATGGAAGGAAGAAAATAGACAATTCAACAGCCTGGAAGACTAAAACCAAAAGGGACCCCGAGGCTCCGAGCCCGAATGATAGATAGATCGATCCAATGATTGGCCTTGCAACCCGTGCGTCGGCGTTGGATCCACAGGAAGAAAAGAGTAAAACGGTACTCTATATCCGGCTTCCTTGCCCAAGCACCTCTAACTAGAATATACGATTAATTACCAATCATCTGTCAGACGATCTGGGCTATAGGACGCCGACTATACTCAGACATCCAGTGGCTTTCCGACAGAAAGTAATTGATCCGCAGGGGTGGAAACCGTGGAATCATTGATCCAGCCACAAGGGTGTATGGGTTGATATTGGAGACAATAAATGGATAATTGAGCACGAAATGGGTGATTGAAGAAAAGGGTGGGGCGTCCCAAGCCCTAAGGCCGAAGAGCACGGATGTTTAGTGTAGCGGCGCTGTTCGTGTGTTCTTTACCTGGACTTCGATATTGGGATGGATACATGTATGCCGGTGCGAGCCTCGCCGAGTGCTTTGTACAATGTACAACGGTGCCAAGTGTCCAAGTCAGAAACAAAAGGCGCATATACGGGTGTATACGATAGCGATGAGGCCATCACCGTCACTGCGTTGGGAGCCTGGACATGCCGAGACTCAGATGAGTCGCATACACCTAGGTGAAGGTCCAGTGAGGATCGAGATTATACGCACAATAGTGCATCAGAATTAGAAAGAGTGAGTCATACGACCCGCGATGACAGACAAAGGGAGAAAGCGAAGGAAAAAAAAAAAGGTTCACCAAAATCGAAAATGCCAAAATCGAAGCAAGTGACTCGGGCGTACTTCCATGGCAGGAAGTGCGTGTCCATAAACCAGCACGGGCTGATCTCCAGGCGTTAATGTCGGCCTGGAAGTTCATACGGAAGCCCGCGGATGCAAGTGATGGATTCCTCGAGCCGTTCTTTGCCAGTCACTCATGCCAAGCCAGGATCGTCGGTTGGGTTGTCAGATGAGAATCAGAATTTGGCAGACCGCGGCATGCCCCCTCTCTTTTTCGCGCTCTCATCAACAGACCATGTAGACACTGAAAAAGTGAGCGTAATTAAAATCGATGGGTGAATTGCAAGCCACTCCGTGCATCCATGTCAACGTGCAAGGCCCGCTCGGTGGAGTTTGCTTCCGAGGGCTGATGTGATGGCACTTGGGACCAGCCCTGTCTTTAATGCCATGCACTAACCATTTTGTAGTCACACACGGCTTTTATCTTCAGGGCTGTCAAACACACAATGAAGACTTTCTCTCTTTTAACACTGTACTCCCTGAAAGTGGTTCCCAGAATGGTAACTAATCAGCGCAAGGAATGTATCCGTACATACAGTACTGGGTTAGGTAGCATGGGTATCTATCCTCGACCATGTGCTCTACGGAGGGGGTTGGTATGTGTTTGCGACACGGCGAGGATTTGCAGTAGAACTGTCACCCTACATACCGGGAATCAGCCCATCAAGCTTCAACTACTCCGTGTAGACCCAAAACTGGGAGCATCCCGTCTGCAGGCAGGAATACTAGGGGGATGTGAGGGGCAGGATTCAAAATTAGAACGATGGTTGATCTTCAAGCCAAATGAGGGGTTGGTTACCTTGCGAGTTGCAATTCGCGTTGTTTACCATGTTGGTGATACTTAGATTTGACCGACCATCATCGCAATGGCAGATCTCGATAAACATGTCCACTCCCATCATGAACAGTGTCCAACGCTTCAAGCGCATCTGGTTCGGGCGCGTGAGGTATATCCTTGCCGTATAGGTACACTGCGGGAGCCCGTGTTTACTCCGGATCATCCTGCGCATTCTGGCATCCCCATGCTTCTCTCCACATCTCGCACAACCCTATGCAAGGATGCAAGACCTTCTGTCAATCATCATGAAACCCCCATCGACGTGTTTGTCGCTCGTCAGTGCCGTATTACTAAGAGAGAATGCCTGGGTAAGTCGGCGTACTTCTCAGGTCTCACCGCACTCTGCCAATGAGGGAAGCGAGAGAAGATCGACAGGACTCAGGTCGTTAGTTCCGGGTAGGAAAACTGAATGGTGACCGCTCAGAGCGATAACCGCAAGGATTTGGGAGGAGTCTGGACGAATCAGAGCCCCTCGTTATGCAGGAATGTGCACTAGGGAAGGATGCACCTCCATGATCAACTGATGTTTTCTCGGACATGGGAACCGGCAGAGACGGAGTGTCAAAGTAGGTGGGTGGAGGGTAATAATCGTGATCATATGGTACTACACAGTATGCCACGGAGTTCTTGTTACTTGTTCGGTGGGGTCAAGTATCACCTACCTACTCTGTACCTGTGGAATCTATACTCGACTGCATCTCTCCTAGCAGGATAATAGAGTTATATGCTGGTTGCAGAGGAGATGATTTCCCATCATCCTGACTTGTGTTTGGGTGACCGAGAAAGGAGCGTAAAGATCGCAGGGTCGGCCAGCTCTAGGCCCGGACGCTAAAGCTGCGGTACCTTGGAATGAGGTCATCGTCCACGGCACGCTCAGCCCGTCGTGACTTGGTCAGGAAGTCACTTGCCGGAGCCTCCGAACATCCGAGAAAGGAGGAAAAGAATTTTCGCAATTAGGAAATCGAACATTGGCCAAGCCCGAATAATTTGACTCTACAATATGTGATGAGTTTCGCCAGATTCCAGGGCATTCTTTTTATGCACGCGGTAGTGATGTAACCATTGAGTTACGGGGTCGGAGAACTGTGTACGAGAGTCGGATTTTACTTCGGTGCGCATTGGTTTTTTGGATGTGCACACAAGAGGAAAGGAATTCCTAGGTGCAGACTGGGTGAAGAGTGATATCATGACAAATCTTTAGTTGGAATTAGATTTGAGGTAGTATTCATCAGGTATTCGAGTGGGAAGAAGTACCTACTTACCTAACTTACGGAGTAGAGGGCAAAGGCATAAGGTTCCAGACTTACAGTAGTTTACCAACGGATTACACCATCCAATTCCAAACTATTGACCAAGTCATCATGACGAAGAATTCCAACCCATGGCTTGGAAATCTAACGACCGTTGAGATCCTCAAGGATAATGATAGCTTGCAACGACATTTCCTAGAAGGGCATATCCTGATGACTACGAATGATTATGGATGCCTATAACTGCGACGTATCAAATGGAAAAGAACAATAACAAGAACAAGAAAAAGCAAAGAGATAATAAAATAATCGACTTGCCTACGGAGTAGAGGTCAGAGCAGCCTGAGTCCGAAGGTGGAGACGTTCGGCACACGGAGCTTTGGGGAGCTGTACGGACTTGGCGCTTGGAAATCTTTTTTTTTTTTTGTTTTGTTTCCACGGCCCTCTCGGCGTCATTACAGCCTATCCCCGCTGGCTCCGAACAAGAGCTCCAGCAAGACAACCAAATCGACGATGATTAAAAAGGTCCTGCGCGACCCGGTCGTCGCTGTGCCTTGTTATTCCCTTTTCCCTCTTTCCCTTCTTTCCCTTCTTCCGATATCCGGTTCCCATCAGCTGGCTGGATGCCATAAATCCTCCATTCTCGCCCTCTGCCTCACTCCTTCCCTATACTTCAGCCCTACCGACCCGCCTGGCTGATTTTCTCTACTCCCCTTCCATCCCCCAACAGCTGCGCGCATTGTTCGCATCACATAATCCCTGGTCCACAGGGTAGTTTATTACTTCGGTCGCATCTGCAATCCATACAACTAGCTCGCTCTGTATTCAAAAATCAGGAATTCGGGATCAATCTACCGGAAGAGTAGCTTGAATTTACTCGGGCTCCGACTGGTAGTACACCAACATTCGCTCGGAATTTCCTAATATTAATTCTTTCTATTGTCGCTTTTTCATACGCGTCGAAAATTAATAGACCACATTCACTCATGTGGCGAACAACTTCTCGTGTCGCGATTGCGGCGTCGTTCTTGTTATTCTCCGTCGCAAGCGCGATCCCACACGGAGATGACAGCTCGATGGACATGGACATGGACATGGGCATGCAGATGAATAGCACGAAGCCCGAAAATCCGGCGGGGACAAATGATGACTCTCCGATGAGCTATTTCGCTTATGGGAAGCACTCCAGTACAATACTCGCTCACATCGCGCTTATGACCATTTCCTGGTGCTTTCTATTGCCCGTTGGTAAGTCTCTCACCTGGTCTTGCGTTTTTTCACGCAAATGCTAGACCACAGACACTGACAACGCCATCGCAGCCGTCATGCTTAGTATCGCCCGATCACGGTACGCGCTTGTTTCGCAATTTTTCTTTTTGGTATTGAATGCGCTGGGTCTGCTCGTTGGTATCATTTACAACAGCCAAACTCCGGATCTCTACGAGAACAATGCGCACCACAAGATCGGATGGATCGCAACTTGGGTCATGAGTGCGCAAGTGATCATGTCCTTGATATTTGCTTACGCAGGGAGAGGCGAGTCGGGTTCGACTTCGTATGAACGCGCCGCCTTCCTGCCCTTGTCTACCGACGAGATGGCCGAAAGCCCGACCACTTATCCCACTGGTATTCACCACGGGTATCGCTGGTCCAGAGACAGTGGCCAGGGAACCGAGCGAAATTCTTCCTCCCTGCACAGCCGCCCGAGCTCTCCGTCTTGCGCATCCCCCTCGGATGAGTACGACACATTCGACAAACCGGAACCGGAACTTGACGTTCACGAGAAGCCTGGCCCGGCGCGGGGATGGCTGCGCAGCACCTTTGTCGACCGCTTCTTGGCTAATCGCGTGCCGGGAATGGTTTCTACCCGAGTTCTTCGAGTGCTGAGTGGCGTTTACCTAGTTGTCGACAGGCTTATTCTTCAGTTTGGCTTCGTTGCCATTGCCACCGGTGCCGTGACCTACGGGGGTATCATGGTTAGTATTCTCAGATCAGTCGCATTCACTACAGCATTTTCTAATTTTCTGAATTTCTAGAGAGGAAATGAAGTCTTCAATGGCCTTGCTCATTTCATCAAAGGAGGTATCTTCTTCTGGTATGGTTTGTTGACTCTCGGCCGATTCATGGGCAGCTATGCCGACCTCGGTTGGGCCTGGAACGTCAAGCCGTCAAGCGGAATTGTGAGCAAGTGGAAAGCCAGAATCCCCACGGGGGAGTTTACCGAGTCGTTTGTGATTTGGCTTTATGGTGTCACCAATGTGTTCCTCGAACATCTTGCTGGCTGGGGAGGCGCATGGTCCGCTACTGATCTCGAGCACGTCTCAATCTCCATCCTATTCTTTGGAGGCGGACTGTGCGGTATGCTTTTCGAATCTAAGCGCGTGAAAGATCTGCTCAACTGTACCGTTTTACGACCTGCCTCCCAGGCCACTACTCGCACTCCCGATGCTGCCTGGAATCTTCCCGACACCCAAAGCGTGCCCCTCAACCCGATGCCAGCTCTTGTGATCCTTCTCCTGGGAAGTATGATGGGCTCCCACCATCAAACAAGCATGATTTCGACCATGGTGCACAAGCAATGGGGCAACCTCCTGGTTGGCTTTTCGGTCGCCAGAGCCGTGACTTATTTCTTGTTGTACTTGAAGCCGCCAACCTCGTACTTGCCTGCTCGTCCTCCCACCGAAATCGTTGCCGCGTTCTGCTTGATCTCGGGTGGCTTGGTGTTCATGCTGAGCGTAAGTACAACCTTGAACACACAAAAGTGAGCCAAGCTAATTTCTCTCCTAGACTCGCAACGTGGTCGATTCTATGGAATACTATGAACTCGATGCCATGTTCACTTTTACTATCAGTATGGGCTTGACGGCTTTCATCATGGCGTGCGAGATCTTGGTCATCGCCCTCAAGGCGTGGGCAGTGAAACGGGAGTCTCGGCCCCAGCTTCCTGCTTACCAGTTTCCGGCTTAAACGGCCTCATTGCCTATCAAGGTCAACCGTTCCGCCGAATTTCGCACATGAAGTATCGCAAACCATCACGCAAATACCTCCTTCATCGATATAATGATTCCACGGGAACTCCAACAAAAACCGAAAAACTGAAAAAAAAAAAAAATCTTTGTTCATTACTTCAAGTTTTATACCCCCTAAACCAATTGATTTCTGCGTGGCCTGGTATTATGGAGCTCATGCTGTCCATATTTGGATAGTAAGCCTAATACCACCTGTATCAGAGCCTTTCCCCAATGTCCTTGCATCTGACGTGTCCCTGTGTTTATGAATGATATCCCCGAATTACCGACGGTTTTAATGAGGAGGAACTTGGTGATTCCGTGATATTGCTACGACCAATTATCTCTGCTTGAGAGATGACGTTATTTGTATACTTGCTTTGGAACTTGCTTCTTACCGAATATAATTACCACTCATTGATGAATCAACGAAGCATTATACCTATTATCATGAGCTACCGGTTTAAATACTTCGACCTAGATGATCCTCGACTTCGACTACCTGGGCGACAAATCTCGACTGGAGTATCGAAAGCCCTGCAGCTGCCGCCGGAGTTAAGCGGCTTTAGCGGCGACATCGGCAAGCTGTGCCGGCGAATCGGCACTTGAAGCGATTACGTAACCCCCATGGCTTCGATGTCTGCAAGATACCATCATCTCCATGACACCGGTGGACTTGGTGAAAGCCATGGCTCCATGCCCAGAGATCCTAGTAGACTGTAGCTGCACATTAAACAGTACTCCGTAGATTCTATGCTGTCCGTCGGTATTTGCCATGCTCAATGTAGTAAAGCCGTTTCATATATGAGCACCTTGAGCGATGTTCGGGTCATATTAATAATTCTGCTGGGAGAGGGGCAAAGTGGGGAGGAAAGACATGATGAGCATAGACGTTTCTTGAACCTTTAAAGAGGGGCGCCTATCCCGCTATAACCCACCAACTATAACAACATCCCTGTTCTCTTTTTCCTGTTTCAGAAATTCTACGTTTCTCTGTTTTCCCCAGAATCACTCCACCCTGAACTAGTTCATCATGGCCTCTAACGCTCCCGGAGCTTGCTGCGCCTCTGGCTTCAAGCATGAAGGCACTCCCGTCGGCGAAATCAAGAACGTTGGTGGCGGTGAGTCGGGCACACCTTTTTGATCCTTCCGTGTCTGTTTACTGATAGTTTGATTTTGAATGTCGCAGTCGACACCTATGTCGTCTACCCCAAGGACAACAAGACCCCCGAGAAGGCCGTCGTCATCCTGAGCGACATCTTCGGTATCTATGTCAACGCTCAGCTCCTCGCCGATGAGTTCGCCGCCAACGGATACCTGACCGTCATCCCGGATCTGTTCCGCGGCGACGCCATCAAGCTCAGCGACATGGAGTCCGGAAAGGCCGACCTTCCCGCTTGGATCCCTAACCACCAGCCCGCCGTTGTCGATCCCATCGTCGAGTCCACCCTCAAGTACGTCCGCCAGGACTTGGGCGCCAAGAAGGTCGCCTCCGTTGGATACTGCTTTGGTGGCAAGGTGAGTCGTCAAAATGGATTCATAGTTGGATATCATGTTATTAGGAAGTCTCGCTAACCAGTGTCCTCCCACCTTGCAGTATGTTTGCCGCTTCGCGAAGCCCGGCAAGTTCGACGTCGGTTACACTGCCCATCCCTCTTTCGTCACCGAGGAGGAACTTGGTGGCATCACCACTCCTCTGTCCATTGCTGCTTCTGGTAAGTTTGATTGTGTTGGGATAGATGGGCTTGGTGGTTTCGTCCGACTTCCCACTAACGCATCATCAATCATAGAAATCGACCAGATCTTCACCACCGAGCTCCGTCACAAGTCCGAGGGTATCCTGATCAAGACTGGTCAGCCCTGGCAGATCAACCTCTACGGCGGTGTCTCCCACGGATTCGCCGTTCGCGCCGACCTGAGCAACAAGCACATCAAGTTCGCCAAGGAGCAGGCTTTCTGCCAGGCCGTGACGTGGTTCAACCAGTACCTCTAAATTAGTAGTACCATGATGGGTCCATGTAGAGCATTCTTTGGATAGTTAATGAACTGAAATGAATTCGACAAAGCCAAGTAATGAAAGTGAAACAGCGTAGCGAAAGTGATAAGCCTTATCGACCCCCACGTGACCGGGGGATCCGCGCGAAGGGCCAAGATCCACCACGAAGAACAGGTAAGCGTCTAGCCTCCGGTTTGTTCTTTATTCCTGCCGTTGCTGCTTTGCATCAAAGCGTCGAAGACCACCGTTCTTGGTTGAGGTGACTGGCTGCGTCTGCCGGTTTCCTCTCCTTCCTGCCTTGCCATTGCCTACCGATCTGATCGGTCCTTGTTTACATCTGTCTGTGTCGCGTGGATTCCCAATTTTACGAGTTGTCCGCGGACTTCATCTCCACGATCTGTCAACCTGACATCCCTAGTGCGACTGGATTCCATTCCCTAATTCCGTTGCTCTTCGGTGATTTGACGAAACAGACATTTTACTTTTCATCTGCGTTGCATTGCGTTGTGTCAAGCATTGCTTACTTACTGCCTCATTCATTCCTTTTTCTCCCTCGGTAGAAGCGCGCCGATCCGACGACCCTAGCAGATTCGATTTTGCCCGACCTTTTCGGCATTCCTCTTGCCTCTGTCTCGGTTTCGGTGAATTTCTTGCAGCAAGCAACTGTTGATCTTGCTGTGCATATTGTACACTACACCCAAGTACGACATTTGTTACCCTGAACATCGACTGTATTACGAAACAACATGGCCACTCCAGCTGCCTTGCCTCCGCTGCCGTTCAACCCTTCGAGGGTCCGATCATACATACTCCGTCTGCCTCTATTTACGCGACTGGTGCTCCTGGCGGTGCTTGTGTTCTGGTTGCTCGAATTGCAGACTATTTGGAGCGTGGTACAATGGGGCTCTCTGATCCCAGATGAGATTGGGTTTGGAAGCAGTATGTCCCCTGGTAGCTAGGGGATACTCTCCCCGGACTTCATATGGTGAACGAGCATGATCGTGCACGATTCTAACTTGGAGAAATAGTGTATCGGTTGAACACCTACCCATTCATTCACGTGGGATTCTTCCATGCCTTCCTGAACTTGTTAGCGCTCACGCCATTGCTGGAGCGGTTTGAAGCCGAGCATGGTACATTGACGGCTGTTGCTTTGTTTATTGGACGTAAGGCAGTCCTGTTCTTGTTGGGTCTTTGGGCGAGAATGCTGACGGGTTCTTGTGAACAGCTCTTTCCACTTTCCCTGCCGGTCTTTACCTGCTGGTTGAGAAAGTTATTTTGCATAAAAATACTGGCGTCGTTGGCTCTAGGTGAGCGCATACCAACTATTACGTCTCAGGTCGTTGCTGATATCTTCTGAAGTGTTTGGGTGTTCTTGTTGCTCGGCTCTGAAGCCATCAGGACTTTCAAGTCCAACCCCTACTTCAGGTACTTTCTGATTACTCATTAATCATGCATGTTTGGTTACTAACAGGTAGTTAGTCTCGGTACCCAGAGAATCCCGACTTGGACTTCGCCCCTGGTTGCATGTGTTGTTGTCGCGATTCTTGTGCCCAACACCAGCTTCCTGGGCCACTTGTGTGCAATTGTTGTCGGGTATCTGCGTAAGTTGATCTATTTGCATACCTATGTATTGTTTGTTGCTAATACCAGTTTAGTCGGCCTCGGTTACCTCAAGATCTTTGTTCCGCCAGAGAAAGTTCTGCGATGGATCGAAGGGAAATTGAACCTCCTCGGACGACTGCCCCATTATGTCTCGGTGGACCAGAAAACTTACGGTCGCTACGGCGTTCTGCCTATGACAAGCACTGGAGGTGAGCGGCCAACCCCCCTGAGCTATCTGGGATCGACTCAGCGTCTGGGGTCCTCGGAGTAAAAACGAAAAATACGGCCGTAAAGACTACATTTCTTGTGTATATTTGGTACATCCAAGGCCTTGACTATAATCGCCTGCAAAGAGTTGTGTGAAAAAAGTTGGGCTCATAGATAGTATAAGTATAGTATAGTAATAATTATTCTGGATTATTTAGCATCAACATTGTGCACTTGGTCTCTCCCGCTCGACGTAAATTTACTTGGGCTGATGCGGAGGCGGAATTGCCTTCTCTCCAGCTTCCATGCACCACGCAAGTCGGGGAGACTCTCCCTAATCACTTTGGGTTCACCTCATGGCATTAAAATGTAAGTCGCATATCCCACAGATTTTACCTCGCTCGGTCAATCAGTGCCATTTCCCTCCCACCCATCCATCCCTTTTACCCCGGATTCCCGCCGCGAAAGGACAGCTCAGGACCCAAACAATCGCTGATGACATCCCAAATGACAGCTGCAATCCGCAAATTGCGGAATAACCCTCGATTCCTCTTCGTGCGCCTCCCGCATCTCCTCTCTTTTCTCTGCATAGTCGCCGGCGTCGCTTGGCTTCTCCTCCTGCCCCTCAATGATTACTCCCGCCGAACCTACATCTCCGAGAACGCGCTTCTCCCCGGTCAAGTCCATGCCTATTTCTCGGGCAGTGAACAGCATATCTTTCGCGGGTACAAGAAGGAGCTAGAAGGATTACTTCCTGAGGGATATCAGGGGGAGGGACAAGATAAGGCGGATGTTGAATTTACTCCCGCGTATGTTGGCATGATCGTCTCGTGGTCGGTCTTCCTAGGGACACGGAGTCGCTAACCCGTGAGCTGTCGATTAGGATATCCGAAAAGATACAATCGATTCTACGAGCTGCTGGGCTGAAAGTCGCGACGCAGAATTACGAATATACATCCTCGGGGATCACGCACCAAGGACAGAATGCCTACGCGATTATCCATGCGCCGCGGGGCGATGCGACGGAGGCAATTGTTCTCGTGGCGGCGTGGGAAACTGCCGACGGAGAGTTGAACCTCAACGGTGTGACGTTGGCGCTGACGCTGGCACGATACTTTAAACGTGGGTCTGGATGGTCTCCTGGAGTGCATGTTTATAGCTAATCGATCCGCTTTGTTTAGGATGGTCTTTGTGGTCGAAGGATATTATTTTTGTGATCACGCCTGATAGCAAAACGGGGACACAGGCTTGGATCGACGCCTATCATGATATGCAACCGCCGTCGGTCCAGCCTCTGCCCCTGAAGAGCGGAGCGTTGCAAGGAGGCCTGGTGGTTGAGTATCCCTTCGATCACCGCTTCGAGTCGCTGCATATTGTCTACGATGGAGTCAACGGCCAATTGCCCAACTTGGATCTGTTTAATACCGCGGTGTCAATTGCCGGGGGCCAGATGGGAATCGGATCCAGCTTGCAGGAGATGTGGAATCACAACGATAGCTACGAGAAACGACTCGAGACCATCATGCGAGGTATGGTCAAACAAGGATTCGGATACGCCACCGGTGCCCATAGCAGTTTCATGCCGTACCATATCGATGCGATCACCTTGCAGACCAAAGGCGATGGCTGGCAGGATGAAATGGCGCTGGGTCGAACCGTGGAGAGTCTCTGTCGCAGCTTGAATAATTTGCTGGAGCACTTGCATCAGAGTTTCTTCTTTTACCTGTTGATGCACACCAACCGGTTCGTCAGCATTGGTACATATCTTCCCAGTGCGATGCTGGTCGCCGGTAACTTTACCATCATGGCGATTACTTTGTGGCTGCGAACTGGATACTATCCGGATTCTGAGGAGGCATCTTCTAAGGCCATCACTTCCCAGGATGAGAAATCCGAGACCAAGTCGGCCAAGTCTGTCAATGCAAACGCTCAAGCCCCGGAGAAGAAGTCTGCATCCAACGGTATCATCGAGCGTCATCTCGCTCTACCACTTACTTTCGTTGTCAGCCTTCATCTGCTCGGCCTGGTTCCCCTGTACATCTTCAACAACCTCTCCTACAAGGTAACTCACCTCTCCGCCTTTAAATCACTCACAGCTAACCATCTAACCAGTACTTCACCACGGCAACCTACATCTGCATCGCCGCCGACCTCATCCTCCCTCTCCTCCTCTCCACGCTCCTCACGCAAAGCGCCCAATCCTCCACTCCCCAGCAACACCACCTGATCAAATCCTTCTCCCTCCTTCTCCTCGGCCTCTTTCTCTCCACCCTCGCCACCCTCAACTTCTCCCTCTCCTTCATGGTCGGCCTCCTCTGCATCCCACTCAGCTTCATCACCCGCATCAGCCCCCGCCTCAACGCACCCCTCCGCTACGCTCTCTCCTCCCTCGGTCTCCTCGTCCTCAACGCCCTGTCTCCCCCCATCGTGGTCCTCGCGGCGTGCTGGTACACCGGTGTCTCGATTGAGACGGTCCTCACGCAGGCGGCGTTCGGGTGGGACGTTTGGGGCATGTGGACGCAGGTGGTCGTTTGGTGTGTTTGGTGGCCTGCGTGGGTGATTGGGTGTGCTTTGTTGGGGTCTTCGTTTTTCTGATCTCAAGGCTTTTTAAACTACTATGTTTTTTTTTTTTGTTTGTTAGGAGTAGATGGAACTCTTGCAAGCTGCGGGCCGGATGGATGGTACAGTATATAGAGTTCTTTTTGAAAATGTATGTTTATACGGAATGTCTATCGCATAATACATCCGGTTCGTTGCGCAGAGATACTGTCATACCAGTAACAGGACTGCTGTTTTTACCGGTCTTGACTGTTTATATACGTAGAGATACTACCTACTGCCTCCATAATGTTTATGGGCTTTCGTTCCCCTACAGGTAGTATCAGCTCTAGCTCCCGTAAGCCCCCCTAACATTGGGGAACAATGAAAGTATACGAATCTTTCTCATGTAAGAGACGCTGTTTTTACATCCCTGTATCTGTCAAGGTGGTGAGAGGAATAAACAGCCGATTCTCTTAATGTATAATCAGCACGGTCCCTTCGTAATATTTCATGTTTTCTACTATGGACTTCAGATGCTGCGAGTAACGGATGTCGATATATTTCAGACGTGATTCGATTATAAAGAGGAATCTAGTACTTCGTTCGTACATACATGCCATGGCTGGAAACCCTTTTTTAAAGCATCAAACTGTTTATAAGAAAAAAGGAGACCCTCTAAATCAAGCAGCCCACACATCCTTTCCAACCCCCTCGATCCAGTGACCGAGCTGGTTCACGCCCGCATCCCAGTCCTTGAGTCTGTTCCGCATGCCGTCGATCTGGGTCATATCCAGGACCTTGGGCTGCACCCAGTGGATCTGCGCGACCTGACCGACCTGGTCGATAGCGCCCTTGAGCAGGCCCAGCGACAGGGCCTTCATGATGAGATGCTCGATTTCCTGGGGCTTGACCTTGGTTTCGGAGGAGATGGACGCGAACGTCAGGTTGCGGTCGTGCGGGGGCCGACGGAAGACCATCTCCGTGAGGGCCGAGAGGGAGATTTTCTGGTACAGGAAGATGCGGTGCTGCTCGAGTAGCTGGTTCTTGGAAATGTTGCCGGCCAGGACGTCGTAGGCCGTCAGGTCGCCGCGGTTGAAGGCGAAGAGGAGATCGCGCAGCCAGTTGTGGGGGGTCTCGGTGAGGGAATCCAGGATGGGGTGAAGCAGCAGTTCTCCGAAGTTGTAGATCGAGTCGGAGACGAGGGCCGCTACGCTGAGGTTGTAGGCGCGCGAGACACGCTCGGATTCGTCGAGGTCCTCGAGAGTGACGCAGGCGAGGTAGAGCAGGGCGTTCTTGTAAAAAGAGGCGAATTCTTCTTTGGCCTGTTGAGGTGGACTACGTTTAGTGGGAAGGGATCGGGGTTGAATTGTCAAAGGATCGGAGGGGTAACATACGTGGAAGTAATCGGCGTTGACCTTGTAGAAGGATGCATGCACAACGGTCTCTACCGAGTCGAAGGAATCCAAGACCTTCTGGCACAGCTCCAGGTCCTTCTGCGCTCCGTCCAGATTCTGTAGTCGTTGCTTGACATTGGCGACGTCCGCGAGGGCGTAGATGTAGGCGTCTTGTGATTCGGGCTTGTTCACTTTGTCCGCAAGTGATGTGAGGAAAGAGAGTCGTTCTTGGTCATCTATGATGAGGCAGGTATGTCAGCACACTGAGATGTCAAGATGAAAGAGCGCATTTCTACGCTTCAACCACAGAAGAGTGCCATGACATCTAGTTGCGCCTCGTGCATAGGTTATGTGCTCAAACAGGAGATGCAGATGGACTTACCGGCACACTGCGTCGATGCCATCAACCCGAGCGACACGAACTTGAGCTGGTTGATGCGGTCGGCGAAGCTAAGCACGAACGTCTTGAATATCGGTAGTCGTTGGGGAGCACTCTCTGGTAGGCGGAAGAACTCGATCAGTGCGTCGGTAAGCTGATGCCATAGCTTACGCTCCCAGTAGTCTTCGAAGCTGAGGAAGAAGGGTTGGCATTGTTCGGGAGCTTGCTGCAGCTGGTCGGCAAGGAAGTCGGAGATCTTTTGGTTCTCCATGATGGAGATGCGGGCGCAAGAACTGCTGGGGCTATACGATGAAGAGGTCGAAATCAGGCGATGGAGAGCTTGATGAGATAGAATGGGGCGGAGAAAGCGTAGGGAAGAGCTGTTCTGGCGGGGAGGACCAGCAACGGGCGACTCTGGATTGGAGTCGAGAGCTGACCGGAGGCGAAGGCGGTGAGCGGCCACATGACATCGTTCTACAGCTGGTATACCAGAGCGATCTATACCGTTCTACACTTGTTTCGGAGACATCCTCGGATCCTTTTGATTCTTAGTGGGTCAAGTTGTTCAATCCCATGGCTCTGAACTTCTTTTGCCCCTGTCTATCAAGAATCTGGGGCCAGGGAGGCTGAGGCATGACTGCCTAAAGAAAGTGTCCGATATCTCTCCGACAAATCAGGCTGGTACCATCCAGAGCCATTAATTCTATAAATATGGCCTTTCGTGCGGTTCCATTTTCTACTTTCCTCTTCTTCCATACTCCTGTGTGCCTATCTCATATTTAATTGCACCTTCATATACATCCTGACATTTGCTGCTCGTACAATCTCTGTTCTACACAACCGACATCATCCCACCAACCATGGAGGACTTCACCGAGAAGAATAGACAAGTCTTTGAGTAAGTCATTTGCGCTGCATGCCTAAAGAATTAAACTGATTGAGGTGGAAAGGAAACTGTCCAAAACATACAAGGCCGACTTTGACGATGCTCTGGCATTAATGTATCGCACGGTTCAGGATCGTCGTCTCTGGGTCAGTGACACTTGGACGGATACCGATTCCGGCAAGGGGAAGGAGATTAAGGTCCTTGAATATGCATGTGGACCGGGAACCGTCTCTCTTGTGAGTAGAATTCCAGTTGCGTGCTGCACTAACGCAGGAGCGCGAGGCTAATAACTGTCCAAGGCGCTGGCACCCTTCGCCACTCGTATTGTTGGGCTCGATATTTCCGATGGAATGGTCGACGAGTACAACACCAACGCCCGCGAGGCTGGATTTGCGGACAAGATGGTCGGTTACAAAGGCGACCTCTTCACGGAATCTGTGGCAACGGAACTTTCTGGCCCCGAGTTTCATGAGTTCGACATTGTGGTTGTTAGCATGGCCCTTCATCACTTTGAGAAACCAGACCTGGCCGTCAAACGATTGGCGGAGCGACTGAAGAAGGGTGGGACTTTGTTGGTCCTCGACATGATCCCCAGTAAACACCATGGACCTCATTCTCATGGGCATGACCACTCGCATGATCATGGTCACTCGCATGGCCATGGCCACTCTCACGAGCACGATCACTCTCATGAGAAAACCGAGGAATTCACAGATGCCAGGCATACGATCAAGACCCATGGGTTTACCCAAGCCGATATGCAGAGGCTGTATAATGAAGCTGGAGTCGGGATGAACTTTGACTACCAGCTCGTGGAGGAGCCATTCACATTCAAGAAGAACGGGGGGGAATTCTCCATGACGGTTTTCACGGCGCGCGCTCAGCGTGCGTAGGAGATAGTAACTAGTTCATGAATTTCAAGACTTTATGCTGCCAGACATGGATGAAAGTAGGGAGTAGTAGAAGTACTCTGTAGGATCAACAAAAGCAGAGTGATGAATAAGCAGCGGGATCTCAGCGGATCTGACCAATCATAGAAGAGCAATAGTCAGGCCAGAGAGTGCTGTCCGAATCGGGACTAGCACACAAGTCCCGTGCCCGGGCAGTTTGGTTTGCGTTTCTCCAAGGACGACGACCGCCGTGAAGTCCAGCTTCCAGCACCAAGTCCCGCCTGCTGAGCTTCGCTCTCTCCACTCTCTCACTCCCTTCTACAGAACTCGCTGGTCTCGTCTGTTTGACCAATTGAACAGAGACCATGCAGAAGTGCCGGGCCGCCAATTCCGTCTTGGGGTCGAGGACAGTCGTCCCCCCCACCCCTCGAGTCCAATTGCAGTCGCAGCGCCGCAATCTCCAGGATGTTGCTATCTCTCGGACCGGAAAGCCGATCCTGAAGGTTCAGGGTGGACGGTAAGGCGCAATTGCTTGGACCTGACGTGTGTGCATGGCTGACTGATTACTCTTACAGGTCGTCTTTGGGAGGTACATAGCCCTTTTTTCTCGACCGGATCGCATCGCTCGCAGAGAGTTAACTTGGAATTGCAATTTAGGCCATACCGCGACTGTCTTTGGTGCTACTGGTTTCCTGGGCCGATACATCGTCAACAAGCTCGGTAGGTCCTCAATCAATCGCGATGACAGCCGACAGCTAGTAATTGACATGGTACAGCTACGCAGGGATGCACGGTCGTTGTTCCCTACCGCGAGGAGATGGCCAAGAGACACTTGAAGCCCACTGGTGATCTCGGACGAGTCAACTTCATCGTATGTTTTGACCCCCTGCAAGTTTACGCCGAACGCGAGCAGCTTACACGAACACCCCCAGGAATACGATCTGCGTAACACCCAGTCGATCGAGGAGAGTGTCCGTCACTCCGACGTTGTCTACAACCTTGTCGGTCGCCAATATCCTACCAAGTTCGTGAAGCAAACAAACCGAGGAGTTGAGGGCCTACTAACAGGCGTCTAGGAACTTCTCCTACACTGATGTCCACGTTGACGGTGTGGAGCGCATCGTCGAGGCCGCTGCCAAATACGACGTTGACCGATTCATCCACGTCTCTTCTTACAACGCCAACAAGGATTCTCCCTCCGAGTACTTCGCGACCAAGGTCGGTCCAATTCTCATGTCCAACGCAACTCAGGACAACAAGAAGCTAATGAAGCGTAGGGATGGGGAGAGGAAATTGTTCGCTCTATCTACCCCGAGACCACCATCGTCCGACCCGCGCCGATGTTCGGTTTTGAAGACAACCTCCTCCACAAGCTTGCTGGCGTGACCAACCTTTTCACCGCCAACCACATGCAGGAGCGCTTCTGGCCCGTCCACGTAAGTCCAGCGCCGGCACGGACCGAGTAAATTAGAAACTGACGCTGTAACAGGCCATCAACGTCGGTGCTGCTCTCGAGCTTATGCTCCATGACGACTCCACCGCTGGTCAGACCTTTGAGCTTTACGGCCCCAAGAACTACTCGACCGCTGAGATCGCCGAGCTGGTTGACCGCGAAATCATCAAGCACCGCCGCCACATCAACGTTCCCAAGCGCCTCTTGAAGCCTCTGGCCTACTACCTGAACAAGTTCATCTGGTGGCCCACCATGTCCGCCGATGAGGTCGAGCGGGAATTCATGGACCAGATCATTGACCCGACTGCTAAGACGTTCAAGGACCTCGGCATTGAGCCCGATGACCTGGCCAACCTGACCTTCCACTACCTGGTAAGTCTACCGCGACAAGGCAATTGGGAGATATGATGCTAACAGCCCTACAGAAAGGATACCGTAGCGCCTCGTACTACGACCTGCCCCCTGCCACGGAGCGGGAGCAACGGGAGGAGAAGAAGTACCTGCACGTTCTGGACAGCCAGTAGTGGATTGTTTTTCTCTAATGTATATAAGTTACTAGACTCGAAGTTTTCTCTTTTGTGTGTTGAAGTGGAGTTTGCTAGATTTGTAGATGTAATGACGTACTTAGACCGCCTACGGAATTAACAAACAGCCTCGGGGTTGACTTATCATATCAACATTTCACCCCTCCCACTCAATTCAAAACACACTCTCTCCCTCTCCCTTCCGTTCAAAATGACCGCCTCTTCTCCCTTTTCTTCCTCCGCCACGCCAATCCTCCTCCTCAAAACCAAATCCTCCCCAGCAGACGGCTACGACGAATTCTTCTCCACCCACAACTACAACCCCGCCTTCATCCCCGTCCTCGAGCACCACTTCCACGAACCCAACCTCCAATCCGTCCGACAGCTCTTCGAGTCTGGCGCGCTCAACCCAGGTTCAGAACGGAAATATGGCGGATTGATATTCACCAGTCAGCGGGCGGTCGAGGGGTTTGCGAACATGCTGAAGTCACTAGATAGTAGGTCCCCTCCTGTTCCCTTACCTGATGCTGCTGTCGAGATACAGCTGGCTAGCTAGCTAGAGTCGGAATCAACTAACCCATTGACTCCACTACAGACTCAATCACCACGCCCGCATCACACTCCCTCCCCCTCTACACCGTCGGCCCCGCCACCTCCCGCTCCCTCACGACCCTTCGAGACGCGCACCTCCCACACGCCACCATCTACGGCGCAGAGTGCGGCACCGGCGAAGTCCTGGCACATTTCATCCTCCAGCATTATCCCACTTTTACCTCCTCCGACTCTAAATCCGCCTCCTCCTCCGCTGCCACCGAAACCACCACCGACAATGGCCTTAAACCCCTCCTCTTTCTAGTCGGCGAACAGCGCCGCGATATCATCCCGAAAACGCTCCAGGGCGCGCCCCCAGACCGCCGCATCCACGTCGACGAGCTGATCGTGTACGAAACGGGCGTGATGGCGTCCTTTGAGCAGGAATTCAGCACTGCGGTTACGGCTGCGAGGGAGTATTTAGACGCAGACCGGGAAGATGCTGGGGAGCGGGCTGTCTGGGCGGTTGTGTTTTCGCCGACGGGGTGCGATGCTATGGTTAGGGTTTTGGATCTAGCGGGGAATGGGAACGGGGATAGGGCGAAGGACAAGAGGGAGAGGATCTTTGTGGCGACGATTGGACCGACGACGAGGGATCATTTGCGAGAGAAGTTTGGCGTCGAGGCGGATGTTTGTGCGGAGAAACCGAGTCCGGAGGGCGTGGGGGAGGGGATTCAGAGGTTTATGATGCGTTAAGGGGGTTGTTTGGTGTGAAGTATGGTTGTAAATGCCCAAGATACATACCTATTGGTAATAATTTGGCGAGATGATGTGATGAGTGGACGGATGGATGTATGTTTTGTGATGGATGGTCTTGGCTCCGGTCCTTGTACATACATATAGTAATCTAGAGAGGTATGGAATAGTATGAGCTGATGCGATGTAAGAGTCAGTAGACTCGTCACAAGGGTCTAGATGGCTGAGAACCGAGAGAAGCCTCGAGGAGTGACTTTTATACTCTGTTCTAAGCATAACCTTATGAAAAAGGCCTTGGCATGAACGGATGTGGATCAGTCAGCACGCATGAGCAATCAGTGATCGCATCCCGGAGCATCAACTCGGTCTACATCTACTGTACATACATCTCCGTATCCCACACCCAATAGATGATCATGACCATATCAGATCACTTATCCGTAGTCGATATTGCATGTCTAGCTTTAAGCAACCACCACTTAATGGCTTCCTTCATAGGAACGAAATCCGCATTCGACAGGTTCTCCAGTAGCCGCGCCGTCGACCTCAACGATGCCGTGCGAATCGAATTCATGACCAGGCTTGCTCTCGACCTGCCGCCATACTATCCCTGCTTTGGTTGTCTCCAGCTTCATCCCTGGCGGAACATCGCGCTGCCGCGTCCCTATTTTCAACTTCTCTGGATGTTTTAAACCACTATTTGACAGTGGAAAGCTACACAAATCGAACACGCGCGATGGATCTCGAGAACTACCCCTCCTACACCACGTGTCAGCTTCATTTCGTGCACCTTCAGCTTGCTATGCGACGGTTCTACTACGGCCCGCAGTTTGGCATCCCAGCCGAGTCTTTCTCTAGTACCGAAGTAGCCGTTCATTCTTTGATCTTGCTTCGGCGGGGTCATCGGCGGCGCACCAGCGATGGGTTTGCACTTCTGCGCAGTGCTGGTGACCAGTACCTCTCGAAGCTTGAAACTTTGGGAGGGAAGCTAGGACAAACCCGTAAAGAGTCTATCAGGCCTTGCTCAGTTGCTTTGTAGACTATACTAGCGTCGCCATCATCTATTCACCTTGGTTAGCTATCGTGTCTTTGTCCTATCTTCCTGTATATAGCCTCATCTTAGGAGTTTCGATGACCACAGCATTTGCCATGATAGCGAACCTGTGTTGGTCCGTCTGCATGTACTTGCTTCCCTCGCCGCTTTGTGTTTAGCCAGGTAGCGGTGCTAGTCTAGTATAATGGCTTCATAACAACTTCATCTTACCCATGCGGAAAATGTCAAACTAGACTCAAGAGCTCTTTAGCGATATCGGTGCTAAAACGCGGTGGTGCAGAAGAATTGACGATGCATACTTGTTCTGAAATGTTCTACTTAGTCGGTCTATCCGTCTTATCGACAGTGTTGCGTACCTGGTCATCTATATTCCTAGTATAAGATTGATTGTGCAGGAGTGGCCTCGGCGCAAGATTCTATGGCATCCTACTCCGTACATCCCAAGACATAGACTATACGTCGCCTACTAGATAGATAGATAAATAGACAGGCAGGCAGGCAGGCAGGCAGGCAGGCAGGCAGGCAGGTAAATGTCTATCCTCCTAGTACAAGGCAAACTGCTAAGAGAAACAATGTGCTTTCATCCGTTCGAAGAGAAAGACGAGAGAAAGTAGAAAAGAACTGCTACAAACCATGATAAATAAAAAGCACTGGACGCCTGAACGATCACTCAATTCAATGACTGTTATCAAGGCAAGTAAAGTCAAATCAAGTCCAACAAAATCGAAATGACAATCAAGACGAAGTAAGGTAAGTTAACCTATCATGTCGAAAATGCAGCGAGCATTTAGGCTACCCTAACCCTACCTAAACCCTGGCTTTCTTTCATCTATGTATGTAACTGAGATCCATCCATTATGGGCGATTCTTGTCAAGAGAGTAAGGAATAGTAATAAATAGTAAAAAAAAAAAATAAAAAAAAAAGTAAACCACACGGCCTTGTTTTCCCGTATCCTATCCACAGATTGATTCCTTTCATGCTTTGTTTCCATATTCCCAGGAATGAAAGTACATTGTATGTATGTATGTCTCATGCTATTGAATTCGGGGGACGGATTTACCGCATGATCTCCTCGTAGATCAGGACTGGAGATATCCAGGTTAGTATATGAGAATAAGACAGAGGTGGGTGATCCGGGACTAGGACTTACTCTTCAATTGCTCTTTGCTGAGCGCATCCTTATTCTTATCGAAATCAAAGAATCCCTCCGGGATGGGCGGCGCTGTGGGCTCATCCTCCGGGTCATGGTAGGGCTCCAGGTAGGGATGACGCAGGGCATCCTCCACCGAGATACGCTTGGCAGGGTTGAACGCCAGGAGCTTCTCCAGGAGATCCAGCGCCAATTCGTTACTCTTGGGGAACAGAGCCCGGAATGGGATCTTCTTCTTGAAGGGGAGAGAGCGGATATACTCCCGAGCTCTCCGGGACTTGATGCCGTAGTAATCCTCCATGGTTGGCGTCCCGAGGACGTCCAGAATGAGGGTCAATTGGTGGTGATCTGAGAAAAAAGATGTTAGTTCGAATGAAGTTCGGATCCTTCCACCCAAAAGTATCCCGGGTACTTACAATCTTTGCCCGGGAACAGGGGCTTGCCGCTCAGCATCTCGGCCAGGATGCAGCCAACACTCCACACGTCAATGGCTTTGGTATATTCTTTGAAGGTTAACATGATCTCCGGTGCACGGTACCATCGAGTCGCCACGTATTCCGTCATGAAACCCGAGTTGTCGTCCGTCGAGGCGGCTGAACGAGCGAGACCGAAGTCGCAGACTTTCAGGTCACAGTTGGCATTGAGGAGAAGATTCGAGGGCTTGAGGTCACGGTGAAGAACATTCGCTGAGTGCATGGCTTTCAGAGCACGCAGGGTCTGGTAGATGAAGTACTGGCAGTGGTCGTCGGAGAGGTCTTGGGTACGGATAACGCGGTGCATATCTGTTTCCATCAATTCCTGTGAATCGTGAGCATCTGATCGTCATGCGAAACCTTGTTGTCAAAAAAAAGCCGTACCTGAATCAGATAGACTTCGTTGAAGCTTTCGTAGTTGCGAGGTCTCTGAATATCCAAAATGGAGATGATGTTCTCGTGGTTGAAATATCGCAGCAGCTTCATCTCACGCAAGGTTCGCAGGCAGAACATCGAATGGTCGAACGGGGTGATCTTCTTGATGGCGACTTTTTGCCCCGACGGCTTGTGAATAGCGGAGCTAACAGGTGTCAGTACGGCTCGAAGCCATCCTCCTGTGTCGGTTCTTACCAGACGACACCGTAAGCACCTTCACCGATAACATCTTGGATCTCATATTGATCGGACACGTTGAAGGAGATCTTACGCGACCCTCCTTGGGGAGGCAGTTGCTGCACCATTGTTGCTGATTCTGAAGAACTAGACGGCGTTAGTAAATGTTGCGGACATCGACGCAGGTCGTTTTAGCGGGGGCGTTTCCGGTTCTATCATGTATGATGCAAGAGAGCAACCGGCACTTGGGGGAGCATGCGTGCCCAACGGCTGAACGACACCACCATCCCAACTAGTTGCAATTATATCACCGGCAAATGACAACGCAGCGACAATATGACAGGTCCACGTCCGACTCGGGGAGAGAAGTAGGCGCTTACATTTGAAATATACCGCGAGAGGGTTCTTTAATAGAGACGAGGGCTTAGTTGCAGCCGACTCGCATGCGCTGACTGTGGGGAAAGAGGCGACGATGGTTCGGGACGTGTCGAGAGTCGAATGCGGGGTATGTAGCCCGTGTCTGTGATCGAAACGAGCTGGGATGCGTTCGGTCACTCAGAAGTTCTCCGATACTTGGCAGGAGGATATTCGAAGGAAACGCTGGATTTGCGGCTGCCGAGGTCCCGGAGAAGACGATGGAAAGGGAATCTCTATTATGCGAAGGATAAAAGGCGTGTGCAAGCGACACAACGAAGGCAGGTGGCTCGGCGGGAGAGAAGATGCTAGGACAGGAAATGCATCAGTTCATGGTTCAGGGACAGTTGACAAAGGATCCATGCAGGGTTTAGCATGGGAAAAAGGAGAGAATGCATACATCAATGAGAAGCCCCGGTCTTGGTCCTGAAATAGATGTTTCACGGGCGCGTTCTATTTTTAAACTGCTCAGCAGACTGAATCGCAGCGTCTGTTTCTTGTCTAGCGGTTTTAACAGTCAACCCGGAAGACTGGAGATGGAGAGGGGGAGGGGGGGGAAGGAAAGAAAAGATGGTGGTAACAAGTCGACCAGATGGGTAAGGTGGTCGCAGGAGATAGCGGCAGAGGAGGAAGCCAGGAGAGGAGAGGAGAGGAGAGAGGAGAGGGGAGGAGAAGAGGAGGAGTTGGTGGAGGGGCTGGATGGAGACGCCCGTAAGAACCGCCGTGGAAGTAAAGCCGATATTAAAGCGTATTAAACTGCGGTGGGGCCGCGGAGGGGGGAGGAATTGTGACGGGCGTCTGGATTGAGGAGTCAGTCCTCGGTCTGTGTAGAATGTAAATAGACTGAGGGACTGAGAGACAATAAACAAGGGGCCTTTATGAAGAGCGATCGATGGAAAGGACAGATCCAGAACCAAAGATGCTGGTTCCTTGGATCCTCGCCTGGTGGATCGACGGGTTTCCGTCCCTGATCGATAGGCGTACCGTATTATGAGGATAGGATAGGATAGGATAGGATTATATGGTAGGTATACTACAGAATACTAGTAATAGTATCTACCAAGTAGACTTCCTGAGAGACTTCGTACACTTCCAAACATCGGCGATGTCTCGGTGTCTATACTTGACATCCCAATTGGGACGTCGTATACTTGTTCTGTTTGTTTCTCAATGAAAATCGGAGTAGTCAAAGGCACAAAGAGCGAGTGGCCACCTACTTGTACAATGTACTCTAGGGTTGATCAGGCTTCTTGATCTATACTCATATATAGACTCTGAAGGTACCTTCATCTATACTTCCAAGTATACCGCATAACAATCTCCTGATTGTACAGAACATCTATAGAGTTACTACCCAAAAGGGAACCGGGCGTAACGATACGGTAAAACGCACGGATGAACGCTCAACAATCCGCGATCAACAGTCACAGTCACATACACTTTGTCCACCTTACTTTTCGAGGAGAGACAATATACGACAATATCACAACGAGACCTGCCAGGCACTCCGAGTTCCTCCCGAGCTTTCCCATTCCCAAACCCCCAAATCCCAACTCTAAACAACGGCCGACAAACCAACTGGGGCTACTGTCTCGACCAGTGTTTCATTCGTCCCCCCTGAGTTGCACCAACTCGTCACGGCGCTAACGGTTGGACTGGGAGGGGCTGCCATTATCATCACTTCTTTATGATTTATCCTACCTACCTATGGAGGACACGGTACCAGCTCATGGGATGATATGTACAGTACAGTAATAGATACCTAAATACCTGCCTAACAGAAGACACCACAAAAAAACAAGAGAAAAGAAAAGAAAGTCCACCCCCCTCTCTCCCTCCAAAGCGTAACGCCTCACGCTACTGCCCTCCATCACAGCTGTCACCCATCCGTCACCTGTCACTCTCGTCACAGCGCGTCGCCGTCGGGGATTCAGACCTTAGCTTACAGCTTACAGTCTTAGTCTTGCACATATGTATGGACCACGGCTCATGCAAGTCTCATGCTCGGGCTTGCTTTGCTCTGCTCTGACCTGCTCTGCTGCTCCGTGCACGACTTGGCTTGGCAAGACAAGTAAATGCAAGGCCTGGTCGTGCGGGACGCCACGCCCTTCATCCTTCATGCTGATTTGTCCCGTCTCTGCCGACTCGTTAGGCCATGCTAAGCTGTGATCTAAAGGTTGCGGTCGTGCATGGATCGGCCAAATTGACCCCCCCCCCCCCCCCTAGTCCTGAGTCTGCTGCAGGTTGGGTCGCATGGAAATCCTGGGCACGGTGGTTGGGGGGTATTGTGGACTGTACATAGTGGTGTGGTGGTGGTGTTAGTAGATCGTAGCTGTGCAGTAAGTACGGATTGTTCTGTAGGTATAGGTGTCGTACGTCATACTAAGGCCGAATCATGAATGTTCGACCAACTAACTGCCTTTGGGAGAATGGAAAGGTGATTTAATAATGCCCTTCGAAAAACCCGAGCAAACAAAGAATATGCAATAGTCATACAGCTTGAAGAAGAACAAAGTAGAAGAAAAGGATACCCTGAATTTTTGAAAACATATAGGTAAAAAAAGAAGTCATTGGAATTTATTGATATCTTTCGCATAATTTACCAAAAAAAAAAAAAAAGTGGGTTTGTAAACACAGAACTATCATCATTACTGAACGACCTGTGGGCGAGTTCATCCTCGTCAGTCGAATGACCTTTTGTTTCTCCCTTTCCATGGACCCATGTCGAAGACGGCCACAGAAAGGACGGGGCGGATCAGACAAAGGAGAGAAAGGGGATCAAACCTTTTCGCGCAATGACCCCATCCACTGCACCAGGCTGACACTCTGGTCGGCCCGGTCCTCCACGAGCATCGTCTGTGCCCACAAGCGGAGACCCGGTTCCCCGTCCTCCTTCACCACGTAGAGGTGCGGCACCACAATGCTGCCCACTCCCTTCGACCGGTGGTCCCGACTCTTCTCGACCACCGCCCGCACTCGCTGGTTGAAGTCGTTGTCCAGATCCGGCAGGTTCTGCTTGCCCACCCGGAGCTGCGATTTGTCGGGCAGACCGAATACGTCGAGGACGAGCTGTGGCACCGCGTCGCGGCCGACCCAGAGGAACTGCGTCTGTCCGTCGTCGATGAGGTAGAGTCCAAACGGAACGATACGTTCCGAGGACAGGTTCACCGGCGGAGGAAGGACAATCTCTCCCGTCTGTTCATCGGGCAAGCCCGCATTGTCCGGCATGTCGTGGAGAGAGTACATCTTCGGGTAGATGTACTGCATCAGGAGGGGCAGGGGAAGTGTCGAGAGCAGGCAAAGAGCGGCAGACCGCATGTCGGTCGGAATCTGTGCGGATTTTCGGAGACCCAGCTACAACGCGAATGTTAGTCAGATACGGAGGGAGGGAAATAGGGAATCGACAGGGTCCTACATTTTTGATCATAGCCAGGAAGAGAACGGGCAATCCTCTCAGGTTGGCGGGGAACTGGAGACCGCCGCCGCTGACGCTTCCGCCAGCAAGCTCCTTGCGGTACGTCGACAGAAGCTCAACGAGCTTGGCCTGCAACGCCTCCCGGGCAGGTTCCAGGCCGCTGCCGAGCGTCCGCTCAACGGCCTTGTGGCTGAAGTAGGTGGCAATCGCTTGCTGATCCGCCGACGCATAGATATCGGCCAGGTTCTGGGTGGTCGGCAGGGCCAGGGTCAGCACCCGGATTCTTCTCTCGCCGTTGCATGTGGTGTGGAGAACCGCCGTCTGCATGCACACGACGGGTTTCGTGACGGTCTCGTCGATTGCGACCTCAACAACATAGGCCTGGTCGCGAGGGAAGGCCGGGAAGGCACAGAGGTCGGAGCTGCGGTTGAAGAAGTTTCCGTAGAACGTGTTCATGCGCAGGCCGGTCGTCGCGCGGACACGGAGCACGGCCTCCAACCCGATTTCGGAAGACAGGTAGTCGGAGAATTCCCGAGCAAACTTGATCGCGTCCTCTCCTCGGGCGGCATTCCAGCCGGGATAGAAGTACGTCTGACCTCCAGTGTACCTCGGCAAGTTGCTGAGAGACGCCACGTCCTGGTACTGAGAAGAGAACAGGAACATATCCACAGAAACCTGCGCCTTGGAGCACTCGACGGCAAAGCTCTTGTAGAAGCTGTTGGCCGTCTGCAACAGGCTGCTCTCCTTGCTCGTGCCCAAAACCTTCTTGTCCTCTCTCATAGTCAGAGCACCGTGTCCGATGTTCGGAAGGGACGAGCTCAGCACGGTCATCTTTCCGCCGACGGGAGAGATGAGCTTGTAACCGGCACGCAGAGCGGATCCCATCGCACAGGCGTTGTTCTGGGTGTTCTGGAACATTTCCTGCAGCTTGTCGAGGAAGGTCTCGATGTTTTCGCGGCATTCGCTAAGGGTGACGAGGAGGTCTCCGGGGATCGGAAGGAAGGGCTCGTCGAGATCGCTGACAACGAGCATCCGGGGATCCGAGTTCTCCGATCCATCACGCGGGATGCTGAAGTAGTGGAGGCTCGAGTCGACCGCGACGAAGCCCAGTCGCGTCCGGCGGTCCGCATTGGGAATCCGGTCGAGGCTCTCCTTGATACACCGGGCACTCGTGGCCAAAAGACCGTTGGTGACAGACGCATAGCTGACATCGATGAGGAAGAGGTAGACGAGCGGTTGCGGAGGTCGGACCATGTATTCTTGAGGGGCAACGAATTCCACCACCGAGTGGTTGAGATCGGGTCTCAGGGCCCGGTCGGCGGGCTTCTGAAGCGTGGTGTCCCAATCAAAGGCCTGAGGTACATCGTTGGTCAGGTTGCACATGTTGCAGCGCCAGCGATGTCCATGGTCGAGGAAGGTCACGAAAGGATTGATGTAGGATCGGCAGCGTCGGCAACGCGAGATAACTTGATCGGGAATGACTGGGATGGGATCTTCGGCATCGTGGAGGGCCCCGTACGGCTGGATGACCAGGGCGAATGGCAGCTTCGACTTCTTCAGGAGGGAGTGGGTGGTCGGGACGGCGTTCAGGGTGGACCGGACATATTTCGAAGGGCAGTTGGCAGAGGGAGAGGGATACACACTTGTCTGGAATACATGGTCAGTAAATACCCTTGCGCACATCGACGAGAGCAAATCATGCACATACCCCCGGAGGCAAAACGATGGGAGGTGGAGGGTAGTCGAGTTCCGCAACGTTGAACGGCTGTGAGAGGAGATCCGTCGGGTAGAGTTGGTTGAGGGGAACAGCCCGCGGCATCTGGGGCGCCGCTTGGGGAGGCTGAGGAGGCAAGAGGTGCGGATCCGTCATCCCCATTGCGCCAAACTGTTGGGTCATCTGTGCGACGGGTGCGCTGCCATATCCTGGCGCAGCAGCAGCAGCAGCAGCAGCTTGCATCTGGGCCGGGTCAGCTCCGTACGCAACGGGCTGCTGGTATCCCGCAGCCTGGGGCTGGGGAGGGTAGGCTCCATAGCTGCCACCGGCGGGCAGTTGACCTCCTAGAGCCGCATTGGCACCGGAACCAAAATCAAAGGCCTCTCCGGCATATGCTCGCTTCTTTCTTCCTCCAGCTTGACCTTGGGCAGGGGCTCCGGGGACCGTCCCCGCGGGTTGTTGAACGGGAGACTCGTAGCCGACCGGTTGACCGTAGCCTTCCTGGGGAGGATAACCCCCTTGCGGTGCTGCCATGAAGGGTTCTATGTAATTGGTATTCTCGGGGATCGATGGATGGTGGGGGTTTGTTCAAGAGATCGATCGAGGTCTGACTAGGGGGTTATGCAGACGTCGCGGGAAGTTCGATTTAAAGGCTCACTATGTTGGCGGTCAGCTTGGGAGGGAGGGAGGTGGACAGGAGGGGAACTGGAGCCGGGAACTCTGCATACTAACAACGTAAATTGAACCGAACCAAGTCTATGATTTAAGAGGACAAGAAAAAGGGCAAAGACACCACCAGATAGATGGTACCAAGACCGGGGAGAGGGGGGAAGAGAAGTTGGATTCTTGGATGGTGTACGGTGGCCTTTGCGGCCGGGCTCGGGCCAATCAGAGGGGCCGGTAGCGTAGCCGACTCGCCAGAATGCGATTTGGGAAGAAACTAAAGAAAGAGATTCTTGGGCCATTTCATAAAAAGAAAGGAAATTATTATTCAGGACGAGGCTAAGCAGTAAATGGGCAAACATGGTGGATGTACAATCTGCGCATGATTTACCACCTCGGGGTGATGATCTCATCCGTGCACTTGTATACTTCCCTTCCAATGCTGTATACAAAGATCTAAGAACCAGTTCAGATAGGACATGCTTGGTATTCGCTGCACTATTCCACTTGATATTACTTCACTTGAGTAGAGTCTGCAATTTCTGACTTCTGTACTTAACATGATTCTATAGTATTAATCAGGAGTGTCTTCGAGACCAGCTACTTTCTTAGTTAGAAGTGCAACCACTCTACATCTGATATCCGTAGGTTGCTGTTCAGATTTACTGTGCGTAGTCTTAAACACACAAGTCCAGGACGTCAGGGAAAGGAAAGGGTGATTTTCCAGGTAGTATAAGTGGTACCTAATATGGTTCACTGTAGTCTTGAATATTCAAACTAACCACCTTCAACCATACAGCAACGGAGCTTTATGACCCAAAACTTTAGTGATAGTTCTGGATAGTTAATGTTAGGTATTTTCAATTCCAATCCAACATCAGGGAGCCCCAGACACTGTACAAGCACCGCGTGCAGCCTTGCGGGAACTCCCACGGTTGAGAAGGCGGAATGCCTGGGGAAGGCCAACGTTGCCCTGCCAACCGCCTGACCGCTGCCAGTCGCACCAAAACGCTCTCCCTATCGTTCTTCCAAGAGCCTCTCTTCGCTCGTTCAGTCCATGTCCACACCCCTCAACCTCAATATCCCAATCTCTGAGGTTTTTCTTTCTGCGGTCTTCTCTTTTGATCTTTTCCTTGTGGCTTCTTGTCGCATTCATCTCACCTCGAGAACCCGTGTTTTTTTTTTTTTTTTTTTTTTTCGCATGCTGCCAGCAATCGATAGACGCTTTAATTAGTGCATCGAGCTGGAGTCACTGTTGACATCTAACCCTAATCAACAAAATAAATAGATCCATATGCACCAGGCATAAACCTCCATCGGAACAGACCAAACCGGCACGGGGACACCACGAACCTGCGCACCCTCCCATCCTACGGAATCAACCACAGAAGCTGCACGATAGCGGAGATCGGCAAAATGAGTGTTCGGGTAGTTGCACGTATCCGACCCCTCCTCAAGTCGGAGCGAGAGCTGGATGTCATCCTCCGAAGCGGCGCGAGCCAGACCGTCCCCGGAAAGACCGAGAAGAAGAGCTCCTCTGAGAATGCGAAGTTGGCCGCACTAAGGGATAGGGATACGTTAGTGCGGATCCCGAATCCGAAGAACGAGAACGAGGAATACACCTTCCAGTTCAACGCCGTGTACGACTCCGACGCCTCGCAGCAGGAGCTCTTCGACGCAGAGGGTGCGTGCCGACCTGCCAGCCTACTTGACTTGTCTTGGAATTGGTGATGGAATACTGATTTTTTGAGTTTTCTTGCAGTCGCGCCTACGACCAAGCATCTTTTCAATGGCTTCGACGTCACGCTATTTGCGTATGGTGTTACTGGAACGGGAAAAACACATACTATGCGAGGTGGTAAAAGCCTGGCGGACAGAGGCGTGATCCCCCGTTTTCTGAGTAGCATATACCGACGCAGCCGCAAGATCGAAAAGGACAGCGAGGGCGAGTCAACGGCTACGGTTTCTTTGAGCTATTACGAAATCTATAATGACAAGGTCTTCGATCTTCTCGAGCCCCCAGAGAAGAGAACAGTTGCCGGTCTGCCGTTGCGAGACAACGGTGGGAAGACTGTTGTTGTAGGTCTGACGGAGAAGCCATGCTCCAATCTCAAGGAATTCGAGGTTCTATATGACCAAGCAAACACCAACCGATCGACTTCTGCAACCAAGGTCGGTAGCTCGCAGCATGCGCTTTCCATTAACGCGAAGCAGTTGCTAACCTCAAGTATAGCTTAACGCCCACTCGTCACGATCTCATGCCATTCTTTGCGTCAAGGTCGCGATCAAAACCGGCGACACCACCCGCGTCAGCACCGCCTCAGCCATCGACTTGGCTGGCTCGGAGGACAATCGTCGCACAGACAATGACAAGGAGCGCATGGTTGAATCGGCCAGTATCAACAAGAGCCTGTTCGTTCTAGCGCAGTGTGTGGAGGCGATCAGCAAAAAGCATCAGCGAATTCCCTATCGAGAATCGAAGATGACCCGAATCCTTTCGTTGGGCCAGAACAATGGATTGACCGTGATGATCCTCAACCTGGCCCCCGTCAAGTCCTACCACCTGGACACGCTAAGCTCGCTCAACTTCGCCAACCGCACGAAAAAGATCGAGGTTCGCGAAGTGGAGAATGAGCCCTTGTTCAAGGGACCCCCGAGACCGGCGATGCGGCCTTCTTTTGCAAGCCAACGACAGCCTCTGCGGCCACTGACGGCCTCGGTGAATGTGAACCTCGCCGCTAACAAGGACAAGGACAAGGATGCGTCCAAGCCCGGTGACGGCAAGCCTATTAAGGCGTTTCAGGTTTTCTCCGACGGACCTCGCCCCAGACTTTCCACGCAGTTCAAGAAGCCCGAGATCCCCCAACGGCCTTCTATGTCCTTCGACTCGCATCCGCCTCGGTCTCTAAAGCCTAGTCGTATTGCGCAACCGCCACCGCAAAGACACTACGAGGATATTTCTGCGGCTAAGATTGAAGAGATGGTGGAAAAGAAGGTCGAGGAGATTCTAGCCGTCCGAGCAGTTAGCGAACAATCCCGACAAACACAAGTTCGCGAACTAAACGAACAAGTGCAAAAACGCCTGGAACTTCTCGAGCAGCGCGTTGAAGGCAGCGAGGATGCAAGGGCCGAGGGGCTGTCATATCTGCTTATGGGCAAACAGCACCAAGGGCGCGGAGAAGACGCTTATGCGCTGAAGATGTACCAGCTCGCACTTCCTTTCTTCCCCAACAACGAGAAGCTTGCGTCCAAGATCACTACTCTGAAGGAGCGCATGATCCAGGGCAAATCTCGACCCGAAGCTGACCTCACGAGCGTACCTGCCCCTCCGTCAGCTCAGAGAGGGCTGGGAAGTATGCTATCACTCAAGAAGCAGCCTGCTAAGATAGGCGCCAAGCGCCAAGCCCATGACTTGGATGAGGATTACGAATATCCAGGTGAAAGCACGCTGCAGTTGAGCGATGACGATGAGATCCGCGAGGCGTCTCATATCAGACGCAAGAAGCGCACGAAGACCCAGTCCCCTATTGAAGAGGAGCCAGAGGTTGAGTGCGACGAATCAACACTCTCCCCTCGGACCATCCATATTCTGTCGATCATCAACACCCGCGACGTCAGCCAAATCAAGCTTCTGAAAGGCGTCGGGGCCAAGAAGGCCGAGGCCATCGTCGACTGTCTGTGTGAAATGGACCAGAACCTAGACTCTCACGCAGAAGAGTCTCGCGTTCAGATCAACAGTCTCACAGAGCTGAGCAAATTGAAGGGCGTCGGCGTGAAGACCGTGGAAAGCATGAGAACTGGAATTTTGGTATAGACGGGAAACGTTTTTGTTTAACATCTGCATTACCGGAGCCGAGCTGCAAGCCTAGCATTGTTTAACCTATTTGGTCTGGCATTTCTTTTTGTTTGACATTTCCCTTCATGGTTTTCGGATTTTTATCATCTGTCCAGATTTGTTGTTCGTTGTGCATTGTTTGTTGTGCATTGCATTTCCGTCGTCATTTTCCACCAGCGAAGGTGTTTCTGGAGTTTCTTCTCATTTGAAAATGTCGAATGTCTGTTGTTGGTTGTTTCTTTCTTGTGTTGATATATTCCCATTAGCATCTTATCTGAACTTCGAGATTGTTTCTCAGTTGCAACAATTTTTGGCTTTAGTTTAGTTGAAATTTATTTTGTAGTTACGTAGGTAGTCAATGGCATGATAACTCCAAGGTATGGATCGACAGTAGAGCAAGGATGTCTTGAAGAACTCCTACTCAGTTCGGGCTTTACTGCGTTCACTACCAGGGATATTCAAAAGGAAGCATAAAGAGAAATCCATGTCAAACAAAGTCGGCTGTGCTCAAAACACACAATCTTGTCTATAATACAGTACATTGAGCCTGCAAATCAATAATTTAAAAAAAAAAAACGAGCTTTCACTTCCATGACGCATCGTGGAACAAAAAAAAATAAAACGACGACGACGACGACGACGACGACGACGACGACGACAGCAAAAACAACCACAATCAATCAATCAATCAGAGTTGGTATTTAATTCTTCTGCTCTGACTCTGGCTTAGTGAAAATCACCTGTCCGTCCTTAGTAAGTTGCGCAATTTTCTGACCCGTGCCCTTAATCTCCATTTCCAGTTCTTCGACCGTCCTCGTAGGCACGTCAGGCGCGGCATTGACTGCCTTTTCGGCCGTCTTGCGAAACTCTACGTCTTCAGACGACGACGGCGACGACGTCTTCGTTCCCTTTTCTTCGGCGGGTTGCGCGGGTCCGAGGGTTAGGCCTCGCGGCGCGTCGGCGATCTCGTTGACTTCTTGGGAAGAGAGAATTTCGTTGATACGGGGACCGCGGGTTTGGAGCAGGATGGTGGTGGGACCGTCGAATTGGAGGAAGAGCTGGATTTCAGTGGGGTTAGCACGGGCTGGGAATGAGGTCAAATCAGTGTGGTGTGACTAGGTTACGCACTCTATCTCCCCAGATTGTCATTCGCGACCACGTCCGGAGCTTGTGCAGATAGCTCATTGTGGTTTTCCACGCTTTCGAATCCGAGACGTCTCGGACGAACTTGGAGTCTTGGATGAGTCGGGGCAGACTCTTGAGGCCGGGGACTTGGAATTTCAGGGTCGTGGATTTGAAGCGGTAGGGACGAGGGGGGTTGGAGGACATGGTGTACGCCACGACGTTACTATGATTTTCGTTAGCACCTTTGTATGTATGTGCATATTCATCGAGGCGTCGTCAATGGCGCTGAGCGAACATACCTCGGGTGCACAATGTATTGCTCCCCTTCTTTCAGCTCAATCGAATACACCTGACCCGTGCCGACGAGGGCCAACAGACCTCTACCGGTGACCTCGGAGCTGCCCCAGTGAGCCACGCTCTATGCAAGTTAGTCAGGGTTCTTCGTCCGTCGCTGGACCTGGCGGGAGGAACGGAACAAACCTACCAGGTTCGTGTTGATAGTCGGCTTGACGGAGAGAGAACGACCCGTCCAAGCAAGCAGGGCCCGTCTCTGAGCCACCATCCAATCCTCCGCGCCGTTGAGGTGGACAACGGCAAAAGAAGTCACCGGAGATCGCACGGAAATCAAGGCCGTCACCGGGCTAGCCGAGGACACCTGCTGGGATGTCAGCATACCCATCCCCAATCATTGACAATTGGAAGGGTATCAAAACCGACCTTCTGATATAAGAACGGGATCCCGACGGCTGCGCGTCGGAAGGGTTCCAGTATGCTCAACGTCGAAACTACCTGATTCAAGCCACCACGACAGTCAATAGATGTTTCAAGGATTATGACCATAGCCATAGCCATAGCCATAGCGCACGGAAGGGGTTGTTGTTCCGCATACATTATCGGCCTTCCCGCTTAATCCAACCAAGGTTCCTCGTCGAGTGTACAGGTTCTGCGAGGGGGATAACGAGACAGATAAGAGAGAGTGCGGTGCGCCGATGACATCGAACCGAGCATCTAGAACCAGAACGTCGTCCTGTTAGCGGTTGTAATCTTTTCGACGCCAAGGAGAGAAACCAGAATCGAGAATCGGGAAACCAGCGTCTCAATGGCTACTTCCACCGAATGAAACAAAACCAGAAGGAAGACAGTAACACACCTCTCGACTCCGCCGAGCTAGGCGGCCCAGCCACGGGCAGATTATCTCCATTGCCCGACGCAGGCTGTTCCGCGGGGGCAGCGCGAATTTGAAGGCCTCTGGACTGCCATGCGCGGTGCAGCAACGGCGCCCCTTGTCGCGCCCGGAGAGAAAGGACACGGGTCGAAGGGAGGACCCCGACGCCTCTCCTCAAGGGTTGACTCATTGTCGTGCCTGAGGATCAAGTGCAGAGGTAAGAAAAGTGCAGAGGAAGAAGGGCGAACTGGATGCGCCGACTTGCTCTCCGCGGCGATTCTTCGCGGCCGGATTCACGCGGCCCGATCGGGAATGGCGTCTTGGCGCGGTTTGTATACAAGTCGGTGGGCAGTCAATGGCCTCGCTGGAGGTTGCAAAGTGAATGTATTTGGGAAAATATTCTAAGTAAGGAAATGAATGAAGGGTCAACAAACTACAGACTTGGTTATATCCAAATCTGGCGGAGGAATCAGTTCCTGTCCGGTTCTACGCTGCGTGCACCTCTGATGTCATAGATATCTCACTGTTCTGAAGCCTGAAAGCACTCGTTGGGGTCCAATGGTTCTGAGGGATGTCCTTACGCTGCAAACTGAGTGTCAAGTATTTGCTCTCTCCTTGGGAGTGGGCCTGTGCCCTAGTTTCAGTGCGTGTTTCGAACTGCTCGTTCTTGCATGCAACCTTGGTGGACGACTCGGATTACATAAATATATGGAAAAGACAGACAGTCTGAGAATAATTTGTAGATGAAGCGACGCCAATAAAAATTCAAGGGAATGTAGAGGGCGAAGAAAATCAAGAATTCAGAGTAGCAACTGCATCAAATGTCCCAACATGGAAAGAAAAATGAGAAATCGGCGATTGCGACAGAAGCGACGGCGGTCCCCTCATCCTCCACGAGCATCTCCGACCCTTTTTCCTCCGAACCCGGCGGTCCCCAAAACCACGACTTTCCCCAATTCTCACCGACAAGAGACCACCGCACACCCTGAACGATGCTCCCTTGATCTTCGCGGAGTTTTCCTCCCGTATACACGATTTGTCCTGTTTCCTCTAGCGTCTTATACCCGGCCATCATGCTGCCCAGGGCAGCTCGATCGCCTTGCGTGCGCATCCCCGCACGCTTCATACGGCGCGGTCCCGTCGCACCGCGCTCCTCGCCATGGCTGCCTGCAGCCTACAGCGCCCAGCTGAGGGCGTTTTCGACCACCCACAAAGGCCCGTTACGGAAGCAGGCCGTCGACGAACCGCCTATCGAACGCAAACCGCCGAATCCTGCCTCCACGCCGTCGACACCACCCTCGACGGACGCGGCTGTCGCGCAATCCCCGAAGGATGTCCCGAAGGCCTCCGACTCGGACAAAAAGAAGAAGGACTTGCTCAGTGAGAGCACAGTGGCGACTAAAGAGCAGAGGAAAGCCGATTGGGCGATAATGAAGGAAATGGCAAAGTACCTTTGGCCAAAGGTAGGATTCTCGCTCGTGGGAATTGGCGTGGGTTGAAAATGACCCGGTGCTAATTGGGGATCTATACAGGATGACTGGGGTACCAAGCTTCGTGTCGGAAGTGCATTGTCACTATTAGTAGGAGCTAAGGTCAGTATGCATTGGTGGAATTGGTCGTTGGTGTGTCGAGAAGAAAGTTCTGACAGAGAGGTGACTAGATTCTGAATGTCGAAGTGCCCTTCTATTTTAAGAGTATTGTCGACTCGATGAACGTGGATTTTGCGGCTCTGGGGGGAACTGCATACACGGTGGCGGGGTCCATGATCATAGCCTGTAAGCAATGGCTGCGTGGTTGCAAATTGCAGGTGCCACAGTGTCTAACGTTAATCGTCCAGACGGAGTAACCAGGATCGGCGCTACCCTATTCCAAGAGCTTCGAAATGCTGTCTTTGCAAGCGTTGCCCAGAAAGCGATCCGCCGAGTCGCACGGAATGTTTTCGAGCATCTCCTTCGATTGGACTTGAACTTCCACCTCACCCGTCAGACCGGTGGACTGACGAGAGCGATCGACCGGGGAACCAAGGGTATTAGCTTCCTCCTGACATCTATGGTATTCCACGTGGTACCAACGGCTCTGGAGATCTCCCTTGTGTGTGGCATATTGGTATGACGAGATGCTGTCCCCTGTCTCTGCCATGGACGTTGCTGACTGGGCTGGATAGACCTACCAATATGGAGTCCAGTTCGCGGCCATTACGACTGCCACTATGGTTGCCTACTCGGCTTTCACGATCGCTACGACTGCCTGGAGAACGAAGTTCCGAAAACAGGCCAATGCGGCGGACAACCGCGGGGCCACGGTGGCTGTGGACTCCCTGATTAATTACGAAGCCGTCAAGTATTTCAACAATGAGAAGTTCGAGGTCGCGCGCTACGACAAGGCGCTCAAGGCCTACGAAGATGCTTCCATCAAGGTGACCACATCGTTGGCGTTCCTCAACTCTGGTCAGAACATGATCTTCTCCAGTGCGCTCGCAGCGATGATGTACCTTGCATGCAATGGTGTTGCCAGCGGTTCTCTGACCGTCGGTGACCTGGTCATGGTTAACCAACTCGTCTTCCAACTGTCAGTTCCTTTGAACTTCCTGGGCTCTGTCTATCGCGAATTGCGCCAGTCTTTGTTGGACATGGAGACGCTGTTCAACCTACAAAAGGTCAACGTGAACATCATCGAGAAGCCCAATGCGAAGGCGCTTGAGCTCCGACAAGGTGGCCAAATCACGTTCGAAAACGTTACCTTTGGCTACCACCCCGAACGGCCCATCCTGAAGAACGCGAGCTTTACCATCCCTGCTGGTCAGAAATTTGCCATCGTGGGGCCCAGCGGTTGCGGCAAGTCGACTATCTTGAGACTTTTGTTCCGATACTACGATGTCCAGCAAGGCCGAATCCTGGTTGATGGACAGGATATTCGCGACGTGACGTTAGACAGTCTTCGAAAGGCAATTGGCGTTGTGCCCCAAGACACGCCTCTGTTTAACGACACCATCCTGCATAACATCCGCTATGGTAGAATCGACGCGACCGACGAAGAAGTACACAAGGCCGCACAGCGAGCACGGATTCACGAATTGATTGAGCGCCTTCCCGATGGATACAAGACGGCCGTCGGAGAGCGCGGTATGATGATTTCTGGCGGGGAGAAGCAACGGCTGGCAATTTCTCGCCTGATCCTAAAAGACCCCAAGCTCCTCTTCTTCGACGAAGCGGTAAGTTTCCCTCAGCCTAATGTGACTGAAAAATATGGAACTGACGAGCAATGTAGACATCGGCACTGGATACCTACACGGAACAGGCGCTCCTGCAGAACATTAACAGCATTCTGAAAGAAAAGGGGCGTACTAGCGTCTTCGTTGCTCATCGGCTGCGGACTATCTGCGACTGCGACCAAATACTGGTTCTAAAGGAGGGTAGCGTGGCGGAGATGGGATCGCACCGTGAACTTCTCGACCAGAGCGGCATCTACGCGGAGCTATGGAATGGTAAGAACTCATGATCCTAGCCTGGTATTTTCTCCGCGAGAAAAAATGCTAACAATAGGATGATTATAGCCCAGGAAACGTCCCTGGCAGAAGACCAGGAAAGTGAACGCAATGCCGAGCTTGAAGAAGAGATATCGGAGGTACGACAGAAGTAGACTTTGTTTGACTTCAGATCCACACATACACAAGCATTCTTTGGAAAAATTGGGATGCAAACTCCCCCTTGGTTTTGGAGTCTAGAAGATCAACTTTGGGAGGGGGCGCCATGCTGGATGGCGCAATAAGTAAATAGAGCTAACGATCTCCTTTTGACGCACGGAGTATATTATGTCTTGATTTCTTTTTTTTTTTTTTTTTGCAAACGGGTGATATTTGATAGACAGTCAGTAGACTGGTGACTATTGTTTCTGGAAAAATTCGAATGGACTGTTTTGAGCACGAACGCATTGAAATCCTGCAAGCCCTGAATGGGCTGTTATTCGCGATTTGCATCATGGTCGACGCCGGTTCCCAAGTATTCCATAAGCTTGGACCAGACAGGCTAGAGCAGATGATAAAACATAATAGTCCAGAGAGTGGAGGCAGCTATTGCTTTAGTGACAATTTATTTCCATTTAGCCCGAACGGCCGGTGAATTCAATCAGCACGCTAGTTGCCATGTGGTTTGAGTGCGTCAACCAGGCCGTGAGTGGTATTTCGATCAGCAAGGTTGGGCATTGGGGAGCCATCAAGTCCCGTCATGATGTCCATGCGTCTACCCAGGATTTAAAATCTCCGAGCGGAGTGGAGACCGTCGTGCGGCCCAGCAGTGACAAATGCCGCCCAAGGAGACGGAGAAGTGTACGGAGGTTCGTCGAGAGAAGGGAAGAAGAGGCCGTGACCTGACGGTGCCTGAGGGCCTGAGGGCCTGAGGGGTCGACTGTCAAGGAACCCCTGGCTAAACCCCACATGGCTTAGCGCCACCACCCCAGGCATCCCACCGTCGCATCGCTTCCTTCTAGACTCTCCATTTCTCTCGTCTTCTCCTCCGCTCTTGTCTTTCCCACTTCTTCCCTTCCTTTCCCTGTTCTTTTTCGTCGCGTCTTTTCGGTGTGGGCTTGTTTATGTCTCTGCTCTGGTGTTGTTTATTCGATTTTAAAAATAACTAAAACCCCCAAGGTCCGAACCTGACTTATCTATCCCCTCATACTCCGTACACCACCCAACTGCACGCGCGGTGGCTTTCGGCGATTCGTCACATCGGCACCTACCCACATTCCTTTCTGTTCCCAGCCATTGCAGCGAACGCTCTTTCAACATAATCCATAAGCCAATCATTTCAGCGACGGACTCCGGATCATTTCCTCCTTTATCGCTCTTTTCGGTCACTCAGTTCCCGCCTGTCGCTACTAGTCTCCCATAACCTGCGCCCTCGTCCTTCGTTTCCCCAGGTTTAGTCTTGGTGCTCTCCCTTATCTTTCTTGTCTTTCTTTCTTTTCTTTTCTCCTGTCTTTCAAAAATAAAAAATTCGAGCATTACTATCTAAGCGACCATCACAAGTCAATCGGTCTAGATTGCTTTGTTTCACAAGGTAGGTTTAAGTTGCCCTCTCACCACTTCGGGAGTGAAACCACGAGTGAGACATGGTTTATCACACAAAACCCTTCTCGTGCCCCCAAATGCTAATTTGGTTTACAGGCATCTTTGACGATCGTGTTTCCAAGTATTCTTGTCAATTGCTGGTCGCTTTTCGCATTACCGAACCAACATCTTGGCTGAAACCCGCTTACACCCCCTCCACCAACGTACGTAGAACGAACTAGCGTTCGGGCCATCAAGAACCACTCGACTCGACACCCCGAGCATCTTCACACTTAGCATACACCATGGGTATCTTCGACAAGCTACAAGCCAGTACGTATCCGACCGTCGTATATGCCTGCTAGTCGTTAGCAGCAAACCACTCGCTGCTCGCCTCCTAACACTTTCCCTCCACAGAAATCGAGCTCTACCGACTAGAGCAGCGGTATGCTCGTCGCAAGCACCGCAGCACATTTTCGGGGGTCCAATACGTCGACGGCGAATATGTCTACACCAACGGGTCGAACTCTTCCTCAGGAACCGTCTCCAAACACTCGACGGGTAGCTATTGGAAGCCTCCCACCTGGGGTTCCTCCGGGGACTCGCGATGGCGGTAACGGACTCGCCCGACCCCCGATATGCTTTCGTTCTTGCGTTCGACTATATATCCTCGACGTTATGTCCCACGTAGAGGATGTCACGATACTTTCCGACCATCACATGCTTTTGTTTCTGAATCATGGATCAGTGTTGACTTTCTGAACGGGAAAAGTTCATGATATCGTTTATCTTTTTCTTCTGGTTTCTTGGAGAGCAAGGCCCGGATGCAATTCGCGATGAGACAAGTTGGAGACGCCCTTGCTCCTTGCAGCGTTGTGATTGACGGCCCTTGATAGCCCCGAGCATGTGTTTCGGGTAAGGCGCCTCACGTTACTAGACGCATGACGCACATGGTGCTCCAATTAACCTTTTTGACACCCTGAAATCGACATGCAAGGTCGATGTCTCGGATCGTTCAATTAAGGTGCCTCACGGACGCAATCATCCCTTTATACGATCTACGTTCGACATTTTGTTTTATCTCTTGGCATTTCAGCTTTAACGCATTTTCATTCTCGTCTTTGGCTTCCAAGCGACACAAAGCTTTGCTGGATCTGGTTGATTTTTTTCTTTTTACTTTTGTATACTTGCGGGCATCAGCGAACTGTTTGGCTTCTTTTTCTCTTCCCACCACCTCAATGGCTACTTTCCCTGTACATAACTTCCAACTACATTTCTTACAATCACAAAGACGGAATATCTGGAACTTTACGTGCAGAATCAAATCTCAAGGTGAGCAATTCGCGTAGGTATCTTGACAATACAACATCTTGACCTGTCTAGATCATATAGTATACTTCTTCATCAATGGGCAGTCGGTGTTCAGCGTTTACGTATAATCCAGACTCTAACCCCTCCATCCCCCATCTTTCTCTTCATCGTTCTCTATATCAAATCTCTTTAACCCAAACTCCCGATTGCCTGTCTCTTTCTCATCACCCCCACCTCTCTCTTTCGTTTCCCTTGCCACCTAACAAAACAACAACGAGAGGAATGGATATGCAAAGCAAGACAATCCAACCCCCAGTCCCAATGACCTATCTCTTAAACTTCTTCCCCCCAATCCCCAACCTCCCCAAATTCGGCAAACTAGATTTATGTCGATGCGAGCCCCCCAAAAGCGATCCTCTCTGCGCAGACTCCGCTCCCCCCGCACCAGTACCAGACGCACCCAAACCGCCCAGATTCCCTCTCCCCTCAACACCCCCAGGCCCTCCGCGCGGCGTGTCAGGAAGCGTCTTATCCCTGGATTGTCGCTGGGCGGGGTCATTGAGGGCGGCTGCTAGAGATGGGTTCTGGAACCCTGAGGGACCGTCCAAGTCGTAGGGTCGTTGGGAGGATGCGCGTTGTTGTGAGCGGTGGGCTTTTTCTTGCACGGATTTGAACTTGTCGAGGAGTTCGACCCACCGGATCGAGGAGTCTTCGCGCTTGAGGCGGCCTGTTGGGCGTTCGTAGGAGGGGGTTGTGGAGGATGAGGTGCTGGATGAGGAGGATGTGCTTGTTCTGTTTTGGGTTGGGATGAGTGGTTAGTTTGGGGGATGGTGGGTTTTGTTGTTATGAGGGGAGGAAAAGTAGAGAAAGGGAAGAGGGAAGAGAAGGGAGGAAAGGAGGGTGACTAACAGTCGAGGACCGGTGTGAAGAAGACCGATGTTGCTGACGCTGTTGAGGCGGTTTTTTAACGCGGCAAAGGCGGAGCTCTGCGGGAGGAGCATGAGGACTCCGTAGAGGCATTTGTATAGGTGGGGGTATCTCTCTGGCTCGAGGAGTTGGAGGCGAAGGTCTAAGGAAACGGAGAGTTTAGTAGGTGTTGGGGCTGAAGTATTTCGGGGGAGGTAAACTCACAGGTAAAAACGGGGGATTCGAGCAATTGCACTAGCTTGTCGATTTGGATTAACATGTTGACCGTCATTTCGAGCTCGGCGCTGATTGATTATGTTAGCTAGAAGTACTTCTGCTTTCAAGTACACTTTCACGTACAAAACTTGAAGAAGATTATAGGCCTGTTCATATGCCTGGGCTAGAAGGCATAGAGAGAATGTAGAAACGGCATTGTGACACCAGGATCTGAACAGAGCCACGAAGAACATTTGACCCTCCTATTTTCATGTTAGCTAGAGGGTACGAAAGGTGATCATAAAGAGAATGTACCCTTGAATCCAAATTCCGGAGTCGTTTGCGTAAATCTGAAAGCTCGGGTGCGGTGATCAGGTTGTTGTTCAAATTTTGAACCATGATACTAGCAAACTCAATGTCCTGTGACAGAGTTAGCTATGGTTCAATATACCATATGTCCGTGGTGCCAACCTCTTCTTTCTCGAGACAGTCAGCTAGAGTCCGGTAGATACGCTCGGGGCTTAGGTTCATGCAGAGTTGCCGAATGATAAGATTGCCTCGAACTTCGAGCAAGCCCCGATCCGTAGAGAATAACTGCAGCAGATTGACCATGAACGATTTGAAATAGCTATCATCACTGTTCCGTGATATTTGTGAGAGCAGCTGAAGATCCTTCGTGACAACTGCCTCGGCCGGATCCGACAGTGTCTTGAGCAATGCGGGAAAAGTCCCATCGTTGAACGCCACCACCTTCTTCGGAGCCTTGCGGTGCAGCATAATCAGCCAAGAGAGTGCAGCGACCCTGGTGGCCTCGTTTTCGTTGAGGAACTGAAGGGTGAGTGAATTCACGGCTGCGGCGTAATCAAGATCTGCTGGAGGCACTGGCGCCGGGGTGGACACGATACTACTCCGTGGCGTTTGCTCGGTCGAAGATTCTGGTTGTATAGACTGTTTCCTCGAGTCGGCTGTTGATGCGTCGGTAAGCTTACTGCTAGGCGTGGAGGCTCTCCTCTCGACAAATTCCTTACTCGTGGGCAACGCTTTCGAAATGGATTGCTGGCTTTCGTCTGACGTGTCTTCTGACAAAGTGACGATGTATTCGAGCAACGATGTGTTCACTCTGTTTGCGGCCTGCCGCACCTGATCCGAGCCGCTGGACATGGCTGGGAGTACTTGGGTCAGAAGACGCGGCACGAAGGGCAGTATATCTTCGGGGCTGATTTCGAAAAAGTTATCAATCCAGCGGAGTGCGGTCAATTGCATCTCCTCGTCTAGTGATGTGGTCAGCTTAAGGTCAATTTGCTCAATATGATAGGTCATATATCTCACCGAAAGAGGTGTTGACGAAACCCACGAGAATCTCCAATATCCTCGCGTGGTCGATCTGGACATCTTGCCCGGGAATCCAGTCACCATCAACCTGCAATCCCTCATCATCAATGATAGATTCCGAATCGGAATCTTCCACGGCATTCTCGTTGCTTTCCGTTTCAACAGCAACGGTCTGCGTCGTCGTAGTGGTTGTGCTGGCGCTGTCGCTCGTGCCGGACTGTCTGTTGTCGCTTCCTTGTCCTTTTCGGCTCTCTTCGATCCCCTTTTTGAGCCGTGCAATCCTCTTGATCTCCGAGAGAAACCGGTCGAGCAGGGCTTGGGTGGCGACATTCACATCTCTGTTAGTGTCACCCAAGAATTTGATCAACCCGCCTAGAAATTCTGGCAGATAAGAAACGAGTTCCAAATCCGGAATCGTATCCAACAGTGTCAGCCAAGATACTAGAAACATGCGTGTGAACGCGCTGATCACGAAGATCCGCTCTTTCAAGAGAGGGATAAATTTCGGGAGCGAAAAGGCGGTTGGCAGATCTACTTCCTCCACGCTTTCAGAGTCAAAGTTTTGCTTCTCAGAAAGCTGTAAAATCGATACGTAGGAGGCCGCAGACTCCGACACAATATCCTTGACCAGTCTATCAAGAAGCTCTGCGCCATTTTTGACGGAGAGTTCGGAATCGGACGCTAACTGAAAATTTATGCCTTAGCAAACAGAACGTGGGGGATAGGTTGTTGGGACCGTGTATAGATAGACTGGAAACTCACTTTACAGAGCGCATCGAATATCTCATTAAAGAACAGCAGAACCTCCCCTTTCGCAACCTTGGCGATGTTGTACATGCTCTCACAAGCGTAATATCGGACGCGGGCATCCTGATCGGAAAAACATGCCAGGACCGGGGGTACGATTTCCTTCAGATACGGCGCAACTCCCTCCTGGTGTCTTTTTCTCAGTCCCGGGCCCGATGGGCGCTCATTATTATCGGTTGTTGAACTCACAGATCCGAGTGCAATGGAGGCGGCGGCCAACCCGATCAGACCACCGTTTCTCGCATGTGGTTGGTGTACGGCGTAGGCGTAGTCATGGCAAAGTTGGTCGACGATTTTCTGGATCTCCTCGTGTTCGCCCCGGAAGACGGCATCGCGGACGACTTTTTCGAGCCTATAATCATTTCGCAATTTCTGTTAGCAAAGGGCTGGCTGGCTGGCTAGTGCCGAGGCCGATCTCTCTCCGCAATCGTCGGGGTGTGTCCCTTACTCCAAGGCCCCCTGCTTCCTCCGATCATAAAGCTTGTCATTCAACAAGCGTTGAATTGAGTGATCCATCGCTCAGGTTCAACATAAGCTGGAATGAGTCACGCGCACTGAGCCTCCGCTAGATAATGCTCATGGTGGGAAGGGCGATTGATTGTCCGGATGGGGGGTAAGCGGTGGGTCGAGCTCGTAGCTTGGTTGTAGCTATTCGCGAGCCATCGGCTATGACAATTCGCACGCGATGAGAAACTGGTCAAGATCCTCTGTCAGCTGCTCGAGCCGCCTCAGCAAGTCGATGTGGGGAGTACTCACAGCAGGATGCGTTGGCAGCGTGGATGGTGCCTTAGCGGACGCGGTGTGACGTAGTGTCAGCAACCACGACTTCTTACCGCCCGGTCCCAGTGTCCTTATGACGACGGTTCTTTGCCTAAGTCCTACAAACAAAGGTAAAACAACTACAAACATAGGCACAAACGATTTCAGGCTATTGCAATGCTTGGTATAATCCTAGGCTCCTAAATCTATTCTATTTCTAATAAATCTTTCACAAAGAAAACAATCATTCGCCATCATTCTCATATCAATGCCAGAAAGGGCGCCAAACGGTCAGTCAATTCACAATCATAATAAAGATATCCCAAAAAATATTAGTATAAAGATGAAAATAAAGTATATGCTCCAGTAGACGTAGTAGGCCCAACCAGCAAGCTCAATGACTGATATACTGGAATACCGCGGACACATCATGTTCCCCGGACTCCTGTCGCATCAGTAAATCTTGAATCTTGCTGAACTGCCCCTTCTCGCCGTCATTCACAAAATGGTTCCAAGAACTAGTGTCGCCGTACAGCATGGCTGGTGCCTTTATGAACTGTGACCCGTCCGGCTTGCATCGCTTGCATTTAAAAGTGTCGTGCGTGTCGCTGCGAGTCTCCGGCTTGAACTGGAAGAGTTCGCGAAGCGATTCGATAGAAAAGTGTCGCTCGACATCTTCGGCCGAATCCACAACACATGAGGAGAGGGACTGTTTGTGCGATTGACGCTGGAAGATCTTCTCCTCGATCGACCCGGTCGCAATAAATCGGTAAACAAAGCAGTCTTTCTTCTGACCATCTCGCCAAACTCGTGCCAAAGCCTGCTGATCAGCAGCTGGGTTCCAGTCTGGGTCGAATAACACAAGGCGATTGGCGCCGATCAGGTTCAAACCGCACCCTCCAGCTTTACTACTGAGCAAGAAGACGAACTCCTCTCCGTCTGGGTTGTTGAATTTGTCGACCAATTTCTGCCGCTTGTTCACGTTCATAGTACCGTCCAGTCTCAAAGAGCCATATCCTCTCGATCTGCACAGCTTCTCGAAGAGATCGAGTGTTTGCGTGTAGTTGCTAATAAGGACGATCTTATCATTAGTATCCTGACGTATCCGTGCCAACATCCTGTCCAAAACCATCATTTTTCCTGAATACCAAGACTTGATATCCCGGTCACGCCCTCGCCCTTCTGGAGGAACGTAGTCGTCAGGGAAGGCAAACTCGCAGCCTGGGAGATCGTTGGAAAGATTGAGCAGGTCTGGATGATTGCAAAGTTTTTTCAAAAGTCCAATTGCTTTCAAGGGTTGACTTCCTTTACCCCTGAGCAAGCTTCTAATCTCGGGGCTCTGGATGAAGTGGTTGTATAGATCACGTTGGAACTGTGATAGGCTGCAGAAAACGACATGTTCGTACTTGACGGGCAAGTATTTCGACAAGATGTCATTTGTCCGGCGAATGATGAACTTATTAACGATGCCAGAAAGCTCCGCCAGTCGCTCGTCGCCCTTTTTGCGGTCTTCCTCCGTCCCTGCCGCGTCTCTTCCTTTCAGGATGGGTAGTTCAAACTTTTTCCGGAACTCATTCTGTGACCCTAGCAAATCGGGATTGGCGAAATTCAGTAGTGCAAAGTATTCCGAAAGATCATTTTGGATTGGAGTTCCGGACAGAATCACTCGGCGCTGCACGTTCAGGCTATTGAGAGCAGTCCACGTCAGACTGTCCTTGTTTTTGAGCCGATGCCCTTCATCGCACAGGAGTAGTCCGATTGGACTATCTCTCAGAGCGTCGACGTACAACCGGAGTGTTTCGTACGACACAATGAGGACTGGTCTTACGACAGAACGGCCTGAAGCAATGGCCCATTGCTTGATCTGTGTTGTAAGCTCTGCCTTTGAGGCCTTACCGTCAATGGCGAAAGGAGTGGTGGCATCCTTGCCCAACCATTTCCCTGAGAAACTTGTCAACAGACGTCTAGGAGGGACAGCGACATGTCTTACCTAATTCGTTGGCCCAGTTCCCTACCAGACTGGACGGGCAGGCAATGATACATTTCTGAATGAGGGTCTTTCCTGCTTCTGGAGATTGCTTGAGTAAAGTCCACATCAATGAAATACATTGAAGCTGCACCTGTCAGTTTTACTATAGCTATAGAGATCGAGATAATCATACCGTCTTGCCCAATCCCATTCCGTCGGCCATGATACAACCATGTGCGTTTGGATCGACCATTCCAGTTGTGCAACGATAAAGAAACTATAAGTGATTTGGATTAGCTGGCTGGACTCTTGATTTGCATGAGAACTTCGTGGACAACCTTTACGCCTTCGATTTGATGAGGCCGCAGGACCTTGGCCAATCTTGGATCAATGACGACCGGGACTTTTGGGCGCTCTTCAACATCCTTTTTCAGTCCAAGAATATCTGCCAAACTCTTATGTACCAATGGTTCATCCAACTTCTGTTTCAAGTCTTCTGGTTGCGCTTCTTCTGCTATCTTCGGTGTAACGTTTTGGTCGGTATCATCAACGGTAGGGTCGTACAGTACTATCGCAAACTCGCCACTGGGATCATGCAGAGGCTTCACAACAAACGTCGCGCCTTGTCTCATCCCCAACGTGGGTGCCGGTCTGGAGCTATCATAGTTGCCCGCCGACTTGTTGATCAAGGGTATTTTGAAGTTTTGCCTGAACACCGTCTCTTTGTCTTTTGCCTTGAAGACGGGAAACCTGTTCACGTCTCTGGTGGCAAGGGCCAACCGGTCTTCGTTGGTGTACGGCTTCTCATCCTGGGCACTTCCATCTGCACCGGCATAGTTCACTTTACGTCGCTTTCTCGAGGGCTTCTCTGACGTTCGCGTTGGTGTGGCAGTGCCGGGACATTTGAAGGGTTTCGCGAGACGGTCGAGGGATACGGGCGTGTTGTTTTGCGGATACTTGGACGAGGGCGTGGTATCGCCACCGGCTGGGCGCGGTCGATACCTATAGACATTTAGCAAAGGTTTTGCACATAGTTCAGAGGGTGGTTATTAGTACATGAACGCAATCTTTCAGAATTAAACACGCGGCGAGTCCTTCTTCGGCAGAGCAAACCGTGGTCTGTTGTTGTCAGTTAGTTATCAGCGGCGACTTGATGATGACACACGCGTTGATCCTCCATGCGGCGCGTTGCCTAAGGCTGCCTAGAACACCAAAGTGTCGCGGAGGCACGTGACCCATGTGGAATTGCCTCGGCACCGGCCCCTCCTGGAGCGGGGACACTTGGGTGGCCAGGAACAATGGCCTGGTATCTTCAGTCTCTCATCCTTGAAATTCGGGCCCATGTCGTCGGATTTCTGGGCCGGGTACCTTAGCGGTGCCGTAGGGATCATCATCGGTAACCCGCTCGATCTCGTCAAAGTACGACTCCAGGCTGGCCAGGCAGGAAGCGCTGCAACTTCCCCGCACCCGCATGTGAGCCGTCTCGAGAATGCACGCAACCTGGTGCGAGGTATGTCCATCACACTCCGCGATACTACCTTACATTTCTATCAGTGATTGGTGGGCGCTTCTCTAACGATATGCTCAGGCGCTGCTGCTCCCATTGTCGGATATGGAGCCCTCAATGCCATTCTCTTTGTCGCATACAATCGGTCGTTGATGTTCCTGGACAACTCGATACTCGATCCAACGAATCCCCAAGCCACCTCGCTCTATAAGATATGGATTGCCGGCGCTGCAGGAGGAATCGCCAGCTGGACTGTGTCGTCTCCAACGGAGTTCATCAAATGTCGAGCGCAACTTGACACCCGACCAGGAGTTTCCTCCTGGACCGTTGCGAAGGACATTCTCCGAACCCGCGGGTGGAGGGGCCTGTACTACGGAGGAGCCATCACTTGTGCCCGGGACTCGATTGGCTATGGTTTTTAGTAGGTTACGAAATCATCCCCGTCTTGAATGTAACCATCCCTCGTCTAACCACGACTCATCGGTCTATCACAGTTTCTGGTCTTACGAATATTGCAAACGATTGATGACGTCCGACGAAGACGATGCACGAGCCGCCGCATTGAAGGTTCTTCTTTGTGGCGGGATAGCGGGAGTCGCCACGTGGGCATCGGTCTTTCCCTTAGATGTAATCAAGACTAGGCTCCAAGCACAGACGATTGCAGTGCAGCCCGAAAACCGCCAGTTGTTACCGCCGCAGCATGAACGAAGGGCCTTGAACACGTTTCAACTATTCAAGGAGACCTACCGTGCTGAAGGGCTAAGGGTCTTTTACCGTGGCTTGGGCGTCTGCAGTATCAGAGCGTTTATGGTAAATGCTGTCCAGGTATGTTTTTGACCTCTGTGTTTTTCTTCCTCTGTTCGGTTTGCTGATTGAGTGGACTAGTGGGCAACATACGAATGGCTCATGAAGTATCTTAATGCCGACTGGACGCAGGCGCCTACTAACGTTGTTGCTAAAGCAGTATAGAGTGATGATATAGAGAAAGTATAGTATAGACCTTTTTGTTGCGAACTTGCGATACGCGGTCCAGCCGATCTACTCCCCGTAGGCCGGGTGCCCGAACCTCTCCGGATATATATTTGTCGTTCGGTTCCCAACCATGACGCTTCATTTGGGTATCTCCCCATGCACTCGGTATATAGGCAAGCTGTTTTTGAATATGACCAATAGATCTGGTTCTCATTTAGATATCAATGCTACTGGACATATATTTGAAAGTCGGTATATGCTCAAGATAAGAAGTCCAGAGATTGACGGACACGTCGACCGCAACCATCTCGACTCGGGATCCCGAGTATTGAAAATCTACCAAGACCAAAAAATCTGAATAGAAGAGGCTGGACTCTACACCGTACAAGACAGCAAAATCTTGATGGTCATGATTGGAGTGCCAACCTACAGTTCCATACAGACACACTCCGGCCGAAAGGAAGACCAATAAGAACGCCAGTAAAACAAACACTACAACCCTACGGTGTACTCCTACCCCGTACTCACGGCTCACCGAGTTGATTACTTTTATTTTCATTACTCGGCTATGGAGCAGATGCCAAAAAAATCGTGTAATATTATTGCAGCTTGTAAATAAATTTCGTTCTAATGGCAGTAGGGGCCGACCGGGTGGGTCCTTACTATCCAGCATTCCGAGAAGCGGCGCTTTCGAACGGGGGTGACCGCCAGACGAAAGCAGCGCAATTCGGGGATTCCAGATTCGGCCGTTCGCTTTTCTGGCGGTTTTCGGCACCTGTGCAGTTCACGTGCCTGCCCTTTTTTGCGCCGATCGCTGACTGTCCGACTAGCCAATCAGATCGCGTTCAAGACAACGTCGAAGTTGTAGATATCGCGCCGCAAAATTTTTTTATTTGGTGAGGAGGCCCGGCCCAGTGTTGTCGGCTTCCCATAGAGCTCTCCCATGGATAGATAGGAGAACTTGCTGCTTCGCATTCGAGTTCCACCACCTGGCAACCGCGGAGACCGGTAGGTATCTTGTCCCGCGAATCTATTCCTCCATGTCGACGACGGTCTCCTGCGACCGTTGGCCGTTATCGTGGTGCAAACCCACGGCGGCGTCGGAGAGCTTTTGGGTATGAGGTTCTTCGCGCAGGATTTTCACTCTATCAATCGTAAACAGTCAGCGCAAATTCGCGAAACGGCGTTCGACGCCAAAAAAAAGATGACCGACCTTCTCTTGTGGTTCTTGCCCTTCCGGTGGGCGATCATGTTGTGCTCGCTTTCAAACCATTTCGAACACTCGACGCAGTAATGCTTTCCCAGGCCCGGGAGGTCTTCGAGATCTTTCGTTTCTTTGTACTGTTCCAGATGGCGCGGAGATTCGATGTCGCTCCGCACTTGGTCATAACCCCTGTAGATTACCATGCGTTAGTCGAGCAAGACATGGTAACAGACAAGATCGCAACATCATAGTAGGATTTGGAGAAAGGTGATAGAAGAGAGCAGTACCTAGTTAGACGCTTCGTCTTGAGTCTTCTCACGGGTGCCATAATTATGATTTAATTTTTTTTTTATATGATTTAATTTTTTAATATTGAATTTTCGACAGCTGTATGCCAAAAACAGGTTGAGTCCCCGGTCGAAGAGAGTCGCGAAGGATTATCACCGATAAACGGAAACGAGAGCGGGTCGACAGTCTTTCTGTGTGCGACGAGAGAAAAAAGTAGGAAACGGGCGGGCTGTGATTGGCGCCGGTCCACGGGGGTTACCGTCGGCAGGCCTCGGCTCTGACTCGGCTCTCTCCGTAATTTATGACGTTTCCTCTGTTCGGCACGTTGCTCCGGACTACCCAGCGTGAACCGGTTAATAATCACGGTTCCATCTAGATTATATTATTATAATTGTAAGGAAATGATTGAATGCTGTTTTTATAATATAGATCAGAAATAGGAGAGTTATCCAAATGTAGCACTCAGCAGCGAGTGTTGGTGGTCCTGACGAGGTGGACAGGAACCAGGCAAGGCAAGGCAAGGCAGGTAGGATTGAACGACGCATCCATGATGTCGTAGCAGGATGTAATCATCTGCATCTGATTCGTCACCCGTGCTGTTACCCGTCTCACATGCGCCGGTCCACCGGACTATCTGGTATCCGTATTACAATGTACTGTGTACGCATTGTAAGGAGTCTCAGGACTATGGAGGGTCAGACAGACCATTCACAGTGAAGTCGTTTCGAATCGTCTGTTCGTGGGGAGGCGCCGAGAACCTAGGTCCGAGAAAGAAAAGAAATAATTCAGAAAGTGAAAATAAGAATAAAAATAATCAAGCCTGTCAAAGGTCTAAGGAAGGAGGAATGTGCGGGTTGCCCAGCCACTTCCTTGTCTCCGGTAGAGTACTAGACCGTCCCGAATGCGTACGGGCGGCGGTATTGTCACGAGCGGTTACGGTCCCCGTCGCCGGTTCAGTCAACTTAGGGATTTCTTTTTCCCACTCTAAAAAAACACCAAAGCTTCCTTTTATCTACTCCATTCTCCCTTGATTTCTCCTTCTTCTTCTTCCTCTTTCTCTTCTTCCCCCCTCTCCACTCCATCCTTTGCTGCTTCGATATCCCTGAAGCTAGCTTTATCTTGCTGCTTTGGACTAGCTCTCATTGGAAGTGTCGCGGCCTTCGCATAGAGAGCTTCCATCATGATCTCCACAAGGCTTGCGCGCATGGGTGCGCTGGTAAGTCCTCTCGACTCGACTCTTTTGCCCTCGGTGCTCGTGTCAGTTTCGTCGCTCGACGTGATGGCAACCAGCTCGCCTGGGCTCGATTCGGTCGAAATCAAATGCTAACGTGTCTTCGCTTTAGGCCCCTAAGTCCCGTCTTGTAAGCTCCCTCTCACTCGAGATTCCCTACTTGCTGCAAAGCTGCGTAGGGAAGAAAAAAAGAAAAATTTGCCACGGATTTGCGCTCTCCAGAAATTGGACACTAACATGCCGTGCAGTTCCTCGGGTCTCGGGGTCTGGCCACCGTCAACGAGTCTGCCCTCGACAAGAAGGTCGAGATGACCAACTCTGAGAAGGTGAGTGGTTGCGAGATCCCCTTCCGCTCTCCCGGCTCCGTCGGCTAGAGCGGGTATTTCCCTATACGGAAGGCAGCATTGGCTAACGACAATCTTCGCAGGGTAACTTCATTAACTACAAGTATGCTGGCGCCCTTCCTATCATTACACCCCTTTTTTGGAAGATTTTGCTCGATGAAATCTCAATGGGGAAAATAATGAAAGAAATTGTATCAGGGAATGAGCGATCGTCTAACATGTCTTTCAATCATATAGGAAGATGTCCGAGAACCTGGACATTGTTCGTCGCCGATTGAGCCGTCCCCTTACCTACGCCGAGAAGGTCCTCTATTCTCACCTGGACGACCCTCACGGCCAGGACATCGAGCGTGGTACTTCCTACCTGAAGCTGCGCCCCGACCGTGTTGCTTGCCAGGATGCCACCGCTCAGATGGCTATCCTTCAGTTCATGTCCGCTGGCATGCCCTCGGTCGCCACTCCTACCACCGTCCACTGCGACCACTTGATTGAGGCTCAGGTTGGTGGTGAGAAGGATCTGGCTCGCGCCAACGACATCAACAAGGAGGTCTACGACTTCTTGGCCTCCTCGACCGCCAAGTACAACATTGGTTTCTGGAAGCCCGGTTCCGGTATCATCCACCAGATCGTCCTGGAGAACTATGCCTTCCCCGGTGGTCTGATGATCGGTACCGACTCTCACACTCCTAACGCCGGTGGTCTCGCCATGGCTGCCATCGGTGTTGGTGGTGCCGATGCCGTCGACGTTATGGCCGGTCTCCCCTGGGAGTTGAAGGCCCCTAAGGTCATCGGTGTTAAGCTTACCGGTGAGCTGTCCGGATGGACCACTCCTAAGGATATCATCCTCAAGGTTGCCGGTCTTCTGACCGTCAAGGGTGGTACTGGTGCCATCATTGAGTACCACGGCCCTGGTGTCAACTCTCTTTCTTGCACTGGTATGGGTACCATCTGTAACATGGGTGCTGAGATTGGTGCCACCACCTCGATGTTCCCCTTCAACGACCGCATGCACGACTACCTGCGCGCCACCAAGCGTACTGCCATTGGTGACTTCGCTCGCTCGTACGCCAAGGAGCTCCGTGAGGACGAGGGCGCCGAGTACGACCAGCTGATTGAGATCAACCTCTCTGAGCTTGAGCCTCACATCAACGGTCCCTTCACCCCCGATCTTGCCACTCCCATCTCCCAGTTCAAGGAGGCTGTTGAGGCCAACAAGTGGCCCGAGGAGCTGAAGGTCGGTCTCATTGGATCTTGCACCAACTCTTCCTACGAGGACATGTCTCGTGCCGCTTCCATCGCCCGCGACGCCCTTGACCACGGTGTCAAGTCTAAGTCTCTGTTCACCGTCACCCCCGGTTCCGAGCAGATCCGTGCCACCATCGAGCGTGACGGCCAGCTGCAGACCCTCGAGGAGTTCGGTGGTGTCATCCTTGCCAATGCCTGCGGTCCTTGCATTGGTCAGTGGGACCGTAAGGATGTGAAGAAGGGCGAGCCCAACTCCATCATCTCTTCCTACAACCGTAACTTCACTGGCCGTAACGACGCCAACCCTGCTACCCACGCTTTCGTCACCTCCCCCGACCTTGTCCTCGCCATGTGCGTTGCTGGTACTCTCAAGTTCAACCCTCTCACCGACAAGCTGAAGGACAAGGATGGCAAGGAGTTCATGCTCAAGCCTCCCTCCGGTGAGGGTCTTCCCGCCCAGGGCTACGACCCCGGTCAGGACACCTACCAGGCCCCTCCCGCGGACCGCCAGTCCATCAGCGTTGCCGTCTCCCCCGAGAGTGACCGTCTGCAGCTCCTTGGCGGTTTCGCCGCTTGGGACGGAAAGGACGCCAACGGCATCCCCATCCTGATCAAGTGCCAGGGCAAGACTACCACCGACCACATCTCCATGGCTGGCCCGTGGTTGAAGTACCGTGGACATCTTGACAACATCTCCAACAACATGCTGATTGGTGCCGTCAACGCCGAGAACGGCGAGGCCAACAAGATCCGCAACGCTTTCACCGGCGAGTTCGATGCCGTCCCCGCCACTGCTCGTGACTACAAGGCCCGCGGCGTTAAGTGGGTTGTCATCGGTGACTGGAACTACGGCGAGGGTAGCTCCCGTGAGCACGCCGCTCTCGAGCCCCGTCACCTCGGTGGCCTTGCCATCATCACCCGCAGCTTTGCCCGTATCCACGAGACCAACCTGAAGAAGCAGGGTATGCTTCCTCTCACCTTCTCCGACCCCGCCGACTACGACAAGATCCAGCCCACCGACACCGTTGACCTGCTCTGCACCGAGCTCGAGGTCGGCAAGCCCATGACTCTCCGTGTCCACCCCAAGGACGGTGCCGCCTTCGATGTCAAGCTGAGCCACACCTTCAACGAGTCCCAGATCGAGTGGTTCAAGGACGGTTCCGCTCTCAACACCATGGCCCGCAAGGCTGGCAACTAAATTTATAGTTGACTATGCACTTGACGGCGCCTGGTTGACGAAGATTCGTTTGTAAAATATGTTCCATTTGTTTCTATCAACCAAGAGGGAACACATTGCCCCCAATGCCCTCGTTGGTAGTGCATGGCTATGCCTGTACTACCTCGGGGCTGGAGGCTTCACCCGGTGCAATGCCGCACCGCAGATATTAGCGGCTGCTAATAGTATTTCTTATGATGGGAAATGCGGAGTCGAGTTCGAAAAATTTCTAACGATTTGCTTATTTCTTTCTCTGCCTTTGCTTTGTACTCTTTGAGTTTGGGTGGACTACATGGATATAGTCTTTGCTTTATTTTTCATTTTTGTTATATCATATCACCTACTGTATGTTAGGACTGCATGCATACCATTTTTCCTTATGTTCAAAGCTTCGTCTCTCCTGGATTCTGTTCCGTGGTCTTTCAACTGCATAGAACTAGAATCAATCTAGAGTGCCATAAATACCGTATCTGGCTCCTTCACCTTGTAGATTAAACCGTATCAATCGTAAGCCAAAGCACGAACCTTCCGCCGGGGCTGACATAATATCGCGTGCTCAGCCGAGGCCTTCGACTTGCTGCGTGCCCCGCCGGGGAGATAACCTAGGTTGCAGTTGCGAGCGGGACTATATCGGGGATCCTTGGATGTAGACAGCTTCCGTTTCCTGTAAACTTACCGACCCCCCTTTTATCTACCACCCACGATTACATGTACTATTGTCGCTATTGCTAATTATCTCTTCGCTCATCACTCATCACTCATCAATTCAGGTTTGGTCATGGCTGCGCAACTCGTTCCCTTACCGGAGGTGGAGAGACTCAGTTCCTCGGTGGTGAGGATATTAGGTGGAAACCCGGGCAAGGTGGGTTAATGCCGATGTTGTTCATCGCATTATCTGACTCACGCTGATTCCCAACTTCTAGTTCACACTGCAAGGTAACACCTTCTACTCGCTCCCGGGGTGAGAGTCTGTTAATCTGAGAATCGCCTATCCAGGAACCAACACGTACTTGGTCGGCCGAGGGCATCAACGGATTCTCATCGATACGGGTGAAGGCAAACCCTCCTGGGCGTCACAACTCCAAGCGTTACTATCACAAGAGAATGCCACAGTGCAGGAAGCGCTCATTACGCATTGGCACGGAGATCATGTTCATGGGATCCCAGACCTGCGGAAGATTTGTCCCAATGCGACAATCTACAAGCGTGACCCGGAGGACGGCGAAATTGACATCGAGGATGGCCAGATTTTCAGAGTGGATGGAGCTACGCTGAGGGCGATGCATACCCCTGGGCATACCGCCGATCACATGGCTTTCGTTCTCGAGGAAGAGGACGCTATCTTCACCGGAGACAGTGCGTTGTTTTCCTGAGCCACTTTCTGGCTGACGATTGTTCGAAGACTAACTCTGGTTCTTGCTTGCTAGATGTTCTGGGCCATGGGACGGCCGTTTTCGAAGATCTAAGTGTGTACTTGTCTAGTCTGCAGAGAATGCAGGATCGCGTTGGCGGTCGCGGATATCCTGGTCATGGAGCGGTGATTGAGAACGCCACGGCCAAGGTCACGGAATACATCAGACATCGACAGCAGCGCGAGAATGAAGTGATCCGAGTCCTACGGTACGGAAAACTTGACGTGTCCGACCACGAACGATCGCCCGAACGGAAGCCATCTATGACGCCCCTCGAACTCGTCAAAGTGATCTATCGAGATGTCCCGGAAAGCCTCCATCTGCCTGCGTCACACGGGGTCCTGCAGGTGCTGATGAAACTAGAGGTGGAAGGGAGGACAGTTCATGACACGGAGACGGGAAAATGGAGACTAGCAGGGAAGTCTACGTTATGAATGCGCAGTCGAACCGGTGCCTGTCGCTATCGACCATGACGCCATTGAATGACATCCGGGATAGCTGTGTTTTCTTAGTATGGGAGTCCGTGGTTATGAAAGGCGCCAAACCTATCAGACAGCGCACGGAGTCGGTAGGAGTAGATCATTTGTATTTCTTTGTTGGAATTCGACTCGTATTTAAAGTTCCCAGCGTTGGCATCATCGTTGATCTCCACGAAGCATCGTGACTGGCTGGGTAGCCATCCGCATCTGACCTCATCGCCGAGACTTTCTGCCGCGCAGTACCACCTTTTCGTCCTCTTTCTTCATCCTTTTCTTCTGCCTCTCGCTTCCCCGCTTGACGGTCAAACATCCCCTTTCTCTTCTCCCCATCATCTCTCGACACGACTTGATAACCAACGCGCAGGACAAGAGAAAGATCAGATCCCCGTCTAGTCGATGAACTTGCTAGTGAAGAGCCTGAGCGACCCGCCGCCTTCCGCATTAACAAACCGTGTCGTTCTGTCGAAGCTTGGGTCGGTTGGTCCGCGCGCTTGCCCAACTGCTGGGCTCTGAGGTCACCCCTTCCAACTCTTTCAGTTTCCCCCCCCCGCCGGGCCTTCAATCTGCTGCTTGTCGCCCCGCCTCGGCGAGCTGTTCGTGATTCACGCAGCACTGCTCCCCTCCCCATTTAATTCTTCTTTTTCACCGGCTCTACCGGGTACATTGGACCCTTGCTGTCAATAGATTTTTTTTTCTTACCTACTTTTCATCTTATCTATCTTTTGACCTTCCGCAGTGTGGTTCTATCTTTCCCTCCTGTAATAAAAATATCAAACCAAAATATTCGCATCTTCTGAAGGCTTGATCATTTTTATCTTCATTTTTTCCTTGAGCGATTCATACCTGCCCTCGCCTGTCCGTATTCGGCCTTTGTTTCCTTCGTGGGCTTCAATCGCATATACAGCGTCTTTTCAAATATCTCCCGTCGAAATGCCTTCTCTTGACAACCCCGTCAAGAACGATGCAAGGCTGCTTCTTGTCTCTAATCGGCTACCGATCACCATCAAACGCTCCGAGGATGGCAGATATGACTTTTCAATGTCCTCCGGTGGTCTCGTCAGTGGTTTGAGTGGTCTGTCAAAATCTACTACCTTCCAATGGTATGGCTGGCCCGGCTTGGAGGTTCCCGAAGAGGAGGTGCCGGTTGTCAAGCAGCGGTTGAAGGATGAGTACGGGGCCGTCCCCGTATTCATCGATGATGATCTTGCAGATCGCCACTACAACGGCTTCTCCAGTCAGTTCACCCTACCATGTCCCTAGTTTACGCAGTCGAAGTACATTTATATCAAAGAAATATCTCGGATGATGTCATTTGCTGATAAGACTCCCCGTCCTGGTTAGATTCGATCCTGTGGCCTCTTTTCCACTACCACCCCGGCGAAATTACCTTCGATGAATCCGCCTGGGAAGCGTACAAAGAAGCAAATCGCCTTTTCGCCAGAGCCGTGGCGAAAGAAGTTCAGGATGGCGACTTGATCTGGGTCCATGACTATCATCTGATGCTTCTCCCCGAGATGCTCCGGGAGGAAATCGGGGACACCAAGGAGAATGTCAAGATTGGCTTCTTCCTGCACACGCCGTTCCCTAGCAGCGAGATTTACAGAATCCTCCCGGTGCGGAACGAGCTATTACTAGGCGTCCTACAGTGCGATCTCATCGGTTTCCATACCTATGATTACACCAGACACTTCTTGAGCGCTTGCTCGCGCTTACTGTACGATGAACCCCGTTCCTACTTGCTATGCACGGATGCTAATTTGGAACCTCCAGAGGTCTTGCAACCACACCGAACGGGATAGAGTTCCAAGGCAAGATCATTGCGTGTGGCGCATTCCCGATTGGCATCGACCCGGAAAAGTTCCAAGAAGGGCTAAAAAAGGAAAAGGTGCAGAAGCGGATTGCAATGTTGGAACAGAAGTTCCAGGGCGTAAAGCTCATGGTTGGCGTCGACCGTCTTGATTATATAAAGGGTGTCCCTCAGAAGTTGCATGCGCTTGAGGTGTTTCTGAGTGATCATCCGGAATGGGTAGGAAAGGTTGTCTTGGTTCAGGTCGCAGTACCTAGCAGGCAAGACGTGGAAGAATACCAGAACTTGAGGGCCGTGGTGAACGAGCTTGTTGGTAGGATTAATGGCAAGTTTGGTAAGTTTCCCTCGGTAGCCGTGTGATGACCGATGGCTAACGCGCTGCAGGCACCGTCGAGTTTATGCCCATTCATTTCCTGCACAAATCCGTCAATTTCGATGAATTGCTTGCTCTCTACGCCGTCTCCGATGCCTGCATCGTCTCATCTACTCGAGACGGCATGAACCTTGTCGCATATGAATATATTGCTGCACAGCAGAACCGTCACGGCGTTTTGGTGTTGTCAGAATTTGCCGGCGCAGCTCAGAGTTTGAATGGCAGTATAATAATTAATCCCTGGAACACGGAGGAGCTTGCTGGCGCTTATCAGGAAGCTGTTACCATGAGCGACGAGCAGCGAGCCTTGAATTTTTCCAAGCTGGATCGATATGTCAACAAGTACACGAGGTATGTGTCCCGCCTTCTAATACCCTCCAAGAGAATGAGTCTAATATTATTCAGTGCCTTCTGGGGTCAGTCATTTGTGACTGAACTCACGAGGATATCCACCCACTCCGCCGAGAAATTCCATTCTAGAAAGGGTCTCTTAGGCAACGGCAACGGCGAGCAGGCTAATGGCACCTCAACTCAGGAGAACGGGCACTTGGCAGTGCCATCGGCTTGATGATTTTGCCTGTTACTCTCTCCACTGGGGTGATGTGTAAATGTATGAATGAATGATGCCTCAGATTATGGTTTCCTTTTTTCTTCTTGTTCCCCATTTCCATGGGTTTGATGAATCACCGGGTATGGCGCAAGGAGTCCACTTTATATGAATTGGCTACGTTTTCGGTTACATATGCAATACTTCGAGTGTGATTCTAGTACTCTAGACTATGGAATGGGAATAAGGTTCGGTGTTGGTATTGTACAAAGGCATTTTGTTTTCTTAGCCAGGTCGTTTTTTAGGTGCATCTCAACTCTGCAAACATTATTCTCAACGATACACGAAGTATGAAATAGCAATAGATTATTTATCTTGGAGAAGTTGTCGAATGCATTAATAGCTATTCATAGTTGCTACATGCAATCTGGGGTGGTTGGCTTGGATTTGGGTGATGCAAACAATGCAAACACCACGAGAGAAATTCTCGGACTCGCGGCGGACTTCAAGGACCTCCATCGCATTGAACGCTTCTTAGCTTCGACCATTGAACCTGGTCGACCATCTTATTTCTCAGAGCTCCTTGGTGAAATTATTGTGCCAGTGGATTGCAAAATTAGGCTCAGCCTCACATCGCCTCCAGCCGTCAGTCTTACGCGCCGTTTTGGTTCTCCCCGGCCGTATTGCTTTCAACGTCCGTGATACCTACGAGCAGCATTCGCCTGAATCTCTCTACAACCACAGAAAATGTCTCCGAGTAATATCCTGCGGGCCATGCAGCCCCTGCGATCATTCGTCCTCAGAACAGCGACAGCCTCGTCCCCTGCCGCGCGCTCAACACCGAGCTTCATTTCCGGGCTGACACCATTCCGACGATCCAACTCTACCACCACCACCACTCCTGCCGAGTCCCAGTCCTCGCCATCGACACCGCTATCTACTCCCCCCTCCCTCCGAAACTACGCCTACTCGACCAAGACCGGCACCGTCGAATCGGTCGGCCGCATGGACCGCACCGTCCGCGTCAGCCACCGCCACACCAGCTGGGACTCGCACCTCCAAAAGACCTTCCCCAAGGTCACGACCTTCCTGGTGTCGGATCCGAACAACTCGCTCCGTGAGGGCGACGTGATTGAGTTCTCCTCTGGAGCCCCGAAGAGCCGGAACGTGCGGCACGTCGTGGAGCGTATTATTGCCCCCTTTGGAACGAACATCGATGAGCGGCCGCCGGTGAAGACGCGCGAGGAGAGAGAAGCCGAGAGAGTCGCTAAGAGAACGGCTAAGTGGCAGCGTCGGGAAACTAGGCGGTTGGAGCGTGGAGGTGAGGGCGTGAAGGAGCATGTGGGACGGGTTAGGCGGTTGGTTAACGAGAGGACTGGTGGCGGCAGCGCCGTGGAAGAGACATCGGTTTGAGCTTGTTGACTGTTTGTCTTGAAGGATTTGTTCCAGTTCGTTCTGTCTAGTTGGCTGTTGCTTTCACGATTGTACAAGATAAAGGATGGAGGTAAGGCAGGGATCTCTCCGGGAAGCTTGTGTTTGTCTTTCTTGTCCAAGCTTTTGGTAGATGGCTTGGTTTCAAGTGTATATTATACTTTCCATCATGCATAATAAACCATGCAGCTGTTTCATTCTATTGTCTACTACTATCCATAATACCGGCCTGCGTTGCCCGACGTCCCCTACGGGCCAGGATGAGACGGTCAGGCGGCTGACAGAGCTAGTCGAAAAATCTGAGAGCCACAGTGGTTTGTTATCAGCGTGGGAATATACGAGTCGGGATAGTTCGTATCTCCTTCTTATATCTACATAAAAAACTGTATCACACGACAGCTGCAGGAACTGCGCATTCGAAAGTACGCGCTTAGCAGGCGCGCGCCTTCATCAGTCGGGCAAACTGTCAACTGGTGAATCACCAATAGATATATATTTTTTATAAAGATTTGGAAACATAGCGCGGTGTAGTCCCTAATTACAGTCTTATTTACTGTTCATAACTTTATTATTTTAATGATATACCGCTATTATCTAGATATATAGTCCTATTGTAAAGGCACTTTGATAGGGCCCGGGCGGTGAGAGCGGGTGAGGGGGATACTGCCGGATAATGGGTGCCAAGCCCGCTCTTTGGGTCGCGAAGTCACCCCAGCGACTTGTTCCGTTGTTTACCCTCCATCTTCCTTTTTTCTTCCACTATTTCATTGATCCTGACCATAATTTCCCCTCCTCTTGTTCCCTTTGAGTCTCCGACATATATATTGGACGCAGATCACCTTCGACCTCTCTCGTTCTCTCACTTTCAACCACTATCCTCAACTTGGACGTCGGTCGTGCACACACCATCCCCTGTCCGACCATACACAAGATCTGCAACTGTCTGCAAGCCTAAGGTGTGTTTATGACTGTGCGCATCTGGCAGTCCCGCCGCTGTCATTTTAGAGCGCGCTATCTCCCTCCTCCCCGCGAACAGTCCCGATGTGCTGTTTATCTTTCGCAATTTCGCAGCTCATCAGGACTCTTGAGCGCAAATCCACACGTTGATGCGCCTCCCTTTTCTTTGTCAAGTGCATATCGCTAATGGTTGCTTCTTTTCTATCTTAGTGAGGCTAAACCGTTATAATGGCTGAAGGAGAGGAGGACTTCTCTTCTCTACCATTGCCGGACCGATTTACGCACAAGGTGAGTCTATCTCTATAGAAAATTAATTTGATCTCTCGAATGTTGAAAATTGCGCGTTTGATACTAATAACTCTGTCAATTCAGGCTTGGAAAGTAAGAAAGGAGGGCTACGAGGATGCCAGAAAACAATTCGAAGTTACAGCCGATGAATCGGATCCCGTTTTCACACCGTTCACACAAGACCCGAGTTTGTGGAAAGGCGCCGTTGCGGACTCAAACGTTGCTGCCCAACAAGAGGGTCTCGGGTCTTATTGTTCGTTTTTGAAGTTCGGTGGGACTCAAGCTTGTACTAGGTATGTGGTTTCAAGTTTTGCGTAAACTTTTTCCAATTTTTGTTTTTCCAAATTGTCGTTTTGCTAATGGCTTGTCATATGAAGAACTCGCGGTTACACAGTTTTCCCTATCGTCGAAAAGGGTCTTCCGTCAGCAAGACCCGCGGCAAAGACCAATGCGCTCGAAGCCCTTTTACTATGCGTGGAGATGGATAAGGCGGATCCTGTGATCGAAGAAATGATACCCGGATTGTCACACAAAGTTCCCAAAGTGATCGCCGCGACGCTGGTGGGACTGCGAAACATTTACCACAATTTTGGCTGCAAGATTGTCGACCCTAAGCCGGTATTAAAGGCGTTGCCGAAAGTTTTTGGCCACGCGGATAAGAATGTTCGTGCCGAAGCGCAGAATCTCACGGTGGAATTGTATCGGTGGCTGAGAGAAGCTATTAAGCCTCTCTTCTGGGCAGATCTGAAACCCGTGCAGCAAACGGATCTGGACAAACTATTCGAGAACGTCAAGCAAGAGCCATCACCGAAACAAGAGCGACTGACGAAAGCACAACAAGATGCGATGGCAGTCGCTAGTTCTGCCCCCGAGGGCGGCGAAGTTGGTGAAGAGGCGGAAGAGTTCGAAGAAGACGGTGGCGAAGTCGATGTCTTTGATCTAGCAGAGCCCGTCGATGTCTTGTCAAAGGTCCCCGGTGACTTCTTGGACCAAGTGGCGTCATCGAAGTGGAAGGAAAGGAAGGATGCCGTCGACGCGCTCCATGGGGTTCTGAACGTGCCCAAAATCAAGGACGGCCCCTTCAATGACATAGTTCAGGCATTGGCCAAATGCATGAAAGATGCCAACATCGCAGTCGTGACCGCGGCAGCCAACTGTATTGATTTACTCGCAAAAGGTCTTCGCAGCAGCTTCGGCAAACATCGCTCGGTGGTGATGCCGCCGATGATGGAGCGTTTGAAGGAGAAGAAACAAAGTGTGGCAGACGCGCTTGGTGGAGCTTTGGATTCTGTCTTTTTGTCCACCAACCTATCGGACTGCCTCGAGGAAATTCTCGAATTTCTGAAGCACAAAAACCCGCAGGTGAAGCAGGAGACACTCAAATTCCTGATTCGTTGCCTTCGTACCACCAGAGACGTTCCCGCCAAAGCAGAGGTGAAGTCGATTGCAGAGGCAGGTACTAAGCTTCTAACAGATTCCAGTGAGGTAAACCGTGCGGGAGGAGCAGAGGTACTCGGTACTTTGATGAAGATTATGGGCGAGCGAGCTATGAACCCTTACCTTGATGGACTTGATGATATCCGCAAGACGAAGATCAAGGAATTCTTTGATACCGCTGAAGTCAAGGCCAAAGAGCGACCTAAGCCCGTCGCTGCGCCGCCAAAGGCTGCCCCTGCAGCTGGAAAGAAGGTAGTTGGCGGCAGGAAGCCAGCGTTGGGAATGAAGAAACCTGCTGCGGCTGCTGCACCACCCCCTGCCGAAGATCCTCCAACTATTCCTCCCTCTCCCGCCAAACCGGCCACCAGATCTATCCCGTCAAAACTAGGCGCCGCAAGGCCTGGCGGTCTCCCGACGCCTGGCTCGGGCCTCAAAAAGAGGCTCGGCGGCCCCGGGGGGATTGCATCGCCGCAGGCACGACGGGTTGTTTCGCCACCAACAGAGGAACAACCACCCGCACCTGCTGCCCCGAAGTTTGGACTCACCCGAGGACTTGCCGGACGCCCAATCGGCAAACCCGCGGCTGCCAGTGAGCCTGCTCCGGCGCCGGCAGCTCCTCAGGTAAGCGGCATGACCGCTGCTGAGCGCGCTGAATTGGAAGAGTTGCGTCTTGAGAAAGAGCGGTTTACCCGGACGGTTGAAGACTTGAAGTCCGAACGAACCACACTCAATTCGCAAGTGACCGAGTTGCAAAACCAGAATGCTCAGCTGATCGAAGACCACACGAGAGACGTTCTCGGCATCAAGGCCAAAGAAACTCAGTTGGTGCGGGCACGGAGTGACGCAGAAACTGCTGAGCAAACCGTACAGAAACAGCAGCGAGAAATCGAGCGCCTCAAGCGCGAGCTGGCAAGAGCACTTCGCGCAAGTACCATCAGCCCTTCCAACACGATGTCCGACAGCATGAGTCTGCCTGTTCCAGACACCGACTCAGTATACCAAGATTCAAGCAACGGACACGGGCCCATTTCCCGAGCTGGTTTGCAGCATATGGGATCACGGTTTGACAGCTCCCGGCCACGGAGCTACGCCTCGGCTAGTCCCAGCGAAGAGAAGGAGAACAATGGCCTCGATTCGCCAGGACTCGGCAGCAGAGATGGAGGTCTCGGCCGACGAAAACTGAGCCCTACATTTGGAACGAGCTATTCGGGTTTGGGCAGTCCGACTCGGTCGTCCATCTTGGGCTCGGGCAATGCCTCTGGTGAAGATCAACCTGCCCGAAGGACGGAACCTGCGGAGAACTGGAAGAGAGCAGCGGAGGTCACCACGCAACTCAAGGCACGAATTGAACAAATGAAGGTCAGTCCTCTCTGATATACCGTTCTTTTCCATCGCTGACATGGAATGACATTTAGGCCAAACAAGGTCTCACGCGACCTCCTGCTCAACGTTAATGACTGGATGAAATCAACCTTTTTCTTGTAATTTCTTTTATTATTTCCCTCTTCAGTTCATCGGTTTTGCCTTCAACTGGGTTCAAGGTTCTTGCCTCTCTCTTCCTCTTCCTGTGTTTTTAGATTTCCCGCACACCCACCTACCAGGGTTCTTCTTTCGCTGGTTCCATTTGTTTTTCAGTTTTAGGTGGGCTGGGAATGAGACTGGGCTGGCTAGCTATCTCTATCTATATTTCTCCTTGTTCATGTTGTCGGTTATCATCTTTTTTCTAGTCCGGCTTTTGGTCTGGTTTGGTCCGGTTGTTTGTTTGTTCTAAGGCATTGAAGTTTTTCTGTTACTTTCATCGGGGTGTTTAGTCTTTTTTTCATTTTGTTATTTTTCAATTTTGTGGCTGTGTTGCCCGTCTGTCTTTCACAAGACAAATATCCATCTGCTGTTAGGTTGTTAGGTTGTTTTTATTATAAAAGGGGAATTGGAATTTCTTATTGTTGTTTGATATCATTCTGCTTGCGCTTGAGCTGGGGTCATACATGCTATGATGTACGGTGGAATAACTAATTTGCTGGTTATTGGCGTTTCAAGTCTTATGGAGTTGTTAATTACTACCCAGATGGTGTAGGTCTTCTACTTTTCTGGTTCATGTCGATGTGTTGGCTGCGTGAGGTTGACTACGTACAGGACATGGGTCGAGACTCGACTCGTAGGGAAGCTCTAATGCGCAGGAGTTTTCTACAGAGCAGACACATGAATGCTTGAATGGAATTCAGCTACGAAAGGGGGCAGTTGCTGAAGGGGATGATGTCTGAAATAGCATTCATGGGTATCTGCGAGGTTTGTACATAACGAAAATGAAAAGAGATGACAAGGACCATTCAAGAATGGATTGGGATTTTAGGATAAGCTAAAGCCGTCAACAAGTCAACCGAGGAAAGCCTCCCTCGTTCCAAAACTTTTGTCATTCTTGGAATGCTATAATGGTCCATTGCCGAAGAAGATATTAGGACTGGTCATTAAGATCGTTGTGGGTATGGGAAACGATTTTTTTTTTGCCTTTTCCGTGGTCTCTATGCTATCTCTAGCTTAGACGCGGATGGCACCCTCAATGGCCTTGCGCTTCTTCTCCTGGCGGGCGACAGCCTTGGCACCCATGATACCACCACCCCAGTGGCGGCGGGAGTCCTCGTACTTGTCGGTGTAGCCCTCCTTGATGGCGGAGAGGAGCTTGGAGAACTCAGCCTTGTCCTCGGAGCGGGTCTCGGTGAGAGCGAGAACAGCGGAGGTCTAGAACGGATGGAATTAGTATATTGTTGATGTTAATTCGTGGTGAACAGTTCTTACCTTCTTGTGGACAACGGTACCGAGACGGGCCTTGCCCTTGACGATGGCGTAGGGGACACCCATCTTGCGGCAGAGAGCGGGAAGGAAGACAACCAGCTCAATGGGGTCAACGTCGTGGGCGATGAGGACGAGAGAAGCCTTCTTGTTCTCAACGAGACCGACAACGTGGTTCAGACCGTACTTGACGTGGTAGGGCTTCTTGGAGACATCCTCCTTCTTCTTGCCCTCGGAGACGGCGGTGGCCTCGGCGAGGAGACGCTCCTTCTTCTCGACCTTGGTCTCAGGGCGGTACTTGTTGAGGAGCTTGAAGGTCTGGGCAGCGGTGTTGCGGTCCAGGGTGTTCTGGAACTGAGCGATGGAAGGAGGGACCTTGAGACGGAGGTTCAAGATCTTCTTCTGGCGCTGCAGACGGACATACTCGGGCCACTTGACGAAGCGGGACAGGTTACGCTTGGGCTGGATGTCCTGGCCAATGCCGAAGTTGCGGGGGCGCTTCTCGATGAGAGGGTTCTGAAGAAACTGTTAGCATCGCTCTTTTCCCAGCGCAGAGCGGGATCTTCTTTTCTAGACATACCTTGGGGCCCTTCTTGCTAGAACCAGCCTTGCCCTGAGGGTAAGGGAGGGGAGCAGTCTTCTTTCCGGACTTGGGAGGCTATCATTGAGAAAAGAAGATCAGCAAATCGTGTCCACCACATGTGCTGCATCTTCATTGAACTCTAGAGAGACCATTGAAAAAAATTCTCGAGTGTTTCCACGTCAAGGAATCTCTTCAACAGCTCCAGCCAAATCATCACTGGCGCTCGCCTTCCGCCGAAGCAAAGAAGTTGAGCGACCAATGGAAAACAAAACAAAATTTGCTTCGAGACATTTTACGAAAATGAAGTAGGCGATAATTTCACGTCCTTACGCCATTGTCGCAAAGAGGTTGTCGAAGGCTCTTCGTCTCTTCTGTATTTCAAGAAAGAGATGTTGAAACAACTGGATGTTATGTGCTTACCATTGTTGTCGACTTGGATCCGCGGCGGTGCTGGTTGACGGGATTGACGGAGTGGAAGAAGAAGAAGGTGAAAATGAATTCGTTTTCTCGCCGAAGAAGTTCGTGCGGCCCGGATAATCTCTCGGTGCCGACCCGGGCGGTGAGCTACCACGTGAGTTAGGGCTAAGCCCGAGGGCTTCACTTGTCTCGTGCCATACCCATCCAGCCTGGACCCGCCTAACTAGCGGCAAGTTATCCTATCCCAACTACTCCATACGGCGTACGGAGTACTCCATGAGTATTCTGTGGTAATGATACATTAACATCAACGATATGATGACAATCAGATGTCCTCAGCCAATGTGTGCCGTCAATACGAGGTTTCCAATACTAGGTAATCCATATAGGTACTGTACCTGCGAGAAATGGCTCAATTTGGGGATGCTAAGATCCTTACGACTAAACAACGTTGAAGGCCAAATAAGGACATAAAGCAGAGGAAATGAAAAGTGAAGAAGAAACACACCATATCAGACACGCTCATCTTCACCTGGCCTTGTCGAACAACTCAATGTTTCCCCCCCAGTAAGCCTCATCCGAATCCAACCAGCGGACCTCATCCGGACCCATCGTTGACTGGTCAGCCTCAGTCTTATTTTCCTTTGGCGTAGTAAAGGGCTCTTGTTGCGCTCCCTCAACTTCCTGCCCTTCCTCACCTACGTACACCGGTTGACGACCCTTCCCCAAGCCAGATTTGAATGGGATGTGGGAATCTTACCTTTCCTGTAAAACTTCAGGATATCAGAGACAGACTTCATTGCCTGATCCTTTGCTTGGGTGCCCAATTTGAGCTCGTTCTTTACGCCCCACGCCGCCGGATTGTCGAGGTAGTCCATGACGGCGTCGAACCCCATAGAGAGGAAGGGCCCGACATAGGGTATTAGGCCTAAGCCAAGACCGATCAGGTTCCGCAGAGACTCTCTGAGCCAGTCGAAGTCAGCCTTGGTCGATCTCTATTTCATGACTGTACCCTATTATCTCTCGTGGAGGTCCACCCGTGTGTACGTCTTGAGCGTTCATGAGTTGTGGAAGAACTTCAGCTGTACGTACCGCGTCCAGTCCTTATACTTCTGCTGCGGCATCGCATAGAAGGCGGAGGGCAAGTAGATCCCTCGTATTGGGTAGGTGAGATCCACTCACAAAAAGCGCTCCTCCGGAGTTGGCATTCGAATGGGGATGAATGCGACCTGGTTGTAGCCAAGCCACTGTGAAAGGTTTCGCCCGTCCCCGTTGCCGTGAAGGATATTGGCGCGGCTCATCTTGGTGCTCCTTGGTCCAACACCGCACCAGAGATCACGCCAGCGAGCATAGGTCCGACCCGCGTATTGAATATTCTGCCTTTCAGCACGGAGATTCCCCGTTCCAGGAAGTACGGGGCTCTTCCCCAATGACGTGAAAACTTCGTCGCAGCTTTTTTTGACGACAACCTCGAGGAGCAGGTAGTTTTAAAGTCTTCTGGGTTTGACCCACCGTGCCATGTAGTTGTATGGAGGAGGTCACGGTGATTGCCTGGTCCTTCGGGACCTGTGGATGTCATGGCTGCTGGGTCGCTCTACTTGAAGCTTGTGAATGGACGTGTGGAAGAGAAGTATAGTCTGGTAAGGCACGAAAGAAAGATGGGAAGCAATGGGTGGTCCTCGGAATTTATCCATCTCCATCCGGCGGGGTAGAGCCACGCCAGGACCGCAACAGTATCAATGGGCATACGAGGCGGTGTAACAGCGATGGTTATCAAGTTCTCAGCTCGATACATCCAAGCCACATGCAAGTAAAGTCACGCTGAGATCGGCTCAGAGTAATTCAAAAGCGTATACACTCTCGGATCTATCTGGATCCGAAGCTGTAGGGAACGCCGAGCTAGAGATCTTTGGGAATGAAAACCATACTTGGTCTCGCCGCTTCAGGAGGGCTTCACAGTGATTGATCCAAGCTGCTCAGGAAGTGGGCACACAAAGCAAACACTCCGGATGGCTGTCCAGGTTTTAACGCAGAGAAGCGATACTATGTATGGCCGAGATTGTATGGCATATTATATATCTATCCGTACCGCGAATTTAACGTTTAGAGAAGTGTTTAATACAATCTATATTATGTTTTTCAAGAATCACAGCCAGTATTATCAGGAAAGGCTACATCGCAAGCGACTCACTACAGGCAAAGAGAGAGAGAGAGTAGAATACCATCTGCAACCAGGTTACCTGCAAAAGAGAATCTTGGAGCGGGATGAGACAAAAAACAGTACATATTCAAAAGGCAAATATCATATAATAACGGTTCGATTTAAAGCTAAGGCTATATATTAATATCAGACAGAGTAAATTCAAAGTAAACAGACTGGAAAATCTTTACTCAGGAACTATTACATCTCAAGCATGCAGTCTATCTTAGGTGCTTACTATTGCTGGAGATGTTTCGAATATTGCGATGAGTCTAAACCGACATGTATTACTGCAATTGCCCCGACCAAGCCTGGCCGATACAGTATAAAACAGCAAAATAACTTCAGAGAAGACATTAGCCGAGTGAAATGTGTCTTCCAAGAGGCACAGGAAAGGGTGGCTCATCGTCATCTCGCTGCATGCCTTGGATGACTAGATGTCTCGGTGATTAGCACTAGGCAAATGGCTGGGAACCGTGTCCTCCCCATCGTCACCAATAGGTACCCCGTATACTCTGTGGAAAGGAAACAATGTGCTTCAGGTTGGACTATCAAATTTCATTATTATCGCATTTCACATCACATCATACATGCAATCATCCGGCGCAAAGTATGCATAGTGCAAACATAGATAGATCAACTAGGCCGAAGCCGTCACGCTGCGAGCCTTGAGATATTCATAGTCAGGCATCGCGTCTCGAACCCTCTTCTCCAGCATATCGGCCGTCTCTTGACCGAATTCCTCTCTCCACTTGGTAGCCTCCACGGCGATATCCACCACGTCGGGTGTCTTGGACTTTATGATCCCGGATGATCCCGTCAAAGTGGAGACCATGATACCTGCGGCCTCGGGACTCCACAGGGTACTCTGTTCCGTGTTCGAGTCCACGCTTGCGACCAGGTTCTGAGCCCCGATATCCTTGGCTGCTGGCTTGGTATCCCACTCGAATTTGATCGCGTCGGCATCGAGGCCGGTCAGTTCGCAGAACCGCACTATCGCCTCGGGCTTGTGGATCACCTCGTGGGCGTCCAGGATGACGGGTCTAGCGTCGGGGTCGTCCTGCTCCAGACACCAGTCGTAGAGCAGCCGCGAGAACCGCAGCGTCATGTTGGCCGCCATCACGCCGGCGATATTCTCCTCTGTGATGACCCCCAGCTTGACCATCTTGCCCATCGCGCGGTAGAAGGACGGGAACATCAGCGCCGGATGACGGACGATGAACGCCATGTGGAAAGTCCGCAGGTACTCGTCGGGCAGGATGGTATAGTTGGTGCGAGAGAACGTTGGCGTAGCGGTATAGGTGGTTGGCACTTGGAGGCGGAACGGAGAGGCAGCGCCTGCTGCGTCATCGTTGCTCAGGGGAGCATCCTCGGTGGCAGTGCTAGTGTTCTCATCCAGATGCAGGATGCTCTTCAGAGCCAGCGGGTCAATGAACCAGGGGGAGTGTTCCTTCGCGAAGAATACCTTGCCCTCTTGGCTGGCTTGGGAGGTGCCCTCCTCGAGTTGGTCGAAGCATTTCTTCAGGGCGGACTGGATCTCGGAGCGATCTTCCGGGGTCCATTGGTCGAACGGCTTGTAGATGCGGTTGTCATTGGCAGTGGCGACGAACGAGTCAAAGAAGTAGTAACCGCCCTTGTCGTTGGCATAGACGTTGGGCTGGTCGGGGAGGGCCAGGATCTTCAGCAGCAGATTGGAGGCCGTGCGGGGGTTGCTGACCAGAAGGATGCGACGCGGAGGAAGACGAGCAGGTGCCATTTTTAGTATAAGGGATATTAAGTATAGATGAATAAGGATGATTGGCCCCAAGAGACGAGGTTAAAAAGGCTTAACAGAAAGCAAATCAAATCAGAGGAGAACGCGATGGTGAAAGGACGGGGTCCGATGGTGTGATCGCGGCAGTTTAAATAGTTCCAGCCTACCAGTCCTACGACTTATTTACTCTTTACTCTTAACTTTTTCCTGTCCACGCCTCCAACTCTCGGACATCCGCATGGGGATTCGGACATCTCCATCGCCGTCAATCTCCGGGCTGATACGGTGTCTCTGTCTCGCACAGGATCCAAGACCCAATCATTCTCTCCTCTCATCCGGTTCCACTCAACTCAACATGGGGGGAAATCTCGCGTCGAGTCATTCGAGTGGAAAGAATCCGGTGGGCGACAGCGAACGTGTGAAACAAACGGCTCGCTCTCGGAACTTTCGCGCTCATGTCAACGCCGATTCCGAAGCAGACGGGGTCATCATTGGTGGTTGAAAACCTGAATGACAGTCGGGTGCAGTAGAGCATCTCCACTATCTGCAGATCACAGGAGGGGGTTACGGTTATGTTGGGCCGTGGACGAGTTGCGAAGGGATCCATGAGAGTCGGCCCATCACGGACCTTGCATCTTCCTTCTTGGCTGCGTTGACCTGGCCAGTGGGACATTTTCTCGGACGCAGAAAATACAGAAATCGACAGAAGATCAGGGGGCACTACTTGATTGCAGCGGCGGGCTGCTCTTTGTCTCGTTCGCCAAGCCAAGCCATTAGACAGTTTCTATATCGACCAGTCCAGGATGGGATCCACTTTGTCTGTCAGAAGCAGCGCCAGAGGTCCGCTATCGGTTTAGTCTCTGCAAGCGTCTCGTTCAAGACAGATGGATTCATGTTTTTTCTATCTTACAGGACCTGCTTTTTAGTTTTCACCCCCGTTTTCCATCCCTTTCCCACCGTCGAAATCCGTCAGTCTCCGGTCCCAAGTCCAACATGTCCATCATCCTGCCCACACTCTGTGTGACAATATCCTCTACCTCCTCTGGCATGGTATAAAAGGCAGGCACGGGCGAAAAGATCACCGCTCGGTACCGAGCCAATGCCAACATGTTCTCCAGGTGAATGCAGCTGAGCGGTGTCTCTCGCACCACTAGCACCAACCTTCTCTTTTCCTTCAGCGTTACATCGGCCGCTCTGCAGATTAAGTCGTCGGCAAATCCCGTCCGCACCGCGCTAAGCGTTCTCATGCTGCATGGCACGATAAGCATCGCGTCGGTCTGGAACGAGCCACTCGCCACGGCCGCGGGAGCATCGTTCACGGGGTAAGTCCGCGACGCAAGAGCGCGGATCTGTTTGATTGTGTACCGGGTCTCGTATTTGATGGCCTCGGCCGCCCAGCGACTGATGATCAGGTGTGTCTCGACGTTCTGTTCTCGGAGGCGCTCGAGGAGACGGATTCCCAGAATTGCGCCGGTGGCGCCGGTCATTGCCACGATGACACGAGTTGGTCGTGCTGCTGGAGGTGATGCCGAGGAAGGGCTTGATTTAAGCTCTGAGGCGGAGGAAATTGCAGGGCTGCGAGGAAGAGTAGGCTGCCTATCAGGCCGACGATGAGGGCCCCTGCGACGCTCATGATAATGCCCCGGGGGACTTGTAAGATGCATCATTTTCGCGTGAGAGGTAATAGAGTTCATCTTGTTTCTTGTTTATCTTGACTTTTCAGATACGTCATGACATGGTTCGCGGGCGCGGTGCACATCTGAAAAGTATCGCGATTACTTCTCATCCAGTGGGATATTAAATAGCATTCATCCGCCGGAGAGTCAATTAGTGAATTACTCTGATGTTACATGAATGGTTGGCCGTGCTTGTTAAATTGGAGACGGTCGGGACATTCCTCTGACATCAAAATATAGGCATAGTACAGCCCGACATTCTCAGAATTATCTTCAGGAACTAGACGATAAAGCAGAATTCTTAACTGCTTCCCCAAAGATTGACCATGGCGTAGAGCTCGCAATTGCCGTGTGTACGTAGTATAAAATTTAGGAGAGCGTGGTCTTTTGCTTGAAAACCCCGTAAGAAGCCGGTGTATTTTGCGTCCTAAGTGCGGCGGTTGGGGGAAGCAAATACCCAGCACTACGGGATTTTAAAGTCTTCGAGACTGTCTTCTTAACGACCGGCCAAGTCATCACCGATATAATAAAGAAGAGAAAAAGACAACCCCCATACTATGCCAACAGGGAATAGGTTCACCTCCAATATCTAGCGTTCTAGCTTAGAATCAGGTGCCTTTACACCGTCACATAGACGGCACAAACTAGCACAGACCAACCCATGTAGCGTCTTCAAGGCTTATCGTCCAGTTTTTCAGAGGAATACATCGGTATGTTGCCACAACTGGCATTCTCGGTAGACAACATGATGGCTCATCAAATCTATCTAGGAATTCAGCCGAAATGATAGCAGTGTAGACATAGAGGAACTCGGTCTGTCCGCTATAAATGGCGAGGACGTTGACCTTGAAAGTCTGGCCTGGACTTCGAGAAACCGGCCATACAGCCGTACAAGCTGTAGTGTTGTCATCCTGCTGAATAATCTGACATGCTGTTGTTCTGGTTCTGTGCTGATTATCTGCATCCTGTTGCCGCCGCTGTTCCTGGGCTAGGGCAATCAGCATCGCCAGGATATATGGGTCCTGTGCGGGATTATGGGCTTAATCAATCGGAATTGTTTACGGCGAGTGTTTATGACAGGGATATTATTGAAGCCACAAGGCCGACGATGGATGTACTTCTCTCGGAGCGCCCTTATCCTGTCAAAACTGATATAGGCGACGCATGGAGAGCCGGAGCCACAGGAGAAAACTCCCTCAGTTCTGACTCTTGCGGCGGGCTGACAAGTGAATTAGAAATATAAATATCCAGAGCTATGAAAGTATCAGTCATATCAAGGTAGAATGTGGGATGGTCTGCATTACGGTAGGGGGCAGATATCATAGGCAGAAAGGATTTCCCCGATGGCATGTTTCTTGACGATTAGGGTCTCGCACCTTGAGAGCTGCATCGTCGCATGAATGAGCTCTTGAGATATTCGAGCTGTTGGAAAGTTGCATCTACTTCGCCGTGTTTTGAGAATGCTAGTGTCCTGTGATCCTGCTTGCGGTGGTCGATCATTCCTCGTCCGTGAGTTCTTCTGCGCTTCGAATTTGCAATCTAGGTGTCGCAACTGATTGAAAGTCCAGGCAATCGGTCTAGCATAGAGGCACTCGCGGCAATTGGCATGGAGGATAGATAGGATCGAAGTGGGTTTGATTGTGCTTTTAGCCGTTGAACGCTGGCTTGTGTTGGATTGAGTATCTGAACGGCAATGAAGGTCATCCGCTGCCTTCCGTTTAGATCCAGGTAGACCCGGCATCTTCTGCTAAAATCATTGAAAAGCGAATGGCTAGTATGGTGTTACTTTTGGTAGTGCGTCAAGAGAAAGACAAACTGACGGAAGGGGGTTTGTTGACGGTGATGCACCGCTTCCCGTGACATAGCGGTATCTGCCTACCTATTCACCGCTGCAGCCTAGCAGTATCACCAACCCCTTATTGCTCATTCCATCTTTTGTCTAGGCCATATCCGCCATAACACCTAGTATGACCGGCTATGACCATGAAGGGTTACAGCTTGTTGCACAGCTTAGAGAATGAGAACGAACAAGCTCTGCCAGTAGATGGACAGCGCAACATCGATTCGGCTTTCAATTGCTCACAACTCCCGATCTTTCCTTGGTGGAATCGTTGCCAATCATGAATCCTGCCCGGTTTGCGGCCGAGACGAACCGTTCCTGGGTAAATATCCTTACGTCGGCCTGTTCGGCTGAAGAACACTACCTTGTTGGCTGTGGCTACTTCCATCAAACAGGTACTCCTGTGTCTTGCAGAAGGTTGGCACAAAACATAATCTCCTGGCAGGTGACTGAACTGTTCTTACCTAGTTGAGTAATGGTGGCAAGTCCTGCACATGGGAGGACGGGGGATCCCTGCTATATTGCTCAAGTTTCTTCGTGGAACGTATCTCTGACATGGATGAGAAGGTTACCCCTTGCCTGGTAGGGTAGGTGTCGGTACATGTTAGATCGCTTGGCAGGCATCTCTGTGGTGTCGATGCCAGTGAAGTCGACGTGTATTGGTCGATCTGGCAAACTGCAGCTTGCATGACAGCTACGCGGACAGTCGATCAAGAAATGCTCGCAAGCACGAATTGCTCAAGGTGTATATATCGAGTCTTTCTAGCAACCTGTCTACTGGCACCTCCTCGCTAAGCGTTCCTTTCCCATTTCCGGATATCTTCATTTCCCTTTTTCTGCTTCTCAACCATGTCCACCACTCTGGAATCGCGCAACTTTGATCTGGATTGGACATTCGATGCCGCTTCCTCTCTTGCTGCAGTTGAGTCCAGTCTTCTAGATAAACCACTGGATCTAGATGACCTAGAACTTGTGGAATTTAATATGCCTGACCTGCAGAATTTCGCTGGACACCTGTCTCCTATGTCCCAGGGATCTCTACAATCTCCAACACATTTCACCTCTCGTTCAACAGGGCTTTCACACAACGCCAATGACTTCAACCAGTACCGCGAAGCCCATTCGATCGCTCCACAAAGGTCGACACAACAGTGTATGCCGTGGGGTCTGGCAGGATACAGCCCGGTCATTCCTACAAATGCTCCTGCAAATGCTTGCACGAACCCTAATAACAATCACCATCTGCCGGGGAGAAACATTCTCGGCCATTCTGTCAATTGCACCGAGTTGCTTCCAGACAATGCCTCCGTTACCGTTGTAGAGGGCGTGGGTGAAATGAAGAAGGTCCAAACGAAAAGGTAAGCCGGCATAGTTAGGTATTTTTTCCATTGGGTGATGTGCTGATACTTCAAAGTGAATCATCCCAAGCCAAGGTCTTCAAGTGCAGGTGGGAAGGCTGCCTAGAGAAAAGGAATCATTTCAGACGCGAGGTTGAGTTGATGCGACATATCAAGACTATCCATGTCTCGCCTCAAGCCTATCAGTGTGATGAATGCAACATGTTTTTCAACAGAAGAGACAATCTAGAGGCACATGCTCGTCGTGTCCATCAATATCGTGGGTGACCTCTATCCCGTGTGCGGTGCCTTCTCTCTTGACTTTTTGTTTCTTATTTCGACTCTCCTTCTACCCCATTATCTCCTCCTTGTTTCTTTTCTTCATCAGCATTTCCGAGTTTTGCTTTCTTTTTTATCTTCCCTCTGCCTCCCTGGATAGAGCCTACTATCCATACATCCTTATCGTTTCCCCTTTATCCTTCCAATTCTTCGGCAACGACTTCCTTACATCTTGATTACTGTACACACATGGAACCCATACCCTTTCCAAGCCTTCTTTCCTTAGCTCTAATGATCATGAATGATTCAAATGGCTGTTGTTGTTCACATATTTGAATGCTGCTAGTTGTTTACACCTTTTACCGAACACTTTTGCCTAGTCTGCCTTTTTCTTTACTGCTCAGTGGCTTTGTGTCATTCGTTGCTTTCTCTTCTGCTTTACGGCCTTTTGGCTTGACCTGTATTTGCACAAAACCCCATAGACCATTTAGAACGCTACTGGAATATGTTCGTCCTTCATAATGAAATTGGTTCACATTCTTCCTCTTCCTTCCCAATCCCACAGTTACACTTATATTAACCACCCCAATCATATACTACCTCCCCAAACCCACCAACAGGCCAATCTAAGTCTAAAAGCTCCCTCCTTCCCACCACCCCGACCCCAGAAAATCCATCGCCATCGAATCCCAAACCCCCGCCACCTCCTCGCCTCCAGTCCCTCCCAACCCTAAAGCCGGCGACGCACTGGTCCACAACCATGGCGTATTCGACATCAGCGCATCGCCCGCCGCAACCACGACATCAGGCACTGGAGATCCAGCTCCAGTCCCAGCACTAGTACCAGATCTATTTTCCCCCGAAGGAGGGGGAGGAGATGAAGCAGAAGGTCCCGAGACGTGAAACGGCGGGAGGCCTGCGTTATGGGGATCGTCGGCTGCGGTGTTCGTGTTGACTGTTATTTCTGGGGAGATGGCGATTTTGATCTCGATGGTGGAGTTTACGGTGGTGGTGCTGGTTGCTCCCGCGGTGGTGGTCGGGTTAGTGTTAGTGGTGGTTGTGGGGTTGAGATTGGTGGTGTTTGGATTTAGATTTTGGTTCGAATTCGAATTAGTTGATAGAGAGGTTGTGGGATGGGCAGGATGAGAGGGCGAGTGCTGGATTTTATTGTTCGTGTTGGAATTGGCGTTGGCTTGCAGGACGCTCCACATGTGTGGAATACTGAGGTGGATCTTGGATGGGGACCAGCTGGGGTCGAGGTGTTTGGAGCCGGAAGCGATGAGTGTGATCTGGTCGAGGGATTGGGCCTGATTGTGATGGGTTGTGGATGTTAGTAGCTGGTATTACGATGGCAAGGCAGAGGTGAAACAAGGAGAAAAGAAGGAAGGGGAGGAGGCTAACGCACCAAAGCATCACAAGCAGGAGAAAACGAAACAAAAGTCTCTATAAAACCACGGCATCTTGTAAAATCCGCCATCGACTTGCGCTTCAACCGCGGATCCGCAGCACAGCAGAAATAGAGATGCACGGTGGCCGCGATGGCCGCCGCATGGGCGAAGAGCGGATCGATCAACTGCATCCGTTTCTCGGAGACGAGGTCAATCATGCGCACGATCCACGTCGCATGCAGCAGGACCAGCTCAGCAGATCTGCACCAGAAGGTGTTCGACAGCTCCAAGGTGGGGTTATGTTGTGAGGACATGATATAGAGGAAGGGGTGGTTGAGGACGGTCAAGATGGAGTGGTGGTCGAACTGGAGACGCAGCCAGGGTACCCAGTAGTTTCTGTTCTGGGCGAGTTCGTGGGGCGAGCGCTGGTGAAATTTCACGCAGGAGTAACGGTGGCAGGCGGAGACTTTGTTCTCGACTTCGGTCAGGTCAGCGAGGATGGCTGTGTAGGTGGATTCTTGTCGCCAGGGGGTGCGGATTCGGCCGTGTGCGCATTCGAAAATGTAGGCTCGAGCTCGGCTCCAGATCCAGCCGAAATGGGCCTCGAAGCTCCAGATGCCTTCGTCGGAGGGTTCGGGGGCCTGCGCGTCGTCTCGGGGTAGTGGTGGGAGGTTTAACACGCGGTGAGCATGAAGTTGGGGATCGCTTCGCGCTGAATAGTCGAAGAAGGGTCGTAGTGTGTTGTATGGGATTCCGAGGATGCCGTGCTGATGGCTGTAGAAATGGGCTAGCGATTGGAGGCTCCAGAACACTTTCTTCTCGCGCTCCGTGGCAGGTCTGTCGTCCATGTCGGGAGTGGCGTATGTGGATGTTGTCGCCGGGTCTAGTATCGTAGAGTAGCATATCTGAAACCCAAGACCGAGGTAGAATTGACCTAGTTGGGAGTCGCCATCTAGATTCATCTCAATAACAGAATTCCAATCAAAATCTTTCCCAGACAGCACATACCCATGAAAGCAGAATACGAGAGCAAACAAAGACTCTCCATCGTTCCAATCCCAACAGTCGAGCTGGCAACACGATGCATAATTGACCATCTCGCGTGATTCCCATATGTCTGTGCCGAGGCATGGTCTGGCGAAAAGCGTGAAGTCAGCTCCACGATGCTGGAGACCAGCTCTTCAGGCAGATCACACGCGTCATCGAGATCCTGGCGTTCAAAACACCAAAGTGGTTGTCTATGACAGAACTTGAAGTAAAGACGTATTCCTTCACGAAGCGCCGAGGGCGAGATTTGCAAGCTTGGGACATCAAATCCAGAACAAGGCCCGAGTGATGTAGAGCCTTCGATGACATTGGGTTGATCTCCAGGTGAGAGCGGGATATCTGCTCTGTGGGACGTTTCTGGCAGATCGTGCATTCTGTCCTGGGGTCGCTCTTGAGGAGGTTCTCTGTGCTCTGTTGATATAGAATCAAGTTGAGTAGATGAACCCGGAAGCGAGTTTGACACTCGTTCATTTAGAACTAAATCTAGTTTCTTTTCCAGAAACGCTAGTCGATCTAGCTATGGATTAATCAGTATAATCAATCCAATGAGAACAGCGAGAACATACAGTTCGGGTCTCCTGCAATGCTCGGGTAGTATACGAGCATCTCTGCTTGAGACGAATGCAAGTAGAGCATGCTGGCCTTTCACCAGGACAACGAGCTTTCTTTCTCCTAGATTGTATAATTAGAAAGTAACAATTTAGGCCAGGACGTGACGATGGGAGGAAGACACAAACCTGCAATTTATACAGGCTTGATTGGAGCGTAATCTTTCCCGAATCTCACCCGACATGATGTGATGGACAGTTGCTTGATAGGACGCAGCGAAGAAAGACAGAGCAGACGATATCTACCGAGAGTGGGGGCGGGGTTATATTACGAAGAGCTGATTAACGGACACTAGCTGTCTCTACGTCCCTTACTTCTTTATTCCATATCGTCATAGCTCGGGGTTTCCCTGTTATACGTGTGCATGTATTAGGGCTAGAATTCGATGTCCAAAAATAGATAGTTTGTCCAGCACATATGACAACTGGCAAAGCAGCCCAGATCATAAGAAAGATCGAGCTGTGGTTCGCTTATTGGGAGGTCAACTATGCACAACTCTCGCGAGCTTACTACATGTCATAAAAGTTCCATATCATAGATCACAATGGCTTCGTCCGAAGTGTAACAAGTAATCTCTCGTCCTTCAATGCCCTCATTTCCTGCTTCTTAGAGACGAGTTGCTTTTCCGGACTTGAAAAAATCGTCTACAATGCCATTGATATGAAGTCAGAGGGATGTATGATCTAGGTCCTGAATGAGGATAACGTTAGCTCATAGTATTCACCCTCCAGAGATCAACTCACCCTCGTGCGCGGATCAGCTTCAACCCTCTGCAAAGCCTGAATAGCAACTTCTCCAGCAGTAGGATCAAGTTCCACCCTCTTCGCCGAGTTCACACCGATTCCAAGATTCTTCAGACCCAGGCCCGCGCTAAACGCTCTCCGATACCCATTGCTAGAGGGCGCCTCACTGACCAGGCCCGGAACCGGGTGCTCCAGATGCATGACCCACGAATTCGCCGTGCTATCCGTCATGCATTTTCCAGAGAACGTGCTTGTCAAGCCCATATCTCAACCCCAGAGCCATGCCCTCGGCGGCGACTAAGTTATTGCATAGCGAGACATAGTTGTGCGTGATCTTCGCCATCTGCCCCATGCCCAGTTTACCGCAGAACTGGATCTTCTCCGGAAGACCTACTAGCGAGAGGGCTTCTATCAAACGCCGCCCCATCACGTCCCTCTCGGTCGTCAACTCCGCGTAGCCGACCATAAACGAGAGAGACCACGAATTCGTGCCCCAGACCCGGCCCGAGACGGTGGCGTCGACGAACGTGCCCAGACCGGCGTCGATGATGGTTTTACCAATCTCCATCGTGGATTCGATTTCCATGGTGCTGCATTCGATGAGTCGCTCTGGGTCTTTCGACGCTGCGATCACCCCGTGTTCGGCGTCGAGGTAGACCTATCGGATATGCTTGCCGGCTGGGAGACTTGACAGGACGGTGTGGCATTTTGAGGGCAGGTCTTTGGCGGATAGCGCGACTTCGATCTTGCCGTGGCTGCTGTACTCGGCGACTAGTTTCTTGCAGGTTTCGGCGTTGATGTCGTGGATGTGGAGGGTCGTGGTGGATGGTGGCTTTTTGCGGAGGTTGTTGACCATGCCGTAGCCGATGATTCCGAGGCCTGGCGTTGTTAGTAATTGAGACAATGATGGGGTATCTGGAGAACATACCTATAACTCCGATATCTGCAGTCATTGTTGCTGTCGGCGTGTATTGTTGCTATACTTTTGGAATTGGAGGATTCTTGATCGAGTGTTTTGAGTGATCTGATATAGAGACATTTAGTCTGATCCTGACGAAAGAAGCCATATTTATAAGTACTCAGGTCGTCAGAGATGTATAGTTGATATAACTTCATAGATGTTTGGACGTCTGTAGCGGTAGACGGGAGACGGCAGCGTGTGCCGTATTCCATGCCCGGGAGATGAACCGGATGCCGTTCACGTGGCCGGCAACGGACGAAACAGGTTCAATTAAGCAAGTGCTTCATAACGCATCGCATTGACCACCAGCCTGCTAGTCTCGTTCATAAATGCTCTCCGGTCAGCTGAGGGATCCACGAGGAGAATTACGAACGGGGGATGACGGCCTGCAGAAGTTGAATACCTCAGCAACTATGCTTATACCGGCATACTTGATGTATCAGGACCAAATAGTCCTCTCATCCCCACACAATAATCATCGGATGCCAGAGCACTAAGTAAACCACATTGGCGAAGCAAAATAGCCAAATATCTCATCCCTTACGCTGCAAGCACCAAAAATGCTCAAACAGATATTCCCAAATGCAACCCATGACCCTCAAAACGAACCGGAAACGCCATCCAGATACACAAAGTATTAATATCAACATATGCACCGCCAACCAGTCAGCATGATATCCCCAACTGAGATTTAGATCACCTCCAAGCCCCCAACCCCGGCAACCCCCCGCGCCCAACCCCCGAACTAGCCGCCTGAATAGCCCTCTTCTTCCCCACGCCGCCTTCCTGTTCACGCACCCCAGCCACGATCTTCTCCAAATTCGTCTCGACCACCACCCCTCCCACAATCATCTCACTGAGCACCGCATGCATAGTCTCATACCCGAAGATGAGGTCCAGCTCGCAGACATTCTCGAACATGCGGTCCAGCGCCTCCACAAAGACCTGGATCAGGTCGATCAGCGCGAGGGGCGATTCCGTCGACGTGGAGATCATGATGAACGAGAGGGTCGCGTAGGTGCGGTAGGTGATTTGCGTGGGGGCGTCGGAGGGGCCGTTCTCGATGCCGGAGCGCGCGCCTTGTGAGAGGAGAGGTGGGAGGGGGAGGAAGTTGCAGGCGCTGGCGGGCCGTTGGGCGACGAGTTTGTAGATTTGTTCGATGAGGGATTGTTTGGTTTGGGTGTCCTGGTTAGGGGGTTAGTTTGCGGAAGAAGGCGGGTGGTTGATTTGGAGGTTAGGATATAGAATATGGAGCTTGGAGCCGGGTAGGAACGTACGATCTGGGTGTAGAATTTGGTTAGACGGGGCTGACCCGCATTGTTGAAGACGAGAACGGCGTTGATCATCGTGACAATAGATGGACTGTAAGAAGCCTAGAAGGTCATCGAGTGCTGGGGAAGTTCAAGTTCAACGGCGGTGGTTTCTTATCGGCGGGGCGGAGGTTCGGCTGACATTCCGTTGTTCCAAGGCTCCTCGGGAAGATTGCCTATCTGGGACGGAAACTTGGAGAAGCTCCGATTTCTCCATCTTCAATTCTAGCTTCTATCTTTCTATCTACATTTGTTTCTCAATTTCTCTTCCTACAGCTCGGTTCAACGAGCAATTACTCCCCTCACCATGCGAATCCTCACCCCCACCTCCATCTGCACAGCACATCTCCGCCAAACACCCCTCTCCGTCCCTCTTCGCCGAACCCTCTCCACCACGCCACAACAACAACCACCACCCCCTCGCTCACCACCCTCCAACCCCAACAAAAAAAGCCTCTCAGACCTCACCCCCACGGACATATCCTACTATTGGGACACGACAATCCCCACCCCCTCGCAACTAACCTACGCCGACAAGATCTTCACGCCCACCCGCCACGGCCCCATCAAACTCTGGTCCGCAAGCAAATTCCGAACCACGCCGCTGTCGTCTGTGGAGCCGGAAGTGGCCTTCTTGGGGCGTTCCAATGCAGGGAAAAGCTCATTGCTGAATGCTGTCATGGGGAAGGAGATTTGTTGGACGTCGTCGAAGCCCGGGCGGACGAGGGAGATGAATGCGTTTGGGATTGGAGGGACGAAGGGCGGGGAGTCGAAGGTTGTGTTGTTGGATATGCCCGGGTATGGGAGGGCGAGTAGGGCGGAGTGGGGGGTGGAGATTATGAAGTATTTGCAGGGGAGGAAACAGTGAGTTGCCTTTTCTGTTCTTGTTTTTGCATTGTTGCTTGTTTTGTGTTGGGATGGGTGAATGACTGATTAACGGTTTGAAAGACTTCGACGAGCATTCCTCCTCATCGACAGCGATCACGGCATCAAAAAAACAGACCAAGACATCCTAATGCTATTCCGACGCTACGCGATCCCGCATCAAATCGTCCTCTCAAAAGTCGACAAAGTGCTCGCGAAGAAGAAAAGCCAGGTGAAGAGCGGCGTGTCAACCGCCAGTGTTGCCTCGTTGCAGAAAATGCTACAGGGGCTGAGACCCGTCGTGCAGCCCGTTGTGCAAGTGGAGGGTCCTGGCGCGCTGGGAGAGATCTTGACCTGTAGCGCGGAGACGACAATGGGACCGGGACAGGCGTTGGGGGTCAGCGCGTTGCGGTGGGCCATTCTGTCGGCTGCTGGGTTGGATGGGAAGGTTGAAGCAAGGGCTGAGGCTGCTTCGCCTGTGCCTGGTCTGTCTGCCACTGCGTCGTGATGGGCATTGCATTATGGGGGCTTATACGCTCTTGATTTGGTTTTCCAGCTGGAAAGCCGTTCATGCACGGCGTTTGCTGGTGGAGAATTCAATGTGAACATGTCCGTGTCATTGTTCACTTCGGATTGAACACCTACCACCGGGATACTCTATTGATACGTCCTGCGAGGCCATGACATTTCAGCAAACAAATCAGCAATGTTCCTCAGACCACGAGACGGTTACAGCTTACGATGAGAACAGCAATGAACTGCCCCATTCCTAAGGCTGGACACAGAGCATGGCCAAGAAATTGGTAGTTCGCTCTACGTTTTGCAGGCAGACCCTTGAACAAGGTCTTGTTCATCCTTTCACTCTGAGCAAAGACAGCAATTCGGAGGCAAATGAGAGGAAGACAGATTTTCTCGTCACAAATCTCATTGTATAAAGGTAGACTACGGTGATAGTAGATCATGTATCTTGCTTGATTAAAATTTAAGCTTGACGGAATAGGCTAGTTATATATGAAAGTTAGAAGTATTCAAGTAGAATACTCGAATCCGGGACATTGATTTCAATGGAATGCAATGGAAACATTATGGAACATGAAGGATAAAATGTTAGCATGGTAGAATAAGATCATATAGCAGAATCAAACAGACTCTTGCGTTCGATAAAGACGATGCCAGATGGGATGCGAAGTGGACATTATGGAAACAAAAAGGTAAATTGGTCGGGAAATAAGGTCATGATGAATGATGCAAATGGACATGTTGAGACGGATGATGGGAATCCTTTTGGATGCAAAGACGCCTTGTCTGTCATAATAACTGCATGTCAAAATCCGCCAACCTCGCTATGCAAATCCTCGTAATTAGAGGGGAAATTCTGTGAGGGGGTATCGTGAATGTTTTCGTAGCTCAAATCAATAAAAAAAAAAAACCAGAAAAATTGAAATATAAAGAGAAAAACACCAGAGCGCGCATGGGAGGAACCAGGCACAGTTGACGGTTTTCTGGAAACTATCAGGCGCAAAGGTTGGGTTGTTATCAACCTGTGAGACAAAGGTGGGTGGTTCACTGGCAAATATAGTGTGCGGAATATCAGGCATCGGATAAGTCGTAATCCTCGTCGGCATCGCTGACTTCGTGGCCCCAGCGGTTGACGACTATGCGTCTCCCTAATTGATCTTCGGGTATTCCATCTCGAGAAGCACCAAAGTCAAGAACCTGTGGAAAAAAGTCAGTGTGTGATAGAACAGGGAGTAAAGGTCATCTGATCTCACCTCGATATAAGTCATACTATCACGCTGGACTGCAGCGACACATTTTCTGTCATTGAATTTGACCTGCCAGACTCCGCTAAGATCAGTGAGAAGATCCCGAACGCATTCGCCGGTTCGAACGTCCCACATCTTCAACGTTCGGTCGGATCCCGAAACAACTTTCTGGCCGTCATGCTGGAAACACGTGATGGCGCCAGTATGGGCACTCAGCATGTTTTTGCATTGGCCGGTCTCCGGATCCCAAATTCTAAGGGTGGAGTCGGCGGCTGCAGAGACTAGACGATCAGATTTCAAGTCCAAGAGCCCGACCAAGGAAGTATGACCCTCAAGGTTATACAAGACAGACCCAGTCTCCAAAGACCATACTTTTACCATGTTGTCCATGGATCCGCTGATACACCGGTTCCTCTTGTGGTCCAAAACGACGCTGTAAACCTTGAGGGTATGACCTTGGAGCCTGTGCACCGTTTCTCCGGTAGAAATCTTCCACACTCGCACGGTACAGTCGTAACTTCCACTGACGAGGGTGTCACCATGGGCTGCGATCGCACGAACCGAATGTTGGTGACCGGTCAGAACGCGGACAAAATACGGGCAATCGGTATCATCGACATGGGGTCCACTCTGGTAATACCCCGGATCGCCGGGTTTGGGGAGCTTCCATACCCGTAGGTTCGAGTCTCGGGAACCGGTGATGATCAACGGCTCCTTAGGCATCATTTCAGGGGCGCCGTTCGCCTTCTTGCCCACCTCTACTGGCAAAACGATTTGAAGGCATCGGACCGTGGAAGTATGACCATGGAAGATCTGAGTGCACCTGGCCCGTTCAATGTCCCAGACTCGAACCGACCTGTCGGTCGAGCCAGAAACAAGCGTGTTGCCATGGTACTCAAGAGCCCAGACGCCACCCTCGTGGCCTTCAAGAGTTGCCCTTAATACACCAGTCTTTGTATCGTACACATTGATGTTGGTATCATCGCTGCCGGTCAGCACTTTTTCGGTGTCAAACTGAAGGCACGTGACTACATGGCGATCGTGGGCACGGAACGCAATATGTCTTGGTTTGACGCTAGGAGTCATCCAGGCTTTGTGGATCGAGTGATGGCGCTGGTAGAGAGATTTGTAGAGATGAAGACCTTGGAGGGACGGCAGACCGATATCAGGATATGGAACGGCAGCGGCGGCGGCGTTTGCTGCGGCGTAGGGGCCTTCGGCGGCAGAGATTTCCTTTCGCCAGTCAGCTGACTCCGAGTGGTCGGTGCCACTGGAGGAGATCTTTCGTTTGGCGAGTTTTCGCGAGGAGACACGTGTGCAGGCCTTTCTCTTTGGCCGACGATGGGACGACGATGACCTATCACTGGGCCCGGCAAGTAAGGGCAAACTGGAGGGCGAACCAGACTCGGGGTCGGGTTTGACAGAAGTGGGGACGCTGAGGTCCTTTTCGCAGTCCTCGGTCCCGTTGGGGAATTGCCATCCCCAGCCCTCCCGGATAGCACGGTCGAGCTCTCCTTCAGGGAGAACATACCCATCTCGGTCGAAGAGCTCCTTCCAGCTCTTCTCATCGGAATTAATGACATGTCTCCACTTCTTGGACACCTGTGCCGCACGACACATGGTGACGGCGTCGAAATATTTAACAACACTGAGCGCCAGCTCAAGAGGTAGGAGTGCCAAGAAGTCACATTTCAAAGCTGGGTTGACAACGTCGGCCACAAAATGCAGAGTTGGCTTAGGGCAGCGTCTCAAGAGTTGGTACATGAGATATGTCTTCATGCCCTCTGGAACCGAATCGAAAAAGTCCAGCACATTGGGGATGTCCATCAACGACGATGGTCGTGGGAGGTTGGAACTCGTGGCTAAGTCGGTATCCTTCGAAGACCCGTTTGCTTTGGCGTCCTCCAGGCGCAGGGAGCCCATGTAGCGGGCCTCGCTATCGAAACTTGAATCCGTATCCATTTCGGGCTCTTCTTCGGCCGAATCAAAAGAAGAGTCGGGGTTCAACGCGTTCATAGCGGCGACTGGGGAGAGACTAGGGCTAGGCAAGCACATGTCCTGGGCTGCGACATTTCCAATGTTAGGGACTTGAGAAAGGGACCCCGCAGACAAGTGCTGGGAAGCTTCTTCCGATGCATCATCATAAGTCGTGTCCTGACTGGTATCCGCCGTGCCGTGCTCCTCTTCTGCTACCGTTTCTGCTGTCGTGTCTGGCAGCTTACCCGCACTTTCCTCTGAGCGGCCCAGGCGTTTGTTTCGCTCGGAGACAACAGTCCTAGTGCGCAGCTCTCTCTTCGGGTTGGATGCTTGTGAATTTTCCCGGGATTCAACTTCAGACGAAAGAGGAGATCGGAGGAGTGTTTCACGGCGAGGAATGTTGGCACTGTGGATCCTTCTCCGAGAGGCTACGACCTCACCAGCACCGAATGCATTGGGCTCCGTTTCCGGTGTCGCCAGACCGGCTGCTATGGGATAGGTTGGGGTAGAGCCATGTGAACGAACGGAACGCACCGATGGATCCGATGGAACTCTGTTGGCAGGGGGGCGCAAGGAGCCTTGGTAGGTCTCTGGGATAGATAACGGACGGCGCTTGGAGATCGACGGACGAGACGGTTGACTCGATACCTTCGAGGGAGCGAAACGGCGTGGTAACTGCGTATCGTCGGAGCTAAATGAAGTTACTGATCGAACCAGACCGTTGGAGGCCTTTAACGCGTCGTTCTTTTCATTCAGCTGCACGGGGGTTAGTCTTGAACTGATTCCATGAGAGGATAGCGACAGGGAGGACAGGACATACCTCGGTGAGGGTTGCTGTGGTATCCTCGGGCTCATTGAAGACGACTGATTTCCCTCCCAGATCGAATTTGACGTTCCTCAGCGACGATGGAGTGGGCGACGATGCAAGGGGATAAAGCTTGGGATCGAGATCTCGCGTAGCGCGGGGCGGGTTGATACACAACGGAGGAAAGGTGGTTGTGGTGGTGGTCGTGGTGGTCACGACAGTAGTTCTCGTGGCAGGAGCGAAAGAAAACTGGCCGATGGAATTATTGGCAGCTCCCTGGTCCGCGCCACCAGCCGTGTCTTGATCGCTCATGATGTAATTTGGACGTGACAATATCGAGAAGTCGGTCAACTAGAGGAGAACGAGACGATAAGATAGGTAGAAGACGCGTGTTCGTGGAGCGGCAGGCGAGTCAACTTGGGGCGTTGTGGCTATTTACGTGGAAAATCAGAGGCAGCGGCGAATCATTCCCAGCGGACAACAATAAAGGTGCGGCGAGTGTTAATGCGAGAGGGGTTCAACGGCCGGGTGAATTTGGGAAAGAAAAAAAAAAAAAAGAATAGGAGGTAAAAAGCATAAGAGCCGGAGAAAAGGGTAGGTCGGTAGGTATGAACGAGGGCGTCAGCACTGTACAAATTTACAGAAACCATCCGACAACCCAAAGGGGGGCAGGGAGTAGTTAGAACATGGCCGCGATAACGATAGGGCGGTAGGCGATGGAACGAAAGAAGAGGCAGAGAAGACGGAAAGAAAAGTAAAATAAAATAAGTTCAGAAGCCAAACAGGAAGTCCTTGCAAGGGAAGAGAGCGAAGAAAGGAGGAGCGTGGCGTGTTCTGCTGACAAAAGGAGGATGTTGGGGTTGGAGAGCAATCGAGGGAGGGAGAGACAAGAGGAGAGAGGAAGAGGGAGGGAGGAAGAGAGAGAGAGAGAGAGAGAGAGGTGGTTGGTTTGGGAGAGCCAAAGTGAGCGGAGTCGCCGTCGGGTGGACTGCACGGCCTGGCTTTAGCCCGTTTAGGCGGCTTCCCGAGGTTTTCTCCCCGCAGCAAATCAAAGAGGTTCACTTTGGGAATCAGTCCAGATTCTATGCGTACAGGATGGTCGAGGGCCGGACTAGCATTCAAGTTCAGAAAAGTAAGAGGTTTCTTGTTGAACAGACAATCAACAAGATGATAAATGGCATATTTAAAACCACAAGAATTACATGGAAAAATTAAATAAAAATAAAAATAATCAGAATACATTTTTTTCTAGGGAGTATGGCTGGTCGGGGGAGGCAAGGCGCCTTCTGCAGTTTCGTGCTCGGAGGCGCCTCCCTATAGGCAGGCCCTCATAACCCTGTCGGTTCTCGCCAACTACAGGTCCGTCGGTTGCTTCAAACAGAAACTACCTACAAATCATAACAAAGAAAAAACAAGCGAGATAGCACCCTCCTTCGAATTCCAACGATCATCAGACACCTCGACTACTCCCTCTCCATTTTCATAGATAATGTGACTATCTCACCTCATCCTCCTGTCGACAGGAATGTCCCGTTCCGTAATCTGTTGATATTTTCGGACCCTAATCTACTCCATGTCTATTTATGCCAGTCAGATTTCCTTTCCAGAGCTACACTGCGTACAGATTTTGTACCTTGTCATTTTTCTCCTGCATTTCGTCGCCGCCACCTGCCCGATTCACGTGACAGGGTGGGCCCCGGCCCTGGTCTGGCAGAAATACGTCTTTTTTGTTTCTTGTCTGGGTTTTGGATCTATCCAAACACCTGCCTCCCGGAAGGACGACGATCCTGAATCGTGATTCCCTGCCATATTGTCCCGAATATCATCACCGTCCTACGGCGTACCTCCGGACTCGATCTCCCCATGCCAAACAGGATTGCGGGGATCACTGGATCAGGACCGCCGACTAGTGTGTGATTCAATTTACCATGGATCGGGGAGTCTACGTTTCTGATCACCCCAAACTCCTGTTCTTGAACCAACCTTATCCTTGACTTCGTGACATGCTCTGGTGCCATACCAACCCTGATCTCCTCATTCCCATGCCGGAAGAGACTTGCCAGTAGAGTTGCCCTCCCGGCGGCGCTGCCTCCACGTGACTCGGGAGGATTGGCGGGCGCGTGCCAAGACCGAGTGACATCAGATTTTCTGTCGCGCACCGCCAGGATCCACTCCGACCATCAAACACTCAGTCAGACAGACACTCAGACAGGTTGTACCCGTCTGCTATTTCACAAATCATTGGTGAACATTCGACTCCTCGCAATGCAGCCTTTGCCTGGACCCGGTTAGCTTCTGCTCCTCGGAAATTTGCATATCCATTCCTACGGAGCATTGCAGACACCGCGTCCGGGATTCCGCAGGCGAGATCCTTCCTTCTTCAGCGGAGACCTCTGCTGTGGCCTGTATGGAACGATCGGAATAGCGTAGAAACTAGAACACTCGCCCGGACAGAACTGTCAGAACATCGACCATTCGCTTTGGCTTCGTAGACTATTGTGTCTCGTCAATCGGTCGATCACTGATCAGAGACAGTCAAATTAGCCAATTTTAGTATCCCGTACCCGCCCCACACTGCTAAAAGTACTCCGTACTTGTGCGACTTTGCGGGCGCCATCTTTCGCTCTTGTACCTCGTTTCCCTGTTGGGGTCCTCTTCGAAAATATTCGGATCGATCGTTTGTCTTGTTTCATCAACCAACTGACGTCCTTTGCGAGTTGCCGACCAATGGGACACAACACGGTGCCGGATGCCGTTTGGTAGGGATGCACACCAAAGTCAAAGGGAAGGATTCCTAATTGCCGGACTTCCTGTACCTTGCTCCCGGGGGTTCCAATAACTGATCAAGAGCGGGTTCCCGTCTGTTCAAACGAGCGTCTGTCTGTATCGTCAGCGACTCGATCCCCGGAGGCGAAGAGGGGGGTGGGATTACTTAATATCGCCGGGTTTGGAGGGGTTTCGCTGCAAATTCGAGATCAGCTGACCTAAGATATACATCGTAAATGTTCAACACTCGGATCTTACCAGTAGATGAAGCAACCACATAGGATTATTTTAATCGTTGAGTATCAGTATTCCAGGAGGCATAAACACTGGTTCCAGGCCGCAATTCTGAAGTCCAGGAAACTCGAAGGCCAGTCACGTTTTACTCGTCGAGAACGGGAAACAGCGAGCCTCTTCCCGTGACCGGCCTCTGGACAGTTCATCCTACGTCTGCATCTCAATTTGACCTCAACACCAGTCCCCTCCCACCATCGGTCCAATCTCCAGAGTAAGCTTTCTCGGGGTAGATCGCCAATCGATTCGGATTTCCCGATCTACTATTTCGGCACAACACACTCGATAACATTCGGTCCGTCAATTCCTCGGTATGGTTCGGATCAAAGTCTGTGGGCCGCCATCGACGGTTCAGCTGCAACGGGTGCAGGCTCCCAGTCAGCTCACATCGGTCAACAAGATGGCCTCGATCCAGAACAAGCCTCAAATCGAGCATGGAAACCCAGTGAGATCCGAGGTTCGGCAGCGACAATACCTGACGCAACGACAGAGCCTACAGATGGTACAGATAATGTTACATGTGTCGGTCAGTATCCCCTGCATCGCGTTTTCATATTCAAGTGTCTGAGTTCTCTTGGTTCCAATAGTTTGGGACATTGTTCTATCTTCGGTATGTTGCACATCAATTCACAGCTCCTCTCGCGGTCACCCAGTACTCATATCCCTACCCAGAGAGCTTTTGCCGCTTCCGTGCTTTGATGATCGCGACCTGAAAGAAGCCCAACGAGAGCACAATGTCTCATATGGAGAGTTTGTCGGTGAGAAGGCTCATCCACAGAGCTCACCAGAGACCCCATTTGGTAAAGGCAAAAGAGGACAACCGCTCAAGATCATAGTCCGGGGTGCTGATCCTAAAGCGGACAATATCCTCGATGTCCTGGTATGGTAGGCTCATGCAGCTCCATTGAGTCCTACTGACAAGTACAGGAAACCGGAGTTTTCGACGCTCTCAGCAAGAACGTACTGGAAGCTCTTCAACTGACCATCTTTGCCGACAAAGAGTCTCCCGACAATGTCTTGGAGACCTATACATTCTCATTCCGCTATACTGGGGGGTCTGGTGATGTGAATCGTCGTCTCGCAAGCATGTCTATAGACAACATGGGCTGTGTCGCCGACATGAAATATGCACAAACCGCCAGGATAGGACTGGAGACGATCATCCGACGTTTGATAACGCTGAGCACATTTCTTCCGGCCCTGCCAAGTACGGCGCTCATCCTTGATATATTAAACGAATAAATACTAATATAGATGCAGATAAACGAAACCTGGGCATCCACTTGTTCTATACCCAGGATTGCCCCCCGGAATATGAACCGCCTGGCTTTACCACGGCACGAGACGAAACCATCAACTACCCGCGGGACGACAACTGGAGGAAGGAATCACAGTCGTGCGGAACAATGGATAGCGGTTGGCATGTGTGAGTCTCAGGAGACGGAATCAACTAACGTACTGCTAACAACCCAACAGTGTTGGCCTTAACGTGACCTCTCTCAAATGGGTCGGCCCAAGCTTAGGGGATCTAGAAGCTGTCCCAAAGATACCCCCGCAGCTCGAATACGGAGAAGTAGTGAAGAGGAGTGATGACATTGGTTTCTCTGATGAAAAAGGCTCTCCGCAAAGTGTTAGTGGAGAAGGTGGTCACAACATCATTCACAACGAGATATCTCACTCAGATCGGGACCAATCATCTATGAGAAGTGGTGAAGCCAATAGCAGTTTGGAGAATTCTACACCCTCGCAAGACGTTGCTGATAGGCAGAGACTACAGATGATGATGATGCAGGTGAGCAAATCTGCAACTTGGAGTTAATGCTCTGGATGGAGAGCTTCGCAAGGAATAGGAAGGACGACTGACATATGAGCAGTCACAGGAGATGGCACCTTATCCAGACAGTGACATCCCTCCAACACAGCCCATCAATCAAGACAATCCAGCTGAAAAACAGGCTGAAATTACCACCGAGATTATACCGATCGTAACTCTATCCCCGGAAAAGGTCATCAAGATTCGAGAATTTCAATCTGCTGGTAAACCCAGTCTATCGACCGACGAGTTTCTCAGCGAGCAGGATCAAGGCGTTGTCAGGTGCCAATGCGGCTGGGAAGGGGAAGAAGCAGGCATGGTAAGCCAGTCTGGACCTTTGGCTCATAACATGGGCTCATATCAACATAGATACAATGCGCTTTCTGTTTCAAGCACCAGCACGCGCGATGTTATGGGTTTGAGAACACCGGAGACCACAGAATTCCTGATGTGCACACCTGTTATCAATGTTTACTGGAGCAGGATGAACCCGCCGTTCTTCGTGATATGGGCAGTCTTGTCCTGCTTAGAAGGGCAGTCAGGATTGTACTAAACGAAGGATTCCCAAATAGGACCTCGGAGTTTATGCAAAAGCTTCGTAAGAAACAACAGTCCCTCAATGTTAACACCATGCTAACAACAGTAGGTTGCAACGGGCAGACAGCCATTCAAGTAACAGATCTCTTGAGGAAGAAGGGGATCCTGCAAGCAACGCCAGGATACAAGGCTAAAGGGTTTTTGCAAAAAGGTCTACCCAAGTTCAGTGTTTCTGCCTCCGATGATGTGCGTCAAAAGATCGACAGGGAAATCCTCGATCCGATGCTGAAAATCAAACACTACGTAAGGTTCCTAGTGTGCTAATATAGATCAACGCTGACAGTATAGCAGTATGTGTATCCAGGGTCACATGAGTCTACGATACTCGAACCGAACACTGAAAAGACCAACGCCGCCGTTGACGATCTATCCCTTCAGATTCAAGAAGCCGGAGTGAAGAAACCGAAAGAAAACTCCCAGACGTCAAGCCGCTCTATCAGGAGTTCGGACGCTGATAGTCCGAGTGTACCAGGGGCAAGACAAACTCGTAAAAGGACGCAAATACTAGAAAGCATCGAAAAGATGCGCCAAGCAGAAGAATCCGAAAAAGCCAAGAAGTCTACACAGCGAGAGTTCACAAGCAAGCTCCGGGGCGCAGACACCGGAAAACGAGGACCTGTGCATAAAGCTAATATCAATGCCTCGAAGGTTACGACTACCCCGAAGACCACGCCTCAAAAGAGATCTCCTCCCCAGTCGTTCAACGAAGGAGAGCTGCGCCGTAGCAGCAGAAAGAGGCGCAAGGCGAGTAATTATGCCAAGCCGATTGATGTCGGAGCCGAAACAAGTGATTATCAGAGCACATAAAGCGCATTTGAGGCGGGAAGAATGATTGATAGCGGTGGACATCGGTGGTTTATGAAATGATCAAGAGCCGGAGTTTTGGGGGTAAGTTCTACAAGGGTTGGGTTCGTTCACATGAGGATTGCATCTGAGGAGCTACTTTAAGTCTTTCGTTTTTTTCGGTTTCAGTGCTTCCGGGAGGTTACGAAAAGTTCACTTGTATTATTATTATTATTATGACTGCATTGCATTTGTTACCCCAGACGTCTTTGAAAGAATGACGAACGAGGAGATTAGAGTCTGTAATCTTTCTGCTTTGTCTGGTTAAGAACGAATTATGAACCTCGCGTCTTGTTCTCCCCATACTACATAATTAGAGAAAGAGAACAACCGTTACTTCTACACAGACCTAGAATCAAATCCCATGGGGTCTCAACCTCATTTGACAACTGAACTCCTGTCATAAAAGCTCCCGACGAAGTGCTCCACGACTGGCCAATATGCGTCAGCCTTACACTTGATGAACTGTCATCTTGATGTTATTCTGTCGTTGCATGCCTTAAGGCGGGAGTACCTCGAACTATATGTGAGTGTGTATTTTTTGGTCAGTAGGTGTCTAGAATATCGATCTTGGACCATTTGATCCCCGAGGATTCGGTCCGTAAGCCCTAATTCAGCCGCTAAATTAGGCCGTTGGATTGCTTTTTGGGGGTTTCCGACAGTTCATACTTGTCTGTACTAGATAATATTGCTATGCTGGTATATTGTTGCATCGATGGTCTTAGGTATTGTTGACTGGGTTCAGTGTGTCATTAACCTCTTTAAGGGGTCTTTTATCAGTCATGATGGTTTTTCAGTGCTATCCTTTTATGTGGATACGGAGTCTACTACTTAATATTTAATGCTAGTACGCCCCGACTAGAGGGATCGAGGATGGGGGCGAAAGGAATCCTTCCGTTGCACTTGCGGCTGAGCTTGTTTTTCCAACTCTTGTCTGATCTGTGGAGTGGAGATGAGATTGAAAGCAGCGGGATAAAATAATCTAATAAAGAGATGTGAATGGACAATGCTGATAGTGAGCAGAGACAGCGGAGGGTTACAGTGCCGTGGCCAAGGGTGATTGGACGCCACAGTAGCCTTGGTGGATGAGGATGAGGCTTTGGATGTAGACGGCTCTTCGCGGTATACAAGGCTGAGTCCCAAACTATGTGTTTAATGAATGATACAGTTTACTGTCTATAAATTGGTGTGGGAATATCCTATCTTGTTTGGCTTTCTGTTCCATTGCCTTACACAACTTCAATTTCGTTCTTGCTTTCCGTCCGAATCAGACCCTCATGGCTAGCGTTCTCTCTGAGCTCACCTCCGCGGTGACATCTACCTTGGAAAATCTTCCTTCGCAAGGAAACATCCAAGATGCCGAGCGCATGCAGTTGCTTGGTGCCATTGACCAGCTTCGGGCTGCGCTAGAACCGCCCACCCTTACGGTTATGAGGTTGGCTTTCGGGGTAAGTCTGGACTTGAGTTCTATACATTGAGAAATGATCCCCAAGGAGGTTGCTAATTGAACTCCCACCAGCACTACGGGCTCACCTCGATCAGAGTCGGCCAGGGAATGGGTATCTTTGATGCCTTTTCTGCGGCCGGAGGCGCCGAGTTGACTGTCGATGAGCTGAACGCGAAGACGAAAGGGGACAAGCAGTTACTAGGTACGTCGACTCGCTAACTCTCATCTCTTTCTCTAGGGAGGAGTAGTCTCATCTTCTTTTTTATTTTTTTTATAGCACGTATCCTCCGTCTTCTGACAGCGCACAACATCCTCAAACACACCGGCAAGGATAAATATCAGCCATTGCCCCTGGCATCGGTGTTTGTCACAGGCGCTCCTCAAGGCGATGCAGTTAAACACTTGTATGTGCTTTATTCCCTGCTTCTGCGACGAACTCCAAATTCTTTAGCCATAGACCAAACTACAGTACTAACACCAAGGACCAGCTACACCAACATGCGCGCCTCCGCTACCCTCTACGACTACTTCAAGAGCAAAGACTACAAGAACCCAACCGACGCCCACGATGCACCTTTCCAATTCGCCTACAACACACCCGATCACTATTTCGACTGGCTCGCCAAACACCCCGCCGACCAAGCAGCCTTCAACTCCGTCATGACCATAAGCCGTCAAGTCCGCAGCGAAGAATGGTTCAACTACTACCCTGTCGCGGACAAACTCGGCTCTTCATCTTCATCTACATCTCCACCCCCCGAGGATCGCGTCCTTCTCATCGACATCGGCGGCGGCATCGGCCACGACATCACCGAGTTCAAAAACCACTTCCCCTCTCTCCCGGGCCGTCTCATCCTCCAGGACCTCCCGCAGGTGATCTCGGACATCAAAGACCCCCTGCCCGCAGGCGTAGAAGCCAGGCCGTATAACATGTTCGAGACACAGCCCGAGCAAGGCGCCCGGGTGTATTACATGCGCACGGTCCTGCACGACTGGCCCGACAAGCAAGCGCTGGAGGCCCTGGCGCGGATCAAGGCGGCGATGGCGCCGGACTCGATCCTCATTCTGAATGAGAACACGCTGCCGGAGGAAAACGTGCCGTTGCTCTCGGTGGCGTTGGATATGACCATGATGGAGGTCTTTGGGTCGTTGGAACGTACTGAGGGGCAGTGGGTGGAGCTGTTGGAGACGGCGGGGTTCAAGGTGAGGGTTTTTAGGGCACAGGGGCAGGCTGTGGGGGATGCGGTGTTTGAGGCTACTTTGTAGGTTGACATTTCTACACTATGTTTGGCTATGCATAGACCAAGTTCTGTCGTTATCGTGGCTACGGCATACAAGGCCCAGAAACAATCAAACAAAAACCTCACATAGACGAAAGAAGACTCGACAAGAATGATCAAATAAATCAAATTCACTGCTGCACTAGACAGCAACAATACTGCCCGAATAAGCATGCATCTATACTTCCTGCTTGATGGAGTGAAGATAAGCAGCAACCGGACTGCTGAATATCCGGTCTTTCACAAGCTGGTCGGCCGACTCGACAATCCAAGTCTGGCAGTTTCTTTGAGTGAGTTTACTAGACGTAGAAATAACCTATCGATATCAAAGTTAACGCGCGTGCTCCAGCAGGGGTAGAATCTGATAGGACGATGGCAATGTATTATGCGATGCAACAGCCACAAAAGCGTTGCTCCACTACTCAACGATACACTTGGCTAGGGTGAGATCTTGTACATACTTTATCATCAACAGCCCTCAAACTCTTCTCCGGAACTTCGACCTTATATGCACTCGCCTCGAAATCGCAGACAGGGATCTGATCAACTCTATCTTCGCCCGATTTGAGCAGGTCCCTCTCGACGAAGGACTCTCCGCTAACCCACTGCAGCGGGATCCTATTCGTCGGGACATTACCAGCTTCTCGGAGATCATGACCCCGTTCGATCTCAAACTGAAAGCCATTCATCACGTCGCCGGCGGCGTGCATGCGGGCACCAATGTCTGGGTCCTGGTGAGAGCGGACCCAGTACGCCCAGTGGTCTTTGAAGGGGGCGCCGTTGTAGATCAGCAGTTCGACTAGGAATGCACCTGGAGGTCCGGATGGGGAAACTGTTGGAGGGCTGGGGATTTGAGGGCAGGTCGCTGTCTGTGCGGGCTGGGGAGCGGGTGGAGGTGGAGGAGCAGCGTCTGGCTTGGAGGAAGCCATGGTAGGTGAATATAGAAGGATTTTGTATTAAGGATGTGTTCCAAAAAAGGTAAGTAATTCAGAACGTAAAGACCACAACAGACAACGTATAGATGGAATCATTGTTGAAACTGCTCTACCCTTGAGGCCGGCGCTTAGGTATGCACGCTGGCTGCCTTGCATGTTTGGCGGCAACATTTGGGACTAGGCAGAGGCCAACAACCGACCGCTCCAGCAGCTTGTATGTAAGTATACTATGGGCCTTCCTCTCATTTCAAGAATTCCTTTAACTAAACATTAATAGCTCTCGGTTTACCTCGAGTCCGTTACTCTCGAAAACTGCTTGTGTAATCTCAAAGATGACGTCCCAGGGTGGTGAAGTCAAGACCGGCCTCCACGATTCATGCCACAGCACAACGAGAATTATTCCTAGCTCCAGCTTCTTTACGGATCATCAGGCGTCTACACTTCCTACACCGACCGAAGTGAGAGCCATAAACGAGAGGTCAGGCAACATCCGTGGCACAAGTTTCAACCGAACCCCGCCTATTAAGTTTCCATCGTTGGGCCTGTTCGTCAAATATGGTGCCGACACAACCATTACAGAGGCAAAGACCCAGATTATTGTATATGAGCAGTTAAAAGGCAAAGTACCAAACCCTGAGGTGTTTGGGTGGATTGAAAACGGCGGCCAAGTATTTATTTACATGTCTTCAATAGACGGCGAGCCTCTGGAGCAAAGATGGGGTGCTCTGACCGAGGAGGAGAGAGAGGCTGTTTGTAAAGGGCTTAACGGCATGGCCAAGGCCTGGAGGTCATTAGAACAATCCTACCAAGTCCTTTACGTGGGTAAGTGATTTGAATCCATTGCGGTAGCTAGGCAGAACGGTGCTAAAGTGTCTCTTAGGTGGCCTAGACAATCAACCGCTGAATGAGATTTTTCTTTCCGGTCACCAGGACTTGGCTGGCCCATTTCATGGTGCAGACGCCGTCCAGAAATTCCAGAATGGCTGCGATATCGAGATCGATGGAGAGGTGCCTGTGGTCTTTACGCATGACGACCTCGTGCCCCAAAATATCCTTTTATCGCCAGGGCCGAACCCAATAGTGGCTGCTATCATTGATTGGGACCAGTCAGGGTGGTATCCTGTTTACTGGGAGCATTGCAAGGCGCGTCGCTTTGGGCTGAATCCGGAATATTTCAATGATAATCTGGCTGAAGAATGGCAAACAAAATACCTCCCAACTATCTTGGACCCGGTCGATGATGAGACAGTGTATCACCCTTGGTTGTGGTTTGTCCTGTCTAAGGGTATCTAGTTGTGTGAACCAATAGCTGTCCAAGCGTCCTGTTAGACAGGCCTTGACAAATTGGGACTGGTTTAATCTGAAATAGATGCTGGAAGTTGTGTTGTTGTTATCACCGGACAAGGAGATAGTCCATGATATGAGATGGTGGGAAGTATTGTTATTACTATAGATTCACCAGTTTCTTACCTATGGTGTAAGCGAAATTGCTTATAGTATACATCAAGAGAAAACTAGCAGGCCCCAATATAACGTATAGGTACAGTACTTAAATTTAGTTTAGTGGTTGTAGCACCATGCTTTGAAAAAGAGAACACCAAACGGAAAGAAAAGGCCTTTGCGCAGTCCAGAAAATCAAGTACGTGTATATATTGAAGATGCCCGTACTCTTAAGGAGAAATTTGGTGCCGGATTATAGGCATGTGGTCGAGGTAAGAGCTTAGGTCTATGGTTCTGAATATGAGCCCGTACTGCGGAAGAATATCATATTGGGACTTTGGTGTATACAACCGTGCCCTAAACGTTTCCCTTTTTGATTTAACATTTTTATGAAGCTGTTAATGTAGGTATCAGTTTTCGTCTTTTGTTCTTTTATTCGTTTTTTCTTTCTTACCTCCTCTAGCTAAATGTTTCTTCCGGTCCTTGCTCAAGGGCAATTAGTAAAGTCAGCCCTAGAGTTAATCTAATTGTAAAGGATCTAAGATGCAAATCTCCGCGCGCAGTGTCCGAGACAAAGAACGCTTCAACAAACCCCTGGGCCCTGCCCAAAGATACTCTTTCCTCGCTATTTACTTGGGAATCTCCCCCTTGAATGCTGATGAATTCCGGATAAATGGATCTCTAGAAGAGGTAATCTCTAAAGTGGCGGCTTTGTGAGTATTAATATAAATATGTTGCTTATAGTTCAGAATATAGAGAAATTAACCAACTTTCCATCCTCCTTCTTCGACCATAGATCACCTTTCCTTGAAATCCAACCTCTCGTCGAGAATCTCTTATCTTGTGTTACGTTGCTTACTTCAAGATGGACTCGAATTCACCTGTCTGCGACGACCAACTCTCTCCGCAGAGCGAGAGAAGGGGATCCGTTATTAGCATCACCCTTCCAATTTTAGGCAACCGTTCCCCATCCGCCAATGCGTGGGAAATGCGATATGCCTCTCTCTCCGAAAATTCCAAGCGGATGCTCGGGATCCTGTCCATCCTCAACCCGGATGGCGTCCCCTATGAGCTATTCCGACAAGGGGCGAGCACGGCAGTCCGACGCGGTCTTCTGGATCTGGAATACCTCCAGAGCCCAGTGCGGTTTTACGCATCACTACAGGACCTGACACACAAGTCTATCATCGGATTGGAGTTCAGTTCTCTGACGATCTACATCACCAAAGATTTGCAGAGGAGGAGCTACAGCCAACTTTGCAAAGATGATACTCTTCGCAGAGCTGTCTTCGAACAGGCCGTGCATTTGCTGACTTGCTCGCAGCCAGAGCCTGACAAAGCTAACGAGCACACGTCGTCGAAGCAGAACTGGGAATGGTCGAAGAGGTATGAATCCAGCATCAAGGCCATTGTGCAGCACTTTCTAGGCTGTCCGAGTGCCTGCGAAGGGTACGAAAACCAGCTCGCATCTCTAGTCTATCACTCTGCCGTGTATCAAGTCGAACAATCTTTTCACAGCGCCGCGTCAGAAACCCTCAAGCTGGCAAACGACATCTTGAATCTCTCTCGATCGCCGAATATCGTTTTCATGTCGGACTGCAGGCGCCTCGAGGCCCAGATGTTCAATGAGACAAACCACCCCGCCGAGGCAATCAAGGCCAGCCAGGAATCGCTTGCGTATGCGGAGATGGCCAAGGAACAGGACCTCCTCCCCGCCATAGACGAGCGTCTTCCTCGCATCCTCACGGGGTACGCGAACTCGCTCAGTCAGCTTAAAGACTTTGACCTGGCGACTAAGGTGCAGCAGGAAGCTTTGGACCACGTGCAGAAGTTCCCTGGATACAGTGAGATCCGGAAGCTCGTCCATGCGAACTGGGGGTCTCTTCTTTACTGCCAGCTCAAATACGATGACGCCGCGAGGGTGCTGTGTCAGAGCCTGGACAGTGATCCGGATCAACCGATGGCATTGCATCATCTGGGCAACACCTACTTGGCACTTGGGAAGACGGACGAGGCCCTCGCGGCTCATGCGAAGGCGCTCGATCTCAATACCGAACGGTTCGGGCCCCAGCATGCGGTCAGTGCTGTGAGTATGTTCAAGGTTGGACAGGTTCTGGTCGAATCCATGAAGGAACCTATGCGAGCTCTGAGTTACTTGCGTCAATCGCTCGATTGCTTCTTGATGCAGGATTCTCCGTATTTTAACAGGATCGGTGCGGCGAGAGCGACCCATATGCTATCCAGAGCATTCCAGGAGATGGAGGTTTATATGGAGGCCAGCGAGTATTTGCAGTTTGCAAGAGACTTGCGGTCTGAAGTAATTGGGGAAGCGGGCTCGACAGCGGACACTGATGATTACTATAAGTCTTTGATGTTCTACTGGGACCAGTGATTCTCATATAATCGGCTCGAATGGTTATATATTGATTTGCTTGACTTTACAATTAAGTCTGATTGTATCTTTCATGCTCTTTGTCTTTTTCTTAATTCGCTCTATCCTATTTTCAGTATTCTTATTGTTGTCTTTATTGACTGTCGTACACTATCCGCCGTAATATCAAGTCCCATTGCCATAACACGGATGCTATCGAGAAGGACAGTCTCTTAACTGCCTGCTAGATGGAAACACAGAAGAATTGCCGTTGCAGGAGAACACGCTGCAGCTTTAGCTGCGCGGAGATCGTATTCTCTGTGCGAAAAGTAGCCTACATGGAATATTAATTCTGTAGCTGCGGATCGGACTGTAGATGGGGAGCCTTTAGATCTTTTCCTTCTTCATGTTTATGCTTTTATATGTTTTTGTGTGCCAATAGGTCCGGATATGGTCTTCTGTGTTTTGTCTCTTTATCCCCATTCTCGAGTTAGCCAAAAGTCTTGAAGAGTGTTAAGGATAAGTTATGGGAGATGGGATGTTTATCATGCCTGTTTATCTATCTATTTGATTTGTCGTTGGAACAAGGTGTTGAATGGTTTTTGTACAGGTTTAGTTACATATAGTTTTATATCAGAAAATATCGAGGGAAACCTTGTATCATATTCCTGTTCTTAATAGAAATACATAACCTGGGGATATTGACCGACTCAAAAGGCTTCAGTTAAAGTTGAAGGTCTTGATTTACTCAGATTTATCTCAAGGTCGATGTTCTACTCTACATTTAAGATATTTCAGTTTCACCGGTTGACAATATCGATTCACGGAGACTGATCTGGCTTGCAGGGTTCAAAAGAAGACAAGATTCCGTAGGATATCAAATTTTTGTTAAAAATTTCCCATTTTTTTCATTGTTTTATGGTTCCTTCGACATATCCCTTAACCGACCGGAGCAGCGTGGCCCATCTAGAAAAGAAAAAGGCTTTTTGTCATGAAAAAAAAGGGAAACCCCATCATATTGTCCTAAGAGAAAGAAACCATTTACTCGTCGTCAACAACGGCGGTGTGCAGACCCTTGGGCTCCTTGACGTTGACAGCGTAGACCATGGAGTAGAGCTTCTCCTTGGCGTTCTCCTCGTCGTTACGCTTGCGGGAGATGCGAACACGCAGACGGAAGGGAACGCCCTTGATGCCGGCTTCCCAGACCTTCTTGTTAAGCTGGGGGTCAACACGGACGTCCTTGGTGCCCTGGTGTTGAAGAAGACGGAAACCATTAGCCATGATGATTCGTCAGAAAGAAAGGGAAGGGATAAAAAGACTTACCATAGCCCGCTCAGCGAAGGCGCGGATCTCCTTGATAGCGCGGGGAGCACGCTTCTTGAAGCTAACACCGTGCATCTACAGAGTTGGAAAAAAAAGGAGAAATCAGTCTTCCGCCCGAATGCCATCTTGTGAATCTGTGAAGATGCTAATGCGGCCATAGAGGTGGACTTCATAAAACTAATTCTTCCTTTTTTTTGGTTTGGAAAACGTCCCCAAGAGAATTTGGGTTTTTTACATTCCTGCTCTTGCGCACAATTCGCCTTTCTGTGGTTGAGGATTTCACTCCCATCACACACGCAGGGATAATTGTTGCCCAGGTTTCGAGGTTCTAAACCTCTTGGGATGTTCTCCGTCCATGCCTCAAATGTTCGAAAAAGCTTGGTTCCACACCGCAGGATGGTATAGATGGAATATTCCACATTTCCGCTCCTTTGGCGATTGACCGCAATGATGTTAAGGGATCGGTTTCAACGTACTCTCTTGTGCATGTTGATGGTGTACTCGCGCGACACAACGTCGGCGATGGCCGAACGCTGCTTCTTGCCGGTGGTCTGGACGTTGGACATTTCTAACAGGAAAATGAATGTCAGTTGATTTTGAAACCGGCAATGCAGATGATGAAAAGGCTTCAATTAGAACTCACTGGATGGGGTGGACAGGGGGTGTTGGCTGTCGTTGGCGGAAGTGGTCGAAGTCGAAAGTTTTGTCGCTGAGCTTTTTCGGCGGACGAAATTCCAGTGTGGCTTCGCTTATCCTCACCGCCCCCGCTGATTGGTCCGCAACTGGTCACGTGGTGCAACGCTGATCCCGCTCCCGCTGAAACCTCAGGCACTCAGGCATCCGGCATCTAAACTGCTTGCGGTTATGAAGAATACTTGTCTCATCATTCATGACAGGCTTGAACTAACTAACTAAATTATGACTAAATGACAGATAAATAATCATTGAATATTCCTTCATGTATCTCTTCTCCGCAAGCTGGGAGCGCCAGACACGCTCACGTCCGGGTACAGGTCGAATCGTCGCTGAGTGTAGACCGGAATGCCCTTTCTCGTACTCTGGATCGTCTCGTTGTCCAGATCGGCATAGATGATATCCTCCTTGTCCTCCGCCTCTGCCAGAACTTCTGCGCTAGGGTTCGCGATCAGACTGTGACCGTACGCGTGGTACGTAGCATTCATGTCCCGCGCCGGGCTGCACAGGGCTACATACAGCTGGTTGTCCACGGCACGGGCGCGCGCCAACAGCGACCAGTGCATGGGTCCGGTAGTCAGATTAAAGGCACCCGGGTAGACGAGCATGAAGGCGTCCTTGCGCGCCGCAATCATGGCCGACTCGGGAAAGCGGATATCGTAGCAGATGGCCAGGCCAATCTTGCCATACTCCGGGAGTTCGACCATGGTCAGCTGGCTGCCAGGTGACAGCACCTCGCTCTCTTTGAATGTGATCTTCCCGGGAATATCAATGTCGAAGAGATGGGTCTTGCGGTGTGTTCCGATCAGAGCTCCGGTCGGCGAGAATACCAGGGCAGTGTTGTAGAACTTGTTGGTCGTCGGCTCCAGCTCGGGAATACTTCCGCCTACGAGGTAGGCCTTGGCCTCGGCGGCTATGGACGAGAGCGCATGGTACGAGGGGGACTGCTCCTTCGAGGGCGGCGAGGGGATAAGGGTCTCCGCGTATTTGGGGAAGTACTGGGTTCCGTAGGGCGAGTTGAAACACTCGGGGAGAACGATGAGTTTGGCTCCAGCCTGTGCCGCCTCAAGCACTTTGCTGCGCGCATGAGCGAGGTTGACGGCTTTGTCGGCACCTGGAGCGAAGCCATCTCAGATTAGCATCTATCGGTTATCCAGGAGTTGGCGGGGTTCGGAATGAGCTACACGCACCGGAGGCGAGCTGCACCAAGGCGAGCTTCAACGGCTTCTTCAATAAGGAGGCCATACTATTTCTAAATCCACTTTACAGGACGGAGAAGATGAATAGGAATGACTCTGAGAGAGAGACGTTGTTGAAAGAGGGTAGGACGATCGTGCGGGGAGGGGAAAGGAGTCGGAGCAGCCGATTCCGTTGATAAGCGATAAGAGAGCCCTTGCATGGATGATGTCAACTCTCGTCCCCTTTCATCCCTCCGCATATTTCGTGTACGTTTTCAATTTTCTCTCGATGAACACATTTCCGAAAATGATGTAATTGAAATTCCCATCGCGTTAGACTTTATGATCTACCGTCGATAACCTTGGAAAGATTCGGGTCTTTCCGTACCTTGTGAAGAACCACCTTCATCCGAGTATATATAGCCCGTTCAGCCTTCCGGGCTTCTACCTCACTCAACGAGACAAGTATGAGTGGGACAACTAGCAACTAGCAACACCAGAGAGCACTCAAATGTGTTCCCGATGGGGTCTCAACGGGATTAATCATAAAAATCTGAATACCATGATATCTAGTAGCAGCCTAAGTATGCAACTGAGTCTTTACGGCGCTGACCTTTGCATTTCCACTCAGGATGTATAGTAGCAATCTTACCAAAGCATGGAGAGCCTCAAGCCAGTCTTCCTTCAAACATAAGTTATACCCTCGCGTAAATTTGAGTTCAAAGACCTCATTTTCTGAAGGTCCCCTTGATTGTACCCTGGGGATTAGATTAGTTGTGAAGATTCCACGGGCAATATAGATATAAGACCTTTAGAAGCCAATAACATATACCCCCTGGTCCTGAAAATCGACGCTGAAGAACTGGAAGCAGCCTTACAGAGTAGGTCCAGGGCTAACTCGGAACGTATATCCGTACATCCTTGCTTAGATTGAAACCCCCAGGGGCTAAAAATAGCGAATCTCAATCCTGGGCTCGGGGGCGGTGGCAGTACGCGTTGGAAATAGATTCGCAAAGCACAATAGATCTCGCCAGCGGCGTCGATGTTTGTGATGTATCACTGAGACCCATTGTCTTTAGACAAGTGCGAAGTTTTTCCCCATGGGTGAGTCAACTTCAAGCGAACAGCCTGGATGCGGACCTAAATTTTACACCAAACATACTATGAACGGAGTACTCCGTAGTATGTACTCCGTCTGCTGCATCCGCAAGGGGTAGGATACCCTTTAGAAGAATAAGTAATAACGCTGACTATCATCCTTGTTTGACGGTGGAGAGACAAGAGAGAGGACTACACCGAATCGAGTAGGAAACCACGTTCTCACTCCACCGCAACGGATGATCTAACCAGTACTAAACAGGATTGATGGCCGGGATGTTATCATTAATTGCTCCTGCCCCCCTTTTTTCTCCAGCTGCAAGCGAAGAGACTATTGGAATCCGGAATGGATCGTTCTCCCGGGAGCCCCTGAATTTATACGGATCGATCGGCGTTTCTCCAATCGTGGTGCTCGCCCTGCTGGGACAGGATGCCCCGTCGGCAGGCTGTCAGGTCTTGGACGATCGATGGATACTGGATAGTCCGATAGTCCCAGGTGGCCGGGTCGAAGGCAGTCTGGGCCTGGGAAGAAGGGTTTGAAGGGACGGAGCGCAGTGGAGCAGCGAAGGGCGAAATCCTCCACGTGGAAATCCTTCCGCGCGTACGTAACATCTGAGTCAGCGCTTGGCCGTCCCCTGAATGGTCAGGTGACCTCGACGGCGTCTCAGAGTCGCTCAGCGTCGGCGCGCACGGAGTTCCTTCTGGCTTCTTCATCGCCTTCCACAACTCAGGGGGAAATGAGCCCTGCGCCAGTCGATGGATCATATATTGCTTCCTTTTTTCTGGCTACATGGCGACTTTCTTTCCCTTTCTCCTTTTCTTTCTTCTTCCCCTGACTGCCATGAACCCACTGTGCCCGGATTGAACGGTCCCGACCGTTGAAGCCAATTCCCCACGTCCCGTTTCCGTTCTTCGATTTGCCCCCCAGCCTTAAGTGGTTCCTCTCTACGCGCCAGACACAAGCCTGGGAGAAAAAAAAAGTTTTACACCAAAATTGGCCACCCGGTTAAAAAAAAATAATACTCGTCCCCCCTTTATATACTGCCAGGAACGCGTTCTTTCCACAAACAAATCGTCCTCCAATCTCCTCTTTCCTACCTTTCATTTCCTCCCAGCAATCAGTCCGCAAGCCCTCCTCTGTGCTTATCCTCTAGCGGATCACAAAGGAAGACAGATCGCTCGATCGCTCCTGGTTGGTGTGAAATCCGAAATCGCCCCACCATGTTCGAAGACTTCTCCTTCTCTTCCCCCTCGTCCACCCGGCCGTCGCGCCCGGCCCTGGAAGGGGATGACCGACTTATGGTCGATTGTGACAGCGCCCTCATCTCTCCGCTCTCCTCGCGATGTCCATCTCCTCGGTCCTCCGCCTCCCAGCGGTTTCCCCGGAGTCTCGCCCGCTCCCGATCCTCCCACTTCCGCGCGCAACAGGCCCCCACTTCCGTTCCCTTCGACTACAACCACAAACGCCTGTCCATCGCAACCCTGACTCGGAAACTCCATGAGCATACCATCCAGAACCCGTCCCGCGATGATATGCAACTCGAGAGTCCCACCTCCCTGCCTGACCCTCAATCCCCATCCGACCTCGTCTCCGGCGGCGCCAAGTTCCCGGGCTACGTCTTGACGCCTCCGGACACCGACCACGACGACGAGGGTTTCTTCGATTCTTCGTCCCTCACATCTCCGTCGTTATCCCCTCAACCTCAATCCCCTTTCCTCAGTCCCGCCTCCGCGCCGTTGGATGATGTCGCTATCAGTCAGGGTCAGGACGCCGTACCCGATTTACCCCCTTTCCCCGACAGCTGGAACGTTCGCGCTCAGCGACAGCATATCTCCCGTCTGCAGTGCAACCCCTCCGACGTCGAGGCCATCCGCCACGCTCTCCTCTCCGAAGACGAAGCCCTGAACATGAACCTGAAATACCCCCCCAGCGCAGACTCCTGCCACCCCAGCTCGCTCCCGCCGCAGCAATCTCCCCGCCGGAGGGCGCTGACTCTCCAGCGCAGCCGCTTTCGACCGCAGACCTCTTCCTCGTCCTCTTCCACCCTCGCGGAACCCTCGTCGGTCGAGTCTCGAGGCAGGCGGAAGAGCAGCTCCGGCGTGGTGCAGTCGCACCGCATCGAGAAGAACTACCACTCCGCTTCGGGTCGAGACATGCACAAGAAAAGCGAGCAGGGCTTGAGACGAAAGAGCCTGGTCAGTGCGGCATTGGCTTCGATGGTCGAGAAGAGTTGCTGTACTTCGGATTGAACTTTATTTCATTCTGTCTTTCGGTTTAGCTGGCTGCTTTATTTCTAGGTTTTCACTTCTTTTTGGTTGCTTTGATCGGATATGATTCCTTTCTTTCTATTTGACTTTGTACATATTCTTTTCTTGTATCGTTTTCTTTTTTTTTTTTTTCCCTGGCTTTTTCTATTCGCGTTCTTCTCATTCTTGATTTTGTTTTTCTTCATTTCAAAGGTAGATACCCAAATTGTGTACAATGTTTACTTCTTTTTTCTCGGTTGCATCCCATCTCGTCTATTCACACATACATACACTCCATTATAGAAAACTAGGTATTCCCTTCCTACCTACCTCCGTCGTAAGACCTGAATATACATCCTTCCAACCATTCCATGCCCATAGCATCTATAACGTAACTATAACCCAAGAGTCCCAGTCATAGTCCCATTGAACATAGAAAGAAGAAAGACACTGCATACAGGAAAGTACTTCGCTATAACTACAAAAGACAAGACAAAAGAAACGGAACGTCCCCAACGAAAGCTCGTAGGGGCGAACGCAAATCGCTTAACTCGACCCTGGGTTTCTCTCTCAGTATTCAGAAATAATACCACAAGGGAAAAAAAACAAAAAAAAGGGTAAAGCTTAATAACAAGGGATTAAATCAAAAGGCTAGATAAAACTCATCCCGGATCGTCGGACCTGTCTCTGATTATCTATCTATCAACAATCAATGAATCAATCGCTATCGCTGACGCTAACTATTGCAGGAAAGCAAGCAAGCAAGAAACTAGTCAATCAATCAATCATGCAAAGGGAAGAAGGAGGAAGAATACAACAAATGAAATGGAATGGAATAGAGTAAAGAAAGAAAGAAGGCAATAAGGTGGGAAAGGGACAAGTTATGGGTGAGTGACTGTTTTAGGCGGAGGGAACGCAAGACAGAGGGACAGAAAAATTAGATCCCCCTACTTCTCCCCATCTTTACCCCAAAACCGCTTCCTGCGCAACGCCATCGCAAGGCCACATAATCGTTTCAACGGGCCTGATTTGCCCGCGTCCTGGCTCCCCTTCCTCGGGGTAAACGAGCGCGGTAGAACGTGAGTGTGGATGTCGTTACGGAGAAGGGGAGTAGGCGTGGTGGATTGGGGAATATGGTGGTGGTGTTTCGACCAGAAAGAGTGGTGGAAGGCATCGGGCTCGTGTTCGTAGACAGGGGAGCCGGGTTCGCCGAGCTCGGAGGAGTCGAAAGATCGAGGAGTCCAGAGGCGGGAGCCGCGGTGGAAGTGAGAGTGAGAATGAGAGTACGAGTAGGAGCGGGAGTGGGTATGTGCGTGAGAGGGAGACGGGGAGTAAGGGGTACGGTGGAATTCATCGGGCGAGGAGATCGACTCGACGTCGTTCTCTTCCAAGCGCTCGGATATAGATGGCATGGGGTGGTGCGGCGAGTCGCCGACAAGATCGTGATGGGCGCGGTGGACATGCGCGGTGGTGGTGGCGGTGATGTCGTCCTCCCTGTAGGTGTCTTCTCCCACGGGGTAGGGATAGAGACGGTCTTCGTCGTCGCCTAGGAATGACGTATCAAATATGGGAATGGCGTCGTCGGATAAGTACGAGTCCCGCTGGTGACCGTGACCAGACGATCCCGGGGAGGAGTACGTGTCCACATCTTCGATGTAGGAGACGATGCGTGCAAAGCGCAGCGATTCATGGGGGTTCAGAATCTCGAACGAGGTGCCGTTGTGGCTGATGACGGTCGAGTCGTCACGCGCGACGTTAAGCAGCGCAGAGTCGGAGTAGGTCTTGCTGTGGCCGCGGATCGAGGGCGTCGGGTTTGGCTCGGGGTAGCTTTCGAGTCTGTCGCGAAAGGTATCCTATTACGTTCTTATTAGCATTTTTGTTTCTTCATGTCTGTTAGACAAATGATACAGTACCAGAATCTTATACGAATTCAACCTGTGCCTGGGACGCTCGTATGACACCAAGTCCATCGGAGTAGACGATACTAGATAAGAAGTCTCCAATTAGCATACTCTCAATGTATTAAAGACCGAGAGAAATCTTACAGAGAAACCCGCGCAAGCTCTCCGCGCCCAAGTCGCTAACCGCACTGGGCGACGACGAAGGCGACAGCGGCGGCGGACTCGACGCCGAGGACACCGAGAAGGGCGAGACGGAATGCGGAGGATCAGACGGTTGATTCAGATTCAAGGCTGCGTTTTTCCGACGCAGCCTCTTGAAGTCGTGTCCGTCGACGGAGGTCGACGAGCCTCCGTGCGCCATGTACCTGCGATAGTTGTGCAGCGACAAGGCGCCCGGTTCCGCGTAGAGGTTGTTCATGACGTAGTTGAGGGAAGAGGGCTGCAGAGCGGGATCGGGGTGGTCTGGAGAGGGGAATTGCGACTGCGACTGGGTTTGCGTTTGCGAGAGCAGGGGGAGGGAGATGGGGGATGGGGAACAGGCGGAGATGGCATCCACGGGTTGAAGATGGAAGGGTTCATGGCTGACGTAGTCTTTGAGGTCCATAATGAGGGCGGTGATGTAGCGTTGTGTGAGATCGACGGACAATGCATGGATCACTCAGACAATCAACGAGCGAAACAATGGAAAATGAAGGAGAGAAGGACTATATCGAGATCAAGACGACCTCGACGACAGATTGCAAACAAAACGGGAACCCGATGGTGATGGAGACTCCGTGACCTCTAAATAGCGCGGTGTCTTTGACCACCAATCTACAGAGGGATATCTTATCTCTAAGACACGCAAGTCAGTCGGATGAGAATAACATGGAAATAATGAGAGAGCGACGATTCTATACCAGAAGATAAAGCCAGCCAAAACCCGTCGCGACCAGAAATCCAAGGAGGACACAAATAAAAATAAGAGTTCAAAGACCAAGCCGAACGAAAAAAAAAAAAAAAAAGACCGACCAGATGGATATGTCACATTACGCTGGATAGCCGGTGACGTGCATCTCTGGCAACCAATCAGTCGCACGGCCACCGTTCATCCTGAGGGACGTCGCCGGGTGGATCCTCAGAGGAGGCAGTTCGTAGTCTCGGACGGCTAAGCAGGACGAGAGACGAGTATCAGATGGACGACCGAGAGAGTTGTTGGGCACCGAAGGCAGTCGATCGTCCCTGAGTCTGACCAATCAGATATTCTGTCAGACCGATTTCTAAATTTGAATTTCTCAGTCATTTTTGGCTTGTTTCATCGACTCTCTCGGGTGATGGGCAGTGGCAATATGTACTCGTCGCCTGTGTACGGAGTATACCTCCCATGCTCAGCCTTGGGGATTGGTCCGAGCTGACTAGTCAGATCCCTTACCTTTGTTTCATCGTCCGCCCACCCAGTCCAGTCAGGTTCTCAGACTAGCCTTTCTTTCTGGTGCTCTGATGCTCTGGTGTTCTGGTGTTCTGGCGTTCTGGTGTAACCCGGCCTGTTGTTGTGCGGAGACAAATAGAGAAGAAAGGGCGACGTATCGGGAGGACAGATGGCCCTGGTCAGCTGACTTCCTTGTGTCCACGTCCAGTTCCTGCCTGAGGTGTTCTCTCTAGTAGTTATAGTTGTCTGGACTGAGTAAGACGAGGCTGAAGAATCCGTATCCTCAGAGCCATCCCACATCATCACGCCTCCTTTCCTTTACTTTTCTTTCCTTGCCTTGGATCATAACAATGTCATTGTCATTGGAATTGTCATTCTGTCTATCTGCAAGTTCATCGCCCAAGAATCTCTTCCAAAACCCGCTCCTTTTCGTCCGCCAGCAAATAACATCAACTTATCCCAACCCCTCCTCTCTTCCCTCTCCACGTCCAAAACAACAAAAAGCTCGTAGGACAAGATCAGAAGGTAAATAAGAAAGAAACAAGAGAAAAAAAAAATAACTTGACGTCGTTCATATCGTCATCATGAGCCAGATAAGTGCCAGGGCAGTCCTGCGTGTGTATATATACCAGGCCTCTACCTCCCTGTCTCCCTGTCTGCCTGGCGTTCCGGAAGATTAGTATGTACCGGGCTACGTCCTGTAGCCCATGAATGTAAGAAAAAGGAACAATGAAAATGCCAAAAGAGAAAAACAAGTGGACAAAAAAAAAAAAAAGAACGGAAAGAATGCAACCCCAAATGGTATAATAATGGTTGTACGCCCGCACCGCTAAGAATGAATCACTCAATGGCGTTTGTATTTCTGGCGAGGCGAATCGACACGTTAGCAATGCAATGGAACCAAGATACTAGAAGGCAAGGTACAGGGGACAACTCACGTCTTCCATCTTTCGTCGATTGCTGGGATCCAAGGTATTACCCGCCCCCAGCAGGGTCTGTCCAACGGCCTTGGACACTCCGATCGCAGGTCGAAGTATAACGGTAGGTGCTCGTTTCCAGACGGCCTTTGCGGCTGCCTTAGCGCTGCCACTCTCGACCACTTCCCCAGGAACGGCCACGATGGCGTCGCGAGTCAGAATCAGATCACGCTCCAGCCCCTTGAAGGCGCCCCGGAGGCCCTGGACCACACCCACCGGTTGGTCGGCATACAGCGAGATCTTCTTCGCCTCTTCTTCGTCCATCATGTCCTCCTCGGAGGCCGCCAGCGGTGTTCTTGGAGTGGTCAGAAGATCCTCGGCGCCTTGTAGGACGGTTTGCGTGCCGATGGCGAGTTTGGCCCCTAGCTTCACCAATTCGTTGGAGGTGGTTTTCGCAAAGGATACGGCGCCCTTCTGGATGCTGCGCACAATTCGACCGTCCTTTCGGTACTCGCGCATCGGCACGAACACCAGGTCTTTCATGCCTCCGCCGACATTGGCTAGGGACCGGATGGGGGCTAGCCCCGCGATCACGCCTGGCAGCTGGTTCCGCTTGATATCGGGCATCCAGATATCGTTGAGCGTCTGTCCGAGCTTATCAAATCCGGACACTCCGTAGATGATCACATGTCGCATGACCATGTCAGCCCCGTCCAGAACAAAAAAGTTCATGAACTCGGTTGTGCGACCTGACCGAAGACCTGCGTAATCAACCCGCTTCGGTTTGAAATCGAGCCTGACAGGGACCGCATTGATCTCGGCCCGCTGTAAAAAGGGTATGTCTTCAGGGGCGCTAGGAGCGGGGGCAGAATCGTCACGGAATTCAAAGAACCGACACAAAAAGTCCAACGCATCTTGGTCAACATGTAGCCGAAGCGGAAGGATAGTGGCCTAAAAGAGAGTAAAATTTACACGTCAGAAATTGTACATATACGAGACTTCCGTACTTGCTTACCTTGAGAACAATCTCAGACGCAGCTAGCTCGGGGACCGGCCGCACGGTCAAGATCTCCAGGTGTATCATACTGGTCCCGCTCTCCTTCTCACCCACCTCGTGCATGTACGTGGCAAATTTCTTCCAGGTCGATGTCGGTACATGATCAAAGATCTCCAAGTCCTTGACTCGAACATCCAATGAGCTTTGCGTCTCTCCTGAATCGGGCGGGAAAACGACAAGATCTGCGCAGATCCCTTTGAGTTCAAAGGTCATCTTGTGATACTTGCTTCGCGAAAGCCGCAACTTTCTTCGGGATGTCGGCTGCCCTTGCCGCGCTGTGGCTCCGGTGACCGTAGTAGTGGTTGCGTAGCTTCCAGTCTCGCTAATAAGATCATCGATGTTGCGGTTGATATCGCCGCGGAGCTCTCGAGGATCCTTGTTGGCCGGGATCCCGATGTAGATGGAGTTGAACAAGCAGTCACCAATGACGGACTCTTCTTCCTCTTCAAACCCTGGGGATGCACGGGACCCGGTCCGGGTCCGCCGTTCTGTTGCCTTCTTCTCCACGTCCTTCACAGCCTTCGAGATAGTGTCCCTCGTCCGCTGCCAGTCATAGCCATCGAAAAGATTCCATATCACGTGGGCGTCACGGACCCTGATTCTCAGAGGGCTTCTCTGGAGTTTACTGTCGTCCGATAGCCCGTACGTATTTTCAGCCGAGTCCCATCTGTGGGCTGTACCTCCCACGGCAGACTGCTGGGCAAAGTGATCCTCCCGGAACTCTAGGTCCGAGACGCTCGAGGATACATAGTACTGTGAGTGGAAACTGTCGAGTAATTCATTCGACGAGGAGCCCATGCCTCCGTGCGAAGAGCCCGACTCCGGGGCTGGGTTCACAGGATAAAAGTCGCTCACATACTCAAGCTCATCCTCTATGGGGTCCGCTCCACTGTGACTTTCCTCGGTCGGATGAGGACGATCATCTGGTTCGGAAGTCTCTTCAGCCTCTGCAATTGGGTCCATCGTAAACGCATCTCCAGAGAACGATGCTAGCATGTCCTGAATCGGAAGAACCTCAGTCCGGTATTTGACAGCTACACTAGGAGGAGTTGGAGGCTGTAAACCGTTGACGATGCTGATGAGCGTTTGCGTTGAATCCGCGCACGTTTCCAGAATAAGCAGGTCGTCCCTAAGCTCCACGTCAAGCGACTTAGTGCCGTCGTCGCTGAGTCGCACGATTTTCAAAGTAGCCGTCGCGGAGGAAATAGAGCACACGGACACAAAGCCTAGATCGATGAGGGTTTGAACTTGATCACTCTGCAGGCCAGATACCCTCTGACTATGAGTATCAGCAAGGCCCACATTCTTCGTGTCGTCTATGATCATAATCGACGCTTTGCGAAGATCTAACGTGGCTTCCGAGGAGGTATCATCATGAATAGTGCCGGAGAAATTAGCGTTCGTGAGCACCACCAGACCTTTGGCGGCAGTTCCCCGGGGATTTAGACCGACAACGCAGTCCCGCAAAGCAATTGCCAGCTTCGTCGGCTTTGAGGGAGCCTTAGGGGTCTCCTCATTCACTTTTCCTTTATCATAATGATGGGGAGGCTGCAACTCTGCGAGATTGGCCAGCGAGTTCGCCATGTTGGCAGCGACATCGCCTGTGGTCATTTCTTCGCTAAGTCCGAGGAACGCGACGATCGACGATAGCGTGTATTCCACACGCAGATTATGGAGTTTGATCTTGAACGTAGGTTCCATCTCATCGGCAATGAACCGCGCCATCAACACTGGGTGCTCGGTCTGAGACACTGAGCTGTGACCCATATTCGGAGGCAACCCTTCTCCGAGGAGCTCCTCGTGGCCATTTCTGAGAACTGTCATTGATCCAACCTTGGCAGCTATAAGCGAAGGGATGCTGATATAGGCCGCTTCGGCGTTTTCCAAGCGCGCGGTCAGTTCCCCAACTTTGCCACCCACATGTACTTGAGCCTCGAGGTCACGAATCAGAGTGAGGGTCAATAGTCCAGGTCGGTCATCTTCGGGAAGGTATTTGGCAACAGTAGATAGTCTACCTAGCTCTTCTCCAAGTTGAACGACGGCCTCCAGGTCATTCGTGCGCGTTATCACTGCCTTTATGCCGCCAACTGTAGTGCGGAGCACGGAACCTTGTCTCCGCTGCCGGAAAAGAGTGTCCAGCATAATGTCATCATCCTCGTCGTATTTGTCCTTGGAAGGCGTGATTAATGAAAGTAGACGATCTAGATCTGTCTCCTTGGGCGCATATAGGTACTCGACCCGGATGTTGTTGAGGTTGACTTTGGCAGGCGCATCCTTCGTGTCCTCAAGTGGCAGCGGTCCACTTAACTTGGCTTTGTCAATTTGCACGGCGATACCCTCGGATCTACTAACAAGCTTCACAGCCGTAGATCTTATTTTCAGGTAATGTGTTTCTCCCGCAACATCAACGGCGACACCGCCCACACGGGCATTAACCTTCCACGGCACCGAGTCATTTGGAGACACCTCTGTGGGTGGTGGGGATGAGACTTCGAACCGCACACCGCGGGCTCGCTTTGGCGTTTCTTTCTTTGAGACCTTTGTAGCCGACATCGATGAGATGGAGCTTCCAAGATCCAGAATAGTGCTCAGCCCGCCGACCCAGTCTACAACCTCTTCTAAGCGTTGGACATTGACATTGAGTAGAAGGGGGAGGGTTGTGATGTTGATATGCGCTGAATCGGACGATTTGCTCAAAGAAATGCTTAGATCGCCATGCATAGGTGAATAGACATCGCGTGTGGATTCGCGCATTTTCAGATCTTCACTGAACGAGAGCAAATCCTCAGATGCAAATCCGAGTGTGAACTTGGTGACATCCAAGCGCAGTTTTGTCTTGTCTTTTTTTGTGGAGTAATGCGCTTTCAGCCCAGCTGCGGTGGTTTGAAGCACAATATCTTCGCGGAGTAGGCTGAAGAATGTGGGAGAATGCAATTGAGATTCTTCACAAGGGTATGTGTGTCCTGGTACATGTCCGACGAATTTAATGGACAGCTTCTGCAGTGCAAATCTGAGAGCTTGTCGGCCCTGTGTCTCGCCCTTGGTCTGCTTCTTTGCAGGAGCCGCGCTGTCATCCTGGCCGAATGCGTGGAGGACCCGCTGGCCAAATTTCACGACCAGCCATCCAATAGCGATATCGAACTGTAGCTCCGCTGAGAATATCTCAACTTCTACTTCGTCCCGTTCATCACTAAAACCGAATTCTCGCTCATCTCTCTCTGCTCGGTGTGGGTATCTTGACTCGGCGATTTCGGAGTGAAGAGACGAACCGATAGAGTCGCCGCGGAACCGTAACGAAGTATGAGCCCTGGAGGCAAGAAGATCATCCTCGGTTCCATGACCTCGCGCGCGAGCAGTCGACTCCTTCAAATTCTCACCTGTCCCGCCCTCCAGATCTGACAATTCGTCATCCTCGGTGGTTGAGGGAATCCATATCAGTATCTTGTCAACGCTAAAGAATTTCTTTGCCATCTCTGTAGGTTTATTCAGCCCTTGAGAAGATCTCATGGAATCCTGCTCGGTCGTCTCAGAAGGCGCCCTTGAGCTGTCGTCAAGTGAATGCTCTCGTGGCATTGATGGTACGACGTGAGCAGTAAGCTTTGGGGTCGCAGCCGCTGCTTCATCGTGGTCATCGTTATCGTAACCGGCTTGCTCATAATCCCCGGGAGTGTGGAATGGCCGTTGAGCGCTGGTTTCTCTTATGATTGTGGATTCAGGAGAATCCCAAGCCCCAGGAATATTCGGCATGAAGCTTCTGGCGGTCGAACCCTGGCTGATAGCGCTCATGTACATACTTTGGGCCTCTTCGTTCGAGAACAGTTTCGACTCTGAAAGATCGGCATCGTGAAAAGAGCCCGAAGCCGAATCAGTACTACCTGCTTCTGAAGGAGGGCCAGAGATGCGACGCGCTTCCTCGTGGTCATTATGCGGAGCGTCCTCGAAAGCGATTTCGGGTAGCGCTTTCTGAGGGGCGCCCACGCCTTCTAGGTGATAATGATCACTGCCACTAGGGGATATATCACCGTGATGGTCCGGTCGCTGCCTGAAGGGTACCAGCGCTTGTCTACCTGAGTTATGTAGGGATGCAGACCCACTAGGGCTAAGCTCAGGACTCTGGCGACGGGGTGTTTCTCCACGACTAGAATTACTGCTATTGTTGGGGGGCAGTTGCAAATTACCCGAGCTCTCGAGATCATCATCCTGAAATTGAGAGTTGATAACCGAGTCCAGATAGGCGGGATTGTCGAGCAGTCTATCATCGTCGGAAAGATTTTGGGAATCCTCTAGGTAACCATAACTTCGATTCTCCTCCGTATCGGCATCTGAAAATCGGCCATCGTACGTGTAAACAGAACCTTCCAATTCAGGGGCATCAGCACGGTCGTCACTCCGAGAAACTGCAAACTCCTGTGGTGGTCGGTCAAGGATGGTCGATCGCGAGAGGTCAAGGGTGGAATTTGAAGACGATGGCACTGCAGGAGACGGCGAAGGGGCTCGACTAGGCGACCGGCTTGACTTTGGTTGTACGGGAGTAGAGGGTGACATGGGAGGTTCGGTAAAGCGAGCATAATTCGAGAAAACTATAGGCTCAGAGATTAAGGCGAGGTTGAGGTCAGAGAGGGAGACTAATCGTTTCCCCGTGCAAGACAGAGCTTCATCGGATCGAGAGGACGCGGACACCGCATTCACTTTAATTTGACGAATACTCAAGAGCCCGGTGATCGAGTCTGGCTTCTCCTCTGGTTGTCTCTTCAAAGGACCCTCCTGTTTCGTTTCCAGCTCCACTCGCACCGAGATATCATCAATCTGAACCTGGAGACGCTCAACGACGCCCTTTATGAAAGCCGCAACAAAACTAGGTAGCGAGACACCCTCACTACCCAGACCAAGCTCGTCTTCATCGTCGCTGCTAAAGGAGGACGAGGGACGCTGTAATACTTGAGACCGAGATGAGATGGCAGCTTGTAGTTCCTCCTTCTCTTCTTTCGGCTCGGCCTCGAGGAATGACTGTGCAAGGTCGGTCGGGTTTGGAAGAATCGGGTCAAGCGACAGGTCATGATCGCCAGCTGAAGGCGACTTTCCCTGCTCCGTCGACTCGCCGTGACAGGTCTCCTCCGACGGCAGTCTAAGATGCACGTCGATCCCGCTGGCTTGGCAGATGATCCCACTGCTGTAGAAGTCGGCAGGAACCGTGATTTGAAGGTATCGAACGCGGGCGCTAAGGAGTTCACTGGAGGGGGGCAGATGGAGGAATGAGGCTAGTTTCTGTGACGAGCGAGAGAAATCGATAATGTTAGCCAAGTTCAACCACCAGGGCAGCCAGCCGCCGGTCCACCCCGAGCGAAAATCGTCACTTTCTTACGTACCTCAAGCCTCAAGCCTATATCCCGTAACTCGACGGTGCTCCGTTGACCCCAGCGAATGCCGAGGCTGTCGAGATCTAGGGCTTCGGTGTCGACGAACTCCAGACGAGACAAGGCATATCGGAGCAACCGCTTCTGGAAGAATGAGGGTAGGAAGTAAGCCATGTTTGGGCATGAAGAGCCGACCGGGGCTCATTTGAAGATTGCAAGCGTCATCGGGGAGGGATCATAATAAGAAAAACAACTTGCTGGGATGGGGATGTGCTGTACTGCAGGCCCTGGATTTAGAGCGGTCGTTGTCCCCCAGGCGCGGAGGGATGGTTGATGTGCCGGATAACGGGTAGGATGACGTTCGGGAATCGAAGCGCTAAGTTGGTAGTAGACTAGTAGGACTAGTTAGGAGCCTAGCATCCGTAGGTAGATAGCGAGGATCAACCGCAAATAGTCAGGCGGAGACTGGGGGAACGGAACCCAAATCACACCATGCCAACTCACACTTACGTCGAGGCTATCGTTTGCTGGAAGTCTCCTATGCACACGGTAGAGGTGTTAACCAAGCTACCAACCAGCGGAGATCCCTCCTCGGTCTATGATGGCCACCCGAGAGATGTTCCTAGTCCACACGTTCGAGGTCGGCAACGTCAACCACGGTTGGGCTATGGCTAAACACGTATGGTGTCAGCGCAGATTGATCGTCTGAACTACCGCAGACATCATTCAGTCCATTTGATATGGAGTATAAATGCTCAAGTCAGCTCGAGATTTTCTCAAGGCAGCTTATTAAAAATCAGTGCTTTTCACCCAAAGATGCTGCTTTGTTCCGGTGAAGAACAGGGACTTGGCGGTCTCGTGATACCTTCGTCTCCCGTCGCTTAGTAAGAGCACATGACGTGCTGTGCCTCGCTGCGTTCAGGAGGTGACATGCCAGAGGCAGAAGACCGTCGATGCTCAAGCAGGCTCTCCTCTCTGCTAGTCCTTGTGATGCTCGGATTCCAGATGCAAAACCATGGGACTAACTGGCCGAAGGGGCACTAACTATGCAAGTGGATGAGTAATTATGCACTGCATCGTGAACAGGCATAAGAAATTCCCCACCCAGCACCCATTGGCTTCATCCCATTCTGCATTATATACCTAGTTTATTATTATGGCTATCCTCGTACAGATATACTATCATTGATACTCAGTACTCAGTATTTAATCATCAATATCAACTTCCGCGTATTCAAGCGCCACCCACTCGCAGAACTTCTCGAAGTCCGCATACCACTCCTGCAACCGGGATGCTTTTACCCCTTCGCCCAGAACCCCCTCGCGAATTCCCGTCAGCCACCCTGCTGTCGGCTGATCTTCGTAGCTGCTCCACCGGACAGAATTCTCGATCAGGATGGCAATGTCTGTGATCCCCAGGCGTTCAGGGCCCTGGAGCGCCCGCCAAATCTCCGGTGTCAATCCATTCCAGCCGTGTCCGAGGACGGCCTGGGGGTCGCTGCCGAGCGAGACGGGAACTCCACGGGACAAAAGGAAACGAAGGGAATTGGACCCAATCGGGTCTGCCAGGTGATGACGTCCGTTGGAGATAGCACATCGCTCAACCAAGAGCTTCTTTTCCTTGATCAACTCGATGAGCATTGGATGTTCATAGAGTGATACTCCGTCCCCTATTCTCCGGCTTCCCAGCAAGATAGCGTCAAAAAGGTTGTGGCTGGGACTCTCCCCATGTGTATCGCATTCTGATGCGTGGAAAAAGAAGGGTATGTCTACTCCTTCCTCGAGGCACAACTTTCGGAACCAAAACATCATTGGGACCAAATCCACAAGCTGTCCCTTGAGGCCTTCTTGTCCTCCCAAATCAAACCCGCAGATCACGTCCGGGAAGTCCTGCTTGGCTATGATGCAATTCATCATGCTCTCTGCCAAGTCTTTGTTCGATGAGACGTCCGTAGCTGTCCATATCACGCGAGCACCATGAAAAGATTGCCCTTCTTCCGTAGTTTTGAACCTCATAAGCTCTTCCTGAAACACTCTACACCATTCGGAAGACCCCTCTTCGGGTTCGCTGTGCCCTGTCCTGTAAAAATGATGGGAAAATTCAGTCCGTAGTTCCGCATACCGAACCTTGTCGGCGGCCAATTTGGCAAACAGGCGTCGTAGGCCCGCGCGCAAAACAGGCTCGTAGGCAAGGAGCGAGGAAATAACGGACGTCGAGCGGCGATAGGCATCCCAGACTGCAGCAGGTCCAGAATTCTCGTGGGTGTAAACGGAGCGCTCGCGTAGCGGCACGCAGCGACTCTTCAACCAGTCACGGAATCCTTCTTCACCGTCCGGGAATGAAGAGGCCGCCGATTGTAGGCTGACGGGTGCGGGGGAATGCGTATTCCCCGACGAAGTCCATAACGATGCTCCATTTCCCAACCCGCCCGCCGAGCTGGAGATATGACGGAGAGTGAAAGGGATTTCATCGCGGCGTGATTGGGTTGAGAGCGCCTCGGGCGCGACTATGTGGATGCCCTCCGTCGCGAGAGCCTGGTTGACGAGAAATTCGGCATCAAGCATGAGATTTAAATGCGCATGTAGAAAGGAGCCCTTCGGCAATCTTTGCAGAATCTTCCAAAGCTCAGTGGTCTCCATCCGATCCCTGGCGTTGTGCAACCTACCACCGGGATGTAGAGCTTCTTCCGACGACGCATGGCTAGTATGAGGGTCCGACAGTGCGGACCCTGTGGGCATCAATTCCCGGTCGCGGATCTTGGACAGGATCTTGCATGCTGTCTTAGCTATGGGCGATAAGGACTTTCGAAGGGTAAAGTCTAGACCGAAGGAGTTAGTTCAGGGAGAGAACGTAGTGCGGTGCTTGAACTCAATCCGAAGGGCAAATCCGAGCAGGGAGGAGGTTCCCACCATGACGCTGCTTCTGCTCTTCTTCGATAAGAGAGCTCCGACCCTTGAGGTACTGCTGGATGAAGGGATCGTTGACCTGGGGGATCCCCTCTTCGAGTTCCCATTCGACGTCGGGGTTTTCCATTTTGACCATAGTAACCGAGCTAGTAGTAGGCAAGGTTAGGAGATGATGGGGGGGGAAAAGCATGGGCTGGAGCTTGACCCCGCCCTGAGCGGCAAGGAACGGCAGGGGGGGGGGAACCTCTGATGGGCGATAGCCCCATCCGGCGCAATCTTAACCTTATCCCTTCTGGAAGTGAACGGGTTCGGAAGGTAAACTAATTGAACGACCCCGGATTGGCAGGTGCATCATCATCCTAGACATTTTTCCGAGCCTAGACTACCTCTGAAATTTAGTAGTATCCCTTCAAATACGAACTGTCATCCACACCACAACGCCTGGGTGGGCTCGCCATGAGCCAAAGGCCTACTACGAGACTCCGTTGATATATATATTTGTCCCTGTCGAGATACACACCTACTCGAGAGAACATCCCCGTTGACTTATCGGCCAACACAATCCCTCGTTGGCCGAATGGTCTATCGCGAAGTCTTTTCGAATTAATATATTGTGGACCTCCGGAGTTCAGCGACGACAAGTCTGGAGAATTGATAGCAACTTCCCAACCGACAGCTGTTTATTAAACGAATACCAAGCCAACTACGTCCTCGCTAGCGGGAAAACCGCCCCCTCTCAAGCAATAATATGTCCGAGGATACTCCATCGCTCCATCTGAAAGAGGACAAAGGCTTATCACGTAGTATCATGCAACCCACGCCCGATGTGGCTTGAGTTAGATATCTTGCCCGCAGTGTCTGTGCGATAGGCCTCAGGGCATGCCCGGGGAAGAAGGTCCTGCCAGGGATATCAGGATCGGAGTTCTCCGTGGTACGCAGCCAGTCACAGCGACGGTTTATCATGAAGCAGCCCTTCAATCCTGGTATTACTCGAGGTGTCCGGCTTATGGCTTGGCGGCTGAATCGCGAGAGACCACTGGTTGTAGACGACTAGGCGTGCTTTTGTAGGGCACACTACTACCACCGTGGTCCGGCTAGGGTCGGCACTATCTTCCCACTCGAGGAGTCGACTTGGCGGTCGGCGTTGGCTGGTTGGGGCTTGTGATTTTTTGTTCCAAATATTACCATATTTTTTTTCTTCCTGTGTGGTGTTCCAACATTCGCCTCCGAGTGGGTGTTTCGTCGGTGCGGGTTCTGCATTGAGAAACCTCGGATGCCGTTGTGTTAGCTGAGTGGATAAGGGTGGGCAGTTTCCAGCAAGACTAGCAGGATTAGACTATTCTTCTCTTCTATCAGTATCGCAGGTTCAGCAGCACATGGCAGCAAAGCAGACACGATCCATCTCCGATAAGGATTTGCCTCCCCCAGGACGCGGGATGTTGGCGACCAGGAAGACCAGTTGTAAGTTCAATTGCTCCAAGCCAGGCTGGTTAGCTCAATGTAACCTCCAGCTGTTTTGCTTTCCTCTTGAACCATTCAACAAATGAATCGCGAGGGAATGCCAGCGGACGGCACACGACCGAGTTCCTTGAGCGGAGACCAGCCGCCAATCCGAGGGAGAGCCGGGCCTCTTAGTGTTGCAACAGTCTTATCGCTATTCTCCGATGGGGAAGGCAGAGTTTGCCTTCGAGACCCACCTTCTTCTTTTCTTTTCTTTTTTTCTCTCTTCTTTTCGCCTCCTGCCCTGCGGAGTGCATACACCTACTCCGTACAGATCCCAGCCACTAGCATTTCTGGACCGTCTGCACCACACAACCAGGACGGCTCACAATGACCTCGATCAACACGGGGGAACAACCTGGAGGGTGTCATATAGACGGAATCAATAAAGCCAAATCAGCGTCAACGTGTCCACGGACGTAGTAATTTGAAATAAAGCATAAAAAAATAGAAGCAGACCGCCGGAGTGGCCACTGGATTGGGAACGGGCGAAAAGAAGACACTGGCATCCCCGCACACAATTGTCAACTGATAATCATGACCTTATCTCAGGTGGTCAGGGCTATGGCCTAGGCAGTGATTTTATTTTATTTTATTTTTTTTCCCCCTTCTTCCTTCTTCCTTCCATGCATCTTCCGTCTGACTACTTATCTATCTATCTCACCTCTTTCCTGTCTCGTTCAAGCATTTAAAGCTGCAGTTTCCTGTCGTCAATTGCCATTGACCGTGTTCGTCGAAATTTTTCACACCCGGCTGGCTTTGACTGGAGCTCTTGCTTCACCCGGTATTCTTTCTTGATATATATTTCCCTTTCCATTTTACCTTTTATATCATATCGCAGGGTGCATCGGACTGAAGAAGAGATCCATTGGGATCAGGTCCTTGGAAATATGGCGGACCATAAACCTCTCGACACGCCTGACCGGCAGGTCACAAGCATAGAAACGACGCCCGCTGCAGATCCTGCCGGAATCCCCGCAACCCAACGGCATCCCGGCTCTAACGATGCGGCGGCGGATGATATCATCTACACGAAAGACGCGCAGACCGAGAAGACAGTGATCCCGGAATCCAGCTCGCTAGATAGCACGGGACAGAGGAAGAGCGACAAGGACGAGGAAGCGGGCGAAAGCTACCCGAAACGGGCTTTCTACCGTCTCTACGCCAAGTATATCAAGCATGTGGTGTATGCTGTCATCTGGCTCTTGTTCACCGGGTAAGCCGCTCATTTGCCCGTGGGGTTTGGTTTATCTTGGGTTCCGTGATAGGCTCATCTTTTTTTCGAATCTCTAGATGGTGGATTGCAGGTCTCATCCTCCATCGGCATGACAAGAATTGGTTGATCCCTTTCTTGCTGTATCTTGCCATCACTCTGCGCATCATCTTCCTCTATGTGCCCATTTCCATCATCACGAGGCCAGTGTACTGGGTATGGAATCAAACCGCATCGCGATTCGTCGATCTCATTCCGGAAAAGCTTCGCCTTCCCGGTGGCGCTCTTCTGACTATTTCGGTCATCATCATCGGCGCGTTTGCTTCGGAGGAAACCGCGGACAACAGCAGAGAAAACCGGGCCGTCAGTCTCTTCGGTCTCGTAGTGTTCCTGTTCGTGCTCTGGGCGACCTCGAGAAACCGCAAGAAGATCGTTTGGCACACCGTCATCATGGGCATGTTGGTGCAGTTCATCATTGCGCTCTTCGTGCTGCGGACCAAGGCCGGATATGACATTTTCAACTTCATCTCCACGCTGGCTCGTGAGCTCCTGGAGTTTGCAGGACAGGGTGTTGACTTTTTGGTCGAGGACGGATTCGCGAAGAGTCATACTTGGTTCCTGGTGAGCGTTGTCCCGGCCATCATATTCTTCGTCTCGCTCGTCCAGCTTCTTTACTACATCGGCCTGCTCCAGTGGGCCGTCGGCAAGTTTGCCGTTTTCTTCTTCTGGTGCATGCGGGTGTCGGGTGCCGAGGCCGTCGTCGCCGCTGCATCCCCCTTCATCGGACAAGGAGAATCCGCCATGCTGATTAAACCGTTCATTCCGTATTTGACCATGGCCGAAATCCACCAGGTCATGTGCTCTGGATACGCCACCATTGCAGGATCGGTGTTGGTGTCCTACATTAGCATGGGTGTCAACTCCCAGGCGCTGGTTTCATCCTGTGTCATGAGTATCCCGGCTTCGCTCGCCGTCTCCAAGCTGCGTTGGCCCGAGGAGGAAGAGACCCTCACAGCGGGCCGTGTGGTCGTCCCGGAAGACGAGGAGCACAAGGCCGCCAACGCGCTTCACGCCTTCTCCAACGGAGCCTGGCTCGGTCTCAAGATCGCCACCATGATCGCATCTGTCCTGCTGTGTATCATCTCCTTCGTGGGCCTGATCAACGGCCTCCTGACCTGGTGGGGACGGTACCTGAACATTAACGACCCCGACTTGACCCTCGAACTTATCCTCGGATACATCTGTTACCCAATCGCCTTCCTGCTCGGTGTCTCCCGCGACGGAGATCTTCTGAAGGTCGGCAAGCTCCTCGGCATGAAACTCGTCATGGTAAGAGCTCAGCACCATCCAAAAACAGAAATGACCAGTCCCCTCTAACCCCTCTCCAGAACGAGTTCATCGCCTACAACGCCCTTCAAAACGAAGCCGAGTACCAGGACCTCTCTCCGCGATCCAGGCTGATCGCCACCTACGCGCTCTGCGGATTCGCCAACATCGGCTCCCTCGGTAACCAGATCGGCGTGCTCGCCCAGCTCGCGCCCAGCCGATCCGGCGACGTCTCTCGCGTGGCAGTCAGCGCCATGGTCACGGGCGCGATCAGTACCTTTACCAGCGCAACGATCGCCGGTCTCCTGATCACGAACGAAGCGGCTTTCACCACGCCGAACACGTAAATAACGTCCCTGAAAATGGGTGGTTGATTTGATCTGATTTAATATGATTTCGCTCGATTCGATTCGATATGATATGAATTTTTTTTTGCTCGTTGAAAAGCGAAAAGCAAACAGCAACTGGGAAGGGAAAGAAATAACCGGAAAGGAAATATATATATATATATATATATGTATAGTAATTATCGAATATGCATACATACTTGATTTTCTCGCTAGGTCGACAGCTCTCCCTTTGCGTTTTAGTGCTCACCCCTCGCCGCTTTTTGCTCACTAAGTAGACCTGAGCACGCCCTAAGCAGCCTAAGGCGATCACTAAGCACGGGATGAGCGGAAGACTTGAGTGCCTCTCAGTGTATGTATAGGTAACTAGTGCCGGTCAGGTTTTGAATGCGTTGAAAATAGCGCAGGTCTTGGAAGGCAAACTTCTTGGCTAGAGGGGTCAAGCTCAGTGAGCGGGTTTGTAGGTCGTCCACGGATACAAGTCTGGATTGGCCGATCCTGCCAGCCTTGCCGGAGGTGCTTAAAATAACTGTAAATGATCCCGGCGGCTTGCTCAGATACACCAGAATCCGGCCATATAACATAAAATAGGACGTGTTCGTAGATGATAGGAAGTACCTCACTGCGTAAGCCAGCCGCACGGGAGAAGATTTCATTTTCATGTGCCAAGTCAATGCAATAAAATTCCAATACAGCAGCAAGGAGAGAACGTCGCTTAGTTTTTAAAGCCCTCAGCCGGCCATAGTATGGGCCAGCTATGATTAGCAGGGGAAGTTCCAATCTTTGGTCTAAATGGCCAGGACACAAATCCTGATCTCCGCTCCAGTTGTAGGTATCGAGACCAACAAACAAATCACAGCCCTGCCTTGGGAGTCGTCACCGTAGCGCCCGCATCCACCGTTATAACCGTCCCATTGATATAGCTTGCCCCGGGACTACACAAGAAAACAATTGAGTCCGACACCTCTTCTGGCAAAGCGCCTCTCTTCAACGGACTCAGAGCCTGAACCATCGCGCCCAGTTGCGGCACGCGCTTCAAGCTGCGTTCCATCATTGGCGTCTGAGTCCACGCTGGACAAACAGTATTAACGCGGATGTGATGAGGGATATTATCCATTGCTGATCGGGCCAAGGAGAAAAAAAAAATGAATCAGAACCCATTCGTTATGGCTGAAAGTTGTGTGATAAAAGGCCTCTAGGGTTAGAGGGCGGAACTCACCAGCTGTTTTGGCCATTCCAAGCACAGCCCACTTCGATGCGCAGTATGATAACATGCCCGGGGCCGCCATGATTGAGTTGATCGAGCCGACCACCACGATCGACCCGCGCCCCAGACTCCTTGAGCCTTCTGAGCGACGGTTTTTGTGCTCGCGCGGCTCTTGCTTCGCCATGGCTGCGGAGACGGCGCGCAAGATGAGCATCGTGCCTCGCGCGTTTATCGACAGCGTCTGGTCGAAGATATCTGGTTTTACATGTTCGGTCGTCGCGCCGGAGATGTTTCCCATCTGGAGGGTGGGCATAGGATCAGTTAGTCGTCAGTCAGTTAAGCATTATACAGAGCTGGTTGAAGTTGCCTTGAAAGATCAGAGGGAACGAACAAAAGACTTACGCCAGCAGAGTGAACGCAGTAATCAATCCGACCAAACTCCTTTACTACCGACTCCACCAAGGTATCGACGCTTGGTTCGTCCGCCACATCGGTTTGTACAGAGATGGCGCGTAGATTGGCATGGGTCGCGAACCTGCGGCTCTCTTCGACGACGGCATCGGCGGGTTCCAAATCGGCCAGGACGAGGCCTTCGACGCCGGCTTGCGCTAGAGCTAAAGCTGTGTCACGGCCGATGCCTGACGCAGCCTGGACATGGAAATGTCAGAAGGAGGGGGAAATCAATAGGGAATAAAGCAAGGGGGGGGGGGGTAAGGCAGGGTGTGAGTATTCGACATACACCCGTGACAACAGCAATGCCACCCGGCAGTAGGGAGGTGGGAGCAGCCATACTATATACTATTAGAAATGGTGACAAGAGTAGTCAAGTTCAACAGCCCTAAGAAGCAGACTGTGTTCTACTTATTTATCTAACATGTTCTCCGACCCTTTGTGAAACTCAAACCATGATTCCCTGCATCTGACCCGGAGTCTGACACTGAGGTAAGCGGTGGTGGTCAGACGGTGCTCTCTCATCTCTACCAACACCCCTTGAAAGGCTGAAATACGGGCCTGTCCAGGGTCCCTTGCAGGCAATGGAAATTGGCCAGTCATTGCGCTGCTTGGCTACATAATTCAACTTCTTAACCCTTCCAATCATTCCCCAGCAAACAGCCGGGGGTATGTTTTATCTGCCACGTCAGCGCACAGGCCGATAATCTTATCTGCGCTTCCCAATATTCTGAGGGGAATGATCCGAAGAGAATCCGGAGATCCCTGTATAAGTAGAACCTGACGCCAAGCGACGCGGGTGAGGAGGACAGACAAAGAATGACCAGTTCTAACCAATCCGAACGGGGAGAAAAGAGGCCAGCATTAGTGCGAGTACCAAAGACTACCTAGAAAATCTGCCCCCCCCCCCCCACTTGGGGGCCCATGAATCATGAATCTAATTTCCCCCTCAAACATTTCCAGCTGCTGGGTAGCCGACTACACCATCCCTGTCACGGCCAAGGAACGAGACTGAGGCTATTCACAGCGGATGTAACCCAGTCAGACCATCACCTGCTGTTTCTGCCACATCAGCCCCGACGCGATGACCTGCCCCCCTGCGAATCCGGCAAGAATTTTCATCTGCAGGTTATAGCCTGCCGAGTACACCTGGCGGACGAGATCCTGGGTGTCGGGCGAGAGCGACGTGAGCATCTCAGTAGATTGGAGAATTGCATCCACTTGACTGGGCGGAAGCTGATGTCCAAGTCGTGACCGTAGTAAGGCCTGCGAAGCGGCTGTCACGATGGCGAGGCAGATCGTGCCGCCCATAACGCGGAATTGAGCAACGGCGCCCATGGCGACGGCTGAGACAGTTAGCGGCACATTATGGACTTGGCGAAATGAAATTTGGGTTTTACCTTTGTCTTGCGGTTCGATGGTAAAAGGAGTCATGAGAACTAATAGGGCGATGTTGATACCACAGCCATAACCCGCGAGAATCTGAAAGCCATACTGCTTGGCGGCAATAGTCACAGAATCGGACAAAGTCGATAGAAGTGCGTAGGCGATCACTTGGATGAAAGACGCTGCGATGACAAAATATAGAACGGGAATCTTGAAGATCTTGGACAGCATAGGGGCCATGATAGACCCGATAGGGGCCGCAACCGTGAAGGGGATGAAGCGGATTCCTGCTTGTAAGGGGGAAAGGCCATTTACGATCTGAAAGCGCTGGGGGAGCTGGAAGATCGTAACAAACCATGTCCCTCCGAGGCAGATGGCATTCCTGGTCTCTATTAGCAGCCGGTTGCAAAATGTGAATTTAGGGTAAACATACAGCAACATTCCCATCCACACGCGATTCTGCGCGAATCGCCAGGGAAAGATAGGCTCGACGAGGCCTTTTGAAAGTGTAACGCGCCGCTCCCACAGTAGGAAGATAATCCAAGCAAAGCCGGAAATGACCAGCATCACGATCGTAAAGGCAGATCGCCAGGCGAATCCCCGGTTGGCCTCCTCCAGCGGTGCGGCCAGACACACGGTGGCGATCAAGAGCAGGCTTGAGCCGATGAAATCGAGCCGCCGAAGACCGTTCAGGAGAGAATCCTTCAGAGAAACGTTGTTCGTCCGAGGTTTATGGTGGTTCGGGAACCGGTTAGGGATCATAAAGATGATCACCAGTCCGGCCAAGGCAGCGGGTGGTAGACTGAACCAGTCAGATTTAAAGGAGAAAATCAGATCTCGAAGGGACGTACTTTAACCAGAAGATCCATCGCCAGTTGGTTTCCGAGATGGCGCCCCCGAGAATCGGGCCCAGAAGCAAAGAGATGGCATAGACAACGGAAAGCGAACTGGTATACAGCGCATACTTCGCGGGCGGAACAAGCTCGAGCACAATCGTCGTACAAAGCGAATAATTCCCGGCGCCTCCAATGCCTTGAAGAGCGCGGAAGATAATCAGCTGGTTGATGGTTTGCGCGCCGCCGCAGGCACCGGAGAAAACGATGAAGAAGCCCACAGCAACAAGGAGACTCGATTTGCGACCGAACAGATCGCTAATCTTGGCTGTAATGACGAGCACACCGACGTATCCCAGCATGTAGCCTGCGATGATCCAGTAGAGCTTATCCAGACCTCCGATTTCCTCCGTTATGCTCATAAGCGCCGTGGTGACGATGGGGATTTCCAGGTTTGTCAGGAAAAGGCACATGGCCAGCCTATGCCTGTCAGCGAATGCACATAGAATTCGAAAAGGAGGCAAACAAACGCAGCGGTGACCAGATGCACTCGCAGTCCCGACAAGTAGCCATTGTCTTCGGCGGCATTGGGTGATGGCTCTCGGTCATCGACGGTGTCCTCACGAGGAGCAATCGATTTCTCCATCTTGAAACGGAAATCAAGGCCTATCGCAAAGACGTTTACTCGAGAAAGAACCCAGACCGATAAGATACCTACCTAATATATAGGGCTAGTCCCGGGAAAGAACAGAAAAAGCGATGGACAATGTCTGCCGTAGGATTCCTTGGCCGCCGCAGCCACCGTCAAGGATTAAGCATCACCGCCAATTCTTCCTTCTTGAGGAAGCAGCCAACATGCACGAGAGAGTGGCGTGGATCTCATGCAGGCTGACCAGAAGAGGCGCCATTTCCGGCCCCAATTCCGGAGGACAGTCTGCTTATGAGGGGGTGAGAATCCCGGCTGAACGTGCACCGTCTTATGGAAGATTTCACCTATATCCCTTTCACTCTTTCCCCACATAGGAGTTCGAGCCGGGAACTATTAGTTTTGCATGCTTCAAGATGGCCTCCAATATACCTCTCGAAAAGCTGCTAGAAATGCCCGCGGCGACTCCTCCGCCAGGAGTGACGCCGAACCTGGTGGATCCGCCTAATGACGAAGCGGCCGCGAAAGGCATTATTCTGAGCTTTTGGATATTCTGTTCCTTGATGCTGTTTATTCGTATTTATACCAAGCTTGTGTTGATCCGCAAATTCGATTTATCAGACTGTGAGCTACCCCCGGAGGCCGATTTGTACAGACACTGCTAACACCACCAGACTCGATTCTAATGGCGTGGGTATGAATGGATAAACCATTGCCATGACTTAAGTTAACTTACTGTACAGGCCATTCTCATTGGGGACTTCGCTCCTTACTGGCTTTTCGCTGATCTGGCCCCTGGAGTCGACCAGTGGAATCTGCGACTTAAGGACTTCTCCACGGTGATCGAGGTATGCAGGTCTCCTTCCTCAATGAGCCGTGGATGCTAAAAAAAAACATAGTATTTTCACGCCGGCGGCGTTTTATACGGCTGTTGCATATTCTTTATCAAACTGGCCATCTTGCTGCAGTTCATCGAGATCTTTGTGCCCATTCGCAGGACGGGCACGTTCTACTGGGTCTGTCTGATTTTGATCATCGTGAATTTTGTCTTCTATTTCATTAGTTTCTTCCTTGAGGTCTTCTCATGTAACCCAGTGGAGAAGTATCACAAGCCATGGGTTGAGGGTACCTGCATGAATTACAACGTGTTGAACGTCGTCGCCAGCTCCGTTAACGCCGTTTCGGACATTATCATATTGGTCCTACCGCAGGTCCGCATCTGGAATTTGCAAATGCCTCTGAGTCGCCGGATTGCTGTCTCCGCTGTGTTTTTGGTCGGAGTGATGTATGACAATCTCCGCTATATATCCGTCTCTAGGACAATACTAATCAGTCGTCCTTTAGGGCCTGCACCGCCTCGGTGGTCCGTCTCGCCTACACCGTCGTTCTCATGAAGACCAAGAATATCTCTTACTACGCTTACCTATCGGGTATCTGGACCACCCCCGAGCTCTCCATGGGAATTGTCGTGGCGTGCTTGCCTGTCTTGCCTAAATTTATCAAGAGCCTTGACCCGAATCACCGTCTGTCGCGCATCGGCTCTTCACTGCAGGGTATGTTCTCCGGGGGCAGTCGCTCGCTCTCGCGCTCTCGCTCCCACAACTACTCATCTAATCGCACGGAGCGAAATAATGCGCCATACACTTCTATACAGCGAGGGAAGGACGGCTGGTCTGATTCTCTTCCCCTAGTCTCTACGTCCAGTAGGGGCAGCGTGAAACAGCCGGATGTTGCAGGCCAGGCGGTATGAATCTGGTCTTTGGGATTGAGTGTTTGAGATGCACTACACGCGATTGGAAATCTTCCTGGATCGTTGGGTGTATTATGGTGCGGGTTGGTTGGATCATAGGATTTGGCGTAACGCGATCATGTATTCATAGTTATTTTGACAAGTCCGTTTATTTTATTCACAAAGACTCATCTGATGTAGCTCTAGCCAACGTCCGTTTGATGACCTGTACCGCTTGCATCACATCCTCAGGATCGCGCGGCCCAGGGATCTCATGGCCACCGTCATGCACGAAGACCTCACGATTAGCGCTGCTACACAAGGAGCTGAGTTGGGGCCCGAATGCATATCGATGATCATTCCGCCCCCAGATATGCGTCGTTGGGAGATCCAAGACCTCGCCATAGGTTGCGGCGTCCACGACCCGTCGATCTCCTTCTAGCAACATTTTGGGATCCTCCGGTGGCCCGCCACAGAAAAAGATAGCGCAGCGGAATGGGGCTGCCTGGTGATTCTTCTGGAATTCATGCAAGAGTAGCGTTGCACCGCAGCTGGCCCCATGAGAAAAAGCAAATAAACCATCAAAGGGCCCTTCAGCTGCCACAAACTCCTGCAGATTCGCGAGGAGTCGCACACGGCTCTCCTGGCTATCGTCAACATACATTAGAAACTCATCGCTTGGCATAGCGACCGTCTCGAGGCCTGGAAAGCACGTTAGTCGCCGTGTGTCCGAGATCGAGCGTGGGAGGGGCTGAGAGAAAGGATGGCACATGGAAAAGGAGGTCAGCCTACCAGGGGCCATATCGGTTGACACCGATCCATCCAACCACTCGTAAGTGTGATCAGGACCAAGCCGATGGCGTATGGCCGCTACGCGATCTCAGCCTCGCAGTTCAGAATATATGAATCAACCTATCACTCACCGGTTTGAGCCTCGAAGACCTGGACGTTGTTAGTCGCGCAAAAGGTGAAAGCGCCGTGAAGGGGCAATGTTGCATTGAGCGGAAACACACCCTTCCATTCTCACCCATTCCATGTAAGCAGAGAAACCGCATGTTGGTCTGTCCAGCTGATTTGGTCCTGTTACCGTGGGAAGAAAGAGATAAACCAAGCATTATACACGATTGCCAGCTTACCAGCCCCGCGCGGGCTGGATGTGCAGGATGACTGCAGAAGTTAGGTGCCCTTGGCGCATTTACTAAATTACACCCCCGAGAATGAGCGTTATACCGTGGAGGTAGGCTCCTGCTTTTGAATTAGCAAGCGTCCGGCCGTAGGCGCTTGGCACCTGGTCGAACCACTTTGCTGCGGCGTCTAGGATCAAATATGTGCTGACTGGGGGCCGAATCGCATTTAATCTAGAGGCGCGCGGGGATAGCCAATGCCTCAGGTTTAGCAAGGGCCTTCATTGGTCGGGATGTGAATGGCGTTGTCTTGTAATCATGGATGTCTTCCTCGCCGCTGCAACGATGTTCAATCCAGGCGCATGCAGTTGCCGACTATGCCGCGTGTCAGAGGAGGCTTATGATAAGAGGTCGAACACAAAGCTCATGGTATAAATCTGTCCTTGACAGACCTCGTTTGTATACCAATGAAAGTAATTCCTGCTTCCCTTGTCCCTGTACGTTACACCCTCCGCAATGACTGCCGATAGTTTCGAGCCTCTGGCCATCATTGGCCTTTCTTGCAAGTTCCCGGGAGATGCAGACACCCCAGAGTCTTTCTGGCGCATGCTTCAAGAGCGAAGATGCGCTATGACGCCGTGGCCTGAGGATCGAGTAATGCTTGAGGCCTTCTCACACCGAGATTCCAAGGTGCGTGCCACCGACACGATCTGATCAGAAGCACCCGCTAACTCGGGATAGGAGTTCATTGCTGGCGCACATTTCATGCAAGAAGATCCAGCTCTCTTCGATGCCTCGTTCTTTGGAATCAGCGCTGCTGAAGCCGCTGTTATGGATCCTCAGCATCGCATGGTGCTGGAGACGGCGTACCGCGCCTTGGAAAATGGTACCTCTTCCAAATAGCAGTCCCGTGATGAACATGTATATTGATTTGATTCGATTCAGCTGGTATCCCTATGGAAAAGGCCAGCGGCACGAAAACGGCTGTATATACAGGTTCCATGACGAATGACTACTCGCATATGGCACATCGCGACCCCGAAAATATGCCCAAACACACCTCAATTGGTACCACGTCCAGTATGGTCGCGAATCGCGTCAGCTGGTTCTTCAATCTGCACGGTCCCTGTGTGAATCTCGACTCCGCCTGCTCTAGCAGTTTGATGGCTTTTGATATGGCTTGTACGTCACTTCGTATCAAAGACAGTGATATGGTGAGTTTGCCTTGGGTTTTCTGCTCTTCTTTGTCTTTTCTCCAAACTTAACGCATAAGGCTCTTATTGCAGGTGTAAGTGCCATTTTAGGCGCCGAAGCCATCATGTCATTAATGAATATGAGTTTCCTCTCCCCCGACGGTCGCAGCTATAGCTTCGACTCTCGGGCTAACGGGTACGGACGAGGTGAAGGCTGCGGTGTCGTGCTGGTCAAACGTCTGGCTGATGCAGTGCGCGATGGCAACGTTATTCGAGCAGTCATCCGGTCTACTGGATCAAATCAGGATGGCTATACACCAGGCATCACACAGCCCAGTTCTACCTTGCAATCTCGGTTGATTCGGGACACATATGCCAAGGCAGGGCTCGAGTTTGAGCCAACGCGATTCTTCGAGGCGCATGGCACTGGGACGGCCGTAGGCGACCCCATCGAAGCTGAGGCTATCGGTCGTGTGTTCCGCAAGGCACGTTCGCCGGACGATCCGCTATACATGTAAGCACGCCCCTTTTCTATTGCGGCGCGTTTGCTGATCCAGACAGAGGCGCGGCCAAATCGAATATTGGTCACCTCGAGGGCGGCAGCGGCATTGCAGCGGTAATTAAAACGGTACTCGTGCTCGAGAAAGGAATTATCCCACCCAATTCAGTCAATTTCGAGTCCCTAAACCCAGAAATCGATGCCGAGTTTCTCAATATTAAGGTATTACAACCTTTCGGGATTTTCGATTAAGCCGTAAATCACCAGCTGACAATGTTAGATCCCAACAAGGCCTATGGCCTGGCCAACTCCTGGATTGCGACGGGCCTCTGTCTCCTCCTTTGGATATGGTGGCTCCAATGCGCACGTTGTGTTGGATGACGCATACCATTACCTGAAGCAACATCGCCTCGATGCCCCTAATTGTACTGCGCCTCAGGCTCACATCGCGAACGGAGTGCCCAACGGGGTATCAACCTCAGTAAACGGTTTCAATACGCGTGTTATGTCCATTGCAGAAGCCGTTACCAATGGCCACACGGCACAGATTTCCTCACGACTTCTAGTCTGGTCTGCCGAAGATGAAGGTGTCCTTGGTCGCATGACTGACGCTTACAGTCAATATACACACTCACTCAAGATTCAGCAAGACGAAGAGTCAGCGTTCTTGGGTGAATTAGCCCAAATGTTGTCGGAAAAGCGCAGCCAGCTTTCATGGCGCGCATATAGTGTGGTGGACTCGTTGTCTGCTATAAAGGCCCTTCCAACTTCTGTATCCAAGCCAGTGCACACTACAAGGTCTCTGGCTCTAGGGTATATATTCACAGGACAAGGGGCCCAGTACTACGGCATGGGACGGCAGCTCGTCACCTACCCGGTGTTTGAAAGCAGTCTTCGTCTCTGCGATGATGCGCTTCGCTCATTTGGTTGTCCCTGGTCAGTGTTTGGTAGGTAATTCCAAAGAATGCAGCATTGTGGTATCGACTAATTGTGGATAGATCTCCTCGCCCAGGCGAGCCCTGAAAGTTTCGAGATGGATAACCCGACATACGCACAGTGCTTAACTACAGTACTGCAAATATCGCTGGTCGACCTCCTGTCGTCGTTTGGAATCGTGCCCTCGACTGTTATCGGCCACTCTTCTGGCGAGATTGCTGCCGCGTAAGTGTGTTTGTCCGCAGGACATTGACTTCGCTAATAATAATAGATATGCCGTCGGTGGACTCTCGCGCGAGTCAGCGTGTCAAGTATCTTACTTCCGGGGTTTGCATGCCGGTACTCTGCGCAATGGCAATGCGTCGATGCTCGCAGTAGATTTATCGCGGACCGACGCCCAACCATACCTCGAGAAACTGCACTCCAGTAAGCCCGGCAATATCACTGTTGCCTGTATCAACAGCCCTAGCAACGTGACTATTTCTGGTGACAACCACTTGGTGGATGCGCTCCAGGCCGATCTTGAACATAGTGGAATTCGGTCTCGCCGTTTACGTACGGGCGTTGCATACCACAGCTCTCAAATGCAGGCCATATCCTCCCTCTATAAGGATTCTCTACAGGGACTGATGGCTGGAACGCCAAGCAAGACCCTCATGGTCTCTTCTGTGACGGGTTCATCTATCGGTGACCGCAAGATACTGTCCACGGCAGATTACTGGGTCCGTAACATGGTTGAGCCCGTGGAATTCTGCGGCGCCATAAAAGAGAGCCTCTCACATACGGGATCGAAGAATCGCAAGATTGGTGCTCCAGTCAAGCATGCTATAACAGACTTGCTAGAGATTGGCCCTCATGGGGCCTTGCAACGGCCATTCCGAGAGACTCTGCGCAGTATTAATTTAAACCGAAGTGTCCGATATATGACTACGCTCGATCGACGCCAGCCATCGCTGCAGGCGCTTCAGTCTGCAGTGGGTCATCTCTATGCCCAGGGATACTCCATCAAATTTGACGAGGTAAACCAATACCGCGGGGGCCTTCCGCAGCATACAAAACAGCTAGTGAATCTTCCCTCTTACCCTTTCAACCATTCTCGTCGGTACTGGTTTGAGACGCGTGAGACTCAGAAAGTCAGACTCCGCTCTCATGGACGTCACGAGTTACTCGGTGCCCCATCGCCAGAATCACATCCCGGAGAGGCACATTGGCGTACCTTTTTCGACCCCGTCCAAACGCCATGGATCCTTGATCATGTAGTGAATGGCAAGCCAATTTACCCGGCGACGGGGATGGTGGCTATGGCCATCGAGGGTGCAGAACAGTTGGTCGATGCCTCTTTAACACGGTCCGGATATTTCGTTCACGACGCCACATTCACGCATCCAATCGTGATCAACCCCTCTGGCCGCGTCCAGGCTGATCTTCATATGCGGGCGATTCGGTCGGCGGAGAAGACTTCTCAGTCCTTCGAGTTCCGTATCTATACCGATGTCAACAGTCAGTGGCAGGAGACTTGCCGGGGTTATATCTCGGTCCAGCTCGCAAGCGATGAAGATGTCCTCCTGCGGCAAGAGAAAGCACAATCGCTGTATCATCAGGAGCGTTGGGAGGAGATATCCCGCAAATGCTGCAGCCCGGTCTCAACTAAAGGGATGTATGAAGCCCTCGAGACGAACGGGTTGCACTACGGCCCGGCCTTCCAGGTCATGGATGCCATAACCTGGGACGGAGACAAGTGTGCGACAGCCGAAATCCACACTTTTCCCTGGACGGCGAAGCAGTCGCAGCATGGTCGACAAAAACATGTCGTGCATCCTGCCACTCTCGATGGCCTCGGCCAGCTGGGTGTCGTGCCTCTGACCGACGGAGGCTTAAAGTTGCTCACGACTGGACTAGTTACCACGCGTGTCCAGCAGGCGTGGATCGCTGCGTCAGGAGCATCTAGTCCCGCTACACCATTTCTTCGGGCATTTGTGCGCTCACATACCACCGGAATGCGAGGCACTGAAACTGAGGTCACGGCCCTGGACGAGTCCGGACAGGTCAAGATCTGTATCTCCTCTATGGAAACCACTTCATTGACGACAAACAACGCAAAGGAGCTACAGGCCCAGGCGCGTTCGCTGTGCGGCGCGATTGAATGGACTCCGGTGTTGAATTCCATGACCCCGAACCAGCTGAAAGCCTGGTGTAGCCTGCCTCTCGCCGACAATAAACCGGAGCTTTTTGATCTCTTGGAGGTAGTTCAGCTGTCGTCCGCTCGTCGTGCTATCGAGCAGCTCGAAGGGCAATCGACATCTCACCTGCCTGGTCATCTGCAGAAATACATCGATTGGCTGCAGTGGCAAACGCGGAGATATGACGAGGGTACAGCATCAATCGCCGCCGATCATCCTCTCCTTCACTCGTTTGATCCAGCTGTTGCCGACAAATTATACGAGGGGGTAAAGCTCTTGAGCGCGGAAGCTGTCCTCAGCGTGGTGGTTGCTCAGAATATGAGTGGTATACTAGCTGGCACTGTGGACCCTCTAGATCTGCTTTACCAGGACGACCGCGCTGCATATCATTATCAGGCGATTGCTGATCGTATGCTTCAGCCGGGCCATCTGCGTCGCTATTTGGAGGCTCTGTCTCTCGAGAACCCCAAGATGAAAGTCCTAGAAGTCGGGGCCGGGACGGGGTCATTCACCAGCCATGTACTGGATGCATTGGCTGGGGATTCTGGGAGTCTTCGGTTCGCACACTACGACTATACTGATATTTCGGAGGGGTTTTTCGAAAAGGCACGCGAGCGATTCGCGTCCAAAAGCAGTAAGATGAGTTTCAAGATGCTGAATGTCGAAAAAGCGCCGGAGGCCCAGGGTTTCGAGAAAGGCAGTTATGATTTGATCGTTGGTGCTTGGGTAAGTGCATTGTTCTGTTTCTGGTGTTATCGTATGATGCTTACTCGCACAGGTTCTTCATGCAACGGCAGACCTGAACGCCGCGACGAAAAATGTCCGCGAGCTGCTGAAGCCGGGAGGAAAGTTGGTGATGATCGAAATCACTCAGCCCGAGATCCTGCGTACTGGATTTGTTACTGGAACTTTGCCTGGGTGGTGGATGGGTATGTTTGTATCATGACCCAACTGAATTTTTCTTCTGACCGTCAACAGGGCAAGAGGATTACCGTGAGCATGGCGCCTGTGTGACAGCGCAAAAGTGGCAGGAGATCCTGCAGGAAAACGGATTCGACGGGGTTGATCTTGCAATTCCGGAATGTGAAGATGAGAAATATGTGGAACACAGCCTGCTGATAGCCACGGCATCCAGGATGCCCCCCCAGTCAAAGCCCCGGCCTGTTATATGTGTCATTGACTCGGCCTCAACGATACAGGCCAAGCTGGTACATGACCTGCAGCAACAGACTGCTGATGAGACCGAGTGGACGGTAGTGTCTATGGAGGAGGTGAATAACATCTCACTAACTGAAAACCCTGTGGTTCTCTTCCTTCCAGAGGTGGAGAGTTCCGTTCTAGCTGCTCTCTCAGAGGCGCTCTATGATCGATTGCACCATTTCTTCTGCCACGCTCAAGACGTGATATGGGTCATGGCCTCGAATCCAACCTCACCAACAGCACCGCGTGTGCGTGCCATTCAAGGGCTAGCGCGCGTGCTTTGCACCGAGAACGAGAGGCTTTCTTTCGCAACGCTAGACCTAGAGGATCACCTAGACTGTCCGGCCAAATGGGTAAATCACATTTATCGAATTCTTTCGCAACGACGTGGACAACAAAGCAAAGACCCTGAGCTTGATTATCGCGAACAGAACGGTGTGCTGCATGTCGGGCGTCTTGTTGAGGATATAGCGCGCAATAATACTTTGCTGGAGCAAACACAGGCTCCGGTGAAGTGGCAGCCCTTCCGGCAACAAGTACCCTTATCGCTTTACCTTTCCAGCCCGGGATCACTCGATGCCAGCTCCATGGTCTTTGTCGAGGACCTAGAGTACTCTCGAGAGCTCGCTCCCACGGAGATGGAGATTGAGGTTAAAGCTGTAGGTGTGAATTTTCGAGATGTACTAACAGCTTTGGGAAGGCTGCGTAGCGGAGACAACCTAGGCTGTGAGTTCGCCGGCATTGTGACTCGTGTTGGCAAAGACTGTGTCGGCTTTCAGCCTGGAGATCCAGTTTGTGCAGTGGTTCTCCGATGCGTACGCACGTATGCTCGGTGTGACTACCGTCAATGCTGTCGCATTCCTAAAGGCGTATCGATGGCTCTGGCGGCTTCAGTACCTACTATTGGGGTCACAGCGTATCACTCTCTAATTATCTTGGCACGTCTGCAGCCTGGTGAGTCGGTCCTTATCCATTCCGCTGCAGGAGGCACAGGGCAGCTAGCTATCCAAGTAGCTCGGAGTGTGGGAGCAACGATATTTGTGACTGTCGGGTCGCAGGAGAAATCACGTTTCTTGCAGGATCGATACGGCATCCCCGAGGATCATATTATGTATAGTCGTGATGCGACGTTTGCACGACACGTACGCCGCATGACGGATGGCCAGGGCGTGGACGTTGTTCTCAACTCACTATCGGGTGATGCCCTCGTCGCATCATGGGAGTGCATCGCTCCATATGGGCGATTCGTTGAACTAGGCAATGTCGACGTTGCCAATAATTCAAAGCTTCCCATGAGACACTTCGCAAAAAACGTGTCTTTCTTCCTTGTTGCGGTGGATCTTATTTCGCGCGAGCGTCCAGCACTCATCGGCCAGTCCCTGCAGCCGATTATGGATATGATAGAAGCTGGCACTCTGCATCCGCCATGGCCCTTGCAGGAATTTTCTCTTTCGTCTATGGAGGAAGCCCTCCGTCTGATGCAGAACGGAAAGCACACAGGCAAGCTGGTGATCAATTTTGGTCCGAACGATGTCGTCCCGGTATGTGTTCCAAGTCAATTAACTCTGACATATGCTGACAATTTCGAGATCTCCCTACGACATACACCGTCGTATGCCTTCCCTGCAAATGCGACATACGTGATTGCAGGAGGGTTGGGCGGATTAGGGCGTAGTGCTGCGCGCTGGATGGCAAGCATGGGAGCCAAGAACCTTCTTTTGCTTTCTCGATCAGGGCCTAAATCAAATGACGCTCGTCAACTGATCGACCACCTAACTTCGCTGGGAGTACGTGTTCGCGCACCTAAATGCGATGTGGCGGATATCGATGCGATGAAAGCTGCACTGAGTGACAGTGCAGACCTCCCTCCAATCCGAGGCTGTCTGCAAGCCACGATGGTCCTACAGGTGAGTCTTCATGTTTGTGTAGTTGCGATTAGAGAAAATACTGACCACTTTTAGGACGCCATCTTTGAAAACCTCACTTACGTCCAGTGGACCACAGCCATCCGCTCCAAGGTCCAAAGCACGGAGAATTTGCATGCCCTCCTCCCATCCAACCTGGAGTTCTTCGTCATGCTTTCGTCTCTCGCAGGCATAGTCGGCTCTGTCTCTCAAGCCGCCTACGCAGCCGGAAACACCTTCCAAGATGCCTTCGCGACTTACCGACGCAACCTCGGCCAAGCAGCCACTTCGCTTGACCTGGGTCGCATGGGTGAGGTAGGTATCATTGCCGAGAACACAACCTATTCACAACACAAACAGAGCGTGCCCGTAATGGAGGATATCTCGCAGCGAGAATTCCATGCGATTCTGGAACAGGTCTGTAGGTCCACTCTAGACGCAGCTCCCGATTCGACATCCAGCCAGATATTGGTGGGTCTGGCGACTCCGGCCCAGATGCGCGCTGGAGGCATTGATCCCCCCGCTTGGATGCTTGAGCGGGCATTATTCAGTGTTCTGCCGCAGGAGGCTACAGCGGTAGAGGTTGAGTTGGATCCAAGCGCTACTACTTCGACGACCGCGTCACATTGGCAAGCGGCTCTAGTCAAGGCTGGTCCTGAGTCCGCTGTGTCTGTTGTAGTCGAGGGGTTGACGCAAAAGCTAGCGCATGCGTTGGACCAAACGGCCGCGGAAATCGATCCGCAGAGATCTCTGGCAGTACAAGGTGTGGATTCATTGCTAGCGGTTGAAATACGGCAGTGGATTTCCAGGGCGTGGAAGGCAGAAGTGTCAGCACTGGATATTACCAGTACGCCTAGTTTGGAGGAGTTGGCGGTGATGGTTGTGGGTCGGAGTGAGATGCTCAAGGGGCAGTCGGGATAACAGACGTTGCATGCACGGGACTTTCGAGCGTTGCAATCCCCACATGGTAGGGGCCCGTGGTAGATATGCATGACAGTGGAAGGGGAATCAGAATTATTTTGAGAAAAGGATATGGCTTTAAAAACTGAATTGTATTTGACTCATGAGTGTTGTGGTTAAGATGACATGGTTAGCTTGTCCAAGGGATTAACAGCATTTCCATCATATTTCGACTCCGACATGGCTCAAGAAGAGTATGAACGTGCCGGGGGTAGTAAACGATGTAGAAATTTCTTGTAAGGGCTGCATTATCTATATAATCACTTCCGAAGGTCCCGCTAAGATCTATCCGAAGATCCCGATAGATCTAGATCAACTATTCTATTTAGATGATCTTATTCCGCTGCTTCCGATAGATCTATATGATTGTATTTAGCAGTCCGGATAGACCTAGATCACCTTTATGATTTCACTATTCAGTATAACGAAATATCTAGCTGCTATTTAGATTTAATATAAATAGCAGTCCAAATACAACTAGGTAGGTAGGTAGGTCTCCACCTCCCTGTCAGCCTAGTCCCAATATCTGGAATTAAGGTTTGGTGATATAGCGATACGAGACCAGAACTGGGCGTTATGATTTCCCGTGAGGTTAGTCCTAGTTGTTACAAACACGAGCAGACAAGAGAACTTGATAGTCATAAGCAAGACATCTAAGGAAAGGTAGGGAAAAAAAAAAAGAAAGACGGGTATTTAATTCTACCCAGGGACACGTTGGTTTCCTGTACTGTCGATGACGTGATCCCCGGTGAGTAAGAGAAAGAGCGAAAGAGAGAGAGAGGAAAAGAACAAGAAAAGCAAACAGCCCCAACACACAAAAAACTCCAAAAAACCTATATAAACCCCCCAACCACTAATGTATCGGGCTGTACTTATCGCTTATCCCGAGACAGGATGAATGGATGAATGGGTGGGTGGATGGATGGATATAACAGCCCGGACCAGACAGAGACAGACCCCGAATATGCAATGCAATGCACCCAAGTGAGTTTAGTCTCGCTTGGAGTGCTTCCTAACGCCCGAAAAACAAAAATGTATAGTCCTTTATTCAATATCTTCGATGTCGCGGTGTCGGGCGAGAACGTGACGCTTGAATTCCTCCTGGTCGGTGTCCCATAGCTCGGCGGCTTGGGCGTTCAAGGGACTCGCGCTATTCGAGCAGGGTTAGTATGCCGTATACCCTAGACGATAGAATGAGACTTTTGAAATGTCTTACTTGTTAGGCTCTCCGAGCAAGCTCTGCAGACTGAGAAGCACACTCTGCACGTTGTAGACAGCGCTCCACTTGTCCTTAAGGATATCTAGGCAAATGCGGCCCGAGAAGTCGAAGTTGGGGTGGTAGATGGGCGTCTTGAAGAGCACGGTAGGCGGGGCATAGGGATAGTTGCTCGGGAAAGCAAAGGACAGCTTAAGCTTCAGCCCGTCGTAGGGCGTATCGGCCGGTCCGGTGATTGTCGCGGTCCACGAAAGAAGGTTGCCATCTGCGTCCGGGAAGGCGGAGATACCCGGCGAGGGCGAGAGCATCAGCTGCATGAGCTCTGCTTGGAGACTGTAGAACACCAGGTGGGTTAGTTAACTGGAGGATAGCTAGAGTTTCATAGCAAAAGCAATGAGGTCTGCACGAACCGTTTGGTGACGCTTTGGCTGTCGTTGCGCTGTCCCGCCGAGTTCAACTTGGACGCCTCAAGCGCGTCGGGAGCGGAGTTCTGAGTGTCTTCCATCGTGTAATCCATTCTGATCGATCAAGAGCAAGGGGAGGGCAAGAGAGCGAGTCGGCGAGCAAAGATGATCTCGCTTTATTAGAAATAGAGAACGAGGGAGGTCCAAGGTTGGAGTTCCGATCAAAGTACTGAGTAGCAAGGGAGGGTTGCTGTCTGGAATGACGGAACCGAATGCAGCTTAACTGTTGGTTGGAATGGACGGATCGACCCACTGAGAACCCCAGAAGATCGGAATCGGTAAGGATGGAACAAGCAATGAGCAGTGGGATGGAAGGAAGAGTGTAAAATGGTTAGATCCAAGAGAGGGGGAGAGGAAAAGCCGAAGATGAAGCCGAAGTGTGTTGGGATGCAAACAGGAGAGGAGGGGAGAAGGCCGTCTTTTTTTTTGTTTACTCCACCGAAGAAGGAAAACGCGCCCCGGGCAACGCTGGCTTAATGGATCCCCGCCTGATCTCACATCTGACTCGTTCATCCGATCGGATCGGGGTTCTTTTTGTGTTCTACCAGAGGCTTGTGTTCTTTCGTTAGATGTACTCTGTTCCTCAGAATACGTTCTCTTTGTTTTCTTCCTCAGCAGGTGATCTGTCCACCAGATTTCCACGATGAAAGGAACACCTGAACACTGAACTCCGAATGCTGAGGCTAAGAAAGAATAGTGAATACTTATTCTAGATTCATTCTGAGGGCAAGTGCTGACGGAGAAAATATCATTGGCAGAAGGCGACTGCTGCGGGTCTAGATTGGTAGGTATGACCGACATGAAGCAATAATGATGGTCCATTGCAGGTTTCGACTGATTGGAAACAATCTCTACTTCATTCTTTTGATATCCTCCAATTTCCCCGTGACCCTGCCTATAGTCACTTGTCAATGTCCAAATTAGGCCCGAAAACCATGTTCTGTCCTGGGGTTGGAGTTGCCCCCCGGTCGCCGGTCAACAGATTACCCAGAAAGGATAAAGTGGCTCTCGCGTGCCGGCGCAGCGCGTTTCCCCGGCTTCCTCCCAGTCAGCAACCCTTGCTTTCTGCCTTCGAACACCACGAGATAATGGATCGAAAGCTCCTGTTTCTCTGACCGAACTTCAGATCTGATCTCAGATCCGGCAGTTTTCTCGCGTTGGCCGCCTCGTGGGTTCTCTTTTCACGATGCACCATTCTCAACTAGCCCCGCTGCCAAATGACCTTCCCTTTCGAATTGTCTCGAAGACAATCGGGCAGGGTGCCTATGCGTGGTAAGTTAGTTTCTTAACAATTACCCTTGCTACAACACCTCAATATCCTAACCGGCTGTTGTTCCGTGTAGTATCAAAAAAGCATGCCCCTCACATACGGATAATCCCGTCTTCGCCGTCAAATTCATCCACAAAGAGTACGCCGCTCGACATGGAAAGATTAGCCCCCGACAATTGCAGATGGAAGCGACGGTACACAAGCACATTGGCGACCATTACAATATAATATCGTTCTTCCAGACGGGGGAGGACGAAGTTTGGCGATGGATCGCGATGGAGCTGGCCGAGGGTGGCGATCTTTTTGACAAAATCGAGGCCGACGAAGGTGTGGGAGAAGACATTGCCCATGTCTATTTCTCACAACTTGTCAGTGCCGTGGGCTATATGCATTCGAAGGGCGTGGGACATCGAGATATTAAACCGGAAAATATGCTCCTCACTGCCGATGGGAACCTGAAGATTGCGGATTTTGGCCTCGCCACCTTGTTCGAGTACAAGGGAGTGACCAAACTGTCTACCACGTTTTGCGGTAGCCCTCCATACATTGCTCCAGAGGTGATATCTTGCAGCAGCAAAGCCCAAATCAAAGGCTCGGGCTACCAGCCAGATCTGGTGGATATTTGGTCGTGCGGAATCGTTCTCTTCGTTCTTCTGGCCGGCAACACGCCATGGGATAGTCCCACAGAAAATAGCTACGAGTTTCACGAATATGTCACAACAAATGCACGCACGAGCGATGAACTATGGCAGAATCTGCCAGTGGCCACGCTATCGCTACTTCGAGGAATGCTGAACATTGACCCTGGGAACCGGTTTTCGTTGGAGGATGTACGACGACATCCCTGGTACACAAGACAAAATAAGTTCCTCGCCCCGGATGGAAGGCTGCGAGACCCGATTAATTTGGCTACGACGATGTTTGAATCGCTTCATATCGACTTCTCCCAGGATCCTCTTGCCTTGCGATCAAATGGCGGTAGCTTTGGTCCTGATAGAATGGACATGGGTGATGATTTGGATGGGGACCACAGAATCTCCTCCACACAGCCTGAGATGCCGAGGGGAGGTATGCTGGTTGACTGGGATACTCCTCACTTGGGAGATACGTTCTCCTCGACGCAACCGATGGGGAAGCCTTTCTCTGCCGACGATACCTTGATTGCTGATACCTTGGAGGACGAACCGTCCATGTCCCAGTTCTCGCCGCATCCTTCCGTGCCACTAAGCCGCACCCAAAAGGCACAGCGATTCCGTGACATCGTCCCGTCCCGCCCGATGACAAGGTTCTTCTCGACGTGGGAACTCAAATTGCTGGTCCCTCTGATCTGCGAGGCGCTGCACCGTTTAGGCGTACCCGTTCCCTCCGTCCCCGCAGTTTCGGCCGGGGACTCCTCCGCAATGATACGCATTGTGACTCGAGACGGCCGAATGTGCACGTTGCAAGGCAAGGTGATCATCGAATGCGTCTCCGAGGGTCTCTTTGAAATTGAGTTCATGAAGGTGAAAGGCGATCCGCTCGAATGGCGACGGTTTTTCAAAAAGGCGGCCATCCTGTGCAAAGATGCCGTTTTCAAACCTGACGACTACGAAGCATGATCTTGCCGAGTCGCAGATTGGATTTTGGATTCTCTTTCATTTCTCTCTGTTCGACTTTCTCTTCCTTTTATCTTTTTTTAATGTCTTTGTATGATTAATGCGAATAATGATGGATTGGGTTAGGCACTAGGCAAGCTGGCGGTAATTAGAAACCCCAATTAGGTATAATCTTGTCAATCTGATGATTATCGGCTGGTTTAAGGTTATAGTGGACGCCGATATAACCGTATCATAGGACCGCTCAATTGTTTGCTATCCATGATGGCGTTCGCAACGTAACGAGAACGCTGACGGCGTTTCGCCGGGACCCAAACTTACCTACCCAACGCAAGGATAATGGCCACCGCAAGGCTCGCTGACCTGACTTGGACACCACCGGCCAAAGCACCGGACGGGACAAGGGCCAACGCAGACCGCAAAGACCCCCCGGAGCGAAGGAGTCGAAGACGGTCGACAAAACAACGATCTTCCTCCACACGCCGACACGTGACGTAAGTCTAGACTTCGCAGATCGCGGGGACGAAAGGAAAATGGATTTAAGAACTTTTTTGCACGGGCGAGAGAGGAACCTCGTCTGATCCTTCTCCTGCCCCCCCGGCCCTCTCCCAATGGTGGTTTTGCAACGGTTTCGCCCATGGAGAAGTTACCGGTCGAGATTCTCGCCAAAATAATTGACTGTAAATTACCCCGAGAAATTGGCCCAATGTTTACCCCGCATTGTCGGCGTTTTCTTCCCCCCCAGATGAAAGCACGGAGAACCATTACCGGTAGTAGTTTCAACTGTTAATACAACTATAACTAACGGGCGTTTTAGTTCTCACCCCGCAGGAGCAGGTTCAACTTCAGTCCGTTTCGAAGCGGCTGTTCAACGTCGCTCGTGACAATAACCTGTGGAGGCTTCACTGCTACGAGAAGTCATGGGCGGCCGTCGATGCCTCTCGTCCGGCTCACCGGCCCTCGCAAAGCCTGGCAACTAATCCCACCGCGTCGCTCAGCGTGCTCGGACAGACGTCCCTACGGTCTCTGATCCAGCCCCATACGACTCGCTTCGAAGATGGCCACGCACCGCAGGCCCCGTCCTTCGCCGAACGATCGAGAGCGGCGACCGGATGGGACCCGTCCTACGAGGGAGAGGATGTCGACTGGTACTCCGAGTATATTGCTCGGAATGGGCCGCTGTCGTTCAACTGGATTCAACATCCGTACACGCGGGAAGCTAGAGGCAAGCGGAAAGAGTACCGGGAAGCGAAAGGGATGGGTTTGCTTCGGGATTGGAGCTCCGCGCGGCAAAACAAGGTGATCGCGCCGTTGGATGATGGCAGTGTCTGCATTTGGGATCTCAATCATTCGCATTCGATAGGGTCGCAGAGCACTAAAGGCAATATTCTGGGTGTCAGCGAGCCGGGCATCCTCATGGCCGATGTTTCCCGGAAGAAGCAGAATTCCGCGGCAAAGCTGGCGCTAGAGTTTATCAACCTCGGCGAGTGTGTGAGCGTGGATTCTATGCGGCGCAGAGCCTATCTGGCAGTCGGAAATGTTCTCAATGAAGTGGATTTGGAGACGCTCCGGGTTGTCTCGCAGCAACGGTATCCTTGGTCCGTGTTTGCCTTGTCCCAGGAGACGGATTATTCGGTGCCGTTGACCCTGGCTACAACGCTGAGTATGCATATATATGATGGCAGAATGTCGGCAGTCGAGGAACAAGAGGCCATCCACTCCCGGTGTGAAAAGTCAACACCGTCTTTCGTTCCAAAATCCCAACTCTTCGCGCCTCCAGACTCGCCGCTGCTCCAGCTTCAGCCGAACGGTCAACCCCCTCGTCGCATACGAAGCCCGGATCCGTCGGAGCCCGTCGACAACTACGCGCCGCTCTTCCAGCCAGGCCCTCTTTCACTTTTGCATCCTCCAGCTCCGCATCTAAATTCGATATTCCTTGCAGGTCGTTTCCCGAGCATTCTACAGTATGACAGACGTTTCTTCCCTCGACTGCAGAGCACCATTCATTCTGGCGGTCGCTTGTGCGGGCTGGCTGCGGTTCCTGCGCCGCGATTCCCCGTTGTCTCCGACTCGTCATGGCCAAGCTCACATCAGGTCGTAGCCTGTGGAGAGTATAAGGGCCGCGGTTCCCTTGAACTATACAACTTGACCCCGTCAACCCGGGATGTGGGAGATGGTCCATCAGGCTGGTCATCTAATCTGGCTCTGGTGCACCAGAATCGACAGAGCGCGGCCAGCTCGAAGGTGCTGTCCGTTGAATCTCACGGCACGCGGATTGTCTATTCTGATGGAGACGGCAATGTCAAATGGACCGAGCGGGACGGCCGGTCCGAAATCCGTCGTTTTAACATCAACACGTACAAGCCGCGTGGGAAGCCCACACTGCCTTCTACCTCCATTGAACAGGGACCTGATTCTATCATGACAGAGCAGGACGACGGTGAGACCGGCGGTCTGTGGGGCAATTCTCGCTCTCGCAGCGACGGTGAAGTGGCGCGCAAGATACTCCCCACCGGAGGAAACCTGACAGGGGACGAACTTCTCATTTGGACCGGAGAGCGCATCGGCCGGGTCAAGTTTTCCGACGTTCCTATTACCGAGGAAGATGAGGAAGACGACGAAGACCTGGGTATAGACGGAGAAATGGACGACGCGACACGCGAGGAGGTGCGCAAGAATAGACGCGAGCATCGACGTCGAGATGAAGAATACTCCCGTATGATGCGCCGCGCGCTGGAACGACAGGCCGATGAAGTACGGCGGACCGGCGGGATGGGAATGTGATCTTGGTTCCATTTTCCCCTTACCGTCCTTTTTATGTCGTTCTGTTAGGGTTCTTCATTTCTGCAGTTGGTCTCGGTAGTCCGCTTGGGTTGATGGTTTCGGGCTCTTGTATTTCATTTAAACAGGATAAGCGAGGGTATCCTGATCCATTGGCATTTTTTGTATATAGCCTTTTATACCGGCGTCATCTTCATATTATCTTTGTTTTTGTCGTGGTTCTCCCGCTGCCTATCTAGTATCTACACGGTAGACGGCGGATGCACGGAGAACCATAAGATCCCTGTTAGTCTGCAATTACCCTTGCTTCCCTAATTTATATATAACGATGAAGTAGAAGAAGCCAAACCTGACCCATATTGGCCATGTCCTAGACCCTGTAGAAAGATGTAGGTTATGTCCGAGAGAATTGTACGTAAATCGGACCTGTTTCGGCACCCGATTCGGCCCGTGAGAGCCGCGGTCTGTCATGACTGGCTTCTGACAAACCATTAGTGATCCAGGCCTTTGTCCTTTCCTTTCCTTTGTCTTCTCTCCAAATTTGCCTCCTGTGATACCCTTGAATATTGCTCTATCATAAACTCCCAGAAATCGGTTCTAGTCGGCAAGTGCATAGCGACTCCAGACAACCCGTGATATTGCGTGCGCATTTGCTTCCCAGCGTCTTTCGCCACCTCCGGTCTCCCCGCGCTCCCTCTACTTTTGACTCATTCTCTCTGTGCCTCGTCAAACGGGATTGTTCCAACTTGCGGTTCTAGGATTGAGATTGAAGAAAGTTTACATTCATTGTGAACTCCTCGTTCTGTTCAGAGTATAACAGAACAGCTGAAGTCGTTTGTTCAGAGTGCTTGTGCCCCGCGCCTGGTGAGGGGCTATTTTTGTCGCAGTTTATCCATCCAACATGCCTTCCCCGACCGAGCCCGTCCACCAATTTGATTCTATTGAGGATACAATTGCTGCTTTCAGTGAGTATTTGCACCTACATTGGTCTTGTTCGGGGCCATGGAGTCAATCCTGCAGTTTAGAGGGTTAACCAAGGCAACTATCTGTCTTCAGAGAATGGAGAGTTCATAATTGTCCTCGACTCGCAAGACCGCGAGAATGAGGGCGATCTCATCATCGCTGCCGAGTCGATCACAGATGCCCAGATGGCGTTTCTGGTCCGCTATACAAGGTTGGAATTGCCCCGCACCGTGAGAATCTTTGGCGCAATTGCAGACAATCCGTTTCCGAACATGGCCGCTAACCCGTGGGAATTGTCATGATGTAGTGGTTTGATCTGCGCACCCATCACCCCCGAAATCGCCAGCCGACTGGCCCTGCCACAAATGGTGCTCGAAAACGCCGACCCCAAGGGCACCGCCTACACGATCTCCATCGACTCAAGCGACCCCTCCGTCACAACCGGTATATCCGCCCAGGACCGCGCGCTCGCATGCCGAACCCTTGCCTCGCCGTCTGCTCGCGTCGACGACTTCCGAAGACCCGGCCACATTATCCCCCTGCAGGCGAAGGCCGGCGGGGTGCGCGAACGCAGAGGACACACCGAGGCCGCGGTCGAGTTCTGTCGTCTGGCGGGGAAATCCCCGGCTGGTGTGATCGCTGAGCTGGTGGAGGATGGCGATCTGGTCGAGGGAGTCCCTGAGATCGGTGGAAATAATGGCATGATGAGACGCGACGGGTGCTTGAAGTTTGGAAAGAAATGGGGCATCAAGGTATGCACGATCGAGGATCTGGTTGAGTATGTTGAGCAGACGGAGGGTGTGACGAATGGGAAACATTGAGTGATGTGATCTTATGAATACTTTTCTCCTCTTCTGTTTTTGCTAAATCTTTGCATATATATTCTCTTCTGGTTATGTTGAGCTTCTCATATCCTTATGGATTTTGGACATTTCATACTCTTCTTTGGATTTATCTTTGCTTTCTTGTCTTGTGACTATTTTCCTATCTTGTCTTGTGGACCTCTCTTCTCCATCCTTGATATTATTATGTTATGGCGCGCTTTCCTTATTGTTCTTATCTTATGCCCGACGAGACCGGACAGGATCAAACTCATGGCTCGAGTCTTACAGGTTGGGTGCTCCGGAAAGTATATAATAGATATAGAAAAGAAGTCATATGAAAGAATAATTGAATTGTCTTGGGTATCTATTTTTCAGTATATGGTACATATGCGACAACAAAAAGACATGAACAAAACATGACGGGCATGATCGCAAAAGTCTAAAGATAAAAGTCGATCTGCCAGAGCATTAGCCCCGGTGTATAGGTCTCCCCCGTGAACGCCATTATGCAGTATGATAGAACGGTCAGAGTATAAAAGTCCCAAAAAAAAGAACCAGTTGATAGTGTCGAGCATAAGCTGGCCCCGCAGAATAGAATCATCGCTTGAGATGGGAATAGTCCCTCAGAATGCCCATCATATGAGTGTTAGTTGTCTTACCACTGCGGCGCGGCTTCTTGACCTTCTTGTTCTCAATCCTGGGCCGCGCATTGACGACCTTGTTTTTGTTGGTGGGAACGATCCCGGCCTTCTCCAGCTCCTCCTTGACGGTCTGCGCATCGGGAATCCGAATCTTCTCCCAGATCGCCTTGAACTCGTCGTCGAAATGCTGGATTAGCGACGGATCATTGGCCCAGACCATCTTGGCATGGTCGTCCTTCTTGTTCCGCGTCACCAGCAGCTTCCCTTCCTTCTCCAGTTTATTGATCGTGTCCTCCACAGCGAGCCACCCCTCGCGCAGTTCCCGAACACTCATCCCCGCTCCGGTCGTCTGAGCCTGCAGTTTCTGCAGCAACTGCTCCGCCGAGCGGATGTTGTGCGGCGGCCGGAACGCAAACGTGCCTTCCCCATTCGCGCCGCTCGGGTCGAATTGCACCTTCTCGTGCCTCTGCAGGATGCTGCGCAGAGCCTGCACGTAGCCCTGGTCGTGGGCGCGGTGCTGCAGCGACAGGTACGAGACGATGTCGGCGAACTTGAGCGGCACGCCCTTGGATTTCATGTGCTCGATCGCAAAGATCACCTGCGTCATGATGTCCTTGCCTGTGCCGGTATTGGCGGGCTGTGAGTATACGATGTCCGCATCGTGTCGCTTTCGTCGGGGATCGCCGCCGCCGGGCGTGGGCGTGGAGACTGACGAGGGCACTTGTGAACTGCTGGCCGAGGGGTTGTTGTTGTTGTTGTTGTGGACGAATCGTCTCTGCTGCGGCATGCTCTTGGCATAGTCGACAACGCCGGCGCTGAAGTTCTTGAGCTGGTTTTGAAGGTGCGACATGATTGCGGTATTTTTGCCTCACGCGCAGAGGGGAGGGTGCGATTTGGAGAGAAGAAGAACGTGGGAGTTGCGAAAGAGATTGCTCGGTGAGGTGAGATATGCTGAGGCTCGGCTCTCTCTCTCTCTCACCGAGGCCCTAGCTGGAGGCTGAGTCTCGAAGACAGGTAGATCAGTGTGAGAGCTGAGGTTTTCTGTATAGGTTGGAAGATGGAGTATGTTGGGAGATGCTGATCGCCAGCAGAGGAGAAGGAGGGCCTGAAAGAGACCAGACCGTTCTTTATGGTCTTTGGATGTCAGAAGATGAAACTCCGGAGAAGTGAGCTGGAAATTGCCATCCTGAGGCTGCCACCGGGTCATCACGTGCCCGGAGCCGCTCGCTACTAAACCGCGTCGGGAGCAGCAAAGCAGCATCATCCATTCCCGGGTCTCTTTCACCCTTGAACGCTTGTCTCGATCATCAATCAACGGGGGCTTTGTTACCACACCCCCCTTTGTGTCGCCTGTTGTTTTTTTTTGAGATTGTTTCTTTCAACCCCGCCATGACCTAGACCTGTCTCATTCAACGTCGAGTGCAGTTGTCCAAGAACAGTGAGGCAAGGCAGCTTCTTGCTGTAGCCGGTGTACAGTCAACATGGCTGCCGCTACGATCGAATTGCCTTACCTCGCGTCGCATTACTCCATTGCGGAGTCTGCGCTAACTACCCTTACCCAAGCCCCTACGGTCGAACTGGTGAACCAGCTCTTGGAAGCTATCACGAAGAAGGCTCGCGATCATGACGAGCTCAAGTCGGATAAGCTTCGTTTGGAGGTGGAGCTCGAAGGTGCCGTCCGTAGCAGCGATTCGAAGATCAAAGTCCTGAAGAACTCTGTTGAAAAGGGCCACGCCGAGGTCGAAGAGACGAGGAAGAAATTACACGAGGCTGGTAAGTATCGTTTGCTTTCAACCTAGCGCGTCTACTGACATTCACTAGAAAATACCTGTTCCAACCTGGAATCCGAGATCGCCTCTCTGAAATCGTCATCCACGTCCAATGAATCCGAAGTCACCTCCCTTAAATCACGTATTGCTTCCCTCGAGGCTTCCAACAGAGACACCCTTTCGCTCCTGGAATCTAAATCCGCCGCCTACGACAAGCTGGCCGAGGACCTTTCGACGCAGCATAAGAAAGCTATCGAGCTGCGACGTGAGCTGTCCACTGCCGAGCAGAACCTGCAAGCCGCCAATTCCGCCTCCGCCAGTGCCCGATTCCGCGAACAGAGTCTGGAGCAGGATTTGGACCTGACGAAGAAGAACAACGAGTGGTTTGAGACGGAACTGAAGACCAAATCTGCCGAGTACCTCAAGTTCCGCAAGGAAAAGAGTGCGCGGATCTCGGAGCTTCAGCGCGAAAACGAGGAAGCTATCTCTACGATTGATTCTTTGAGACGCAGTGAGAACTCCCTCAAGAGCCGTCTTGATGGTGCCGAACAACGCTACGAGGAGTCTCTTTCTACTATTCATCAACTTAAGGAGGACGCCATTCAGGCAGCTGAATCGTTCAGAATCGAACTTGACAGTGCCAACCGCCTGGCTGAGCTACAAGGCAATGCCGCCGAAACTGCCAAGCAACGTGTGCAGGAGTGTCAACTGGCTCTGGAGAAGGCACGGGATGATGCCGCGGAGGAGATCTCGCGACTGCGCGTGGAGGCTGAGACGGAACACAGTGACAAGGAAGCCGCTGAACGCCGTGTCGCTGAGCTCGAGCTCTCCGTTAGTCAACTTGAATCGGAAGGCGCTGGTAGTCGGAACCCAATGAGCCCAGGGCTGAATGGAGGACCTAGCACCCCTATGCGTGCCTCTACCCCGATCGGCGCTTTCTCGCCTAGGGCCTCCCGCGGCAAGGGCAGTCTTACGCTTACGCAGATGTATACGGAATACGATAAGATGAGAACACTTCTTGCTGCGGAGCAGAAGACAGGCCAAGAGCTTCGAACCACTGTCGATGAAATGATGCAGGACCTCGAAGCATGCAAACCTGAAATCGATGAGCTGCGAGCCGAGAACACTAGACTGCAGGATGCAGTTGTTGAGATGTCGAATATCTTGGAATCATCTGGAAAGGAGAGAGACGATGCCACGAAGGAGGCAAGGAAGTGGCAAGGCCAAGTGGAAGGATTGTCACGCGAGGGAGACATTCTGCGCCAGCAGCTTCGAGACCTGAGTGCTCAGATCAAGGTTCTGGTGCTGGAGGTGGCGATCATGAAGGAGGGTGAAGGTAGCTACGACAGGGAGGAGCTTGAGAAGATTGCTCAAAAGGAAGTTGATGAGTCTGCTGCGGAGCTCACTCCAACAGGGCGCTTCATCAGTCACAATTTGATGACGTTCAAGGACCTTCATGAGCTGCAGGAGCAAAACGTCACCCTTCGACGCATGCTCAGGGAGTTGGGTGATAAGATGGAGGGGGTTGAGGCACGCGAGAAGGACGCTGTGCGCCAGCAAGAACAAGAAGAATTGAAGGAGCTCAGAATCCGTGTGCAGACGTATCGCGACGAGATTGCCAACCTTGTTGCGCAGACGAAGAGCTACGTGAAGGAACGTGATACTTTCCGAAGCATGCTTACGCGCCGACGTCAAACCATTGGTGAATCTTCTGCTTTCTCACAATCACTGCCCCTCGGCGCTGCTCCACCGACTGAAGAGCAAGCCAAGGACCCTACCGACTACGCCGACCTGCTGCGCAAGGTGCAAGCTCACTTCGATAGCTTCCGCGAGGAGTCTGCAACAGACCATTCCGCTCTGAAGCAGCAAGTACACGATCTCTCCCGTAAGAATAGCGAGTTGTTGAGTGAGATCAGTCGTTCGAGCAGTCAACTTGGCGCCGCCACTCAGCGCGCTGAACTGCTGCAGAGCAATTTTACTATGCTCAAGAACGACAATGCCGAGCTCCAGAAACGGTATGCCACGCTTTTGGAAAACGCAAACCGGCAGGATCTGAGAACTCAGCAAGCTGCGGAGGATCTGGTTGAGACTAAGGGTCTTGTCGAGAGCCTTCAGCGGGAGAATGCGAACCTGAAGGCCGAGAAGAGTCTCTGGAAAAACATCGAAAAGAGACTTATCGAGGACACCGAGACGCTGCGGAATGAGCGAGGTCGCCTGGATTCACTGAACGCAAACCTGCAGACCCTTCTGAACGAGCGCGAACACAACGAGTCCGAAAGAACCCGCCGCCTGGAACACAATGTTGAATCTCTCGAAACCGAATTGCAGTCGACGAAACGCAAGCTCAACGACGAAAACGAAGAGTCGAGGAAAGCTACCCTGCGGAGAGAGTACGAACAGGAGCAAAGTCAGAAGCGAATCGACGATCTGGTTACCAGCCTGGGCTCTGTTCGGGAGGAGCTTGTTGCCACGAAAACAACTAGAGATCATCTGCAGTCCAGAGTGGATGAGCTTACCGTGGAGCTTCGGAGTGCCGAAGAACGCATTCAAGTTGTTCAGTCCAAGCCCAGCGCTCCTGCACCGGTTGCTGAACAGCCTGAAACCACCGAAGAGAATGGGACGTCCAGCGACTTGACCCGTGAACAGGAGTTAGGCCTCCAAGTTGCCGAGTTGAAGCGTGACTTGGACTTGGCTAAGGGCGAGCTCGAGCATGCCAAGGAGCAAGTGGAAGACTACAAGGCCATTAGCCAAGCGACCGAGGAACGCCTGCAGTCTGTTACCGATACCAACGAGCAATACCGCGAGGACACCGATCGTCTTATCGAGGAGAAGGACAAGAAGATCCAAGACCTTGAGAAGCGCATCGAGGAGATCTCTTCCGAGCTCTCTACCACAAACACGGAGCTGTCGAAGATCCGTGATGAGCAAGGAGAGGCATCTCGCCGTCTGGAAGAACAGAAGACTGCCCTCGAAACCGAAATCACCCGACTGAAGGACGAGAATGAACGCCAGGTTACCTCCTCTCAGTTCCACCAAGATGACTTGAAGGCCCAGGCGGAAATCGCTCAGCAGGCCCAGCAGAACTACGAAACCGAGCTGGTCAAACATGCTGACGCGGCGAAGAATCTGCAACTGGTTCGGTCCGAGGCCAACCAGCTGAAACTCGAACTTGTTGAGGTACGGACGAAGGCGGACACATATCAGAAGGATCTTACACAGAAGGAGGAGAGTTGGAATGAACTGAAGGAGAAGTACGAGGGCGAGCTGTCGGAGCTGCACAAGCGTCGTGAGGAGGTTCTTCACCAAAACAACCTGCTCCATACTCAATTGGAGAACATCACAAACCAAATTACGGCCTTGAAGCGGGACCGTGCCAGCATTCCCGAGGCTGAACAAGGAGAAACAACGGCACCAGATTTGGAGAACCTCCAAGAGGTCATCAAATACCTGCGACAAGAGAAGGAGATCGTCGACGTTCAATATCACTTATCTACGCAAGAGAGCAAACGTCTCCGCCAGCAATTCGAATACACTCAATCCCAGCTTGATGAGGCCCGACTCAAGCTTGAACAGCAGCGTCGCGCCGCTGCCGACAGCGAGCACAGTGCATTGAGCCACAACAAGCTGATGGAAACTCTCAATGAACTGAACCTTTTCAGAGAGAGCAGTGTCACGCTTCGAAGCCAAGTCAAGCAGACCGAGGCTGCTCTCGCGGAGAAGTCAACACGCGTCGAGAGTCTTGAGAAGCAGATCGAGCCATTGCAAACCAAGATCAGTGAACTGGAGAATGTTGTGGAAACGAAGGACGAAGAGATGAAGCTCCTGCAAGGAGACAGGGACCACTGGCAACAGCGCACCCAGAACATCCTGCAGAAGTATGACCGGGTTGACCCAGCTGAGATGGAAGGTCTGAAGGAGCAGCTCACGTCATTGGAGAAGGCAAGAGATGAAGCTGCGGCCGCTCGTGATGCTCTGCAGACTGAGGTTGACGGATTCGCGGAGAAGATGAAAGTCCACGGGGATGAAAGGGTCCACGACCTGCGCGCGAAGCTTACCGAACAGTTCAAGGCTCGCTCCAAGGAGCTCAGCGGGCGTATCAATGCGAAGCAAGCTGAGTTGAACGCGGTTGTCCAGGAGAAGGAGGTGCTGCAGGAAGAGCTGAAGATCACTAAGGAGGAGTTGGCCACGCTCAAGACTAAGCTGGCTGAGAAGCCGGCCTCTCCTCCTGCGCCCGTTGCAGAGGAAACCCCCGCTGCCCCTGCCGCCGGCGTCGACTCTACCCCGGCATCTCAGTTCCCTGTGGCGACCACCCAGGTGGCAGTGCCCGCTGACGACGAGAAGGTTAAGGCTTTGGAGGAGAAGATCCAGCGTCTGGAAGCTGCCCTTGGTGAAAAGGATGCCGTCATCGCCGCCAAGGACGCAGAGCGCGACGCGAAAATCAAGGAACGAGCCGACAAGCTCAAGGAAACTTTCAACAGCAAGATGGCTGAAGTTAGAGCTACCCACCGACAAGAACTTGAGAACCTCAAGTCCACCCAATCAACGGCGCAACCTTCCGCACCTCAAGAACCCAACACGCCCGGCCTCCAGTCTCAGCAGCCTCCTGCCACTCCTTCGAAATCTGAAGGAGAACTCCCTGAGCTTACCGATGCCCAGGCAAGAGCCCTGGTTGCTTCGAACAAGACCATCCAGACTATCGTCCGAAGCAACATCCGAGCTATGATTGCTAAAGAACAGGAGAAGCACAACCAAGAAGCGCAAGAAGCCAGCCAGGAGTCCTTGTCCGCCCTGGAGCAGAGATTCAACGAGGAAAGGCAAGCTCTTAAGAAAGCGCACGAGGAAGGCATGGAGGAGAAGATCAAGTCCGCAGTCGAGCTGTCTGACAAGAAAACGTTGGTCAAGATCAGCATGCTTGACACTCGCTGCAGGACTGCGTTGGCCAAGATTGAAGTTGTTCAGAAGGCTGCTACCGACACACCGCAAAAGCCTGTGGTTGAAGTATGGGAAGTAGCCAAGACAACCAAGGCACCACCTGCTGCTGCTCCTAAACCCCAACCAGCTGCTTCACCAGCGCAGCAGCCACCCTCGCAACCAGCCACACAGCCCCCAACCCCAGGACCGGCAACGGCGCAACCTACACCTGCAGCGGCACCTCCTCCACAGCCTACACCTGCTGTTCAAATCCCTCAGCAGACCCAGCCGCAAGCTCCTTCGATACCGGCACCGGCACCGGCAGCCCAGTCTGAGCCGGTTCCAGCAGCCGCTGCTCCCCGGACTACCCAGGCCGAGCCCGAGGCTCAGGCAGATGGAGTGCAGGAGCAAGAAGAGGGACAGGTCGATGAGGCCGACAACTCAACGGCTACAGCGCCTCCGGTGGCAAATGGACAGCAGCAACAGCAACAGCAACAACCTTCATCGCTGCCTAACAAGCCTCCTGCTGGATCAGGCGCGGTCCTCCGAAGCCTTCAGAGTGCCCTCCCAGTTGCGCGCGGTGGCCGAGGAGGTGCTCGTGGCGGTCATCAGCAAAACCCATTTGGGCCCCAGGGTCAGCAACAACAGCAACAGCATGGTCAGTCCCAGCGTGGTACTGGTATTGGCCGTGGACGGGGTGGACGGGGTGGATACGGTCGAGGCGGAAACCAAAACGTGCAGACCAATGTTCCCCAGGGACAGGGACAGGCCAGTCCTGGTGCTGGACGAGGAGGCCATCTGAGTGCCAACGCCCGTCAATTTGTGCCTCAAGGGAACAAGCGGGCTCGCGAGGATGGCGGTGACGGTGGAAATGACGGAGGAGCAAATGGTGGAAAGAGGATGAGAGGTGGTGGGCATCCTAGAGGAGGATCCTGATCTAACTAAATTCCGTGTATTTGTTTATTATGTTTCATTACTTGTGCTTGACTGCTTGAAGCGTTTTTCTTTTATTCATGAACAATCTGGTCTTCACAGAGAAGACACCAATCTTCGGGGAAAATCTCTTTACATACATTTCTTTTGTTTCTCATAAGTCAATTATACTGTTCTTTCTATTTGATCTTTTGTCATGACTTCAGAGTATCTCAATTTTATTACTGGCCATTCCAACCATCTACTGTCTTTGAAATTATAGTATCATAATCTTATCTATCATTGGGTATCAAGCGCAACGCATAATGCAAAATGCCAAATGCCAAATGCCAAACATATCAACCATCCTCCTTAGACCTGGTATCTGTATCCTCCCTCCATACCTATCATAAGATTACCTCCGTCTCCCCGAACTCGCCGACGCCCCAATCAACCTCGCCAACGCCTCTCTCTCCTTATCCAACACCATCAGCCTCGCCTCCTCGATCACCCCCGCCTCAAGAGCCTGTATTCCCTGCGCCGCCGCCGTCGCCGAACTCATCTTCCCCTTCGCCCTCACCCTCCGCCGCTGTCCCGTCCCCGCTGACCCCCACACAACCATCCATTCCTTCAGCACCGTGTTCTCAGACACCTCGCATCCCGCACACACCTTTGAATGCGCCCCAATCGTCACCCGTCGATGGATCGTCGCCAACGCTTCCACTAATACCCCTGTTTGGAGCCGCGTGCCCGCGTGGACCGTCACTCCGGGTCCGAGCGTTACGTTTGCTGAGAGTGTGATCGGTATGCCGCTGCTGCCGTCGCTAGCCCCCATCCCTGACCCCGTAGTCCCCGTTGACCCCGAGGAGCTGTGGCTGGTGATGCTGGTAGGCGCTGTCCCCAAAACGCTCTTCTCACCAATAATGCATCGTTCTTCGATGATGACGGGCCCGTGGAACGAGTAGATTCGCGTTCGCGGGTGGATGACCGTCCCCGCGCCGATCGAGATCGGATGCGTGCCTTGGAAAATGGAGGATTCGGCGATTGTAGAGCTGGGGTGCGCGGTTACGGGGGCGCGTGGTGGTGCGGTTGGGGTTGTGGAGGTTGGTCGTGGCGTGTGGTGAGGGGGTGGTTTTAGGTGCGTTGTTGTTGGGATTGGTTTGCGGGGGGGTTCCATTCTTTGTCTTTCTTTCTTTCTTTCTCTCCCTGTATGTATCTTGGAGGGGTTTCTTTTGGAGGGAGGTTGTTTTGTTGGTAGAGGGTTTGTGTTGATGTTGGTGTTGTTGTTGTTGTTGTTGTGCTGGTGGTGGTAGATTCGGAGGAAGTTTAGGTTGCGGAAAGGTTGAAGGACGAGAAGGAGCTTGGGCCAGCCGGCATGGCGGAGTGCGGAGTTGGATGCCCTCGGTCTTGAAGGTTAGTATGGGTGTTAATTATACGCTAAATTTATATTTTATGGTTGAGGTTTGATCTACTGCAAGCAACAAGTTCTTGCATGTCTTGTCATGTCTATCATTCCATCCGTCCTTCCGGGTATCTCTCATCGTGTATCAAAGTCTAAGCAAAAGAAGTCGTAAATCTCGACCCAATCCAACCAACCCATGCGCCAATATCCAGGTACAAAACTATACCCCCAGAACCTCACCAGCATCAGGTAAACATCACACCTCAATCAACTAATTCTCCCCCTCATCACCATCCTCCCTCCTCTCCCTCTTCACCCCATTCCTCTTCCGCCACGCCCACACCCCCCGATCAACCTCCTCCCTGGTCATCCCATCCCTCACCAAACAAAACGTCACGCCCAGCTCCGTCTCAACATTCCGATTCCGCGCCTCGTCATCGAAAAACAACATCTCCTCGTACCGCACCCCGCTGGCCTGCTGAATCCGCGAGAAATGCTGTGTCTTGTTCGCGGGGAAGATCTGGATGTAGTCGAAGTAATCGAGCGCGCGGATTGATTTGTTTTTAGCGGCGGCGGGGTTGTCCGTGAAGGTTGGGATTATGTGGAGGGCTTTGAGCATGTCCCGGGCGAGGTCGGGTGTGTGGGTGCGTGAGGCGAGCGCGAGGGGGATCGAGTGAGTCTTGCAGGCGTGCACGATAGAGGAGACAGCGGGGTAGAAGGCGAAGGATTCGTTCCAGCTGGATTTGGTATTGGGTTAGTTTGGGAGGAAAAGCTTTAAGAGGGAAGGGAGTGAGGGGAGGGAGGAGGGATGTACCGATCTGTACAGCGCGAGTTGTTGTCGCGTGGCTTGACTGGCGCGCTGACGTGCGTGTCGACCCAGAAGGGCCAGAGCGTGTAATCGAGGTCGAAGGCGATGAGTTTAGGGAGCGGTAGTCCATCGTTGAAGGTCGATGGCGCCGTGGATGTGTCTTCTAACGGCGCGGTGTTGGTTCTTCTGGTGCGTAGCATGATGGGTGTGGTCTCGCGGTCTATCTGTATCTGGTCTATAGGGCGTGAATTGGAAGTCTAGGAAGGGCAAGTGGACGCTGCGCAGAAATGTAGATAAGTTGACGGGGGGGAAGTATAACTACGGAGTCAAGGAAATGATATTCGAGTGGGGGGCGATCAGGTCCCGTGACCCCACCCTGCCTAAGGTGTCTGCAGGCATCCGTCGGTTTGGTGATTCTCTCACTACAGCAACGTCTTGGATGAGTATAGGAGACGAAAGATTGGCTTCATTCAACTATCCGGGTGGATCTGGCTCTGTCGAAATCCGACTCGAGTCCGCTACATGATAATTAACAGGTCTTTACCCAAGTCGTTGTCCAAGCCTAGTAATCTTGTCATATCTCCCTTTCTTTAACCGCCTTGGTCTTTTCATTAACAATCGTGACTTTTTGTTCTCTTTTTGATTTGCAATTTCCCTGTTATTATTATCCCTCCATGACAGTTGAGAAGGTCATTCAATCATGAATCATAAACCGCGAACGTGTCTCCATGGCCACTGTGCCTTGTCCTGGTCCGCTTACTGACGACTGTAAGTGAAGCAGTGGACAGTTTCCAGGAACTTCCAGATCTGCTGGTGATCTTCCGCCCCGGTGATGGTCATCTCGTACCTCACGGCCTCCCAGTTTGATGCATAACGCAAGATCTGTTCCTGCTGCTCGTCGTCCAACACTTGATTCGCTCCGACCGCTTCTGCGATGATCCGGCGCCACAGCTTCAGAGGCAGACCGTACCGCCATCCAGACTTTTCCGGCTCGCGGGTGGCGAGAACGCGAGTGTTTGCTTTTCCAGAGCGATGAGGAGGGCTGGCTGCGGACGAGAGGGCGTCTTTGGTCGATGGGCTCTCCACTTCGTTGCTGGCTTCGCTGTCGTCGTTTTTGTCCTCCGCAGCGACCTCCTCAACTTGGACAGTCGGAACGGGGCTTAGCGCAGGGAAGTTGGCGAAGAACTCATCGGTTCCCGGGTAGAAAGGGCCATGAGAGGTCATGGACATGGGAGGCCGAGGGGGGAGGTTGCGCAGCTGTTCGACGCGTTCATCCTCGGACGGGTCGCGGATGATTTTCTTGACGGGCTTGGGCGCTGGCTCTTCCGGATCTTCGGGCTCGATGGGCTGGTCGCTTTCTTCTTCATCCTCGACCGGGGTGTCGGATGTGCGATCTCTGTCCTCCAGCAACAGAGCCCGTGACACGAGCATCATTCGCAACGCGGTGATCCAGATCTCGAAGCTCTTCACCCCTTCGTTCTTCAGGGCTTCCATGCGAAGTCTCTTGTTGAGACGCGTGAACTCAACGTACTTCTTGCTCTGCATCTTCCGCATCTCGAGCGTGCCCATCTTCCGGGTCACGGGCTGATCGGAGCTGCTTTGACCCAGGGTATCGTCGCAATCCTCGTCGGCCTCATCATCGGCCTCCTCTGGGTCTGGTATATCCTTTAGATCGTGGATACGCTCGGAAATGCTCAGAAGATTGCATGCGTAGTCGGCAAGGTTGTAGCAAGGCTGCCAGATGATGCCCTTGCAAACCTGCGCCTCTTCAGGGAGAGTCAGCGTCTTGCCCTTGGGGAGAAATTCGAGAAGTTGCTCCGGGGTGCGCTGCACTTCGAGCATGCTGGCGAGGTGGACGGCACTGCCCGAGGTCATGGGGATATCAGAGACAATAAGATACGGAACGGACCGAAGGCCTCTCGTGCATGCGAAGTGCTTGAGCTTGGCTTGGACTTTCTCCGTGGGCAAGGTCGCGCTGCTGCTAGAGGCACCTTCGACGAGTTGAGCATCAGCAGAATGGGCCACATCGTTGCGACGGGACTTACCACTCTGTTTGGCACTCTTCCCCTTATTCGGCGACTTCTTCTGGCCAGACGACTTGGGCGACTCATTCTCGTCCGATTTGACCTTGAGGGCGGTAATGTTCTTCGCAAGCACTTCGATCTCGTCCGCAGCATGCCCAATCATGTCCTCGGCATCAACCTCCAGAAAGTCCAGATCGCTCTTGATATAGACGCGGGCCAGGATTTCCATCCCCGCAGCACCCAGCGGATTGCCTCCCAGGTCGAATTTCTTGAGCATGTAGCAGTCCTTGAACGAGGAGAGAAAGTCGGACCAGATCTGCTTCTCTTCCGGGGTCTTCACCTCGATGTTGTTATTCGAGATATCAAGTTCTTGCAGATCTCCCTTTGAGAGAGCCACCACTTCGCCAAGCTTGACCAGGGACTGCACGGTGAGTTCGTTGCCCGATACATGGAGCTCAACGACTCGGGCCAGACCTGCCAAGTGATCGTCATCACGGTACTTGATGCACTCGATCAGGTCATCGATGAACTGTATAAACCCCTCATCGGAAATGTTCTTGTTAGAGACGTCGATCTCTAGGGTTGGGTCTCGACCCGCGGCCTTGGAGTTTATTGCTGGGGGAATCCGTTTTTTCTGCAGACAGTCAGACCTTCTTGACTTTTGGCTGGTTGATGGAAGAGGAAGTCAAAACTTACAAGATCCTTGGAGATGACCTGGGCTGCCTTGACCCCGGAGATCCTTCTCTATAATCGATGATGGTATGATTAGCGTGAGTTGATTTCATGAGATCCCAAGGAGCTCGATCATACCGCAGAGTAATTAAGTCGACCCATTGTGAAAATTCACAAATGACCAACCTGATGAGAAGCACGCATTAGTTCTTTCACGACGCGAAAGAGTAAGTGTGATTAGGATCAGTTGTGGTGGTCATGTTGTGTGGGGAGGACGCGTGAAGAAGTCCAGCAGGCCGACCGTCAGTATACATCGAGATGGACCATCTAGAACAACGGCACCCTGCTGGAGTGACATTGCATGTAGGTTCCTATTCAAAACATATGACATATCTTGAATGATGCAGAAGACTTACTTGAGATGGACAGATTCAATATGGAGATAGCAAACAAGAGGAGAAAGGGAGCGGTAGAAGGAGAAGAAAAGAAGACGAGAAGAGATCCGTTACGATGGTCGGTTGAGGATGACCCAGAGACCACAATCAACACACCGAGTGATGTCTAAAGGATGGGAGATGCAAGGAAAAGAAAGCACAGAGTCGTATGTGAACTGACGTGCTGGACGATCTTTGCAAACGAACTATGGAGACGAGGAAATGGAGCGGAAAGAACGAAACGAATAACGATGAGAACGGGAACGAAGGAATTGGTGAGGAGAGATGGTGAACGTCAAAGAAAGAGATAAATAGAGTGGCGTTCAGAAGGGAGAAGGAAAATAATGGGAAGTTCAGATCACCTTACAGTTAAGCTGCGAGCCTCCGGTATCGACTCTATCAACAGAACTTAACAAGCTCTCTCTCTCTCTCCTCCGAGGGATTCACTACGGCTTCTTCCTTACGGAGTACAGATTGCAGTCATGGAGCCTAGTGGAGTCTGCCTATTCTCAGGCCTAGCTTGTACTACGCTCACTGATCCCTAGTTCTGGTTCATGATGTCTGGTGAGCGAAGGAAAACATGGCTGGCAGTGCGTGGTTGTTAGCAGGGACTTCTGGGACAGCCCTGTCCCACAAGTCATTTTTGTTCCGTTCTGTTCTATGCAATCACAACAAAGAAACTCACTTCCTATTTGTATCTTCTCATAAGTACATGCAATCAAACCATTCATTTTCATTCAATTTGAGACCGTGATCTTCAGAAGAAGTTGATAATATCTTTGAACTCATCCAACAGCGCAGGGTCGATATCATCCCAGTCGGGCGGCATTGTCAATGTACCTGGTGCTGCAGAGGGTCGATCTTGAGTGCTCACTTGTTTCTTTGTCAGTCTTTGCTTTGTTTCTCTCTGGTTGTATTTTTGGTGATTTGGTTCTATCTGCGACAATTTTCTTTTCGTTACTGTTTCCATCTCCCTTGGGCAGTCAAGGCTTAAAGAGGGGGGATTGGAGATTGGATTGGGTGAGGTATTATCTTCAGGAGAAGAGCTTTTGATCCGCAGGCTGACTTGTGGCTTATTTTGATTATTTGCAGACACTTTTTCCTTCCGAGGAGGTATACTTTTCCTGTCGAATCCTTGGCCGACGCCCTCGTTATTATGTGGAGACCAATCGTCAGCTGCGGTCTGGGTCAGGTGAAGTGGTTCGTCAGCAAAGAGCCAGTCGTCTCCTTTGAATAACTCCTCTATGTTGGGTGCTTCGATGGACTTGTCAGTTTCGTGGAATGGCGCTTTCGCTGACTTCCCCAGGAGCAGGGCGGATGGCGAAGGCAGGTCGTCAAAGCTGTCATCGCCGTAGTCACTTGAAGAGTTCAAATCGATGATGCGAGGAATTCCAGGAGAATGGCTGGGGTGCAAGGAGGTACTGGCAGAACTCGGTTGCGGAACAGTTGGAGACAGATACTGCTTTTTCTCAGCCTTCGATGGTTCATGCTGCACTGGTCTTTTCGTGACGCTGGCCGAGAGAGTAAGCTGGCTGAGCTTCTCTTGCTTCTGGTTCCCAGAGTGAGGTTGTTTCTTGCTTGCTTTGGGCGGCTTGTCCAACCCATCTCGACAGCAGAAGTGCTTGCATCTGGGATCGGTCAGTTCGCTTCCTGGCTCTGCAGTGGAGTGGATCCCTCACGCAGTTTTGTCTCTACATTTGTGGTTGCAGGCCCATTTGCCATTCTCCAGACGGACTGGCTCGGTGGTTTCGTTCAAAGGCAAGAGATTGTCAGTAGGAGCGCTTTGAACAGATGTCTGTTCTTTATACCCTAATGTAGTATCTTTACTGGGTGCGATCAAATCTGCTAATTGATTCATATGCTTGGGTTAGAATTCGTGATAGTTCAAAACGGGCTATAAGCGCACCTGTCTCAAAAAAGTCATTAAACAACTGATCATCGCTGTCAAATGCTTCCGTCTTTGGGGCTGAGCTCAATTTGATTTGGGATCCATTGCTATGTGGATGTGACGTGGCTGATGTTTCTACGGTCGAACGGGCCGGAAACAAAGCTGGTGGAAGATCTGTTTGTATCTCTGCAGACCTCAAAGTTCCAACTTCGGGGAATCAGTACACGGTCTAGGCTGAGCTATAGTACGCACCGATATCATCACACATGACGTGACATTTAATTGACTGGTCTCGATCCTTGATCTCTGCACTGAGCGCGATTTCGTGGTTGCGCTGCAGTTTACTTGCACTAATTCGGTCAATAAATAACTGCAAAGACGAGGAGGGACTCGGACCTGATCCGCCTGAAGTCAATCAGATGACCACCAGATGTTTCTGCTAAGAAGCAGACATAAATTGGACGTCTCTGAAAATGGGTCGGACACTTGTCATTCATAAATCCTATTTCAGCCGTAAACCGAATCTTGATCGGACTCCCTGGCTTTATATCCTGTTAGAAATGTTAATAGAGCCCTGAATGATCGGCTGATCTACATACCCTGCCTGTCTTCTTAACAGACACCCGAAGCTTAGGGAAGTCCGCAACACGACTGAGCACTTTCATTCCGAACGGTGGGTTCTTGCTCAAGATCATATCGATTCGATGGGCTTCTGTGAGCTCTAATGCCTCAAGGCTTGTGATTCCGGCAGCTGATAATTTTCTAACAGCCACGATGCCGATTTGGTCGATCTGTTTCATCTGGAGCGCGGAATAATCCCACACCTTGGCCCCGAAACTCCTTGCAAGGTCCAAAGCATGCCGAACAGTTACTGGATCTGCAAGAGCAATTTGGCAGTCGATGATACAACGTATGAGTCGATTGACATGTGAGAAAACGAAACTCTTGTCCTGTTGAAAGGTGAATTTGTGCTTTTGGAATTGCTCACCGTCCGGGATGTCCACGGCACCTAGCTCGGCTTGAATGAGGAGCGAGACTTTATGCGCTGGAAGAGCTATATCCACTTTTACTGGGAAACGAATACCATTGGCGCGGTTGAGCTCTTTGTACAGCGACTTTTCCCCGGATTTGAGACGAACTTCACGAAACTCCTCTGCCTGGACAACCACAGAAAACTATTTATTATTAGCCCACGCCAAAGGATGTCAACCAGTGTATGCCTACAATCTGTGAGATGGTAGCCCGTGGTTTCAAGGAAAGAAATGTCTTCATCGTTTCGAAACGAACATAATACCGGGCCATTGCATCTCCGTATTGTGTAGATCGCAGCTGCTGAGGAGCGATCAAGCCACACTCCCTCAGAAGTTTGATGTCTTTTTCGCAGATCTGTCGAAGCATCTCGTCCTCATCATCTCTATTGGCCCCTTCCTTAAGATGATAATGTGTTGGGTTTCTTCTCAACCTCACAAATAAGAACGTTCCAGCAAGCCATTTGATGGCCGACTCAATATCTGTAATATTCCCTAGCCCGATTTCAGCATTCAAATGGTCAATCAAATTCAGGTGCAAGCAGCTCTCAAGGCTCTCAGACCCAGAGCAGAGCCTTTCGTAATAATTGACGCGCTCCTTTCTGGTTAGGATTACGGCTGTAGAGCTGTCGTCAAATTGAGGCCGACCAGCACGGCCAAGCATTTGCATGATTTCGAGGTCAGAGTATTCCCGACAGCCGCCATCTTGCCATCCCACGGTGTTTTTGATTATCACCAAATGACATGGAAGGTTCACACCCACTGCAAGTGTCGAAGTGCAGCAAATTATGTTGATCTGTCCCTCCAAAAAGCCAGTCTCAACCGTATGTCGGTCGGCGGGATCAAGTCCAGCATGATGGAAGGCGACCCCGGCAACAAGCGTGCCTTTCAAATCAACATTATGAGCCTCCATGCGTTTATTGGGACCTCTCCAAAGCCTTGCGGGCGGATTGGACGTAGACCACAGCCGAACAAGCTCTTTTGCAGTGGCTACAGTTGAGTTTCTGGTGCAGCAAAAGACCATAATTGGCTTCCTGCACGAGTGTGCAGCGATAATGTCGGGTAGTTTTGAACTGCACATTTTGTCAAATGCAAAGTCATTGCCATGCGATTGATACCCATAGACGAATTTCTGAAGTTTGACTGGACGAAACTCCTCGCCAAAATGCTCACGATGCGCTGGCACGTGCTGATTCATGGCATCTTTGCCTAACCACGTCGCGACATCCTCGGAGTTTGGGATGGTAGCACTCAGAGCAACAAAGCGGACATTTGATCCAATGGCTTTCATTCGAGATACAACGGCCTCTAACGTCGCTCCACGCGCCTCTTTGAGAATGTGGACCTCATCGATAAGAAAAAGCTTGACTAGCTGCATCAGTCGGGTGTGGTCTTTCCATTTTCGTGTCATGCTGTCCCACTTCTCCGGGGTAGTGATAATGATCTGACGATTCTGTACATTTCTCATCTGCGTGTGATCGGTATCGCCGGTCAACTCGGCACATTGCAGTCCCAAAGTTTGGAACTTCCTGTTCCAGTCGCGGAACCTTTCGGAGCACAAAGATTTAGTAGGGGCTTGATAGACGACTTTGAAACGCTCATCTTTTAAATTGGCAAGCAAACGGCAGATTGCCAGTTCCATAATAACAGTCTTACCGCTTCCCGTCGGTGCCGCAAGGACTATGTTATCGTCGGTTTTGTATACAGAGTAAAACGACTTTGACTGGACGGCGTTGAAGACCGGGAAGTGAAATATTGATCGATAATTATCCGGTAACTCACGGACTGACACTAGGATGATTCCTCTGATTGACATGGGGATGTTTTGAAATGAGGTCAATTTATTTGGGGAAGGCATGGTGGTGTTGAAAGTGCTTCTGGACTGCTGTTCCCCAGCTTGCTGAGATTTGACATCATGTTCTTGAATGTCGGCTCTGGTTTCATTGTTTACTGGCGCTGCCCTCATATTGTGGAAGCTAGTGAACGGGCTAGGTGGTGATCGGTTATCGATACTCGAAGATCTAGAGCCCAAGCTGTGGTGGAGGGAACTTTGGGAGCCTGTTGCTGACTAGTTAGCTTCTTATAATTACCGAGTGTTGGAGCACAGGCGCGATGTCATATTGCAACTGGCCTGAAGCTTACCGGAAAAGAAACGCGAGATCTGATTCGAGCTATCTCTGAATTCCAGCTCATGAGAAGGTCCGTATCCCGCATTATGTACTGCACCTTGTCGACCCTTCACGGGCTCATCAGATTGGGCAAGAAGCTCTAGGTCTTATCCAACTGAAGTTAGAAAAACCCAGTAGCAAGACGCACTTGGCTCGAATTGTGCTCACCAAATGCATCATATTGCAGTTCATCATCAGGCCTGGGCTCAGACACATAGGCTCTGGGATCATTTCGATACACTGGAATTGCTTGCGGTGAGCTTTGGGTCCCATCGATCAGCCGCTGATCGATGACCGTGCCGGCGTTTAATCGAGAGAATGGGGATGAGGCATCGAATCCTCGTCTCGTGGAGGGTTGGGTGTGATAAGGAGGGAATTTTTGATGGCCCTTCTGCCGCATGGCTGATCTAGCGTTGATATGATTCTGAGTCAGAGGGTCTTTGATGAGAATGGAATGGGGTGAAGTGCTTCATCAAGAGGAGCTTGGGCGCGGGTAGGTCACCTGCCAAAGCACGTGGACGATATGGCCTCTTCAAGGAGATGAGGACTTTGACCGTAGAAGACCGTAGAAGGTAAGACTTTTCAAGTGTATACAAACATAGCTTAGTAGACAAGAACTAGTCTGCGTACGATTTACTGAATGATTGCTCATGAGGGTAGGTAGACTGAAAATGCTTTAGTAGCGTGCATGAAATGAAAATGCTGTCGGTCAAAATGCAATGTAGAAAAACCTGATAAAAGTACAAAATCGCTGCATATCGAGTGAAAAAAGAAAAGGTTTCGCTTCTATCCATATGTACTTCCCAAGAGCCATGGTACAGCACACCGTATCCGGTGCACACGGTAAGTGTGAAGTCGTATCAGAATCGTCGTATTCACAGATCTCGTCAATGCTTATCGAAATAGCCACCGCCACCGCTCGCAGTGCGAGCGGAGTTGAGCCTGGGGTGTCCTGGGGACGTAGGTCGGGATGTGGACAAGCCTGCATCCGACAGGAAGGGGGTACCCGGGAGTTTGATGGAGATCTCGTTGGGAGGTGATGACACCGGCGAGACCTCGTCACTTCTCGAATCCTTTTCGTAACTGTCAATGCGAATTGGCGGAGGGCGAGAAGTTTGACGTGTGGCCTGGCCGAGTCCCAAGCTTGAGTCCTCGCAAAGATAAGTAGCCACGAGCACCGCAAAAGTTCCGAGAAGAAACTAGAAAGAATGTCAGTCCCTGCGCCATCAAACTGGATAGTAGTTAACAGAAGAGTAATTCAGCATACATTACCGGTAGGCTCAAATTCAAATAGCCAAATGCTGCCCAACGTGCTGAGGGCGATGCTTGTGGCTGTAGCCACATTCTTAGTGTCCCTATAAGAAGATCCAAGATAGAAAGATGACGTGATGCCTCCGACGGCCTGAACGAGGATAGTGGACCACACTGCCCAGTTATAACCCTCGAAAAACCCATTGGCTGCGATTGTCTCACCATCCAAAAAAATCACCCCGATGAAAAGCGCAGGGAAGACAGAATAGACGGCCAGCTGTACATTGCGAACCCAGACTGACGTTGTCTTGGCACTGTCTTTGAGCACCTTCTCGAAATAGATGCTGGCAAGGCCGGAGGCAATGCATGCACCGACTGCCGCAAGAAGCCCAATAGTTCCGTTCATGCGCGGAAACGCAGTCAAAATATCCTCTTCGATGCCTTCGTAGGTCGCAGAGCGCTTGTGCAAATTCGGGCGGTCGAGCTTTACGGCTTTCCATTCTTCCAAAGACCGCGGGAAGGCAGGGTGTGTCGTCTTATCTTCCAAGGCGGCCTGTTCGGAGGTACCGTCGGGCATCTGGACGAGCGCAATACCCACGAGTAGGAGCAGCAGCAAGCCCCACTTGCGAAGAGGAACAGTCCGCTTGAACAAAATGAGCCCACAGAAAGCTGTCACGACGAGTTTCAGCTGGTATGTTACTTGGAAAGTCGCAGCTTGTAGGTTGGAGAGAGCGACATATTGCAACGAATTGGAGAGGGTGTACAGGCCGGCCGGGATCGCAAGCTTCCAGCTGTCCCCAGAGAACACGGCAGCTGTGAGAGAGGAGAGGAGCGATGTAGCGGGAACGGTTGGAGGCGCCGATTTTGACACTTCGTAGAGCGCTATGGTCAGGGAAATCGCGAGTTTGATGACTTCATTGAAGAATACGGCCGTTGACGCGATGTATCGTTTCCCGTTGGTCGGCGGCATCACCCTAGAATAGTGCAGGAGCTGAATGGATATCAGGCGTTAGCGATCGTTGACCCCGAGGACAAGAAAGCTTGATCCTCCTTACCAACACAAATGCCGTGTACTGCGCCGTCAACTACATCGACCGACCGAGAGTTAGCGAAAAAAAGAACTCGACGAAAGCAATCCGGTCGGATCGCAGAAGAGCCCTACCAGAATCCAGGATGATTGCCTCAACATAGCCCCCGGCCCTGAGGCAGGTTGTTTTGCGGTTCCCCCCATTGTTGATGGTGACGTTGCTTCGTCGATGCCGCCTAAAAAGAGAACGTGCCCGGGTGATCAGGGCAGCCGATTTATATAAGAAAAATCCCCGGACGGGCGCGCTCGGTCGTAAAGTGACAGGGAATTGGGATTAGTGTGCCGAGGATGTTGCATTCGATTTGTGCGCGTGTTGATCGTGAGGAGGGGAAACTCCTCGCACTAGGTAGATGGAGAGCCAGACGCTGTCGTTACTTCGCCAGCAAACGCAAAGCAGGCCTGCTCGAGGGGAACGTGGATGGAGAGGAAATAAGAATAGAAGGTAATCAGATCCCAAGCTCACGCTGAATGAAGGTGACAGGGGAAGGGAACTCGTGAGCCGGCGAGGCGTGAAGAGGAGCGAGTGGCAAAAAGGCTTGCTTTGACTAGGGGAACTCGACGAGGCCGTCCGGGGTTGACGCCGGCCGGCGCTTGTTTGGCTGGCGAGGGGCGGTGTGGATCGCGCCCAAGAGAGTCTGGCCGCCCAGCCTTTGTTAATGTTTCCTCTTTAACTTCCCTCCTGCTGAACTGTCGTCGACGAACCATGCCATCTCATCCCCTTCCAGAAGCAACCTGACGTCAGCTCCCCGTGAGTCTCATTCGCTATCCCTTGAGCAGCTTGGCAAGCCACGGTAGCCCAACGGGGCGCAGCTGGAAAATCCTACAGGTAGCTCATGTAAGGTGCTCATGGAGGATCTCTTCGGTCGTACATGACCTAGGCAGCGTTATTTTAACGATCGACTGCCCTGGTAGCAGCATCGAGGTGTAACAATAAATATCGCTCATTTCATGAATTCAGGAATAACAATGATTGTCCACGGCAATTTGGGGAAGCGTCATGGTGAGATGATTCTCATATTCTCTGCCTGTTTGTTGTCTATATACAAGTCGCTATAACACAAAATAAAATACAAGATAGGAAATGTGGATCGGAAGCCCGGCAGTGTAGTCTATACAGATGGTAAAAAAGAACGTATGCAATCACATCGAATACATGATAAGCGCGCTGGAAGGAAAGAATACAAGGAAAAGAGAGAGAGAGAGAGAGAGAGACATTAGTGAGTGTCCATGACCAGATGGTTGGTAGAATAAGTGTAGAGGATGGTGCTTGAGCAGGTGACCCTGCGTGCCTTGCTTTGTGTTTCGTCATTTAATGCACGGCCGTCAGGCTGGCACCTTCGTTATTCCATCCCACGGCCCAGAGAGGGAACTCGGTTTTCTCCTTGGAGTTATCCGGCTCGTCCAAGACGATTGCCTCGCTGCTGTCGGTGCGTCGCCGCGAGTGTCGCCTTTGGCTCTGGGGCACAGGGGGAGGAGGACCGCGTGGAGGTGGCTTTTGCGATGGAAGCGGAGAAAATCGGTGGATAGGGAGAGTCGGGGTCATGGGAGAAGCGGCGCTCGTGGACGGGGACGGCAGGCTCTCCGAATACACCAAGCTCGCCCGAGGAGAGACGCCCGAGTAGATGGTCCTCTGGTCGGTATCAGAAGGCGCGCCATGACTATCTTTGTCAAAATTGCTGGCAGTTTGGTCTGGTCGCGCTTGATTAGGCGGGAAGCTGGGACTTAGGCGTAAAAAAGACATGCCAGATCCGTAAAATGAATCCCGCGAAGGGGCTACCGACAACATGGAGTTTCTATCGGGTTCCTGTCCATTGAATCGAGCTTCGTGAAATAGACTGGGTGTGATTTTTCCCTGGCGTTGTCTCATTGCTTCCAGAAGGGTTTCTTCCTGTCTAGTCACGGTCATGATTCGGCTTCGTCGATCAATTTCTTTCCGAGAAAGACTGGGGTTTCGCTTCTGGCTGAAGATCGGATCGCTGTGGTAGAATTCGGGTTCGGAGATGGTGGGAATTCCGCTGGATCGACGAGATTGACTCTTGCGGGTCCCAACGGATGACCGCCCGGCCGACGACATGGACGGATTGCGACGGACGGAGGACTGGCGCTGAAGAGGACGCGATCCACGGCTGCTGGTCGAGATTGGCCTTTCAACTCGCCTTAACGTGCCTCTTGTGGTGTGCGCAGCAGATGCGGTACAAATTTCGGCATCGGAGTCACCGTACGTGGTCACGCTATCTCGCGCGCCCTTGTGCCCAGTCAATTGAATTCCGGTCAGTTCTTCCTCATCCTCATCCTCATCTTCCGACGACGAAAGACATAGAACACTGAGATTGTTGAGGTCGGAGTTCTTCAATGTGTTTTTGCTGCTCTTCTTTGACATCGTTTGGTTCTCTGGGATGGGGAATTTTTCCGGCATGTCGTTCCGTCGAGTGACGCGGCTGGGTCTAGGTTGGGCACAAGTTTTCGGCGAGAGATACGTCTCTTTGCTCCATCCCCCCGTGGATGCGTTGGATGGAACCTTTTGCAAGGAGCCGCTCGAGGGTTGCGCATCGTTACTATGCAACTGCTCCCGACTCAAATTCTGCGAGCGTGTTCGGTCCGATCTGGTCATCGGAGCAGGTCGCGAAGGCTGTTGTAAGCCACTGTATTTCTCCAATGCCAAATCTATCTCACTGGTGCCCACGGCTCGTTCAAGCGAAGGGTCCGTCCAGTTAGATGTTGGAACTTCATGCGACGTCGTAGATTCGCCGGCATCACTGATCGATTCAAGGCCACTGGGCCTCCGACCCGAGCGCCTCGAAGGGGGTGGTGTCTTTGTAAGTTTCTTGCCGGACGCATGGTTATCTGGCTTCTTTGGGTTGGGGGCCGAGTATTCCGAGGCCATCGAGATGGCTGAAGGGGAATTGACCATGCGCTGGGGTGAAAGAAGAGGCGCAGCAGTGGCCCGCGGCTTAGGGAACAATAGCGAAAGGTCAATTCTAGGCGGACGCATTTTCCGTTTCGATTCTTTCATGAATCCTGCCGGCTGCTTGAGCCCTGCGCTGCTACCGTTATTGTGCTGCGAGTCCGAGTTCCCAATTCCGGGAAAACTAAACTCTTTCGTGGAGTTTCCACCATCCGTGTTTAGGTCGGCGGAGGAATCTCGAGAGGTGAAATAAGAATACAAGGCGGAGGCAGAGCCAGAGTGATGGACTTTCTTTGACGTCTTGGGCAGCGATGGTGGCGGCTCATCTTGCGAGCGGTACTCTTGACCCAAAAGGGGAGACGATGCTCGCACCCGAAGGTGCGGAGGTGGGAGTGTGTTTTCGGAGACCGATGCTGGGAAAGGGACAAAACTGCCGCCTTTTTTCGATTTCGCTTCCGAAGATTTCATGAAGCTAGGTCGGTGCCCTTTCTTCTTCTCTTCCCATTTCTGGTGATCTTGGTGGAAGGAACGGTCGGCCGTGCCCAAAATCTTTTGAGCCTTCGATGCCTTTTCACGCCGTAAATCCTCCTGGCTGGCATTTGCGAAGTGCATTCCACCCTCCGCACCATGCGCACTCGACGTCCTCATAGGTATATTCAGATTCTGCGCAGGCATCATTGGAATTGACAGGAATCCGGACCTCTCAATTGCTGTAAAGGTTTTTTTTTTTTTTTTTTTTCTTTTCTTTTCTTTGATTCCGGGTGCTCTGCTCTAAATGCCGCCAGGGCCCGGCTATTTCACGTCAAATAGCAAAGCTTATAAAAGATACTTTCGGTATAGCTTGATAGTCCTCGGCCGGTTCCGTGGTTTCAGAAGCTTTTGCACCCTGAACCCCGAAAATGAGTCTTGCCTCCCCACAGTGTAAACCCCGTACGTTACAGAATCAATTGGCGGTCGACTGTCGGAGATCTCGGCTTCCCCTAATTTGCGGTGAAGGGAAGTCGGCGAGGCGGGCAGGGTAAGGTTTTCGAATCGACGTCTCGAGAGTTGAAGGCAGAAGAGGGATGGGTTGGACGGAGTCGGCTTCTGCAAAAATTCGGGGAAGAAAACAATCGAGCTCGCACGGATTGGAATTGGGCACCCGAGCTCCTTTTAACGATGTGTTCAGACAGGTTGTCGAGGGATTGATCGGGGTCTAAGGATCCGCCCGTGCGAGCCTAAAGATCCATCAGGCACTATTAGTGATAATTACATCAAACCAACTGGGGGTTGAAAAATGAAATATTGCGAGCGGAGCCAGAATTAGATCAAGGGGAAGAAGAGAAATTCAAATTGCTCCCCGGGCAGGCAGGGTTCGAGCAGGCAGCGCATTGGCCAGGCTCTTAGAGCAAAGTGCGACGGGGACACAAAGAGAGAAGAGATCCGCGAAGAGTGCGTACTCAGGTCAAGCGTCGACAAAGCAATCTCATTCGCAGAGGTGGAGCAGGAAAGTTGAGGGCGCACAACACCGCCCAAATGGCAAGTATCCATTTGGCTTTGACCATGCGGTCGAGGAAGTCAAGGGGGCTCCATCCAGGATCCTGAGACGGCCGGGCGGATCAGGTTAAGATTTCGTGTCAAAGTCATAGCAACCGGTAGTGTCACATTAGCCTGGACCATAACAGTAATCATCGACAGGTACACAACCATGGTTCCATCGATCGTAGAGCGAAGCGGTTCCTGGAAGGTTGGGTGGGCTGAGGTTCCATCGGATGGAGACTGTGAGAGGTCGTCGGCAGCCTCAGGCTCCCCGGTGATTGGCTTGTGGCCTCAGGCGCCATCTCAGGGGGGGCCCTTCATTTCTTTTTTTGTGATTACTTACGGAGTAAGTAGTATGACATTATTTCTTTTAGGAATCCTGGATAATTTTACATCAGGGAGGGAACCGTATGATAGTCACCACCTGGCAGGATTCATGATTCTCCTGTCTCTCCTGTCTCTCCTCGAACGAATCCCTCCAGGCTCCTACATATTAAAATACTAATAGCCCATCCTTGGTTCTCCTAAGAATAACTGCCTACTCCGTAATCCTGCGAACCACGTGCCTGCAGAAACCCCCACGTGAGACAGCCCCGATTGCCCCTGGCCCTTGCAGTAATCGGAGCATTCACATTCTACCGTAGCATTCATGTTGTGCACACTACTCGGTCTACTGAGTACGCTCCATTTAAAGGGGTTAACCCGACCCCGCGTGAAGTTCGACCACTTCTGAGTTCTGACAACCATTCAACCAAAGTCTTGGTTCCTCAGCCGTCTCTCAATGGCGTCTTGTTATCCCCCTTGATCGCCACCCCGTCTACCATTGTCATGCTCGATTCTTCCTTTTAAAGGTGGAGACCCAGACGTACCGAGTCCACCATCACAAATCAGAGATGCAGGAAACTACCCACCCAGACTTTATTTGGAATCCAAATGAGGGAGTACGTCGTCCCGGCCGTCGCCCGCCCAGGCTCCCACTGACCCCTGCAGAGAGGCTACAGGACGCTAAGTGCCTCTTAACAAATAGTCATGCTTCCAAAGGATCTCGGGCTTTTTTATCCTGCCGTCCCTGGGTTTTTTTGGACTTTGACGTCCTCTAGTCTGCACGCTGGGCGGGACCAGTTTGATCGCCGTCGATAGTCGGCAGATTCATTGACGCCCTTTCCATGGGAAGACAACGCAATAGTCCTACAGGCTACACCTGAATCTCAGTTCCGCGAAGATCAGGATGTACTATGTTCCGTGCCGATCTGCCTCTTTGTTTTCGTGGTGATATCATCGACATTTTCTCCGCGGCATCATCATCCTGTAAGTCCATTCACATGGCAGCTGGTCGGAAAGACCCCATTCTTAATTAGATCCCGTGTACTGCAGGTCCTCGGGTCTCCCTATACTCTGGAGTACATAGTGAAACGCAATTCAGCTATCACTACCAAAGTGTTCGGTTGAACTCGGAGGAGATCCTGGAGGGAACAATCTCCCACCATTGTTCCTTCGTGGCACATATACTCCGTATGGCTACGCTTGGGTCCTGGTGGCGCATTCTACTACGATCTACGGTGTAAAGCGCAGGGGGAAAAAGCCAGCAGGGGTTTTGCGACTAGACTCATCGAGGATCCATCTGGCCTGCGCCGATCACTTTGCCAAGCACTGCCGGTCGCTACCCGATTCGTCCAGGGCTCAGATGTTGTTTGCCGACCAGTCTGGAGCCGACTGCAGGGCCAGACAGCGTTCCCTATGGCAAAAATAGGCGATCGACTACATTTTGACAAATCGGCGTTTCATGTTAACTGCGTTGCAGCTTGGATGTCATGAGCGAAGTGAATGGGAATAACTTACCTGCGGAAATCACCTGCTAAGTCGGTTGCCGCGCGAGCATTATCTCCTAGTCCTCATTGACTGTAAATCTACTCCGTAGATTACTGTGCATGTACGAGGTAAGCACTAAGATTTGTCCTGCGACAAATTCCGAATCAGTTTTACCTCTATTCCGACTACACCCTATCTCAAGAGCAGATCTCGGGTTACCCAGGATGTCGGTTCTGCACCCATAATCCCCTTTTTTGGGGTGATCGACAACCGTCAACTTACCCCAAGTCCCCAATAAGGCAGGACAAAAATTCACATGCAACTGAACTCTGATTCCCTCCATCCATACAGCCCCCTGGAGCGGCACGCAGAAAAGGAGTCCTCAATCATGGTTTGCGAAGCTTCATCAAGCTCCAGCCCACGAGTCAGAGAGAAACACCTTACGGAACTCAAGCTACCATGATCTGAGCTCCTGAAACACTTGCTTCCTGATAATCCCTTCACTAACAAGTTCAACGTCGGACTGGACCTTCCACGTCCTTAAAAAAGAAACCCGAAGGTCCTCAGCTTCGCATCGGACGGAATGTCCCGAGCGTCTCCTTACAGTTTACATAGGAGGTAGTATGGTTATATTGCCGACCATTGCACGAGCGCACCTCCAAGCCCCAACTCCCTGCTGCCGATCTGTTTCATGAAAAAGAAGGTGCGCCTCGCTCCATCTTTCCGAATATGATATCCGTAGTTCCCATGGTTGCAGACCGCCACAGAACCACGAAAGTTTCGTGTCAAAAATTTTTGGCAATGGGAAAGAAGAATGCAACAATCACTTTCAGAGCAGATAGATGCTCGAGTTTTCTCGCCTGTGTCGGAAGAAAGTTACGCTGGGTGTGACATTGCTTGGAAATCTTCTTTTTGGGGCTCTCCAACCTCTGACACATTATGTCGTACTAGTCGTGCGGTTTAAGTTTAGAGTTGGGCATTATTGCTCCAGATTTCAATAGGAAGATTTCGTGCATGAACTATATTAAGTAAATGTTTCATCACGATATAGTTTATTCAATGGTCGAGGTAGATAAACTTTGTAGAGTTTATTCATATAATGGACGAGGAAAAAGAACTGAAAGAGTAAGACTCATTGAGACCTGAGGCCTAATCTAGAATGATACACGTAAATTGGTAGTGGAGAACATAACACTACCCAGCTTTCTATCGCTTTCCAGTATCATTTGTCGTAAAGATGAAATATTGTCAAAGCTTTATGCATACGATGTAGAGATTTTGTAGGCGGTTGAAGTCTGTAGTGAGAATATTTATGTGGCAAGTATGGCTACCACTCCATGTGCATAATATTATCTAGGATCTTCTCATAGAAGTTCGATCAAGATTATCTCCTCCCACATTTATTCGTTTCCGCAAAGAGTTCTTGTGGTCGTTTATACCATTGTTGTCATTAATTCGTACAAAAAATTTGTATCCAGAACAAGATCAAGTCAGTCGCTTGACGTGGGTGGTGGTATATATAGATGCAAATATCCAGCTACTATGCTAACCCAACGCCCACTCCGCTGAAGCCCAGCTGAATTGGTCCATATTATCCGGCAGCCAAGCTTGCACCGAAATATCTGGAAATAATCCCACTGGTCCCAAATTGTCTTGATAATCCATGGTATACGATAGACTGGAGTCAGTAGAGTCCATCGGCATAGACGTGACAAGATCCTTCAGCTCTGTCGTCATAGAGTTACATTGATCCGTGCCGGAAGATTCTGTGTCTCCTGACATCTCCGTCAACTTTTGTCTGATACCTGACACGATTCTTGGTGGAGGCAATGGTTCTCCAGGCCGCTTGAAAGCAGTCTCGAAGGATTCCCAGGCGGGTAGCACAACTTGGATGAAAGTTCGGAAAAGAGGATTACCGACTACATTCAAGGAGCCGAATCGAGCCTCGTAGTTGTCACTCATTACTTCCCAGGCCTGTTCGGCTTGCTTGTTGATAGGGCGTTCTTTCAAGCGTTGAAGGATGTAGATGTATGCGAAGAACGGGAAGTTCGAATGCAAAACCCAATGAAACCGTTTGGTCAGAGGAGACGTCATGATTTTGGTGTCACACTCAAGCATGCTCAAGGCATGGGGCATAGCAGCATTGCGCTGCGACTCTTTGGGCCGCGAAGACGAGTTAGAATATCTCCAATAGTGTTCGACGAGGTGGTATCTGGCGAGGTGGGCTCGCGTCATCTGGATAGTCATGAAATGGAGTGGATTCTGGGGGTCACAGGTTTCGAGATATTGATTCTCAATTATCTTCTCCAGAGCGGCAATGTCGCCTCCATCTGGCAAATCCTTGGCAATGGGCTTCAATGCCGGGTTGTTGAAATCGAGATGGAATGGTGCATGGCGGATATATTCTCCAAGTTCACTGCGTACAACGGCATAGATGGCCTCGCTGGCTTGTCCCCGGGCTACTGGAGGCTCTTTCATCTCTGTTCGAAGGTCCGAATCGCTGATATTGAGAGGGACCCTGCAGTCCCAAGTAGGAGCTAGCATGGTGATACTGTATTCCGTCAACTCGCCAATGCGAGAGTCAAAGAGCACGAGCGACCACCATAGCCGCCGGCGCATTTCAGCCTCGAAAACAGTACATTTAGCTAGAGTCGCTTCGTTATGTATCCCCATGCGTTGAGCTATGCGGATCGCAATGGCAAGCATAGAAGAGAGAGACCGAGTATTTCTATCAGAGAAGGATGAAACCTGGACAAGTGTAAGTGCCTATCAAAGTATCTGCGGAGTGACTCACCAGATACAGGTAGAACGCCGTTAAAGCGTCGCGATCACTAGACCTAAGGAACCCGCAGTTTGATAGAGCCTGCTGACAGCCAAATTGGAACTTGGACAAAAGGTCTTTTTTTGGCGAACCAAACAAGCTCTGACAGTCATCTACGGATAGACTTAGTATAGCCATGCAGTATATGCCGAAAATAAGCGCCTCGAGTACAGGGTTGATGTTCGAGAGGTTGCCGGCGGCATCGATAATGCGCCCCTGAAGACTAGGAGTATGCGTGACCTTGAGTAGAGGATCGACATTTTCGAGGTAGATCTGCCATAGCCGGAAAATATGAACAGGCTCTGGGTGAAAAGTAGAGATATCAACAGCCGCCATTCTGCAAAATAGAAGGTGGTCGTCATCGTGAGACCCTTGGTCCCAAGCCTTTCTGACTGTCATCTCGTTGCTGCTGTCTCGAAGCTAGTTCAAAAACGTCAGCAGGGAGTCCTAGTATAGTTTAGACAGAATTATCTAACCCCTGAATTCATTGCGAGCCATATGTTTCTGTGATAGTTAGCTCAGCTGAACAAGAGGCCGAAAGAGATCGTCAGATAACGTACTTGGCCTCGTATGTTTTCTTAGGCCCCGAAAGATCCAGAGAATATGGCAAATGTGTGTCACTGGCGTCTTGCTGCTCATGATCTGAATCATGACTGCTTTCAGAAGCGAGAGGGTCTCGATGAAGCGGGTCGAATTTGACGTTGTTCTGGCGGAGCAAGGACTCATACTTCCGGAGGCGATCCAAGAGGGCTCTCTCCGGAAAGCGCTTTCGCCGACAGGCCTGTGTGGCCGGCATACATTGCGCCTTGTGCTTGATGCAATTGGTGCAAGGTGATCTGCGGTCACATCTTACCTTTCGCTGCTGGCAGGGTACGCAGGCGAGAGATCGGGGGGACTTCAACCGGGAGGGAGTGGCCATATCGGCATGCTCTGGCGCAGGCAGCCCTGTTGACATGGTTGTAGTGACGGAGTCAACGACAATCTTCGAATCGGAATTCGGGCAATGCAAAGATGCAGTTGGTATGGGTATGGAGAAGCAGGAAACCGTCGGTCTTCTTAGAAGCTCGGGTTTTTCTACCCCCCGACCGGGCCTTACTAACTCCCGAACCGCTCCCATAGTTAGCCGACGGATCTATATCGCCATCGTCGACTTTGCGAACAGTTGATATTTAATAGACAGCAGTCTCCCAGTATCATGCCAGTCTAAATCTCAAGTCACAAGTTATTTCATTAAATCCAGTTAGCATGGCTTCCCATGATGCCAACCAGCCCAAAAGTGCTATTCAGGAGCAGTCCACAATGAAGGCCATCCTCCTAATAACCACTGTCTTGATGAGCATCTTCCTGGTAGCTCTGGACAGAACAATCATCTCCACGGTATAGTCTTATCCTTAACCTTTATATCACTGAGAGCCCATGATTTGATTCAGCTGTCGCAGGCCATCCCTCAAATCACGAATGAGTTCAATTCCCTGTCGGATATCGGCTGGTATGGAAGCGCATATACATTGGCATCATGCTCGTTTCAGCTGTTGCTTGGAAAGATATATGCATTCTACCCTATCAAACTCGTTCTGGTAGCGTGTGTCCTGCTCTTTGAGATTGGATCTGCGGTCTGTGGAGCAGCGCCCAGCTCGGCAGCTTTTATTGCTGGAAGAGCAATCGCCGGAGTTGGTGCGGCTGGTATCTTTTCAGGATCTGTAAGCCATTGGTATTTGCCAAATTGCTCCATTCATATAGCTAATACTGGCTCTAGATCATGTGCATTGTCTATGCCGTTCCTTTAGAGAAGCGCGCTCAGATCCAAGGTCTATTCGGATCTGTCTTTGGCATTGCTTCCATAGTAGGACCGCTGATTGGCGGTGCATTTACCTCGAATGTAACCTGGAGGTGGTGCTTCTATATCAACTTGCCGTTCGGCGGCGTGGCAGTGGCTATTATAGTCTTCTGTCTTAAGGTACCTCATCGGGATTCGACCAATCTGGCTTGGAAGGATAAACTTTCACAACTGGATGCTCTGGGTACTGTGGTCCTGCTATCTTGTATGGTGTGTCTTCTGTTGGCACTTCAGTGGGGCGGCCAGTCTCATGCTGTGAGAGACCCAATCAAACCCGATCTGGTTCGAAAGAGTACTAATCTTTCTCCAGTGGAACAACGGGCGTATTATTGCATTGTTGACTCTCATGGGTGCCCTGGCTATCGGCTTTATAGCTGTTCAAATCTTGCTTCCCAAGACAGCAACGATTCCCCCGCGGATCTTTAAGCAGCGGAGCATTGTAGCTGGCTGTTGGACCACCACCTGCGTCGGAGCCTCGTCATACATCTATAGTAAGACTACGTCCTTTTAAATCCCTGTATCCAACTAACCCCGTCGCAGCATACTTCCTCCCGATTTGGTTCCAATCCATCACCGATGTCTCTGCCATGGAGTCCGGCATCCGCCTCCTCCCACTAATGCTAGCCATGGTCCTCGCCTCTATCGTCGGAGGCCTCGCAGCCCAAAAAGCAGGATACTACACGCCCTTCGCTATTGGCGGATCTTGGATAATGGCCATCGGGTCAGGCCTCCTCACAACTCTCCAGGTTGACACCAGCGAGGACAAATGGATCGGATATCAGATACTTTACGGGTTCGGCATGGGTCTTTCCTTTCAGGCGCCTAGTCTCGCTGCGCAGACTGTTCTTTCGGCGGCAGATGTCCCGATCGGCTCGTCGCTGATGTTCTTTGGGCAGCTCCTTGGAGCGACTATATTCATCTCTGTTGGAGAGAACGTGCTGGATAGCCAGCTTGTAGGTCGGCTTTCGGGCATGCCGGGGTTTGATCCGAGCTTTGTCACGTCGGGCGGTGCAACGTCTTTGCTTGATTTGTTACCGGAGAACTTACGGGATACGGCTCTTGTGGCTTATAATGAGGCGCTGAGGCAGGTGTTTGTGGTTGGGCTGGTCATGTCGTGTTTGACTATGCTCGGAACGGCTGGGTTGGAGTGGAAGAGCATGCTTGCGAAGGAGAAGGGTCAGAGATCTGACAATGAGATTGTCAAGGGCACGACACAGAAGCTGGATAATGAGGCCGTATAAGTGATCTATGTATGAGACGCCTATGTTGGATGTGAGCCCTTTGTTTTTTTGATTATGTGTGTGGGGTGTTAGTTTTGATTCATGATTTTTCTACCTGTTCAGTAAGCATATTTGGTGATGTATACAATCTGTCTGTAACCGATCAATCTCATCCCATATAAAAGGAATAGCAGCTATCCACGTACAAGCCGTTTCATTGATCAAAATTCTCGTCGAAAATATTTTATTCCCCATTTCCTGCCCGAATATATAGACTCATGAAGTGAAAAGACACAAATAGATTCAATCACTAAAGCCAAAAGCTAAACTGGCCGACATTGCCACATTGTTCATCAAATAGACACCATTTCTCTCAGGAACTATTCGCCAACACCGTTCGAATGTTCTCCTCTAGATATTTGTCTGACTTCTCCGGAATCCCCAGCAACTGATTATCCACCCGCTTAAACTCCCCTCCATATCCTTCAGCAAACACCGAGCGACAAAAGAACCCCACTGACGCCTGCAAATCAAAGTTCCCTTTGGCATAGTTATCCCGCGCAGCGGCCTCCATGTCCTCGGTGCTCACGTCCACCGGGTTCCAGATTCGATCCGGAGCGATCTCGCGTGCCATAGCCAGAATCTTCCGCTGGGTGGTGACCAGATCATGGACGAAGACAACTCGATTCTTTGTCTCCTCGGGCCGTTGAAGAACACCTACCACAGCCTGACCGACCGTGGTCAAGTTTGACGTGCTAAATGGACGATCTCCGCCGTCGTAGAGGGGGGTGGTGATAGTCCCCACCCCCTGTTCCGGCTTCAAGGTAAGAAAGAATCCAAAGGCAAGGGACCAGTCCAGGAATGGCCCGTTGCGGATTGAAGTATAGGTGAATTGGGGATTCTCGCGAGCACGACGCTGGAGGAGTTCATGCACTGTGTTCTTGGAATGGTAGACGGGTAAAGTGGCCGTCTTGGGGTTTCCGCAATCAGCGCAGAATTCGGATGGAATGAACCGTTTCACGCCGGTAGCTATGGATGCCTCGATGAGAGGTAGCTGGGCTTCCATGGCGTTGCTGGTCAGAACGGAGACGACGGCGTCCTGATCGGTTAGTGCTGCGGTCAGGTCAGGGGTGGAGGTGTAGTCCACGCGGAGGACGCGGACAGAGGTTGGAAATTCTGCAGAGGACTCGTGGCGCGTGAGCACGGTGATGCTGAAGAGGTTGCTGTCAATGAGGGCACGGAGTATGGGGGCGCCGAGATCGCCTGAGGCCTGGAGGATGTCAGTAAGCCTAATTGCCGTGGAGGGCAGAACGGTGACATACCCCTGCGATAGCGACATTGCGGATCACGCTCATGGTTCAATGTAAGTGCTGATTGGAAATACTCCTAGGAATTTCAAGTGTGGACAGATAGAGACACAAACTTCGAGTTCACAACGGCATTATATACTGAAGGATGTCAGTGTATTCCATATAGATCTGATGCGGACGTAGAAGCGGAGGCTAACCCATATTAGGCAGCTCGTAATCTAGACCTGCGCTAGTCCATAAAGGGTCAAGTCTCCGCATCCGCATCCGCACCCGCATTCCTCTTACGGAGCAGTACTCTCTCATCGCATCCCATCTCATCTTGTCTCTTCTTGTCTCTTCTCATAGATTGTCATTTGATCATGTCTCAAGCCTGTAGTCGCTGCAGGAAGCAAAAACGGAAATGTGACAAGCTCATTCCTGTGTGCTCCCTTTGCAAACGGTACGCCCTTCTCGGCGGGGGACCGGACTTAGCATTGCTAACTTATTTGGCCTAGATTGAACAAGTCTTGTTCATATCCAGTAATTGACGCAGAATCGCCCCGTCCCATATCTGTGCCTGAATTAAGTGACCTGACGCCCTTGAATATTCGCTATACCCTGGAAGCGCAAGTCTCGTCGATTGTGGGCGATGGACCCCAACTACAGGAGGCCGTCGCCGTATACTTCCGAACCGTGCACGTCTGGCTACCAGTCGTGGCCGAAACCACATTCTACTCTCGACTCTGGAAATTCCGGACTCAACCTGGCCCGTCGGAGTTTAGCGTGCTGACCCTCTGCATGTTCCTGGTGTGTGCGATGCCTGTAGATGGGACAGTGTCGGCTGAAACGCGATCCCTGTATGTTCTTGTGAAGGGCTTCGTCGCCACGCTTGAGGCCATGGGCACAAACTCTTTGGACATGCTGCAGGCCCGACTTCTCTTGACTGTCTTTGAAGTTGGACATGCAATCTACCCGGCCGCCTATATCTCGGCAGGAGCTAACGTCCGGGCGGCGATCGCTCTCGGGGCCAGTGCCGCCTCGCCTGAGGACCTGCATGAAGTGTTTCTGGATCCGGGAAAGGCAGAGGAGGCGCGACGGACCTGGCGAGGCATTGTTATCACGGATAGGTAGCATGAATGTCCCTTTGAACCCCTTGAATTCCTCCCAGGAAACGTGGTGCCGATTCGTTTTCTTTGATAGATACACCTCTCTGGAGAGCGGCAACGAGCCTAGCGCTCTCCGCGGGCGACGTATAGATGCAGCGATTAGAAATAATGTGAGTGATATCAAAGCCCACAGTCTCATTATGGATTGGAGGAATATTGACCCAGATAAATTCTTAGGATGTTGATCAAACAACCGAGAGCGACCCATTCACGAAGTTATTTCACTCTTCCGGGCTCTTGGGGCACACGCTTGCCCATATCCACGAGTATCATGAGCTCATCTCGCTTCCACCACTCAAGAGCGTAGAGGCACGCTTAGACGCATTGCATATCATCAAAACATTGACCTCGTTGTTGGCAACATTCCAGGGCGAAAGCCCTACCTTGGATCCTCTGTCGTCCAGCTCCCTGGCCATATACAGAAGGTAAGATATCGACGCCTGCGGGCCTATCCGATCCGCTTTGAAACGACAGGTTCTTATCTAAAGAGACAGCGCAATGCTGGAAATCCTTGAATTTGCTTCCCACGTTACCATCCCTGCCAATGAGTATTGTGTCCACACATCCATCAACATCTTAGACTCTTTGATACTTGAGATCAGTCACGGAGCAAAAGACATGGCCACAAAGATGGAAGTGGCAACGATGCCTGTTTTTATTATGCACTGCATCTATAAAGCTGCAGTTGTCTACCTCCGAGACGCAAGGCTATCCGGGGGTGAGGATCCGGAGCCATCAATACGCCCATTGAAAGACCTTCTACGGTATATTGGGATGAGATGGGGGGCTGCTAGTAAGCTACACACTTTTCCCTTATTCTTGACAAGTAAATGGAGCGGATACCAACAGAGATAGGCTACTATGTTGATAAACTTGAAAGTATGACTCGTCAGTCTACTTTTCGAGATCTGATGTCAGTTTAGTAGGTGTGCCAGCGAACACTCGATTATCGAATTTACACGGATTATCATAGCCTACCATTGTTTTACTTAAGATTTGGAAACAACGACAAGGGTCATTACAAACAAGAGGAGGTTGTCAGCTGCAGCAACCTGTTTCAAACTTCTGGATCACGATCCCTAGGCCTATTTATTATTAGACTTCATCACTTCGCCATACTTACTTCTTTGGTTATCGCCTTTGAAGAAAGGACATGCCGATGAAAAATTCCATCCCGTCGATCAATCAATAAAACTTATCTTCATCACCAAATTCTGTCATAAATGCCTCCGAAGCATACCTGTTTGTTCATCACTACGGGGTGTTCGTGGAATACGTTTAGGATGTGAAGCATACACATTGATTTAAAGCAGTCTGTAGATTTTCATGTGAATGTGCATCTGGTAAACTAAAGGAGTAATGGATGCAGCAAAAACTATAAAGCAGCAGGCGGATACAAAGCATTTGAGCCTAACCAATTGCTGCTTCACTGGGTCAAGACTCTAAAGGAAAGGAGGCAATCTAAGGAGACGCCGAAAAAGTGGGGGCGTAGTTTCAGAAGGAGGAACAAAGGGGACAAGAGGGACAAATGAATGAATAGCAGCTGCTAAAAGAGATCATCATTGGTACTAATCGGATGCACGTTAGTCAAGCCATTCAATACACGCAAAGGGGTTGAATGAGTGATTGATTTCCATCAAGGAAAGAGAAAGAAAGCTTACTATGAGCGTTGAGGATTGTTTTCAGACTCGGCGTCAGGGTCCTCGACAACCACCACCGCCTTTTCATCGGCATGGGATGCCGGGAAGTATCGGTTTGGCATTCGAGAGAGGACGCATGGATGTGTAACAATCAGAATCCGCCTTCCATCTAGCCGTTTGAGATCGTACTCGTTATCCGGTCCCCAATTCAGATAGTGGGCCTGTTTCAAGGGAGACGAGTCCAAGTACGTCCCTCCAATCTCCGCAAGAAAGCGCCGAATCTTAGGGACCCCCTGACGCAACTGAAGGTTATCCGTAAGACATCTGGCAGCCTCTCTGTAGGCGGTCACCAGCCCGATGAATCGCCCTTCCTCCTGTTCGGGAGTCGCCAGCTTCTTGAGAAGAAATTGAAGAGGTTCGCTTTCGAGCATCGCTTTAGCGAAACCAACGGCAGCGTCGTTGCGGCGGGCTTCGTGGTGTTGGCCAAGCTCGAGGTTATGAGCCATCAGGGGACGGACTGCATTGGCAAGGCGCATGGTCTCCGCCAACCAGGCGGCTGCTCTCATCTCATTAGCTATGGAAGGCTCATTAGCTGAAATCCAGGCTCAGGAAGGGCAGGGGCAGGCCAAGCGTACTCTGGACGAATCTTTCAAACAGATACTGCACCCGAGCACCGAAGTCACCCAGCCCTTCGTCTTGCTCGTTGAGCTTGCCGTCGAAGTACCAGAAAGGATTCTCAACCACCACGTTGTAGATGTCCCGAATGACCAGTGCCTCGATGAAGAAGATGTGAAATTGATGGCACATCGCAGAAGGACAGAGCTTGTGCAATGTATCCCATTCTTCCTGGACGCACTGGCCCTCCAGGCTGGCGATGATAGTACGTTTCTGACTGCTGGTGAGCTCGGCGCATTCCTCGGGCCTAAGACCGAACTCCAACGCCCATGTCCACACATAGCCGTGAAATTGCCTCAGATTCCGGCCCTTTTCTTCTGCTCGGCGTCCCATCCAACAGTTATCATCTCCGAACCCGGCGTAGTAATCTCTGAAGTGACAACGCATCCGCCGGTGGTATCGCCACGCCTCCACCAAGTGCTTCTTAGTCGTTGAGTCATCGGACGAGTCATCCTGGCAGTGACTTCTTTTCGGAGGTGGTGATGGGGTCCAGGTAGGATCTAAGTAATCACAGACATTGTCGTAATCGCCGCTATCGGCCTCTTCTGCTTCCTCATCCTGCTGGCCCACATACCTATTTTCTTCTTTTTCCGCTTTCCGTTTTCCCCTGGTCCTAACCATCTTACAGGAGTAAGGTTGAGGGGATAAAGAAGAAAAACAAGAGAGAGAAGTCAAATCTATTCAGTGTGAGCCGGGGGCACCAAGATCAGTATGGAAAGAGGCAATGGGAATATTCAGGGAGAGAAGAGAGAAGAAGAGAGTGAAGAGGAGGGAGGGGGGAAGAAGAGGCACTCGTTTGTTCGTTTGTTTCTTTGTCTTGCCTAACGTCTGGAAACTCTCCGGGCCCTCAGAACCAAATACCGCCTCTGCCACATCCGAGACATGGCGTTCCTGACGTGTCGTCAGGAGAAACAGAGACCTGCCTCCTGATGGCCTTTGCGGTGAGTATAACAATGGCTCCCTCCCCCGGGGGGGGACCGTCCCTGCAGAGTATCTATCTCTCTTCAACCTCCCACTCTACCTCTTTCTCGAAACCTGCATACTTTCCCATCAACATCAACGCGCACAAGATTGTGACTGTGTTTTGTGCCATCTTAGCTCGTCATGTCTTCCCAAAATTCCATCAAGGTCGGCATCGACTTTGGAACCGTGACTACGGGTTAGCAATGGCCCCTTCCCCAGCAACTTTTCATGAAGCAAGTCAGGCTCATACGGAGAAGTAGAGGTTGCTTATATCTGTTCATCCCGTTTCCCGGATTCTCTGAAGTCTATCCAGCAATGGCCCGGTACATTTTCCGGAAATCGAATTGTCCCATCAGTGGTATCCTTCAGTGCAGACAACCGCGCGATAAGCTGGGGTCATCGGGCAGATAAACAGCCACAGACCTACGCCTGGTCAAAGTTGTTGCTAGATAGCAACACAAGGTCGGGAGACTTCGCAGATCCCGTACTATGCACGATCAGCAACTCCTCCATCCTTCGGCGCCCCAGGGGACGCCAACCAGAGGAAGTCGTGAGCGATTTCCTCCGGCAGATTCGATTTCATATCTTGAATCACTTGGCGACCTTTGAGAATGTTCAGAACTCTCGCCAGATCGAGTTCATTTTTGCCACTCCAATCTCGTGGTCAGTGGGGGCGCGACGCTCAATGGAGCGAGCTATCCACAGGGCAGAATTTGGTACCTGTGGCGACAAGTGGCGCACAATCAGCGAGCCCGAGGCCGCTGCCACGGCGATCTTTAGGCAGATGCCAGGGGCATTCCGGGTGAGTGGGCCTCCCACGTGGCTCAGACATTCTTGGCTGACTGTTATTGTCTCAGCCCGGTGATGGTGTTATTATCTGCGATATCGGGGGCGGGACAGTGGTTGGTTGCATCCTGGGGTACGTTTCCAACAGCTAACGTCAAGTAGGATGTCACTGCTTGCCAGATAACGGAGGTGCAGAGCTTAGTTCTGTTTGAAGAGCTCGCCACTGCCGTGGGTATGTATAGCCAGCCGGCGTCCATCTATCCTCCGTACTGGAATTGAAATGATATTTTCTTAGGAGGTAAATGCGGCTCAGCCGCGATAGACAGTCGATTCTACCAGCTACTGTCAGAGAGACTTGGGATTCGGGTCCACGAACTGCCTCAGATCTATTCTGGAAAGGGAAAGGCCCTTCTGAGCCATTTAGAGCGTATCAAGATCAGTTTCACTGGTAACGAGCAGACTGTGGAGTCCATCCCCGTGCGTCTCAACCCCAAGAGAAGGGATCATTCCCTATATGATTCAAGAACGCAATTCATCACTCCAAAGCCGCATCACATAAAAGAGGTGTTTGACCCAGTGATTGATCAAATCTACAAACTCATCCTTCATCAAATCGGAGCTGCGAATCAGAAGTTTGGCCGATGCATGATCAGTGTTAGTCCGGCCATAGACGTGCCACCTAATGTTCCAAAAGAAAAATGTTTCCCGTGAGCTGACCATGAAGAATAGAAAGTGGTGGTAACGGGGGGCTTAGGAACATCGCCCTATGTTCGGCGTAAGCTCGAACTCTTTCTGAACGAGGCGCAAGGCCTTGGTATCGGGCCCTTGATTACACCTGATGAACCGTGGGTGCTCCTTTCTTCCCCCGCTTCCCTTCCCTTTCCTTGTTCTTGACCCTGTATCAAACCAACCCCTAGGCCTCAGCGACGCGATTGTTGCGCGAGGAGCAGCTCTACGCGGCCTGACAGGTCCGGTAACTCCAACTCGCAAGAGTTGGCATCATTATGGGATCGCAGCATGCCAAGACCTTGCTGCCCCTTCCCAGTCCGTGGTCAAATGAACACTGGATTTTCAGGCGAGTTGCCGTGCAAGTGGTTTTTAGCAAAAGTGACAGCCCACTTTCCTATGTACATTTAGTCCTGGCATAATGCTGACCCTTCCCTTATTTCGTCGAAAAGAACGTCAGATACGCGTCTGGCCACAGACGTCCCTTGACGGTGTCGATGCTGCATTGCCCGGGGCAATCGAGCATCAAAGAAATGATGATTTGGGTATGTGATCTCGATGGAGCCCCAAGCCACGTTGACGAAAGACGTAAGTTTCGGAAGCCTTTCTTTTCCTATAATGTTAAGCCAGGCTCGGGTGGCTGATTCTATCTAGAAATGGCTCGCAAAGCTAGGGTTATCTGTGATGTCAGTTCGCTCAGGGAGCAGGACTGCATGTACGGAGAATTTAACGGACAATGGGTGTGGATCTTCGAAGTCAAGGTAGAAATCCATTTCGATCACACGAGTGGGAATGTGACCGTGGCTGCCTTTGTATCTGGCAACCCAGTCGGTCAGAGTGTCTTTCGTTTGGATGACTATTGATTGATCTCCATTTTTGGTATTTCTTCCCCTTCTTTTCGGTCTTCTTTTCGGTCTTGCTTTCTTCTATTTCATCTTTCATCTTCTCGAACTTTGTATCTCCTTTTCTTTTCTTTTCTTTGACTTGAACGAAAATATCACGACTCTCCTTCATCAGCTCTACTCTAGACAAACTACAACCTACCTCCTGGAAGGAATTCTTCCAGACGATACCAAATTAGATCTCCACATCCATCCAGTTCCGCAATATCAATCATTTTGTTATCACCGTACCTAATAACCTCTAGACACAACAAACAAACAACCTTATCCAACCATCCCTTATCCCTACATTGTATGTCTATTTCCATTCCCATCCTTTGCTTTATCTGGAGTCACGCGTGGACTGCTGCTCGTACGTGCAAAACTCATTGACTATGTTCCGTCTATAGTGTCGTTTTCATTACTTTTATTGTCTTTCTATCATCATATTCCTCCTCATATACTTCCTGCTTGTTGTCGTGATCATCATGGCCATCCCCGTTGATTAACATGGAAAAAAGAAACTGTTTAGATACCTGTTCAAGCTGTGGTGAGTCTCAAACACTGGGTTGATCTGATCCCTACGCAAGAAAGAGAAGGAATTAAAATATATGCATACACTCGATGCCATGTAGCAAGTTGATCGGTAAATGAAAGGTTGTTGGTTCATGTTATGAGATAACTCATTGAGAATCACGGCTATAGGTACAGCTCATCATGATCGATTTATTACGATGTCTAGAATACCATTCGTCTCTGGTTCGGGCCCTCTTGGAGATTTTTTTCCGGCCTTGCCTTGAGTAGACTGGCTTGCTACGAAGAAGACAGGAACATTTGTTGTTAGACCATGTTTGCGGGTTGATTCACAAGTTCTAGAGACATGTGATAAAAGACAGAATCTTGATTGCGCAGAAAAACTTCCAGTCACATAACTAATCTCTATGAGGGCTCAAGCCGGGTATGTACAAGAGACAAGGACAGGCAAGTTGGTCAACCGAGGCTTCGAGGTGGCTCAACAATAATGGCCGATGGCATAAAATCCCCCAAAATAGAATCAATGCTTGTCCCGAAGTGTGAGGAGAAGAATGATCATCCATAAGACGGACTTATCGACCCTTCTAAAGAACATGGCGAAACTCTATCCAGGAACCAGTGAAAGGTTCCATGATGGTACAGCAGACACTAACCGACATTCCCGACGGTTCAGATTCAATTACTTGAATCGACCCTGTCAGAGAATTTGGTGTTCCGCAAACCAACCATGTATTATGCCCACTGCATCCAGAGATGGTCTCGCAAGTTCTCGAGGTTCGGGTTGAAGTCACATCTGAGAGGCAAACCTGCAAAGGATGATGTGAGGTTTTCGGGAACAAACAAAGAATGAAAAGAAAAAAACAGAAGAGAAGACGGGCTATGTCAGAAGCCAAAATATCTGCAACACAAAGAAACCGGTCGGTTGACCACTTGAGAAAAGAAAACAAAAATACATCTTTCAACAAACAATGCAATCCATGCAACCAATTCAAGTGATTGCTTTTGAGAAAATAGAAATGAAAAACAAGTAGTATGCTAAAAGAAAAAAAAAAAAGAGCAGGTACAAAAAACCAAGCCATAATACATCGCCGGGCAATTCTGGCAAACCCGGGCGAAAATGAAAAGTGAAAAAGAAAAGAAAATTCATCGTTAGGTTGCTGGAAATGCATGCAATCTTCTGCGCCGATTCATGAGTACTTTGCAAAAAAAAAAAAAAAACAAGGGGGAGAAAAGAGAAAAGAGAAAGGAAAAAGAAAAAAGAAAAACAGAACAGAAAATACGAGACGACCATTAAGATTTGGTCTCCTCGATCGCAGAGCCCAAACGCTGCACCTCTTCCTTCTTCACCCGGACAGCCCACTGCTCCGGGGCGCCCTCAGCCTGAGGCACGAGGAATTGCACGCTGTTCCCAGAAACAATGTACTTGATCTGTTTCATCAAGGAAGCATTGAGGACTACCTTTCCACTGGGAACAGCGCGCAGAAGAACACGGCCGCGCGAAGTGGTCCGGTCTTTCAAGACACGGACAAACCCCACACCCTGGCTTTCCCAGCCGGACGGCAGCAACTTCATTCCTCGTGCACGGAGCTCAATCACAACATCTTCATTTTCTTCGCCAGCGCCGCCCCTCGACAAGTCAACCTGGGGAAGAGACTCTGTCGATTCACCATCTCCAGACTCCTCGGCACCTGTATCGGTGGTGACACCAGGGGTAGGTGTACGGCTAGGCACCGCAGAGCCAAGAGTGGACGAGGCGAGGAAGGATGCCGGCTTTTGAGCGGGACCCCCGAAAGAGAAGCCAGTGGCAGGGGACGTGCCGGCGGTAGAAGAGTTTGGCCCGCTGGAAGCGCCTCCGAAGAGGTTTGAGAGCGACTTCGACGAGTCGGACGCTGTTTTTGGGGCCGTGAAATCGATCTTGGGGCCTGATGAGACGGTCGAATCGCCAGCGAACTTGATGGGAGAATCTCTCTTCCAGGTCTGATCGTTAGCGGGCTTCGGGGTGCCGTTGTTGCTGGCGAAAATCGATGGAGTGGCGGCGCCCGAAGTCGTGGATGCTCCGAAAAGACTGCCGAAAGGATTGGGGGTAGCCGGCTTGGAAAATGGGGAGGCAGCTTGTTCAGGCTGGGCCTTGGTAGCTTGGCCGAACGGGTTGGGAGTAGATTCAGACGGTGCGGGCGAGTTGAACGAGGACGCATATTTAGATGAGTTGAAGAAGGTGGAAAGCTTCTTCTTCTCCTCCTCCTCGCCTTGGCGTTTAGGGTTACCATCCTCATCGTACTGGACGCGATCGAACAAGCTGCGGCCACCGGCATTCGACTCGGTCGGCCCGTTGGTCGAGGCCTTCTCGGGCTGCTTAGCCTTCTGGAGGGCCTTGGTGATATCACCATCGTCGCTACTCTCGTTGGCGGACAGTGCAGGAGCGGTAGTCTCGGCCTTTTCGCTGCTTGGGGCAGAAGAGGGTTCCTTCGGACCTTCATCCTCTTCCGTGTCGTCTGCGTCATTTTCTTCCACCTCCGACGGGGTCGCTGATAGATGACCAAAGATGTTGCTGGAGCTCGCGGCAGACTTGGCCTTGACATCGAAGACCGAAGCGCCAGCAGAGGTGGAAGAAGCAGACTCTGCAGCTTTGTCTTCCGTGCCACTGGCGTCTTCAAAAACGAAGCCCTTGCCCGGCACCATTACAGCACGCTTAGGGGCACTGGACTCCAACTGTTGCCGCTTCTGGCGCTGCTTCTCAGCATCTTTACGCTCCCACTCGGCCTCGTCCTCTTCGTCGGAGTCAAAGTCTTCGGCCTTCCGCTTGGCCTTCTCCTTTGCGGCGGTCGTATCTGCCTGGGCTTTGAACTGAGCAAAGAAGTTGGTTGATCCGGTGTCGAACTTAGGAGGACCGGATGCAGCATCCGCGCTCTTGTCCCCAGACGGCTTCAAAACAAAGGGGTTGGGTGCAGCCGCGGCGTTGGTGGTCGGGGCAGCGAATGTGGGCTTGGAGATTGAAGCAGACGAACCGAACAGCGACGAAGCAGAATTCTCGGGAGCCTTAAAGGAGGACTCAGAAGTAGGCTTTGCGGAAGACGGGGCAGACGGCGTGGGGAAGAGGGATGGCGCCTTGACAGGAGAAGCGCTCGCTGGGGTAGCAGGAGCCGCCTGAGCCGATTCGCTATCGGAAGACTTCGACTTGGAAAATGACTGGGCGAAAATGTTCGCCGTCGTAGAATCCCCGTTGACACGCTTCTCGGGGCGACTGTCGTCGTCGTCTTCGCGATCAGGGGACTTCCTCTTGTGGCTGTTGGGGGTGGCAGTAGACGCGGGCTTAGAGGGGGTAGCGGTGGTAGTTGCGGGAGCAGTTGGGGTTAGAGTCGATGAGGTGGCCTTGGTTGGAGTCTCTGCACCAACGCCAAAAGACGGCCCGGCTTTCTTGGAAGGCCCCTCGACAGCGCCGTTTTGGTCAACCTCGAGCTCCCGCTTGGGAATGTGTTCTCCGACCGGTGCCCCGAGAGTCGCACGCACACGCAGATAGTAAGAGATGAGCTTTTCGAAATCATCGCTGCCAGGATCCAATTTTGCGACTTCGCGCTGGAAGGAGAGATTCAGCATGCGGATACGGTAGTGCATTCCCACTTCTTCCTTGGTCTCCTGACTCAGAGTACCCGGGAGCCCGGACGGCTGCAGGTTCTCAAAGCTCGATGCCGAGACCTTCTTACTAGCGGGATTCGACACGGATGGCGACGACGAAATCGTAGTGCTAGGCTTGAACGGACTCTGGGCAGGTGCGGGAGACTTAGCCGGCTCCTGGGGCTTAGGCTCGGTCGGTTTAGAGAAAAGAGACGCCTGTGGCGTGGACGAAGATGCAGATGCATTGACGCTAGAAGCAGGAGCACCGAAGAGAGGAGTAGTAGTAGTTGGCGCCTCTGAGGCACTCGTCTGAGCGTTCCCACCAGGCGAACTCGGCTTCTGTCCGAACAGATTGCCAAATGGGGCAGCGGATGGCAGAGGCTTTTGTTCTGTCGAGGGCGTGCTCGATGCAGCTGGTCCCGGAGCAGTAGGCTTAGGGGAGAACAGGCTTTGGAACGGATTCGGCGAGGCAGGCTCTGATTTCTCCTGTTCCTGGGCGACGACGGGCTTGGGGGTAAACAGACTGCTGCCGGCGTTGGGAGTCTGGAACAACCCACTGGCTGGCGCGGCAGGCGTCTCGTTCTTTGAGAAGAGGGAAGGCCCCGTGGTGTTGGAAGGGGTGAATTGGAATCCTGATTTAGGCTGCGCGGGTTCTACCTTCTTCTCTTCAGCGCCTTTTCCTTCGGAGGCATTCGGCGTGGCCGTTGAAGTAGGCGTGCCACCGAAAAGATTCGAGAAAGGGGTGTCTGGCTTAGCAGGCGAACCAGAGCTGAACAGGGTGGAAGTGGCCGGAGCAGTGCTTGTGGTAGAAGTCACTGCGGGAGTACTAGCCGAGGTAGACTGCGTGGCGGCACCAAATGCCGATGGAGTAGATGAGTTTGTTGGTGCTGCTCCGAAGAGAGGCTTTGACGGAGTTTCAGCAGTAGTCGAGGGTGGAGCCCCGAACACGGAAGTAGTACCAGCAGCAGGGCTACTACCAAAGTTGGTGGAGCCTCCAAAGCTTGGCGCAGATGCACCGAATAGAGGGGGCTTGGATTGAGAAGAGTTGTTTTTGGCATCGGGAGAAGTCTGCATCGACTCTCCAAAGGCAGTAGACTGGGAGAAAGGGGAGGGTTTCTCGGTGCTTAATCCACCGAAGAGATTAGGCTGAGGGGTACTGCTGGTAGCACCGTTGGCACCAAACAAATTGCTGCTTGCGGGCGCGGCGCCAGATAGACCAGAGGGTGCACTGCTGGCAGGAGTGCCAAAGATACCTCCAGCGGTGGTAGACTGCTGAGGGTTGTTTCCAAACAGACCTCCAGAAGGCAGAGACTGCTGGGTCTGACCGGAACTTCCCGCCGGCGGCAGGTTAAACATACTACCCTGAAAGCCGGAGAATTGACCACCTCCGGATGAAGGCTGATTACCACCTGAGCTCATGGTGGCAAAAGGGTTATTAGTAGACGACGCTTGTCCTCCACCAGAAGAGAAATTGAAGGAGCTGCCGCCGGTTCCCGCTCCAAAGGAAAAGGGTGAGCCTCCGTTCTGACTCGGTTGGTTGGAACTTGAGCTAGCGCCAGGGAAGCTTTGCGATTGGCCAAATGTGAAGCTGCTGGAAGGTGATTGGGGAGCAGGTGATGAAGTAGAGACGGTATTGGGATCAAGAGAATTAAAGGCACCACTGAAAGAGGCACCTGTAGTACTTGGGGTCGAAGAGTTTGGACGACGTCTTCGAACGTCCTTGATTCTGTGACAAGATTGTTAGAGAGGTTCAGATTGATTTGGACTGAATGTGGGAGAGGTTTGGAAACGAGAGGTGGGAAATAGGTGGAAGAGGTGGGAGAGGTGGGAGAGAGGAAGAAAGTGGGAATTTTATAATCAAGAAGGGGGGAAGACGACAAAAGATAGGCACCTGACGCGCTCGACAGTGAATGGTGGCCAGGCAGTGAAAATTTCCATGGCGACAGGAAGGAAATGCAGGTGAGTGGTGCAGACAGCAGGAAATTTCCGCTTCTGAGGGTGATCGCAAAGGTCGGTCTACATTCACTTACCTTCTGTTTGCCAGCTGAGCGGCCGTGGCCCGCTGGGGCTTTTCGTCCGGTGTACTCGACATATTGAATGAGAATAGATCGGTATCCTTGTCCCCTTGAGGACCCTGAGCCCCTCTTTTAGACATTTATTGCACCCAAACCGCTCCGTCCGAAGCCTTCGATTGCTCTCAAGCTGACTGAGCGGCAGGTGTCCAGCCCCTTCTTTTAGACCACGTTATTAACAGAGCTATCCAACTCAGCTCTTTCCATCCACAATCTATGGTCTGAAGGTCGCGCGGGGCTTCTCGCCTGGGGTCGTCCAGCGGTTATCGATAATACTGGGTTGGGTGATTTACCCTCCGGTTGTGACGGTCCGCAACCGGTGTTCGAGAATCGAGCGAGTACGGTCGCGACGTCCTGGAATCGCGCAAATGGCGACGAAACGGGGTTCTTGATACCAGCGAAGGTTCCAAGGGATATATACTATCGTCCTCAAGCTGCAGGACGATGAACACGACAGATCACGCGCTCGTTGTGAGTGTCGGAGATAGATCGCGAAAGGCGCGAGGTTAACCGCAGCAACGAGTCGACAAAGGTCAATGCTCTTCAAAGAAGGGCGCAACGACTTCTAACTATGGGGAGAAAGGAGATGAGGAAGGACGGCAGCGCTTTGTGCTTAAGAAATAAAGGGGGAGGAGGGTCCCTTTCGATGCGCTCTTGCCGTGTCGGGGGGGTGGAGGGATAGGAGGTGTTCAACGGAGCTGCTTTTTTTGGCCTTCAACCGTTCGACTCGCGACTTTTTTTTTTTCTTCGGCGGCGGAAGGGCGAAAGACTCAGCTGGCAGAAAAATACCCTCACGTGATGTCCGGCAGGGCGATTCTTGGCAGCTCTCCGCGTTCTTTACTCCCGTACGCAGAGAAGCGTCAGATGGAGAATTAACACGGTGCAGGGTGCATGTGCATCTACAGTGTCAACACTGGGCTTTCACAGAGATGATATTCGGAGGCCTTCGCACACACACCCCTACAGCAGACCCGAGGGACGAACATCTTCTGATATATGCCCTACGCCTACCTTTACCCGGCCCTGACGACACGGAACGGTATTTTCCACCGACGGAGGACACCGTGGGGCAAGAGCGCCGTAACGTCTTACCTTACGTCTTGTTTCCATGGCAAGAATAAATAATGCGGGCAACGAATATGACGTCTTGGATGCCGCCGATCTGCAGCAATCGCCTGGAAGATAAGAGGGATCGAGGCTGGAGGAAAGGACCGATAGAAGTTTCGATATGCAACGTATATGATGGGTTATAATTTAGGTACTATTCTTTAACTGTGGAATCATCAGTTTCTTTATTGTTTGTTTATGTCGTCGGACGGCTGGCCCCTGAGATATATATTCGGCCGCGATTTGACGAAAGGGAAATACCTACAGACTGGGAACATGATCTCTACGACCTCATGTTCAGAAATAAATCCATCGCAGACTTCATTACGCGGATCGCTGTTTAGTCTGCATACATACTGGGTACTTCCCAGGAAACCACTCATACACCAGGGGATTCTCCGATAAATAAGCCGGCTAGCGTGGCACTTCGCGATAGACAGGATTTTGGCCGAGAAATTAGTAGGCAAATGCACAGAAAAATCAAAATCGTGACATAGTATTGAGTCGAGAAAAACATTTAAATGAATACAAATAGCAGGGTATCTATAGCTTGGCCTTTCCTTGGGCCTTCTTCATGATGGGTTCCATCTTCGTTGCCTTCATAATGTTGCCCTTGATCTTGAGCTTGCCCCCCATGAACAGACGCTGGGCGTTGGCCTTGCCCGAAACCAGGGAAGCGAAGTCTTCGTCAGACAGGGAAAGGGTCACTGTCGGATACCGCCGAGAATCAGCACGGAACCGTAAATCTCCGTCGGACACGTTAAACCAAGAGGACCGGATGTACTAACCGTCGGCCTTTCCACCGGGAGGAGCAGCGCCCTTGCCCACGGCACCCTTCTCCTTGAGGTCCAAGTACCAGCTGTCCTCCTCGCCTTTCGAGTTCTTGAGGTTGAAAGCGACGACGGCCTTGGCCTTGTCAACGGCGTCTTTGCGCTCGGCAGCGTCACCCTGGAGGGTGGAGTGGATCACGTCGAAGGCGGCGGAGGAAGGGAAAGCGTCTGATGCAGGGAAATAAGATGAACATCAGCTAGAGTCTCGGAAAGCGGAGGGGTTGTATCGCGTCTAGGCGACCGGTGGGATTGACGAGAGAATAGACATACCGTTTTTGAGAGCCATGTTGGTATAACTAATAGGGTGGTGTCTCGTAAAGAAGAAGTCAGAGGAGCAGGAGTAAGCGTAAAAGTAAGAGTAAGAGTAAGATGCAGAGTTCGATCACGAAGAAATCAGAGGATGACAGATGTTAAATAAGAAGAGCAGAGATATCCGGGGTTCGACCACAGGCCACAAGGCCAAAGGAAGCTACCCCGGAGTGTTCGGGGCATGTGAACGGGGGAGGCGGTCGGGCGGCATTTGAACCGAGGCTGCCGCGGACGCTCCTGTGATCAGGAAAGCTTCGTCGAGATCCACAGTTCTACACAGTACTGAGTAGTTACGCTCTCGTTCTTTTTTCCTACTTTCTTCTCTGTTGCCCACTTCCACGGACCATAACTCCCTGTCTATCCTCCCCAATGCGGCAAGCATTGCGCACCATGTCCCGCCCACCAATGATGGCCATCGATGCCACATGGATCAGGCCGTGCCTCGTTTCCCGGCTGAATTGAACTATAGAAGACGGTTCCTTACTCCGGAGAAAATGCTAGAAAGTAGACCCTGCAGGCTTGTGACGTTAAGCGGGCAGTCTTGCACATTTTCTCCGCACGAACATGCTTCGTGAATCATCCAGCGGAAACACCAGGTAGCAGACGGCGGATTGGAGGATTTTTGCTCCTGTTCCCCCAATTTCTTCTCCCTAGAGATCTTCTGCCTATGGACAGTACTGGCATTCGAAGTAGACCTTATATCGAAAGTAGCCATACCGTCGACAATGCCTTTGGCTGTCTCCTGTGCAACGGAGATTTCTCGCCTTGATTTGCTTAGTCCTCGACAAGCCATTGCCTTCCTATGGAGTGAGAATAATCGGAAACATCCACTGAAAGCAGCCAGCATTGACGAATATCTGTCCAGAGCAAACAGAGCGAATTGGAACATCCCAGTCCGAGATCCAGAGATATCAGTAGAGTTTCCTTGCAAACCGATCAAAGTTGATAGATAAATCAAGTCGGCAGGCAGCGGTGGATGACAGATCAGGTTGCCACCCCGTGACTTTCGGAAGCACGGATTTTCCCCTGCAGCGACTTTTCTACCAGTCTACATCAGAGTCAATCAATCAAGTGAAGCTGCAGCCTCCCATTCACCCCTCGTACCGTCTCTACCCCCTTTTTTCTTTTGTTTTCTTTGCGTTTCTTTCCTTTGATTTCTTTCTACCGTTCTGGCTTGGTTTTGTCCTTTGTAGTGAGTTCTTTCTGACGTTCTTCCGTCATCCTTTCTTAACTTCGGACTTTGCTCCGCCAAGAGCGATCGTCGACACGTCTAATTATCATTATTACTCTAAGAGTTTCGACGCGGGCTTTCATTCCCCATTTTAATCCACGGCCAATCTCATCTGGACTATTTACAGCCGTGGACATCAGTCCAGCTCGCGTTCGTTCCTGCCTAGCCGTGGGGCTTCTCATCTTTCGCAGGCAGAGCCCGTACAAAGGTCCAGGTTTGCAAAACTACCCGTTGCCGGACTTAAGCCATGGCGTCTTCGACAAACGACGCGTCCGTCGAGGATGTCTTGGATGATTTGCAATTGAACCAGGTCATTCTGGAAAGTTTAGACCAGGAACGGCCTGATGCGGTCGCCGAAAGGCAGGAGATTCTAGACATCATTAAAGAACTTGAAGCGCGTCTGGCGGTACTCCGCGGTGACCCTCCCGCTAGCTTTCAGAGTCAACCTTCTTCTCATGGCGCCGCAGATCATACAGTTGTAACTCGGCCTCAATTAGATGACCAGTCTGACGCATCTGCCTCATGGTCATTTCAATCAAATCATCGGCATGATTCGCCTTTTTTCGTGGGTCCCTCAAATATGCGGAAGCGTCAGCGTAATGAAGACGTGACCGATGAGAATGAAGACGCCGATGAAGCTGCCGAAACCGATTTCACAGACGATCTTGAACTGCCGGCCAAGCGTGTGCGAACAAGCCGACCATCAGAAAACTCTAGTTCCGTCGCCCGGTCGAGCCCCAGCATACCGACAGATGACGGAGCTGACGAGTTGCACAAGCTTCTCGGTTTGGACAGTCGGGATACCCTGTTACGCCTCCAGGAGGATCAGCGGAAGGCCGAACAATGGCTTGAGATGCGCAAAGAACAGGAGCGACAAGATGAAGAGTTTGCCCGTAGGCTCAATGAAGGCTTTCAGGAGCGCCATCGGCCGTCATCACCCGTGAGCAGCCCTGCTCATCATGGCAGAACCTCGAATTTTCCTGTCCCATCCTTTTCAGCCGAGGGGAGGGGCGATCAATGGTCTTCATATCGTGATCCCAGTCGTGATCCCAGTCATGATCCCAATCGCTCGCAATTTCGAGCCCCGTTATTCCCTGACGGAAGTCGCACCGGATCCGAACGTTACCCCGTCCCCATAGCTCAGGATAGCGATGATAGCGACCTCGCAGAAATCACTGAAGGAGATTTCCAGCATCACACACGTAGCCCGTCAAACTATTACGCTGACGGCATGCCCACCTATCCTTGGATGCCTAGGCGTCCAGAGGTACACCGTTTCGAAAACCTACCATCCCGAAGTCTCGGTGCGTCTGGTCCGGTGTACGGACCAAACGTGTTTCAGAATACTCTGGCAAGGCTTAATGCAGGAAAACAGCTGTTTGAACAGGCAGGGAGGTCCATCTTCGGATCAGATTCTAGTCCGTTTTCATCACATCGAGGAATACCGCTCCCTGAGCATGAAAGTCCAGATCCATATTACGACATGTTGAATGATCTTTACGGACAGGGGGAGGATCCCCAAAAGATTAACGACGATATCAAGCATTTACTTGAAACCATCAGACCCGATTCCGATATCTCCAAGGAAAATCGTGAAGGCACCCCTGAAGCCCTGAAATTCAATTTGCTGGAGCATCAGAAGCTAGGGCTGGCGTGGATGAAATCGTTGGAGGAACAGGATCAGAAAGGCGGCATTCTTGCGGATGATATGGGACTGGGAAAGACAATCCAAGCCATCGCGCTTATGGTCTCCCGACCCCCTGAAGACTCGGAAAGGAAAGCAACGCTCATCATTGCTCCGGTCGCATTGATGCAGCAGTGGAAGCGAGAGATCCAAAGAGTTCTAAAGCCCGGTCAACACCAGCTGAATGTCTACGTATTGCATGGCGACAAACGAGCCGTGGGCTTCAGGGACCTGAGAGACTACGACGTGGTTCTTACCACCTTCGGAACCCTGTCTTCTGAATTGAAGCGCAGGGAAAAGTATGATGAACTCCACGGACATGAACCGACCGAGTCCAGAGAGCTTCTCAAATCTATGCCATGTCTTGGTCCAAGCAGCAAATGGTATCGTGTCATCATAGACGAAGCTCAATGCATCAAAAATCGCAATACAAAGGCTGCGATAGCGTGTTGCCGTCTTGACTCGACGTACCGCTGGTGCATGAGCGGGACACCGATGATGAACAGCGTCCAGGAGTTGCATTCTCTGTTGAAGTTTCTGCGCATTCGACCTTACGGAAACCTGGAAAGGTTCAATCATGTGAGTACACTTGCTCTCCCTATTTTATCACCAATCGGATGTCTAACAAATCTTGCTCTCAGGACTTTACGCGCCCGTTGAAGTCTGGTAGTGCTAATGCGCAGAAAAAAGCGATGAAACAGTTGCAGGTGTTGCTCAAGGCGGTTCTTTTGAGACGAACGAAAGAATCTAAGATCGACGGCAAACCCATTCTTCAACTCCCACGGAGGGTGTTAGAAAAGGTGCATGCTGTTTTCAGTGACGATGAGCAGGAATTGTATTCGGCGCTTGAAGCGCAGACCCAACTCCAGTTTAACAAATATCTGGAAGCTGGCACTGTTGGACGCAATTACTCCAACATCCTGGTCTTGCTCCTCCGACTTAGACAAGCTTGTTGCCACCCCCACTTGATCAAAGACTATAGCGTCAAGCTCAACGCGAACACGGATGAGCTGGATCTCGTTGAGAATGCGAAAGCCTTCGGTAACGACGTCGTCATTCGCCTGAAAGGAAACAGTGACCTCGAATGCCCCATTTGTATCGACGCCGTTGACAATCCGATCATTTTCTTCCCTTGCGGCCATAGCACCTGCGCTGAGTGTTTCTCAAGGATTTCAGACCCAGAGCTGTCCGTGAGGCAAGGCCACGATGGCACCGTCGACGTCAAATGCCCGAATTGCCGTGGCAAGGTTGATCCCAAAAAGATCACCGATCATCTGTCGTTCAAGAAAGTTCACTTTCCCGACGAGTCCAGCGAGTCCGCAGAGTTGGAACTGCCCAAACCCGCTGAAGAAGGAGAGGACGACAGCGACGACAGCGACCAAGACAGCTTGTCTCGATTCATCGTGAGTGATGACGAAGAGAACAAGACCGCTCAGTCATCGAAACGTAAAATGAAAGGGAAAATGCCACAAAAAATCAAGAAAACCCTTGCGGATCTGAAAAAGGAGGCTTCGAAAAATCAGAAATCCAAGCGCAAATATCTCCGTCGCCTGGACAAAACATGGATATCTAGCGCCAAGATCGACAGAGCCATGGACATCTTACGCGATGTTCAGCTCGGCGAAGCGAAGGAAAAAACCATTATCTTCAGCCAATTTACTGCATTGCTTGACTTGCTCGAGGTTCCGATCATGCGCAGCGGATGGGGCTACCGGCGCTACGATGGCAGTATGAAACCCGCGGACCGGAACTCGGCGGTGCTTGATTTCACCGACAATCCTGACTGCAGGATTATGCTGGTGTCGCTGAAGGCTGGTAATGCTGGACTCAACCTTGTCGCTGCATCTCAAGTTATAATTTTCGATCCATTCTGGAACCCGTACATTGAGGAGCAGGCGATTGACCGTGCTCATCGAATCGGACAATTGAGGGAAGTGCATATCCATCGAATTCTGGTAGAGAAGACCGTCGAGGATCGCATTCTTGAACTTCAGGACAAGAAGCGAGAAATAATCGAAGGCGCCCTTGACGAAAATGCCTCAAAGAGCATTTCTCGTTTGGGGACCAGAGAGCTGGCCTACTTATTTGTAAGTCTTCCGATCATACTCCACGCATTGACATCACGATGCTAACTTTCTTGTTTAGGGTGTCCATTAAACATCTTTCCCTAATTACATCACGACCCGGCGTTGTTGGATTTCTGCAGCTTTATCAATCGCGTTAAATCCATTTCAAAAGAAACCAAGATACCCCCTAATCTGTCTGTTATTCTGCCCCGGCTATGTTACGAAATGCGTTCTGTTTCCTATATCTGTTCGACTTTTTCTCGGTTTACATAGACCAGGACACTGGCATTGAGAGCATCATAAGTCGATACTTTCGAGAACTATTCCTGTTCATGATTCTGCTTTCACTTCAAGCGCTTCATCACTTCATGTCTGTTCAAATAGACAATTGGCCTTGCTTTTGAGGGCTCTGAGATATTTCGGTTACACTTGCTCTCCCAATACAATTTATTTGATTCTAGAGATTGATTGATTGCCCTACTTCCAAGTGAAATTGATTTCTTTTGAATAATTCATGGCTTTTTAACTTGTGTCTCAATCCTTCTCACCTATACTAAACTCCCTAAGATAGATACATTACCCCGTAGAATACCTAGGTAACCACCTCGATGTCCGTAAAAAGTCCTCAAGGTAGATACAGTACATAGCTGCCATGGATTTACTTTGACTATCCTGTCCTACATACCTAGCTATATGACCTGCTTGCTTGTAGTTTGCCCGAATGACATCATGACGTCACCCACAATGCCTATTGTTGCGTTGTGCGGTTCCTGGATTTTCCATGGAATTGATCGTAATTGGATTAGATGGGGCTTTTTGGGTAGGTGGTTTGCTGGGGGTTTTGTTTATCGACCACCGTTTTTTTTTTTGGGTGCCCCCTTGGGCATTTGGTATATAGGACGATGGATTGTCTATATGTATTACTGAGTTTTCGGGAGGTGGGTTTCACGATTAGGTAGATAGAAAGGCATTTTGGGTTCGCTTTTGCTTTTCCAATCGACTATTCCTAGAGTCGTTGTCACATTGCATTTTCTTAGGCGATAAATTGCATCGCCTCGCGAGGAGAAAGTGGGATAACAAGGAAAAGAAAAAAAAAGAACTTTGAAGATAAAAGGAGTCTAGACTACTATTTGTAATATTGCAAACGCATAATCATGCCGACCGTTTCACGGGCCTATCCACCGACCGCTATTCGTTGTATCGTAATTGGAGACTTTGCATAACGAAACAAACACTTGCGGGGAAAAAGGAGATCCTCTGCCATGGTTGCGCAATGACGGATGAATCGCTTTTCCCCTATCCCTTTCAGTGACCTGACGTTTAGAGGTCTGCGTCCTCCTCGTCGGGCAGAGGCATCTGGGCGGCGGCGGCCATCTCGTCGTTGTACTTGGCAAGGAGCTCGGGGTCGACCTGCACCTCGGGGGGAGCGAGAGCGGGGGCAGCAACGAATTCCTGAGGGCAGGTGTTAGTGGAAGCTCTTCAGGTGCTCGGGAAGAGTTTTGGGAGACTTACCAGCTGGGGGTTGCCGACCAGCTTGCGAGCGAGCCACAGGAAGGGCTTCTCGAAGTTGTAGTTGGACTTGGCGGAGATGTCGTAGTACTGGAGGTTCTTCTTGCGGTGGAAGGTGATGGTCTTGGCCTTCACCTTACGCTCCTTAACATCGACCTTGTTACCGCACAGCACGATGGGGATACCCTCGCAGACACGGACGAGATCACCTGCAGTTGATGGTCAAAGATCCGAACGAATCGATAGTCTCGGAATTTGTGGGTTAAACTTACGGTGCCAGTTGGGGACGTTCTTGTAGGTGATACGCGAGGTCACATCGAACATGATGATACCGCACTGGCCGTTGATATAGTAACCATCCCTGAGACCACCGAACTTCTCCTGACCGGCCGTGTCCCACACGTCGAACTGGATCGTTCCCAGGTTCTGGCATACAGGTTAGTCGAGCGAAAAAACAAGGGCGGTGGGACGACCAAAGCGGGGTCACTGGCGGGGCATACGGTGGTGAAAGTAAGAGGGTGCACTTCGACACCGAGAGTGGCGATGTACTTCTTCTCGAACTCGCCAGTCAAGTGACGCTTGACGAAGGTGGTCTGTAGTCGATGAACGTTAGCGATATGTCATGTCGATGGTTTGGTAGGCGGGAAGAGAATTTTTTTTGTTGACAGCGGCGGGGACTGGGATAAACAAAGACGGCTCGACAGATTCTATTGCCGAAGACGGCGACAGAAGCCTCGTATCTGAAGACATCGATGTATTAGAGGACAAAATTGATTGAACTTGCCTTTCCAGTACCACCGTCACCGACAAGGACGAGCTTGAAGGTTGGTGGGGCCTGCGCGGCTTCAGCCATAGTGATGTTTTATGTGAGGTGAGAAAAAAGGGCGGAAAAAAAAGTATTAGAGAGAAAATGAGTCGGTAACACGATAAGACGTGTATTCCAGGTCGTCAAATAAAGGCGACGGGAGGAGGGCGATGGAAGAAGGGGTGTGCGGTAGAGCGACGTGAGGATAGGGAGGAACAGAATAAAAGGCGATTTTGGTGATGGAATTTTTGCCCGTCGGTCGTCCAACCTCAGAGGTCACGTGCAGTTGAAGCCTCAGGCAGGCATGCCCCGCGGGATCGAGGCACAAAGCGGTCGATCCACGAGGCAGACAAAGGACAAACCAGACTGGCTGCTTATTCTACGGCAATTTATTATTAGAACTTCTTTGACTGGCATTCAGATGCTTAATGCCTCTCGATTGCAATATTATGTCTGTTCCGGCATCAGATACTAGTCATAAGGCATAATCAAAGCATGTCGCCATATCTCATCCCTCACCCGAGGTTGAAAAAAAGTAACTAAAGAAAAAAAGAAACCATAATGAACACGCTAATTTAACCTATTGCATCACCAACCAACTTCCTTTTGATTCTGTTCACAGAGGGACCAGATGACAGCCCAATAGACCTCGACCACCCCAGTCACGGCGTGGTGTAAGCTCCAGGGTCAAATCCGCACTGCTGCCCAACTCATCTTTCCTGATAACCTTCACGGGGACGGCTCGCTAAATGAAGTCAGTATGAAGGCTTAAGCCTAAGATGCCGGATCTTTGAACCCGCCAATAGGATTGAACGCATAGGAAATGGAAAAGAGGGGGCGACGCTTACGCCTTCATTTTGTTGAACGATTTCCGCGACTTTGGTCAACCGTTCATGGTTGATCCAGTTCACAGTCCCAAAGCTGCGAACAGTATCGCCTGCCTTTAGCCCGGCCTGATCTGCGGGGCTTGCAGGCACGACGCTGTTCACTTTTGCGAACGCCGGTCCCAGTGCCCCTGCATTTGACATAGAAGTATCATTCGAGTCCGACCGCGTTCCGTTGGTCCCGTCGGCATTATCGGAAGTCGTAGAGTCCTGCGCGCGCTGCAAGTTCGTAAACTGTTCGTGAACCTTCCTCTCGAGATGGGTCATGGCATCTTTGTGATCGTTGCGAAGTCGGATGATTTTGGTTCGAATCGTACGGACTTAGATAGGTCTTAGCAGGTATACCAACGCGTTATTTTGTTCGCTGCTTACTTTGGGCGATGTCGATGTCGTCTCGTGGGTATCCGTCGAAGGTTGTGAGAGTGGTGTTCATGTTCACGCCATGCTTAGAGATCAGATCGTCAGTTACGTCACGAAGCGATTTGGAGAACTCTGTAAACAAGGGAGGGTGCACTCACGGAGCTGAGGACACTGCTGAGCGTTGATAGCTCTTCCTCGATGCGTTCCTTTTCCTGCATCAAGTCGGTCATCGAAAGCTTAGCCAGATCGCGAGGAGCTCCTCCAGACGAAGGCCCGGAGGACACTGTAGGAGCGTGGATATTATCGTCCATGGGGATGCCCATTCTAAGAAGAGTTAACACAAGTCAAGAATGATTGGGAGGGGCTGAAATACAATGAAATCTAGTCAAGAGGGTTGCTTGCGACAGCTATCGGGTTGGTGGGTCGCGTCAATCTGGGGGGAGTTGCGCAGTTGCTGGGCTTGGCATGGCCCATGACCTGCTCCTAGTTAACTATAACTACTGCGACGTGAGTGCAGCACAACAACTTTGAACTAAAATTAAGATCTATATGTACTACGGACAGAATATGTATATTCAAATGAGTCATTCAGAAAGAACTTACAATCCTTGTACAATTATAAGATATACAAATCCGACCTACTGCTGACAGTGCAGATCTAGTCCTCGTTCTTGTCAAGATGACTGAGGCACCCTTCCAATTCATCGAGATTCCTTCCTGCTTTCTCAGGCATTCACTGTCAAGGTCGTGACTTCCACCTTCCCTTCGGACTCTTTTGCTCTTCTCCGCCAAGGGACACTCCGCCAAATCCAAGACAATGTGTTGCTTTTGCATTTTCAAACAAACTTCCCAGATGCTTTCCCTTATTCTCTTTGATACCACTTCACTCGTCAATCATAATGGCCGACTTGGAGGAATCTGCTCCAAAGCCCTTCCCCCTCGTGGAGCCCCATGACCCAGAGAGACTTGTCGACACCAGCAACCTTCCTGAATCTGCGGATGGTGTGGCTGGGTTTCTCCCCTTCAGGCGATGGGTGAAAAGCTTTCGAGAAAAACGAGAGTACCCCCGGCAGAGTTGTCAGAGATACGTCGAGGGATGGTCTGTCGCCTCATCAAATCGTTGCGAAAATTCCATGGGTCTCTCAATTGGAAACGGGGCGCAGGAGCTACAATGGGAGGCGTTATCGAGACACTCCTCTCACCTAGGCACAGTGAAAACGAACACAATGAGCATCACAAGTCAGAGCGTCATGAGATCAAGAGGCGCGACTCAAAGTACAACCAACTATAGCACCAAGTCGGACATGCGGCAGTCAACCGAGAGCGCAAGACCTGTGAGCTGGATCATGGACGAAGAAGCACACAACCGAGCGGTCAAAAGACGTAGAGCATTACGGGAGATAATAGTTACCGAGTCGGACTATGTGCTTGGATTGAAAGCCCTTACCGATGTATGGTTCTTGACTGATTGAGGGAGCCTTGAATTTGTCCTCTTAGTTGACTATCGCTTTTCAGATCCTTCTTCTCTTTCCGACAAGACAAAAGATTTACCGCAACCTTCAATTAATACGCGGAACACACGACGCCTTTCTGACCCGACTACGGAACGTGACGCCCATGTCATGTCTCCCCGGGATGGAGTTTGGACAGTCAATACCCAACAAGATACCGAAACCCTCCAACGCAGTCGATCTAAGTTTCAAGGCTTTCCAGAACAGATCGTTGGGGACTCGCAATCCGAGCACAAGGCCAAATCTCCGCATCAGACCTATCACTGCGGAAACTAACGAGGCGCTGGAGGTCGCCCATGAGATTGACAAACTGGTAGGTGAGAATTGTTCTGCTGTTCTGTCAACGCTGACGTTTGCCGAAGTCCGTGTCATTCGTGGCATATAAAGACTTCTGCAGTCACTATGAGCAGTTGATGCAAGATATGGATCTCTTACGTCGCTCCGTACCTAACTGGGCCATCCTCGATCAAGGCATCGAAGCTCTATCCAAGTCAGTGGCATCCATGGAAAGCCGGGCTCTCGAGCCAAACAAATCCATGTCTTTGAACGACCTTCTCATCAAGGTCAGTCCGTAGCTACATAGTAAGTAGTGTACATGTCTTTCTGACTTAGACTTCCAGCCCATCCAACGGCTTTGCAAATACCCACTGCTGCTTCAAGAGCTACTCAAGTGGACCCCTATACAGGACGATCCATCTGCTCACGATGGCATAAGAGAGGCCTTGGAATGCGTGCGAGCCTCGGTTGCCCAGATCAATGAGGCCCCGAGCAACCCCATCAACAAGAAACTTGCCCATCAAACGCTTTTGCTGCAAGACATGTTAGAGTTTCCCAAAGAGGTAAGATGGCCCAGGGATTTACCATGCAGGATCAGATTTACTAAAGCCCTAGGCCTTACAGACACCCCTGCATGACGTTTATCGTGAACTAGGGCCAATCAATCTCTGCGGTGTGCTCCATGTGACCTATCAAACGTCTAGTCATTTGATGGGTGGTTATATGGTTTGCGTTCTTTTCAAGAACCATTTCTTTCTCGCAAGAGTGCGGGATGACTTCCGAAGGCTTCATGCAGTGATGTGTTTATACACCTCGGATGCTAAAATTGATACACCGAGAAACGGCCAAGGTAAGGGATGGATAGCCTCATCTTTGACCTACGCTAAACGATATTCAGGGTTGTCTTGCCACAAGTGCTATTTCTCATGGAAGCTTGTATTTCAACACGAAGACAAAAGGTTCGAGCTTGTTTTAAGCGCCTCAAGTGCAAACGAAGAGAGATTATGGAAAACAGGGCTGCTTAAATCCGTAGCAGCATCAGCCGATGTGCAGAGACCAGTCTCTTCGGGGCAAAGTAAATATTGCTTCTTGTCTTTGGGTCTCCAGCCTCTGGACAGCGGCAGACCTTCGATTCATTCATTGGCATTTCCCCGGACAGAGTCCAATTCACAGCATATAATCATCAAAAAGACCCATTGCCCGCATAAACTCGGAACTGCCGACGTTGAGGCCAAAGGGGTAACCGAACGACCAAAGACGCCTTCGTCACCGCCTCTGGTACTGACGAGCAGGAGACAGGAGCGCGTCCAGCTAGAACGAGTGATATCACCTATTTACACCCGCGATTCCCTCCCTTATCCTGGAATGATACTGACGAAGGGCGATATTCTGTTTGGGTCTGGATCGGTTATGAGGCGGCTCAGCCTCCGGCCAGGGATACATAGGCGATCTAGCTCCGCACACCTGCCCAGTCGCAGAACGATCGAAGAGCATCACGATAAGGTGGAATCCGCAGACAACAGTCATATGGATGAGATGGCGCAACGCAAATCGGAACACGATCCTGAGAAAGGGCGCATCATCTTACCCATGTACGGCTTCGGAACGATCGGACGGAGCAAGACCTTGAGACGCAAAAGCAGTTCTAGGCAGCCTTCCAGCCCTGATTCGCAAGCCTGCGTTGGCAAGGGGGAGGGAAGCCATGAATGCCCTTCCATGAAGTCCTCGATCCGAACGATATTCAACTCGATGTCTCTACGAAAGGCAAAGAGGAATCGTCGTATGGGCTTGGCCGGTGGAGGGGGATGATGCAACCGGTATGGAGATGGGGCTGCAGTATTGCATCAGGGAGCATGACACAACTGGTCGGGGGACGTTACTATTCTATTCATCTCAATTCGATGGCTGCGGGGCGTGGGCTGATGATGTGGTGCTTGGCGAGACGTAATGGCAATAATCACCAGGGGAAGATCGTAATCAGTGAGGGAATTCGGAGACCCAGGCGAGCAAAGCTCCCCACCGGTGTGCAACAGAAGGAAAGAAGTGGTCCGTTGGATGGGTTCGAGGGCCCCAGTCTGATGGATCCCTTGCAAGAAAGAACGTTCACGGTCGCCGGGCAGGCTATGACGTCGAAGGTCGAATACGCCCTCCCATCCCACCAGATGTCCTTATTTAAAGGCCATCACTTCGGCCTCTGATTTGAATTGAGTATTATAACAAAGATATCACTCTACTGAAGACCATCTTGATCAATACTGAGCCTTTTTTTCTCCTGTCTTTTTTGATACCCCGAGTTCATTGTTCTTGCATTCCTCCGCGTGATTGTCCCCGCCCTGCCAACCTGGTGACGTCATTAACCGTTCATACTTAACTTGCTTGCACCACGCCATTCTCTTCCTCTTCTCCCCATCTCTATCTGCCTTCGATAGACCAATTCCTCTCTAAACAACACTCTACACATCCAAAATGCGCGCCAACGACACCACCACCAAGATCTTCTACAAGGGTTCCTCCGAGGACTTCATCGTCTTCGTCGATGACGTGAAGATTCTCGAACAATGGCGCCAGGACCGCTCCATCGCCCTGGCTAACGTGCTGAACGGCTGGAAGATCTTCGTTACTCACAAGTAAGTCAATTACTCTATCAAGCTTCTACATCAAGCTATCTGGAAAAAGAAGCTCAACTAACATCCCACTCAGGCACGGCGCCCAAGGTGTCCTCGACGGAGCTAGCAAGTCTACTCTGCAGAACGAGTTCGGAACCGACGACGAAGACACTTGCATGACGAAGATCCTTGAGAAGGGTGAATACCAGGTGACTGCTGTATGTTCTGACACTGCTTCAATCCTGATTTGACGGTATAGAGTGGCATATACTAACGACCTCATTAACAGGGCAAGGAACACCAGGGTGATACCAACCTTCGCAACGGTCCCGCTATGATCTCGCGGTAATTTTCTAATGGCCGTATCATGAATGTCATTTTTCTGGGAATCATGGCATGACTTGTTTCTTTTTTCTACCTTGTTATTTTCCTCCTTTTATCGACCCGAAAGCTTTACGAGGTCATGGGATTGTTGATCAACGAATACTACTGCAATATTCTACGAGGCATGATGGTTTGAGGTGTTTATTGTGTATGTTACCCTAGGATTATGGATGGTATGGTATTATATGGTAGATTCTTGCATCATCAGATAATATAGCATATACATATGTATCATTTGCTGGAATTGCTTTCTAGTTGGTTGTAGATGATTTGGTAGAAGTTTGCTTTGTATGCGTAGGTAGTTGTGGTCTATATCAAGTCATATCCTTCTGCCTGTTCCCCTGATTTCTTCATCTCCTCTCGTCTCCCAACAACCCACGTCCCCAACTCATTCCACACAGCCTCTTTCTGCGCCATCGTCATCCCCGCCGCCAGCCCACTCGTCGTCGTAGCCACAAACACCGGCGCCCCATCCCATCCCTCGCACCGTCCCATATTCTCCCCTTCCCCCTGCCACCCATACCGAAACTCCTCCTTCCGGATGCCTCTCCCCCTCCGCACCCGCCAAACCGCTTCCCAGATACTCTTACCCACCAGGCATACCGCCTCGGGCCGCTGCGCCGCCACCTTCGCTTCCAGCACCGGCACCCCCGCGTCCATCTCCGCTTTGCTGAGCATGCTGGCGTCCCGCGTCGGGCGTACCACGATGTTCGTGTTCCCGACGTTGTAGAGGTCTGGGAGTCGGTATGTGTCTGAGGGCGGGTGGCGGATGGTAGTTATTCTCGACGAGTGGAGGAGTTTCCAGAAGAGGTTCGACGGGTGCGCGTATGCGTATCCTGTCGTTCCGGTCATTATGCCGGGGTTGACGCCGACGAGGAGGAGGGTAAGGTTTGGGGGGATCGTGTCGCGGAGGAGGGAGGATGTTGGGGATGGAGAGGCCGATGGGGTGGTTGTTCGGGAGGTGCGAGTGCGGCGGGATCGAGTTGGGGGTTTTGGTTTTGAGGGAGGATTTGGTGATTGCGATTGTGGCGAGGATGAAGTTGACGACGCGGAAGCGGTAATGGTTGATTTAGAGCGAGTCGTGCGTGCTGGGAGGAGAGGGTTGCTCTGCCTCGTCCTTCTGCGTTTGGGTGAAGGTATTATTGACTGGGTGCTATTCGAGAGATCTGGTTTTAGGTCTTGCAAGTCCCCGAGCGAACGAAGGCCTCGTTTCGAATCTGAGCTTGAGCCAGAGCTATTATCATCTTGTAGGATCCCACCGGCGCCATTCGACTCCAATTTTATGTTCTGTTCTCGCCCACCGTTCACATTCTTCGACGCATGAAAATACTGGTTCAGTCGCCCATTGAAGCTAGTCAGCTTGTTCACGGGGACGTCGTTGTCGTCGTTCTCGATGATATCTTGTTTCGAGACATCCTGTATCGTGCAGGTATAGTCGGAAGGGGGCATGTTCGTCGCTTTTCCGATGGTCTGCGGGTACCTTGTGCTATATGGTTTTATAGTAGTAGGTTTTGTGATTAGTGTATAGAGAGAAAGAGGTTTTATAGAGCTGGTGGCAAATGGCTTCATGAAAAATCCTTGCTTCTGTTCCTTTTTGGTTAAGACAGAGAGCATTGTCCTTGCGTTGGATTCGAGGGGCTAAACTTGATCGGGAGGACGAGATTGGCCACTCGGGTCACGTTCTTATGCTTGGGTTAGTTAGTTATGCCAACCTACGCTGACTCATAATTCGTGCATAACTACTTTGTGCGTAAGAATGTGCTGGGGGAGGATTGGTTATGAGTAGGTATGTTAATTGTATTTGAAGAGTCCAAATATAAAAGCTTGTCATCTCGATAAGTCTTTGAGCTCTCATGGAGTGTAGTATTGGCAGTGGGGTCGACCTGCACGACGAAATCATCGCAGCTGCAGCAAATGTGCAGTTATATATATATAGGCACGACTGCCGGACTACAACAAGCCAAAGTGGACTTTGTTGGATGTTTCGGGTTTGTTGACTATGTGCAATGCTGATATTGCTGCATTATAATACAGAGCACTGTGATATTATCAAGTTGCAGGAGTCCTGTAGGTTGATCACCTGCTTGTAAACTGGCCATCGCTGGCAACTATGCTTTATGCCACCCAAAAATAAACGCCTTCCCATTTCTCAGAGAGCCATTATGCCCAAACCAAATCGTATATCGTGCCATGTATGTCGTTAAGATCATTATTCGAGTGTATGCGTGTCGCAAAAAGGATTCGTGATGTTATGTGCTGTTATACTTTGAGGGATCGTCGTTTTGGTAAAGTCCACGGCTCCGGACAAACAACCTAGCAAGAGTCAATGGAGGAATCCAAGCAGGCTGAATGATGCATGCACATACCTCGCCTTCGCTATATGCCCAAAAGTAGACCCCGATGCCAACCAGGTAGTATATCGCGGGATCCGTGCCTTGGTAGAGAAGCGCCGAGAGTAGAGCGCTGAGCGGATAGAGGATGAGTCGCACTTCGATGCTCCGGTGTGCTAATGTCCCGGCGAAGTATTTCAGAGGCCATTCCCATGCGAGACCGAGTAGGCCCATGATCAGGTTGAGAATCTGAAGGACCGGAACGGGCGCTACGGCGCCGTTCAGGTTTTTGGTGATGAAGTCCCAGAAAACTTTTGGCCAGATGAATCCCTCGATGGCGGCGCCAACTTGGTCTGCGATTAAACCCAGCTGTTAGCGTCTTCGGTTTATTATTGATCAAAGGGGATAGAGTAGATGCGTACAGGCAGCAGCCGTGAGGATGATTAATCGGCCCCAATGGTTTTTGATTAGCCTCCCCATGGTTTAGACTGGGAGACAAAGTGGTGAATGCACCGAGTAGCTTTCGTCCCGCGAAAGGTCAAGATAAATCAAGGGTATTTGTTCCTTTCAGTCGCTCGCCTTGTCAATGGAAGCCGCTCGTATGGATTTCTTCGACAAGGACATGGCAAGGTGAGATAAAGCCGTATGATGGGGAGATAGGATTCGGAATCACAGCAATCACATCCGCACAGACAGTCAATACGAGGATGGAGCGTCTAAAGGAGACGGAATAGAGGAGTCATGGCATGGCATGTCAGGAAGAGGGAGCGAAGGATGAGCATTACATACTCCCAGGACGGACTTGTTCTGCCAGCGCCAACCGAGGGACCGCCCACCACCGCATCTCGCCTCTTGTGATACGCAGACGTCCCTTTCTCAACCGCTGCCTCCTCTATGCCAATCGCATGACAGCGCCCACCGAATCCCCCTCTTGGCTTCTTCACACGTTCAGAGCTTCCGACACCCTTGATTGGACCTGAGAGGGCCTGGGACGAAAGAAAGAATCCCCCCCTCGACCGGGAAATCCTGCGTCCTGGCCGCCCTGGTTGGGCGCTACCTCCATGCACGACCATCCGGGCCTGAACAAATGAAAAGCGCCAGACGCTGGAGACGGCGCGCACTAGCGACCAGACGGAGCGTGACGGTGGAGCGAAGCATGCAGGAGATTTGCGGGAACACACTTTAGCGGCCGATGCATTTGTGTCACTCGCACCTTCTGATTGATGGCCGTCCTTCCTGTGAAGACTCGACGCGCGGGGCATTATTCGAAATCAGTCTGTTTCCTTTTTTATCTTCCTGGGCGGCGATTTTCGCTGATGCTACTCTGCCATACTGTACACCTGTCGCATCTCTTGGCCTTGGGAACGGGACGGTTTCGATAGGCGACAGAGAGACATGGAGGCATGGCTGAGTACTCCGTAGAATCGGAGAAAACAATGTGAAAGGGAAGGAGAATACGCCTCTCAGTTGGTCAATCTTATCTCCTGAGTCCTTCACAGTCACAGTCACAATAGAATCTCACCGTCTTTTCCATTTTGAAGTTTAACCCCCTCTTGAGTCTGTCTGACCGACTAGAAGAAGATCATTGAGCAGCTTCCTGACAGGGGCCGAGTTGTCGAACGGACTCCCAACAAATGTGACGAGAAGTCAATCATGCAGAGCCAAGTGGGCCAAGATCCTGCCTTGCATTCATCTCGGATTTATTCCAACTCGCTCAACGCCAAGCACCAACCACCCCGTACGATGCCAAAGGTTGCGCTCGGAGATGCCTGCTGCTTCGGACTAGCCTAGACCAGCATCTTTGATAGGAATCTAATTTTGGCAGTCAGTTAAACATCGCTTTCAATTCAAACCCCCTCTCCTGAGTCTTGACGCTTCCAACAAGTTGCATTGCTGTGGAGCACGAAGCCGGGATGCTAGGATCACGCTAAGACCGTGTGACGGCATGAGCGCTTGCAGAACGCTTCTCATAGGGCCAGACCACTCTGGGGTGACAGAGACTCCACCGTCCACGAAGCAAATCATCTATTTTAAAGAGCATATCATTTTACAAGCCACGGTCTCCACGGATACGCCAAGCGGCCACCGGCTCCCAATCGCTTCCAACTTATCCTGGCACCACATGGTTTCTTTGTGCGGCGGAATCGCCAGGGTATGAGAAGGCGAAAAGAAGATTCAAGAGAAATGGCGTTACTATTCTTGAACCCGTGGCCGGGATAGCCGCTCAAAACAGAAAGAGCAGGCCGATCGGAAGGTTCATGGCACAATGTGATGGATTGACATTGGTTCCTCGGAGCGTAGCTGAAGGATTGTGCTCGGAAGAGCAAAAGAACTGACCGAGCGTTCATCTGGCAGCGAGAAAACAAGTCATACGACGCAGCGATGAATACCAATGTGGCTGGAAGAAGGTTTTCTCTCGCGAGGACAGAAGAGCCTACCATGAATTGTCCATCCACGGCAGGAGTGACGGTTGAGAATGAAGCCCGTACTAGGTAGGACCTGCAGCGCTTCAGCAACGTTGCCCAGAGCGCCGGGGGGGCATAAATATAGCAGCGACACTATGCTATTTAGGGCTCTTTTGCCCTCCCCTCCCCCTCTCGTCTTCCCTGCACGTCTGCACCCCAAACCATTCCTCCGGGAACCACAACGCCAGCCGTTCGAAATTTTCTCATCGTCGGACCTTCTCTCCCCACCCACATGCGTTGTCTCCGCTGCTGATAACAGTAATGCTCCGATTGAGGTATCCTCTTGGCCCCCAATTGACCCGAGGTGCCATTTTCTGATCGATCCGTCTTTTGCCTTTCGTGGCTTTACACGAAGACCTTGGCTGGTGGTCTTGCCCCTTGAGACCAGAACACTCCATGAAGCCATATGAGAATCCTTATCCCAAACGAAAGAAGAAAATTACTATCTCACTCTCCACACTCGGGATATCGAATCCGGTTGCACTCTATGCCATCATCGTCGACCATACCCCTCAACTTGGACTTTGACCGTCTCTATTTTGCTCGGCCAACCTTGGCTGGAGTCGAGCAAGGCACTGGAGCTGAACAGCAAAGTCCTGGTTAATACAACCAAAGTCGAATCAAAGAAGTCATTCCTTTAACGTGCGGCTCGGCGTTGACCTAAAGAAGGTCTGAAAAAGAGTGTCAATACTCGTGATAAATAGTTGTCTTATTGTTTCCTTTTGCCGGTCATCGCTGGTCGATGCTCTAGCTGTTATTCAAGGGTTTGCTGCTGTATTTCGCTTCATTAAAGTTCTCTCCATCACCATGACACATGCTTGGGGTTCCTATTTCACAGGTTCAAAACTTTGGTTCTATTCCATATTCTGGGGTGCACACATTGCTATTTTTGCAGTAGGCTGGTATGGTTTTCTTACGTTTTTACGGAGCAGTCGCTGATTTCTTTTAGGTATTTACAGGCGTCGAACTCAAAGCTAGACGCTCTCAATACCCTGCAATACTCGGTCTGGATTTCCAGAGGTGCTGGTCTAGTATTAACGGTCGATGGGGCTCTCATTCTCCTGCCGATGTGCAGGAACATCATCAAATGTATTAGGCCGAGGATACGATGGCTACCTTTGGATGAGACTGTATGGTTTCATCGTCAGGTAGCATATGCTTTGCTTGTTTTTACAGCCGTTCACACGGCATCACACTATGTCAAGTGAGTTCAGACACTCAGATCGTCATTATGGCGGAGACCTAATAGTCCACAGCTTTTACAACGTGGAAAAGAACCAACTTCGACCCGGGACGGCAGTACAAATACACTTTACTCAAGCAGGTGGAATAACCGGCCATGTTATGCTCCTCTGCATGATGTTGATGTATACCACTGCGCACAATCGAATCCGCCAACAGTCGTTCGAAACGTTTTGGTACACGCATCATCTGTTTGTACCATTCATGCTGGCTCTCTACACCCATGCCACTGGTTGTTTCGTTCGAGATACGGCCGACCCGATTTCACCTTTCGCCGGTCAAAGATTTTGGGACCACTGTCTAGGTTACGAGGGATGGCGATGGGAGCTGATAGGAGGTGGGCTTTATCTTCTCGAAAGGCTTTATCGCGAAATTCGAGCCAGGCGTCAAACTGTGATTACCAAGGTGATCCGCCATCCTTATGGTATGTTCTACCTCAATGCTTGGCTACGCGGGTATCTCTGACAAGTAGCAGATGCAATGGAGATCCAGTTCCACAAAGACAGCATGGGATATAAAGCCGGTCAATGGCTTTTTATTCAAGTACCCGAGGTGTCCAGCACGCAGTGGCATCCTTTCACGATTACCTCCTGTCCCTTCGATCCATACGTCAGCGTACACGTCCGCCAGGTCGGAGACTTTACTCGTGCTTTGGGAGACGCCCTAGGTTGTGGACCAGCACAGGCTCGAGACTTGGAAGGACTTGACCCACTAGGCATGTATGAAGTGGCTCTCCAGAACGGACAAAAGATGCCCAAACTCCGCGTCGACGGGCCCTACGGAGCGCCCGCCGAAGACGTCTTCGAGAACGAAATTGCAGTCCTCATCGGAACCGGAATTGGTGTTACTCCCTGGGCCTCTATCTTGAAAAACATCTGGCACCTCCGATCCGGCCCCAACCCCCCACGCCGTCTTCGTCGTGTCGAGTTCATCTGGGTCTGCAAAGACACCTCTTCCTTCGAATGGTTCCAAGCCCTCTTATCCTCTCTAGAATCCCAATCCGCCTCCGCAGCTGCTAGTGAAGGCCGGGCTGAGTTCTTGCGCATTCACACCTACCTCACACAACGTCTTGACGACGACACTGCTGCCAACATTTACCTGAACTCCGTCGGTCAGGACCTCGACCCTCTCACCGAACTACGCAGTCGCACCAACTTCGGCCGTCCCGACTTCAAGCGTCTCTTCACAGCCATGCGAGACGGTCTCCAGGACCAGACGTACTTATCGGGCTTGTACGGGACCCTGAACCGGCGCACCGAAATTGGAGTGTATTTCTGCGGCCCGAATGCAGCGGCTCGACAAATTCGTGAGGCCGCCGTGACGACGTCGACTAAGGATATCAAGTTCAAGTTCTGGAAGGAACACTTTTAACCTTCCCACTCATGGTTTGTTTTCTTTCTGTAGTTCATTTTGCTCTCTTTTAGTTATCTTTGACGGTCTAGACAGTGTGTAATATTTGCATGCGAAGCGAAAAGAAAGGATATGGGTATTCACTATTTGCTATGAGATGTTATGACTAACGATTCTCTTTTCTTGTGGTTTAACAAGGTTTTTATATTTCTTTGCTGTTTTTGTTTCTGTGGTCTTCTAGTTTCTTTTCCTTCATTTTCTGTGTTCTGTCTCTTTCCGTGTTTGATCTTGATCCTCTGTTTATCGTGATTCTTGCAATTGTGTACTATAATTTCCGAATACAGCCTCTGAATTGGATTTACAAATACAATTATTGCTTGGGTAGTGGAACTTTAACATATGGATAGAATTATAGGCCCACGCTGAAGCCAAGGAATTCATAATCGACCATCCAATCGATGTATCATGTTAGCATTCCGCTTTAACATACAGCATCTTGTAAGGTATATACAACACGAACTACAACTCCATCCTCTCATCCTCCTCGCTCTCCGCATCCTCAGGCATCGTAATCGGGATACCCAACGCCGCAGCCCGGTCCTGCATCTTAGCCGCCATTTCATCCAACAGATCCTCAATGTCGACGTGGATCCGCAACTCCTTCTCCACGAGGACATTGTACACGCGGCGGAGCTCGTCGAAACCCATTCCTTCGTCTTGAGGGGAGGATGGCGATGATGATGTATCAGAGTATAGTTCTCGAATGACGTCCGCGCGGAGATGGCTGAACGCTAACATCATGAGTTCCTTGGACCACGGACAGGCGCGCATACCGCGGTAAAAGACGGCCTTGGCACGGCGGATGTCGTGATGTGAGAGTTCGAAGAGGATGTAGAGTTTCCAGAGGGTGAGGTTGGAGCGGGCGCTGGAGGTGGATGTGGATGTTGGGGAGGGTTCATGGGTCGAGGTCCTGTCTTGGCCAGTGATGGCTTTTTCAAAGGCCGCTCGGGCAGAGTGGATGGTTGAGCCGGCGTGGACGGGTCGGCAGAGTTCGGTGTATATCGAGAAGAGATGTGATGTGACGGGGACTTGGGTTGTGGTGAGGAGGTTGTTGGCGTTTGTGCTTTCGCTGCCTCGGGGATGAGTCGTGATGTCTCTCATGGTGTCTCTGACGCGCTCTTCAATTCGGAAGCGGGATTCGTTCCAGACGAAGAGAGAGAGGAACATGGTGTTGTGTGGGGATATTGAGATGCTCTCAGTTAAGAGGGTTCGAATGTATGAGGGTTTGTAGAGGGTGCTGGTGCGAACGTGGTGGTAGAGGAGTCGTGCGCGCGACTGGTGGAGGAGTTCGATGGCGAAAGGTCGGAAGGAGCCGGTGTGCGACGGCATTGTATTGAGTCTGTGGGTGGCGTTGAGGTATGCCTCTTGGGATTTGACGAGGTCCAGCGAATGGGCGAGGTAGAGTAGTATGGCCAGACAATCGGTGCAGGCAGCGAAAATGTCGGCATTCTCGGCGGCGAGGGCGGTTTCCTGCGTCCCCGACAGATACTAGGATTATTAGTGCCATGTCGCTAAGTTCGGATGGGGATTTTGTCTTACGCTCTGTATCTTGAGAAAACTCGTTGGACTGATGGCGGGTTGACTGGAAGGATCAGGGAAAGCCTTTAGGTCAACGCTGTTCTCCGGCATTGACAGTAGAAGATGAGAGGCGTGGGCTATATCTCGAGCTTCTAGCAACTCCCACATCCATGTATGCCATAATAGAACGCTCTGAGTCTTGTCATTCTCCGAGAATGTCTTGCTCATGGAGAGAGAGGTCGCCCAGACGTGGTCGGCAACTGCCAGGTTGCCTGAGCGTCGCTCGATGAGAGCGTAACAATTGTAGAGCCGCAAGCTGGAGGACCGTTTCTTGAGCAAGGATTTTGCATACTTCTTGGCGTCCTTGCTGCTGCATGCGAACTCTACGGCAATGGCATACTCCGCCATATGCTCATTTCCCGGCATTGCCTCAACTAACAACCGTAGAACACGCCGAACCCAGTCGGAATCGATATCGGATCGCGAGTGCAATGTCGCCTGAGCCCACGATTTCAAAGACGCAAACCATGTCCCCTCGCTGGCAAACAGGGTTTGAACATTGTGAATGAATTTTTGGTGAGGAAAGAGAATTGGTTGGTGGGTATTGGCAGAGTCCGTGGGAAGCCAGTCGTCAAGGCTGGAATGTGCACTATTCACAAGATAATTCTGGAAGAAGCTATCGCCAGTCCAACCGACAGTTGTTTCTAGGTTTCTCGCAGACGTTAAAGGCGGGAGGCAGCAGAAATACAGAAAAGCGTCGACCAATTCCTCAGCCGAATTCAGGTCCCAGACTAAGGGTACAATCTCTTGGAGGTCCGACGAGAGAACAACTCGGAAAGGGTCATCATCTTCGGATTCATCTAAGCTGCGACCGGGAAGCCGGGCATTAAGAATCCGTTCCCTTTCGCAAGTTTCCCATGTTGTGAAGATCGCTTTTGGGTTGACGTGTGAATCTGGCTTGAAGACTCTGGGAGCCGTAGGAGCACCACCGCCATTAGCCCAGCCTTTTGCACCAATTTCGCCAATGCGAGCACTCTCCGACTCCCAGAATTCCATCAATGTCGGTATTATCCGCTGTGAGTCTGCGTCTAATGACAGAGGCCGAAAGAAGGCAGCTTCTAGAATTGCTTGCCAGAGGCCAACGGCATGTTCTGTGAACCCGGACTCGCGAATAAAGACCGTCAGCCGGAGGAACAGGTAGATCTGGACGTGAGCTTTCCTAGGGTTATCTGGGGCCGACCGATTTAGCTTTAAACAATCCAGGAAGGTGGTTAGACATTGTTCGTAGGTGAAATCAAGGAATTCAGTCTGTCGAAAGTCCAGATATTTAATCCAGAGACTGACGAAGTGAGCGTTCGACTTCAATACAGCCTGCCACTGTGCGGACAATTTCTTCGTATCCCACAATTTCGCGCCCTCTTCCAGCCTGCCCAGCAGTAAACGATCACGAGCAGGATTTTGACCGGATCTTTTTAGCGCCTTTTCATACAGCGAAAGCTTGATATCGGCCAAGCTTTGCTTTTCGGCATACGTCAAGGCGCTGGATTCCCGTCCAGCGCCCCGGAGAAGAGTCTCCTGGTGATCGATAAGCTGGAGCCACGTGCCGACATCGCTAGGATCCTTCTCAATGGCTCTTGTCATTTCAACATTTTGTTGTTTGATCTCCTGATCTGGATCGATGCGAACCCCTTCGTTATCGCTCGACCCGCTGTCCGACACGGCCTCCAAGTCGCTCGGGATGTCGTCTTCCGGTTTGGCTTTACCGTGTATTGAACGATACGCGTGTTTTTCATCGTCTGACTCGATCTCGCCGAAAATTGCTTGTTGTCGTCGACTGCCGGAAACGTTAAGAGGTAGAAAGTCTTTGGTGGCATCCGCGTCTTCATTCGGTGAAGATGCTTGACGTATTCGAAGTAGCTTCGGTCGTTGCTTATGGAGGCCCGCCAGTATGCGCTTCGACTTCGTTTTGGACGCATCGGAGCGCCATGCGTCTGTTCTTATGACCAGCGCATCTCCTTCAGCGGTATCCCGGTCGATTTTATAGTTCGGAGGGAGACCCAGTACACTCCCTCGACCCACGCGATGATAAAGGGGAATGCTGTAGCGATGAATAGTACCATAGATCAGGTTGTACTTGTCGCCTTTGCAATCAATCACGTATAGATCAGGGGTATCTTTCTCGGGCGCCTTCACCTGGGTTTTCGATGACGATCGGTATTCGGGGGTGGACCCCCTCGGTTCCTTGGGGGTCTCGCGACGGCGATGTTCCGGTTCTCGACGGGCATGACGATGGTCTCGGCGTTCTCGCTCTCTACGCCGTTCTTGCGACCGCGAACGATCACGATGGCTTCTATATCTAGAATGATGGCTCGAACGATGCCGGGAACCCTTCTTCTCTTCTGTTTCAGTGTTGTCGCGATCGGGTCGCTGAACCGCGGGCGGAGGAGCTGTCGGGGGTTTGAAGCTAGCAAAGCGCGGGATAGATTTTTTCTCCTGTAATGAAGCAGACATGATGAGCGAAAATGAATTACCTAGAGTCTGACGGACAAAGAGCAGCCACTCACCTGAGAGCCGGAGGAATCCATGCTCTTGAGACGTGGGCGTGGGCCAAAGCATGTCGGAGCCAAAGGCGGGCGGAATCGACAACTGGAAAAACTCCGTTCCGCGATTTTTTTCTGCTGGGGAAAAGCGGCAGTAAAAAAAGTTGCTCCGATCAACCTTCCTCTGCCTCCCCTCCAGATCGATTACGCAGTGCCCTTCAACGCCAGTGAAGCTCAAGAAGAGGCTTGTCTGGGGATGGATGCTTTCTGTCTTTTTCGCTAAAAATTAATTCACCCTCAAAATCATGGCTTCGTCTCTCTCCGCGCAGTTGTCGCAGATCGCGGCCAACTCGACCAGCCAATTGAACCTCCGAGCTCAGAGATATCTCCATTCGCAATCGCTGATTTTCGACAAGAAGGTTGCTGAATCTCAAGATTTCCAGACCATTTACGAAATATGTCACGAGGGCTTCCAGGAGCTATGCCTGCTGGACCCCCGGTTTGCGCAGTTCGAGCGGACCATCTTCAGCGAACAGAGCGTCGGCGAAGAGCGAACGGAAATGAACGCTGCTCAGAACAAGGAGCTGGACATGGTCCTGGAGGCTTTCCTGGCGCTGGTGGGAGGAAAATTGCTGTTGAGTCCTGCGGTTAAGGCGGTGGATTGGCTTATTCGGCGATTCCGGTGCGATAGTGACCTAATGCTTTTTACTTCTATACAAAATACAACTGGCCATGGCTGACATCCTGCAGAATTCACGAACACAACACCGCATTTACGATCCTCACCTTCCTACCATACCACACCACACCTCTTTTCTTGAATTTGCTCTCGATACTTCCACAGGACTTGACGCCCACCTTCAAGGTGCTCAACCCGTACAAGCAAGGCCTGGTCAACCCTCCTCGTCATCCGCTTTTGCACAGTGCCACGACAAATAAACCATTCCTCGCGGCAATTAATGAATATACCCTCACGGTCAGCCGACTGCAGGCGGGCCACCATGCGCTGCTCTCGTTTTGGGCGGGGATTATGACGGAAGCTGTTGCGGGAATGCTGGACGCAGCGCGCTCTGGTCGCCGAGCGGTGGAGAAGCAGCAGCACGACGATATTCTTCTGCGAGTCATCCCGGTGCTGAATGACGGACTGGCCATGAAGGATGTCTCGGAGTTGGTTATTGGTTGTTACATGGTCTGCGTGGTTCTGGCGCAGAAGGCTTCTCTACAGGATAATGTCCTCGACGAGCTGATTGGGGCTGTTGCGGGCTCGTGGACTGAAGAAACGGCGAACTCGGGCCTGATTTGTCTGTCCGTCCTGGCACAGCAGAAGCCCGACGGAACGATACCGAAGCGCGCCTTCAAGGCTATTCTTCGATTGGACAACCTGGTTCAGCAGCTGTCTGAAATCTCGACCCAATATAAGACATCCAACCTGCTTCTTGCGCTTGTGGCTGGTTGCGTTCATGATATCCCGAACCAGAAGGACACCTCGCGACTGGACCTGTTGTCGCTCATGTTCGAAGCGCAGTTGTTCGGCGAAGAGGAGACCGGCAGGGCCATGGCCTTGGTCTTGAATGCTGCTAGCAACGCGAACAAGGAGGGTGTCATGTCATTGGACTCTCAAACTCACCTGGCCGATCTCGTCCAGTCTTTCAGTAGCTCGGAAACCCTCAAGCCCATTTTCCAGAAAACCGTTGCGGAATCGTCCCTTAATATCTCCGCTTTGGAACACAATCTGCAGACTGTTCTTGAGTCGGCACCGACGCCAAAGGCCTTGGAGGATGTGGAAATGGAGGATGCAGAGGACAAGAAACCAGAGCAAGATGCTTTCCCGTCAGCTCTTGAGCCCTTGAAGGGGGAGAGCCTGTTCAAGGATTCATTCCTTTCCACTCAGTCTATTCCTGTTTTCGACCGTCTTGTCCAGGTCTTTGCGCTCGCTGTCGGATCTCAAGAAAAGCTGGATGCCTTCACCGGCTTGAAGGTTCTCGGAAAGGCGGATGCCACCAAGTCGCCGCAGTTCCTGTCCTTTTTCGTCCGAGTCTTCTCTGGCCCATTCCCCATCGGCACTCGAGGGGCGGCGTTAAGCATTATCTCCACCTTTGTCAACTCCGCTGCTGCCGACCTTGACTTCCAGGCCCTGCTTCCGTTTGTCTTGGTCGCTCTTACTGATTCATCGGAAAGAATTCGCCGTGAAGCGGCCGGTCTGTTGGCTGCCGTTGGAAAACTGTATAAGAAAAACAAGAAGGCGGACAATATGATCGTTTGGGCTCGTGACACTCTGTACGGGCAAGAGAAGCAATCTAAGAACATCCCCTGGCTTTCTGGCCGGGACGCACACAAAGTGCTGGAGCGCGCATTCATTCCAGGTCTGGAAGAATACATCTTGGACCCGGCCCATATTGGCCGTCTCCTGGAGTCCACCCTGCGCGGCTCTTCAGCGGCCGACTCCGGTGCTTCAGAGATCAAGAAGCCTCTCCGATTGAACCTGTTCACCCTCCTTTGCTCTCATGCCGTTCAGGTGCCGCTGTTTGCTCCGAAGGATGGGCTGCTGAAATTGCTCAACCGTGTTGACAAGGCGGGTGGAACCACGCGCACGAAGGAGCTCGAGCCTGTGCTGAAGATGTGGCGAGACTTGGGCGAAAAGAAGGCCCAGGAAGCTTGCCAGAAGGAGCGCATTTCCCTCACTGAAATGGAGGACCTGGTCGTCGCGACCGTCACGCCCAAGGAGAAGGACGCCATCACCGTACTTCTGTCTAACGTTCACCCTTACTCGCAATCCCTGAGCCCGTCTTTCGCCGCCGCCGTCTTCCGCCGCATGAGGGACATTTGGGCCAAGGTGCCCGAGGACCGCCAAATTGTTGCCGCCGAGCAAATTTTCGATATCTCTCTCGGCCAGGCGGACTCGCCGCTTGTCGCCGGCTGTCGCGATGTGCTGCGCGGCGTCGAGCTGCCGGGACCTGTTCTGCTTCAATTCCTACAGAAGATCCCTGCCTCCGTCACCGACATGGAGTCTCTTGGACCGGCTCCGAAGAGGAGACGCACCAGCCAGAACAACATGGTTGCTATGACAATCCGGGACGAGGCCAACCTGGGTCAACTCATGGAGAAGATGACGTTCATTTTGGAACTGGTAGACAGCTCAAAGCCGGAGGCGCACCCGGAACTGGCCGACGGTTTGTTCCAGACTCTGGCTGCTCTACACCACTTGAAGTCGCAGATACAGTCTGGAATGAGCTACCTTCTGAGTCTGGTCCTTGGCAGCCTTTTGGCCATCGTCAACCGGTCCAAGGCAAATGCCAAGCCGCAATTTGACACTTCAGTCATCAGGGCCGATTTGGTTGTGGATTGCGTCCGCACTACCGACAGCCCTCAAGTGCAGAACTCGGCACTCCTGCTGGTGGCTGGCTTGTCGGTCATCGCTCCTGAGCTGGTCTTGCACAGCGTGATGCCCATCTTCACCTTCATGGGATCGAGCGTTTTGCGCAAGGACGACGACTACTCCGTTTCCGTGATCGACCAGACGATCGACCAGGTCGTTCCGGCACTTATCCAGTCTTTGCGCAACCAGAAGCGCGACGTGGTGTCGGGTACTTCGGAGTTGCTGCTCAGCTTCACCGCGGCATTCGAGCATATCCCGTCGCATCGCCGCCTGCGACTATTCCATGCTCTCATCACGAAATTGGGCACGCAGGACTTTTTGTTCGCCGTTCTTGCCATGCTTGCCAACAGATACTCTATGGACAAGGATGTTCTGGTCTTGATGACTGGACTTGTGTCTGATGCTGAGCCTCCTATCGAACTTAGCGTGCGTTTAACACTTGAACCCCCCCCCCTTTTCTTTAACAAGTGACTAACCCTGTTGCAGACATATAAGAAATACCTCGATCTCGTCATCGATTCGCTCAAGCAGAAACCCGGTATCTCGCAAGTGCTTCTTGGAATCGGAAGTGATGATGGGCGCGAGCCTCAGAAGGTTGCAGTTGATCTGCTTCGGGCTTTGGCCTACCTGTTCCGTCACTCGTCTTTGAAAACGAAGATGGCGGAGGCGTTCGAGTCCGAGGAGGGCGACGCTACCGCCCAGATTCGGGATCTGTTCTCCCGTATCTTGGAGCAAGTTCTCGCCATTGGCGATTCTATGCAGAGCGTGAAGCCCATCAGCCAGGCCAGCGGCGAAGTGCTCAGCGCGCTGTTCGGTACTCTGTCGCTTGCCGACTTCCTGGACACCATTGAGGTGCTGCTGCAACGACCCAACGACGAACTCCGCCGGAAGGTCCTCCGACTCTTGGAAGGCCGTCTGCGCCAGAACCCCGAACGGGACGGCCCATCGCAGATCCGGATGCTGGACTTCCTGCCGACGTTGGTTACCATCGTGGAGTCGTCGCCCGACATCCTGCTCAAGCACGCGGCCGTGGCTTGTATCGACCGCATTACCGACAAGTACGGCAAGAAGGACCCATCGAAGGTCATTCCGGCGGCCATCGCGGTGGCTGGCAAGACCTGCATCGGCTCCGAGGACGACCGTATTCGCATCATGGGCGTGTTGTGTTTGGCCTCGATGGCCGAGGTTCTCGGCCAGGCGATGATTCCTGCCCTTCCGCCGACGGTCAGCCAGTCTCTGGCCCTGCTCGAGCTGAGTCTCGAGGCAGGTCAGGAGAACACCCGACTACACGATGCGGTGTACTCGTTGTTCTCCGCCTTGTTCGTACACCTGCCCTTCATGATCTCCGCTTCCCAGCTGGACAAGATTCTCTTGCTTTCGTTCAAGTCTGCCTCCTCGGAGGAAAGCGAGGCCGAAAGCCGACAAGAGGCGCTGCGGTTGATGGCGCGCAAGGTCGACCTCGCCGCCACCTTTGGTGCGGTGGATCGCAACTGGCAGCACGCTACGGCGGCTGGCCCCGAAGCCACCAAGGAGATCTTGGAGGTGGTTAGCCTGGCCATCGAGAAGCACCCCAAATCCGCTATATCGAAGAACCTGCCTACTCTTACGAATGTGCTGTTCAAGGCGTTTGACCTGCGCCGCGAGCAGATCTCCCTTGGCACTCGGGCCACTCTTGAGCTGTCGGATGTGGACGAGATCGAGGACGGCATCAACGATATGACGATCAAAATGATTTACAAGCTAAACGACACGGCTTTCCGTCCGATCTTTGTCAAAATGCTGGACTGGGCCAACACCAGTGTTTCGAAGAAGGACACGCAGGGCAACTTGGCCCGCCAGACGACGTTCTTCAAGTTCCTGCAGGTGTTCTTCGGCACGCTCCAGGTATTTATCACCGAACCTATATTTCTAAAATGAGACATTGCTAACCTGTTCCAGTCGATCGTCACCGGCTATGGTAGCTACATCATTGAGACTGTGGTGTCCGTCCTTGGCAAAGCCAAGCCGTCCGACCAGGCGACCAAGTCTCTCTGGCTGGCGACGATGCGCATGCTCCGCAACGCCTTTGAGCATGACCAGGATGGTAAGTTTTCTGAATTTTCCATGTTCGTGTCCAGTAAACTAACAATGAGTCTCAGAATTCTGGCAATCTCCCTCCCACCTCACCGCCATCTCTCAACCTCTGATCTCGCAACTCGCCCACGCCACCAACCCTCCCAGCGCCAACCTGGTCATTGCCGAGACGGTGCCAACGATTACGGAACTGGCCGTGGCCGCCGACTCCACGGACAACCACAAGGAGCTGAACTCGACGCTGATGCGCTTCCTGCGGCCGTCCACGGTCACGGGCAAGTCGGCCGGCGGCGAGAACCCGTTCACGCGCCTGGCGGCCCTGAAGGCCGAGCAGTCGCTGACGGAGCAGCTGGGCGAGGAGTGGCTGGCTCTGCTGCCCGAGATGCTGCCGTATATCAGCGAGTTGATGGAGGATGAAGATGAGCAGGTGGAGCGGGAAGTGAGGAAGTGGGTGAAGCAGATTGAGAGTGTGTTGGGGGAGAGATTGGATGATATGTTGACCTAGTTAAAGCCAGGTGGATGCATGATTGGCGTTGGTTTCTTTTCGAATGTTTTATTTATTGTATATGAATGAAAAGTTGTAGACTTGTTTATATCATCCTGATGGTTTTGATAGTACTTTCCTTCTTGCAGTGTCTTCATGGATCTAGCGTAGGGTTGTATTACGAGTTGATTATCCGACACCAAGGAAGAGACTATAGCCGGGGCGCAGACAGGGCTTTGTATCAGCGATGTTGCTGGCCATAATTTATTTTTTTCTTAAAAAAAAAGGCACATTGGCATATGCCGGAAACCCCGGCTCTGGCAGTTACAAAGGCAATACAACATTCAGGATTTTGTCAGAATATCAGATGTTAGGAGAGGGCACTGAAGCCTTGAACAGTAAATAATCTACTACTATCATGGCAAATAATAGCCATGGATATGGTTAGTTAGGGCTAAAAGTACGAGCCAGATGTCTCAGGGTCCGGCAAGACAATACAGACTACAGAGTAGGGCGACAGAATTTTCACGATGGCGTTATCACCAATTGCATAATGAAAACGTAAACCGGATCTGGGAATGTTCCCGTCCTCTTACTTGATGGCGTTACTTGAAGCCGACTCGGTCGCCCTGATAAACAGAGATTTATATGAAAAAAAGTGGTGAAGCCGGTCGGTTAGTCCCGGATCTGGCTGGGTCGGTCGCAAGGCTCGGTTAGCGTCGCTTGCGAGAACGGAGGTGTTCTGGATGGATGGATGGCGTTATTGTTATTGTTGTTGGATCGGGTGATGTCTGTCTGCATAGGGAATTAATAATGATGAAAGAATGCAAGAAAGATGAAGGTTCGGAGAATACGAGCTTAATAATGGGAAGCAGCAGCAACAGCGTCACGGTCGGCTGTCCAATATTGAGAAGGCCAGAAGTAGAAGACCAGAACACGGAAAGACGAGAACAACACGAGTCAGACTAAAAGCGGTCCGATGTCGTAGGGCGTGAGGATCCGCCGAGTAGTAGTCCGTGGACTAGATGAATCTATCGGCGAGGACCTGCTGGCTTTTCCAAATCACCCGTATTCCATAGCATCAATAATCAATCACTAGTCCTGTTGGGAGTCTGCGTCAACGACACGCAGCGAACACGTCGATCGTCCCCTTCGATAGTTTCATTTGGACGCATCACATGGAATGACGGAATCCCAAAAATCCAACGGTAGGAGAAGGAGTCCGATTGATCTTCACGAAAGCTCAAATGGAAGAATGGAGATCCCTGGAAGGGGACAACGATCTTCGTTCATGGCGTCAGGGGAGCCCAACTTTGGACCGGATTAGGGTTGGTTCCAGACTCGTTGGAGATTCGTCATCTTCACTACGGTGTAGTTATAACTTACACCGTAGAACAAGTTGACTCCTATATCGCTTAGAGACTCTAGGAATTAGACCACGCCGAACTCGCCGTCCACGCCGTCGACTTCTCCGAGGGGTCACACCCTCTCAGACCGTTTAGCCGGCGGTCTTAGCGTTCTCAGCATCGGTTTTCCCGCAGGGCGTGTGGAATGTCATTCCCAGGGCGCAAGTCAAAAGACGATCTTCGACGGTTCCACCAATTGCCGCCCGGTGGATCCTGGCGTTGTTCGAAGGACTAGACCCGATGAAGAACCTGACGAGAGAAAAGGATTGCCCTCTGACTGGCTGTAGTGACTAGTCGCTGGCTGGTTTGGTTCTATGGAAAGAGCTTGCGTTAAGCTTGCGATGCCGTCGAGGACAAATGAGGGTTTCGCCCACCCACGTGCTCGCATGGCTTCAAAAACGAGATTTCCAAGCAGGAAGGGATGTGACTCACGCGCAACAATGATTGATTGCTTTTATTGTCTCGTGTTGGATTGCTAATTCAGAGTTGTTTCCACCTGCAATGACGTCCTGGCTAGTGGCTATACTCCGTTGAACTAGATATTAATATTGACTAGATCCTGACCCCCCTGGGGGAAACTCCCTTGCTCCACCGGCCCATTCCATTACTCAATTGCAACCATCACCCCATCCCTTCATTCTTCTTAAAAGCTGGGGTCGTCACTTTTTTCTCCCTCCTCCTGTGACTGTTTTTTCTCCACCGCTCCTGTCTTCTCTCGTTCTACCCCATATCTTCTGGGAAGGTTCGCTGCCATTGTCGGATACATCCATCTCGAAATGGCTTCGTCCTTCGTCACTCGAACCTCCAGTACCCTGGAGGCCTTCACCTCCCGTGCACAACCCAAGGTCACTGTTGACCTGCAAGGCCAGACCGAGGGTCTGGTAAACGCCTACACCACTGGTGACCGCATTGAAGGCACGGCCACCGTGACCGTCGACCGCGATGTCCGATTCGACGAAGTGGAAATCACCTTTGAAGGTATGTCCACGCCTAGCCGGTCTACCTGAAGTATTTACCTAGCACTATATTGACACTTTGCAGGGACTTCTCGTACCTCTGTAGAGCGAGCATCCATCCCCGGCCGCACTGGCGCATATCAGACCTTCCTACGCCTGCGCCAACCCATCGACGACACCGCGTATCCCACTCCGCGAGTGCTCGAGCCCAACCGCCGCTACGAATTCCCCTTCACCTTCGTCGTGCCCGAGCGTCTGCTGCCGCACGCCTGCAGCCATCGCAAGACCAACCTGCACGTGGAAGCGTCGCACACGCTGCTGCCGCCCACACTAGGCGACGCCATGCTGGCCGCCGACGGCAAGACGCTGCTGGACGACATCTCACCGGACATGTGCCGCATCGCCTACCTGGTGCGCGTGACAGTGCTGCGCAAGAAGCCGAGCGATTCGGACACTGCTACGCCCAAAAGCCTCGCCTCCGTCGGCAAGAAAGTTCGCATAGTCCCCGCCGTCGAGGAGGAACCGCCGCTCAACGTCGCCGATCACGAGCCCGTCTACTGCACCCGCAAGGAGAAGGACGTCAAGCGCGGCATGCTGCGCGGGAAACTCGGCCGGTTGGTCGTGGCCGCCTCGCAGCCTCGACCAGTCCAGCTGCATCCCGGCTCCAACGCCGCCGCAGACAACCACACCAGCAGCGACAGCCCCGTCAGCACCGCCGCCACGCTGCATCTCCGCTTCGATCCCATCGGCACCGAACCCCCGCCTCGTCTAGGCACCGTGTGGAGCAAACTGCGCGTCTCGACCTACTTCAGCGCCGAGCCGTGGACCGACTACCCGTCTCCCTCGTCACCCGCGATGTGGGCACAGATGGGCCGCGGCGGTTACACGGAGTCGGTGCCTTTATCGACGCTGTGCCTCGCCTCGTCGTCGGCCGGCTGGACGCGACACGAACCGCCGCGTCTGGACCGCTGCGACTCGCGCCAATCCAGCACGTCGTCCGGCTCGGACGCCGAATCCCTGACCGGTCCGTCTGCCTCGTTCGACGGCTCGGTCTATTACACTGCGTCCGTGGTCGTGCCTGTCTCGCTGCCGGCTAAAAAGGCCTTCGTGCCGTCCTTCCACTCGTGTCTCATCTCACGCGTCTATGCCCTCGACCTGAGCATCTCGTATCACACGCCGAATGCGAATATTCTGACCCCTACCGCCTCGCTGCGCGTGCCTTTGCAGTTCACCTGTGCGAGACGCGCCTCGGTGCCTGGGAAGGAAGACGCTTGCGAGATCTCGATCGACGAGGTGAATGCGGAGTTCTTCAACCCGCGCAGCGTGGCGCCCCCGGAGATGCCAGTGTCTGCGCCGCCGGAGTACTCGGAGTTGCGTCCGTTCGTGGCGTCTCCGGATCGGTCGCGCGATTTGTTGACGAGCTCGACGGGGAGGGTGCGGACGGCTTGTTGAGCTGTCTGACTGTCTTTATGTCAATGTTGAAGGGAAGGAGGTTCCAAGAAAGCAAATTGAACAGGAAACGAGCCACGACTTGAAAGAACGAAAAGTAACTACGGTGCGATTTGATTTGATTTGATTCATCTTTCACAGGAGTTCGGATATAGGTTTTGATATACCCTTGCTAGCAAGCCATTTTGCATATGCTGAGTTAGATTAGATCATTAATAATGTTAATTAATTAGTTGATCAGTTAGATAATGCATCTTAGATTCTTTATCATATCACGTATTCATAGGATAGGCGACGTAGCAAGTTCTAATAATAGCTGAGGTTCGGCGGTTGACCATCCTCTTGATCCCTGCTCTACATGCAGTCAGTCTGTCGCCAAAACACATGGAACAGGTAGTATATCATCCTCTCAACATGCCAATAGTTCTCCAAAGCTTCTCGCCCACAGGAACTCTTCTTCATAGTACTGCTGCACCAGACGATCCTCCACCTGAGCCTCTGAATGCGTCGTCGAAACATCGAAATCGATCCAAACAACTCGCGATGCTTCCCCACGCGCAAGAACGATATTTTTCGGATACGGGTCATTATGAAGAACCCGCGCGCGATGAATCTCACTCAACCCCTCCCTGCATTGCCACCTGGAAGCGTTCCGCGGAGTCACGCAATCCAGTCCTTCAGGTTCCGGCAGATATTCAAGCATGATGGCATCTAGGCAATTCTAGTCGTCTGCGAAGTGATCGAGATGCGGACGATAGAGAGCTGGGTTGAGTTGCTCGATATAGCCGTAGTAAACTGATACTACGCCTTTTTGACACACTCCCGAAGATTGCAGGTTCTTGTAAGCGGTTAACTCGCGGCGGAATCGGTTCATGTCTTGGCCATTCGGGGCATAGCCGGGGTCGCCGTTGTTGTGAAATTTTGTAAGGTCAGTGTGGAGCTCCACCTAGCTACCTGGTGGGAGAGGACGTACCACTTTTAGACAGTAGCGATTGTCGCTTAGCGTTATATCGTATAGTGAGGAGGATTCGGAGCATTGGAGTAGCCGGCAGAATTTAAGAGTATCGGGATGCAGGTTCAAAGGAGGTGTGTGATTGCCGGACATGGTGGATGTTATATGTGATAGTTGGGCGATGGAAGGATATGAAGAGAATGAGTTGTCATTGCGTAGGCAGCCAGGCAGCGCTAGGCAGAGCCCTTGCCTTTCACGTTTCTCATTTACACACTGTACTATTTTTTGGATCATTTTGTGATGAAGAGCTTCGGCTGCGGAACTTTGATCCTGCGGTCCTAACTATAGAAATGCATAGCATCGCTAGGGGATTTTCTAAGTACTGCCCAGAACCCTGATTAATTCTCCATAAATTAGAATATCAAATCCCATCCAATTTCCGGACCCAAACGAGGAAGATGATCAGCTACGTTCTGAACATCCTTGTCGCCTCTTCCACTCAGACTGACGACAATATGCTGCCCCTTTGCCATCGTCCTGGCCAGATAAATCGCCCCATAGACAGCATGAGAAGATTCCAGAGCAGGCAAGATCCCTTCGTATTCCGCCAATGCACGGAATCCGCTCAACGCTTGCGCATCGGTAGCAGCCATGAAACGAGCTCGCTGGCTATCCTTCCAGGAGCTTAGTTCCGGACCAACCCCCGGATAGTCCATGCCCGCCGAGATCGAATGCGTGGTCGAAACCTGCCCTTGGGTATTTTGCAGTAGATACGTATACACTCCGTGAAGTACGCCCTTGCTGCCGCAGGTCAGTGTCGCAGAATGGCGAGAAGTGTCTAAACCATCGCCTCCGGCCTCGACGCCGAGGAGCTGGACCGGGTCGTGAAGGAAGGGGTAGAACATGCCCGAGGCATTACTTCCGCCTCCTACGCAGGCAACCACCGCGTCTGGGAGTCGACCGATGGCTTCGTTCATTTGTTGTTTCGTTTCGTCCCCAATGACTGATTGGAACGTGCGCACAATCGTGGGGAATGGGTGTGGTCCTGACACCGAACCGAGAACATAGTGAGTGGTGTCCAGAGTTGATACCCACGCCCGGAGAGCCGCGCTGACCGCATCACGCAGAGTTCGCCCCCCTGTCTGAACGGGAACAACTTCTGCGCCTAGTAGTTTCATGCGAAATACATTCAATGCTTGCCGGTGCGTATCTTCTTCGCCCATGTAGATCACGCATTCCAGACCGAATTTAGCACACAGAGTGGCTGTGGCTACACCATGTTGCCCGGCTCCAGTCTCGGCGATGATCCTCGTTTTCCCTAGTCGTCGCGCAAGAAGAATCTGACCGAGAGCATTGTTCACTTTATGGCTTCCCGTATGGTTGAGGTCCTCTCGTTTTAGCCAGATATTCGCTCCCCCGACGTGTTCTGTGAGCCGCGCCGCAAGATGAAGACTGCTGGGTCGGCCGAGATAGGCGTAATAAGAGCGGAACTCGTCCCAGAAGGTAGGGTCCTGCCGTGCTGCCTCGAATCCGAGCTCGAGCTGCACAAGGCAGTTGACCAGAGCCTCTGGAACATACTGACCGCCGAATTCACCGAATCGTATGCTGGAGGGAAGCCGACTGTCAAGGTCCAGGGAATTGTCTTGGTCACGGAAGTCAGGGCGAACGGCGCTCTGATGGTCTATGAGGGCCCCGTCCGCTCCTCGCGCGAGCCTGCGCCCCGTGATTCCAGCGAGATAACCTACTACATGAGAGGCCGCCTGACCAGCCGGAGCCGCGCTTATGACCTTGAGGATTTGGCTGCCGATCACGCAGCCCTGCGCGATGTCCTGCACCGCTAAGAAGTGCTCCCTTGTGCTCACGCCGAATCCTACGGCGGTGGGAGTCTTCCCAGACCAAGTACGAACTCGGCTCATGAGTTCCCCGAGATCCTCACCTAACCGATCAGTAGCACCCGTTACCCCCATGCGTGAAACCACATAGATAAAGGAGTCGGCCATCTGACACAGCAGCTTGATTCGCGCATCGGGTGTCGCAGGGGAGACAAGTGGGATGAACGAGAGCCTATAATATTCCGACATCAGCAGATTGACCCTAGCTAGCACTGGAATTTATACTGACCCGAATGTGTTGCAAATACCGCGGAAAAAGCCTGCTTCCTCCAGCGGCAAGTCTGTCATCACGAAGCCATTGACGCCTGCATCTTTACAGTCGCTGACCATCCGCTCCTCCCCGTATTGGAGAATAGGGTTATAGTACCCCATCAACAGGATCGGCACCCGGACACCTCTTTGCCTCGCCTTGCGCACCATATCCAAGACCGTGGCTATCGTGACTCCATTCGCCAGAGCCTTTACGTTGGCTGCCTCGATGACTGGGCCGTCGGCAATCGGATCGGTGAATGGAACGCCAAGTTCGATAACATCTTATGCAAGGTAAAGGGGAAATGTCAGTCTCACTGGAACGAAAGCTGCGTAGGGGAAAGGTAGTCCGTTCATACCAGCGCCGCCAGCCTCAAGCCCAAGGAGCAGTTCGACCGTCTCCTCAATCGTAGGGTACCCTGCCGTGATATAGGCCACTAGAGCTGCACGCTGTTGGCTCGCAGTTCGAGCGAACGCCAGTCGGATGTGCTCCATACCTGCAACAAAAGAGTAGGGTGGTTGGTTGGTTGATCGAACGGATTCATTGCAGGGGGTATTTTTCTCTATATACGCGCATGAGCGTCCACATTGTGAGTCAGACTGCAGTTCAGGAAGGCCATCGCGATCCGCCTTTCCACAACCCTTATTGACATCCGTATTTCCGTTATGGTTTTTGATGTTCTACTGATCTTGGTGGCAAGAAAAGTAATACAGGTAGATTCCCGCTTTGTCAGCGGAAAGCCCTGTGGAGAAACCCTAAGTCGGAAGGTGAAATACTATGCTCAGAGATTTCACGGACTTAGGGGGAAACTCAAACTCTACAGGGTAGTACCAATTTGCTAAGAGTTACAGAGGCACTGCTATGTCTTTTTTTATCACATACTATCGGACCTTCCGTAGTCCAACATGTGGCTGGCCTACGGAAGGATAGGTGGATCCCATAAACTAACCCCATGTTTCATTTAGGCCAGAAAACTCATCGATTGCCTCAGAGGACACCAAATACATGCATAATGTACCCTCAAAATACTAGTGCGCGGATTACCACGGCATCTGCTCGCCGTTGTGACCCAGAAATTGACCAGATGTAGTCGATTTCGATGCCTGTTCGATCTATGAAATCAAGGCAAGAACAAGTGTTAGCAGCCACCCTTTGTCCTGTCGATGATTCTATAGAGAAGAAAGCTTTTCACAAACCACTTGAATAATTCCGTTGACGCTTTGTTCCACAGTCAACGTGGCCACTTCGAGCCCTTTGGCGCGTGCCCCACGGTTTCCCATATCGGTTTGAACGAATCTGCACCACGGAAGTTAGCAGATCCCGTCAACATAGCCGTATGATTGGCATCGACCCCTATTCTGTGACTCACCCAGGGTCCACTGCCAACGTAATGAGATCCTCGTGTTCAAAATGAGCTCTCCTGATGAAGTAATTCCCTGCCACCTTTGACATTCCGTATGCGTTCGTGAGAGATGCCTTGTTCTGCTCCAGCCCAGCAAGACTGGCCAGCTCCGTCGATATATACACGAATCTTGGTTGCTGCTGACTCGCCTGTAAGAAGGGAAGCATAGCCCGGAACAATCTCAGCGGGCCGAAGGTGTTGATATCCAGGTGTGTCTGCAAGTCGGAGTCCGTCATTTCGACCAGAGGTCCATAGTGTTCGCAGATTCCCGCGTTAGCAACAACAACATCGATCTGTGAGATTCGGTGCTGTGTTCGCAGTTGCCGGGCCGCCTCGATGATTCCCTCAGGCCGATCAAGACCGAGGCATATAACAATAAGGTTGCAATTCGTACCACGAGGCAAGGAGTGCAAAGGTTCTGTTTTCTCGGGTGATGTATCTCGACAGGCCGCTATGACGGTGGTGTTCGGCTTTCTCAGGTATGCAGCCACAAGGCCTTTTCCGATCCCTGTTCGAGTTGTTAGTACATGAAACATGGGAGGCTATAGAGCAACACACCTCGATTAGCACCTGTGATCAGGACAGTAGTCGGAGCCATGGTAGTCAAAGTGTATACGTTCCTTGCTGTGCTTCGATATGCTAGCTCGTTTGGTTTGGATGTGATTGCTGGCTCTGTAGGTTACAGTAGGTGCCAAAACCAGACTGGTGATGGGAATTTATGGCCGAGAGGTAGTATATGATTACTGTTTCCTTAATCAAATCAAATTCGATCGACAGTGGGGCCCGTCAAGGGACTTTGACCTCTGTTCGCGCTCACCGCTGGCCGGATGACTCCGGCGCCAGATCAATGGACAATATACCGATGACAAAGCGGCATTCTGTAACTAAAACCCCTGAAGATTCGGGAAAAGGCGTTCTAAGGAGTTATTTTCCGAAGCTATTTCCAGAATCCCGATTACTACGCCGTATTATACTTCCGAGGATCCGTGACAAGGGGGATTCTTCAGACGCGATATAAATAGCGGTGGCCAATCCTACATAATTATCTTCTCAATCCATCTGTATTTCCAAGAGTTTAAAAATTCGGATTCATCAACCCGTCTTCAAGAATTACATCATGTCCCCTCGCACCGTTGTTGTTATCGGTGCTACTGGCTCGCAGGTTCGTCAGATATCCTGCTACCTTAGTACCTCTTGACAAGTGACTGACGATTGCTTCAATACCTTCGCAAATCCAGGGCGGCTCCGTTGCCAGAGAGCTTCTCAAAAGCCCGCACTTGTATAAGGTGAGGGCTGTGACGCGCGATCCCAGCAAACCAGCGGCTCAGCAGCTCGCCGCACTCGGAGCAAGTCTTCAAGCCGTTGATCTCAACGCCGGAGTTGAGGCCCTTGCTGCTGTATTTGTAGGCGCCGACGCTATCTTTGCATTGACGGACTTCTGGGCTACGCAGTCCACCGAGATCGAGATTAAACAGGGCCGCAGCATTGCAGATGCCGCGGCTCGTACCTCGACTCTTCAGCATCTCGTTTGGAGCGCGCTTCCCGACCCTGAGAAGCTCTCCGGGGGAGCACTTATGCATATCCACCATTGGAAGGGCAAGAGTATCGTCACGGACTATATTGAGCAGCAGCATCCAGATCTGTGGGCCAAGACCACCACTGTGCTCTTTCCCAACTATTTCGAGAACTGCCTGACTCACCCAGAGCGGTACCTGTCTAAGCCTGTTCGTTGATCTTGTCTCCCCTGGTCTTTGGACTGCTTTTGCACTGCTTACATTCGCTTACACAATGCCAGGATTCGGAGGGCGTTTATAACATGAGCTTTCCGCATAGCCCACACACGGCCATGCCTAATGTGTCGATTGGAGATACGGGCAAGCTGGTGAAACTGATTCTTGAATCCGATGCCACTTACTTCACCAAGACCATCGCATTCTATAACCAGGCCCTCACGGAAGCAGACAAGCTGGCTGCCATTGGCAAAAGTAAATATAGACCGCACTACTCTCTTTCCCGTGCTCAATTAATTATGGCTCACTGACACGTCCGCTCCAGGGTATAACCTACAGACCAGGTATCACACCTTGGGCCCCGACGAGTTTCAAAAGCTTCTAGAGACTCGGGACGGGATGTCTTCTGAGATCGCTCTGGATTTTACCGAGCAGCTTCTGATGTTTGAGAAGTTCGGCAACGTGTATGATGCACCCGAGTTTGTGCAGGCCAAAGAGGTACGTGTCATCTTGGTTCATAGATGTATGGATGAGGAACTGATCGCCACCATGCAGATCCCTGGATTGAAGCTCCAAACTTGGAATGAGTTTCTGGATGAGAATGATCTTCTCGCTTACATGAAGAGGTCCTGAGGGGGTTGGCATATGAGCCGTGTCGTGTCATCTACTGCCATTCTTCCTGGTTTTGACTAGGGCTAGACCAATGTTTAGTGTGATGCTCTGAAAAATAAGAGAATTTGCAGAATACTTAGACCGGGTTAGTTGTGGGTTATATAGTACAGTACCTTCCAATTGAATTAGGTTACTAGAAAATCAACCTGAGTTCTTCACCACAAAACAACCTTATTCCGTAGAGCTCCGAGGCTATAGTATACTAGAATCTGCCTCAGGCAGCAAGCGGCGCTTACGTAATGCCGACACCGGCAATGCCCGGCGTCTGCCAAAATTAATCGATGCGCCTTGGACTCTTCCAGTAGCTGCTACCTAGTCCTGCTGTCTTATCCTAGAATGGCGATCTCATAATTATTAGCCTGTCAGCAGATCAATGGCGCCAACACCAAGGTCTCGATATAATACGAAAAGGGCGACGGCCTGCGATTCGTGCCGCAAGAAAAAGGTCAGCTCCGCTCATTATGTATGGGGCATACAGGATGTATAGGTATATCTAACTGATGGTGTGAAGATCAAATGTGACGCCGAGTATCCGCAGTGCAACTACTGCTTGCACAATAATTTCGCGTGTACTTATACCCGGCTGGATTCGGGGTCGAAGAAAAGGTATGTTCAGACTATCATAGCGCCGGGGGTGTCCATCCGTCTCGATTCGATTAGACCTGCTCTGGAGTCAAAATGACCGATACTGATCTACGTTGTGCAGAAAGGCCAATGACCAGGAACTGTCCGGCAAGCAGCCTGCCACCCAGTCATATCTGTCTTCTACTAGTTCGTGAAATCCTTCCACGCTAAAGGATTTGATTGGCTAACCACACTCCAGAAATCTCAATGGTAAATCTGGGCTTGATGTATCTCAACGGCATGCGTCATACCCCGGATGAAGGGCGAGCGTGGATTGAATCCCGCACGGGTGAGACCGTGAACATGGATAAACTAAACACAATGGAGCTGCCGTGGACCAAAGCTGGCCCTGTCAGGTCATCTTCAAAGATCCCGAAACTCCCCGCCCGCCCTATAATTGAGCAGTATGTTGATATTTATTGTTCGTCATACCAAAGTCTTGTGTTCCCAGTGATTAGCAAATCGCTGTTTGCTGAAACACTGGATCTTGCCTACGGGCCACAGGGCCCTGGTGCAGATAGTGCCAGATCTTGCATTTATGCCTTCCTGTCGGTGGTGATTATATTTGGATTCGAGACTGATCTGGGGGATGTGCTTGACTGTGAGACGTATGCCGCGGCAGCCCAGAGCTTTACAGTACAAATCATCAACGAGATGACTATAAATGGTCTTCAGGCTCTGATTATGCTTGTATGTCGATTCCGACTGAACCTTAAGTATATGTCGAGCGTGAGACATTGAACTGATATCATGCATAGACGCAGCACCAGTACTTTCTGGGCGATTTGCAAAGCGCCGCAGTCTCTGTCTCGATTGCCAGTCGTTTGTTATTCAAGCTTGGTGCGCACACAGTGTCTACCCCCGCTGCCTACAATAAGAGCCAACCAGAGTGCCATCTACGCGATCTCTTCTGGCTCTGCTACTCTTTCGACCAAGATATCTGCCTCCGGAACGGACAGCCCCCGTCCATCTCAGGAGTGTTCTGTAACTTGGACCTCCCACCAGACTACAAAGAGCTTCAGGACTCCAATCTGCAGCAAGATCAGATTCTGTCCATTGGTGATGAAACGCTTCCTCTGTATCCCTGGGACCTTCACCTCTCTCAACTAAAGTCTGATATATATGTGGCTCTTTATTCAACAGCCGCGTGCCAGAAACCCAGCTCAGAGATTTTGGAAAATATCCGTAACTTGGATCATGCCTTGGAACAGTGGCGAACAAGCCTGCATCCTGATATTCGACCGCCATTGCAATTCTCTCCGGGGATGCCCACGAATACACATCTTAATACCCAGGCCGTGTTACTACGATTGGCCTATTATCACTGTGTCACGATAATCCATCAGGCTAGTGAGCGGCATCATGACGGACCAGGGATATGCTCAAGTATAAGCCTAGCTATTAGTGCCAGCCAGTCCACTCTTTCGTTCCTTCAAACCGCACTGCCCGTCGTCGAAGGCGAATGCTTCTGGTAAGTGAAGTGCCCCGCACGATAGAGAAAGCGACATACGCATTGACATCTCTTTCTCTCTCAACAGGGTTGTCATCTTCTACGTCATCACCGCCATCTTGACGCTTTTCCGGAACATCCTGAAGAATCCATTGGATCCTGCGATGGCGGATCTTATGAACGTGCTGCAAGATGTTCCAAGTTTGATAGGCAGGATCCCCATTCGGACGCTTACGCTCGGCCCGATGATTCATCTACGGTTCTTGGAAAGCTTCACCGGGGAGCTTGCAAGGCTGGGGAATAGCGCGATCCTGAAAGCCGAGCGTGAGGTGGCTGCTCTGCCGGATGGTCATGATACTGCACATATGTGATCGACGTTTTTGGAGTACTACTGCGTCTAATACAAACTTAAAAGAACTATCCCAAATAACCTGACTATAGAACATGAACTTGCCTCCAAGAATGTGTGAGTGGGGTAGGATGGATTAGACTCTCTTTTTCCTTCATTCTTTGTCTCCCTTTCCCCGTTCAATCACAGTGCACACACAGCCCATTCAAGGCTCACTAATTTCCCGAAACAGCAAACCGACTCCACCCCCGAATTACAGTCCCGTATTTCCAAAACGCATAAGGCACAGGGACCATCATGGCACTAATGATACCAAGTATAGTCAACGTCCATTGAACGCCCATATTCTTATAGAACGGAATCCCAACCATGGTCATCCCCCCGGCAGCGCAATAGCGCGAAATAGTCATGAACCCCAGAGCGGAGGCAGCGTAGACCTCGTACGCATCAATGACGTACATGTAACAGGAGATGAAGAGGCATATGCTACCGAAGCCGAAGAGAGAGGAGCCAAGGATTGGAGACCAGATTGAGATTGAATCCTGTGAGATAGAAGAGTTTCAGGTTAATGATTTTCATTCCGTGTTCTTGTCGTTTAGGTAACAAATGCAAGAAGAAAGGGGAAGAATAAGAGGAACTCCAGCTAAGGTAGAGCCTGGGAGGTAAGACTTGACTCACATAATCTGTCCATCCCATCCAAAAAAGACTGATCGGAATGGTTGGAGCGCCGATCATGGCGTACCAAAGTCGATCCTCGGGTTGGATGATAGATTCAGCTCTATTGAGGGCTCTCTCCCTGTCGGGATCTCGGGCCTTGGAGTTCATGCCTTGTTGATGCCTCCAGTACATCAGCGGCACTAAGAAGGCAGCCAGCATGATGCCCACGTACATGGCGACCCAGACAATGTTTGTCAACCCTTGCGACAAATGATGCACATCACTGAAAATGTAACTATAGCCATCAAAAAAAGTGAAGAGTACAATGTAGAGAATGGTCATATATAACGCAAGCAGAAGTATGATCGGCTCGCGAACCGCCAACGTGAATTGCCGCGTGCAGGCTGTGGTAATGCGACAAATGATCGACGTCTGGTCTAGATCCATTTTGGATTGAAATCGAGGATCGCCTGTAATCTGGCGCAGGTGTTTTGCCTTCCATCTCAGAAGTAGGGGGGCAAACGTCTCCGGTTGGAGGAACACAATGAGACTCAGAACCAGGCCTGCCATAATCAAGACAATCCAGTTCACCCAGCGCCATGACAGTGTCTTTTGACCCATATAGGACGCGACCACTGGGCTTAGGATTGCACCTCCGAAGGAGAGAATGGCATAGCCTGGAAAGCTTAATGTCTTCTCTAGCGGATCCCAGATATCGGCGACCGTGCCACCGGCACAAGTCAGCGGCGGGCAGCCACACACTCCGGCCAGAAAACGACAAACAAGCTTGGCGGAAATGTTCGGTGAGAGACCAGAGCCCATTATAAAAAGCATGAAGAGCGAAGTAGAGATCGTGTAGACCGCGTTGCGACCTAGGATCTCGGAAAGAGGCCCGGAGACGAGCGAGCCGGCAGCGAAGCCGAGGAGGAAGATTGCGGTGAATAGCGAAGCAACTACCTCACTGACATGGTACTCGGCGCTGCTTTGAGCAAGGACAGCGGACTCGATAGATGACGATGCGCTGACCGCAAATGCCAGGGCAGATACATTTAGCGTTGCCATAATCCTGGTCCGGAGGCTGAATTTCCGTGGATTAAGCGCGTCGTGTTCGCTTTCCCAGTCGACGAGAAACACTGGCTGCGAGCCGCCATGGCTGTCGGTATGATCAACCACTTTGATCCCTGGCATCAAAAGCACCTCAGTGGGTGCTTGATGCTGCTGGCTCCTTCCAAGACCTTGTCCTATGACCCTCTGTTTCCAATCAGGGCAGACCTCGAGCTGTTTCCGGACAGCACTTTCCAGAGCGCGGTATTGTCGATATGACTGCATGACTGGAGATTTCGGCGAGCATCAGGAGACGTGACACAGTGCACTATCAGGTCGAAGGAACGTAGCCACAGGGTGTTATGTATGAAATAACCACGATCTATGATACTAAACCGCATGTCCGACACCGGAAAGCTTAGTTAACTACTGATGTCTCCGCGTAGTAAGCGGAGTGGGTCCCCCTTGCCCTAGAAGTATAGACTCATAGTCAATCCCCCTCACTTCCCTCTCCTTGTTTAGTTAACGTAGAATGAGTCTAGGCCCAAAAAACCATATAGGGGGTCAACACAAGACGGGGAACTGGGCCTCCCAAACAATTACGTACTGATTACCAATTCTCACTAGACTCCCACTTTGTTTGGAGCTGATCCGAGAACATTGGCCATTTGTCAGGCCTTACTCAAGATCTTATAACTGGTAAACACAGTGGTATGCATCCGCGCGGAAGATTGCCGCATCACACTTGAATACTTATATCATGCGATAATCCCAACCTATATCCTTGTTACCCACACATTCGCTCTCAATCAGGTTTCCGTCTACGCATATCCAAGCAACCACCCCTCGCCATGGCTCCACGAATTGCCATTGTCTTTGTATGCAGATTATTCCTCCTATGGACTTGTAAGGAGCAGAAAGCTGACTCTTTCTTTGTGCTGGTCAGTATTCAATGTATGGCCACATTGAAAAGCTCGCTCAAGCCGAGCTAAAGGGCATCGGAAGTGCTGGAGGATCTGCGGATCTCTTCCAGTAAGTTTACCTTCGCAGGAATCTCCTTTTATCCCCCTGCTACTGTACACATGCGTTTGAGTTGGCGTCCTTCCGTGACTTCAGTGGCTCACTAACCAGGATCCCGGAGACTCTGTCCGAGGAAACCCTTGCCAAGATGAACGCGCCGCCCAAGTCCTCCATCCCTATTGCTCAGCCCGAGAAGCTTCTTGAGTACGACGGCATTCTCTTCGGTATCCCCACCCGGTACGGGAACTTCCCAGCACAATGGAGAGCCTTCTGGGATAGTACCGGGGGCATCTGGGCCACCGGCGGCTATTGGGGTAAGTACGCCGGTCTGTTCGTCTCCTCTGGCGTGCAAGGCGGCGGCCAGGAGTCGACCTGTCTTGCGGCGATGAGCACACTAGCCCACCATGGCTTCATCTATGTCCCGCTGGGCTACAAGACTACTTTCGCTCAACTGGCCAATCTCGACGAGATCCACGGAGGTAGCCCCTGGGGTGCCGGGACCTTTGCTGTAAGTTTTCCTTGCTCGTCCCTCCTCCAACACATGATGAAAATGAGTGGACCTAAATGCGTGTGTGTTTATTGTCAGGCGGCCGATGGCTCTCGCCAGCCTACTGAGCTGGAGCTCAAAATTGCTGAGGCTCAGGGTAAGGCGTTTTATGAACATGTGGCGAAGGCGAATCCTTAGGTAGCTGTGAACAATCCACACACCCCGTGCCATTGTTAGGATATCAATAAAGATAGAATAAAGAGATTAGACGAATAGAAGGATAGAAAAAAGCTTTCTTCAGTTCTAGGCCACAACTTGAAGCTGCCACATCCGACATGTATAGATGCCGCAGTTTCGCAATATGTTCTCCCGAGCAAAAGTAATAGCACCTAGTCATAGGCAGGCGCTCATATAGAATTGGCTGTTGTTTCCTTTGAGATCATAATGGCCCATGAGGACCCTGAAGGCCAGCCCAAATATATTCATATTGATAGTCTAACCAGATTGCAATAATATCAAGCATAGGCTAACTGTGCAAGTGAAAAGCATCGCAGTCCACATACTCAATGCTAATAATTATTCCAGGAAGCCGGGACTTTTCGGGAACCGGTCAAAGTAGCTCTTCTCATGACCCAAGCAAACCCTAGCATTAGTGCGTCGCACCAACATATGCGCGTAATATCTACTCCGGTGCCACGTATTGTAATCCCTCATCAGGAACCCCTGAGGTTTCCCATCCTCGTAGTTCTCCTTCACGTGGAAGAGATCTCCCGTCAGCACCACCGTTCCAGAAACTGGTAGAGCCAGCTCAACTACCAGCAGCCCTTCGGTATGCCCCGGACAACGGTGCAAGACGACTCCGGGCCACGGCTCCACGATCTCCTCTGCCACCGTCTTCCAATTCAATATGTCGGCGCGCAGGTAATCCGGTCGGAACAGCCCACTGTCAATGCCTGTCGCGGAGGCCCAGAAGGCGTTCTTGAGTTCCGCCTCGTGGCACCAAACTTCCACATCTGCTCTGGTCAGCCGACATCTGTTCCTAAAAAAGGGCGGATAAGCAAACGAACCTGTCTCGAAGAAATGCTCCAATCCCCCAGCGTGGTCAAGATGCAGATGACTCATTACAACAGCCTTGACGTCTGTAATCTCTCCGGCCCCGGTGGCTTTGATTGCGGCCGGAAGAGAGTGAACCCCCTTCACCCACACGCGGGGAGCACATTCCAGGAATTCCCGATCCCATGACTGAATAATATCTTCGCAGGACCCGGTGTCAAACAAGATAAGGCCCGCGTTTGGGTGGTAGAGCAGTGCCGCGATCATCAGACACGGCCGGCTCTCGTGAATTAGAGATGACCTGGGACTGGACGGGACGTTGGCGCCGGAAAGAACGTATGACGCATCGATGTCGAGGGTGCCTAAGTCAAGTAGCTTGTTTTATTCTGTTTAGCGGTGATGTTTGATAACTTGCGTGTGATATGGACACCTACCCAAAGTTTGGAGCCGGCAGGCAGAGATGAACCAGGCGACATGCTGTCTTTACTGAGGGTCCGCAATACTGGTGAAAATGATTGCGTTCTCGCGGTTTCGAGACAGATCTTGAGGACGGTTCAGGAGCGCTGGATAGTAGGCTTCATTTATGCTTGTCATTTCGGCATTACGGATGTAAAAGAGGTCTAAATCAATAATCAGTTCTTCCGGCACTCGCAATTCCGGGATCGTCGCTTGGGGTGGAGAAAGAAGAGTTGGTACCTGCTGGCCCATGAGCAAACATAGTCCGTCTCACTGTCCTCTTTCTCGTGGAGGTTACCGGTGCTATGAAATAGACGAGGAGCACTCGATTACTGATGGCCTGTTGAAGATGGGTTTGGGTGCATTTCTAAACAAATGAAACTAATACTAGACTCATTTCTCTTCCTCGAATAGAAACCTCTCAAGGCCTAGCCAAAACGACACATCTCCGGCAAACATGTCTTCACGGACAAAGGCTATAAGGGTGGAAGAGCCAACAACTCACTTGTGCCGCTTTGGATTGGGAGTTAATGTCGGATCACAAACAGACGCCCCGGCCACGGAAGCTTGGCCTATTCCAGCTCAGATGATTTGTTTCTGGCCAAGGGAGGGCGTTGCCTAAAGGTCGGTGGAAAGCACTTCAACTATAGGAAATGGTTCTTCTCCTTCCCTAACTCCCGGTCTTTTCCGTTAAGGTCTTCAGTTCCTTCACCCCGATCGCCAGATGTATAAGATCATCCATGGTCTTACTACGTTATTTGCTAACGCCGTCAACCATGTGTCCCAGGTCCTTTGCCTGTTCCTTCAACCAATTGTACTCATTCAAGGTAATGGTAACGACCGGAACAGTTTCCTTCTTCACAGGGCGAACTGGTGTTTTGAGCTTGTTTGACGGTTCCCTGGAGGCTTCACCGGGTGCGTCACATTTAGGACTCCTGTTATAGAGGAACCCACAGGAGGGGCCTCAGACAACCAGCTGTTAGTAAGGAAACCTTGTCGGAATCAGCATGTGATCAACAGAAACAGCCCGACCTACCAGGGAACTAGAGGCCTTAATTGGAGTCTTTTTCGCTGGGGTATTTTTGGCTGAACCACCCACAGAAGCCCTCCTGTTGCCTGTTGGAACGTGAGTTTCAGGACCAAGGAGACGGTGATGAAAGTGTCAATAAAAGGTCGCTGCTCAAGGGTGCCCGTCAGGCCTCTTGTAACGAACCATGTCCCGAGGATTCTAGATCAATAAGTCAATTATCAGGCGAACTATGCACAAAAGAAGGACGACTTACCAATCCAAGAAGCGGCACTTACCAACTGAGCCGCCAGCCTGCAAATAAGTAAATTAGTTTTGTTTTGTCAACTTGTTTGAACGAGCGGAACCTGAACATACTGTATCTTCTTGTTCGATTTTGATCTTAACTCCCTGTGCAGGCTGGAGCGAAGGTCGGCAAAAGAAACGATTGTGGAAGCCAAGACCTACTGCTTTCCCCTTCGGGCTACGAGCTCCCATCGCTGGGACCGACTCGTTTTCGGAGGGAGCTTCAAACATGACCGACTCACGCGGCTCGGATTTCAAGCTAGGAAAAGAACCCTCACTGCCGATTGCCCCCGCCGTAGCAGCCTGTCCGATAGTGGATCGACGGTCTGGATAGGCCTCAAGGGCAGCCAACAAGCCACCGGCATCCATAGCTGAGCTGGCTCTCATCAGTTCTTGACTACAATGAACAGCTAGGGCTGCTACTCACGTATGCACAGAATCATCCCATCTAGCGCCCCCCTGCTGTTCAAACTCTCGACGCAAGGAGTAGGACTTCCCGGAAGCTTTCCACAGGCATCCATCACACGCATGGCTGTAGACACTAATGTTTACCGAATGCAGGAACTGCTACACAGTCCATCCAAGGGCTTCGAGAATCGCTACTAGTGCAGCTCTCACAGGGAACGGTCATTTTCACGCGGCGTTCCTAAACCAGATAGGCAGTCGTGTGCTAGCGTGAATGATTATACACGCGAACATTAGGTTTTCCGTCATGATATAAAGCCCACTGCATACTACCATCTGGATCCAGAAGCTCAACAGCATGCTTGTCAGATGCTGACAAGTGGTTTTTGCATGCTCCTATTGATCGTTAGTTAGTCATAGAAGCATACAGGAAGGGATCGAACAAGAAAAGAACCTAGTTTTGGCAGCCTTGAGAAGCTCACTGGAACAATCTTTGCTGAAAGTGCTGGGAGGCATCGTGGCAGGCCAGGGACCAGTCCGTTTCGGGCAAAGTTAAAAAGGGTAAACGGTCAAACTATCGATACGGAGAGAAGTATACGGGATGTTATCCAAGTGCACGGGGAATAATGACGGGAGACAGGATATGGAGGTGACAGGTAGAGGGATGGTACAGGAAGAGGAGATAGGAGGTGGGAGGTGACGTGAAAAGAAATCAAAATAATCGGCGTGTCACATTGTGTGGCCACGCCCTGCCTTGCCAAGTGCTTGATCCCATTACCCGTTTGGGACAGCGACGACACCTTGAGAGGAATCGAAAGGTACTAGAGTTTATATTGCATAGCTTCCTTCTGGATCCACCACTCATTGATTGGTCGTAGAAGACGAACTCTAAGGTCACAAATAGAAGGCTGAGCATACACGATGCCCAAAAGGTACTCTTGTGATAGTTGGGATGACCAAGCCAATGGCAGTGCCATTTGTACAAATTGTTACGACGGGCTTAGCGTGCGGGCTGGAGGCAGGCAGGCAGCGCATATACTCCCAAGAGCTAAAGCTACCAAAGATCTGATCACTGGTAGCAGAATTTCGAAAAAGGCGCTCTGGAAATTCGAGAAATTGGGGGGGGAAAAGAAAGAAAAAGAAAGAATAAACAGTCATTTTGTTTGGGATACAAAGACACTAAGAAGAATGTGCATGCCTTGGTATTCTTACGGGGACGAAGCCGGTCACAGATTTTCTAATGTTTAAATGGGTTCGTCTAAGCGGACAGGTTGCTTGAGAGAGCTTCAGCCGGAGTTAAGATGGGGTTGTTCCCCCTATATGAAACTCGTTGATCATGAAACCAGCTGTGGAAATAATTAGGCTTCTGGGAAACCGAACTTACCGAATCCAGATTTCGGGATACCTTATGATTGTCATGATATAACATCACTATCTTGTTTCACTTCCATGAGCCAAAATGTGGATCCTGTCATCAACTCGGACTTAAGCGGAGCCAGGCTTTTACCTCCGCCAAAGTCCATCGATGAATCACTGCTTATGCGGAGTAATGCAGATCGCTTCTCTTAAATGCTTGATGGCAAGCTGATACTAGGCCTTGCCTTTTCTAAGTTACTTCAACCATTCCGGATTATACTCATTCAGCCACCATTCGTGCACAGCAAATTCTCACCATGAGCTTGCTTGAGAAGAATACCGATTCCTCCCCTCTTTTCCGCCATCGCCAACTTGCGCCGGCGGCTGCCGTTCGGGTATCGCCATTATGCCTAGGAACAATGACCTTCGGAGGCGAGAAAGGCGGCCGTTATGGAGAGTGTTCGCGTGATGACGCTTTCGGGATACTCGATCACTTCTACAGCCAGGGAGGCAACTTTATCGATACCGCCAGTGGCTATCAGAACGGACAGTCGGAGGTTATAGTCGGTGAATGGATGGCATCGCGCGAGAATCGCGATCAGATCGTGCTTGCAACCAAGTACACTACCGCCTACATGACGCATCGCAAAGACCACATCCAATCCAACTACGGCGGCAACAATGCGAAGTCCATGAAGGTCAGCGTGGACGCGTCTCTTCGCAAAATGCAGACCTCTTATATCGATCTGCTCTACGTTCACTGGTGGGATTATACGACCTCAATTGCAGAATTGATGCATGCCCTGAATGACCTGGTTGTGGCTGGCAAAGTGATCTACCTGGGTATCTCAGACACCCCAGCGTGGGTTGTAACCAAGGCCAACCAGTATGCTCGCGATCACGGCTTGCGACAATTTTCAGTGTACCAAGGAATGTGGAATGCAGCGATGCGTGATTTCGAACGAGATGTGATTCCGATGGCGCGAGACGAAGGGATGGCATTATGTCCCTACGGCGTTCTGAACCAAGGCCGTTTTCAGACCAGGGAAGGGTTCCAGGAACGTGAACGTCATAACCCTGGACGCAACTTCATCCCTACGTCAGAGCATGACAAGAAGGTCTCTGCCGTCCTCGAGAGGATTAGCACTATCAGAGGTGTGAAACTGCTCGACATTGCTCTTGCATATGTGATGCAAAAGTCTACATATGTGTTTCCTATCGTTGGTTGCAGGAAGGTCGATCATCTTCAGGGCAGTATAGATGGCCTGGGTCTTGCTCTCACCGAAGCCGAAGTTGAGGAGATTGAACAGGCCTACCCATTTGATTTTGGATTCCCACACACCTTTCTGAGTGGCTCGATGTTTGACCATTCGACTCCTAGAATGGCCGATAAGCCAGGAGATGTTTGGTTGACGAAGCCACTGGGCAAATTCGACTGGGTTGAACCCCCCAAACCAATCAAACCCTCCCCATAAGTGTGTCTTCTGATGAGTCAAACGAAATCGAAGCTCCCAGTCCTCGTTGGCAGATATTTTTGAGTTAAAAACCAGTCTCGTGACTCTTGGTACTAAATAGAATCAAATTATATCAGCTTGAACTTTCATATTTACAATTCGCTCCTGGTGACACTTTTAAAAACATGGAAGGAGTAGACCTTTTTCCTGGCGTCCAATGAACTTCATTTGCCTCGTGGTCTTTCGTGACATCTTACAGTCCATGCGTAAATATTCGATAAAGTTCTGGAGCTGAATATTGAAGGCGCTGTTACATACCGAATTGCATGATTGATTAATTCGTGGATAGTCTATAACTGAAATATTTGATTTAGGGCGACCTTTTTTTCGAGTACGTGGCAGCGAAGAGAGATTCGTCCAAGCGTACAACTGACAAATCGATTGTGGCCATCCTAGAGGCCATTAGTTAGGTCTCTACGAGATTTATCGAAGATGCACAATTTATCTAAGCGTCATCAGTGTTAGGAATCGCATTAACCCAATTCCAGGTCTGCCTGAATGTGTAAGTGAGGTGCACTAGTGATGTTTTTCTCCGCTGTTGGCGTTGATAATCGTGGTAATTGCGAGTGAGGGCACCGCTAGTGTCGAATAGCTTGGAAGGATGTTATACAAGGAGATTAGTAGCCCCGACTATTAGCAAGACAAAGGACTGGGTCCTTGGATTATCAGATACCCTTATAAGTGTAAAATTTTGGGACAATCGCGCAATTGCATCGCTTTGTTTACTACAAGAAATCACAGAGCGTGAGGAGTAAAACTACCATGTCTAACTTTGAGGTGAGGAAAGCGGATAGGATCAGGTTGACATACATGGACTGAATACACCAAGGCGATGAGCAAGAAGCTAGCTAGCATAAGCCACATTTACCAAAGGCAGTAGAGCACAAGGCGAAGATCCAGCAAAGACAATTGTCTAGCCCGTCCATTTGAGGCTCGTAAGAATCTTTTTCTGTGGTGTTGATATGGAACCCTCGAGCCTCTTCACAGTACATACAAGCTGAAGTACAGTGCCCAGAGCCCTTATCCTCGATTCCGTATCTCGAGCTCTCGCAGCACCTGCATTCACGCCCGCAACACCCTCCTCTGATAGCACAGTATCTGCGGAACTATCCTGAAACAAACCCGTTTTCATTCCTGCGCTGGCAATTTGACAGCCCTCTTGAACAGTTCATTGGGAAGTATCGTGAATGTGGCGAGGCTACTCATCTGACATTCAAAGACCACCCTGTGCGCAGTTTAATGGCTTTTTAGACAGCTTCGAGCTTTTTCATCAAATCCTCCACCTTTAGGGTGGCCTCTATTATACCTTGGAGTATCTTCTCCTATTCAATAAAACAGACATACCTATAGACTACCTAATCAAGATTATCCTTTTCTTCAACCCAATTCCTTAGCAGCTACCAGGTACCAGGGGAATAAACACACATTTTATATTAAAAGACTCATAACTTCTAGGCACGTTGCCATTCCCCCTTGCTCTCAAGTCGGTCCTCAGCGCATAAGAAGAGCGGCTCAGGGGGTTCCACAATGAGGAATCCGAAGATTATAGCTAAGAGATACAACAACATTTTCTCAGAATAGTGAGCGGGGGCGTGTAGTTATTGTGAGACAAATCGGAATGAAATGGAAGTGTCTTGAACTTGGAGGAGCTGTTGAGCGTGGCAGAATATTGAGCTGTCTTTCAAGTGACCCATATTTCACATTTACCATGGTGTCGTCAAAGTGCCGTCAGACCTACCTAAGCTTCATGTCTCCCATAAATAGCTTAGTGATGCACTACACATCCTGTCGACGCCTGAACCCTGAGGACCCACTAAATTCACCACGCCCAGCCATAACGCGATACCTCCCGCTCGTCGCCCTACGCATCCGTTTCCCATACCAGACCATCCCCAACAAGGTCAGACTCACACCAAGGCTTATGAGCCCGCAGGCGACAAACATATTCGTTAGTCCGTTGCGCTGCATCCATGGTGTGATGGCGAACGGGATGCCGATGCTGAACGCGTTCCGAAGAAAGGCGATTCCTGTGAAGGCGTCGCCGGTTATCTGTATCATCTTTAGCTTGTGTCTCTTGCGGGAATAAAAAGATGGGGTGCATAAGTAAAGACAGGGGAGCGAAGGAAGACAGTAATACCTCCATATAACTATCTATCACCAACGTCAGGCACGCGTCACTGATACTTCCAAGTCCGAAGCCAAAGAGCGCGCCGCCAACGCTGGGGAGAATCCAGTGCATTCCCTGATTGGTTGTCAGTACAATTCGCTCTTTTCAAGTTGTAGTAGGATTATGTTTGTTCATCGTAGCTGAAAGGTGAAAAGGCAAAGAAAGGAAGAAGGAATACCCTGTCAACTGTAACCCCAAACATCACAAGGCCCCCACACAGCGCGACAGCCGGGAAATGTAAGATATACAATCGCATTTCCGGCTCATAGTACCCCTTATTTCTTCTCGCAAAGAACAAAATCGACCAGTCGCCGAAGAACCCTCCATAGAAGGATCCGATCAAGTTCCCGACGAACGGGCCCACGCTCATATACCCGATCTCCGCGGGGTTGAAGTTGTACGGTGGTAGGGGGAAGACCAGTGATATGACAGTAGAAAGGATCGTCAGCCAGACTACGCCGCTGGCATATTGTAGCGCACAGCAGAGAATGGCTGGGAATGTGAACAGCGCTTCGAAGGGACGGTGGAAGTGTGGCCAGATAGGCTCCGGGGTGTATGTCATCAGGGGGAAGCGTTGACGCCATGGTTTCATGGGAATCGAGGGGTCAAGTTCATGTGTGAGTGAGCTTGTGGGTTGGATACTGGGCTCAAGGGCAGATTTCTTCTGGTCATGATTAGGAGTGGTTACGGAGTGGTTGTTATGGTCTGTATGCTCGATAGGGCCAACTCCGTCGATGATGGGCGAGTATTTTGTTTCTTCGTAGAAAAGAATAAACAGGAGCAACAGAAACGCGTTGAAAATCCCCATGGTGCGATAGGACCAGCGCCAGCCTTGCTGCGTTGCTTGGACGCCGCCAGCCATTGGCGTTAGGAAGCTCTTCTCTCTTCAGCGATCATATCAACACACTATATGCGAATAAAGTACTTACCCCTATCATCATCATAGTCATGTATAAGGCATTCATACCCCCACGATGGTGCACGAAGAAGAGATCAGCAATCTGTATCAGCGTCAGCATCTATCCCGGCTAGTCCACCCTGAAACAAATGGCAAGACCAAGACGCATAAGACATGAAATATTACCGTTATCTGCGCAATAGCCTCGTTCGTCGCTCCTGCAAGCCCCTGCAGCAGATTGGTCACATATAGCTCTGGTAGAGTCTTTAGCTCTGCGGTCCACAGGGACGTCGCTAGCATCAACGCTGTCGACACCAAATATACCGGCCGACGACCAAAATTCTTAGCTAACGGGATAAACAGCACACAACCGATTGCGAGTCCAACGAAGTTTACCGACATAACTTGGTTCAGTTGCTCGTAGGTGACGTGGAGGTCGTCAACCATAAGTTGCCAGAAGATCATTTGGATAGAGAGGCTTTTAATCTATGGTAAGATTCATAGCTGGGAAAGGTGATGAGAAAGAGAATGACTCACGCGGTGAAGACAAGGCATGTCACTGCTAGAACGAGGGCAAAGTTGCATGCTTTCCGGAGTGTGCTCCAGTTCTGCTACTGTTAGCTGTGCTAGGGCAGTTGGATGTTCCTGCACAAACCAATGGCTCGTTGGGATCGCTTGATGGAACAGGGCTGAGCATGAGTACATGCTGGTGTTGGATTTCATCATGTTCATCTGTCCGTGATTAGACTTGTTCTAGACAGTAAGGGGCCCCTACCTTTAATGAGTAGGAAAGTCCCAGGAGGTTGATCAAAGTCCTGGGAAGTTGAAGGACCACTGTATGCCATCAAGTATGCTTTCTAACACTATCAGACCAGGATATTCTTCGAGACAGCCGAGCAGATTAACGAGAGTGCTCCTCTTGATAAAGAATTCCATCCGTTTACGACACCCTCATCCGTTCTACTATCCTGCGCTCAGCAGATAAGGCCCAAGCATCATCAGTGGCTGCAGATGCAGGCAAAATGCGGGGAAATCGCAGATCTGCAGTGATAAGCAGCCATGAAGCTAAAATGGTTGATTTGGAGAACCCAAGCCCGAGGGTCGACCTGCCTCGCTGGGAATAGCCTCAAACTAGCTCCGTGTGAGATGAATGCCTATCGCAGGTCAATTGCCACCATGAACCGGATACACTCAACCCAAATAGGCAGGCCGTCGCACACTAGAAGCCAGTGCAAAATCGGCAGATTAACATTCCCGACCCTGCCCCGTATCTGCTATAAGATGTGCCTGAACCGCGGCTACCTATCCCATCTCACAAGACATGGAAGAATGTCTTCTTATCAGAACGCTAGCGGTGTGAATTACATGGCTTTCAAACTTGTTCCATTGCATGCCGGTATTTGTCCCATCTGCCTTTGCCGAAGATGATGCTAACTTATCGCCACTCATCTAGGCACCCGCGATATCTCTGCCGTTGCGCATACGATCAGTCTATCTTTCTCCCATGACCCCTTGATACGGTGGCTGCGGCCCCATGCACCCCCATGGACACTTCTCCAACCGGATACGTATCGATGGCAGTATCGTCGCGTACAGCGGGCCATACTAGACGGAATGGTCTTTCGATCGCTGTCTGCCACGCAACTGGCAGAGTTAGTTCCACTGCGAGACCAGAAGTCGAAGAATTCGGAGACAATTTCGGAACACATTACAGATGAAGCCACAGATGCAGGAGCCGCTGTGTTACTTGTCCCTCCGAAGAACAGGCTACGCTGGACAATGACTCGGATTCTATATGCTCTCAAGTTGTGGATCTTGGATACTTTGGCACCTGTTCCTGATAATGGTGGCGATGAGAAGGTATGTTTGACAGTTCTATTGGCACGGGTGGGTCTGACCATCCCAGCGACTGGAGCAAATGCTACGCTCACATGATGGGGCCTTAGACAAGATCAGAACTAAGTATCAGATCGACAACCTCTGGTATCTGGAGGTGGTGGCCGTGCATCCTTCACTTCAGGGTCGAGGAATAGGCAGCAAAGTGATGAACTGGGTGCTAAAATATATAGAGAATCAGCCCATCGCACTTGAGTGCACCGCGGAACGGAACGTCGGGTTCTATGAGAGTCTGGGATTCAATGTGGCTGAGGAGATTGAGCTGGCTGACAACGGCGAGGCGGTCAAATGCTGGGTTATGTTGCGGCAAGGTACATCCGGACAAGGTCAAGATTGATATCCATATTATAGGACGTCAGAGTAATCCCAGTTCAAGCCCCCGGCATTGAGCAATTTGGTGCACGCTACCGGTCTCATGGCCAGACTTCCACCAGTCTTCGAGAAGATTTAACAATATCTGACCGTGTTTATCCACTTCGGCATGACGACCACCAAGGGTAAAGCAACGTCGAATGACTTCTTTCAAGCCTGGGTCTTCATTCAGAATATCGGTCTGTAAGCCCACAACAAAACCAGGATAGTTGATGGCATTAAGGACCAGGGAGTCCTTTCCTTCCGGCTCAGTCGACCCACGAGAAACAGCATCCAGGTTACTGAGAATACGCAGCACAATGACATTCGTCTGCGGAAGAGCTCTTGTTCGGCAGAGAGATTGTTGTTGTTCTAGTTGACCGGGCGGGGGCCTGTTCAAATTTAGTTGGTCGTGCCGTATAGTAAGGAGACCAGCTAGTCGATAGGCCTCCCACAACTGGCACTGAATCAAAGTTCCCTGAGCGCCCGGCCAGTCCCAGAAATCTTCCTCTGTTGCACCACCCTCCCCTATACAGGAGAAGATATCCAATAAAGACCTCGGTAGTCCACTAACAACTTCTACTTCGTTAGAAGCATGCCCACCACGATCGCGACAGTACTGTCGCCAAAAACCCATACTCGGATTTTGACGACCAATGGCAAACGATGGCAAGTCCATCACACCCATCACTTCGAGTAGGTGTGACCGGAATATTGTTTCCGCACGGTAGTCGGTGTCGAGTCCTTGTGATTGTAAGATACTGTACATTCCGTGTAGATGCATCGTCCACGGTAAACCATGCATAAGCTATCAACCGACAGTTAGTTAAGAGTCAAATCAGGCAAGAGCACGTAGACGTACTCCAATGCTACACAGCAACAAGCCCGCAGTGAACGTTCCATCCTCGAGTCGCGTCACGCTGCTAGCCAATTCGGTACGAAATTGATTGAGAGCTGCGTCAAAATACTCCAGAAATCGAGGCTTCGATTCAAAAGCTATCGATGCCTGTAGTGCCAGACATATCGCATATAGCGCACCGGATTGCTGACAGAGCTCGGGGAGTCGCGAGGAAAGAAGATTTCCGGCATCGTGGATTGTTGTTGAATGTAATGCATGAACTCCAGATGATAGAACTGCATATGTCCGATCAGAAAACGATGGCAGGCGCAGAGAAGAAAGTACCTACATTCCTGAAACAACCTCTCTCCTTCCGTGCTCCGCCCAGAGGATGACTCTAGTGATCTCCCTAAAGAATCGAATAGACTGTTATTGACATCGCCAACTACTCGCCAGATATCATCAATCAACAAATCCATCATCATTCGACGATACATTTGCGGACTCACCATCTACACAAGCCTCTCGCACGCCAGAGCCAGATCCCACTTCCCTGCGCTTATCTCGACTCAAATCCCGTCGTCGGCCCTTGGCACGCAGAGGCACGGACGCGACCACCGGCTCCCCCGCCCCAGTGAATCGACCACGCGAGGCAATTCCAGACCCCCACCGCAAGCGCACCTCGTACCCCTCACAGTGGATGCCACGCTCGTGGCAGGTGCGACAGGTCGGACGAGCGCGGTCACATTTCCGACGGCGGGCCTTGCAGGTCCAGCATCCGTCGTAAGAGCGTTGGCGAGGGGTCGACATTCCTGTTACGATGAGAAAAATGAATGCATACGGTGGTCCATGGTTTGTGAAGAGGGGAGATGAAACGAAAATAGAATAAAACAGGCAGAAGTTGCGGGGAAGATGCGTGGATTGATCGGACCTATCAGATTAGATCCGATAAGACATCGCGTCGGCCTGCCGATTTGGGCACAGTTGCCTTGGTGCCTGAGGCCGTCGTCATCCATTGTATAACATGTGGTAACATCGACTCTACTCTGCATAGGAAGTTCATAGCTGATATTTAAACCTCTTTGTAAAACATTTTGAAACATGTCTTTTCAATCTCCCATCTCGACATGTTCAACTGTGATCCCATCCCTTGGAAAGCTAGACGGTTTCGAATATACCAACGGGGTCCAGCAATACTGCGGCATTCCCTATGCCACTCTACCTAAAAGATGGACTCGATCATCATTGAAGACTTCCTGGACAGATGCTTACCATGACGGGAGAAAGCTCGGGTAGGACACCTAATCCAAAAGAATAAAACATCCCCCAGAACCTACATCCTGATAACTTCTGAATAGAAACGACTGTCCCCGTCCGATCATCGAAGGAGACGACGCAGACGATCTTGTCCCTGTTCCTCCAGCTCCTCATTTTCCGGATCTTCCTAAAACGGACGAATTATCTGGACTCGTCATAAACATCGTCCTTCCTCATGCTCCTGGCTCGCAACGTCTTCCCGTCTTTGTATACGTACACGGGGGGTCGCTTCTCTACGGAGGCGCCAACCTGCCTATTTTCGACGCAGTTAATCTCGTTTCTCACAGCATCCAAATTGGAAAGCCCATCGTCTGCGTGAATTTTAATTACCGCGTCGGACTGGGCGGGTTCCTTGCCAGCGAGGCCATCCGCAACGAACTGCGCCAAGACGGCCACCATGGCTGCGGCAATTTCGGCTTCACAGACCAACAAGTCGCGTTTGCATGGGTTCAACGCTACATATCCAGTCTAGGTGGGGACCCGGAGCAAGTCACTGCTACAGGTGAGTCCGCGGGAGGTATCTCGATCAGCAACCAAATGGCCGCAGCGCAGCCGCCACGTTTTCGACGGGCAGTCTGCATGTCTGGACTGTCGGTGTCGATTCCAGCGTGGACCATAGAGGAGCATGAGATGTTGTTTCGGGCCGTTTGTCGACACTTTGGAGTTGATTCTTCGCGGGAAGATGTCTTGGATTGCTTGAGGCAGATCCCGCAGCAGGAATTGGCTAATGCGACGAGCGCTATTCAAGGCGTTCCTTCGGGGACGGGCAACCCTTGTCTGGATGGGTGGTTCTACGCGCAGGATCCACGCGAGATTCGAGAGCCTCCTAACTGGGTTGAGTCGTTTATGCTGGGTGATACGTACCATGAAGGAGCGATCTTCCATCTGAATCTATTGGAAGATACGTTTGACTCTGTCCGAGAAACTCTTCAAGAACATATCCAGAACGACCAAGACACAGATTGGATCCTCAATGCCTACGACATCTCGGCAGATCTGTCGCATGAAGGGCTTCTCAGTCATGTGGAGCACATGTGCGGCGATGCAATCTTCAAGATTCCTAACTACGCAACAGCATTGGCTAGTCATCATCTGAGCAGCCAGAACGCCGTCTTCGGATACCATTTTGACCAACGGTCCAGGCTCAAGAACGCTTTCGAGGGAACTGCATACCATGCTCATGAACTACTTTACCTTTTTGGAAACTTGGATAATGAACTATCCACAGACGAACGTGAGATGGGGAAAGAATTTGCCAGTGCATGGATCTTGTTCTGTCATGGGGAATCACCGTGGGAGACACTGCATGGGAAGTGGAAGGTTTGGGGACCGGATTGCTCTCAGCAGCTGAAGAGTGAGGATGAGGATGAAAAGACTCGCTCGTATAGTCGCATGCAACAGATTCTCGCAAGGGGGGATGGGAAGACATGGAAAAGGTGGCTTAGCGGAGTGGATGCGCTGGTCAATAAGCGCATGAATCTAGGCAAGACAGGATGATCTACCAATGTAACCAGCTCCTCTTTGCAATGTAGTCAGAATATTGCCAAAAATAAAAAATTATAGTTCTCTCTAACCAAGCATATTAAGTATCTTTTGACATTGAATGGTCGCAAGTCCGTCAACCAGCCGTAGACTTTCATTGACCAAATAGAATATTGAAAACAGAGCCCTCGATTGTTTTCTCGAACAGAGTAACTATCTATAAATGAGACGCCCTGTCCACCACGCTCCGAGGAAGAACAGACGCCTTAATCCTCTCCTCCGTTACCAGCATCTGCTCCGGAAACCATGACAAGTCTTCCTGCTCATTCAACTTCCCATCATCCGCCAGTATCATTCTTCCCAGCGCTTGTCCACACAGCCACGCATGCACCATTCCTTCGCCTGAGAACCCAGCAGAAACCCACTGCTTGCTCTTCCCATTCCAGTTCTTATCCTCGCTCCTTCGTGTCAAAGAGCTCGGAAGTCTTCCTACCCACGGAAACCCATCCGCACTGAATCCCATATTCCCCGTCCACATCATCTCCACAGCGGGACCCGAAACAGCGCCCCAGTTCTCCCGGCCGAAGGTAACACTCAGCGCCCCGGAGAGATGGATATCAGTGTAAAAGCTCATTTCGGAGTCTGTGGCAATCCCAAGATCAGCTATTCCGCCGTCTTTCCCCTGCGCGAACCCGCCACCAAACATCATTTTATTAGCCGGTTCAGGTTCAGATCCTGCCGGGAGCTGCGTCAGATAGTCGAATCCACGATCGTAGTTGAACAGCCAGGAATGCTTTGTCCCTTGGCTCGGGAATCTCTGCCCCGGGTTCTGCGCAGACATTTGTCCGCGAATTGGATAAATGCGCCCTCTGAGACCTGGGACGAGGTGGCCGACGTGAGAATTCGTGCAGTGGATGATATGCCGAGCTTTTATGGTGCCTCTCGCTGTGGTGATGGAGTAATGATGTTGATCAGCACCAGTATCGTCAATTTCCATAACCGGCGTATTTGCCTCGATCTGCATATTATCCGGAAACCTTTGGCGCAGGCGGTCCAGAACGCCCGTGACGAATTTATACGGCCATAGAGCCCCGGCCGGACCAGCGATGATTCCACGTGCAGAGGGAAGGCAGAATTCCTGTCATCAGTGTATTAGCAACAGATATATCTGTACATTTGGAGCTAAATGGAGCTCATCTCACTCACCGTCGGGATCTCCTTGTCGAAGATCTTCCAATCAGCCGACTCCGTTGGCATACACTCCTTGAATCTCCTCATACAACACACCACCTCATCCCATCTCTCATCGTCAAAGTAAACGCTGAGAAACTGCACCTTCCGCGCCTGCGCCTCCTCCACAAGCCCATACTCTTCCGCCACAGCTAGCACCTCGTCTAAATGTGCCAGTCGAAACCGAACTACCTTCTTCGCTGCTTCGAGCCCAATCGACTGCTCCAGTTCAATGAACTCCTCGACTGTTTCGAGAATGTGTCCCCCGTTACGGCCTGTAGCACCACTACAGATATCGCGGGCTTCTAGCATAATGATTCTAGGCTTTGGACCGTCCCTACCATGGTCACTGGTGAGAAGAGTTCGGGCGATCGAGGCGCCCGTGATTCCGGACCCGATGATCACGATGTCTGTTGTTGTTGACAGATCTGGAGATTGACTTTTTGCGAGATTTTCTTGCGGGTCCTTGATCCAGAAAGATGATGTGCTCTTGGTAGAGGGGATTCCAGGATCTGAAAATGCGCGGTCGAGGGCTTCTTGTCGGGTCTTGATGGGGATACTCGGGTCGGAGAGTAGGGACTGGACGAATGGCATGTTGCTGGTTGAAAGTTGTATAGATTAAATCTTCTGGTAGTGTAAGAAATATTATTTTCTCCATGGGATGGAGAGTTCAGATAAATCCATTTCCATCGAGAACATTTACTCCCCCGCAGGGTCGACCTGCCTTTCTGGGACAAGCCCTAACTCCACCCTCCTACCGCCGTATCATCTACCTCGCGAGAGCATTTAAACAGCCCCAAATAACACATGATCCTTTATCCTATCTTCATCTCTGCCTATCTATCTTATATTCATCAAATTAAACACAATGGCTCCTACCAACCCCGCTAACTCCCCCGGAAACGCCTTCTACCCCAACTCGCCTCCCATGCGCCAACCCGGCCTCGACTTCATCTACCGACTCGAATGTACCATTGCCACCGATGAAATCGACGTCGGAGCACCTCACGGCACAGGAGTAATCCGCAGCATTGCCAACATCATAGGCGGCACATTCAAAGGTCCCGAGCTAGAGGGTACGATCCTGCCGCTAGGCGGAGCGGACTGGGCGACTATTGTGGAGGGAACTCATGTATGTATCCAATTTCCCGCCTACTCAACCCATACCTCTATTGGACTAATTGACATCAATACAAATAGTCAATGACCCTCGATGCCCGCTACACTATCCGCACGACAGACAACCACTACCTCTACGTCCGCGCCCACGGACTCTATCGACCCGGGCCGGGAACCGAATACGCGCGACAAGTAGCGGAAGATCCGAAAATGAGGCCGCCTGCAACAGTGACGCAGGAAGATGTAGAGTTCTTCTCGCACTTGAGGATCGAAGCCGGGCCGGGGAAGTATAATTGGTTGAATGGGCTAGTGTGCGTTGGTGTTATGAGTTGCGAGGATGACAGGATTCTCATTGATGCGTACTATTTGACGAATTTTAAGGGTGTCAGGGCGGAGAATGTTGTAGCTAGAATGAATTAATCCCGTGTGCAGATGGAGTGTAATACAGTGTCTAGTTGTTCACTGTAGATAGAGCACGTATACATATACCCAGGATCATGTATGTACGGCGGCCTATTGCGGTTATGAGGCAGAATAGAGTTTTTGGTAAGGGCTCTTGCCGTATCAAAAATCATAAGGGGCCGCCTGGGTAAGGTGGAGGTACCGGGTAGTGTAGGCACAGAAGTCGGAAGGATCACATATAGAGAGGCACACAGAAACGCCTGCCAAACGCGGATAGGGAGGGAGGAATTAGGACCGAAATTCTTTACACGAGTTTTCCTTTCTTGAAGGTCTAGTCATTGGCTGATCCTAGCGATGTTTTACCTGGAGAGTGTTGCTGGGTTTCCCTGGGAACGGACTTCGTCCATGTAAAAGATCCAGATGATTCAGGCAATTCGCCAAACCTTCGATAAAGGCAAGTTTCGAAGGTCTCTATCCAAAACGAAAGATTCCAGTAAATAAAACGGAATATAATTTGAGATTTGCTATGAAGACCGTGTGAGATTAAAGATAAAGGTACCTTTCTTACCCCTAGATAGTTGGTTCTTCATCTTCGTTCACTCAAGCAAGCAATTAAATTAATTGCTTCAATTTTGATCACCTCGGCAGGCCACCCTTGGCGTTTAACATTTCTACAGTTTTGCACCACAAATATTCAATGGCAACGCTTCCGGATTCACATCATTCGTGAGAATCGGGATACCCTCAGTTGCCAAGCATAGGTTCCTCCCACCATCCACTTGTGAAGACATATTTCTCCTTCTCCGGCGAATAGCACCTCTTGATGGTCGTGGCCAACCGGATAGAAGTATGGGACTTTGCTGCGATTGCTTAAGGTATCGAACGAGGCGGACGGCATTCTGGAAGTCATACTGCTATGAATGTGGGGTAAGTGCCTGGCGTTTCAACTATAATTTCCAGTGTCCTGAGTGCTGGGGCAATGAGAGGAGGTAAGGTAATCCGGATCGCAACGCGCTTGCACCACGACAATGATGACTGGGCGTCTTCGGCCGATATGAAGCTCATCTCCGTGTCTCGATCTTCTGACGCCCAATCAGTCAACCAGACGAGCTATTCCCCGTTGCATTTGCTCCCATCGCCTGCAGTATCGAGTTCAAGACGGGGAATCGCAACTTGCCGTTGGATAGCCTTCTGGTACCAACGCACAACCATGCTTGTGCCTGAACGAATTGCTCAGCATGGTGTCATCACACTCCCACTCTTGTACATTATCTGTCGTGAGTAGAAGTTATCTTCTGTCAGTTGGCGTGGGGAGGGAATTGAAATTATGGGATCGCTTGTCCTAGGAGATCCTAGGACATTACTAGGATCATGGAAACGAAATAGTCACAATCTGTTTAGCAGCTAACTTCCAGTTATAAGCACCCTCTGGTTCGAGTTCCTTCTTCGTGTCTAGACCTTTGAATGCTTTGCTACTCATCCCATTTCCAGCCTAGTGATTGACTAGCGCGTGCAGTATTAGTCTTCATCATCATCAACGAGTAAGGTAGGTTGGGCTTGCATTAGTTTCCAGGATCAAGTGTTACGCATCGCATGACTGGTATTGGACATTCCTCAGCTCTCCGTTTCGCCCCATTTCCCACGTAGAAATAACATCATGACGTTTCTCGCGTATCAATGATTCGATCGACCGTAGATCATGACCTTTTAAACAGGCGGAGGTATTAACATAGATAGATTGATTGGAAGGGAAAACATAGTCAAACTTGAAAGCCTCATGTTTGACTGAAAACGGTGAGGGGTCTGAGAAAGCGGAGTAGCTGCTCCTGTTAGCGAGGCACGGGCTCACTTCATGAGAATGCAACTGTGTACAGTGCTTTATGAGAGGGTGTCTCCATGCCATTCTGAATGCTCTATCTTCTTGCTTATATCATCTTTCTATGCCTAAGATACTACTAACTGTTCCTCACAAGCATTGGCTCTCTCCATTTGCAGACTCTAGCTAGAGACACGACTGAACCCCAAAGCAGGTCTGTCTTAGACAGACGAGCTGCACACACTCTGGACCCAATCTCTCGCCGCTCGATGAGATGTATCCGGGCAATTCCGAAGGTTATAATTTGGGGCGTATGGCTGGGTCATTCACGACTGAGCAATTGAGGTATCGCTCGACCTATTCGCAGGTGTGATTCATTCTAACTCAGCTATCAGGACTCTACGCACATTTTCACTTTTGCTTCGCCTCTCAACATCCATCGGCCAGCCATGTGCTGCTCTCTATCGGCTTCAACGGAAATTAGATGGAGCACTAAATTGACGGCTCTCGCCTAATGTCTCAAGCATGGAGGGGAGTGCGCCAGTATTGCTAACTCTGTTACTGCGTATAGGTGCATCTAGTGAGGATATGATATCCCTCAGTTTAACCTAATTCGGAAGGTCGACGCCCACGCGAAGTGGGGAGATCAGCTCTAACCCAATAACTAATCAAGATCTACATAGTATAAAGAGGGGATCTCGGCGACGACCATCTTCTCCCAATTTCTGTTGCCTATCCGAAGATCTTTCGCCATGACTATTAATCCAACTCCAAAGCTTGACTGGCGCGCCCTGGTTGCGCAGAAGCGCAAACAGCTCGACGCTCAAATCCTCTCGGAATGGCGACTTAGCGACTCGTTCGTCGCTTCGATTCCTGAGAATGGACATCTCATCGAGGCCGACGTCCCCCGTCGCAGTGGGATCCTGACTGATGTCGAGCTGGACATCACAGAGAACTATACGGCCGCACAGCTTCTTCAGAAGCTCGCTTGGGGCGATGTCAGTTCCGTGGCAGTGACCACGGCATTTTGTAAACGAGCAGCGATTGCACAGCAGTTGGTCAGTCATCATTCATCATTCATCATCCGACAGAATTTTGGATTATAAGAACTAATGTTCGCAGACCTCCTGTCTAACAGAGCATTTCTTTTCCCGCGCCCTCGAGCGAGCAAAGTACCTCGATGAGTACCTGAAACGGGAGAAGAAGGTCGTCGGGCCATTGCACGGTCTGCCAATCAGTCTAAAAGATAGCTTTTGTCTTGAGGGCATCCAAAGCACCATAGGATACGCTTCATTCCTGGCACATCCTCCTGCCAGTTCAAACTCAGCCTTGGTGAACATGCTACTAGACCTAGGTGCCGTGCTCTACGTCAAGACCAACATCCCTCAGACCATGATGGTTAGTAGCGCACTCACACACCTTCATCTCAATCAGACATCTAACCCAGCAGACCGGCGACTCCGACAACAACATCTACGGCCGCACCCTGAACCCACACAACACGAACCTCACAGCCGGCGGCTCCAGCGGCGGCGAAGGCGCCCTCGTCGCATTCCGCGGATCCATCCTCGGCGTAGGCACCGACATCGCGGGCTCGATCCGCATCCCGGCCCTCTGCTGCGGCATATACGGGTTCAAGCCTTCTATCGACCGGATCCCCTTCGGCGGACAAGCCTCGGGCGCTGTTGAAAGCACCCCAGGCCTGAAACCCTCCGCGGGACCTCTGGCGCATTCCCTTGACGATATCGAGCTCTTCATGACGACCGTCCTCGCTGCAGAGCCCTGGAAGTACGATATCACTGCTATAGCGGCGCCTTGGACTTCTACATTCTTGAATCCTCTTATGTCTACTGCTCTTCTTACGATCGGCATCCTCCCCGAAGATCCGCATTTCCCTCTTCATCCGCCGGTCCGTCGAGCACTTGACTCCGCCATCGCGGCTCTAACTAACCAGGGCCATCGAATCATCTATCTTGACGCTGTCCCTGACACCGACACCGACACCGACAGTAACAGGAACCCCAGTAAACAACTCTCCTACGCCAACCGTCTCGCCTTCCAATACTTCACCTACGGCCCACACATCGACCACATGACTAGCAGCGGCGAACCCACCGTACCATCTGTCCAACGAGGCTCGAATCCCATGTTCACCGGCCCGTTCCCTGTAGACCAGGAGCTTGGGGTATTCGAGACGATTGAGGCGCTGCATACCGCGCGACAGAAGTACTGCGATGCCTGGCGCAAGTTGTGGGTCCGACTTGGACTAGACGTGGTGCTGGGTCCTGGGGCGCAGAATACTGCTGTGCCGCATGATACGTACGGGTGGCCGCCTTATACGTTGGTGTGGAATTTGTTGGATGTGAGTATTCCTTTTTTATCATATCCGATCTGATGCTTGGGTTGTGTGTGTTTGTGTGGTTCCAATTGCTAATTGATTGATTGACGTGATGAAGTATCCGGCATGTATCATTCCCTACGGCAACTCGTCGAGCGAGCTGGATCCAGAGGAAATGAATAATGGTGATGGGGTGCAGCCGAATTGTATGTCTCCCTGTCTCCCTGTCTCCCTGTCCCCTTTCCTACACGTTCCTATCCCGTTCCCCGGCCTCAACATAATCTCACATATTCACGTATGTATGAACATGCACTATGAACTAAATCGGAAATACATGCAGACAACCCCAACAGTACCCACGGCGCCCCTTGCGCCATCCAAATCATCGCGCCGCGCTTCCAGGACGAGAAGTGTCTCTCTGCGGCGAGGATTATTGATCGAGATATTCATCATCAGAGGAAGGCATTCACTGCTGCATTGGTGTAGGGGTTGCTATAGAAAGTTGGGTTAAGTCAGGTTAAGCAGGATAACCTCACACTAACTCTACTTCTTACCTACCATACCATACTACATGGTTACTATATAGTATAGATAGATATATGAAGCATAGGCTATCATACCTGATCATATATTGCCTCCGTTCTCCTTGTGCTGGCTTATACACCGACTACTGTCTATGATTTATGTCATTTTGGCATGAGGTTGGGAGTGATGAATGATCCTCTGTTGTATAGAGATTTATTAGATGTCTGGAGTGCGATCTGTATTAATGTAGGCAAGGCCTACGAAGGCAGATTCCTCCTCTGCGAGTATCTGTTTTGATCATCGCATCGCCATCCCTCGCTGTTCAGTATTCTTCGTCTCGGGTATCTTAAGTTGGTTGAAGATATCCATTACAAACAATGCTGTTGGATACATCTGTTCAGTAACATCAGATATCCTTACTATGTTCTGAGTATCCATCCATCCATTAATTTACGTCCATATTTCACGTCACCAAGAGACTCCAGACTAAAAAGGAGGCGGGTTCAAATCCAACCCCTCAACCTGCAACCGAAACGCGTCATTCCTCGAATAACTCCCCGCAACATCCATATCAAGTCTTCCGCGCTCGCAATCCTCGACATCGATCTCCGACACGAGCAACCCGTCGCCCACAGCCCGAGGCTTCCCACCAAGTCCGCCATCCGTGTATCCCGCCGCCGTGGAATCGGGCGCGTCGTCGGCACAGACTTCCCAGATGGGTCCGGCGAGAACCTGCCCTTGTGGGTCAATGATGCAGGAGCCACCGCGGCAGACGTATTCGGTTGAAAGCGTGCTGGTGATGGGGTGGGTAGGGGAGGTTAGGGCTTCGGTGGATGCTGCTGACAGGGTTAGTTAGCCATTCATCTCATTCATTAGGTATTTATGAGAGAGAGAAGATAGGGAAACAAACCATCCCCCTTCTTCCCATCCGGCCAAACAATCTCATGCGGTCCTTCCGCCGTAATCGACCGTTTCCGGTAATGCGGCTGCATCTGCTGCATCGTTGTCGTCGTCGAGCCACTCCCCTGCGGAGCAGCAAACGCCCCCTCCCCATGCGCCGTAATCCACTCCGGCAACTCATTATACCGAACACATTGGTTCGCGCTGAGCACGAACGTGCGGCCTTCGAACGCAGCGGTCCGCATCAACGGTAACCACGTATCGCGTGCGTCGGCCGTCGGCGCGAGATAAATGTTCACGTTCTGCGAGTATAGGCTTTGACGCAGCAGGGGCATGAAGTTTTCCCAGCAGATGGCCGCCGCGAGGGTTACTGGGACGCCGTTCAGGTGCGTGGTCACGGCTTTGAGGGTTGAGGGGGAGCCTTGGGCCCAGACGAGGCGTTCTGTTCCGGTCTGTTGATATCCCCGGTGGGTCACATTAGCTCAATCGATTCCAATCCTCATACAGGGGGAGAAGGGATAAGAGAGGGAGAGAGAATACCGGCATAACCTTCCTCCTCTTCCCCAAACACCCCCTCACAGGATCCACATAAACCACACCACAATACAAACTGCCGCCCGCGCGCTCAATCACCCCCGTAACGATGAACACGCCCGTCTCGCGGGCAATCTTCTCCAACGCCTCGCGGGTGCCGTCGCCGCGATGATTCTTCCCCTCGGCGACCGGCAGCGCGCGACGGACCCAATCGTCCCCCGCGCCGGCCGGCGTATCGCCCAGATCGACCGCCGAGTGGAAGTATGAGAGGAATTGGTCGCGGCCGTGCGGTTGGCGCGCGCCGACGCTGCTGCCGAATGAGCAGGTCCGGGGGTACCCGCCGAGGTAGGCTTCTGGGAAGAGCAGGAGATGCACGCCCCGGGAGGCTGCGTGGTGGGTGATTCGGGAGAGCGCGTCGAGGGTGCTCGTGAGGGTGGAGTGGGTGCGGGCTTGGGCGACGGCGACGGTTATTTTGGGCATTTTGATTGCTATCCTAATCTTATCTTTGTATTAACTTGTCTTTTCTGGTCTGCAGCAATTGCAAGTAGGGAAGAAGCAAAACGGCAAAGAAGGAGAAGTTCAGCTTGGAGAAAAAGTGAGTCACGGGAGCGGGGGAGCGGGGGAGCGGGGAAGGTGACGTCTTCGGGGTTTGCTTTTCTCTATGTCGTATCGGCCGATATCAATTCACTAGAAATGAGTACAGCATTTACATTTCTTTCTACCTATCCTGGATCCTGGAATCTGAATCTGGATAATGTACATACATCAATGCTTGCGCATAGGCTCTGTCCCCGTATACATATATCGCAATCGCTCGCAACGCAGGAAGAATAGGAATTGTCAATGCATCAAATGCCGGGTATCGCGCTGCTCAAAGAAGTAACAATAACAAGCAAGATGAATCAGGTCGGACGGTTGTAAAGATGAGCAATCAGAAATAAACCAAAATAATCGACTCAAGATGAGGAACTCGCCATGTTCTTTTTCAGCTTCATTTTGTTGTCCGGGTTGATCGTTGACCAACAGTTTGCCTCGGCTGAGACACTAAACCGGAGCCCCCGCCGCTGTCGCCGCCTGCTGCAACACGCGAGGCCAACGTGAGATCAACTCCACATCGTCCAAAGCCCCCTTGCCCTGGTTCCGCACGTACTGCGCGCTGGGATCCACTCGCGGCTCGTAGTCCCAGATCGCCGGGTTGCCCCGGATCAGCGCCGAGTAAACTAGACGTCGCCGGCGCTGCGACCGGAGCACGTCGTCGCGGATGCGTTCCATATCCCAGCGGCCCTGCGCTTCGTCCACAAAGTATGCCAGCATTTTTGCCGGGTCGGTGGTCGCCGGCAGCGCCGGCACGCTCTTGCCGGGGCTGGGCGTGCGCGGAGGACTGGGGAAGGGGTAGGAGGTGGGCTGCACTCGCGGCGACGCGCGCGGCGTGTCTGAGGGCGTAGGCAGAGGGGCGGGCTGCGGCGGTGCCGACGCTGATTTGATCAAAGGGGCGGCGGGGGGGCACGACGAGGTCTCCTCCACGACACCGGCTGCCAGATTGACCTTCTCCTCGGGGTCGGCCTCCAAATCGAAGAGCATCGGCGGGTCGATCAGCGAGTAGACGAACTTCCATCGGCCCCGACGGATCATCACTACGGGCGATTGAGTGCCCTCGGCCATATATTCACCCAGCACGGTGTCGGTCTTGAGGCCGTCCTGGCCGGTCAGGTACGGGTACAGGGAGACGCCGTCCAGCGGCAGTTCCGAGACCAGTTGCGTACCTACCATGTCGACGAAGGTGGGCAGGAGGTCCATGGTCGACACGTTCTGCGGGACGCGCTTCGGAGCAAAGCGGTTGGGCGCATGCACAATCATCGGCACCCGCGACGAGTTCTCATACCAGACCATTTTGTACCAGAGCCCGCGCTCGCCCAGCATGTCGCCATGATCACCCGTGAAAACGACAATGGTATCGTCCCGCAGCCCGGTGTTGTCCAAAACCTTCAACAACTTGCCCACGTTGGTGTCGACGTAGGTGCAGGCCGCGTAGTAGGCCCGTCGCGCGGCCTTGATGCGCTCATCCGGCATTTCCTTGCCCAACAAGTCGATGCACTTCAGAACGCGCTGCGAGTGAGGATCTTGCTGATCGTGGGGAATAGCGGGGTTCTTGGGCAGGGGAATGTCCACATCCTCGTACAGATCCCAGAACTCCTTGGTCATGGCATACGGATCGTGAGGGTGTGTCATGGAAACGGTCAAACAGAAGGGCTGGTCGTTGCGCTGGCGCACGTGGTCGTACAGGTACTGGGTGGACTTGTAGATCACCTCCTCGTCAAAGTCCAGCTGGTTCGTGCGCACGACGGGTCCGGCCTCCATGACGGAGGACATGTTGTGATACCAGTCAGGGCGAATTTCCTGCGATACCGTTAGCGAAAGCCATCTAGCAGATTTCTCCTCCTGTTTTACTCACCGGCTCATCCCAGTTCACCGACCATCCGTAGTCACCAGGATAGATATCGCTCGTCAAGCGCTGTTCGTAACCGTGCAGCTGGTCAGGACCGCAGAAATGCATCTTCCCTGCCAGTGCCGTGTGGTAGCCCTCGCGACGCAGATAGTGCGCGTAGGTGGGGGTGTCGCCCGGCAGGTCGGAGGCGTTGTCGTAGGCACCGATCTTGGAGGGCAATTGACCCGTCACCATCACGAAACGCGAGGGAGCACACAGGGGCGAGTTGCAGTAGGCCGAGTCGAAGACGACGCCCTCCTCGGCCAGACGGTCCAGGTTGGGGGTCTTAATTTTGGAGTTCTTGTCATGGAAGGCCAGAAGGGGGGCGGCCATCTGGTCGGCCATGATGTAGAGAATGTTGGGTTTCTTGGGGGCCATGACGGGCAGATGGGCACGAGACCACAGATAGAGATAGAATGTGCTCAGGGAATGATACGAAAGGAAACGTCAGAGAGATAGTAATATATAGTAGATAGATCACAGCGGGGTGGTGGGGGAACAGCAAGGGAGGATGATGAACAGATGTGTGAGAGAGATAAGAAAGACACCGAACATAGAGGAGGGAAGAGGAAACGAAAGGTGGGAGATCCCAGGGGCACCCGAGGATATAAGTAAGCTTAACGGGGTGGATTCCTTCCAGAGAAAAAATGGGCGAAAGATGAAAGAAACGAGGAAAAGGCAACCCAAAAAAAAAAAAAAAAAGGAAAAAGAAAAAAGAAAAAAGAAGGAAATGCCAAGGCGAGCCATATAGATCGGCCAGATGTCACGGCTACGGGATGGAACCATCGGCGGAGTCGATGGTGTGATTAGGGATTACCCACGCAGCTGCAAGCCGGGGGGATCTTCAGGAGGCTGCCTGCTCTCCTTCCTTCTCCATACCTCTGGGGACTGACCATCGGTCTCTGTCTCTCTGAGGCCTGTTTCCGCGAAGATTGTTGAAATGAAACTCTGCTGGATACTTTCCACTTTGTCTGTTGTCGTACCCGTGACTTAGCATGACATCCGGGTGAAATTGCCCGGAGCAGCAACAAAATGCGGAGGGGCACGAGAGGCGAAGGATTGCCACGTCCGGCGGTCATTGGCCACCGGGGATGTCTTAACTCCCAGCGCTTGCACAGGTTCTACTAACGTTCAGATAGTCGTACACTGTGACACAACCCCAACATCGCGGACTCGAGTCTCTCATAGTTCATGGTTCATACTTCTCCAGCAGCTGATCCTTGCATCGCCGTCCAACTCCGGAAATTCGTGATCACCGGACTCTGGCGCTAGTCCCCTTCGGTTTCCGGCCGGTCGAATCTTGGCCCTCTTGGCGTTTTGGGGAGTGTTGATTGGCTCCCGGCCCCCCCTCCCCCGGCCGGTTCCGACCAGGGTTCGCCGGATCACGGGGTTCTCGCCACGCCGTTTGATTGGACTGTCGGTGAGTAAAATCTTTTTCTCATGAATGAATCTGGCTTTATCTGACTTTACCCTGGTGAATAGGCGGGTTAAGTAGTTGAAAAGAGTTCAATTGTAGATTGACAGAGGACGGACATCTTTATGAAAGGTCACACCCCTTTCTCTTGGCATTGTTCACCCAAATTCCTGTCCTCTGCGCCAAGCAGTACAACGTTACTCTTCCTCGACCGCCCGTGAGGTTGGTTACTCAGTATGCGCGAGGGGTTGACAGCAGATTTTGAAAAGCCCATCCCCGTTCTGTCTCCTATTGGTCCGTTTAGCCGGTTTCGGGCTTATCGCAAGTCCATTGCCAATCGTATCTTTGTTAATGCACTAGACAGAGCAGAATGTCTGGCGGTTGCCACTATCGTCTCCACGTCTGCGAGTCGGATGTGAATCCGCCAGGGGCTGATCCCTCGCTCTCGCTTACAGTCATTAGGTGTACACCGTACATCTGATCGGTCGAGTCTGAATCAGTCGTCGTATATCAATCAGCTTGCCGACGGACGCGCAATCACATGGGGATTGACAGCGGCTGATCGTGCTGACGAAAAAGGGGATGATGAAACTGACCCCGCGAGAATCCAGACTCCAGACCGCTCTTCTCTCACATGATCCGTGCGGCGGTTTGAAACTCGGGGAATAGGGTGAGGAGTTCCGCCTCGTTCTTTGTTCTGATTTACTCTGACAGACGTGCATGCCGGTAGAGGACATGGCTGGCTGTTCTTGTCTGGAGTTGCGAGTAGCTCGAATATGCATCTATACGTACATATGATGGATCGTAGGATTTCTGCTGCAGTATTGGCTTGGCTGTGGTTTATTGTCTGGATGTGCTCTATAAGATCTGTGGATCAATATTCTGTACTATGACATAGGTGAGTCGCTGCGAATCCACAGCTCCAAAATGGTCAAACAGTCGAATCATGGTGCAACAATCAACCACATGCTCGAGTCGCAGTCTTCACCCTGTACGGTCTACAGAAAGAAAGCCACCAGTCACTCTGCAAGAACGAAAGAATAAAGCCAGGTCACCTGACAGAACTACCGTGTACATATACCTCCCACAGATAGTAACACTACATACATACGTAACCCACCGTCCTACGACCAACAACCAACAAGCTAAGCATTCTACCACACCCGCTAGTTAACCAAAGCTCCATGGTCGCAACTAAACCAGCCACCCGATGCAGCCGGAGATGTCTCGCGGTCGCTGATTTGCCCGTCCGGCGCGGCGGGTGGATGGCATCATCTCCACCCGCGATCACATCATGCCTCATGGCCTTCTGGAAGATCGACGGAATTTGGGATTATAATGGAATTCTCATCGGCGGGTGGTATTACCACGCCCCCGGCTAAGCTTTGAGTGCATGACGTTTCGGGGGTTTACCTGGTTTGAGCCTTGAGCTTGGGAGGTAGTATCTTGCTTATGGTGTATATGGGAATGTCTGGAATGGGAAGATCATTAATCAATTATTGTCATTCTTTTTATATTACCATCGTGCTAATGTAGACAGATAAGCATACGTAACTGTCTACGACGCAGTATAGATCACCCCTAACATCCTAGCCTAGAGTAGACTCAGTGGTTCATGTTCACTCAACAACTACAGAGTACTCTGCCACCGGAATTGTTCCCTTACATCAATCCCTCAAGTCATCATGAAGTCATAGAAAAAGGTTGATTGTCGATTGATAGCATCTCCGAGGATCCATGGAACCATCAAGGTTCAGCAAAATACGGGGAACGGAGAAAACGACATCGAGGCCTCCGAGCACGCCATCAAGGGGCGGATTCCCGGTTCCACTTCTGTTACTTTCTGGCAGTCTGCATGCAGTATCTGGGAGAAGAAAATAAGAAGAAAGGAAAAGAAAAGAAAAGAAAAAAAGAACATCAAGGCAAACAAGAACACCAATGTAGATGCAAACATTCTTCTCGATCCCAATCAAACACGAAACATGCGAGAGATCACCGATGTCTTGCTCCTCTGCACCCCATACACCCTCCCCCGATCCTGCCCATGCCCATGCCCATGCCCACGCCCGTGAGGATCCTCCTCCCCCTTGACCTCCTTCTCAGCCTTCCTCCTGCGCCTCCTCTCCGACTTCACCTGCTCCTCGACCTCCTGCACCCTCTGCGGCGCATTCTCCGCCCTCTTCCTCGCCGTCCCCAACGCCCCCTTCAGCTCCTCGTTCGCCGCCATCACCTTGGCCAATTTCCCCGCCTGCTCCTTCGCATCCGCCTTCCTCTTATTCAACTTTGCCGTCAACTCCTGCACCAACGTCCCCTTTGCTTTCAAATCCCGTTCCAACCCTTTCACCTTTTCCGCGTGTCGCTTTACCTCGCCTTCTAGCGCTTTCACCCGTTCTTCTCGTTCCTTGATCGTTCCGTCTGTTTTTTTGAGCTTCGTCTCGTGTCCCTTGATCTCCGTTTCTAGTTTCTTGATCCGCTCTTCCCCGTTCTTGACACTGGTTTCTGACTCTTCAAGTCTCGTTTGTATCTCCTCATCTCGCCCCCTCATCGTCTCCGCCTGCCTCTCCCGCAATTCCAGCTTCTGTCTCTGCACTTGTAATTCCTCTTCGAGGGATCTGATCCGTCTTCGACTCCCGCGTTTCTCGGCCATCAGCGTCGTGATCATGCTTTGGGCTTGGCGCAGCAGGATGTCGATGTTGGTTGCTGTGTAGCTGAAATCCGGGTCTTCTTCCATCATCGGGACGTTGTAGTGGAGCGTGGACTGGGTGGAGTGGAGGGCTTGCAGGGAGTGGAGGGTTTGGAGTTCTTTGGTTGCAAGGTGTTGCGGTGTCGGTGCGCCAGTGGTGTTGGAGTCGGGGGGGATGAGGGTTGGGGCGGTGGATATGTCGCTCATCTTTAATATATCCTTTCTTTATTTCTGATGGTTGATAGGGGTTGGTGGTTGTGGTGGTGAGGTGAGGTGAGGTGAGGTGAGGTGAGGTGAGGTGAGGTGAGGTGGAGGGTAGTATTTAGTAGGTTTGATAGAGAGAGGTGGATCAGCTAGGTAGGTAGGCGTGTGAGCGAGATAGATGGATTGATATCACTCCTATCCTCTCTCCCTGACCTAACCTAACCTAACATATGTATCTCGGCGTAGAAGTGCGAAATGGTTAGGGAATAAGTTGACCTAGATAAATAGACGAGTGAGTTTAGTACTGAATACCGTGACAAGTGATGAACCTACATATGGAATGTAGAAACTACTTACCTGAGTCACATGGATATAGTACAGTTAATAGTCACCTATACTTCATCCATCTACTCCTAGTAACTACCTACAAAGTAGTAGCACCGGAGCTCACATGCAGGCAGGTAGATAGGCAGGCAGGTAAGTAGATAAGTAGGTAGATAGATAAGTCACACTTACCCATAACCCCCAGGGCACCAGATCAAGTAAGTAAATTAGAACAGAAGCACAGTCAACAATATTCACCGCGGGGTAAAGCCAGCTTTCGGTGACTTGGATAGGTGGGTTGGTACACCATGGTGTTGTTGGTCGTAACCCCCCTGCTCATGACTTGGTCGGTCGTTATTGGTGGATGGGCTTATTGTCATCTTCATGGATACCTTAGGTACCTATTTACCTACCTGCCTGCCTGCCTGCTTACCCGCTTGCCTGCCTATCTAACTTGCCTTTCTTGCTTGATTGCTCGGGTTCTTGTTTGCGTGTTGGATGGCTTCGGCTTCGGCTTCATCTTGGCATTCTATATCCTACATTTCCCTTTGGTCTACTTTCGATTGATGATTACGGTGGAAAGTAAACGGTGATGGATGGATAGATTGACAAATCGCTAACTGCTGATGTATAGATACAGGACAGGCGCTGCCTTGAGCTCTGCTGTGGCAATAGCCTGGCCTTTACTTGATTGAACTGGTTTCAGGTAGGAAACAAGTAGAAAGTTAAAGAATGGAGATGCACGATGCGATCAATCGACCTTGGCAGCGCTGTCGAGTTGAGGATTAGCTTGTATTCAAATTATTCTGTTGGGAAGGTTGCTACCTGTAAATTCGTCGGATAAATGTATACGCCGTCAAAAATCCGACCGTTCCTGTTAATAACCCGTACACCGCACAGGCCAGAAAACTATAGCTAAAGAAGAGCAGACTCGATACAAATCCGGTGATGTGCAAATGGAAGACGTAGTACCAGATGCAGTAAGCAAACACCCAGAAGGCGCTGCTGCCACCGGTCAAGAAACTCTGCCACCACCAGTGATAGTTCTACTGCGATTAGCTTTCGATCTGACGATCCTGGCAATTCAACATACCTCGGCGCAGAGCTGACTGTAGGTCGCAATAATGGTCACCTCGCTGACTGTGACGATCAGGACGGTCGATACCGCGCTCAGGAACCCAAATACATAGTAATATCCACTCTTGTCTTGCCACAGGTTCTTGAACACGAACAGAAGCTCGATGAACAGAACTGCAAACGGAGCCAATCCGGTCAGGAATGCCCCCTGGATGCTGTGCAGATACCACGGCTGTGGGGGGATCTGACGAGGGATCGACGTGGTCTTGGTCGGATGTTCCCAAGCGGTTGTCCGGACGAAGCCGAACCAGCTACCCGCATACACCAACGGGACTTGAATAAGCAGCCACAGCGCAAGGAGGCCGATCAGCGTGCCAAACGGGATCGCCGTGCTGGATGCCTGGGCCCACACGAACAAATTCAGGATGAAAATGAGGGAGAATGCCAGTCCGGGGAAGAAAATAGCAGTCTGATTTGTCAGTCATGGTTACGGCATAGAAAACGGTGCCAACTTACGATTAACGTGTTCTTTCTCCAGTTCACACCACCGAACGTCTTGTACAGCCGTCCGGAAAAGTAACCCGAGAACAGACCGGCAAAAACAAACAGGCCCATACCGACGCTGACGAACCCGCCGCGGAAGCTGGGGTTGAGCACTCCGAAGCAACTCAGGAACAAAAGTCCAGAAGCCATAAAGAGAAGCTGCATGCCGGAGCCGACAAGAGGCGCAAGAAGCCCGCTATACTCGGGCGTTCGGAAGACATCGGCATGAAGAAGCTTCCATCCACTGACATCCTCGAGAGCCTCGTCGTCGGAAGAAAGCTCGGCGTCCCGCTCAACGTCGTCGCCTTGCTCGTCGCCGGACCTTTCGAGGTTCTTCATTCGGGCAGCATTGCGCGCCTTCAATTTAGTTTCGTCGATGACCCCGTCCCCACGGCCCTTGATATCTCCCTGTACCGTCCGGCTCCAGATGACGTAAACGGCCACGGCAAGAACGCCGGAGATGGTCAGCGAGTTCAGGATTGCGAGCCAATGCGTCATCGAGCCCTCATCCTGGTTGCTGAAATACAGATCCCACCGGTTGGACCAGTCCACGCTATTATCCTCCTTGAAGAAGACCGAGTATGTATACGGGATCTTGAGAGTGGCTCCATCCTCATCGTCGCCATCATCCTGAGGAATATAAGACGACCCCGGGTACATTTCCTTCAACTTCGCCGTGTTCGGGGGGATATACAGCTCCAAGCCGTCGTGGTGCTCGTGCACCTGTTGGGGACAACCACTTTCTCCATGGTCCTCCGCCCGGATACTTTTCGGATAAATCTCGAAGCCATTCACATATTTACCACCTTCGGGGGATGACCGCCAGCGAATCACAATCGTGAAGTGGTTGTTGATGTAAGTCCGTTTTTTCCCGTCGACGGGCGAAAAATCCTCGAAGCCCAACTTGAAGCCGGTGGCGTAGTATTTGCGGCTGCGGTCGACAGTGACAAACTTTGTTGCGCCAGGCAAGTTGTCTGCGATCCATTCGGCCACGTAGCCCTCCCTGATAAGTTGTCGGGCCCATTTGACGTCTTTGCGCCCGACTTCCTGAGTGCAGAGCGCCTGACATTCCATGTTCTTGCCCATCCGGAGTTCAAAGTCGGAGGTCATAATGCGGTCACCGCGAAGGATTTCTCCCAGATTCAACGACACGCTCTGGCCTGAGCCAAACGGGGAGCCTCCATGTGTTCTCCCACTGGGAGGACAGACGAATGGGAGGTTGTAGTAGGCATACTGGAGTTGGGTGTGGTCGGAAAAGATCTTGTTCACCTGAAGAGGGATCGGTTCGTCGTCGCTATACCGCTTGACGGAGTAGCCTATTGGAGCAGTGAAAACAAAGCCCATCAGCCAAGAGCTTGTCTTGTTCACAAAGTCGCGACAACTTACCGGGAATGTAAAAAGCACAGGCGTAGGAAGCAAACAGCAGCCAGAGTGCCCATTGACGAGGGCCCCTTAACCATCCCAGCGCCATCGTCTACGAAGCGAAAAGGGGGAGGGAAGACGAGCCCACACCGGTGTTAAGACTAGCACGTCGACATGCACTGTTCTGTCGGTGGAATGAATCGTACGTGGCGGGTACGAGAAGCACGGATGTAGATCAATTAAGTAGATTTATCGGCACTAGTGTCCCCCCAGAGCTAGATTCGCGGGATGAAAGAGGAAGTGTAGAAGAAAAGAAAAGAAAAGGTATGTCCAGATAAAGATAGCACCGAGGATTATTCCAACTCACGACACGCAATGAAACCGAGAGCCGTTGCAGGGGCAGGAAGTGGACACTGAAATGCGACGGAGAAGAGAAAATCCGAGGGGAGTGAACCTAGGGCGGTCAAACGAGTGTGCAGGGAGCAAAATGCCTTAAGATGAAGAAGAAGGGAAGTAAATGATCGCTAGAAAAATCGAAGGAAAGGCCGGAAGAAAGAAAGGGTGATGATAGGTAGTAGAATGAGTAGAGAGTACGGAGTAAAGAGGGAGAAAGAGAGTCAACTCCGTACAGTCGATCGGCCTGGAAGACCCGCGGCGGCCGAACGCGGTCAAGCGGCATTCCAGACTCTCCGCCAAGCCTCACCTGACCGCCATTAGTGCCATCATTATCTGTCTCACTGCTACGATCGACCTCATGCATTTATATTTCATCATCTTTCATTAACCGTGACCAAATTACCTAGCAGGACAAGAATGGTGATGATATCACTGCCATGGGTGAAGCCATGAATATGCAAGCTTTCCTCCAAATAATTCTCCTATTCACATCCTGTGGTAGTCAGAAGCAAGATCCGCCAAGAAAAATAAAGAACAAAATCAAGTAGCCTGTCGTTTTCAATCACGAATTAAAAGGCAAGAAAAGAAGCGCGCTCGCTGGAAATAAGGAGAAATTTATGATGGATTGCCGAGCAAATATTCCACCGCACCTTGCACGCTGCCGCCTGACCGACGAAGGGCCTCAATGTTTCTCTCGAATTCAAAGAAGCCCATGTCGTTCAGCTGTCGGAGCTGCTCGGCATATCGTTCCTCAGGCGGTCGGTTGTCTGGGGGCGCTGGGCTTCCAAAGCCACCGCCTCCGAGGAGAGATGCGAAAGGATTCACGCCGGCAGCACCACCACCTTCGCCCGAAGGTCCGCCCATCGCTTGCATCATCTGCTGGAAGAGTGCCGGATCACGGAGGAACGGGTTCTGTTGGGGGTTGAAGGGGTTTTGACCAGCCTGGCCGCCAGCCTGTTGCCCGAACAGCGCAGGGTTGAAGAGACCGAAAGGGTTCTGCGCGGCTTGTTGATTCTGACCATCACCACCAGTACTTCCAGCGGCACCCTCGCTTCCCGCCTGGGTGGCGCCTGGTTGACCGTCGCCGGCGGGATTCGATGGGTTTGCGCCCATGGGGTTGCCGAAAAGCGCGGCAAAGGGGTTACCGGCACCCAAACCTGGGGGCATGAAAGGGTTGAACGGAGGGGCACCCGACGTCGCTGCAGCACCAGTTTCATTATTGTTCTGAGCCTCCCGGTTTTCCTCCGGCGTCGTGTTGGTTACACCGGGGGCTGGGAATGCGCTACCACCACCAAGTCCTCCAGCACCGCCCATGGCTCTTTGCATCTGCATAGCGTGGCGGAGGTTGCTGGGATCCGTAAGCATTCGACGGAACTCGGGGCTTTGCATCATCTGTCGCACTCCGGGACCCATGTCGCGTAACATGGGGTTTTGTTGGATCATCATGTCGATCACGGCGGGATTCTGTAAGGCTTCGTTCATGGTGGATACGAATTGAGGGTTTTCGAGCATGCCGAGGAGGCCTTCGGCATCGGGAGGAGGTCCCATCTAGGCAACCACTGACGTTAGCGGATACGCATTTAGAGAGACCGGGTGTGCCCAAAAAAAAATACTTACCCCTCCATCTGGACCAAACATCCCAGCTCCTGGAAGTTGTGCGAATCCTGCATATCTGGCTCCTGTCAGTCCGGCAAGCGGGTTGTTGCCCGTGCCAGCTGCGAGATTCGTGGGAACGCCGGCGGCCGAGGGATTCGCAGTGGCGGCGGAGGTTGGTGCAGAAGTGGCGGCACTTTGAGAAGGGCCGCCTTGACGTTGGTTGCTGGCGGCGCTTTTCACTAAGTGAATGGTGTGTGAATCCTTGATCTTATAAGAAGCCAAAGTCTCGTTATCTTTTAGCACCCGTCCGGAGTAGATCAGACGCTGGCGGTCGGCGGGCGTGTCCGCATACTCCGAGGTCGAGAGCTTCTCCTTCAATTCCGACACTAGCGTAGAAAGCGGGAGTGTGAGAGTGTATTTGGCATCGTTGGACGACTTGACGGTGAAAGTGATGGGCGAATCCTCCGCCGCGGCGGTATCATCGGCCATGGTGATGATGGATACGTAATGCTATGGATGGGGGGGAAGGTGGGGATAGAGGGCGAGATGTCTCAAAAACAACAGAAACTATTCCCAGACAAAAAATGTCACGTCACACAGAAATGTGAAAGAATAGAAACGAAGAAGGGAAGCAAGGTCGCCAGACGGTCTAGAAGAGGTAAGATCTGGGGGGAGAGTGGGAGGGTCAAGAGGAACGGGGGGGATTCGCCTTCGTCGTGAACAGGCAAAGAAAGTCCGTCTGATAGTCAAAAGAAACGGGCAGAAACCCATCGTCCGCCTTTCCGGTGGGCGCCACGTGCCACGTGCGCTGTATTGTCGGGCAGTACGGGCAGTACGGACCGTATGGTAAGATTACGGGCAAGCTCTCGGGAAAGGTGGGTCACCTGACATCAGAGCAAACAGGCCAAACCGAGCAAAGCTGTTTTCCCTTTTCTTCCACACCGGAATTTTTTCTTCTTTTTTTCTCTTCTCCTCAGGACACGGTCGGCTGCGTTTTGAGTCGGGCTCTCCAAACCTCACCCTCCCCACTCCCCAATTGCGAGGACACTCGTTCTCGAGAGTCCTCTTTCTTCATCCCTGCTTCCTGCAGCAATGGGATTGCTTCCATTTTGAACTGTCATTCGGACTGCATTCGCGTCGTAAACAAGCACAACACCCATCCTCTCTCTAGCCGAGAGAGCTTGGTTTGCCCATCATGGCTACCACTTCTCACATGTTCATGTACTCGCTGACAATCCAGCCTCCTACTGCCGTCACGCAAGCCATTCTGGGTCAGTTTGCAGGGACCAAGGAGCAGCAGGTCGTCACGGCGTCCGGCTCTAAGCTCACCATCCACCGCCCTGACCCGGCACAGGGCAAGGTCACCCCGCTCTTTTCGCAGGATGTGTTTGGTATCATTCGCTCCCTGGCCGCCTTCCGTTTGGCTGGAAGCAATAAAGGTATGTTCTGAGTCTCTTTTCCCCCTCCCCTCGTGGAATTTCCAAGATCATCATAGTGATTCGTCAAGCTTCCTGGGCAGCACGATCCCTATCGGCCGAGCCGGTCCCCTAAAGGATGCAGGACGTGCCCCCGGTCGACGGACGTTGACGACTGGGCGTTCTAGCTGGGTGAATTGTGCTGAAATATGCATATAGATTATATCATCATCGGCTCGGACTCGGGACGTATTACCATCATTGAATATGTGCCCTCCCAGAACCGATTCAACCGGATTCATCTGGAGACATTCGGAAAGTCTGGGGTTCGCCGTGTAGTACCGGGTCAATATCTAGCAGTTGATCCGAAGGGCAGAGCTTGCCTGATTGCTTCCGTCGAAAAGAACAAGCTTGTCTACGTTCTGAATCGGAACTCGCAGGCCGAGCTGACGATCTCGTCCCCTCTCGAAGCTCACAAACCCCAGACGTTGGTTTTCAACGTGATCTCCTTGGATGTCGGGTATGAAAACCCCATCTTCGCCGCTCTGGAGGTCGACTATTCCGAGTCTGATCAAGATCCCACTGGACAGGCTTTTGAAGAGGTTGAAAAGCTGCTGGTGTACTATGAGCTCGATCTCGGTCTGAATCACGTCGTCCGGAAATGGGCTGATCCCGTCGACCGTACGGCGAACATGCTCTTCCAAGTGCCTGGAGGAGCCGATGGGCCCAGCGGTGTTCTGGTGTGTGCCGAGGACAGCGTCACGTATCGGCATTCCAACCAGGATGCGTTCCGGGTGCCTATTCCTCGGCGCAGCGGACCCACGGAGAACCCCGAGCGCAAGCGGACTATTGTCGCGGGTGTCATGCACAAGATGAGGGGCGCCTTCTTCTTCCTGCTTCAAACCGAGGATGGCGATCTCTTCAAGGTCACTCTTGAAATGGTAGAGGACGACAACGGCCAATTGACCGGTGAAGTCAGGCAGTTGAAGATCAAATACTTCGACACGGTCCCGGTTGCCTCGAATCTGCTGATCCTGAAGAGTGGTTTCCTTTTTGTCGCCAGTGAGGCCGGAAACCACCACTTCTATCAGTTTGAGAAGCTGGGTGATGATGACGAAGAGATCGAGTTCACGAGCGAGTCGGTCTCGGCGGACCCAACGGTCCCTTGCGATCCCGTCTACTTCCAGCCGAGGGGTGCGGAGAATCTGAACCTGGTCGAGACGATCAACTCCGTTAACCCTCTGATCGACAGCAAGGTTGTCAATCTTTCCGAAGACGATGCCCCGCAGATCTACACCGTCTCTGGCACCGGGGCTAGGAGCACCTTCAGGACTCTCAAGCATGGATTGGAGGTTTCAGAGATTGTGGAATCCGAGCTCCCCAGCGTGCCTTCCGCCGTGTGGACGACGAAACTCACTCGGGCCGATGAGTTCCATGCCTACATCATTCTATCTTTTGCCAACGGCACTCTCGTGCTCAGCATTGGCGAGACTGTCGAGGAGGTTACCGATACTGGTTTCCTCTCTTCTGCTCCCACGCTTGCGGTCCAGCAACTCGGAGAGGATTCTCTCATCCAAATCCATCCCCGAGGTATTCGGCATATCATGGTTGATCGACGGGTCAACGAGTGGCCTGCGCCGCAGCATCGGTCGATTGTCGCGGCTGCTACCAACGAACGTCAGGTTGCCGTGGCTCTCAGCTCGGGCGAAATCGTGTATTTTGAAATGGATGCCGATGGAACCCTTGCCGAGTATGATGAGCGACGACAAATGTCCGGCACCGTTACGTCCCTCAGTCTGGGCGAAGTCCCCGAGGGCCGTATGCGAAGCTCATTCCTGGCTGTTGGGTGTGACGACTCGACAGTCCGTATCCTCAGCTTGGATCCAGACTCAACTCTGGAGAACAAGTCCGTCCAGGCTCTGACCGCGGCGCCGTCCGCCCTTGAAATTATCTCAATGGCCGACTCGAGCTCCGGAGGCACCACACTCTATCTTCACATCGGTCTGTACTCCGGTGTCTATTTGCGCACGGTTCTTGATGAAGTTACCGGCGAACTTTCCGACACTCGGACAAGGTTTCTGGGCTCGAAACCTGTCAAGCTATTCCAAGTTTCAGTCAAAGGACAAACGGCGGTCTTGGCCCTCAGCTCCCGCCCCTGGTTGGGCTACTCTGATATCCAGACCAAGGGCTTCATGCTTACTCCGTTGGACTATGTGCCACTCGAGTGGGGCTGGAACTTCTCGAGCGAGCAGTGCGTGGAGGGTATGGTCGGAATTCAAGGCCAAAATCTACGGTATGTTTCATTCCTCTTTTCCATTTCACCCTATGGCATTCCTATCGATCGTATGATGAGAACTTCAATCCGAATTTCTATGTGGAACGTACTTTTTATAGTTTATATCTCCAATTGTTCCTACTGAGATCGAGCCTTCCCAAGCCCTTATTCCATTCATATTAGTTTTGATGGCCTTTGCTAATATGTCTTGATAGGATTTTCTCCATCGAGAAGCTGGACAACAACATGCTCCAGCATTCGATCCCTCTTTCATATACCCCCCGTCGCTTTGTCAAGCATCCTGATCAGCCATTGTTCTATGTGATCGAATCCGATAACAACGTTCTGTCGCCGTCCACGAGAGCCAGGCTCATTGAGGACTCCAAGGCGCGAAATGGCGACAGCACTATCCTCCCACCCGAGGAATTTGGCTACCCCCGTGGAACCGGTCATTGGGCCTCATGCATTCAGATCGTTGATCCCGTCGATGCCAAGGAAGTTGTTGCGACTATTGAACTCGAGGATAACGAGGCAGCAGTCAGCGTTGCGGCTGTCCCCTTCACCAGCCAAGACGATGAAACGTTCTTGGTGGTCGGAACCGCCAAGGACCTGAACGTCAGCCCACCCTCTTCTGCGGGGGGATTCATCCACATCTACCGATTCCAGGAGGATGGTAGAGAGCTGGAGTTTATTCACAAGACGAAGGTCGACGAACCCCCTTTGGCTCTTCTTCCCTTCCAAGGTCGTCTTGTGGCCGGAATTGGCTCTATCCTCCGCATTTACGATCTCGGTATGAAGCAGCTTCTCCGCAAGTGCCAGGCCCAAGTGGTACCGAAAACCATCGTTGGTCTTCAAACCCAGGGCAGCAGAATCGTTGTCAGTGACGTCCGCGAGAGTGTTACCTACGTCGTGTATAAATACCAGGAGAACGTCCTCATTCCTTTCGTGGACGACTCCGTCTCCCGCTGGACGACGTCGACCACTATGGTGGATTATGAGACCGTCGCCGGTGGTGACAAGTTTGGTAACCTGTGGCTGCTGCGTTGCCCTAAGAAAACATCGGAAGAGGCAGATGAGGATGGATCCGGCGCTCATCTCATCCATGAGCGTGGCTACCTTCACGGTACCCCCAACCGTCTAGAACTGATGATCCATGGGTATGCCCAAGACGTTCCGACTAGTCTTCACAAGACCCAACTTGTGGCCGGTGGGCGCGATATCCTCGTGTGGACTGGATTCCATGGCACTATTGGAATGTATGTGCCCTTCATCGGCCGAGAGGACGTTGACTTTTTCCAAAACCTGGAAATGCAGCTAGCGGCGCAGAATCCTCCTCTGGCTGGACGTGACCATCTGATCTACCGGAGTTACTATGCGCCTGTCAAGGGCGTGATCGACGGTGATCTGTGCGAGACGTATTTCTTATTGCCTAATGACATGAAGATGATGATTGCAGCTGATCTGGACCGTTCGGTTCGAGAAATCGAACGGAAGATTTCGGTCAGTTTCCAGCTCCTTCACTTACATATTATACTTACTAACTTATGCCCCAGGACATGCGAACGAGGGTGGCGTACTGATTTGATAGGGTTCGACCGGCGTCTTAGCAAGGGCTTGTTATGGCTTTGTACGAGGGTTCTGACCTCAATACCCGATAATTTATTTTCTACCTATAATGTACTATCATTGATATGTACAGACCTGATCCATTCCATCCCCCAGCCTCATGTGGTTCGTAGTGTCTGTCAGAAAGAAAAGAAAGTCTCTTGCCTCGCTCGATCTTCTGCCTTCCTTCGGTTGATCTTGAGCTGGATGCAGCATGTACCACAAGTGGGTACATCTTGTATGAGACGAGAATAAGGCTCAGCCTTCGACGCTTTTTGAGTACGGTTTTATCTGCTTTTCACGGATATGAATCGTAATTTATCAGTCGGGACAATTCATTCTCATAGTATCAGAGTTATCTAAAGAATCGAATCAGTCTTTAATCATATTGCATTTCGCGAGCGCGACGTAACGGACTAGGTAGACAGACAGACAGACTAATATCGTGTTGAATCATTCATATCTGTACTCTTCATGAACTCTAGCCTTGTTTCGTGACGTGTTTGGGCACTGTTGGTAAGGCCCACCGGGTGTTATGTGTGTGTCCTAGAAGACAAAGTATGTACTTGTAGGCTGTTTGGTTCTATGCGTCGTCTATAGATAACTAGACGGACCATATATTCTTATGTTGGCACGGCATATATAGTGAGTATAAACCTTCTTCTAAATGTTAGCCAAGCTAGTAAATCCAATCAAAGCCCCAATTCAACAAAAGCTCTAGATGGAAGAATCGAACCGACTAACTGATCATCACCCTATCCTATATGCTCCTTGCCCTAGCAAATACTCTTTCTTAACTGATTAATATAAAGACTTACTTCCTTTAGTTCGGGGTATTTGATATCCCCCACAGATTTCTCAATTACAAGACATTCAACATGGTAATGATATCCCCTTTGACGCCTTCCACCACACGGACTCGGGGGACCTGACGGAGTATATCACTTCGCGGAAGAGACAAGGCGCTACATCCGAATATCTTGTCTAGGTAGCGGCTGCGGTTACCCTCTCCGAATTTGTACTTCAATTCACCGGCCTCCGGGGCATGCATTCCGCGGTCTCGGTCGCTCAGATTGGAGTGACAATGCTCATGAGTGTGGAACGCGCAACCCTGCACATGCAACGATTAAGGCCTGAGGCCAACCCGTTCTTCCAACAAGCCTGATCAAATCCTCGGCCACGAACTGGATTGGCTGGCCATACGGATTGGCGAAAAGGACATCAATAGCATTCCATCTCTGGGGAAACCTCCTGCTGGTCATCCGGCTGGTCATCAAGTTGGTCCTCATACTTGCCATTTCTTCTGGAAGTTCTGCAGCCCATCTGACTCAGAGCCGAGAAATAACGTGGACCAAAGAGATGATCTCCTTGAACGCCTCTGCCAACGTATTGGCCTACCGTACCCGCCTGGCACAACTCACAGAACCACCTTCCGATCAATCCCGATCAACGGCATGTGCAAGCGAATTCAACATTGGAATGGTGGAGGTGCGGTCCATAGCGCAGCAGCTCGCGTTGGCCGTTGACATGGCTGTCAACGTGGTATTCTCGCATAGTGCTAGGACCAGTGGAGGTTGGAACACGTCTGCATCGATGCTGTGGAGAGTAGATTGCATTATTTGCAATGACGACCCAGAATATCGGGTTTACGCTCAAGGTTTGTCTCATAAGTTCCATGTCTATCGACCCTCTTGTTAGCAAGCCGTGCAACTACACTTTGAACGCAAAGAGCACGATGAATGGAAACTTAAAGACAGACGACAGCTGGAAGGGCTTCTCGGGTTGTGGCTTTGGTCACTGAAAGCCGATTCTATCTTTTCGAATCCGGCGACCTACTTCACTGCGTCACATTCAACACGGCGTATCCTCTCGGCTGATCCGAGCGTCACGAAAAACGGGCTTGGAGATGTGGCTTCTTGGCCCGATATCTGGTGGGATAGAGGAGAGTGTGCTTGATCTCTGCTTTGTTCTTCCAGGTGGTGGCGGCAACCCTAGTGGTGACCCTAGTATCCTGTGGAGTGGTACTAGCGGTTACTCGTACCAGCAGGGAGACTCAAGCGGCATTCAAACAGTTCGGCTGTTTGGCTGGCATGCACTGGACGCTCTACAGGCTAACAGAAGCAGGGGAACGTCAGGAGCTGAAGAGTCCAGGGAAGCTGAAGAAGACTCACGGAACAAGCGGGACCCAGTAGCCAACGTTTGGTCACTCCCCGCAACAGGGTCTCTCTTATCACTATGTGCCCTCGAGTCTAAATCGATTGATGTAAATGCAACGTATAAGGATAGGGAGCCACCGCTTGTGTGCGCGGCAAGGATCGGGCATGATTGGAATTGTTGAAAAGCTGCTCAGGCACAAGAATATTGACGTGAATAGGGCTGGCCGGGATGGATAGACATCGCTATGGATAGCGGCGAATAGGGGACATGGCGGAGTCGTGGAGAAATTGCTCAAGAAGGAGAACATTCACGTGGACACTGGAGATGCAAATGGACAGACAGCAGATTCCGTGGCGGCAACCGAGGAAATTGCTGAGATGTTGCGCCTGGCAGGAGGTTAACTCTTGGTCGACCTTTGGAGGGAAGGAACTATCGCAATAGTAAGTAGACAAGAGATTGGCATTGTATCCTAACTGAATGTACACTTTCCTTTTTGCTATGGATGGATGGTAAACACAAGCCTCTATCTTATCATCTTCTTCTTCATCCGTCTTCATATTCACATCTCAATGTATGTATGTACAGTACCCGCTCTTCTCATCTTGATATAGTAACTAGACTATGTAGTGTAGCTATGTATGTAGCCAGGTATACTGTATTTTCCAAGGGTTTGTATGCCAAGGGAAAGAAGGAAAGAAAGCAACGCAGCAGGATATCACGCTACAATCAATCAACCAACTAACCAACTCATCCATCAATCAACAAATCAATCAATCAATCAATCGATACACGCTAATCCTAATCAACAGAAGACAGATGTATAAACGCAAAGAAAATCAACTCATTTCGGAACATCTACACATGTCAGACCATACCAGACCAGACCAGGTATTGGGGAGGTCAGTAGGTAGGTCATTCCATCAAATATACAGGCGCCTTGACGAGCACGTTGACCGGTCCTCGTCCCCTCACGTCGGCCGTGATGAAAGTCGAAAAGCGAATACGAGCCTGAGGGACTTGAGGGACCACGCCACCACCCGCACGGTCGTCGGCACCGGCGGTCGTCGGACGGACCGCCGAGTCCCCGTTGCCGCCAGGGCCCGGGGCGATCGGTGGACCACCGCCTTGTTGCTGTTGCTGTTGTTTGCGACCCATCAGGCTGCTGAACACGGAGCGGACGCGCTGCTCCCGTCCCGGCGTGGCGCCCTCGGGGTTGGTTGAGCCCGATGAAGAGTCGCGGTCGACGTCGAGGTCCTCGGCGCCGGGATGGTCCGCCGGACGGTCCTGGTCGTCGGAACCGCGGGTGGCTGTAGATTCAGGCAGGGCGGCATTGGTCAAAGGAGGAATACCGGTCTCGACCTTCATCGTAGGTTCGTGCAGGACGGTGCCCGGAAGGAGGTAGTCCACGCAGAGGTCGCGCGACTCGAGAGGAATTTTCTCCGCAATCCCGATAGCGTTTTCCACGATCATGCGAGCCCCATTTTCGATACCCGGCGGCGGGGGACTCTGCAGGTGATCGGTGAGCGCCTTGAACAGACCCTTCACCAGATGGTCGATGAGCTGGGCGCGGTGTTCGTCGGCGGTCGAGCCGATCAGCGCGTCCTCGAGCCCATCCAAGGTAGTGCGGCGCCAGTTGGAGATGCGAGCAATGGCATTCTCTTTATCCTCCTCCGTGGCGGTTTTGCCCTGCTGCCGGCGCAGGTTGAGCTCAATGTCCTTCAACTGACGGCTGAACGACGGATCCAGCACCGGATGAAAATACCGCCCGAATACTTCATCGGCCAACCAGCGGCTCATGAAGGCACGACCAATGGCGGTCATCTCCTTGGTACCGACGGCGGCGGCATCCTCGTTGACGAATCCGCTCAGCCAGCCAGGGAGAGACTTCCAATCTTTCCGGACCGCGAACGCCAGGTCCTTGATAGCTCCGTCGAGGCGGCCAAACCGGTTGGCATACTCGTTGTCGTCGAGGACGGTGCGCGACACCGCCATGCGCTGGTGGGCGACCGTGTTCTGCAGGTGTTGCACCTGGGCTTCTTTTTCGAAGTAGTACCGTTTCACTTTGGAATATTTTGCCTCTGCAAGAAAGCGAAAGAGAGATTCGAGTCAGTTGCGCGGGTCCAAAGAAGGAGACGGAGCGGGAGCCAACAGAAAACGTACGGAGTTCGTCATGTTTCTGCACCAAGGTTCGCACATCGAGATCGGCCTCGTCACGGCTTCGACTGTGGTTGGAGGTCGGGGTGCTGCGACCCGGTTCCGACGATCCATGGGCGGCAGTGTTATTGCGGAGACCTGTGTCGGAGGAGCCCTGTCCAAAGGCAGAACTGGGGGGACCCGGTGCAGGTCCCGTGGACGGACGTTCCGACATGCCCTGTTGCGGAGCGTCTGGCGGGTGATTGGGGAGCGGACGTAAAGGGGAAGGGGGTCCGAGAGACTGTCGCGACGACGGACGAGCGCTGGACGGGTCCAGAGACGGCTGCGGCTGCTGATGCTGGGGCGGGCCGGGGATCAGCTCGGGCGGGAGCTTTCTGGACGGATCGATAGGCGACGGCTGGTGTATGGTGGTCGGAGGGGGGAGGGGCTCGACCACCAAAGAGGAGTCGGTGTTGGAACGTTGAATGGAAGGAATATGCGGTGAACGAGGCAGTCGCGGATTGTTCTGAGACGAAGGGATAAAATCCTGCGGCGGCATAGGAGACTGAGGCGTGGTGCGGAGGGACTCTACCACATACTCTCGCGAGCGGGAGGTCAGTGGAGGGCGGTTGTCCGGGCTGGTCGTGTCCACGGACAGAGGACGGTTTCGACGAGCGGCGGCGGGTGACGACCTCCTTAAGGAACGATGGCGCTCGAGAGGGCCGGTGGAATCCCTCGGGGTGTTGGAGGAGTGCAGGGAGAAAATGTTCCGAATGGTGCGTCGCGAGTGATGTTCGGGTTCGTCGTGGTCGTCGTCGGACGGGTCCACCTCGAAGCGCTGCTGCGGCGCGGAGGGCGAGGCAGGAATGCCAACGGCGGGGTCGCTGCGGGAATGGCGCTGACTCTGCGAGCGATGCAGCGACGACTGGGAGGGCGAGTGGGCGGGATGATGGTAAGGAGGAGGAGGAGCCGGAACAGGAAGAGGCTGAGGTTGAGGATGAGAAAGTGGATGAGGATGAGGATGAGCAGCGACAGCAGCAGGAATGGCGGTGGAGACGGAAGAACCGCGGCGGTCGGTCAGTTGGGGAAGATGCTCGACAGATCGAAATGCGGGTGAGTTGGTGGGGGGAGACTTGGGTTTCTTGCGGAAGAGTGGCATGGAGATATATATAGAAGGGAAACAAAAGGGGAGTAATGAGAAAGATAGAACGAAGTAGAGTAAAAGTACGAAAGAGAAGAGAAGAAGGGGAAGAAAGACGAGAAAGACGAACGAGAGAAGAAGAAGAAGAAGAAGAAGAAGAAGAAGAAGTGGGAAAGCGGGACGTCACGTTGGTGATTGGCCGCGTTTGGGGGCTGTTCAGAAGGATTCGGACGCTTCTTCGTGTTGAGTCTGGATCTTTTTGATTGAGATAAAGACGAAGATATTATGAAGGTGGATATACAGTTTACCGTCCACTCCGGCGCGATCATCTGGCCTTTGCAGGGAATCCCTTTCAACTGCCTCGAGACCGCCAAGCATCTGGATAAACACAGCCGCGTAGATGGAGACAAGTATACATTCTAGGAAGGGCTTACAGCCTTACGGTGCTAGTGCATAGTTCTGTCTTATTCTGTTCTTCTGTCATGCTATTCATAAAGCTCTTTCTCTTTCCTTTCACCTATTCCCTTTCAATTACTACTTGTCAGGTACCGAAATCAACACACGCCGTGAGTCTTGCCAGTCTTGCCCTGCAAAGAATGGTCCTCTCCCTGGTAATGCGGGTGGTTATGCTTAGCCTTGTGCGAGTTGGTCGAATGCGTGCGAACGTGTCTATCGTCGGTCAGCTTGCAAGCTCCTCGAAATCAATTCACTCCAACCTCGGACAAACTTACTGAGTGTACTTCTCCAACATAGCCTTGTCCATATCGCTCAGCGTCTTCAACGCCAGCTTCATGTCCGACAGCAGCGTGTCGCATCGGCTCTTGGTAAAGTCCTCGCGAACCACCACGCGCATCAACTTCAGCGAGTTGCTGTTGGGCGCCATCGTGTACGCCGGCACGATCCATCCGCGCTCCCGCAGCTGGTGCGCGATGGCGAACTCGTCGAAGTGTTCCTGTCGGTCGGCGGGCAGTCGGAACGCCACCAGAGGCAGTCCGCGGCCACGACGCTGACTCAGGATTATGAATCCGAGCTGCTCCAGTTCTTCGGCCAGGTAGTCCGCGATGCGGGTGATGTTGACCATGATGGACCGGTAGCCACGCTTTCCGAGGCGGATCATCTGGTAGTACTGCCCGATGACCTGCGACGCGCCCTTGGAAAAGTTCAAAGTGAAACTGGCCTGCTCGGCACCAAGGTAGTTGATGTTGAAGATGAGGTCCTTGGGCAGGTATTCCGGAGAGCGCCAGACGATCCATCCGACACCGGGGTAGACGAGGCCGTACTTGTGGCCGGAGACGTTGATGGAGACCACCTTCTCCAGACGGAAGTCCCATTTCAGGGATGGGTGGATGAACGGAGCCACGAAACCGCCGCTGGCGGCATCGACGTGGATGGGGCAGTCGATGTTCCGCTCGATGAGCAGGTCGTTGATGGCCTTCACATCTTCGTATTCTCCCGTGTAGGTGGTTCCCAGGATGGCGCAGATACCGATGGTGTTCTCGTCGACGAGATCAACGGCCTGCTGGGGGTCGATGACGTAGCGGTCTTCCGTGCAGTAGACGTAGCGCTCTTCAATATCGAAGTAGCGGGCGGCCTTTTCCCAGCAGACTTGCACGGCACTGTTCATGACTAGGTTGGGCTTGGAGTAGTCCTTGCCTTCGGCCTTGCGCTTGTTCTGCCACCGACGCTTCATGGCGAGAGTACCGAGCATGATCGCCTCGGAGGATCCGATCGTCGAGGTACCCATGGGATGATCGTCCTCGCCTTCGACGGGGGCATTGAAAAGCCGAGCGATCATGTTCACGCAGCGGTTCTGGATCTCCGCCGATTGCGGGTATTCTTCGTAGTCGATGAAGTTCTTGCTGAAGGACTCGGTCATGAGTTTTTCGACTTCGTCTTCCTATAGAGAACGGCTGTCAGTATGCTATCGGCAGTCCGAGCGACAACGGAGAACCATACCATGTACGTTGTGACGAAACTCGCCAAGCTAATTGAACGCGATTTCGTTAATATCCATCGCCAACGATGCAGAACTGAACACCTACTTCAGCATCGGGTTGCCATCCAAGCTCAGCTCGTCCTTGATCATGCGGTAGGCGACCTCTCGAGGCATCTCGCCCTCCGGCATCTCATTCTGAGGCAGCTGCTCGACGGCAAACCGCGTGCCATAAACGCTGGAGTAGAAATCATCGTCCTCGGTCGTATCCAACTTAATGGAATTGACCCGCTTGATCGTGGGATCAAGATCGGTGTTATCCCGACGAACCCGAGCAAGATGGACCATTGTGTTTAGAGAGTAGAGAAAAGTATGAAAACAAATATGAAGTAGAAGGAAAAAAAAAAAAAAAAAAAAGTCCAATTGACAAAGTAAAACCTAGGAAGAGAAAATAAATCTAACAAGCAAAGAAGCAAGCAACGCAGACAGGGGAACCGCGCTCTTTAGTCTCCTGAGCGGGCCGTATGATGCGCAACAAGCCCGGGAGACCTGAGCTCAGGCAATCCGGGAAGAAGAGGGGAACGCTTGTGAGGGGCACTCACTGGCCGACGACCGTCGAATGAACGCTGAACGCATTGCATTTCTGTCCGTCCATCGGTCAACCGAGCCAGTCATCATCCTGGTAGCCTGGAAACGTGGTGTCAGCAGCAACAAGCATGGGCCCTCGCAAGCGACGCGGATTTGCCCACCTCGACTTCTGATACGAGGAAGGAGGGATGAGGGGGTTTCCTAAAATTGGGAAGCGAATCGCCGGGTCAGCATCAGGGCCACAGGCAGGGGAAAGCTTGGAGAAAGCTTGGCCTGTCTGGATGGATCGGATGGAGCGAGTGGATATGGGTCTCAGCCACGGCAGGCAAGAACAAATGCCTCGTGGGGCGTCCGAGTGGAGAGAGGGGACAGATCGCCGGTGACGAAGGCCATGATCTCATCGTTCCATCAAGGTCGAGACAAGAAACTACTCCGGTGTAGAGACTAGAGAGCTAGAGAGCGATGCCGGCGAGAGAAGACCCGATGGCTGGGAAGAACGGAAGAAGAGTTGCGGTCTTACTTAATCGGCCGACATCAAGGAAATGGCGGTGAATACTCAGTGAACACGACTGTAAACAGACAGTCTTCTACAACTCTACATTCTACACAGTACAATCCTGGCAATTGAAGAACATGAAATTGGAATTAAAATCACAAGGGCTGAACAAGGGTTTGCACCTCTCGCAGAAACAGAAAGCCGATCATCCCATATTACCCAATATCCTTCCGTCGCTTTTGGTATCGCTCGTCGCATATCATACACAACCGATCTCATACAGTTTGTTCACTTCGGTCATTCCTGCTCGTGTTTTCCATTGGTTTTCAAATTTTTTTTTCTCCGGGGTTTTTTTGAATCAGTTTTGGTTCCATCCAACCGCCATGTGGGTATCAGCAATTAAGGGCTTGTTTCTCAGTCTGTATCAAGTCCGTCAGACCAATGAAATCGGACATTAAGAATCAAATAACATTTAGGCCTTCTCTCCCTTGACCTTGCGCTTGAGCCAGCCAAAGAAGCCACTCTTGCGCTTGTCGGCCTTCGCGGCCTCGTTCTTGGCGGCTTCCTGGGCCTTGTCGGCTTCCGACTTGGCCGTCTCCTTGGCCTTGTCCGCAAGATGCTTGCCTTCCTGCGTCTTGGACTCGCTGGCGGCACCGTCCTTCTGGGCCTCCTCGACGGGTTGAGAATCCCGGAGTTTGGCCTCCTCGGGCTTCTTGATTTCTTCGGGCTTCTGGGTCTCCTCGGGTTTCTGGGTCTCCTCTGCCTTCTTGGCCTCCTCGGGCTTCTTCGTCTCCTCGGGCTTCTTCGTCTCCTCGGGCTTCTTGGCCGCCCCAGTAGCGGCAGCAGCGGCGGCAACGGCAGGAGACTTGGGCTCGGTAGCAGTCTTGTCCTGAGCGGCACCCGTCGATTTCTTCAGGTCAGAAGTATCGTTCTGCGCAGCAGCGGCGGGCTGCGTGGCGGGCTGCGCGACGGCCTCTTTCTTGTCGGCCGTCTCGGCGACAGGAGCCTTGTCCTGGATAGTGGACGCGGCGGCAGGCGTAGCAGTTTCCGTCTCCTTGGCGGTGACCGAGGCTGCGGGAATCTCAGTCTCCTTGGCAGCGGTGTTGACAGTAGCTGCTGCCGCGGCATCGGTGCTGGTAGGAGCGACAGTTTCGGGGACGGTGGCCGGTTCCGAGGGCTTGGTGCTGGCGACGGGTTCTTGCTGCGTCTTGGGGGCTTCGCTGGTCGCAACCTCCTTAGCGGTGTCGACCTTGCTGTCTGAAACGGGGGCGGCAGTTGATGCAGCCTTCTCCGTGGTCAGGGGCTCGGTAGCCTTGGTAGGCGCAGCAGTCGAGGACGCGGCCGGGGCATCCTTGTCATCGACAGAAGAGAGACCGGGGACAGCCAGCACCGACGACACGTTATCCCGGGGGTCCGCGCCCAGTCCAGGAACAATCTGAGGCTGCACGTCACCGATCTTCTCGCTGGGCACTTCAGCCTTGGTGGTATCAGGAACAATCGACTCGGAAGGCTTCACGGCCGGGGCCTCGTCCTCGGTCCTGGGAATCTTGGGAGGCTTGTGGTCCTCTTCCACCGTGGCCGGGGTGCTCTCGTGAGGACGCTTGACGTGAGTTTCAGCAGCGTCGGTAGCCGCGGTAGTCGGCGGTTCGGAGATGGTACTTTCCTTGGGCCGTTCAGGGAGAGAAGAAGTTGCAGCAGGAGTAGTCTCGGGCAACGCAGCTGTTTTGGGGGAAACGTCAAGTCAGCGAATAGGGCAAAAAAACAAATATTGTCAGGTAAGACTCACTGGTCACATCAGCTTCACTTCCCAGAGCAGAATCAGTCTTAGCATCCTTGACGGCCTCCTCGACCGTGTTGGTCTGCGGGGCAGCCGAGGGGACGTTCGCGGCCGTGTCGGGAAGGGCAGTGGTGGGCACATCACCAGCCTCAGTCGCAAGACCCTCCGCCTCTCCCACACTCTTCTGGGCCGTTTCCTCAACCTCTTGGCCAGGGTTTCTAAATAGCAGAAGAGAAAACCGTTAGCGCAACGGGGCCCAAACTCAATTGCTCGCTAGCAGAGCCAGCACCACAACAAAAAAAACATGCGCGCTCATTTGTGCGACTCACAGAGTGTTCTGAACATCAGAGACCTTCTTGCCAACGGCGGCAGCAGCACCGCTGCTACCTTTACCCTTGCCCTTGTTCTTAGCCTTTCCTCCTTTCTTAGGCATGGTGGTCGATCTGAACGGACTGCGCGAAGAGAGCGTTAGAAAGGTCTGGCCACGTAGTAATGAGTGATGACGACAACCGTTTTTGTGCGCACAACGATCTCGACAGGTCAGAAGAGAACAGGCAGCACTTACGGGCGGGACGATTGCGCTTGAAGAAGGATCAAGAGAGCTGGAGGGGAGGGACGACTTCGATCCAAGAATGGGGGAAGGGAGTCGAAGGAACGATGATAGGGAAGTAAGTAGGGAAAGGCAGGGAGGTTAGGGGCGGCCGATTTGGTATGTTGGTTCTTTCCGAATGCCTAATCGAATTCGGGGAACGTTAATCCGCGGCAGACCAGGGGAACCACCGTAGGGAAAAAAGGATAACAAGTGCCAGGGCGTGAAACAATTCCTTCTTACTTACCTCCTAGAATGAGGGGGGATATATATGTATTGGGTAGTGATCAAGTATGCGACCAGTGTTTGCTACTCCGTAGTTCGAGTAGGGATAGTCGCGACCGTTGGAGAGCAAGTGGGTTTAGTTATGCACAAAGGCGAGAGATCTCGGTGCGATCGTTAGGAACGTTGAAAGCAGCAGCGCAATCACATGCAGTCACGCGACTAATGATCAATGGACGAGAGCAGCACTGAAGTACGGAGTAGAATTGTGAATTATGTGTTCATAAATTGGCAGGATCAATGGGGTGCCTTGCAAGTGCTAGAGGAGTCCAAAAAAAGGGTGAAGGAGATTGCGATTGTCGCAACGTCTACGTGGAGGGATTATATTACATTACAATTGCTCCTATCCCCTCTTCTAACCTACTGAAGTGATTGACAATGATAAGCCAGCAATATGAGCCATCTCCATGCCACCTTGAGCAATGAGAGAGGTTATAATGAAAGAAGTGGTCTGTTGAAAGCAGATGCTCAGTCTGTTTCCGGCGATCTGGTCGTGTGCCTGCAGCAGCGCCGTCGCACTAAGGCACCAGTCGACACCTGAAACAGGCTAGCGTCATGTGGGATGCTAGCCCTAGAACAGGGATCATCCTTAGTCCGAGACATCTCCGGATCGGGGGGATTACTCCGGATTCCGATGTGCCGCGGACATCATCCATGCCATTCCAGTCTATAATCTTATATGCTGGTAAGGCAGATTTGGTCCCTCGGATTGTCCGTACTTATTACTTAGAACGGACCGGTCATTGTAGCCCAGTATTGGCCCCAACTGCAGTGACTAAGGGGCTCTATTGCATCATACTCCGGGGTATTCCGGGGTACACCGTCACCAAATAGTCACCTGGAGTCACGCTGGACAGCCAACCTACTCCGGTGATACTCCGTACACCTAGTCTATCTGTCGCATCAAACGACAGTTTCTCCCTCGGTCGGCGTTGAATTAACGTGTCTTCAGCTCTTCCATACACAAGCAAAGTCTGTCGAATTGATTAACTTTGCATCCCTGGCATGGTGGCCACGGGGGCAAGGATCGGGCAGCGAGGGGCGAGACTGGGTTACGAGGCAGTTGGTTTTAGGCGCAGCAGACCCCTTGCAGTCCGACCGACCATCCCAGCGAAGCATTCCGTCAACGCAAACATGGGTTGGCGCCCGTCCTGCCCGATGGAGGAATGTTGAAGAAGCTGAACTTTCTAGAATGCCAACACCGCCTCATCCTGGACTGCAAGTGCAACCGTCTCCTTACGTGGACTGTCTGTCCTCTTGAGTCGCTACTCCGTATGATTAGGGAGGATTCAGATATTCGACATACCAGCAGTGAGCAGAACAAAAAAGTTATGTACTGCGTACACTGTTGTACACAGTAAGTCCAGAGAGGACACCTCAGGCAGGCTACCGGAAACAGCGTGCCGAGCGGATCGATTGGCGGGTCGTCCGGAAGCCATGCGCCGTATGATTTGTCCACGCTCTTATCATGTGTAATTTCCATGATTAATGCAAATGACGGCATAAGTGGGCTCTGGCAGTGAGTGAGTCGCTCGCTGCAGATGCAGTCTGCAGTCCGCACTTCTCTGTCTCCGTCTTTGTCAGCATGACGTGACGGAGTGCATTCATTTCACAGACAGAAATCCTCCGTCGAGAGGACCCAAAGACGGAAGAAGAAGAACACGATGATGTCGGTCGTCATATCCTAGAGAAAATCCCGGATGCTAAGACAAAGCATAAACTGCATTTGGCTGGTTGAGTTCGACGGTGGCACGCCGATCCGACCGCCTTGGCCCGGCTTTTCTGGAATTGTTCGCTGCAGCTTTTCTAGTTTTCTAGTTTTTTGCCACTTTCCGGTTGTACTGTGTCATGTAAGTCCGCGGATATCGATGATACCTTACTTCCGCGCCGTATGCTACCGTTTGGGGGGAAGTATGGCCCGGCGCGCCTGGACCGTGGGAATTGCCCTCCAGGAGCAGATATGTCTGGGGCCAGGCGAGTCTATCGCGACATGGCTTTCAAGTTTCCTTCCGGGGGCAATTCGACCATGGGAATGTCTACTGAGTATCTCGGGGTGGGCGAAGGCCGTGCCTGCACGCCGAACCAGTGACAAGTGACAAGGCCAATGTAACCCCGATGACCGGTTGGACTGGCGAGAGGCGGTTAGTCATCGTTCGTCGGCACCGAGACACCGACGCTCGATGAAGGAATCTTCCGGGACCGACAGAACAGAAGGTCAGATTACTCGAAAGTGGACTGGATAGAAAGCAGAAATGGGCATAAGAAATAAGAAAGACCGAGAGAATACATGGCTGTACGGTGTATACTCTGTCTGCATTGCCAACCAACATAATAATACTACAGGAATAATTCACGCACAAACCCCTGTGGATCCTCCACGTTTGGCCTGGCGATTACCGCATTGAGGGGGTTATCGCGGCGTTCCATGCGCCGTGAGAAACCACGACTCCACCAAGTCAACTTGCTGCTTCTGACGGTGTGTCCGCCAGGTTCCATCGGCGCTTCCTGCATGCCCAATCATCGCCTCGCGCATGAAATCATTCTCATACTAATACTTCCTAATCTTCCCATGGTCCTGTCCCTAGTTCATCTACTAGACTTCTCCAGTCTTAGGCTAGAATATATCCTTTCCCACCATCCCCCCCATTTTGCTAATCGGAACCCCATTCTCGTTATCTGCCTCCCTCTTGACTCTCTTCTCGTGGAACTCTTCCTTCCTTCTTCCCTTCCCTCCCCCTTTCCTATCTCCTTCTCCAATCTCCCCTCCAGACATACGATGATCCAACAGTTGACATCTCTACTCGATTGTCACTCGTGCTTGCACACCTTCTCTCGCGTCCATTCCCCGGCCGGGAAAGGTCTGCCGCTGTGAAGTGCTGTTGACTCGCCCATCTCTTCCAATTCCATCACCAATCGGAAGTTAAACCTTATTCATTTCGACCTCGTCGTTCCTGATATCTCATCCCGCATTCGTCACCATGAGTCTCCGTCAAAAAGTCCGCAGAGTGTTCCAACGCACTGGAAGCCGGTCCAAATCCAAGGACAATGGCATCAAGATCGAGTACTACAAACGCCATGAGATCCCCCGGTCCAAGTTCAAGGGTCCGTTCGATCGAGAACACCAAAAGAAACTTGCCGCATGGTCGTTCGAGGACGCCCAGGCCGATCGACCCCGTTCGCTCGACCTCTCGCTGTCGCCTTGTACCACCCTCCCGGAGCATCTGCGACCACGCTGCCCCGACGACGACGATGTGGCCCCCGATCAGATTGTCCCCTCGGCTCCTGAGGTGACCGTAACTGATGGTATGTGGGACCTTATCGTCCATGACGACCCTCCGTTCATGATTCGCCATCACGATGAATCGATGAGTGACAGCGACCTAACGATTGATAGATTCTGCCATGCCAACTCTTGAAGATGATTACGCTCATGATCGAGACACCGACTCGGGCTCGTCTTCGTCCACCGCCGTCGATTCTGACAGCTACAGCGCCTCGTTGATGACGCTGCTTCCGGAAATCTTGCGCCAGGACTCCATCGCCCAGATCAAGGAGTCGATACGTTACACATCACCTGCCATCCGGACCATCTCGCCACCACCACTGTCTCCCAAGGGAACCTGCATGCCTTTCTCGCCGGATGATTTGACACGGGCGTTGAACGCCGTGCAAATCTGTGGTTAAACCAGCAAACCTTCTGGCAAGATTTGATTTTTTTTTTTTTTCCCGCCAGGGTCCCTGACAACATATTTTCACCTTTTTTTTTTATTATCTATTTCAACACACAACTTCGACAATATTTTGTGCGACCAATTGTTTATCCCTTCAATTTGAATCCGCAAAGCGGACAACCCTCCTCGTTCACCGGGTCGTGTTCGGGAGGTTTCGCGTTAACCGGACCTGGACCCATAATCCCTCCACCAGTCGCGGCCCACACAAAACACGGTCGAGACGTGAGGGGGGAGAGAGGAGAGAAGAGACCGCGGAAGCCGGAAGGACAACCATTTCCCTCTCCGGGTCTGGGTCGCTCTTATGCATGAAACGAACAAGGTTTCAAAAGCGACTGATCTTTTTTATTATTTTCTAATTGCATTGCGATTGAGCGTATACCCGCCTAGAGGCTCTCTCTGATTTGTCATGGTCCATTCGGTGAAGAAATTCGCTGCTAGATCCGAGGTATCTTGCAGGAATGGACAACCGGAACGGATTAATGGACTGTTTTATCTTGTCGATGTACTGTTTATGTGACTTGACTTATGTTAGACGATAGAAATGCATGGCACTTACTGTACTGATTTGGCTTTGGTTACTGGATAAGGTACTCCCTGCATTTGACATTAACATCATTCACACTTTGAATGTATGGAGGGGAATGGATAATGTGCGCCAAGTCAATTCTCCCTCCCTCTTTCTATCTATCTCACTCATCATGTACATGCGTACATTCTATCCTAGGTAGGCATGTTAGCCACCAACCAACCAACCAACCGTATCCTCCACCTCTTGCTCTTCCTCTTGTAACCCACCAGAGTCACCATTCTCAGATCCCCAATACCGTTACCGGTGTATATGGCAATATAGCAAATATCAGCCAAGCTCACCACCGTCACTAGAAAATAATTTTAAAAGAAAAAGAAAAAAAAAAATAAGAGAACCCCTGTAACGATCGACTGTAGATAATAGATACGCAGATAGATCTACAGAGTTAGATAAACAGATCAACGCCAAGACAATAGCACACCGACCTATAGGTTATTAGTTCTTGAATCATGTAGGCACATGATGTGATGTGATTGGATTGGATTTGATCGGCATTCGAGAGTCTAGTCTAGAAGAGTTCGGTGATGAGGGGGTGGCTACGGATAGAGGAGGAGGAGGAGGAGCAGTCATGTGTGAACAAAACCCCGCTCACTACTGAGGGGATTATGTTATTTTATTAGTGTTCATGTTTAGTTGCCCGTTGGTATCTAGGATAGCTATATTTGTTTTGATGATAAGTTGTTAGGAAGGAGAATGCTGGGGGGGTTTTTTTTAGAGTAGAATAGCATTGTGGTGGTGGCTTGTTAGCTTGGCCTGAGGTAATGTACCTACCTTACTTACTCTATGAATGGACGCTTCCTTTCTATTGTTCCAACAATAGTTAGAGGGAAAGTATTAAGGTATTATCGGATAAATGAATTATTATACTTGAAAAGGTTAAGGCGCCCTCCCTATCTGGAATCTAAAACGTGACAAGATCAAAATGCGATCGCCACCGAGCTCTACATACATATATTTCCCTCGATAGCTTGCGAACACACAACAACCCTCACAGTATGCCTTAGACACTACAGTATCTACTCCCGATGACTTGTACATGCCATGCCAGGTCTCTAAAGAGACAGAACTCGACATACTGCTCTCAAGTCTAGCACACGGTGGACTAGTCAACTTCCGATCCGGTGTATGTAGAAGGGTGAACCTGTTAATACCTCAGGCATGCATGAATAGATATGTTACATCCATGGATACCTACAGAACCCGAAGTCCCGACCTCGCCACGGTTATTCGCACGCGGAACATGACTTGAACATGTAGCATGAGGTAGCTCATTAACTAACTACCTACCTGTGTTGTCCATCCAAAAGAATATATAATCTTCGAAAGCCACACTCCCAGAAAACAAACCAAATATGCGGGGATATATGCACCCGAACGGGTAAAGTGAAGAGTCACTTCATCATAACGCAATCATGAATGATGAAGTACGTACTGTGTATATGCATAAACCCTCGAAATAGGTAGGTAGGTAACGCCACCTCCCGGAATCCATGATGCAATACCTAATTTAACTATGTAGGGTGAAGATGCTTGATCCGTGTAGAAAGGACGATTCATTGGTGATGGAAAGCTTGGCCGTCGAGCTGGTTGGTGACGCTTAATTTATGCATTTCCTGTTTGGGAAGGACGCATGTGTGGAATGTTGATGAGGTCAGTTGTGATGGTAGGGATGATGGGTTTCTGGTTTGGGGTTTGGAGCGTGAGAAGGGGGAGGGAGAGAAATTGGATGGGTGGGTGGTATGAAGTATAAATATGTGGAGTGGGTAGGGGATTGTGGTTGTGTTTTCCAAGATATTATACTTGAGGAGAATATTTACTACTACTACTACTACTACTACTACTACTACTACTACTACTACTACTACTACTACTACTACTACTACTACTACTACTACTACTACTACTACTACTACTACTACTACTACTAGACTACTACCATTTTTGGAGCGCGTCTTTGGCAAATTGACTCAATAATTTGTGAACAACTGACATCATGCTCACTACACCTCTCCAACCATCCAATATCCTTTCCAAGGACCCTCTCCACCAGAGAGAAACCACAGAGACAATCCCATCGACCCCCGCCCAATCATGGCCAACCCCCGAGTCCATCAGACAGATCTTCATCCAGAGAACCTCCGAAAGCGCGAGGAAAGGATACATGACCACACCCTCAACACCATCACTCGACCTCTCGCGCACCCGCTTCGGCGAGTTCGGCGGCCAATTCGCCCCAGAACTTCAGGTTGAGCCGCTGCACGACCTCGCCGCCGCCTTCCAGTCCACCATCACCGACGAGTCCTTCTGGCAGGACTACCTCGCCCACACGGCCTTCTGTCCGACGCCCCTGCACCTGGCCAAGAACCTCACCCACCGCGCCGGAGGTGCTACGATCTGGTTGAAGCGCGAGGACCGCAATCCCTACCGCGGCAGCCACTGCGTGCGTAGTCTTGTCGGGCAGATCCTGTTCGCGAAGAGGCTGGGCATGCGCGAGATCGTGACGGATTGCGGATCCGCAAGCCATGGCATTGCGTGCGCGAGTCTCTGCGCGGCCTTGGGTCTGCAATGTACCGTGTTCATCGGCGTCGATGACGCGGCGCGGCAGTGCGCCGGTGTCCAAGAGATGCAGCGGCTCGGGGCGAACATCGTGCCTGCGGAGACGGCCTCTGGGTGTCGGACGCTCAAGGCCGCTGTGAACTCGGCATTCGCGCACTCGCTCACCGACCAGTCCTCGATCTACTATGCCATGGGGGGTCCTATCGGCGCGCACCCCTTTCCTGTGATTCACCGGACCTTCCAGGCGTTGTTAGGCGAGGAGGTCAAGATCCAGCTTGCGCGGTTGATGGGGCGGGAAGGGGACAGCGCTTCGCCGGATGCGCTCGTCAGTCCGTTGGGGATGGGCGCGGCGGCGACGGGCCTGTTCTATACGTTTGTGGAAGAGGACGACGTGCGGCTGGTGTGTGTGGAGGCGGAGGAGGCGGCGCCGTTGGTTCACGGCAGTGTGGGTGTCTTGCATGGCTGTCGGACGCTGGTGCTGCAGGATGAGAATGGCCAGATCAAGCCGTCGGAGGCGATTGCGCCGGATATGAACTTCCCAAGTGTCGGACCGGAAGTAGCGCATTGGAAGAATATCGGCAGAGTGGAAGGAAAGACGGCTTCGGATGATGAGGCGATGGAGGGACTGAAGGTTTTGGCTGAGGAGGAGCAGGTCACGGCGGGTTTGAATACCGGGTATGCGGTGGGCGAGGCGATGAGGTTGGCGAGGGAGTTGGGACCGGGGCAGAACGTGGTGTTGCTGGTGACGGGCAAGGATGATATCCATTGAAGGAGGGAGGATCGGTTTCCGGAAAGGTGAGTATTCTTGATGGTTCAACGTTGTAAGCCCATTAGATATATAGATTGTGAGAAAATCATGATTGCCAGATAGAAACATCGATATGGCTCAATTCATTGCATTTTTTTGGTATCCAACATCCGAGTCATCAGTCATTGCAACATCCGAGTATACTGCTCGGTCTCTATACAGGTCGATTCGGTGCGCTTACTCTTCCTGAGTAACCGTCATGTCTAATACCTCCACTCGTCCCCGTCCGCGAGTTTCATTGCCCACAAACTCATTCAGTCCCTTGAACGCTCCTGGTTCGGCAAATCCAACCACCTCCCATTCGTCGCCACCAACCACTTCTTGCGTCTCGACGGACTCGATGTAGCTCAGGATCTTGTCCTTGACGTTGCCGGGGGCTTTTGCCGCTGCCGGTTCCACGTCAGACGCACCGGCTTCATCTTCGGAATCTTGTCGCTTCGACTTCTTCGAGCCTTTACCACCCTTCTTCGACTTGGACCCACCGGACGGGGCCTCCTTTTCCTTGCTTGGCCCGCCTGCCGGCGCCCCAGTCTTGACACTCTGCTTCAGAAGCGACACAGGGCAAGTCACTCTCAGCCTCATACGCGCGCGCATCACAGGGATGGGCTGCCACGCAATCAGCGCCTTCATGGCCTCAAGCGCCTGACTCTTCGCCGACTTGTTCGGGGTGACACCGGTCCACAACGGCTTCTTCGGCTGGGCAGGGCGAGGCTCCTCCCCGGCAGCGCCATTCGCGTCGCCGTTATGCTGCTGACCCCCCTGCGACTGCTGCAGCTGCCCGCTCGCCGAACTCAGTTGGTCCAAAGCCTTGGAGATCATGCCCGGTGTATACACCCGCTTAGTCGTCGGGTCAACAAGTCGTCCCGACACGATATCCAAGACCTCCTTCTCTACTCGCTCGACAATCTCTTTCCGCTCGCGCTCTCCAACCTGCACTTCGCCCTTTCGGAGGATTTCTTGCAGGATCTCGTCGGTGGGCGTGCCGGCTCCGAAGGCCTTGGCTAGTTCCGCGGAGGGGGCCGTCTGGGCCTTGGATACGGAGAGGAAGATGGTGGGGACCTGGAGGACATTGTCGAGATCTTTTTCGGCGCCGGAGCGGTACTCGAGGAGTTTGTTCTTGTAACAGGCTAGTTCGAAACGTTTTTTGCCTGGGTTATGCGCGGTTAGCGGGGTTGCGGGGCAGGATTTGTTATGATGAGGAATTCTCCTCCGACAGGGGCCCTTTCGACGGTCGTTAAAATGTAGTTGGGGCCAACAGGCAGAGGTCTTGCAGGAAAATGGGCTCAAAGATGCAGGGCAAGACTGCAATGTGAGACGCTGGACAAACCTTTTTTTAGTCTGACGACTGATACATTCGTGAATTTAATCTGATTCGAGGGTTGATTGATAGGCATCTTGCACGGTGCGCTTTCCAGCGAAAACGCAACTTTTCCGAGGATGAGATGGATCGGCAGGGAGACACCGAGGAATCCAGGATATCGAGGGGTGGAAAATTTGACAGCTGATGACGCCGAAGAATTCCAGTTCGGAGGCACCGCCCGCCTGTCTCGTGATTGGCCCAAAGCGGCAATGACGCTGGTCCCGTGCCGTAGGTGACTCAGCACACCGCACTCAGCACGTGATTCCGTCGCCCCGGAGAGGCACCGCGCCGTGATTGGCTGCCTTGGCTATCGGCGTCATCGGTGCCTGCCATCCCCAAGACCGACCTACATTCCTCCTTCTCTCCATCATCTCCTCTTCATCCTTTCCTCTCTTCTCTTCCCAAGGTTGCTGGTGTTTCATCGGCTACTTTTCTTCCAGTTTCTGCTGTTGTTAACTGTAAGTTGACTGCTTCCCTTTCGTTCATGCGTCTCTCTCCCCCCTTGATAGCCGGTACTGATAAGCCAGCAGCTGCCCCAGGCGTCTTGACCGCAAGGTCCCCTTCTACTGCTCTTGACCGTTTCATCACCCTCCCTACCCTTTTCATCACATTTTGACCTTGATTTGACCTCAAATCATCGACAATGAGACTTTTGCCAGCTACTTTGCTGGTCGGAGCGGCCACTGCCGCCGTTCCCGCCCAGCAGGTCCTCAACCAGCAGGTCATGAATGGCCAGCCCCAGGAGGAACCTGCCGTGAAGGAGAAGGGCTTCGCCGGTGCTCTCCACAACTTCCAGGAGCAGCTGGAGACCCTCTCTGATGAGGCCCGTAAACTGTGGGATGAAGTCTCCAACTACGTTCCCGAGGCTATGGACCACAACCCCGTCTTCTCTCTGCCTAAGAAGCACAACCGTCGCCCTGACTCTCATTGGGACCACATTGTCCGTGGCTCTGATGTTCAGAAGATCTGGGTTGACACTGCCGAGGGTAGCAAGGAGCGTGAGATTGATGGAAAGCTGGAAGCTTACGATCTCCGTGTCAAGAAGACCGACCCCAGCTCCCTCGGCATTGACCCTGGTGTTAAGCAGTACACTGGTTATCTGGATGACAATGAGAACGACAAGCATCTGTTCTACTGTACGTTCTATACGAAATCGACCCGGTTTGTGTCTAGATTGCTAACTGGTATGAAGGGTTCTTCGAATCACGCAATGATCCCGCGAACGACCCCGTCGTTTTGTGGCTGAACGGTGGCCCCGGCTGCTCCTCTCTTACTGGCTTGTTCCTGGAGCTTGGACCTAGCAGCATTGGCGAGAACATCAAGCCCATCTACAATGATTTCTCATGGAACAACAACGCTTCCGTGATTTTCCTTGACCAGCCCGTCAACGTTGGCTATTCCTACAGTGGCTCCGCCGTCAGCGACACTGTTGCTGCGGGCAAGGATGTATACGCTCTTCTTACCCTCTTCTTCAAGCAATTCCCCGAGTATGCGAAGCAGGACTTCCACATTGCGGGCGAGTCGTATGCTGGTCACTACATCCCCGTGTTCGCTTCCGAGATCCTAGCTCACAAGAACCGCAACATCAACCTCAAGTCTGTTCTTATCGGTAACGGTCTCACCGACGGTCTTACTCAGTACGAGTACTACCGTCCCATGGGCTGCGGTGAGGGTGGCTACCCCGCTGTCTTGGACGAGAGCGCTTGCCAGTCCTTGGACAATGCGCTGCCCCGCTGCCAGCAGATGATCCAGTCCTGCTATGACTCCGAGAGCGCGTGGGTTTGTGTCCCCGCCTCGATCTACTGTAACAACGCCATGATCGGTCCCTACCAGCGCACCGGACAGAACGTCTATGATGTTCGCGGCAAGTGCGAGGACTCGAGCAACCTCTGCTACAAGGGCATGGGCTATGTCAGCGACTACCTGAACAAGGCCGAGGTTCGCGAGGCCGTGGGTGCTGAGGTCAATGGGTACGACTCGTGCAACTTCGACATCAACCGTAACTTCCTTTTCCACGGTGACTGGATGAAGCCCTACCACCGCCTTGTCCCTGGTCTTCTGGAGCAGATTCCTGTCTTGATCTACGCCGGTGATGCCGATTACATCTGCAACTGGCTGGGCAACAAGGCCTGGACCGAGGCTTTGGAGTGGCCCGGACAGGCCAAGTATGCCTCTGCCGCTCTGGAGGACCTCAAGGTCGAGCAGAACGAGCACAAGGGCAAGAAGATTGGTCAGGTCAAGTCCCACGGCAACTTCACCTTCATGCGTATCTACGGCGCCGGTCACATGGTTCCCATGGACCAGCCCGAGGCTGGCCTGGAGTTCTACAACCGCTGGTTGAGTGGTGAATGGTTTTAAAGGGCTTATTTACTTGAGATATTTGCCATGGTGATCCTCATGGACACCTTATCATACTTCGGACTGCTTTGAATGGTTTCACGTTTGTTCAGATGTATGACTATTCATGATCTTATACAAGAATATATACACAGTACAATACAACCTACGTTTAATTTAGCAACAATCTTTGGACTGCACTAGGTAAAGGCGACAAGCGGCCTAGACATGGACGGGGCCTACGAGCAGCCGCCTTCAGGGGAGACCTGCCCATGTGTGTACTTGGTCTATGACCGATAAGCATCCAATGCTGACCAGTCTGTGAAGTGACCAGCACCAACTACGCAAAGTATCATAAACGTGGAATTTGATATTCATTTCATATTGGTATGATTCTTTTGACTTTTTAATGGACCCAAATCCGTTAAATGTAAACAGGTCCCCGTTTCGTAAAGTACCACACCAACGCTTTCCCTCTCCCTTCCAGCGAGCAAGAAAAAAAATAAGTTGAACCCTCTCAGATCGTTTAGCCCTTCTTCTTGCTGACACCGACGGTGCGTCCGCGACGGCCGGTGGTCTTGGTGTGCTGACCGCGCACACGGAGACCCCAGTAGTGACGGAGACCACGGTGGGAGCGGATCTTCTTCAGGCGCTCCAAGTCCTCACGGAGCTTGCTGTCCAGACCGTTGGACAGAACCTGGGAGTCCTTGCCGTCGGTGACGTCGCGCTGTCTGTTGAGGAACCAGGTGGGGATCTTGTACTGCGTGGGGTTCTGGAGGATGGTGACGACACGCTCGAGCTCTTCGGTGGTGAGCTCACCGGCACTATTATTGAACATTTATTAGCGTGGATGTTCTGTATCGGATTTTTTTATCCATTTCTATGGTGTGCGATGTTGCTGTGGAATTTCTGCCTCCTAGGCGGAGATGTTCGGATTTTGAGGTTGCCTCCGTAGAGGGAATGGCAAACATACCGCTTGTTAAGGTCAACATCGGCCTTCTTGCAGACCAAGTTGGAGTAACGGCGACCGACACCCTTGACCTGAGTCAGGGCGTACATGATCTTCTGCTTGCCGTCAACATTGGTGTTGAGCAGACGCAAGATGTACTGGAAGTTCGTCTTCTCGCCGGACACGAGCGCTGTAGGATGGAAATAGAAAGTCAGCCATCTGGTGTTGCTAATTTGTTGCACATCGTGAAATCGGTTCTTTTCGATGTTGCTGCTGCTGCGACCAAAGAAAAATCCATTTCGATGCCGTTCTGTCCGCTCTGCGAAATTTCCTTGCTCTTTTCTTTTCTGTGCGACTCGTATCCATCATTCGAGTCTCATGTCGATATATCCCCGAATGTAATCCCCCTTCAACAACTCATCTTCCTTCCCATCGTCCAGATTCTCCAGAGCGAATCAAAAACAGCAGCATAATGGACTTCAGAACGCATGATCGGGAGCATAGGAATGGCACGTACACATGATGGGCGATGGCGCGACGGGACCGCGTTAATTGTCGACAGCGAGAGGGGTGAGAAGGAGGTGAAATCGACTCGCTGGGCTTTCCAACTTTGCTCGCCCGTTGTGGGATCGGGTAAAGATGGCACTAGCCTGTTTCGGGTCTTGGTGCGCCCGAGGGCTCGCTTGTGCGGCGCTAGGCTTACCTGGGACTAGCCTCACAGTTCTATTGGCGGTCTGGAATAAGGTCACGTGGGAGCAGTTGATGAGTAAGTTGGTGGTTACTCAGCTGTTTGTCAGCTCATCTCTACGACGCCGTGTTGGTGCACTTAATTTTATGCATCATTTTATGACTCTACTTGGGAATATCTTATAGAATGGATTGTTAGTTAAAATCCTCATTCAGGACACTTTGGCTTGGTATATCAGTCTCTCAACCCTGAATGCCGATGCACTGGCCAAAAGAGCTAGCGACATCCGCATGTCTGAAGCATATCTGAAGCAGTAGCGGTGATGTATGGTATCTGTTGGTAGTTGAGTAGAGTATTACAAGGCAACTCGAGAGCGGACACAGCAGCTTGCAAACAGTCCATCTAACAATCTTCTAGATTATGTGAATTGAGCCTGTTGGCACGTGATTTTCATTTTGTCTTGTATGCAGAACGTCTCTGGGGGATTTATCCTTCCTGCACTCTTTTCCTACCATCCAAAGTCACTCAAATAACTCTTTCTTGGCCTAAACCTGAATAATCAAAGATGAGGCAGTGACTTTGATGATGCTGGGTGATGAGTACCACTTGAAATACCGTCCAGATACTCAATTCCTAGTACCATCTAGATTCTTTGACCATGATTGAGTGATCTAATTCTGTCTCGTCTCTTTATTAACTGGTTTCTTTGGAGAACATGACCCGGCGGGTGGATTGGACAATGAATGCCTGCCTTCAGGTCGTCATTATCCTCATCTCAGTACTTAACCATGGGCCCGCAGACATCAGCAGGTTGACCATTGGGCAACTATGATTCTTTGATCGGACTTTCCGATTCTGAGTTTTCTTTCAAAGATCAGGCTGACTGCTTTGCATGACTCGGTATCATTTTCAGCTGGAAAGCATCCGCAGCCCATTGTGGAATTTGGTGAAGACAAAGAAAGAAATTCTTCAGAGTCTTCTCCATTGGTATCTCTTTGACGGGATCACGATCCCTGGACGAGAAATGACCAAGACTGAAGATGAAACAATCAACTTTCAAAGAAATACAGGATAGTATGACGGTCCGAATTCAAGTCTTAATTTCAATGGCCAATCCACCGATTCGAATAATTCGGACATCATTGACTAAAATAGTCCACCACACACGACCTGGTCTTCTTTGTGCCTCCTTCCATAGGAATAGGCGTCGACAGTGGCACTGCATCCCGGACATTTATTGAACTGATAGCCCCGGTCAGTTGAGCCTTGCACTTGAACTCCCCCGTGAGAATAACAGACATCTCCTAACGTCCACACCTATTGTCTTGGAGAAGGAAAAAGTTTATTTCAGAACAACTTCTGCCTTCAATCGAGACAGAAGATGCCTGCAAGTCTATTCAGCGACGATGAGTCGCCACCGCCCTCTCCTGTGCTCGAGTATCCCAAACTGCGACTCAATGACTTGGCCGACCCTCCCACAGACTGGCAGTTCCTGGGAGAAACTGTGCAGGTGACCATGCGTGCTCGTCGATTCCCAAAACCGCGTTTGGAGACGATAGTGAACCACCATAGCTGGGGAATTGACATGGGACTAGCCAAGCGTGCAACGATTGAGAAGCTTCTAAAAGCTCTTTGGAAGTTGTTTTATCATATGGCGTCTGACCATCTGCCCACGTCGTTTGCCGAGTTCGCGGACTTTTCCAGAGATGCAGGCCCTCGGTTGCTCTCACATGCTATCCAAATTGAACGCGTCCCTATTAGCAGATACTATACTCAACCGCCAGCAGATAGTAAAGCTCTGAGTTCTCGTTTCAAGAGACCGAATGACGCTCCAGCGTCAATATCCGATAGTTATCTCGAGCGGATGTCTTATCCAGTCTCTGGCGGGCCGATTGACCTCGATGCCACCGAAGACGAGGAGGAGGGAAAGGGGGAAGAAGAACAAGAGCAAGAGCAGGAGCAGGCTCGGGCGGCCCAGAAAACCAAAAGTCCACTACGATCGGCATCTAGTCGCCATAGCTGCACTAGCCAACCCGTTCAGCCTGAAAGACATACCGCTCGACCGCTCCCGGCTAAGAATGTCGTCGAGATAGTCCAACGGATCGTTATGAAACTTGCAAATGCGGACCTCGAGCGACACCACACGGCTACTCGGGCTGAACATCCGTGTTTGGTGGCGTCCGAACCACAAGCCCTCTTGAAGACTATCGATAGAACGGTTCCTGCAACGGCCCAGGTGAGACTCTTATGGAACCGTGAGACCGACGAGATGACACTGCATCCGGATGGACGTGACTATCCCTATCGAGGTCGCGGTCCCGTGGGCACGTTCAACACAAGCGCTATTGATTGTGTTATCGTCGCCGCTAAACTTCTTGACGCTGGGTCTACGGTAATCGATCGTTGTAACAAAGGGTGGCGCGCACACTTGACCCCGTTAGAATCGGCGTTGATCAAAACGACTGAAGTTGACTGGGATCTCTGTTTTACTGACGAGAGTGAAATGCTGCGGAATAATTTCTGGCATGTGGTGAATGACAGCCTGCCCGAAGTCTGGGCGGGGGATATCCATTGGCTACAGGGTATTTGGACCAGGGCGACGGCCAACTTCGCTCAGTTCCATTTCACCTACTACGACCAATTTCGTCCATGCGAGTGCAACCCCGATCGTGGGCGTGGGGATACCACGGGGCCATGGAAAAATACCTTCATGCAGCCATCTGAGGTCCCAGAGGACGGCGAAGGGCCTGTCACGATGCAGACCCGTCTGGCGCAGGAATTTGCTTTCAGTGTGCAGGTGGATTGCGACGTCTGTGATACCCCCAACGCCGTAACCCGCTGGCGAACCTTCGAAAGCCTCCCTGCGCGCTTGGTGACCATGGTCGATCCCGACGTCCCTGTGACGAAGCACACGCAGGATCTCACGTTCGAAGTTGAAACTTTCGCGAAGCGAACGTCAGTCACATATCGCTGGGTGGGTGGAATATACGAGTACAAGGATCAATTCCAGGTCTTCTGGGCCGACAACCGCTCCGGTGAGGTTGACCATGGCGAGGTCCGCATGTACGACGGGTCCAAGAACTTGGGAATGATTGTTGGAGGCCTTTCATACGGCCACCCGAGCGAGAGGGTCCCCTACGAGTGGTGGTCTAGAAGTGCCATCCCCCTGGTGTTCTACGAACGGGTAGACAACGTCAGCCCCCAGGTTTTGAACACGGTGATGAGCTCGGTGGGGTCAATGGTAGAGGCTGTAGAGAACAAGATGCTTCTTGCCGATGAAGTTGGTCCCTGGGCCCCATTCAATAATACTGTCTCCGAGCAGCCCGGTCAGTGGGCTTTCCCAAGCGCCGATCTCTTCAATCTCGCGCCTCCGGTCAACTTCCTCGCGAGCCCTGTTTCCGAGCAAAGCTATCCTCTGGGTATGCAGGACTCGCCTCGGGACGATGCAGTTCTATACTCGCCTCCCTTGACTCCGCGAATTGAGAAATATCCCGCTTCACCGCCGACGGGTTCGATTCCATCAAATCCTTTAAGCTCATTTGGTCTTGAGAGGGTCGGGCTCGGGGGGACTGGAAGCAATCTCGATTACCAGGCTCCTAGTATACATACTAAGGTGCCTCAGTCTGATCTTCCAGCTTCTGATCTTCCCACTGCAGATCTATCTGAACCTGTTCAGCAGCATCCCTCCGACGCAGAACTGTTTGAGAAGTATGGTGCCAATTACACCTGTGCAAACTACATGAGCGATTATTATAACGCGGCCATGAAAGTCTACCATATTATGAGCCAAAACAATGACAACACTGGCAATGCCGCCAGCATCAGCAGCGTCAATTTTCCGCAGTGGAACCAGGGCAACATGTATGGAGTTCCACAATACTGGGCAGTCAACAGGAATCAGCTTCAAACGTACCAGCAATTTCAGCAGCAACAGCAGCAGCAGCAGCAGCAGCCGCCTTCTCCTACAGGGTCGAATCTCAAGTCTCGTTCGCACTCAGGACAGGGAAGCGTCGTCGGGTTAGATGCAGCTCGCCGTGTGTCACAGGCTTCTTCGCAAAAAGCACGTCGACGGACAGGTCATCGTAACGATAATCGCCATGATAACAAGCGAAAGCGAGGATCTCCTGATCGAAAAAACAAGAGGAAGAAGAGGAACCAGAGGTTCAAGAAGAAAAGGCAGGCTACCCAGGCGCTCGCTCATCGGCCGAGCTCTCGTCTTCGGACACCCGAGGGTTGGTAGTTATCTTTTATTTAGTTTATTTTTCCCTTCTACGCTTTGTATTGCCACTAGTATATATCTATTGGATTTTAGTTTTGTTCAGGTGTATTCTACCTCGAATGTTTGGGTCTGATTATAGAGTGGTGCTTTTATGTCGATTTCCGGTGCAATGAAGATTCAATCGCGCATGATTTTCAGGATGTACCAGCACAATACCGAGGAATTATTCTCTCCCTTTCTAACCGAGGATCATCATCTTCAGTTAGTCATGAATTCGCTTATTCCTGAATTAATTAAAGGCATCCCTGCACAGCTCTCGATGCAGACTCGCTCGGGCCAATAACGGGGCGGACAAAGGTCAGTCAGGGCGGCCCCGTTGTTTTCCCCGCATTTCACTCTTCCCCGGCTTTCCTTCTCTCTCTCTCCCTTCTTCTCTTCCCCTTTCTTTCATTTCTCCTTTCTCCTGTCTCATTTCGTCTGTTCATTGTGATTATGCTTGGAAACCCTTAAATCATCTTTTATTACGGATTAATAAATTCATTGATTCAACGACTATGCTTGGTATTCAAAAACAAATCAGTTCTAAATCTAATGAACAACGCAAGACCTTTCCCAGATCTTGCTTCTATCTACAATAAACAATCATCAAAGCCAGTTCGATACTCTATAGGCGAGCCCGCACACATGCATCCTGCTTCTTAGGTGGTCCAGTGGGGGTATTGCTCTTCTTCGGTGCAGACACGTATCCGCCCTTGACGTTGTCCGTGTTGACGATGACACCCTTCTCGTCGCGTCGAATCCCCAGCTCGACCAACTTGGCAAACACCTTGGCGAAATGATCAAAGAACAGATCCTTGTCCTCAGCATATCGCTCCACCCATTGCCGGAACGACGGGTCCGTGATCAACGAGATGTCGGTCGGCAGCATCATCAACGGCTCATCGTCCTCGTCGGCATCGGGGTCCACATAGTTGAACTGCTGCACACCGTTCGACAGTGTCCGCGGCTTCCACTCCAGCTTGAGAAGCAACTTGAAGAACTGATTCGAGAACCGAGTCGGGTTGTTCACCCAGGGACCCTCGAATCCGCTCCGATCCATATGGCACCGTCCCAAATTATGTCCGCCGGCTAGCGCGACGATCTCCTGGTCGTTGAATCCCATGCGGTAGAAGATGAATCGCAGATGATCGGCACCTTGGGCTCCGTCTGGCAACCGGCCTCGTGGCGGCACCTTCGAGTCGTCGACTAGATCGGTCCGACCGGGCTTCCAAGGGACTTTGGGACCGCCCATCTCTTCGACGGCCACTACGCCGGCTAGCGTCCATAGGTCCGAATATGTGATCCAGGGGTTCTTTTCCTTCACTGGCTCCAGGAAGGCTCGTCCGTGTTGGAGACCTGCGTTGGCGGGGTCGCCTCCTTCGGCTTCGTATCGCATGCCGGCGCCATTCGAACCGCCGGTGTCTGATTCAGCGTCGTAGGTACCTGCGGAGTGCCTGGAAGGAAATCTGTTAGTGACAATTCCTGATTGAAGACAACCACAGAAGTCATCGGCGGCGACTAAAGCAACCAAAAAGCAACCAAAAAGCAAAAGACAACGAAAAGCTTACCATGCCAATCGAACGAAAACCGGACCGGCGCTACCATCATCATAATCAGGCTTCTTCAGTTGGGCGACAATGTCGCGTCGCACAGCGCTGTAATCCCCCGGGTTGCTCATCTCGGCCGATATTTCGTCCGGGGTAACTGGCTCGGATAGTGTGGGTCGGAGAAGGGGGCAAGATGCAGGAAATTTTAGCACGACAGCGGTTGAGAGTCAAGGCAGCAAACAAGTCAGGGGAATGAGAGAGGAATGACAGAGAGTCCGGGGAAGGGAGATATGAGGAAATGAGAAGTCTTTCAATTCGGGAGGCGTCGCCATTCTGCTTCCACATGAAGAGAGGCAAGAGTGGATCCGCGGTGCCGAATCAATATTTCTGGACATTTGGCCGACATCCAGATGCCGAGGTCCATTTCCCTGCGCTGACCACACGTTACGGCTACTGCTATCGTCGTTGACAATTTTCTTGGGGCTTGATAAGAAAATATGGTTTTGCATGTTCCCGTTGAGGTGATTTGAAAACAATCCCCTTCGATCTCGGATTGCCCGCAATACCACTGCCATACAAACTGTCGGCGACATGGAAGTTCGTTTGCTAATTCGGGACTCGGAAAATACTTAAAGAGTTGGCGCATCTGTTCTAAACTTGCGTCACCCAGGGTCTCCGGTCTCGTCTCGTTTCGCCTGGGGATATCCCGACCAAAAGCCGCCTAATGTGAAAGATTAACCTCGGAACTTGGGTTCCCGAATATCGTTGGTCATTGACACCATCGATCCCGACAGATTGCTCAGCATTCGGTCTTGGACTGGTCAATCCTTCCGGTGACGAGGGTCTAGAATTTAGACTCTACTTTTATTTACATTTGCCATCTCTGGATCAGGGACAACCTACAAGTACACTTAGCTGTATCACAAGATGGGCCCGCGCACATGGCTGGTTTTTAAGGTTGTCGCCACTTCTTCCGCTGGGCGCTGATATCGTCGCTTGTGTGACTGGCTGTGGCTGATCCACCCATGTGAAGATGTTAAACTGTGGTTCGGTGTCGGTGCTTACAAACCGTGCTGGACTGAATTGATTGAGATGCTGGCTAATAATATAGGAATTGGAAATCTAGGGAACTCGACAATGCTTTACAGACAGCGACTAATTATCAGGCTGTAGCAGCACCTGCTGTGACGATAGATGTCTGCAACGACACATCTAATACTTTACCTGTTCTAGAAATTCATCTGGGCTCAGTTCCTCAATTCATCAATGTTTAGTATATGCTATCCCAGAAATATACCTGTTTGCAGCTCCATCTCAATCAACCTCCATCAAGTAAAGACTCCATCCCCTTTTAACCCAACCAAACCAAATCCCATGTAAAATTCAAACCGAATTCTCCTTACCCCTATCTCTACTCAACCCAAACCGTCTAATAACCAACTCCCCCCTTCCCGTCTCCTTACCCCCAGCCCTCAACTTCAACCTCGACCTCATCTCTTCAAGATACCTCACCCTCTCCCTCCACCTCCCACTCACCTCCATCGCCCTCCCCAACAACCCAACCCAACACTTTCGCATCCACCTCCTCTCCCGTATCCACCGTCTCACTCTGCGCTCTTCGCGCCTCTCAGCCCTCCGTACCTGTCGCTCCAGGTCTCTTGAATGGCGCTCCTCGACTCTCAGGATCAACGCGATCACGTTTTCGATTGGGGCGGTGTGTTCTGTGTCTAGGACGGAGGTTTCCAGGAGGTGGGCGATTTGGATGAAGGCGGTTGAGATGTCGGTGGCGATGCTTTTGAGGATGTGGTGTTTTTTTGCGCTGGAGATGTTGGAGAGGGGGGTGGGGGTTGTGAGGAGCGTTGTCCAGTGGGTTGTGGATGGGGTGGTGGTTGTTTTGGATGAAGGTGAGGGTGAGGGTGAGAATCGGGGGCGTCGGCGTCGAGGAGGCATTTTCTTTGATTTTGTTTGGGTGATGGATTGTGTGTATGTGATAGAGAGTGTTGGATGGGTCGCAGAGAGTAGGAAGAGATCTAGATGAGAAGTAGGGAGATGTGTGTGTGGGAGGATGTAGGTTAAATGTAGAATTAACTGCATTGGGAGTGCTCTACATATGCATGGAACGTGGGACGAATGGGTAGGCTTGTTTGATATGATCCCATTTTGATTGTTTGCGCAGTTTTTCTGTCCGTTCTTTTTTTATTCTTTCTTTGTTATGATGTGTTTGCGATGGTATGACTTCAGTGGATGGTCTACCTGCTTGACTGCCGGGTTCTAGTAATTGGTTATATTATCCCACGGTCTATGCGATATTGACTGTCTGTTAGGATTGATTCCAAAATGACAACTGCAGGACAGTAGCCCTGTCACATTAGACGAAACAAATAGGATACTGTAGTCATTCTCCGGATAGAGAGAGTCCTGGCTCTACTCAACACCCACCGCCAGATGATCAAACAACAGTTGCAGGAATACCACTCAGCCACATACGCATGCATGCAAGCACCCAGCCATTCTATGCACGCTCAATCCCATCCAACAAATCAAGCCTTCTGCTCTTTCAGCACCCGCACGATCGCATCCCCCACCTCCCTGGTCCCCGCCTTCCCTCCCAGATCTGGCGTCCGGATGCCCGCATCCAACACCATTCGCACGGCGTCTTCCACCCGTCGCGCCTCGGCTTCCATGTTTAGCGAGTAGCGGAACATAAGCGCCACGCAGAGGATCATGGCAACTGGATTGGCGATGTTTTGGCCTGCGATGCTGTTTGTTTGGGGGGCCTGTTAGTTTGAGCATTTGTATGGAGGGGGTAGTGTCTGTAACTGAAGATAGATGAACAAACACGTAAACAAGGACAAATCAATGGAAACGAGCTTTTCTGGAAACCGCAAACAAAGAAAAAGCAGCAAACTTACGTCGGCGCAGACCCATGCGTCGGCTCATACAATCCATTCGTCTGCTTCGTGTCTCCCGGCCCACCAGGCAACCCATCTAGACTGGCACTTGGCAAGACACCCAACGTGCCGACGATCGAGCCCGCCTGATCGGAAATCATATCCCCGAAAGTATTGTCGGCCAGGAGCACGCCGTTCAAGGCGCGCGGGTTCGTCGCAAGGATCAGAGACGCCGAGTCGGCGAGCTGATGCACCAGCTTGACCTGAGGATATTCAGTGGCGATGGTTTTGTCGACGACGCGACGCCAGAGCCGCGAGGAGGCTAGCACGTTGGCCTTGTCGAGCGAGATCACCGGCCAGGGGGGGTCGTGGCGGAGGGCGATTTCCGCGGAGAGGCGCGCGATGCGTTGGATTTCGGGGGTCGAGTAGCCCCATTCGTCCATTGCTGGGAGATGTCATCGTCAGTACCTACGACCTGTAACCTTGCATGAAGCAAAGCAAGTCAGGACAGCCACGTAGAAGGGCCATATACCGTAATCATCATCCTCAACCTTCCGTCCAAAATACGCTCCTCCGCAATTCTCCCGAACCACCACAAAATCCACTCCCTCGATAATCTCATCACGGAAGGGCGTAAACTCCCTTGACACGGCGCGACTCGGCGAATCCGCCGAGCAAGGTCGCAAGTTCGCATAGATATCCATGGCCTTGCGCAACTGCAACAGACCTCCCTCGGGCCCGTCTAATCCACGCCGCGCATGGTCCCATTTCGGACCACCGACCGAGGCGAAAAGCACCGCGTCCGACGACAGTGCGGCCTGCTTGACGTCCTCCGTGATAGGCTTGCCGTGTACGTCGATGCTGCATCCGCCGATGAGCTCCTGGCGCAGGTTGAAGCGGAGAGCTGGCGAGGTGAACGCGTCCAGGACTTTGGTGGCTTCGGTCATGATCTCCGGACCGATGCCATCGCCGGGCAGGATGAGGATGTTGTATGATGTTACGGTCATTTTGGCGGGTTTGTTTCAAGTTTGTGGTTGGTGGTGAGAGCAGGAATTGAAGCGACGTGATGCCATCTTATACTTGGGACTGAATCATACAGCCTACTTCGGATATCGGTCATCAGCCCGATAATGCGGGGAAAATAACACCTGAGGTACGGCTTTGTCCCGATTGTAAAGCCATCGATGTAGATCTGCACTTGGCGTGGGGTTTCGATGTATACCGGTTCAGAGAGAGCTCTATAGCTGGGATTGGTATATCCTTATCGTTGATACTCTTCTTTGGTTGTCGCACTGCGGGGCTGTCAAGTCAGCGCCATGTCGTGTTGTGTCGATCCCAACTGAACATGAACATGAACTCGATTCAGAGCGCAATCGAGGCATGGAACAAATGAAGATGAGATGAAGATGTAATTTTTACTATAAACTTCTGGGGATGCAATCATGACAAACCATCAACAGACTCCCCAAATGGGTAATGGCCAGGGCTAGCCCTACCCCTCGTGTTTGCACTGTTTGACAATCTTCATCGCGGATTTCTCGAAGATTAGATCGATTTCATCGCAATCACAACCCTCCAACACGACACTAACACGTATCTCCCCACATATCCGTCACCATGTCGCGGATCGAAGAGCTCCCCGATGACTTCGACGAGTCCATCGATATCAACAAGCAGCCCCCCGAGACCGAAACCGCCGCGGCCGACGCCCCCCTCCCCGTCACCGACGATGAGCCCAGTTTCCCGATCAACGAGGAGCGCTTGAAGGAGATGGAGCAGAAGGATCCGTTGGCTCCGAAGATGTCGCAGAACATGGCCTCCGTGCGGACGCATACGACGGATGAGTTGGCCGACATGTTGAACAAGACCCCGCTGTTCATGACGGATATTAATAAAGCGGGCGATGAGAGTGAGACATCCCCTCTCCCTTTTCGCTTTTGGGGGTATCACGGTCACGGGGAACTGATTTGCTAATTGGACTGCAGATGGAGAGAATGTCATGCTGGATGCCATCCAGGCTATGCAGAACGAGGGTACGCGCGGCGAAGTGGCGCAGAATTATCGCGAGCAAGGAAACGAGGCGGCCAAGGAGAAGAGGTGGATTGACGCGAAGGAATTTTACACCAAGGCTATCGCCGTCTTGCTGGCCAAGGAAGACAAGTGGGATAAACCGGAGGATCCGAAGGAGGAAGAGAAGGTGAAACGTCAGGTCGAGGAGGCTTCGTACATCAACCGCGCTTTGTGCAATTTGGAGCTTGGTAAGAAGATTGCTTGTTTAACATCTCATGCTAGAGAAGTCCCCCACGCTGACTTACAACTCTCAGGTAACTATCGGTCTACGACGCTTGATTGCGCCTCCACCCTCAAACTCAACCCCAAGAACGTCAAAGCCTTCTATCGTTCCTCCATGGCCCTGTTCATGCTCGACAAGATCCCCGAGGCCGAAGATGTCGTGAACCGTGGTCTCGCTCTCGATCCGGAAAACAAGTCGATTCAGACGATAGGCAAGAAGGTTGCCGAGCGCAAGGCGGCTTTGGAGCGCATCGCGGCCAGAAAGAAGGCCGAGGCCGAAAAGCTGCGCAAGGAAAACCAGATGCTGAGCACCGCCTTGCGAGCGAGACAGATCAGAACCCGCAAGACCGAGCAACCGCCGGAGATGGAGGATGTTGGCATCCGTCTCACGCCCGACCCTCTCTCGCCGGAGAGCACCCTCGAATTCCCCGCGGTCTTCCTATACCACATGGATGCGCAGTCCGATTTCATCAAGTCCTTCTCCGAGTTCAACTCCATTGAGGACCATTTGGATTACATTTTCCCTTTGCCGTGGGATACCAAGAAGGAGTATACCATTGGCGGCGTGGAATGTTTCATGGAAACCGTCACGGGCGGGTTGATCAAGGCCGGGAAAAAGCTTCCGCTTTTGCAGATCCTCAGCGGAGGTAAGGTGGAGGTCGTGGACGAACTGGTTCGAATCTACGTCGTGCCCACTTCCAAGACCGGCAAATTTATCTCGGAAATGAAGGCACGCAAGGATAGCTGAACTGTCTTTGGCCTACATGCAAACCCTCTCTAGCCAGAAGAGATGGGGACGATTTGCCCTTCATGGATCAAGGCAACTCGTCCTGCAACTGACTTCCGTCGGGCACAACAATCCCAGGTTGGTCGATTCATCATGAGTACAGCCACCTGAATGTCAGCAGACATCAAAGAATCTTCCCTCTCATGGCCACCAATGGGCTTTTCAAACGCTCTGCTCGGCTTCAGTTCCTTGAATACTGGTTAAGATGCCAGTTTCAAATCGAACCCGCCGGAAGCATGGGCCGCATACCGATGTGAAGAACGCCTCCTGTATATAGACCACGAATTAAATGGGCCCAAAGAGCAGAAAATCCGTGACTGATCCGGCCACAAGCCACATATATCCTTTATCCACACTAGCAAGCAGTCCTCTGCTGACTGTCATGGCCCAGGCGGGGCTTCGGAACTACCTCCGTGATACCCCAAATCATGCATAACGCAGATTGCAGAGGCTTGTTCGTGGCATCATGATTCATGGCATGACAGAATCACAGAAATTACCTTCAGTCTGGAAGGCAGCAACAACCGCAGTATACCCGTACCCGTAAATAGCATGTCTTACCCGGTGGACCCACCGACATGGCCTCGATCACTTTCACACAGAAATCGAAATGATCAATGTCTGGGTCGGCCATGGCGCATTGTAACCGCCGGTGTCGCAGGTTAATCAATAATCACCAGCGCTGGTCTGCGGCCTCATTTTAGTCCCAAACCAGCAATAACTGCCGACCCACTTGACACCCGTTGGCGGATGAAGAATCTCCGCTTTCCCTGCTCGCCCCATCTGTTTGGTTCAGCCTAAAATCCGTTAGCCCTGAGGAACAAGGGGTCGCTAACTATCTAGGACCGATCGGGCACGGACGATGGCTAGACTGGCGAGCTAATATCCAGAAGCGCTCTTCCCGGAGATTGGACCTTTCTTTTCGAGAGTTCATCCGAATGGCTGAAACTCAGCGACATGGAACTGGTGGTCCTGCACTCCCTCGGCTGCTTTTCCGACTCCCTGAGCAAACTGACACAGGAGAGTGGGACGTTATAAGAGATATGAACATCCCCTGTTTGTCGCAGGTGCTTGTTTCTTTACTATTCGGTAGAATCGTTCGATGATCTTTGGAGTATCATAGCCAATCGTCCGAAATGGTTCACCTTCCTTCTATTACAGCAGCTCTTGCTGTCGGCGCTCTTCCCCTGTATGTTCTCATAATTCTCTATCTCTGCTAGTATTCAGAAGATGCTGACTTAAGAAGGGCATCCGCCGCTGGCCTTCACGAGGCTGCTGTCGCTAAAGGACTGAAATACTTTGGCACGGCCACCGATAACCCCGAGCTTACGGATGTTCCGTATGTGACTCAATTAAACAACACCAAGGACTTTGGTCAGATCACGCCTGGAAATTCGATGAAGGTATGTCAGCTCCTTCAGATTTATGGGTATAGACCGAGACTAACCCCAATGCATAGTGGGACTCGACCGAACCTTCTCAGAACAGCTTCAGCTTTGCCAAAGGCGATGTCATTGCTGACTTGGCTGAGGCCAACGATCAAGTGCTGCGATGCCACAACCTTGTCTGGCACCAGCAGCTGCCCAACTGGGGTATGGAATCTTAAACCCAGTTTAGCAGAAGCAAGTACTGACATCTCATAGTCACCAGTGGATCCTGGACAAACGCCACCTTGACTGCGGCCCTGAAGAACCACATCACCAACGTTGTCAAGCACTACAAGGGTCGCTGCTATGCGTGGGATGTTGTGAACGAAGGTATAGACCTAATTTTGCGAACTATCTCCAGAGTTATAAACCGTCTCTAATGTACTTCCTCCCAGCGCTCAACGAGGACGGTTCGTACCGCGAAAACGTTTTCTACAAGACCATCGGTGAAGCCTATCTCCCGATTGCGTTTGCCGCCGCTGCCGCCGCGGACTCCGACGTGAAGCTCTACTACAATGATTACAACATCGAATGGGCCGGCAACAAGGCCTCTGGCGCCCTCAAGATCGTCAAGCTGATCCAGTCGTACGGCGTGAAGATTGACGGAGTCGGTCTTCAGGGTCACTTTACCGTTGGCAACACCCCCGGCAAGAACGACCTTGCCAGCACCTTGAAAACCTACACCGCGCTCGGAGTTGAGGTGGCCTACACCGAAATCGACGTTCGCATGGAAACCCCCGCCACCGACGCCAAGCTGGCCCAGCAGTCGACCGACTACCAGAACCTGGTCCAGGCTTGCGTCGAGACCTCCAAGTGTGTTGGATTCACCATCTGGGATTGGACTGACAAGTACTCCTGGGTCCCTAGCACTTTCCCCGGCCAAGGTGCCGCCCTTCCCTGGGATGAGGACCTGAACAAGAAGCCCGCCTATGCCGGTTTGCTGAAGGGACTGGGAGGCAGCGCGTCTGAGTCCTCTTCCTCTTCCTCGTCTTCTGCTCCCACCAGCACCACTGCCCCCGCTCCTTCTTCGACCACCAGCTCCAGCACCGTCTCTGCGCCTCAGACCACCTCGACGAACGTTGCGGGTAAATGGGAGCAGTGCGGCGGTAACAACTGGACTGGTCCTACCACCTGCGTTAGCGGCACGACTTGCAAGAAGCAGAATGACTGGTACTCACAGTGCCTGTAAATTGGGCTCTTTCTTTCCATAGCTGATTTACCGACCTGGCGGACCGTGTCTGCAGGCCATTAACCAGAAACCTGTTTTAATTTCTCCGTTCCATATTGCCAACCTTGTGTATATGTATGTATAATAATAGTTGTTAACCCACCGTTGAACTCTTCATGGAAATCGCATCTCGATATCATATGTACGAGAGATCTCCCTCGCAGGATCGACCGAAGCGTGCCGGTTTCCCACTTTTTGGGGTCGCCCGCTGTACGTGGACCGATTAGGAAGCCTCCCTTCTCCCCCTTCGTTTCTCTCGTCTTTTCCTTCCGTCTCCTTCTCCTGCTCCCTTCCTCCTCTTCAGTCGGTCAAGCTTCATGCATTTCTTTCTTCTCACTCCCCCCTTACCTCGTCAATTGATTCGACTTATTCGTCACATGTCTGTTGATGCGCCTCATTTTTTGATATTAGATGACTAGGTAAGGTCTTTCTCTAGGTCATTGTGCGCCTCCTGCGCATTTCCCAGCAACATAAATAGCCCTGTTGGCACACCCTTCTCCCTTCCAGATATATGATCAGATATGTGCAATCCCCGACTCCTTTGGATTATTTTCTTTTCGAGTTTCCTTTCCTGAAGAACCGAAACTTGAGTATTATGTGTTGTGTGTTGTGTTTCCCTGACTGCCGTTAATGAACGCTCCCGTCGCGCCTTCGATCCTGCTCAACAAAAAATGAAAATGGACAAAAGAAAGGAACAAAGGAAATGAGATCGCTGAATCTAGTTCCAAGAGACAAAGGAAATTGGACAAAGGTGATGTCTAATAATTAAAATAGTATGGTTGAGGACACCCTCCCAACTCTGTTCCAGAGAGTCCTAGCACGGGAAGGGTCGGTTGTGACTGACTGTGGTGGTGATTGAGGTGAGGCTCGCTGTAATATCTCAGCGGGAAGGTCTGACTGTCCAATGGCACTGAGGTAGGGGTGTCGTGATGGAACATGGAGGGATTCGAAATGTCCACGGGGTATGAGCCCTCGCCCTCGCGGACTCGCTTGGGGTTGGTCAGGGGCGGGAGTGAGGGCTGAACGCAGTGGTCCCAGGTGGCAGGCAAGCTGTGGTTGAGCTTGCTGCTTTCTTTTCTTCGTTTCTCTGCGGTGTCGCTCGTCGGAGAGCCGCCGCTGGTCGGGAAAACGGAGGTGTGAGATTCCATGTCAGGAACCTCTCTTCTGTACACGGGGTTGATGTCCGATTTCAGCATGCTGCCCGAGGACGTGCCCATGCTGTGAGCATCGGCCATGTCGGGTAGGTGTACGCGGGACACGCAGACGACTGCTTGACCATCTGCGGAATGTGAGAATTTATCTGTGGGAAAATCGCTTTGATGTCAGAACTTACCGGTCCTGCCATCGAGGTAGTTCTCCTCCTCCTCTCGCACGCTATAGATTTCATCCAAGACCGGCATGCGTTCTTGTGGCGAAATCGAACGTCTAATCGATTGGTCGGCTTCCTTGAGCCTTTCGACGCAAATGGCATGGCTGGTTCGCAGTTCACATAGAATGTGCACCAGCAGACGAATTCTCTCTGTTGCATGGTCAATATTACTCACGACGGGGTTTAATTCGAGACCTACCTGGTTTGAGAAGGTGATCAGGCTCACGATGAGTAACTCCCGATGGCCACCATGCTGGCTTCGTCAACTCGGGGTCGAACTGCTGAGACGCCCCAGCGATGATCTTGCGACCATTATAAGGAAAGTTTACTTGCTTGCGAGGCTCCACAAGCTTGATGTATGCTTTGGCGAGAATTCGGCAATTGATCTGCTGCAGGCTCTCAAATGCTTTTTCATAGTACCGCCGTAACAGAGTGTGGTTCCGTACAGGAAGCATGGTTTTCTGGTGGCAATTAATGCTCATAGGTACGACACACTCGTGAGAAACTCGCTTTCTTTTGGGTGGATTGCCATCGTGAAACCTATCCCTGGTCAGATCCTGATGAGTATACAAAGCACGAACCAACACTCACATCGACGACCCGCGACTCGAGCCTTGGTTTGGTGACTGTGGCGACAGCGGACTCTTCCCTCTTGCATCATCTGACTGCGACCCTGGGGAGCCTGGTTGTTCCTCGTTAACCCCTAAGCCCTATGCAGGAGAACAACAACACATACCTATAAGCTTCGGTGAGCCACCCTTGCTCGAAAGGGCCACAGCTCGCAGGAACGAATCGGTTACGTTGGGGGACAAGATTGTTTGACAGTTGCTTGCGATGGAAGGTGAGGCTTCGAAGCGGAGTTTGCCACTCTCATCGAGGTAGATGAGGGCAAAGTGCATGGAGTTCTGTCCGTCCAGCGGCGCGTCCATCGATATAGGTGTGTGTGACTGAAAGGCAAGAGTCAGTGAGTGTCTGCAACAAATCTGTGCCTGTGGTTACAGTACCATGGAATGCGGTTGCACTGGCCTCTGTTCCAAGACCAAGGGGGAAACTGAGGGATCGGCTGTACTCTTTTAACTTTTAATTCTCCTGGTGCCAATCAGGTACGGAAGAAAGTGAACCTACGCTTCAGCAAACTTCCTTAAGTACAGGGCACGAGAGGCAGCATTATTCAAGATGCAGGAAAAAGTGAGCAGCCAATGTTTGGATCCACAAATAATAAGGTTACAGGGACTTCCTAAATTCAAGGCTCTCCTTTTTCTTTCGAGACGCCCCAACCCACTTTATATGCGTCAAACCCTTCGAAGCCGAGAGAGTGATCCCGACACACCTGAAGGGGGAAATCTCAAAGTGGAGAACCGGCCAGAAAAGAAAAACAAAAGAAAATATTCGGAGAGACAGCAACTAGCCTGGAACCGAGTCTACACCGTAATGAACGGTAGACAAGAAAAAAAATGGATCAGCCCAAAGCTGTGTCACTAATGTGCGTGGCCCTATGTGGCACAACATTTGACGGGACTCCCCATCCGCTCGGATGCATTGGGCGTACAAACTAATGCCCTTCTGCATCATTATCGCCTCCAATGATCAGCTGCCTCGACAACGGAAACGCAGGATCTGGTCGTATTGGGATCACACCTGCATGATACATGCTTGGGAATGTGTAGTTTCTTTTACGTTTCAAACCGTCAATGCCTGTTGTTTTATCTACACATTCACCAACCTAGTGGCCAATGCTGTTCTCAGAATAGCTCGTTGCGCCTCAAACGACCATGTACAGCCCTCAGGAGAGAGCCCATTCAAGCAACCTGGCATGTGATATGGTGCAAGTGCATGGGGATCTCTAAGGAGAACCGCGATTAAGTGAGGTTTGGACATGATCAGTACGGATTGTGGGGTAGACTATCCACCTTCACGGTACATCTCGGCCTGTGAGTCCCATTTCCTTCTCTGGGATTGTTACCTCTTCTCGCTTTCCACAATTTTTCCCGCTCCCGATACTCTTCCGTGGACTCCTTGCCTCATACATTGGGTGTCAGGCATTGATAGATGTCATGCACCTTTTGCAACCATATGGGGATAATGCTCACAACTTCCGAATACATTTAACACCAACCAATTCCGGAACAGAGGAATCGGCGTCTTTTGCTGACAGAAAGGAGACAGACAATAATCCACCCGCCTATACGTGTCCCACCTGACACCCACAGCCAGTGCAGAAAAGCATGTATGTAATGGCTAAAGTGCAATTGACGTAGGTGGTCCGGTCCGTCTGGTTGCCAAAACCGGCCTGCCCAGGACGGGGATGTGCGAATCAGAAAAATCGCGGCTACAGGGACAAGCGGCAGGTGAGGTCGGGAAACGGTTGCGGACAGGTATGGCTTGGGGAGCTAGTGCCAACTTCATACTCGGTTCTGTTTTATTAACTGATGAACGAACAACTCAACTTATTGCAGCTGTTATCCACATGGCCGAACGTCAAGAGCCGATCACTGACTCGTAAAGTCTAGACTCTCGACCCAAGGGGCTTAACTGAGCTTGAACTTGTGTATTGATTGGGATATCTAGGTGAAGTTGATTGCCACAGCTGTCTTTTTCTTTTTCTTTTTTTTTTTTTTTTGCCCCCGCCCATTGTTTTTCATTTTATTTGATTTTCTTTTTTTTATGATTTATTGTTGCCTCTCGCGGCAGTTTCCTACTTCATTACCCTGAAACCTAGCCACACTGATCGAACCCTCCAGTGACTGACCTCCCTTCCCATACAGCGGAACATCCGGAGAAATATACGAATTCTATTGCGCCTACAGACGCGGTGGTTTGGGTCCGTGGACATTGACGCTCCGTTCTCCGTTGTGACTCCACCCGGTGCGTTTTCTCCAGATGATGAATCACAGCCCGATAATTGATGTCTTTCCGCCTGTTCCACGCAGGAAATCCGTTGGTTGCAGTAGCCGAACAGGGTTTCCATGCCGCTGATCGTCCAGCGAATGGGTGGAATGGCTGCCTGCCGAGTGCAGATGGGGGCGGTCATTCCAAGCCCCGGGTTGACTTGTACTGTAGGTTGGCTACTCCGAAGGTAACTAGGTAAACTAGGTACAGTAGGTAGCTAAGGTAGGTGGTTTTGGTGAAATATCTTGTCCGCCGTTAGCGCGGGGCGAATCATAAACCCCTCGTATTGTTCGGTTTTTGCAGGGGTGTTTTTTGTCTGCCCTCGGAGGCGCGGTTAGGAGCTTGGGATTGTTTTTAGGAGGGGAAGTAAGAAAAAATAAATGAAGGAAGAAAGAGAGAGAGAATAATAATAGAGGGGGGAAAAAGGTCAAAACTCAAAATTTGAAATTGAAATTGAAAAATCGAAATATCAGTTAACGCCAAACCCTCCAAAATAATCACAAGAATGATAAATAATAATAAAAATAATTAAATGGACCTCCGTCCCCACCTACCTAACTACCAACCATTTCCAAAACATGATGTGTCAGCGCCGACCAGGCGATGTATGTATGTACTGTATGTAGGAAATCGGATGGAGCAACAGATGCAATATTTCACTGAATATGACTGATCATCGTGGCGGAGGCTCTCTCTCTCCCGTATCGCGGACCGCCGGTGTTCGTACCTTCGTCGGAATCTGTTTCCGGTATCCATGATGAGAAGGGTAAGTAGTGGCTGGCGAGTTCCGTGCTATTGGTATTCTGTGCATGGTATGGAGTACTGGGGTTTGGGTTTGGGTTTGGGTTTGGGTTTGTTTGCTGGGTTGGATCGAGTTGGGTTGGGTTGGGTTTGGTGGAATTGCCATGGATCATGCCTGTGTGGTAGGTAGGGGTGTTGGGACAATTATCTACTAAGTATAGATAATATGGAATATGGACTGGGTTCTTGGGATTTGGGAATGGTGGTTGGATGGTGGGAGCGTAGGAGGGTGTGTATGTGTCCATGGAGAATAGAAGTAGGGCTGGTTGGACAGGTAGGCAGATACAGATACAGATACACGCCTAGGTAGACTGTTCTAAAGTAATTTACATAAGGTAGTTAACTATGTTTACGGTCTAATGTAGTTATTTACTCTCTTTTATCTACGTTCTGTGAGGAGTGTAGGTATGTATAGTATACGGAGTAGCTCGCCCATAGAGGAAGATCATGGTATAAGGACAAAGTTACTCCGTAGATATCGGATGAACTCAGTAAGTCTTACGTGGTTATTCCATACTAGGTATCTCGTCCTCCCCGGGAAAGAAACCCGTGGCTGGCTGAAGTTGAATGGTTGAATAAATGGCTGGGCTGGGCTGGATTGGGTGGATCTGAGGTAGTATGTAAGTAGATAGGTAGATCACCCGATCGTAGGTACTCCGTACATAGTAGGTATTTCCTTAGTTTCTATCCACTTCTTCAATTAGGGGTTAGATTCAGGGTTGCCTTAGGTAGTTACGAGGTTATCGTACAGTGAGTGATGGTTAACTTATTGGGTATGGGTTAGGGGGAGGATGTGCTTAAGGTGTTGTTGATTAAGAGGGGATTTGGACTAATTTATGGGTATAAGCCACAACTATGGAGTAGAGAATTGTACATAGTTAAGCATAGTTACCCTATCCCTGGCTGTCGGATTCCTAGTTCCATCATTCGCCTCTCGTGTTGGATCATACTTGTCAGTTGACCCTATGAACTAAGGTGTGGATGACAGAATGTACAACGTAAGTATAGCTAACCATAGTGGCACTGACAGACCTATGTCAAAAATAGGCTGATAGTATTCCGTAGGCAAGGGATGTACTCCTGTCGGTAGTTCTCCGCCTGTCATGGTAGACCAGAGGCTGACGCCGGAGGATAAGCTCAGCCCGACCATGGCTTTTTAACTCTTGACTATTGCGAATAACTAAGTTCGGTTAAGCAACTCAAGCAGATCGAAGCATGAATGTATGTGTATGTATGCATGAAGATCCCATCCCCGGCCACTAGAGGTGTAGCCTTAGGACTGGGGGCAGAAGTACTAACGGAGTACTCCGTACGGAGCAAACTTAGTATAGTTAGTACCCCGTATAGCGATCTGCTGAACCTACCCCAATCCAAGCCCAACAAGCCAAGGATATGCAATCCCGAATAATGGCAATGCAATGCGCCCCTGAGTCGGAGCCGGCAGAGAGAAACCGACGGGAGATCTGCAAAGTCAATCGAGGCAACTCCTAGGGGTTGCCTTTCCATTGTCACGGACGGAGTACGGAGTACATTCCTACAGGACTACACCTCGTCGGTGGATCTGAGTCTGTCGGTTGACCTCGGGTCCGACGCCATTGTCAAAGCGCTGCGGTAGGTGTGATGTATCTCACGGATATTGTGAGCCGGACGGAGTCGAGTGGATGGATGAGGTTAATTTGATATTAATGTTTGGAAGGCAGGTCTGTACTTTTGTTCGAGAAGTGAGAAGAGACCGCTGTTTCGCGAGGATGATCATCCAGAGGACTGGAGTATACGGAGTAGTCCGTCGACACTACGGAGTAACACAGTAGACTAAGAACTCCACACCGCCCCGATGGCTTGGCTTTCTGCCCGCCCGAGGATCTTCTTTCTCTCTTTCCTCTCCGTCTGCCAGTCGATCCGTCTGTCTCGCGACCTCCTTTACTTCCCTGGAAATTGCATCCTCGCCTCGCTCCAGATCGCTCCGGCCGGCGCTTGGCTCTTGAGCCTCTTTCCTTCCTGTCGCCTTCCTCTCGCCTTCGCCTCTCTCGCTTCTCTCCATTCACTCGATCTCTCCCTGTGGCCAACCTCCCTCGGCCAATCACCGTCACTCGTTGACCCTCCATTCTTTTACCTTTTTTTTTCTATTGTGGTGCCCCTTGTTACACCTTTTTATTTACTTTTCTTTTTTTTATATATACTCCGGTGTTGTATTATTATTATATTTATTTTTTCATTTGATTTTCTCTTACATGGTTATCCACTCGGGCAACCCTTCCAGAACATTTCGCTGCGGCCCATTCCTGCCCTTCCGTCCGTGCTTGACTAAATTAAAATTATAATCCTACCACGATCGGCTTTATTACGATTATCCCATTTTCATTATTATTATTATTCATCTCGAGTCTTCACCGGCCCTCCAGACATCGTCCCTACGAAGCATCTGGGCAGCAGGATGGACCCCAACAAACCCGGCTATCCTCTGCACCCGCAACCCCCTTATCCCGTCACCTCGCAGAGTCCACCCGGTCAGCCATTCCCTTACTACTCGAACGCAATGCCCTCCTTCCCCCAGCAGAAGACGCCTGCCCATCTACCGCACCAATCCCAGCAGTCTGCCCTCGGTGTGCCTCTGCAACCCGGTCCCGGTGGAGCGGTCATGCCCGCCGGCTTTCCCCAACATTCGTCCGGTATGTCAGATCGATCGTCTTTCTTTCTTTTTTTTTTTTCCTTGATTTTTTCCCCCCTTATTACTCGATAGATATTCATTGTTTGGCCATGTTTGATCTTCGTCGTTTCTTGTTTTCACTCTTCGTTGTTGCGTCATGACGGTCACCTCCTGTCCGCCCCCTCATCCCTCATCCCTCGAAAAGTCGAGGACTGCGCGTTTGCATCGGAAAATCCTCCCGGTCTTTGCCCGGTCCGATTGGATCACCCTCGCATACACCTAGTCAGGTCCGGAGAAGCCAGGCACCTCTGACGTCGAGGGTCACTCTTCGTCGGTGAACCGCCGCTAACGGGATGCGCGAACAGGACCCCACGCCAACTTCTCAGCGCCTCCATTCGCCCAGCCACCTGTCCCGACCTCCATGGGCCAATTTCTTCCGCAGACCACCTCCGCTGCCAGTCTTCCTTCGTCCGCTGCGCAATCCTATTCTCAGAACATGGCCTCCGTGTCAGCAAACAACATGGCGATTGCGCAGCAACAAAGAGCCGTTCCGCAACAACAACCACAACAGCAAACTCCGTCGCAACCGCCCTCGCAAGGCTCCCAAGGGGCCGCCGCCAGCGCTCAGTCCCCGACCCCCGCCGCGTCGGCACGCGAGAAGGCTCGCGTCGCCGCCCTCCTCGATATCAACTCAATGCTCTTGCAAGAAGTCGTGAATCTACAAGCCGCCGGCAAGGCGGGAGGTCCGCCCGCCAGCCAGCCCGGGGGACCGGACGGGAACACCAACAACCCGTCACCCACGTCGGAGCAGGCTGCCGACGCGACCAAGGGGCCGGCTCAAAAGCCGAGCCCCGAGTACCTCGAGTGCATGCGGCGGCTACAGGCCAATCTCGCGTACCTGGCGACCGTGGCCGACCGGGCGAAGAAATCGGGCGGCGTGGCTCCGCCCAACCCGGGCATCATGACGCCGCCTCCGCACATGTCGTCCATGAACGATATCTACAACAGGCTCAGCGAACTATTCCCGCACACGGCGCACGGCACACCTCAGCAAAGTCCGCAGCCATCGCAAGGGAACGGCAAGCCCAGCCCGTCGCCCGCCACGGACTCTGTTGTCTGAGAGGGGAATCCGTGAGCTTCAGGCTGGATTCAGAGAACTCGTGTTTTCTTCCGACAGCGGCTTTGAAAGGGTATCTCCTCGGGGAGGGGGGAAGAGAACCAAACAATGGCATATTAAGGGGATGCTTCTCATTGAACTGTTTCCCCGTCGACAACGCAGAGATAGAGAGAATGTCGGTTTAACACCTTCAAAATCTGCCGCGTTGAAGGCCCTTGCACCGTTACATGTCACTCACACTCATGGACATAAGAATGAAGAAGGATATACCCTCGGTCCTCCCTAGGGAACTACCATTGTCCCAAAGGGAACGGGTGTATCGATGATGGCAGGGAAGAACCGGTGGAGACTTCGTCCTCGGGGGTCCTCAGACGGGGGGTTCAAGGAGGTCAAGGAGGGTGACTCGAGCCGGAGTCATGAGGCAAAGAGATGGACCGAGCGTGTGTAAACTAAGTGTACGAGCGACGAGTGCCCTCTTCCCACACTCTTCTATATTCGAAATGATTTCCTAGTGTCTCTGGTAGTCTGTAAGACGTAGCAATCCGCGGTCATCTGGACACGGCGAAAAGGCGGAGGGAGGGCGACGGTCCAATCACGGGACTTCCGCAGCTCAATTCGCCTGACCTCATTTTCTTTTTTTCTTCCCTTCTTTTTCTTGTTTCTTCCTCACTTCTTCTTTTGCTTCCCCTTCCAACCTCCTCTGCATCTTTCTCCTCCTCTTCCCCACCTTCTCCTCTTTTTCATCTTTTTGGGGGGTCTCGTGGATGTCTTTTGTCTGGCTTCCTTGGTGCAGAAGGAGCTTGACCGTCGCTACGACCAACACTACTACCACTTCGACTACTTCTACTTCAACCGTTGCCGTCACCGTTGCCGCTTCTTCATCTTCTCCCGCGGCGCCAACCCCGATAACCTCGTCGTCTGCTCTTGCCCCCTTCACTGCGGAGACTTCGACTTCTTGTGTCACCCTCCCACTGCGGTCGCTTCCTCCTTCTAGACCCGTCGGATTTTTCGCATCCCCGAATCCCCGTCTATCGCCGTTGAATCAGCTCGCCAGGAATCCTTGGTGCTCATCGGCCTCCATCAGTTTCAATTGTGCATCCATTCGATCGCTCTCTTCGCTCGTCTCCTCGATCCGACCGCGCTCGAGTACTCGCCATATATTGTCTTCCTTCTCATACGCAATGGATCTGAACGGGGATGCCGGCGCCAAGCGCAAACGCAGCGCCATCGCCGCCTCCGTCGAACGTCCATCCAAACACCTCAAGCCCGAAAACTCGACTCTAACACCCGGCGACACGACCCCGGCCAACGGCACCGTCTACGACGTCGAGGACGAGGAGGATGCCGGTCGCGTCTTGGCCATTGGTCCCGCCCAGGCCGATTCGCCCGAATGGCAGGCGACCATCGAGGAGGTCGTCAAGAGCGTGGTGTCGATTCACTTCTGTCAGACGTGTTCCTTCGATACGGAACTGTCAATGAGTAGCCAGGCCACGGGCTTCGTCGTCGATGCCGAAAGGGGGTATATCCTAACCAATCGACATGTTGTCTGTCCGGGGCCTTTCTGGGGGTATTGTATCTTTGATAATCATGAGGAAGTGAGTGTTCTCAATCATAGCATTGGTTTTTCTAGGTTGCCCCCATGCTAATTGGCTTTCCCTAGTGCGACGTTCGTCCCGTCTATCGGGATCCTGTACACGACTTTGGTCTGCTGAAATTCGACCCCAAGGCGATCAAATACATGAAATTGACGGAGCTGAAACTGCAACCGGACGGCGCTCGCGTGGGTTCGGAGATCCGCGTCGTGGGTAACGATGCCGGTGAAAAACTGAGTATCTTGTCCGGCGTCATCAGTCGACTGGACCGCAACGCTCCCGAGTACGGTGACGGCTACAGTGACTTTAATACCAACTATATCCAGGCGGCGGCGGCGGCCAGTGGTGGCAGTTCCGGCAGTCCAGTCGTCAACATCGACGGCAACGCGATCGCCCTGCAGGCTGGTGGGCGTGCAGACGGGGCAGCGACCGACTACTTCCTGCCGTTGGATCGACCGCGGCGCGCGCTGGAATGCATCCGCCGCGGCGAGCCCGTCACACGAGGCACCATCCAGACCCAATGGATCCTGAAGCCGTTCGACGAGTGTCGCCGCCTAGGCCTCACCTCGGAGTGGGAGGCAGCCGTGCGCAAGACGGCGCCCACGGAAACGAGCATGCTAGTGGCAGAAATCATCCTGCCCGAGGGCCCCGCAGATGGCAAGCTCGAGGAGGGCGACGTGCTCCTGCAGGTGAACGGGGAGCTACTGACCCAGTTCATCCGGTTGGACGACATTCTAGACTCCAGCGTCGGGCAGACGGTGCGTCTGCTGGTGCAGAGAGGCGGTCAGAATGTGGAGCTCGAGTGCCAGGTTGGCGACCTGCATGCGATCACGCCCGACCGCTTCGTCACGGTGGCCGGCGGCACGTTCCACGACCTGTCGTACCAGCAAGCTCGACTCTACGCCATCGCCACGCGCGGTGTATACGTCTGCGAGGCCGCCGGCTCTTTCAAGCTAGAAAACACGCTGTCGGGATGGCTCATCGACTCGGTCGACAAGCGGCGCACCCGCAACCTGGACGAGTTCGTCGAGGTCATGAAGACCATCCCCGACCGCTCGCGCGTGGTCATCTCCTACCGCCACATCCGGGATTTGCACACCCGTGGCACCAGCATCGTGTACATCGACCGCCACTGGCATCCAAAGATGCGGCTGGCGGTGCGTAACGACGAGTCCGGTCTCTGGGACTTCTCCGACCTGGCAGGCCCTCTGCCTGCCCTGCCGCCCGTGCCGCGCAAGGCCGACTTCATCCAGCTCGACGGTGTCAGCCAACCGGCCGCCGCCGAAATCGTGCGCAGCTTCGTGCGCGTGTCGTGCACGATGCCCCTGAAGCTGGACGGATACCCGCAGGCCAAGAAGACGGGATTCGGCCTGGTCATCGACGCCGACAAAGGTCTTGTGGTGGTGTCGCGCGCCATCGTGCCCTACGACCTCTGCGACATCAACATCACCGTGGCCGACTCGATCATCGTCAACGCCAAGGTGGTCTTCCTCCACCCGCTGCAGAACTACTCCATCGTGCAGTATGACCCGAGCCTAGTGCAGGCGCCCATCCAGAGCGCCAAACTGAGCACGGAGTACATCAAGCAGGGGCAGGATACCATCTTCGTCGGGTTCAACCAGAACTTCCGCATCGTCGTAGCCAAGACGGCCGTCACCGACATCACCACCGTCTCGATCCCGGCCAACGCCTCGGCGCCGCGCTACCGCGCCATCAACCTGGACGCCGTCACGGTCGACACGGGTCTTAGCGGGCAGTGCTCCAACGGCGTCCTGATCGGCGAGGACGGCGTCGTGCAGGCGCTGTGGCTGAACTACCTCGGCGAACGCACGCCCTCTTCGCACAAGGATGTGGAATATCATCTTGGATTCGCGACGCCGTCGTTGCTGCCGGTGACCTCGAAGATCCAGCAGGGCGAAATGCCGAAGCTGCGGATCCTGAACATGGAGAGCTACGTCGTGCAGATGAGCCAGGCGCGCATCATGGGCGTGTCGGAGGAATGGATCCAGAAGGTGACCCAGGCTAACCCGTCGCGGCATCAGCTCTTCATGGTGCGCAAGGTCGACTGTCCGCCCGCCGGCTTCTCTTCTGAGTCTACGGACTCTTTCCAGGAGGGCGACGTCATCCTAACTCTGGATGGCCAGCTGATTACCCGCGTGTCAGAACTGGATATCATGTATGACAAGGAGGTCCTGGAGGCTCTGATCGTGCGAAACGGCCAGGAGATGCGCATCCACGTGCCGACGGTGCCCACCGAGGATTTGGAGACGGATCGAGCGGTGGTATTCTGCGGTGCCGTGCTGCAGAAGCCGCACCACGCCGTGCGACAACAGATTTCGAAACTTCACAGCGAGGTTTACGTGAGCGCCCGGGTATGTATCAACGATCCTCATCCATTTGAATCATTTACTGATTAAGACCAGAGTCGTGGATCTCCGTCCTACCAATACGGTCTCTCCCCGACCAACTTCATCACCGCCGTCAACGGCGTCCCCACGCCCAACCTCGACCGCTTCGTCAAGGAGGTCCACAAGATCCCGGATAACACCTACTTCCGTCTGCGCGCCGTCACCTTTGACAATGTACCGTGGGTGGTGACTATGAAGAAGAACGATCATTATGTAAGTCTTACCTGGCCGTCTCCCCTTTTTTCTTTTTCCTTTTTCCTTTTCCGAGTCTGTTGTCTAACTGTCCGCCAGTTCCCCATGTCCCAATACATCAAAGACGCCTCGCACCCCGCCGGCTGGCGCACCGTTTCGCATGCTCAAGACAAATATAAAGATGGTATCGATCCCGACGTGGCGAACCTGAACCCGGACGCCATGGACGAGGGATTCGATGAGATTAGTGATATAGAACCTGATACAGAGTAAGTTGGTGGTGGAGGACTGTATGATAGAAGATTGTCTTCGGCTGGAGGGTGAGTAGGATGGTAGTCAAGGTGGATAACCGGATCTCCTATTCTCACTACATTAGGTAGTTGAGGATAGGAGAAGTGGTGAATTGTACATAAACTCATACCTGCATTACCTGCACATGCATACGCCATACGCCATACGCTATATGCCATATACGCATACAAACTGAAGATTTGAAAAGGCAAGCAAATGAAAAGAGAGAAATGAGAATGGATGGATAGGATCTGGGATATGGAAAGGGATCCAAAATTATTTATTTAATTCTACAATTACTCGGATAACTACTCACTTACTTCCTGGTTATTTATTGTTGAAATTTGACTTGACTTGTGTATTTGATACCTCCCTAAGGAGTAGGATACCATATGTAAAGCAACACCTCGATAACCTTCCCAATGTTCTACTAACTCAATGAACAATTATCTTTATAACATTTCGTCGTGACTAAATTGACATCAATTAGCATCATTGGTCTAGTGGTAGAATTCGTCGTTGCCATCGACGAGGCCCGTGTTCGATTCACGGATGATGCAATTCTTTTTGGTTTTTTGTTTTTCAGCCTTCGGTTTCGGACGTTGATTTCTGTTGCCTTTTTTTCACTCGTTTCTTTTTTTTTTTTTTTCTAACTTTATCTCAGATCTCCTTGTTTGGATACCTTTATCTAATCTGACTCTTCTGCTTTCAGGGCTGCTTGGTGCCAAATTTAGTTGAGGTTGGTTTCGTTTTGAGGTTCAATTATATGTTATCCGTACACTATATCTGTCTTGTATAGAAAGAAGGGCTGACAGCGAAAGTATCTTTTGGGGAATATATGTCTGGACGTAACTGATCTTCTAGTCAACATTCACCATTACTGCTCTACTCCATACGAGGTGACTGACACCCTCACAAATCAATCAATTAGTCAAAACACCAGGTCAAGTAGTTATATCAAGAAAGAGCCGTCCACTGATCATTGATAAGAAATCCTAAGCTCTATGGGAATAGAAATCAAAACTTAAAACTAGAAGAAATAAACTCGAGAAACTTCTCGAAGCACCAGAACCCCCTTCCTGGATGGATACATCATGATTAAAATGAACAACGCAAAATAGAAACACCACCATGCCATGAGGTTGAAACCAGAAGATGGAATAGAAAAAAAAAAAAGATGAAGACTCCGTGAAGGAGGTAAGAACAATCAACCATTCAATTGTGAACGCCCAGAGTGAGAAAAAGAAAGGAGAAAGGGAGAAAGGAAGAAAGAGGTTAATTTCCAAAAGTCCACCCCCCATTCAATCGCAAGCGTTGTCGTTCCGCAAGATCCCGTCGAATTTCTTCCTGGGTCAATGCGTCGGTACCGGCCCAGTTCGCACTACTGGTTCGCTCGCGGAATTTCTTGATCTTCTTGTCGGCCTTGAACGTATCTTCTAGCGAGAATGGCGCGATGGGCCCGAAGATAGAGTCCACTTCCATTCCCTCCTGTTGTCGAAGAAGACTCTCGAGCTCCTTGGGCTGGGCCCATTTCGGCACAGGAAGCATCTCGGCTTCCGAGTCCTCGTCTTCACTGTCGGTGGCGATCTCGGGGAGGTGAATGTTCTCGCCGCTAGGGTACTTGGGCGACGGCTTGGCTGGTGCCTTCTGAGACGAGCTGGCACCAGGCGTTTTGTGCGGCGCAGGCTGTTGAGCTTGCTGAGCGTTGGACGGTTCCGCGAAGGGGATCTTGCCGGTCGTGTACTTCGCCATGTCCATGGGGTGGGCAGGCCTTTGAGGCTGAGCAGTCTTAAAGATCGACGATCCAGTCTGGTGCGACAGGGAGGGCTTCCCGTGGCTGAAGATAGAAGGTTTTGTAGGATCCTAGTAACGTTATTAGCACAGGTTCATCATACACCAGGAACGCTGTTTGATATCAGAGGGGACTCACCTTGCGAATGTTTGATTCCTTCCGGATATTCGACTGCCGGATAGGCGGTGCCATCGTGGGTCGCATAACCGGATTGTGTTCGTCCTCGGTTCTTCTCCGCTTGGTCTCACCCGAAGGCTGGATGGTACTGGTCTTTGTTGCAGCCGGGCGATGGCTCGCTTCCTCATCTAATCCTCGCTTGGGTGGTTTGGCCGGGTTAGGCTGAGGAGGGTTGATTGAACGACCAAAAGGCTGAATAGACCCAAGTCGGGACGCAGGCCGAGCAGGCTGGGCGGATTGTGACGCTGTCGACGGTGCCTGACAAAGACTTGATTAATATTGTGTCCTTCATTCGCTGAGAGAATCAAACTTACCATATCATTAGGCTGCTGGCTCCCCTGTCTCTCCAACCGCCGAGCATTTTCCAACCTCCGCTTTTCAATTGCCTGCATCTGAGCGGCCTTCTTGGGGTCCTCGGCAGCAAGCCGTTCCCGTCGCTCATGATCAGCCCGGCTTCGCATCTCCTGGCGACGTGCCTCTTCCTGCTGTTGGGCAGCCCGTCGGCGCTCCAACTCCCGTCTCTGTTCTTCCTTGCGTCGTGCCTCGCGCTCCTCCTGTTCTTTCTTCCTTTCACTTGCGAGCTGGGCTTTCCGCTGCGATTGAGTCGACGCCGTGCTTTTGAAACTGCTGTTTGAGGATGCAGTGTGCAAGGACTGGTTGCTAGCCTTTTTCTTGAGACCAGGTTGTTTCGTAGCCGAAGCTGGCGTGGGCGCCGGGAGGCTTGATTCTGTCACGCTGGACGCCATCGGTATATGTCGAGAGAGGGCGCTACCAACTCGAATAGACACGGGCTGAGGTTTAGGCTTCTGCAATGTGTCCCGGTTGGGCTTGGCAGGCCGGCCAGGGCCCTGTTTAGGTGCCTGAGAGGCAGTTTCCGGCTCTCTTGATGTATGCCTTTGCATCTGAGGGATTCTCTGAGGGGTCGGTGCCGTGACGGACGTCGAGTTTTGAGCAGCACGCGCTTCTTGCTCTGCAGCAGCAGCAGCAGCCTTCTCTTGGGCGGCCTTCTCCGCTTTCTCTTGAGCAGCCTTTAGTTGCGCCGCCCGCTGTTTCTCTTGCTTTTCCTGCCTCGCCCTCTCGGCTCGCTCTTCCTCTTCCTCTTCTTCACGCTTGCGGTCTTCCTGCTCCTTCTGCTTGCGCTTCTGCTCCGTCGAGCTACGAGTTCTGCGGCCCTCGGGTCGTGGGCTAGAAGGCTGAACAGGCCGCTGCTGCTTCTCATTGGCAGCAACTGTGTTGGCGCGCTCACGGGGCTGAGGAGCAACGCTGGGCGGTTCGCTGGGAGAAGAAGCCTCCACCTTGGCGGCTGCAGACACACCCCCAGCATTTGAAAACAGACCCTTGGCAGACCTAACGATGGATTGCAGTCGGAACTTGGAAGCGCTGATCGGACCATCCTGTTGACGCGAGGGAGAACCGACTGGTGTAGTAGACCTGAGAGAGTCGTTGTAGGAAAAGGATCCGTTTCTCTTGTGGAAAGAGCGGTGCGGGGATGCGTAGACTGGCGTGGAGGATTTCTCACGAGATTCTTCGGATGATTGCTTCGCGCTGGCCCTGGTCTTCTCGCCATTGTTCGTGCTGTCGACTCGGGAAACAGAGTCATTGTCCTTTTGGAAGCTGCGCTCCGTCTCAATAGTCGGGGACGGTTTTTTTTCCGCAACATCTTTTGCCTGGGGTTTGGGCATGTTCGTCTTGTAAGGCGAGCTGAAGGGCTTGATCCAATCATCGTCGACCGCCATAGGTTCTGGGGCCGGCGTCTCCTCGTGGGACTTCTGATTATTCTCCTCCGGTCTCGTGTCCAACTTGGTTGACGGGAGTTCAGGATATGACACTTGCGTAGTAGGAGCCAAACTGGGGGCCGAGGGAATGGACTTCGTGGGTCGCGACGGCTGAAGCTTTCCAAGCATGCTGATCTTCTCGTGAAGCCTCTGAGTGGACGACTTGGTGTGCAGTTTGCTTGCTCGAGTGTCCGTATCGTGGTCTTCATCGCGGGCTGTCTCTTTGTTCTCATCGACGTCCATTCTGTCGTTCAACGATGCGTTGTCATCCGCAGCTTGGGTCATTCTGTGCCCACCCGTCTGTCTGCCAAGGTAGTTAGAACCGATACCACTTAGTTTAGAAGTATCAATGTGGCTAGTGCGAGAAAGCCTAGTGCCGCCCAGACTTCTCTTCATCAACGGTTCGCGAGCAGGGAGCGACGCGAAAGACAAGCTGCTCTTCCGGATCGGGGGGCGCTCGGGTGTTGAACCATCGGAGGGAGAGCCGATGTCGTCGAGATTGTCGTCGAGAGCCATCTCATCCTTATCATCATTGTTTTGAACTTCTGGCTCTTCATTTTCCTCATGCTGGGGCTCGGAAGGAGGCTCCACGGGGGCTTCCACGAGGGCTTTCACTGGGGACGATTTGGCAGTGGTTTGCGCAGCCTGGTCTTCAGGTTTAGGCTCCGGCTCCATTTCCGGCTCTTCGTTATCTTGCACATCATCAAGTTTCTGTTGTTCCTTGTCATGTGCCGTCTCTGGTTCTGTTGTCGTTTCCGGGGCAGGTTCCGGTTCCGGCTCCTTTATCGGCTCGGAAGTCTTTTGATGCACTGGGCTAGAAATATCGGTCGGTTGTTCCGGTTCTTGGGTATTTGCCGGTGATTCAGGGGAAGGCTTGTCGGGATTCTTCTTCGGGGATGGCTCGACCGTCTCACCACGCTGACGGACATTCTCCTGTGCTGAATGGAACGAGCCTCCTGTTGTACGACGGGCGGGAGATGAGCGGTGCTCCTGTGTATTTGCTGGAGTTGGTTCTTTCTCAAAAGGCTGTGTTGACGCCTGAGAATCAGGCTGCACCTGGGTTAGGACCATGTCGTCGTCATCGCCGTTCTCCTCTTCCTCCTCATCGTCATCGTGCATGCCATGGTAGCCCGAGTCGGTGTTGTATTTGGGGAAAGAGTTGAGATTCTTGTTCAGGTCGGGGTACTCAGGATGCGACGCATTTTCTGCGGGGTTTTGGGTTTTGGTCTTGGTCGGGCTGAGGGCTAAAGTTGGAGGGGGAATGGCTTTGGTAGGTGATCGGTGAGCTGCCGGGCTAGCGTTGAATTTATTCTCGACGCGCTTGTGGGAGGAAGAGAAAACCTCACTCAAAGGCTGTTTATCGGCGGTCAATAAGCAAAGCAGAATCCACCTAGGAAGGGGAGCTACGTACCAGCCGGGGTTCATTGGCGTCCCGTTTCCGTGCAGTTCGAGGGGTTTTTCCTCGAAGTTTGCCAGGTGTTTTGAAGGCTTCAGTGAAATTGCTATGCGGGTGTCAGCGCGGGCAATGATGTAGGGGATATGTCGGTCGCAACGGACAATTGATTATTGGAAAAGATCTCGGACATATGCTCGTTCAACCAATCCATTTCATGACGCACTGGATACTCGACTTCTTCCATTTCCTGATCCACCAGCTGCGTCACGTTCTCTTTTTCGGTCGAGATCCATGCGGCAGAGCCGACCGGCTTCTGCGCCCGCGCGGTCATGGCGATGTAAACAAAGGCGATTCAGCGGGAGATTAGGCGGAGAGGGACGGATGGGGTTTAAAAAATGTGCAGGGGCAAAAGCAGCCCGAGCATTAAATGGCGACGAAGGATAGAGGTGGCATCCAAAGGGGCGGGTGGACGGCGGGGAGGGCGAGGGTCGAGTTGAGACTTGTCTTGACTGTCCGTCGCTGCGGGAAGTTCGAAGCATCAAAACAGAGAAACGCGTGCCCGCTTCACGTGATCATTGCATCATGAGTGCCTGGACAATCAGGCATCTACTACTACATACATCCACTACGGTACATCCATGGAGAGTTCCCTCTATATTATTCAAGACAGATCTATTCTGTCAATCTCTCATGACTGGGTTCCCGTTAAAGAACCGCAGAGATCCCCCATAAACCATGGAAATCACCGTAAATCATTCCGAATCAACCATGGGCACTAGATGCAGCGATGTGATCGTGATGTCACCTTGATCTCGAACCACGGTCAAGAACAACGGTCGGACTCGATGGGTGAATGAGCGAGGAAAATAAATCGAGACAACGTTAGGGGTGCTGGGGTGTTCGTTGTCCCGGGGTGGATGATGCTAAATATACACGCATCTCCTACTCCGTGCTCCCTCAGGAGAGACATATGCGCAAGAACTTCAATCAGTAAAGGCAATTCCACAATTTAGCGGTAGGGAGAGCAAGCCAACGAGTGCCTTTCGACAGATCCCTCTGCGAGAAATCCCCCTTGCATGCGCCAGACTACGTAGCAGATCTGTATGATGACCCATTCGGTGGCATTGTCTTGTCGCTCCCCTCTTGCTTCAAGATCTCCTCTCCCTGAAGCCGTTATCACATGCCGACCGGGCCTAGAATCTTGGTCGAGTTGAGCGAGAAGTCGCAGCGAGATGGCGGGGAACTCAACCCGACGAATACGGGGAAGATGATGCAAATTGAGGGAAAAATAAATATATAGATCGAACGAAATAGGAGCCGTGGAATTTCAAATCGAAACTAGAATAAACAAGCGGTGATTCGGCGAGGTGGACTGAGAAGGTCCAAGTTGTTCGGAGTGGAAGCAGCCCGGGAAGCACACGACGTCTGTCTCGCTTGTCAATTGCATCACCCTCTCTCTTCCTCCTTCTCCTATCTTTCTCTCTCCGCCCATCCCTCACGTCGCCCACCCTCGACACGCTGATTCTCTTCTTCTTCTTCTTGTAATTCTCTTTTTCAATTCTTCCATTCGTTTTCTTCCCTACCTTGTATTTATTTCACCTTTCCCCCCCTGGGCTTCCCGTGGAACGCCAGCTCCGTTTGTTTTTTCCGCAGCTTTCTTTTTCCAAGTCCCTTTTATCCACACAATCTTCCGAGATGGCCGACGCTTCAAATGCTGGCTATGTGGCCTATCCCGAAACGAAAGCGGGTGGTAAGGTATGTGTGGGCTCAGGACATGCCTGGAATGTGGCTTTTGGGAGACACTTTGATGCTGACTCTGCCGTTATCGCCAGTTCATCTCGATCTCTTGAGGCTTCGCGAAATGTTACACAAACCCAGCTGATTTTCAACTTGGTGATAAGGTGTCAAAGATGCCATCACCAAGGGTACTTGATTATCACATCCTCCAACCCTCATGGCTCTGTATCTGATCGGTGGTCTCTCGCAGGTCCCGTCGTTGATAACATCAAATCCGAAGCATTCCGCACCGGACAGGAATTTCGCGAATTGAGGAACACTCGGTCGACAACTCCGGTGACCACTGCGACCGGCCAACCCCTGACCCGTATGTAGTCGAAAGCACACGAGACTTCCAAGTTGATCGATTAATTTATGATCTTCCAGACTATCACTCCCTGCTGTACAGCCTTCTGAGCGTGAGTCTTGGTCAACCCCGGTGTCAAAAGCTTGCGACTCTGACCAGTTCTTAGTGGGAGCAACCCCGAGCCACCGCCGCTTCTTTTGCGACCGTCGTCACCTTCATCTTTGCCGCCCGTTACCTGCCTCTCCTTCGCTGGATTTTCAAATTCACTTATGTGGCTTTGGGATGTAGGTTCATATAATTGCTGCGCGATGACTGAGCGACGCGTGCTAACAAGTCTTCGTTTAGTCACCACTGCCGCCGAAATTGGTGGTCGAGTCCTGTTTTCGCAAGGCCTTGTCAAGAACTTCCGTCCCCGCAAATACTACACCGTTCCTAAGGAGACCCTTGAAGGAGTGATGGAAGATATCGAGCAGCTTCTTGACTTTGTCCTGCTCGAGTTCCAGCGCATCCTGTTCGCTGAGAACATTGTTCACACCGTTGCTGTATGTTTGGTTCCCAAAGACTCTCCCCGTCAGAAGATCTGTCATCTAACAACGTATCTAGGCTTTCTTTGCCGCCTTCTCTGCCTACTGGTTGATCAAGTTTTTGCCGTTCTGGGGACTGTCGCTTCTTGCCGCCACTATCGCTTACATCGGACCCTTGGTTTACATGAACAACCGTGAAGTTATCGATGCGCAGATTGAGCACGTCCAGGGCATCGTGGAGTCCCATGCCCATCAGCTGAAGGATCTGGCCGAGGAGCGCGCTTTTCGCGCAACGGGCATTGTCCAACAGTACGTCACTGACTGCAGTGTCAAGGCGCAGGGGCTTCTTCCTGGCCAGCGTCGTTCTGTGTCGCCGGAAGTCGCCAAGGTTGCCCCCACTCCCGTCATCAAGAAGGAGCCCGAGCCCGAGCCCGCGTTCACCTCTTCCGACTTCCCCGAAGCCCCCAAGACCGAGCCAGTGGCGGAATCCATCGAGCAACCCATTGAGCAGCCCCCTCAATATGCGGAGAAGGAACCTCTTCTGGCGGCGTAAAGGAGGCCGCTACTGTCGATCAGTCGCGTCCGAACAATATTGCTTTGTCCAACCATATGAACACTTTTGATAGGTCAACAGTGACATCGAAGAAGCTGTGGAAGCGCGGAATTTGTAATTAGGAGAAGCTGGAGGAGGCTGTGTGGATCTGGCTACGAACGGAGGATTTGTGGCATGAGGAGGGACAATTTGGTGTGTACGATGACAAGATGGTATGATGTCTCCCGAAGGCTTTCTACTTTTCTTCCTTCCTATCCGTTGGTGCTTGTCCTGCCGAAGCTATTCGTAGTCTGTATTTCCTTCTATCAGAGGTCTTGCTTCCACTTCTCTATGTGACATCTCTCCTAGCGGTGTATGTATTCCGAACTTCGTGCGAAATGCATCTCCTGTCTCACCATTATCTCGGACCGCACAGCAGCGTCAAGAAGCGAGAAGAACAAAATGCCGCTAAGGACTTGGGAGCTAGTTCTGAGTTACGTGAGTTGTTTGGCCTTCCAGGGAAAAGGTACGTCTTGTGCGAGTCACAAGTTGTAACCACTGTGATTTTGTGCAAGGCCCGGAGGGACCGTGCCAGATTTCCCTCACTGTTTTTTTTGCCATATCTCCCTTCCATCTTCAATCTCCCACCCTCTGTTTCGGCTCTGATCCCACTGCCGAAGTCACAGTGACATTCGGCATTTACTCTGGCATCGGCTTTACCCTGGTCCCTTGCCGTGCATGACAGATCCTCAACGCTGCGATGGGATTCGACCCAGGAAGTGTACCAGACCCACGGTAGAGGCAAATCAGCGAGCACGGGGGTACAAATTCCCTCGGAGCTGGGCACGGCGTCAGCGGGAAAGGGCCTTAACCTTTCCCTTACCCCAGATCGAGACTCGTCGTACAGGTATGCGCAGACTTGTTTTATGATGCCGTCGTGTACAAGGACCATCCCGCGTAGTAAGGGAGACCGGGAGGTCATCCGCGCAACGGGGCTGCAGATCAAGACGAATCGTTGATTAGCAGGGGCTTTTTCGGGACGGCGGATCATCGTGCCCCTGACGCTGAGGCCAGCGGGAGGTTACTCCCGGTACTCGGCAGAGTCTGGATTCTGAGCGCAGACAGTAATTGTCATTCATGGATGTAGGTAGGTATACTTCTTCACCGTACAGGATAGTCTTCATTGGCTGGTGGCCCCTGACTAAGAGTTGGTGGTGTTTGGCTGGTTTGCATTCATTTCTACTGTTTGTTTTGTTTGTCTGGTTTGCCTGTTTGGCTGGTCTCTTCCTCTAGACGACGACTTCATTGCATCTCATCCCATCTCGTCTCTTGCATCCTGTCAGGACAGCCCACGTACATTATTTACAATTACCGAAGCTATCTGGTTTGCTTAAATTCCCGTGGACGGGGTTGATTATGATGGACTGAATCAATCGGACAGATACCCTGCCAGCTGAGCAGCCACCTTCAACCCCTGTCGTTTCCAACCTCTCTTTTGTCTCTTTCTGCTTCTCTACTGGATGTAAGACGAATCGATTTCAAATTCAAGCAGACGGGACCCATTCCCGACATGACTCTGCCAAGATGTCCTCAACTCAGAGCATTCGTATGTCTCGGATATTGGGCTTCCCTGCCGTTTTCTAGATCTTCCATCCTGTCTCAACCTGGACAAGCTTGATTGGCAGTGATTTTCAAAATTCCGCATATTCTCTTTCTGCTCTATTCTAACATGGTAAACAAATTTTCTTTCTCTGTTGATAGACTTTGGGTTCTGGCTGGGATGTGCCGTGTTCTTTCTTCTACAGGCATTCTGGCTAAGGTAAGTTGCATCTCCACGGAAGCCTAGACTTCTGCCTTCTGGGCTCTTTAGTTTCTTCTTTTTTTTTTCTCTCTCTTTTTTATTTTCTTTTTCTCGGTTCAATATTCGCGACAAGGCAGACTCATAAGCCGGGCTTGGAAATTTTGAATATGTCCAAACAAATCGACCCGAAGAGACAAGACGCCACCGATGAGTGGGAACGTGCAGAGAAGCATGCGTGGAAGTTTCTTCTATATGGCTTTGGTGATTTGAACTTTCTTGGAGAATCTTTGTCCACGCCCATCCGAATGTCAAACCGTTCGCACTATGACCCATCCCAACGCTGAAGGGCTGAGCAACCCAATCGAAGAATGGGTGTCACTTGCACCTAGGGAAGTGAGGCTTGAATTCAACTAGATCAGGTTCCTCATAGACGTTGCGGCGTCGCCTGACAAAGAGAGGGGCAGAGAACATGATTGCGCCCATGCTCCTTGGGGAGCTTGAGATGTAACATCCAGTACCGAGTTTAGGGTTCCCGGGCAGACTCCCTGCTCACCGACAATAGACTACTAGAGCTTGTCTCTAGGCCGATAGCGGATTCCCATCTTTTTTTCTTCCGGGGAATTTCACAGGAAATCAACCATTTCTCTCGTCCTTTGCGGTAAAAGATTCCGCTTGAATTATGACTGGCTGGTATGCAGGAGAGGTGGGCAGTGAAGAACAAAATAACGAAGAGAGTCTGGTACAACGACCAGTAGTAGCAGAGACAGTGGGGCTCATTGGTTGGCAGCAGAAGCAGCAGCAAGAATCCTGTCCTACAACAGTGTCATGCAGCTTTCCGAGAATTGTCTGAGACCTCTCCCTAACATTCGCCTCGTCGAATGAACACCGCTGGGATATCGTCTTTTAATTGGCCATTCGTTCTCTGAAGATCAACTCTTCCGGGTTCTTCAGCGGCGGATTATTCTTGATGTCGAGGTCATCAGTATGGGTAGGCTGATGGTGATTTCCGCTGACAGAAATGGAATTCCATATATCTGAAAAGCCGGCAACGGAATACCTTCAGATGGTCGAATCAAACACACAGAGATACAAGTATCTGTGGATACCCTTTTACGTTCCATGGTTTCGTCCACCCCTTTAGGCTTACCCTCGTCAGACCGCCGTCTCCAGCTGTTTGTACGGACCAGAGATCTGGATCATCCAGGAAGCCACCGGCCTGGCTTTTTTCAAGTTACGGTTAGTCATGCAAGACCGTCCACATGGTGACAGGAGTCCCCTGAAACGTGATCTACCATGCCCCCTTATGATTATGCGTTATCTCCTGTCTTGGGTAGCTGCAGATGAGTGAGTGGCACCAGCGAAGCCTCGAAAATCCGGAGGGGCGTACGCTACCTTTAGTTGAATTTTCCGATTTGAATTTGAGAGGGGAAAGGGTGTCGTCAGTCAAGTACTTCCCTTGAACTAGCGCCGGTTTCGAAGAGGGAGGAACCCGTTACAGAATGGCTGAACCCGGGGGCGAGGGAGTATTTGCCATACTCCAAAGTGGATTCTGGGTATGGCAAAGCTGGACTCGCCCACCTCTCTGTCCGGTTCAATCTGTCGTGTGCCTCGTGATGCCCTCCTTTAACCAAGTACCGGGAGAATGTTTCTCATGCCGAAGGCCTCAGCCCATCCAAGACATCCGCCCAACCTAAGTTGTCTAGAATTAGGGCCACATCGTAGGAAGAAGGCTCACCGCTGCTCCAGATGGCTACACCACTCCCCCAGTCATTGCCTCGACAAGGACTTGCACGCGCAATAATTCTTCCCTCACTTCGATGGGACAAACAGAAGGCGACCATTGAGGTCTCTTCATCAGATGCTGTCAAGTATCCACTCCTTTTGGAGGCCTTGTACCGATGAGCCTAGAAAGGGAGGTGAGTGTGGCTCATGATTTGTTTTTATTCTCTCAAACCTTGTCTTTGTATTTATTTTTTGTAATTATTTTATTTTAATTTATTTTGTATTTCTTGTAACTCCTGTTTGGCTAGTCTGATGATTGCTCGGGGCAATACGGTGAGCTAAGATATCCGTGCCCTGATATCCGTTCTATTTTCCCTCTTGTTTCTCTTGATTGTCTCTCTCACCCTTTGACCCTGGCCAGACCTTCTAGAACCCATCGTTTCCAGTGTCTTAGGGATCAGAACTAGGAAGGTTTCTTACCCCCCTGCATACTTTCGTTGCATTCTCATAAAACCTCCGTTCGTCAGAGTTTCCTTTTTCCCTGCTCTGGGCAGTATACTGGTTCCCTTGGGCCGATCGAACAGCTGGCTGAAAGTGTATATCTTCTATCTGACACCCCGAGGAGCCCTCTTCATGGCGTCCATCGAATCTCTCCTGAATCCCCTGCCAGACTTGGACCGGCTTTGTCTCCCAAGTTCAGCAATGTCGAGCTCCCCCAGCATGATGGCTTCCCGCGCAGCATCTCGTCAGAAGCGAGAGAAACCCCCCAAGGATGCTGCGATTTTCAAGAGAGAAAAGATCAGGGGCCAGTTGCGATACCCGCCTTGTGAGGAGCGAGATGAGGAGTTGGCCAGAATCCACCGCGAGTTCCAGCTCTATCCGATGGGCGAGATCGGAATGTATCCGCGACACATCCCGTACAACAGCGAGAAAAAGTCATTTCAGGACCGGACGGGACGCGAGAGCTTTGAAGGTATGAATGTATTGAAGGGGTTTGACGTTTGAAAAGCACATGTGAAGCTGATTTGTGGCTTAGTTCTGCAGTATGAGTTCGTCATCCCTGGCGAAGATAAGAAGTGGATGGTGATGTGGGACTACAACATTGGGCTTGTTCGAACAACCCATCTTTTCAAATGCCAGGATTACTCCAAGGTTGGTGAACAGTTATCGATCTACATCTCATCCAACTAACTTGTGCCAGACAACACCGGCCAAAATGCTCAACGCCAACCCTGGCCTTCGCGACATCTGCCATAGCATCACGGGTGGTGCGCTTGCAGCACAAGGTACCGACCATTCATACTCTATTCTCAATACACATCCAGGAAAAGACTAAATAAATCCAGGCTACTGGATGCCCTTCGAAGCCGCCAAAGCAGTCGCAGCCACCTTCTGCTGGCGGATCCGCCACATCCTCACACCCGTCTTCGGCCTTGACTTCATCGACATGTGCATCCACCCGACAGACCGCGGGCGATACGGCCGCATGATCATCCACAAATCCATCGTGGACAAGTCCACGGAAACGGCCAACTACTACCGCGCTCTTGAATTCCAATCCATCTCTCCGCAACAACCACTCCTCACCTCCCGTCATCCCCCAGACCCGTCAAAACCGTTCGAGAAGCAAATCCTCCCGAGATCTTTTGACCACCACCACCTTGGCCACCGTCTTCGTCGTTCCTACGCTGACAGTCTCGTGGGTTACGGCTCCTCCCCTGAATATACCTCCGGTGCCAGCACCTCCGATACGTACTGCATGTCCCCGGTCAGCCCGATCCGCAACACGTTCACGCCCGTGAACACGCCGCGTAGCGCAGACGCCGAGATGGGGTGCTCGGGCACCGCATCCCCGCGAGACCTTCTCTGTTCGCTTCAAAACATGTCCAGGAAGAGGGCCATTGACGCCAGCGACGGTGAGAGCGGCATCGGCAGTGGAAGCGGCAGCGGCAGCTCCGACGCCACGACGTCCTCGAACACAATATACACCTCATCCACGACCAGCGCCAACACTTCCAGCGACTGTCCATCAGAGCTAGATGACGATGCCGATGTCGATGCGGACATGGATGTCGATATCGAAAATGACGACATCGACATCGACATGGACGACGACGACGACGACGACTACCGAGACAGTTCCTACGACGACGACGTCGACGATGACCCCTCCCATTCCCCTAGTAAACGGGCCCGCGCAAGCCACGTCGAAACGCGATCTCGACGGAACCGGAACCCGAAGAAACTGCTGCCCGGCGAGGTCAAGGCCGCGCATGCTCTGCTCAGTCTGTATATGCAGGACGCGGCCGGTAGCGGGAGCGATGAGGAGGGTTTTATGCATTGGCAGCAACAACAACAGCAGCGGCAGATTAACGGACGGAAGAGGCGGAGAGCGTCTGCTTGATTTGTGATAAGTGTGTGATGGGATTGATGGGGAGTGATCCTGACATACATCACCTACCTCCTTGGTCGGTCTAGGAGAGCAAAGCAGGGACTTATGCAGCAATCCTGGGCTAGGAGGATAGGAGGAACGGACGGGAGTAATTGCCAAGCGAACGACTAACGAGGAATGAATGATAAATAGATCGGATTGGGCGTTTTGAGTGTATTGCGTGGGCTGTCTTGTGTTATGGGGGTTTTGAGATTCTTTTCTAAGGGTTTTGCTTCAGAGTTTCTTGTCTGCTATCATTCATTTAGTTCCTTTCTTTACTTATTTACTTGATTCCTTCACCATCCATCTATAACTTTCATAGGTAGCACTTGCTCCAGTACGTATCCCTTTACTTCGACCAACTACTTCACCAACTCGATCAGCCGTCCCGTAGAACGTGAGGTGTAGATAGAAAGAATTACCCTCACCTGGCCTTTCCCCTTCCATCTTCCTCACAACCAAGAAACTTCCCCCACAGAAACACGGCATAAATCGCAAAAAAATATCCATCATTGCAAGGACGTAGTTAGGTACTCATCCCTCCTACCCTCATTATCTAGTCATATATAAAAAAAAAAGAGACATCACATCGTATAGAAAAGAGCAGTAGGCTACGGTAAGAAAGACGAATGACTACGGACTACCTATGACGTCTCCCACTGAAAAGATCCCCTCTTCGCAGGGAAGTAAACAATCCGGAGTTTGGCTCGTCGTGGCCAGCGAAAATGGACTTGGGCATTTCTCTCTCTCTCTCTCTCTCTCTCTCTCTCTCTCTCTCTCTCTCTCTACCCAGAGCTCAGCCATGGGCCAGGATTGCCGGGGAAGCTTTTTTTTCTAACACCCACGACGAGCTATGAGCCCAGAAAAAAGAAATCAGCTGTGAGGTTGTGAGACTCACTAACTACTTCTCTTCTCTCTAATTGCTTCTTACTTTTGTATGTAGGTCTATTCTTGGACACTGAGTGTCCCTGTTTTGTTCGTGAAGGTGCTGGCTGGCGGGGGGCAGTGATCACATGGAACAGAATATAGGCTGATCGAGGACGTTTTGTCAAGTAAGCCTCATTGAAGAGGCGCTCTCATTTACCTCTTACATGGCCATTTACCGATTACTCTGCTTTTTTTTTTTTTCAGATTATCAAGAAAGCCATAGAGGAACGGAATCAAGTCCGATTGCATATCAAAACCAGCTATCAACACGAGAACTTTCAACGTCCTCTAAACAGTGTACGAAAATGTAAATAGAAACAAAGGTGAGTGAGTCCCCGAAATAACAACAGAAGAGGAACACATTTGAAACAGAAGTGAAAACAGAGAAATTAATTCTAGAAGAACGTTCAACGTCCCCAATAACCCTTGATTCCAATCAAACGATTTAATCGCTTTCCTCAAAATCATCACCGAAATCACCGTCATCCTCGCTGTCATCATCATCAACCACGTAGGTCTTCTTGGTCGCTGCGGTCCGTCGCGCGGGTCGACTGGCAGTCTTCCGGCCGGCAGGACGCACTTCTTCGTCTTCCGAATCGTCGCCCTTCTTACCGCCTGCAGGAGAGTCCAGGATGTCGTTGGCCATGGCATCGATATCGTCATCCGACAGATCGTCCGCCAGCTGCTTCTTCTTGGTGGTCGCCTTAGCATTCTTGGCTTGCTTGGAAGCGTAGGCCTTGGCAGCCGGGGACAAGGTCGTCTGCTTGGTGGCAGGAGCAGCCTTGGCGGCGGTGGTCGCGTCCTTCTTAGGTCGGCCACGGGGTTTCGCTGCGGTTGTCTTCGCTGCGGCACTCGTCGCGGCCTTGCCCCGGGCGGTAGTCTTTGCCTTGCTAGCCGCGGGCTTCACGGGCTCATCTTCGTCATCATCATCGTCGCCACCGCCGTTGTCTTCTTCAGGGTCATTGTCCTCCGACGTCTTCGGCTCCTTGTCTTTGGGCTTGACTTGCAGGGAGCGCCGAGGAGTGTGCTGCGGCACCAGCTTGCTATAGTCAGTTTCGTCCGCGTCGAAGTCTGGCGACTGCTTCGACGCCTTGGAACGCGGGGTCAAGCCGCTGCTTCCAGCCCCAGGGCGCTCCGAGAAAAGCTGTCGAGAATCAGAGGGCGCGCCGTTCTTGCCGCCGATGCCCTTCACCATGTTGCTGACATCACCAAGGAGATCTTCTCCATCATCACTGTCGGAGTCGCTGATGGTGTGCAAGGGGGGTCCGCGTGCCCTCCGGTTGGAACCATACGATGACTTGGCGGCTTCGGTCTTTGTGATTTCTTGGATGTCATCATCATCGAAATCGTCGTCCTCCTCCTCCTTGGGCTGAGACTTGGCCTTGGACTTGGAGGAAGTGGTAGAAGCAGCCTTCGATGCCGGTCGGCCTCGCTTGGGAGCTGCTTTAGGGGCATCGTCATCCTCAGTCTTGACGGAAGCCTTGGAATTGGCTCGGGACTTTTTTGGTGCGACTTCTTCCACAACATCGGGCATGTCCTCGTCCTCATCCTCTTGCTTGGGCTCCAGCTCCGGCTCCGGTTCAGTCTTGGGTTGGGGTTTTGCAGCACCCCGGCTCTTCTTCGGAAGGATCTCCATGTCGAAGTCATCGTCCGAATCATCTTCGTCGGTCGGCGGAGGCTTCGGCTTGGCTGCTGGTTTGGCCGCGGGCTTGTTTAGGTAGTTAAGAAGACCTCCCTTAGGTTCGGTCTTCTTGGCCGCCGCCTTCTTGGACTTGGGAGCGGCAAAATCTTCGTCATCCGGATCATCGTCGGTCGCCGCCTTGCGCTTCCTGGCGGCCAAACCCCGACCAGTCGTCATGAGTTTGGCGGAAGTGCGACGACCCATGTTAGCCACCTTGCGCAAGCGCCGGGCCTCGTCCTCGATCTGGAATCGCCATTCGTTGATGAAGTCCTCAAGGTCGCGCTTCCAGATATCCTCTTTGGACATCTTGATCAAGGCGTCGATTTCCACCTCCTTGTCGCCAATCTGACGACGGAGCTTCTCGACACGCTCCTGGGTCAGAGACCAAATGGCCATACCCAAAAGATAGTCGTAAGAGTTCGAGAGAACCTCGGTATCTTCCGCACCTTCTTCCTCCTCATCCTCGAGGGCGGGCTCCGCTTCCCCGGCCTTGACGGCATCCTTGACCTTCGGGAAGGGCTTGAAATTCTTCTCCTTCAGCTCGGCGACGAGGGCGCTCTTCTTCTTCTTGGAAATCACCAAGTCACCGTCGATGATCATTTGGACAAAGCGGGCCTGGTTGCTCAGTCTGTCCAGCTCCCTTTGCATTTCGGAAAGCTGGTATTGCTTGCGGCGTTCGTAATACTTGAGACGAATAGTAAAGAATTCCTTCAAAATATCGTCGACGCCGGCGTATTTGGTGATCCGGCCTTCGGGGTCAAAGGCGACCAAGTTGGAGGTGGCGATCGATTTCGTCAGCTTGAACTTCTCCTCCAGGCCCTCGGACAAAGCTGCCGTCATATGCTTCTCGTCCATCTGGATAACGAAGTGAACCTTGTGGTGCGTGTTGTAATCCCTGTAATCCTTGATGAAGGAAGGCGTCTTCTCTGCTTTGATAATGTCTTCTAATTTGTCCTTAAAGTCCTGGGTCCATGTACGGATGGGCAATTCAGTGATCTCCACTTCCTTATCGCCAGTCTCTTTGATGATACCACTGAATTTATAGCGGTCACCTCCCATATCGGTGACCTCACCATTAAAGCCTCGGAACCACGGCTGCATAGGCTTGATATCCTCGCCATTCATCATGCGCTGCAGGTTTTCGACAATGTCCTCGGGGTTGTAGTTCGGAATTGACGAACTCCATCCGGTACCGATACCATCGGCTCCGTTGACCAAGATCATGGGGACGACGGGCATGTAGATTTCAGGCTCAATCTTCTCACCATCGTCTTCATTGTACGTGAGAAGAGGGTCATCGTGGGAGTGGTACACACGCCGGGCGAATGGCGACAGACGGGTGTAGATGTAACGAGCGCTGGCGCAGTCGGAACCACCCTGAAGACGAGAACCGAAGTTACCACTGGGCTCCAGACAGTTGATGTTGTTGGATCCAACGAAGTTTTGTGCCAGACCCACGATCGTCTGCTGCAGGGACGCATCACCGTGCTGGTATGCCGTCATACCGGAGACGTGACCAGCAAGTTCGACCACCTTCATATCCTTCTTCAGGTTGCGCCGGAAGCAAGTGTACAAGACCTTACGCTGACCGGGTTTGAGACCATCGACAACGGAAGGGATAGATCGAATGTTGTCCGCCATACTGAAGAGGATGAGTTCCTTGTTGATGAAGTCGGTGTATGTGATCTTGGACAGGGTGTGATCCAGATAGGTTCCGGGCTTGAATTGCCGCAGCCATTCCTTTCGCTCGTCGGCCTTCTTCTTCGAAAAGGCGAGTTCAATCAGAGCGGTCTCGTTATCCTGAATGGTGTGGAATTCTTTCAAGTGGCGATCGAGATCGCGGAAGTAAACCTGAGCGTCTTCAGTGGTACTGGTACCCAGACCCTTGTAGTACTTGTGCTCCCAGCGCTCGTTCTTGTGGGCTTCCCTGAACGCCTCGTATTCGGGCATTGTGAAGAAGGAGTGCTGTCTAGTCGGGTTCTTGGGATCACCCTTCCACACCTTCACGATGGGAGTGATGAACTCGATCAGGAACTCAGGAATCTTCAGCAAGCTAGGGAACTGGGCTTGAAGGAAGTTGATGAGCAGACCCTTGATGTGACTACCATCGTGATCTTGATCGGTCATGATCATCAGATGGCCGTAACGAAGCCCGCGAGTATCGGTGTATTCCTTCTTGTGCTGCAATCCAATAAAATTCTTGATGTTCTGAATTTCCGCGTTCTTCGAGATCTGCTCGAACGACGCATCGCGGACGTTGAGCAGTTTTCCTCGCAGCGGGAAGACACCGAATAGATCGGGACCGACAACCGCACGTCCAGCCATCGCCAAACCCTTGGCCGAGTCACCTTCCGTCAAGATCAGGGTACAGTGGTGACCCTCCTTGGTGCCGGCCTTATTGGCATCGGTCAATTTCGGGTTGTTCATACGGGAACGGCGACCGCCATCGGTCTTCTTCAGCATCTGGTCCGCCTTGTGGGCAGCGAAGGACAGGATATTCGACATGACGTTGGTCTTCAAGATCTTCTTGTAGAAGTCATCTTCGAGGGGACACTTGCTGCCAAACTGGGTCTGCTTGGTGGTCAACTGCTCCTTAGTCTGCGAGGTAAAGGCCGGGTTGACGATCAGGGCGTTCACAAAAATGAAGATGTGGTTACGGAGCTGCGCAGGCTTGAGCGTCGCGCCGTTCTTGTTCTTCTTCTTGAGTTCGGTGGCCAGTCGACCGCAAATCTGATCGGCAATGTAGTTGACGTGAGTACCTCCAGACGTGGTGGCGATCGAGTTCACGAACGACACCTGCTGGAAGGAGCCGTCCGACACGGCGAAACCGACCTCCCATCGAGGATCGGGGCTGCATGTAATGATCTCGTCCTTGGGTGCGGGACCGTCATCTCCGCGCTCTCGGCGAATGGCTTTGGTGTACATCTCCATATACTTCTTGAAGTTGCGGATGGGAATGCGGCTGCCGTTCAGTTTCACGGCCACTTTGGCGGTTCCCGCCAAGTCGTAGACTCGACGCTTCACCAGGGCCTCAAAGTCGTCATCAATGCCCGTCATGCCGAACTTGGCGTAGTCGGGCTTGAAGGTGACCTTGGTGAAGTCCTCGCCCTTGGCCTCCGTGATCTTGGCCTTGCCAACCTTCGTCATGTTGTCGGTCCAGGTTTGCTTGTATCTCTTCTTCTGGTGCGAATCCTGGGTCTCGAGGATGAATTCGGTGGAGAAGACGTTACAGAGCTTGGCACCGTAACCGTTACGACCACCGGTGACCTTCTGCTGGGTGTCGTCATAGTTCGAGGAGGTGAGCAAATGACCGAAGATCAGCTCGGGCACGAAGATCTTCTCCTTTGCGTGCATTTCGATGGGGATGCCGCGACCGTTGTTCCAGACACTAATGACACCGGACTCGCGGTCAATGGTGACGCGAATCTCGTCCATGTTCTTATCGTTCTGTTTGTTGTCGGCGGCGTTGACGACGATTTCATCGAAGATCTTGTAGAGACCCGGGACATAGGTCACCTCTCGGAACTCCATTCCCTCCGTGGCCGAGCTGTACACCCACATTTGCTGCGGGGTCATCTCGGTGGATCCGATATAGGTATCAGGACGTTTGATGATGTGTTCGCGTGGTGATAGCTAATCGGGGGAGCGGTTAGTAGAGAACCATGCGACAAGAGAGGAGATCGTTACCTTCTGGTATCTCTCCGAAGCGTTGGCTTCCTTGGATGGTTCCTCTGCGCCCTCGCCGGTGAACGATTCATTTTCGACGTCGGCGAGGGGTTTCGAGCCAGCTCTTTTGGCGGCTGGGGCCTTTTTGGCCTTCTTGGGGGGCGTGTGGGACAGAGCGGAGTCGTTGTCGGACATCTTGTCGCCATCTGACAATTCGTCTTCGCTATCGGCTTTGGCGCGCTTCTTGGAAGCGGCGGCCTTTCCGGGGGCTTTGCCTGTGAGGGTTGTTTGGGTGGTCTTCTTGGGTGCGGCGGCTTTCTTCGGGGCTGCCTTGGCCTTGGGTTTCTAGAATGCGACAGTCAGTAAAAGATGGATTGACTAGCAAGTGATGGAAAGATCAATGCAGTACGTACAGGAGCGGGCTCCGGGATGAAGTCAGAGCTGCCCTCGTCATCAAAGACGGAGCTGGCCATCGAGTCGTCCATGGCGAAGTGGTGGGAGTGGAATTACGAGGGGAGAAATGGTAGAGAAAAAAGGAGCAACGAGTGACCAGGGTCGAGGAATTAAGATAGAATTAGGAGGATCAACCTCCGAGATGGGGGGAGGGAGGGGTATAGGAGAGAACGCGAAGCAAGAATAAGCCAGACCCCCGAAAACGATCACCTCTTTGTTGTTGTTGTTGTTGTTGTTGTCGACGCTGCTTTGTCGAGACTGCAGTTGTTGACTTGAACGCGCTGCGACTCGCCGTTTGGGGCTCCGGACTGGCAGAACTTGTCCTTCCGCCATGGGTCACGGGTTCTTCCGGTCCGAGTGGCGCAGACTAATCCTAAACAGGAAATCTCCAAACACACGAGCCGAAAGGGGAAGGTGAGACCAAAACATGCAAGGCCGGGCGGCGGGGGAGGGGGACTTTCCAGCTGGAAGATTCACTATTCTTAGAAACGGTCGGCTCTTGCTTTCTTCCTTTGTGTGTCTTGACTCTTTTCTTTATGGAACTCAACGGTCCCGGATTCACCCATAGATTTCAGTCACTGCGATGGTTGTCAACGGTCGACCATCGTGGCAACCAACAAAGAACATCCACTCTCCGAGTATCATGGGAGAAATATTCGGTATCGAGAAAACTTTAGAAAACAGTTTGAACTGCCTTCCCGTTGTGTTACTCTCTTGGTGCCTCCTACCTCCTCTTCACCATTGAATATATATTCCTTCGCTGCTGCGACTACTCCCTAGTAAGTCTACAAGTCAATCACATGATGATCATCTTAATTCCAAATATGACCATGGCAGAGTCAAGCCACTCTCATTATTAAGTATATCAGTTGACATCTCTGCCATCCCTCCTTACCTCTCCGGGCAACTCGACCGGTGGTTTCTAGAAAGAATGGAAAGAATTCTTGCGGCCGGGCCCTGTAAGGCTGTCGGCGGTATCTCTGCGTATTGTAACTTACACCTAGTGGGTCGGGCTTGCCGTCAATCAATGACAGCAAGATTTAGTAATCAAGGACCAATGAATGACTGCCAAGAGGACCTCTGGCGCTGTATGAAACGGTATCGAGACATTCAGGGGAAAGCGACTTATGCAGGGGAAGTCAACTCTGCATCTGAAGAGTACCCGACCTACACCGTGTACTCCGTAAGTGAGTCCTCCGACACAGAGTGTTCATGGGTATCTACACGGAGTATACCTACTCAAAGGGAAAGAGGGATTCTTCGGGACGGTAGGTATACTTATTCTCTGGTTTTATCATCATACTCCGTAGGTTGGTTCCTCTCAGGAGTCCGATTTCTGACTTTGGCACCGTTATTCCCGCAAATTCTAACGCCGTCAGACGATTCCTCTTAATTAACCTTGTGGAGCATCGCCGTGGATCCCGCCGGATCCTCGTCGAGGCAACTGAAGTCGCTGGCGATTCTACAGCGACTTCTGTGGAAAAGAAAGGCCACTGCAAAGATCCCATCCGTGGTTCGGCCGGTGGAGTTCCTGAATATCGATCGTCTTTCCCCCGGCTCAACCAAAGGAGGGCAAATAATCGACACCTTTCAGAATGCATTATTGAGGGCGATCGACGGGGCGAGACTCGAATGTCGGTGGATGCCCCTGAATTCTGTCATCTCCTCGCTAACTAATTGTAACTACTAGTTAGTATCGCGACGTTGACGTTCCTGTTAATAACGGACCGTCCTAGTCGAGTTATTTCCGTCCGACTCATCTGGATTTATTCCATAGGGGTCAAGTACGAAGCTCTAGTGGCCGGCACTAATCACCGCTAAAGGAAATAACCTCTCCATTTCAGTCCGACTCGTCATTTCAGGGAGTTCACTTTCTGAAACCATACTAACCTGCCTGTCTCCTCCCTCCCCTCTCGCTCTCTCTCGCCCTCTCTCGCTTTCCCACCCTCATCCTCACTCTCACCTCTACCTGACTCCCCCTCCCACTCCCTTCCCTCGACGCCGCTGAATTGACCTACAAGATATGCTGTCACATTCGACAGCCCCTCTTGATCGTGTGCTGCCCTTATCCTAATTCTCTACGCCTCGTCTATCCGACTATCCCGACCGCGACCACCGCGTTTCTTTCCCCTCCGCCCCCACAACTGACTTCCCCCCGAGGAATGCGCATTTGATTTTTCCACAATCCCGCCGTCAGAACTCGTCCTAAAAGTCAAAAAAAGCCATGGATTCCTCTAGTCCCGCCACCTCTCGAGTTCAATCCGATGGGATCTTGAACCATGTCGCCCCGAACCACGCGCACAGCGACTCCATGGTCACCGTCTCGTTATCGTCCAACTCGGAGCACACGCAACCTGAATGGCGTACCCTCGATATCCCCCGGACCCCCGTCGAGGTGACGTCCCCCGCCAACGCAGAAGATACCGAGGAGAAAACTACGCCGACGTTGGGGCCGGCTAAATCGGTTCGTAGTGCCGGTACGTCGATCCGGTCCCGGAGTAGCGAGGATGGCGATCGGGGAGATGGTGATATGGTGGATTGGGAGGAATTGGAAAAGACGGAGGAGCAGGAACCTCGCCGCGAGGGGTCCGACGAGGTGCGTTGATCTAGTCCGAGAAATTACACGGGAAGAAAGACAGGATTGACTTGGATTTAGTCGACATCTCTTCTGTTAGCTCGTCTGGAGCAGGAAAATAATGCCCTGGCAACCAACCCCAAATCGGGCCTGGCCAACGTCGCAAAGTCGCAGGAGATACAGCAACGACCGTCCCGATCGCAGTCGCTGCATCACATCAAACGATTGATCAACGATGACCCTCGATCCTCGCTGCGTTATTCCCAACTGCCGCCTCCTCCGATGACCGAGCTCGAGTTCTGGGCCGCTCTCGTCGCCGACTACCCCCAGACCGCGCAGCGATTGCCGACGTTGACCTCGAATAAAATCCGTGGCGGCGTTCCGCCTCCCCTGCGCGGCGTGGTATGGCCTAGTTTGGCCGGAGCTCGGGATACGACGCTGTTGGCGGAATATCAGAGATTGTGCGGCGAGACGAGCCCCTACGAAGGCATCATCGGAAAGGATATCGGTCGCAGCTTTCCCAACGTCGAGATGTTCCGCGATCCGCACGGTGAGGGGCAGCAGATGTTGGCGCGGGTTTTGAAATGTTTCAGTCTGTACGATACCAAGATCGGGTACTGTCAGGGGCTGGGATTTGTGGTCGGTCCGTTGCTGATGCACATGACGGACGCGGAGGCATTTTGTGTACTTGTGAGGTAAGAATGAGAGGTGCTGGCTGGGACGTGCAAGAGACCAACTAATTCTGACCAGGTTGATGGACCACTACGACTTGCGCACGTGTTATCTACCTGATTTGTCGGGATTGCACCTCCGAGTGTATCAGTTCCAGAATCTCCTCTCTCGTCTTCGACCCGGTCTTTTTGCGCATTTGGAATCGCTGCATGTCGAGCCGGTGTACGTGTCGCAGTGGTTTCTGTCGTTCTTCGCCGTGTCGTGCCCTCTGCCCATGCTTCTCCGCATCTACGACGTGATTTTCCTAGAAGGAGCGTGCGAAACCCTGATGCGTGTGGCACTTTCGCTGATGCAGCGCAATGAGAAGAAGATTCTGGCCTGCGCGGAATTCGAGGACGTGATGCAACTGTTGTTGTCGCGCAGTTTGTGGGATACGTAAGTCAGCCCGTTGCATGCACCATGGGAATGGGGATTCAGAGGCTGGGAGACTAATTTGGGCCGCAGATACGCCTGCCACGCGGACGATTTCGTCAATGACTTTGTCTCACTGACTTCGCTGGTGACCAAGGAAAGCCTGCAAGCGCTGGAAGCCAGTTATAACCAATCACAAGGCGTACCGACGGGCATTTCGTTCCCTCAAATGCAGGCGGCGGCGTCGCGCTTCTTAGGCCGCTTCTGGGCGGGGTCCGGCTCTCACAACTCCATGAAACAGCCCTTTTCGCTTAACCCCAACCACGCCAGCACCTCGGCCAGCATTCGTCGCTCCGCCTCCAAGCAGAGCATGACTTCCACCTTAAATTCCATCGAGTCCACCTCCGATGCCAGTACCGCCCCCACCGAACTCTCCGCGGACGTTCCCAAGCCGCGCGCCAAATCCACCATGTCGCAGAACAAAGATCGCGACCTGCACACGCAAATCGAAGATCTCTTGATGGCGCTCAGCGATCTGCAGCGTCAGCACGCCGACCTCACCCGAGACTTGCAACACGAGCGCGAAGAGCGCGAGGAGGACCAGCAGATCGCCAAAGCCATGCTCCACCACATCAAGTCCGACGAGACCGCCGCGCCGACCGAGCTGATCGGCAAAGCGGAGGAGCGCTTCGTCGGCACCGCATCGCCCAACCAGGAAGAGTCCATCGACCAGACCAAACACCAACTGCGCGACGATCTCAACCGATGGAAGGAGATGCACACCGTCGAGGCTGGTCGCTGCCTCGACCTGACCCGTCGCATGGACGAGCACGAGAAGGAGAATTCGTCGCTGCGCGAACAGCTGCGGGAAGCGCGCGGGCGCATCCAGGACGGCTACCGCGATCGCCAGCGTCTCGAGCGAATGGTCCGCGAGCTGCGCTCCGTCAAAGCGCCCACCTCGACTGACACTCCGCCGGAATCCTACGGGTCGCCGACCAGCGAACCCGGCGAGGGCGTCACGCCGCCGGGCCTGCGCGAACTCAAACTCGTCCGCTCAAACTCGCAACGATCCGTGTCGCAACGCTCCGCCTCGCCCCGCAGCACCTTCACCAAGCGCTCCAGCAGCCTAGGTCTGCAGTCGGTGCTGGCGACGGAGAACAACAAACCGGCCGGCGACGAGGCTCTCCTGCTGGAGCTGGTCAACGCGAAAACAGCGGAGGCGGTCGCCAAGCAAGAACTCGAGGAAGTAAAGGCCAAGATGGAGGGACTCCGGAAACAGGTCGCCGCGTCGCAACGCGCGCAGTCGCAGACTCCTGAGCCGCCCAGTCGGTCTCCCTCGGCGATGGGCGTGCACAAAGTGGCCACGGAAACGCCAGCCACCGGAGGCGGATTCTTCAGTGGCTGGGGACGACGGGCGGTTTCGACCAGCCAGGAGTCGTATGCCGAGAAGTAGCCTCTCCGCCCCCGAAAAAAAAAAAAAAAAAAAGAAAGTGTAACTGGGTGTGTGGTAATTGGATAGGGCTGGGTTGATGTTGATGTACATGCTTTCTTTCTCTGTACATGTACTGTACATGCACATGCAAGAAGATAATTTTAATCGGCGAGGAGTTTTGACCGGCATTTGTTGTGAATATTGGATTCGGGATAGGATGGTGTTGCAATCGATAGATTTTCCATGTATTTGCTTTTACTTCCATCTTTTGTTGTTTTTACTTTTAGGTATATGTTATGATATCCTTGTTGTACATACAGATCAGAATCAATCAAATCAACCAGAACCAATAAACAATACCCCAAACCCTACTTTACTGAGATACATAGGTAGTTTGTATAACCCACACCCAACCAAGCCATAGGTACATACCTACCTAAATCCAAACCCCTCCCCCAAAACACCATACACATAGTATGTATGTACATAGCTGTGCCCCCGTAAGTTAAAGAGAGCTATAGAGAGAGAGATGGATAGAGAAGGGGAAAAAAATAAAAAGAACTAGAAGAAAACAGCCCAAGCCTGCACGGCCCCCATCACCGCAACAACAATTCCATTCGCTAGTACTCCGCGACGCAAATACCATGCAGAACTGGCCCACACGATACCTGTCATTAGGGCCGCGATGGCCTGGTTGATCGGTTGTTGGAGGAGGGAGGGGGTTTGGGACCAGGAGTAGTTTATTAGTGCTATTGTTTCGTATCATCATATGGCAGTGGTTAGTTATATATGGATTTATGTTTTATGGGGAGGTTAGGTGGTGGGCTGAGTTTGGGATGGTGCAGATTGGAATTGAGGTTAATTGGTATGGCATGGATATGGTATTGGGTGGGGGGGGGGGGGTGATTTAACGTAGATGAGTGAGGGTATGCATGTTATAGTAATGGTGATGATGATGATGTCATGACTCAATGTAATGATAGTTTGTATGTGTGTGCAGTTCTTCGGGGAGGAGTGGTGTATAAACAGGTAGACACATCGAGTTTGCATGGCATCATTCGAATCATACCCCAGCATATATGGTATAGGAATGAAGGAACGAACAGATATATAGATAGATGAAGAAAACATACCCGTCATCAAGAAAAATGCACTCCCCTGATACCAGCCGACTTTACCACATGTATAGGGTAAATTAGGCAGGGCACGGAACTGCGGCGTGGATTGCCAGTCTTTGGCGGAAAGCTGGATTCATCATTTAATTAGTGTGTTAGTCGATGTATGGTTAAGACTAGGATAGGTAGGGTAGTTGAGGGAATAGGAGGGAGGAATGTACCGTGTGGCCGAGGGAGATGATGAGCCATCCTGTGGCTGTTGCTTGGAGGCGGGTGGACATCTTGATCTATCTTGATTTGGGCACTTTGTGGCTTGATTGAGTTGAACAGAAGTGGGAGAGTATTGGGAGGTGGAAGGTAGAGGGTTGAAGAGAGGGAGATCAAATGGTGAAGAGTGCCAAGACTGGGATTGTGCCGAGGTTCACTCAAGGAATTGAGTTGGAGTAGATGGGATGATCTTTGCTCTGTTGCGCTACTTTCAAAATTCTAAAATTCTATTATGGTGGTTAGTCTCGGATGTTCTTCTTTCACCATTAGGAAGCTACATTTTCCCTCTCTTGTTGACTATTGACAGCGAATCTGATCGTGAGGTGTCTATAGTTTAGCGAGATTGCTATATCTAACAAAAATAGGTTACTGCGCGAATTATTGTTAAAATTTTGAATAAATAGTTATGTAACTAACTGCAACTGATTATCTTATCTTATATAGGAGATAAAAGTCTATATTGTAACGATTGGGCATTTATCTTACTATATCTTTCGACTATCTAACTACCTTGCGCTGTTAGGGACCAGACCACTGACCTCGAAAGCTCTATAGCTACACCATAGAATTCTCGGCACGATTTATTCTCAACAAATCTATGTTCACGACTTTGAGTCCATACAATCACATGAAAACCTTTAGCTATGCTGGTCTGCATTGATTGGTGACGACGGCTTAGTTCGAGGTCTTCAGATCAAACTGTGAGATGCCTGGCACAATGTTTGTAGAAAGATTGGCTTGCCAGCATACTGATAGTCAAGGAGCTTACAGTACTGTAGAAGAGAGGGGCTGAGCAAACACGCAATGCTTGGCGCAGTTATTAACTAGGCTATCTAGAGTAAGAAGGCTGAGGCTGAGATAAGGCACGCCATGTGATGTGATGGCTGATGCATGAATCCTTGGATCACGTGTGGATTGGCATTCTGACGTGGCAGGAGCAGCATAACATCTTCCCTTACACCTACCTAATCAGCTCATTTCACAAGATCCTAGGATAAAGCCCCTTAAGTCAATCTCCTACACATGACCACCAAAACTCGATCCCACGATGATTACACGGTTGGATGGATCTGCGCCCTTTCACTGGAGATGGCTGCAGCCAAGTTGATGCTAGATGAACTCCATCTACCACTGTCACAATCCCATCAAGATACCAACACTTACGTACTGGGGAAGGTCGCAAATCATAATGTGGCAGTTGCATGCCTTCCATCCGGTATCTACGGAGCCATCTCCGCAGCAGTTGTGGCGAAACAGATGCTTCTCACCTTTCATTCCATCCAGTTCGGATTGATGGTGGGTATTGGCGGCGGTGTTCCACCTTTGGCTGATATTCGACTCGGCGATATCGTGGTCAGTCAGCCCAGCGGCTGCCTACCGGGTGTTGTGCAGTATGACTCGGGCAGAACAGGTGAATCGGGACGCCTGCAACGCACTGGAACGAGGAACCTGCCTCCTCAAGAGCTTTTAACCGCCATATCGCATGTGGAATCGAATCGCATGACAGGGAAATCTCAGCTTCAGGATCTTATCTCTAAAGTGGTTTCAAATGACGAGCTATCTGATTCCCACTCGCCAGGACCAGACCAGGACACGCTCTTCAACGCATCCTATCGCCATGACCCATCTCATTCTGACTGCTCAAAGTGTGATCAAAGTCAGATAGTGGACCGCCAACCGAGATCCTCTGATTTACCTAGAGTGTTCCGTGGAACAATAGCATCTGGTAATCAGGTTATGAAGGATGGACAGACGCGGGACGAGTTAGCGCGGGAATTAGGTATCTTATGTTTTGAAATGGAGGCAGCCGGCCTGATGGACCATTTCCCCTGCTTGGTGATTCGGGGAATTTGCGACTATGCCGATAGTCACAAACACAAAGCTTGGCAGGGGTATGCAGCTATTACGGCAGCTGCATATGCAAAAGAGCTTCTATCAGAAATGCCAACCAAACAAAAAAAGCCAACTCTACAAGATGATTCTCTTGGTTAGTGTCATGCTTGTTGGATGCAGAGAATCATGGTTAACCCGCATTAGAAAAATTCACCGTTCGACATAGTACCATTGATCTGCCACAGGCATCAAATTTCATTGGCAGAGATAAGGAACTTGCTGATATCTATCAAAAGCTTCATAACGAGAGTCTGAAACATATTGTTGTTCTTCATGGACTTTCCGGAATAGGCAAGACCCAACTCGCAGCGAAATACGTGTCGGATCATAAAGATGAATACTCAGGTGTGTTCTGGCTGGATGCTACTGATCCATGGACATTGGAAGTTAGCTTCGTGGACATGCTATATCGGATTGCCCTTGACCATACAACCGAAGGTAACTTGAAAAGTATCATCGATTACCAGAAGTCCCCCGTACAGCAACTGTCGAAGCAAATCAAACGTCTGACAAACAGTATTCATAACTCCTCGCTGAGTTCACTTGTCGAAAGGATAAGGGACATGCCATTTTTTTATGGAGATGTGTTTTCGTCGACCGTCCATGAAGAGAACAAGAAAATCGACCAAGATAGCACTGTCGTGAAAGCGATGAAGATGTGGTTGAGCCAACCAGGAAACACTCGGTGGCTGTTAGTATACGATAATTATGATGCTAAGAAATACTCTTCATCAAAAGCAGAAGACCCTGTGACGCTTCGATCTTTACTACCCGATGCATTGCAAGGACACGTTATTGTCACAACCACCTCATCAAAACTAAAATTCGGGGCCATGGTCCACATTCAGAAGATGAATAGTCAGCAAGGGCTTCGGATCTTATCTTCAGCATCAGGCCGATCGGACTTGGAAGAAGGTGCTTGATTTTATTCCGGCCTACTACAGTTGCTAATATTTGATTCAGATCCCCATGCCTGCGACCTAGTGGGTGAAATGGACGGAGTACCTCTTCCTTTGGCTACCGCAGGAAGGTATCTAAGCCAAGTATCCATCTCTTGCGGTGCATTCCTTGATCTATACAGGAACGAATATTCCAAGCTTGAAAAAAAGACACCTCAACTGCCTGATTATGAGAGGACAATGTACGGCAACTGGACAATTGTTCTTCAGAGTCTAATATTATCCGAGGGTCCGGGCCCATACTATATTTTGCGTTACTGGATATATTTTGATAATCGTGACATCTGGCGCGAACTTCTACTTGATACCGTGAGCCCGTATCTATCATCTCTAGCCAGCGACCCCATTGCATTCCATGAGGCTATGCGTGTTCTTCTTGAATATGGAATGGTAGAGATTGGACCTGATCCAGGCAATGCGGCGAGTCAGTCCAAAGGCTATAACCTGCTCAAACCCGTGCATACTTTTCTCATGCACTACTTTGAGCTGAACTCTAATGAATATGACCCTTCTTCCAATATTTCTGTTTTACGTGTCGGGGCATATGCGAGCATGCTGCTCAAAAGCCACAATTACGATGACTTTCATCGCTGGATTCCTCATGCGAATAAATGCTGGGACCTTGTCAATCGTGGAATTGCCGCCCAAGATCATGAATTCGCTTTACTCTTTGCTTACAGTTGTCACGATATTGGTTTGGCAATTTTGCGAGGTAGCGCATGGGTTAATCCTAGGGCCTCGGCTAAATTTCTCCATCTATTCAACGTTGACGCCTCTAACCACCTGGATAAGTATACTATGGCGGAGCGTTGGTTGAAAGCTGCCCTGAGGTTTGAAGAGAGCTCTGCTGAGCCTAGACTTACGATGAAGTCTATCATACTATGTGACCTGCACCGCGTGTACACAATCATGGGGGAGTTTTTGAAAGCTTTCAACACGGGACTGTTGGAGTTGGACGTCTATCACAGAACCAAACCCATTGAGAGATTCAGTTTTGTTTATTGTTGGTCTCATATCATTGTTTCTCTCTGCGGGATGTTGTCCTATCTGTGCTACTGTGTCAACCCGTTCCTCATAGTTTCTTTCATTTTCATCATATCTGCCCCTTGGTATGAAAAGGCATTTATGATTGCTGAGTCGTGTGTGTTCCTGCTGTCATTCGTTTTCCTCGCTCATTATCTAGCGCGGTGGAAGGTATATGCTGTATGGATTCTACTGGTCTTGTTGATGGAGTCTTGTTTTTGGTCTTGCGGTGTACTGCATGAGTTTGATCTTTTTGACGTTTGGCGATACTGCACCAATCTTTGTCAATTACTGATAATGACCAGTGTAGCGTTCCACCAGGGGTGGGATTGGCATGTATGAGAGAATATAAACGCATTGAATCCAGGGTCAGATACGATCTAGCGAGCATGGCAATTGATCATTTTCTTGCTATAACTTGGTTTCCTGGTTAGACCCTCTGTAGGTACTAATTGCGGCGTCTCCCGTATCAAAGTGTCTGTTTATTGTATCTCAAAACTTTCATCCCCAAGGCAATACTAGAATTTGGTGCTTACAGCATAACCCCAAAGACCGCAAATAACAATTACGTTAGAGCATCAGACTATCCTCCAAGTTCCATTATCTGTCGAACGATGATAATTGGGATTCTTACAATGGGATTTTATAATGCTTTTTGTCGCGAATGCTCAACCTTGCCTTCGGTATACTCTGGAGAGCTCACACGATTAACCCAGTTAAGAAATTTCCTGACGTCGCTCCGACACCGTATATTGCGACGTCCATTGCAAAGCAGATTCATATATCGAGAAGCTCAAAGCCCCCGAGACCTGAACCTTCAGTCAGCGCACTATGATACTCAACCATAGTCTAAAATAGAAGGGAAACTCACACTCAACCTCACCAACCTCGGCGTCGTCCCTCTCCACAACGCCGAAACTCCCTCCTTCACGACCACCGACCGCAAACAGTCCACCGACCCTGTATATCGCTGACGTGCATCCCCAGCTTGCAACCTCGTCTTAATCGTATCAAACGGCATCGTCGCATAAACCGTAACCACGCCAGCTAACGCCCCCGCAACAACCGTATTCATCGACTTGCGCCATCCCTGCTGTGCCCCCTCACTCATCGTCACCGCAGCCAACTGGTTCAAAATAAAGTTATAGCTCGTGAACCGCACCATCGCATTCGCCGACTGCTTCAACGTCACAGGCACAACACCCCGATACAGACCTGGCAGTCCCTCTCGCGACACAATCGACCCGATCCCATGCGCCGTCGACCGGTAGCGTCTCGGTCCCGCCCGGTCATCGATCATCTTCGTCTTGATCGTTTCCCCGGGCGTCACGACTACCACGGCTTCTGCGACGCCCGCGACAAGCCCCGCGCACATGTTGCCCAGGGGTGTTACCTTTCCGTGTGGGTCGGTGGGCATGGCTTTTCGGGCGCTGTCGAAGGCGAAGAACCGGATGGCGGATTTGGAGGCGTTCGAGGCGCAGAATACACCGCTGCCGGTGTATAGGGTGCGGAGGCCATGGTGGCGGATGGTGCTTGTGAGGAGGGTGAGAAGGGATTGGCGTGTGCTGCCTGGGGTGGGGAGTTGTTGGCGGGTTTTGAGGTATTCAGTGGGATACTGGGAGTTTGGTTAGTTAGGAGGTTGGGCTGGGTTGGGATGGGTATCGGAAAGGAGGACGGTGCTTACGGTGAGTAGACTCTCTGTGCCTCCGGCTGCTCCGCCGGCAAGGATGGATTGCCAGGGTGAGATGTCACTCTTGTTAGACATGACGGAGGGCTAGATTGGTTGGTTGAGTCGATGCCCGAGAGGGATGGCGAATAACAGGTATGACATTGTCCGTCATTTTTATTTTATTTTGTATTGCAGATAAGAGCCCTTTGAAAGAGTTCACAGTTGTCCCGTTTGTTCTTTCCGATGGAGAGAATTCTGAGTCCTGACGGGGATGGAGAAGCCGCGGAGTCACTCCGCGCTGGAGGAGTCCGGGGAGGCCGCGGGCAGTTGGTCTCGGAGCGCTCCGAACAACACAACAAGATCCGGCTTCATCGTCCGGAGAGGATCGGGGATTTGCCACAAATGAGAAACACCTAAAATGGAGATAGATTGGCCTTCTCCATGCTAAGGCGCATATCCTATCCGAGGTTGTATTATTTATTCCCGGAGTTGGGTCTGTGAGTTGAGTTGGTTGCCATCGTTCAATTTCCAGTGAATCGACACTGCATACAAACACCATGGGCTCGGAAGTATTGCAACTGTTTCCTAACGGTGGATGGGATGTCCATCACCATATCTTCGAACGTAAGTTCCTTATTCCTGATATCTAGATTCTATCATTAATTTTAATCTTTTTTTCTCGAATTTATAGCCGTGCGGTTCTCCTACGCCCCCGATCGCCATCTCACACCTCCCCCAGCAACCATCAAAAACTACCTCGACTTCAAGCAAAAGCTCGGTCTCACCAACTCCGTCCTCACCCATGGCCTCTCCTACGGTGCCGACTGCTCCTCCCTAACGACCTTCACCTCCGACCTCGGCCCCGACACTACACGAGCCATCGGCGTAATCGACCCCAGCACCGTAACCCCCTCGCAGCTACAAGCCATGCAGCGAGCCGGCGTCCGCGGTATTCGCGTGAACCTATACCGCTACGGGGCCATGCACGACGTTGAGGCACAGAAAACGGCGTTGCGCGAACACGCGCGGGCGTTAGGCTCCCACTGTGCAGGATGGAGCATGGCGTTCACGCATACCCACCCGGAATTCTGGAGCGAGTTGGCCCCCGTGATTGAGCGTGAGATCGTGCCGATGGGGATCAAGTTGGTTACGGATCATTTTGCGCTGCTGAAGGGCGCGAGTATGTTGTCGGAAGCCGGGGATGTGTCGAAGCAGCCAGGATTCGCGGAGATCGTGGAACTCGTGAGGGCCGGCCATCTTTATATTAAAATCAGTGCTCCTTATCGTGTTAGCAAGCAGGCGCCTGATTATGCTGATTTGAGGCCCCTGGTGCGCGCGTTCTTTGACGCCAATCCGCGGCAGGTTCTTTGGGGGAGTGATTGGTATGTTTCCCCTGTTTCGTGTCACTTTGGTGCTGAGGAAGTGGACTAAGAGTGTTTAGGCCCCATACACCGTTGATGAAGGTACGGACTCACGAGGAGGCGATGAAGGAGACGCCGTTCTTGGAGGTGGATGATCTGGCGTGGTTGAAGAGTTTGCGGTCGTGGTTGTCGGCTCGGGAATGGCATATGCTGATGGTGACGAATCCGCAGAGTCTATATGATTCGGAATAGTTATAGAAGGAATCTGTGATTGTATGCCGGTAGAATCAATTTCCATTAAGATTGTACTGAGTATGTAGAGAACTATTAGCCACTATAGTTGATACACTATAGTTGATATGCACCTGGTAGGGCAGAGCCACCCCCGTGATCGGCTGCGTAATCTCTTCCCGCGTGGAATTTCTACCCCGGAAAGCCAAGCGCCTTTTCCCCACTGACAGACACTGCGACTGCCACTTGCGCGCATCGTCTCTTCTCCACCATCATTCCAGTAGACTTTTCATCCCCCTGCATCATGCAAGACATGTCCAGATAATCCACATATTCGATCACAATGACCGACGCGAGGATGTCTTCGGAAGACGGGACCTCGGCCGCTCAGCCGCCGAGGAAAGTTCGTTCGGCATGTCGCCGATGTCGACAGAAACGGGTCAAAGTGAGTTTTGCCGGAAAGTCCAGAGTGATGCGGTTTCTGATGGATGCAGTGCGATGGGACGATTCCGGCATGTGGGAATTGCGCTCGTGCGAAAGTGCCCTGTGTGGATGTGCATGGTGGGAATAATGACTTGTCAATTCCGCGGGAGTGAGTGCGGTGCACGAGAATCCATCAGTGAAAAGCCAGCTGATAATTTCACAGCTTTGCAGTGCGATGCTGTGCCCGCATCAAATGGCTGGAACGGCAGATCTGTTCTCTCCATCCCGAATTCGACCTGTCGCTGGGTCCTCGGGTAAATGTGGATTTCATGGAGAGGCTGTCATCGCAAGACAGTTCCCGTACAGTGGAAGATGACGTCCCTGGCATCCCGCCTCGCACTGCAGAAGTTCCCGTGGAATCTACAGAAGAAGAGACCGGCAACAAGCGATCTCATACCACGATGGAAGACTCGGAAGGGGAACGACCAATTTCCGCCAAGGCGCGCTCGGTAGCCATTGATCTTGGGATGCTCTCGCTGCAGTCCGACTCACGTCAAAAGTACTATCTTGGATCTTCGTCGGGGTTGTTCTTTACAAAACTTGTGGGCTTAGATAGTGAACTGCTATCGTCGAACCCGACGGCTCTTACTACTGCAGTGAATTCACGCCGAATAGCGCCTATGCATATCTCGAATGAGATTTACCAATCCCTTTACTCGAGGCTGGACAAGGTGAGAAGAATGGCTGGTGGCCCCTGAATAAATCAAGCTGACCGGTTGAAGGAATTGCCCTCACCCGAAGATGCACGCATTTTGCTAGAGGTCTACTTCCAACACATCCACATTGACCACCCATTCCTGCACCCGGCATCTCTGGTCCACGCATATAACGCGCTACGCTCATGCGTTCAGCGCGGATACCATGGATCGGTCGATCGGAATGGCTGGATCCATGACGTTGAACCGTTCCCATATAACGGGAAATTCGACATGCTGGCTGACCAAAAGTTCACGCCAATCTCAGTTTTTAGCGCAGTGTTCCACGTATTCATGGCCATGTCCCTGGCTGCAACGGTATTGACGCGGAAGAAAAATTACGACTTCTCTCCCTCACGGTTCCATCGTATGGCAATATCTACAGCGTCCGAATGCTTCTCGAGTATCTCTGCAGCTGCGCTGCAAGCAATCCTTCTGCTAGCTGTACAGAGCACGATAGAGCCGGCTGGTCTCAGCATTTGGACATTATCGCACTTGGCCATGTCGCATTGTGTCGATCTGGGTCTTCATCGAGAGCCAAGTGATAACTCGGAAATGTCCTCATGTGCTAACACGATTCGAAGATTCATTTTCTACACTGTCTACTCTCTTGACCGGTAAGAATGTTTCAACCTCTAAACTTTCTGCTGCTAATAAGCTCTGCAGATCCATAGCAACCATCCAGGGTCGTCCACTAGGCATACGTGACGAGACATTCGACGTCAGACCGCCAACACATGCAGACATTCCCGACATGTTGACCGTGTCAGAAAACGAGCTAACAGTGCGCCTTCCGTCACCTCAGCATCTTGCGCTGTCAATCTGCCGATTCAAGCTGGATCAGCACATTTCGGAAATCAAAATCCTCTTCTATCATCTCCCCACTCAAAGCCGAAGCTTCGTCTGGCCAACAGGGTTGAGCGACATTCAAGCACGGATCAAGTCTGATCTCGACTGCTGGCTAGCAGAAGTCTCGGGCATTCTTCCTACCGCAGACATGGAGGAAGATGAGGTGTTGAAACTGCATTACGAAAAGATGCGCCATGAACAGCTCTACCACTCCACAGTTGCCCTGCTCTTCCAGCCGTCGCAGATATTCCCTTCACCGACCCACGATGCGCTCTCCATCTGCTACCACAGTTCGAGCAAACGTTTACAAATCTACGACATTCTCGGAAGCAGGGAAATGCTATACTACAGCTGGCGTAACATCCATGGCATTTTCTCGTCCGGCGCAACAATTGTCTACTGTGCCTGGGCATCTCGCGGTCTCCAGGGCATGGTGCCTTTCTCCAAATTAATGCGCGACTTGCGAATATGCTCAAATCATCTCAGTATCGGAAGTCAGTGGTGGCCATCGGTACGCGATGGAAAAGAGAGCTTCGAGAAGATGATTGACGTGGTAACCAAACATCTAAGCCACCTCCACGAGCCTTCATCCCTGCCGCCCCGGCAGCGACGGCGCGGCTCACCGAAGCCTCAGCTGGATCATCGAGGAAATGGCGAAAGCGAGGTGGGGAAAGAAAGTGTGGATGTCTTAGCCCATGATGGCACAGGAATCGATCGGCAAACCCGGTCCTCCGTTTTCCAGGGCGCAAATGCCGCACTCACGCCGATGAGCGCTCAGCCACTGTTCGACGGCCAGTTCGATTTTTTGTCGTTACCGTTTGATCCGGTATTCGATGAGCTAGATGTCATGCCCATCGAATCGGCGATGGAAAATTTCATGGCGGAATATTTACACGATGACTGGGGCTGGGATCCGTTTTCTGGATCGATGGGCCCGTCCGATAATCACGCTGCTGGCCCTACTTAGACATATAGGACGATTACGACTTCTTCACCCATGACCGTGATTCGATTGCTCTAAACCATCCTATCTAAATACCTTCAGGCCGTTCTTATTTTCTAAGTCTCTTGATCGTGGGCCCGATCTCATCGCCCCTTTCTAAACACTTTCGGGTTTCCTCATCAATTTCGTACCGCTCCTGGCAAAGGCGCACGCATTCCTCCACCGTGCTAGTAGGGATGGCCACGACTCCATCTACATCGCCCATGATATAATCGCCCGGCTCGATGACCACCTTCTCATCAATTTCCACATTCTCATAGGTAACAGGCACATTCAGCTCCGATGATCGCGTGAAGGTATTCGATCCCAGGATGCTCAGGCCGCGCGCAAACAACCCAATGTTCAATGCGCGATGCTCCTCCACGTCCCGGAACCGACCGTCGATAACCACCCCGGCCGCTCCGCATTTCTGTGCCCGAGTGCTCATCAACCCGCCCCAGCATGCACTGATCAGTCCTTTGGGCTGCGAGACGAAGACAACGGCGTCCTTGGGGATGGCGTCGGCGAAATGACACGGGGGGCTGGGTGCGGACTTGTCGGCGGCGGGGACCATACGCACAGTGTACGCGGGACCGAAGATTTTGGAGGCGGCGCTGGTCGCTGGTCCGGGGCTGTACATTTGCAGGCCGGAGAGGTAGCCGCCGTGAGGGAGTCCGAGTTTTACGAGAGCATCGCCGATCTGAAATTCGCTGTTATTTCACGCCTTCATCCATCGGTTGCGCCCGAAAATTGAAAGAAGAGAAAACTCACGTCACAGGATGTGAACTGCCGCAAGGCTTGGATAGCTTTTGTTCGGGCCGCCATTATTGTGCAAGATACGGTCGCAAGGGATGAGCTAAATGAGTCTGACAATCAGCGTGGCGAGAAATCAAAGGTAAGTTGCCAGCTTGCCACAATAGTGCGGAGAAGGTCGAAGCAATCAGGAGATGCATTATCGTAATCAAATCAGCTCCAGCATTCCGGAGTTGAGGCCGCAGGCTCCACCCGGAGCGCTCCAGACCCATCTCGGAGCGCTCCAGCTTCTCCGGATTTTCTAACTTGAGATACCCTCGGCTTTGTCGATTTGGCTGTACCGGATTAATTTCTTGAGGGGAAGAGTTAGAAGTCATGTTCTGTTTTGTGTTTCTCTCTTCTCCTTTCTGTCTCCTTTTCATCCTCTGTGTCATCGTTGAGGTTGCAACATGAGGCAGTACAACCTCTCTCAATTGTCGCACGCCGCGGCGGCGATGCGCATGCGCAACCCGTCACATATCCGACACTTCGCAAGCCACAGCGGAAGCCAGAAAATTCTCGGCGTCGAATATGGCAAGCAGCTGGCGAATCTTAACTTGCTGAAACAGCGATCGCGACAACGTCCGTTGACGTTGACCGAAAAGCTACTATACAGCCACTTGATCCAGGGCGACCAGAACGCAAAAACATGGAGTCTCGATGAGATTGAGCGCGGGAAAACCATTTTGGAATTGCGACCGGATCGCATTGCTTGTCACGATGCGACCGCGACCATGGCCCTGCTGCAATTCATCAGCGCGGGACTTCCGCGCGTCATGGCACCCACCACTGTGCATAGTGACCATCTGATTGTGTCTGAGAAGGGCGCGGAGGAGGATCTCCGGCGCGCGAAGACCGAACACTCTGAGGTCTATGACTTTCTGAGCAGCGCGTCGAGGAAGTATGGGATTGGGTTTTGGAAGCCTGGGTCGGGGATTATTCATACGGTGATTTTTGAGAACTATGCGGTGTAAGTTTTCCCGTATCTACGTTTGAGACTGGAGGAAAGCTGACATTTGATGAATTCTAGACCCGGTGGACTTATTATCGGAACCGACTCGCATACTCCGAACGCAGGCGGACTGGGAATGCTCGGAATTGGAGTCGGTGGCTCAGACGCCGTAGATGCCATGTCCGGGATGCCGTGGGAACTCGTCGCCCCGAAGGTAGTCGGAGTCCGATTGACCGGCCAGCTGCAGGGCTGGACCTCGACCAAGGATATCATCTGCAAGCTGGCTGGAATCCTGACCGTCTCCGGCGGCAAGGGCCAAGTGATTGAGTTCTTCGGGCCGGGCACACAAACGCTGGGAGCAACGGCCATGGCAACGATCTGTAACATGTCTGCGGAGATTGGATCGACATCTTGTATCTTCCCGTACTCCGAGTCGATGGCTCGCTACCTGGGCGCGACCAAGCGCGAGTATGCAGCTCGAGCGGCGGACGGCGTCAAGGATGTTCTGTTGACTGCTGACGAAGGATCCGAGAACTACTATAACCAAGTCATCGAGATCGATCTCAGCACGCTGGAACCTCATGTAAACGGACCGTTCACGCCAGATCTGGCGCACCCCATCTCCCAGCTGAAGAAAGCTGCTTCAGAGAAGGACTGGCCCGGCGAACTGAGCCATGCCATGGTAGGGAGCTGCACGAACAGCTCCTACGAGGACCTCGACAAAACCAGACAGCTAGTCGCCCAGGCCAAAGCGGCCGGGCTGAACAAATTCAAGGTCCCATTCCTGCTCAGTCCCGGAAGTGAGCAGATCCGCGCGACGGCAGAAGCAGAAGGGATCCTTGAGGAGCTGCGCGAGGCGGGGGCCACCGTTCTCAGCAGTTCCTGCGGTCCTTGCGTAGGGTCGTGGGATCGCAAAGATGTGGACGTCAAGGGGAAGGAAAAAAACTCGGTGATCTCTAGCTTCAACCGCAACTTCGTGGGCCGGCACGACAGCAACCCGGCGACTCATTCGTTCGTGACGTCGCCTGAGTTAGTGACGGCCTTTGCCTACTCCGGTCGGTTAGACTTCAACCCTCTGACCGACAGCATCCCAGCTGCAAATTCGCAGTCCTTCCATTTCACAGCCCCGACGAGCCACGAGCTTCCGGCCAGCTATGAAGCCGGCATCGACACATTCCAAGAGCCTCCGTCAGACGGATCCTCGCTCTCTGTCGCCGTCGACCCCCAATCCGATCGACTTCAACTGTTGACTCCGTTTCCCGCATGGCAGCCCGCCTGCGCCGACAACATGGAGCTCCTGATCAAGGTCTCTGGGAAATGCACCACCGACCATATCTCCCCGGCCGGCCCATGGTATAGGTACCGCGGCCACCTCGAAAATATCAGCAACAACATGCTCACGACCGCCACCAACGCCTTCCTTCCGCCGGGGCCCCAAATGCTCGGCCACACGCGCAACCCGATAGCGTCGACCAACGACCTGCAGGTCGTCCCCGAAGTCGCCCGGGATTTACAATCCCGCGGCACCCGCTGGTGCATCGTCGGCGACCACAACTACGGGGAGGGTAGCTCGCGCGAACACGCCGCTCTGGAACCGCGATTCCTCGGCGGCGTGGCCGTCATTGCACGTTCGTTTGCGCGCATCCACGAAACGAACCTTAAAAAGCAGGGGATGCTGCCGCTTACATTCCAGGACGCTGCGGACTACGAGCGTGTCATGGAGGGGGATCGGATTACTCTAGTGGGTGTCGAGGAGGGTGAGCTGCAGCCTGGCAAATCCGTTACTATGAGGGTTACTCCGAGGAAGGGGGCCGTGTGGGAGACCCAGTTGAATCACAGCTACCATGCGGGTCAGATCAAGTGGCTTCGTGCGGGGAGTGCCTTGAACCATATTAAGTCTAAGTTTGGGAATAACTGAGCCGCGGTGTACTTGTCGGAGTTGGGAGGCGCTAGGTAGCTATCTGTTTACTTCGGTCATGTTCCGTTCCGGTTGATCCTGTCTTATGACATATGTAGAACTAGAACTAGATTGTAGATATCATTGAATACTCGTCCGGTGTCTGTATCTGGTAAAAGTGAGTAGATCTTTCGCTTAATCTTAGTCTTAGCCACCGATTAACTGATAGGAGTGCTGTATTTGCCGAGCAATGGAAGAGAAGAGGAAAGAAAAAAAACACTAGAACTGTCGAATCAGAACCCCCCTAATGAACCGTGGTCAGCCTCCACAATGGACCCAGCGGAGCACTCCGCGTTTCTGGCTATTTGCCCTCCCCCAACTCCCGGAAGGCTCCTGACCCCGGATCAGCGGTCTTGGGGGGTTGCTTGTGTTGCATGACGGACACGCCTGACAGGCTGACTTGTCCGGGGTAGTCCTGGTCTTGGTGTCTTGTCCGGTGTGGTCCAATACGTCGTGGCGCGGGGATTGATGGATATAAACATGGAGAGGTGAACTGCTGCCGCAGAGGAGGGAGGTCAGGAAGATTCTTACGTTGTTTGCGAGTGAACCTTTCTCAGATCCTCCCTCTTCTTCGGATCATCAAGACTTCTGGTTTAGAGTGAACGTGACACGGCTATATTCCTCCATTCCAAGCCAAACATTCCCGACTTCCCCGACAACGAGAGAAAATGGGAGCCGGTGGAGGAGGCTGGTCCAACGAGGCCATTAAACGAGTCCCGGCCCAAGCTCGCGGTGTGTACATCTGGCTCGCCGTCATTTGGGCCTCGTACTGCGGTGGTCTTCATGGCTTTAACACGGCAAATATCTCGGGCACGATGAGTCTGAAGCCGTTTGTCAGGGACTTTGGGTGGACGGAGTTGCCGAAGGCTACGGTGTCGGACTATTCGGGATGGGTGGTTTCGTCGATGTTGTTGGTATGTTTTCTTTTCCTTTTTTCCCTGCAATATTTGTCTTCAGAGGATCATACGCTAAGTGTTGCAGGGTCAAACGGCAGGTGTCCTTCTTTGTGGACCTCTTGGGGAGCGTCGAGGTCGGAAACCCGTCATCATGGGCTCCGCCGTCCTATACACCATCGGGGCCATCCTGATGGCCGCCAACTTTGGCTCGCTTGCCGAGCTACTCGTGGGTCGCGTTCTGTCCGGTCTGGGCTCTGGCTTCGGTATGGTCGTCGGCCCCATCTATATCTCCGAGGTAGCGCCCACCGAGATGCGAGGTATGATGACGACGTTCTACAACATCAACATTATGGCCGGCGTGGCGGGCAGCTACTGGATCAACTACGCCTCGCTGGAAGTCATCCCCGCCACGTCCAGCTGGCAATGGCGCGCCACGCTCGTCCTACAGCTCATCCCCGCGCTCGCCCTCTTCCTCGGATTCCCCTTCTTCCCAGAATCCCCTCGATACCTAATGCTCCGGGGCCAGGCGCAAGCGTCTTACGACAGCCTCTCCCGCCTCCGCGGCCTCGACACCAGCAACGAGTACTTCGCGCGCGAATTCAACGAACTACAGGCCCGCATGTCCGCGCACGCCGAGTCGCAAAGCGCGCTCCAGGCCTTCAAATCGCTCCTGGGATCCTGCATCACTGACCCCCCGACGCGCAAACTCCTCCTCTTCGTCGTCATCATCCAGACCTTCTTCATCATGTCCGGTGGCAACTCCATCACCTACTACGCCCCCACCATCCTCAAATCCATCGGCCTCGACTCGACCCAAATCCTCCTCTTCAGCGCCATCTACGGCCTCGTCAAGCTCGTCAGCGTCCTCCTCTACGCCTTCATCCTGACCGACCGTTTCGGCCGCCGTCCTCTCCTCCTCATCGGCTCCACTCTCAACGTCATCTGTCTCTGCTATCTGTCCGTGTACCTCGGCGTCGCAGATCTTTCTGCGAAAGACGCCTCCCCGTCCCCAGCGGCGTGGGTCGCCATCGTCGCGATTTGTATCTTTGCCATCGGCTACGGCATCGGCTGGGCACCTGCGTTCTCGCTCACCGCGTCGGAGATCTGTCCGACGCCGATCCGCGGCACGGTGGTGACGCTGGCGTTCGTGTATCAGAATCTGCTGAACTTTGGCATCACGCGAGGATTCCCGAATATGACGGTTGACATGCAGGCGTGGGGTCCGTTTGCGCTGTTTACGGCGTTTACGGCCCTGGCGACTGTGTGGGTTTTCTTGGCGTTTCCCGAGTGTAAAGGGCGGAGTATGGAGAGTGCGGATAAGTTGTTTTCGTTGCCGTGGTGGAGGATTGGGTTTGTGAAGGTTGGGGATGATGGGGATGGGGTCGGAGGGAGGGAGAACAAAGGGGATGTTGAGGAGGGGGTGGATGTTGTGGAGGAGAAGAGAAGTGAGAGTGAGCATTGGGAGGAGGTGGAGGGGAGGAAGATGGGTTGATTGTCGGGAGTATGAATGGAGGTGGTAGGAGGTATATATGGTTGTTGATACCTCGGAATGATGTTGGATTGATTGATATACAGTGCTCCTGTTGTTGCAGGCCATGTATAGGTTCATTCCTTGGGCCAAATCTCCGTCTTTCTTGTCATCTCTTAAGGTTTTCTGGGTATTTACATACAACTTATTACTATACAGGTAGAATGTGAGGACCTGTGAAAGTGACGCCGAAAATGACAACTTCTGAGGCTGTTTACGGCCGCACTTCCACCCGTCAGCGGCGAGCCGCCGATTTAACGTCCCCACCACGTGCCTGTGACCGACAGAGGCAGGCGGCAGACGGGCGGTGTCATCGTACACTAAGAAACTGACTGACTAACTAGATTTATGGAGAGGAAAAAGAAAAGAAAAGCAAAAAAGAAACGTCCCCGGTCAGGATTGAACTGACAACCTCTCGATTAACAGTCGAACGCGCTAACCGATTGCGCCACGGAGACGAGCTGTTGAAGAATGGGCTACGAACTAGTAATAAGACCCACAAGCTTTTTTAGGCGATCTTCAAGCAGGCCGCATTGAAAGAGAGAAAGCGAGAGTGTTGCGAATGCAATTGACTTCCCTGGTTAACCTCTTCTTGGTTTACTATTTATTTTTTACACTTGGCAAACTTCATTCTGTTGATAATTACTTGTTTTTTTATCATTCCGTTGGTTTTTCATTTTTCAGTTCTTTCCCCGCTGACTCCAATATCATCACCTGATGCAATTATATATATACAGCCTGAATACGGCAAAATCCCTCCCAGAACATAAACCCCTATTCATACAGCCAACATACCAGTAAATTGCCCGGCCCCCTCAAGCGGACAAACCCAAGCAATCCGATTTTCCGTATAAATCTCAACCTGCGGTTTGCGCTGATTCAGAATCTCCACGTCATCCAGGATTCCCGCCCGGAGGATCGTGATGTCCTCGGGCTCTCCCGTATTCTTCACCTTGTGTCCGTACAGTGGAGTCCCTGGAATAGTGGTCAATTTATCTGATCGTCTCGCAGCACTTGGTTGTAGTCCAGAAAACAAAGAGAGGGGTGAAGGGCAGTGCATACCGCAATTCGAGCAGAAATAGTTCCTGATGTGGTTGCCGCTGTCGGCTGTTTTGGCTACTTCCTTCGGCGTCCCGATGACCGTTAGATCGGCGGTCTTGACCACGAAACTGTATGTGTACAGCGTTCCGGTGAGTTTGCGACAGCCGGTGCAGTGGCAGAGGGCCTGGTGCGACGCTGTCAGACAAATTATCATGGGATCAGGAGGAGGATATAGTTACTTACAGATGTGAGAAGCTCGTTGCACTCGACTCGGACTTGTCCGCAAAAACAACTACCGGAGACCATTGTGAAGATTCAAATTGACTGTATGGTTATTTCCCTGCTTGTGATAGTATTTGAAAGGGAAACGTTCGGCGAATGCTCAATCTGGCAGTTTTTTAAACGGGCCGAGCGACTCGGGCCGTAGTTAACTATGTTGAACACGAGCTTACCAAGCTGACCCCAACGGCTCAACGTCATTACGTTGAGGCGAGGCTCTTCAGGTGATTAGAACTCATGGAAAAATGAGATACTAGAGCACGAGTGGGTATCCAATTAACGGGGTTGTGGGAGAGGAGAAGAAATCCCCTATTGTGTCGGGGCGGTTTCGGGCGGTGCATTTACAGATTTCGGGTTCAAGTTGAACCTGCAACCGCAGCGGTTTGGTGCGGGTTTGACCAAAATATCCGCAAAATAGCCTGTTTATTTAGGCATAATACTTGAGAAAAATAAAATTCAAATATGAAGAAATTTGATTTAATGAATTATGTGATAATAGTCGAGGTTACCGGTAGGGGTTCAACCCGCAAGGGGTTCAACCCGGCCCGCAGAGGTTTGGTGCGGGTTCAGTTGCAATTTTGCGGTTTTTGCGGTCCCGATTGCGAAGGGTTCAACCCGAACAGACATCGCGGATAATTCACCGTGCTGTTGCACTGTCAGATACCCGAATACTGGAGCGACAAGGACCACGATTAAGTATCATCAGCAATGCGCCGAGAGATTTCTTGATTGATTGGATTGATTCGACCTCGATTCTGAGCTAGTATATCGTTACAGGTCCAACCTGAGCCTGAAAAGCTAAACTAAATATTCAAACAGAAGAAAATTAGAAAAAGGAATACATAGCACCACCCTGAAAGGAGAAATAGAGAATCTAAATCCACATACAATTTGATACAGGCCACACCCGCCAAACGAAAGAAAGTTAGGGGAAAAAAAAAAAAAAAAAAACCAAGCCCGACTACCAGATTTTCCAATTCACACCCTGCCGCATGTTGTAAACGTGGCGCTTCTGTCTCGCGTATTTCTTATCAGTAGAATCCAAAATCCCCCTGGCTTCCAGGTTATCCAACAACGAGATCACATAATCCTGGGAGTTCCAAGGAATGTCGTTGCCGAGGGGTACTTTCCGAGCAACTTCGCGGATCGTGTCGAGGAGGTTGACATTTACTTCGCAAAGGTAAGCCAGGTCCACTAATCCTGGCACTTTATGAAAAACGACCTTTGCTGACTCGTACCTGTGAGCCCCCAGAGGGCCTTTGACTTGGAGAAAGTTGTCGCCCGGTTGAGGGTTATCAGAGTCGTCGAGGAGTAGGCCCCAGTGCTTGTAGTATTCGCCGACATTGGTGACAATGACCATGAGTGTAACACTCGAGGATGAGGACGAGGGGGAAGACATTCTGGGTTTGTGATGAAGGATAGAGGTGATAGAGCTCGCTAGACGACCAGGTATAGGCGCTATGAAATGAGAACTTTAATGATACCGCACGACAGTCTTTGATTTTTATAACCAGCGATGCATTAACGCAATTTGAAAAGGATTCGAACGCTATATTTATACTAACAATGCCCTGAAGACAAATTATACCCGAACAAAGATGACCCGGTCACGTAGGGATCCGGCTCATGGGTTATTTCTTTATAGAGCTTTGGAACAAAGAACCGCGAACAATGCGACCTGGCTTAGTACATGGACTTGATTGGGCTAACTAATATCTCATTTGACGAGGTTCTACGATTAAACCAGTGAGGACTTTTGTGGCCCATGCAGTTTTCAACTATAGCATAATGACCCTAACCTCAAATTGATGATATCTTACTACGAGCCTCACAGATCGTGTAATAGGCGAATCTAAATCTAAAGGGACACCAAAGCAGCTCGTAGGAGAAAGCAACCTAGTTACACCCTGCGACCCTGATAAAGTAGGGCTGATCTAACCCAATCAGTGCACATTCCCTTGTCGCCTTAGTGCCTGAACGCAACTGCATGTCAAAACCATGCGCCGGATCTTCTAAGCCTCCATAATAAGAGGCTATTTATTATTTAATCTTATGAATGGAGCAATAACATTATCGCGTCAGTGGAGCCTGACACGGTTATCATCGAGAACGGATCCGGGAAATACCCACATTTACATACGGAGTAGCTCGTGTCTGACAGATCTTCGCCGGCATAGCCTCTCTAAAGCGGCCGAGATGTTCAACATATTAATGGCGAGGGTAAACCTGTGATTCTGTGAAAGCATAGCACCCGGAAGAATGAGATTGTTGTAGGAAGAATACACAGTATAGTTCCATCCAGACTTATCTTTCAGCCATAGTATGCCACCGCCGCTGTTTCAGACGGCTGATGTTGTTTACATCACGACCCACCGATCTTGACTCGCGCTGACCTCAGTGCGGTAAAGTCGCTCAAGGGGGATGATGATCGTCGTCTATAGATCGCCGCTGCGGGTGGATGGAGCCATTATTGGATATCCAGCCCGGCAGCCCCATACCTGTGGGGGGTGAACCAGCTTCTGACGAACCTACCCCAAAGTTGTTTACATTTAGCCCTTCGCCTATCGTCCCCTAGTGCGTGAGTATTATTATCTTCCTCCTTTCCCACAGGGCTGTCGAAAATCTTACAGAAAACCACCTCATACGGCCGGATGCATGGGTTAAGACCGTCGCCATCGGGTGCTCTACACCTGGGAATCGCGCTATTAGCGATCGGCGCAAATGCTACACCCATAACAAAGCGCAGCGTCGATAACTGGAATGACGTATGTCTCTCACTGTTGTTTTTGGCTGAAGTGCGAGACTGACAAGCCAGATCACGCCCTCTTCCGACCTGACGTGGACATCATGTTTCGATGATTTTCTCTGCGCAAAACTCCAGGTCCCTCTCGACTACGAAAACCTGGATACAGGCACCGCATCGCTGGCGTTTATCAAACTCCCTGCCGAGCAAGATCCCGACTCAGCGCAGAGCTTAGTCCTAAACAACGGTTCGTGCGCCAGTTTGCTTGTACGAAAGCCGCTAACCACTCATGAACAGGTGGCCCCGGCGCATCGGGAATCAACTTCGTGACTTCATACACCTCGGAGCTTCGCCAGGCGTTCGGTTCCCAATATAACCTTGTCTCGTTCGACCCGCGCGGTGTCAATAACAGCGACCTCGTTGTGGACTGCTTTCGTGGCGACACCGCAGCTCGAAAATATTTCACTACAAGCTTCTACAGCGAAGTTGCAGATGCATCCCCTGCCGCACCATCGATGCATTTCTCAGCGATTCAGTCCTACGGAAAATGGTGCAGCGATACTCTTAAACAAAACACAACCGCGAAATATATCAGCACACCGGCCGTCGCGCAGGATTTGTTGACATTTGCGAAAGCGGAAAGCAAAGCAGCAGCAAAGTCGGAATCGGACGCCAAACTATGGTTTTACGCAATGAGCTACGGAACCGTCATCGGATCGACTTTTGCGTCGTTGTTCCCGGAAAACGTGGGCCGGTTGATTCTGGACGGTGTTATGGACGGCGAGGACTACTACAACGGCCAGTGGAAATCGCATTCTGAGGACTCGGATAAAGCGATTCTCACCTTCCCGCAATTCTGCCATCAAGCTGGAGCAGAAGAGTGCGCCTTCTGGGGCCCTTCCACGCAGAATATCACCGACCGAATGGATAATCTCTTGACAAATCTCAAGTCGACATCGTCTAATGAGACTACCTCTGGGGCTACGTACTCTGAGCTCGTCTTTGCAATGACTATTTCTTCCTATGGGCCATTGAAGATGTTTCCCATGCTTGCACAAGGCCTCGCCGCATTGGAAAAAGGCGAAGGCAGCGCAATTGCTTCCATGGGTAGCTGGCTATCCGCACAGTCGTCTAACGACGCACGGGCTCTCATCTCGTGTGTTGATACGTATGGTCTCGCTACTCTGGCCAACCTAGATTCCTTGAACGACTATGTGTCTTACCTTACTGGAACAAGCAAGTATCTCGGCTCGGCTATGGCGGAAATCGCACCCCGAGCCTTATGCAGTGCGATTGAGATGGACCTTCCCACTGGATCGAGCTTCCATGGTATGCAACGTCTATTTCATTATATTCATCACGAGATTCTAACCGGAACAGGCTCTCTACCCCCATCCAGTAAAAATACGGCATTCCCCATCTTATTCGCAAGTAACACCATCGATCCCGTGACTCCGATAGCAGGGTAAGTGCATTGCCCACCGCCAGAAAGTAACATGAAGTTAATATAATACAGGGCCAAGAAAATGTCCCAAGCTTTCGCCGGCTCCGTGCTTTTGACGCAGAACAACGTCGGGGTAAGTTGATTGACTTAACCGGCTTTTCATAGGACAAACTAACACGATAAACTAGCACACGGCTATTACTGCTGCATCCGACTGCTACCTTCAAAACATCAAGGACTACCTGGGAGGAACCGTCCCTAAAGAGGGTGTGACGTGTGATTGGGATCGGGTGCCGTTCCAAGATCCAATATTTATCTCTCCTATGTGAGGAAACTGAATACGAGGGTTGATCGTCCAAATGGCTTTCAAGGTTCAAGAGATATTGAACAGTTTATCAAAACCAATGCATAGAGTTCTTGGGAGCTCCATTTAATCTGCGAATTTCTGTTAGTCCCTACTTATCAAGGACCTCTCTCCTAAAAAAGGATGTACACTATGAGCTGTGAGAATCATATACAGCCCTAAAGACGGATATACCAAAGCGTTTCCGACAAAACGTAGTCACCCAATGAGCACCTAATTTCTAGAGGATCTTGGAAAACAAACACCGACTTCTCGCCCAACTTGTGTTCAATATGGAAGCTACACGTAAGAACCAATCAATTTAAAAACGAAGAGGGGCTGAAAGAAATCATCACGTATAGTTGCTTTGCTTAAATGATATGGTGTAGACACTTCAAGTTCGACCCGAAAGGGAAGGAGGGTATGTTGCTTATTCTCCACAGTGCCTTGGGCTTGGTTACATTTGCCAACGGCGAGTGGTTAAAAGCGGTGGACTCGGCAAGCCTCGCCACAAACAATTTGGTGGTGAGGCGTTCGAGTCCTGCTCTGGTCAATCTTTGGCATTACACGATTTGTACATTTCTTCTTTTCCCCCTCATCCTTCTTTTTTTCTTTCCTTATTCTTTTTTTTTTGCTTTTCAAAACCGTCGTCACAGTAAGATAAGGATAAACAAAGCTCTTCCTCCATTCTTACACAAGGTTTGTCATCCTAGCTTAATCCAAAAAAGAAGAAACCAATTTCTTGTCAAAAGCTTATCAGAAAGGTATGCCCAGGATGAGGAATGTGATTCTCCCTCGGATGACGTTTTAGGTATCTGGAACTGTAGGTCTGAGTCAACCTTAGATCCTCAAATCATAGGTTGGAGGTATGTATGTTTCTCGAGAGGACTTTAGATCACGTTTGCTCACTCAGTCCATAGACTAGACCAGAGAAATGACATCATATAACTACTACTGTCATGAATGTAGAAGTGTTAGATGTTTAGAATGTAGTCTCGAAGGCATTTCGCTGTTTACTAACCCTCTATGGCCCTTTAATCTATGTAATAATACCTGAGAAATTATTCAACGACATCTATTGGCTCAATATTTATTGTCGTCTGTTGCTATTCTTCTTCCCCTCATTTTCTCTTTTTAGTTTCGTTTTCTCCCACCTCTTTTTGTCTCTCTTGATGCCCTTCCTCACTTTATTCATCTAAATTCATTTTCATCATGTCTCATCTATATCGGGCTTCTCCTGAGTTATATGCCGATCATTTTTCTACGTGCTTATTGGTTATTTCAATTTCATTGGACGAATGAAATAGTTATTCAAATCAGCCTACTGTGGTGACGACTATAAGCGCACTGGCTGGGTTATATGTAGCTTTGCTAATTAGCCACTTGAAGTCCCAACTCCCCTCTCTTCAGTCTTGCTGCCAGGCCCTCGTATACGTCCTGGGCCTTGTACGCCTTAGCCAGGTTATTCATGACTTTGCCAACCTCTTGCTCGTCGCTGGACAACGCGCCGTGATGTCTCTCGACCCAGGACTGCCCTCCCTCCCCAGTGCTGGGGTCCATAACGCTCTTGCTGAAGGCGACAGCATCAAGGACCTCTCTCGGGGTGGCCCTACCAGGGACATCGGCGATTCCCTGGATGACTGCAGTGACTCTTTGATTAGTAATGGCATCTGTTTAAAGCGATGGGAGGGAATGGAGTTGTACCTGGTCTGATCACAGTGAATGCATCGTCGAACCCATCCTCTCCCTCCTTATTCAAAACCGGTCTGTCTCTCGCGCGAATCTGCTTGGTCGCCCCCAGCACCACCAGCAAAAAGCGTCCGTACCGGTTAGCCACGCTTTGGGAATGCCATTTCCACGCAGCTTCCTCCTCACAATCGCCCCGTAGAGAGGCGCAAACGGACGTTGCGGCTGACAGACCACCGGATAGAGCCAGGTGCACACCCGATGAGAAATACGGGTCAATGAAAGCCCCGGCATCGCCGACCACGCGTAGGTAAGGACTGCCATAAGCAGAGGCGTTATAGGACCAATCGGACGCTTGCTTGATGTCGCCTTCGAGAGTGGCAGGCTCTAAGAGACAAGAAATTGCGCGCGCTCCTTCAATTGATTCTAAATAGAAAGCTCGACTCGAGGTCACAGATGATTGTTTTTTCTTCTTGGTTGCCATCTCCTGGTTCATGACCACGCCGATGGAAGTCGTGCCGTTGTGCAGAGGTATAAACCAGACCCAGCCGCTGCCATCTGTTGGAAATGGTCCGTTAGTATGAATGCCCTTTGAAATCCTGGCATAGAATCGCGGAGTCACGGGGATGGACTTGCCCTGAAGCGCCTCGAAGTACGGTTGGCCCTCGACCGGCGTTCCCACGCCGTATGGTGTTGCGTTGCGCCAATAGCCCCAGCTAGCGACGTTCTTGAGATAATTGTTGAATGTTCGGTTTTTCAAATACTTGGTGCTGGTGATACCGGCCCGACCACTCGCATCAACCAAGTACTTGAAATCAATCATGCCTGTCCGGCCATCTTTGGCTTTCCAACTGGCAGACACCGGTCTGCCGGGGCTTTCGACATCGTTCTCGTCTGGAATGAACTCGATGGAGGTGACTTTGACGCCATCGAATGTACTAGCTCCAGACTTCCTGGCATGCTTGAAAATCAGATCATCGCATTCTGACCGGATGACGTTCCACGCATAAGTTCCCGTGCCAGGATCGAGGATAAAGTCCGTATCTAGGATGGTTAGTCGATATTTTACATATATAGAGTCTGCATACAAGCTTCCTTCTGGTTGTTCAGCTTGAAAGCTGCTCCGTTCTGTAATAATTTAGTATAGGATTATCATAATAACACCTGTATAGGCGGATGAATACCTTTCTCACAAAACCATAGCTCACAAACGTGTCATCCAGATCAATGAATTTCAGAAGTGGTCGAATCGATGCGACGAGACTTTCACCGATATGGTATCTAAAGAGAAGTGAGTATACACCCCATTATAGATAATCAGCAAAGTGTCGATAACCTAGGGAATATCTCTGCTTCCAACAGGACCGTGTCGATACCCTCCCGCGCCAGGGCTGACGCCGTATAGGAGCCTCCGGGGCCTCCGCCGATTACGAGCACCGTTGTTTTGCTTGGAATGGACATTGCTATAGCTCCAAGTTGCCTGACAGTTGTTCGACTGACTGAAGCTATCTGGATTCATGCTTTGGGTTGGGTTTGGGGGTCGAGATAAACCTGATTCTAGTGGACGTGCTATCAGTCGTCAACCACACTAATTTTTTTTCCCATTCTCAAAGGTACTTGTTCTTCATTACGAGTAACATATCGCCAATGACGTGTAAAAGCAGATACTTATTCATTACAGCTGAGGAGTTGAATAATCATCAGACGGCCCTGCTCATCACATACACAAAAAATCATCCCTCTTCGTTCCTCGGATATTGCGAGGGCACATACTATTTGAAATGACGTGTAATAATGCTTCTTGCCAGCTATTGACGTAAGTCACTGGTACCGGTTTGAATAATTGGTACTAGAAGATAGTACCCCCTGAAGCCGACCTATTGGAGCCATAAAAGTGACCTGGACTATCCTAGTTGAAAATACTGCCGACAATTGATATCTATATTGACGAACGAGGAACAAGAATACCATTACATTTCTATGAAATGGTGGGACAGGATTCGTGGTCGGCGTCTCTATCTATTTTTCTTTCTCTTATGATCTCCTTTCTTTGTACATTTGCATGTGTCCGACAAAAGGGGTCATGGCTTTCACATTATAGCTAGTCAAATGGTATATTATGCATACCTATAGTACCCGCTAGAAAGACTTAGACTAAAGGAATCTTGATTTTTCGCAAAAGACGGGCCTCTGTACTAAACTGGGAGTTGAGTTGTTCTATTAGCGCCATAGGGATGTCCTGACGCCCCTCCTTTGCCCCTCAATACAATACATATGCAAGATATTCTAATTTATTAGACCCGAAGTCACCTCACGGTGGCGAATAATGTTAAAATATTTTAACAATTTAATATGTATGCTGCAGCTCGAGCTCGCCTGATGATGGGTGGCCTGTGTTTACCGCACACCTAGCCGTTTTCCCCTTTCCCTTCGGTAGAAATCATCGAGGAATAACTATTAAGTGTCTACAAATAAATAAGAATTTCCGATCCAGAGCCTAGACAACGGTGCGTGACAAAATAGTAGTGGGGCTATGATTTCCCCTCATGCTCGCCACTTGAAAGGCAGCGCTAATCTCAGCTGGAGACAGGGGACAATAGTACTCTGCAAAGCCACGTTTGCTCCCATTGCATACCTATGGGCCCGCTGCAGGTGTTTTTCTCTTGAGACTTTTGTTCCCTGCCTGATTACTGGTCGACCTTAAATAGTTTGTCATGATTCGAGAGCTTCTTATGAACTGGCAAGTTGTTGGTGTATGCCCGGGTTCAGAAGTGAAATCTCCCTAAACTAGTCAGCCCTTCAGCTTGATTTAGTACTTGGTTGCTTCCTATGTAGGTTTGTTGCATAATGCAAATATCGGGGTGCGTTTCTCGGAATCCCGATTTATGGGATAGCATCTCATATGGACCGTGTCAGACTCATCTGCAGTCCCACTTTTTCTTTTGGTTTCCATTGTTTGCTCTTGAGTTATGTATCGCCCTTAGGATTTTGGGGATACAAAGTTCACAATTTAATCTACAAGCAATCACTACAAGGAACACATGAACTTCCTTGCTTCATGTGCGTTCAGCTCACAGAAAATCAGAAGATTCACCCCTCAAGGAAGGCAGTGCTAGACTATGATCTCAACTGCCACGGTGGGGAGAAAGGAGGTCCAAACGATCTTCATTGGGTATACCATAATTGGTTATTTCATCCGTCCTGTCAAAATAGAGCGAGAGACAGCAGCCATGTGAATTCCCTGGTGGTCCTAATCACCATCCCAGACCAATTAAAAGCGTGCAGCGCTGCACAAAGCAAAGCAGCTCGACGCAATGTGACCTACGAGACATTCACCTGCAGCATCGAATACGTGTACAATAAATAGGTCAGCCGGGAAAGGAATACTCACATGAAGATGAAATTGTACTGCGTTTTGCTACTGCACTTAAAAGGATCAATCAACCCTTAGCTGGGTTATATTATAGTGCATAATGTTTCCACGGCGACCCACCCCATCAGCGCGTAGAGATTTACATCACGCTATATCTGTGCGATGAATCCCTATCGCGAAGGATTGCCTTATTTTGTCGCTTACTAGTAAGCTCCTCCCTTGTGTAGCTTAATAAGAGTATTTTAGCCTGTATATTGCGTGCGCTTTCTCGGATTCGAAAGCGTCAAGTTCTTGGGCTGCCTTTGATGACCGCATATCAGAGGATTTCCGAGTATATACCGGGCTCATAACTATTGGAGTTTGGCCATGCACTAAAAAGGGTTACTTAGTAAGAACTTTTTCTAGTGCATATTTTCGCGGCGACATATTGAAAGCAGAATGTGGCACAGATCGATTCATTGCCCATATGCGAATAACACTCGACGCCATGGCCGATCAGTCGGTGGCGAACATGAAAAGAGGGGAATGCCGTTTTACCCGCCTTGGGGGACAGGGGTATCTGGTTTGATCTGAGGCAGGATCTAAATATTGAGTAGGAGATACTAGACTCCGGGATGCAGGAATCGACCGGGGTGATTTCCACTAATAATCCGCTCGATTATGCAGAGAGTCGGAGACCAAGACGGAGTTTCATGCAGGGCAGTGGCAAGAATGCGCCCAATGGCACCCTCGATAGGTCAATCAAGGTCCGGCTCGTTGCATGGGTCTCGTAAAAGTCTTTTAGAATGGGATCATTCTGCGCCCGGAATCATGCGTCGAACCCCTGTCCTTGGCTGGGCGCCAGCTAACTAATTGGGGCTAATGAAAAGAGGGGGTCTCTTCAAATCTACTGAATACGTATACGTAATTCGATGAACCATGCAGGTAAGGGCCACCGGGGGTGACGAAGGTGATCGACTGGAAAAGCAATAGCCAAGATGAAACAAATAAACAAAAAGAAATGAGAACGAAGTTAGAAAGAGGGAGGAGAGGGATTTATTTTGAAAGTTCCTAGATTTACTCGCGATGTGCGTGTTCACGTCACTGGGTTCCTCTGAGTGTCGAACTCATACTATGTATGCCAAAGTGGTAGTTCTGTCAAAGTTTGTCCCTATAAATCTCCTGATAGAATGATACTGCGTGTTTATCATATGTAACCCCCCCTCAGACGACCTAGCATCGAGCCAATGTGCATTCGAAACCCCGTTATCGGAGGATGTCCTGTGCTAGAAGCCCCAACGTTTGAAGGCGAGCACCCTGCGACATCATGTTGATACAATTCGACAGGCGGATATGGCTATGAAGCTCCTGTTTGATCGCGAGAAGATCCTTCTGGATTTTCCGGATCTCGTCCTCTAGGGCCCGTCTTCGCCGTTCTTCATCTCGCCTCTCGGCTTCTAGTAGAGCGATTAAATCGACCTGTTTCTGTCGCGACTTCCCGGCAGCCAACCGGTTGCGCTCCTTGTATTTTTCGTGATATTTTTGTCGCAGTTGTTTGACTTCGACGCTTTTTTCGAGGGTAGGATGTGGCTCACTGTAGGGAGAGTGCGCCTCAGCCGAATTGGGTTTCGCCGAAGTGTCTGACTGTTCTTGGTCTGTTGTAGACGATGTCAAGGGGAGACTGAACGAGTCCTGGGCGCGATCGGTTGGAAGTGTAGAAAGTCCTGGCGCGTCATTACCAGCGCCGACAGGTTGCACCCCCAGAATTCGATCAAGCTCGTCAAATTGCGACATGGTAGTTGACTGAGAAAATTGCTCGTTCGTCTGTCCTAACGGAGTTTCAAAGGAATCATTCCTATAAAGGGTTAAATCGGATGTCCAATGGGATACAGCTGAGCTTCTTACGATTTGAAAGCTCCCCTGGATATCATCGACTCGAACTGTGCTGTTGAGCCCGACTCATTCCCATCAAAGTGTGCCAGCATGTCAGTCCAGTCCCCTGGCAGATCTGTAGACAAAAGGGTATCATCCATCGCAGAATAGACGCTGTCATCAAAAGGCAGATGAAAAAGATCAGTAGCTTGTGGGGTTTCAATTGCTAATGACATCTCTATATGAACGTTTGTCTTATATCTAGCCCCTCTCTATATATTAAGGCTGGAGCTTACCCCATGCCGGAACATATGTATAATGCCCCAATTAAGGCACTAAATCACGTATCTGGTTGGCATCGAAGAAAAAGTGGCGTTGATATTCCTTGTGTCGAGGGGGCAATCTACTAAGTAACCCGCCCGACTTGCCTGCACGCATTAGTAAACCGGAGAAGCCGATCACGATAACGATAGGCATAGGCTAATCTGAAACACGAAAACAAAAGTACCTGGATAGGGATCTGAGCTTGATTTCGTGTTTGGGGCGATATTCTCATTTTACAAATTACTAGTGTTGGTCGAAATTAGAAGATGGAGCTGGCCCACATTGAATGGTCTCATTTCTACATCAGTAGTCATCGCTCACAAAGAGTAGTCTGTCTACGAGCTAGCTTCTACGAGATTCTTTCAGAAGAGATAATTGCCAATTCGCCTAAATATCACCAGCCCATATCTCAATTTGGATTATACAGTAGGGAACCTCTGGTAACTGAGGTTTCCTGTAGATAGGTCGGCGTATATGCAACGGTCAGAATTAGAATCGATTCCAATCAGCCCCAAATCTTACAGTGGGGTAAAAGGATAGTTGTTATTCCAGGGTAATATCGGGGCTGATGCGACTAAAGCCTACCTGGCGTGCTTTAGACTACCAAAAGAAATCTCAGGATAACCAGGGGCTTCGTTGGTCTTGGTACTAAAGTACTATCGTCTAAAAATGTCACCTCCTAGCAAAATCAAGAAAAAGAGTTCTCGCTCGTTGGCGGCCTAGAAACAAGTCTGGTGCCTTCACAAACTCCCGTCTCGCACATAGCGATGAGACACCTGCATGATCTGAACCCCTCAGTCACAAGCTATTGAACGAGCGATCAATTAATGTCGATCGTCAGCAAGAATATTTACACGTCATAGAAACGACCATGTTCTGGGTTGTGGCTAAAGCAGCTCTAGCCCCCTTGGCTCATGTAGATAAGAAGCGCCGACCTGACAACTGCAGCACTCCATCCCGCATTTTTGCCCCTCAGCAAATTGAATAAATTACCATGGACTTTGACCTATTTGCCCCCAAAGCACACCTTCTTTGGCTTTTGGTGGCCACGCCTTTATTTTACGTGCTTAATACGGTGGTCTACGAGCTTTTCTTTTCTCCGCTATCGCATATCCCTGGGCCGAAGTTGGCTGCATGCACACGCCTGTACGAATTGTATTACGACATAATTCTACATGGTAGATATACATTCAAGATCGCTGAGCTGCATAAGAAATACGGTATGGAATCTTGACCGCTCGGGACTTCGTCTATTCTTATACCAACGTGTGATAAATGCCGCAGGACCTATCATTCGTATTAGCCCGGGGGAAGTACACATCAACGACCCTGAATATTACGAGACGCTATATTCAATCAATGGGCCACGCAACAAAGATTCATGGTTCGTCGAGTCGTTTGACGTCGCCGAGTCGGCCTTCGCGACGCTCGATCACCGCCTCCATAGACCCCGTCGTGCTCTGATCGCTCCCTACTTTGCCAAAGCGCGCGTACAGCGTATTCAGTCACTCATTCAGAGTAAACTTCAGAAACTGAATACCCGGTTGAGCGAGTATGCTCACTCGGGGGAGCCCCTAAAAGTAGACGTCGCATTCAACTGTTTCACCGCCGACATTATCACCTCTTATACGAGCTTCCGTGCGTTCAACTACCTAGACGACCCCGAGATGGTCCCTATATGGAGCGAAACAATTAAGAACCTCGTCGAGATCGGAATGATCGCCCGGCATCTTCCGGGATTTTTCCCTCTTCTGGCGAGCATGGGAATGAAGTGGATCAAGCGGGTTTATCCCAAGTTGCTCCCTGTGATTGCATTTCGAATGAAATGTGCCCAGGAGGTGAACTTCATGTGGGAGAACGAAGAAGAGGCGAAGCTAGACTTTGAGAAAAACAGACTCTCCCAGGAACCGGCACTTTTCCAGGAAATGGTCGCCAAAGCCCCCGATACCCCTGATGTCACCGAGGCTAGGGTTCTTCATGAATACATTACCATTGTGGCCGCGGGAACTGAAACGACAGCCCATACAATGACAGTCTGTACGTTCTATGTGTTAAACGATCAAGCAGTCTTGCGCAAGCTACGAGCGGAGTTGGACGAGACCTTCCCCAAGAAGAAGGAGATGGACTTACAAACGCTTGAACAACTCCCATACTTGGTACGTGCCTTAGAAATGGAGTGCCGGAAGATGGAACTGACCTAAACAGACTGGAATTATATATGAAGGACTGCGGCAAGAGAGCCCTTCTGATACAAACACGGGATCTAAATGCTAACCAAAAACCACAGACTATCTTACGGACTTTCGCACCGTCTCCAGAGAATCTGTCCGACTGACCCGCTTCAGTTCAAAGACGTGGTCATCCCGCCCAATGTAGGTAAAGCTACAGGAGAGTTCGAATCGCAGCTAACAGACCTAGACGTCGATCGGAATGTCTTCGGCGCTTATTCACCACGACGAGTCTATCTTCCCCAACTCTCATGAGTTCGTCCCAGAACGATGGACGGATCTCGAGGAGAGGAAAAGATTGAACAAATACTTGGTCTCCTTCAGCAAGGGAGCCCGCCAATGCATTGGAATGAAGTAGGTTCACGATTCGTTCTCTCCTTCGCTTTTCCTTTTTTGCGAGTGCTAATCTGACCCGGAAAAGTTTGGCATTTGCGGAACTTTACATGGCTGTCGCTACAATCTTCCGCACGTTTGACATGAAGTTGCATAAGACTACAGTGGATGACGTCCGGCTGCACAGGGACATGATGCTGCCACACCCCAGAGCAGGCAGCAAGGGCGTAAGAGTAACAATTGTTCCTCTTAAGCAGTGATATGCTTTACGCTAGGAATGGCGTATATTGTGTATATCTCAAGTCTACTGGGTGGCGGATAGAAGTTGTGGGCGGGATATAGTTCAGAGGTTGGGAAATGAACAATGACAAATTGGGTATCAGGATGTCCCACGCTTGGAGAGGATATAATGTCATAACCAAATTAGGACGAACCGACTGGAGACGGAAATATTTAACGAAACTGTTATTCGAGGCCATATTTGTTGTTTCTCCCTTTCCGGTCTTGTAGTGTCTCGTGTCAGTCCTGTTCAAAACTCCACTATCATAATGGAAGCCCTTCTTCCCCAACGAAGTCTCCAACTATGTAATCGGGTCACCTGAAATCATCAGGCGTGTGGCACAGAATATTTAGTACTTGGACTTCTCATCTATGGATGTAGAATGCTGGGGTTCCTTCCTCCTGCACCCTTCGAACTGAATCCAATAACTTTCAACATGACTTCTGATAGTCAAGAATCACCTATGCTAAAGATGAAATGATCTGCATTTTCCATACTAGAAATGAACACACTCGTGATCGTCTTTCCTTATAGCTCTACTGTAGTGTGTAATGCAGCCAAGATTTGTAGTGGGGCCGCACTATGACGTGTAACTAGCATTCAGCTGAAGGAAATGAGGTGTAAGTCCAGGAAGTCGCAGCATGTCCTCAATCATGGGGGGATTGAACCAAGTCGACTACAATAAAATGTACCATTCCGGTTGAATTTCTTCTGCGCTCTTTTGGCTACCTTGCACAAAATACTTCTTCAGGCAGAAAGATTTACGTCTATGATCATATCTAATGGAGTCACGAGCGAGCTATCAGTTTCCATGCCTCACAGACGGGCACGTTGTCAATGACAAAACATGGAAATCTACTCCACTAAGTGCGCTACATGGTTTTGACGGCTGGGACGAAGGCCAGGAAGAGAAGGTGGTCAATTTTCTCGGCATCGCCTGGGCCATCCTGTTGTTCGTATATGACGAGGCGAACACTGTCCAGTTCGAGATTATTCGGAATCGCGAGAGGAAAACTGCCAGTAGTGAGATCAATCGAGATCAGCTATGGCAGGATATTCAATTTCGTTGGGCAGATTCAGTTGAATTTGAAAGTACCAATTCCGGGATTTGCATATTCACGGAAAGAGACATCGAGATACCACCAGTAAGCAGAATAATTTGGCTTAAACTCGGATAGACGCTGATGGAATTAGGAGCTCCAAATCGTTTTACTGGTAGAGGACTTGGATAGTTTAACTGTTTCCCTTGCATATCGTACAAACCTTGTTTCGCACGCACAGGCATTGAACATCGCAAGCACGCTGAACAAGATCGCGGAAGAAATGAACAGACCGAACATCTCGATCGGGGAGATTGACGTCCTCGATGAGCGCAACCTTGATCAAATATCTAAGTTCAGCACTGGCCCACGTCGAGTGGAAGAGAATTATCTTCACAGTATCATAGAGAGGCAGGCAATTGAGAACCCGGATCATATTGCCGTCGACGCGTGGGATGCTCGGCTGACATACCAGGAGCTCAACTACTATGCCTCCAAGATAAGCGAACGGTTAAGCTCACTTAACGTCGCAAATACATATGTACCGCTATGCGCGGAGAAGTCAGCGTGGGCTATTGTCGCCATGCTTGCGATTCTGAAAGCTGGAGCTGCCTGTTCGCCTCTCGAGCCGTCTCATCCGCGAGATAGATTGAAAAACTTGATTCGAGCCTGTGGTGCAACAGCCGTTGTGGTAACGGCCCCACACGCCTCAATGCTTGAGATGGAGGGAATTGATGTCGTCGTCGTTTCTTCCAAGACTGTATCGTCTCGGGATGAAGGTTTGGCTTGTGTAGCCAATGCCACGGTCGCTCCACGATCCCCAGCCTTTCTAATGTGGACATCTGGAAGCACGGGAAACCCCAAAGGCGTCGTTCTGGAACATGCAGCTCTGTACATGAGCATCGCCACTTACGCAGAGGCGAGCAACTTTACAGCCCAGACACGAACGTTCCAATTCACCTCGTTCACGTTCACTGTTAGTATCTGCGACATCTTCGGCACCATGAGCAAGGCAGGGAAATTGTGTATGCCGTCCGACGAACAGCGCTTGAACGATTTGTCCGGTGCATTGAGAGCCTCAGCTGCCTCGTTCTGCTGGCTCACTTCAACTTCCCTCACTGGACTAGACCCTGAAAACCTTCCCGACCTCCAGAGTGTCACCGTTGGCGGCGAATCTCTTTCGCCGGATATCGTTGCCCGATGGGCCGGGAAATGTCAGATAAACGTGTCGTATGGCACAACCGAGACATGTGGATGGTGTCTTTTGAACCCCAATCTGACCCCAGAACGCGACTCCAGAGTACTCGGGAAACCCATCATTCCTGCAGCTTGGATATGCGATCCGAACGACGTGGAAAAATTGGTTCCAGTCGGCGCGGTCGGCGAGCTGCTGATTGAGGGGCCCTTCTTAGCCAGGGGATACCTGAATGACGAGGAACGCACGGCAGCACAGTTCATCCAGGCGCCGAGTTGGATGAAACGTTTTCGACCTGGTCAATCAACGAGACTATACCGAACAAACGACCTGGCTCGGCTTCACTCGGACGGCTCTGTAGCTTTTGTCGGCCGAAAACAGGCCCATGCGAAGATCCGGGGAAACCGGATCAACCTTATCGATATCGAGCACCACGTCCGACGGGCATGGGGGAGATCTGAAGTGGTGGTCGAGGTAGTGCATACGAAAGATCGTTATGATGTTCTCATAGCCTTTCTGTTGGCTCCTGGGGACATGAGCGAGAACCAGGGCTCTGAAAGCCCCGTGACTCAGGCGAACGATGTATTCCGTCAACGTGCTGCCGATGCTCTACAAGTTCTACAGACATCATTGCCTAGTTACATGATCCCCACTGCCTTCGTACCGCTAACTCGGATCCCATTGACGAGAACAAACAAGACGGATCGGCGGTTGTTGCGCGAAGAGGCAGGAAGTCGGACAAGAGCTGAGCTGGTACAGCTTGCAGCGCGCAATGGGGCAAATGCGAAATCCTTCCTTTCAGAAGAGGAATGCCTCATGCAGGAATTGTGGTCTGAATTAATAGGCCATGCGACCGACCAAATCGGCCCCGACGACAGCTTCTTTCACCTCGGGGGAGATTCAGTCATGGCGATTCGGCTGGTGTCGCTCGCTAGGAAGCACGGGCTCGTACTCACTGTCATGGATATTTTTCGCCACCCAAAGTTGAGAGACCTTGTGTCTTATATCAACGACCGTGAGGCCGAAGAATTGCCCGAGAACAGATTTGCGGGCTTTAATGTTCATGACCTTTTTCCAGACGCGGCCAGAGAGTGTGGCGTTAATCTCGATGCGATCGAGGACCTCTATCCCTGCACCGCATTGCAGGAGGGATTGATGGCACTGTCAGCGCAACGGACCGGCGCATATGTTCTGCAGATGGCCTGTGATATCCCCCTCGCGGCAGACCTGGCGCGCCTGTTAGCAGCGTGGGAGACTGTCGTCGATGTGCTTCCAGTCATGCGCACACGCATCGTTCAGCTAGGCCGAGCGGGATTTCATCAAGCTGTTGTGAAAGAGAAGATAGACTGGCGCTCTGTGACCAGTGAGGCAGAGTGGCGCGACTGGAATCATAAGCATCCTATGCAATTAGGCTGTCCGTTGGCGCGATTCGCTCTTCTTCGCGTCGACTCCCGACCATCGCGCATATTGATCGCAATCCACCATTCAATCTTTGATCGCTGGTCCTCTCCGCTCCTGCTCGAGATGCTGGACAAGGTTTATCAAGGCCAAGAAGTGCAGCGACAGGAGTTTAAAAACTTTGTCGCATATGCACATTCGATTTCACCCGAATTGAGTGACGCCTTCTGGGAAGAAAAGCTGCGAGGCGATGAGCATGCGGCCTTCCCATCCGTGGAAGATGAGACATATCTCCCGAAGCCAAATAAATCAAAGGAAAAGGTCATCAAGCTGGAGTCCTCACGAAGCAATTTCACCGCAACTACCAAACTGCGTCTCTGCTGGGCTCTTGTTCTCGCACAGCACACGGAAAATAATGACGTGGTCTTCGGTGCCGTCTCGACAGGTAGAAGTGCCCCTGTCAACGGCATAGAGGGGTTGATCGGTCCTACTCTAGCGACAGTGCCCTTTAGAGTGAAGATCGATCCGGAGGTGTCGGTTGCGCGCGCCCTGGAGACTGTGCAGAGTGAATCCGCGTCAACTCTGTTACATGAACAACGCGGCCTGCAAAACATCGCCAAAGTCTCTGCAGACATGAAGAGTGCTTGCAAGTTCGAAAATATTCTGATCGTGCATGCCCCAAATTCAGGCAGCGGAATGCGTCTTCTCGGAGACATGGCGGATGACCAGTTGCCCGAGCTATTCAGCTACGGACTTACCTTGTCGTGTGAAGTGGTTGGACCTGAACAGATCCATGTTCATGGGTTCTTTGATCCAAACTTAATCGGTGATGAATATGTGGAGAGCTTACTTTCCCAGCTTGAGCACACCGTACGGCAGATTCATGACGTGCCAGATTGCCGACTTGGGGATATTGATCTTTTCAGTACGGGTGATGAGGCTTTGCTACAGGCATGGAACTCCCGGGTGTTTGATTCATCAAAAGTGTGCGTCCATGAAGCTATCCAGGAGCAATGCGCCGCCCATCCTGAGGCGGAGGCCGTGTGCTCGTGGGACGGATCTTTTAGCTACCGCAGTTTGGAGTTATTGTCGACTAATCTAGCCGGCCAACTCATCAGGCGAGGGGTAGGTCCAGCAAGCTTTGTTCCCTTGCTGTTTGAAAAGTCGAAATGGACAGTCGTCGCTATATTCGCAGTCATGAAATCTGGCGGTGCTTTCCTTTTACTAGACCCTTCTTTCCCCGAAGAAAGGTTACAAACCATTTGCGACCAGATAAACGCACAAATTATCTTGTCCTCAAAAGAACAGGCGAACAGGGCACGATCCATCATCTCTGAGACCATCGTTGTTGATGAAAAACAGACATCAATCCCAGTGCCCCCAATCACCCTGCCGACCGGGGATGCGAACAACGCTCTCTACGCCGTCTTTACCTCAGGGTCAACGGGCAAACCAAAAGGCGTTGTAATTGATCATGCCGCGTATGCTTCCGGGGCAAGAGCTCACACCGCAGCTGCGTCGATCTCTTCCAGCTCTCGCGTCCTGCAGTTCTCCTCATACGCATTTGACGCGAGTATCATCGAGCATCTAACCACCCTTATGGCTGGTGCCTGTATCTGCATTATTTCAGACACCGAGCGCAGCAATTCGTTACCAGAGGCGATTGCATCGAGGGATGCTAATTGGACATGGTTGACGCCAAGTGTTCTTCGAACAATGAATCCGCAGGACGTCCCTTCGTTGAAACATGTTTGTTTGATGGGCGAGGCCAGCGGGCCGGCTGAGATCCAGAAATGGTCCCAACAGCTGCATCTCATGCAAGCATATGGACCTGCAGAGTGCTCGGTGTTGGCAACTCTACAGAGCTCTTTGAATTTAGACTCAGACCCCCGCAACATCGGATTCCCAACTGGCTGTACAGGATGGGTTGTCGATAAAATCGACAGCACACGCCTAACACCAGTAGGAGCTGTAGGAGAGCTTTTGATCGAGGGGCCCATTGTTGGAAGAGGGTACTATGAAGACCAGGTGCAGACTGAAAGAGGGTTTATAAGTGCTCCCGATTGGATATACAGATATAGGGAGCCTGGATCTGAAAGGCCCCGTCTTTATCGAACAGGCGACCTGGTCAAGTACGCCCCTCAGCTTGACGGAGCGCTTTTGTATGCTTCTCGCAAGGACAATCAGGTAAAAATCCGAGGTCAACGACTGGAGCTTACCGAAGTGGAGTATCATGCGCGTGAAGCTGCCAGTTTGCCCTGGGACATCGCAGCTGAGGTGATTGATCTTGGATGTCGGAGGGTTCTTGCGTTATTCTTCGCTGAGGTACTAACAAAGCCAGAGGAGCGCTGCACTATACTTCGTTTGTCCCATGAGATACAGGAGCAAGCGATCAAGGTCAAACAAAAGCTCAGCACTCGGCTACCTGCCTTCATGATCCCAACAGCTTGGATCCCCCTTTCCATGATACCTCTTTCTGCATCAAAGAAAACCGACCGCCGTCGAATCCGCGACCTAGCAAAACAGATTCCAGCTGAGCAGCTCAAGAGCTATATTATTTACGACGAAGTTCAAAATGGACATGCTTCAAATGGTTCCCTACAGCTTGCTGACAAGCCGATGACTGAGGAGGAGATCATGCTTCATGATCTCATTTGCGACGTGCTTGAAAGCCAAAACCACGATATTGACAGGAATTCAGTTACCATGGATGAGCGACTGACGACCATTGGCGGAGATTCGTTGATTGCGTTGGCATTGGTATCACGGGCAAAGAAATCAGGGTTTACTTTTACCGCGGCGGACGTGATAGCTTGCACCTTGGGCGAGTTAGCGGTAAAGAGAATTTGAAGATTGGATTGGATGTGAGCTCGATATAGAGAAAGACAGTTTAATAATTCATGGGCATAGAGGAAGACAGCTATTTGAACTTTCAATCAGGTTGAAGAATTATGGCGAAACTAGCTATCATCGATGGCAGGAAAAAGAGGCCAATCCCCACCTAGCTCAATTTCGCCTCCCTTCTCTCTCCACCTTGAAGATGCACCTGAACCTGCCTTTGCATTCCTCTACTCGAAATCAATAATCCATTATCATCAAAATCCAAGATATGAACATCATCCAGAAGTCCTCCACCGAACCTTCCCTCAACCCGTGAATATACCCACACCTGAAGACCTTCCGCGATGATTCGTTGTATCTCAACACTGAAATTGGGACTCTGTGCTAGAAGCTGGGGCCAGAAATTGATGAACGCAGCCTTTGACATTGGTGGTAGATCATCGTGTCGCAGCTGAATTTTAGGGTGGAGAAGGGAGGCAATCGAGGAGGTTTCGCGCTTGTTCACGATTGTGTGTAAAAAAAGGCGAGCGCGAGATTTGAGATCCATTTTTGTTTTTTGAGAAAGATGTTGGTGGAGGAGATTAGAGGCAAGTTTGCTCAGTAGACCAGTGAGGCGAAGTGAGAAATATTTGAGAGAAGGGTAGAGTATTGTGGCGCTGGAATCGCGACAGAGTAGGTGGGAATGATATAAGACATACGCAGCTGCATTGACGTGTAGACAAGCTGCATGACGTGTATCAGTAATGTACACGCATGAGGCAGTCAAGATCCCAATGATCCCTGTCTGGTCAATTTCTTTTATTATGGTGCTGCCCCATGGTCTGATCAGTCTATACCCTGGAAATCTACCACAGAGAGTCGCAGAGAACACCAATTTATCACAATGACGCTGTATAACAGCCATCAGCACGAGCCTCTCGCCATTGTTGGCATCGCGTGCAAATATGCTGGCTCTATTGATTCCCCATCCGATCTGCATGAGCAGATCTTGGCCGCTCGTTCCAAACAGGGGGCGATGCCTCCGACTCGCATGGATGCTTCGTTCTATCACCACCCGAACTCCGAAGCAACCGGCACGACTTACACGAAAGGCGGATACTTCCTGGACAGAGATGTGAATGCGTTTGATGCGCCATTTTTTCAATTGTCTGAGTTGGACGTCTTGGCCATGGACCCGCAGCAGAAGATGCTGTTGGAGAACGTGTATCATGCGCTCGAAAACGGTATGTCGGCCACTATCTAGTAAGAGAATGACTCTTACGCCAGAACGTGCTGACAACATCGTAGCTGGAATTCCAATGGAAGAAGCTGTGTCGTCACAGGCATCCGTGTTTGTGGGGTGCTCAAATAACGACCACCTTGCCCTTGCCAACGCTGATCTCTTGATGTCGCTGAAGGGCAAAGGAACCGGAACCAGTCCATCCATTCTTGCGAACCGAATTAGTTGGTTCTATGACTTACGCGGGACAAGCCAGACCATCGACACTGCATGCTCGAGTAGTCTCGTCGCCTTTCACCAGGCATGCATGGATGTGAGGACAGGGAGATCTCCGATGGTGAGCATCCCTCATGCCTCGGGCATTATCAACTCACGCGGAACCACGGGACTGACAGTAATCTAGTCAGTTGTCAGCGGCGTCAACCTCATCGAGCATCCTGCCGCAACGCTCTATCTTTCCAATCTGGGTGTGCTGTCTCCAGATGGACGGAGCTGGAGTTTTGACGCGAGGGCGAACGGATACGGACGTGGCGAAGGCCTCGGAACGGTAATAATCAAGCCACTTCGCGATGCTCTTCGGGATGGAAACCGCGTTCGAGCTGTGATTCGAGGTTCTGGATCCAACCAGGATGGAAGAACGCCAGGAATCACTGTTCCCAGTGTGGCGGCCCAAGAGCAACTGATTCGTAGAATTTACAAAGCCGCAAGTCTTGATCCCTCGCAAACAGGATATGTCGAGGCTCATGGTACTGGAACGCCAGTCGGCGACCCATTGGAGGTGCAGGCCATTGTATCTGCCTTGATCGAACAGCCCCGTGACACGCCACTTTACGTCGGGTCCGTCAAATCCGTCATCGGCCATCTGGAAGGAGGAGCTGGACTGGCGGGCCTCATATCTGCCACGCTGGCTGTGGAATCCAAAATCATTCCGCCTGTGGCTGGGCTGAAGACATTGAACCCGCGAATCGTCCAAAGAGAGGATCTGAAGTTTGCACAAGAGGCAATGCCATGGCCCAGGGATGATATTCGTCGCGCGTCAATTAATTCGTTTGGGTTTGGCGGTACCAATGCACACGTCGTGCTGGACGATGTGGAGGGATTTCTGAGCGAGGCTCTTGGACCTCGGGTGATTGGGACACTGCAGATGACAGGTTTTTCTTCCAGAATGACCAGAAGAAGCTTACGCGGTGCTGAGGGCAGTAATTCGAAGGCAATTGCCAATGGAGAATCAAATGGCACAAGTCGCATTCCACTTCGCAGTTGGATCCCGGAAAACCGTGTTTTCATTCTTTCGGCATTTGATGAGGCTGGTTTGGACCGAAACGCGATGTCCATGATATCTTACCTCGAATCATTGAAACTCTCCGGAGATCCTGATCTGGAAGAAGCGTTCATGAGCGACCTATGTCATACACTAAACGCAAAACGCACAATGTTTGATTGGCGCAGCTACCACGTCGCTGACACCATCGAAAACCTAAAAAAGTCGCTTCGGAATATCCGCCCATATCGTCGATCGACAAGCTCGAAAGCCGTCCGTTTTATATTCACGGGCCAAGGAGCGAATTGGGCTGGCATGGCCCAAGATCTCTTACTTTACCCATTGTTTCGACAACGGATCCAAGAAGCTGCAATGTTCTTGGGAGAAATTGGATGCGAGTGGGATCTTTATGGTATAGTCTTGTCCATTCCTTTTCTTAATCCTTTTTTTTGTCTTTATTTCCTCCTCTCTCCCCTCAAATTATTGGGTGACGCCGAATAACCAAAAATTTAGACCGAATCAGCTCACAGCACGGTGACCTAAACGAGCCCACTTTTGCGCAATCCTCCTGTGTAGCCGTGCAGATTGCGTTGGTAGACTTGCTTCATAGCTGGAAGGTGACGCCAACAACGGTAGTAGGACATTCGTCCGGCGAAATTGCAGCAGCGTATTGTGCGGGAAAAATCTCACGTCAAGCAGCATGGAAAATCGCCTACTGTCGAGGACAGGTTTGTGCAAAACAGACACACGAAGATGGCCGCATGCTCGCAGCGGCTATGCCTGCACAGGAATTGGAACGACTGTTAGCTCGTTTGAACAAAGGTCTATGCTCTGCGGTTCAGGTCGGATGTTATAACAGCCCCAAGAACTTGACCCTGACAGGCCAACACGAGAGCATTCTTCAGGTCAAGGGCGAGTTAGACGAAGCGGGTGTGCTAAACCGTTTACTTCCAGTTAAGGTTGCTTATCACTCGAAATTCATGCGAGAAGTCGCTCCAGAGTACTTAGAGCTCCTCGGGGACCTGGATTTCGGTGACAAGATGACCGACCATGCCAAAGTTACTATGATATCCTCGGTTACGGGACGACATGCACTCGCAGGGGAGGTTGAGAGTCCTTCGTACTGGGTTGATAATCTGATCTCACCTGTCCGTTTCTCTACTGCGCTTCTCACATCCATGCAAACACAAAGTCAAAAGTCACCCAGCGATAACGCACTGATTGAAATCGGACCTCATTCTACTCTCCGCACCGCCATCAATGAGACCCTTGCGGATCAACCTACACTGCAGCCGTTTCAATACGGTAGTCTGCTCAAGCGATATGAGACTGACGGAACGACAATCCTGCGCACATTTGGCATGTTGACCTCTTATGGCTATGATGTTAGCCTGGCTTCTGTTAATGATCCTCGATCAAAAATTAAGAAAGCTCCTCATATGATAACGGATCTTCCGCCTTACTCCTTTGACCACTCACGGTCGGTTCGCGGCCAGTCTCGAAGAATCAAAAACATCAAGTTTCCAGCGTACGAACGCCATGAGCTCCTTGGTGTGCCAGTTGAAGATACAAACAAATTTGAGCAACGATGGAGGAACATCATTAGACCGGACGATATTACATGGTTGCGCATGAACAGAGTGAGTACTTCCTATTAAATTATGAGCCCATCTAACGTGAGCCAGATGGATGGAAGTATCCATTTCCCCGGAGTCGCCTACCTTTTGATGGCCATGGAGGCCATAATGCAGCGAACTGGGATGACAGAATGTGTCACCGGCATTAGGATTGGCAATGTGGCTATGCTGGCCCCTTTGCCTGTTCCCGACACCCCAGAAGGTGTCGAGATCATCTTTTCGATCTACCCGATGAACGAGTCAGCCCGGGCCACAGATGACTGGTGCACCTTCAGAGTTATCTCCCATGAAGGGGTTGAAAATTCTTGGATTGAGCACTGCGTTGGTTCAGTTCGTATAGAAACGGGAGAGCAGAGGATATCCGCCCCTCCTGTTGACAGCCAGTTGTCAATATGTTCTGAAGCCGTCGATATAAACCAAATGTATCGAGACTTCGCCTCTGCGGGAATGGAATTTGGCGACTTCCTGAAAAACATTCGAAGCATGAAGCTTTCCGCGGACCACAAAGCTTGCATAGCGACCATCGCTACACCAGATATCCCCCAGGTAGCCCATGATCGATATGCTATTCACCCGTGCACGTTCGAAAGCATTCTGCACGCACTTTTGCGTCTATGCAAAGCTACACAGTGCCCGATGGTGACTAACTATATCGGAGAGGTCGTTATATCCTATCCATGTCATAACAGTGCCTCTGGATTCCACGCCTCAGCCCAAACGGAGAGAATCTCATCTACAACTTGGAAGTCAGATGTGACAATAACTGCTCAAGATGACAAACAGGAAATCAGTATCAGAGGTCTAGATCTAGTCCAACTTCCTCCAAGTGAAACTGGCTCGTCAGAGGCCGAGTCATTCTATGCGGTCAAATGGAAACCAGATGTTCACCTTGTCGTATCAGCCGAAGCACTACGGAAGTCCGCTCCTGTCGAGATAAGCCAGCTTCTCCCAAGTCTTGATGATCACGAGGGATTCCAACTCGCCTCGGCGGTATTCCTGCTTGATACAAAGGACTATTTCGAGAAACAGGAATTCCCAGATCTTCCGCCTCATCATCAATCCTTCATAAGATGGATGCAACAGGAATGCGAGTCTATCACAAGATCGTCGATGCCGCTCGTGGATATATCTCTAGTGGAGGGGATTCGCGAATCTCCAGCTCGGCGCAGAGATCTGCTTGACCGAGTTGCTGGGCAAAGCGCGCGAGGAGAGCTCTTGGTGCGAGTTGGCACCCAAATGGTCCCCATTCTTGAACAAAAGGTCGACTGTTTGGAGGTGATGTTCGGACAAGACGACCTCATGGATAGAACGTACGAGGAAGGACTTCCGGGGCAGATCGCTTCCACGGTCGCCGGTTACGTGCATTGCCTCGCTCATAGTCGCACGGATATCAAAGTTCTCGAAGTCGGCGCCGGTACTGGTAGTGCAACTAAGGTGATTCTGGACAGCTTAATGCCCACGGCTAGACTCGATGGAGGAGGTCTTGTCTCCTCAGTTTCCACATATCATTTCACCGATATATCAGCGGCCTTCTTTGAGAACGCGACACAGCGATTCCCAGAGTGGGCGGGAATTTTGCGCCCACAGATTCTAAACATCGAGAAAGACCCTGCTGAGCAAGGATTTGAACTGGAATCATACGATTTAGTTATCGCGACACATGTAAGGTCTCATGTGCTTCGGCCATTGTTTGATACTAAACACACATAGGTCCTTCACGCAACGGCCGACCTCAGTGTATGTTTAAGCAATATCCAAAAACTGCTCAAGGAGTAAGTGTTCCACTTTTCTCCGATTGTACCAGAGCTAATGTCAGCAGCGGTGGTGACCTTATCGTGATCGAGAATATTAAGCCGGAACTCATGTGCTCACCTCTTGGGTTCGGTTTGCTTCCAGGATGGTGGCGCAGTGTCGAGCCTTTTCGACAATTAAACCCCCTGATTAACGAAGCTCAATGGCACGAGGAACTGCAAAATGCCGGTTTTTGTCCTCGGCTAACAATCAAAGACACAGATGACCAGGTCAACGAAATGTCTGCCTTTGTAGCAGCAAAAGTACCGCCCTCCTCATCTACAAAACGTGTTTGCAGCATAATTTACTCATCTAGCTATACTGGGCAATGTGAACTAGCTCGTTCAATTGCTGAAGAGATGACAGCGGTCGACTGCGATTGCGCTCTAGTTGACCTCGCTGATGTTTCACTCAACCACACCAACACAATTGGAATTGTATTACTCGGATACCAGGGCCTGGACCTCTCTAGTCTATCCGAGTCAGATTTTGAAAAGCTCCAGTATATCCTAGGCACATTTACCAATCTGCTATGGATTACTTGTGATGTTGACGAAACGCCTAAGTCTGCCATGGCAATCGGGCTCGTTCGAACGGCGCGCTGGGAGCGAGACCATGACGGCATCAACTTCCTCATGCTCGATATAAGGCAAAGGCTCCTAGATTTGCCGGCAATCGTCTCGAACGTTGCACAGGTATGCAATCGCGCATTTGCTCCCAACCCTATTGTGCCCCGAAATGCAGAGTATCGCCTTCAGGATAGGGCTCTGCTCACCAATCGTTTGTTTCCCGCCTCCGGAGTCAACGAGTCTATCAATTCAAATTCAAGCTCACGGTCCAAACCAATGGAGCTGCGGCGGATTAACCACCCAGTCAAGCTGACCTCGATCGGCTCTCATCATCCGAATGGATACTACTTTATCGCGGATGAAGGCTTTGACCAGCCGCTGCATCCGCATGAAGTGCAGATTGAAGTGCGGGCTGTTGGGTTCGACGAGCAGGACGCTGACCAGTTCAGCCGTTTGATCCCTGGCGAAAGCATTGGTTGGCAGGGAGCAGGCATCGTTCTCGGCCTTGGGGATGCTGTAGAGGACCTCGAAATTGGTGATGCTGTCATGGCCATGCGCACGTCACCGAGCGGCTCCTTCCAAACATATTTTCGAACGCACTCTGCTGCTGTCATCAAGATTCCGACCGGTATTGACTCTCACTCCGCCGCTGGGATCCTTATCCCATTTTCCACTGCGTACCACTGTCTTGTGAATGTCGCTAGATTGCAGAAAGGAGACACTGTCCTAATCCATGACGTGTCTAGCGATGTTGGACATGCTGCAGTGCAGGTTGCTCGACACATTGGAGCTACAGTTTATTGCACAATTTTAAATGACTGTGAGAGAGAACCATTACTCGAGAAAGGAATTCATCCAAGCCATGTCCTTGACGCGCGGTCTTGGGTAGGGGGCCTTCTGGCTAGCGCACAGAACAACACTGTCGATGCAATTCTTAACCTCAGTCGCCGGGGCATGGAAACCAGAGATCTGCGCTGTCTTTGCAATTTCGGGAGTCTCATAGATTTGCAAGGGCAGGGCACAATTGGACCTTTGTCTGCTTCAAACGGAAACAGGAACTATTCTAGCGTCGACATCAGGTCCATGGCCGTTCAGAAGCCGAGAGCTCTTGGAAAAATATTCCGACGCATAAAAGATCTCCTGACAATGAACGAGATTCAACCTCTTTTACCAATTGTTCGAGGATTCTCCGGTCTTCACAGTGCTCTCGCAGATATCAGACAAGGCATCTCGTGGCCTTCTGTCCTTGAGCCAAGACCAACCGATATTGTTCCTGTATGTCCATCATTCTGATAATCTTTATTGAAACTCAGTCTTGCTAACTCAGTCAGATGGCTATTAAGCCACTAGGAGGCCACAACTTCGACTCTAGCGCATCTTACGTGCTTGTAGGCGGATTTGGTGGTATCGGCCGAAGTGTCGCTCGATGGATGGTGACCCGCGGCGCGAGAAACTTCATCTTCATCTCAAGGTCAGGTGCGGGCAGCACTGCTGCTAAAGAACTATACACAGAACTTCTGGATTCGGGATGCATTGTGTCTGATCTGAAATGCGATGTGACCAACAAGAATGCTGTTATGCAAGCGTTCGAAAGCTGCCAGACAAGCATGCCCCCGATCAAGGGATGCATACAGTGCTCCATGGTTCTTGAGGTATGTATCCTACGCCCCTAACGGCACCTATTCCAACAGCAAAGCTCATGAAGGATATAGGATTCTATGCTCAGCAACATGACTCACGCGCAGTTTCTCGCGGCCATCACCCCAAAAGTACAAGGAACGATTAACATTGCTTCCGTGCTCTCCGCCTCGTCCCTTGATTTCCTAATCTTCCTATCTTCATCCGCGGGAATAATCGGTAACCGCGGACAAGCAAACTACTCGGCCGCCAATTGTTTCCTGGATGCGTTCGCTGCCTCGCTCGTTGACAAAGGATATCCCGCCACGTCAATAAGTCTCGGTAGCGTCCTCTCTGTCGGCTGGGTTGCCGAGAACCAAGACCGCCTACCAATCGCCCTCTCTTATGGCGCGATATCCGAACCCTTACTTCTCTCCATCCTGGAATACCACATGGATCCGCGGTGGTGCGCAGCCAAAAGCCCCGAAACATGTCATACAGTCGCAGGAGTCCGCTCAGCGAAAGACTTCCATCGACTCTCCATTCCTCTGCCCGGATTCATGGCATATCCTCTTTTCTCCCCGCTCCGCGCAATAGCCAACGCGTCTGGTGCCGACAAAGCGGAGACCGAGGTTCCAGTGACTCAGGCGCTCAGATCTGCACGCTCCATACCAACGGCCGTGGAAGTTGTCACAAGGGCGATCGTGATGAAGCTAGCGCGGGTGATGGCGATTTCTGCGAAGGAGATTGACCCTACCAGGACGCTGGCGTCTTATGGAGTTGATTCGCTAGTTACCGTGGACTTAAAGGCGTGGTTTAAGAGGGACGTTGGAGTGAATGTTGGATCGGGAGATCTATTGGGGGATGTTTCTATGCAAGGACTGGCAGAGGCAGTAGCTGGAGCGAGCGAGTTCTTGTCACTTGGAAAGTAGCAGACGAGATATTTGTTGTGCAAAGAGATTTCTCTCTCCGAAAACCCTGCATAGCAAGATCAATAGAATGATGGTAATGTTGTTATTCTAATTGGCGCTTGGCTGTCTAATCTATTTCGTTGTTATCAAGGGAAATCTATGTAATGTTCAAGTATTATTAAGTACACAGAGCCCTTGATTTTACGGTCATATATTTCTCTATGTATATAAAACTTCGATAATGAGTATCCAAGCAGGAAATCCGAGAAATAGTGCGCAGAGTTTTGAGCAAGCCCCTTCATTATTACATTTCTAGGTAGCTTCCTCTAGGCCGGAAGAAACACATCTCGCCTAGGAATCTGAAGGTCTAGAAATCAGGGAGCCCCTATAACTTATTTCAATCTAATCCCCTCATATCCAGAGTACATAACTGTTTAGTAGAGAATATACCAAGTGGGACTAACCTGTACAGCCGTTAGAGTACGGACAGCGTCGAAAGGTAATATTTTATACGATTGTGAAAGAACAACTCGTTTTTCTGTGTATAGTAACTGTGGCACCTTTGAACGAAAAGAGACGAACTCATCTCATAAGCTAGATCGTGAAGGGGAAGTAGCCGATATAAGGCATAAAGCATGTCAAAGATGTTGCCTAGCGATTCTTGTTCAATAATTTTATTTCCCCAGCCGATTCATGCGTTCAAACGGCTCGTGAAGATATGTATCACCAAGAGTACTCCCACCTTTCACAACAGACAACGAACATATGTATGGCTTCTCCCACAATCCCGAACTCTCTCATAGCTTTGCTTGTTCTAGCACTGTCAACTTCCTCAAAGGAGGCCCCCCTCGACTTCCATCGCCAGCCATACTAATCTCCCCGGCCACCTTTCCCTCTGGCATCGCCAACCTCCACTTCTCCCTCAGCGAAGCCTCCGCCTTTTCTTCCACACAATCAGCCACGTATCTTCCCAACACGGGCAGGAACTTGAAAGCACTGTGCAAACTCGTCAGCAGTCATCCTAATTTAAACCACGCAGTAAACAACGAATCACGAATAGAAAAAAAAGAGAAACTTACTGCCCAGCCCCCCCAGTAGCTACAAACAACCCCTTCAATCCCGGATGCCAATCAACAATGAAGTCACCCTTCGGCGTATCCGTATACCAACACATTCTCCGATCCAACCACGGCCGATCCCCAAGCGCGGGAAACAACTGCTTCAATCCCTCCCGGAGACCCTGATCGGCGTCCTGCGGCAAGTACCCCGTGGCCGCGTTACTTTCTGTCGGCTTCGGCCCGGAGACGATAGACCCTGTTACTTGGGATTTCTGGGCCGTCGCGAACCCGAAGCCATGGCGGGCTAGTTTGAGGATATCGGACCCGGGCGTTGGCGGGAATGCGAAGACGCCGGTTGTGAGGTTGACGATCACGGGAGTCTTTTCTAGAGCGTGAGCCTCCTCAGGAGTTAATTGGACGAAGCCGACGGGTTGGCCGGATGCAGAGGCCGCATGGGCGAGGTTCAGGAGCCGGGTTGACCAGGCTCCAGTACTGAGGATTACATGAGATGCGGAGATGTGGGATCCATCGATGATGTTGACTCCGGTTACGCGATCCCCTGACATGCGCAGTGAATGGACGGTGCCGCGAGGCCCGGTGATGAATGATACGCCTGCAGCGCTGCATTGGGTGGCGAGACGCTGGATTGCGCCTTCAGCGTTGGCCCAGCCGCCGATAGGGTTGTGGTAGCCATGTGCGGAGGCAAGATCGGCTTGGACAGCTGGACGAATGGTCTTGAGGGTGTTGATATCGTGAAATTCGTCGACCTTCCCGCCGGCTTGGTAGATGATCTGTTTCGATTTCTCGATGTACGGATGCCCGGGAGCTTCGGAGAGAATGGCGTAGCCCGAGGCGTCGAAGAAATTTTTGTACTCGGCATTCCAGCCGCTGTAGGCCTCCCGGGCCATTTTGGCATACAGTGGATCGGCATAGTCGATTCGGATGATGCGCGAGATGTCAACGCTGCTCCCGTCGGGGACTGGTGGGGCGAAGCGGTCCAGGACGGTGATGTTGGTGTATCCTCGTCGAGTGAGCTCTAGGGCCGTTGAGAGGCCGAAGACGCCAGCTCCGACGATGAGGATTGAGTCGTTCTTGTGGAGTGGCATGGTTTGGTCTTGTTGTCTGGGAGATGGAAAGAAACGAGAGAGATTGGGGAACGTCGGTATAAATCGGTGCCACCGGATGCCCTCCGGACTGGTTCCACTTCATCCCCGGAAGCGGTCCGGGTCCGCAGTGCTGAGCACGCCATGATCGTATAGCGAGGTAGAGAGAATACGATATCTACATATACTTAGAAGTAAAGCACGCCTCGTGCCTTTAAACGAGAAACCTAATCCTAAACACTTAAATTTGAAGCGCGTATGACATTAGAGTGTACGAAGTCTTCAAGTATACACGGAAACTCGGTGTTTCCAAAAGCTCGATGGAATTAGGGCAGAAAAGTCCAAGTTACCATATCGATCAAAACTTCTATTTGTTCCATTATCTATTTGCTGAAGAACCCGTTACTCTATCCAACTTTGTCTCCCTAGTCTGCTGCTGCATGTAAACCTATAAAGAAAGTCTCTTTTCTTACGTTGAACAGTCATTCTCGTCGATCGTACTTTGGTTCATACCCATGGTATCTGAGAAGCCAGGAGGGTTCGTTCTCGCTGTCAAAGCTCTATCTTCGACGGCCGGGTCCGGGGAGTTCGCGTTGACGTTGGCGTCCACGGCTATACGCTCGCCGGACGTCTCCCGTGTTCTAGGACGGAGCCCGTGAGAAGCCGCGGCCTTTGTCCTCCACCCACTTGTACGTTTCCGTGTTGATACGGGCAAACTAGATCGGGAGGGATGGCATTCTAGAGCAGAGCTTCGCAACTTGGCGGCCGACGCCGACGTTCTTCAACCTCCTCGTGAGACGTCAACTTCCTCGTGAGACGTCAACCTCCTCGTGAGACGACCAAAGATTCCCATCCCGGCGATTACGGAACCTTTGATACGCGAACGTGGACTTGAGGAATGCCAGGATCCGAGCCTGGTCTTCGTCGAGGATCCCCGACTGATCGCTGATGGCCGAGCCGTTGCGGTTTATAAGGCACCATGCCTCCTCGTCCGATTTGCAGGTGGCGATCCGGAACTCGATCCCGGAGAGAGACTGTTCGACCAAGGGCTCGCTGAGGTGGAGGGCCAACGTCGGCTCGGCCCTCTGTCGGTTGGAGATCGCGGTCGACTCCATCGCGTCGTCCTTTTAGGTCATCTCCACCCTCTTCCTGCACCTGGAAGACCTATCTTCCTCCTCCGCCTGCCTCTTGCATGACAGTATCGCGCTTCAAAGGTGCCGGTACGGGCGAGAAACGGACGAGAAACAGCGCCATGCCTTCGCTGGAGACTGTGAAAGATAGCGAGTCCCGCAGACGTAGTAGGAAATGATCTTTAGGGATGAGAGAGGGAGAGATTTGTCCTCGAGTTTACGCGTTGTTGACATGTGCGGATCCGGCAAACGGATTATGGCATCACAGCAACGGATTATGGCATACGATTCTTGGCCACCCCCTCCTGGTGTTACCCCCTTCCGTGGCAGAAGTGAGACAGTTAAATTATCTGTCGCTTCTTCGTCTCTCAAGATCGCCCGTCTACTCTCCGCTTCCTTACGCCACATTTCGTCAATTCGTACAGTGAAAACGACTAGACCCGCGCACACAAAAGAATCGCAGCAGATATGGTGGTGATCCATCCTACCCCGGGACTGCTAGATCAAAAAATGGATAAGAGATCGAGGATCAACATGGTTCCAAATTTAACCAATTCTCAATCAAACGACCATAATCCTGTGGCTGTAACAGTCCACCAACAGATGTGCCAGAAGGCCCTAATCCGGGATTTCCAGCAAGGCCTGAGAGGTCGAGATCTGGAAATGCATTGTGGCTTTCATCAGGTTGTGGAAGATCCTCTGGCGGATATGTGACAAGTTCCTTAGCCACCGTCCGATGTCCAGTGATGCCAGCAGACCCAATGAGAGCAAGTTCGGGACCAGACAATGCATCGTCAGATTGCGACGAGCTTTGCACGATACTGTTTGTCAAACAAGACCCGAATATATCTTTCGAAAAGTCCTCGGACAGCTTGTTAGAAGGAGAGGAGACTAGAATTTCCCATAGAAGGTGCACGTTCACAGACCAGGCCTGTTGGGAGTCGTGTGCACCACTGGAGGAGATACTATGCCTCAACTGGTGGAGTTTGTTCGCCTAAAGGAATTAGCTCGTTGTAGCTGATAACTTGAGAGGCCCTTACCTGTCGTTCTAGATGCGGCCACTGTATACCCATTTTGTAAACGAAACCGACGCATTTATCGTAACCAACCTGTGCTTTCTCTCGGAAGCTTGGCTCCTCTACAAAACTATGCTGGAGGAAGATGGTCGCCACGATAGCCACACACTGGCCGAGCGTTGGATCAGATACCTCGAAATCTTTCTTCTCGAGAAGAGTGACGAAGTGTAAAACCCAGCTTGTGTTTAGTGTGATTTGCTCAAAGGAGTTCCGTAGAAACGACTGCGGCATGGTGTGACGAAAATTCCTCAATCGTATTGACAATAGTAAGGGATGATTGACAAGGACCAGAATTGAGTGGGAAACAAATTGAAAGAAAAGCCACGGACCCCAGTATTCTCTTTGCTCGTTGAGCTCAGTTCCCGAGAGCTCAGGGAATCGGCTCGCGTGCATTCGGTATTTTAGAGGTATCCGACTCTCGCATCCCATTAGCTCGGAATTGATGACAGAGTAATCGGATTGCGCCGACCATGGAGGCGGCGATTCAGACCTGATATGAGCTGAGGCGTAGGCTCGGGACAGCTCCCAGACCTTACTGAATTGCATTGTGTAGGCCACTAGACCGGGATCTGTTCTGGTTATGGCGTTGACCAGACTGTTATTTATTGTGAAGGACGCGTCTCCGACCAATCCTTCAAGCATATATATTGCCCAGTGACAGAGCACTCGTTCATCGCGCTCATCCTCTAGGTTATCTGGGAAACCTGGCACATCTAATTTGAGGCACTCAACCAAGTACTTAGCTAGACGAAGATTCACGCCGGCTCGGATGATATTGCTGTCTTAGACTCGTCAGCAATCACCACGAGGGTTTAGTAATATACTAACTTGTGTAATCAATCATTGTTAACAGGCACATGGCCTGTAAAGTAGACAGTTCCACTGTACCTTCGGCCACGCGACCCATCACCATGCGCCGGGACGATTCCGTCCAGTCGTGAACCTGTCGGCTGACCTCCGGGTCAGCCACACCCCTGCCATTGAATCTCTGACCCAATGCTTGAATTGCAAGTTGAACCTCTACATCCCGGCTATCATATAATTGTAGAAAAGTCGCATGGTGAAATAAAGGCAGCGGCTGAAAGTTACAATAGGTCAGAAACAAATGGGCAGGTGTCTGTGTGGTTGCATTCGATGCGTCTCTGGTCATTGATTAGCGTACGGAACTGAAATAATCGCGGAATCCCTACATCAAGGGGCCAGTAGGGATGGGGTTGTCTCCAGTAGCATCGAGACTCGGTCTATTAGAAGGCACAGCTGCGGGGGGGTGGCGATCAAAGCAGGCCAACAGGGCTTCTAGCTTGCCCTCTAAGCCATCGATACGTTGTTCCTGGAAAGTCAGCTTGTAAGGCTATATTGATGACTAGTGTCACTCACCAAGCCCCTGACATATTCCGGGGCTTCTTCCACTGCATACTCGCAGTGGTGTCCTAAGCGGGCGCAATTGGAGCACACGGGCCGCTCCCCGGAGCATCGGGATTTTTTCCGACTTAATTATTAGCACTAATACTGCTATAGAAGAGTTAAAACATACCGACATGTCTCACATGCCCGCTTGATACGCTTTGTCGGTCTTCCGTCCTCGTCCATTTTGCTGACTGAGGCGAAACTGCAGCCTTGAGTCTTGACGGTCGGGGAGATCCGGACAAGATGGAAGTGAAGATAAGATAAGGCGGAAGAGATCCGGATGACCTCATTCCTGACTAAGGACTTGAAATCGTCTGGATAAGGCGACTGGCAATGATGCCCATATATTATGCTTTTACGGATTCAATCTGGATAAAGCTGAGTGCCGCTGTATTGAGTCTCTCAATTAGATATATTCTCATGTACTTCCCCAGCGTGACATTATGCCTCAAGCCAGGGATCGGAGAGTAGTTCCTCTGCGGTTGCTCGATCCTCTGGGCGCCACTGCAGCAGTCTCGAAATAAAATTCAAAAACATCTGCTTCTCGTCCCCTTCAATGACCATAAGCCTTTGCTCAAGACCTCGTTCCGAAGGCACGAGATCGGGGAACCTAAAGAGCCCTGTTGAATCATTAGTAAGACAAAGTTTTAAACGCTAGCATAGTGTGATCAAAATACCATCGGTATCGAAATATCGTGGACTTTGACTTCCTCGCTTGAGCATATCTTTTGGCGAAGGCTCGATCAAGGAAATAATGGACGCGAGGTGCTTTTCCTCGCTGTAGGACGAGCCCGAGAATGTTGAATAATCGAAAGGACCGGTCCCGCAAAGTAGTTCCCAGATCTAGTCATACTGTTAGCATATTTAGATGAAGTAGCCCTTTCCGTCTCACCAATGCGCCCAGGTTCCATATATCCACACTGTAGTCCCAAGTGTCCCCAATGATGACCTCTGGGGCTCGAAAACCATTTGGCTGAATAGGATGGTTATAAGGGCCCTTGTCTCCATAAACCGCAAGCCCAAAATCTGTGATCACTGGCCTGCCTAGGCTATCGACTTGAAAGCCGAAGTTATTGCGCGAAAGGTATATTGTTCGATCATCGGAAGTTTTCTGGGGCAGCGGATGTTCTATCTCGTCCCGGACTCTCGTGTCGAGTAGAGAATGGTCTCTAAGGGTCATTAGGATATTGTCGGATTTAAGGTCTGCTAGCTCCTAGAATATTTCATAAAAGGGTCTTTTTGGTTATCCAACTAACCTGTATGGATAATACGGGATTCGGTATGAAGATAATGAAGGCCCATTACAACCATCCGAATGATGGCATTCAAAACGTCGGGCGGAAGGACATTCCCTTGGAAACGCTTTTTAAGCATCCATAGGGGCTCGTAGAGGGGGTCAAAGACCATGCAGACATGGGTGCCGTGCGGTCGTGGCAAGTCGAACGAGTCAAGCAAAGTGCGAACAAAATATCGGCCTTCGTGGACTGGATTGGCTTCAGTTACACGCTGCGTAATTCGTAGTTCCTTGTCGGCACACTCTTTAGATACATAATTGTTTGCATTAACCTTTATCGCGACATACCGTGGAGGAAGCCAGCGCCACCTTGCAAGTCAGAAGAAGGACATAGTGTATTATGATCGGGCTTACTGATGAAGATCCCTAGCCAGCCAGACTGTCGAGCTGGTCCCCCATCCGAGTTTACTAGCCACTTGGTATCTGTTGGCGAGTATTACGTGAAGTTGCATGGGATAGAAATATTTGGGGTCATAATGGGGTGCGCGCTCCTCTTCAACACATTGAGAAGCTCGGATAGAACTAGCCGGGATGGACTGGGGCTTGTAAGGATTTGATCGCAATAACCCCAAAAGCGACATTTTTGATAGTTTTGATGCAAACGTCATTGTGTGGCCCGCCGCAAGGCCGAGCTGGCGACAAAGTCTCGGAGAGTGCGGAGAAGAGCAGGGGATCAGATACTGTTCCAGCCTGACGGCAGAATCCGGGGCCGATTGGCACTCCCCCTTGCTTGCGTAACCAGGCAACTCCCCTAGCCAGCAGTGGAAGGTGATAATTTCTGCTCAGGTCTTGTTGCTTCGATATAGAGTAACGACTGTGATAGCCTGCTTTATCCTGATCAGTATTTCCATTATTGTCCGTGGCTATAGATCGATTCACCCAATCTCCACAATCATCTATCCTTCACCTGATAACGTACATGTGATCGTTCTAAGCGCGTGCGACTGCTATGTGGCTGTGCGATAAGGCAGGGGATGGTACGTCGAGAGGGAAGCTGCTGTGTCCGTATTAATTAGTATTCTTACCCTGCGGCTTGCCTTCTCGCGCTTTTGGAGAAAACCTGGCCTATTTAATTCACCGGCAGTGTACAATGATAGTAGTACGTGTTGCGAGTTTGTAATAGTAGGAGAACCCAACGCAATGCTCCACTTTTAAAACTTATTATGGCAGAAGTCTTGTGATCACCTTTCTTTGTTTTCATACTTTCAACCTAGGGTAGCACTTGTGGCGCAGAACATGACATACAGATGAACTACAAAGATCCCTAGGGAACATCAGACTAGAATAATTGGTGCCTTATGACCAATGCATAAGCGCTTGGAAACTGTGATTGTCAAACCGAACCTTGACAAACAGTCTTGTGTCAAATGATGTGTTATTCAATAGCATTCTTTTTGTATATGGTCGCTAGCTTCCAGCCATGTCCTCCACGGTGTAGGAAGAGCCTATTCTCGAGGCCATTTGACAGCGGATTGAGATAAGATAAGAAAGATAACAAATTGAATGACTCAGTCCTGACTAATGCATTTTTTGCTTCCCCATCAACAAACTAGGGATGTCCTGCAATCATCACTTTGATCACACTCTCCTCGCCCCGCCTCACCAGCTCAAATGCCTCCTCGGCTTGCTCAAATGTGAATCGATTCGTGATCAATCCTTGCACGTCAATTTTTCTGCTTGCAATCAGATCTACCGCTGTCGGATAGCATCCCGTCGTGTACCGAATCGACCCTCGAATTGTCAAGTCGCGAATACAAGCGGTCGTGATAGGGAACACAACATTCTGACCCCTGAGATCAGCACAGTAAAACCGCTTATGGGAGTGTCACTCACCTCTTTCCCCATCCCCGCTTGCACGTACATCCCTCCCTTTTTGACAAGATGAATCCCCGTCTGAATGCAACTCTGCGCACCAGTCGCCTCGATCACCACGTCCGGGCCTTCGCCTAGCCCGAACCTCTCCTTCATCATGGTCGCCACCTGTGCGCTCCACTCCGATTCATCAGTCGTGTTTTCTGGCCTGTCAGGCGGCAAATACACCTCATCCGCAGCAAATAAATTCGCAAACACTAATCGCGACTCCGATATATCCACCCCGATTACCTTCTTGGCCGCGTAAGCCCGACAAACAGCTTGACAGAGGAGACCGATAGGACCACATCCGAAAACCACAACGGTCTGGTTCGGTCGGACATTTCCGACTTTTGTGATTTGGACAGCGACCGCGACAGGCTCAACCATGGCGCCTTCATCGAGACCCATGTGCGCAGGGAGGGGATAGCAGTAGTCCGCCTGGGTGATGTAGTATTTGGACAACGTGCCGTTGTGAGGCGGAGTGGCTGCGAAGACGGTGTCCGGACAGAGATTATAGGACCCTTTACGGCAATACTCGCAGCTGGATACATTAGAACCGACTAGACGAAACAACGTAGGTTGATGGTCGGTGTCACATACTGCCTGCATGGCACGCCCGGCTCAATAGCCACGCGATCACCGACTTTGATATTCTTCACGGCAGTGCCGACTTCCACGACCGTCCCGGCGCTTTCATGCCCTAGCACAATAGGAGACTCGAGAATAAAGTCTGACCATATCAGCTACAATGTAAACTAATCAGGAGGTAGGTAATAACCTCCAATTCGCCCTCGTTGCCAGTAGTGCACGTCGCTCCCACATATGCCTGTCTGAGCGATATGAACGCGAACATCCCACGGGTCTTTTAAAGAGGGAACAGGCCTATCTTCGAAAGCGACGTCTTTGACTGCTCGTAGGACGAAGGATGGGTTTGTCTCCTGATCGATTAGCTGGGCCTCTTCTCGCTAGCTGTCTACACACCATGTTTGAACCGTGTCTTGGATCTGAAATTTTAGGGATAGGAAGATGTTTCTTTTGCGATAATATTCGATCGACTACCCCGCCCTACGAACTGAGCCCGGAAGTCTCACCTCCGACGCTTTGTTGCAGAAGTACATGAACGTATCTGTGGCTGGCGAACGGAGAGAGGTCCCATGATGTCATTTCTCATAGAGGCATATCTCCGCGACGCAAACATCTCCAGAGGGGAAAAGCAGTGGTATTCCAGTATCACCAGTCTCCTTTCTCAACAGCTATCAATGTCTTCAGAAAAAAAAAAACATATGAATAACTAGATTAGCCATAATTCATGATATAGACTCAGATGTTTACGCGGAGCACAATCCTCCAGGCGCGGGGCACTGCATCCGATGCGGGGTTCTGGAAATAACACCATGATCCTTTACCATGGACTTAAATCCCATAATATTTCTTCTCTACACCTTTAGGAAACTTTTTTTCAGAAAAGGAAAAGACAAATCTCAAGATGGTTCTTGCCCAGCCAGAAAACAAACACGTTCTCAAAGCCTTTGACCTAACGGGCAAAGTCGCTGCCATTACTGGCAAGGATGCACTGGCCAATATTAGCACAGAAAGTTACTAACGTGAACTAGGAGGCGCCCGTGGAATTGGTCTTGAAGTGTCAAATGGTCTGGCCGAAGCAGGAGCAAATGTATATCCCTTTTTTTTTGCCTTCTAAGAGAACGTGCTGACACAACTAGGTCGCTCTAATCTACAACTCCTCTAGCAATGCATCCTCGATAGCCAACGACATCGCAGCCAAGAACAACGTCCGAGCAGCTGCATACCAAGCGGACGTCGCAAGCCAACCGGACATCGAGCGTGTCATCCAACAAATCGCCTCCGACTTCGGAAAACTGGACATCATCGTCGTCAACTCGGGTATTGCGTCCAGCGTGCCAGCAGAGGAGTACACAGTCGAGCAGTGGCACAATGTCATGAAAGTGAATCTTGATGGGGCATTTTATACCGCACAGGCAGCCGCTCGGATCTTCAAGACTCAGGGACACGGGAATGTGATTTTCACAGCGTCGGTTAGCGCTACGTTGGTCAATGTGCCGCAGAAACAGGCTGCTGTGAGTGTTTCCGTCCCTGTAATTTCTGGGCTGAGGTTTGAAAGAGTGGAAACTGATTGATCCTCACCTCGCAGTATAATGCATCCAAAGCTGGCGTCGTTCGACTGGCTAAGTGTCTTTCCGTTGAGTGGGTGGACTTCTGCCGAGTCAACTGTATTTCGCCGGGTTATATCGCAACAGAGATACTGGATGAATTTCCACAGGAGTGGAAAGATAAATGGTATGACTTGATTCCTGCAAAGCGAATGGCGGCCGCGTATGAGTTGAAAGGGGTAAGTCTGCGATCTCTACAAGAGAGTATAGGAGCTAATCTGGGCAGGCATACGTTTTCTGTGCCTCGGATGCGTCGAGTTACATGACTGGGGCGGATATCATAATTGATGGAGGATATACACTTCCTTGATTTAGAGCCATCAGATAAGATCGTGGCATAGAATATGTTTGCCCTAATTCAGACGATATAGCACCTGTGTTGGCTCTCACTCAGCAATGACTTTTAGATGGACTATGCCTGTCAGGAAATTTACAAGACTGTCTAGGCATCAGTAAATCGGGATGACGCTAGTAAACTCAGCCGGGATCGTGGCTGTGCAATTGTGCGACTGTCGGGCCATTATCTGAGCTCAGGGCCATTGCATCAGATATACGGTGAAGCAGCGGTCTAATCAACACTCCAGGCATAACAGCTCATTCTAAAAGAGCATGGCCTGTGGCGCTACGTGTCAGGCACTTATCCACCGCATTGCGATGGAACGAGCCTATCAGATGAACGTGCGTTGACCAGCGTCGATCCGGGCTCCAGTAACGCGCCCAATGCGGGGCAAGAATTCCCCTAAAATCAATGCTTCTTCCCACGGTTCTCTCCGATATTTTATCAGGGACAAATCAGTAGATGATATTTAGTATTCTGTAGCAAGCGGACCACCCCATCAGCCCCGACGATGCGACTAGGTGGCCTCGCATGCTTATTCAGTCCAACGCTAAGGCATGCAGCACATCTGCATATAAGATAAGATCGTACACCGCGCCTGAGCCTGCCTGCCCGTAGCGGAATCTCACATCCATGTCCTTCTCGTTCTCACAATGCCAAATCGTAACCTCAACCTCCTCAGTCTCGACGGCGGAGGCGTCCGCGGGCTTTCTACCCTCTTGATCCTACGCCAGCTAATGGAAGCGATCGATCGTGAGCATCCGCCTAAACCATGCGAGTATTTCCAATTCATTGGTGGAACGGGGTCGGGTGGGTGAGTCACTATATCCCCTCCTCGTTGTGTTGGTTCGACCGCTAACCAGAGTATCTCAGTGTGATCGCCATCATGCTCGGTCGTCTCGAAATGGATATCGAACAGTGCATTAGAGCCTACACGCGGCTTCTTCGTCGTGTGTTTGCTAGCAAGAGAACCTTTCCCGTAGGCAGCAATTTGCGCATGCGACCGAAATACGATATCAAGCGCTTAGGATCGGCAATGCGCGCGATCCTCCGGGAGCTGAATTACGACGACGATATGCTTCTGCGGGATGAGGATGGTACATGTCGAATGTATGTGCCAGCCACGTTACTCTTATCCATAGAAACTATGAGTAGAAAAAAAAAGCTCACAACTAACTGAACTTTCCAGATTCATCCCTGTCACCGACTCCACCAGCCGCAAAATTGTTCCTCTAACCAGCTACCCAAGTCCGTACTGTCCCACGGAGCTCTACAAAACAACCAGAGTATGGGAAGCGGCCCAAGCTAGCTTCGCGAGTGGGTCTCTCTTCGAGCCCGTGCGTATTGGACCTAGCGGTCGCGAATTCCAAGACAGTACGCCGGAAGTAAACAACCCAATGCGCGAGGTGTGGATCGAAGCCCGCGGTCTGTGGCGCTCAGGGTCCCTCGAAAGCCAGCTGCGATGTATGGTATCCATCGGAACGGGGGTACCCTCGATCAAGCGTCTCGGGCGGAATATGTTCGGGATATCTCGATCAAAGCACGAGGTGGTTGATGCAGAAACTGAGACTAATCGGTTCCTGAAGGAACATACGGATCTGGATGATGATCATCGCTTGTTTCGGTTCGATGTGCCTAATGGGTTGGCGGATATTAAACCCTATGGAGTAGATGAGATAGAGACAGTCGTGGAGGCGACTGAGGATTATCTGGCCAAGGAGCTGATGTATAAGCAGGTGAGGAGGTGTGGGAAGGCGCTTGATGGGGTTTAGACCTATCAGGCTTTTCGTTCCTGTAGCGCTCTGTGCTTTTGGGTGGTTTTAGTGCGTGACTTCCAGGATAGTAATTGTCGAAATTATAATTCACGATGTCAAGAATGTTAAGCAGATGAGCTTGCGTCGTGATCCTATTGTAAGTACCTGCCTTTAGGCCTGTCGAAAGGCCTAACTCTGTTCATCTTCAATGGATGATTCACACGTCCAAACTGCTTCAATAGTTGACTTTATATCCCTATTTCAATTCATATAGCTAGATTACATATTTGAGCTAGCCATACGTGGTTGGCCCTAACATAACCCTGTCGGTTATGTTGAACCAGGCTGACATCAGCGCTTTGACTGGCATCATTATCAATAATCGAGTAATCCACATGTTCCCTTTTTCTCGTTCAGACTACTGTGTCAGTTGTTCCTGGGTTACTTTCTCGTTCAGTTCAAACCCAGCAGGTCCTAAAGTACAAATACATCCATTTTTCCCAATAGACCAACATAATACATGATATCGTACATTAACTTCCAGAAGAGCTCCCTGCCCAAATTGTCTAGACAAGGAATTTATCCCTTCAGCGGATCATGACCCCAGTTCTTCAACGACTTGTAACTCTTGCTCTCAGTATCCTGCTTCGCCTTCTCCTCCTGCGCCAAGTGCCGTTTACAGTACGACACGACCTTGCGCATATGATCGATATCCTGGTCCCGATAGCTATCCGGATTCTTGGACGGATTATGCTCGAGAATGTTGACGATTTTGCGGCCGCTGTGGCGATCCGTCAGTATGTAGCTGGGTAGCTGAACAGTAGGGACAACGAACCTTTCATGTCCGACCGTCTCGCCCGAGCCATCGTTCGTCCATCCTGACTCCTGCGACTGTTCTTCTTTTAACCAATCGCGAAGTTCGTTGGGGGTCATGTTTACGATGTCATTGAATTCACTGTCCGAGTTAGTCGCGATGCTTGAGAGTCGGTGGTGATGAGGGCCGTACTCAATGACTGTTTCCTTGGCTTTGACCATTCTGCTGCGAATATGCGTCACTTGTTCTAGCCTTCTATTTGCTATCCTTGGTCTTGGTTTCCACCCAAAATTGGTTATGGGTCGAAGTTCCCTTATATACCAGTAAGGCATGACGTCATGGCGATCTGGCGGCCGAATTACAGCGGAATGACGAGCGCCTCCAGATTCAAGTTGAGATTCGAGGAAGATTAGGTTATTCAATATATTTAGCGAGCCTGAAGAAGGACTTCTGGTCGATGTCGTCATGGTTGGGTGTTATGGAAGGTCTGGACCTTGATTATGGGAAGAGAACCGGATTCTACGGAAGGCTTATAACAACCCAAGTTGATACTTATAATCTAATTGCTACTTTGGACCAAAACTATATTTACAAAAGTGGAGGGCAGTTATAAGGGCGCGAGTTTCGCAGGAAATATCACTCGCGAAGAAATTATGCGCCCTTCTCCCAGCTTCTTAATATTGGAATTAAAAATCAATAGGATCATAGACTGGCAGAAAGAACGAAACCGACTTCGACATGCTATACGATAGTTCTCTTTAATCTCAATTGGCTGAATTTTCATTATTGAATTTCAAAAATTCCCACCATTCTGTAAAGGCAGTAAAAGGAATCCATGGCCAGGAAACTATTATGTGCATTCCATTGATACAAAGCGCCACAGGGCCTAGTTAGTGCCTATCCGCTTTCTAAAATAATTCCTCCTCCCCGAAATGGCGGCTGAAGCAAGGCCCTCTTTATACAAAATTGGCCAGTATCAAGGCGGACCCCAAAGCACGTCTTATAGACCCAACCGGGGAACCAACAACTCAACCAGCACCAAGCCACTCCGATTCATCCCCACCGGGCAGGCTCAATAGCTACGAAGAGCTCCAACGTCTCAAACAGAGGCCGGGAATCCTGCCATGACTCTCATTACTGCAATGACGACGCCCGTATTTTCAACCAAGAAAGCTCGCCTTGGCCAGCCAGAAATAGATAACACTAGGAAGTCACCACTCGGTCACATCAATACTCCGGCGGAGTTCCACCCCGTAGCTGGCGATAACGATGTGCTAATAGAAACCACAATCTCCTATTCTTTGCAGCAGCTCAATTAAACATCACCGATGCCAAGATATCTTGAACACGCCGAGACCCGGACGCCTGGTATTGACTATTGAGCTCGCGTTCTGGGAAGAGCTATGGGTGACGGATACGTGCACCGTAAGCCGTAAATATCAATCGCGCTATTATACTGGTCGATCGGCAGGTTGACATCACATAAACTATACTCAAATTGTCGTTCGTGGAGAGAATAACCCCTGATGCCTTGTCCAAGAACTATCGGTCTGGGAGCGTTTCGGATATATGTTCAACGGAGAGCAGCGGCTAACTATGGGATCTGTCATTTTAACAGTTGCCAGCTTTCCTTGCTGTTTACTCGACCGCCTAGCATTTGTGAGCTTGAAGGAATGAAGAAAAAAAGAGTAAGTATTTCCTAGGAGGTCTTGTAGCATTCAAGAAATACCCGCGAAGAGTTGCTCCGGATGATGTAAGATTTCGTGAGGTTTCTCCGGGAACTGCCAAAAGGCCGGGGTTTGGTCCAGAAGTATTGGACCGGGGATATGACTCAATTCCGGGCTAGACAGCGAGGTGACTGAGTCGGAGCCCAAAGAATGACCAAGAAACAAGAGCGAGAAAGAGAGAGGTTAATCTATCAACGACACGGCCCCTCCCGATGCAGTAATGCCAACCCTAAGTCAGACGAATGGCTCATAGGCTCAACGACCCGGTGGGGACGATCGCATTTGAGCAGATTAATTCAGGATGGGCGCATCCTCACTCTCTTACTCCGTAGTGTCTCGGATCCACTTCCGTCGCTTGGCCTGTCTCGCAGTGTGACAGCCCAGACCTGCCTCAATCCTCCCATTCTTCCTTCGGCCCTTTCGCCGGAGAATCCGAGTCGCTCAGTTCTCGGCAAGGGGAAGGAGTGAAGAATGGAGAGGAAGCGTTCAGGCATGGAATGCGCGATCAGTCCAAGACTCCAAGCATGTCAGGCTTTTCTCTGCGCAGTCTTGGCGTCACAGATGAGCAGATTTTGGTCTTGGCCAATCCACTCTGGTTGAAGCTGTGGATCGCCCGGGAATAGATTCGCCGTTGCAATGGATTATGGAGCAGAATATTAATATGACGAGAGTCCCCTCCCGCCGGTCGAGTCGCTAGCTGACAACTCACACTCCCTTTTCGCTTCACGTCGTTCCTTTCGTTCCCCCGGGATCCTGGTTGATTCCCCCACGAGTATTGACTACTCGTTCACCATGGCCATGTTGTCCCCTCGCCATGACATGACCTCGTCCGGCGGCGACATGGAGCCGCACTGGGGTTATTTTGATCGAGAATTGCCATGTATGGTCGATGCCGGTAAATGCGCCTACCTGGATGTAGTCTACCACAGTCACGATTTGTCCGTCCTCTACAGCATCATTCTGTGGGCCGTGATCCTTGGAATTTTACTGCTGTGCTTCATCGGCCACTACTGCAACCCCGTCGGCCGCCAATTCAACACCTGTGTGAGCAAGAAAGAGGACGTTGAAAACCCCGGCCACAGTCAAAGCTCGCTATATCGCATGCGGAGAGCCCTCGGATCGTTCTACCATCGCTATCTCGTCGCCGAATTCCTTCCCTCCGTCTTCGGCAACACGACCCGGTTCAACGTCCTGATTCTGGTCGTCTTGACGGGCTACGTGACCGTTTTCAGCTTTGTCGGCAACGTGTATAAGACCTGGTACAGTCCGGTGGAAGGCAGTCCCGACACCATTCGGGTGGGCATGGGCCCCTGGGCCGATCGCATTGGAGTGTTGGCCTACGCTTTGACGCCGCTGTCGATCCTTCTGTGCACTCGCGAATCCATTCTCTCGCTCGTCACAGGCATTCCCTACCATCACTTCAACTTCCTGCACCGCTGGCTCGGCTACATCATCTACATCCAATCCGTGCTACACACTATCAGCTGGACCATCATTGAAGGAAAGCTCTACCAGCCACAGCCATCCACCTGGAACGAGTTCATCAAGCAGGAATACATTATCTGGGGAATTGTAGCCATGATTCTCCTCACGTTTCTTGTTGTCTTCAGCACGAAATGGGCCATCCAACTGACCGGATACGAGTTCTTCCGCAAATCTCACTACATTATTGCCATGATATACGTCGGTGCCTGCTGGGGCCACTGGGATAAACTGGCATGCTGGATGATCGCCTCGCTGGTTGTTTGGCTCCTCGATCGTGCCATCCGACTCTTGCGTACACTCATCCTGCACTTCGGTACTTTGTCCACTACAAACGCGTCCTACCGGGGCCTCCTGATCCCTAAAGCCCACATCACCCACTTCCCACACAACGAAGACGGCGACGTCGTCCGTCTCGACTTCCAACACGAGCACGCCCCCTGGGAGATCGGCCAGCACTTCTACCTCTGCTTCCCCGGTCTCAGCATCTGGCAATCGCACCCCATGACCCCCAGCTCCGTACCTGGCACCCGCATTCAATCGCACACGTACATTATCCGTGCCAAGGGCGGTATTACGCGTGAACTCGCCCAAATTGCCCGTCACCCAGATCCCGAGAAGAACGCCAGCACGTCCATTGTCCTCAATGGACCTTACGGCCAATCCATCGTCGACAACGATCTTGCCTGCACCGACGACATCAACCTCTTCTTCGTGGCCGGTGGCACCGGCGTCACCTTCGTCCTGCCTCTCCTGCAAGCCATCGTGCTCAACCCGCTCTTCAAGTCCCGTCGCAGCCAAATCGAACTCATCTGGATTATCCGCCGTCGCTCCGATATGCACTGGATCCTGAACGAGCTGGACGCCCTCCGCACAGCCACATACACCTGCTCTCATCTCCGCATCCGTATCTACGTGTCCCGAGAGACTGAGTACGAGTCGGAGGTCAACGCAGACAGCAACCTGCCAACCTACCCCCTCCAAGAACCACCCAGGGACTTTGAAACTGTCCCGCTCAGTCCCAAGGCTAAGGAAGCTGGCTTCACGATTCAAGAATCATCCACGACAGCTACTAGCATGTCCCCGTCCATCAACTCCGTTGAAAAGTCTCGCCCTGCCAGCATGCCGCCTCAGACCACCGACGGCTTCATCGTGCACTCGATCGGCGCCGGCGCCGGTATGTCCAAACACCCGGACCTGGCGTCCGAAGTCAGCGAGTTCGTCTCGCGTACGGCGCGTGGCCCGACCAGGGTCGTGGCCAGTGGACCGGCCGGTATGATCCGGGATTTGAAGCGAGGTGTAGCGGGTTGTAATGACCCTGGGAAGGTGTTGAAGGGAGACGAGAAGTTCGATGTGCAGTTTGTGTTTGATGATCGGTTGGAGTGGTAGAATATTCCCACTTTCTCCATATATACCTTGTTTCTTCCAATCTGCATATCTTCTGGTTGTGTATGAGAATGGAGATACTCGATGTATCTGTGCTGGACATGGGTGCATGTGCATAGCTAGGCGAATAGTTGTCAAGGAGCAGTTGGAGCGTGTTGTTAGATTACTTATATACCCCGCATCGCAGATGCATAAATCGATACTTGAGGTTCTTATTATACATGGAGTTGTATTCTGTAACATTTTTCTTTGACATTTAGACCTTGCCTGTGAATGTCTTCTGTCAGTGCACGGCACCGGAATCTGCTAGCCTATGCTTGTTGTTATTCTTTTGAAACCCAACACCGGTGATCTCATTTCGAAATTGATCATGAATCTGGATGCCTCCTGATAAAAGTAGAAAAGAAAATAACCTCTAATTATTTTATTCCAGCTTTATTCCAATTGGGGGAAATGACTGTCAGTGGGTCTGGTCCTCAACAACTGCGAACTTTAAGAATAAGCAACTGGCATTAGTGCATTTTGGACTTCTCCACATTGTCTTTTTGAGTAATAGAACGCAATCGAATAGCTGGGCTCTATTAAGGACGACAGTTGCCCCCCTAAGAGCTAGAGTGTTGAATCCTGTTCTTATCTTAGCAAAACCACCCTCATCATGACCGGCTTCCGCTACACAAATGCTGTCGATTGCAACGTGGACTTTGATGCTTGTCGCGTCAAAGGCAAGACTGCCATTATCACTGGTGGTAAGTGGGTTTCCGTAAAGCTCCATTAAAGACTATGTTTGTTAAGCCCGAGTAGGCGCAAACGGCCTTGGGGAGGCATATGTTCGAGCACTCGTTGCCGCAGGGTAAGACGGTAGCGAATAGCACTCAGCCCTTATCATCGAATTAATACTCATCCTATATGTAGATCAATAGTGGTCATCGCCGACCGTGATGTTCAGAAAGGAAAGAAGCTCGAAGACGAGTTGACAGGGTATGTCTACGGTTTTCTGATGAGAAATGTGAACTAACGTCCTGAAGAGTGAAGTTCATCGCATGCGATACCGCAAACTGGGACGATCAAGTCCAGCTGTTCCAAAACGCAGCTTCGTTCTCCCCGACTGGCAAGGTCTCTTATGTCGTCGCAAACGCCGGCATTCACCGCAAGGATGAGGTATTCGCTTATGATGGAGACGGCAAAGTGCCCCAGAAGCCTGACCTCGCCACCATTGATGTGAATCTCATCGGGACGCTATATACCGCGAAGCTAGCATCGCATTATTTCATTAAACAGAACGGACAACAGTCGTCCACGGAACAGGAGGATACGTGTTTGATTTTGATCGGATCTGGTGCGGCTTTTTTGGATTGCCCGAGAGCTCCTCAGTACTGCGCTACGAAATGGGCTATGAGAGGTATTATGCATTCTTTGCGGAGAACGGCTTTCTATTATGGGAGTCGTGTGAATGTCATATCACCGTGGTAAGAACACAAAACTTCTACTCTCTTACTAAGCATCGTCTCCTGCCAGGTACTGATGAGATCAGGTATGTCAAGACGAATATTCTCTCCGAGGAGGCTTTCACGCACGTCACAAGCGTAGGGGTTAAGTTCGCGGAAGCTTCTGAGGCAGGGGAATGTCTGTTGCGAATTCTCAGTGATAGTACAATCAACGGTCGTTCCTTCTTTGTGTCTGGCAAGAAATGGTCATCGCGAGGATATCTGGATCTGGATATTGACGATTATGAGGAGGGCTCTGTGATTGAGGATATTCAAAAAGACCAGGTAAAGTCGGCTCCTGTTGAAATGGGACTGTTTGTTTGATACAGCCAATAAATTTCTACGCTAGCTAAGGCCTACAAATTGCGATCATTCCAAACTGAGCTGGTTTGTTTGGTTGAATTTGTCGGAGTTAAGAAAGGATAAGCGGCCCACGCTGACATGGTGGACTCATCGGTTGAAATAATGAATTACTGGGCGGTTCTTGGCTTTGCAGCACCGCTTCGAGACACTGATTGCGCAATCGCTATTCTTGGATAGATGGAAGTAATCGCCACTTCTAGCTTACTATGCAGACTGTTCAGGTGGGAATTGCACTGAGAAACTTAATACTACCTTGGCCCGGTGGTCGAAATTCAATAGAGAACAATATTAGACATGCGAACAACGCTCAAAAGAAGTCCAATCTGGCACTCGCATCTATGGTCCTGCCAGTATATCTTTCCAAACAAGGGATTTCTCTCCTCTCCAATTTCTCCACCGATTTGTAGAAGCAAGCAGCTCCGGCGAACCACCAAGTAACCATTTCCATTTCCGAGCAAAAGCCTCCGTAAGTTCCCAATTTCTTGCATCCCACGAGTCTCCCCAAACAAGCAATGTAGCTGCGGTATTCCGTGTGTCCCAGAATGCCATGAGATCATGGCACAGGTCATCATCATCAAATGAATCCCCCGCAAGAATCATCGCGTCGCGCATGCTCGGGAACGGGAAAAAGTCCAACCACGGATGGTGCGGAATGCTTAACTGAATGAATGTAGGGCGCAAGCAGAGCGGAATGCTCTCGATTGAGAAGCCGGAGCCGGGTTGCGTTAGATTGAAAATCGATATTGAATCGTCACTTTGCATCCATACGGGCGTCATTCCAATGGCGGTGATGTTCTCGTTGATAGCTCGGTGCACGTTTAGTCGACTTAGACTAATCAGGTGGTCTCGTTTTGGTGCGCCTTGCATATAGCTTTGGTAGGCCTTTGCCGCGAACCATTCGCGGAATTCTCGGGCGTGTGGAGGCGCAAGCTTACATTCCCACATTTCGCCATTTTGATCAAGTGGGTGTAATAGGCTCGAATTGAGTGGAATGGAGGAAATAGTAGTCTCAGGGACAGTATCATGCGATACCGCTTGAGCGTCTTGTTTTCTCAACCCTAGCATTTCATGAGCTATAGTGACTACTGCGGTTTTTCTTAGGGATATACGCACGGTATCGGCGCTGATTGAGTCGATTCTGCAATTTCCTTCGTTCTTTCCGATTGATCACCCCGGTCCAATCGTCCTGAGCTTCACGGACGCCGGCTTGTTGGGGCATTCGGCCCAGCGGAATAACCTGAGATTCTGATGAGGGATCTGCCATTGCGTGCCTGGTACGGAGGAATGTATGCAAGATGATGACAAGCTAAAATGGCAGTCGGAGTAGATGGAGCAGGTAGTTAATAAAGCACTGGTGGGGTTCAAGATGTAGCGGTGCCACTAGAAAAGTCTCGTCTGCCTGTTGGGCAATGCGTGGCGGTGGATCCTCAGATCGGAACCCCGATTGGACTCTAGCGATGGATTGACCCATGTAAGCAAATGTCCCAGGATTGATTGGCCCGTTACTTTAAGGTTCCTATCAGCCGTTTCAGGGTGTGTGGAATTAAGTCAAGTCAAAGAGTTAGGATCGCCTATCACAATTCCCCCCGCTATCTAAGATTATTACACTTGTGTTGATGTCACGACACATGGTTGAGCAAAGCTCACAAAAAGGACAAGGGGGCAAAATATTGCTCGAAACTTGGCGGCGAAAGAGTTCTATTGTTGGGTATAGCTACATGGCCAGAATGTTTGCTATGGAGTTAAGCGACACGCCTACAAAAGTTGTGACGAACATAAAGTTCAGGGGCCGTAAAACTGGAAACATGTAACTATATCTGACAGACTCGACTACAGACAATCTACCATCTCCAATTCATTTAAGGTTACGGAGTAGAGATTAGCAACTAGCATCTAGTCATACGTAGGAAAATAAGGTTGGCTCTCCTTACCGCATCCTTCTTTTATACAATCTCCTACAAAACCTCTGATTTGCCCGATAAGTAATCGGTGTTGCCAGTAAATAGGGAGAATAGTCTCAGGAGTAATTGAAATCAAAGGCTGCTGTACAACCACATTTGGTAAGATTGGCATTTTTCATCGTAAAAATTCGCTGTGAGCACTTGCCTGCCTGGCAAGGCTACTCCCTTCCTACAAGAGCGTGGGTAATTGGAAAGAAGACAATGGAAGTGGTCATGATGTCATCCGACAGGTGGTATATCCTCAACAAAGTCTTGGACTCCTGTGCCGGCCATAGTCCAGACCAGTAGAATCAGCTATTGTGTGATTGTGTGATATCGTGTCAAAAGCCGTGGTATAATCCTCGAACTAGGCAGAAGCGTTCTGACAGACTGTGTATCTTATATTGTACGGATTAGTAGGGAGTGTCGGTGTTTAAGATCCCTGGCATGAGACGGCGTCTTGAGCCAAGAATTGATCATCCTGAATGGAGCACGCTGATTGGGTTCCGGGATTATAGAGAGTAAGCAGCAGGCATTAGGCCCGGACCAATTTGGGGGACACAGGGACTCCGAGAGTATATGGAGATCTTTGATGATGACACGCTAGTCTTTACCCTGTACCTTGGACAAAGGAAGCACAGCCATTGCTTCCATCATGGTTGAACCAAACCTATCCACAGATTGGCTAGATACCAAGATTAGATCTAGGCAACACGACATTGCATTACCTCATTATCCACCTCATCATTTATAAACTCGAGGCCCTGCCACTGAATGGAGAGACATCACTTATCCAACTCTCTATCGTTTCCTGTTTGTGCATTACCATCCACCAACGGCAACATCATGAAGATTGTGGCAGGAAGCGTCGCCGCACTTGGCATGGTAGTTTCAGCCATGGCGCAGAACATGTCCTATGGCGCCGATAATTTCTACCGCAGCAGCAATGTCACGGTTCAGCAGGTCAGCTTCCCGACTCAGTACCAGACGACTGTCGCGGGTAATCTTTTCTATCCCAAACACCGCAATCAAAGCACCGGCTGGCCAGCCGTCGTCGTCGGCCACCCAATGGGCGCTGTAAAGGAGCAGAGTGCAAACCTCTATGCCACCAAGTTGGCCGAGCAGGGGTTCGTCACGGTCTCTATTGATCTTCCCTTCTGGGGTGCTAGCGAGGGTGAGCCGCGCAACTCAGTCTTACCGGATCTCTACGCCGAGGCATTCAGTGCGGCTGTCGATTATCTGGGTAGTCAAGACGTCCTATCTGTGAATCGTGAGCGGATAGGAGGCCTCGGTATCTGTGGCAGCGGCTCCTTCTTGATCAGCGCTGCGAAGCTAGACCCGCGTCTCAAAGCCATCGCCACCACGAGTATGTACAACATGGGCGCTCTCGCCCGTCAAGGATTACAGCGTTCTCAAACCGTCAATCAACTCAAGCAAACCATCGCCGAGGCAGCCCAGCAGCGTTGGACCGAAGTCGACGGCGGCGAAGTGCAGTACACCAGCGGCACCCTGAACCACCTCACGCGCAATGCCACCCCGGTCGAACGTGAATTCTACGATTACTACCGCACTCGACGTGGCGAGTTTACTCCCGTCGGCTCTACGCCAGAGCTCACCACCCACCCTACACTCTCCACGTTCACCAAGTTCGTCAATTTCTACCCATTCAATGAGATAGAGACGATCTCGCCGCGCCCGATGCTCTTCATTGCCGGCGATCAGGCGCACTCTCGCGGGTTCAGCGAAGACGCGTATTCGCGCGCCGACGAGCCGAAGGAACTTTTCTGGGTGCCTGGTGCCGGCCACGTCGACCTGTACGATCGCACCGAACTTATCCCATTCTGGAAACTCACTGAGTTCTTTCAGAGGGGTCTTGCTTAATGGGAGGAATCGAGTGGTAGCGCGACATGGAAGGTTTGGATGCAGTTAACGGGCTATGGGCTTCATCTCCACGCCCAATGGTAGAACTGATATGTTGCCATCGTTTGTCTCTCAAGCTCTAACTAACATTGGGGAAGCAAGGCTGCATGTAAATTAGCATATGCGAGAAATTGGCTCTTGAATACTTGTATTTAAAACTTGATATTCAATAGCCAGTCCCTTTTGTTAAAGAATATCTCTCAATGTTACTTCTGTATTACAAGCTCAATGATTTCAAAGGTTAGGCTGGCTAAGTATGACTTTACATGCATTTAACACCTACCTTTTTAAATTGAGCTATCTAGAAAAGGCAGCATTGATAAAAAAATGCAAAAGTTTGATGAATAGTTATGTTTATGATGCCAGGATATTGAGATGTCGCTCCGGAATTGCCCTCTTTACAATCAGGGGCTGAGGTGGAGAGAAAGCAACGACACATCAGGACGACTTCGGAAGAGGAAGATATCTACGGAGCACTTACAGTGCCGCTGGATTCTGTTACGTTCGTTTAGAATAACGCCGAAAACACCCTAGTATCAGACAATGGAACATATCATAAAGTCTAAATAGTAATTCTACATGAAGCGGGTCTTTCATTTCCCGGATGCAACCTCAAGAGTGCAGTGCGTGGGCTTCCGCCTTACAACCAGCCTCGTAATCCCTTGCATATATTCAACTCCTTGTGGCGGAGGATCATCATTTGGCGTACTCGGACTCATGCGTCTGGTTAAACCTTCTCCTGCCTATTTTGGGCCTGTGGTCGGCGCCACCCGACATGTGATATGTCGATGTGCTGGCCAATTTAGTTATACTGGATCTTGTTATTATGCAGCATATTTCAACCTGTGCTGCACAATTTGGACCCCAAGATTATTGCTCTTGGGTTTAGACTTTCTCCTGTGCGTTCTCAAACAGCTAGGGGTACGTTTGACTTTGGTAATCAGTATAAAATTTGAATGTGTATTAAGGAAGGTTCAACATTCATACGAATATTAGCAATATAAGTAGTCGAGGAACAAGCAGCCCAATACAGATATCATGTTCCTCTGTGCCTTCGAAATTAAACAAATGCTGGAATAAACATGGCTTCTCTCAACCGATCGAAAATCACACAATGGCCCTCGCCCACCGCCAATTCCTCGGTGAAACCGACCCCCCGGATCTTATCAAGACTCATCTCCCTGCTCCTATCCAGTAGCGTGAAACCGGCTTTCACGAAGATCCAGCACTCGGGTGAAATTCTGCGCACGTGTAGTCCATACTCGTAAGACATAGCGAAATATTCGGTTTGGTGCTCTTCCCACCAGATCTCAAGCTCGCTCTAAGCGTCTTAATCGGCCACTTGCGCGACCAGGACCCGGGATCAGATGTGTCAGCAACGTTGAAGGTTTGTTCGTTTGCAGAGTCTTGGGTCATGATTGAGAAGTATATTTCAGCCTTGCTGAGCACATTTTGAGAGGTGTCCGTGGATGTGTAGTTGTAATTTTTGAAAGCTCCGGGAAAGGGAACTTTGGCATCTGCGCAGTGGACGTAGCGGTAAAGAGAAAGGTAGAGGGCAATTGGTTCCACGCAAGTCATTCCTGACACGTTGGGAACGAAGCCTTCAAAACCGAGAGTTACTTCCTGATTCGAGATGCGTTGGCATATCGTTCGTATATTGGAAAGAAAAGTAGTACCAACATAGGATCTGATCCGGTCGAACCTCAGTAAACCCCCATGACCTGTTCTTCGACACAGCACGTGCGATATTCACCTGGTCATAGTAGAATATCTCGTTACCGTATGGGAATGGGATGCGAGGGGAATCTTCTTTGAGTGGTGGGTTGATAGAGATCTTATTAATGTGTTGAAACACGGCGACACCATAGTGCTGGATAAAAAATCATGTTCAGTCGTTGGTTCACTCGCATGGTCAAGGCAGAAAGAGAACGGCCGAAAGAACTACATTCTTTCCTGTCTGTAGAACAAAAAACTTCAAACCCGAGCAAAGCTTATCCACCGCATGCACGGCATTATGTCATACGAACATTGATCGCCGTGATATCAATCACATCTTCCGTATATGCAGTGGCATTGGCATATACTGCTCATTTCCCGAGTTAATTCAATGTCAACATCCCAGACCCAGGCCGTCAATATACTAGCAAACAAGCCCGAAATTGAGCCAGAAATGTCCTGACATACCGCAGTAATAAACATGTGTTACATCATCGGGATCGGCAATTTGGCTCCTCATCCGCTCAAAAATTTGATCTAAATCCCCCCACAGATCTACGCCTGCGTACAGCTCGATTCGCGGGTCCCAAGGCAAACCGCTCGATTTAATGGTTCGAGGCCGATGTGTCAAGGCAATGACGCGCGCAAAGATCGTGGAGTCTGGAAAGGAGAGAAGGTTTTTGGCGACAGCCCAGCCGGAGATGCCGCTTGCGCCGAACAAAAGCGCGACATTATTTGTCTTGTTATTTGTGGCGGGGGTGGACATGTTGAGGATGTAGATGTGATGTATCGAGTTGGCGGCGGGAAGAGACGGACAAAAAATTAAGGAGTCAGGAGAATCCTTCCTACGCATCAACTAGGGACGCGTTGTATTTCTCTCACATCTAGAACTTAGGACACTATGCTGCATTCTTGCACTTTATTTTCCACTTTCCTGTGCATCGCCTGGGCTTACAAATTACGGGGAATGGCGAAGTCAATGCCTGTGTGCTAGACTCGATTTGACATTAACCGGTTGCCGTCAGTGCATAGGAAAGAGGTCACGGCCAATATTCCTGGCTTTGAGTTTGAAGATCATAGATCAGCATTGACAAATACGAAGATGAACAAGTTTTATGGACATAACGGGGAGAAGCTAGAATCCAGGCATTTCTCGGGTTACCTTTTGAAGAAATCACTAGGGCGAAGGCAGACCCCTAAGCCCCACTCATCGTCGCTGACTGGGCTGTTTATCTTCCGGGTTGTGAGATATCAACTGCAGCCAGCCCGAGCCAGCCCGTTGGCGTATAGCGTGGCAATGGAACTTTTTTTTGGCTATCGAAACTCGAAGTGATCGGCCTATCAGGGGCTTTTCACGTGAAACTTCGGGCCAGAGTCCGATTGGCGGTTAGTCAATCTGACAGATCGTTTTCGCTGGGTCGAAGGGTCCAGATACAGATAGATTGGTGCTAGACTAGAGGCACATCCTTGTTTAGGGCGTCGGGATAGACGATTGACATTAGACAGCGGTGTTTGAACTAAGAACGATGCATAATAGTCAGGGTGAGATCCTAGCTTGAGGTGTAAATTTTTAGAAACGGGGGGTTACAGGGTTGGGGATATAAGGGACTCAATGAACTCGGGTAGGAGTTCGCTGGTTTTTTTCACGGGAAATCCTTTCGCTCGAAGACACTTGCAGTGATCTGTCACTCGTTTGGCTTTTCCATTTGCACAAAAAATGAATCTTCCTTCAATTCTGCTGCCGCGTGATATTGAGCATGGCAGTCGCCAGGCGTCGGTATTCGGGATCGGGGTTAGTTTCGCGGTGTTCATCATGGTTGTGATCGCTTTGCGATTGTATGTGCGGATCTCTCTGATTAACGCGATCGGGGTAGATGATGGTAAATTATTTTGTTGCTTTTGACATCTGAAATTATCTACTGACTGGTTATCCAGTTCTCATGGTTATTGGTGCTGTAAGTAGCATACAACCAGCTGTCGCACGAATTAGCCCTAACTGTCTAGATATTCACATTTGGACTGTCTGTCGCATCCATGATAGGTACGGCTTTCTCACTCTGTAGGATTACCCTGATTGTGTACAAAGACTAACACTCTACAGCTGCATACCACGGCACCGGGCGACACGGTAAATTCCTCATCAATTCACACTGGATCATCTCAAACTAACCAGCGAAAAAGTCGAGGACATCCCAATACCCTCCCTCCCACCTATGCTTAAAGCCATCTACTCTACTCGCCTAATTTATATTATCGCCATGCTGTTTGTCAAAATGTCACTACTCTGGTTTTATCTACGCCTCGACCGCCGCCGACGCATGAGATGGACCGTATATTGCCTCATGGTTTTTGTGATCGGTATTTCCGTATCCAGTTTCTTCGTTCTCGCTTTTTCATGTTACCCACCCGCCATGTTCTGGGATGTCGAGGGAACTGTGAAAGGGAAGTGCATGTCGCCGGGGTCGCAGCAGGCCTTTTACGACGCCAACGGTATTTTGAACATCGTGACGGATATCTTTATCTACTTGACGCCAATTCCGATGTTGTGGGGAGTGAAGATCTCCGGGGTACGTCGGCTTCCATATTTCGTTCCAGTGTGGGTCAATGAATGGGGTTGAATTAGGACAGATGCTAACGGAATTGCTCATATCTAGAGGAAGAAGACGGCTTTGTTCGGCATCTTCGGGTTAGGGATCTTAGCTGTCGCTGGTTCGTTCGAACGTTCCCATGGCTCTGTTCCAACTTGATTCTTCGCTAATCACAATATTATTATAAAGCCGGTTGCGTCCGATATGACTATGTGCGCCTCCTCTCCGATACCGCAGACCAATATTATTATCTCGCGGACTCCTTGAATTGGTGCAGCATTGAGATCTACGTCGGTAAGAAATCATTTCTCTGCACCGTTTCAACTTAGACATTCTTATACTAACATACCACGAAGCCATCTTCTGTGGATCCGCTCCAGCTCTCTCTGTGTTGATCAAGACTTACGCACCACGCGTCTTCGGTAGCTCGTATGGCCGCCACGACTATGAGAGCGATGGTCACACGCCAGGAAACTCATCGGGCCAAACACCCGCGCAGAAACTCTCCGGTCGGAGCAAGGACATTTGGCACAAGGCGAAGATCAGCGGACGGCGAGGACTTCAGGACACTACGTTGACTGGCAGTGAAGAGGCCATTGTTCCTGGGGACGGGATCGTCTTGAAGACAGAATTGAGGATGGATGTGATGCAGCGCGAAAGGGAGAACAATGAAGCTGCGGCGGCGGATGAAGCTACATATAAGGGGAATGGTGTTAGACAGAGTGTTTGATTTTGTTTCTGGGTTCACGGTATCTTTCTTTCTGGGAGGGTTGGTTTTGGCGAGCGAGACTGAATGTATATTTACTGAATTAAGCCTTCCGTGGCCTAGGGGTAAAATCTGATTGTGTTGTAGGATAGGTGACACAACAAAAGGAGAACTCATAATCGCCTGACTCATTGGAATAAAGTTTCACCAAGTGATGACACAGAATTGATCTGACTCACACTTCATGCTAGCCTAGAAAGTGATGGTATTGGTGCAATGCCATGGCGTGTGCGTTACCGTAACTACCTTAGGCAGCCGGGGGCTCCGAATCCATCCGACGGGAAGACCGGAGTTCGGGATATCCCGGCCGTAAGCTCCATCTCAAAGGAAAAGCGGCATTTTGGCCCCAAGCCCCAACTTAGTCCCGAGTGTAGAGTCATGTGGACGATGAGAAACAATGCAGCATATCCACTATCTGAAGGGTATATGTAGTGGGAGCCTTTCCCAATCTTCGCCGAAACCCGTGGCTGTATCATACTACACTATATTTCAACACCCGAAGATACTGATTCTTCGTTCGTTATCTCTCTGCGCATCTAAACAGAGATTTGCTAGAAACCAAGTGAACTTCGTTCACACTCGCCCACGACTAGTCGGGGTACTTTCCCTAACAGCGCTCGGTGGGGTGGTCGCATATCTCGGCCATCGTCGACTCGCCCGGTCGTGCCGTCGGATCGCTATTACGGAGCTCCCAAAATCGAGCGCATGCCGCAGACTTGTTGAAGAAACCGGAGAACATATATCACGAGCTCCATGGGGAGCTGAGGCTTCAACCTTGCTATCCCCGTGGTCGGGCGGTGCCAAAACCCACTGGATTTCATCTTTCACTGCTCTTCAAGTCGAGGTACCGGTGTCCCTACTTCTAGGGTATAGCAAGTCTCGTGATCTGAATGACACCGAAATGAGTGACGACACATATGAGCTGATGAGAAATTTCCTTGCCGCATTTCTTGATGGACGAGCCACTGGGCCCGAGTCATTGGTTTTGGACAAAGACGTCCCGTCCCCGTCTCTCAGACCTGGCAGTCTGTTGTTCGGAAGACAATCCGGTCTTGGGGCATTTTTTCTTGGAACATGGGACTCTAAAAGGTCGAAGTCTATCGAATCAATGAACTTTCCTTCCAGTGTCCCTCAGCCATGCACTGAATTCCCTTCGAATAGAGAAGGCATTCAAGATAATGCCGTGGACACTGCTGGAGCTGTGATTTACTGGAAGTTTCCGAAGGGTCTTGTCCGTGCAGTTGATAGCGCAGCATCGTATGGCATGCCTTGGCGATTAATGGAGGGTGGATTCCAGGAGTTCATCGTTGAACGGTCTTCTAATGATACAGCGATGTTGACATATGTGACGCTCGAATGTACAGACCTTTATTCTGCGGCTCGGTCTTCGAGGGACTTCAAGGTGTTGCCAAAACTGCTCTATGAGGCCCATGTGTTTTATGCCCAGAGTCTTCTGTATAAGACTGTGAAGCAATTAAGGAAGCCTCAGTGAAACAACTGAAACTTGTTGGCTGAAATGTATCTAAATTTTGTACGATTATGCGCTCGTCGGCTTTTTCGCTCTAATTTAGCTTGCTGCAATTTCCAGAGGTCTGAAGAGGTGTTACGATTTGGTGGTTCGGCCATCCTAAGGATATTTTCATGATTTTGACTCCTTCAAGTAAATATCTAGCCACTCATCTGCTCAAGTAGTTCTACTTTATCAGTCTCAGTGACGAGACACAAACTCAACCACCAGCCCAACTCCACCCCCAATCTTCCCCCCTGATCATACATCACCAGATGTCCCGCTTCCTCAATCAACACGATATCCTTAGCATTCAACGTGTCTTTCAATCTCTGTGCCGTCTCAACAGGTATCCATTTATCCTCCTTTCCCCAGATAATTCTCACCGGCATCTTTCTCCCGATCTCATGATACCTCCCTTCCACTTCCTCCGTACTCCGACTATTCGCCTGCACCATTTGTCTCACAAACCCCTTCCTTCCCTGCTCATTCACAATCCATGGTCTCTTCAACATTTCCATTGTCTCTCTACTCAGCTCTCGGTGCGCCGCGTCGCGAATATACGACTCCACCACGCCTTCAAACACCGGGCCTGTCAACGCTTCAAACACGCTCTGGTTCTCCGCAATCAACTTAAACAACGGCTGACCGAACGGTCCCAACGCAACAACATCAAGAAGGCACAAGCTTGCATATTCACAACCATGCAGTAAATTTGCTCTTAGGGCCATCAAGCCCCCGTGGTCGTGCGCAACTACATGCGCTTTTCGTCGGCGTGGGGGCCAACTAGCTTCCCAGGATTTGTACAGCGCGGCAAACACTTCCGATTGCTGGGACAGATCCGCGTCTAGTGCTATCTTATCGGTGATGAGATTTGTTTTGTCAGGGAGGGGTTGACCAAGGGGACTCTCGCCGAAGCCTGGATTGTCAAAGAGATAGACGTGGAAGTATTTGGCGAAGGATAGGGCGTAGGTGTTCCAGACGCGTGACGACCAAGGCGTCCCGTGAATGAAGACTAGCGGAGGGGACTTGGCATCGCCGAGAGACTTCCAGCGAATTTGATAAGAGTGGGTAGATGTGGAGAAGGAGAAGGTCTCGCTGAGGGTGATGGCGCTTGAGGGCGAAGAAGAATCCATGGTTGCTTGAGTATTGTTTGGGGGTTGGTTTGGCAGTACGTTGGGAAAGAGATGGATATACGTTCAGGAGGCTATTTTAAGCTGTCAAGGGGTCGCTCCCAAGATCGTATTGACTTTGATGTTGGGTCGGCTAAGCCCCCTGTGACGGTTACAATATGACCTCATCGAGATCGGCTTCCCCGCACTTTAGTTGCATTGGCATCGGCTTACAGTACCCGTCTAGGAATGAATTGTGAGTAGTTTATGCTGACTTTCTGGACTGGGTTAATCGTTTCAAGCAGAAATTTTTGACAAGGCTTTCCTTCCAATCAGTTGACGTCGGAGAGACTGGCACCTTGAATATTCGAACTGCACGCATTCTTTGGAGATATATTACTGTGACGTTGGTTTTTTATTTTTTCTTATTTTTTACAGATATGATATGATAGCCCATAAAGCATTGTCAACTCGGTACCAGCAGACGCGTACTACTCAATCACACACTACGGAGTACATTGAATAATAAGATCTTCTCTAACCATACTTCTGAATTAGAGGGTAAATAATAAATGATATCATTGAACGACGCGACATTCGAAGAAAGAAACGTCTTATCGGCGATATAAACCCGACAATAATCAAGGCTGGGTCCACTCTTCAATAGCCAGAGGTTCATAAAAGGTCTGCCACTTGTACTCCTCAACGTAGTTATGAAACGGCACCGTAATATGTACGAAGCTCTTAAGATGCTCCAAGATTCTGTGGTGAATTTTCCTTGCGGTATGCGTGTCTTCATGATCCGAAAGATCATTGAGCTCATATTTCAGCTTCATGCGGACTTTGTCTCGGATAGGCAAGCATCCAGCATTTTTGAAATTCGACATCGCCAAGCGTTGAGCGATCCCGTCTCCAATAGCCAGGCAAACATCTCCATAACTCTTATGGAATATGAAATACGGAATATCAATGTACAGGACAACCTCGAAGGGCGAGTTGAGGTTCAGGAACTGAATCCCGTCCTTCACCATCCTGTCCCGACGATCGAAGAATTTCTTAGTAAGTGCATTCTGTTTCATCGGGGAGGATGCCATGGCTTCAATTCGCTGGTTCATAGCGGCTGTAGTAGTATAGATGCGTAAGTTTGAGGAAGTTCGATGGAGGTATGAAGTGACAGTTTGGTTGGTAGGCTAGAGCAGGATCAACGTGGCTTGAGAGCTTTACTTATGTTGGGCTCTCATTGTCTAGGTACCAGAACTTTGCCTTTCAGAAATCACAGTCTCTGGGGATTTCCTTATTGGCCATGATATTCAGGGCAACATCCGGTATGGTGTATGCCCGGAGAGGTTTTACCCATATCTACATGGATATTTCCTGGCATGAATCTGATGTCCGTTATCGATACTTGCTCTCATTGTCGGTGCTAATAGTATATTATTACCCGCTCATTAAGTGGCTGTTTGCTTTATCCGCACGTCTCTTTATGGGACGCTGGCCACTGTGAAGTGACAGGGGAACAAAGTCTCATCAAAGGATATTATATAGCTTATTCATTAGGAAAAAAATTGAAGTTATTAACTCAGGGCGTCAGAGAGGTTGTGTTTGAGCAACGCACCCACCCACGATTCTAAGATAACCCGTTAAAATAGTCAGGTTGAAGCTATATACATCAATTATTGATTAGGCAATTAGAGCAAAAGAAAATGTACACATACATGAAGATCAAGGAGGAAGGGATTATTATCTTGTTCAAGATGACGGCCAGCTTCCCTTCCAACGTACATGCTCATTCTCATCGTCAACAATTACCACCATCCATACACCCACCTGTCCGTTGTTAGCCAGCAGCGGAGTACAATGGACCCATCGAGGACGCCCTTGATCCTTGTTCTTAGTAACCCAAAAGACACGCGCCGTGACACTCCGTCCGGCCATCATAGCATGGTGCAATTCATCTCTTTCTATCGACTCTGCAATACGCGCAAAGAATGACGATTGAAGTATACCCGGGATTCGAAGGGAAGGCGATGTGAAGAGAACTCGGAGAGATGGGTAAGGTCTGACTAACAGGTACTAGACAAATTACTCCGTTAGTAGCATCCTCCAACGTTGCATCAGTACTCGTGGAGGAAGTTTGTGACATACATGTCTATAGACACCAACCAGAGAACCGCTGCTGGGAGTTGGCGCTGTCGGCACGCCGCTGCCAATGCGCACTTCACCCTCCGTCTCTCGAGGCGATTCCGGCATTAACCAGGTGCGGCCACCGGCGTCGAGAACGGGCTGGAAGAGGCTCCCTCCGTGCTCATTGACATTGCGCAGTTCTTTCGGACTGAATAGTTCACCAAGCTCTTGAAATTCGCTCTTCGCTTCTTGCCGATAGTTATCAAAGCCACCTTCTCTGTCGGATGAATCTATTTGCGCTTTGAGGTTCAGTAAAGACTCCATCTGTGCGCCATCCATTGCTAATCCTGATACATCGATTTGAGCGCCGATGAAGTACCGAATTTTGCCTTGGCTGTCGCAAAGAGGGGCGCATTGGAGGAGGTTCATGAAGGGGGATCCGTCGCGGCGACTATATAATTTGTGAGCGCTTTACGCACAAAGGGGACTTTTATGAGAGGCATACTAATTCAGGAAGAGCTCCGAATGATGTCGACCTTCTTTAATCGCTTCGCGAAGTCGTCGCACGCTGTTGGGATTCGTCTGCGGTCCTTGCAAGAAACGACAGTTTCGTCCAAGCACATAGTCCATACCGTATTGAGTCGTGCGATGGAATTCTACAAATATCAGTACTCGCGAAATCTAATCATCCCTCGTCCGAGGAAACACTCACCCTCCGAAGCAAAGATGATCGGGTTATCCGGGCGCGAAGGATCCGTCAAACAAAACACCTCGGCCAATGCGTCTGCCGTTCCTCTGAACCGATCTGGCAGCGTTCCACGTATCCGTTCTTCGACCACTTTGCTGGTTATGTTGATACAAGTTGCCGTAATGAAGGCCGGTAGCTCTTCCGCTGTCAGCGCAACCAATGCATCCTGTACGCGCTTTTCAAGAGCAGGACTCTCGACAATACCGATGGGGCTGGACTGCTTCACACCAGCCGTAGGTACATCAACTGATAGTCGCACTAAAGCGTTGGCATACTGGATGGCTTTGAGTGCTTTGCATGCATTGAGATAATACGTTAATGTAGGTATCGACCGTGGACGCTCCTCAGTCAGAAAGTCCCGAAAGCGCGCCAAGTATCGCGGATTCGACAGAATCGCAACCATGTGTCGCGCAGAGAACATCAATTCTGCTTGACGCTCGAGGCTGTGAAGGGGAACACCACCGCCCTCATACGGAGCGACGAGGTCGAAGGAACTTTCCTCGTTGACTGGATTGAATTCTTCAGCTCCATCGTAGGGATTGGTTTCTTGGAGAACGGGGAGTTCGTTTATTGTGTATTGGCGATTAAGCGATTTGACGGATGGCTGAGACCTGAGTTCACTCGTGCTTGACGCCGGTCGGCTGCACAAGGTATTAGTTTCTTGCGCCTACAGCGACAGGATTGTCTGCTTCTGTGCATACCGTTGGTCATCGAGCGAGAAATGCTGACTAGATGTTTCGGATGTTGTGACCGATTGCTCTTCGGTCGATACCTGGATTGTGGGAACATCCGACAATATTGAAGACGAGTGGTGGGCGCGATGAGGCCGAGGTCGATTATCTGGAATAGGAGGAATATCCATGGTAGCGTTCTGAAGACAACAAGAATATTTTGCAATGGCCAACGCACGAGACACAAGCAGGATGAAAAGAGAAAAGTTCTAAGAATCAGTATTTGGCTGTCAATCTGGCACAGGCTGCACGAGCAGATAGAGATGACGCATGGTGCAGATCTCTAAGCTCGGGCACGAGGATAACAGTGCGTTGGACATCCACGGTTCACACCAGAAATTGACAAATGCATTGAGAATCAAAGTGTTAAAGGTAGCTAATTCGAGGGATCAGCATGGTCGAATTTTCCAGCTGAGTGATCGATCGGACGATCAGTCTGCTTTTAGCCTGCGATCAGATGGAACATAACAGGTGTGATGTAATGGAACCAGGAACAGACTGCCGAACCTTAGGGCTATTGAACTCAATCTGTCTCCGTGGGTCGTTCAACATCTGCCGGACCTGCATTAGCCGACGGGTCAGGCTGTTTCTGTGCACCTTGATTGGCCGGCCTGTACAAATTCACGTCATGGCGCCGAGAGTGTACTAAGTTTGGATCGATTATCAGGCCTACTGTCAATAATAGCCATTCTTTTGGCGGTAAATAAAGGCAGCTCGTAGGAACAGGCAAGTTATAGGCAATTTCCAGTTGGAGGTGGATATTGGAGGTCATTCCTCGGCATTTACTCGGGGAATTTTGAACTTCACAACTTGCGTAGGTTTCCCTGGAGTTAGCTCATAGTAGGATTTCCCTGACCTGGAAACTTTATTCCATGACACACTGAGGACTAAATCAGGTCCAGGCTTGAAGTGGACTCATTTCCAGGCGAAGAACACATAATCATGCAAGTATAATGCCTGAACGGTAGAACTATTCAAATAGTGATCAATAGTCAATTACATGGATTATGTCCAAAATTCCTGCTTCGCAGATCCAGGTGCTCAAGTTCAGTTGTCAATGTGAATTCAGTTTACCGGAAAAAGTTTCCTGGGCCTCAATGTTCCGCCCCTGTTAACCGAAACCCTGAGCCGTCGGCATAATTTTTAAACGCTGTTATACTGTATACAGTAAATATAACCTTTCATGATCGGTGCTCTAAGCCTCATTACTGGCTTAAAGATTCTGAGTAACTCAGTTGACACATTTCACACCCCATTGTCAGTCATTATCTAAAATAGCTACCAGGAGGGGGAAGACAGGAATGTCCGTGCATAGCTGCGACCGAAGGGTGATTTAACTTCGTTTTCTTCGTTTCCCTCGGTCTCCTGACATTGATTAGACGTTGACATTGATAAAACTTAACCTTGACATTGATGGCCAGGAACCAGAGCCTCTAGTGGGTCAGCTATCAGTTAGCCGGTATTGTGTCCCGACCTGAGATACTACGTTATTGGAAGATCAATACTTTGACTCAAACTTTATCATTATGAACGATGCCATGCAACCTTGGACATAGCTCACTCTAGTAATAACCCATCTTGGTCATGCCCAGTCGCATTTGTTATCTCCTTTTTCCAACCGAATAAGAAATAGAATCGCGTCTTGAGTGTAAAATATGAAGAGATCGATAGAAATTATATGTGGTCATCTACTTTGAAGCCTGGCTGATACTTATATGGGAGGACTGGTTCGATTTTGGCTGTGTTTGACAAATAGACGAACACACCAACCATCAGCCGTTTTCTCCTATATGCAGGATGGACCAAACGGGAAGCCAAGCAGTGTGTCAATGAAGACGATGATTTACGACATGGTTGTTCTAATAAGGTACTGCATTTTTGCGTTGATAATACTTATTTTATGAGCCTGATCAACTAAATCAGGATCAAGAGGATATGCTGGCCCCCTCGCAGTATTTCACATGCGAAATGTTCGCCTAGGTGATGTTAACTTAACTAGTACTACCAAGGCTAGTAGAACATTCCATAGCAGACCCGAAACATCGAGCATACCACCATTTTGACCAATGCCTTAGTTCCAGGCAATGAGGGGAATCCTTGACCAAACTCCCATCAACACAGACACCAGTTTTGCCTGCACACGAAATTCATGCTCACGCTGGTCTGTGGTAAAGAAGGGGCCATCGTCTACTAGCTAAAAAATTATAGGGACTGACACATGCGCAGCCCACTTCTCCTTTCAAAGCGGTTGCCACATATCAGAGCACATGCTCTGTCTCTGTTGCGGTAGTTAGACGCCATGCCTTACTGATGACTGCGCTGCTTACTCACCCCTCTGTACAGATTCCAAGTGCCATAATGGGCCGTTAAGTACTGGGTTATTTGACCAAAGAATTCGAGAGGATGAAGTTGGCGCAATAACAGCCATTAATCATTCTGAAAACATTGTGGAAAGCTCTTACAGTTATTTTAAAAATATCTATAGATCTTAATGACTGATTTCGGATGACCTGGAAATTTTACCAGGGATTAGAAAACTAACATATTGCTAGATCAAAGTATTTTGCACTACGCGATTCAATAACAAAGTTATAAGCTAGAGTAGATGCCTTGAAGCGAACATCCAGCTAGCTAAATTTGTACACTTTCTATTCACATATACCTTAACCATTAAGAATGTAATTAACACGACCGCTAGTTGCCTTGTTGAAAACATAATATATTTCAATCATTATAGTATAATTCTTGCAAGTTAAGCAGCACAGGCGTAGCTGTATATGCTATATTTAATCAGTAGACATCATGACTTAGATATCCTTGATATCCTTAATTCCCATAATTAAAGAGGCCTAAAAGTCACTCTATCAGCATCCTCATATATCCACGGTTCGCGTTCGAAGTTTTATCGGGGGCGCTCCACACGTTCGATCCAAATCTAGAAGACAACACCCTTGGTTTGTGTCATCTTCTTCACGTTGTAGTTGCGGATCATCGCTACCCACGCAAAGCACAACACCATCAACCCCGTCCCGGCCGCCAGCATCCTCGTCTGGGCATATCCATAAGATTCCTGGATGGCGACCCGCTCCGGGGTGCCCTTCGGATAGGCCAGCTGCGCAGGGAGGCTGGAATAGATGGTCAAAACATCCGGCAGGGCCGATGCGGGGAGTTTGCGTTGCAGCGCAGGCAGGAAGGTATTTGTCCAGATGGCGCCGGAAATGGCGTTGCCAATGGATCCTCCGATGCCGCCAAAGATGAAGAGCACTGAGAGGGCCGCCGCAACGTGTTGGTGGTCCACCGCTGCCAGAACGGATAGCTGCCCGATCAGGATAAAGGTGGAACCGCCGATTGAGATGAAAATCTCGCACATAACGATATATCCAATATACTGGTTCGGCTGCCGGAAATGAATCATCAATCCCTGGGCAAAGATATATAGGGGCACGCCGATCCAGAGCAGCCAGCGGAAGTAGCCCGTCTTGCGGATCGCATAACCAACCATGAAGAGAAGCAGACCGGAGACGACCTGGAAGGTACTATTCACATAGCCGGCCTCTGCTACTCCAAGGTTGCTGACCACTTGCAGAAAGGAAGTAAAATAGCTGTTCCAGCAGTAGTAGGCCATTTGGTACGTCGCATTGAGGAGACAGGTACCGATGATGGTGCGGTCAAGCAGAAACTTATGTTTTATAAAGGGAACAGGCGCGAGATATAGTTGATAGAGAGCAAAGAGAACCAGGATCACAAGACCGACGACGATCATGGCGATGATATAATCCGTTTCCCAGCCGTTGGGAGACCTGGAGGCCAGGGTAAATGGTAGGAGGAACACGGTGAGTCCGGCAGCGAAGAGCACCACACCGGGCACTATAGAGATCCACACAGTCAATGCACGATGTCGAAGCAAGGTGACGGGAATTTCCATTAGGCTTCCACTTACGATCAAATTCGAAGAAGTAATACCGAATGTTTTGTGATAACGTCCGGCCACTGCGGGCTGTGGGAGTGATCAGGCCTTGTTTCTCGGCTTTCTTCATGCTGAACTTCAAAATGAAATATACCGGGGAAGCAATGAAGGGAAGGATGATGGAAAATGCGCCAAACCCCCAACGCCAGTCGACATTAATGAGGAATTTTTCGGCAGCTTTAGAGCCGGCGAAGGCAGTAATCATCCATGGGGACGAAGTAAATGCGAATGCAATACCACGATTCCTTAAGCTCGTCACGTCAGCCGCAATAACACAGAGAATATAGTTCATTCCACCAAAGCCGACGGAGTAGAACACCTGTATCATATGTAGTAATTAGTTGTTGTCTCGTGAAGAATAGAATGGTTATCAGATAGATCGAACAGGGAAGGAAAGCAAAAATGGAACAGATGAGACATACATCTGCAGCGCAATAGGTTTCGAGGTTTTTTGACGCTGCCATCATGACCATGCCCAAGGTTGAAAATCCCACCATCAGGAGCCAGCTCTCCGCACGTCCCCAGACATCCACTAACTTGGCTACAGGGATATACAGCGCAGACGTCATGGCTCCTGAGACAATATTGATCACGGTAAGGAGCGAGTGGCTCTGGAAATCGCTAGTAGCGTACGGGGTCAAGCTGGCCTGAATTGCGGTCCGGAAACCATTGGCAAGAGTAACAAGCCAGAGACTGAGATTGTTCAGCGATGGGTTCAAAAGTGTCTAAGTGTGGCGAAGGCCAGCAGAGAAGACATACGAGAAGAGAATACCGGCAAGCGACCATCGGCTCCAGACCAAAGTCGCAGCCTGTATCTTCTGGATACCGCTTTGGGCATCCTGTGTCGGGACAGCTTCATCGCTGGGCTTGTCGCCGAGGCCGTCTTCCCTGTCAAACACATCCGCGGTTTTTTGATCAGCCGGACTGTTGTTAGGAGTATTCGATGTAGCATCCTGAGTTGTGTCGGCTTTCTTCTGATTAAAGAGCAGCTGCAGCCGGTTGTTAATCGCCATTGCTGCGGAGCGCTTTGGCGTATGAAAGTACTTTAGGTATAACAATCCGAGCTATCTAGATGAGAGGTAAGGAATATCGTTAAATAGTCTGCAAGGCCCGGCTAGAAGGCTCAGGTGTGGCCAAGGCCTAAGATTTCTACGTTTACCCCTTTAGGTCAATTGACATGCAGTTCAGTTGGTCCAGACGATGACAGGCCGATAGAAGAATCAGATTCATTGACTAATTTTCCTGATATATTAAATGCAATAGTCGCCGAAAGCCTCTAGCGCAAAGTATGTATCCAACTCTTTGCTTCTTGGCTTCATAAATAGCAAGGTTTATTCCCGAAGCTCGAAAGAGTTCAGACACGGTGCCGAGTCATTATTAGCAGATGGAAGCCCTCTGACTCGGCAGTCTGAAAAAATCTCTGAACTCGGCAGCGCCACCACCCTCCCATTCACCGAGCCAAGCGGCTAGACAAGACACACAACGACTAGAGTCCATTAGCCCATCTCCATTGGAGTGGCACCATGGGCATTGGTGTACAACCCTTTGCCATGCCACTCACACTTAGACCGATAATGGCGTAGGCGGGGCAGAGGATTGCCATAGAGACACAATTCCTGCGAAAGAAGTAGAATAAATGCAGGCTTTCAATGCGATATCGCATGGAATGGAACAGTCTCTAACTAGGAGGCTTCGAGACAACCTGTCCGATCTACACCGTAATAGCTACCCCACGCGAATGGACTGTGCTTTGGAGCGAAAACTAGGCGGAGATATGAGCCCGGCCCCCATCCTTAAGCCTGGGAAGGTGTCTTCTCGTGGAATTGACCAGCCCATTCTGGGCAAATGGCCGGTTTAGCTTTCGACTAGGGTGGGCCCGAAATCGGCGGTTAGTAGCCACAAACCAACCAAAATCTCTTTAGATTGATAAGAACCTGTTTATCTTGGGCAATATTGTGGGGGGCTTGCTGAGACAGGCGGAAGAGAGCTCATGTAATTGGGTTTTTCACTTGGAACGGGACGGGTGCCAGCAATTCTTTCTCCCAAAGCGGACCTCCAGAAGAAATTGGACCATAGCGGCATCAACCCTATTTGCTAATGGCAGGAGCTTTGGGTTCACGACCACGGCGTTGAGACATTATTACTAGTCTGGTTTCGTCCTCCGCATTCTCTCCGAGCGCATCGAAAGGAGTCGCCAAAGAAAACCATAACACCTCTGTGGTCACGCTAGGAAACTGGAGAGACATTTAGGAACATTGTGTATAATCTTTCACTCTTGGCACCATGATTAACCGATCGGAGTACCGGATGTTGTACGGAGTACGGAGTAGGACCCATCTCTTTTTCTTTCCCCTTTTTTCCCGTTCGGCCCCGGCCCCAGCCCCAGCCCCTCTAATGCCTCCATAAAAATCATTTAGAGGAAAGTAACGGATAGGAGGAAGGTCATTCCGGAAGGAAGGTAGAGTTCGTATAATGGTCTGATTGACCGCTCGCTTGGGTCTTCTAAGCCCATAATCTAATCAGATTAATCTGCTGATCTTGGCGCCTAGAAAAAGTTGCAGAACTTGTAGGTAATTTCTCCAATATCTCGGGCCAGAGTGCTCCGAAGCCGGCCCTTTTTGCGCAATATTTTCACGACATATCAAGTACGAATGTCAATATATATATAACGTAAGCAAACAGTATTATTTCTCACTCTAATTACTATAGTTACTATTAGAGCAATAGGATTTTTACTAGTTATTCAAAATACAAGAGGCCCTTATAGAAGTACCTCTACAGTTTTATTATACATAGAAATTGTGACATAACTTCTAATACCTCTTTTTCCTGGCCAAGAAGGCAGGCGAACAAGGAGCGGCCGAAAATACCTGCATCTGCCAAGCCTTATCATGGATGATAGAAATCAATAGGCAGGCAGAGTCTTGAACCATTCGGCAAAGAGCTCCAGTCTGCTCTTTGAACCCAGTCGCATCTTCCCCCAACCATCCCCCAGCTCCTGTGTGTTCAAGTCATGTAGGTCATTTCGATCCCATTGCACCAGTCCCTTGCCGTTGGGGTTGCCGGTCTTGATGAAGTTCACCCAGTATGCATTCATAGTGGCGGCGATATGGTAGTCCTCCTCGGTCCAGGGATAAGCATCAACACCGTACAAATTGTTCAGCACGTAGGGGATCTCGGACATGTGGAAGGCACCCTGACTTTGACCCGGAGGGGCGTGATCCCAGAGATAGGTCCAGACGGGACTCTTGGCCGATTCGCGCCACTGGTTGGCCCAGCGCCAGGTTCCTATCTTGGAGCGCTCGGTATACTGCAGGTTCTGGGCGGCGGAGGCTTCTGTGCTGGTGGTTGCGGGATACAGAGCGAGGAACTTCTGCGCAAACTTTGCTCCAAAGGTCGAATTCAAGTTTTCCAAGTACTGGGGAACGGTGATGTTCAAGCCATAAACAGCGTCATTCTCGTCCCTAGCATTGCCTGTGATGATGGGGACGTCATTCGCAGCTCCCTTCCGGAGCGTGTTCTCGTAGGTGTCGGGAATCGCATAGTAGTCCAGAGTGGCCGTGAACACCCAGTCAGCCGACGAGCCCAGCGAAAACTGACTCGATTCAATAAGGTCGTTTGTTGGCAGTTTCCGAGCCTGCGCGATCGAGCTGACATTCTTGGAGGCAAGATACTTCACGCCTTGATCGACGGCCCAGTCGAGCGTGCGGTAGTTCTCGGCGACCTCGGCACAGAGCGGATCGTGAGGGTCGCGCACACCACTCTCGATGATGGCGCCAGCAATCAGACCCTTCGTCAATGGACTGTTGACAATATGTTGTGTCGCGGCAGATCCGGCAGACTGTCCCATGACAGTAATATGGTCGGGGTCACCTCCGAAGGCGGCAATATTCTCATGAATCCACTTCAAGGCCGCGAATTGGTCAAGCATGCCCCAGTTGCCCGAGCTGTTATGACCAGTGACCGCTTCGAACTCCCGAGAGAGATCCGGGTGAGCCATCCATCCCAGGGGGCCAGTTCGGTAGTTGTAGTTGACGTAGACAACCCCCTTGTCAGCCATGCCTTCTCCGTTGAAGGTGGGCATCGCGGCAGTGGTGTAGGCTGGGTAACTCCACATCACGACGGGCAGCTTTGCTTCGGGGGTGTTGGCTGCACTCCAAATATTGAGGTTCAGACAGTCCTCATCAACTGTATATCCTGCCGCTCCCGATGTACTTGACGGGCAGATGTTGCCGAATTCCCTCGCATCCAAGGTGTCGTGCCAGGGTTTCGCTGGCTGTGGTGCTTTCCAACGGTTCTGACCGCCGGTGCTGGCTGCGAAGGGAATCCCTTTCCATACCGTGACATCTTTCCAGCTGGAGAGGTTTGCGCTGCTGGGACTGCTGTTGAAAGCGGGATACCCCTGCACAGGTCCATACTTGGTGTCAATCAGAGTATCATACAGCGCAGCGTAAGCTCCGGGGACCTGACTCAACAGCACAGAAAGTGACACGGTGGTATGAAGAATAGACGACATGGGGTGAAATGACATGCGCAAAACCAAGGGTAAAAGATATTCAGGAGTGATAAATAAACCTAGGAATACCTGATGAAGTATGCTATCTAATCACACGGCGACAGGTGCTCTTATATATAGCTTTCGGTTTCATTGTATCAGGAGACCCAACCGTTACTGTCCGTTCGGACTTTTCAGCTAATAAAAGTAGTCACCTCCGAGCAGTGGAGCCCTAGAAAGGTGACGGGTATACAGAGTAAGTTTGGTTTAAAAAGATATAGACTGGGAAGGCGACGACCGAGAAGAATTTTATTGTATATTGCTTTTTGCCTTTTAGTGGCCATCGGTGTTCCGTTTCAATCCTCAAAGGAAGGGTGGTTTCTGCGGGAGCCTCTTTGCGGAGATCATAACTAACATTCAAATACCGAACTTCAAATTGAAGCCTCTGTTATATCCTTCTCTACGACCGCGCATGGAAGATCTTTCGGGATTTCGGTCTTCCGAAGTTTATTGGAACCGAGAAATTGACCAGGCAAAGTAGGCAGCCGTTTTGTGTGCTCACTCTCTCACACTCAGCCTTCAAATAGAGTCAGGCCCAGATATTTCCGAACCCGTTATTGAAAGTCCGATTCGCCCGCTGTACTTTTTGCGGGTAGAAGAAATCATTTTAAAGTTTAAAGCGAACTAGGTTTCGTCAGTTGCGGGTCATTTCTTACGGAGTATATCCGAGGCTCTGCCTACCCACTGGCAGAGCCTGTTTTCTGTTGTGAAGCTACCTCTTTCAAGCTCCTAGGCATTATTGTTTTCTTTTTCACTTTTCACAGAACACTCCGTTGATTATTCTATTGTAGTTGATGGTCTCTTACTGGGTTAGGCCCCAAGCTGTACTTGCAACCGTATCTCAAATGGGCAAGAGACTATCACGACAAGACAGTATTAACTCAATATTCAGCGCTCTATGAAGGTAGTCATGACGATAGCAAAGTGAACGGTCCTCTATCATTTTAAGATATATTAAAACAACTATCTAGTAAAACAGACTGCGCCTTTGCGCTAGTGTCTGTCTAGGAAATAGACGCTGGCCATAATCGCAGGCTGAGTATAGCTCAAGAGACAAACTCGGTGCTCCGAGAGGTTCTGTAATCTGGGTTTTAAAAATTGGCAAACCCCAATGCAGACTGATAACTCCTAGGAATCAGACCCGTCAGATTTAATAATTCATCAGCGTTCCCGACTTAACCAAGGCCAGTAACTACGACCGTGGAGGCCTGCACTCCGCAGCTTTCTCCGCGGCGGTACCCACTTATTTCCGACGACGGAAATATCAGCTCATCCAGTTCCTCATCTCGTTGCGAAATAGAATTAGGCAAATATTTGTTGAGAGAAAAGGCCAACAAGGGCTAGAATAGAGTGATTAGTGAATATGAACAAGAGTGGTTGTACCGAAGGATATTCTTACAGGTTTTTGTGAGAGGCGCCATATGGGAGAAGGCCACATTAACAGAGCATATAATACAGTAATACGTCCGCAGACTACTGTAGGCAGCTATTTCCTACTCACCCCTGAACTAGCCACAACTTCCTACATATGCTGCCTCAATCCCTCTTTTCCTCCTACATATGCTGCATCGATTCTCAGCTTTGACCCCTCTACCCCTCTTTTCTTCCTACGTATGCTCTGTCTTGATCCACTGACAAGAAAGAAACCAATTCAGGGGAATGTAGCCCTTTGTTCTTGTGAATCTTTCAGTCTAGAACGGGTGATTTAGATATGAAAGTGACCACCCCTCCACATCTTTGTACATCAGCACACATCCCACAGATTTATTAATCACACCTCATATGAGCTTTTGAAGACTATTGAAACAAGCATCATGGAAATCGATGAACTAGATTACACTCTCGACCGCAACGCCATGCCCCATGACCCCGTCGAGCTGCGTGGCCAGAGTCGCGACAGCGGAAAAATGATCGTACTGGATCGCTCCGCCGCAAAGGTCGAACACACGGTTTTCTCCAATATTGTCGATTACTTTTGCCCCGGGGACCTCCTCGTATTGAATGACAGCTACCTCCCTCCCAACTCGCTGTGGTTCCAGCATGGTGAGGAATCCACCCGGCTAACGATCTCCGGCCTCGAACCAGACGGAAGCATAATCATCGCAGTGCAAACAGATAAGCCGTGGTTTAAAAAGGGAATTACCCTAGTTTCGACCAATGACACCCGACTCAGCTGTACTCCTCTAGACACAGAGCCTGGCAATCTCTGGAAAGCAAAGTTCGAGCCCGCAGAGCTTTTGACACCAACCCTGGAGCAACATGGACATCGTCTCAATGAAGGCATAAACATCAGGCAAGAGTATCTCAATAACAAACCACAAGCATATCGCTCTGTCTTCGCCAAGGCGCCAGGCTCGTTGCAGATTCCATCTGCCGGCCTTCATTTTTCCCAAGAACTTCTTGCCCAGGCGACCGCAAAGGGGGTCGAAATAGCCCACATCACACTCCATGTTGGGGCAACTGAAATCTTCTTATCTCGCGTTATCAATGAAGGCGATGTGGCAAATCGTAAAGTCCGATCTGAGTACTTCCAGCTCGGGAAAAGGGCCGCTGAGCAAATCAACCAAGCCCGCAGTGAGGGCCGCCGCGTGATCGCCATCGGCACGACTGTTATTCGAACTCTGGAGTCTGTAGGCAGGAATGATAATCCCGGGGGTACTATCACACCTCAAGAGGGTTGGACGGATTTGTATATCTACCCTGGGTTTGAATTCAAGGTTGCGGATGTTCTGCTTACCAATCTGCATGTGCCTCGCTCTACTCATCTTGTGCTTGCGGCGGCTTTTGCTGGTAAGGACCTGTTGAAACGCAGTTATGAGGAAATCGTTGACAATGGTGGATATCAGTTTGACATGTTCGGTGATAGTATGTTGATTTTTTAGATACTGTCAGCTGATAGCGAGTGTCGCATAAGCAAGATTTTGTGTGAAAATTCTTGATATCCATGACTCCTCATACTAGTATCATCATTCGCTAAGAAGATCTCTGTTAATACCGGAGGACTCGGCATACGTAGCTGTTCTCTAACTCTATTATTGTTCGGGGCTTTAACCAGTATAACATCCCCGGTATGGTATGGGCTGTCCCAATATATTCAATTATGGCGAGCAGAAAAGCAGCATTCAACAACTCGAGAAATGTAATATGGACGCGTGCACCTATACACTCAACATTCTCAAGAACCGATTTCCAAGCTCCTCGGCAGCCAGCGGATTCCCACCCGATAATAACTCTCTGTGAAGTGTCACACCACCAGTAACCTCCTTGGTTCCTTCAACCATATTTGCTCCCTCGTTGCGCAAGGCTGATTCAACTTTCTCAACCTCTCCACCCCACATCGTCTCCATCATCTTCTCCTCGGCATCACTCCACGACGTGATCTCGTACCCCTTATATACGAACAATCCGTCGCCTGCCTTCTTAGTGCTCAACAGCGCATACGGCCCATGACAAATAACCGCAGTTGGCTTGTTCTCTTTATTGAAATACCGCAAAATCCTTCCCAGCTCAGCATCCCCTCCCAGATCGCTCAGCGGCGCATGTCCTCCTGGGATGAACAGCCCTGCAAAAGTAGCCAATTCATCATCACTAATGGTGCTGAATGGTCGAGGCCGACTGAATCCATTTTCTTTCTTCATGCGCTCGATAAGTTCGTTCTCGCGTCGTCGCTCGTAGACGTTCCCCGCAAACGCGAGGAGCGATTCGCTGTTTGGATCCGGAGCCGGTTCTTGGCCCTTCGGTGAAGCGAAAGTGACCTCGTGTCCGGCGTCAAGGAATTTCTGTAGCGGTTTGGCTAGCTCCATTAGGAAGAATCCGGACGGCTGGTCGACTGTTTTGCCGGCCTCTGGGCCGCTGGTCTTTTTGACCGGGAAGGAGTGGGCATCGCTAAGGACGACGAGGACTTTCTTCGGAGGCATTGTGTCGCAATTAAGATTTTGATATTTTCCGGAGAAGGGTGCTTCAAATATCCAAGGCAATAAATAGTATTTGTTAGATAAAAATGTACGCTATTAGGCGCCAAATGCTCCTTTTTATCGCTCCGGTATGGTCGCAGGGTGAGGCCATCATAACATCAGAATGACGTAGCAGTATGCAGGCCATTTTCCTTGGGAAAATGAGTAGAGTCGAACGTCATGCTGACTTATACTGCATATAAATAGTTCAGTTAATGCTCTTAGAATCAATTACAATGATAGGAAAGGCAGTCTGTTGCATTAGTGAGGTCTACAAACAATATCTAGATTCTCCGATAAATGACACCTACGGAAGGTTGGCTGTACATCGAAGCACACTTCAGCAACAACTCTCCCGTTGTCTCGACATTCTTCCACTTGAATACCTTCAAATTCTATCACAAAAGTCATTTTCACCTTTAAATCAAAAGGTAGAAGCATACTCCCAGGTATAGAATTATTAGTGTCGACAGTCACCAGCTCTCATTTTCGCTGTCACACTAATCCATAATTGGCATTGCACTAACCTTAAGTAGTAGTCTGCTGCCTGAGAGCCTTCAAACCTGCGAACGGTAAAAGATCTCGAAAATCAAACACTTACATATAGTAACTTGTCGATTCATTTTCTTGATCTGCCGGGGAAAAAGGGACATCGGGAGGGTAGCTTATATAGACAAAAAGGAACTGCAGATTCTTATGTGCATGGTATTCAAAGTATTACACCGTAGACAGAGACTTCCAGCAGTAAACTAGTACACTCCACCTCGCAGCCATTGACCGTTCAAAAGCTCTTGTTTCTTATGCTACATCCCCGCAAAGAGATAGGATTTAGACTGTATTCGTAATATGTAACCACATGATCTGTACCTTCAAAGGAAGACCCCAATAGTCGGACTGGCCCATATGAACACATAATGACGCATAATGCTGTAACTCATCCTATAGGAGGTATATAGGCCCCAGTAAACCTCTTAATCTCTCCATAGTCCTGCCAAAAAACTCTCACAATCAAAGTAAAGATGTCGGACTTAACAGATCTATCCCATAAAGAACCATCTACAAGTAAGTACGCTGTGCACACTAGTCAACAATGCGTCGCAGGTGGCGACTCTCGATGCCATATGCCATGCCTTATGACAAAGCCTGTTTGAGAAAAAGCCCTAACATGTACCTTAGAGGCTCTTGTCGAAAAGTCCAAGGAGAAGTTAGAAAATGCTCAAGGCGGTCTAAATGATCCAGATCCCGAGCTTAGAGCCGGGGTTAGTGTTGACAAGAGCAAGGCCCCGGTTCAGCAGGACTTGAGCAAGGGGAGCACGCAACGAGCGCAATACTCGGGAGGAGGCTCAGCTAGTTCGTAAGTTCATGATCTCTTCTGTAGGTCCTATAAGGTGTGGGGAATCATGAGGTGCTAAGTGGACTTTTCAGGACTGGTCATATTGCCGACTATACTGGTATTCATTGATTATACTTCATGAGGTTGACCATGTCGTTCAATAGCTTTTTCCCGGAATGTGTTAAATTAAATCATTGTCATTGATTCTAGAGAAACCAAAAAATGTGTCAGTTAAACGATTGCTTCCGCCTTAGAGCTCAAGAATAGCTACAACTAGACCGTGATCAAAGAAACCTATGAAACCAAACATAGACTCAAAGCTTGCTATCTGATTATGCACCTAGATTCCTCGGCCTTCTCTCTTCCAAGGCATTCTAGACCCCATGTATATTATGTTTCTAAGCTCAGTCAGCTCAGACCCCAACGTAAAAGTTGCTAGGATCATTCGGTTCATTCGTGATAGTGCTCTGTTGCCTTGTGGTCCCTATTTACGAGTGTTCTTCGGATTTCCATTCTTTGTCCTCACAGGTACTTCCATGAGATTTTCGCAATTTATTTTTAGCTTTGATTCTCTTTATTCCATGTCTCACGTGACTGTTTCTTTGATCCCTCTGGGGTTCTCCACGGAGGCTCCTCATCAATATTGCCGACCGTGAAATAAAAGCTAAGCGTGGTATTGCAAGAGTCTAGATATATGGTTCGGAATGCTGGACTATTCTCTGTTTGAATTTTCTTAAGAGGTAATGGTGTGTTTCTAGGTGAGAGATCAGGTTTTCTCTGACAATTTAAACATCGAGCGCAATTTTATATTGCTCATCTAAGGCATTAGCGAAACTAGCTTATGGTTTAGGCTACGTTATGGCTTTCATCAACCTCAACCAGCTGTAAAATCTGACAGCAATTTACCTTTCACCTACACGCACCCAATCGCATGTCTTCCGGTAGCACATCGCCTTTTTCTTTCTTTTCAGATTTATTGCGGAAATCTCCATCTTCTCTATTCAGATATGGAAGCAGTAGTTTCGATTATACACTATATAAATCCCAGTCCTGTCATCAATACAAGCCTCATTACCACTAAAACGCAAAATGGATTCACCTACTACTCCCCGACCCAGCCTCGGGCAGGCTCAGCAGCAACGTGAACCACAAAAGGTCTGGCACCCCAAAGCCAAAAGTACTGGACTATGTTGGATGGAACGACCCGAAGCAAGGTTTTTCTACATGTATTTTGACATTCGCGACTTTGTTCTCCAAAAGATGAGCGCCACCGCTGATGAAGTGCGCTGCCAGGTCCTTCGTCGCCTGGTTCCTCAGCAGGTAGGAAACGTGAAGCGACGCCTTCCCTGCCCGCCTATGGAGGACTTGAACAAACCCCCGCCTGATGGGTTTCAGCGTATCTCTATGAGATACCTGATGACCGATATTGATAAAGAACTTCAGACCAGCAGAGAGGACATCATTCCAGCGTTTCGAAGGATCAATGGTCATTTGGAGAAGCTGATGAAAAATGTTCAAGGACCATTCCGACAATTCGAGCTCATGGATCCAGACTTGTTTCGTCAGTCTGTGCTCTTGAAGTTTGACTTTTATCCACCTCGGCCTGAATCGAGTCCACTGCTTGAATATGAACCCGATGACTGGCTTGCGAGTAGCTGTTCTGATTTGTCGGAACTAGGTGCTTTTGAGCTTTCCGATTGCAGTTCCTTCGGTGGACAGGATAATGAGCTGTTCCGTCCATAAACGACAGGGAACACCTATGCAATATTGCGAGTTCCTTTGAACCTTGGTATAATCGTATCTAATAATCTGATGGCTTTTCTACTTGAATTGGCTTTATCGTATTGTAAGCATTATTTCTATAGTTGGGTGGGTGCCAGATAAAATCTATGACAGCAAGCGCTGCGTATGTTACAGCGTTCCTTTCACTTTTTTGGTTTAGACATAAAGTCTGGTTATAGTTAGGCTTAATTCATCTGTCTTTTGCGTTTGATGACACCATCGCTGTACAGGAAGATAATTTTTGTGGTGCTTGAACCGCAAAACCAAGTCCAGATCTCTATTTAGGTGATTTCAGTTATATGTTCAACTCTAATCTCTTTTAGTTTGATCAATCATTAGCCAATATCAAGACCCTATTAATGATGAATTCATGTTCACTTCCGAATGGCCTTTCCGAGCAAATAAGTCCGGAACCTTCCTGAGGGTTTCTCGTACCCTTGTCTTTGTTTTTTCTTCCAGCATGCTAACACAAAACACCCTTATGATAGCTACGGAATGTCCAAAATCTCATGTTTTTCTTGATAGCTAGAGCATTGATTATTTCAGTTGTACTTTTACAGCCACTCATTTACTTCAACGGCTCTAGTTTGCTATGGTGGAATACTCTCTGTTCATGCAACTAGAATAAAATAACCTCATTGTCTCCCTTTGCTACCGCTCGTTGCACTCTAACAATGGATTCTTTTCAACAAGTGCCTTTCTCACTAGAGTTCGACGCTTGTATAGGATATTCCCGACTTTCTTCCATTGCGCTGTCAAGGAATCATATTTATTGTCCAACTATAAATAGTATCTTCAACTCATACATCATAACAGTCCCCATTAAATAACCAACATCTATCCGACCATTCCTTCACTCAAATCCATCTATCCCTTTCCAACAAACCTTAGCCCCTCTCTCAGAATGGCAGCTCTTGACCCCTGCAAGCCTATCGATGAGCCCATCGACGGCCCAGTGCTCCCTTTCAAGTACCGCAACAGCTGGGAAATCATGCTGTTCATCGATATCAGCCATAGATCAATGGAACAAACCATTGGGGATATCTGCATCAAGCTTCGCAAGAAGCTAGAACAGCACCGCAGGGGAAAGCCAGATGCGCTGGGAGAGATTGTTCCCGGCCGCACGCGCCTGGCCTTGACATTCCATCTGAGTGAGCTTCCTCCTCCCCGAGAGTATACCAACCCTGACGCGGTCTACGACCGAATGATCTATCATTTGTCAGCTTTCTTCGACCGTGGTGATCGGTTCGAAACCCTTTTTCGGGTTTGGAAGAAATGGCGATTTATTGATACCGTTGCTTTTGGGATTTATGAGATTCCGGAGGAAATTGATCGGGTTTTGTGTTTGCAGGAGGGGTGTACATGTATGGATTGCACTTAGCTCTCTTTTATTAAGGAGCTCGGTACTTGTTACTTTAGACGGTATATATCAATCGATCAACAATCACGTTTCAAATATACTTTTCTTGTACTATGTTTGCGTTGGTTATATCGCAGATGTCCTGGAAGCTAAGGATATTTCCTCCGTGTAATCAGACCTCTATTAACAGTCTCATTCTTATCCAGGACGTATCCATTAACTTTATTATCTGTTACATAAAATCCCATTATGAACACTCAAATCACATACCCACATTCCCATCCCACAACCCTTCTTAGAACTTATATACCTGATCATTCCCAAATCCCAACTTCCCCAAAATCCCCTCTCCAGACCGCCTCGGCCCCATCAACGCCTCCTCCATCCCCGGCGGCCCACAAACAAACACCTTCGTATCCCTTCCTTCCTTCATCACCTCGCGCAACAACTCCTCCGTCACACGACCCTTCCTCAGCCCCGAACCCTCTTCCCCATGAGTAACCGTATACACGTAATCAAACCTCCCCGGAAACCGCCTCTTATAGTCTTCTAGCTCCTCCCTCAGCAAAAGATCCTGATCTGTATTGACCCCGAAAACCAAATTCACTTTCGTCTTGTCATTCGGGTTCTTCAATATCCCTTGCAGGAGCTGATACAGGGGCGTGATCCCCGCTCCGCCTGCGATTAGGTATACTTGGGAGAACTGGTTCGCTTTCCAGGGGAATCCCTTAAGCGGCGGCGGAGCTGCGAATGTGAGGGTGTCTCCTGGTACGAGAGAGTGGAGGTGTGTGCTTGCTTTGCCGTGGGGGTATTTTTTGACGAGGAGTTCCAGGTGGCCTTTTTCGTCTGGATATAGGGCCATTGTTAGGAGAAATTGTGAGACGGTGCTGAAAGATACGCTTACCTAGATCGCTGATAGGGGTGTATGGTCTCAGGACAGGAAGCCATCTGCCCTGGGGACGAGAGATGGTGAGAAGCGCCGCTGATGGGGGTATGATTGTTAGTTTTTTGGGTGTTTGTTCGCTATGATCGAGGAATGTGTGTCTCTTACAGGTAAGAGATAGTCCGCTCCTGGCATTCTTGTCCGGGAATTCGAACACCAGACGCTTCGTATCGTGGTTCACGGTCTTGACGCTCTGCAGGCGCAACGTGGTGGGGCTGAACCCCGAGAAGATCACTGGTGGCTCTGTAGATTCGGCCTGGGCTGTCGGGAAGGACGATCGCACGCTGTAGATCCCGACACCGAGGATCGCGAAGCCAGAGGCAACGGCGGCGGTGGATTTCAGGGACTTGGGCAAGAATTGGGTTGGAGACATATTTATTTGAGTGCGAACTAATGCGCAGTGATCTATTGCGAGTCCTTGAATCTGGATGGACTGGTATTTATATTCGGTCCACAATTTCCGCCAAAACCCGCAAAACCCGACGGGGCTCACGGACCACGTAGGGGAACATTTTCTTATGGGGCCGCAACGCAGTGCAGTTCTGCGTTCTAACTATTTTGGCGTGTACTATGGCTGGGCTGTGTGCAATGAGTCAACGCAATTCCTGATATGAACAAGATTTGGTAGTATAAATCTGTTCTTCCCAGTGGCAGAACAACTGCCTAATTGTCATCCCGCAGATATGCATAAAGAACCCTTCGCTGAAAAAAGGAATTGACGCTTTTTGGGGCGTGACATATTTGCCACAAAAAGATTTCCAACAAGATGAACGCAATGAATCAGCACGCATGAATCAGTCCCAGCGCTCCTGGCTTCATGTTCGGTCTCAGTCCATCCAAGGCTTCATTCTCGAAGTCATCCGCATCCGCCCCGTTATTCTCCAGAAGAATAGCCCGATAGCGCTCGACAGTCTCTGACGGCAATCCAATATCTCTGGCCATCTTCTCGATATCAGTTTGACTACCAAATGTTTCCCCTGCACAAAACTCAAATATCCTGGCGACTTCCTCTTGGTTGAGCCTCTCATCCTCGACGTCGACGGTACCTTGGATTACTGACGCTATGAGCATATATTTGGTTTAACCGGGCTAATTGTGGCAAGCATACCGGGTTGGAAGATATGGAATGCGCGATCAAAGCTTCCCTCCGCCGGATCATTCAACACGGGCTCCTCGCGACTAGAGACCTGCTTGCGGGTACTGGCGACAATGAGTAGAAACCTGGCATAACTTTCAGCGATCTTTTTCGTATGCCAGTCGGCCGCGATGGCCTGGTCACAGTTCCCTCTTTCCGCTGCGCAGATGGTTACCGCAGCGGACAGAGCTCCCACCAAGGCCATGTGCACCCCGGACGAGAAGAGCGGATCAATGAAGCATCCTGCATCGCCGACGATTCGCAGATATGGGCTGGCATATGTTGTGGCATTATACGACCAGTCAGCCGTGGAATGCAGGTCCGAAACTAATTCCGCCTTATCCAGGAGATTATTGATTCCTGGGGTATTCTCAATTGAATTGACATAGATTTGCGAAGGGGATAAGCGGCGTTCTCGTTTCTTGGCCACCACAATTTCTTGCTTCATGACTACCCCGATGGACACCATCTCTTTCAGTGGAATTGCCCAGATCCAGCCACTGCCGTCTATGCTTATTAGCTTTGCCTTCAGTAATAGAGAGACGAGCAAACCATTGATAGCCTCGAAATATGGATCGTTTTCCATATGCGTACCCTCGCCAAACACGCCACATCTTTCCCAGTATCCCCACGTGGCGGCATCTTTTAACGCCGTGTTCATCTTTCGATTCTTCATGTATTTCGTACTCACGATTCCTGAGCGCCCCGTGGCATCAATCAGATACTTATATCGAATGACTCCGCAGTCTTCCGTCGAAGCCCACGTTGCAGACACCGGTCGCCCCAGGCTATGGCTGGCATCATCAGGAGTCGCTGAGTTGTCCATAGCTCCAGTGGGCGCAAATTGCAGGGATGTGACTCGCACCTGGGTGAAGACCTTGGCACCGCACTTAACCGCATGCTTTAGCATGAGTTCGTCGGATTCCGATCGCAGAAAATTCCACGTATAGTTCTCGGGGCCACCGGCGCCAACGAAGTCCGTGTCTTTGCGCGTCAGCCATCGTCTTTATCCGGTGAAGAGGATGCGAGGACCTACAGGCTATTGGTTTCGAGTTCAGTTTAAACACGCCGCCATTCTGTGATTGTCAGAGCTTTCATTCGATGATAATGTCGCACGAGAACGAGACCAATGGTTACCTTCTTGGTAAACCCATGCTCTTTGAACTCGGTGTCCAAATCAATGTATCGAAAGAAATGGCGGATGGAAGGAAGCATACTTTCACCAACGTGAAATCTGGCCATTGATTCCATCTGGTTCAGAGATACATCCTCAACCAAAGGTGTCAGGGACAACCACATACCGCGGAAACTCATCAGCTTCCAATAAAACCGTGTTTAGCCCCTCTCGGGCCAGCAGCGACGCGGCATAGGACCCCCCAGGTCCTCCACCGACTACTAATACCGTGCATTCTGCCGGAATTGGCATTCTGTGGATATGGTGGAATGGTAGTTTGCGGGGGGGAGAAACCGGGTAAGAGGGCTGCGAATTTATACGATGGATTTGCCCACTTGCCACATGCAACGGTCCTACTCTATTCGGGCCCTGCCTCTTCGATAGTTGCTTGTTCTGGTTCGGCTTGTTCGGATGATCTGGTTGCTTGGTCACATGGCATCGTTGAAGCCTTGTTTTCGTGGCAATCGGCCGGTCCGGGCGAACCCTAATTGGACTTCCTTAAATGGAAGCTCGCTCACTACTCTGACTCAACTGAATGTATGATCTCCCATGATGACCTGAGTTACGTTGATCTAGGGCCTAGAGCGACTTGTTTTGATTTGTAGCGATGCTTATGATTCAGTCAACCGAACGCTATCGACCAAACAGAGTAAGAGAAAGATATATCCGGATCAGCCCTCTGCCGAGCATACTATACGGAAACCATGGTTTCGTACTACCTTCTTCGGAAGCTCCACCCAGCAAGGTAGCGAGATCGTCGCATTCACATACTGTATACCCATGGTCACTTTGTTAGGGACCCGAGACTCAATTTGTCCCCCCTACCGTACTGGTTTCGACTCCTATATTCTCACAAATGTTAATTTGCAACCACTGTCTGTAGACGGTAGGTATACCTTGCTAAAAATGTAGAGCGAATCGATTACATTCCTTGTGTTAATTTCGTGTTTCAGTTACGACTAATTGTTTGATCCTCCTCCCTCTTAATGTTATATCAACGTCCAAAGCGACCCTAGACTTCATAAGCACCTACATAGTTACCCGTTTCAACAGATAATCTCCTTCGGTTTTACAGCTCCAAATAGTCTCATCACAGGTATCGGATTTTGCTCGAATCGATCTAACACCACCAACCTGACGTTTCTCCGACCGATCCAATAGGTCTCTTTTGCTTCCTCAAGGCGCTCCAACAAATGTTCGCATACACACGATCAGAAGGAAGTACATACTTGTGCATTGACTGAATTATCGGTCACAAGCCCGACAGTCCTGGAAGCCCCTGACTGGTGGCTACGAGTCGGAATAGCTATCGATTGCGTTTCTTAGAAGGCCATGAATTGGATACAAGATATTTGGGTTCCTCGGTGATATGAACAGAGATGACGTTTTGTGTGATTTAAACGATTGGGATAAGCTTCCAAAGATGGAGTGAGGCATGTTATGGTTATATATTGTCGGACATAGTCTTACTCCTGAGTCGCTAAGTTCAGAGCGACACATCAGGAACCCCTCTTTCCAGTAACAGCAGTAACAAAAGGGTGATATCCCGAGATTAAAGTCAAACTAGATAATAGGAATAAACTTAAAAAATTATCTGGTCTGAGCTGAAGTCAATAATAGACGGGGGCGGGGCGGGGCATGGCAACAAAAACAAAAAAGAAATGTTCATTTGTTTATTCCGATACGGGGAATCGAACCCCGAGCTGCCGTGTGAGAGACGGCGATGTTAACCATTACACCATATCGGATCGTTGTTGGAATACATGTCAAGTTTATGCATTATAAATTAAGGGGTATTGTTCGTCGTGGACGGAATTCCGATGTGATTTGGACGATTTCGCCAGCCTCCGAGCTCCGTGGAAGAACACCATGGATGGCTATCCAGTTTTGATATGACCAAAGGGATCCGTGCCTCAAACGCTCGCAAGTGGGAGCACGGGAGAACTACGCTTTTCTCAGTTACCATCCTCTTCGCGATAAGCCTACGCGCCATATCTTTCCTGGTAAGCAAGCTTGCGTTTTCTCTATGGACGCGCCTTCCTCCACATATTAATGACCAAGCTTTCCCCAACTAGTATGTCCCTTTCCTTTCCAAGGAGGCAACGCCACCAAGCGACAATTAATAAATCTGAGCACACACCATCCGCCAAGCTTTCATTACAGGTTCAAATACCTTTGCAATGCATGCTGCCTCACCTCCTCCTGTCCAACGAGCTCCTGCTCATCAACACGAACCCTCTGCTTCCCAAACTGTGCCCCCGGGTTGAAAAAGACATATATCCCCATCGAAAGAACCATAGGCAGGGCATCCAACGCGAGAACAAACCGTTCATTCGTAATCAAATACCCCCTCCACCCTTCCGTCAACTCAATCGAGCGATAGACATTCCGCATGATCATCATAGCCGTGGAGAAGACGGTTGCGGCAGCCACGTAGAACAAGGGGAGATTTGTACGTAGCTCAGACGCACCGCGGTAGATCACAATGCCGAGAAGGAATGAGAAGATCACGGCTGCGATTAGCTGGGTGATGATCCCCACGACCATGGTGGTTGTGCCTGGTTGTGACGACATCCCGCTATTGTATGCGGCGCCGGCGAGACCGCCGCCGACCGCTTGGGTGATGAGACAGACGGAATCAATGATGAAGCATATGAATAGGTAGGTCTTGGGTGGGAAGGGAGATACGTGTCGACCGGTGTCACGGATTAGAACCCAGAGGGTGACGTAGATGCCTGCTTGGGTCCACGAGGGGCCTGTATTTCTTTTCGTTAGCGGTGCACGTTTGAAGGTGGATGAATAAATAGGTTCAATGTGGTCGTACCCATGATCAGTGTTGCCGTTTGCATGAGAAAGCATGTTCGGGAGTATGGGCACCGATGGCTGATGGTCCGTCCGACCCAGCCGATGATCTCGAGTATCGCGCCGACGATGAACAGAACAGTCCAGAAGGCCCGAGTGCGTAGCACATGAAGCGTTTGTCCGACCGCTATGGCGGTAAATAGGAGAGTAAATGCAATGCCCCATCCTAGGCTTGGTTGGTAGCCGTAGTTCCCTGGACTGACGCTAGGGTCGTACGGTGTACAGGCAGGGATGTCAGGCAGTTGGTTCTCTGACATGATGGTAGCGAGAAATGATATGAGCGCAAAATTTGTCGAACATACTGATGCTGAGCTAGGAAGTGATATATATACCTTTGTCACCGTACTGGCATCTGGAACAAAATCTCTGATGGCAGTGCTGAAATTATTTAATTGGCTCCGTGATCCTGACACGGAGCACTTACTGTGAGCCAATTAGTACATGGAAACAGACAACATTCAACCTACCTTGACAGACGTTGAGGATTATCCGGCATAGTCGATAGGATTGAATCCCTGTCTAGCGCCCGCGGCACGTCCCTCATTATTAACTGTTCGTATCTAGATGTTGATGCCTATCCACACCCTATTCCCAATTAGGCAACCCTCGTACTCGCGAGGCCAGTCTCAGGCGATGTCAGAGTCAGGATGGGGCGATAAAAGGCAAGCTTATAATAAAGTAAGCCAATCAGCACCCCTGGTATCAGCCAGTCAGCCGCAAAACTGGAAGGAGCATCAGCCAACAAGGTTGTATAACAGACCTGCTAACCGGCAAAACCAAACCCGCTCATTTCCGCTCATGGACAGTGGAGCTGCACTAAGGGGATATCATGGCTACGGCCACTGAGAGAGCTTCCAAGTATACTGAGTGGGTTCGTTCGGGCTTGCGCATTGATCGCATCGGATAATGCCAACTTACTCCGTAGCCTAGCTATCACGGATATGCTAACTCAAATAAGAATATTGAAATCAATAGGATGGTATAGAGAATACATAGTCTGAGGTGGACAAAAGCCAAAGAGAATGTTGTTGCCTGACTTTCATCTAGGCAGTCATTTGGGTTTAGTAGGACAACCCATCATTTGACACGGATAATTGCAGCTCTGGAGCATCAGTGACCCGAAATAACTCGAATCATGTCATTCTGATGTGATATAGATACCACGTGATCGACCATTTTTCCGTATTAAATTGCCCATGCACGCCCCTTTCCATCTCTGCGCATTTCTACATCTCAAGGCTATCTCCTCTTAACAGTAACTCATGTCGTCTTTGAAAGTCGCCATAATTGGGGCCGGCCCCGCCGGCTGCCTACTCGCACGTATCCTTCATCTGAACGACATTAGCGTGACTGTCTTCGAGGCAGAGCCGTCGCTTGACGCTCGCGCTCAAGGCGGGACTCTCGACCTGCACCCCAAAACCGGCATCGCAGCTTTGAAAGCAGCAAATCTGTACGACGAGTTCGTCAAGCACGCGCGATTCGACGGCTCAACACTCACTGTATCCGACAAAAAAGCTCAACCGTATTTCCAGCTCCCTCGTATGTTCGCGTCTAACCCCGAGATCGATCGCCTCGAACTTCGACAGCTGCTTCTACGGTCTCTTCCCGAAGCACTGGTACGATGGAACCATCGTCTTGAACGGGTAGATGAGCACGAGCACCTGCATTTTGCCCACGGCATCGAGCAAGGATACGATCTGATCGTTGGCGCTGACGGAGCTTGGAGTCGGGTCCGCGCGGCGATGACCTCCATAGAACCGGAATACTCGGGCTTATCAGGCTTCAATTTATCTATTCCCAGTGCCAAAGACAACGCCCCTGAGGCTTACGAGCTGGTGAATCGCGGATCATTATTTGCCTATTCCGACGGCAAGTCCATCATGGGACAGCAAATGGGTGATGGAAGTATCCAGGTGGCAGTGTACTCGCGGCAAGATGAAACCTGGGCGAAAGAGATGCGGGCTAAGACGCCATCCAGGGAGGAAATCTGCCAAGAATACGAAGACTGGGCGCCGGATTTATTGGACATGGTCCGAAAGACAGAGAGCGATATGCGGATCATGGAATTGTATATGCTTCCTGTGGGAACGAAGTGGGAGTCTCGACGGGGCGTCACTCTTATCGGTGACGCGGCGCACCTCATGACACCGTTTGCCGGCGAAGGGGTCAATATCGCGCTAGAAGATGGAATGAAACTGGCTGAAGCGATAATCAGCACGAGAGACCGGGATTTGCACTCTCAGCTTGACAGCGTGGTGCGATATGAGAAGGAATTGATGGATCGAGGGGGCAAGGCGCAGGCGCTGACACAGAAGCTCATGAGATTGATGTTCTTCACGGAGGGCGCACCGCGAGAAACTATTCAGGATTGGATTATTGCGCGGGCTTCCTATGACAGTGATCCTAGGGTGAGACCGCTGCTATACCCCTTTCTAGTTGCGGGAGTATATGGGATTTATTCTGTTTTCAAATTGGTTGTTTGATTCATTACCCTGTTACTATGTTGTAGGTAATATTGATTAGCTCATGGTCGTTCGGAGTCATATCTATGATTGCTAGCGAATTGAAATGTTCAACCTGACGTCGCTGCGTGGACAATAATTGATGGCAGGATTTGACTAGTTGGTTACAAAGTAGAAGGTCTGGTACGGTTTTTGTCTCTATACCCAGTTGATTAGGCATCATCCTAGTCAACCCGGATCACTGCTCTGCTGTTCTTAACGCAATTTGTAGAGGAACATCAGATTCTGCCGCCAGTCGAGGTGTACGGTATTGTAGAGCCTTCATTTTGCTCAAGCCTCTATCGATGCTTCCAAACGTGTGGTAACAATGATTAGATGGAAAGATAGTCTCAAATTCAATCAAAAGTCGGCTAGATGTAACCATCGCTTATGCGATCGCAGTTTGGGCTCAATATATTGTAAGTACCTCAAAATTTGAAAGAATCAATGATTCTAAATGAAAGGAATCCGGTTAATGAGTTTTCTAATGCAAAAATATTCTTGTTATAGAGCGAAAAAAGTTAGGTATGGCTTGCCCTATACTCACATAAGCAGGTCCGAAAGTAAGACAGTACACCTCCCTCGAGAAGCATATTCTGTCCTACAGAGAGTAGAACTGAAATGCGTCTACATTTTGGCATATTCTCCTCGGTCCCAAAGCGGATCTGAGATGGCTTTCGGACATATGCCCCAAGACCTTCAACTACATGTCAAACTTACCTGGGAGAATCTCGCATTACATCTTGAAGCAACGAGAAAATGTAATGACATGCGATATTCCTCACGTCAGGAAAGACTCCTTATTAACATTAGGGCTAGCCACTGTGCTGACGCCAAGACAGATCAGCATTCCCAATACGAGCCACAGCAACAACGCATTTGGGGGCTCAGCTTGAACGAGCGTTGCATTTGACCGGATCTGGAAATAGCCCTAGTTTAACAGAAACTCAATACGTTCTAGCTCGTACCTAGAAGAATTTTATTTGAGCTACGTTGGATGGAGGTCTTGGCGCTGCGTCATTTGCATCTGCGGCGCGTTCGTTTCACCACTGGCGGCCCCCATTTCTGCTAGCCAGCCCTACGAATCAGCATGCTAGCACTGCCCGGTTGTATGGGTATATGTGGCATGCAGAGACGTTGTGGCGCTGGCATCTGACGGCGTTGGCGAAGAGCGCCATTTTTGACCCGTTCGGGAGAAACGGGGACAGGAAGAGATGATTGTGATGGAGTCTCAGCTTCCCAGTTCAGAATATTTAATATCGTCTGAGGCCCCGTATAACTTCAATTCCATCATCGAACTACCTCAGTCTATTTCTTGTCTCCTGTCAATTTATCAAGTTAGAAGCCCCGCATATACATAATCCATTTCGTCATATTTTCTATATCAAGAACTATTAGTCAGAGAACAATCACGAAGTTATCTCACCCTCTGATCCTTGGGAAAACTCTTACATCTGCAAAGATGCACCTCCAACTGTCAACGATCGGCGTCGCGCTCCTTCTTTCAGTCTCTTATGTCTTCGGTGGAATCGTAACGCCGCCCTCTTCCTCAAAGCTCGATATCATGAGCCGTGACGCCCCCGAGGAACACTCAATCCAAATCCTTGATGATCGGTCCACGATTCCATCTATGAGCGATGAGCACCTTCCACACTTATATGATCGAGACGACGACGACGATCATGATGAGCGAGATGAGCAAGATGATCGAGACGATGACGATGACGACAATGACGACGACAGCGTGTTGGACAAGATTAGAGATAAAGCTAGTGACATTGGAGACGACATTAAGGACGGAGCGAGCGATATCAAAGACGATGTGAAAGACGAAGTGGACGACGTGTTCGACGATGGCGTCGGGGCTCTCCGTCCTGGAATCTTCCTGCCGGGATTATTTGCTGCTGTTGTGGTGGCTGTCGCGGGGATATAATGCGGAACCTTTGGATACACCGCGGGAAACAACATATAGAACCTTTTCAGACCGAGCGAACGGCATGTTGATTGATGTTTATTTTTGTGTTTTCTTTTTAAATCTTGGACTCGCGTTCCAAGATGGGGCTTGGACTGGTTAATTCAATTTTTGCGCGTTTATGCTTCAATCGAAGGAATTCTTTGGACTGTGGAATAAGATAAAGTATTCTCAATTAACGCTTGAGGCTTCATAAGCCATGTCTTGAAAGGTACACGAACCACACAAAGAAGGTCTAAAATGAAACGTGATTAGGCAGGTCTTAGAGATGGAGATAGTGACATCGAGGGAAGACTAGGAACAAGCTATATGCGCCGGAGGACGATCGATGTACATACACAAACGATAGAAGCTTTCATAACGTTCGAAACAGCGAATGAAAAGCATCACCTTTTCAGCTCACCAAAAATCAACCAATCGCAGGGTTGCAGTCCCCAGGACCCTATTCTAGAATGAAGTCACCTTGAACTCTATGGAACCCGTTCTCGCCCGGAGTATCATCTCAACCTTAAACGGGACATGGTAGGTCTCTCGGCCATTGATATTTCCTCGAAACATATTTTCCTACCCCACACCCAACAGTTCGCAGCGTATACTAGCAGCCTCTGGGCCATCTAATCAAGATAGAAATATTAGAACTTGATGTAGAGATAAATACGAGTGATGGAGAAGGTGTGGGAGGAAATGATTGTCTCATACCAAGATCACCAAATCGAGATGGAGGAGGGTCCTGTTTTGTCGTGAAGATGCGGACTGTTTTTACGGGGAGTTCCCCTTCAATGTGCGTGCAGGAAATGGTCTTGGACCTGGTATAGTTGTCTCCGTACGCATCCCCTTTTTTCAAAAGCCAATGAATCTCTTGTTCCGGCGGAAACCCAACAATGGCGTTGGGCTCAGACATATTCTCTATGCCAAATGAACATCTTGAGATCCGCCGTGTAGGGCCATGCATGCTATAGCCTCGCACAACGCCACCTTTTACCACTGCCAAATGTCTATCAATCATAGTTAGAAGGTTTTGTTAAGCAAAGCCCACGAATCAAACCAAAAAAGATCACAGACGGTTTATTCGGCGTGCAGATTTGGATATCTCTGCTTTTCAGATGAGCACGAACCGTTGTACGCAGATACGCCGAGTTGGCGAAACCTCCGACCAAAAATAACTTCTACATCCGCATCAGCTCGACATCTTGTCTATAACCCAAGAAAACCACGACCATACGTTGACGGATTTTCCCCGTGTCTTCACCCTCGTGGCATCAATTTGTTCATCGATTAGCCCAGTGATCTTCATGACAACTGGCTCCATAAATCTGAGAAGAACGGTGCTGGGTATTTGGTTAGTAGATTTAAAGCAGCATTATTTCTCGTGAGGCATATGGATGTAATCAATACCTGCTGAGTCAAACGAGAGAGCTGTCTTTGAGGTAACAAGGAATAGCACGGCCCCTGGTGGTCATGGTCAAGGGAAGATAGAAAAAGTCTTCTTGTTGGGTGTTATCAAATCGACATTTTGCATTTTCGAAATGGCGCATAAACTCGCTCCCCGGACCGCTGAGATTGAATGGGAGCTCTGTAAAGCTCGATCCGAACTGGTCATTCATCCAAAGGTAAAAGTTTCGGTCTATAGCGGTTGACCCACAAAGACCGCCTGTAGCCATTCAGTCGGCATCCCGCCAGAGTTAAAGAGGCTTCTTACCCATAGAGCTCGTGAGCTCGTCATATAAAGGTGGACTTGTATCAGCCACGTGGTAAGCCGTGAGATCCTATGAGCTGTCAGTAGGCTTCCACAGTTGATGAGACACATCTGGCATTGTATGCCAGACTCACCACGGTACCGCCACCACAGTCAACGATCATGAGGCAGTCGCCTCCCTGCCGCACAAACATTAGCCTGGGATAGAGATAGACTGTCTAAGGTATACAGATGCGTGTATGATACCTGTAGGATTCTTCCAGAAAGTACTGTTTGGTCAGCGACAACCAGGGCCATTGCGGCCTCCGGCTCAGTGAACCCTAACATTGAAATCTTGTCATTTTTAAAGAAGTCTTCTTCCCCAAATCCAGCTGCTCTGGCAATATTCTCGGTCGCAGAGATGGATTTTGCAGGCCATGTCGCCGGAAACGTGTAGACAATCTCCTTGCGCATGTTTGCCAGATTCGCCCCAAATCTCATCTTCAGCCGGGAATAGGCAAATTGTAGTACTTCCACAAGGAAGTCCTCGAGGACATTCTCGTGCGTTTTCCCCCGAGGAATTTGAAGAATCCCCATTTTTGTTGCAAAATCTAGAGCCGCGTCTTCGAATTGGTTCCCATCGGCGAGGTACAACTTGGTCCAGGAACAAGCAACCATTCCGGGCTCGACTCCGTAGCCCCATCGCACCGCAGGTAGGGGTCTATTTTGTTTCGGATAGGCGATGCGGGTTGGTACCTTACCACTCATGTCGCCGCCAGGTTGGTTAGGCCAGTCATCTATGGTATGGATGCCTCCAATATTCATGTCACCACCGAGATGCTTGGCGGCAACACTTAAGCAGAGATCTTTAGTAATCTGTGCGAACAGACATACGGAAACCAAGATGGTGGGGGACCAGTAACAACGAGGTAATACAAAGACATAAGAAGACAAATACAAGGAATAAGTAAAAAAGGCAAGTGCTGAGAGTGGAATCCTTCAAGTTGGGAGAAAATTTCCACAGACCTATAAATGTCGTCCCTAAGTCAATTGAAATGACCAGGTCGATTTTCGAATCCATGTCGAGATGGTGAGATTCTTGAATAAAGAGAGGAGTAGAAATGAAGGTAAAGGTCTCTAATAGAAGTTGAAGAAGACCTGAAGGAATTGACAGAGGGGTAAACGGTGAAAAATGGCTCGTGGGGGAGTAAAAAGAGCTGTACCCTCTTTTGCCTCTGTGCTTTCCCATTGCTCTGAAAAGTTTTGTGTTACTCCCACCACAGCAAAATGATGGACCTGGACCCCTCTCACGGCAAACGCTAGGCGATTGTACAGTACATCTGGGGCCTTCTGCTGTCAAGGTGGTCGAACCAACCGGTCAATGTGCAGACCCAATCTCTAATTAGGTATGTAGTAGCCACTTTTACTTGGCATTTGCTTTTGCCCTGCCTACCTAACCCGTGAAGACAACATCGGCGATAGTCGTTCAATACCCTCCCTTCATTGGATGCCGAGGAAGTCAGTAGACATTCCCCGACACTAAAGTGAAATCTCGTTTGCGTCGCCAATGGGAAAGGCTGGGAAGGTCTCAGCTTCTCACCGACAGATCTTACATTCCTGCCCACTCTATGAGACCGTCTGTTCAGCTCGGCCAGAGTGGAAGAGCCCACGACGACATGTTGTATAGCAGAGCGCCGGTTCCCAGTTCACCTCTAGTGCCATATGGCCCACAGGTCTAGTGAAACATATTAATATACTACCTCTAAATCTCACAGAGCGCCTCAGAACTCTCTCTGCCAGAATCCAACGGCTTGATTCCCCGCCGCTGCAGGCAGCCGTTCCCTGACTCTAGAGAAATAATTGTGCCGGAGCGACGACAAACGGATAGGCCAGCGAATTGATTTCCGTCAATGCGTCATTTCTGTCCATTGGCTGGGTTGCAGAGACTGCCTCCGTGAAACACTTGGGTCCGCAGCCACTGTAACCACAAAGAAAGTTCGCCCTCGGTGGCTTCAAAGGCTACCACTAACCAGCCAGGCAACCAAATGCTCTGTTCTTTGATAGTTCTACTTTTAGTCCTAACAAAAGACTCTGCTGTTAGGAAACTCCCGGTTCCTGGTAGTCATGTAACTCATAGCTAGTATCATAAGTAAGGGCGTCACCCACACCCAGCTGCTGCACCCCATGCAGCTTGTTCTTCGCTAGTTCATACCTACGTTCAACGTTTTCTTGCTTACGGTTGTTTCTTTGATATTTTTGCTGTGAGAACCTACGGAGTACTGGAACTTGACCGTTCACTATTCATGATAAATACATCGATCAAGTATCTCCTTCATTATCGAGACTTCATCGATCCTTGCTTCTGCTACCATATTCTTGTGTTTCCTTCAAGAACTTGTATCTGCCCCATTCACACACACGAACACACACACTTACTTATTCACTCCCTGTCTTTCCCTTGCTCTCTCACGTCGGTGCTTTCTTATCTTGTCGTTTCTTTTTTGGATTCCCACTACCCTTGCTGTTTCGTTTCCGTGTTCTTGTCGAACACCGATTGTATCATGGGCAACGGAAAGAGAACCAAGACAGTAAGGAAGGAAAGTGCGGTAAGTCTGCAAGCCTGTAATACCGTCAATTGATTGGTTCTTGCTGATAGCCTGCGACCCAGAAAAAGCGCCGTTGCCCTAGACTGGCGAAAGAGCAGTCTGTCCCCAGCGCCACGGTTGCATCTCCATTCAAGCAACAACCTCCGGACCACAACAACGACACTGAACAGAAAGAGCGTGAATACTTTTTCCCTGGACCCCCTTCTGACGAATGCCTCTGGTTTGGAACCGGCCCTGCCAAGCAATACAAGCGCTGGGGGCCACTGAGCCCCAACTGGACATTCGACCTGAGGAGAGTTCAGGAGCTCAGCGGATCGCGTGGCGTGCCCTGGACGGATTATACCATGGGTGGTTGGAGTAATATTGAAATTGATGAGATAAAGGAGCAGTTACGCAGCTTCGCGTTCAACTGGGCAATGCAGTATGCAGTTGGGACGGAGAATGCAGAGCCCGTCGAAGGCTTGATGTCTGCAGATCAAAAGCAGGCTATCCTGGATTCACTGGACGGATACTGCATCACAAAGGAATGGGATACCTTTCTGGGATACCTCCCCCAAGAACTTCACACCTTCCTCCCATAGTTGTTGACCCAGGCTCTGTTGTCCAAGGAGGCCTTTGACACCATTTTGGCCAACCCTTTCTTCTTCGTGGATACAACGGACAACCAGACGGATGAGATCCATAGCATACCCCCACCACTGGGCTTGGAGCTGTACAAGACATGGAAGCATATCCGAAAGAGTGGGCTTTCCTTCAATACTTGTTTGGTGGTCTTTTTGGGCTGTTCGCTAACAACATGGTCACCACACACGACAGCTAATATTGTGGGTGCTGAGGAGTGGCGCTGCAAAACCCTTCGAATGTTCTGCGACGCAAGAGCCAAACGCTGTTACAATGAGTCTGTGGTTCTGCGGAGCGTTCACCATCGAAAGTCGGCGGCGGAGCTCCTTGCGAAAAAAGTGCTGTCCGAGTCGCACCCAGTGTATCCGCTGCTAAGTCCTTTGACCGACCCGGATCAGACACAAACGCGCCTCGATAGCTTAGTCAAGCTCTTCGACATGATGGCAATCCTGGCTACTTGGGCGGGACCGAAGAGAGGGGTCTTCTGCTCACGCCTATAAACCGACTCCCTGCTCATGATGAAGAACGACCACTGTCTACCTCGCACTGGTTTAGTCGAGTTGCTGAAAAGGAAGTCTGCCTTACCGGCCGCTATCCTGTTCTCATGACTAGGCCTGCGGTCCATAGATTGTTGATGACTCCGGAACGGGGTATCTGGGAAGCCATGTCGTGTGCAGTCGAAGTTGTAGTCTCCAAGCCTCTTCAGCCCGACGAGATTGCCGGGTTCCAGCATGACTCGTGCGAGAACTGGGACATTCCCCCATATCCCAATTTCATGGATCTGGCGTATCCCGGGAGGATCAGAACGTTCAAAGCTCCCCCAGGCAACATTAAGTACCCCCCGGAGGATTGATTCCGTCGGATCTAAGGGTCAAGAGTGGGAAATCAGGAGCATCTCGGGATCTAGTTATCTTTCCCAGAATACAATGTTTATTTCTCTCTCTCATTCCCCCTGGCTATAGGCACAGTACCTGTTTTTCTGGATCTAAGAAAGACAATGGTGTAAACTCTAACGTTGCTCGGTTCGCCCTTCCGTCGAGCACCTGGTCTCACATATTGACAAGTTTCTGTTTGGGAGAAGATTTGGCTCTCTCATCCCCTCTCCGTTCACCGCCAGTAATCCAGCTAGGTAGATGTAAGCAGAAACGCCATCATCGCTCTCTTGCCCTCCACTTTGACCAATGCCTCGGTGTGCATGGCACCTGCCACATCCTGTCTCTGTAGGATGAGCCTTAGTCTCCTCGCATCCGCCTCTAAATTATCTGCCGCGTGGGGTGGGATGACTTCGTCGTTTCCAGCGGAGAGCATAAGGACGGGCGGCGGCGAGCAAGTCATTGGTCTCGGCTTCGTAGTGCCCAACCCTGGTACAACCGTCTGCTCGCCAAATCCACCTTGTTCCATCTTCGCCTCTCCCAGTTGGCACTGGTCCCTCCATTCTGCCATCCGTTCCAATGCTACCGAGATGTCCCAATTGTTCCAGAGGAATGGCCATAAATACCGATACGGCAGCCACTTCTGCGGATACAAGCTGATCAACATATCTTTTGTGCTGGACGTCGGAGCCTCCATAACCAGCCCGGTGATTGGCACCGAGGGACCTCCGCTGCCCTGACGAGCCAGATACGTCGCGAGAGCGGTACTCGCAACCGCTGATCCGAGGCTATGGCCCCAGAGAATCACCCGCAGGTCGGTGTCCGGCTCTACATAAGTATTTGAGACCCAGGCCAAGAACGCCTGCGCGTCCAGCTCGATCCCCGACTGCGTCGCGCGACCCGACGACGTCCAGTATCCGCGGTAGGACAGTGCCACCACGATGTATTCAACGTGGTCATCCTCCGACGCTGACGTCACCGTGCGCAGCGTGTCCGAGAGCAACGGGAGCCGGAGAGGCGTCGATCCGCCATTTCCTTGGAAGTAGCAGATCACGACGCGTTTTTTACGCTTCGCGACCGTCCCCTGACTGCCGTGGCGAGGATTAGTCGTAGCAGTAGCGTTTGCGTGGGAAGCAGAGGAGGTTTTCATGCGTCCCTCGCAAACTGTGAGTTTCGTCCCATCCAAACTCCGGATCTGCTTCTCTTCCCACTGCACAGGACCGCACTGGGCTTCGTAGTCGGCGATCTTCTCGGAACGCGCGAACGGCGGCAGCCACGCGATGTACAGGAGTTTGTCCTGCATGACCACGATCCAGAAACATTTCCAGGTCCAGAGAGCGAGAAGCAAAGCAGTGAAGATGGTGGGTGGGACTAGTATGGTGGGAATGGCGTCTGTGAAGAAGGCCCGGCGTTGTCGGGGAACGCCGGGGAAGATTACATGATGCTGTTTTTGGTGGATTGAAACTCTGGTGGTGGAGATGTTGGTGACGGTTCGGTGGTGTGAGCTGGATTGGACCTTAAGGTTGCGGAGTCCAAACCAATGGTGCCGCGGGCGCGACAGAACGCATCTTCCTAGCATCAAAGGAGGACTGGAGAGAGGACGAGTAGCCTGGATATATGAAGTGCGACAGGAGAAGGTGAAGTCAACCAAAGCATTTACGATCGGTGATGCATATCTCCGGATTAGTCATTACTGCATATTTATACTGCATGTGTCGGAGCAAGAGATAGTCCGCGCCGGTAGCTGTCTCGATGGCTACCAATTAGGAAGGCGGTGCCGGGGTCGCAGTATACCCTCAGAATGGTTAAGCTCAATGATGGACTTGCGTTCTGACATCGTTATCAGGAATGGGATATGTTAACACAAACTCCAACACAACTACCACTGATACTCGCTCATACTAGGAGGTAGATCCTCAATCGTCGTTCCCCATGCACTTTCCTTCGCACCCAGCTCCAACTCCAAGACACCACCCTCAGCAAAAAAGTCATGACCGATCCAATTCTTCGTCCACGGCTTACCATCCCGCTTGACGGTCTGAATGCAGATCGCCTTATAGCTGGGGTCGAAATTGATGTTCCGAATTGTCGCAATCTTTCCGGTAACTTTGTTTCGGAGGCTGATTTCCTTGAAAAAGGGCGCGCTTATTAGGTAGACATCTTGTCCGTGGACAGGGAAGAGGCCTAGCATGCTCAATGCCGCGAATGAGCCCATGGCGCCGCCGTCATCGTTACCGGGGATTCCGGAGACTGATGTATTGAATTGAGAAGGAATGTAGAAATGGGCTCGTTTGGTTGAAAGAGCGGGTCGGCCTGCGTAGTGATATTGAAAAACGGTGAGGAAAGCCTGCTCATCACCGACGTACAGGACTCCGGACTCGTGTAGATAGTTCAAGCGGGAAGTGAAGCTCTTTGGGCCGCCGAGGGTTGTGATCAAAGAGCCCATATCCTGCGGTGCGTAGCTGTGGTGATGAATTTGTTAGTTCTAACTCGTTCATGAAGCGGAGGGGAAACGTACAAGGTGTAAAGCCAGCAACTGCCCTCATAGGTTTCGTGACCATTGGCATTCAAGTAACACGAATCAAAGTTCATAAGAGGACTGCAGAATATGGGATCTTGATAGTCCCATGTCCCATTGGGAAGTCGGGGCTGAACAAAGCCGGTGAAATTGGTATCCACGCCTTTGATGTATGACTTCTGGTCCTTCTTGAAAACATTCTTCCAGTTGGACGCACGTAGTGTGTACTTCTCGTAGTCATCCTCATGACCCATCGATTGGGCCATCTCTGCGATACAAAAGTCGTTGTATGCGTACTCCAGAGTTCTAGATACGCTCCGCGTGCGCAATCCCCTGCCTTCTGTGTCCATGTCATTTTTGGGGATATAGCCAATACTTTTCCAGCTGCGAAGGCCTCCTCGCCCTTCCACATCCCAGTTCGGGGGCTCGACTTCCGCGTCTTTAACGACGGCTTCATATGCGGTGTCCCAATCGATGTTCTCCACCTTTTTCAGGTAAGCTTCGGCGATCAAAACATCTGCATTGGATCCGCCTTGGGTCCAACCCTTGCAAAGCGACATGCGGCAATCGGGAAGGTACCCCTCGTGACGGTAAATATCAATAAGACTTCTGATCATCAATGACTGAGAGGACGGGTCCATCAGTGTCAAGAGCTGGTGAACACCGCGGTATGAGTCCCAGATACTAGCCCCGTATCAGTGATTAAGATGACAATATTACGGAAAGACTTTCCTCACCAGTAATAGCTATCATAATACGGTTCATCGCTTTCCCACAAGGGGTTTTCTCCGGTGTAGTCCTGAGGGCTGATCATGGTGCGATAGATCCCGCTCCAGAAAACCTTCTGAAAATCAGTTGAAACTTCACTCTCATCGACACTGATCACGTTCAGTTTGTCTCTCCATGCGTCCTCTGCAGCAGAAACAGTTCCGTCAAAGTCGAAGTCGGGCTGCTCTTTCTCCGCATTCCCACAGGCTTGTTCCACGCCAATGAAGCTTACACCCACTCGGGCAAGAATAGAACTGTCCGTTGCTGTAGCATCGAATCGTGTATACGTACCAGCCGAATCCGTGCGTACAGCGCTTCCTTCTGCAATGGAGATGGTGTTTTGGTCAGGTACAACCGAATTCCTATTCCACGATCCTGTCTCGCGAACCGCGGCCCCTTTAAAGTCGACACAAAAGTGTAGATCGTAGGTCCCCTGTCCAAAACTGGGATTGAATGTGCCGTTTCCAGTAAGCCTCCCAGTAGACCCATCCACCGAGGCGGCGCCTTTCGATCGCGATTGCGGAAGATCCATTAAGTCAACAAGAACAATCGGACTGAGTGGCTCGGAAACATCCTGAAAGCTGAAGCGGTACAGAGCCGACCGATTGGTAACGGTCATTTCAGCATGGACACCATTTTCCAGCTTGATGCCAAAATACCCAGGCCTGGCTTTGGGGGAGTCTTTTTTCCATACTGTTGCTCTGTCGTTCTGCTGCCATTTGCATTTGCTTGAATCATTTTCCGGGCAACTGGGATGGACGAAAATGGGAAAATTGCCCAAAGAAGCTGCCTATGCGGTGTTAGTAATCAAGAGTCCATGTTTGATAGACCGTGTCAACGACTTACACCTCCAGTTCCCGAATCATGCATATGAGAGAACCCGGTGACCTTCGTTGTGTCGTATGCAAACCCACCTTGGTTCTCGCCTTGGGTATCGGCTACAGCTTTGGCCATGCCTAGTTTTCATCAGCAGCAGCGGGCGAAAGTTATTACGATCTAAGCACCTACCAAACGGGAGCGTGGCTCCGGCGAAAGAATGTCCTGGGGTTTCGTCTGGTTAGGCTCACGACTATGTAATAAGGTTCGATTGCAGTACCTCCATTAGCGGTTCCGATGAGCGGATCGACATAGTCCAGGACATCGAATTTGGCTTCATCATCGTTTTTAGCGTACGCAATGCATGAAAACGATAAGAGGAGTAGGGAAATGCCCTGAAACTTTGTAAAACGATAGTTCGATGCCATGTTGTGGATCGGAATGCAGACGCGATGTTTCTTCAGGAGATATGGATCGTCCGGCTAGATGAAGATAGAAACAGATATTTCTGCAGGAATAAGGCACCTAGGTCCTCAAACATTCATTGCCCAAGACTTGTAAAGGTCGGCTGGATTCACAACAAATAAACTGAGGCGTCACGCAGAACCACATTCCAAAGCTGTTGATGCGGGGAATGGTATGCAAAACAAAGTCAATCCACTGTTTTCAAATCCTCTGGGAAAGAAATAGAAGGAGCCCTCGCCATGGATATCCTCGCCATTTTATTTCCCATTCATGAGACACGCGTGGAACCCCGCCGGCGGCAAAGGCAGCGGCGATTGGCAAAGAAATTCCCTAGAATAGAAGTCCAACAGGCCGCAGTCACATCGTGCAGTGACTACATTGACGCATGTAACTCTGCAAGGGGGCGGAGTTCAGTCCAATCAAAGAACAATTCAAAAATCGGTTGCCGACTCAATTGCCTGCCCGCATTTCATACTCCGCAGAGGACCGGGTGATGTCAATTTTGTAGAGGTTCAATGCGTGGCGGCCGCCAAGGTGATAGGAATTAGTCACGTAAAGGAATGTTTTGAACATTCAAGTCAACATTACTGGTTCAAGTTATATCGTCGTTGTATCGTCATTGCCCAAAAACAGGGGTTTTCCAAAGCATTGTGTACAGATGAGATGGCCAATGGAGGGTGGGCAAAAGGCAGAATGCTGTGCACCGCGGGCGGCTACAACACCTGTAAACATACTTTTGCAAGGTGCTTTCCGCAAACATTGTACCACTGTGAATGTTGTGTCGGCGCCCGAAAGAAGAGAGAGTGGCACTTGGAGGTAACAGGGGTTTAAGCGCCCGACCCTAGTGAATGCCCCACGACTTGCGATGGCATTGGTCTCTTCCAAAGACATGAGGTTTCTGCCGGAAGCATGGGGCACAGAGAGATAGACTCTTTTCTTTGATGCTTAGGCTAGAGAAATCCGCCTGCTCTGGGTGCGGATCCCGGCTAAGGCGCGTTGAAAGAGCGCACTAATCAGAGACCCATCGAACAACAACTCGGCTGACAACGCGGCCCCATGGTCTGCAAGCTGGTAGCTGGCTCCGACAACACTTCTGGTAGTTCAGTAGTTGATGGCCATGACATAGTGCCACAAATCAGCTAAGAACCCTCAAATCATATCAGACACGATCCTGTCCCATGCTTTGTCGCCTGTGTCGGCTGTCGTCTTCGGGGTATCTGTTGACAAATCCCATGACTGAGTGGTTATCATGGGCTCACGGGTTGGTAGTTTGGCATTGAAATAATCTCTCATGTTAGCGTTGTCATTTCGCAAATTTGCATTTTCCTCTCTCAAGTTCCGGATCTCAGCTTGAAGTGGGCTCTGAGACTCTACAGCCGCCATCATCGATCCTAATTTCGACAGAAGTTCGATCGGAAACTCCTGGTTGGCCGGGAAATTTCCATTGACAATCAAAAATTCTTTGGCCTGGGAAAGTAATTCTGGTTGAATAGCTATAGTATGCTCAAGCTGTCGGAAGTTCCGCGGAGATGTGACAGGCGCATTGGGAACATCCCTAGCTGTCAACCCCACGGCTTCTATTGACTGATTCTGATGGAATGCATTGTACCCCGAAGGGCTACTAACTCGACTGGAGCCGTGCACGCTCGGAGTGCTGCTCCGCGACACATGGGACGACGGAAGGGGCTCAAATTGAACCGATTGATCCCATTGATTCCGTCTACACGATGGGCAGTGAAAAGAACCACGAGGAAAGAACCCTTCAAGTCTTTGAAGGCAAGCCGCGTGGTAGGACCTACAACAGGTCTCGCAAGGGATCAAATCCTCTGGATTGCGACAATGTGAGCAAATCAAGTTGTGTGGTTTTCCAGCGCCTGAATGGTTTTAGTACGAGCCAGATTGGCCTTGTTCAGCACGAGGTACTAACTAGTCCATTCATCGTATATCCGACGTTTCTCGGCCCCAGATACGCTACTCGACAAACTGTTCGCCGATGGCAAATGACGCATTGATCGCTCGCGATCTTGACGATGAAAATGAGGATGCGGCAGGCTGTCCTGCAGCGTCCGTGGCTGCGAAGGACCCAGAACATCAGGTGGGGCTCGAAGCATTGTCAGCGACAGCGAAGTGGATCTGCCAAAAAGCATCCGTAAAAAACAGACAGAAGATGAAACCATTCGGGGGTGTCGATGATATACTCGATCGGGACCCGATAAGGAACCGGAAGAATGATGTTCCAGGTCCCGTGCCGTGGCTGATTAAACTCGCCGAGTTTCCACCGAACGCCCTCCTTGCTCATTCACACTTTCTCCAAGAATGTCCTTGCTTTCTTGGATGCTGCATGCTTTGGCGGTGTTACAGGGATACACCGTGAGATGATGGTTACAGCTTGTGCTCGTACCAGAAAACACCACTGCCCACCTGCCTAGAGGAATCTTTCCTAATCGTGGCAAGAATGCCCGGGGTACCGTCAAACAAGGCCTGTGAGCGTTGTAAAAAGCGGCATCTCAAAGTTCGTTCTTTGCGTGATTCACTCTCTTTGTGGTCTTGCTAACCGGCATAGTGTGACGAGACTCGTCCACACTGTCAACGTTGCAGCACGGCTGGCGTTCAATGCCCCGGCTATGTTCAGACTCGAAAGTTCATAGATCAAGGTGCCTCGGTGCGGCGTCGATATGCGCCTTACCAAGACGGCAGTTTGCGGCCGCATGCACCCAAAGCCCCCGAAGATGTAAGAGGCTTGGTCTTTCTTGGCAATGACCACTCCATGGATGTTGACATCTCAAAAGGTAGTTAACGACCCGGTGCCGGCTGTGAGTCGCAATTTGGATCATCATTCGATTAACAACGCCTCTCCCCGGTCGGAATTGGCACCTCCTACTGATTGGCCGTCTACCGGGGTACATCAGCCCGAAGTGCACTCGCCAATGCAAGACCTGAGGATCAGCTCCGCGATTTCACCTCCACCTCTCTCTGCGTCCCTAGCAAGCCACACAACAAGCTCGCGGGTAGAAACAGGACCGGCTGATACGACAGGTTCTACCCAGTCGTACAGCGCTTCTAGCAGAAGTGTCGGCCCAAGTCCAGTTACTCCGATCAATGCCCTCAACGAAGGCTTTAATCACCTAGGCAATGTATATAGCGACTCCAGGCAAAAGCCATTTTCACCAAACGCCGGGATGGCGCAATCTGCGAGCCCGTCCCAACGAAGCGAGAAGGAGGAGTTTCAAGACATCTTCTCTGAACTAATGACGGGAACCGAGCATGAAATAGCGTTTCTCATACGGCATTATTCGGAAACTCTGGGACCTTGGTACGTATATGATCCTGGACGATCCAGCTTGAACTCTACTTACTTCACGTAGGCTGGATCTCTCCGACTCAAACAAGTTCTTCGGAGCTTTTGTACCTATCCGTGCCATCAATGATTCGTTTCTCAGATTTGCCATTGCCGCTCTTTCCGCCAAGCATCTTGGGCGCATGAAAGGCGCGGCATTGCATGTTGGTAGTGGGATGTTTACTAGCCCCGCTACTATGGAAACGTACCCCAATTCGGCGCAGGTGGACTGGTTTCTCAAAGCTGCCAATTACTATTATCTGGCGGCTTCTCAAATGAACGCCAGCATCTCAGATGCTTACACCTCTGTGTCCAGCTCTGCTGTTTTAGAATCACCGGTCGAGATCGTTCGTCGGTGGCTGAGCTTGCACACGAAGCACCCACGGTCCCAAGCCCTCGCAGAAGAGCATGCAGCTAGCGAGTTCTGGAAGAAGACAGAAAACCTGCTAGCAGCTGCTACGGTTCTAATTCTTTACAAACTGCTGGATGAATCCGGAGATATCTGGCAATTGTAGGTTTCCATTCGATGCGTATCAATATCACGCTAACACCCGGAATACAGGCAGCTTCGCGGCATCGGACCATTATTCAACTCGTTGCTCGAACTTCACCATTCTACTTCTGTTTATCCCACATTTACCCAAGGCACTGCGGCATCATTTTGGAACTTGGCTCGGCAAGATTATCTGAGCTCGTACTATACGCGATTACCACCGCATTTCGACCACCAGAACATCCCACTATGGAGAGCCGCCGGCATACCCATCGACGACCAGGGGAACGTTTCATCTTCTAGCTCCTCCAACCCACGCCTCTCACCGGAAGACCTCTCGGCAAACAACCTCGTCTGGCTCCTGAACAAAGTCATTAACTTCCTCGCCGTGTCCAAGAAATCTCAAGTGGAACAATGGACCGGTCAGACGCCCATCCCCTCCCCTCCGACCGCCACCACTTCCGTAACCCCAACCGCTGCCTCCACACACCCAACGACATCTGCCTGGCTCAAACTCCAATTCGAATTCCAAGCCTGGCTCGAACGCATGCCCGAGACCTTCCGCCCCTGCCTCCGCCTCCAACATCCCAAGGATGTCTCCAAACTCCCCGACATCCACTACATGCCATTCCCCGAGATCTTCTACAGCTTGACCTCCTGCGCGGCCGCCATGCAGCAGTACCATTTTGGACGACTCGCGCTGGCCCTCAATCGTCCCTCCGATGCCGTCAGCGGCCCCAGCACCGCGTTCGATCGACTCCAGGGGTATCGCGAGCTCACGAAGGAGGCCGATTATCGGTGCAAAGAGATCTGTGGCATTGCGTTGGGGAGGCCGCAGAGCGCGGCGCGAGTTTATATGGTGCCCCTTCTTTATGCTGTGGGGCAGTGCTTTGAGGGCCCTGAGGAGCGGGCCATCGTGCGGGATTTGATGAGGGGCATAGAGGCAGATCTCGGTCTAGTGACGGCTGAGCAGGTGCGAAAGTTGCAGCATGCGTGGTGTCAGACGTAGGCTGAGAAAGGATTCTACGTTTGTTGAAGGGTGAATGCACACTTCTGTTTGTTATGTCCGTTGATATCGTAATGATCGTTAAATACACTGGAATCCCGGCGGGCTTGTCAGTGACACATCGGATGTGCCAGAACTGCGTCCGGGCGTGATTGACGGCAGTCGATCGGCCATACTGTGTAGATGATACCGGATATATGACAGGCATGATAGAGTATCATCATAGGATGTCCCGGGTTTTTCCCGAAATTTCGAGAAATAGACTCATGTCCGCAAATCCATCCAGACAGGACCGTCCCAGTGATCCAGGCTCTGTAGGAAATGCCGTACCATAGCATACACCGCCCCTCAAACATCATCCTCATCCGGATCATACAGATCCAAATCTAGCATCGCCTTGGGCTTCGGCGGAGGCGCAGCCGTCCTCCTGGCACTAGTGGCCGCCGAACCCGCATGAGCCGCCGCGATGGCCGCCTCGTCTGCATGCCGGGCGTCTTCCCCGGGCTGCACGGGCGTCATCGCATCCGCCACGCCAGACCCCTCCGCCTCGCGAATCAACCGCTCCACCTCCCCGTCGGCGTCGAACCCAGGTCGTCCCTCCGCCGCGGCCAGCTGGATCTGACCCATCAGGCCGCCGCGAATGCGATCCTCCATCGGATACGGCAGCATGTACACCTGGCGCGTCAAATTGGCCGACTCGTCCAGCCAGGCGGTCGCGTCTTTCGTGACCGACGAGACCGTCTCCACGCCGGGTCCTCCTTCTGTCTCCGTGCCGTTGGCGTTGCTGTTCGTCCCCGTCATCTCGGAATCCTGATTCTGAGGTTCCTGCTCGATCCGTTTCCTCGTCTTTGCTTCGTTCCCGTGTATCCCCTCCGCTGCGTCGGCCGCCGCTTGCAGATTGTATTTGCTGATGCGTCGCGCAAAGTCGAGCAGGAGTTTATATTCGACTTCTTTTGTCCTGCGGAGTCCTGTACGACGCGGTCGGATTTCCTCGTCGGAGAGATCGCTCTCATCCTCATCATCGTCTAAGTCCGAATCACTATCCTCATCGTCCTCGTCGCAGGTCGTCCGGATCTCGTTCTCGTAGTGAACCACGTCGCGAACGATCGACTTCACGCGATCTTCCAGACTCTCGGCTTCGGCGCGCAGTTTCAGGATCCGGGCGTAGTTCGCTTGGTGCTGGCGCAGGGTTTCCACGGCGGAGGTGAGCGAGTCGTCGACGTTGAGAAGGCTCACGGCCGCGGAGGGAGCGCCGGCGGCGGTGGGGGAGGTGGTGAGACTGGCGATTAGGGCATTGAGTTTTGATTCGAAGTCGGAGAGCGTTGCTTGGAATTGGGCGTTCATTTTGAGGGGTGGGAGTTGGGAGGGGAGGTGAAATTAACTTATTAAGAGATGTCATGGAGCTGGAGCTGGAGCTGTTTGGCGGACAAAGGGAGGCACGTGATGAGATAGCTATGGTCACGTGGGCTCTACCAAATCGGCCAATCAGCGGGTAGATTAGCGAGTCGCTTGTAAGGATTGCAATCCTAGTGCTTTTAGTGCTTTGGGGTATTCGTAGTATAGGTTAGATATGCTCGAGCCCATTGGCATGGCACCCTCGTCTCCTCGTTAGACAGCTGGTCTACATTGGTCCATCAATCATCTCCAAGGATAAACTCTTAACTACTCTAGAAATGCCGATGCGGGGTCATACTTCTGTTTATCCAACACATAAGCTGACAGTTCTCCTCATTCGACCCTGAACTAGCAAAATCTCAACCTTACCTTCGTTCTCTTTCTCTCTGTGTGCTCATCTGGATCTCGAAATCACTACCTCTACCCCGATCATGCAATCTCCAAGCAAATCCCGAGCATCGCCAAGTGGAGACATTTAAAGACTGCCGGTTCGTCCTTGATAAAGAAAAGAACTGGACCCTCCCCTAAACAACAGCACCAACAGCACCTAGTCAACTATCCCCTCTACCACATCCACCATAGGAATATTGTAAAGATATACTCACGATGATCTCTCCCCCTCCCACTCCCTTCCCCTCCGCCAAGTCCCTCGGCCCCGACATGACTCTCCAACCCCCGCTCTCGCGCTGCGGAAAGGGTCCGGGACTAGTGCTGCTACGCCCGCAAAGCCATGCATCTTGCAACCACCAAAATACCGGACTGGATCCGGCGCCGTTGCAGAAGTGGGCCGAGGAGAGCTATGCCGTGGTGCAGGTCACAGTCAATCGGGAGGATGAGTTGTCGCAGGAACGGGTGACCAGAGCAATTGATGAGCTACGTTCTTTGCCTGAGTGTGATGAAAAGCATAAGTTTGGGCTGTTAGGTATGGCTTGCCCTTGTCTATATCCTCAATCAAGTCAGGGTCTGTTGGCTGACTGACGAGAACAGTTTACGGCTCGAGGGACCAGTATCCTCCCTCCTTCCCCAGCTTTCTCCGTGAAATTGCGCAGTCCTTCGCAGCCGTGGTGTCGTTCTCCGATGACACCATCCCCAATGTCCCCGTGCTTCTACATCTTGCAGGGCCAGCTGGTGATCAAACGCACTCAGAGGAGACGAAAGTCTACTCCTACCCCGAGGCCTCGTCCCCTCAATTCATCGTCCCCGGACATGCAGAGTTCATCGCCTCGGCGGCCGGAATCGCACATACACGATCTCTCACGTTCGTGAAGAAGCATCTGGGCGGACCGTATTTCGATCTCGAGAAAATCTGGGAAGGGCATACGTATTACGAGTTTGATGAACGGTCAGTCGAAAAGACCATGGCGACGATGGTGCAGGAGCCGTATGTGAATCATACGACGACGGTGAGTCAGAGACCGTGAATCTTGACATTCAAGACAGGGTATTCATACTGACTGATTGAGATAGTTGACCGGGGGCATTGGACGCGCCAAACTCAGCAATTTCTACCTCCATCACTTCATCTTTCAGAATCCGGCTGATACCCAGCTCGAATTGATCAGTCGCACGGTCGGCGTTGATCGCGTCGTAGATGAATTCATCTGCCATATGACTCATAACATGCAGATTGATTGGATGTATGTTGAGCTTTCCTGCCACCCACACCAAGAACCCAACTAATTCCGAAAAGGATCCCCGGGATCCCACCCACCGGCAAACTCCTCCACGTCCCCTTCACAGCGATCGTCAACATTCGCGGCGACAGGCTCTACCACGAGCACATCGCCTGGGACCAAGCGACGGTGCTGGTCCAGCTGGGTTTGATGCCGGAGTATCTGCCCTATCCGTACGCGCTGGCTAACGGACGACTGCCGGGGCCGGGCAAGAAATTTGAATATCGTGTTCCGGTGGCGGGGGCTGAGTGTGCGACGAAATTGCAGAATGAGCATTCGGTAGAGTCGAATGGGATGTTTGAGTTTGAGGTGCGTGAGGTGGATGCGTGAGCTTGGAGGATGGGATTGTCTCTTGGGATTGATGGTGAGATAGTATATTTTGGAGACACAGGCGAGGGCAAATTGCTACAGGATAAGCAAGTATGTGTTCCTCGTGCAGTAGTATTGTAAACACTCACCAATCGCGGTTACTACAACGAATAAACAACAATGCCCAAGGTCTGATGACCTTTCTTTCTGTAACTAGTGGACAGGGTCCGATAAACAGAACACAGACACCACAGATCAGGCCCGCCAAGATCAAGGCTTGGCGCTCCTTTCCGTTCTAAATCTTGGCGCACCGCAGCACTTCGCGAGTTTCCCATCTCAGACTATTGACCACTGGACATTCTAGATGCATCATGCCACTTAGACGACCTCATCGAAAATCACGGAATGGATGCATCGAATGCAAGAGGCGGAGGGTGAAGGTATTCGGCCCTGCCATTTGTTCTTCTCTTATCTCGCAGATCAGCTCACTTCCCCATCCATGCAGTGCAATGAACAGCACCCCTGTCACAATTGTCTCAAGTATCAGAGTCAATGTGTCTATCAGACGGATCTAGGGCAGAAACAACGACGAAGCCCCGGTAGTGGGAAGGATCCGATACCCACGGCTGATGCAACAGCCTCCAGTTCCGTCATTGGCGCCATGGAACTGCTTGCAGGACCCTCCTCGGTCTTTGACTTTTCTAGCACAGCGGACCTTGCATTGCAAGACCTTGAGCTGATGCATCACTTCACCACCTCAGCCGCCAGAACGCTTTCCCATCGCAGCGACATCCAGGACACGTGGGCTATAGCTCTTCCCAAAGAGGCGTACACGTGCGACTACCTTATGGACGGCCTTCTCGCATTATCCGCATTGCATATCGATTCGGTAGACAGCGAGCCAAAACGACACGACTACGCAGGTCTATCTACTTATCATCTGCAAAGATCGCTAGCGCGCTTCAGAGAGAAACTCGCCGACATCTCGACCGCGAATTGCGTGCCCTTGTTTGGCCTGTCTTCTCTTATGGTCATTCTTGTCTGCGCGCAATCCGCCATGGAGAGCCCGTCCCCTCGTAGGGAGACCTCGCTTTCGCCCCTTGCCATGTTGGTGAAAATCTTCAACATGTGTCGTGGCGTCGAGACTATCCTTGCTCCTTATCGGGGGGAGATCCAGCAATGCTCTTTGCGACCTTTGCTTCATCAGGATTATAGTCTCGTTATCAATATATCAAGGTATATGCCGCAGATACACCATATCACGATATGAAACGAGAACTAACGCCTCCAGAAGTGGCTATCTACCCAATCAGCCCCCATCCGAAGAAGAAACCTCACTTGCAGCCCTAGCCGACTTCATCAAAACCCAAAACCTCTCAGCCCAAGAGCGAACCATCTATCTAGACGCTCTAACCAAACTACACACAGCCTTGCGGTTCATGCATGTCGCGAATGAACCACTCGAACCCGGAGCCGCGTTCGTGTGGCCGATCCTGTTGCAACGGGATTTCATATCTCTCATGCAGCGACAGGCGCCGGTGGCGTTGGTCCTTACGTCGTTTTATTGCGTGGTTTTGCATCTTCTTGATGGGTATTGGTTTTTAAGTGGGTGGTGCCGTTCGCTGCTTTTTGAGATCGGGGAAGGCTTGTCTGAGGAGATGCAGGTGTGGATGAGGTGGCCGAGGAGGGTTTGTGGGTTGGAAGGTGCTGCGTAATGTCTCCAAGACCACCTACTGAGAGATAGTGATATCAGGTAATGTGGATTGTGTTGACTATATGTAATATAACAGAACCTTGGAATTCTACTATGGGGAAGTATATGTAGGACTACATCGCAGTTCAGATGTTGATCATGTGGTTGATATACGGATAGTTGAAAGACTATAGTAGTTAACATCGCGACTATTCTTGTGAATTCATTATTCTACTCCACATCTGGAATTAGCGCGAGGGGTTTCTCCGCCCCTACAACTTCGCGCTACGTCTTTCTGATGCCGCTCCTAAGCATCAGGCTATGGCTCGGGCGTGAGCAGGTGGAACTCATCGGTGCATGAACAAGACGGGTGCATGCTCCCGGATCTGCCTGCTGTAAGCTTCCATCTGACAAATGAGAGAAATTGATTACAGGTTTCAAAGGAATGGCTGCCGAGCATAGTCAGACTGTCGACTCTCACAGTGTCCACAGACCGGGACAGTGGCCACCAACCGGATGAGTGACCGCTATAGACTAAGACAATGCTCTCGATTCAATGCAACCCAGTTCAAGACGCCTCGAAATTATGCCACGTTCGAGAGTGAGCTTCTATTAGAGAATGTCGGGTTGCTTTCCGATGAGACGACCAAATCATAAGCGAATCGGAATCGAATGCGATGAGGATGGACCCCTTCCCTTCATTTCCACATCAATAGGGTCTTTAAATAGCGATGGAATCATGTCCTTGAGTCCTCTCTCATGGTCATTCTTCACATTCCCATCCATATCCAAGAATCCTCTTAGGCCCTAAATCTTACATTCTACAAGTTGAAACCCTCAGAATCGTGGTCATCGCAAACAACTATCTCCTTGCCCATTCATAGACAAAACAAACCATGACCACCCTTTCCGAATACCGTCTACTTTCCTTTGACGTGTACGGCACGCTCATCGACTGGGAGACCGGCGCCTTAAACAACTTCCAACCTCTGGTCGAAGCCAGCGGGATCCACCGCACCCGCGAACAGATCCTCTCCGCATACTACGAATGCGAACGGGCCCAGCAAGCCGCCATCCCTACAATGAGATACGCCGACCTCGTTGCCACCATCCACCCCCAAATGGCGGCGCGTCTGGGCCTTCCCGCGCCGACTCTAGAGCAGAGCGTCGCCTTTGGCCAGTCCGTGCGAGACTGGCCGGCTTTTCCGGACACCATTGACGCCCTCAGGCGATTGCAGAAGCATTTTAAGCTGGTTTGTCTTTCCAATGTGGACGTGGAGTCTTTTAAGGGATCGAATGCGGGATCGTTGGAGGATTTTCCTTTTGATTTGGTGATTACCGCCGAGGAGGTGGGGAGTTATAAGCCGGATCTGAGGAACTTTGAGTACATGCTGCGGATGGCGCAGGAGAAGTTTGGTATCCCGAAGCATCAGGTTATTCAAACCGCGCAGAGTCAGTTTCATGATCATCATGCTGCGAGGGAGATGGGGATTCGCTCGAGCTGGATTGTGAGACCGGGTTCGGTCATGGGTAATATGGACGAGTATGTGTATGACTGGAGGTTTAACACTTTGGGCGATATGGCGGATGCATTTGAGAGAGGGCTCTAACTATGCCAAATAACGGCCCATTTGGAATATGATCTTCTGCATTTGATCTTCGAGGGGCCTCCAGGTTGGTCATGCTCGCGCTTCAATGGCACCGGTTTTTTCCACTCTACATCGGCTTTTCCCGTGGTTATCTTTCAGACTTACGGGAAGGTTAGATGGATAGAGTAGCTACCATGTGTCTTGGAAATAGAAGCCTGAGACAAACCAACTCTTTCAAGGGCATTGGCTGGTCCGACGTAGCCGCTGACCGCAATCGTACTGTCGTATCCGCTCGCCAATATGCTCCACGTAGGTAACTCTTGGTTATCTCCACAGCCCCCTACTCCCTCCCAGGGGCGTGGAGTGAGAATCGATATTCTTCCAGTCAGAGGACAGATCCACTCATCTATTCCGCAAATCGGAAGCACAGATGCCCTGATTTCCTGGACGGATCGGCAATCTAGATGAAAAAGACCCACAAATTCCGCTGAAAATCCGGCTTTCATTGGCTCTCGTATGGTCGTACACTAAACCTAATGCAGATGAGACGTACTATGGCACCAAAATGGAATTCGTGGGAGACCGGAGAAGATATTTCAGCAGGTACAAATTCCAATGCTTAAGGGGCGCTCAAGTATTAAAGAGAAGCCATGACCAGATCCCGTTCTATTCTGCCGTTATACCTTTCGAATCTTACCACTATTTCAACCTCCTCAATCTCGATCTGTCCGCCATGAGTGACTCCGAAGAACATATCGATTTCCAACTCTACCGATATACACCGTCTATCCCAGCGGCTGTTATATTCATCATCCTGTTCCTTGGAACCACCGCATACCATGTATACCAACTCATCAAAAGCCGCTCTTGGTATTTCATTGCATTCGTCCTCGGTGGAATCTGTACGCAATTCTTGACACCAAGCCATGAACCCGACAGTGATGTGCTGACAAGAGCTTCGACCATAAGTCCAGATAATCGGCTATATTGCACGAGCGAAAGCCCATTCCGACACTGAAAGCGTACCTATCTATTCGATACAAACCATCCTCATCTTACTGGCACCCCCGCTGTATGCGGCGTCGATCTATATGGTTCTGGGACGGTTGATTCGCCATCTCCGCGCGGAAGGCTATAGTATGGTACCGTTGAAATGGATGACGGGGATATTTGTGACTGGCGATGTGATTGCATTCATTATGCAGGCTGCAGGTATCTCTCTCTCCTTCTCTCTCTTTCTATGGTTTCGACGCATAACCCACAACTGTCAACCCTTCGAACACATAATAACCACCGAGTCTCTCCCCACAGGCGGCGGCATCATGGCCAGCGGAACAATCAGCGCCATGCACACGGGCGAACACATCACCATCGGCGGCCTCTGCGTACAACTTGTCTTCTTCACCTTTTTCCTAATCACCTCTGTTGTCTTCCACCGGCGGATCCGCGCCAGACCAACACCGCAAACAACCTCTGCCCGACCGGGTATCCTCGGTCGTGGCTGGGAGTCTGTGCTGTGGGGCCTGTACATTGCGAGTATTTTGATTCTGATAAGATCGGTCTTTCGTCTGATTGAGTATGCGCAGGGAAATGATGGGTACTTGATTAGTCATGAAGCGTTCATGTATGTGTTTGATTCCGTGTTGATGTTCTTTGCTATGGTGGCGATGAATGTGTTGCATCCGTCTATGGTTTTGGCTGGGACGGAGCATAAGGGGAGACATTCGATGGAGGCTTTGAGGTCGGTGTCGCGGACAGAGTGAGAGGATTAGAGAGGAACTTGAGGGGCAGGAAAAGGGCTCAGAGATACTCAGTTGGTCATTTGGCCAGGATGTTCTTATCTCCAAGTTGGTGCTAGTCAGAGGTTGGATTGACTCCGTTATTGTATTAGATTAGATTTAAAATTGCGGGCAAGATGCTAATGGACTCACAGGTGATCTATAGAACTTTATTTTGCTCTATACTCAGTTCCAGGTTCATTTCCAATGCATGCATCCTTGCAGGTTTACACGGCCAGCGATTACTTCCAAGACTTAACATCCATCCGTCCATCAATCATCGACCGCCATGAAAGAAATCCTGGCTCTTCCCCGCTTTCCCCTCCCGGAGGTCATACCTGACTCTATCTATAAATCTACAGCAGTCGACCTACGTTTTCTCCTCCTATCCAGTTCCCACCTATGCACCAGACAAAATGCTTCGTCGCACTGCCATCGTCACCGGCTCCGCTCGCGGAATGTAAGTCCTCTACCCCAGGTCCAGCCCATACTAACTCCCCCCAGCGGCAAAGCCATCGCCCAGCGCCTCGTTCAAGACGGCTACTCCGTCTGTATCAACGACATTCCCTCCTCAGCGACCGAAATCCACTCCGTCGTCGACGAACTCAACAGCCTCCCTCATCCTCCTGCTCCGTCAACATCAACGCCACCTCCATCTCCCCGCCCCCGAGCCATCGGCATCCCCGCCGACGTAACCTCCCCCGACGCCGTATCGACCCTCATCCAAGAAACCGTCCACCAACTCGGCCCCCTCACACTCATGATCGCCAACGCCGGGATCGCCCAAGTGAAACCCCTTCTATCCTGCACGCCCGCCGACATCGACCGCGTCTTCTCCGTCAACTTCACAGGCGTGTTTAACTGCTACGTCGCCGCCGCCCGCCAGATGATCGCGCAGGGCGATCCCCAAACCGCGGCCGGTGTAGGGGTGTATAAAATCCTGGGCGCGGCGTCCATCGTCGCGCATAAACCCTTTGCGACGCTGGGGATTTACTCCGCGAGTAAGTTCGCCGTACGCGGTCTGACGCAGGCGTTTGCGATGGAGATGGCGGACCATAAGATCACGGTGAATGCGTATGCGCCGGGCATCGTGGATACCAACATGTGGGAGGAGATCGATGCCGGGTTAGGTGCGATTCAAGGCCGTGGGAAGGGCGAGAGTTTGAGGCTGTATTCGGATCGGAATGTTGCGCTGGGGAGGACTAGTCGGCCAGAGGATGTGGCTGGTCTGGTGGGTGGGTTTTTGGCGAGCGAGGATTCGGATTATGTGACGGGGCAGACGATGGTGGTTGATGGGGGGGTTGTTTTTACTTAGTGGATATTGACCCCTTTGTCTTCAATCCGTTAACCCAATCTATATCGTGGCAGCCTAGCGGATGAAAGAAATGACTGGACTCTGGACTACGCAGACCCACTATACTACGCGATAACCTCAATGGCCAAGCTTTCGTGTGTCCCGTTATTGGAGCCCCTGATGTCTCGGTTGGATGCTTAGTTTTTCTATGCTGGGTTAGGCAGGGTCTGTTTCTGTCGGACTTGTCTGACTTGAAGTCTGGCTCGGACTGCGCAGCCACGATGGGTGGTGTTGGATGTTTCAGGTGAGGGGATTTATTTTTATCTGTTCATTTTCGCCCTGGGACTTCCTCAATTTGCTGTGAATTGGAGTGACAATTAACACAGAGAGAGAATACTGGTAGTTGAGAATGATATGTTCCTGAAGTTCCTGTCCTGTCAGTTGCATTGCATGATGGAGAATTTTTCGAAGCTTAGTTGGTGCCAGTCTCCACCGAGCGCCGATCGCCTTGTCGCTGGCGGGATCCGAGGACACCGTAGGCAACCACAATTGCCCTTTTGAAGGGATTTTATTTGTCGCAGATGGAAGGGAATGGTGAGGATATACGGTGTAGAGGAACACTCCGAGTAGAGCAGAATAATCATAGGACAGATGTTTGTTGTGAGCAAACCTACGGATTCGATCAGATATACTCCGTCAACTCCAACCGAGACGCGTAGACGAGCCTCTTGCACGTTTTCCCCGGATCGCTCTGATTCTTTTTAGTCTAGTCCTGTCCGTGTAACAGCGCTGACTCCGTTGTTATATAGGGTTGGTCTGGCCCGTCTTTCTTCCTTTTGTCGGATTTCTTTCACACTCTTTCATCCACTGCCACCTCCTACCCATCGACTCGATAAATGGCAGTCCAGAAACACTCTCGTTAACTTATTTCTACTCATCGCGCTTCACGCTCTTTCTATGATCAACATGTTATCACGTTTCTTGTCTCTGACCAGCATCGCGCTGTGTCTGACCACCTCCGCTGCCAAATCTCTCCCTCCTCTCGACATCCTCAACCAAGCACCCATCGTCCAGCCGTCTCCTCATGAAGTCATTCTTCCCTGTGCGAAGTGCGCCTTCTCGGAAGACTCCAAATGCTCGGATGTTATCGATCGCGACAGCTACATGGTTTGTTCATCCGGACCTATTCTTCCTCAATGACTAACCACTCTAGACAATCAACTTCTCCACTGAGAACAACACCCTCCTCGCCAACCAGGATGCTATCTTCCCCTCCTCATTTCCCATGGAAATCTCTGCCATCCGACACACGGGATCCGGTCAAGACGAGCAAGTTAAACTGTCGTACGCGCTTGAAGCTAGACCGATTCCTCGCTCGCCGGACGCTGAACTGGGCGAGGTGTATCTGCTGAAGTTGAAGCTCCTGGATGCGTTCGGTCGGCGGGCAAGCGATCATGTCGTTATGGTGGGAGTGACTACTTCTGGATCTGCCTCTGGATCTGAGTCCGACTCCCTCATAGTCACCGAACTCAGCACCTCCCCTCTCCCTCCTCCTCCTCCCCATCATCACCACCACTCTCGTCCTCATCCCAACGACAACATCAACACCGCTCAATCCTGGCTCCATGCCATCAAAACCACCACGAAAGAATACATCCACCTTCTTGTCCATCCTTACCCTCCTCCGCCCCCTAACCATCGCCACTATCATCAGTCCCCCTCCAACTCCACCTCATCCTCTACCTATAATTCCCAAGACATGGCCAACGCGACCAGCAACGATGACAAAAGTCCGGACTCCACGTCCAAAGACCCCCACCGCACTCTCCCCCACCACAACTATCGAAGCCACCACCCCTCGTGGCATGGACATGGTCTTCATCGGGGTTTTGGACGGATCGTCAAGCCCGTCCTTCTACCTGCTGTGCTGGGCGCCGCGGCGGGTGTGCTGGCTTGCGTGGTGGGGTTTGTTGTTGGGAGGGTTGTGGTTTGCGTTTATCGGTGCGTGAGGGGTGGATTGGAGAAAAGGAAATGTAAAGGTGAAAGAATGAGTATGGGAATAGGAATGGGTATGGATATGGGAAATGGGAGGATGGTGCGGGTTCCGGTTGTTCTAAGGCAAGGGGTTGATCTTGATGGATATGGTCGTGGCGATGCGGGAGAGAGGGAGAGGTTGTTGAGGGAGTTTGTTATCAAGGATGAGGATGATGTTGAGGATGAGAGATGGGGAGTTTAGGGTTGAGACAGGTTAAGTTAGTTTGTTCTTGTGAGATGTTCAGATCACAGATGGAGTCAGTCATTAGGGTCATTCTTCTGTCGGCATACTGCACATGTCAATCCTACGAATATTCCACTCCATAATGTACCATCCCCCAAAACAGATCCCCTCAAACACACTGTCTAACATAATTTGAGGATAAAAGCTCAAGAAAAGTCAAGAAGACCTCCCCTTCTCAACCACCCGCGCCACCCTCTCCTCATCAACCTCCCTCCCCAACAACCAACCCATATTCCTCACCACATCCCCCAAAAACCTCCCCGACTGCCTCAACCCGGGAAAATAAAAAAAGAACCCATGCGGCATCCCCCCATACACATCCGCCCTCGTCTGCACCCCCATCTCCCTCGCCACAGCTTCATACACAAGCCCATCGTCGCGTAGCGGATCCAGGCCCGCAACTTGGACATACAGCGGCGGTAGCGCAGGGAACGTGCAGAGATCGACGAACGGCGAGAAAACCGAACTCGTCGGATCCACACGCAGTAGACTCTGCAGGTACACGAGATCCTGGTACGAAAGACACGGGGCGTCTGCGTTCTGGGTCCTGGAGATCCACGCGTTCAGCGCTTCCTCCGGGATAGTCTCGCCGTTCGAGTTGGCTGTGATCGGAATCGCACTCCATAGTCCCGTGATTGGCGAGGGGAGGTTCTCCTCGATTATCGAGCGATGCGTCACTGAGATCGCGAGGTTCCCGCCTGCTGACACCCCGCCGACGATGAATCCCTTCGTGAGGTCTGCGTTGAGCTGTGCGGCGTTACTGGGGTCGCTGAGCCAGCGGATCCCGTCCCATGCGTCGTTCTGGGCTATTGGGAATGGGTATTCGGGTGCGAGGCGGTAGGAGAGCGATGCTACGGTTACGTTGTAGAGGGTTGCGAAGGCGCGCGCGAAGGTGGCCATCTGGAGATTCGAGCCGACGACGAAGCCGCCGCCGTGGAAGAGGGCGATCAACGGGGTGAGTTCTTCAGGGTCTGAGTTGGAGTCGGAGTCGGAGGCATTCTCTCTCTCGGAAGCGTCAGCGTCCTGGATGGGTCTGCAGATTCGAATCATGCTCTCAGTGCCATCGCTCATTGGGATCGTGATCATGGTCTCGTTGATCCCATCGGATGGCAAGGCGTTGAAAGTCGCCGTTTCGATCTTCTGGTTCTGTGCGCGGAGCTGCATGATTGGGGTGTTGACGTAGTTGGATTTGGGGAGAGGGTTGGCGTGGAGGTACTATGGTTTTTATTGTTAGTTGACTTTTCTTGTGATGGAGTGGACGGTTGATTTGGATGATTTGTTGAGGGAGTGGAGCGTTGGGATGGAGGGGAGACAGACGAGGTCCAGCTCGGGGTCGACGGTTCCCCAGGAGAGGAGAGAGTTGATGCTTGTGAGTTGCATTTTGCGAGGTTGGTGGATGTTGAATGGAGTAGATGAGGGCTGGTAGGTGATGAGTGAGGAAGAAGAAATGGTGATCAAGAAGGGACATGAGCAGGTGATATAGTGAGATGTTGCCTGGATGAAGCCAGTGAATGCTTAGGTTATTGGTTGGCTGAGCAGGAAATTGTTGGCACCAGTGAATGTATAGACCTACCCCTCTTATCTATCAGTGAATGTATCTAGACCAGACAATGTTCGCTTTGCATGTATCTATGTATCAGTTTAAAATATTTTTCAGTAGATTAGAAGGGTTTTTTGAGGAGACACATGTGTAGTTCCCTTTTATATCTTTATCCTAGAATGGATGGATAGGGCAATGTCTTCAAGAAGAAACATATCTATGCAGTATATCTTGCATAGAATTTGAGTTACTAAATTGTGCCTTTCCGGTTCTCTAGGATATATTGCTAAATCAGTCTTCCTACTATAACAATTCCAGATGTAATCTGATAACAGAACCTCTCTCCGAATTAACAAAATCTCTGATAGCAGGAAAACTGTAAAAGTAGCAAGACGAACAATGAGCTGATGACCAACCAAGGCATGTTTGGATGCCTGAGGTGCAGGCATATCCGTTTGCCCATCCACCCATGTCATGTATGCAACACAAGGGGACATCTCGTCCTCTTTGGAAATCATCTTGATGATAATCTCATTACGCGAAATTCTTGGCAGCTTGCCTCAGGCATTCGAATGTCTACGTCTTCAGGGCTTGAACATTGCAGATCCGATTGACTTTATCCGTGATTTGGGCTAACGACTATGAAACGGGATGCTTATGCTTCTTGAGGATGCGTTTCTGGTCTAGCTCAAGGCATAGTTCCCTCTTATGGAGTAGACTGACAGAGTGATGTTCCGCTGCAACATATTCACCGCATGCCATGTTATTTAATCCAACCTAGCTTTTACACTCCGAGTTGAGACTGGGAGAATGAGAATATAGTAACATCGTTTGCGGCCAGAAGAATTCTCCTTTTTTATATCACAAATCCACTGATTCCATCCATCCATCTCCTTCTCCGAACCCATCGCCGATTCCAATCTCCACCTGATCAACCAGGTACCCCTCAAAACCAAGACGCAAGGAACGCCATCTACAAACCTAAACCCATCTATACTTAGACCACGATCTAGACTGCTCCAACCATGCGAACGCCCTTCCCCTAATAACCAAACTCCCTCATTGAACCTTAAGTTTTAAGATAAAGCAGCAGTTCCCAGTTTTCACTGCAGAGAAGCGCCGCGCAGAGCACAGCAGCGCAGAGTATGCACCGAAACAACTGCCCTACATAAACGCATGTTCCAGATTTAGGTACACAGATGGGAGAACGCAAACCCTTGCAGATGCGCAATCATGTATTGTTAATCATTATTTCTATCTCGCAATCTGACATGAAACATTCACCTTGATAGAAATAGGATCTACAGGGCTAGTGGAATGCGCCCATATGGGACATGAGACATGAGACATTAATTAGACGTCTCGTATGAGGTGCATGGAACAGAAGGGGGTGATGCGTGCTGTTTTATTGGCCGTTCTTGGATTTGAAGGGTTGTGATCTGTTTAGTTATGTCGCCTATTAGGTTATCCCTTGCGTTTGGTTTGAGGTGGGTGGGGTGGACATCCGTTTCGTATTCTGGTGGGCGATGATTGGAGTTGTTTGATGGATGGGTGAGTGAGTGGCATTGGGAAGTTGGTAGCTTGATTAGCGAAGTTCTGGGGTTTTGTTTGAGTAGAAATGATGTTGTGGTAGACGGAAGAAGTCTTGCAGAAAGGGTCACTATTGCAAGTGGAGTTGCCAAGAAGGAAGATATAGTTACCGAGTTGAAGATGGGTAAATTGAACATTGATTGGCAAACTCTGGAATAATTGTTTCAGCTGTGAGATCACGATCATGGGGATAGACAAGTCATTTAATCCACTCTAACACATTGTCCCAAACGATCGAACATGTATGTCGATTCCCTGGCATGCAATCCACTAACTGTTAATCTGATATCACAATCAACCCCATAATATTTCCATCTCATACCCAGGACCAGTTATGACGTTTATTTCGTCTGTTGCAGGTATGCATGTCTCGCAGCCCAGATTACATGCTGAAGCTCTGTGGTCAGTCTGGACAATCTTAGTACGTCATTAATTCTTGCCGTGTGAAGCTCCCTGCAGAATCAAATAACAGAGCATCAGTGATAGGGTCCATACCCATGTAAACAACCAAGCCAAGCAAGTGGGGAGGGCGGAGACTCAAGCCACCATCCTCGTAGGGCAGAGTCGAGGCCACTCAACAAATCAAATTGACACCCTGTTACTCGCTGGAAATTCTGTTGGCTAGGCTGGGATCATCACAGACAACTACCAGGCTGGTGTGTACCCTGTCTAGCCCAGTGCCAGCAGCATCAAAAGTTTATTCCGTAGGCAGGCGATGTGATGTAACTGCCATGTCAAGATGGAGGACACCAACAGCCCATTCCAGGATTTTCCCCGCCGAGTGCCCTGTGCTGCACTAGCTACAGCTTGTTGATGTGCGCCAAGAACCTGTGAGGAGTGACAGGGGGCGAATTTTCCAGACTTTGATGAAGTATCAGAACTAGGCAGAATCATTTCCCCGAGTCAGACAGCTATGTCAGACTCAGAAGTCAGAAGTCAGAATCAGAACCAATTAATGAGTAGACAACCTGATAAACTTGAGAGTTCAGACTTGATAGTAGATCAAGAAGGAAAAAATCGGGGATCGCCGACTGATGACGTCGTGGAGAAGAACCAGAAGAGCAGGTCGGCCATCGGAGGGCGACCGACTGTCAGAAATGGTAACGATCGTCGCACCGCCACAGATCAGGCAAGTCGAACGGTGCTGCGTTAGTCTCTCTGTACGGAGAAGAGCTTGATCGCTTCTCCGCTCGTCCTTTTTGCCGCGGCTGGTAAATCCGCAGGCCATTCCCTACATACCAGGCATGTTTGTAATTGCAAATTGCAGGGCTGGGAATTATTTCGAAGGCGATGTAGGATCGGAACAATTGAGCAGTTGTATACTGTAGCACGTCGTCCGACACTGTGTCACCATATCAACAGGTCCGAATTATCTAATAATAATAATAATAACACGAAAAAATCTGAACACGCCAAAATCCCCAAGTGGGTGGCGGGAATACAGTGGACACTAGACACTAGTGGAATATCTGTGGCTGGCACGGCAGGGTTCAGCCACTCAAGCGGTGGCCTTCTTTGGGCACAGTCGATGCGTCATGGACCTCCAACTGTGTTGTGTACTCCGTAGTGTGCACACACACTGTCTGCTGTCCTCTGTCGGAGTAGGCTGCACATTGTCGCACTCAGTGGCTTCCCTCCCACTGTCACAATTTACAATTATTCCTTCCCCTTCCATTCCATCCTCAAGAATCATTCCGCGTCGGCCTCCTTTTCCGCAGATCTGAAATCTCAACTGCACTAATCAGTCATATCCATGGATTTACCCAACTACCAGAGCAGCGATCTTGAGCCCACCAAAACTATCGTCCACTAGCCCCAATAAATCGAGTCAAGCCCGTGGGGAGCAAGCCTCTCCGCCTATCACCGCAGCCACGCAAGGTCGCTGGTGGATCGCCATGGAGTCCGCGCGGCTGGGCCGATAGGGTCAATGGGTCCTGAAACCCTGGGATTTGACCTTGCAGGCTAAGATGATGGAGGAAATGATCGATGACTTCACCTGGCATTGGAACCTGGCCCGTGGCGTTTCCCTTCTCTCCCTCGGCCAGTGAGCCACGTTGGCTGGCCTGGCTGGGTACCAGACCTGGGAACTTCTGGTCGCGAGCCAGTGACGATCGCCATCTCGTCGAGGAAAATTGGGGACAACAGAGACGACCAAAAAAATAATCAAAAACAAAAAAAACCTAAACAGACTCGGCCATGGAATCACCGAGAGCTTGGTTTGCTCCCCGACAGGGCCTTTAAATGTTGATTTCCACCTGGGTTCCTGCCTTTTTAAATCCTGCCTCTCCCCCCGACGATCTATCCAACCTTCTACTTTTTTTTTCTTTCTCCATCCATCTGCTTTCTTCTCGCCTCTCGTCCAGTCCCAGCCCGCATTAACTCATATCGACATCACTCAATCCTCATTACACGCGTTCAATTTTACCACGAACATCATGAAGACCTTTTCGCTCTCCATGGCTCTGCTGGCCGCCGCCAGCATGGTCACCGCCGAAATCTCGGTTGGCCAGTGCGCGGTATGTCGACGTGTAAACCTCATGTCGATCAATGTCTAATACTTTCTTCTAGCGCATGTGCATCAACAACATGAACGACAAGGCCTCCGAATTGGGCTGCAAGAGCGGTGATTTGGCTTGTCTCTGCAACGCCGACAACTACAAGTTCGGTATTCGCGACTGCACCGCCCAGGCCTGCCCTGACGATGACTCCAACGCTGTCGTCAACATTGCTCTGAACGCCTGCCCCGACTCCAGTACGTCTCCTTTTATATCGTTGTTCGAGGATCGGAATTGACTGTGACTAGGCTCGGCTGGCTCCTCCACCGGAACCTCCACTGGCACTGCTTCCGACAGCACTGCTACCGGTACCAAGTCTGGCGGTGCTGGCGCCGGCGCGACTGGCACTGATGCTTCGGGTACTGCTACCGGCACTGCCACCGGCACCGCGACTGGCACCGACGCTACTGGCACTGGTGCTACCGGTACTGGAGCTACCGGCTCTGGCACCGCGACTGGCACTGAGACTGGCACCGCTACTGGCACGAACTCCGGCTCTGTCACCGGTACTAGCACCGGCGCTTCTTCCACTGCCACCGGCAGCTCCCAGACTGTAAGCTTCCTTTGGTCTGTGATGTTACACTGATGCTAATAATTCCAGGTGTCCAACACCACCGGCACCAACGCCAGCGGTACCACCATGACCACTGCCACTAGCACCGGCGGCTCTGGCGGCTCTGGCGACGACTCCAACGGCTCCGGTTCCGGCTCGGACTCTACCGATGGCTCCGGCTCCAGCACTTCCACCGAGACTGCTCCCTCCAGCTCCGAGACCGCCGATTCTGGCGCTGCTCGCAACGTCATCAGCGGCGGTGCCCTTGGAGCTCTAGGCCTGGCTGCTCTCCTCGTTCTCTAAATGCCTTATGACCGAATTTGCTTGAGACACGGAAACGGCGTTATGAGTCAAGCCACTACGTGCATGTTTTCTTATCCACGGTTGATGAACTACGCGGATGGAATACCTTTTTTCTGTATTGTATATTCTAATTACGGGTCATGGTAAATGACAAGTAGATAATAGTGCGACTTGGCCGGAGCTAAGTCAGCACGGACTAATGAGCATCTAATTTATATTTTGTTTAGTCTGAACAAATGTAGAATCTGTTAATGTAAATTCTCCGGTCGGTACTACAAAAAACCTGTTGTATGTGCACTACATGAGTATATTCGTGTGGCACAAGCTTCGAATCTCTGGTGGACTGCTATAACCAGCATGTGATACTGGAAACTTGAGCTGCCACCTGCCAACCCTTTCATGTGCAACACCTAGGATGGCCTTTTCTTGCTTAATAGCTGTCTTAATGCTTATTCATTTATCTGTCAATTACAATCTTCTCTCCTCTCTAATCAATAGACCTCCGATGCACGAATATGTCTAATCATTCTTGATCTATTCCTATCAAGATTGATAGATGAAGATGTAGAAATTACAAGTCTTATATATTCTTTCCATGTCCTATTTTTATTCTCGATTATGTGTACATCTGCATGGAATTTTGAATCTAAGTTCATTCGGCAACCTTTTCTATTTTAATTGCTGCAAGCCAAGAATAGGAAAATATATATGCTTGCGTGGACTGACCAACATTAAACCATTTCTCCGGGGGACCGCTTGAGCTGTCCTTATTACTTATGCGTTCTCCATCTTCTGATGACGATAAGCTCCAGGTAGCTATATGAATAAGTAGGTTGATAATGAATTTCCCATCTACTCTGGACTGGATTAGACTTATAGTTCATGCCCTCAAATGCGAGCCAAGGCACGTGGACGGACAGGTCACATGTGATATCTTGGCGCGGATGGGTTGATTTTCATGAATGGCTTCTCAATCTCTGGATTAGAAGTTCAGTGTTACTAGGAGTTACTGGTCGAATGGGCTAACGGGAGTGCAGTGAGTAACTCTTCTAGTATCTAGTGGTCTATGGTTGCGACCGTCTGACAATGAAGTGTCAAGCATGATGCCATGTTGATTCGGAGGAAAGGCTGGGGAATGGGAATGGGATGCTGCGTTTTATTTACGGAGGGATTTACCTTGCCCTGATCATAGACCAACATATGAATCTGTACTAAGCTAAAGTTCTGAGTATATCAGTATTTAGTCGCAGAAGCTCTTTCTCTTTCAATTTTAGTTTTTGTGTTTAAGCTTTTTCCTTCTTTTTCTCTGACTTTATATTGTCATATTGTAATAGACTGTCTAGATTGGTCACCAGGAATACCCACGGTTCGAGCCTTTCGGCTGATAATTAGTATTTTAAGATTGTTTGGTTACACTGGAACTAGTCTAGCCCATATCTAGTAGATTGTAGGTGACTGGGCAATAGGCGAGGCCCGATCCGATACGAGGCTCATTTTCCCTGCCTCAGAGGAAAGGCTGCGACTTACTGCATTCGGCCAGATCGACCATGAACTGGGTTTGCTTGGGGCGAATTCTCGGGGCTGAAGGGACAGATGAATGCCGAGATTGTGTATGGACTTGACAAATAATTTACAATCGATGCGATTAACCTGACATTGGACAGTAGCACAATAAGTCCGACCAAAGGCTAAGAATAATGGAAGAGGTCACGGACCGCTGATAAGACGAATCGCCCGTCGCTGCCTGCGCTAAGCCGCGCTGCTGCCTCGCCCGCCCGCCTACTAAATTCGGTCGTCTCGCCTCGTCCTCCTTTGTCCTCCCTCTTCGTCCATCCAACTACCGTCTCTCCCTTTTCTTTCATCACTATATTCATCCCCGACCGCATTATCGTGCTATTGTATCGTCGTATCACACTCTTATATCGACTATATCGCCATGGTCGCCCACTGGTTCGTTCGAAGGGGCATGGAGCTCATCCAAGAGCAGGCCGGTAACCCCGACGGCCCATCCATCGAATTCCAAGGCTGGCAGGCCGGCCTGCTTTGCTTTACCGTCATCGCTTTCATCTCTTCTGTCCTAGCAGTAAGTCTCGATAGCCTATCACTGATAAATCTCGGCTAATAGATACAGGTGGAATACACCTACGGAATGCTGGTCCCGACCCTGGCTGCCATCGAGGACTCGAACCCCGACATCTTTGTTCGTATCGATACCGATCAGGACCCGACCAAGCCCATCGACCCTGCCGACGCGGACGCCGAGATCGTCGTGACTCCTCCTCGTCCCATCACCAGCAAGCTGCGCACGACCATCAAGCACCTGCGCGCCCGCGCCGGCTTCTGGTCTCGGTTCCGTGGGTTTGCCATGTTCGTCGTGATGCTCAACGCCCATGGTATTCTGGGTTCGATGATTCCCGTATCCATGTCCAACTTTTTCGGCCAGTTCATCGTCCGCATGATCGTTGGGATTCTGCTCGCCAACCTGCACCTCGCCTGGATCCACATTGTCATCTCCGAGCCCTCTCCCAAGCGCTTTTACCAACGCATCCCTGGATACAAGAGCTGGGTCAACATTGCGCCCGTGTATGCCTTGGAGCAGGCGGTCGTTGCCGGTGCCTTCTTCCTGCCTTTGATGATCGGCTCCTCTATCCCGTCGCTCCGTGTTTGGCCCACGACTGAAAACGACCTCAACCTTGGCACTGCCGCACAGGTGGCTGGTGCCTTCACCATCCCCTTTCTGTTCACCCTGCTGGTGTCGATCCCGGCTCGGGCGGTCTTCATCCGCGTGGCGGCGTCCATGCTGCCCGAGGAGGACGAGGCCATCGTGCCTTTCGACCGGTCATTTGGCGGAAAGGTGGTACCAGCCATCCTGGGCGGTAGCGGCAAGCTGAGCATTCCGGACGCCTGGAAGACCTTTGACGGCGCTGCTCGAGCCCGCTACTTCAAGGCGATCTTCAAGGCCCTTGCCATCCAGATGGCCATTACTACCTTCTTTACCCTGGTGCTCGCTGGTCAGGTTTACATGTTCAAGGACAGCCTGAAGGTTGTCTCTCGTGGACTGGCTGCGTGAGGTTGACTTTGGTCTGAGTGGTGTACTCCGTACGCAGGGGGTTTCCCTGCCCCTATGATGTCAGAATTGATAGTTACCAGATCTCCTAGCGATATTGCTGCATGTCCGATGCATTTCTGGAAATTATGAATAATCCCTGTGAATAGTTTAGTCTCTACTAATGTCCGTTCTTTTACCTTCAACTTCTCGTGTCTTCCATTAGAAATGCACCCATCAGGTCCTCAAATCCCCGTAAAAGGCTAGTCCGGGTGCCTGAGGAGCGCCCCGCCCACCCCACTTGGCGAACTCACCGCCCTGACCGTCTTGCCCTCTTCCATCAACGCAATCTTTTGTCCCCCACTTCTCTCAACAGTCCTTAGGATTCGCCTCCTTCTGTTCTTCCCACTACTTTGCTCTGTATGGGTCTATAACACTTCGTCAGCTTCGACACCTCATCTCTACTATATCCCCACCGACCCGACCGACCCGACCCCATCCCTTCATCCTCGACTGAGCCCTCTATCTTAACTCCCGACAACCCCTCACAACCACCATGGCCACCACCCCCGCAGGTCGTATGCTGTCCCGACAGCTGCAGCAGATGCAAGCCGACAACACCCACGGGATCAGCTGCGGTCTGGTCGATAGTAACGTTTTCGAATGGGAGGTTATGCTTATGATCTCCGATGACGTGAAGCTTTATGGCGGTGAGTTTCTAGGTCTGGACTGGTTGGATTTGCGGGATACGAGATAAGATAAGTGGCTGATAATGGACTCTGTGTGCTATTGCTTTCTAGGTGGTTTCTTTCGGGCTCGTCTCTCCTTCCCTCTGGAGTATCCTCATATGCCGCCGAAGATGAAATTCGAACCGTCGCTTTTTCATCCGAATAGTATGTTCTTCTTTTCCTGTCTGTCTGGTTGGTTATTTGGGTGTCTGTGTCGATATGCTGGGGTGTGTGAATGCGAATTTTTCGCACGATGGATGCCATATGGATACAGATACAGATACACCAGATACTAATAAATCGACCAGTCTACCCCAGCGGCGAAGTCTGCATCTCCATCCTCCACCCCCCCGAGGAAGACAAATACGGCTACGAATCCGCCTCGGAGCGCTGGAGTCCCGTGCAAACGCCCGAGACAATCCTCCTGTCTGTCATTTCGATGCTGTCGAGCCCCAACGACGAGAGTCCCGCTAACGTGGAGGCGGCGCGGCTATGGAGAGAGGATCCCAAGGAGTTTAAGAAGCAGGTGAGGAAGTGCGTGAGGGAGAGCCTGGGGGATGAGTAATCTGATCAAGCCCTGTTTGTTCTTTCTTGCTGGGCTGGGGCTGTTGGGTTATCTTTAGTCAGGTATGGGGTTTTTATTGCTACGTTCGGCTTTGAGTGCGTTTATGGCGCTTTTTATTTGATGTTAAGTCTTCTTGTTTTGCATTTGAGGTCGTTAGATCTTTGGATTTCCTTTTCGCGTTATCTTTGAATGATGGCTCGTTATTTTGGTTGGGAGCTGATTTTATGCATTGTCTTTTGCGCTTGTTTTATGGATATATGATTGATCTGGACTGCGGTGATCTGTTTGCTCTAATATTATCAATCACCCACTGCTTCGCTTTCTTTAAAATTAAATTCTATATTTACTATATTCTCTATCGTCCATCTCCATCGTATGTAATTATTCTAATCTAACTCTGCTCATGTCTTGTTCGAAGCGCCCTTTCGCAACGAAGGTAGGTATAGACCCGGGTGGAAGGCTGTGAGTGTGATGCAGGCGATAGCAATCATCCTTTTTCTGGTTAGTATATCGATCCATTGATGGTATGAGGGAAAGAGGGGAGGAAGGGAAGGGGAAATGGGGAAGATACTCACATCCCATCGAGGACTAGAAATTCGTCCTCGTGCTGCATCAGCGGGTTGCCCCATCCGCCGGCCATTTCGGGGATTCTATTGTTTGCTTTTAGTGGCTTTTCTTCGTTTCTGCATTTCATGATGGAGGGGAAGGTAGATGTGTCCATGTGGAGAGTGGGAGAGACATACCGATAAATGCACCGAATCAACACCGTCACATACGCCACAATCTCCGCCACCACGACAATCTTCAACTGTCTCGCCGTGACTCCCTCGCCAGCCGCAGTCCCAGCGCCCTGCACAAGCACCCCATTCCCATCGGCACCTTCAACCCCGGACTCCCCTCCGCGCATCTCATCCAACCTCACCATCTTCTCGCCCCCCGACGCCGCGGCGGCTGCAGAGAACCCCCCTCCGCGTCTATACACCCTCGCGAAAAAGTCCACCGCGAGGACCCCGCACACCGCCATCGTGACGACCTGGAACACAATCCCCGCTATGATAATATTGTTTCCCGTCGTCGTCATATCGATATCATCCTCCGCGGACGCAGCGACTCCACCACCCGCCGCCTGCAAGAACAGCGAACCAACGTCACACCCGATGAAAATCCACGTGAACAGCCTCGGCTTGAGCTTCGAATACTCACTCCCCAGATTCAAGATGATATGCTTCAGCGTGAGATAGATGCCCGCGGCGATGAAACTCGGCGCGAGCACCAGCGCCACGATCTGCAGTTTAAACGCCCCCGCGTCCCACGGGTTCGAGTTCATGAGGATCCGGCCGATATAGCCCGCCATTTCGAGGAATGTGCCGATTATGAGCGCGACGGCGAATGTCCAGGATCGGAAGCGCAGGCTGAAGTAGAGTTGGGCGATTCCGCAGAGGGCGAAGATGATGGTGAAGAAGATGTTGCCGCCGAGGTTCGGGTAGTAGCCGTATGTTGTTGCGGTGACGGGGCAGGAGGGGGTGACTTCGATGCAGGTTTTGGTGCTCATTTTGAGGAATGGGTGGGAGAGATTGGAGTTGGACAGTTGCGTTGTGATTTGAGTAGGGAGTGAGTGGTGGATGGCGAATGTAATGCGTAGGTAGTATATAAGAATGTGGAATGAAAAGGAAAAAAAAAAAAAAAAAAAAAAAAAAAGACAATGTCGCTATGCAAAGCAGAAAATCTTGTAGACGAATGAAAGATAAAGAAAAGAAATCTCCGAATGCAAACCCTTACTTATATCAATCGATCGATCAATCTGCCAACCCAAGGATGACACGACAGAAACCAAGACGAAGACGAAGAGAAAACGAAACCACCGCCTCCTCCAGCGCGATATGTAATATGTAAGCCTCCCCCGTACTCCGTAGTATTCCGTAATACGGTAGCTAGGTTGACTCCAAAGCCTAAGCTAAGCAGAGTTGATTTCATATCCAACCAGCACACTAAGATAGCCACTACGCCCTAGGGTCCAGTCCGTGCTGGTCTTGGCATTTGCCTAATCAGTGCGAAGGCGAAGACGAGAGCGAAAACGAGAGCGAGAGCGAGTTGTCCACCAGTCAGCGCCCTCACAAAGATCTGGGACGATGGAAGATCCACTCGACAGGGAGCCATGTGGGGCGTCACGGTCCTGGCTGCGGTTTGAGCCTTTGCAATAATTTACGAGAAGGAGGTTCAGATCTAATTGTCCTAACGTGGGCATTAGCTAGATGCTGTAAGTGTAGAATGTACGCCTGTATGCGTCTAACTTTTTTTTCTGGCGGCTGTGTATGCAATGCCAAGGTTTGGTCGGTTTCCTTCTCGGTGTTATTTTGTGCTTACACGCCTGCCCTTGGGGGTGTCCAAATTGAGTTTTATTGGTTGGGAATGACGGCGTTCTGGAAGATATGAAATGTTCTATAGGACTATTCTTAACTTCAATACCAATGAATCGTTCTCCACACAAACTATTTGCGCTCGTCAAGCCCGTACTCCCACTGGCCAGGCTCGTCATGCGATAGTTTCAAGTATATATGGACCTTCTCCCTGGCTGAACATGTCAAAGCTAAGTCTAGCTGCAGCTTGACTCAGGCACTTGCATCTGTCAATGTGGATAGTTCACGGGCCTGTCTTGGGCCCGGAGTGCAGATGGCATATGGACAGTTCGAGCTAATTATACTTTCTCCTGGCTGATCTGCGTCGTATACTCCATACTTCACTGGTGCCAAGAACCTGACAGAAGTGGCTGCCTGTCATTATCGCCCCAGATGTCCCTTTCGAGTCGGCCGATCTTCTCAATTCTGCACGGTAAGAATGCTGCCTAGATAGGTTCCGTAGATGTTTACAATGTAAAATCAACATCGAGGCTCAGCCTGACTGTTGTTGGTTTAGAGCCCACGTGACGCTCCCCCACGTGTCGCTCCCCACGCGGCAGTGATTTTCTCCGTCTTTCAACGTCATTCATCGAATTCATCGAATCCGTCGAATTATGTCCGCTGTCCCCTGATGGGTTGTGCTACCTGCACCTAGGAGTCGTCGGCCATTCGGGATGGCGCCGCGAAGGGCGCATACCAAGTCGCGCAACGGATGCGACCAATGCAAGAAGCGACGCGTCAAGGTAATTCGACTGGAAACATCCTCCTCTCTCGCACAAGATCTAACATGTCTAGTGTGACGAGCGAGGCCCACCATGCTCGAATTGCATCTCTCGCGAACTGCATTGCACGTATACAAGGAAGGCGGCCGCCCGCACCGTCGCCAATTCCTCCTCCGCCAGCCCCGCCCCCGTGTCGCACACCGCGCATCGGCACCCCGAAGCTGCCAGCCATGCCTTCACGGTTGCCGGCACGACCAGTCCGCCTAATTTCTCGCGTAAAAAAGAGCTCGAGTTGATGCATAAGTACTCTACCGAGACCTACCAGAGTCTTAGTAATGAACCCGCCGATTACCAGGTCTGGCAGATGTTTCTGCCGCGCAAGGCTCTGGAATTCGACTTTCTCATGAACGGCCTGCTGGCCGTCGCCTCGCTGCACACGGCCGCGTCGATCGACTCGCCAGACGCCCTATCCTATATCGATTCGGCCCTCGAGTACCATAACCAGGCTTCCGCGCCCTACCGCCAAGCCATCGACAACATCAGCCCGATCAACTGCGACGCCGTGTTCGCGCACGCCATCATCACCACCGTCATCGGCATCGCCCTCCCCCAGCTGACTGCCGACCGCATCAAAAGCACCACCATGACCGAGAACATCTTCGTCGTGTTCGAACTCCTCCAGGGTGTCAGCAACATCCTCCAGATCAGCCGCCCCTGGCTGAAAACTACGTTCTTCACCTCTCGTCGCGGCTTCTTCGACGTGCCCTACGCTTCTCTGGACGCAGATACAGAATCCTCGTTTACGCAATTAACCGCAACTAATGATCTCATGTTGAATAATACCGACCCGAACCAACATCGCATCATGAATGATGCCATTGAACTGCTGCGTCGCTGTTATCGGCGCTTTGCTCATGCGCATGACGCCGCGTCGGTCATTTCGTGGCTCTCGACGGTGGATAAGGAGTTCGTGCATGCGCTGCGAGGCCGTCAGCCTATTTCGTTACTGGTGTTGATGCACTGGGCTGTTCTTCTGAATGAACTCGATGGGAAGTTTTGGTGGGCTCGGAATTCGGCTTATTCTCTGGGCGCAGAATTGCTGAGGGACTTGCGTTTGGGTGATCCTCGATTAGAGGGGGCTTGGACTTGGCCGAAGAAGAAGTTGGGTATTTAAATAGAAGGTTGCGGGATATAGCACCTTTGAAAGGTATTCGCCTAAAATGGCAAATTAGTCGGTACTAGGCATATTCTTACCGAACTCTTCGCCTTGTGTTGTTCCTTTTGCAAGCGATCAGGCGTCAAAGATTTTACACCTAGCAGGTGAAGGGAACGGTTCTTTTAGCTGCAGCACAAATATAGCTTGGGTGGAATGATAGAGGTGTTTAGACCTCTTGTATATATTATATGTGGGACTAAATGGCGCTGGTCGCGAACTATCTTTCGTCTTGCCCTAAAAATAAGTCAAATATATGACGATTTGATCAACAGAAAATCCCATATAACTCAATGGTTTCATTCCTGTCATACTTCGATATGTAAATATGCGATGCTGCACCTAGAAAGGCACCTACTCCGTTAAATGCAAGGCAGCCAAGGAATTCTATTGCTGCGTCATCGGCCGCCGACCAGAGAAACCTTCGTCCAGCCTCGGAATAATACCTGTCAAGCCCCTTTCCAGCCATGGTGGCAGGTTTCACTCATTGCTACTCCAGGAAGCACGGATCGATAGTGCGACCATGTCGGGTTGAAGGAACAGCCTTCCCACAGTATGCACATAAGAAACATTCTCAGCTCTCTACGGGCGATCTATTCTCTCAAGATTACCATATCCATCAACAGCGCCCGAACACTATACCGTCGCGAGCGAGGCAGCCACTCTGGATTATCTTCGTCTGCATGGATTCCAAACCCCTAAGGTGTATGCGTGGTGCTCGACAAGAACGAACCCTGTTGGCTCCGAGTATATTATCATGGAACAAGTGGATGGCACTCCTCTCGGCGATATGTGGTATTCCATGACACCAAAGGAGCAGCATGGGATTATGAAACAGATTGTCGAATGGGAGGCTCGCCTGATGTCAACTCGGAAGCCTCTACTACCACAGAGATCTCCAGTCAGAGAAGAAGTTTTCACTTCCTGATGAGCGCGATGCAGCCTTCTGTATGGGTCCAATAGCGCATTACACTTGGTGGCATGGGGATAGGCGCACATTGAATGCTGATAGGGGCCTATGTAAGTGAACCTTCCTATGGCGAACAATTATTATGGCTGTTTCTTGTTGATCCTAACTAGGGTTGTTATCGGCCGACATATTCCGGGCTGTTGGTGAATGAGAGCTGGCTTGGACTAAACACTACGCGAAACCCCGGCAACCATACGCGTGTCTATATAGGGAGATATACTATTTTAGTAATCTTGCGTCTGATGAGTATATTAGAAATCTCCGCGATCATCTCTCGATGGTGCTATGTCTTGGTTTTAAAGCTGGAATGATACTACATCGACTAGTGTTGCTCTATTCTGATTTTTAGCCGAATAACATTCTCGTATCCGCGAAAAAGGAAATTCTGGGATCTATTGACTAGTAATATTCTACTATCCTGAGATGATACGTACAATTGAGAATTGGACCTAGTTCTTGGTGGATTCCGGGGTAGATGGTAGCGGGACGTGCTCTACTCCCTCTGTCGAGTACTTAGAAAAGCTTGTTTAAGATATACTTGCCCTTGATATGCGCCAAAAAGAAACAGATACTGTGATGGAGTTAATGTAAGAGGTATTGGGTATTGACGTTTTGGGATGGGTCCCGAGTGATGTATATGATGCCGCGGTGGCATTGGCGTGTGAGATGAAGGCTCGGTTTAAAGCAGTAGCTACCCTATCTGAAGCAGCTGCAGTCAAGGACCATTTCCGATTTGATGACTTTGATGGAAATGCTTGAGGTATGACGGGATGTTCATCGTCTCTTGATGACATAGGCTGGCTACATTTCTTCTGGTCAGTGCCAGGTTGCAATTATTTTGGTTAAAAGGTCTACCACTTGGGTAGTCTTTTGTGATTTTTCTATACTGTTCTATGTCCCTCTAAGTAATTGATCAATGAAATCTACGATGGGCTACAAAACTAAAGGGCCTTTCTATATGTTTTCCTGTCCTTCAGCATTTTATCTTTTCCTCTTCATCAAGTTACTATCCATGTATTACCTTAATTGACACGGAATGTTACGTATTCACTATGCTGACCAGCGACAGTTTCTCTCTATCAATATGGCGTGACGCTGGGATGGTTTAATAATATGCAGGCGGCCCAACCAGGTTACTTATTCCATTCTCTTACCGTCAGAAAGTTCTTCTGGTTGGACCAATTCCACTTGGCCCGCGCATCTGCAGCACTATACTCAGGTACGTATGGCTAGTGTGAGATTTGGTCGAAAAAATCTACGATATTCCGCGTGTAAGCAATGGGGGCCAAATGCGTCAAGCTGTGCGTCAGAAGCGCCCCCGAGTCAATAAATATGGGATATTGGAATGCGTTCTCCAGCCGTCGTCTGGCTGTTTCTTCAAAATCTCTATCGTACGAATTTCACCATGGAAGGTGCTGGACCCGAAACTGTCGACCTATGGGCAAACGAGACCCGCGGGCTTGCAATTTCAATTTCAGGGGCAGTGATTGCGACATCGTCTGTTTTCCTTCGTTTTCTTGCTCGTATGAAGAATGGGTACCATTTTGGAGTCGATGACTGGATGATCTTGCCTTCAATAATATGTTATTGGGGATTCTCCATTACCGCAATTTGGGGTAAGGACACCTTTATTTGCCACCAGTCAGGTGGCTGACGATGGCTTTTGCAGGCGCTACCAAGGGGGGTCTGGGAATTGAATCCTCACTGTTACCGCCACCTCAAGCCATCGCCATAGGAAAGGTGCGTCGAGTCCCATGGAGCCCGACAAGGCAAGGCTGAATAGGTACGGCTGCGATCATAGACGTCATATATCATGCCCATTTTCTCGGTGCCGACTATCGCTTTTGCCAAGCTCAGTATCATCTGCCTTTACCACCGGGTGTTCGCAACCCCTAAATTTCGCATCTGGAACCTTATAGTTGGGGGGTCCGTCGTGGCGTGGATGATCGCTTGCTTATTCGCTACAATCCTGCATTGTATCCCGCCGCAGGCGCTCTGGGATCCCTCAATTTCGGGGCGGTGCATCGACTTTACGCTTTTTTTCCACATTGTCCAGCCAATCAATTGCGTCCAGGACGTGGTTATTGCGTTGATGCCGATCGGCGTTGTCAAACGGTTGCATTTGGATCGGAAACAAAGGATTTCGCTATGTTTGATCTTTATATTGGGTGGGATGTGAGAATTTCCTTCCAGTCGATGCCGATACTGTGTCGCAATTAACAAGCCACAGGGTCCCTGTGATTGGGTTGATTCGGATTGCTATCATCGCCAATCATCCCTCATCCTTTGGTAGGTGCCACCGTTATAAACCGGCGAACTACAAGCACTGATTAATCATGCCACAGTAAAAGCCCATGCTAGTAATGAGTGGCTGACAGCACAGTTGTGGATGGCTGTTTTATGCGCCAATTTATTGACATACCGCCCTCTTCTACACTCTACTCTTCCTTCTCGCCTCTGGGCCTGGTTGATTCGAAATCTTACGATTTCAGACGCTTACCGGAAATGGAACAAAGGCTGTGATAATAGCAAGAGTTGCGCTAGTGGGGATGAGTTGAAAAACTTGCATTCTTAGAGCTGGTCACAGCCTTGCGGGGATGGGCCATACTGAAGTCAACTACGAGTTAGGCTTCGTAACATTGTACGCTACAGGGTGAACAAATTGCAGAAAATAGATCAAGAAAGACATGAGTCAATGGTTGCGACTTACATAGAACTACGCCTCATAGGTAAGCACTTAGTATCCTGAGTTCCCCTGGTTTGGAAAGCATTCTCACCCCCAGTCTCTCACCCCTTCGCTTCATTATCGAGTCCTGATTGTCCCATCTTGCCCACCAATCGCAGGTTTTCCGGTGCCGACTTCGACCAGATGCTTTGGCGTTACGATGTGAATATGAACCCCTACCCCCCATTACATGTGGGAGTGATCTGTGGCTGACAATGGTTCAAGGCAGTTACGGATATTCCCTGTATTCTCTTTGTTGAGGAGCTCACGGATGCCTATCCCGATGCATGGATTATTCTGACCGCTCGTCCCGTCGAGTCATGGCTGGCTTCCATGGAGCGGACATTCTACGCTATTCTCAGCTGGAAGCGCTCGAAGTATTTGGAGTTTGTTGATCGGGTATGTATCCCCAACTCATGGTTTGTTTTGTGGTTCTCTTATTTGCTAACACTGCCCTACAAGAGTTGCATCGGCCTTTATATCCCACTTCTGCGATCTCCACTATCGGTGTGGACCAACTGGAACTGGAAGGACCAGGATGGTTGGGAGCCCCTATGCAAATTTCTCGAGAAGGAGAAAGAGAGGTCAAATCATCCTTTTCCGCATGTCAACGAGGGTGATTTCATTGCGAATTCCCATTATATCATTTTTTTGGGTAAGGCTGACATGGCTTGTTCTTCCGTTGGCCACCGCGACGGTGGGCTGGTGGTGGTACCGCTCTTGAACCATTTGTATCTTGGATTGTCTTCTTTATTCTAGGGTTTACGCAACGTGCCAATTCTCGAAGTCAATCACTGCATGCTCTCCTTCAGGATTCCGAGAACCGTCTGTCAAGCAAAGGCTTTAAGTCTAATATACACATACATGCTGCGGTGCGATAGGGTTGCCATGCGAATCGCCGAACTTCCTGTAGAGGTTTTGCTTCTCGTATATCAAAGTCTCAACGATATTGACGATGTATTGCATCTCGGCAGAGCTTGTAAAAGGCTAAACAATGTCTTCGATAATCCCTTTTCCGCGTGTGAATATCTTCCGTGTCATCATTGTACGTATTGCCCTCACGAAAGACTCTGCCAAACTAATCTCTGCATAGCAGAGCCAAAGTCAGCACATACATGATGTGAAGCTGAATATTCTCCAATCCCATACCCAAACTTGTCTCTCACCGCTAGACCCCTTCGCCGCAAATGCGCAGAATATCCCCAGATCTGGTCCAAATGTGCTCAACCAAGCACTTTTTCCAGACTATCCACACGGACTATCCGACACACAACTATGACAGATTGTCTGCCGTTGGCATGGTATGCGCTCTCTATTTTCCCTGTACAGTAACAGTACTATCCACAGCATATACCTGAGCGACTGGTCGCCATGGTGGCGCACACAATCTCGTCTACTGGAGGCCCCATCTCTTCTTCAACTCTGCGACCAAACAATTCACCAAGTCAGTAACCAAGAAGGACTCCTCTACCACCAATTCTACCAAGACCTGACCGCTCACTGGCTCTCCATCGAATCCCTGGCGCTCGCAAAAGCAACCGTCTACCCCACCCCCGAGTCCCCGAGACCACTGGCATATCATTATCTACGACCAGTGGTCAAGTCGGCGACCTCTCCCGCTGCGCGAGAAACTGGATATCTTGCATGTGAAGCTCTTCGTGTGGGAGTTTCTCGCTCGTAAGCCCTTCAAGAAAGTCCCGCTTGTTCCTAGACTGGACGAATTCCGTAAGCGGAAGATCTTTCTTCGTCCGCCGTGTTTGATTCAGGCGCTTATTTTGCTGGATTGGCCTAATCCGGACTCGTTTTGTGATCCACTGGGATATTTTGACCGTTTGATGCCCGAGTATATGGTGTAACCGGTCCTTCTTGTTGGGGAAGAACTGGATGGTGCTGGTTATTTGGGTGATGAGAGCGATGGTGACGCAGGATACTGGGATATGAGATTGCAGGATTTGGAGGACGAGGCTTATGGGTACGTCTGGCGTGTCAAGATAAGGTCCCGGGTTATATGGCGGCCAGTTTGGCCGACGGGTTGTGAAAGGAAGTCTAGTAAACAGGCAGGAGTAGGTCTTGCTGGGGATGATAGACTTGATATCCGTGTCCTAGATAGGTTGTTTCTTCATCCTGAGAGCGATGAGGTATTGTTTATAGACATGTTGGAACGGATCTAGTTATAGAGTGACTTCTAGAGTTGAAATATTGACCGGGAGCGGAACAAGGAGCAAGAAACTCAATATGTCTCTGAATGCTGATCTAGGAATAACTGCCTACACTGGAAACAAGCCTGTCACGAGACAAGGACAGATAGGTGAATGCTACTGATTTCCATAATTCAACTACTGACAATAGGACGTCATCTCACAATCGAAGCAACGATTTCTTCCACCCTTTCCCTGGGTACCTGGCGATTCAAAAGCCATCCAAAATGCCAAATAGTATCTTCCTGACACTTGATCGACTGTTTCAGACGTGGCCATAGATTAAAGTGACCATGCGGTACACCAGGATAAGCATCAAATTTCACCGCAACACCATTGTCTTTCAGGACCTTTCCATATATCAGACCGTCGTCCCGAAGAATATCCAGGCCAGCAATTTGGATATATGTCCGTGGAAGATCGGAAAATGGCGCTGTTGAATTGAAGGGCGAAAAGTCTTCCGACAAGAAATCCTGCTGGTAGAGAGCCTCGTATCCGCCGATAGACTTTGAATCGAGTCCTGGATTTCCAGGTGCGTTTGCGTTTTGCTCGCGAGATACCCACAGATCCTTGTATTTCTCAGGCACGGTCTCCTCGCTCACGCAGACTGGGATAGTAGCGAAAACTCCGGTGATAGGCGGAGAGAGTTTCTCTTTCACCGAACGATGCGCTGTCACAATGGAAAGGTTTCCGCCGGCTGATCCGCCGCCTATGACGAACCCTTTCGTTAGGTCCGCGTCAAGTGCAGACGCGTTCACAGCTATCCATTGCACACTATCCCAGATGTCATTTGGCGCTGTCGGGAACTTGTGTTCCGGTGCCAGGCGATACGACGGCTGGACCACAGTGGCACCATACAAATATGCGATCGTGCGGGCCCAGACAATTGACTGAATGTTTGTGCCCATGACAAAACCTCCTCCGAACACAAGAACCACCACGGGGTTCCCTGAAGATGAGTTGGCTGGTCTGACGATGTGAAGGTAGCTTCTATATCCGTCGCGCATGTGAATGTCAATCATAGTTTCCTGCGTATCGAATGTTGGACAGGATTCGTATGCTGCCTTCTCCATTGCGGACACTATCTGGCGCGGTTGCTCAATGGGCTGCGAGAAGTCCATGATTGGAGGTGGGTTATGCTTTAGGACCTGATTTGGTAAGTAGGTGTTCAGAAAGTGCTCTATGTTGGCGTACCTCTTCGAGCTCCGGATCGATGATGCCTAGCTTGAGGACAGCCTCTTTTGTGTTATATTGATCCATTGCGGTAGATGATTGAGGCTCGTCTGGGGTATATGTAGTGTCGGACATGCAATTGAGCTTAATATGGCTGTGAACTACTCGACTATCTCAATGCGAACGCAGGTGGGGCTTATATAGGATGTTTAACTTTCTTCTATACGAACCGACACATGCTGGTTCATGATGAGTCAATTACAGTCATGATGATCTGCCGAATTGGTCGGCGAACATTAGGACTGCAGAGAACCTGCACGAGTATTGTTCCTCCCGGAATCAAAATAAGGTATCAACGCTCATTAAATCAGATTTCCTTTACCTTGATCCTGTACATCCACTAGAACTGGTTTTGGGATGTGGGTCTTGGCACATCTGCCGATAGGCTCGGCTTGGCTCGGCTTATGCCGAGCAAAGACCCGACAGAAATGATATGCGGGTAACCTTATTGTGTCCTCGTTCAAAGTAGAGGTGATGAATGGAAGAAATCGGAAAAGGGTGATCGGATGTGAGTGAAAATGAACGTCCTAGCTCGATGTTTTGGTGGATCGGGGGGATATTGACAAACTTACTACATAACATGCAGTAACTCATATGGCATTCAACGAATTCAATGATTTAAAGTCCGATTGTCCCAATTGGGGTCACCAGCCCATATTTATGCAATTCCTTGACGTCTCAAAGATGCCAGAATGTGTCAAGTAGATCAGAAAAGGTAATGAATGCAAGATTATCCAATCCATGGAACCCATTGGCTTGAACGAGGCGATGAAAAATCGACGCTATCAACCCGGTTTCTGGCTGCTTGTTTCCCTGTAGATGTACGTAACCAGGTCACGATGCCTTGATGATGCAGTTGTTGCAGTGAGGTATAATTCTTGGCAGTTTAAACCCCATTTCATTGTCAATCTTTCCGCTTTTTTCTAGTTCAGTGATAAATGGACGAACGAGCGTGGTTCTAGCTGAACTCTTGGTTACACGGATTACCTGTATACATGGGGCGGGTGTAACGCACGTGGTCTCGTGGTCTGCTTTCCTGTGGTCTTGACTAGCCTTGCATACGATCATGGTGTAGGATGTCAGGATTGGGGTTATCGTGTATTCTCCCTGTGATTAGATTGTGGTCTGAGGATTCAAGCAACCGCCGGATTAGAAACCGAAGATGTATGACATCTGGTCTCGTGAGTGAATCTGTTTCGGGGCCCCTTGATAGCGATGGATCAATCATCAAGACTTTCTGCTCTCCTTTACCAAATCCATATTGCATAAGTCAAGTACTCTACGTATAGTAACCAAGGCTCCTATTTCCCCTACAACATCCAACACAGGTGACTAGTGCTGACAACCATTGCATCATGGCTTTGAAGGCCATGGCAAGTACACAGCATTTGTGTGGTTGGATCTCTCCGAGGATAGATGATTTGTATTACTCAAGATAGTGGGGTTCATAGACGCTCGTTATTGGGAAGAAGAGTTGACGCTGGGTCGTCAAATAAGAGGGGCTTTTGTGATATAAGTATCCATCAACGGCTATCGGTACTCGAAGTGTAATGGAAACCGTGTGCTATTCGTTTCCGTTTATCAATCGATTCATTCAATACTTCTATTTTAGGGAAAGGTCACCATGACAGATCCCGACGATATCGCCCACCAAGCCATCAGCTCATACTTCATCGGCCCTGGAGCAGAGAATCTCGATCACTTCAAGACAAACATCGACAATATCCTAACGGAAGTGAAGAATGCCAGAGATGCTTACTTCCCGGAGTCACCTGTAAGACACACGCATCCCCCAAACCCCGACAGGATAAACCTCTAACCCCCGCGTCTTTTATAAAACAGAAATTTATCCCCGAAGACACCCGCAGCACCGACGAGTTTGTCCGCCTGACGACCAACTTCCGAAATGCGGTCCAAAAGGCGGCACAGCTGATGGGCAAGCATTCCGTCCCTTTCTGGTCCCCGCGATATGAAGCGCATATGGCTACTGATTGTACCATGGTCTCGCTGTTGGGGTACCTTATGACGATGCTCTATAATCCGAATAATGTGGCCATCGAGGCTAGTCCGTTCTCTACGGCGGCTGAGATCCTGGTCGGCGAGCAGCTGTGTGAGTTGTTGGGGTATAATAATAATCATGGGATTCAGGATCTTCCTACGGGTTGGGGTCATATTACCTGTGATGGGACGGTTGCGAATTTGGAGTCTATTTGGGTTGGTTAGTACTTTCTGTTAGGGCTACTAAGGCAGGGGTGATAGGTATGTTGGTTGGTGGCTAATTAAACTACAGCTAGGAACTTGAAATTCTACCCTTTCTCGCTAGCTTTGGCTATCAAGGAAGGAGACCTGCATTTTGTGGCAGAGAGTTTCGAGATTGAGACCTGCAGTGGAGCGATGAAACAATTTACGAAATTGTCAACCTGGGAACTGCTAAATCTCAAACCAGACACTATACTAGACATACCCCAAATGTTGAACGATAAATGGGGAATCTCACCTACATTTATTGAAGACGCCCTGCAACAATACAACATCCAGTCAATTGGAAAGGCAGCGTTGGAACAGCGATTCCATATCCAGAAGCCCATCCGCTACATGCTCAGTACTACGCGGCATTACTCGTGGCCTAAAGGAGGTGGTATGTCTTCTCGCTTTACGATAATAGATCGACAAATACGAAACGCTAATCTTCAGTGTAGCAATCACAGGCATCGGCTCGGAAAACATCATCGGCATCAAAGTCGACAACGAAGCGCGTGTGGATCTGAGTGATCTCGTTGCAAAGTTAGAGCAGAGCCTGGAGAACCAGCAGGCTGTTTACGCAGTAGTCGCTATCATAGGATCCACCGAAGAAGGGGCTGTTGATCGACTAAGCGAAATTCTCAGAATCCGTCAGCAGTTCCAGCGAAAAGGTTTATCTTTCCTAGTCCATGCCGATGCCGCATGGGGTGGGTATTTTGCCAGTATGTTACCTCGCAAGGTCATGGCCCAGACTGCAAAGGTGGATCCATTCGAAGGCGTCGAGACGAGTAGTGAAGGGTTTGGACCGGAGCTTAGCTTGAAGGTGGATACGCAAGAGGACTTGTTGGCGTTGAAGTGCACCGATTCGATTACTATTGATCCGCATAAAGCTGGGTATATTCCGTACCCGGCCGGAAGTCTAGTGTATCGCGATGAGAGGATGAGATATCTGGTTACATGGACGTGTCCTTACATTGGAAGAGGCTCTTTGACAGATATTGGTATATATGGTATTGAAGGAAGGCAAGTTGGTCATGTGGCACTAAGAGCTTACCACACGTACTGACAGGAAATAGCAAGCCTGGAGCGGCGGCCATGTCAACTTGGCTCTCGAACCAGTGCATTGGGCTCGGCGAGGACGGGTACGGAGCCCTTCTTAAGGAGGTTTCCTTCACAAGCAATCGGGTGAGTCCATCAGCGCATTTACATGTGTCTTACTAACCATACGCCCAGCTCGCCGCTCACTGGGCAGCAATGACCACTAACAAAGATTCCTTCATCTGCATTCCCCTCAACCGGCTCCCTGCCGAGATAAGCGGTGGAGACGTCGAGGCGCAGAAGAAGTTTATCCGCGACGAGATCCTGTGCAAGTCCAACGCAGAGATTATTGCCAGTGATGCGGAGAAGCACACCATGACGCTGCTGAGAGCTCTAGGATCTGACCTGAATATCAACGCCTTTGCGATTAATTGGCGCTATCCAGACGGGACTATCAACGATGATATCGAAGAGGCGAACTATTTGATGCAGCGTGTCCTCAGGCGGTTATCAATCAGCACGCCCAATGATAAACCTACTGATATCGACTTCTATCTCACGTCTACCGAGTTTAAACACGATGAGTATGGCACCTGTGCCGAGAACTTTATGGATCGTCTCGGCATTGACGTGTGCCCGCAAAATCTGATGGTGCTGCGCAATGTGGTCATGAGTCCATTTTCAACAGAGAATGACTTTATGGGAAAGTTGCTCAAGCGATTTCGGAAGATCGTGGAGGAGGAAGTCGAGGTATTGCCTATTCGACGTTGTAAAATGGAAACCAGAACTGACATGCATCTGATTAGGTCTGCCGACAACGAAACGCTGTCGGTCCCACCGAACATTGTTTCATCATGCAGGGTGCAGATGAGGTGTTCCTCGTGTATCAACCGTGCTTTCAAGAAACCAAGCACCGCCGTCAACTTATCCTTCGTGCCCGCCTCGGCATAGAGGATTTGAATAAATACCTTAAAGTCAAAGGCTCTAGCGATGCCGTCATTTTCAGGTCATCAGATAAAACATCTCTTGAGTCATTACTGAACGTGGTTAAGAGTAACATGCCAGCAACCTTAAAGGGAAACCTATTTAACTCAGCAGGGTAAGTATCTTCATCATCATGAAGACAGTACGGTGCTGACAGCTACCAGAAAACCAGCCGGTCAAATCAAAGTCAACATCACCCGAATCATCAAAAACCGCTCCCTAAGCTCCCGGAACCGCGATACCCAATACCCAAATAAATTCATGCCGTTCTACCTCTATGGCACAGGGACGCAGCGCCACATCTCACATATGCTGCTGAAGTCTCCCAACATCGAGCTCTCTGCAGGAAACGTGAAACTCGACTTATACACCGAGATCGATGACAGCGAGATTTCAAGAGGTGCTATCCTCTGCTTCACCAATGTCCACGAAGCGCCTATGCAGCCATTCTCTGTTAGAAAGGGTAGGCTACCCCGCGGCTTCTTCTTTCGTTCTGGCCAGAAGTTCCAGGTCAAGATATGGCGTGATCTGAAGAAGGCTGAGGAATCGGGACCGCGCCTTCTACCTGATACTTTGAAGGCTATGGGGCCTGAGCTTGCGGCGGGGACGATAGAGCTGAGGGATGACGTTTACGTAGACTCGGAAGGTGTTAATAAGGATCCTTTCGATAGGGTGTCTGGTGAAGATGATGATCAGTGGCGGGAGTTATTCCAGGAGATCAAGGATCAATTGGCACCATAGTGGGCTTGTTGACGTGTCTTTTACCTTGCTGTAAGGGACATTCCATAAGCTAAAGTGTCATGATACATAATGAGCCTTTATGAGAGCAAAAGTATGGAAGCACTTATTAGATGCCCCTCAAACCTAATGCCCCTTGAGACACAATACAAAAAGCGACTATTCGATTCGCCATACCTGTTGACTTCCCAGAAAGGGCCGATTGTTCAACCCTAGGCTCCTTCATCCCCAGAGTCAAGACCTTTACATCACCTTGCTCAAGACACTGTTATTTCAAGCTCCTCATTGGAGCTCACGTTATCAATTGACAGGGGTGGTGGAAGTAGGGTGCTTGGATTGATAGAAAGTCTCGATTTCCAGCCCGCCAACGCGTTTCACTACCTTTTAGGACTCAGTAAAGGCCCATTGAGTGAGATCCAGAGTATACTGCTAATTCTTGCTATAAGAGTTTCTACGTGTTTCTTTATGTGTTGAGTTTGTCTAGAAGAAATCGCTTCTTGTTTCCTTGTTCTATCCACGGAACTTTATAGGGGCGCTCGCGCGTGTAAGGATTAGCCAAAGGCCCAGGTATCTATTGATCTCAACTGTCTTGAGCTCCGTATTCAGCTTAATAGAGTGTGAGCATATGCCATGGAATACCCATCGCCTCCTGCAAATATAGAACAATGTCCCAAGCGCGCTCCTGGAGGGCATATGAGAGCGGCGTGCAACACCGTTTGTCCAACGCGTACGGATCGCAGCCTATTTCTTCCACCAAGAATTTGACGAGAGCAAGGTTGTGGCTTATAGGCGCAAGGTGCAAACAGGTTTTGCCTAGGTCCATATCAAAAGGGTCTGCGCCAAGCGTGATCCACAGCCTCGCAACACCCTCGTGCCCATTTATCACTGCTAACGAAAGCTGATGTCCTCTCTGCTGAACAACGTCGATGCCCCTATCTAGAATAACTCGGACTACACCTTCGTGGCCCCGCGAAGTCGCCAGCGATAGTATTATCCAGGGATAACCCGCAATTGCGTTTGGGTAAGGGCACTCGTCGAGTAGTTTTTGAGCGGTTGATGTGCGACCATGAAATGCTGCCCATCGTAGAGCAGAGCAGTTCGACCACTGAATGTTTCGTCGATATAGATATGGGTCGAGTAAAATGTACAGGCGACGGTTGGCCTGGCCCAAATGATAGATGTCCCGAGTGCATAGTTCGTCGGCGATCGACCAAAGTAATTCGGGGGGTAAAGCGGGAAGGGGCATTGTGGGATAGGATCAAGAGCCGCTGGAAATCAATGATTTAGAATTGCAAACAAGTAAAAAGTAGTCGAAACTTGATAAAGATGACACGATGCCAGCTGATTTGATAGTAGTATGATTTGGCCCGGGTTCCGGGTGATATAAGTTAATGATGGCCTGGAGGAAACACGAACAGTGCGTAGTGGAAACAATACATCGATCCAAAAACTTGATGTGTAGTGTTGGCCCTCGTTGTTACCCTCGCTGTAGATTGATGGGTTATGATATTGTTTCAGTCGGAAGGAGCTTGGGGGGATCAGGACACCTCCAGCGTCACTGCCATCAAAACACTACAAAGGAAGGTTCTCCATCCTCAGACTGCGCTCGTTAGGATCTCCGTCCAGGCCGGCTGCTCGAGCCCCCGAGATAGAGGATGAATCGCCTCAAGCTCCATAGATTATTGCACAGTTCAGACAGCTATCAACAACACTTGTATGACATTCATATACACCACACCACCCTTTCCATATGTACCATCATTCAAAAACGTAAAATACAACACAAGAAGGTTAAGGAATTCTTTCGGGGCTTTTTTGCTTAATTTGCCCCATTTGGGGACATACCGACGTCGAAATCAAGACGATTTATTGCCACCACCACACCAGCATCGTCCGTCGCCTTCGCGTTCGACCTGTACCAGAATATCCATGTTCTTCTCCCGGAGGAAATCAACGGTTCGTTGTCGAACATCTTCGAGATCTGCAGTGCGAGATGCAATGACGTGGATAACGCCGAGGACATTGGGGTTGGCCTTTTCGTGGTCGTGGTCGTGAGCGTGGTCATGAGAGTGGCTATGGTCGTGAGAGTGGGTGTGCGAATGATCGTGATGGCTATGAGAATGGCCGTGGTCATGACAGTGATCGTGAGTATGGCCATGGGTATGATCGTGACTGTGGCCGTGGCTGTGACCATGGTGATGATGATCATCACCCGAGGCTGCCGTGTCGTCCAACCAGAACTTAGGGACAGTGTATCCCACAACACCTCTCAAGTTGCTCACGCCACCTAGGGTATCGCGAACGTTGTATTCCACGTCCGCCGGTAGAGTAAGGAGCAGCGATTTAGCAGTGCTGCTGACAAGAGGGATAGCCGACGCGAAGATCAAAATGGCAATCATGCAAGATGCAATGGGGTCGTATCCGGCCCAGCCCGAGTAGTGGACCAGAACGGTCGAGATAACAACGGCCACAGATCCGAGGGTATCGGCCAGGATGTGGAGGAAGATGCCGTGCATGTTCTCATTTCCGTGGGAGTGGTCGTGGTCATGTCCATGGCCATGGTGGTGGGCATGATCGAAGGCCATGATACCGACCAGGTTCACGAGAAGACCTGCAACACTCACGACGAGAAGCTCGCCCAGGCGATGCATCTGACTGCCGGACGATAGTCTCTCCACTGCTTCGTAGATAATTTCAATACTAATGATCCTACGAGGAGTCAGTGATAGCTCGAAGAAAATTGCAGTGGGAAAATCTCACATAAGGAAGATGCCATTGGCGAACCCTGACAAGGTGTCCACCTTGCCATAACCATAGGGGAATCTCGCACTGGGCGGCCATTTACTCATGACAGCTGCACAAAGGCCAACCACTAGTGCGAGACAGTCGAAGAACATATGGATACTGTCGCTAAGCAGACCTAATGACCCGGTAATGAAGCCATAAGAGAGTTGGACAAGCATGAAAGCAAAATTAAGACTGCGAGTCGTTAGCCAATGGGTCACTCGGTGAAGGTAGGAGAGGAGGCACATACGTCATGAAATAGAAAATGCGTCGCGAGTCACTCTCTTTGAGGATGCTGTACAACAGGGGATACGGCTCGCTGTACCGGATGATTAGGTTCGTTATTCGTGATGCATCTTTGCCATGGTGGGAATGGTGATGGTGGTTGTGAGAATGAGTCCCGATACGCAAATGCTTGTCGTCAAACCGGGCGGTTGGGAACGAAAGCGCGGCCAGGATACCCCTGGAGATATAGGTTAGATAAACACCGTCGCGCATAGGTGGTGCGCACAACAGGGCTGCAGTGCCCGTCCCGATGGCAAGACCGATCTTGTGTGGGGAGCGCAAATTGTCCGGGATCAGAAAAGTCAAGGAGACCGCAAACGCGCCTGCGGTCAAAAGTATATACACAAAGTCAATTGCTTGGAATGAGATGCCCCTGGACGTAATCGCAGTTGCCAATGCTAAGAGCAAACCTGTGACAGCAGTGAGAACTGCTCCCGCTGGGGAAACAGGAGAGGCACCTGCAGACACTGTTTTCGAGTCGACACTACTTCCAGGCACTGAGATACCGAGGCCCGAAGCTGAAGTCGAAACTGAGAAAACGGAGGCGGAGAACGGAGGGCGGATGACGAAGACCGACAACAACAAGGAAGAGTAACCCAGAACAGGCTCCGTGTCCCAAGTGGTGTTCATGCCCAGGAAACTGAAAGCAACGACAGCCAAAATGACGCCCACAATCAACTTCTTCTGTAGTAACCCGCCCTTGTTGCCAGACTGAGAATTGCTGCCCGGCATGATTGTCGGGAGACCAGTTGCAGTCGCAAGTAACAGAGCAAACGCGACCAGAAACCCGCCTATTTTCAACGAGGCATAAATCGGCAACGCGATGGAGCACACCTTCCCAAGGGAACTGCGAATTTCGGTGGGACCGATTCTAGGCAGTGCTGGCGTCAAATCACCCCGCTGGGCGAGCTGAACTGCCTGCGAACATCCGAGTACAACCATCGTCGCGGCAGCCAGGAAACCAGCCCTCTGCGCGGTGTGGTCTAACGTTCCACTGCTCGCAGCCGTCCAGGTGTCGTCGCTAGCATCCTCACCAGGCACTGGCACCGGCGATTCCCAATGTACGTACAGCTGGTAATACCACGACATGGCGATCCACGGTAATGCTGCTAGAATCCCGGTAAGGCCCTCGTGACTGAGAGCGTCAGCGACCAATTCGATAATAGATGAATGATTAATCAACTTACACGGTCGTTAGCTCAGGGTCGGCAGACACCAAGGGTGTATCTGGTGTCAATCCAGTAATACTGCCGGTGTGGCTATGTTTAGGGGTGTGTGTGTGAAACGCATCGACGTGGTTCACACCCGCCCATCCGTTCTCATGAATCGACGAGGCATGGGAGTGCGTATGCTGGTGTCCATGCCAGTGTGAGCTAGGCGGCGAACCCTTGGAGATATCAGAAGCTGACACAGACTGCGACAGCGGATTTGCAATCGTCGAGGCGTCGAAAGAGGACACTGAATGAGAAATGGGGCCGTGCGACCAGCGATTCGAGCGAGAATGACCGTGGCCGCGACGTCCATGTCCATGGCCGTGTCCATGCGATGCTGACGAAATTGAATCCACGCCGGACACTGGCGACCCCGTTGACATCGTCTCAACTGTCGCTTATGCGATCCGTCGTGGGCGTGAGAATCGACAATCGGCGGCGACTAAGGGGAAACGAACAGGAGGCGGGCGGTTTAAGGCGATCGACGAACGGAGGGCACTTCCGAGGGAACTGAGGGGGTAGCGAGAGCCTTTAACAGCTCAATTGAAAAGAGCGACCGGGCGAGCAGACAAGGGGCGCGGCATAGCGCACTCAGCGGATGCAATACAAAAGCAAGGAGCGACGAGGGGGAGAAGAGAAGGCGTGGCCAGAAGGGAGTTTGGACCCCAGATGCAACCCGGGGGCGGATGGCGGATGGCTGATCGATAAGGATCGCCGCACGTGATCGCCGGTTTGTTATCTCTGCAGGTGCCTGACATTTCAGGAGCCGATACTCTGTCGCCGGCGGACTCGAGAATGAAACATGACGAACAGAGATCGGAAATTTATAATTCGACAAATAATGGCCGGTACCTTCTGCGCCCCTCATCTGGATGTTTGACTGACCTGCCTGCGAGACCTTTATCATTCATTGTTCATTATTCCCAGCGTAGCCGCGCGCTTGTTGATCCTTGTGTGGGGGCGCTCGGGTCATGTTTACTCCGTGCTGTCCTTTCATCACCGATCATACAGCTGGCCAGTATAGCTTCAGATTAGCTATGCGGTCAATGCACTTTAACTAGTGCACTACTTTACACTCAACAATGATCTACACACAGTCTGTGTGATTCTCACCCCATAGCTCACCATGTTCGAGTCTATCATCAACATCGCCTACTACGTCTCGACGGCTCTCACGCTGTCGCTGCTACTGCTACCGTCGCAATATGACCACAAACAGCGCAAGGAGAGGGCTCCGACTGACCCGGAAACCTCAGTGCAAATATTGGTCCTGGGAGACATCGGGCGCAGTCCGCGCATGCAATATCATGCACTAAGTGTTGCCCGAGGTGGAGGCCGAGTCGAAATAATCGGATACCAAGGTAGGATGCATTCATTGTCATGTTGTGCAGGACTCAAGAAAGCTAATGCGATCCCTATAGAATCCGAAGTTCACCCCGACATCACCTCCGATTCGAGAATCTCCATCGTCGCCCTCCCTCCCCATCCTTCCTTTCTTCAAACAAGCAATAAGCTTCTGTTCCTGGCGTTCGGTCCGCTGAAGGTCCTCTTTCAAATCATTTGTTTGTGGTGGACATTGTGTTATCGGACCAAGCCGGTGAAATGGCTTCTTGTTCAGGTTGGTTACACCTCCCCTTAAGATCGATAGGACCTAGGCTAACTGGCTTTCTCGTAGAATCCCCCGTCTATCCCTTCCCTCGCGATCGCCTCCGTCACCTGTTTCCTGCGAAACACCGATCTGGTCATCGACTGGCATAATTTCGGATATAGCATCCTGGCGCTAAAACTCGGAGACCGCCACCCGCTCGTTCGATTCTCCAAGTGGTACGAGAAGACATTCTGCAGGTATGCCACGGCGCACCTTTGTGTGACGAAAGCAATGGCCTCGGTTTTGAAGAACGAGTTTGGATTGAAGGCCCCGATCCTGCCGCTCCACGATCGCCCGGCCAGACACCTACAACCCATTGAGGACGAAAGCGCGCGACAGGACTTCCTCCTCTCGCTACCCGAAGCATCTTCCGTACAAACATTGATCAAGTCGAAAGAGCTGCGTGTTCTGGTCAGCTCGACGTCCTGGACACCCGACGAGGATTTCTCGCTGCTTATCGAGGCCCTGTGTCGGTATTCGGAAATTGCAACTTCAGCGAAAGCCCAGTTACCCACCGTGCTGGCCATCATCACGGGTAAAGGGCCGCAGAAGGAAATGTACCTGAAACGGATCTCGGAACTTGAAAAGTCTGGGAAATTACAGAAGGTCACGATTCGTACTGCATGGCTCAGTACGTCCGGGTATGCTAGTCTCCTGGCGTCCGCGTCATTGGGCGTCAGTTTGCATACGAGTAGCAGTGGCGTGGATTTGCCAATGAAGGTGGTTGATATGTTTGGGGCTGGATTGCCGGTCGTGGGCTGGAATCGGTTTGAAGCGTGGCCGGAACTCGTGACTGAGGGTGTAAATGGAAGGGGCTTCGGAAGCTCCGAGGAGCTTGTGGAACAGCTTGTAGATCTTTTTGAAAATCCCGGTAATCTCGAAAATCTGCGGGTTGGTGCGCGCAAGGAAAGCGCTCGTCGCTGGGAAGACGAGTGGGATCCTGTGGCTGGGAAGCTGTTTGGGTTGACTTCGTGAGACAATATATTTAGTTGGCTGGCCCATCCACATTCAGATCAAGAAAGCACAAACCCACCACGATCACCAAAGAACACGTGATTAAAAGGTAATCATAATATGAAAAGTCAAAAGAACTAACGCTAATACCGAAATTTGCCATTGCAGTAAATACACGTGTCGAACACATCCGATAAAAGAGTGCTCGCTTTCTGAAGTCCAGGTTCTTGCGAAGAAGCCGTAAGTTCCTCGTTGAGAAATTCTGTCCCACAATAAGAACAGAATTTCGAGATTCCAGGGTCTTGAATAGACAGTAATGTCAATCCACATCGAACTGCAAGCAATGTTAGAGAAAATCGAACACATATGTGTAGAATCCCCAAGCCTGGGAGACATACCAAATAAATGACCCGAGGCGCACTGTGCTTCTTGACCCGAATGCCACCCAATTCCTGCATCGCAAACCTCACATTTCTCAAACACCCGCTCACCTGGCCCTGTGAGCTGCTCTGCAGATTTAGCACCCACGGCAGTCCCAGGGGTCGAGCGGTTGTTTATCCTGTCTTTTATTTTGTCCATCTCTTCGGATAGATCAACTCTCGTCGTTTTGGCTAACCACTGAAGCGCCTTTTGGGCTTGCGACAGGAACTTCGCATCCTGGGATTCGACAATTGTGCAGCACGCAGCAGCATAAATTAACTTGGGGCCCCATGGTTGCTGGTCGAACATGCCGTTGTTGGAAAAGAGGATGTAGCTCAAGACCTCTTCACGCATTGCGCGCAGAAAACTAGGAGAACGGTCCGGTTCAGCAGGACGGATGATGGCGTCGTCAGACTCACGAGCTGGTTCATATGCTCGGGAAAAGATAATCGTTGACCGTTCCTCCGCTGCAGTGCGGTATTCAATCAGGTCTCCTGGGTTTAAAGTAAATGCTGCCGCAACAAGCCCTCGGTAATTCGCGAGGCCCCAGATGCGACCGATGGCTAGTCCGCCCAGGTCACCATCAATATCGAATTGCTCGCGGATACCGTCGAATTGCTGCTTCCATGGAGGATCGGAGAACTGGTAGCTGGTTTGGTCTGCTGAAGGGATCATGGATAATGTGTATCCTCCGATGGTGCCAAGGTGCAGGGTTTGACTGTCCGTCTGTTTGTCGAATATGGCCGTCATTCCTGTCTTTTGTCAGCGATTTTCGCGCGGTTTGGATCGATTTTTTTTGAACCTCCTATTGCTTCCCAATGTCTCCGTTCTTCACTATCCGCGCTGTCTGTGTTTGTCTCGAATATTGATTCTTGTAATTGCGGTTGACTGGCAGCACCTGTTCCTTCGTAGGAACTAGATGGGATGATTATTTGAAGCATGCCACCCAGGGTGCCAGCGGCGAGTCGTAATTCTGGAGATCCATCCTGATTAAATTGTAAGCAGGGTCCTATAATTGAGCCTTGACAACGGCTGTTACCTTGTATGACCATTGAAGTGGGCCCGTGCAATGATAATAGTTCATGTTTGGCCACTGAACAAGGGTATTTTCTTGACAGTTGGCCGCAATTTTGTAACGTGGTTGAGACTGCTGTTGCTCTTCATCCCTCGCTAACGAAATGTCCAATGTGACCAATTTGACAGTCGTGCCATACAAAACCGCCACATTTGCCGATGCAGACGAGGCGGCATGCGTGCCCTTCCCACCGAGACGGTAAAACCAGGGCCCGCAATCCAGAGACAAAGATTTTGTTTGCCTCTTAAGTACGGTCGATAAGACCGAACCGGGCTGGACTTGAGGATATTCCAGATGGGAATCCTCGATGAATACACTCGACAGCACCTCTATCGAGTATCCAGTAGATGTCCTTGTCGGACGCAGTAGTATGACCTCATTTCCATCCGTAACAACCGAAAGTAACTGAATTCCCCACTTACTCTCCGCCCCCCTCGCTTCCTTATCCTCAGTAGCAGGTACCTTGAGCGGAGGACACCAGGCAAACGAAGTGATTGACGACTTCCGCACCCGTTCCCCCTCCCTCTGCGTCAGCGATTGAGCCCGCTGGCTCAACACCTGATTAACAAGAGCCACGCGAGTCCACTTCCCCTGCGAACCGACCGTTTCAAAAAGGGACAGCACCATATTCGACGTCAAGACTGCCAGCACACAGCGTCGGGACTTACCCACTCCCGGCGGCGACCATGCCAGACCGGCAACATTACTGAGCGACTGCTCGCGTCCGATGGAGAAATAGTCCCGGTGCTGACCCAGTATCGTCGGCAATTCTTCGTCTGTGAATACATTTGTACGAACTCGTGCAATCTGCCACGCGCTTGGCTGGCGCGCGCTAGATGCAAGTTCTGCGCCTTCGGTGAATTTTTTGGGAGTCTGGTTGGAAATTAGTACGTATTTTATGTATTGGTAAATGGGGGGTTGAGTGGTAGCTAACTAGAATTTGAACATGGTCTCCGGCTGCCACGGCCAATTCGCCGTCTTCCGACCATGACAGGCAGTTTAGACATGAGGGGAACAGTTGGAGCTCGACTGGGTCCGGCATTTTTTGGGTACTAGAGTGCCGAGAGGAGATTGTGGCTCATGATCCAGAAGATCCAGAAAGAAAGGTAATTAGAACCCTGTTGCGAAACTTTCGCGGTTCTATGTTTGTTGCAAGTGAAATGCGATTCAGATCCAGATGCATTGCGGATGCTTTGGGTTAGCGCAAAATGTGACGTCCCAATGGGGAATGGCTTGTTATGGTGCGTCACGTGCCATGACGAATGAACTATGAGATGGTTCAAGAGAATCATCGAACTATACGACAGTGGGAATTCATAATTTGAGAATTATATACATTTGTGGTATTTTGAGAGGCGGGTGACGGGTATAAGACTCATGTGGTTGCTTTTGACCAAGAGCCCAGCGAAGACGTGGGATAAATACTGGGAATCAGCTGCAGAAAGGACAGTGAACTGGGTGAAATCGGATGTTGCATGTCAAGGAACTAGCAGACTAGTTCATGCGGTGACCTCGTGTTTACTCGACCTTATCCAATTTCTGGACAACCATGGCACTAGCAGCACCACCACCATTGCAAATAGCAGCAACACCATATTCACCAGGTTGCAATTGATGCAGAAGGGTCACCAGGATACGCGACCCAGAGCTACCAAGTGCATGTCCCAGGGAGATGGCACCTCCAAGAGGGTTGACGCGAGCGTTTTCAAGTCCCAAGATCTAGGTGCCGTTAGAATACAAATGTGACTTGGCGGGATTTAAGGAAACTAACCTTCTCGTTGGCCTTGATGACGGCGGCAAACGCTTCGTTGAACTCCCACACAGCAACTTGCTCCTTGGTGATTCCAGCTCGCTCAAGAGCAATTGGGACAGCCTTAGCGGGGGCAACGGGGAAGTCCACGGGATCGATGGCAGCATCGGCAGAAGAGACGATACGCGCCAAGGCACGGTTACCCTGACCGAACTCACGGGCAATGTCCTTGCTGGTAATGACCAGGGCAGAAGCTCCATCGTTCATGGTCGAAGCATTACCGGCCGTCACAGTACCGGTGCCGTCTCTGAGGAAGGCCGGCTTCAAAGTCGCCATCTTGTCGGCGCGCAAGTTCTCAAAGCCCTCGTCACGCTCAATTACGGTGTCCCCCTTCTTACCCTTGACGGTGACGGACACGACTTCATCCGCAAACTTGTTCTCGGCCCAGGCCTTCTGCGCTCTCTCGTAGGACCGGATTGCATACTCATCCTGAGCTTCCCGGGAGATGTCGTATTTCTTGGCCGTGGTCTCGGCACAGATGCCCATGTGGAACTTGTTGTAGACATCCCAGAGACCGTCCTTGACCAAACCATCTTCCAGTTTCAAGTCACCGAACGGAGGCAGCTGGCCGGCACGAGGAAGATAGTACGGAACCCGAGACATATTCTCCATGCCACCGGCGATCTGGGCCTCCGCCAGACCGAGTTGAATGTTCTGCGCGGCCAGTGCGACGGCCTTCAGACCAGACGCACACACCTTGTTGACCGTCAAAGCTTCCACGGTGGGAGATAGGCCGGCGAAGATAGAGGCCTGTCGAGCTGGAGATTGGCCCACTGACCCTTGCAGCACGTTGCCCATGTATACATCTGTGATTTTCTCGGTGGGGACATTCGACTTGCTCACGGCCGACTTGATGGCTGTTGCGCCCAGCTCGGGGGCAGAAACCGAGGCGAAAGAGCCGTTAAACTGAGTTCGTCAGTGAGCTTGTAATTGCGACGACAGGCCGGAAACCAGGGATTCTTACCTTTGCGGTCGGCGTGCGGGCGCCGCTGAGAATGTAAGCATCCTGGATCTCCTTAAACACCGGGCGAGCAGCACTGAAGTGTCTCTGCCACTGGCGGACTGGGACTCTCTTGGAGAACAGGTGGGCCGCCTGCCCTGTCGATGTGTACATGGCCATCCTGATACGAATTAATGTGACGAGCAGAACCGATGGACAGAAGTGTGAGGAAGAAAAGGGATGAGTGAAGAAGTCGTGGCTGGCAACACTACTTACATGCCTTCTCCGCAATAACGTATTCCGCCTGTAGCCGCTTGTCCGCCCGCCCGCATTGGACCGAGGCTGTTGGCCACCGCCGCGCAGCTTGAGATCATGTGACCGATGTGCAGACAATGACATAATCGAGCGTTATCGGAGGCCGCACCCAAAAGAGCTAGTTTCCCCATCGAGAGAGTTCACCCGACGGCGTCCAACGGACCATCCGAGCAGCAGCGGCGGGATCTGCACCACCTTCCACCTTCCCTTATTGTTCCTTCTCTCTCTTTCCATTTCAACTCGCCACTTCGTACACCTCCCCTTCCTCTGCCTTCGGGTCTCCTTGTCTTAAGGCTTTGCAGCTCTCATCGGCATCCCGGCATCTTCGATTCCCTATCCTTTATCGCCCGATAGCTTCCTCCCGATAGTCTCCCGTACCCCGCGATGTCGACATCTGCTCGCCGCCGTCTCATGCGTGACTTTAAGGTCTGTGCTCCTTGCCTGTATATCTGTCAATGTTTCTATATACCAAGATAACCATCATCCATCTCCGTGGCCTATCTCACTCGATTTAATCAACTTTTAACTTTATTGGAAACACTTCTTTGGCAAGATCTCGTGCGCTAACCAACTCTTGATGAACAGCGTATGCAAACCGATCCCCCAGCAGGCGTTTCAGCATCTCCGGTAGCGGACAATGTTATGACTTGGTAAGGTTTCGGGACATTGTTGAAAGAAGCCGGCGTTGACCATTTTCGCCTCCAGGAATGCCGTGATCATTGGACCCGCCGATACTCCCTTCGAGGACGGAACATTCCGTCTGGTCATGCATTTCGAGGAACAGTACCCAAACAAGCCGCCAGGCGTCAAGTTCATCAGTCAGATGTTTCATCCCAATGTGTACGGCACCGGCGAGCTTTGCCTCGATATTTTGCAGAACCGTTGGAGCCCAACTTATGACGTGGCGGCGATCCTCACCAGTATTCAGAGGTAGGTCTCATTGGCTGCCGTGCAGATGCAAGAATGTCAGACTAATATCCTTCCGCCGCCACTCACAGTCTACTCAATGACCCGAACACCTCGTCGCCAGCGAACGTAGAAGCCTCGAACCTTTACAAGGACAACCGGAAGGAATACGTCAAGCGCGTGCGTGAAACGGTCGAGAAGAGCTGGGAGGATTGATTTGTTTTCCCCTTTTATCTTATCTTCCCTTTTTCTATTATACTGGCCTCTTCGATATACCTCTCGACTCTTTCTTTCTTTTGTTTGTTGATGGTCTGATTGATGGAACGACTTTGTCCGCTCATGTCAAAACAGACGACAAGCGGCCTCGGCCAGGCTTGTCGGGTGCTGTGATCGGGGATTTCTCACGCCGTTTGATGACATGCACAGCGCGGGGTTTTGGCGCCTGGTAAATAACTTTCTGCTCGGTCTTGTGGATAATTGCATTTCTTGTCTTGTTTCACGTTGCTGCATCCTAGTGCATAAGGCTTAGCTGTTACGGCCGTCTTTGTGATTAGTTGTCCTTTTGTTTTCTGTGAATTCATGGATATTCTATTTCTATTACTATTTCTATGTCTATTCTCTGGTCTATTCTCTGGTCTATTCCATTCTGTAATCCTATTCTCTGGTTTATTCCACTCTACTGTTCAAGTAAACATCGTCAGAGTCGGGCGGATGCCAAGACCGAGACTAACGGTTCGTGTCGAATCGCTCTTCCCACCGACTCCTCAAGAATCGTCGTCTGTTTGCTTCTCTGCGCCCTTCTCCAATCCGTGAAATTTGTTCGCACGGCACGACCCTTGCTGTGTGATCTCTCCGGGTCTCTCGTCGTGACTCTGTCCTGTATCTCGGGTCGGTGATCCCTTCAGCTGCCCACGTTATCTGCGTGTGCCCGGCACGTGGACCCCTGACCCAAACAACGCCCACTCCGTCTTGGAATTCCCACCGACTCGACCTCGACTTGACCGGCTTGTGAAATACCGTCCGCAATCCTTCCCCCCCTCTTGCTCCCCCTCCCCCGTGGGGTTTGTTTCTTTCTCGCATTTCTTTGCTTCTTTTCTTCTTGGTCTGGGACTTGAGCTTGGGTCAGAGCGATCATGGCGTAAGTGTCTCCCCGCCCGAGTCCTCGTTTCACCATACCTCTCCCGCCCGAAAAGCACACACACTGACGATATATCTGGAATGACAGGTCATCTGGCCCCAACACCATCAAGGGTACGTGGACCGTGGACCGTGTTGCTTCCGTTTCCCCCGTGCGGTCGATCCGACTAACACGTTTCTCCCTTGTCCTTAGTCGTTGCGAGATTCCGACCGCAAAACAAAGTTGAATTGTCGTCCGGCGGAGAGCCCATCGTTGACTTTGAAAATGAGCAATCATGTCAGATCAGCGTGAGTCAACCTTTTGGTGATGGTTAGATGGGTTGGTGGTATTGACTTCGTGGATAGTCGCGCGAAGGCAACGGGTCCTTCACCTTCGATCGGGTGTTTCCCATGGACTCGCACCAAAGCGACATCTTCGATTACTCCATCCGACCGACCGTGGACGACATTCTGAATGGATACAACGGAACGGTTTTCGCCTATGGTCAGACCGGTGCAGGAAAGTCGTACACCATGATGGGATCGGATATCGAGGACGACATGGGCAAGGGTGTCATTCCGCGTATCGTCGAGCAGATTTTCGCCAGCATCCTCACCAGCCCGAGCAACATGGAATACACCGTCCGCGTCAGTTATATGGAAATTTACATGGAACGCATCCGCGATCTGTTGGTGCCCCACAACGACAACCTGCCCGTGCACGAGGAGAAGTCGCGAGGAGTCTATGTGAAGGGCCTGTTGGAGGTCTACGTGTCTAGCGTACAGGAGGTGTACGAGGTGATGCGCCGCGGTGGTGCGGCTAGGGCCGTCTCCGCGACCAACATGAACCAGGAGTCTTCTCGGTCCCATTCGATTTTCGTCATCACCGTTACGCAGAAGAATTTGGAGACCGGTTCCGCCAAGAGCGGTCAGCTGTTCTTGGTCGATTTGGCCGGTAGTGAGAAAGTTGGAAAGACGGGTGCCAGTGGCCAAACCCTCGAGGAGGCCAAGAAGATCAACAAGAGTTTGAGTGCCCTGGGCATGGTCATCAACGCCCTCACGGACGGCAAATCGAGTCACATCCCGTACCGTGACTCGAAGTTGACTCGAATTCTGCAGGAGAGTTTGGGTGGTAACTCGCGGACCACGCTGATCATCAACTGCTCGCCCAGTAGCTATAACGATGCCGAAACCATCTCCACCCTGCGATTCGGTGTGCGCGCCAAGGCGATTAAGAACAAGGCGAAGGTCAATGCTGAGTTGAGTCCGGCCGAACTGAAGGCGCTGTTGCGTAAAGCCCAGGGCCAGGTCACCAACTTCGAGACCTACATCTCGGCTTTGGAGATGGAAGTTCAGTCGTGGCGAAGTGGTGACCAGGTGCCCAAGGACCGATGGACTCCCGCCCGAGGAAATGAAGTGGTCAGCGCTGCAAAGGCGGAGGCGCGCGCGCCGCGTCCTGCCACTCCCTCTCGACTTCAAGACACCCCTCGCTCCGAGACGCCGCGACCGGATTCGCGCATCGGTGATCGCTCCAGCACCCCCAGCATCATTCTCGAGAAGGATGAACGAGAGGAATTCCTCCGGCGGGAGAATGATCTTCACGATCAGATCGCGGAGAAGGAGTCGCACATCGCCAACGTCGAGAGAGGTCTTCGCGAGGCTCGGGAGGAGCTCCGGAGTATGAAGGAGAACTCGGCACGCTCGGGCAAGGACAACGACAAACTGAACACCGAGGTTAATGAACTTCGCATGCAGCTTGAGAAGGTCTCGTATGAGGGCAAGGAAGCGTCCATCACGATGGACAGCCTCCGGGAGGCTAACTCGGAGTTAACCACGGAGCTGGACGATGTGAAGCAGCAGCTTCTGGATGTCCGGATGAAGGCGAAGGAGACCAGCGCTGCTCTCGACGAGAAGGAGAAGAAGAAGGCTGAGAAGATGGCGAAGATGATGGCTGGATTTGACCTTGGCGGCGACGTGTTCTCGGACAACGAGCGGAAGCTGCAGGATCTCATCCAGCGGGTCGACTCCCTGCACAAGGTCAGCGAGACGGGCGAGACGATTGCGCCCGATGATCTCTTGGAGCTCCGAGCAAGCCTCATGGAGACCCAGGGATTCATCCGCCAGGCCGAACTCACCATGAACGATCGGGGTGAACTGGGCGAGCTGCAGGACAGCCGTAGAGTGGAGGTTGAGGAGAAGTTGACGAATCTCGAGCGGGACTATGAGAAGTTGCTGGAGCGAAACCTGGGCGAAGGGGATGTCGAGGAGATTAGGGAGCGACTGGAGAAGGTCTACGTTACCCGCAAGGAGACCGAGCTGCAGGCTGCTACTGAGCTTCGGGGCGAGATTACACGCAAGGACGAGGAGCTAGGCAAGCTGCGTCAGTCCCTTGCGGACTCCCAGTCTCGGGTGTCCACCAATGGCGCCGCCGGCAAGAACCTGCAGCAGCAGATTGCCGAGTTTGACGCCATGAAAAAGTCCCTGATGCGCGACCTGCAGAACCGTTGTGAGCGTGTGGTGGAGCTGGAGATCTCCCTGGACGATGCACGCGAGCAGTACAACAACGTGCTCCGCTCTTCGAACAACCGGGCTCAGCAGAAGAAGATGGCCTTCCTGGAGCGCAACCTGGAACAACTGACCCACGTGCAGCGCCAGCTGGTAGAACAGAACAGCAGCCTGAAGAAGGAAGTGGCCATCGCGGAGCGGAAACTGATCGCCAGAAACGAGCGGATTGCAAGCTTGGAGAGCCTGCTCCAGGAGAGCCAGGAGAAACTCACCCAAGCCAACCACAGGTATGTCGGCCCCTCGTGGTCTTATCTGCCCTGGGGCAGTCGCTAACACATTTCTTCTCTCACTCAGATTCGAAGCTCAACTCACCGCTGTCAAAGAGAGACTTGAAGCCGCGAAGCAGGGATCGACCAGGGGTCTTCCAGCTATGGATGGCAGTGGCGGTTTCAATTTTGGCGGCTCGAGAATTGCGAAGCCGCTCCGTGGCGGCGGAGGAGAGAGCAACGCTCCTATTGCCGGAGTCCAGTCTCAGGAGACGGGGAAACGCACCAGCTGGTTCTTTGATCGACGATGATCCACGATTTCTCTTCTGTTGTCTCTTTTATCCCTTCATCGAAGATATTTAAACCACGCCTTTTTCCTTTCCTTTCCCTCCACTTCTTGGCACGTCGATATCCTCTCCATATCTTTGTTTCATCATGCCTTGTGCTTATGATATGAATCTGGCCGAAGATGAATGTCTTTGATTTCTCCTGTTTGCAACGAAGTTTCCTTGTTTCATTTATGCTTGTGACGTTGATTTCCTTCCCTTCTTCTTACACATACATACGCCCACCCATCCATCCATCCACCCCCTTTGGTACATTTAGATTCGGGTACTTCTTAACCCTTCGGTTTCTCGTCGATACCCTTGTACATGAAAGAGAAAAAAGATAGAAAGCATTGCGTTGCGGGAATAGTAGATTGCAGGATGAGTGTTTTTCTTGGTTGATTGGGCTGAGAATCAAATTCGATCCGGGCGATTTTTTCTTTATCTTGGTATTGAATGATGATAGATGTTAGTTAGGAGTTTCTTGGTTTTCCTACGTTGCTTGTCTCCTATTCAGATTGGAACTTGATTCGAGCGTGCTTTGGTTAATGGATGATGGTAATGATGCAACATGTGCTAGTGCTTCGTTGTTCCGATGGAATATATCTTGAGTGGGCTTTTGGGTTGAGACTCTATTTTCTCCAGAATATCTTCTTAGTGTCTTACAATTGAGGTAGTCCTGATGAATATATGTCAACTCGGGCTATAGTTTTTGAGAAGTACTTCTTGTTTTTGTAGAAGAGTCTGGTAATATGTTAAGTTGTTTAATTGAAAGACCGTATTTATTCGAAGCGTCAAGCGGGATGTACATTTAAATTGGATACAAGCATATCATTAGTTTTGGTAGTGCTATATTTTAGACTTATAATACTATAAATTCTATGTAAGGGGTTTGCGCACTAATTTATATAACCTGGGCATAATAAAGCTGATAATATTGTTAAACCGACAGTTAGGAAAGTACTTTAGATCCATCTAGCATCTACTATTCTTGGAAACGATATATAACCCTACGACTAGGAATGGAATTGAGCCTAACAAAAGAATAGTACCTTGGAATCAAGGGAAGCTTTCACTCGGTAACCTCGTTCTCCAGGAATTGCGGTCTTTGGACCATACAATCTTCTGCCGTGGCTACCATATAATATCACTGGAATTAATTCGAACACAGTGGGGGAAAATAAGCAAGTTAGGTAGAGAGTAGACTGACTACCTTAGAGAAGCAGAGTGAATCCGTGATGGGTATTCGGTCCGACAAATGATCCGATGGTTAGCGCGATTGCGACTCACGTGAGGCTCCACGTGCGATGATTTCCGATAAGGAGATAGGCAATTTGAGGTGAACTTCCTTGGTTCTAACTCAATGCCAACAAAGATGCCTCTGGGACATAACCGACATCAGCAGTCACTTGAGGACGTCTTGGACTTTTCTCACCCACTAACCTTACCGTCAGATCAAAGCCAAACGGCACAACATATCTTCGATCGACTTATTGAACACTATGGTCTCGGACAGGTGTCCCGGCGCGGATACAAACCTGCTGATCTTATCAAGGCCACATTCGACAATGCTTCATCAAAAGATGCATTTTTGATTTTTTACTTCTACTTCTTATATGAGTCCATGCGCACGAGTACAGATGATACACACGGACAGGAAATCACTCTCTATCTACGTTATTTTGAAGATTTCTAGTCTTGGGATTTGGAAGGATCAAGAAGCATTCGAGGCGCAATCGAGGACTTTGCTGAGTATATTGTAGAGAACTTACTACTTCCACGTATGGTCCCAGCTTCCTAGGCCTGAATATGCTGCTCGAAAGATGAGTACTAAATAATGCGAGTTGCAGTTAGGGCTTCGTTGGTCAAAACACCACAACCCACGCCCGCATCCCTTTCTTCATTACAATCGGCTACGACTAATTCATCAAGACAACGAATATCCACTCTGAGGCAAAATTGCCTTATGCGCGATCACCATCGGTGCGTGATCTCTCGAAAATTCGATCGACGCGAAGCCGAGAGACGTCTCGAGCAGGACGGGGAAGATTGTAAGGATGATGATGGACACCTACTACGAAACGAATCGAACGATAGATTCCAATTTCTGGAAGTTGCTCATATCTTGCCGCATTCCCTAACGTCGGCTGCTCCGAACAATACAGAACTGGTAGGTTGGCTCATTGTTAGCCACAATCATTATACTGAGATACCCCATAGAACGATTCGAAGAAAAATGCTCTCCGGATTCTAAATATGTTCGACCACGGAATCACCCATCTTATAGAATACCCGAAGATTGATAGCCCACTAAACGCTCTGACACTAACTCATGAGTACCATCAACTATTCGGCGCATTCAAAATATACTTTGAGCACACAGGCAACCCATATCAATATGAGATTAAGTCAACAGAACCAAAATCATTCTTGAGTGACCCATTACTCCCGGTTGTTCGAACCCTGACCCTGAGCCCCAACCGCACCATTGACCCACCATCTCAACGACTTCTTGCCGTCCACCGTGCAATTGCATTTATCATCAAGCTTAGTGGTGCTGGTCGTTACATAGATAGCATCCTTCGCGATTTAGAGGAAATGAGTGTGAAAACAGATGGGTCAACAAACTTGGGACATCTAGTGAAACTCCAACTCGGTGGCTGGTTAGAAACAAGTGTCTATTAATTCATTGCACATGGGGGCAGTCAAGACCCTCTAAGTGCAGGCCAGCGCTATGAAATCCACCGACACCTCCAAGGTCGCGACGGTAGATTAGATGCAGGGCAACGAGCAAACTTGATTACCATTGACTGGGACAATTCGAGCCACTGTTATGAAGTCGGGTGCAGACCATAGTGGCACGGTCGCCACGACTCGCAGGATCGGAGCGATGATCCATGTTCTCCCGCAGGTGGTTGGTTCTGGAGCCGAGGCCACAACTAGGTAGTCGGCTCAACGCAAAGAGCGGGGTGAACTCCAAGCATTCCGGATTCTTTGCCTTCGAGAGTTTCTATGAAGCTTCCGCAGTGCCTTTGTTATATGCTTTCTGCGATTGCTGGATCTGAGAAGTCCCACAGGTGCTCATATCCTTGCTTCAATTTGAAGAAGCTCCTACATGGTGGAATATCCAAACAGTTGGACTGGAGCAGGTTAATGGAAATTGGATTGATCCATTGATTGGTCGGCCATAGCCATGAAGACCGACCCGACTACCTCGGAAAGCCAGTACCTAGCATATAAAATGTCATATCCTTGCGACTTTCTCGGGTTTCCGGATGCCTGGTCTCGGTTGACTGTAAACCCTCCTTGTGACCATTGCAAGAAATGCAGCTGAGACTAACGCAGGCCCATAGGCATCCAGTGTTGTTCCTATGTAAGCTGCCAAGAATCAGGCGAGTTGGGACGACAAGGATGTTTCCTGGAAATTGCGCGCTGCTGATTCAGTTCTCCACCTGGCGGATTGGTCTGGAAGGATGAAGGATCTGGAGAGACAGTCGCGTTGTAAAAACTTGGACCTTGGAGCTGACTTGTAGAGATCATGTGGAGTAACAGAGAACATTATACGTGCTTCTCTTCTGAGTGCAGTGGAATCAAATAATCGTGTCCAAGACATCTGTATGTCATACTCACCTTCGAGGACATACGGTATGTATGTGCCTACCAAATAGGGATGTGGACCTCACGAAGGATCGCGTGCATAGTCACACCATTTAATTATTCAAGCCACCAACATAAGTTATAATTTCAACGCGCTAACCAACTCGCTCCGAACATGCATAGGCTAGCCATTAATTGACCAACCGATGCCCTGATATACGCGAATACGCGAATAAACGAGACTTGACATGGTGATTTCCTTGCTACAGTCTTGCTCCTGACCAAGGAAAGCTGCGACCTAGTTACCCTCAGTGCATTATTCACGACACATGGGAAACATCAGAGCGAGGATGGCCTGACAACGAGTCCATTCTGTTGACCTATCGATGCGGAGCGGTCACCGCGGCATTTGAGATGATCGAAGATGGCATTCCACATCGGTTTACAGTGATCGGCGATGGAAAGCGGCGAGCGCAATTGTCAATCCCCCTGACAGCGATTATCGTGTGGAGAAGAACGTTAGGTTGAATGGCTCATGCACAGGGCTCTGGTTTTGGGGGTTGCTATCTTGTAAGCGAGTGTTTGCTAACCTTGGCACGGATGATCCGCTCTGATAAGGGTAGTGCCCAGCCATTAGCGGTCCGTAATATCGACGCCGATCAGGTACCAGAGATGGCATGGAAAGCGCGGAAAATGTTGTCTATTCCTCCGAGCTGAAGGCCCTAAAATCTGGAACTGGCAATAATTGCCCGAGGCCCGCATAACCGAAGTCTAAGCTGCCTTCTCCTTTTCGTGTTCTTGTTTTCTCGTGGGTTCAGGAGAACTTGACATCCCCGCAATTGGTACTTTTATGGGTTTTTGGTCTTATTTTTAGGTCTTCGTGTTCGAGGGTAGGGTGGATATTTCGAAGGAATGACTTCCCTGGGTAATGATTGTCATTTATTTTGTCCGAATGAATCCGTAAAGGAGCGCGAGGAATCAAAGCTCGGTCGCTCTTCTCCTGGATTAGAAATAAATAGGTGCATGCATCCTCGACTCGCGGAGAAAATGATTGCGCAAGGTATCATCGTAGCAGCACCCTTCGCATTGATCTATTATTGACACCCGCTCAACGATGACGCGCACCTCAATATGGCGGGCCGCCATCACAGCATCCCTCGCAGCACTTGCAACGGCAGATATCTGCGATAAGCTCGAGGCCGAGGGGGTAACGATCGATAGGCGACTCACAATCGACTACCATCAGGATCTCAAAGACTACTGGTCCACGGCGTGTGGAGACCTAAAACCGACATGTATTGCTGCTCCGTCGAGCACCCTCGAGATGTCCCAGGTCGTCAAGGAGCTGCATAACTTCAACACCTCATTCGCGGTCAAATCTGGAGGCCACATGCCCAACAACGGCTTCGCCAGCATCCAGGACGGATTGCTCATTTCCACGAAGAACCTCGACCAGGTGATTTACAACCCCGACGATAAGACTGCCATTATCGGGCCCGGTCTGTCATGGGAGGAAGCGCAGAAAGGACTTGACGACGTGGACGCCGGGCGAGCAGTGGTTGGAGGTCGTCTCGGCGGCGTGGGTGTGGGAGGTTACATGCTCGGAGGTTAGGGCTTCCTGTCCCCGTGCCACTACGTAACACAACTAACAACAGACCAGGTGGACTGAGTTTCCTCAGCTCCCAATACGGCTGGGCTGCCAATAACGTCGCCAACTTCGAGGTCGTGCTTGCCAATGGAACTGTCGTGAATGCCAACGCTGAGAAGAATGCCGGTATGCAACTCCCCTAGTCTCTATTAAACCACAACGGATAACTAATGAACAGTCAGACCTGTTCGGCGTCCTTAAGGGAGGCGGGAACAACTTCGGCATAGTCACCTCGTATACCCTGGAAACGCACCCGATTGGCAAGGTCTGGGGTGGAAATTACATCTTCAAAGCTTCCCAGACGGCCGAGGTGCTCGAGGCCGTGCGTGATTTCACTGACAACTACCCCGACGACAAGGCGGCCGTCATCGTGACGGCTGAGCATGCCGCTCTCTTGAATACGTGGATTATGTTCTTGTTCTATGACGGACCTGAGCCTCCAGAGGGCGTCTTCGACAAGTTCAAGGCTTTGAAGCCCGCGGATACTACCAAGACTTGGGATAGCTACTATGACCTGGTTCGTCTCCGACATCCAGTTTCGAGATCTGTCAAAACTAACGACACCTAATAGCTGAAACACAACGACTTCTTCATTCTGAAGTAAGTTCCCTATTCTCTTTGCAGATTGCGGAAAACGTGGACTAATTCAAAACAGAGGCCAACGCTACACAATCGCCACTGAAACTACTCCCGTCCCCAATAAGACGGTCGGCGCAGAAGTCATGCAGACATACTATGACCACTGGTTCAACGTGACCAAGTCAGTTATCGGTGTCCCTGGCGTAATCGGTTCGCTGGCCCTCCAGCCCATGCCTAGCGCAATTACCAGCAAGGCCAAGGAAAGAGGCGGCGTAAGTCCCACCGAACCATACCATAACTAAGCCAAATAAAAGCGTTCCAATTAACAACATCATATAGGACCTTTACGACTTCCCGGACGATACCAATTACATTGTTATCGAGCTCGACTTCTCTTACACATTCGCGGCTAGCGATGACAAAATTGACGAAGCGAACAAGAGACTATTCAATGGATTCAACGATCTTATTTCGGATTATGTCGATGCAGGCGTTCTCCCTGACGCGCGTAGACCGATCTTTTTGAATGATGCAAACTATGCGCAGGATTACTGGGGGAGGTCGAAATTCACGGATCACGCGAGGGAGGTGAGGGAGGCATATGATCCGGACATGTTCTTCCAGAAAAGAACCAGTGGTGGGTTTAGGCTTGGATAGGGTTTGTTGATAATTTATGCTGTATATATCATCTTTCTTGGACATGTTTCGACCCTAGCTTCCATATTAATATTTAAATAATACCTACATCAATACCGATCATGATCTCTCCATATCGCTTAGCCTCACATTCTATGGCAGCAGCCCCTGCAGTAGGTTCGTTACTTTAACTTGCCCCTACTCCCACACAGACACGTGCCTTGAGATGCTCTACGCCGCAATGATCTTCATGTCTTCAATCCAGAGAACCTTATATGCCATATAGATTTTATGACAGATAGCGTTAGAAGACCTGCTCAATTGACTTAATGAATATGAGTATTATAGAACCGAAAGTTCCCTTGAGTCCGTCTTGTTGCCTGACAAGCATAGCTCCTTGTAATTAGCCACCTTCCGAATTAAACCTCTCAGAAGCTGCATATCCTTTGCTGCAATCGTCATAGTAACAAGGCTCCATTCAATGGCGTGAACCCACGCTGTAACCAATATACTCCCTTCGTTGAGCTCCCTCTCAAACACTTGCCTAAAGACCTCTCTCGTACATTTGATCCGCTGATTGGCCAGTCCAGTAGCCTCGACAAAGCCCCTCGGAACAAAGTGCCCCCGCAGAGGCCCAAGATGGTACGTCCCAGTTATCCGAACATTGAGCTCACTGTATCGCCTCCTAGGCTGGACTGTTCATTGTAAGCCACGAATCCGCCTGCCCAGCAATACGCTTCATCGACTTCCTGCTTCGCGCAGCAGTTGAAAAATAGAACGGCCGGATTGCGTGACGAAGAATATGATGCCCACTGTTTTTCCGTCAACTATCTCCTGAAACACCACGTTGCAGGGGTTCAGATGTGCGTTTGACGGCGTTAGGTCTCGCAGCATCTTCCTGAACGTGTCTTTGAACACAGCGTTTGCGGCTGCTCGTTCGCTTTCTGTGCGGATGATGAATGTTCCTTGGCCTATGCTAGCCACGCGCGGTACCTTGAGGATGAAAGGTAGTGTATGTTCGCGGATTGGCTGCGTCATGCACCTTACTTCTTCATGAATCTCCGGCTCAGTGAACGGGCGGTTTGGTGTGAGATGGGTGTCGATGACAGTTGTTTTGGGTGATGGGAGCCCCGAATGCGCAAGCCCACAGTAGATTGCAGTGAACATCGGGGATTGTGACGTGCGGGAGATGAGAAATCCAGTCCAGGGGCACGGTTATCGCAAGACGGGAGTTGCCGTCGAGATTTAGAGATGCCGGGTGTGGCCTTTGTTTCGTTGATACCTGGTTGAACATATTATGCGTATCTGCGTGGTGAGGCAGCACAGGAGAAGATCTTTTCTGGTCTAGATCGAAAATAGCAATGCGCGTAGGACCAGAGCAAAAACCAAATCACTGCGACGCGCCATGGAACAGCTGTTTGGCAAGCTCTTTGTCGTATATCGGACATAGCGGCGACTGAATGGGAAATTTCTTCAGAACAGGCGTCGAAGACGTTGGCTGAATATCGGCTGGTGGTGCGTAGGCATATACGAGAACAATTGTTTCTTTAGACGTGTTTTCAATATTGTAGAGATCGTGGAGGGTGTAGTTAGTCGAGGACTACAGATCCTTGGGGGTTCATTGTCGCAGCCGATTGGGCAAAGAGTTTATTGTTAATTTGGAAAAGTGTTAATTTGTAGCTTCTTCAAAATCTTGATGATCTCTTGACTGCTCATTTGTTTTAAGGCTGATTGTGATCTGTCCGTTATATTGAAGTTTACGGACCCTCCTTGCTTGCTTGAATATATTAAACTCGTCACGTTGGCAGGTCTTCTAGTAGGGTTTGTCGGAGTTTTTTCTGGGGCATTATCATCTATCGTACACATAATGATTCTTTTCACATCCTGGAATACTTGCTTTCCACCTCTCCCAATGCCCGTCGCAACCGCTCTAAACCCGCACTCAAAGTCACTGCATCACGGCTAAATCCAATGCGAAACCGACCTTTCTCCTTTGATATGAACGCCTAGATCGGTTAGAAGATCTTGGTGACAGCTCTACTCATTCAACTTACTATGTTTGGCTGCACGAACACTCCATGCTTGACCATTTGCCGCACTAATTGAATATCCGGCGTCTCTGAATCGCGCTCTTCGAACATGTTCGTCCAGCGACTCAGATCAATCCATAAGTAATATCCGGCAGTTGACGGAATGTACGGGATTTTGAACTCTGTGAGAAACTTGATGGCCTTTGTCCGTGTTGCGATCAAGCGTTGACGAAGTGTGGGGATGTATACCTCGTCAATGAAGGCATGGTCCGACATGAATGAGACAAAGAAACCTTCGGACAAGTAAGAGAATCGGGTGAGGCGCCTGTCAAAACCTTTAGCCTATCTTAAATCTCAACAAAGTGTTCATAGCTCTTACCCGACAGCTTGTTTCAGTGTGGTTATAACATGGTCGTTGTATGAAATCATGAAACCCATCCGCAGCCCGTTGCAACCCCAGTCCTAAAATACCAGTTAATGTAGGGACAGATTAGGTTTGCTGATGGGACGCACCTTGCTTATTCCGTATAAGACATGCACATTGTCCGTTGGCATCTCAGCCAAGCTCAATGCGCTATTGAATGTTTCCCCAAAGGCCGACAGCGCATAGATCTCATCCACGACCAAATGTAGTCCACGCTGATGGCAAAATTGGAGTATCGCCCTCATGACTTCGGCATCGTAGCACCTTCCGACCGGGTTATGCGGATTGCACATCATAATCACTTTGACTGGATTACCCTGTGCCTGCGCTTCCTCTACAGTGGAGGAAAATGTCACCAACAAATCATCAATGGCGGAAGCGCTGAATTGGTCGATATGCTCGACATCGGCAAATACGCACTTCACACCGTTTCGTTTCTGTGAAACATCGGCTAGCATAGCATATGCTGGGGTCGGCATCAGTACGGACTCATTTTCGTCGGTTAGAGTGTAGATCAGTGAATTGATTAGGCCATTGAGACCATTCGAGCAAACCACGTTCCGTTGGTCGATTGGATGAGAGGGCGAAAAGTGTCTGTTCAAGAGATCGGCAACAGTAGTTCGTAGTTTGGGCGATCCGGTTGAGAAGTTGTAATTGTTTGCTGAGGATGTCTGAGTAAATGTTTTTCCTGCTCAGGGCGAGGGGAGCTGGTCTACCTAGTTTGGGATCCAATCTGTACTTGTTCTCAGTGAACTCGGTAAGCATGTCTAACATGAGGGGGTTCATGGTCGTTCCGAGATTGACAATGCCATCTGGATTGGTCTCCGGGTCATAGATATCATCATCTACGATGTCGTTCACGTCTGCTAAGGAGCTGTAGCCACCGTATTTCAAGGCGCGCTTGGATGGGCCAAATGATCGCGTCATTTTCAATCATGAAACAAATGTCGTGGCGTGGAAGGATTGAAAGATCGTTGGGAGGGGCAAATAAAAGCCATGTTTTAGGAGACTGGCAAAGCGAGATGCCATAAACTGGTCAATGTCGCTCTCAGACTTGCCTATCGGACTAGCGGTCAAAGGGAGTTAAATTCCTTTACTCCGTAGATCACATGCAGATTCCGTGAAGCCTTACAGGTCATTTATGCAAGATATGTCCGACGATCGATCTCAACTAGCGGTGTGGGCCACAGAAGACTCACCTCTGTGAACAAACAAAGTACACGCAAGCTGAATCTTAAACTGACATGAAAGGTGGGTTCAATTGGCCATGACAGGAAGCGTGCAGAGGGACCGGTCATACCAAGGCCTCGTTGTCTCCTTGTTCTGATCCCTAACCAGCACGGTTCTAATTCATTGAACACACCCCGATCGCCAGTCCCCCAAGCGATTGGCAAACCTATTTACAGCTTGCTTTGGATCTTTGAGCTATTGATCTCCGGTCCGATAAGCCTTCCAAGCGTTTCTCTTCCACCATCACGCCAATCCTCCCAACAAAAGCTCATGCACACCGTATCCCGCCCTACGTCATCCTGCTCAGCATAGTAATCGGGCATTGATCTCCCATTGCCGATCTTTCTCCTGTGGCTGGCATTGTGCATCACCCGGTGCCACCGTAGTACTCCTTCCTGCCGAAATCCGGCACGCGTCAAAGCTGCAACGGACGCTTTGTTCCCTGCAGAAACCAATTCCTCGACCCTCAAGAGACCGAGTCCTCCTCCAGAAGGACTGGGAAGAAAATGCCGCACTAGCAATCCAACCGCGTTCGTTGTGGTCCTCTTCGGAATAAATTTCGGGATCATGATTGTATGACTTATTTTCACTGTTCTATGATCCGGGAATGCTTCGTTGCAGGCCACTAGACCAGCAAGCTCGCCGTCTGGGTCGATGAGGCTCGGGGGTAATCGCTTGTCGATTACGGCAAAGCATATTTCGGTCGGGTCGGCTTGGAACTGAGCCATGAGCTCCAAGAATTCAGAGTGTTTCAAAAGGTCCGATGTTCATGTAATTGTATAGCTCTGGGTAAGGGTGTGTCGCTTCGAAGTAAACGGCGGCATGGTGGGCCTTGTTTGAATATAAGAGATTCGCTCACTCTTGTTCGAGGAATGGCATATGACCTTGAAAGGTACCAATTTGACAAATTCGTTTTCAAATTACTTCAAGAGATAGAGAAATCTATTGTCTTGAGTATCCATGATGTTAGAATCGCAGAACAATTCAAGTGAGAAGGATGTAAATAGTCCGAGTATGAAGATTGTGAAAAAGGGTTAGCTCAGTTCATTGTAGTGTTCGGAAATATCACCCCGGTTCATTTTTATTTTATTATAGAAATGATATTTCTACTGACTTAGCTGATTTATAATATGTTACATTCTCTATTACCTCAACGTCTTAACGTAGACTGCAGTGGTAAATATTTTCATTGCGTGAAAATATTAACGATCACGTAGTGTTGTTGGTGATACTTCTGGAAATATGACCGGTCCAAATAGGCGAGAAGTAAATGCAAAAGATAGGAGAACACTTGTACCCGAGAATAAAAATAAATCATGAACCTCTAAACCAACGAAAGTTCCAGTAGAGTTGCTTGGGATAACGTCTAAACCGTCCCAGGAAGTGATACCGACGTTTTCCTGCGACCGGCATCGTTAATAGTAATTGCCCTAATTAACTGCTTTGATTTCCTCGGCCCACGGAGATCGGATTGCTTATTTATATCTTGCTCATCTCCACCCAATCCGTTCTCCGAAACAACCCCTCAGCGCTCCGAGACATGATCGGCATATTCCGAAAAACCTGTCTGGAGCCTTAACGGGTTTTCTCGATTTCACTTTCCTCAGGGTCTAACACCCTTCTAACACGCCGAACAGTTGGTCCGGACGCTAGAGATAATGATACTACTCCGTACATATGGAGATCATATAATATTCCCCAATTAAAGAGAAATTCCTCCCTATGCCATAGTTCACTGTCTACTTATAACTGAAACCTAATCTAAGTGTCTCACTCGCCATGAGGTTGCCCCACTTCCATGTCTTAGTTTCTCCTATCTTCCGGCGAGGCCGGTGTCAGGCACAGAACGATTCTGTGCGGAGCGTTTATTATATAAAGACCTGAGAGCCCATTGGCAAAATGTGAACAGCATCGGGTTGACCTTGCATGTCTAGAAACACTATCAGAATGCCTCACCTCTTGTCCATGGCAGCTGCGGCTGCCACCTTGCCTACTGCCTTGGCAGCAACTCTGGATCTGCCAATCCATTTTTTCAATACCTATGTAGGTCAACCAGACCATTGCATGCCGATCCTACTAATAACATCGAAATAGGCAAATGTGGAGGTAGAGATCGGCACGCCTGCCCAATCGTACATGCTGCATTTCGATACGGGATCGGCGACCACATGGATGAACGACAAGAACTGCGGCGACGCTTGTTCCAACACCTCTGGGTATGTTGATTGAGAGTTTCTCGACATAAGGCAGAGCAGAACTGACGGGCCTAGACGCGAACGCGCATACTATGATGTCTCGGCCTCATCCACTGGCCATTCTCGGGGCGCCCGCGCCAGCATGGACTACTTCGGGGGAGTGACAGCAGGCCCGACCTATGATGATAAATTCGCCGTTCCTGACGGCGATTTCGAATGGACTCAGTCTTTTCTGTCCGCCGACCAGAGCTCCTGGAACAATTTGGGCTCGGATGGATTCATGGGCTTAGCCTTCAACTCAATCTCGGACGGCAACACCACTACCGTCGTGGAGACCCTGATGCAGCAGGGCAAGCTGGACGAGAGCCGTTTTGGAATCTACTACGGCAAGGAGTTTAACACCACCGGCTCTAACCCCGATGGTGTCCTCACCATTGGAGGTTCGCGCGAGGAGAAGTATGTTGACGGCGAGATCACCTATGTGCCTCTCCGCTATGAAGACCATCAGGTCTGGCGCACAGTGCTGAGCTCCATTACCGGTACTACCGAGAAGGGAGGAAAGAAGGAGTCTGCCAGCAACAGCCTTGGCATGTACGGCAACGCAGTTTTTGACACCGGTGCCGGGTCAATCTCTGTGCCCAACAGCATTGTCGATGAGATCTACGCGTCGATTGGCTGGGACTATGAGGCAATTCTCCACGGCAAGCATATGCCATTGTGCTCGGAGTTTAACTCGAGTTGGTCTTTCACATTCAACTTCGGCGACGGTGCACTTGACCCCAACTTGACGATGACTGGTGACCAATTCGCCCGCCCTGGATTTGGTTACAGAGATGATGCCTGTTACCCCCCTTTCGAGGGTAGTGATAATGAGGGCATGGCGCTTATTGGAACCCCGCTGATGCAGCAGTTCTATACTATCTTTGACTTTGGAGGAGATCATGCTGACGACTTCCATCCCAGCATTGGATTTGGTCAGCTGAAGGAGGAAGTGAAGCCTTAGGCGGGATGGTCTACGCCTTTATACTGTATTAGCATGCTGAATACTCCATACCTCATGGACTCAATTTGTGTGCATACTTCAACTAGAAAGGTTCGAATAAAATATAACATGTTCGAAATCGATATCATCCTTTCGTCGGGGGGATTAAAGGAGTAGGGAGATAAGATGGGCGCAAAGACTTCGTTCATCCAATAGAAACTAGTAACTGCAACACAAAAAGGCTTTCACAGAAATACAGCCCTACATAGATCAGTCCGCATCGATCTCCCCAACAACGATATCTTCATCGATTTTCTTAACCTTGTCGATCGCATCGGTGGTGACCGGGCTGGCAGAAAAACCCTTAGCTATAGTATTCAGTGCTAAACCATTTTATTTCGCGTACTTACGGGGGATAGCAGGTTGGAGGAAGAGCTCGGTTGCAGACCCAGACGTCAGTTCCAGTGTCGTCTTGAATGATCCTACAAGGTAGGTCAGTAGAAGAAAAGCTGTATAGAAAACTGGCCCCACTTTCTGACCGCTGCATCATGCTGCTCCCACGCCTCGATCGTTTTGTAGGTATAGTAAATTCTCTGTTTGCGGGTTAATGTGAGCATTCGGCTGAGTCTGCTCCTAATGTCGCCCATTATACCTTTCGATCGGACATCTTGATTGAGGTTTGAAAGGTAGGAAATCCACTTATCGTGTCAGGTGAATTTATGAAGTGAATATGGAGTAGAGACCAAATTACTAGCAGATTATGGTTCAGGTGCTTGCAAAATCTTGCAGGATATGGATGTGGGAATTGCGCTGTTCAAGTTCAAGGTGGAACGAACGCTTTATTTATCTGTTGAGGGGTGCAGATGGGGCATGTTGTCCCCACTTATTCGACGATCCAGAGGGTTCCGGATGCAGATCTCCCCATGGTAGCAAACAAGTCATTCCCGGGTCTTGACTGGAGCAAATGTTTGCTTTGGTCAAGCCATGTATGCGAGCGTTCGTCAGAGACCGGGGATCGGAACTGCTTCACTCTAGCATTATTCGTCAAGTCTAGTTACCATATACGTACCTGGACATTAGCCCTGGCGGGCTGGCTAATGGTTACATGAAAAGTATGCAGGTGTGAAGCGCATTACTTGTATTGTGGGGAACCGGTGACGCTGGACATACTCCATTATTCTCAGCACAGTCGCATTTAGCCTATGATAGCCGTACCGAGTTGGATCCGAGTAGCAAACATGCGTCTGGATTACAGATTGCGCTGAAGAACTGGTCGGAACCAGAATTCCTTCGTCATTATGCATCAGCCCTGGGCCCTTCTTCGAGCAAATGAGATAAATGCCACATCGTCATAGCTCTTGGTAGAGAGTAATGCCTATTAGAAAGTGGTGGCAAAAAGCGATAGGCGCTGGAATATCCAACAAGTGAAACGCCCAGTATCAGATTATTGTTCCACTCCAAACGTCGAAGAAGGGTTATGTAGATTTCACATTGGTTCGATGATAGTACGCTCATGTTTGATATTCAATGTCTTGTTCTAACCCTTTTGATTGATGTCCTTCCCCCCGAACTTTCTTCTTATCTACGTGGTCTTGGTACACGTAGAAGGTGTCAAGCCTGTTATATGTTGATAAATTGAACGTTATCCTGCCCAAAAAGCCCAGTGGGTGGTAACTATAGGGTACAGTGTTTCTAGATGACAATATATATATTTTTGCCATGAACAAGGTCAGATCGTTCCTAGAACTGCTACGTGGTGGCCAAGACGCCTGGTTGGCTTCAGAGGTTGATTGAGTCTATATTTGATGAGAAGACAATATAGAGTTTGAAGTTCGCGGTGCCCTAATCTACATGAAGCAATAGAAACAAGTAAATATAGGCAGCCAACTCCCCTATAATTCTGAGATCAAAGCGACTCAGGTTCCTGAACATGCTTCTTAACCAGGTGGAGGCATTGCAACGCTCCTAATCTGTGAGAGAAGCGGTGTTCATAGGTCAATCATACATTCCTCCACTCTCTACCATTAAAACCACTGAGGATATGCTTGAGTGCCAATGCAATCTGCAGGGCAGATTCCAATTCTTTGTCAACTGGAACGACTCGGGTTTTAACAGTGGCTCAACACAAGAGACTTTGGCAGATTATATGTTCTTTAATCAATCAATGATCGGATAGAGATAGAATAATGGGTACTCTGAAACTAAACTCAAGGAATAATACTTATATTTCAGGCGGCAGTTCTCTGAAGGTCATGAGTGCTTCCTCGAGGATCCCGTGATCTAGCAATCCCTCATTGTTGCCGCTAATTCAAATGTACAATCATAACCACCGGAGGCGATCAGCCGCTGCCACGAGGATATCATGGTCATTTTCTATCATTTTGACATGGTCGGAAAACAAATGGGTAAGACTCAAGGCACGAAGGTAGGCGAACGCGACGAGACTTGGGTCCTCATGAACAGGATGTGTTTTCTGAATGTCAAGGTTGAACCATGATAGAAAGACCAGATCAGGATAGGCTTGTTGTCTTTGTATAGCCTCAGCTCTCTACTTGGCTATTAAATCCTTTGAACAAAGACCTATATAATCCTTTTGCCTGTTTCCATACTGATTATCAAGAAATCCTGCATAATTCCGCACTCTCGGCAGCCGCCACCGGCAGTCCACTTTTCTCTTGCTCGATATACGAATCCTCTTAACTCCGGAGTGGGGCTCGCGGAATTAGGGAAATATACTGACGGCACGCCACTGGGTGAACCAGGGGACTAAGCCCGGATTTAACTCGAAGAACGAAATGTCAAATCCACTGTGAACTCTCAACGCCCAGTCGGGAGGCTTTTCGGGACTGGGGAATCGCCATGTGGAGTGCCGTGCCGATTGAGGGATTCTTTAATAACGTCCTTCTTGAAGAATTGATCCTTCGCGTTTTTTTTGCACTTTCTATTTCTCTCCTGTTCTGGATACTTAGAGCTGTACAGATTTCTGCTTCCTTTTTTCTTTTCTTTTTCTTTCGATACACATATCCTGTGTAACGCGTCCAAAATGCAAATAACGCCACTTCTCATCAACGGAGAAGACACCATTCTTTCACCCCCAGACAGACTTGGCTCATGTTCCGCCTCAACGACGCCCTTCCAAGGCGTGACGCCGAATCTCGCCCTTCAAGCGATCAAGTCCTCCGAGGAGGCTTTCCCAGCCTGGTCGAAAACTGCGCCCTCTCATCGCCGCCACCTCCTCAACAGAGTTGCCGAGCTTCTCGAGGAGCGATCCGACGAGATTATAAGATGCTTGCAGGGCGAGATGCATGCGCCGACTCCCTGGGCAAAAGCTAACATCCAAGCGGGCATAGATCTGCTGAGGGAAACGGCCGGCTTGATCTCTGATTCCATGATGGGCCAGGTCCCCGTCTCGCAGGGCGATTCGTATGCTTTGGTGCTGAAAGAGCCCTTGGGCGTTGTCTTGGCTATGGCTCCGTGGAACGCGCCTGTCATTTTGGGGCTGAGGGGTGTTGTTGCGCCGTTGGCGGCGGGGAATACGGTTGTTCTGAAGGTAATTTCCTCTCTTCCTGCCCCATAGGCTGCGATGAAGTGGCGACAGCTAGCTGACTTGGATTCTGTAGGGCTCTGAACTCAGCCCTCGAACGCATTACCACCTTGCCTGCCTGTTTAGAGACGCCGGCTTTCCACCCGGCGTCCTCAATTTCATCCTTCATCGCCCCGAAGACGCAGCCGAGACTTTCGAAACCATGATCAACCACCCAGCTATTCGTAAATGCAACTTCACAGGGTCAACTAATGTCGGTCGGATCATCGCATCCAAGGCCGCGTGGGCCCTCAAGCCTGTTTTGTTAGAACTCGGCGGTAAGAATTTCGCACTGGTGCTGAACGACGCAGACAGTGAGTTTGCAGCAGGAGAGATCATAAAGGGAGCTTTTTTGAATGTTAGTCCTCCCTGAGCTGACCGCTTGATCGCGATGTACAGTACTGACAAGCTCCTCCAGAACGGCCAAATCTGCATGTCCACGGACCTCGTCTTCGCTGTCAAAGATATCGCAGAGTCCCTGATCCCCGGCATTCTCTCTCACCTTAAAACCATTCAGGGCCCGTACACCGTCATTTCACCAGCCAGCAAACAGCGTCTTCAGCGTCTCGTTGACGATGCTAGCTCAAAAGGCGCATCCATCCATCAAGCAGATCTGCCTGCTCTACAGGACGCCCAGTTCCCAGCGACCGTGATCGAGGGTCTAACTCCTGACATGGACTTCTTTTCGGAAGAGTCCTTCGGCCCGGTCGTTGGTATTGTGCGCGTGAAGACGGAATCGGAGGCGATGGACCTGATCCAGCGATCCACGTATGGTTTGTCGGCGGCGATTTTCACAAGGTCGCATTTCAAGGCGTTGAAGCTGGCTGAGTCGATTCGTGCGGGCGCGATCCACGTTAATGGGATGACGGTGCATGATGAGGCGACGTTGCCGCATGGAGGTCAGGGAGAGAGTGGTTGGGGGAGGTTTGGGGCGAAGTGGGGGATTGAAGAGTTCTTGCAAACGAAGACGGTGATTTTGAATCCGTAAGTGGGTTATATGTAATAATAGAGTGATGGAGACAGGCTCATGTAGAATATATTGAATATGTTTAGACAGTCCAATAACATCGCAGTTTATTGATGGATTCTGTATATACTCAAGACGAGGGCTCAGGTAAGCAACGCTCATGCGTCGCTTATAGTTTGCAGAGCAATTTCATCGCTATACACAGACACGATCTCTTTGGCCGTCGTCTCCGGCAAGAACCAACCAGGGTGAATAAAGTTGTAAACAACCACTGCCAACACCATAGTGATACCATCCAGGCCGATGAAGAACCCCTCGGTGGTTATCAAGTAGCCCTTCCAGCCTTCCAGCAGCTCGACCGTCCGGTAGATGCTTCGGACATAGATGACAATTACCGAGAATATTGTCGCCAGCACTAAGTAACGCATACGAACGGTGAATCTTTCTCGCAGATGTGGCTTTCGTGACCGCCGAAGGAAGTCAATGCCGCAAACAACGAACGCGGTTATGGCTGCCATCTGGAAGACGATGCCCGCTACCATGATATGTGTTCCTGGTGTGGTATCTCCGTTCACCTTACTGGCCTCAGATGCGGCCATCCCACCACCAATAGCCTGAATGACTAGCGAGATGACGTCGCAGGTACAGAAAATCCATAGGTACCAGCGTGGTCGCAAGAAGGAGCTTTCAGGCCCGAGGGCGCGGATGAGACTGCCGAGCAGGACATAAATCCCGGCGGTGAAAAATGTTGGGGCTAGAATGAGTTAGCACGCAACCCACTGTGCCAGTCTCAGGCGATACATCCTTACCAATAACGAGGGTCGACATTTGCATGAGAAAGGCATCCATCGAATACGGGCAGACCGCCGACCAAGTTCGTGCGCCCCATCCCAATGTCTCAGCTTCATATCCAGTTAGTCAAGTGAAAGTGGACATGAACGGGAGAAAACGTACTAAGGCAGCCAATTGAGAACACAGAGCACCACCACTGCCGCTTCCAGATGAGTTGAATGGTGTGTGCTATCATGGTTAGGCCAAAAAGGACCAGAAATATAATTCCCGCGGGTAGTGAAGGTTGGTAGTCATATGGTGTTTCAACGCCGTCAACCAAAGTGTGACAGCCCTTCTCGAGCGCTTCCTGGTCCATGGTCTGAAAATATCAAAGGGCGGCGTGGAAATAACGGTCTTTAGTATTTTGAGCGGGAATAATCAAAACAGTTATGCGGGAGCGTTTTTCTTGTGTATGTCCTGAGTGATGTGTATAACGTCTGAAGTATTTAAATAGGTTTTGAACGTGGCAGTGCTTTGGCAGACCAAGCATTGCTACACGCAAAGCAACCGATCAGGATTGACATGCTCGTATAATCCCAATCTATGGAGTGAGTATCTCTATTGTTGTCCTGCTACTCATCTCGGCTTTCGGTTGCTTTCGGTTTCGGGGGACGGAGTCAGGGGGGCATCCTGACTCAGCCAACCCCGAGCACCGAGACCGAACATCGACGACAAGGATAAGGATTAAAAAACCAAGCCAAGAGGTGAAAGAAGGTGCCTGGAGCGGGGATAATTTCTGCCGTTCTTCATGGAGAGTATCGTTTCTAACACAGGACAGGAAGCCATTCCTATTCCTGATTTATAAACACATTGCCCGCCTCAAACAGGATGCTGACAATGATCACCTCACGAAGCAAATAATGACTTGTGTGCTGGATAGCGTCGCAGAGTCAGTTGTGAGTCTAAGTAATAGCGATGGGGAATCAATGTTTGTGGCGCCAGGAGTTCATGAGCTTCCACGCAGATGCTAACATCATCGGAAATTGCCAGGTTTTCAACTAGCGACACCCGGACAAACCTATTGTTCTTCATTGCGCGTCCTCCCCCGCCGAGACTCCGCCAGCGTCTCCGTTTACGACCACGATTGCTTCTGCAAATACAAACAGCGTCCGGGAAGAGGCATGCCTATCCTGTCCTTGAAATCTGGAACCCAAGTATCTTCGGACTACGGGTCGCTGAACCCGTCTGCACCGACAGAAGGTCATGGGCCAACGATCTTCACATAATTCGGTGTGAGAGTCAAATATGCGACAGGATTGGGACGAGCGAGGAGGAAGGTCTGATCGCCTTGATTCAACTAGATCCTGACCATCGCATGGATGGAAACGTCTCAATAATTTATTTTGAAGGAGGATGGACAGGCAGAGCATCAAAAGTAAGTGAAGGCCATTATGAATGCGTCTGGGAGCACATCGATGGAGAGGCGTTGAAGATGGAATCATACCCTTCGGGTGGTGACACAATTGGTGATAATCGCGTGATCCAGTTATCAGACAATCATGTACAGAATGTTGAACTCGCTTGCTTGGATGGCAAGAGCATTTTCGTCGACTTTGCAAAGGGCTCGCCCCAAGCGCAAGGTACCAGGTTGTCAAATTTGCTTGACTTCGGCTTGACCTTTATCCTATGGATGTTAATACAGGACGCAAGGTGATTCCAATTGTGATGTTCCAAGTCACTCTATCTCCGATGAGTAGTCATTGTGCAACTAATAGTCGTGGCTCTGGTTCAGCGGGTGCATTAATTTTGGAAAGCAAGATACCCGTTCGATAAAAGTGGATGATTAGACAGTGTCAAAAAGAAAATACTGATCGAATGGAACCGATGTTCCGAAGAGATCCATGACATTGAATCCTGGAGGAAATCCAATTTCCGGTGTCATATCGTCAAACGACGAAAGATGAAGCGGCGTTGACTCCTGCGGGTCCACCGAAATTAGAGCCCCATTGGTCGTCTATAATGCTGTTAGGACAATAAATCAATGGAGCAGGATGAACAAACCGGAGTTTCCGACCCATATGGTCTCCGCTCGGAGTTAGGCTCCTGCCTAGCCACAGGGTGGTCTGTGACCGTAGTAGGAACAGGCTGATCGCCCCCGTTCTGCTGTTTGTAGCTACGAACGAATGTTCGAGCGAGATATGCAAATTCGGCCAAGATTGAGCTAGGTAGCGAACCCCCTGTGACGTATTCTAGTCGGCTGAAATGGCCACCGGCAACTTCTAATAACGCTAGGTTGCTAGATGTCTCCGAATGCGTTGGGTTGTGAACGACAAAGTCGAATAAGATGAACATTGCTGTTAGGGGTAAGAGGGCAAGTATGCTTTTCAAAATTAGCCACAAATCTCCGCCATCAGTGTTGTCCCTTACTAGACAGGTGTGTACGATTCCATGTCAATGTGTGGAGATAATTCGATAATTGATCGAGTCGCTCGCATCAGAACCTTCTTGCTTCTCATTTCGCGTGAGTCGTTTCGCTTCTTTCCCAGATTTAGAGTCAACCGACATAGCGCTATCAACGCATCGTAGTAGTAATAATGCGTTCGCAGCGCAATATGTGTCTCAGATGGACTGTGAAATGATTGGGCTCGAAATTTCTCTCCAGGCCGAAAGGGTAGCGAAATCGATTGCCGCCAGCGTTCTAGGAGGTTATTCATGACATCCAATCTCTGGTAGCATACCTCCTCGCTGATTCGAGTCGCAGTGAGAGAGAAGAGATTCTCAGACGCCCTTGAGGCGATGCGAGCAAAGCTTGCAGAGGCAAGAAGCCAGTTGTAGTCACCAAATATTGCCTCCGGGACGGTAGGGATAGGGCATCCTATGTTGCAATCCATAATAACCTTCCACACGTGAGTTCGTATTTGACGCAATCGCAGGTCCTAACTTACCGAGGTTTGTGAGTGGGTAAATGCTAATGTTTTCTCCAGTATGTAGATAACCCAGAACGTCCGATATCTAGCATCTCGATCGGGGCTTTTCGAAGCCTCATTCATTTCCATTCCCTGGGCTATTCTAGCTGCCTCCGTGATGAGTAGAGTATCAATGTGCATGTAGGAGAGGTTAAGCGCGAAAATAGCCTATCATGGTTAACTAACGCAATGATAGATTTTGACAGATACTAACCATCGCAGTAAGTGCCTAGAGGCCATTAGTGAAAGTGATAAGATGAAAAATTTCGACTGACTCACCTGTACGCTCGCAAGGCTCTTTTTAGTAATAATTATATCTGGAAAGAGGCTGAGGGCCATTTGATAGAATTTCCACGCCTCTCCTGTTCGTGGCTCAAAGCCGCCACCTCCATGATACTGGCACCCTAGAGCCAGGATCGTATAGTATAATGCGGTCCAGTGCTTATCTGCCGCCAGATCGGCTGCCATCTCCGGTCGTGCGATCCTTTGTTCAAATGCAAATCTGTCAAGGAAGGGATAAACAGGATGAACCTGATTGAAGTATGCTGATCAAAGTACCCGCCATCAGTACCTCTGGATGGATTGTTTTGGTATATTACATACCGCTGACATATACTCTTGCAGTCTCTGTCGAGACTACGGGAAGCTCATCAGGCTTGGCCCACATGGTAGCAACGATAGGTGCGCTTTGGAAGCGCTCATAACGGTCATCAATGAACCTTGAAATTCTTTCCAGCACTATCTCAAGCCCATTGTTACCTAGCTTCCTTGAAATTGCCTGGATGCGGCTTTCCGAAAAGTATGCCACACTTGCACTGGCGACTGTTTCAGGGTGTCAGTGATGATAAACAATTCCACAGGAACCAGACTTACTATGGTTTTCGTCCCCCTAACATTGGTGTGAGCCATATTTTACGTTCCATACGAACAGTTTTTTTTCACTTACTTTGAAGGGTATGTCTAAGTCGTGAGCTTTCCCTGTAGCTTCCTGGTTCTCGATCAGGTAGTCTATGTAGAGTGGCTGCCGGTCGGCCGTTTCTTGCGTGCTATCACCATGGAATATCGGTGGAGTAGGGAATGAATCTATAGAGGTCAACGAGAGAACTGATATCTTTGAAACCCTCGAATCGATCCCATACTGTGCGTTACTGTCGCTGCGCCGGTCCGGCCAGCAGTTACGTCATTTTCACGGCTCTCATAGCTCTGCGATCGCTCCGGGGAGGATTGATCTGCGACGAGAAACTTCCTCTTAGAAAAGCTAAAATTGCACCTTTCGCCTCGTTTCTGCGTTATGTTAAACTTCCGACCGAAATACTACATAGAGCGGAAAAGACTTACCAGGCAGTTGACACAGTCCGACTGAGCTTCTCTTGACCCTATCATTCATCAGCCACACTTTTCATCATTTCATCTACAAGATTCGTCATACGAATGCAGCGGACTTTCCGTGAGCGACAGCGGTCGCATGTTTTTGCCAATCTCTCGTGGAGAATTGGGTCGGGCATCGTTTCTCATTGTGTTCCATCCGGATCCCGGGGATGCATGAGAACGATGCGGAAGGCGAACATCACCAGAAAATCGCCGTGGGGGCTCACCGCCTTCTTTTGATGCCTGGGGGTGCAACAACATCTACTAGCCTATTCGGGATAGCTGCTGCCTGAGGCTAATATTCTGATACCTGACTGATCTATATGGTTCAACTTATGCACATCACGTTTTGGATTATGGTCACTTAATTGTATTATCTGTAGCTCCATAATTTCCTTTATATCATCTTCATCTCTTCTGCACTACCTAATCCCTTTTTCTAGCCCTTCTGTCAAAATATTCACGTGCGTATAAGCAACATCTTTCGGTTCTCCGCATACATGCGACCGCTCATATGTATACTATACTTGGAGTTCTGGTCAGCATTGATAGCTTCGAAATACATGACTCAAAATTTACGACTTTGGCATGCAATAAACTCCTTTCAGGCATGTGTAGTTAATAATCCTCTTGCTATCGGCCTTAAGCAATTCCAGTAGCTTCATTTCGGCGAGTGAAAATGCATCATCATAAAGTAGAGATATTGCATCAGAGAACGTGAGAGAGAGAACGTTACTTACTGCTTGACTTCGAACCTTCAGGCCTTATTCTTTCTCATAAGTTCAGGAATTCCATTCTGCTCCACGCAAAGCAAGCGTTTTTATACCTTTCACAGGGAGTTATATCTAGTTCGCGAGATTTTCTCTGTATTCATCCTGCGACCATAGCATGAGACAGACTCCGCCTGCCCTCAATCAAATTTACTTTATGACTCACTGTCTTAGGCCGACATGAGTCAACGGGCTTGTGTAGCACTGTGATTGCTCATGGTAGGCTCGTATTGGTAGCCGAACATATCTTGGGGTGGAGATCCGTGATAATGCGGGCACCATTTTAGGAATTCGATCTACATATAGTACAGCTAGCCCGTGTGTATCATCCACGCTCTGCACAGTCTGTTATATAGTAGGCATGTGAGGGGTGAAGGAGCAAGGATGTCGGTTCGGTCACTCTCGATCTGTGTAACTGCAGTAGGAGCGCATGTGCAACCACCTTTAACCCTTGTAACTTTCCAAAAGGTTCTTCAAATTCCCACTCAACTAGAATGTAAGCTCGGCAATACAACTGCTACATCCGGGTCCAGGTCCCAAATTCTTTCTGACCCATCCTAGAATATCTCTGCAACGTATCTCTCCTCTCCCGCGTCTTCGGAATCCTTCAAACGAGTCCCAAGAATATCCTCGCACGCCGCCCTAACACCCTGAGCCATGTGCCTAGCCCCACAGACATAGATCCTTGCCCCCTGGTCCCACAGGGAAAAAATGGATTCCGATTCTCTGAGTACCCGGTCTTGCACGTAACGACAGCCAGCAGCACGCGGATTATCAATTGATCGGCTATAGGCCCGTTTCACCTGGATTGCACCCAGGGATTCCCATTCTGCAAGCCTGTCGGAGAACAAGTCATCGCGACATGGGTGCCGACATCCGAATATCAGAAGGCCAGGCGCGAGTTTCTTTCCTGTGCCCAGTAATGCGACTCTTTCCTGGATGAAAGACATGAAAGGTGCGAGCCCTGATCCGGCACAAACCATGATTATTGGCGTCGTTGCTTGGTCGTCAGGGAGGTGAAATGCGGGTTTGGCTGGTCGTGCTGATACGTAGAGAGTGGACCCGGGAGTTAGGGAGGCGAGGTAATTGGATCCAACTCCGAGATGCTCGCGTGTCAAGCCATTTGTTGTGCCGTGAGATTGTGACTTCAAGACTAGGTACATTAGAGATGCATGATCGGGATCGTACGTGAGTGAGGAGGACAAAGAATATGTCCGCAGCCGCAGACCAGGCAACATGGAGATGAAACTAGCCAATGAAAGAGGATGAGTTGGGGACTGCTCGAGAAGATCGAGGACAGACAATCGGTTCGGTCTGGTCGAGATGTCGTTTGAATCTTCCATGTGGGTTAATCGTTCTTTGTTATTTTCATCATCAGCTGAATTGCAAAGAGTGTCGATATTCTGTCTACTGTTAGTTGAAATCACATATTCTGGACCGCGCATGTACCTTCGGTGTAGCTGGTTGGGTCAACTCTACGTATGAGCTGAAAAGCTCCGCAGCAGTCAAGGGAGTATCAGCAGGTATCCCGCCGCTATGGAAAGATGCCACAGTGAGCAGGTGGTCTGGAGAAAGCTGGAACCGTGACAGCACACGCTCTACATCACGCGGTGGGTTTCGTGGCAATACATTCAGATGATCGCCAGGCCGAAGTGAAAAGTCGGATTCAGGCGGTATGGCGAATTCGAGATGTCGCTTCTCAGGCTCTTCAGAACTTGTCAGACGATGAGCTTCGGTAACAATCACTCTGGTAAGCCGTGAGTTCAGCGATGCTCTCAGCGGCGGCTTTACGTGAACCTCGGCCTGAGGCAGCTTTGATAAATCTATTGAACTTTCCGCCACAGGGAACTTGGCACCAATTGCGGGCCACAGGTGGTCTTTTTCCCATTTCTCTAGATCCGAGTAGAGATCGCTGATGGCTGCGTCGGCAGCTCCTCTTCCAGTGAGACGATGAGCACCAGCCTTGTGTATGCTATCGTCGATCATTGTAGGGACTCGATGGAAGTCTTGTATCCAGTCCCGATGACCGCAACCAAATACGGCGTACGAGACACCAGCGAAACCCTGCTTGGGAGCTTTTTTTACCCAAGAAACAAATTCTCTTCCGTCATCAGTCGGTTCGCCATTATAGCTCGTTGTCACGATAACGACGGGCTGATCTATCGGCAGCTTGCCCACTGCCTCATCGAGCGTAAGGATCCTTTGTTGGTTATATCCACGCGAGATGGCATTCGAAGCCAATCGGTAGGCCAGCGATTTGCATGAACCACTATTGGAACCATATAGTATTGTAATCGGCTCGCCGATTGACTCATCGGCGGCCCCTGTTTGCGTCAACCCGCCCTTGTTCGTCCTAGTTTGTATAGCCAAGCCCGTGTATTCTCGGTCTTCCCGAACTTTAGTGCGGATTGAAAGACCTTCTGGTTTTATAGTCAATGTCTCATGGATCTTAAGCTCATAAGAAGGATCATCGAATTCTATGTCGAAATTGTGGAGCAGCATGGATATGACGAGATGCGCTTCCTGCCAAGCAAATGCTCTACCAATGCACCCTCGTTTACCGTTGCCAAAGGGCTTCCACGAATTGCATGGGAGCTTATTGAAATTTTCTTCAAGCATCCTCTCGGGTTTGAACTCGTAAGCATCATCGCCGAATACAGAGGTATCACGATGAGATGCTGCCGACAGAATGATTACGGTCTCCCCAGGTTGAATCAAATACTTTCCGCCAACGGTCTGAGGGGACGATGAAGCAACACTGAACCCAGGTGCTGTGGGCATCAATCGAAGTGTTTCTTTTAGCACAGCTTCTAAGTATGGAAGCTTTGAAAGATGCTCTACCTTAACTTCATCAGTTCCAATAACGCCGTCGACCTCTTGACGCGCCCTTCTCAGACAATCCGGGTTGGCGAGCAAGTAGTAAACAGCGAACGATATCATGCCAGCCGTGGTTTCATGGCCTGCCACTAGAAAAGTGATCAGGTTGTTGATTATCTGATCCTCGGTTAACCCCTTGCCTGTCACTGAATCGCGCCCAGTCAATAATGCATGAAGCAGGTCGTTAGAGTCCGCGGATGTGTTCCGTCGGTCTTGTATGATGTCCTGGCTCACTTGTCTCATGAACTCCATGTTCCTTTTCAGTCGTCTGGCCGCGAATATGCGAAGAGTATTAATGAAGTCGGGAAAGCACGATTGAAGGTCGGCCTCGTAAAGAACCTCATTAATCGCCTGTACAAAGGGATGCTCTTCACTGCCGCGGTAAAAGCTGTTGAACCGAAAGCTCGCCGTGCACAGTGCAAGGGTGTCCATGGTCAATTTCGTAAATTCTTCGGTTATATCGATTGGAGTTAAGGGCCCCATGCGAGCGCTTGTATGCAATTCCGGGTAAGCGTTCATTTGCAACATAGGTACTTTGGGTATTCTGGCTTACAGCTTCAAGCAGAATTGTGTCGTTATATCATGCATATTGCCAAACATCTCCCGTATTTTCATTGGGCCTAAAGCCGGCCGAATTATACGGTGTGCAATGGCCCAGCCCTCTTCATGATTGTGTGCTGTGAACAATCCATCCTTTACAACGATGCGCAGCCGTTCCACTCCACCCATAACCACTTTCTGGAATCTGGATTCATTGCAGAACTCATCAACCATTTCTCGACTGGCTGCGAAGATCTGCGTTTGGCCCGCAACGGTGATCCTAAATATCGGGCCTACCATGCGTCAGTTAGGAGAACATCACATCCCCATGAACAAGATCTGGTCCCACCATATTTCTTCGCCATGTCCAAGATTGCTTGAAGACCATTCGATAGGTCCAAATCGAAAAGATTCCCGACCAGGGGTAAGACTACAGGAGCGTGTTAGCACCTTGGGATAATTGAACACTGCGCAACCAACCTCTAGGACCGGGAATGGGCTCCAGCCGCTCATTTGCCATCTCATTGGCATTTTCATTCATCTGCTTCGGATCTTCCATGTTGGTGAGTGTAAAGGGTAAGTTGCTCGAACTGATCGGATGCGTTCAAACCACCAGGATTCTGCAACACACAGTGTAACATCATGATTGCAATTTGTCTCAGACGCAAGTCCTGTGCGAATTCTAACTTCCAGTCGGGAGGAACAATAGGATTCCCCGTTTGGTGCTTTTCATTGTCTTCGATGTGTCACGTGCACGCAATTAGGGTTTGTGCCCCCCAGACTCTGTGAGACCCTTCCTTGGGTGGTCTAGAACTAGCAACATAGCAACACTTTACAATACCTGCTGGGCACGCTCAACAGAAGACCAAAGTCCCAAAATCTATCCAGCATTTGTACGTGCTCAGTCTGTTTTGAATGGCGTCATACTCGCTTTGCGAATACGAGGGCGTCCTTCGTTTGCTGTTTATTCGCAGGGGCCGGAAACGGCAATTCCTGGAGGCAATGAGGATGTACTTCAGGTCTTTCAGCTCCTTTGATGATGCCATGGCGGATCGATGCTAGTCAACAATCATACCCATCGATCTCCTGCTGACCCCTCGTGCGCGAGCTGTGGGTACGGACTAGACAGTGGAGTGAACAAGTTGGGAATAGCTTGAAGTTAAACAGAATGATAGGGTACCAATGACATCATTATCAGGACAGCCAGAAGCTCCAGGACCCAGGCTAAACTGTCTATCCAACAATGACCAACAATAGGTGGCAAGTTTGACGGCTGAGCATTGATTGACCGACTGATCAGTTCTTTAGTCGACGGTTTCTTTCTTGCCACGCCTCGGCTCGGACCCAGCGTTTGGCAATACCAGTGGAGTCGACTCCCTGCTATTTTACTTGTTATCCACGCAGAGAGAATTATTCCAAATCAAAAGCCATTTTTGACATATATTCCGTACTCCGGTGTAGTGGAAGCACTGACCTAGCAAGAGGTAATATATAGTCATATAGCCGTATATCTCTTTGATACCTTTCTGCCTCCGTTAAAAGTCGACCCTTTGAATTGCCTGCCCGCTTTCGATGACGGATCTTGCAGGTAAGATAAACACCTACTGTGGGTCCGCCATTTCAGGCGAACAGACCCATGCATTAACGTAAGAGCCCGAGCTGTGGGAGCTCAAGAGAAGAGAAGGAAGAAAATATTCCGGAAAAGGCTCGGAGGTGGTGGGTAAGTAGGGTAGTGATGGTATTATGAGGTGGTATTATTGAAAGGTCCTAAGCTGGTATGGGTGGATCTGCTGGTTCATGGGAACATCTACTCCGAGTCATGCGTGCACAAACTTTTGCACGCAGAGCTGAAAAACCTGTACTTATGAGTGATCTGCAAACCCAAAGATCCGTTGGGCTCTGCGTGGCGGTACACAGTTTGACATCATACATAAAACGTGCATTGTTTGTCGCACACTTTGATGCTTCTTAGATGGCACTCTAGATTGCTATCTTCCCTTCTTTCCCTTTCTCCTCACGCTTGGAGTTGTGATCGGGTGCGGTTTCGACGGCTCTAATGTGGGGTTTGCTAAAGGATCTACAAACTAGCCTTCTCAGATCTTGCAGATAAACCCGCAACTGCATTGCGGTCCCAAAAGTTCAGAATAAGCGGTCTGCTTGTATCTGAATTGAAGATCTGAAATCGTATTAGCTCGACTGCATCGAGCTACACGAATCATGGTTCTAGTACTATCAAGCCAAATTCGGCTCACCATGAGGCCATGCTTCCTTTGGGTCCACATTTTAACGCAAGCAACTGGGAACTGGGTGGGGTGCCAGCCCCGAATAATTGGTAAGACGCCCCATAGTGCGGAGTACTACCCAGCTGAAGATCAATTAATGCATCATACACCCGCAGTACTGGGGCACGATGCGGTTTTTCATGATGATCAGTGGTAAGATCCAGCTACGTAACCTCGTTGCAACTGGCCTGGGAACGGCTATAAAAACCTTTAACTGTGCGCCTCCCTAGTCCCGGAATTGCTCATTGAGATCAATATAAATTCTCTCACATATATTATTTGATTATATTGTTGCTATTCACTATGGCTTCGCCGCCTGAAACAACCCCAAAAAGCTTCCTCCCATACGCTGAGAGCTATGAGCTGGAAGGACCGTTTACTCTCAAAGCGGTGCTCAAGGATGACAATGGAGAAAGGAGAGAGTCTCGACTGAACTTCAATGACCACATTACAATGAACCACCACCAGAATGGAGGTAGGTCTATTTTGTCCAATCCTCTTCTCCCGCCCCAAAAAAGAAATAGCCGCCAGGAACTCTGACCACGCCTCTAGTTTCAATGAAGTGGGACGCCTGCGGTGGCTTTCTAAATAAGGTTCACCTTCATCCCGACGAGCCGCCACACATTCGCGAGAGTGAATGGGGTCCGATGCTGTGTATTTCTTATTACTATACCGATCCTGTTTGGAAGACCACATATGGGCCGTCGCGTGAAAGACTCAATCTTGGGACTCATGTCACGGTCAAATACGGCCAGTTAGCTGAGTCGAGGTACCCGTAGGTAATCGAACAGATATCCTCCGTGTTGCGAGCTAACCAGCATCAGTCTCTCGGAGGGCGTCAAGCAACCTCCTAAAGATGAGCCTTGGCGCTTATACTTCGAAGACCGTGAAGCACTTGATGATTTCCTCGACGACGATGAATTCCGGATGTGTTTCACTCGACATGGCAATGGAGATGGGACAACGTTACAGCATTTTGCTGCGGAATTCAAATATGGCTACATCGACGACCTCGCAAGGGAAGGAAGTAGTAGACATACCCCGTTTCTAATTTGGTTGCGGTCGGAGTTCCTTTCTGGCCGTCTTGCGGCCAGAAAAAAGCTGGAGGAGAAATTAGGAGGCACTCTAGAGCAGGAGGACATGGCAGATTTTCTACGAATGGGTTTTAAAGGGAAAGTGTATTGAATTGGTAGACCAAACCCTCCCTTAGCCCCCAACACTCCATTCCTAAATAAATTCAGTTTGGTGCTCCTGTCATCATGAAGCGGTCAAGCCGCCGAGCCATTTTAAATTTCAAGACTTCGACCTCACTAATATGGCTTCATTGCCGCTTGTAAGCCCATGTAAGCTCTTAAAACGATTCATCTCCTTACTGAATCTTTCTCCTGCCGAATCCCGAATTAAGGGCCTTTTCTGGATGCGACAGAGGCCCGAGGAAAGATTAATCTCTCTACTCTGGACCGCATATACTAGGGCTCGGGACTCGGTGTTGAGCTCCACTACAGGTAGGGCTTGGCAGATCCGAGCCCCGAGGTGGGTCTACATCAGCCCAGACAACCACGAAACGAACCAAAACCTATAATTATGATGAAGCTAAGTCTAGGACTATAACCACTTTATGCTATTCCTGGCCGAACGTTCAGAGATCAAGAGTTCTAGAAAGGTGATGTAAAGTGCAAAAAAACTGTGCGCGCCTTGCCACGTGACCGCGATGCGCGTTCGCCAGCCATGCTCGGGCTCCTCCTTGATCAATTCTGCTTCTTCAACATCCATATCTATCACATTTTCGTGTCGACATAAGGAAGGTCACCCTGTAATAAATATTATGAGGCCGTTAGTCTATCGCTTCTCTATTATTCTTTGTAAGAAACCGTTTCCCTTGCCTTCCCCTGGACCACTTTTACCGACCGGGATACTCGTCGATGAAGAGATCTCACCCGTATATGACTTTAAGTACTTCTACCCAGCGAAACTAGGAGAGATATTTATCAAGCGTTATTAGATACTGCTTAAGGTTGGCTGAGACGTTTCTTTAATAATCTAACTCGCGCTTGGTTTGTAAGAGTAGTCTCTAATATAGATATCTAGTTATCTCGAAGTTCTCTCTGCCTTAAACAAATATACAGGCGTTATAAAGAGTCAGAGATTATTATAGCGCTAAAAATTACTAATAATAATACGATCTCTACTAGTTATGAGCGCGAGATTGAAAAGCATATCTCCACGGTCGATTTATTATATCGCGGTTGCTCGCTTATACGAATATTCCTAGACTCTTTTAAAGTTAAAGGCCTAAAAGGTTTCTATTTATATCTTATATACCCACCTATGCGAGAGCTATTATCGATGTATTAGTGGCGCTTTAAAGACAGAAAGATACCACTATCTTTTATTAAAATATATATTCGTTTTCTTCTTACAGGGCTTAATTATCTTTATAAATAATATAGAATAGTCTATATAAGTATATTTATCTTTAATCCTACTTCCCGCCTGTATACTAAGCCTGCGCGGCTACTTAGATCTAAAGCTTAAAAATATAAGTCTTATATAATAATCCATCCGTACTCTCTGATTTCGTAAATTCTCAGCTTGAGAAGTCGATAGCTTCCAAGATTAATTTAATAAGCCAACCGGTGTATTAGTCCCGTAATGACTTCGGGCTATTTAGAACCCGAAGAAGTATATCACAGCTTGTCGACTTTAACTTGGCGACTAGACTTAAGGAAAACAACGACTGGGGCGTCTAGCTTATTTAGCTAGATTACTATTAAGCGCCAGAAGTGATCTTCAGTAATAGATAGTAAATACCTGCAGATATTTAGAATCTCGATATTTTAATACATCTTGTTATTCTCCTAGGTTATCGTATATACTAAATCTTGACCAGTTGTGGGATATAATCGAAGGCAAGGAGCTGTTTCGGTATATTTATAATTAACAAGATCACTACGATACTAAAATATATATCGCCGAAATAATAACATTACTTGGTCCACCCCCTCTAGAGATTATATAAAGGTATCAATTTATACGCGAGTACCAATAGCCGCAACCTATCAGATGTAAAGATAGTAGAATATATAAGATTGCGGAAGAGTACTTCTATGGACTAATCTTTAATAATAATATTATTAATAGCTCTCAATATCAAACGAACTATTCCCCAGCTTATAAACTATCTTAGGCCGCTATCTCTACAAAGATCTAATTCCCGACCGGAATCTAGAGAATACAATTTCCTTTCTTAATAGAGAGGAGAAGGAAGCGTTTCTGGATCTCGCTAAGGGAATGCTTTATTAGCGTCAAGATGTGAGAAAGGCAGCAGGGGAACTAGCGGCACATCCTTTTCTTGCCTAACTTCTACGAGCGTTTGCCAGCCAAATGACTCGAGATAGTGATCAATCCAGGTCGCTCCCTGTACCATCAGGTGACTTGTGGAAGTATTAAATTAGTTGTTTTTCGAATAGCACAATGGCACCTGATAGAGTCAGTTGACCTATCTCTGTTCAAAGGTCAGTAGCATTATATTCCGTATGCGATCTCATAAGCACCTCGCCACCGTTATGTTGCCTCTTCAGTGATTTCCAGGTTTAATTTGGCCAACAATCATGATCTCATGCCCTTGATATTTAGCACCCTTGATTTGGTGTTCAATGCAAATTTCAGTATCATCTTTCTTGCAGCCTTGCTGATTAGGCATCTCAACCAATTCACCGGGGGCTCCTTTCTACTGGGCAGGGAATACATGACGAGACCTGCAAAATTTAATGACCATCAGACTCTAGGTAATTCACTTATCCTCTGTCCCTTCTTCCTGAAAGTAGCGCTGTGAATGATCCCGTAGCTCGTCAAAACGCGTAGTAGAAGGGCTTGCACGTAAACCCATAATCCCTCCCCTCTGCATCTTCTTCAGCATTTGCAGCGGCCAGAGAACTCCCTTTTGATGTCGATATGCCTTATGCCTTCTATTCTGGTAGCCATGACATGCAACAAGCTACTATATATTAAATAGTACCGTACATTTGACGTCGCTACAAACTTACTTGTTCGATGGTCCGAATGACGACACGACGTGAAGATACGTACGCGTGATCCCGGCCCATTCCGGTTGATGCTCTACTTTCTGGTGTCAAGCAAGTGGTTATAAACGCAAGTAGGCAGCATCCGGGATTTTCGATGTATCAAGCTAACAAGTCCCACAGGCTGGATAACTACAGTTGCAAAAGAATCTATGACAAGACATTATCTTTCTTTACTTCGACAGGACATTCAGATATCAGTACTCAACTACGACTAGTACTGTGAGCTACGCCACCCTATCATAGACCGTTAGCTCAGAGAACTACTCTCCGCGTGGAAACAAATTCTCATTAACCCTCACTCATCGCAAACGTACAGGGTTACCAGGATACAACCCGGATACAATCGAAAAGGTCTGGCGATGCCAGGAACTTATCTGTTGAACGGACAACATCGAGAGAAGACAGTTTGCCGCAGTGTCGACCTTAGGTAAACTGGGTGGACGAAAGGCGTCAATGGAAACTTTCATCTCGACTATCAGTTCATCCACGAGCAACATGAAAAGTTACCCTCCGCACCAGCGCATGCTCGCACTGAAGTTGAGATCTCCATTAAAGCGCCTGGATAAACGGTGCGGCCAAGCCCAAGGCTCCTCGACTTCAGAGACACTGTTGGAGTCTTGTCGTTTGTGCCAAGTCGGGATGAAGCGGTTATATGGCTCGGGATATGCGACCATATAATTCGTATGACTGAAATAGAAGCCATACCGCAGTTGCTAATCCCAGGCGCAATCTCGACAGCTTGACAGATAGTGGCTGAAATGGAAAAACGCCATCTGCATGCCCATGCTATGTGCCTTTGTTGATGCCTTACTTAATCAAAACAACGGTTTAAGACACCACCTTATTGCTCTTCACATAGAGAACAGCTCTGTTTTTATCTCTAACATTCCCGAGAGAAAACGGACATGTCCCCAAACCTGGAAATCTTCTTCTATTGATAGAGTGTCAAGTCTACCTTGCATATTGAGAATCATTAACCAACCACTATCAAAACCGATATTCGATGCAACCATTATCAAAAGCCCAGCGATTTTCGCAAAGTCCGTACCTCATCAGATGAGCCATTTCGAAAATTGAGTCGAAGCATGGAAAACTTCGCATCCCGTGCATAGCAGACTATACAGTTTGGTATAAGGACCATGATGAGAATGTTGTTATCTTACGGCCGTGCAGGCTCAACAGCAATCAAGCTGTTGCCGAGAAAATGAACACTGGAGGACAATATCTTCCACTTGAAGTTTGGCAACACTCTATTACGTCTTCGCTCCGAACAGAGTTTAGCAACTTCTTGGCCTGGAAATGACAATAGCAATTGAGTAAACTCTGATCTGTTTCCTCAGACGAGGAACTGCATATCGAGACCTCAGTTACTCGGTTACATGTGTAGGTCACTTCACATACCCTTCTTCAGTTGGGCTGTGTATCTCATTAAAAGGCGTATTATAGATATTCAACACCATCATATGTGGGAGCTTGAAGCATCAAGGGGTGCACCGCCCTGTACATTATCAGCCGAAAAGCCGTTTATGTGGATCACTGTTAGGAGAACATCTCATTCGACCCGGATGAGATATGGAATGTGGAGCATACAGATGAAGAGCCTTTCGAGCTTACCGTCACCGAAATGTTGAGGAACGGGGGGAGATACCCCCACGCCCTAGGCCAGCTTTAGGGGCGATGTCAGCAACATACCACGGACAAGTGACGAAGATGGGCGAGTCAACTTCGGAAATCTGCGTTTTTTTAATGCGTTATCTAATCCTTTTATCCCCCCACTCGGTCCTTCGAAGGTTGGTATCATTGGACTATATGACCTGATACTATGCCCCTTGGAGACGAAGCACAAAGATCATACTATCGGTGTTTATATCTCTCCTGAATGATGCTGTATTCAGGTTCTTGGCCGAAGTTCGCTAGTTGATCACCTCCTGGGAACTCATATCAAAACTGCATACCGAACACGGTGCGTTGAAGACCATCATCACACGGTGGACAGACATTTACAGGATGCAAATGTGGGAGAGCAAATACGCAAAGTTGATTGTGTCCTCTGCCATCGGGCCAATATAGAGCTCGTCCTCGTTCTAAACGCTCCTGCGTTCGGCGATGGCAGCCCAGTCCAGCATGCCATGCAGAATGCCATTCAGACAGCCGCCCAAGAAGTCCTCCGTGACATTCATGGCAGACGCATTAATCAGGATGTCTAACCATGCCAGCAAGCCTGTCACTGCACCTAGTCCCGCTGCGGTCCTCACTGCGTTGATTACTGTCGGTGCTGCTGGTCCGTGCTACTGCTTGTGACTGTGCTAGTCCTGCTACGGGTGTTACTCCTGCTCCTGTTTCTGTTCATCTGCTGATCCTGCGTCAAGAAACTCGTCATCCTAACCAGATGAAGCCCTTACCAGGGCGAGAAAGACACTGAGAAGAAGAAGGACGAGCCCAAGAAGGACACCGAGAAGGACACCGAGAAGGACACCGAGAAGGACACCGAGAAGGACACCGAGAAGGACACCGAGAAGGACACCGAGAAGGACACCGAGAAGGACACCGAGAAGGACACCGAGAAGGATACCGAGAAGAAGGAGGATGAGTCCAGGAAGGACATGACCACCGACCAGGAGGCCGCAATCAAACGCCTGCGCTATGACCAGTCTACTGATCCTGAAGGTGTGGTAAGTGCCTACCTACTCAAGCTGTTGCCTATGCTCATCGTTTACTAATCATATACATACAAATCTAGGCCGAACTCCGCCCCTGCGTTTTCGTTCTACAGGCATGTGCCCATGCCTGCGTCAAATATGTACGCAGACACCGTTTCGCAGATCGGTTGATACATTCGCCAGCCCGGATCTATGGCTTCGAGAGCAATATTCTGCTCACCTAGTGCGGGCAGCCTTCCAGATGATAAATAACAGCGAATGCCTGATCGAGCTATACGCCCCAGGTTAGCCTACGACAGAATATCAGCTCCCCCGTGGCGGTCATATTCCAATTTGCGAAGTTCATTTGCCAAACCCTTGTGTTTGCTCCATGCTAAAGCACCAGATCCCACAATACCTCTCTCAAACCTTGGGCTGATGAGGCTCATAAGAAATACCCGTAGAGGGACCGACTCAGACCCCTCCCTGTGCGCAGCATGAGAAGCGGCTTATTACGACGATCGCCTGTCCGGATTGGTTATCTGGAAAAGTGTTTCGTCGTCTCAGCTACGATATTGAAAGAAAAAGTCAAAGCGGAGGAACGAACACTCCAAATGGGACAGCTTGTCTCGCTGTTCGCGTCCACTCTATATAAGCAAATATTAATCGACCCACTAACATAATGGCAATTGGATTGGGCGAGGCAACTCTTCGACCGACGGATATATGGCGGGCTTGCTCTGATGTATTCTTCTTATTATGGGATAAGGGCTACTTCATGGATATATTGAGGCTTCTGGGCTGTACTCTAGGCTGGGGGTAGCGCACAACGAAGAAAGGAGATCACGCTACAAATTGAATCGCTATGACTGATCCACTCGATGTTGGGAATACATTAGGCGTTAACAGTCAATATGCGTTCATCCTTTGCCATATCAGATCTTCCAACGATTCAAAGTACTAAAAGGGATGTCTTCTACGTTTGAAAAAGCAATTTCATGAAACATAACCTTGAGGTATCAATTTAAAACATCAATCCACCATCACAGGGTATCTAAGTCCACAATTTCCACAAAGAAAACAAACCCATCACGTTCAATTTCAACCAGAAACAAAAGAATCATAACTCCCCCAAACGAACCTCCACCCCATCCAACCCCATCGTCGTCATGATCCGATCCATCCACGGCGTGATAGGCGGCCGTTTCGTTTCCGGCGTAATCAGCGATTTAATCTGTAATTGGACCTCCCCATCCCCTAGAGAATCAGGCGGAGTAAGCAGAGATGCATCATCCTCTGAATCGAATCTGGAGGTCATAGTTGAAGAGGAAGAGCAAGATGACGGCGACGGCGACGGCGAAGGCGCGCTCCGATCTTCCAACAACCGAATCTCCTCCTCCACAGTCCCCCGCTGACTCGGATCGAGAATCCAAACGCAGTAATTGAGAATCCGCAATCCCGATCGGACCCCCTTGTCGAAGAGCCTGGAGTACCTATCGAAGAATAGATGCGGTAAGGGACCGATGAAACCACGTCCTGAGCTATCAATCTCCCTGCGTCGAGATCGGGTCTCCCCATGCATCTGCACCTGTCCAGCTCGCAGCATCGACACCGCGACACCGAATTCCGTGTGAATGCCTCGAAGTGCTGCGCACGTCGCCTGGATCCGTTGCAGCAGCGCCGCTGTCTGCTCCTTAGTAAAATTGTGTATGTTCTGCAGCTCGCGCACCTCCTGCACATGTCCTGGGATCTGAATCACCACGAGACTAGCCCGCTCGATGACATCCGTATACAGCGACGAGTCCGGGAGTTTGGCATTATCCGCGACGATCTGCTCATTCACGGCGCGCCACTCAGGCGTCTCCAGAAAACATGGCTCCCCTGATATCAACGCATGCGTGATCAAAAAATGTCGGTAGGCGAGATACAGGGCGCGTCCGAATCCGTGGACGTGTGCGGCCGGTCCGCGCAGTTTCAGCAGCGTGCGGATCCCTGCGGCGTGCCGTAGCCAGGCATCCGATTCCGTACAGTGGTGTTTCTCGTAGATGGCGAGGGATATGGCCGTTGCGAGGCTTTCGTCCGATGCGGCGGTGGATGGCGAGGAGAGGAGGATGGCGAGTCCGCGCAGAGAGCGCAGGTAGAGGTCTCGTCCGGCGTGGGTGAAGCGTGGGTCGTTGTGTAGTGCCCCTGTGTATGCGAATGTACAGGCGCGCAGGGCCCAGTCGAAAGGTGACGGGGTTGGGGAGCCACGTCGGCTGTCCACGTACTCGATCCAGTTGACGGGGACTTGCTTTTCGGTGCATTTGAAGTAGCAGCGGAAGACGGCGAGGACGTAGTTGGTGAAGACTTCGGTCTGTTGGTCGGCGAGCGCGGTCACGGTGAGGGAGGGGGAGATCGTGTCATCGGTGCGCAGTGAGATCGATTGGTAGTTGGCGATCATGCGTGGGGTTTGAGGAGTTGCAGATTGTTGTTGTTGTTGTTGTTGCGATGAGGATGAGGCATCTCGAGAGGCGACATAGTGGCTGCCGTGTCTCAGACATCGCACCTTCAGGTCTTTGCATCGCGCGCACGCAGTTCCATCGTCACCCTGGATCCAGGTCAGCCACGAGTTCCATCAGAGACATGACGAGTAGACATCTGTTGAGGGAGAACTAGTGTATAGATCTCGATCGCATTGCCGGCTCCACTTCTCTGCACGTCAGATCGTAGATGGAGTCTTGGTCGGCGCCAACTCCAGGCAGCAGGATTTGCCACGTCGCGACCGAACCAAGTGGAGGGATCAGGAACAGAAAATAAGAAAGACAAAGGAAACAAACTACCGACCTGAAGCTGCGCATGGACGCCGCTTTGACAGCGCGTACCTCGCACCATGCTGGTCGCACATGTGGCAAAAAATGACCAACAACCTCGTATCCGGCAAAGGCGCAGTGGAGATATTGGAATGAGAATAAAAGAATCCGACGGAGTCACAGAAAGGCAGCCTGGTGGAGAATTCAAGGTAAAGTTCAGCCATCGACCCGATCTTTTAGCTCGTTTTGGCCCCATCGACCAGTCCTCAGCTTAAATTGCACCGGGTCCTTTACTCCTGTGACTAGAATTCTTCTCGAAGAAACTGTAAACACCGACATACAGATTTAAGGGCCCATCTACTGCCAGGGCCTTCAGTATACAAAGTGCTATCATTCCCACTCTTCCATGGCTTGCGCCCATCGCCTACCTATGCAAGTACAAAGCAATCAAACACAGCATGCCACCGGATTTTGGCCGTTCAGCTAATAAAAACAAATGGAAGGAGGGAGCAAGATAAAGGGAAAGAAGGTAATATATCAGGTAATGTCATGCAACCGTAAATCGCCATCAATATCAGAGACACATGGCTGGTCATCGGCACAGGGAGGAAGAAACGGTGATGGGAATCCTAATGACGCAAATGACCAGCAAGGAAGGATGAAAACAAGGGGTGAAAGGAAGCCCGACAAAAGAAATGTTCAACTGCGCCGGATTCGCCAGGGTGGAAGAGAGACGGTGGGAAAGGGGGCGTTCGGAGGTGGTAGATGGTGGCCGTTTCTTATACCAGCCCGTCATACAGCGACAGGGCGCTGACGATCGTCTCGTCCCGTTTGCTGCCCTCCTTGAATTCCTCCATGTCGAGGCTGCCGTTCTCGTCCTTGTCCATCATGCGGAAGATCTTGCGAACTCGTTTCTCGGGGGTATCCTCGTCCTCGGGTAGTTTCACCATCGAGCCCACCTAGTCAGGTCAGTGAGAAAACAGAAACTGGACAACGAAATGATAACAAAAAAAAGAAAAGAAAAGAAAACACACCATCTTGTAGATCGCCTCCACGATCGCCAACATCTCATCGTACGTGATCTTGCCGTCGCCGTCGATGTCATATAATTGGAAGGCCCAGTCCAACTTATCCTCCATCTTGCCCCGCGACGTGACCGACAGCGCGCAGATGAACTCCTTGAAATCGATCATGCCGCTATTATCCGAGTCGAACACGCGAAAGACATAATTTGCAAATGATGATGGATCGCCGAAGGGGAAAAACTGTCGGTAGATCTTCTGGAATTCCTCCTTGGTCAGGGTCCCCGAGGGGCAGTCCTTGAGGAAACCTGGCCGGCGTGCGTTAGCCCGATCGTGTATTCTCCGTGTGCCCTGCCTCCGATCGTCGGGATATTACGCACCCTTGTACCACTGCTGCAACTCCTTTTTATCGAAATGGGTCGCCTTCTGGAGCTCGTCGAGCTGCGAGGGGGAAAGTTTTGACTGACTAGGAGGAACATAATGGTTAGCAAGCCAGCCAGCGACTTTACAGGAAGCGGTCGACCGCGCGAAGAAAGATCAAAGGCCCGCACGAGAGTATCGCGGATTTGCAGCGGTCGCAAAGTCCCCGCCGCATCGCAGCGGCGCGTGCTGTGGCCCACGATCTTTTTGTTTCTTTGTTTCCATCCTACCCGAACGAGGAAGCGGAGCGACCGGAGGGAGTCGAGTTTCGAACACTTACGACTTGCCCATTGTCCACAAGCCACGCAGAAAGAAGACAGAAAAAAAAAAACAGTAACCAAATAGCCGAAAATAGGATCACGTAAAAGCAGTGCCCAAGAGCACAAAAGTCGGGGATCGGAAGGCGGCGGTTGTCATGCGCCCAAGCAGGAATCGGCTGAAACGGAGGCACGGAAAAGGCGCGGGGTAGTCGAGGTTTGGCTTGGGATTGATAAGATCGTGCGCCGCTTGGCCGAGGGGCAGCAGGGACGGGGGTCGAAGCACTAGTGACAAAGACTAGAGACTAGAAAGTCACGGAAGGGAGATGGATGCAAAAAGCGAGTTCGATGGAAATGACAAGAGAGAGTTAAAGTGAATTGCCACGGCGGAGTCTTTCGCAATCAACCCGTCGGTCCAGACCTCCGCCGGCCTTGGCATTCAGCAGGAGATCATCTCATGTATTACGCAATTGCGCAGTCTAAGGTAGTTCTCTTACGGAGTACAGTGAACATTCACACATCGCTCGCTATGTACATACATGCACGTCATCCGACCCATTCCAACTATACAGGGGATATCCGAGAAGACACTAATCATTCGTCATCGTTCTATATGAAAATACAACTCGGCCGTCCTGTCCTGCCATCAGGCCGGGTCTACCAGGCACTATATGTACGACGAGTCGTCGTACATACCGAGGTCAAAATGGCTCACGTCGAAAAGTTTTAATCGACCTTGATCGAGCCGTAGATGCGTTGCACAAATGCCCAGCTGGCAAAGAATCCAATCGAGCCTGAACATTGGTCAGCAAAAGTCTGGCGGGAAAAAGAAGAGAAAAGAATGGGAAAAAAAGGGAAAGAAAGCCTACCGGTCAAGATGAAGACAATAAATGAAATCAAGGCCGAGTATCCGAGATACAGCACTGCCCCCGTGAAACCGCCGAAGCTGACGCGAGTCGCCCAGAAAAGAAGGGCGTTGAGGAAGACGAAGGCCCCGGTCATGCCGGCACCGGCGAACGCTCGCCAGTGCCACCGGTAGTTCTCGGCGCACAGCAGGAAATACACCAGCAACACCGTCGTGGCCGCCGAGGTGATCACCATCAGTCCGTAGCACAGGAACAGGAAGCCAAACATGTAGTAGATGCGGTTGGTCCAGAGTGACTTGGTGATGAGGTACAGCTCCACGAAGATGGCCGCGAAAGGCAGGACACCGGTCAACAGCAACGACGGAACGGTTCGCAGGGTGCCGGTCATCGGGGGCACTTGGCGCGGAATCTGGTTGGTCTTGGTCGGTCCTTCAACGGCCTGACAAAATGGTTAACAATGGTCCTTCAGTGGAGGTTTTCCAACGTACCTGTTGCTTGAACCCAAGCCAACTGCCCGCAAAACTCAACGGCACGCTGATGACAAACCAGATAAGAACCAAGGCGAGCATCGTGGTGAACGGAACGGCGCCGCTGGAACCCTTGCCCCAGACGAACAGATTGAGCAGGAAGAAAACGCTAAAGATGAGCCCGGGAACCAACACGGGAGTCATGATGATGTTGCGCTTCCACGATTCTCCGCCGAACGACTTGTACACTCGGGCCGACACGTATCCACCGATGAAGCCGAACAACGTGTAGATGAGAAGGATGGCCGTAGCCAAGAACCCGCGGTTCGAGGGGGATAGCAATCCGAGAAGAGCAAAGACTAGAAGCATGTCAGTACCAAAACGCCAGGACACATCGGGACTACTCAAAACTTACTAACAGTGACACCGGTCATCATGAAGAGCTGAGCGCCGTTGCCGACAAGAACACTCAGCAACAACGGCGATTGAGGGCAGCGGAAAACATCACCGTGCACCAGCTTCCATCCGGAGTCTTCCTGAATGCCGTCCTCCACGGCAGCAGACGTGCCGTCCAGATCGTCCAGGTTGATCATATCCAGCTTGTTGTATCGCGCAATGTCCTTCTTCAACGCTCTCACGAGAATCATGCTGACCATGCCGACCAAGAAGACGACGAAGATGGCCGAGTTGATGAGCGAGAACCAGTGGATCTTCGGGTCCTCAACGTACAGGTACTTGTCCCAGCGAGTGGCCCACGGCGTGGTCGACTCGGTCCAGTAGACACTGTAGGTCCAGCTCACCGGAGTGTCGCCCTCCTCGTTCAGAACGACGGGGGTCTCGTTGCTGCCACAATCTGCCGCGCCATCTTCGAGCACGTGAGAGTTGCCTCGCGATTCCGGCTTGACGAGCACGCCAACCACCCGGAACTTGTCCTTGTTGCCGAATCCAACGCGGTGATAGTCGATGTAGATGTTGTAGTGGTTGTGCAAAAGCGACACTCCGTTCTCGTCCAAGGTACCGAGCGCGAAGCCGGGGCTATAGAACTTGGTATCGGTGCCCGAGTCGATGTTGATCTGCGCTCCCGGCAGACCATCCACTAGCCAATTGATGTTGTATCCCTGCGCGATGCGGCGGTTGGTGAACTTGGCGCTGCGGGAGTCGAACTGGACCTCTCGACACACGGACTTGCACGTTTCGTTCTTGGCCATCGCCAGCTCGAACGAAGACGTCTGGATCCGATCACCAAACAGAATACTTCCTAACGATTCCCGGACATCTTTTGGTCCGTCCTCCGGGGCGCAGAAGTGGAACGCCTGGTGGTAGTAGTCGAAGGAGAACACCGAGTGTAGCTGGTCGTCTTGCTGGGCTAGCCCCGGCGTCAGATGGTTGACGTACAACGGAACGGATTGGCCTTCATCGTAGGAAGTGGGAGCTACGCCGGGTAGATAGAAAGCAGCGGACAGAGACGGCAGGGTGCATAGTAGGAGGGAGGAAGCGGACAACGTTCTCGTGTTGAACCGCATGGTGGATGTCTGAGCGAAAGGCGCGGTATTAGCTCTAGTGAGATACTGGGTCGGGTCTAGGATTAATAGTTCAGGTAGCTTGTGGATGCCATACAGATTCTACAGCAGCCACACCACGGACGAAGAATTCCTCAGAATCTCATGGATTGGGCGTCGTTGGATATTAATTGACCACCAACACAGAGAGAGCGAGAATGCGGAATCAATGAGACACCACAGAGAAAGGGAAAATGAAGTAGAATCAGCCTTGCGGACAGAAGTGCAGCTCCCTTCCCGCTGCCCGTTGAGGCCAACTAGCCGGTCTTGGCGCACGTGATGGCCCAGGCCCCGTCTGACTCAGCTGTTCTCTATCATCACGTGCCGATAACGCCTCCAAAAAATTTCCCTCGACGGTTCTTCGGCGCGCCGAATCTCGATAGACAGTCTCGTCAACAAATTCAATTGATTCATCTGACCATGGCGATGGCTGCGTCGCAACCCGAAGGCTCGAGCCTTTCGAGCATCTCCACCCTTTTGGAAAATATCACAGGCAATCTGAACACCGTCGGCTCGTCACTGCCCAAAGCGACCCGTGATCAGCCCTCCGACGTTTCGATCGAGCCGCCGCAAGATGGCATTTCGCTGTTGGACACCAAATCCGAACTACTCCTTTCCTACATTCACAATCTCGTTTTCCTCATGATCCATGAACTACGTGGACTCTCCGCGAATAAGAGTGACGGTGCCGAGGCCGATCCCTCGTTGCGCGAGGACATCGTGAAAAAGCTTGTCGAGCTACGTGTCTACCTCGATCGCGGCGCGCGCCCATTGGAGGGACGGCTGAAGTACCAAGTCGACAAGGTGGTCAAGGCTGCAGAGGACGCCGAACGGGCCGACAAGGCATCCACCAAGGCCAAGGCCGCGAAAGCAGCGCAGGGCAGCGACGATGACGAGGGCTCCAGCGACAGCGAAGAGAGCGAAGGAGACGAGGATATTGACGAAATGGCATACCGACCAAACGTGTCCGCCTTCGCCAAGAAATTCGAGCCCAGAGAAAAAGCCGACCGGTCGGACAACAGAGAAAGCACCAACGACGGCATCTACCGACCGCCGAGGATTATGCCGACGGCACTGCCCACCACCGAATCCAGAGAGCGCAAGGAGCGCGGGCCCCGGAAATCGAATGTTATCGACGAGTTCGTCACCGCTGAGATGTCGTCCGCTCCGATGGCCGAACCCAGTATCGGCAGTACTATCACGCATGGTGGAAGACACACGAAGTCCAAGAAGGAGAGGGAAACCGAGGCCGAGCGGACCACTTACGAGGAAACCAACTTCACCCGTCTCATGGGCGAGAGCAAAAAGGAGAAGGCTAAGAAGCGCGGCCGACGCGGCCCCGAGGGCACGTATGGTGGTGAAGAATGGAGAGGCCTCACGGAGGGTGCCGATCGCATTTCTCGACTTACGCGCAGAGCCAAGGGAAGCGGTGGCGCTTTGGACCGAAGCCGGAAACGAAAGACTACGGATGACGGACCTCGCGACGACGGGGCTGGCGTGGGTCAGATCTTTGAGAAGCGACGGAAGAAGGTGGATAGCTGGAAGCGGTAGTGTGTTTATAGATAGACTGTTAGAGATGTTTAGCATTTTCTCGATACCACTGAAAAGTTATTGGTAATTCTTCTATTCTCTTTTGTCGTATGCGTATATTTGGTTAGAATGTTTACGCAATGTAGCGTGTCCATAAATCCCAATTGTTGAACATAAGTTGTTGAAGTATTCAGTCTACTGTGATGTGATCTCTATATTTTAGGCCGCTCGGCCGATCCGCGATGAAACTTGTGCATCATTTTAATGATTGTTTCGTGTTTGATTGCTACAGGTAATAATAATTACTTCTTGCTTTTCGTCCTTTCTTGTCCTAGTCTTCTTCACCTTTTATTCATTTATTTTATTTTTATTTTTATATTGTTAATTTGCCTCAATAGTGAAATTCTGTCCTAAAAGATAGGTACCTCGGAATGGAAGTGGAAAACCAAATCTAGACCTACTGCTGATCTTCACGTGGGCGGTTCTTTGATCTGGATTGAAACTAATTTTCCAAGTCTCAATCACATTTTCTCTCTTCATGTGAAGTTCCGGTTGTTGCCTGCAAAGCCTGGCCGTGTCTGACGTCGCCGGCGGTCACCCAGTGCCTGTGGATATGACATCATTGTCCGCATTCCTCCTTCATCGGCCTCGCCGGAATCGCTACTTTTTATTTACTATCGACAACGCTTTTTGGTCTGGCTCGAGAAGCTACCGAAAGCCTTGAGGGTAATCTATAATATCTAATTGAGCAGCAGCATGGAGGACCCAGGTGCGTTGTCTGCCCCCTTTCATGCCTTCCCGCCGCAATTCACCAGACCGGTACATCATAGCAAGTGTATGATGAGCATCAATTGACGCAAATCCAGTCGCCGAAATCCCTACAGTCATTCGACTGCTCACGCAAGCTCCCCCATCCCTCCAAGAAAAGACCATCAACCGCTACTTCACGTCGTCGGCCGCATTCGTCCACCCTTTCTGTCAAGTATGGAGCTACAATGACAGTCGCTGGGCCATCAAGAAGGTCTACCAATGGTATAAGGTTATGTCGCCGCGGATAGAATTGGAGGTGCACTCTGTCGGTGCGTTGGTCTCTTCAGCAACTCATTGACGCTCATTTTCGATCCATGGAGGAAAATCTAACACAGAACCCGCAGCATACGACGAAGCCAACCTAAAACTCTACGTCCAGATGTCCCAGATCTTCACCATCTGGGTGGTCCCCTTCCACGTCGCCCCTGTGACTTTGACGACGGTACTAGACCTCACAACGGACTCGGGCGATCGGAGTCTGACGAACGGAGACAAAACGCTCTATTATATCCAGAAGCAGGAGGATCTCTACCAGCCGACGCAATTCGTCAAGTTCTTGTTCCCGCATTTCGGCCATTGGTTTGTAAGGCTGTTCCACTTTTTCGCGACGTTGTTTTGCGTCTGGGGAGCGTGGCTCTTTTGGCCGTTTATTTGGCTGGAGGAGAATGGGTATATTCCGAATTATATGCTCAAGGGGGGAAACCTTGCGTCTGATATTCACCAGAAGGCAAATGAGATTAAGGGGGATTGATTTTGGTGATTTTCATTCTGCGAGGAGTTTGGTGTATGTATTTAGTTGAACAAAGCGATGCTTCATTTCTAATGTAAATGATATTTCATGGGCTGTTGATGTGTTCAGTAATACCTACCTAGAAGACAATGGCGATAGTACTCGCTATCACATGAAAATGGGACGAATTGATCACACAATCTCCTAATCCCTTCGAAGAGAGACATAACGATGACGCCTGCCCGAAGAATGGACCGGCGGGGCAAACAATGCTAATGCAATCGCAAGGGCTCCACCAAGAATGGGCTGCATACTGCATTAGTCTCGGACAACAGCGACCTGACCATGAGAAATTTCCGACTGTCGGAAACTTGGTAGTTTGTGAGACCAGCATGAGCATGCTAGTATGTCAAGTTCTTAACCCGGTAGACTCCGAAGATGCCGTTTTCGCGGCTGGCTCAGAATGCCTCAGGCCACCATCCGCAGATCACCGCTCCACAGGAGTATACGGAGTGGCTGATAGTACAGCATAAAGTGAGCTTCGCAAGCAACGACAAAGTTTGCCAGTGAAAAACAGTTTGCAAGCATAATAGTGGAATTGAACAGAGAGAATCGACTCTGTCTAGAAACCCGTCCCGACCGAGCGATGGACCCAGGGCCATTTTCACATGTGTCTTTCATCATCGGTCCACAACGACGTCATCGGCAGCAACCAGGTTAATGCGAGGCTTTCGTCCTTCCTCGCTTCATAAAGTCGCTCTCGCCCGGTCTCGACTGTATGAGACCAAATTCCCTTCTCATCTCCCCTTCTCCCCTTCCATCCATAGATTTCACTACCTCTCATTACCGTGTTCTGCCATCCCCATCTATGGCGGAATCTCGAGGCCAGTCCACCATAGTGGACTTCATCAAACACCCCATCGTAAATACCTTTACCTTGCTCTATATGGTCTTCCAGGCCATCATCAACTACATCTTTGCTCCCGCCCCGCCCCCGCCGTCCTCGGTCACCAATAGTCTCCCTAAAAAGAGAGTTGCGATCATCGGAACTGGCTTGACCGGTGTTTCGTCGGCAGCTCATTGTGTCGGTCATGGCTTTGAAGTGCAATTGTTCGAGCAAAGATCCAAGGAGGAGGGTCTGGGCGGAATCTGGAGTGTAAGTCCGCCATGGTAGTCGAAGGAGAGAGCAGCTGCTAACGACGTCCCCACAGCGTGTCAATTCCACCTCTTCGCTCCAAATTCACAGCCTTATGTATCGCTTCCACCCGTCGGTCAAATATGACACTGCCTACCCCACTCAGCAGGAAATCAAGGAGCAGATTGTTGAGGTCTGGAAGCGCTACGGTCTCCAGAAGCACACCGTTTTCAACACCCCCGTTACGTCCGTCAAGCAAGCCAAGAACGGCAAATGGATCATCAACAACGACGACAAATACGGTCGATTCGACGGAGTCGTGACTGCGGTCGGTGTGTGTGGAGATCCCAAGCAGCCCCCGTTGCCGGATCAGGAGAAGTTCAAGGGCAGCATCTTCCACTCGTCTAAGCTTGATGGCAAGGATGTCGAAGGCAAGAGAGTGCTCATCATCGGAGGCGGCGCCAGTGCCATCGAGGCCCTCGAGTTCGCAGTCAAGGCAAAGGCCGCCGAGATCGACGTTTTGTCTCGCTCGGATAAATGGGTTATTCCTCGCAACGTTTTGGTGCAATCTCTCCTGGCCATGAACATCTTTGGGCAAGAGACCTCGCTGTCGTGGATTCCTGAATGGCTTCTGCACAAGTTCTTCTATCGCGACCTGCAGGACATTGCTCCGTCTGGCGGCCTGTATACCACAACCCCCATGGCAAACGATGAGCTCTTCGATCAGATCAGAGAAGGCAAAGCTCGCTGGCTGCGCGGTGACCCGGTTGCCGTGAAAGAAGATGGCATTCTCTTCAACAGCCGATCCAAGGGCGTACCGAAAGGCGGTCCCGGCCACGAAGAAGTGGTCCCCGGCGACGTCATAATTATGGCTACTGGATTCAAACGTCCTTCGCTTTCATTCCTGCCCGACGAGGTCTTCGAAGAACCCTACGGCCCTCCCAGCTGGTATCTCCAGGTCTTCCCGCCCAAGTACACCAGCCTTTGCGCCAACAATAGTACCTACGTCAACGCCATCGGAACCGTCGGCAACATGCACATCGGCATCTACACTCGCTTCCTGCTCATGTTCTTGACCGACCCATTGACTCGCCCTACCGAAGGCCGCATGAAAACCTGGATCGACTTCACGCGCTTTATGAAGAAACTGTCTCCGACTGGTGCCTTCGACTTCTTCACTTATTCCGAACTCATCTGGTGGTTTGTCTTCTGTATCGTGGTCAACCCCTTCCGCTGGAAGTGGGCGCCTTTCGTCCTGTTCGGCATCGGACGTACTCTTCCTTTAGAAGTGGTCAAGCAAGAAGAGGCTTTCCGGAAAGAGTTGCTCAAGCAGCACCAGTAGTTGGACGTACAAGCCTAAACCGATGTGACGACTTTGCAACCAAACGAAATATTATGACGTTTATGATTTTCAATTCCTGTATCAAAATAGCTTCAGCACGTTAGATCATTGAAAACAAGATAATCTGTTATACCCAATCTAAACTTAAAAGACGCTCTACTTCCTTAGAACTGTCGGCGTGCTGGTACCTGAGGTGTCGAAGCTTGTCCTTCAACATTCAGAAAGAGCTCTTCGTATACAACTCAGACAGAGTCGGGCAATTTCATTGGAGACCTTGTGATTACTGTAGTGATTCTCAACATCAAATAGACAGGGAAGTCGACTTGCAATAAGACACGATGATGCTTTCTGCAAGGAACACCTGCCTATGTTTGTTCTGTTTGCAAACGTATTACCTCAGCGACAGGTGATGTCACCTGACCTGAAAGCGAGTCGAAAGAACAAAAACAGAAGGCAGAATCGCGGTTCCTTTGGCCTAGAGGCTCCTCCGTCTTTCGTCTCTACCGAATCCCGTCTTTGTACTCCGTCGCGTTCCTCCACCTTTCTTCTTTGTCACCACAATGCGAAACCTACGTTGAATGTTCCAATCTGCGCCCTGCGCGTACCTCGCAGCCCATGACAGCGACACGAGCCGGCTGTCACCACTCTTCCGATCCTCGCCCCTCTCCCTGACCTCATAAACCGTACCTGCGATCACCTATCACAATGTCGGCTCAAGGCAGTAACGTGCTGCAGCAATTCATGGCTGCGATTGCCGAGTTAGTCAAAAATCGCGATGGCGCCAAGCTGCAGGATTTCTTGCAGCTCGAACCCCCGTTGAATGAAACATACCAGCAGATGGTGGCGGAATTGCGATATGACTATCCCGACAACCCGGCGAAGAACAAGGAACTTCTGCGTCGATGTGAACAGCTCGTTCCGAGCTCCAAGCACGGCAGTTCGTGGTCTGCGTTTCCGCTTTTTATTAGGATGTACTTCACCTTTCTTCGGGATGTCTATGTCGAGAACCTTCTTGAGACCTATGAACAGTTAAAGGCTTTATTGAAGTACGTTCAATGCCCTGTATTCGCTGACCCGGCCATCGCAACAATGCTCTTTATGATCAAAATGACTAACAAGAGCTCTACTTCTAGTCAATCTGTTCTAGCACTAGGAGACTCCCAATCTGGCATCATTATGCTACCCACCGTTCTTTATCTTTCGAAAGTGCTGGCAAAGCTGGCCACGGGTTTGGACTGTCGGCCAGCGTTGGTCGCCCAATTACAGCAGATGGACGGCAACTCCAACGCGGACGAAAGCGCCGAGAAGGTGACATTTGTCGAAAAGGCGGCGAACGCTGTGCGGGACGCTTTTATCAAATGCATAATGGATCGTAGCGGCAACACCGGGAAGCCCGAAGGGAAAAGAGTGGGAATTTACCTCATGGCCAACTTGTGTTTGAAACTGCTCTTCCAGGTTAGTCCTCGATCTTGTTGCCTCTGCCGAGTTGGACTAACAACGTTTAGTGCGGTAAACTCCGAAATGCGGAGAACCTGTTCTCTGGTATCACTACGCAATCTCCACCGTTGAAGGAATACCCGGCCTCTCAGAGAGTGACCTACCTCTATTATCTTGGACGATACCTATTTTTGAATAACCTCTTTTATCCCGCGCAACACGCCTTACAGTCCGCCTATGAGCAATGTCATCATCGCGCACTGAATCAGAAGCGCAATATTCTCGTCTATCTGATTTCGTGCAATGTCATAATGGGACGTTTCCCGTCATTAGCATTGTTCGATCGGCGCGAAGCAGAGCCTCTAGCAGACAAGTTCATTCCGTTATGCAGACTGATCGCCAAGGGCGATTACATTGAATTCCGACAGTACCTCGCTATTGACTCGCCCACATCCGAATGGTTTGCCAGAAAGGGGATTTTGCTTGCCCTGCGAAATCGCTGCGAAATTCTTGTCTGGCGGTCTCTGGCACGCAAGGTGTTTGTCCACGGCGGCTTTCACGGCGAACCCCAAGGGTCGACCCAGCGTGGACCACCTCCATATCTCTACCTGAGTAAACTAGAGACAGTCGTGCGATGGATCCAGTCGCGACAAGCAAACTCCTCTGAGGGCGGAAGAGATGCCATGGCCGGCAGCAACGAGGTTGGATCACAGCTCGTCTACAAGGACATCGACCCTGATTTCGAATACGTGGATAAGCCCTTCCCAGCCGACCTGACCTTGGACCGCGATGAGTTGTTGAACAAATACGACGATTACCTCGCTGCAGACGCTTATTTCGACAAGTTCGGGAATCTAGAGACAAATATGGCCCGCTTTGCAATTGACCAGGAACCCCCGGCCAATCGCTACCGGGATTATGAATTAGATCCATACGCCATTGACCAGAGCGAATACGATTCCGAGCAGCCGTCTAAACTGCTGCGCGAACTCGAATCCATCCTTGCTTCGCTTTTGACTCAAGGCCTAATGGGTGGTTATCTGACGCATCGAAACCCTCGGTTCGTCATCCCCGGTGCCCGAATTCGGGGCCTTTTGCCTACCGGGTTTCCCAACGTCTGGCAAACGATCTCAACGCGAGAGGGTTATGCTGATAGCGTTCCCGGATGGGTGCAGCGTGATCGCGATGCGGGAGGCGGTGGCCGAGTGATTCACTTGAAAAGTGCACGACCTGTTGGAGCGTAATGCCTTTGTGGTTGGTGCGCAGGAGCTCTTTGCTTACTGGGCAGGTTTTGACGGTGAAATCTTCTGGAGACCGGTCAATTCTTTCTACCTATCAAAAGAGCCTTTTCACCTCGTATCCGTCTCCACCGGTTCGTTGATTCTTGGATTTCCAAGCATCCGTCTAATACCCAGCCCCATTTTCTCACGAAAGCTTCCGTCACCTCCCAGTTTCTCGGATCCCACGGACTCCCCCAAATCAACACCGCGGGTTCTGAGTTCACCGGATCCCAGAATGCCATCAGGTCATGGCAGAGCTCATCGTCATCGAAGTCATCCTGTGCGGTGATCAGATTGTCCCGGATCTGAGGGAAGGGAAATATATCCAGCCATGGATGGTGAGGTTTCCTTCGCTGCAACTCCGTTGGGCGCAGACTGTCGGGAATTGTGAGGTCTGGATACCCAGGACGTGTCATACTGAAGATGGAAATCGAGTCATCATCCGCCACCCATGCCATGGTCATTCCCACCGCGACGATATTGTCCATCATGGCGCGTTTCATATTCAGCTTGCTCAGTGTGGCTAAATCGTTTATATTGGGCGTTCCGAGCCGATGGTTTCGCAACGTCCGGTTCTGCACCTCGAGCATCAAATCGTGGACGTTGCGAGGTGCAGTCTTGCAGTCTTTTTGAGGGGTCTGGACAACAGCCAATTGAGCAGGGCTCGTATGATCCGATAAGACCGATTCGTGCAATGACTCCTGCGGAGAGCCGTTTCTAGCAGCTGCTCCACTCAGGTCCTTAGATATCTTTCTTCGATTTCCTGTACATAATTTAGCCTGCATTAGCCACAAGCATCAATGTATCATACACCTACTTAGAGCCCGCTGATTCAACCGATTCTGTAACCTCCGTCGTTCTTTTGGATCAACAACCCCCGTCCAGTCATCTTCCGGTCCGTGGCTCTGGGCTTGCGACGGCATCTGAACTACCGCTATGCGGGAGTTTACAGTCGGGCCGGATTCCGATGGTCCCTGTTCAGCTGACATTCCCTATACTTGCTTAGGGATTCGAGTTCAATCCGATTCGAGCTATCGTCAACTAATCCACAGATGATACTGCATGACAATCCAACCCTTAGTCCCATGCAACCCGCTTATATCTTTCCTTTAATTCTATACTACATCTTCTGTGTTATATCGTCGTGCGTAATCCACTCTCGGCGGATCCTTGGAACCGGTATAAAACGGTCGTTATCATTGGATGGTTAAATTAGCCTAGCACACTAATGTAGGTTGCTGATGCTGCCTAATGGGATATGGAGATAGCATTCGATCTCCGAAGTTATGCTTATTGTCTACACTGGTGTCGGTGTAGTGACCTGGGGGTCCCTTGGTCTTGGGTAGGGTATGTGGGTACTCGGTACGGTGCTCTACTGGAGTCCATCGAGAGGAATAGGTGTTTAGCAGAGTGGCGTAGTCGGGGCTTGGCTGTGGCTGTGTTTTGGCTTCTATTATATCTATCACTGATACTGGGGTCTAGATTCTGGATTTGAATGGTTTGGATACGGGTTGTGTAGATCTGGCGTGTGTCTACGTAATGACATGGTCTTGTTTAATCTAACCGTGTCTTGGCTTTGGGGTGAACCCATTTGTTGATTCATCGTTTTGGGGCTTAGGGCTGGCTTAGTCGTTGCACTACTAACCCAAAAGGTTGCAAATGGCAGCTACACACTTGCTCTATCTCATTATTGTATTACGTAGCATTATGACTTGGGTTTATCTACGGGAGTATAATTCGGTAATATATAATCCTTAAAGGAGAAGTGGGAATATGACTTGGTTTTTAGTTTTGAAGTATGAGTGGAATGAGTGTCTATAGAAAATGCACTGGATGAGGAGATTTTTCGAGCTAGTGGGAGGAAGAAAACTTTACAAGGGTTGCCCTTTTGATATTAATCGTAGATTGGACCTTCTGGAGCATGGTAAGTTCTGTGGAAGTATCTGATAATGGTGAGTGGATGTGAATGATAACCTGAGTCATAAACCAGCTCCGTATCTTGGAAACTGATGTAATAAAACTTTCCTTTATTTGAGAGATTTAGAGAAGGATACATGGAATAGAACAGTTTTCATCTCAAGCTAGTCCACCACATGGTCACTGCACTTTCCTCAAGCGTGATAGAACGAACCAGGATATTCTCAGTTCAGCGCTAAGCGATACTCTTTGAATAAACTTGTGGCAAGCTTGTTGTAGAGTGCTTGGGCTGTCAGATTATCATGTTGTGTTGTCCACTGCACACGAAGACAGCCACTAGACCTTGCAATCTCGGCGACTGACTGGATTAAAATGCTTCCTAGACCTTGGTTGCGGACAGAGGAGTCGACAAATAAATCTAGGAAGCCTGTTAGACACATCATCCAATACCTTCCTCAGTGGACAAATCTCCCATATATCTAGCAATAGCAAGATGGGAAGGATAGGGGGTATCTAGAAGGCATTTACTGACCATCAAGAAACATGATGATCTTCTCACTCCAGGTGGTTTGCATGGGAAAGAAGTGAGCAAACCCGACAATGGCGGATTCGTCGCCCGTCTCCCTCACGACCAAGCCCAGCAGCTCGTTGTGCTTCTGGGTGAGACGCTCAAAGGTCTTTGTGTACTGCTCCTGGTCAAGAGAGGATTTATAAAAGTCGAGGTATTTCTTGAACAAGGTTGACCATTCCTCGAAATCGCCGGGGGTCAATTCGGTAACTTTGTATTCTTTAGCAGCGGCCATGGCGGAAAATGGAATTAGAACGGTTTGAAGAAAGCTTGGAGAATGTGGGAATGGAACAGTGCTGGGAAGACAGATACATCTCAAGCAAGACTCAAAGTGTTCCCGGATTATATACTTGAGCCCCGCGAGTCACAGTTTCTGACCACACGCCCTGCGTCTTTCTGTGACATATTGAAATTGTTCTCCCTGCAATAAGTATTTCGGTCAACCGAGTAGCCTCTAGGCTGTCGATCTTGAACAGAACCCACCAAATACGGGATTAGGTGCGCAAATTGAGTACTGGCTTTGGTGAATTGGTAAAATTGGTAGAGAAACATAACCTAAACCTTTGAGGTCCGGCCTCAGATCTAAATCGAATGGTTAAGCCAAGGACATAGGGCGTGCGCCAACCGTAGAGCGTGAATCTAATGTCTCCACATTGTGACATTATATCCTCAGGGCTAACGCAACCTGGAATGCTCAGCCGGCAGCCGGTCTCTATCGAGCCCGAATCATCCGTTTTGGGAAGTTCATTGGAGTGGGTCGATGAGGAGGTGACACATTTATATTTGTTACTAAGGTGCATACATCAATTCTATCGAATTTAAAGTATATGAAATCTTACATGGAATGCCTGTTTTTATGATATGTTTGCCATGGATCTTCGTTTCAGGTCTGAGTCAGGGCTGTCAGGCTGGTCTGTGATCAGTCTCTTCATCTGACTCACTACATCTGTAACATTGCCTGAGCCGTAGCAATAGATCTGCTCCTACAGGAAGTTTGAGATGTAGCTATTATCACTATATTCTATTCTTCCTCCTGCCAAAACCTCCTCAATTGATCAGCAATACAAACAGTCTGCCGCCCCGTCACCCTCTGACACATCTCGATCAATTCCAGCGTGCATTCTCGCTCCAGAATCCCCTCGGTGACCAGGCCCGCCACGTACAGGCACTGCGTGGAAATAAGACCCCAGGTTTGATCTATTCGTGAGTTGGCGATCATGAAGATCTCGCGGCGTGATCTTTCTAATGCTCGGCGGGTGCGGAGGGGGTTGTTTTCGTTTGTGTTGCTGGATGAGGATGAGGATGACGGGGCGTGTAGCCCTAGAAGGATCTTGGAGGCGTGATAGAGTTGGTGTGAAATTGCTGGAGTAAGTTGGGTCGGGTTAGGGTTGAGGTTTCTTGTCATGGGGCATGATAGATGATGAGGAGAGTACGTACCGCTTTCTGGATAGGCGTACCAGGTTGCTGGGAATTGGTTGATGTCTTGTCCCGTTGATGCTGTAGAGCCGTCTTTCTGCTGCCTGTGGGTCTGGGTTTGGGGTTGAGTCTGTCGGAAATAAATCCTCATTGAAACGGGGAGTTTCCTCTTCCATTCTTCCAATGCATCTCGTAGCTCGTTCGCACAAGCTTGTTGCTTTTCAACCTCCTCCTGCTGCGTCCTCATAGCACCAGCACCGGTACTGATAGCACTAGTAGAAGGAGAGGGGGTAGTACCTGACTCTCCCCGAGCCCTATCCCCGGCATACAGACCCCCATACCACGAAACGCATTGCCCAAACACAAACAGCACCCGATTTGCCACATCGCGCATCGACAACCCTTCAAACCCCTCCTGCACGTCCTTCGGTTGCCAGTACCCTTCGTCGAGAAACATGCGTCGTCCAGTTTGGAACGCGACCCATACTTCGTGCCGGTACCATGTCCAGTATGTTGCGCCGCGGATGCCCGTCTCGTTGCCTGTGATGCGGTGGGAGCGGATTAGGCTGGCGACGCCCTTCAGGTGAGAGCCGAAGCTGGGGCCGGAGACGTCGAGGATTTCGTATCTTCGGATGGGTGGGTTTGGTTAGTGGGGTTTGTGTAAGGGTTGAAATGGGGGTGCAGAGAGAGGACGGGAGGGGGCTTACGTAGACAGAATAATGCTTGATGCTAAGAGCTCGTCACTACCGGAGTAGCTTGGTTCAATGAGAAAGTGGCTCATTTCTCGCAGGGCTTGCTGGTAGTAGTAGACCGGGGAGGTGTCGAAGGTCAGGGACGTGGTGGATTGGGGTGCACAGGATAGTTGCTTGGCGGACACGGCGAGGCAGGCATGCAGTAGCATCGGACAGTGAAGGGCTAGAGAGGGGACCTGGTTGTAGAAGGGCTGGTCGTGGGAGAATGAGTCGATCTGTGTGTTGTGGTTTGTGGGCGGGTTGATTAGTGGCATGCAAGAAAGAAGGGAAGTGGATGTACCCATTTTGAGATTCGCTCCACGTAGTTCCGGAAGATAAGGACTTGAGTAGATGAGAGTTGGATGGGATCCGCTACGTAGAAGGTTCGTTGGATCGGTTCGTGCTGGGATGGTTCTTCAAAGGGTTGGTGATGTGATGGGAGTGGTTGTGCGGGCGAGTTCGTCGGGCTGGGTGGATGAGAGGGACCTGGGAAGTTGGTGTTTTGAAGGATAGCACAAAGATTCGGCACAGGGGTAGATTCCAAAGGCTGTATTTGATGTATTGGAGAGTCATTGTCGGCCACGCTAGGCTCAGATGTTCTGATATTTTCATAGATGGGTTCGGTTTGCTCTGCAACTGACAGTACATGATGGGTCGCCCGAGCGTCGGGAGATGAGTCCGAGGCTCTCGACTCTGGATCTATCAACGGTGTCGCTGCCTCTCCATGACGGGACTCCCTGTTTGTAGATGAGGCTTGAACTGCTCCTTGAGATAGGCCATCCGTAGGTGTTTCACCCGGCCTAATATGATATAGACAGCGACGATCTTTTTTCGCACAATTTCGACAGACTGGCCGTCTTTCATCGCATTTCACACGGCGAGCCCGACATGTCAGACTAGCCAACGGTCAGCCAGGATAATCTCCAGATCATCTAAAGCAGATGTCCGGTAAGTCGGTGGGTCACTGACCAACCGGTCGTAACTCGGAGTCTTCGTCTAGACAGTCCAGGGCGCATCGCCAGTCAGATCTCGGTGCGAGGGGGGCGAGAATTCAGCCGATTGGAGTGGATACCTCCGAAGATCGTGCATGCTTCACGAAATTCGGCGAAAAGTTGTAGTCCCAGAGGTTTTCATAAGCGAGATCTACAGCTTGGCCAATGGGATGTCTTAGCGAGAATTAAGCTATCCCATGACATCATGGATCTGATGCTTATTAATGCCAGCTACTCCGAGGAGGTGCTTTTATGTGATTCGATGTTATCGTATTATCTTTAGTTAGTTTTGTTAGCCAGTTCCATAACTAATTGATTCGAAAATTGTCTTTGATCCCCACGGGTCGAGTAGTCTCCTGCTTCATTGTGTCGTGGCGTAGATGTATACATTCCAGTGTCCGCCAGGGTTGTAGGCAAACGGTTCCAGGTTTGATTGGCCTGATATCATACTGCATGATTCACCATCTACAAGAGTTGATCAACGTACATAATCCCCCTTCCTTCGTACATCTCTCCATAAAGAAAACTCCGTGGAACCTCAATACCCAACTCATTGTTCATTCCGCCATGTCTACCGAAATTCGCCCATTCCGAGTCGAAATCCCAGTAGAAGAAGTTGAACGACTCCAGCGCAAACTAAAAGACACTCGTCTCCCTGGCCGCGAGATTGTCCCTAACGCAGGTGATAAATATGGTCTGTTCCCAGTCCTTAGCCCCTGCCCAACATACCGCCTATGTTAACAAACTCCAGGACCACGATATGGATGGGCCCAAGCCCTCCACAACGCCTGGATCAACGACTTCGACTGGTTCTCCGTCCAGGCCGAAATAAACGAATATCCACACTACATCACCACCATCGAAGACCTCAACATCCACTTCCTACACGCTCGCGCGGACAATCCCCGCGCTATCCCCCTACTCATGATCCACGGCTGGCCTGGCTCTTTCTGGGAATTCAGTCAGGTTTGGGGCCCCCTCTCCCATCCTGCTAACCCGGACGATCCGGCCTTCCACGTCGTCGTCCCAAGTATGCCAGGGTTCTGCTGGTCGGACTGGCCGCCCCGCGCCGATTGGACACTGCGTGATAACGCGCGCGTGTTCGATCAGCTGATGAAGAGGCTGGGCTATGAGGAGTATATGGTGCAGTGTGGTGATTGGGGCCATTTTGTGGGAAGGGAGTTGGGTGCCAAGTATACGGATTCGTGTAAGTTGTTGCATACTAATTTCGCCCCGAGTCCGTTGCCAAAGGGGGTCGAGTATACGGAACGAGAGAGGAATGTTGCAGACAGAGTGAAGAATTGGTTGGATTGGCATATGGGGTATGCGGTGGAGATGCGGACGAGGGTATGTCCTTCCCTCATTTCTCCCTCATTTCTCCGTAGATCTAGCTCATACGCATTGCTAACTGACCAGCCCCATACAATCGGCATCGCACTGCACGACAACCCAATTGGAATTCTCATGTGGGCGGGCGAGAAATACAACGAGGCCGCTGACCCGGAGAAGCAAAAACATCCATTCTGGACGAAGGCCATTCTCACGACCACATCGCTGTACTATTTCACTGGATGCATCATGCCGTCGATGCTCTGCTATTACGAGAATGTGCGCCATGAACATTTCGCCGAGTTTGCTATCCAGCCGGAGAATCGCATCCAGATTCCTTTCGGGTTTAGTTCGTTCTTCTGGGATACGGAGCCCGCGTCGAAAAGGGCCGTTGAGAGGACGGGGAATTTGGTGTTTTATAGAGGTATGTTTTCTGTTGGTCTTTTGGTCGCTTTACTGAGTGGCGAACTCGACTATAATTGATTGACTGACTTTGTTTTAGAGAGAGATGATGGAGGTCATTTTGCGGCCCTAGAACATCCAGACGGGTTGATGCAGGATGTGAGGAAGTTGGCAGTGCAGGAGTGGAAATACAAGTAGACCTCATGGGATGTCATGATCCCCCATGTCTATTCGATAGTTCCAATATCTACAGTACTAGCTTTAAACTTCCAACAATGGACTTTGTTCCTGGACCTAGAAATGGGGTTGTATTGACTATTGAAACGGTACCTGGTCATTATAGACGGATTGGCATACAATCTTTCTCCCTCAATCTGTTGAAATTCCCACTCTTACAAGTCGATGCCATTACCTGTCGTGATAATGACGCTCTTGCACAGACATACTCCAGCGGAGCAAATGACGCTAAGACTCAATATAATCAAGATTAAACCAAATTCCTTCGCCCGGGCGTTCCACGTCATTGCCGATGTTAGACGACATCGACGTCGCCAATCCAATCCGGTCGAGGTTTTCGTCATAGAGAGCTATCATAACCATTCTATCTCCGGCGATATAGTTGTTTCTCGAGCCCTCGTTTATTGGCAAGAAGGCGAAAAATGTCGCATCTTCTTCGTCGCCTGCCCAGATCAAAGTTTTGGTCAGGAAGCCGGACTTAACGGCATTGACACCAAGCCATTGTCCCTCGGCTGCATCGGTGGTTTGTATCTTATACAACTGATGGTATACGAGCTATAACGGGTTGTTTCAGTCAGCGATCAATATAATGTTATACAATGGAAAATATGGGCGGAGATACCTTTGCCTCTGGCAGCTCAGCCGAGGTGGTGATGCTGAATGCAGTTGGGCCCGATTTGCTCTTGACACACTGCAATGGTACACTATTCTGCCTATTGGTTGATAGCTGCTTCAAAAAGCTCAGTCGCTCTGAGGTAAGAACGCTGTCCTCTTCCCTCAGTGTCTCAAGGATGTTGTCTGTGGCACGAACGGTCAGTAGCTGAACACTGCTTGGCTCATCGGATAAGTTGGCATATCTGACCGATGTTAATGTCTTCTCCAGTGGGTGGGACCACCACGTCATTCATTGCCGTACTCAATCGAAACTTGATTACCCTTCCAGCGGTCGTCACGTCGGGCTGCTCCTGCTCTGGCTTCGCCGCAGCGGCCAGGAGGGCTGCAAACTTGCCCTTGGTATCTTGGTACCCGGGCACCATGGATATGATCTCTTCAAGGGCGAGAACCTTTGACTTTTTAATAGCCCGCCAGTTGTAAAACGAGCCGACGGTGTAAGCCCAGGCAGGAGGGCTGGTTTCTTAGTCAGTACGCCGTAGAGCTTGAAATATATAATATGATTTGACGCACTTGTTGCACTGCAGGGTATCGCCGCCCTGGGCTTCCCAGCTGATCGCGCTGTACGAAGCGCTCTCCTTGCTCTCGGAGCTGGAATTAGACGAATTGTTGTGGCTCGCACTGGCCGATGCCTGGGCCCACGGCGCCGAGAAGGAAAGGGCCGCAGCTGCCCTCATCGACTTGGCCTGTTGGGCACTGGCAGCGGCATCGGTGGATTGGGTCTCCTCGGAACTATGCAGGCGACCACCCAGCTCAATCCGGGTGGCGAAGAACCGACCTATTATAGCGTTAGGCCTTTATCCTCTCCGTGGTAGCCCAGTTTGGCTTACCGTATTTGTTCTTGAAAGCTTCCACGGCTTTGGCGGTATTGACAATTTCCAGATCGGCCTTGCATTCCTCGCTCAAATCAAGACTCGAAGGGTCGAAGTCGATGATAACGCGAGGGAACTGCAGGGATGCGCGTCAGCGAATAGACTTAGTTGAAGATTTGGAGGATGCCACTTGGGAACACTGACATTGTAAGTGATTGTCATCACACGACTGTCTTGGCTGGTACTAGAGCCTGAGGCTGACGAATGGCTTTCACTCCAGCTTCCAGATGCACTGGCGCTATATCCGAACGCACCGCCCTCGCTATAGTCACCTATCGTTAGCTTGGATATGTTGACGTTAAGGGGGCGGTCCTTACATAGCCAGCTTCGCGTCAGTCTCGGACAGGCATGCTTGAGCAATGGCACGAGAAACCGATTGCTTCGTTTCATACTGTCTGATATAGCTGTCGTCTTCGATCTGGAAACGTGGAATTCGGAGCGATTGCTGCAGCACGTCAGTCAGAAGGACGGGGATAACAAGAATCTGGAGGATCGCACCCTTTGGTCAGAAATCGAGTCCACCTCAGCCGTCGCGCTGATCTGGTAGTTCCAGAAGTTGCGCGGTTTCAAGACAAAGCCTACATTGCTTGGATCAGTAACGCGATCATCAAGGGTTCCGGTTCATTCGGAATACATACTGGGGTACAATGAACGCTCGACAAATTTCTCGCCATTGTGATCAACGGCTCTGTAAGAATGGAGCAGAGAGTTATTTCTCATCACGACCGACCAATGCTTTTCGGACATGTCGGCAGGATGGCTAATCGATTCGATGTGTCAGCCGTCAGATGGTTCCTTCAGAGAAATCAACGACTTACATGATCGAGAAAGTTGTTGTTGGATTGAGAAAAATATTGTGACTGAAGCTCGTGGTTCCGTCAACCTGCTTTGGCTGCTGAGCAACTGGGAGATCCAGGATCTTCTTCTGTATACGGGTCAATATTGCTCTCAGATACCCACGCGCTCCTGTTAAAGACAAGGGCTCTTACGTCTACAGCAACTCTTTCACCTCTGTCAAGTTGGCCATAGTAAGGATTTGTCTCGAGGATCTTCTTTGATCTGAGATACACGCGATAAGTGCTGGCTTTGTCTTGAGTTTTGTCCTATTAGGCTTGTCATTAGACATCCCCGACACTGGCTGTATACACCATATACTCACCCCGAGCTCAGTGGCCTAGAAAGCAATTTAGCACGATTCCCACCACCTGGTATATTCATGCGACTTACCTTCTCATTCAGGATCTGCAGATAGGTTTTGAAGCTGGTCGTATCTGCGACCTTGGCTCCACATTGGTTTGTAAAACTGCTCGTCAGTCTACGCTTTCGTAATTAGCACAGCTCAGAAATTAGAGGGTGATAGCTCTTTACAGCCTCGGCTCCAATGATTTCTCGCCAATAAGCAACTCCCGGATGTCGGAAAGGTCCATGTTTTCCTCGTCAACATTGGAGAAGGCAATGCAGACTTTCTCCTTAATGACCTTGGTCTGTCCGTCATATGAATAGACGTGGAGGACCGGGGCTGAGCCGCCCTTGAGGACTGGGGACTGTTGTTAGTCTCCGATGGGGAGGGAATTCCTCGGTGGGCGTGGCGAAGGGCATACTTTTGGCAGCTGCGGCAGCCTTGTCCGGGTTGGAAGAGGCCGTGTCCTTGGCTGCGTTTCCGCCTAGGCCTGGGGATAGTAAGCCCACGAGGAAGGTCACTTCGGAACTCTCGATGACAGAACATACTATCGGAGATGTCTTTGAGATTGTTGTCAACCACAGAGGTCGTTTTCTCGGCCGTGTCTACGACACCCTTGGTTGCACCCCTCAAAAGTGAAGCCATTTTGAATTGTTGTAGACTGTTGTAGCTTTTCTTCTGCGACGCAAGTTGAGAAGATGATGAATGAATAGTGTTTCGCTCCCAATGAGTATGGGGAGGAGGTGAGGTTTTATAGACAATGTCTCCGCTATCATGCAACACTGTATGCTGATGGGTATTCGCGCAACTACACGTAGAACAGCCAGGCCCTCCAGAGTCTAATGCATACAGAAATCAAGTTGCATTTGCCAGGTTCAGGTGTCTCGGGTGGCGGAACCGGTTGAAGGTACGGCTGAGTGTAGCACAGTGGGTAAAGATCGCAGGGTGTCATCCGGTGGCGAAATGTTGGAAGTTCGAGACCTGCACTGTGAGGGGTGGTCCAATCTATTTAGATTAAATGAGGGGCTCGAAAGTCTCAAAAGGACATCCCAGCGTTACATGCAGGCAGCATGCAGGATGAGTTGGACTCTCCACTGCAAATCGAACCTCTAAAGGGTCGGCCCGTTCAGGATCCGCTGCAGCTCCTCCACGCTAATGGCCCTGATCCTAACTAGCCAGCAGATTGGTGCTCTACAAACAGGGCATGACCCGCGCAAGTCGGGCGGGAGGTAGTCGCTACTATACATGTACACGTCATACATTCTAAACTTAGCCTTGCCCCCTGTTCGGAACATCGAGAAATCCCAACATCCTAATATCCATTGGAGCCAAGAAGCCGGAATTATGCTCTCAACAAAAACAGGCTTCGAAGCCACAAATCAGATATTTGAGTACTGGTTCCCAGATCTGAAACGGTATAGTTCTGAACGATCTGCGTCTGATCTGCAATTTAACCGATACACAAGGATCGTCCATGGGAAGTGATTCGACTGAATAATCTGTATTTGTGTAGAACCGTACTGGAGAGTCTATAAGATCATTGGTGTAAACCCTTGAAAGACATATATTTTCTAAATCGATATCGCGGAAAGGTCTCGTCCAATTCATCATATTGACTCAGCTAACCTGGCTGCCAGAAAGGAGATAGTAAGGGAATTCAACTTACAAAGCACGCACTTTCTTTCGTTGTCTACCTCATAATGTCTATGAAATCACGCATTCCGTGCACTCCATTCCCGATCAAACACAGTCAAGGACCGTTGCGCTATGTCAATCAGCTCACGATCCAATCCCAATACCTGAAAAGAAACACTCACCTGACGGAACAACATCCATCGCCTTCACCGACACATTCAACGGCTGCTTGACCATATACACCGCTGCACCGGCGATATCCTGGGAAACAAGCGGCCTGGAATAAACTCGTTAGCATCCGTGACCCTCTTAATATTGGGCATACAAAACCGACGACATACTCATAACCCTCAAAAAACTTGTCATATTTCTCCTTATCATGACCCACACGCAACGAGTGAAAGTTCGTGGCCACGCATCCCGGCCGCAGCGCCAAGACACGGATATTCGTCCCGCAGAGCTCGTTGCGGAGCGCGTTCGTGAACGCCTCCTGCGCCGCTTTGTTGCAGTGGTAGACAGATTCTCCAGGGAACGGGGGCACCTCGAGGCCCGTAACCGAGGTGATGTTGAGGATGGTGCCGGCCTTGCGAGGCATCATGGATGCGTTCAGAATGGCGTAGGTCGTGAACATGAGACCGTTGATATTGGTGTTGTTCATGGCGAGGATATCGCTAATTTTGAGGTCGGAAAAAGTTGAGGGCGCGCCGAGAGCCAGGCCCGCCTGTTCTATCTGTTAGTGGGGTGCCGGGAGGAAAGAGGGCGGAGAACTGACATTGTTGATGAGAATGTCGATTTCGCCGAGCTCCTGAACAGCTGCTCTCACGGCCGCTTCTACGGCCTCGTAGCTTTGGATGTCAACGGCCTTGACGAGAACTTTGGATGACGGGTTCTCTTTTTGCACGGCCGATGCGATGGTTTGGAGTTTGTCCTGACACAAGTTAGTATATGTATACGACATTGATCTAGGAACTGTACCTCCGATCTGGAAAACAGAACCAGATTAGCGCCTTCTTGCGCGAAGGAGTGGGCGATTGCTTCGCCGATTCCCATCGACGCTCCAGTCTGTATGCATTTTGTTTAGTAGTGAAGATTGCATGAAGACTAAAGGCATGCTTACAATGAGCACGGTAGATTCTTGCAACGACATCGTGAGTGTACTTTGATAGAGATCAACAGGTCGTTGGACGCAATGTGAACCTGTGTTCGCGGAGAAGGGTCTTATACTCCAAAAGGCTTGACGACGTCATCGTGGGTGCACGTGATTGTCCCGCGGCGACTTCGGCGTGGCAGTACAGACAGAAACACTCGGTGGTCGAGATGCTCGGCGATCAAAATAACTGCAACAATTAGCATTGTCTCTTGGGATCTTCTTTGCTCACCGGCTTACAAATTTTCGCAAAAGGCCAGACACGTTGATGCCGCAGGACTCAGGCAGAGTATCGAGGGACCTCCAGAGCTGCCGTAAAGGGATTAGCGCGTGACGGATCGAGCCGAATCTCGCTCTATCAGCTGATTGGCTGCAATCAATCTATTGGGAAAATGCATCTGACGTAGGTAAGGTCAATAAATAGCGCGGATACAGTCAGATCGTGGATATGTGGATTATTCAGTTGGCCCTGGTGGGCTTGGTGTAAGCCACGTAGACGCATTAGGGAGGGGCTTTGTTATAATGCACTCTGTTCAATTCTATCAAGTATAATCATATCTCGTAAGTCATACTGTTCTTCCAAATCAATTTATTTCGGTCCCTCGATCACGATCCGTCCCTCTAATCTGGGCGCAATTCCCGGTGTCCAAGTGGGCGTGACGCCTGGTCCTTCGTCGACATCTTCCACCGTGGATGGCTGCAATCCAGCCTTGCGCATCCATTTCCGCGTGGCCCATCGCGCGATGCGCAGTCGGTGTTCTTCCTCGACTGACGACCGCGCCGGCAGCGTCACGTAGTTGGTCGTCGGCTGCGGTGAGGTCAAAATATCCGGGTCGGTGTCAGAATCAGAGTCCATGTCCTCGTCTTCGCCGCTTCTATCAGTCCCGCTGTCCTTGTCGATATCGGCAAATCTTCCGTAGTGGTACTGCTTGCTGCGCTTCAACGACGGGCGCCGCAGCGTGTAGGGAATTTTCTCCGACACCGGAGACGTGCTGGACGAGGCCGGTTTGAGCCATCCGTTTGAGTGCAGGTTTTTGTGCACGTCGGTCCAGTGCCGCGTCATACTTTTACTAAAGCGTTGCCACTTGCCCATCACTCGCAAACTCAGGAAGTACTGCCGAAGCAGAGTGCTCACTAAGACTCCGCTCTCCTCGTCCACGATCTCTTCCACCTCTCCACCAGCGGACTTCACGAGCAATGATGCAAAGCCGTCCTTTCCGCGGGCCATGTAGCCTCGTGTGGCCATGGTGTAAGTGCGATTGAACTGGATGGGTGCGCCTCCAACCTTGACCCAGTTGATGCGGGATCCCGGTGGGCCGGACGGATCATAACTGAACGAGATGTTCGATACCTGGGGGAAACGCCCTTCCAAAGCTGGTAGCAGGCTAACGCCGTTCTCCAAGGCGTCCATCAACGCGCGACCCGGCACCCGCAGTAGGACAACTGGGTCCTCGAACGGGAAACAATTCAGAATATCTTTCAACCGTAAGATGCCCGGAGGGTAGATTTGGTCTCCCCGGATTGTTCCGCCGGCCATGATGGCGCAATCAGCGCTGTAGAAGAATCGCATCAGGTCGCAGACAAAGTTGCCTAGGTTGGACTCCCTTTGTCGAACCGTCGAGAACCGCCCATCTAGCGGGCGCGCTGTGTATCCAATAGGTTTCTCAAGCTTTGACTTCAAACTAGCCGTGAGTTTGTCGACCAGCGTTACCGTGGAGGGATCTTCGGGAATGGACTGATACATATCCCGCCGAACGATGTTGAAATCCCATCCAGGTCCGCCTTCTTTGCGCCAGGCCTCAATATAACTCAGTTGTTTGAAGTCGGTCCCCGACCGTAAAACATGGATGCCGTTGATCACCGCATGACCGTAGAAATGGTCGTGGCCTCCGAGAACAATATCAATCAGTCCCTCCGGGACGCTCCTCGCCAGTTTATAATCGTTTGGTTCGCGCTGATGGGTGACAGCGACGATTATCTCGGCACCCTGCTCTCGCAGACGCGGAACCAACTCGATGGCCGTTTGAGAGGCAGATTTATAGATCAGATCGGGCGGGAGGGAGTTGATCGTTCCTAGCCTTCAATTGCGGTTAGCCCCTAGTACAACATTGAAGTATGAGCCTACTAACCACTCGCGTTCTCCCAAGCCGATGACTCCAACTTTGACCCCAGTAGATGAGGTCAGCATGACCGTTCTCTCACAGTTCGCGATAGGGACATTCTCGCCCAGCGCTGGATCGAGAACATTCGCCAGCAGCCACGGAAAGCGGCACTGGCTGCGCAGGTGGCGCAGTTGTGCGACACCAAAGTCAAGATCGTGATTCTGCAGACGTCAGCAAGTCGAAACCCAATGACAACATCCTCTATTTGTCCACACACCCCAAGGCACGCCACATCCGTCCCGGCTTTATTCAGGAACGGCACCATATGTCTCCCCTTGGTCACTGTACTTTCGAGGCTCGGATTGAAGGCATCGCCGGAGAAGAAGGTAAGGGGGTCCGCTTGCCCCGCGAATCGGGCGTCGGATCGGTAATAGTTAATCACGGATTGGAATCGAGACACGCCGCCAACGGGCTCTGCGGATCCTGCTCTGCAAGGACATTAGCATGCATGTCAACTAGGACACATAGCCTCTAGCATTCAAGCCGGCCAGCTGGCCAGCTGTTACCCCGCGGACCGATCGACTTACTCCACGTGGTAAACATCATTGTAGTGAATCAGGCGGAGATCCGGGATTCCTGTCCGCTCGCAGGCATGGGTGATGGATAGGCCGTCCTTCTCAGCGGCAGACATGACGGGTTCAGAAGTTGATCAAGGGAGGGATGTGAAGGAGGAAAGGGAGGCGGCAGACAATCCGGGGATCAGCTTACCGTCACTGTCGCCTCAGGCATCAACATCCCGCCATGCAGGCACCCGTGCAGATCGGCCAATCACGAGCCGAGAGATGACCGGCCTGACTGGCGCCTGATTCTGGAGGCAGCCAGGCATGCATTGATGCCTAAGTCTTTGGACTTACTAGCCTAGGTGACATACTCGAATTACGGACATGAAGCACACTCGAACCAATGTTCAATCCAGTTGATACATTCAGCTAATTCTAATCGTAAAGTGGATATAGCAAGTCATAGCAGCATAGCAAGCAGTGGGTATTTTGTTATACATGAGAGTCTCATCCAGGCACCCAGCCTTGATCTTGCCGTCAGCCATGTAGATTCCTTTTTTAAAAACCGAACGCCTAGCACAAGGGGGAAATTCAAAAATGGTATAGAGCAAATGGTTTCATATTCGTCGTTCCGTCACTGTCCATCGTCGTTTAACGCCCGTCTCGGCGTCTTTGTTCAGAGGGGCACTTCCCCAAAGCCCTCGCTGTGAAAGAGTCCTCTGGGGCAGTTGTTTAGGTGGTTCCGAGTCCGTTGATTTCTTCACGTCGCTCTCCTTCTCCGCAGTCTGTCCGGACCACGCATTGTCGAAGTTGGGAATCAGATCGTCTGCGCCGCCCTTTGCCGACATTGACCCCCAAAGGCCACCGGACGTGCGAGGGGCCGTCGAAGGTCGCGCCATCATCCACACGCGCGACCCACCCCCAGAAGTTGGAGTCGGTCCGATACCGAACGGACTCTGCGATAGAGAGGCTCGAGATGTGACGCGGTTGCGATAAGACGGCACCGTGGGGGATGTTAGGCTAGTGGGAGAGGAGACGCTGGACATTGCTGGGTTGCCGCCAGACCGTAAATGTTCCGTCGAAGCAACCAGCTGCAGGCTGTAGTCGTGTAACACCGATTTTTCTCCATTTGCATAATGCGGGGCTACAGGCCCACCGAGATCGGACGACTTGGTCGAGGTCTTATCGCTGTCCTTAAGGACCGCCATCGTGAGCGAAGCAGTCCCGACATTGACGAGAGTTGTTTCTCCCTTGATGGCTGAGATTAGCGCGTTGCAACCAGCGCCGTGAGTAACAATCACGAGAACCGTTTCGACCGAATCTTCTCCGTCTCCCGAGCTTGTGTCGCCGGTGTTGTCCAAGAACTGGGAATGACGTCGCGGTCGATTGTAAGGGATCGAGGGGTCGTGGTTCGAATACCAGGAAACCATGCGCTCGAGCCCGACACCGAAACGGGAGTTCATAGTGCTCCATTCCTCCTCATATTCGCCGCCATTGCCCCACCCTTGAGGTTCGCGCATACTGTCCCATTGATAATCGATCCTCACACAAGCGTCCCGCGCGTGGGAAACGTATCCGGTGGGGATGGGCTCGGACGGAGAGATGGCATAGCTGGGGGTAGGTGGCGTATAGAGGCCGTCTGGGATGGAGGAGAGACTGGTGTTGATCTTGCTGAGCATCCTCCGCGTACCCGGTGTGTCGGCAGATTGCAAAGTGTCATGACTAGCCGCACGGTTCCTTCGCCCATCGGGGTTCGTCTGCGTTTTGCTGGAATATTCCGAGGACGGAAAGCCGTCGCCTTTGCCCCAGCCTCCGGGAAAATGTCCGACTGCTGGTTTGGTGTAGTTTATGTCTGCGTCAGGGACAATACTGTCGCGTCTCAAGAGTTCCGCCTTGGCAGCCGTGATCATTCTCTCCGATTTCGGTGGCGGAGAAATCTCCTCGAAATAGCTGGAAGTCAGCCATTCTCCCAAGAACGCATCCACACGCAACAGGCAACGGTGATCATTCGGAATAGGACTGGGGAAGGCCGAGGCGGCATTGAACCCGTGAACCGAGGCTCTGCCTTTGCCCGTTGTATGGGTCTTTGGGTTTGGGATGGCAGAAGGCTTTGGGGGTAATGCGGCGTCCGTCTCGGGGAAGTGTTGACTGATACCCGCGCTCACAGCGATCGCGGTCTGCAAGCATCGGAGGTAGGGGGATGAATGGACGATGATCCGTCGTTTGCGTTTGGAGGGTTGCGCGCGGAAGGATGGTAAATTTCGGTCGCCCGTTCCTTCAAAGGGTTCTTCATTGTCCTGCGACTGTAAAAGATTGATAATTTGCGCTCCTAGTGTCCGAGACTGGAGCCAACCGCCGTAGGAGAGAGGCGGATCGTAAGGAGTGGGGGATGTCAGATGCCAATTTTTGTCGGCCGCGTCCAAACGGGCACCGTGCCTACGAAGTGAGTCAGCATCCCATTCCGACGTATTTGACGGAGTTCGCACCCACCTGGCAATGATAATCCTCGTAGGGGGGGTCCCCATGGTGGGCTCTAGCGGGTGGAAAAGGCACTCCGACCGCGGAAGAAAGGGCATAAACAGAGAATTACATGAACAGAGTGTAGAAGGGGGAGTCAAAATGAGAAATGACAGAGTCAGGGCAGAACAGAAGTATTAAGAGGGGAAGACGAAAACCCCAACCAGCCTCCTAAAGGGGGCTATGAGGGGAATCTGGGCTCAGGTGAGTCTGGAAAAGTCCGGCGGGGTAGAAGATCAGGAGAACATGATCAGACGGACAAGAAGTGAGGTGAGGTGATGTGTCACTGACTGCCATCGAAAGTGGCGGCAAGCCACGTCGGCATGAGGGATGAAGCGAGAAGCGAGAAATACAACGGGCGACGCAGGCAGCAAAACCGTCGAGTCACGTTTTGTTGCTTTTTCTTTTTTTGGCGTTTGTCTCTTTTGCTCGTCCGGCATGTGATGGGCTTATGTCAGCCATGAGGTCATCCCCCTTCTCCGCGGATGTCCCGATGGGGTTAAGCGTGGTTTGCGGTTCTTGTAGACTCTTCTTTCTTCTTTCTTTCTCTCTGCTTCATCTTGACTCTCCTGTCAAGTCGTGAAATGACTCTGTTGCCTCTGCCGAAATTCATTGATTTGCCATCCAGGATGCACAATCAGCAAACAGTTTCAGGTCAAGTCACACAACGTACGTCCGGCTGACTTCCTCCCATCGCTTCAATTGGTAGTGAATGAAGTGCCAATGGGACACCTCGGACCGTCCTGGCACGACGGGTCGATGCATCTTAGCCTCATGCCATTGCTGCGGTAGGGCCTCCCTGGCATATGTCTCATTCGCGAGCCTAGTACGCATATAGCTCCAGGATGTTCGAGCCAGTTTACGTTCGCCAAGAAACTTAGAGAGAGAGGGACAGAAAGAGAGAGAATGTGTGTGATAGACAGCACGAGTTGATATAAGATATGTCGACTTCGAAAACTTGCAAATGAATCGGTCAAGAGAACAACATTGCGACATGGAGCATGGATGTTCATAGCATGGCCTAGATGACTCACTGCGAGTCCTGTACAGCGGGATATATATCCTGTTCTGGGGCTTGATAATCCAGGCATCGCTTCCTGCAGGCGAGTATGTCGTTCGACTACACGACAAGATACACCTCATAATTCCCTGTTTATAAGTGTGCCCTGCACTAGGGATCAAGACACTAACCAAGTTGACCAATCCTGCAGTCTTATCAATCACCGCGGATTTGGTCCGCGCTGACGGAATCGGCGCAGATCCATGGATCGCGCCCCTACATTCCAGCTCCAGACCACACAAGGGGGACGAGTGGGTCTTCACCATCCTCGATTCTTAAAGAAGCTTAAACCCTCAGCAGCTTCTGCCGAAGGAAAGTTGGAATTTTCCCTGGTGTGCAGGTTTGCAACGATTTCAAGAGAACCCCTTCGGAAATTCCGAGCGCTCTCGGAGATGGAGTCTTCTCGTGGCAACGATCCCCGAGACTCGTCGGCCTCGTCCGGTAATTCCGAAGGTGACGTGCGCGATGAACTGCACGAGAAACCGACCGAGAGAAACGATGACCCTGAAGCGCTGACCCGAGTCGAAACCTCGCATTCGGCCATAGAGCCCCCAAAGTCGCTATGGCAGGAGGTCCCGTTTATCCTTGTGGTCTGCATGGCCCAATTCATGACCCAGGCCGGGCTAGCCATCTCCATCGCCCCGGTTTACATCATCGGCGAGAGCTTCAACACGTCGAGTCCCGGTGAACTGAGCTGGTTCGCGGCCGCCTACAGTCTGACGGTCGGCACGTTTATCCTCGTCGCGGGCCGTCTGGGCGATGTCTTCGGTCATCGCCTGATGTTCGTCATCGGCTTCGCGTGGTTCGGTCTGTGGTCCCTGCTCGGCGGCTTCAGCGTCTGGTCCAACGAGCTCTTCTTCGACTGCTGCCGGGCCTTCCAGGGCATTGGGCCGGCCCTGTTACTGCCAAATGCGATTGCTATCTTCGGTCGCACCTATCCGCCGGGTCTCCGCAAGGAGATGGTCTTCTGCTTGTTCGGTGCCACGGCACCCAGCGGCTTCCTCGTCGGTGGCGTCTTCTGTTCCATATTCGCCCAGCTTGTCTGGTGGCCCTGGGGTTACTGGGTCATGGGCATCATGTGCTTCGTTTTTGCGGCGCTCGGCCTCCTCGTCATTCCGAAGACCCCTAGGCCTCGATTCAAGGACTCCATGCCCCTATGGGTTCGACTCGACCTCCTCGGGGCCGCCGCAGGAATCTCGGCCCTCATCCTGATCAATTTTGCATGGAATCAAGCCGCCGTGGTAGGCTGGAAGACACCATACACCTACGCGCTCCTGATCGTCGGATTCATCCTGATGGGCCTTTTCGCCTGGATCGAGAGCTCCGCCGCGTGTCCCTTACTCCCCAAGTCCGTCCTCACCGGCAACCTCGCCTGGGTGCTCGCATGCATCGCAGCGGGTTGGTCTAGCTTCGGCATCCTCATTTACTACTTTTATCAGTTCATGCTCGTCATCAAGGGCGACACGCCGCTCCTCACAACTGTCAAGTTCATCGCCGCCTCTCCTTCCGGTGCCCTCGCCGCCCTGACTACCGGGTTCCTGCTATCTCGCCTCCCGGCCAGCGTCATTATGTTCTGTTCCATGTGCGCTTTCACCGCTGGTCTGGCTATCTTCGCTACTGTCCCAGTCGATCAGACTTACTGGGCCCAGGCATTCGTAGTCAGTCTGATTACCTGCTGGGGAATGTACGTAACCCTCCTCTTTCCTCCTTTGCATACCTCTCCCACCTCTCCCCAACACCAAGTTATCACTGAACCCCAGTATAAGATGGTAAACTAACTAAAAACAGGGACATGTCCTTCCCCTCGGGCACGCTCATCCTCAGCAACTCCATGCCACGCCAACACCAAGGCCTCGCCGCGTCCCTGGTCACAACGACAGTCAACTACTCCATTTCCCTAGGTCTCGGGTTCGCAGGCACCGTCGAGTCGAATGTCAATCGCGGCGGGAGTGACGAGCTGCGCGGGTACAGGGGCGCGCTGTATCTCGGTATTGGACTTGCCGGGCTCGGGGTCCTCGTGTCGGTGTTGTTTATGGGGGTTAGTTGGAGGAGGTATCGTAAGGAGAAAAAGGAGGCGAGAGGAGGCTGATTGATTTGTTGGTGACATGGGGGTGAATAGGGGGTGTGGTGGATGTGCAATGAAAAGGAAAGGAAAGAGAAAGGAGTGATAGAATAGACTACTGTGCTTTATTGTATATTAGATAGAGAGTGTGCTATAAGGCGATCAAAAAGTAATGGGTTTTCGGCAGCCTGCTAATAATAATAGGAATTCGGTATTAGTATCATACAATATGCCGCAGTCTAGTCCTGCGGCCGCGTGGTGCGCTCCTTTGAAACCTCTGCGATGCTTCTGCAAAGTCTAGGAGTGCACCTAAAACACCACCGTCTTGCATATTTAACTACTAATCTGTGCAGCCTGACACCCAAGGACAGGGGATGAACCAATTTCCCGACAGTTATATGGCGTCACTGTGCCGCGGGTGGGATTTATGCATGTCAGCCCTGCTATACTTGCAAATATCATGAGCGCAGAAGATGGTGCAGGAAGGAGGTGTTCCATTCACGAGAACTCCGCAACATCCTTGAGGCGGGATCCTATGGTGAGTCTTCAGAACCACTATGATAACTAACTAGACAAAAAGAAAACGGTAACACTATTGCAGATTTTAAGCCGCAGTAGAAGGGAGTGGAATATCAATCTTGCTGCTGTCTTTCCAGCCTTGACGATAAGAATCGAGGTTTCGAGCAGCCACAGGTCGAGGCTTTCTCTTTCGAAGCTTAATATTTCGCTTCTTGAGATAATCTTCTGCAATCTGTTCGGACATGGCACGGAACCGGACCAGCTGCATCTCAGAGGCCCACGGAGAAGCGGAGGTATCCTCCTCCTTGATCGCCGTATCTGAAGGCTCGGGCTTTACCGGATGTTGACGGATATTATTCATATTCAAGCTCGCTGGCTGTTCTCGTTTGATCAATCTCTCCAAGTTGTCGTCCATATCCCCTGCCAGATCTATCACCTCAACGTCATGTTCATTAAAATCGGCTTTTCCACCCCCATCCCTGATCTGCCCGACTTTGTCGACATCCATGCTGTCTGAGGGGTTTATAATGGCCGTTCCAGAGTCATTATCGGCGAAATCATCATCATCATCATCATCATCATTATCATCGACTTCTAACGGCGCCAACCTTTGAATACGATCAAGCTCCTCCTTTTGCCGTCCTTCTTCTTCCCGCTCGCGGGCGGCAATCATATCCAGTTCCTTTCGCCGAACCTCAACCAGCTCTCTGTTCTTGGTCCGATACGCCATATTCACCAGTCCATCCGCAAGGCCGATGCGATAGCTGAACGTTGGCGTCCCTCCCTTGTACGCACAGGCCCAGTGGAGCGTCTTGTTGTGCACCGCTTCAAAGGCCCCTGCTGCCGTGACCGTGTTTGCCGCAATGCCAAAAAACGACCACTCAATGGAGGTTTGTCTATCCACTGAATAGCATTTGCAATCGTAGAGGATACACATTGCGTTGGCTAATTTGTTGACAAACGTCTCTTTTATGGCGCGCTTGGTGCGATCGATGGCGTTTTGGATAGAAATCACACTCCGACCTCCATACTGCGCTTTGTCCGCGACGTCGTCATTGGCGATCAGATCTGCGTGCGTGACGTTGTATAGAGCCATCATCCTCTGGGCCAGGAATAGAGCCGCTTTTGCTTCTGCTTCATTTGCGGAGGCGTGTCTGGCACGACTCAAACATTTTTGGATCTTGTGGAGGATCCCTTGGTCGATGTTGTTATTGTTGGTTTTCCTAGGGTTCACTTCGGCGGACTTGATCACGGTTGCCTTCTGGATTGGAGCTTTGGACCGTTTCGCGCCACTTGGCGTGCGGGTAAAGAGGTTGGATTCCATGGTCTTCGGGGGTTTGGATGCTGATGGGATTGAGGTTTGGGAACAAAGGGCATGGCATGCTCAAGAAGCGGGGTTAGGGGGCTGAGGTGTCCTTTAAGTAGAGCACACTTTGCAACCCTGGAATATATTGGAGCTGGCTAATATGTAGCTGCGCCGCAGCTCATTTTAGGTAGACTCGTTCTTGGCGGTTGGACCGCTTCTGCCTGCTAATGTAGTTAGTCTATCATCTGATCGACACAGAGTCCGACTTGTGCAAGGGTTATCGAAGCGAACAGCCGAGGCGAATAAGAAGTAGCTCAGTACCGCCCAGCTCGCGAACCCTGGTGGGAACCAGCCGCAGAAAGGATATGGATATGGAAGAGTATAGGACTCTTCGGGGCCATACTACGGAGCCGAATGGTTTCTAATGCTAGTAATACAGCCCAACTGCCGCAGGACATACGCTATCTGCCTGAGGAGTCAACTCAAGCTTGAGGTTCTTGACCATGGTTGTTACAAAAGCAATCACAGTTGCGGCACTAGAAGCAGGGCTAGAGCTAGGGGTGGTCCTAACATTAGAGCTATTGACGGTACGATATCTGCAAATGATATTATCGTCGGCGATACATCTTCAGTAGTAATTGGACAATGATAAAATAGCTCCTGGTCCTAATTATAGGAGACTTTACTGCAAAGAAAATACAAGCTTAGATACTCCTTTACCAGGGCAATCCACTTCCCCTGTGTAGTCCTACTTTATATCGTTGCCGTACTATGACGGCAGGCTCCTATGCCCCCTAGATGTTTAAGTCAAACGTAGTTGTCAAACTACCTGCACAAAATCGGCGAAACTAAGCGGCTCACTAAGTATACGTAGGTGTATACATACATACATGCATTTGACCAATGCAATCAGTCAGACTTCTTCCCCCATCCACCACCTCCCGCCGTCATAATCACCACGCGATCATGCGTCTTGACCGACACCGTATTCTTCCCGCCGATGTTCACCACCCTCTCACCACCCGTCTCCTCGTCCTTCGAAACCCACAGATTTAGGCCCGCCTGCGCGGCCTCTCCGCCCTCCAGTCCGTACGGGCGATGGACGCGCCGTTCCGAGAGAATGGAACACTCCATGGGCGCCAGGAACTCGATATCCCGCACAACACCGTCGCCACCGCGATGTGCGCCTTCGCCGCCAGATCCCGCCCGCAGCGTGAATTGCCGTAGTAGCGCCGGATACCGTTTCTCGAGGATCTCCGGGTCCGTGATCCGTGTGTTGGTCATGTGCACGTGGATTCCTGACTCGCCGGTCCAGCTGGGCCCCGCGCCGCTGCCGCCCGCGATCGTCTCGTAGTAGCCGAAGCCTGGGATGGTAGCGCCGGTTTCTGGGTCCGTTTTGGGGTTTGTGCCGAATGTGAGGTTGTTACAGCATCCTTGCGAGGCGGCGCACGCGTGGAACGCTTTGAGGACCACGTCCGTGATTCGTTGCGAGGTGACGACGTTGCCGCCGACGACGGCGGCCGTCTTGGTCGGGGAGAGAATGCTAGGGGCGGGGACTTGGATGTCGATGGGGGCTAGACAGCCCTGGTTGAGAGGCACGTCCGCGTTGATCATGCATCGGAGACAGTAAATGATGGCGGAGTGGGTGATGGCGATCGGGGCGTTCCAGCCGCCGTAGACTTCGGGGCCAGTGCCTGCGAAATCAAAGACAGCGGAGCCATCGTCGCCGTTGATGGTGATTTTGAGCTTGATGGGTGTGCCATCGTCCATATAGTCAACGGATTCTAAAGGCTGGCCGCCAAAACGCTGGTGGAGGTCTTTGAGGAGGTTCCGTACGGCGGTTTCGGCGGTTTCTTGAATGGCGTACATATACTTCTGGACAGTTTGGACGCCGTACTCGGCGAAGAGACTCTGTATAAGCGTAATACCGCGGGTGTTGGCGGCAATCTGTGCCTTCAGATCCGACAAGTTGTCGCTAAAGCATCGAGCCCCAGCGCAGCCAGGGTGTTCGGCGGGTTTCCGGACCAGAAGTTCGTGGACACGGTCTTCGTTGAAGACACCGTTGCTGACGATCTTGTCACCCTCGATAGCAGCACCTTCTTGCCATAGCTCGGTCGACTTGGGTGGCATGGAGCCGGGGAGGATACCACCGATGTCGGCGTGATGGCCACGAGACGCTACGTAAAACATGATTTCGCTGCCACCAGGCTTGTCAAACACGGGGGTGATGACCTAGAAACTGTCAGTACGATTGTTTTCAAACCGGTTAACAGCCACTTACTGTGATATCAGGAAGATGCGTGCCGCCAGAGCTCGGGTGGTTGGCAACTAGCACGTCCCCGTCTCTCAAATTACCAAGCCACTTCTGGTGCTGGAAGCGAACTGCGAACTGCATGGACCCGAGATGTACCGGAACGTGAGGTGCATTTGCGACCAGTCCGCCGTCTGGGGAAAATAGAGCGCACGAAAAGTCCAAACGCTCCTTGATGTTCGTCGATACCGACGTCTTCTGTAGCGTGCGGCCCATTTGTTCTGCAATCGACATGAAGCGATGACCGAAAATACTCAGTCGGATAGGGTCAATGCCGGAAGAAGCACCGCTCTCAGCACTCTTCTGCGGATCCTTTAGATCAATGAGAATGCAAGTTTCCAGAATGCTCGCAATGGAATCGGGGGCTACTACGACTGTCTGGGTGTTATCGATGATGACTGCAGGTCCATGGATGCGGGTATTTTTAGCGAGCTTGTCTAGTAGGTAGACAGGAGTGTCAATACGGCTGGCATGTCCGTCGAAGAATGCCTTGGTCGTGTTATCCGGGGAAGCGGTGACGTCTTGCAGAGTAGCCTCCCTCAATTGCACAAGAGGGCTCTTTTCCTCCCGCACCTTGGACGAGGCAATCGTGCGCACACGGATATCGTCGACCAGAACCGACCGCTCCGAGTTGAAATTGAACTCACGTCGGTGGCGGACGCGGAACTGCTCCAGGAAATCGGAACCGTCCTCAGGCTTCAGAATCATCAAACTCGTGTCGGATCCGTCATATCGCATGTTCAGATATAGTTCATGCCGGACCTGGTCGGCCGCAAATCCTTGCACCTCCATGTCTTCTGTGGCAAGCTTGATCAACTCATCAAAACGACTTTCAAGCGTTGACTGGGAGTTTAAGTAGTCCTTGGAAACCGGCTCCTGCGACTCCTTAACCACCTCGGCCAGAGCCAGACCGTAGGCTGATAGAACCGACGAGTACTTGTGGATGATGACGCGAGAAATGCCCAGTGAAGCGGCAACTGAGCAGGCGTGTTGTCCACCAGCTCCGCCAAAGCAAGCCAAGTGATGAGCCGCTGTTTCGAAGCCCCGAGCCTGAGTAAGGTTCCGGATAGGGCGGGCCATCGATTCGTCGGCAACCTTCAAGAATCCGAGGGCGATTTCCTCGGGCGTGTACTCGGTCTCGCCACTCTCCTTGCGCTCAGTATTGATTTTCCGAGTCAACTCAGTGAAGAGCTTAGTTGTCGTTTCGAGGTCAAGCGGCTGGTCCTCGTTAGGGCCAAAGATGTTTGGGAAATACTCCGGCATCAGACGTCCCAAGAAAAGATTGGCATCGGTGACGGTCAAAGGGCCTCCTTTGCGGTAGCAGGCAGGGCCGGGATGGGCGGACGCGGACTCGGGTCCGACATAGAACAGCCCGTTCCGATACGACAAGATGGAGCCACCACCAGCGGCAACGGTGTTGATGTCGAGCTGGGGGGACTGGATCAGGACACCCGCAACCTTTGACCCGAACACATGCTCCAAATGGCCATCGAAACGAGACACGTCAGTGGAAGTACCACCCATGTCAAAACCGATGACCGGCGTCTTCTCGGTGGGATCCCAGCTGGTCGCCGCGAAGCCAACAACACCAGCAGCCGGGCCAGACAAAATGGCTTTCAGGCCGCTGAATTTGCGGAAGTCAACCAGACCACCGTCCGACTGCATGAATTCGAACCGACACTCGCGCTGCTGGTCCAGACCGCCTTCAAAGCTGGATGAGATAGAGTCGATGTAGGTCTTGATGACAGGGGTGAGGTATGCGTCGGCAGCGGCCGACATTCCTCGAGGCACTATCTTGATCATTGGTTGTAGTTTGGAGGACAGAGTGACGGAGAAGCCCATCTGCTCGGCCAAATCTCCGATGATGCGCTCATGTTCCGGGTAGGCGAATGAATGGACCAAAGCAACAGACAACGACTGGTAACCTTGGTCCTTCAAGCGCTGAAGCTCAGTTCGAACCTCCTCGACGTCCAATTCTTGTACCACGCGGAACTTCTCGCCGGTGACGCCCTCCACCACGCGAGAGCTGGAAAAGCAGTCCTTATCAGCGGCCGCATGAATGGGAAAGACTCGTTCATTGATCTCGACGACACCCTCCGGAAGAACACCGGGTCGGGCCATGGACAGATCGAAGATATTCGGCCGCGATTGGTCGCCGATGTGCAATAGATCGCGGAAACCCTTGGTCGTGAGGAGGGCTGATCGAGCTCCCTTGCGCTCTAATAAGGCATTTGTGGCTACGGTGGTTCCCATCCGGAGACTGCCAATGGCGTCCATCTTCAGAGGTTTCCCCCGAGGGAAACTCTCCCCGGTGACCCTCTCGAGGATCTGGCGAACACCCTCCGTGGGTGCATCTTGGTAGTGGGCGGGATCAACGGACAGTAACTTAAGGATGATGTCAGGGCGACCGGGAACGACGGCGTGTACATCGGTAAATGTACCGCCACGGTCGATGGAGATTGTGATTTTCCCAGTCCCGGCCATGATGGATGAAGATGACAGGATGACCGATGAACAATGGGACAGAGAAGTGTGGGATTGCTAAGGGAGGGGAATCCCCGGAGTTAAAATAGCTGCTTCCCCACGGAGGGGGAGGAGCCCGATAACGATAACAAGGGTCACGTGTCGGGCCGACGCCTCGGAGGCTCGGCAGGACCGGACCGATATCGCCGATGGTATCATCTGCTCTGGTTCTCGCGATAGGACTATAGGGCCTAATTTGCAGCTAAGAGGGTTGCAGTAACGCAGGCGATAATCACATGAAGGATCAGATGACGCGATCAGGCGAGTGACATCGCCGAAGATAAGCGTCTCAAATGGGATTCGTATATAGGCACACAATAGGTGTAAAATACAACATGGAAACAATGTGATAGTTATTGGTAAGCCTTGCTGGATATTGTGGGTGATGGATTGACAAGACAACTACTTCTTCAAAGTATTCTCAATCCAGTCCGTATCCATATCAATATCGATTTGATCCAAGACTTCTTCCCACAGCCCCGGGTCATCGTTGATGTCAAAATTGAACGAGATGTCGCGCATAGACGGTAGATCCTGCTGCGAGGGCCACTCAGTAGAGACTACCGGTATTTGTTCTGGTACCACATTGGTAGCCGGACTTGCTTGCGGTATGCTACTGGGCGTGATAGGGGTGCCGACAGCAAGGTCGTCTCTCCGTGTGTGATTAGGCCCAATCGCTGATTGTAGTTCGATCAAAAGGGAGTGCCGAGAGGCCAGATACGCATTGCCGCGATCTGCCATACTGCGAAGAAGGCTCAGCGCTACTCCCATGCTCCGTGCGTTTGTTTCGTTGTAAGGAAAGGCGGCGTTGACCATGACGAGCAACAAAGCTGCCGAAAACACGTATTCGCCGTCGAGATAGCCGTACGTAGCTTGCTATCGTATTAGCGATATGACAATAATATTGTGTTGCACATGACCTACCAACAAGATTTTGCTTTGCAGCAGCATCCATAATAACAGTAGTGGCGCGTGCAGCACTAATGCAGCTATCTATGACGGCCACAGTATTTGGTGAAAGCCCTTCTTTCCAGTCGCCTGTCACAGACGATTGATCACCAGCATCAAGTCGACGTTGGATAACATAAAAGACCAGAGGCCTCGCAGTCATGTTGACACACGAATAAAAGTGCAGAAAGATCGACACCGATTCCCTATTTACATGGTTGTTGAGGCTGGAGAAGTCGATTCGGAGTCGATCTGGAATCCGTTGAAGCCATTCTGATAGATCGTTGGTGATACTCTGGACAGATGCCAGTAGGTTGGAGCCAGATCGAGGCTTTTTGCGATAGATTTCTGACACAATCGTTAGGAGATTTTCACCTGAATAGAGAATTTAAGGGTCCACACCTTCTCCTATCCTGCCTAGGATCCGGGACAACTGTGTGTAATAGGTAAGCACCACAGAAGGCCATGGAACGTCAGCTGTCCTGTCTATTGGTATTGGCCACGTTATTCCAATGTCCTCATCATGAATGGTGATAGGATTGCCTGACTTGACAGACAGCAACCTGGCGATCGTCAACCTCTATTGTTCATTAATAAAGCAGCTCCAGAACGGCATACCGATCCAAACTATATACAGACCACCATGCTCGTCGCCGGCGGTTTCGATCACCTTCACTAATCGAGGGGTCGGAGACCTCTTGGTGAAGACCTAATGAGATGGCCATGCGCAAAGCAAGGCCGATCTTTTCACGCTGTTAGCGTTCACTTGCAGTCAGCAGTGAGCTGATGAACGTACGTATAGAAATGCAGCATCGCGTCGATTAAGATTCTGCATGTAATAGGCCACATAGCACAATACTTCGACAAAGAAAATTGAACCCTCCTCGTGAATGTCTGGTAGGAATCGTAGGGCATGCTTGAAGTATTTGAAACCGGGCGGCCCGTCGTCTCCCGACCATTGATTCACGGAATACATCAGCCCAAAGGCTACGACCAGCAACACCTGACAGTAAACTAGGCAGGACTCCCGAGACGAAAAGTCTGGTGGTTGGTCATATACTGTTTTCAACCGCTCCTCAAAGTCTGCGGGATGGATTAAGGAGAAGATGGTTCCAATATAGGTGTACTGTACCCAGAAAAGTCGCTTGGCGAATTCAAATGGTGGCATCTGGGGTAGGGCTCTGGTCGTTGATAACCGTAGCGACGAAGGGTCATCATATAGCGGACGGACATCCCATGCAAAATTGGTTGAAGTCGGATTGAGGCGTTTGGCCAGGTGGGTAGCGGATGAAGCTCCCACGAATTCTGTCTTGTGTCAGGATGGACGTCAGATGGTTGCCGTGGTGTATACGCACGATGCTCTCCGGACCGATTCAAGAATAAATGATCAGTCCCCTTATACCACCAATCATCGCGCTCCGGTGGAGCTTCTACATTGGTATAGGGACTGAGCTGAGCAGTAGTCGAGGTTGCAGGCTGATCTGTAACCCACAGTCAATGATCATGTCAGATCCTATAGTTGTGAACGCAAAAGCACTCCATACCTCGGCGGGAAGATGTGCGGGCCTGGGACTGAAGTTGGATAAAATAACTGGGAATAGACGGTCAGCACGTATCTAGCGACAGGCCATGCTCAATATCACCTTTCTGGAATCGATACACGCTTTTCAGCTTCTGAGTAGACGCACGCTTGTCCTACATCCTCGCAGGCGGCGCACGGGTACGGGGGATTGCCAGCACATCGTGTCTTCCTATTGCGACATCGATTACATCTGGGGCCATTATTAGCGCTGTTGTCTCAGTTTCAAGCTCAGCATGTGGCTATTTCGATCACCTACGCCACCATCGATCGTCTGAGGTTAGATCGATCGTCCGATCGATGATGCATCCTGGCCTTAGCTTTTCCCGGGGCCATTGGTAGTCAGCGTTATCGCTGGGATGCAGTGACCATACCGCAGGGTCCTGTTGAATAAGTGGCACCGGGTCCTATGGTGTTGGCGATAGGTTTTGAATCCGATGTGAGTTCGAGGTTTAGTGTCGAGCACGGCGATGAACAGTGCATACCCCGGGCTCTTCCCCACGAGACTGTTCGGTAGTTCGGTGCGATGCTGCACAATTGGATCGTGGAAACAGGACGATGGATGATCGGCCGAGGTAGTCCTCGTCTAGTCTCGCAGTAAGGGCACAGGCCTCCCCGATCTAACGACCAGAATCAGAGGCGGATTGGAAGTCGAGGGACAAATAGTCGACGGAGTAATAGGCGTTTGTTGTCTCCGTCTCCGCCAGTTGCTTCCCCACACGTGCCTTGCTGACTGATCGCTCGGTCGGCCCGACGCCGATAAGAAAGGAACAGAACGGAGTTCTCATTATTAATTGTGAGAGCATCACGAACACTTTCGCCATATCAGCGAGAATGAGGAATGTTGTGGCCTTCCTCGGTAGAAGCAGGGCTCGCCGATCCCTCCAAATCCTCAACTCCTCGCGTTTCCGTGTCGCAATGCTGTCCTCTTCCAAAACATGCCATTTGACGACTTTTTGAACATGTTCCTGCCCCAAAATGGCGAACGAACTTGACAATGTCGAGCTGACAGAAATAGTCTTCTTAAAGAAGATTTTCTCCCCTGCATTCTCAGTCATATTTCTCGTCAATGTCCGCAATCAGCAATGCATCATGAAGGTGGTAAGTCAACCTGGCATCAAGGATCCCAACTAGAATACTGCTACTTTGGGAAGCATCATGGACGAGGACCCCGGAGATACTACGAACCAGAAAACTGTGAACTGGACATTCATGTCCTTGAATCCACTGCCTACACTCGACTGAAAGAACATGGGCTGTGCGATCGCGGAATCGTACCCAACTACCTGGGCGTTATTAGAAAACTCGACCCGTCTTTATGCCAGCATCATTTGAAAGACTTCCTGAATGACGAATACCTCCTAAGCGCTGTTTTCCTGGAGTACATCGTCGGCCTAGAAATGATCAGTCTCGATAAGTACACGCAGGAGCGTATGGAGAATTTCGTTGCGGGCATTCGACAAATACATAAAGCGTTTGTGCGACATCGAGACCCGAAACCAAGGAGCATGATGGTCGTCAAAGATACTCCTAACAGAGTGGTTTGGCTGGACTTTGACCGGGCGGAGACAAACGACGAAGATAGATTCACCAGTGAGCAAGCAAGACTGATCGAGGAGGAGGAAGAAATTGTTACGGGGTTCAAAAAATTTGCCTGGTAAGTGCGCCTGCCACCGAGATGATAACCGCTGCCTCTTATTCTAAATCCCATCAACAGGAATCCAACTATGTAAAAGGGAAACTTGATGATGCCCATATTTTTCTACTGCACCTGATAGTATAGGTATCATGACGATAAGCGTTCAAGATTACACTTAAAAGTATGCCGAACTTCGCCACATATATCCTTGAAAACCGAGGGGGAGCATTAGGTATCATGCAGTTCAATTTTACTACAAGAGCGTGTAGCTCAGTAGATCTATGCTATCTTAGACTAATACTTCCTTAGAACCCAACTGTTCCCTGCCACAAACACATTATTTTGATGATTTTTCAACTGGTAATAAATCTTTCAGGATAAGTAAGAAACCACAATGTGATACTAAAGTATATCTGTTTGCTTCATATGAATATTGAACCTCCTGCTTACATCTACACCTATTAAGTATGTGACGCGACCGAGAAAGCACACCACGTCGGGACAACTCGGCAATCACCGTTTCCCTCGGGATAACGCGGCTGGGGGAAATTAATGACACATCTTGACGACTGTAACCTTGTCAACTGCCATGATCGCATCTTGACAGAAAGAAATGATCTTATCGCCTTCCTCAAAGAATGGCTGAATATGCGACTGCATTATTCTTGGTTTTCCTGGTATTTGTTCGCATGCTTGGCAACCATGTCCGGCTGAGATGGATTCCTGGGCCTTGGTTCGCTGGCCTGTCTGATTGCTGGCGATGGCATATCCAGCGTTCATCTCACTATGGCCACCGTCTCGTTGAGCTTCATGAGAAGTATGGCAGAATTGTGCGGTTGGGACCGAGCTGTGTTAGTATTTCCGATGTGACGCTTCTTGGCTCTTCTCGGCATAACGGGCGATTAGACGAGGTAGGTAGAGCTTTAACTAGTGTGATATATAGAGACTAATTGATGTAGTTGTTCTCAAGCGATAATGGAACCTCTACACCAAAATACTCGAAGACCGGAAACATATCAGTAGATGGTATACGCAAACATCCGGTGTGTGACAGAACAGAGTACCTTGAGGACGCAGCCGTATACCAAGGTACCATTGATCGCCTTGTCACAAAGTTCATCGCTACTATCAAAGCACATAAGGCTGTGGATCTGCCATTACTCCTACACTATCTTGGAACGGACTTTGTGGACATACTGACAATGGACGACCATGTCGAGACAAATGCGGGCCGTCAAAAATTGCCAGCAGACAGTTATTATCCCGGTCCAACGAGCAGTCTTCTTTCACAGTCCACCATGCAGTACCTGGCGTTGAATAACCCAAGAGCTAAGTCGAGGAGGAGATATTGTCCTCTTCGGAATTCTAAAAGGGTTGAATGCTGCTTAACCGAGGATGAGCAGACAATGACACCGGGACCTATTTCATTTCCCAAGACAGATGCACCAGAACATGCGGCGAAGCTCAAGCTTCAGTGTATTATTGCCGGGTTTGTATCAACTTTTTATTGTCTTCTAAAGCGTCCAGATATCATTTCATCATTGAAAGACGAGATAGAAAGGGCACTTAATGAGGGTGTTCTTCCAGAGATACCTAAGTGGAGTGAACTAACCAGATTCCGATACCTTGATGCAGTGATGAAAGAAGCAACGCGATGTTGCCCTTTCACCGCATATTTTGGCCAAGTCAAGGCCCCACTGGGCGGAATAGAGATATCGGGAAACTTTCTCCCCGAAGACACCACAATCGTCTGCCATCCAGAGATTGTCCGGCACTCTCGCCATATCTATGGAAGCCATCCCGACACGTTCAATCCCGAGAGGTGGACGCCCGTCGGCGAGCAACAACTCGCAACTATGGACGAGAACCTCGTTGCGGGCGAGATCCCGCTATATAGGTGTCCAAAATCATACGCTGCCTGGATGGAGTTGAAAAAAGCGACAGTTTTGATACTTAGGCACTTGGATGTATGACCCCCTCGATAGAAGGATGTTTTATAACGGGATCTAACGGCTACTTAGTTGCGGCTTGAAACTGAGAACGATGGCCATGATATTCAATTTGACAGATACCCACCGTCAGCAATGGTCGTCATTATATGATTTTGTTTGCTTATGACTTGTGGAAGATCTCAGTTCTATGCTTGGGGCTAGCCTCTTCTGATGCTCTAAGTGATAAAACTTCAACTCTATCAGAATTTTTCTTCGTCCGCATAAAGCTTCACTAATCGACTCATCGTAGCATTCAACGTGGAACAACGGAAATGGCAACGAGATTAGGGAGACCAAAATGTGGGGGCCGAATCAGCCATCCAATCCGCCGTCTGGTGGCGAAGGGCGTAACAACGCTAGGGCGTGATCATGTCAATATACAGTCTAGGTCTACTACTAGCAGCAAATCATAATTGCCTCATTCGATTCCGAGTCCCGAAAATCTCAACATGGTATAAATATCTTATAATCCCAACTCCAGCGAGTGAAGCAACTCACGCTCAACAAAATAATGTCCGTCATACTCACCACGCTCAAGCCCGAGAATTACGCCTCGTGGGCTAGTCTCTGGAAACAGTTCATCGCGCACTGCGAGGCAGAGCTTCCTCAGTCGCAATACGAAGATACATTCAAGCGCATCGTTGACCCGGACGGCAATCTGCAAGCCCATGTCCTCGTGAACGAAACGGGCGCGGTCGTCGGACTGGCGCATTATTTGTTCCATCAGAGCGTTTGGAATCCGCATCATGTTTGTTATTTGAGTGGTATTCTCCAAACCTGTCTATGTGTCTTTGGGAAGATCTGATGAATGATATAGATCTGTTCGTCGATTCGTCTCTTCGCGGGAAAGGCTACGGCAAGACCCTCATTGAGACTACGGCAAAGTCGGCTGAAGAGAAAGGCTGCAGGAGGCTTTACTGGGCGGCCTACAATACAAACACGTCAGCACGTCAGATGTACGACACGGTCGCGAATGCGAAATGTGAATTTGTCGAGTATCGTATGCCGCTGAATACGGATAAGCCTCTCTAGCGGTGCCAAGGGTTGCCGTGAAATTGCCCCGGTCCGGTGTCCTTGATCCGTACATGAGATGGTTGAGAAGCACAGGGACAACAAAGGGGATTCTTGAAGTTCACTGCGATTACCCTCGGGACATGGCACTCACTCTTCCACTAGATATGACTGGTGCTATTCCAATATAATGGAAAGGAACATGATTCCTTCTCATCGAAGAATTCAGATACTAACAATGGCACATACATTTGATTCAAAATTATACTGGAACATAAATCGATACAACCATACATCGTTAAACCTTGACCAATCCCAATTTCTCGTTCTCCGCCTTACTTCTCTGGCTCCACTCCGCCGGCTCATCCTGGCCTGATTCCTCTTTCTCATCTCCTTCAGCCTTGGTCTGATGCACCGTCTGAGGATGATGTTCCGCGGGTGAATAGATAGTGACTACCTCCAACGGCGAAGATCCGACGTTCAAAAACTGGTGCTGCGTGCCCGCGGGGACAATCACAGTGTCACCTTGCTTCACTTCCTGCTCCTTTCCGGCCACAATGGCTTTACCGATGCCCGAGGTGAAGAGGAGAACTTGGTCGACGGTGTGTTTCTGTTCATTGGCATATCATTAGCCACTGCTGGAGATACAAAAGAGGTCTCAAAATTGGGTGCATTGTAGTACATACCTCATCGCCGATCTCACCGTTCACGGGCACCTCCATGGCCACGAACTGCGAGTATAGACCCGTATGCAGCACCTTGCGGAAGACTCCGAACGATCGATTCGGCGATAGAACGCCGGGAAGGTAGACCATCTCGTTGCGGGGAGGTTCGGTCGACATGTTGCCGTTGTAGGTCTGAGAGTATAGTCGAGTCGTCACAGATGCCAAGGGTGAGGAAATCCGCGGGTATCGAATGGAATTGATATTCAGGCTTTTGGTAACCAATTGTCTGTTGAGGCACGTTGAGAGTCGGTTCATTGTCATTAGTCTCTATTTAAATGCGAACTTATATATGGACTGGGGGCAGAAGCGAGGGTTATAAATCTGGTAGATGGATGTGGTGGCCTGGAATGGCCGGAGGAAGTATGACGTAATGACATAATGATGTCAATTCCATCTTCACAAGTCGTTTGCCTTCGGGATGAGGGATGGTCACTGGCTCGGCTTGCCGAATGGATTGATGGGAACCATGGGATTTGGAATCGGCACTGAGTAAGCACCTATAACCTCGCAGATGCTTGCTAAGACTGGCGATTCTCGATCACTGGATCTGAATAATCGGTCGTGATACATGATTAGGTCAGCTGCGTGTCTACCATCAAGGAAACGGTGGCATAACATGTCAATCGTGAAGGAGGTTTGTCTGCTCGTCAATGAGGAACGTCGGCTCATATATCTAACGCTGTATGATGATATCCCCAGGGGCACTCATTAGCAAATTCTGCAATCATTCTACATTTGAGCAACCCTCCACGGGAAAAGGGAGATGGGAAGAATAAAGAAGTGACGAGCCTCTATAGCGAGACATTCTAACCTAGGAGTCGGTCAGTGACCGAAGGGATGGCGAATAACTACTACCTACAATGATGGCAGTATACCTCTTCCACAATTAGAAACGTTGTAAACATTGGGCACAAGATTGCGTTAACTAAGTAGAAATTCAGCCTTGCCACTGAATCTAAGCAAAAGACCGTGAGACAATTACCGAGGCAATGGAGGAAATGAGGCCGTCACCCGACTTTATAGTGCAGTCCAACGGCTAAGAACCGGGCAGGCCGGCACTGCGTTCTTATCAGTCGGATCCGACAGATCCGAACAATCTCCGACACGTTGCAGACCCACCGTTCCCTGCGGCATATGAAAACAGGAGGTTTGTACTCGACGCCCAATTTCCCCCTGATTTCGTCTTTTTATCTTCCATTCTTTTCATTTCTCTCCTATCGCACGACCTCTGTGAGAGTCGTACCATCTGTCGTTCATTCCAATCTGTCTGTATCTCCTTTTATCGCATTTCACTATACCGCATGCAGCGCTAGGTTGATACTTATATTCTACTCTCCACTCCATTAATTGTAAGTACGGGGTATTGATCGCACGCGGCTATTCTTCTTAACTAATTGGAGTCTCTTGACAGATACAAAATCAACATGATCATCACCCGCGGAATTTCCCTTATCAACTTCGGAGTCGCCTCGTCGGCACTCGCCTTTCAAGTTTTCGTCCTATACCCGTGGCACAATCAGCTCGACGACGAGTTTAAAGCCCTGAAGCAGGAGCATATCCGAGTCCTACAGAAGTTCGAACAGAAGGCAGTCCAATAGATCACTCAAGTCAGAGGAGTTTTCATTGGCGACATTCACAAATTCAGGCGGTCGGGAGATGCAAGACGGTCATAGACTAGAGAATAGACGGTTGCACTTCGTCAGGTGTTTCATTGCAATTTAGCATTCAAGCGTGCATAAGAGTCTCGTTTATTTCTTTTTAGGTCTTTATTCCCACATTTTCTTGATCAGTGACCGAAGCCGTTTCTCCACATCGTATATTTAACAAATGCCCACGCCACAGGGACATCTTACTGCGCTCGCGTCGCTGCCGGTGTCATGGCAAACCCAAGAGCCGCCCAAATGTAGGAAATATGTGTTGAAGGCTTAGCCTTTCTTTTTCGAGAAAAGATGAGTTAGATCCCTCGGTCCACGAAAATGTATACACTGTTGTGGTTGCATAAAGGGAATAAACGGGTGTTTTCTCTCCTTCACCATCAACCTTTGAGTTATTTTCGTTGCACGCGTTGATGAGTGTACCTTGACAGGGCCTGCCTAACGACATATAGTTTTCATCTAGGTCCAGTAGGCAATAGAGCGGGCTTAAGAGATGCGATACAAACTTCACCCAGCTCTACTGAGACGACAAACACGGGGTAGTATTATCTTTGTAGATTTGCTGCGGAACTTAACCGGTAACAAACAAACAAGCTTTCAATCAGTCACAGCTTTCCGGGTATGGATTCTGTAGAAGAATCAGGTGCTTCGAGCAATCCGCCAAACCCTCGCTAAAGGCAAGTTCCGAAAGCCTTTATATGAAGCGGAAGGTTCCATGAAAATAAGCGGAATTCGCCATGAATCGGCCATGAAGACCACGTGATATTGAAGATATAAAGGGCCTTTCTAACCCCCTAGTTAGCATTCAAGCAAGCTTCAATATGTCAAGCAATTCATTCATTTTCTTCCACTTCGGTAGCCTACCCCTGGCATCCAAAATTCCTACAGATTCAAACGTAGGGCATAGACCTCGTTGTCCAGTTCAAATTTAGAACAAGTGATGCCGACGTTCTAACCTCCCCAACAGTAATCTCGAGTCTGAGGCCTCAGGCACGAATAGACTGTGCAGCTCGTGCACCAATGGATGGATTAACCGTAATAAAGGCCCCCGCCCCTTTCTACAGTATAAATAACCAAATATCCTTCAGCTGGAAGCTCGCTTGCTCTCAGATCTATAGAAGAAGCTTTTCTGATCGTGTTTCCTTTACTTGCATTATAGATCTATGTGGTATGGCTTTACTTGATTTCCCAATGAACAACGGATGTTGCAAGTGAAATGTGGTTTTTATAATAGGAATTGGAATTTCTCATGGATGTTCAACTTTAGAATGACACTTTAGCCTACAAGTTGTGACAAGTCCTAAAGATTACAACAGGAGAATCGTTGATAATGCAGCTTAATGAACTAGAGGTGATGCATGTACAGCACATGTGATAGTCCCCCTATATTATGAGCTAGTTAATTTTCATGAGGCCGCTTATGTAGCCAGTAATTATCGTTAGTACTACTGTTTATTCCAATGACCAATCTAAAACACTGTACTGATAGGCTTCTTCATTTACTTGTAGTGTTGCTTGGCCCAAATAGAACAGAGTATAAAAATTTTCTCCAGGGCCTAGAGGAAAAAGCAACCATATTCGATTGTCTGTATCATGGTACTTTACAAAGGGAATGGGCATGATCTCGACAAAGATCGTCGAGAAACCTTAATTGGATTGACAAGCGGCCAGCCAGGAGCCACGAAAGGAGATCATATACATCATGGAATTTAACTGCTGTATGATGTAGATCAAGGGCTGGAAAGCACGCATCGATACTATAAGTTAACATGAGTGAGAGGTTTGACTTATGGCCTGATGTAGAATTTGTTGTGGTTATTTCAACCGAGAAGCGCATTCTGAACGGACAGAATCAATCTAAGCTTAGACCACTCTATGTAGCTAGAGGTAGCTAGAATATACCACGAGAAAATAAATGCAAACCACACGGTTGAAGCCTACCTTTCGTGAGCAAAACCGGTTAGACAAACAGCAGGCAGAAGCGGACCCACACGGGTGGGACTTCTCCGCCCGAGGCATCCAGGTTTGCTTGCTCCGGTTTCCCCTCAAACTAATCCTTAGTGTCTTTAGTTTGTCCGCAACCGGTTTGCATGGTGAAAACGCGTACTCCAGAGTAGACCATCTCAAAGACCCTGTAATTTGTACTTCGTCTGGAGTTTCCTTCCGTAGGCCTCCAGGTTATGACCTACCTAGGTAGAGTACTCTAGCGGGGCGGGTGGAGAACCACGAGAGATCGATGTGATTCCACCGGAAGGACCGGCCATTCCTACCCGCCCCCGCCGAACCCCAAATGGCCCAATGAGACCTGCACGTCGTCGTGTTTGTTTCCTTCGAAGGGAGGATGGTATGGTATGCTGGAAGATGGAATGAAATTATGCCGACCGGGATTACGAGGAAATGTCCGCGGAGCACCGTAGTCCGTAGGATTTCTGTTCTCCGGAAAAGGACAGAGCAAGCTGCCTTCAGAATGAACCCTAGCCTCATCGCTGGGCAATTGTTGGTCCGACCAAAAGTCTGGGCACAGGAGCATCCCGATTTGGACCGTGTCATCCACGCCGGGCTCATCGTTTTAGTGCTCTAGGCATTTGATTTTGTTGGCTGACTGAAAGTCCGCTTGCATCATCGCGCGCGCCCGAAAGATAAATGTGTTTTTGTTGATAATGGCGGCCAGCCAAGGCGCGTTGGTCTCGAAGTAAAAGACAGGCGTGTCTAGAGCACAATCGAATGGTATCCAAGCGGAGGGGGACAAGACAACAGAAGGAGGGCGAACTGGTCTCACTGCGTATGACTTCTGTCAAGCCATCTCCATCACCATGCAGACAGGGAATCCTCTGCACGAGGATGTGAATGGTTAGCGCACAATCGTCTGGTTTGGCACTTGCAGTAGTGGCTGCCGGAATGCTGTTATAGAGAGGATAGCGCAACCACGAACGCTCCGCCATCCTGGGCCATCGAGTCATCGAGAGAGATATGTGCCTCATCTGATCTAATTGGTGCACGAATGACGCGTGGGCTGCTTGCCAAACCTCGCATGTCACCAATCGTAAGGCACCTCGGTAACCACAACAGGCGACGGATCAGCTCGCCATCCTTGGTGCGAGGCATTGACTTCTTGCGTTAACTCGACCCTGGGGCAAACGGAAAAACTCTCCTTAGCTACACTGCATGGTTGCACTCGAACGCCATTTGGCGGGCTAACGGGGGTGGCACCGGCTGAGGCGGCCAGTCCTCCTTTCCGACAGAGTCTTGGACGAAGGTCTTGTCTTCGGGAGGCTTGCGACTCTGACGAAAGACGGCAAGGGATGCGATGGTTACTGCATAGGCACCTTGTAAAAAGTCAAATGGATGAGTGAATTTTCCCCAATCCGGTGATGACAGGGTCAGGGTTGCAGGTTGTTTGCTGGGGAGGGACTGGAACTACGAGAGAAACAGAAAGGAGGGGAGGGGAACGCGTGATTCGGAGAGCCTGAGGCACCGTCGGGCTGTCTCTCTCCTTCGTCCTTTCGTCATCCGAGCCAACTTCCGTCAACTCCTTCCATCAAAACCGGTTGTCTCCATTCGATTTTGGTTTCATCTCTATTTTGTTTTTCGCGACTCTTCTGTCTCCCTTCTAAAGCTTTCCGCATCATGCAACTCGCATATCCTTCCCCAGATATTTCCAGTCGTCGTCTCGCTCCCCCGCACAACCTGCCGATCGAATGATCCACTGTGGATTGCGACGGACACACTGACAGGTCAACCGGGGTAGAACGCTACGGTGGGCTCGCATCAGCACTACAGAGTACAGAATCCATAGCCGTACACCTGTAGCTACGCCGACGCGAAAGTGGCCCGAACGCCCTCCTGTTCCATGCTCCACCAAGACCCAGGGATCGAGAAATTCCGGTTGCATGACTCCATTGATGATTGGCTCTTCTCCGGCCGTGATATCGCTCGACAAGAGCTAATGGAGGGTGAGAGTGAAGTACGTCGGTGCAGCATCGAGAGACAGGTGTTGCAAATTCGTGGATAAAAAGGCCGTGGCTGCCCCCATTTGTCGGCCTTAATTTCAACTTCACTTCTCCACACTTTTCACTCCTCTACCCCCATTCTTGACTTTCTCTGTTCTGAACCCACTCAACACAAGATCCTTCTCTTCATCATGATTGCCCCTACAGAACCCACCCTTTCCTCAAGTTCCCTCGCTTCTTTGACCCAATTTACCCCTGATGTCGATCGGGATGCTCTGTTCGAGAAGGTGATTGTCATTGTGGGTACGTCGCTCCCTCCTATACCTGCAGCTATGTGTTTAGCTTGGACTCACCCCGATACAGGTGGCTCCAACGGAATCGGCGCCAGCTTAGTGGAGCTCTGCTGCCGCAATAGTGCTTATGTGGTAATTGGTGATATCGATGACACTCGTGGAGAGGCTCTGAGCAGGAAGTGCGTGGAGCAATGGCCCGCCATTTCTGACCCGGCTCTGCCACCCAAGCCGGCTAGGGCTACCTTCCAGCACGTTGACGTGACCAACTACCAGGAGGTGGTGAATCTGTTTGACCGTGCGTTCAAAACTTACAGGCGGATTGACCATGTCGTCGTCACCGCCGGTAGCATGGATACTGGTGAGAACTGGTTCGACCAGAAGCTGAGTCTGGTGTCTGTTCGACAGGTATGCTTCTAATCAGAGCGTCCAATTATCTGCTCAGTGAAACCTAACTTCAATATTCAGGCCCCTTCTACGAAGGACCTTGACGTGAACCTCATTGGCTCGATGTACGTGACTCGCGTCGCGAGCGTCTACCTCCGTCATAACCGTGGACCCGGTGTAGACCGCTCTATTCTGCTGTTTTCTTGCGCAGCCGGTTTTAAAGAAACGGCGGGAGTGTCTTCTTACCAGGCTGCAAAGCATGGCGTCCAGGGTCTGATGCGCTCGTTGCGACCATACTTTCCCTCTCCATACAAGCACAACCTCCGCATTAATACTATCTGTCCCTGGATGACCGACTCCCGCACGCTCCTTACCAAGAAGGTCCATGACCGCTGGGTCAAGGAAGGCCTGCCTGTCAGCACCCCTGAAGAGGTCGCCGAGGTCTCCGCGGGTGTGCTTGCCGACGACTCGCTCAACGGCACATCGATGTATGTTGAGGGCGGTCGTGCATGGGAAATTGAGGCCAACCTTGATCGCTTGGAGTGCGAGTGGCTGGGCGAAGAGCCATCTCGGGTTCTAGCCCGGGGTCAGAAGGTCCTGCACGAGGCATGGGCTGCTTGAAAGCAGTTCAAAATGCAATGGGCGGGCAGTGTGAACTTTCAATTTAAGCTATAGATACCCATCAGCGAGAGAGAGAGAGAGAAGAGTTAGGAGAGGAGGGTAAAAGATTGCATCCGTCACCGGGAAAAGCTTTCCGCGATATCGGCGGTTCTAGGGACCAAGTCCATATTTCGGGCATTTTCACTTTGTAGAACAGCACGCTCTGGTTTATTCGAGATTGGGATGTTTCCATCAGTACGACATGTATGAATGAATGAATTATGAACCTATCTATACCCTAGCGTGCTTTCTAATCCTCTACTTTCCAATCACCACTCGTCTCTCTTATCTGAGTCCGCGAACGATCGCTACGCACCTACGATAGCGCCCAGGATGAAATGTCAGTACACTCTTATGAAAAGACACTTAGTTTTACTAGTTCGGTCAATCGAAGAGATGTACCAGCGGACGACAGCTGCCTCCGACCCGGATAGTCTGTCAGGTACCTGATTTATTAGGCTATCCCCGTTTCCCGACTGGGATCTTTAGCCTCTATATCATCCAGCCGTCAAGGCTGAGAACAAAACGTTTGTCCTCATCAGCTAAGGCTCCCTTCCCTGCATTGCCTTTATCCTAAACTTCCGTGACGATGAAACATTGCATAGTACGACATTAGGCTAATTGCTGTTTCAGAGTGACTTCATGGCTTGTCTTCATCTCGGATGAGCGGAAATATCAAAAACTGCAACTGGTATAAAGAGCGACGCACAGCGGAGGATCAATAGATTAGAAGTACTCACAGCACCGACATCCATAATCGCTATGCTCGCCTGGCTACCGATCCTAACACTTGTTTGCGTTCAAGGTAGACACATTTCCTACCTTCAAATCGAGTATATGAGTTCAGCTAAAGCTATTCTGTGCAGTGATCGCACAATGTCCCAACCTCCCCCCTCTCTCTGAGTTCAATGTCACGTCCACACTCCCCGACCCGTTCTCTTGGTACCCTGTATCCAACACCGACCGCGTAGCAACAAAGGAAGATTGGGAGTGTCGCCGCGAGCACATTAGCAGCCTCCTTCAACAGCTCGAATTAGGCACCAAGCCCCCTACCCCATCCGACATCAGCGCCTCATTCTCGCAGAACAAGCTCTCCATTACCGTGTCCGAGGGGTCGAAACAGATCGCGTTCGATGTCTCGATCACTTATCCCTCTGGTGCTGGCGAGGGACCCTTCCCGGCAATAATCGCCTACGGAGGACTCAGTCTTCCTCTCCTGAAGGGTGTTGCTACTATCACATTCGACAATGGGCTCATCGCTTGGCAGACCGATCAGAGTAGTCGCGGGAAAGGTCTGTTCTATGATCTCTACGGTAGTGATCATAGCGCCGGTGCGATGATGGCCTGGGCCTGGGGTGTTTCTGTTATTCTCGATGCGTTGGAATCGACACCATCTGCTAAGATCAATCCCGCGAAGGTTGGCGTCACCGGGTGTTCACGAAATGGCAAAGGTGCTCTGGTGGCGGGCGCATTCGATTCCCGTGTCGCCCTGACTGTTCCGCAGGAGTCAGGGACCGGTGGGGCGGGTTGCTGGCGTCTCTGCGAGGCTGAAGACGCCGAGTCAGGCAATGTGCAGACCGCTAGGCAGATTGTGCAGGAGAATGTCTGGTTCTCGACGGCGTTCAACTCGTATGTTGATCAGGTCGATCGTTTGCCGTTTGATCATCATATGTTGGCTGGTTTAATTGCCCCACGAGCGCTCTTGTCGATCGATAATGTGGGGTATCAGTGGCTGGGTCCGTGGTCTTCGTTGGGGTGTATGAGCTCGGCGAGACTGGTCTGGGATGCGCTTGGGGTGTCGGATCATATGGGATATTCATTGTCGACGGATCACGCACATTGTGCATTTCCTGATCAACAGACAGAGGATCTGGATGTATATGTCAGGCGGTTCTTGTTGGGCGAGGAGGTGAACACGTCGGTGCAGAAAAATTATCCAGGGGTGGAGTTTGATCGCGAGGAGTGGGTGAAATGGGGTGTCCCTGTGTTGCAGGAGGAGCTTATGGTCTAGTTGTCCTGTGATGGACATTTCTTCGGAAGTCGAGGCTATAATGAATGAAGTGCTGGCTCATTGCTTCTTTGCATGCGAGTATAAATTCACCTGTAAAGGATTGAATTAGGCCTTGCAAGACATTTCACCTTCTACCTACCATTTATCTATATTTGTCCTTGCACGCATAATGAAGGGAGGGATTACCTTGTCACTCATTAGATTGGATCATCTCGACTCGTTGAATGGAATCTTGAGAGTCCACTGCGTAGCGTCCACTAGTCGGGACGGAAGCCCACATGGCCGTGCAGCTCCGAATCCACAGCGGGGGAGAACAAACACGACCCCTCAGGCCCTCACATAAAAATATTATCCCACTGCCTCGTTGTAAAAGTCCAACTCAAACCACATCCTCTCTCGTCATGACTTCCAAGCCCCCCATCCTCAGCTACGACGATCTCGCCGAGAAGGCAAAATCCTACTTCGCCGCTGTCGATAACAAGGATCTCGACCTTGTCCTCTCCCTTTTCGCCCCCAATGCTACCTTCACTGTACAAACGGGCCACATGACAGTCAGCGGTCTAGACGAGCTCCGCTCCATGTTCATCAACTTCATGGGCTCGTCGAAAACAATGCGTCATGACATTCGGCATATCACTGTGGACGAGCGGGCCCGGAAAGTCTGCACCGAGCACACATATACCGGAGAGCTGGACGATGGGACCAAAAATGACATGCAGAATTGCAACTTTTTTGATGTCGGTGACGATGGACGGTTCACCAGAGTGGTCGTTTGGATGGCGGGGGTGAATCCGTTGAAATAGGATGTTTCTGCCAGGTGAGAAAGAGTTGATTTATTCGAGGCATCGTGACACTTTCTGGTTTGGGTCACTAACAGTCTCTTCAGCCAGTGGGAATAGAATATGGGCAAGAGACCTACCTACATTTCTTGAGTCGTATTGGGTACTACCGACCAGTCCTCAATTCCAATATCACACTTCCCTGTTGACAGATTGTCGGGTTTTCTTCGTATTCTCGACTATTCGCAAAAGCAACAGTACTTGCATCGTTAGTTAGGTCCCCTGGTGGTATCAAGCCCGACTTGAAGAGAAGAGAGCGAATAATATCAGTCAAGAATCCATCTTTGCTGCACGTTTGAGAAAAGGTCGAACAGCTTTCGATTGGCGTATGAAGTAAGTTAGTCGCAAGAGAAATGTATGTAGAAAATCTTCCGCGGCCTTTATTCATACATCGACTTCGTACCAATTACCAGGCAGAAGGCCCTTGGGTCTGATAGCGAAAACCTCTATCGGTGTTGTCACATTTTCAACATCTCTTTGGAAAATTTCGTATCTCCTGCTCTAACAATTTGTTGTCGTTCATATCACTGTTTCTCCAGAACGAAAAGCACAACTTATAGGTTTCGAGTCCATGTGGGATTAGATCGCCGTGACATCCAGAGTAGAAGACCGATCACAGCACAAAGTTAATCTAGTGCATTGAAGAGGGAGTGGAATTGCACGATCGATTTCCCCCTTCTCTCAATCGGGGAATAAGAGGTTCGATATCTCGATAGATTTCCCATGGTCGATTCTTCACGCTAGCAATCAAGCACAACTTCACTGCGTCTTCCGCCGTAAATCGGCAGAATGGCGGATAAATGGGCGGCATTATGTCATCGGCCCTCCACCTCTTCTCCTCCGCTCTCCACATTTCTCCCTTCCTCTCCACTTTCCCTTTCCCCTCCCTGTCTGTATCCCCAGATTCTTCTTCCATCATCAACAAATTCCCTCATTGGGTGTTTATTTCGTATCGATATGATCACAGAGTGTGGTAAACTCATCCACCTCCACCTTTCAGCAGTTCTTCCGCGCCTGCTGTCCACCCTGGTCCCTTCCATTTCCTCAGCCAAGGCGCCTTAAGCGACTCAAGGCGCCAGCCACGAAGCTTATCGATGGCCGGCTGAATTCCCTCTCGGCACCGTCAGTTGCCGAGTCCCCTGTCATGTACTCCGTAGCTCACCTGCTACAATACCCATCAGTCAGTATCCCCGGCCTTCCGACTGGCCCCACGGGGTCAAACAGCCGGGGAATTTACGGGCTCGGATGAATCCTGGATAAATGCACCCTCTGATCATTGCCGAAAAGCGAAAGGCTCGGTCAAGTCATCATGGCACGGTCGTACAATTTGGTAGCCCGGTCCGTGAGATGACGAGACATTGCTATTACCTAGGAGCAGGGGTGATCTTAGGGGAGTTTAGTATTTCTTGTCGCGTTCCTCCGCGTATTTCCTCGCCTTTCATTCTCTCTTTTCCCCAGTGATTTGATTGTACAATTTACCTTTCCCTCTGTTTCTTCCAAGACATCCAATACCGAACTCCATATCTCATTATGGCTGGGGGAGCTGCCAGTCAGGGCCTCTCTGCCAAGCGAGCAGAGCTCGCTGGCGGTAAAGTTGGATGGCGCGGACTTCTCGGTAGCAAGAAGACATTTGGCATTGCTCTGTTCGCGTCGCTGGGTGGATTGGTCTACGGATGTAAGTTTGCAATCATCCTCAATCTGCATGTGCTGACAGAAGTAGACAACCAGGGAATGTTCGCCCAGATCCTCACCATGCGATCCTTCATCGATGCGGTAAATACAACCGAGCCTTGCTATAGTTCCCGAACTACCACTCACAGATTTTAGACACAAGGTTATGCCGAAAAACCCTCGACTGCACAAGGTATGCTCACGGCGATTCTCGAATTGGGTGCGTGGCTGGGTACTCTGATAAATGGATACCTTGCCGATGCGGTCGGCAGACGGGTCACTGTTGTCATCGCCGTGGTTATCTTCTGTGTCGGTGTCATTGTTCAAGCTTGTACGGTTAACCCCGACTTTGTCTACGCCGGTAGGTTCGTGACAGGTTTGGGCGTCGGTAACTTGAGTATGATTGTGCCGTTATACAATGCGGAATTGGTATGTGGGATTCCTGGACTTTTGACGATGGCCGGATGTTGATGGTTTCAGGCTCCTCCCGAAATCCGAGGCTCCTTGGTAGCGGTGCAGCAACTTGCTATTACCTTTGGCATCATGACTAGCTTTTGGGTAAGTCAAGGTCCCCACGTTGCCAAATTAGGAATTTACCAACTCTTGTAGATTGGATATGGCACAAACTACATCGGAGGAACCGGCGAGGGTCAATCGATCGCGGCGTGGGAAATCCCCGTCTGCATTCAGATTCTTCCTGCTCTTGTTCTTGCTGCTGGAATGATGATGTTTATGCCGCAGTCACCACGACATTTGATGAATCAAGGAAGGGAGGAGGAGTGCCTAAGCACATTAGCTCGTCTGCGTGATGCTTCTGTTGATGAGATCTCGGTGCGCATCGAATTCTTGGAGATCAAGGCTCTCCGGCTGTTTGAGGTGGAAACTGCTACGAAGAAATATCCTCAGTATCAGGATGGCTCGTTCAAGAGTCGGTTCATGATTGGCGTCAAGGACTATGCCTCTTTGATCACGGATAAATCGCTTTTCAAACGCACTTCCGTTGCGGTAAGTCATACTCCTCCCTCGATCTAGATCACGTCGCTCATGGAAATTAGTGTTTGGTCATGGTCTTCCAGCAGTGGAACGGGATTAATGCGTGAGTCGACTTCCTGAACATATCCCCTATATTTGGTTTCCCAACTAACACGGATCCAGTATCAACTACTATGCGTAAGTAGGACTCGTTTGTTGCTCTTCCGAATCCTTGCTGAACGATTCGCAGTCCCCAGATTTTCAAGGAGCTCCAGCTCGGAGGTAACACAACATCTTTGCTTGCAACCGGAGTCGCCGGTATCTTCGAATTTGTCTTCACCATCCCCGCCGTTATTTGGGTTGATAACATCGGTCGGAAGAAAATTCTGATCGCCGGTGGTATCGGAATGGCCGTGTGCCACTTTATTGTCGCTGGCATCATCGGCTCATACCAGGGCGACTTTGACAACCACAAGGCGGCAGGCTGGGTGGCCGTTGTGTTTGTCTGGATTTTCATCATCAACTTTGCGTATTCATGGGGTAAGTTGAACGTATCTTGACTTGGATGAGTTCTTGACTAACGCGCATCTAGGACCGGTCGCCTGGATCGTCACATCGGAAGTCTTTCCACTGAGCATGCGTGCCAAGGGTGTTAGTATTGGTGGCAGCAGTAACTGGGTAAGCAATATCTTTGAGGCTTACACGCTTTCACGCTAACAGATGCAGCTCAACAACTTTGCTGTCGGCTTGTCCACGTCTCCTTTCATCGATGCTTCTAGCTATGGAACCTTCATCTTTTTCGGCTGCGTCACCACCATCGGTGTGTTGTATGTGTGGTTCCTCGTTCCCGAAACCAAAGGCCGCACTTTGGAAGAGATGGACGAATTGTTTGGATCGGCAGCCATGGCCATGGAAGACGAGGCTCTGAAGCGACGCATTGAGCATGAGATCGGCTTGTTGGCCTTGCTGGGAGAAGAGCCAAATGAGAAGAAGTCGGATGGGATTCTATCCGCGGATGATGCGCTGGAGCATAAAGAGAAGCTGTGAGCATGTTTGATATGAGCATACATTTTGGCGCGTCTAGAGCTAGACGGTTAGGATTTGTAGTTAATCGAAACCGTAATATATATCCTTGTCCGGAATGGTTTTGACTGAAGGCGAAAACGAACAACACCGCCTCTAACTTGTATCTTCTCAACTACCCGGAACAAATAGATACTCAAAGAACAGATATATTTTTATCAACATGATAATTTGAACCTGGTATGCTTTCCTTCAAAATAATCCTCCGACAACGGAGAGTTGATCCTCGGCCCACCTCCCGCATGCCAGATATTATCACGTGTGCCTTGCCGGCCAATATTGTTGCCTCAGGCATCAAGTGTGACCCGTGCGCCTCAAGGAATTCAACTTGGTGGATTCGCTTTCTGTCGTTTTCTGTTGAACTGTCGGGACAAGGTCTATTGACTGTAGCATTCGGATGATTCAGGTTGTTATTGTGAGTGCTGCATATCGAAATCAACAGACATCTTCAGACCTATTGAAAGTTTGGAGCTGGTCCCTAACTACAGAGCAACATCTCAGTCCACCGCTTCACTCGACGCCCCAATCAATGTCAAATCCATTTAAATCATATCAACACAGTCGATACTAATCCCCGGACTCAGATACCCCGTCCCACTACTTCCACTAATCACATTGATCGTCAACACCTGCCACTCCGACGAACTCTGCAACCACGCACTAGCCGGAACATCATAACTAAACACCACGTTATTCCCACGATACGTCCCAACCGTCAAACTGCGCGTGGAGCCCTGCGCACTCGGACTCGGCGCTGCCGACGTCCATGAATTCACGCTGATCTGCGGCCGTCCACCAATGAAGGCCTCGGTTATTCCGATCCGGATCGTATGCGCCGACGCGTACTGTGCCGCTGAGAGACGGAAGTATACCACGTGCCCGTTGTTCACGTCTTTCCACATATAACCCGGGAAGGAGTTTGTTGCTGACGTGCCGACGATGAAGTTGCCCGGGTCCCAGGTCGAGATGCGTACGTCTGACGGGTGCATGTAGGTCGGCAGCATTGGGGATTTGTCGAAGTTGAGGAATCCGGCTGGCGTGCCGTCCCAGTCGCCGATTCGCCAGATCGCAGTCGTGTCCGATGGGTCGGTTGGAGTCATAGTATTGACGGCTGTTCCGGCTCCTGTGCTGACGGTGACGCTGCGCGTGCCTACGGCGAGCTCTCCTTTGTAGAGCGTTAGGGTGTAGGTCCCCGGGAGGACGTTTTTGATTGACCATGCGCCGCCGGAGGCCGCAGCTGTACCCCAGTATTGGGCGGCTGTGTTGGCGAGCCCGACAACGTAGGTGTAGCCGCTTTTCATGTTGGCAACTCCTGTGTCTGGTGTTGGTGATAATACTATTTGAGAGGTTAGGGGATACGCACCGACTCCGGATACCCAGCCGCGGTTTCCCCAGGCAGTCCATCCGTCGAGCTATGATTGTTAGTTACTTCCATGTTATAGCGGAAAGATGGGTATGGTTACCCCAAGAGTATCGAACCAACTCCAGTCGGCGTTACGAGCGAAAAGGGCTGTATTGGGTGTGCCACCGTCCGTGAATGAAAGAACCTGCCAAGGTCAGATGACGCCAACTGGAAAGGAATTGGACACCAACCGTAGGCCCCTGCAGCCCATATCGCTCCGGATCTGTATGACCCATTGAATAGAAGTAGATCTCGTAGAGATCCTCGGCGATGGTGGTGCATCCGCGAACCAACGAGCGGAAGAACGGGCCACCAGACGCTTTCTCGTGGTTGGAGCGAATGAGCCAGACACCAACGCTGCCGGTTGTTTTGCCCACGTAATCGACTGCATTTGTTAGTTAGAGGATAATGAGATGAAGGGAAGTAGGTGAGTCGTACAGTCCATCACCCTGGGTATGTTAGCTAATAGACAATACTTATGGAGAGAAGGATAGACTTACCGTCCATAATTGCTTCCTTGGTAGTGCTTGCTCTTGGTGTATCCAGCTGAGTTTCTGGTGACATCGGATGCCTCGACTGTTGTGCTGCCATCATCGTAGAAATCTAACAGTCTCTTCGTTAGGGGTTGCCCCTTGAAAGAACAGAGGAAACCTACCGGAGTCGGTGGATGAATGAGGGAAGACATTTGGCTTCAGGCGAACGATGTATCGAGAAGCCGCCACGCTGGAGTCTGCCTTGTTGGTGAAAATGTAGACATTGTTGTTGCCGTACCGAACGAAGAGATAGTGCTTCAGAGTGCCATAAGTGACGGCGACTTTGATAATGTAGGCAGGCGAAGAAAACTGCTGGATCGTGACGGTTGAGGCACCAAGGCCCGATTCCACGTGGCTGCGAACGGTGAGCGGTGTTCCCGTTGGATTAGGGCATGCTCCTCACGTGTTCTTGCCTTGGTATCCCTGATACTCAACCCCTCTGTAGACAATGGACGTTATGTCACCATTTGTCTTGCTGACTTTGATGACCAGAGATGCTCCGGAGTCTGAAATACCAAATTCTTAGCTGGGCTAGCTATTGGTTGACGGGAAAAATTATGCCTACCAATGACATATTCGGAACCATTATCCGTGTACCCAAAGGCAGCGTAAACCGCCAGGGGCAGCGTGAAGAGAGCGATGATGATCGTTAGGATCCTCATTCTGGCTGCGTGGACTCTGGATGATCCTGTCGATCACCCTGTCAGGAACCCAAACTTACTTAAATAGCGCTTTGATCGCGGATCCCACGGAACTCCGGTGGAGAACTCTCATGTAGAAGATACGCCTTTTACATGGGACTTGACGCCTCCGGAGGGAAAAAAAATGATATTCCTCACTCGGCAGTTGGGTGATTGGTGGCTTCGGGTTTCATTTTACACCAGTTCCCCCTGCCAATGGTGGAACAAAGTGGAACTCCAATTTCCCCAGATTACGCCACATCGACTATCCCGTTTTCTGCACGGAGGAGCTGGCATTACCGGCTGCATTTTCTATTGGGGAAAGTGATTGCGAGATGGGATATTACACATTCCATCTGTTTGGGCTCTGATGCTAGTGCTGAAAAGGGCCTTACATTTTACCTGTGATGACCGAGGTAGAATAATAGGTGAAGTATTTCTGCTCTTTTGCACCCTAACCTTGCCCCCAAGCCGCATTTTCGTTGTTTAATATTATTCAACTCATAAGATCAACCATCTATCTCTTAGCGAATCAGTGGGAGCTTCTGGTGATCCAGGTTTGTACCGTGTACAAATGAGCAGGCATTGAAGAGAAAGCTTTCATATGTATGCTTCTGCTTATGTGGTTCAACCGGATTAAATATTTAGACTGAGGACGGATAACCAACATAGGACGGGCGAGTTGGTACTTAGCAGTCTATCCGCTGAGAATCAACCTTCTTTTGCGGTCCACAATTCCCAGTGTCACTGTATGTTCGCTAGCTGACCTCTCCATAGCGCTAGGCCTATCGAGCTCATTGCTATCAATGCCCTCAGCGGGTCTATGATATAACACGGGGAGCAAGGAAGATTTCCAAAGACATAGCCCGCACCGGTTGTTGAGACAAATTGTCAGGACGAGGAATACAACCCCTAATGCGATCAACAGGCTAGGAAGGATGATGAAATACCATTCAACCACAACGTACCCCTGGGTCTCCATCACAACACCCCGAAGATCATGACCAAGATGTTCGTGGGCGTATTTTGTCATTGATGCTGAGATATTGGATATAATAGAGTCGAAGCTCGATGATATCAAACGTTGATTGATCATGGTTCCATTGGAGGTCTGATCGGTGGAGTCCCACATATTGATGGTCTCGTTGTGCTTGTACACATAATATTCCATACCGGCTAAGCCGAAGCCCGTTAGATCTTCCGTCACAGGACAGACGATGAGTTGGGTGGAGTTCTCCCAAGGACGCCATTTGATCGGAATGGTTTCTTGGTATTGACTCAAATTGGCGACCTGATCGTGATATAGCTTCCAGCAGGATTTGAACTGGTCGTCCAAATCCTCATAGTCTCGATTAAACACATGATTGTCCTGGAAAATCTCCCCGAAGTCGGTTGACAATGTCTGTACTCTAGGAATCCCACCTGATACAGAGATCCTATATGCTCGCATGCAAGGAGACAAAACGCATTGAGTGATGTTCTTGGGCCTCAGGACTTGCCTAAAATTGGGGCTTGTGAATGTGGGTGGCGGGTCCAGATCCACCATTGCAATGGCACCTAAAGGTCCCGGCACTCCTAGGATAGTCTGGTTGAAATACGGCCCCCAGCGATTGTTTACGGGGCTAACGGTAAATGACGGGATCTTCACGATGAACCCTGGATCCCAGTGTTGCTTGTGTACACTCATGCCACCCCAGGCGCTATGAAGATCATATACTATCGAGTTCTTGTCGGGAAGAGTTATGTTGCAAGAGACCACCTGAGGATCGTGGCTGCTAGTGTTGAACATGTCAAAATCGCAACCAACGAAGGTGGCGTCTGATGTGACGTCTTCACACTTGCTGCACCAACCGGCCGACCGAAACTGGGGCCATGTACAGTTTCCTGACGGACATATTGGATCTAATTCAAATCCGTTTGTCCATATCCCGACATTGAGTGCACCGATCAGACCCATATCCACTTCCCCTGGCGATGAAAGGTGCCATGGGACATCAACCTGCTTAGCTAGAGCACCTTTAGAGTTGCTACTGGTTTCTTTTGCTGGGTAACTGACTATCTGATGCATGGAAGGATCGAATAGGAGGCTGATAATGGTAATTATGGCACCGAGAGAGACCAGCCATCGTTCCTTCTTTGGCCGGTGAAACAACAGCTTTAGGGAGCCCCAAGGCCCGCGACTGGCATCGTCGAAGGATTGGAGATCATATAAAGGTCGTCTATTGTCCGCCTGAACCCAGATCCATTTCAACTGGCCAATCGAAGTGCCGACCATACAAAGCAAGGATGATTTGGACGCTGTTGTAAGAATCGAGATTATTGTATTTAGATTTAGGCCTTTGGGAAAATTGGGTGTTGCCTTCCGATCATACGCTCCAAGCACTGCGACAACGGCCACGAAGCACAGTGTGCTGAATATCATGGCAGTTATCTCCCAAAGCCATGTATCTAGCATGAGCGAATTCCCCTTCACCCTACTTTCCGGCGCTTTAACCTGGTTGTCATCTTGTCTGCCTTCATTGAAAGGAAATCGAGCTGGTAATGGTCTTCTGTGGTCGCTTGAAGCCGACCTCTTCGTCCACCCTCGGCGTGTCCTCCATTGAACCATTTTTGGGGATGCGTTGAGTAGGGGAGTGTCATAAGGAGGCCATACCAAAGCCGAAGGAAAGCGTGACCACATTCCTGCCTTTTGTTCGATCAGCCTCACTCGCAACGCTACACAGCCTTGCACCCCCTACATTCAACGACGCCAAGGGGCGATGCTTTGAATTGGTGACCGATTTACACTCGGTAGTAGCATTCCACGGTGCCCGGGAAAAGTGAGGGATAGCTGCTTATTCCCGACGGACGACTGCGGTCGAAACCAATGCACTCACAATAGCAACCGGGGCGAAATCACTGCACCCTTCCTATAAAGAAAGGTTGGTGGGTGAAATATAAGACCCAAGTGTTGACGACAGATGTAAAATAAGATATGATGAAGAGATATATCCGAATAAAAACAGCCCTAGAATGTGACACCCCCGCTCTTGTAGCAAAGGTAACCTGACTCTAAGAAGCGTGAATATGGAAGGGGTTTGGGATTTACATCGTAATGCAAGGGGCATAACCACAGGGCAAGGGACGGCTGACTCGCCTAGCCATGAATTACTTTTTTGTTTCCGTAATATTATCTTTGTGCTTTTATTCTTTTATCGCTGTTCATTTAGTGTATTAGAGGTTCTTACGAAAGTTATACATGTAACACACTCTACCGGCGCATCAGGCTCTGCCTCCTGAACGAAATAAAGAATTGAGTTCCCTGGCGATCATAGATCAACATCTCCATAAGAACAGTTTCACTGCATTCTAAGCGTAAGCGTTGAACTGGGATGCTATGCCTTGCCCGCTCATTTCGTGTTTCATAAACAAAATCCCATCCTTGATAGCCAAGCCTATCTCACCCAGCCGATAGCGAGGATCCACAATATGGTAGCCTGCCATCCCATCCACGAACGAACAATAAGCCTGAAGTACTCGCTCGTCTGCGACTGCAAGCTTCTGCCGGAGATGCTGATGTATCGCCCAACTGCTCTGGCAGGTTTGATCGAGGACTTCAGCCGACGAGCGTTCCTGTCTCCTTGCCTCGCTGACAATGTAGGTGTTCTGTTCATTGCCTACAATTGACTCCTTGTAATGGGACATGATGTCATTGATGAAGTCGCTGATCTCGATAGCGCCGGGAAGAGAATGTATGTATAGGCCTAGGTACTCTGACTCAGGGAAAAGGGATTCCGGAAAATTGAACAGAACGTAGGCTTCTGAGTCTCCTGTCTTGCGACGTACATACGCCGGGAAATTCTGCGCAAGTCGCTCGAGCCCGGACGGGAAGCGTTTCTCGAGTATCGCGCCGGCCACCATATCCATCGTGGCTTTGACTATACAGGAAGAGGCAAATGAACCCCAAAGCTTCGGCACTTCCACCGCGACTAGATCTGCTAGGCAGTTCAGCCACGGATCTGGCTGGGTAGTGCCCCTGATAAAGTATATGGCAAATTGATCGAGATTGCGGATTAAGTTATCGTCATCGTAAGCGTCGATGTATGCAAACATGGCGGTATAGACAGTGATCAGGAGTCGCACTTCAAAGGGCAGGGTTGGGTAGACCTGTGTCGCACAGAGCAAGGCCACAGATAGGAGGGGAATGACCTTCCGACGATGTTCCTCAGAGGGAATATGCTGGAGACAAGCGTTATGTGGGGCCTCAATCAACTTGGGATCGCCGGGGACGGGAAATCGACGGAGGTCGCATTCGAGGCCCACCACAAATGATTCAATTGCTTTTGCCGCAGTGTCGTGCATACTATGTCGGGAGTCGACATCGATGACAGATATCTGCCGAATGCTAGTCCATGGGGCTGACTTTCTAGACGTAGACGATTGGAGTGGCAAGGAGCATTGCATTTCTGGCAGTCTTTTTTTCGTGATGATTTGAATGATCTGGCTCATTCTGGTACACCCACTAGCAGAAGCAGCCTAATATATGTGAGAGACCTTGTCACATTGGTTCACGACCATTGTGTTGGGACTCTCATTAAGAGATTATTTCTGCCAAGCTCTGCATATGAAAACCGAGATGTACTGCCATTTTAGGCCATGATGGAGTTCTGCAACTTAGCGTATCTAGTGCCGATTTGATATGATATCGACTCCGTTAGCTTGTCTCCAGAAACCTGAGACATGAAGCCGCATAATCTCGAAATAAACGCTATAAGAGTATTTAAAGTGCGTTTTTCCATGTTAAAAAAGTCTTAGTCTACGCTTAGATTCGCTCAGATCAGGCTTTTGAACGAAGCTTTATCTTCGACGCGCCTTAGGCTGAACTTACCGCAATTTCACCAAGTATGTGATCGATCAAGTCTAGCAGACAGGTTGTATTGACTTTTGAGTTTGAAACCTAGAAGGCTTTTCACAACCGGTGTACTTGTTTACAAACTAACTAGGTGTGCAAACTGAATGCTGCACAATCTGTGAATTGATCAAATTCTGGCAATTCCTGATTGCAAGTCCGCTTTTTCATTTACTCTCATCCTTTTATTGTATGATTTCCTATTCCCTTGAAGGATAAGAACCTAATGCGGGAAGATTGGCGCAAGCGCATTGCAACACACATGCGTCCACCGTAGATAACAGGAGAGCCCCGAATACCCAAAAGTTGTAGATATGGGAAGCGAAGGTATGCAAAGCTGTTAGGAATGTGTCATCGGATTAATGCATCAATCTTTGACTGTTGGATGGTCATAACCTTGGGATTTAGGGACATGAAGAAACAGTTGTGATTGATTTAGAGATACCATGCGAAGCTACCTATCCGCAAATAACGATATGCCAAAGAGGATTAATTGTGATTTAAGCAAAACAGAAATATAAATAGAAGAATGGTACATGCGAAAAGCTAAATTTGGAAATAACAATAGGCGTTGTGGGAAAGATGATAAGCTCAGAAACACAGCAAGGTAAACCACGAAGAGAGATCCACAAACGAAATGGTGAACACAAGAATGTTAAAGCAGAAGCAAAACTGCGCGAGCCATAGAAAATTATTTTCGTCGTCTTCCTGCTGATATAGTGGAGCTACTTGGCGGAAATGCAACCAGTCGCATGTAGATGAGCCCCCCTGCATCATCCATGGCCGGTTGTAGGTCGTGATTAAAACGGTAGTCAGTAAGAAGGACAAAAAAAAAAAAAAAAAAAAACAAAGTAAGCGACAGCAAAAGCAGGAAAAGGAAAGTCACTAAAGGAGAATTGAGCGCCCAGCCTCGAGATCGTTGATGGTCCTCTTCAGCCGTGCGCGCTTTCTCTGGGTGGCAGGCTCCTCGCCGGCAATCTCCTTCAGCTTAGCCGGGGGTAGACTAGAGACAAACTGGGAACTAAAGACCTTGAGAGGTGAATCGGGTCCATGAACTAGGTGATAGTCGGCTGCCTGCATGCAAACATTATCAACAAATCGTTTGACCGCGACATTGTAGTAAGCCTGCAAAATATCGTGGATATCCCTGATGGTTTGTTCTGTGTTGCTGATACTATGGCGGAGCTGGACATCGCTGAGTCTAACTACCTGCTCCCATCCATTGATCTGAAATGTCTTGGACTTTAAGTGTGCTTGGATCTGGTCCTCACGGCTGCAAGCTATTAGACTTCATTCCGGGTACACGCAGTATAAGGCAGACAGAGCTCACAGCATGAACTTTCAGAACATACCTTTTCTGTAGGGACTCATTGAAGTATTGATTCATTGTCATCAATGTACCCTCGCGCTCTACTTCGAGAAGGAAGTCAACATGCTCCATGGCGGACTGGTATTTGGACAACAGGCAGTTGAACATAATCTCCGCCAGTTGTTCGAAAACCCTTTTATCGACGCAAGCCAGCTCCAGAGCCTTCCGTATGAATTGGTCAACATAACATATAATGTCACCAACGTAGCCTCGCGCAAACGGTGTCCACTTCTCAGACTGCTTTTTCAAGATTGTGGAGAGAAGCGTCGCATTGAATGTGCCGATCTCGAATCCGCGCGAATTGGTATACAGGTGGTTGAGCCATTGATGAATGTCGCTACATGATGGACTCTGTTCCAAAGAAGTTTCTGGGATGATAGTAGCCAGTGCTGGTATGTTAGGGGTCTTCCGGGTCTCGATCGAATGCTGGGACTGGATGACCTCCCCGGGGACTTCATCCGAAGTGTCCGTTTTTTCCTCCTTGAACTGATATTCATGCCCCCAATTTACAAGCTCTTCACCAAAAGAAATACTACGAGTCACGGCCAGCGTCGCAAGTCGTAGCTCTGGGTAAAAGTCGAATATTTCATTGGCGCCGTAGTGGGTATTCAAGGCTTGGTTCGTAATGTCCTGGAACCTGGAGATGATGCTGAGAAGATAGTTTGACTGTTGCTTTGGTGTGTCTCTCTCTCCACCCATTCGGTGTAGCTCATCCCTGGACTCTTTGAGTCTTTTGAGTATTTCTGCACGAACCTGCCAACGTACGTCAATTTGGATTCGAACTCTTGCGACCTGGTAGCACTCACCAGAGGAAAGGCACGACGAGCGTTGTCGGTGACAGCTTCTCGGAGTCTCGTCTTTAGAGATACGATACCGAATCTATCAGAGGGGATTTTGTTCCAAGGCTCCGTAGAGCCCCATTCAGTCTCTTTGGTATCGCGGTCCACATCGTTATCCAATAGCTCGCGTTGACTTAAATTGCGCACTAGGATCCAGCCGTGCTTCAGAATCATGTCCTGCCCAGTTACGAGATCAATCACCTTCTGTTCAGCTCCGCCGTCCACTAGATCCGGCTTCGTGAGAACCCCCAGGGTGCGATCACCGTCTGGATCAACTTGACGAGCCATCTCAATGATCTGTTGCGTCGCGATATCGACGTTTGCCGGCACTACGGTAAGCATTATTGACCTTGGGTTCTTCATGTAGTTGAACACCATGTCCTTCACCATTTCCATGTCCTTTTTCGTGGTTCTACCTTGTGTCGTGTTCATGAAAATCCCTGGAACATCGATCACACTAAGATGGTCTTCTTTGGGACCGCATATCTCCAAACGAAAGATATCATTTGAAAATGTCAAGTGTGTCTCGTTCCCGGGCGTCGAAATTCCCATGAGCTCATGGACCTAGCTATTGGGTTAGAAACCATAAACATGCCTACTGTTGGGCTCACTTACGTCTTTCATAACACGGGAGAAGTCTCCCGCCCTTAGGTTACCATTGCAAGTGACCTTCCATTCCCGCAGCTTATCGACATGCTCAGCTGAACAGTTCGCTGCTGGAAGAATCGATCCAATGATCCTGCGGGTAGTTAAATTTTTGATTCGACGGAAAATAATCTGCGTCGCGAATCTAGTACAGAGACCACTGTCTCGAGGAAAGGGCAGTCCGGTGAGTCCTTCCAGGACAGAGCTCTTGCCACTGGATTGATCTCCAACCACAACGAGCTGAGGGAGGTCAATGTATTCGCCAACACCGCATGCAAATAGCTCATCGATCCTTTTGAGCAGTGCTGGATCAGCGAGGGGTGCCTGTTTGATCTTTGAGTCTGCCATGTCGGAGGCTTCCTTTGCACAGTTTCCAGAAAATGGGTGAGAAGAGTGGAGTGAGAGGTAAGGGCTTGTAAGATGCAGTTCAAGATAGTGGTGGGAGTACAGGAATATCGAGTGGGTTAGGTCAGGCAGAACAGCACAGGCTGAGAGATCAACCAAGGTTGGTTGAAAGGGCAATGATAAGTTCGGGGGTTGGTGATGAGAGAAGAATTGCTAAGGTCTTAAATCAGAGGAAAGAGGAAGAAGCACCTGTCAGAATAATGGTCATGGGTTGTGTGAAAGAGAACTGACGATGAGGTGAGATATGTGGGTGAGTATATGATCAGTGTCATGAAAGTGAAAAACGAAGCAGGGGTGTGTGAGGAGAGAGGATATAGTATAGGCTCAGATCTTGATAATAATGTCTTAATTAAATAGAATCGGCAAGATGGTAGGATATGAGACTATGGGCTCAATGCATGTCTTGATGGTTGAGGGCATGTGAGGTGTTTGCGCATGGGACGGAGATGGTCAGTGGTCAGAGGCAACCCTTCTCTGTCTAATCTAAGAGATCAACTAGGCACACGATCGAAATAATGACTGAAGTCGGTTTATGTATGTACAGTTGAATAGGAGTCGCTCGACATAGAGGGATCTTGGAGCAACGTGGGCCGGATCACAATTCAACGAACCGCTCAGATCAAAAGGCCAAGTAGCTGGCAAAAGCCGAACAGAGAAGGAGACCGAAGAGACTAGCTCAGTTCAACAAGTTCAGATATTTGAATGCCGTTCTCAAGCCATATTCGCGGGCCCCCTTCTCCCCATCATAATCGCATCAAGGCTGGCATCTGACGAATCCAGCACCTCCATACCCATCCTCTGTTCGTACGACTCTTGACTTCTGACTGAAGAGGTCCGAAGCATGAGCCATCTGAGATGCGGCAAAGGTTTCACCACTTCGTCGACACAGTCGATCAACCAGCCCCCGAGTCCCTTACCCTGATACTCTGGCAAGACATAGACGTCGGTTAAGTATGCGAAAGTAACGTAGTCGGTCACGAGGCGGGCAAAGCCGATTTGTTCGTATTTTTGAGGAACTTCTGTGGCAGTTGTCTTGTTTGCCGTTTTGTATACTCCGAAACAAAAGGAATTGTTTATAATCTCGTGCAGTATATGCTCTGGATAAGATTTCGACCAATATAGCATTTCGGAATCAAACGCGAAGTTCAGAGCAGATAGCGAGATGAGACTTTTGTCGGTGGATATAAAATATTCGTTTTTGGTCCATGTTATCGGCTCTTTGGATAGTGACATTTTGACTGGTGATGGATGCAACCGAAATCAATAGCTTGAAGACCTAGTGGATTTGATCCTATTTATACCTTGTTGCTCACTAGAGTCATCGCCGTGCAGAGATAGAGTCTGGCTCCTATGTGTGGGCCCTCAGCGTATCTCGCGTGTTTGGCGTGACTCATTCAGCTTCTGTTCGGGGCTTGGCACCAGTCGGTGTTGATGGCGCCAATCTACAGAATCTAAGACCATCCACTAGCCAGAGAGATTCGGCGACTTGTGTATACTGGGGCGAACTGCTCGGTATTGGCCACGCTAGGAGGATAATACTTCCGAATATGCAACCTAGAAAAGGAGAACGCCAGGACGCGCCCGTGCTCTAGGCGTCAAATGGCCTCCTCGGACCCTCCCTTGGCGCGTGGGGACATGCTGAGCTATGAGATCTAGTACGGCCAAGGAAAAACGTTCGATCAGTTGCTGGTCCTTTCCTTTTCTTGGCCAGTCATCTTCAAATCCGTGTGTAAGTGTGCAGGCTGTGGTTAGCACACTGCCAGGCATAAATTCATAGGGCCTACCGGTCTGTCCAAGCGAGTGATTGTCCGAGACCCTGTTCCATGTTGGCTCTAGGGGTTAATTCCCGAATGATTGGTCCAGTAGGACTTGGCTATTAGCCATTTCTAATTTAGTTTGGCAAACGGCGTAGGCAATGCAAAGCTGAGTTGGAGAGTTGGTCAACAAAGAACTCGCCGTCCTACACTTCTCTCCTCTCTTATTCTCCCTCAAATCATCGGACCAAGGGGCTAGCAAAACCATCTTTCGCGATCAAAATAAATACCTTATTGAACACTAAAGTCGTATTGTGCGCACTCGGTGTCATCGGTTTCTTGGGCACTCATGGTCGCACTGGGGCTGACGGATCCACGGCCCTTATAACAGATGCACTGAATAGCTCCAACCCCTATATTCTCCCGGGCACACGCTCTACGCTACGCAGATCATTCACGGGGCTTCGATCGCCTGTGGACTACATTCTCAGCATGTTGGTGCTGTTGTGGTGGGAGACAATCGACGGTTCCCATCCAGCTACCTCGGCCATCGGTCTTTATTTCCTCGGACAGGCGTTACCGTGCATCGTTGTCGTCTATTTGAATTCTCTACGGGGGAATAAACCAGGCCTTTTCAGGTATACATCCTGCCTTTTGCTTTCTCGTGACCATTGACTGTTTCCTTTCTGCAATATTGTTCTAATCATTGCTTATGCTTAGACCGACGCTCTAGCTTCTTCTTTTCCAAGTCGGCTCTTTTGGGGCCACCATCTTCATCTGGATACACAATACGATCCCCGACTGTGCAGGCCGGCATAGCACCACAATTAAAACGGTCTTCTGTAATTTCAACCCCAGATTTTGTTTGGCTGCTTCCTCCAGCACTGATGCTTGGATACGCGCATTCGGCGGGTCTCATGAGTCTATCTCCCGCACTCGTGAGCAATACCTTCATTCAATACGCTCTCGCCCTCTGGAACATGTATCCCATCCCGGTACTGACATTGCTTTACTTCCTCCGCACGATCTCTGCACCGGTATTCGCCAGGATTTTTTCCTGTCCAGCCGCCGAACACAAACTCTCCTCGCCAACACCTGTTACGGATACTCACGCTGAGAACAAGACCTCAACGACAAGGCGACCTGAAACTGACCACCTCCGCGCATTTTGGTTAACAACCATTCTTAAACTCATTCTCAGCGCAACGATGCACCTGTTCATCGTTGGCCTGTCTATAAGCACTCTTCTCTTCCCCTCCATCTTCCACCCATCCTACGTCAACGAGTTCCTTCCCAGCTCGCTATTCCTTCCTCCACTGGCTCCCGGACCAAAGGCTTTAACTCCAGGAGATGGAGTGCGCGGGTTTCTGCTCTGGGACCAGGTAGTCTATTACTCTACCGTTATGATAATTGTTGTTCTGGAGCTGCGAAACGCATTTGATGCGGTTCAAGGAGAGGGAAGTAATAAGATGTTTAACCTGCCGGCGTGGGTTATAGGATCTATCGGAACTGGCGTTTTTCTCGTCATGGGGCCAGGTAGCGCGTGTCTTGTGGCTAGTTGGGCGCGCGATGAAATTTTATATGGAAATTGGTGATGCAATTTGTATCTTACGTACCATTGGCGAAGCAGGTTCGGGGATTGAGGAGAAGACACATTGGCATTCCAAGCTGAGCTGGACCTGATGTTATAAGATAGGCTGTCCAAGAAAGTAGATGAAGGCGGACTGAAATCATGAACAAGAATGATATAAGCATGAGAGAGGAGTAACATATGTAAAGGGCCCAAGATCGCTGATAGTGTACAGCGACCCTTGGCCCTCGCGGAATGATTCAATTATAAACTCTATGCTGGAATGCCCAACAAAGCACCGGGACCATTTGAGACGACGCCCAGACCCAACAGCCTAAAAGTCCTTTGGTCAATTTGTTGGAAATTAAGGCAAATCTTTTAGCACAATGAGACAAATACAATTTAGACCTTGACAAATAATTTGCGACTTTGGCGCAGCCGAGCGGATAAGACAAAAATCGAACCCCCGAGCAACATGGCGCCAGAAAACATCGAGAGCGTGAGACAACCTCGCTCGACAAAGTGTCCACTGATTGGGGTACCTACTAAGCCACTAATGCAGAGTTAGAATGTTTCTACCTTTAACAAGGCGTCGACTTACGGAATTGCAGGAGCGATAAGAAGAATACCGATCGCCGTTCCTTTTGACTCGGGAGTTGCAAGTTGAACAGCGCAGGGAGTTTGTAAACTGAACATGGCCTGGACATTGTTAGCGATGATCTTGCGCAGGAGTGTAGGATGTTGTTCTACCCACCCCGGAGCTGAAGCCGTATGCCAACGAGAATACAACAATTTCGGCAAGACTCGTTGCTTTTGTCCAACACATCGCGATAATCCCGGAAAGTGCAACCATCAAGAAGCAGAGGTTGAAGTTGCCATATCGATCGGCGACGTAGCCCATGGAAACTCTGCCGACTAGTGAGGCTCCGTTGAGCATTGAAACAATATAAAAGGCAAGACTAGACGAAAGGCCCTTCGAAACGGCATAGGTAGATAGGAAGAACAAAGGACTGAAGAGACCGAAGGTCGCTAGGGACAGTCCACCACATAAGAGAAGGAACGTGGGATTTTTCACGAGAGCAATGCTGGGGTTGCTATCAGAATCGCCCTCGGCGGAGGGCTTCGTCTCCGTCTGCGGGTTCTCGTGGCCTGCATCGCGGTTTGGAGGTGGTCGGATAGTTAATACCATTATGACACATAAAGGCAATATGATAAATCCAATTATCCGAAATGACCATCCAAAACTTACGCCGTCCTTGTGAAGGAGTTGGTCCAGCGCAATTGGCCATATGATACCTCCAATAGACGATCCTGACACCATAATACCGCTCGCCACCGCTCGATGCCTGTCAAATAGATGCGATACCATAGCCATGGCGGGGCAGAGGAGGAATGCATTGCTGATCCCTAGGAGAACGCCTTGGGCCAGAAGGAACTGATAAAGACGGTTGCACAACGAAACCATAAATACCGCAATTAGGGACCCTATACTGCCAATTATAAGAGGGATCTGCCGGGCTTTTGTCATTATAAAGCACGACGCTTGAAATCCAGAAGATCCTTACTGTAGGACCAAGACGATCAGCAAGTATGCCGGCCGGGGCGGCAGCAAAAAACAGCGTACAGGTCAACAACGACCCAATCCAGGCGATATCAAATTCGGAATGGTGCTGGAGGATGTTTTGCCCGTAGTACTCCTGGAAAACCCCAAAAGCGTTTTGGAAACCCATAGTGCAGAACAAGGCCAGGAAAGCACCAACAAGAGCAAGGCTTGACCGAAGACTAGAGGAATAATCCCACATAAGCAAGTGTCGCGGTCAAAAGGAGCCAGTTACAGAATCAGCCAAGCTTACTTGAATTCTTTCTCATTTTTCTTTGGTCTCTCGACATCCGGCTCAGGAGAGACTACTGTTGACGACATTGCAACTGTCCCGGGATAGAAGAAAATATGTAGAATGGGCACCAGGGTCAAGTAGAACGTGTGACAAGAAAGGATTGAATAGTTTTTGCTCAGAGATGTTGATAGAGACTGTAAAAGACAAGTTCCCGTCTAGCTTTGTATGGGTTGCTGATATAGTAGTCTAGTATGCCTGCCTACTTTGGACCCAAACGGATCAATCTCCATGGAAGCTCCACGGAGCTCCGTGGCAGCCCGAGGAGGCGGTTTTGGACAGATATCCATTATAAAAGCAGCAATCCAGCTCGTTGGGAGATCACTGGATCCGTTCATTCTTCGATTCGAGCCAGATATAGTAAAATGAAGTTCGAGACGAGGGTGACGAGAGTGTGCTGTTTTGCTTACATCGGCCAGTCCGACGCCCTTATCGATAAGGGTATAGCAACGCACTAGGGTCTCCTCCGGCTGCCTCAGGCCGTCATCCTTCGGTTCGCCTTCTTTTGTCTGCTTCTCCTCTGCCTTACTCTCTTCGACCTCCTAGCTAGAATGCAGCGGTTAGAAGAACTCATTATGCGATCATCCTAGGCTCGTCAAGAAGTATTAGGTGGATAGGTAGGTAAATGTCGATCGGGATTCAAATCCGAGTCTGGAAAAAAAGAAGTGTACAGAGAAAGTCGCCAAACAGGACGATGTCTTCAGAGGTGTAAGAAATTTTCTGAATCTGGCATTCTAACCACTACTGTGTAGCCTATGGCGCTTGTTGGAATATGTGTACCACGCATACACCCATATGAGTCAAAATGACCAGCGCGAGAGGCCTTTCAGTCGCGGAATTAAGATCGAGAGACTGATCTCAATTCGAAGTCCTCATTGATCACTCAAAAGTGCCCCAATCTGTCTGTAACACTTGAACCTGTTCACAACAAAGAAGGCTTGGGCATGGCGCACTCGCTAAGCGCCAGGGATTAATCTAGCTAATGCACGCCAACATGCGCCAGCCATGTCTGAGCCCACTCAGTCAAAGAAAGCGACCAGAGGCTGGGGCAGTCAGGGTTAATTCGAAATGTCCAGCTTTAGAAGTGGAAGGTAAATTCAAAATCTCTCTGGTTGCCATTGCTGATTTGGGTGAGGATTGGTTCTATCGCGTTGGGCCTGCATTAGAATCGTGGCCCAGTGCAGCTGCCAAGCCGAACGGCGCTTCGAGTGGAGGTAGAATGGATATCAGAGTGCGACTTCGCTAATGAGAAGCTCCCAGTTAGCGCCGTGCAATGTAACACCTTGCTAATGACAGGACGGGCTGTTGACCAGGGTCCTGGGTAATTGAGGCATCGCCCCCTCCTCCCTTCCCTGCATAGCGCGAGTCAGCCTTCTTGGGCATTATGCACATTATCAATCATGGCAGGGCATCCCTCTTTCTTGCCTGGTCTCATCCTTCTTCGTTCTTGCTTCTTTGGCCTTGACGGTTGATGCTTAGGCTGCTAGGCAATATGCGATCGTGATATCTGCTGCCTCACTGTGATTCGCGCTTCCTTATCACACTAGAGTCAGTCTGCGAGTGTTGGTTGTATTGCAAGTCGGAGGTTTTGTGTCTTACACAGCGCTCTGACTGTTCGTCTCAACCCATTTTTGCTCCAGATGGAGCGCCAAGATCACATCTCGAGCTGTGCGCCGGAGGTGGTACCCTGGCAGGACGGCATTGAGGCCGTTAATGACAAAGATACCCAGAAGATCGCGTACACCGCGGGTTGGCCGCAGTACACGGAAGCGAAATACGACGAGAAAGATGGATTCAAACAACGGGTATGTGGATTGACACCGAAGATCTTCTGGATCCTGATTCTGGCGTTGGTGGTGGTTCTTGCGGCGGGAATAGGAGCCGGCGTTGGGGGTGGGTTGGCGAGTCAGAAGAGGTATTCAAATCAATCAGCACGTTCATATTGGTATCATTGTATCTGGCTGGACACTCACCTGTTGTTTCCAGTCATGCCGACCCTCCGTCGTTACCAGCTGAGAGCAGCACTGCCCCGACAAGCACCGTCGCGGATCTTTCCACCTCTTCGACCGCGACTGCGACTACGACGAGTGAAACGTCGACGAGCACAAGCAGTACAACCTACGGACTCCTAAACTCCGGCTGCAATGCAACCGACAACCAGTACTACACGCCCAACAACCCCGCCGACGATTCCAGTCCCTTCACCGTGAACAACCGCACCTTGAAATACAAGATACACTGCTACGAGAACATCCCCGATAGCATGTCGTTCAACAACCCGCAGATCACCAAGTTAGGACAGCTGAAAGGTCTGCGCAGTCTGCAGGAGTGCATCAAAGCGTGTGCGACGCTCAACTATGTTATTGCGAACGCAATGGGCGGCGAATCGGCCGAGGTCCCCTTTAGCAAGCTCTGCAGCGGAGTGGTCTACTCGTACCAGAATTACATTGCGGGGCAGCCGATCAATTGTGATTTGAACAGTGGAGTGCACGAGAATGCATCGAGAGTCTCTTGGACTGATAATCGGGGGCCCGAAACGCATACTCAGGTCGATTCGGCCATCTTGGATTGGGAGGATTGATGATCATGGCGGTCTTTTGTCATTTAGACTAGAGTGTATATACTATCGTGATGGCAGCATTGATGACATTATGCTCTTTATTTCAAACGTGGCTCTATTACAGCGCTTAGAGCAAGTTGAGAAACCAAGCTGATTAAAAAATGAGATCAAAACGTCCAAGAACCAAATTTTTTATCTAGTAAGTCTAGACACAAGCCAAACCAATCGTACCAGAAATGAATACTTTTCTCGAGCTTCACCAACTCCCTTAATCTAGTGGTAGTAAATTGACATGTACGGCCCGTTTGCATCTGAGTAGAAGAAGGATAACCAGAACTGGTAGTTGGTGCACTTTTCGAGGTCGATTCCGGGACTGTACCAGATGTTAGCTTCCAATTCACAGGAATTCTGGTACTTAAGCGACAGACCAAAGTCAAGCTGAGGAAAAAGGAGGAGAATAGAGATAGGTAGACTGAAACACTCACACGAACGAAGTAATATTGTCGATATACGTTCTCCCTTGCTCGGTATTGACGTGCTTCTCGATAAAGCTAGATATTGCTTTCGCGATGCTCATGTCATTTATCCCGGCCAAGCGTATATAGATTTTGGGTTGTGGAAGTGATCGACCCGGCTGAAGTTCGTAATTGGCTGAAAGGTATATGGACTCGCGTGTCGTATCAGGCTGGCCCGGATCTGCGGCCGACTGTCTAACTGCGTCGGAGATATCAAGAGCTTCCCACAGTTCAAGGAGCAGTTCAAGGCCCTTCAAGTCCTCAGAGCTTCTGAGCCGGCCACCTAACGTCCAAAGATCGGTAATCCGTTGGAAGACCACCTGGGTGTCCAACAAGTAGACTTTGAACCGCGAGGACTTGGGGTTGAGAAGGTCGAAGCACGTCCAATAAACCGAAGCAGACGGGGGAAGCTTCACACAGTAATCCGCAAGTACGGCCAGTGAGTCCTGAAAGAGTCCGTCCATGTCAACGGATTTCACTGCCGAGAATATCAACTCCGAGCAGGGGACCCCGATGGCCTGAGATTTGAGCATTGGAAGAAGGTACAGCTTGACGACGGCGTCCTCCTCTCCAAAGTCCAAAGCCACGACGGTCTGGGACTTGAAGGGCAGCTTCATTGCATCATCTCTATCTAGGAACGCGGCTACCTCTTCGTCTGATAGAGTCAGTCGGTGGATCAGCTGATGATATAGAGCTAAATCCACGTTAACGCCTGCTTGTTTCAGTCGATTCAGCATCTCGCCCGGCTTGGCTCGGTTGAAAACATCGGGGCCGGTCGTGGCCTGGTAGCTTATAGGCTCCATACCCACCCGGACCGTGGTTTTGGACCGCTTGAAGCTGTTGCTAAGCTCTAATGCTCCTATCCCGGTGAACGGGCTTTTGTAGAGCTGGGGCCGACCCGGGGATGAGAAGGCGCCAATCATCGGCACGACGTGAAGGGCATGAAGGAGCAGATATTTCTAATGTTGGTGGACGTCGTATTTGGCAGAGGAGAGCATTCTGGCCAGCATTGGACCGGACATATGCCACCATTCATGTTCGTCGAAGTTGGGGAAGAGAAGGTGCTTGCTGAGGATGCGGAAGGGTTCGGGGTTGGTCAAGGCATGAGCTGATGCTTCTGCATCGTGCAGAAGAGTATAAACGGACATGAGGACTTGAGTTCAGCCGGAGATCGAATGGTCGAATTTGTCGAGTCAGGGTTGGATGGGTGATATCTGCCTATGTATATAACAGAATCCTCCGGTTTCTTCTTGAGAAGAAAACATCCCGACCTAATAAATCAACCTCCACAGTGCAATCAGTAGTTGTTATCTCGTGCTACACAAATGGAACATACCATGATACGATGCTTTCCGAAACGGCCTCTGTGATTTGATTGTATGTGACAAATATCCTTGCGATAATGGTGGTTCAAGGGTAACCTCGCTAATGTCGCCAGCCAGGGCAATCTTCACACACAGGGCACCCATGGCAACGAATCTCATACATACATTTTATTTCCGTCTCTAGATGATTGAGAGTTAATGTCATCACCTAGGTTGTTCTGAATCCGCGCTTGTTCCCTTCGATAGATATCCAGTGATAAGATGCTCCCACAATCTCGTCAGTAGATACTCGCGGATCATTTCCCGATTTCTGCTGCTTGGTGTCTATTCATTCTAGGTCACTCTGGCAAAGGCTTCAATAATAGGGTATTTGCCAGGTCAGGGTTCCTTGCAATGGGTTTCAGAATCGTAGAACTATACATGGATACCCGGGTCGGCAAACCTTCCCGGAAGACCCGTACGGTTATACCTGGGAAGCGTATCCGGACACGCCGAAATAAGGACGCAAGGGGTAGAGAGGCTGAGTATTGGCAATTGTCCTGAATTTAGGATAATCCTGCTTATTGCTCTTGCAGCTTTGGTAAATATGTGTGTTACCCCCTGCGCCGGAATATATATTTAGTAGCAGCTGTGTTCTATCGGAATTGATTTTGGACATGATGAGAGATACCTATGAGTTGATTTTTTATAATTAGCAATAAGTAAACCGGGCACTTAACATGCATTTCAGCAGCACCCAAGATGGGTGTTTATCCTTGAGTTAATTGAGGTATCGCGACAGGAGGAGGACCAGCAGAAGAGTGAGGAATGACGCAAGTGGAGTGGAGACTCGGGTCTACCTGGAGTCTAGACCGGACGGGACCGCCGGGACTTTAATTTCCTGAGGACTATAGTTACATAGCAAATATTCGGGAAGAATGAGAATGAAGTATAAAGTAGATGCAGGAACAGAGTAAGATAAACATTATTGAATTGATTAGGTTATGTATATTATATATTATATGTGCTATATTATGCGATCATGCGATTATTGATATCATGTCTCACCGAATAAACAATTAAACTGAAGAGAAACAGCCCTACCGTGGGCGCCTCCCGCGCGGCGCCGCGCGTTTCCGGTGGGGCGCCCTGTTTCCTCGGCGCCAATCAGGGCGGCCTCAGGCCAGAGAGCCGATCACGGGTCCCGCCAGGTGTTAATCTTTCCAGCGTTCCTTCTCTTCCTCCGTCGTGCTTCCGATCTCTCTTGGTCTGATCTTCTTGTTGTGCTACTATGTCCGGTACAACATGCAACCCCGTCGTGTCGTTCGATTCCGCCATCCAGTGAGATATGTCGTCGCTACCATCCTCCTCTTAGCCTGGCTCTTCTACTGTCTTCCCAGCGTCCGCCACGACGACAACCTCTCCATCCCCTCGTCTCCCATTCCTCCGCCCGCGACCGACCATGCCGCCTGCGACCTGGATCTCGATCGTCTGCGCTCCTACGGCTTCGACTCGTCCGTAGAGTACGCCCGCTGGGAGATCGTGGCCGTCCCCTCGTCCGACTTCCGCGGTTTCGACGATACGCTGGCCGTACCCCTTCCGACCTGGCAGACCGTGAAAGTGGACGCTACGGAGGAGGCTCGCAGGGTCTTGCCGCGAGAACAATGTGCTCCGACCGTCTCCATCAAGGTGCCGGTGCCGCCGCCGCGCGTTGATGCCTCGCATCTCGTCGTCGGTGTCGCGACCTCCCTGGAGCGATTGAATGACTCGCTAGATGCCTTTGCCGTCTGGGCCGGAGGCACTAAGTGTCGCATCTTCGCCCTTGTCGACAACGTGTCCTCCAGCGAGAAGGCGAAAGTCTTGAAACGAGCGACCGCGATGGAGATCGACCTCACCATCCTCCCCTCATCCGAGGAGCTACTCGACCGATACTTCTCCTTGACCCGGGTCCTGCTGCGGAACCGCGACGAGAATACCCGTTGGGGCGTGATCATCGACGACGATACCTTTTTCCCGTCTATGGCGAACCTCGTTAAGAAGCTCGCTACCTACGACTCTTCTAAGCCTTACTACATTGGTGCTCCGACCGAGAACTTTGCGCAGATGGGCACCTTCTCGTACATGGCTTACGGAGGTGCCGGGGTTTTCCTCTCGATGCCCCTGCTGGAGGATATTGATAAGGTGTTTGACGACTGTTATGAATATAAGGATATGGGCGATAAACGGGTGGCTCGCTGTATTTACCACCGCACCAATACCAAACTCACCTGGGACCGCGGGCTATTCCAGCTGGACATGCGCGACGATGTCTCCGGGTTCTTCGAGGCCGGCCGGCCCTTGCCTCTGTCCCTTCACCACTGGAAGTCGTGGTTCGACGTCGACGTGGTCGCCATGCACAAGGTCGCCGCCATCTGCGGCGATGACTGTCAGCTGCGACGATGGCGCATCTCCAAGGACTCGTTCTTCGTCAACGGGTTCTCCGTCATTAAGTACTCCGAACCGATGGACGACATGATCTCCATGGAGCAGACGTTCGACGAGAGTGACTGGGCCCGCGACGAGGGATTCGCCTTTAGTCTCGGGCCGTTGCGGCCCAAGGACGCCGATAAGGTTTCCTTCCGCATGCGCAGCGCCGTCAACGAGGGCGGTCGCGTGCGGCAGCTATACGTGGATGACCCGCCGCCGGAGTTGAATCTCAAGCCACGGGTGTTGGAGGTTGTTTGGAGATTTGCATAGCGGTGATTGCATTTTCAATCTGTTTGATATCCTGTTGATGGGACCTAGACGTTTCTAGTTTATACGTAATGGCATTTCCACATTTGTTCAGTACCGTCTGACCTACACCAAAAGAATATGAATGATACGATTACACCTTCCTGGACTTATTACTGCTAGGAACCAGACCCCAGGTCCGCTCGAGCGGAATATCCAACCTGATCATACTGTCCTCTTACTCCTCCACTGCCCCCGTCAAATGTCCCGCCGTCTCATACAACTTAGGCATCGGCTCCAGTTTCTGCCGCAGAACCCAGACCCGGAAATGCCAGACAGCGTTTTTGAGCTGATACATGGCGTGTTTGCGCGTGGAGACCGAGAACACCTGATCGAGTTCCTCCAGCGTGAGCGCTATTTCCGTTAGTTTCTTTTTCACAAACCAAATCCGACCGGCAGGGGGTCAAGGGAAGACATACACTTCGTCTCCGGCACAAATAACAACACCAACACCCATCCGATTAGACACCACGCCGCATACCACGCAAACGCCCCCTGCGGCTTAAACGCGGCTTTTAGCGGTTCCCACGAGAAGGACAGGATGAAATTAAAACACCACGTCGTGGCCGTTGCCCATGACATGCCTACTTCTCGGACATGTAGGGGGAACGCCTCGGCGGAGTAGGTGAACGGGACGGGCCCTTCGCCTGGTGAGTAGAAGATCTCGAATAGGTACATGCCTGTCGTGACCATCGCGACTCGCTTCTTGCTGTGCGCGATGTCTTCCTCGATCCAGAAGGAGAAGCCGGCCCAGAAGAGGCAGATCGCGAGGAAGGGGAATGTGAAGAGGAGGAGGTTGCGGCGGCCCCAGGTGTCGATGGTGAAGAAGGCTGGGAGCGCGAAGACCCAGTTTAGGATGCCTGTGCCCATGGATGCGAGGAGGGCTTGCTGGATGGTATAACCAGAGTCGGTGAAGATGGTGGTGGAGTAGTAGGCGATGACGTTGACGCCGCAGAACTAGAGGATTGTGTTAGGTGGACTGGGGTATGTTCAAGGGGATATATGGTGACTGACCTGTTGCAAGAACATGACGATCCAGCTGGCTAGGGTAGCTCGTCGGTTTCGAGGCACCGTAAACAGCTCCAGGAACATGGTAAAGAAGTTCTTGCCCTTGTTGACCTTGCGCTCCAGCTCGACACCCACGTAGGCGTAGTATAGATCGCGAGCGGCCTGGAGCTCCGACGGTCGGAGGGTTCGGAACGCGTCGAACGCCTTTTGGATCTTATTGTGTTCGATTAGCCATCGAGGCGACTCGGGGCAGAGGTAGACTTGAGCGCAGACGAAGATGGGCAGGACGACGGTCGACCCGAGCATCAATCGCCAAGAGAGATCATTTGGCAGGCCCATGAAAGCCACTCCCATGATGTTTCCTAGCATAATACCAAATGCCGTCCACATTTGCCACATCATGACCAGGGCGCCGCGAATGGGTGCTGGGGAACACTCGGCCGCGTAGACTGGCACGGTTGATGACTTGGAGCCGATTCCCAGGCCGAGAACGAAGCGAGCGATGAAAAGATTGACCCATGAATTGGCCACGCCTTCCCAGATGGAAGCCACCGCGGCGATGAAACACGAGACGAAGATCGTTCCACGTCGGGCGAGATAGCGGTTCATAGGCTCCGTGAGCCAGCATCCTAGGATAGCGCAGGCCAGATACGGTGCACCTACAACCAGTCCGGTGAGGTAGTTTTGCATCTGCTCGGAGAAACGGTCGCTTTTGATACCAAGTTCCTAGAACCTCATAAATATTAAAATTGAAGCGACGGTGCTATTAGACTTACAGTGAGATAGATAGCCTGTGCGCCGTTGTTGACCGTTTCGTCCATGCCCTGCACCGCAGCGGCGAGTGAACACATGGCTGTCGACGTTTAGCTTACTCCCAATGACACAGGACACAGAGACAGCTTACAGGCCATGAAATAAAGCTGCCACGGTTGAGACCATTTGTGGGTGACTTCACGCTCTAGGAATTTCTTCTCTTCCTCGTTCAGCTCGGGAAGATCCTGGGCTGCGTGCGGATTCTGCGAAACCAGAGCCCCTTTGCGGAAGACCTCTCGATACTCCTGAAGCCCATACTGATCACAGAATTTATCGACATCTTCGATCAATTGCTCCCGTGGAATCCCGGCTAGAGGGTTCTCAAAGACAGCGGTGACCTGGGTCCTGGATCGGCCTTCGATGTCGTAGATGCTGTCGCGCTCCTTTGCATCGTGGACGTGTTCGGCACGGGGCGGACTTTCGCTCACACGCTCGACTTTCTCGTCGTGTGTCGATGAGATTGTTTGTTCGTCTTTCATAGTGGCTAGTCTCTAAGTCTCTTCTTCGTTGACCAAGAGACTCGCCGTGTGTCTAGATAATCGACAAGAATCGGAAGACAGGAATCCGGACCTTTTCACCGACTTGTGGTTTCAAGGCCAGCAGCATAATAATTCACATATAGACGATTATTCCCCCACATGCACGACCCCGCAGGGTCGTGCCTGCGTTTTATAGGAGCCCAGAGACGCAGCCTCGCATTCTCCGGTTTCCAACGCAGTGGATCCATGGATTCCCTCGAATCCTCGAATAAGGTCACACCGGGCGAGACCTGTGCTACGGCGTCTGACAAGGTTCAGCCCGCAGCCACTCAGCGGCGACGCCCACGACCGAGCCGGCGTGTTCTCAGGCTGGGAGATAGGCTGGATACGACGCTAGAGTTTACCGGTGTATACACTATGCCGGCTAGGTATGTGGCCGAAAGAGGCATATTTCAGTAAGCCACTGGCGGGGATGTCCATCCCGTTCCGTCATTTCCGTCGCTATGGCTTGAGGTCCCCGTCAGTCTTTACGGACTGGGTTTGGCGGATGCGATGATGACGGGTATGGGTAGACCAGGCTGGCGGGTATCGGTCGGCCGTGAGATGAGTATGACAAGAGTGTGGGGATCACCATTTCACATCTCACATGGTGAACAAACCAACTAGAACCTGGGCCGATCTGTCCGCCATGGGGCCCAAGGAACAGCGCTCTGACCGACAAGTCAATCTCAGTGGACCACTTCCCCATCCCGGAACCCCGTGGGGAAGCAGTCGCGGGCTTAGAATTTAGAGGGAATCCTTCTCCAAACGCAGGAAGAGGAGAAAGGTGGAGGTCCACGCGACAGGATACTAGAGACTAGTCATACCTGCCATTGAAATCAAGCCCTTCCAAGGCCACGCCAAGTGCGACAAAGCAATACGAAGCAACATCGACCTTCTTGGCCGGGTGCGATCGACGCGGTGGCGGCCAATCACGTGGCTCGGCTGCCCTATCTTTGCGTCATCTTCGACCGTCGTGGGTCTTTCTCCATGTCACCCTCGCTGCTGGAGGATTGATTTCGGGCGGTCTGACTCTCAGTTGACTACTCATAGGGGTTTCTTGTTCGATGGATGATGGCTGTGGGTCTATTGCCGAAATCGCTCAGATAATCACATGGTAATTTCTTAGGTTTCTGCGGGGATTGATCTAGTCTCATGCGTTGACAACGTGGACAGAAATGCTTAGGTTGTAGATGTTGAAGTTGAATCTGTCGGATATCTTCTTGCGTTGAATTGCAGCGTTGCACACGTCAAAGACTCCTTGCGCCGCTTTCGTTTTGAGCTACAGTCGACTAACTGCATGCTGTCGGTTCGTGGCGCCGCCTTCGACGCCTTCGACTTTTTTCTCAGCGGTGCCGGCTAGTCGGCTGCCTCGGCATAATCCCGTCCAGACGAGGCACCAAAGTCTCGGCCGATGGCGGGGAAACATGAAAAGGTGGAATTGGAAGCCGTGGTATGCTGGACAGATCGGTTAAGCATCTGTCATTGGTGGTATCTACATTCCGGCTAGGAGAGGAATGTATCGTCAACCTCCCCCCGTCTGAGGTCAACCATGCTCTTCATAGCGGTCGGCTTTGAACTTTCAGCTAGACAGAGGAAGTTTGATGAGACTGGTGATTCATTGATCACGACGAAATATTAATTTCTCAAGGGTGGCTTTTACGATGTTACTTTCCCCGACAATTCTCTTCCTGTGGCCTTAACATTCATTGGCCTTTTGATCTCTAGTAGATAGTCGTGTTGTATTCGATAATAAAACAACTCAACGAAGCCTGGTCTACTCTCATATACATCCACTAGTAGGTGAAAATTTAGTAACGCCCCTTTCGTCATATGTCACTCCAGAAAAACCCTGCGAAATCCGCTGTCAGCCACAGCCGTTTAGCACCGCCGACAGATATAGAATTAGCTAAGATTAAGCTAGAGGCTTGTGACGCCATGTTGATATCATCTTTGTAGTAGTTGAAGATTTTTTGCTTTTGAATGGAAAAGGGACCTTCACAAATAATCTAAATGCAATCTCATTCTTGTAGGGACTCTGATGCATCATGCACTTGAGGATGAATATGCGTATCCGAAACTCCACTCGCAGCCCCGTATCTCAAGATCCTCTACACCATTGACTTCTTGTCAATCTCCCACACACTGCTCGGATTCAACCCCAGTCTCTGTCCATCTACTGGCTCTCCCTCTGGCGTGTCGCGACTCTCCACGCGCACATTGTAACTCGTACTCACGAACACCCCACCCGTGTCTTCCTTTCCATCCTGACTCCTTGTATTGATCCCCGTCGTGCTGTCGTTTCTTTGTCCCTTTCTTGACCGCGATGTCAGATTATAAGCCCCGGAGCTGGCGTGGTACTCGTAATAATTATTCGCGCTGGAACTGCCGTTCATTCCCGTGGTCCAGAATCTCTTGGTGAAGAGAGGGCGGAGGATGGGGAGGTTCACGGTCGCTACGCCGACAACTGTCTCGCGGATGCCCCAGCGGTTGACGGTTATGGTGGACGGTTTGGATCCGAGGGTCAGGGCGGTCCGGATGATGGATGCGGAGATGACGAAGATGCCGGAACTGAGGAACATAGCGATGACGATCTTGCTGTCGGTGGAAGGTGTGTTAGGAATTGGCTCTGTGGATGACTGGACGATGTCTTACCGTGATAGAGATGTTTTGACGCGCCATAGGAGCGGGATCGGAATGAAGAGTCTAGAGGTGTTAGCATATATCGACGAGCTTGTCACCTCGATTCCCGCTCTTACAATGCTATGTCGGTGCTGTAATTCTGTTACTAGCTGTAGCTGTAGGATAGGTATAAGCCATACTCACGAGACGTTGAGAATGCAGGTCACGATAACATTCTGGATCTTGAGGCCACACTCGCCTGTAGACAGTTAGCGTAATAGGAACATCTCCAGTTGAAAAAGACGCTCACGGGATGGTGGAGGATAAACTCTCCAATTATCGGACATGCTGCGATGTGATTAGCATGGACAGACAACAAGGCATCGTGAACAGCATACGGTCGACACCCGAAAGTCACAGTTAGGAAAACCGCGGCGTAGGTAGCGCCGCACAGAACAGCTAGCCAGTTAATGGCCTTCGATTGCCACAAACCTAACGTGAGTCTCTTGCTATGTAACCCAGCCTCAATTAGTGATAAACGTATCCGAGAGGAACAGGAAACTTACTAAAGAAACAACATCTTACCCTTCATCACCCAAATCAACGCCGTATATGAGTACCAGGCAGCCAATTCAAACTTTGAGCCGGACTCAACCGATCGGTATGCTGCTGGCGACAGTTTATTTTGTAAAGCATTTGGTACTTCAAGGTTTGTGCCTCGTGTATCTTTCCTATAATTAGTATGCGCGTTATGTCAGGGTCGGTTTTCGGGCAGCGCACATGAAAAGTGTACTGTGATGCCATCCATCGTGAGGAGTGCCAGTGCCTATCAATATGTTAGAGAGAGCACATTCAATCTCTGCTCCTGGTGGTCTCACTAGGAATGCTAAGTAATCATCTCCTTGAAACCCCCTGGCACCAACCATCCGCATGCGCACTCCCAGTCGCAGAAAGATGATGGCTACGCTGACACCAAACTCCGTCCATTGCTCCGCCAGAAACGTGTTGTCCTTGTAGAATCCGAGATCTGCCATGTTCCATCGAGTAAAGGTGGCTTTGCTGAAAACTTCGAGCACAAAATAAAATTTGCCAGTCGTGAACCAGCGTCCAGTTGTTTTTGCTAGGTGTTGGACATCCAAACGCAACCAGCTCAGAAAAGAGCCGAAAAAGTTGCAAAATCCATTGAAAGGCCAAGAAGCTGAACGCCGAGGAAGACCCTTTCCCTATAACCGCACCACAGCTTCCACCAGACCCGTCCTGTTGGGACAGAAGGATGCGTATATCGCTCCACCATATCGAGAAAAAGCTTAAAAAGGAGATACAAAACAACCGCCGCGTCACTTGTCCCGTCTCCAGCTGCCCCTTCACGGTACCTGCTCTTGGCTCTTCCTATGGTCCAGGGGCGAGGGCAGATTTGAGTTAGGGTACAGTGGAAACATCACCCCTCCAGGATCTAGCGCCAGTGGAGCAGGTCGATTTGATTGAAAACGAAAACTAGATCGATGACGATCTTTTGCCTTTTGGTCCCTGCGAGGGTCGGGGGCTCGTGAGGTCCGCCTGAAATAGGCACTTGAAATAGCTCTCCAGCCCTGGTTGCGTTCTAGACCGGATGATTCCGATTTGTTCGCGCAATAGTCAACCGATTGATGGCGCCAACGACGAGAGACAGCTGGTATCCCAGTCTGACTGGACAACGGCGACCCCTACAGTGGAGACATTGAACCGCGATTTCTCCGAACGGATGTAATCTGGTCTGGGGTTCCAACTTCAGAGTTGGGCCGATGTGGAGCCGCCGTATAGAAACACGAGATCCCTTTGCGAACACACAAAGGACCCCTTTCTCGCCAAGGGAAGCCGGCAGATTGCTGAATTATATTAATATGCGCGCTCGTGCAAGATATTCTGTCGGCTTGCTCCGAAAATGCAGGGACCCGAATAGGGGCGCAATCTAATTCAATATCGCGATTCGTGATAGGGACAAAGAGCTCAATCTACGAGCCGCTCCTGAGACCCGTTTTTCTGATCCTTGGTTCCAGTAGTCCATTTCCTACTCCATTTGGTACGGCCGAAATAACAAAGCATATCTTGTCAATATGTCATTATGATCCTCTGGGAATTTTCACATGAGGACGTACCGTATGGACGACGAATGGGTGGCGAAATACAGGGTGAAGGAATGACACACACACATACATGTCAGATATTCTCCATGTTCTGTGCGATGCGCCGAAATCCGTCGGACTCGCCCCCGAGGAATCTAACCTGTGGAGCTGTTCAAGTACCCTACAGACTCCTTGGGGCGATTAGGCGCATTAGAGACACAATAATCGATCCTGGCGAAAAACGCGATCGCCAGTTGATCGTAGTGGGGGTCATGGCACCTAACGTCGGTTCTTTTTTGGGCGAAATGACAGACTGAGCCTAGGTTCAAGGTTGGCCATGTCGCTGTCGATGTCGATTCGGTTGGCTTTGGGATCGGCAATTGTGGCTATGTTCCTCGACTCCTTAAGTTGTCCAATACTGCCGAGCCCTAAGTCCTTGTCTCACCCAAATTTGGTCGCATCTGAGTTTCTTTAGCTCTGTGCCGGTTTATATGTGCCTGTTTCCCCCGTCCAGTCGCGGGAGGTATGGCAAGCACCCTGATCAGCTAGTGTGAATATTGCTGGCGATCCAGTCAGGGAAATACTTTATTTCTCCAAGGCGAGTGAGTCTCTAGTCAACAGCTGGATTGCCAGCAGTTCAACCACCGATGGTGCCGAAGGCCCAGCGCCACCGACAGGATCATGAACAGGATCTCTGTAGACCATTTAGTGTATGAAATTAATGGAAAGGGATCGGGAGAGTGCTCTAATGCTCAAAGCCTCCTTGAACCCTTGGTGGAGCATTGGCCGGGCTACCGCCGGAGACTTTCTTCTTCGTGAAATGCACGATTAGAAAAACTATCAATCATATTGTATGCTATACTCTAGCTAACGTGAACAAGCCCTTCGCAGCCTTTGCCTTTCTCGTGACGCTAGGAACTCTGCTCACCGTCCTAGCCACCAATGATTGTCGACGCACGGCATCATCATCCCTGGCCTCGGCTTCCCCGTTGAGAGGATCAGCATCAGCACCAGTCTTGTCCAGCTCCGATATCTTCCACGCTCGCACAAGCCAGAGGCAAATAGCTCCTCCCATAAACATAAACCCTGTGAAAATCTGGGCGTGCAGAAAATTGGTCCCGTTGTCCGTTCGTAGCCAAAGGGCGATCGGTTCGGCAAATGTGCTCGGTATCACCACCGAAAGCCAGAATATCGACAAGGCAGATGGTAGGAGTTTCAATCCTACCACCTCCGCGCCCACCGGAGCCACGGTCGTTGTGAAGGTTGCGGAAACGGTGCCGCCGATCAGTGCATAGAAGATGAGGACGCCGAAGCTTTTGGCAAAGATCCAGATTACAAATGAGAAGAGGCCGGCTAGGAAGGTACATGCGAGTGCGGTGTTGAGTCGTCCAAAGTCATCACTGACGTACCCTATAACCGGTCGACCCAGGCCTCCTCCCAGGTTGAACATGGCACCGAGAATCGAGCCTTGGGATGCGGTAAGGCCCACAGTGTTTGCGTAGCTCGGAATGGAGAATAGCAAGGCCACATAGCCCAACACGCTGAAGCAACCCCAGGCCAACGTGAGCAGGAACTCCGGTCGCTTCAAAAGACTGGTATGGAAGGCGATCTGGACAGCTCCAATGACCTGGTTGCGATCCCTAATAAGAACGGCGGAGAAGCCACAAGCAGCAGCTGATACTATAGCCAGGATTCGGAAAGCCCAGCCAGTCCCCCATCTCTGAATGATGGCACTCGTAGCCAGCGAATAAATCAGGCCTCCAATCCCCGATCCCGCTGTCCCAATTCCGTTTGCAAGAGAGCGTCGGCGGTTGAACCATTGAGGGATAATGCCAACAGTCGCACTGAATTGCATTCCCATCCCGAATCCAAAACACACGGCCTGACTTAGAAACAATTGCCAAATTTCGGTCGCCCATGACGCTCCTAGTAGCGCTGCGGTCTGTAGTGTAATTCCTATCGCCAAGCTAGCCCTTGTCCCCCATTCTCGAGTGGTGATTGTTGCAACCGGAGCAATGAATTGGGCCAAACTGAGAGAGAGACCTCCGACGAAGGCGAAGTCGAGATCTGACGCCCCTGGAAACGTATTGGTGTCCAGATAATGCGCTAGAAATACACCGTAGGACTAGGAACAACGAAAATTAGCAGATCGAGCATTGTCGCGAGGCTGCGAGACCCTACACTATTGATTCCCCAGGTATGGGCATTGACCAAAAAAACACACAGCACACAGACCCAGCCATACCCGCCGTCTGGAGACGGTTCTACCTCTGTCCGAGCCGGTGGTTGGGCTTGCTCAGGATCATTCTGGGACAACTTCTTCTCTGAAATGTCAAGAGAGGTGTGAGCCTTGGAGTCGTGGCCAGGTGCAGGCGTTGTTATCGCCGGACTCGAGTCGCCATTTTTCTCCGACTCCATTTCTTCGTTCAACACCAGAAGGCAGATTGGGGAAGAGGTTCGCAATCCGAGAGGAGTCGGAGATCAAAGACGAGAACGCAGTACGTAAGAAGTGAGATAAATATCTCGGTAGAACTGAGGGAGCTGAGATGTACCAGGGTTTAGGGGACGGCGCCCGTCGGAACCGCCGATGCCATGCAATTCCTCCACCAGTCAACTTCTCTTTCCCCGGTCTTAGTCATGGGAGAAAGTACGAATCACTGATAAGGAGATAATAGAGGCCAAGTATAATCGGGTCACGTCCAGACGTTGGCGTGGGGACCCCAATCCGTTATTGCACTTTAATTATTTTACCCCTAATAACATCGGTTATATGCCACGTCAGTCCCGTAAGCGTTAGGGGGCCGGATTGCATTGCATTTGCCACCGCTCCATTCCAGATAATGCCTCTAGATAATCGGAGAGCGAAGAGAATTAGCGAACGATGCGAGCGAGAAATATTCGTGTTCAGCATTGCGAGACTCTCGCCAGTGCAGGAATACAGTCAGATCCAAAAAGCATAACCTCCTGCAGGTCTGTGGAGGAATGTAACCCCCCAGACACTATTTTGGTACTAGCAATAAGCCGCACAAGCCCCGTAAGCCTATACAGGCCAGAACGCGACATGATTGCATGGTTTGGCCACTCTCGTTGCAAGTAAGTGGAGCCAATGTAACCCTCCAGGGATCAACGTCCAATTTGGAACAGGCGCTACATTCAACCAGACAGACAAAGATTGCCTTCGTCCCACGCCAAGTTTCATCGGAGAGAATCCAGACAGAAACCGACTGCCTTGGCATCGGATCTGACACCGGTGCCCGTCTTCATTCGCAGGTCCGTCACCAAACGGCCATGAATTTGACACATATCACGATCGCCGTACTGATCGCGTGCTTCACTATAATCTCATTGGAGGCCTTTACAACTTCCAATCCTTGTTGACAGCACTCACTCCCTGTTGAGCAAATCCCTTGGCAGTTCAATGAGGAAGGTGCTTTGGCCGCAGTAGTTAGGGCCAGGCCTAACTGGCATCAAGGATTGTATTCCATGTACACGGCGCCGGGTGGCGAGCGAACTACTGTCTACACCTCCTCAACGGTGGTTTCATATGGCGACTTCAGGCAACGGACTTACTCTGGGGTCTTGCCGAGATCGATAACAATTTCCGCTGTCAAAGATAACTGTCATACTGAGTAGTCAACGATTGATCCCTGCCCCTACCAATTGTAGTATGGGGCATAGGGTGTCTTACCCCGCATGTTATTGTCCGATCCTTCAGACTATGCACTGTAGGATACCAGGGCCGTGCTATAGGATCGTTGATGCTATGAGCTTGGGCAAGGATGAACCAGTAGTAAATATAAGAGTATCAGTTGAATATAAACTCAACTTCTACCTTGTGCTCCTCCTACTGTGTACCATGTGATTCTAACGGGGGATTAACCTGTGAGACAACCAAGTCCTTGGTGATAAAACCGGATGCCTTTTTTAGCATCCTCATCTCGTATTGCTAGGCGCCTGATCACTTTACCCTATTGAGATCTCACTGAAGTAGCTGCTTGGCAGTTAGTATACCTGTATCTTCACATCTCTAGTTATAAGCCGCGTAAGCAGCCCCTAAAGCCCCTCAAGCCCGCGGAGGCAAGAACGGGATATGATTGTATAGCTCGTTTGTCTGTCCTGCAGTCAGGTGGAGTAATTGAATCCTTCAGAAGCCGAAGGATTTCCGTGGATGTCTTAACTTAATATCAATGTGGTAAATGCATACCCCTCTGATTGACTAATACATAAGACCCTGGATAAATACCTCGCTGGCTCTCAGTCTCTGATCTTTCGAGTGTTTTCCAATCCAACCGACTCGTGAGGGACATCTTCGTCGATTTCTTTTTTTTTCTTTCAATATGGAGGCTATCAAGAGGACCTTTGCACAATGCAAAGAAGAAAACCGCGTATGTTCCTCCATTGGCGGAAGCTATGTGGATTTATCTGAGGCCCTTGAAACCATTGCTGACTTATGATATAGCCTGCGTTTGTGACTTTTGTTACAGCTGGCTATCCCACTGTTGAAGAGGCTGTAGATATCATATTGGGCTTGGAAGCGGGTGGTGCAGGTATGAACTATGCTGACCCAGTTAACATACATTTCTAACTCGTTCCACAGATATTATTGAACTTGGTGTTGTGAGTACTACAGTCTGGTGGATACCCATCGGACTTTCTAACTTCATTGCCAGCCTTTCACGGATCCCTTCGCGGATGGTCCTACAATTCAAAGCGCAAACACGGTTTGTTGACTCTCCTAACTATTTTGTCTACGCGATTACTCATTTCAGTAGGTAGCGCTTGCGAATAATGTCACTATCGAGGTAACTCTAGGGATGGTGAAGGAAGCTCGAAGCAGAGGTCTAAAAGCGCCGCTGCTATTAATGGGTTACTACAACCCGCTATTGAGCTACGGCGAGGAGAAATTGTTGAATGACTGCCGTGATGCGGGTGTCAACGGCTTCATTGTCGTGGATCTTCCTCCGCATGAGGCGGTTAAATTCAGGAATTTCTGTGCGAAGGGCGGGTGAGTAATTATACCCGGACGATACAATTTCCTCGCTGACAATCTTATACAGACTATCATACGTACCGCTTATTGCTCCTTGTAAGCCCTTCCCACATTATGCATCTCACCTGCTTAGATTCTAACACTTTGTTCCAGCCACTACCGAGACTCGACTCAAACTACTCTGCAAGCTTGCGGACTCGTTTGTCTACGTTGTATCGCGTATGGGTGTCACCGGTGCCACCGGTACCCTAAGTGCCGGTCTACCCGAACTATTGGCGCGAATCAAGCAATACTCGGGCGACGTCCCGGCAGCAGTTGGCTTCGGTGTCAGCACAAGAGAACACTTCTTGAGTGTCGCCAGCATCGCAGATGGCGTTGTTATCGGCAGTCAAATCATCACAACCTTATCTAAGGCCGCCCCTGGGGAGCGTGCTAAAGCTGCCGAGCAATACTGCACTGAGATATCTGGCAGGAGAAACTCGCCAAAGGGTCAAAAGGCTCAAGAATCCAGCAATAGCGAGGGAGTGAATGGGGCTGATGAGCCAAACGGAGCCGTGCAGACCAACGGAGCTGTGCAGGCTAATGGCGCCGTGCACACCAATGGAGCCCATACCAATGGAGTCCATACTAACGGAGCCCATACTAACGGGGCTCATACTAATGGAGCTCATACAAACGGTGCCGTGCATACCAATGGGTCCGTCAAGACCAATGGCGTCCAGCATACAAACGGAAGCCATTCAGCACTACCTGATGAAATATTGGTAGAGAAGGGTGAGGGAGAAGACCCGGAACTCTTTCCCGCGCGCTTCGGTGAGTTTGGGGGTTCGTACGCCCCAGAATCACTCATGAGATGTCTCTCAGAGCTGGAGGAAGGTTTTGAGAAGGTTCGGAATGACCCCGACTTCTGGGCAGAATTCCGTTCCTACTACCCTTATCTAGGAAGACCCGGGCATCTTCATGTCGCGGACCGCCTTACTGAGCATGTTGGCGGAGCCACGATTTGGCTGAAGCGTGAGGATTTGAATCATACTGGAAGTCATAAGATCAACAGCGCCCTGGCACAGATCCTTCTGGCTCGTCGCTTGGGTAAGACTGAGATCATTGCTCAGACCGGTGCAGGTATGCATGGTGTAGCAACTGCCACTGTCTGTGCAAAGTTCAACATGAAGTGCACCATCTTCATGGGAGCGGTAAGTCCACTTGCTTGAAAAGGTGACGCAACTGTATATCTAATAGCTGTATAGGAGGATGTCAGGAGACAGGCACTGAACGTGTTCAGGATCAAACTGCTTGGTGCTGAGGTCGTCCCTGTTGAGGCAGGGTCGAAAACTCTCAGAGACGCCGTGAATGAAAGTTTCCGTGTCTGGATCACCAAGGTCGACACTGCCTTCCACATCATTGGCTCAGCAATTGGTCCACACCCCTTCCCTACGATTGTCCGCACTTTCCAGACCATCATTGGAGAAGAGACGAAGACACAAATGCTAGAACAGCGGAACAAACTGCCGGATGCTGTTGTTGCTTGCATCGGTGGAGGCAGTAATGCTCTAGGAATGTTTTATCCGTTTATTGAGGAACCCAGTGTGAAGCTTCTCGGAGTTGAAGCCGGGGGTGACGGCCTTGACTCGAACAGGCATGCCGCTACTCTAACCGGCGGCAGCAAGGGGGTCCTACACGGAAGTAGGACATATGTCTTGCAGGACCAGCACGGACAGATTCAGGACACCCATTCCATCTCAGCTGGTCTGGACTATGCTGGCGTTGGGTGAGTAGAGTCGACCCCTTTTCCTTGTGTCATAGTGGTAGCTCGCTAACTGTCTGAACAGACCAGAGCTTAGCGCCTGGAAAGATTCAGGACGCGCAAAGTTCGTTGCCGTTACCGATGCTCAAGCTCTCGCCGGATTCAAGGTGCTCGGTGAGCTGGAGGGAATCACCCCCGCGCTAGAAAGTGCCCATGCCGTCTGGGGCGCTATGGAGCTGGCCAAGACAATGAGGAAAGACCAAGATGTTGTTATCTGCCTGAGTGGAAGAGGGTTTGTCTATACTCCCCATGCCTCTCGCGTACTCGACTGACTTTTATTCAGTGACAAAGATGTGGAAAGCGTGGCGGAGGAACTGCCCAGACTTGGACCTCAGATTGGGTGGGATTTGAGGTTTTAAAAGACTTGAGACGAATAGACTTTGTCGTCCGGCGACTCGCTCTGGCGTTAGATAAAGCTATCCTGCGTGATGAGGTCCTCTGGTTGCAGACGTTCTTAAGTAGGCCGCACACCAAATAGGGACAAGAGCTGTTCCCGAATGAAGAGGAGGATGCTTCCACCTGTAAGAATAGTTGGAGAGATATGTCAGGCTGATGTGGCCCATGTTTAGAACCCGGGGAGGCTGTTCTTGTTGCTCGAATGCTAGAATGCCAATTTTCTAAGAGATTTCCTCGCATATTGTAACCGACTTGTCGTATTTCTCGCATAATTCGCGTAACTCGCATAACTCGCATCTCGCATATGACACAGCTGTTGATAAATGTCATTTTGAGATTCGCCAAGTCTTCACGGTTATTATTTGCCATTTCTATTGTAGAACGTGTAATTTGCATAGCGTTCTCGGTAGACCTTCAAGGCAAAAACCTCAAAGGCGGTTAGATTTCCTAATCGAGCCACTCCCGACATGGTCCACAGAGGCCCCTGAAAGCCTTCAATGCAGAATCTTCACAGCTCGAGAAACGCATTATTCCTCTCGATAGTACCTTATAGGATCAGTTTGTATATCAAAATGTTCAGTTGGTAGGAGAATGACAGTTCTTCTTGTGACGTGGCTAACAGCGACAGGTACCAAAGAACCCTCATGCAGCGTCCGATTCTGACGCAGTGTCTAACCACGGCTGTATGTTCCTAGCATGGTCTCATTATAATGGTGAACTAATGCTCCTGGTATCAAGTGTCTTTTTGCCGTCGGCGATGGCCTCGCTCAGCAAGGAGTAGAAAAGAAAGGTCTCGCCAGCCATGACATGACACGTACTGCGCGCATGGCGTTCTATGGAGGAGGTCAGTCTATGGGGACATTCCTGTGCATGGCAATGACTGACAGCTCGACAAGTGGTATTTGGCCCGGTCGCCACGAAGTGGTTTCAATTCCTTCAAAGCAAGGTTCAGCTTTCCACCGTCCCCCGAACGCTAGCTGCTCGAGTCGCCGCCGACCAGTTGCTCTGTGCGCCCACGATGATTGGTGTTTTCTTATCCAGCATGTCTATCATGGAGGGCAGTGACCCCAAGGACAAACTGCAGCGCTCGTACTGGGAGGCACTGCGAACCAACTGGACTATTTGGCCTGTTTTGCAGGGCTTGAACCTGTCTCTTGTCCCATTGCAGTATCGAGTGCTGAGTGTCAATGTATTCAATATCGGTATGTATATCTCCCTTAGCCTTGACTCTGACCTTTTTGTTTCTTTCGGTTGCTTGACCCATGGTCATGGACTAATGTTGTGTAGGTTGGAATTGCTTCTTGAGCTTCTTGAGTAACGCGGATGATGTAGAACAACCTCCCGTTATTTAGTCGCGGCCACCTTGAAGTATAAATAGCATCTACTAAAGTAAACTTAGATTGAACATCAACCTCTGTGAAGCAGCATCATTATAGGTTTCAATAACTTGTGTCCGGACTTGCCTGTTTGAGTAGCGCCAAGTATATATTCTTTAGACAAAGTATCAGCAACCAATTGGATTTCTGTCAGTAGAGCAACCGCCAAAGCCACCCATAGTAAGTGGCATCATAAACTTGGCATAGAGTGGCTTTAGAGCCGCCTTCTGCTTTCCCCAGCAAGAAAAGAACGCAAAAAGCAAAAGCACATTCCCAATTGGGAAAATCCCGGAAATCTCCTTTAGGAATCCCGGCCCAAATCGCACTATTCCCCATTGGGACCACAGGAAAGAATCAACAAGAGTGACTTCAACTTCCGCCAACATCAACTTATGCTTGGTTTACACCTGCATCACAGGTGCCAGGTTATGCCAAAATTCACACTTCTTTGTCGTGTCGCGCGGAACTCGCTCCATCGCAGTGTTGTTCGTTTCCAGCCGCATCCGCTTTCCAGTACCACTACCCCAGGAATGCCACTGCGGTGCACGGTGGTATCGGCGCGGATTCGGATCGAGCGACTGGACAAAGCTCAACCAGTAATTCATGATTACTGGGACCACCGCGGCGTTGACCGTCTCGAAGGAAGATTGCCCGCCGGTATACCCCGGGCCAAAAATGGCCGGGACTTCGATCGTGTGCGGAACCCCTAGTCCTTGCGCCAAACTTGGTGGGTCTTGCACGTTGACCCGGTAGTTCCATACATGATTTGGGGACAGATGCGTGGCGATAGTGGTGGCAATGTGATTGCCCGGACAGACAAATGTCGCATCGCCGTATGCTGCGGACGCCAGCGAGAAATATTTGGCGTGGTAAGGTAGGATGGCCGCTTTTTCGTATACGCTGTTGATTGTCTTCAGCTGATGTGGCTTCAGTTCCGGGTAATAATTCCTGAAGAACTGGGAAACTTCGGCCTTGGTGGATGCATTAAAAGCGAAATATGAACCTTCGTTAGTGTTGTCGCCAACCATGACCGGGACCCTGACAAATCGTCCTCGCTCGAAGAGGTTGTACTGACGGTCGACTATGAGGTCGTCATCCACCACAGGCAAGAAATACCAGCGCACAAGGGGTGTAGCGTTGGTGCCGGGGAATGGCGACGCGACATTTGCAGCCTGGATCTGGTTGATGTCGATCGAGCGGAGACAGGCCAGTGCATCGGGCGCGTCGAGACAGCCGGCATCTTTCACGAAGCGATCGAATTGCCACTCCATCTCGGAGACGGTCTTCTCGGTCGGCCAGAATGGGGACTGGAAGATCGCACCGGCGAACAAGTGATCGTCTCTTCCTCCGTACGCCGTGAGGTGATAGGAAACCGAGCCGGCTCCAGCAGAACAACCGTGAATGACAACGTGGTCCGGGTCGCCGCTAAACTACCCTCATAAAACTCGATTAGATCCGAAGGATTCGGGCTGGAAATAAAACATGGGCAATTATACCTTTTGAATATGCTCCTGCACCCACTGCAAGGCCATCCGTTGATCCAGGAGCCCGGCATTCAGATCCCCTTTTTTCCTCACCTGTTCGCTTGCCAGGAATCCAAGGGCGCCAACTCGGTAGTTCAGCGTGACAAGCACGATGCCATGTCCAGATTCTTGAACGACCTTGGTTCCGTTATAATTCGCGTTGGAATTTTGAGCGTACCCTCCCCCTTGGATGAAGACCCAAACCGGGAGCCTAGAAGTCGCTGTTGCATTGGACGGACTAAAAACGTTCACGAACAGGCAATCTTCTTCTTTTTCACCTGCCGTGACGTTTTGATCGGCACCGACGCAGATCGGGCCGTGCTTTAGGGCTTTAGTCTTGATGTGGACTTGGGTTCTAGGCTTTTTACCTTGAATGCTGTTAGGATTGACTCCGTTCGGGGTGGGGCTTCGGGTGCCCTGAATCTCAAGTTCCCCAAAGGCGGTGCTGCATAGCGCATGCCGAGATACTGGTCAACTCCAGCATCGAGTCGAACTCCTTCGTACGTCGAGTATCCGAGATCGACCAGGGGCCCCGAGACGCTCGGAACGCCACCTGCGCGGAAAGCCTGGAGGAGTAATCCCAGAGATATAAAAAACACGTTCATTTTGATCGTTCTCGATGGCCACTGAGTACTAACCAGTGCAGTATGCAGCTGGGTTGCGATGGCTGAGAGTGTGAATCATGATGGAGAACAGCGATGTTGACAACACAATTTACAACCCGGGGCGGAGCGGTTAATTCACTCCAGAGCTCGGGCATACAGAGGGAAAGATGCATGATTGATGCAAAAACCATGCAGAACTTCAGGCCTATTCACCCAATTATCCGGGGAAACACCGCTTCCCCGCAAATTGGCGCCGTTGGACATTCACGTCGCTGCAACATCGGACCGAAAGACCGACATCGCAGGTCCTCAGGGCAGATCGCGCAAATTGGTTTTGATCACCGAATGCTTGACATGAATCATGTTCATCGATCCGGTCTTTCACAGTCCACAATGCCCCTTTGACGCTCTGGAAACATGCTAAGATGGCTCATCAGCTGCAGGCCAAGCATCGGGCAGCGACAATCCATGAGCGAGAGTACTCAGTAGAGCGACTTCTCAACAACCGAGTGTATCCCTTCGTCTCATAATCTATTACTATTGGATCGGACATCAAATTAGCGGGTCCACCGCAGGCTTGACTACAAAATCTCCAGATCGCGATTAGACCTGCCACGCTTGCCCTAAAAGAGACATGGGAACGAGAACGATATAGCGGTAGGCACCAGAAATTTGGTAACCACCAGCCTCGTTGCTCTGGAAAACGGTTAAAACTCGCCATTTGACCCTCTTCGCTTAAGATGGATCTTCTTCCCTCGTCTTTAAACGCCAATTCATGCTGCCAATATGGTAGTAGGGGAATATCGTCTCTACCACTATGATCCTTCGTTCCCGGCCGCGGTCGCTGCCACTGCTTGTTTCGGAGTCTTGACAAGCATGCATTTGATTTATTTTATTGCCCGACGAACTTGGTATTTTACGCCGTTTTTTATCGGCGGCCTGTGTATGACTTTCCTTTTCTTTCGCATCTTCTTGTCCTCGAACGGAGGCTAACCTTTACTAGGTGAAACGATCGGATATGTCGGGCGGATACTGAATAGTCGAGAGACCCCCGACTGGACGACAGGCCCATATATTATGCAGACGCTGTTGCTGCTGGTCGCCCCTGCGCTCTTCGCGGCCTCCATCTATATGGTTCTGGGACGGCTGATCCAGTGGGTCGAGGGGGATTCGAGATCTATACTCCGGGGCCGATGGATCACGAGAACATTCGTTGTGGGCGATGTTATCTCTTTCCTTGCGCAAGGCGGCGGTACGTCTCCCTCCCACGGCCTAAAGTGTCTACTAATCAGAACAGGCGGAGGCATCCTAGCGAAAGCAGACACCAAGGACAAACAAGATCTGGGAAACTGGATCATAATTGCAGGATTAGCAGTACAGATTGTCTTCTTCGGGCTGTTTATCATCGTCTCGGTGATCTTCCACATTCGAATGGCGAATAGTCCTACACAGCGATCCGTTGATTTGCGAGCCCCTTGGAGGCGCTTCTTGATTGTACTGTACATTGTTAGCACATTGATCATGATCCGGTCCATCTTTCGGGTGATTGAATACGTGCAAGGAACGGACGGCACCCTCCAGTCAAAAGAGATTTGGCTGTATGTGTTCGACGGATTATTGATGTTTCTGGTTATGGCGGTCTTGTTGTTGCATCATCCCAGTCAGGTTGTGACCAGGAGTCGAAAAGTGAGACAACATGGACATCGGAGAAAGAGGACGAGACGTCATTCTCGGAAAGGGCATCCTGTTGGGGAGGACCCTTATTACCAATAGCCCCAAATATCAGTCATGGACATGAGAGCAGGTCTCCGTAAGCGCAGTGACCAAGCAGCTCACATGGCAGGATCTCAAGATGTTCTTACTCCTCATAGGCAGGGTCTGTCCCGGCCAAGACCGAGCGAATCGCTTGAGCCACAACTGCAGTCTTCCATTGTCATCCTTTCTAGTGCTTATGCCAAGCGGACACTCAATCCCACCGAATCATACACTGGATTTCGTTTTTTTCAAATCACCCCACTCTCAATCAAACAACATGGGAATCATCGCTGTCGCAGGAGGAACCGGCAGCGTCGGGCGAACTATCGCAGAGGCTTTGATCAAGCATGGAAAACACCAGGTGATTGTGCTGTCACGCAAAGTAAATTCCACTGTCCCCTTCAAAGGTCTATCTGACGGGATTAGGCACCCGACGATGGAGACGTCTTCAAAATCCTCCAAATAGACTACAACCACATTGAATCCACCGCTTCAGCGTTCGAGGCTGTGAATATCGACACCGTCATTTGCGCTTTTGGAATGGTCTCGGATGAGTCGAGCGACACGCAAATCAAGTTGATTCGAGCAGCAGATAAATCTAAATGTACCCGACGATTTGTCGTGAGCGAGTACGACATGCTATTCAAGGAAGAGTATTTGTCTGATCCTTCATTTTTGCTGTCTGTACTAATCTATGCCCAGGCACATCTCCTACATCCCCACCGCCAAATGGGCATTTGATGCCCTTCGTGAAATTGAAACCACTGGTCTCGAGCATACTCGCGTTGTGAATGGTATGTTTCTCGATTACTATGGCCTCCCGCACTGGAGGAGTCATTTGAAGCCATGGGTGAATGCCGTGAATGTGAAGCGCAAGTGGGCTGTTATTCCTGGGGACGGCGAGATGCCTGTCAGCTTCATTACGACACAGGATCTGGGTCGGTTCGTTACTCGACTGATGGATTTGGAGGAGTGGCCGCGTGTCAGTTGTTTTGCGGGTGTAACGGCGTCGTTTAATGAGATCTTGAAACTTGCGGAAGGCGCTCGAGGTACGTACAAAAGGTAACCAGAATACCTTAACATGGCTGATAGGAGTAGGGGACAGATTCATGGTCAAGTACGAGGACCTTCAGACTCTGCAAAAAGGCAAAATCTCATTCCCCGAGTTTGAAGACGCCGGGTTCGAAGCATCGGAACAGTCTAATGAGGCCATCTTCGCGCTATTTCATCATGTCGCGGCCACTGGAGGATACTTCGTTTCTCCAGATAACGCCCTTGATGACTGGTTCCCGGACGTCAAAGTCACGGCTGCGGAGGAGGTATTGAATGTTTGGAAAGACCGGTGATACTGTGTTCGCCGAGCTCTAGTGGAGGCGTACCTTCAGCATTCTCAATCGATTAGGCCTAGCATAAGCTCTTTCATTCAAAGGATTCAAATCCCTGCAATGAGTCACCGATATAAAAATGCCACGTCTTGGCCAGCAACAGGGTTCGACCCACTTTCTTCGTAATAGCTCTGCGTAGCTACTTATAAACATTTTATCCCCGGACACAATCAGAATATTCTAGGTTTGAATGAATCATCATGCAGATTCACGTCGTCTCCAAACTCAACAACGCTGAGCATGCCACCATCTCCGTCACCCAAGCACTCCATCCGTTACCTCCCTCGTCCATCCGCGTGAAGCCACAAATAGTAAGCCTGACATCCAACAATCTTAGTTATGCGCGCGGTGGCCACGTTCTCCGGTGGTGGGACACCTACCCCGTTCCATCGAATTCACCTGCCCCCTACAACGACCAGTCGGCCTGGGGAATCGTGCCTGCCTGGGGATACGGTATCATATTGGAGAGCACGGCTTCGCTTCAGCCAGGCACGCGCCTTTGGGGATTCTGGCCCACTGCCAATATTCCGGTTGATCTGACCCTTACTCCGTGTCAGCGGGATGGCACATGGATTGAGGTCAGCCCGTACCGCCAAGCCCTGATGCCGTTGTACAATCGCTACGCTGTGACTGATGGCCAGGATAAGGAGCGAATGGCCTGGTCGAGTGTCTTCGATGGCATCTGGCGAGCCGGATATTTGCTGAGCGAGTATGTGCTGAATCCGCTGCAGCCGATTCACCCGCTTGGTGCCAGTGCCGGTCTTCCCTGGACGGCCGAAGACGCTGACATCTCGTCGGCATTGGTGATCGCCTTGGGAGCATCGACTAAGACGGCGCGCTCGTTCACATATAATTTCGCGAGACGGTCGGCGAATTTGCCGCTAGGTTATCTGCTCGTGAGCTCCTCGCCGGGGCTCTTGGTTTCACCTGCAGCGATCGCGGGATTTCCCGTACGTGCGGTGTCTTATGATGAGCTGGAGAGATCAGCAAGTTGGCTAGCTGACCACAACCCGGAGAAACTAGTGATTGTGGATTTCGGGGGCAGAGACGATAGTTTGCATCGACTGTGCGAGACGATCAAGCATAATGAGGGCATGAAGAATAGCAAGAGGGCAATCATTCATGTTGGGGGCCAACAAAAGGTATATATAGTCCATGTTTTGTTTCGATAGGTGCTAACAGGGTTAGGTCTACACGAGCGAGGAAGTGCAAGCAGCGCGAAATGCAATGGTAGCCGAGAGCAAAATTCAGTACAACACATCTGGGGTGCAGGATACCCTGCTGCAGGGCGACAGCCCACAAAAGTATCTCGACGATGTCAACAAGCGCTGGGAGCAATGGCTGGATGAGCGCAACGTTGCAATTCCTGACATGCGCCTCGTCTGGGGTAGCGGAGTTGATGGACCGCAGGGCATTGACGGTGGTTGGCAGAGACTGTGTCAAGGTGACGTGGGATCTGAAGAGTGTCTTGTGTACGAGCTGTAGATACTGTTCGCGCGAGTGATAGCCCAGAAGGCCCATGTTCGTAGAGCAGTATCTTATTCAGAGACAAAAATCCCAATACGGTACAATGTGACTCGCATTTTTGTCAACTGAAACTTCCGAGTCCCTAACTCAAGAAGCTTCATTCGCCGACATGGCGACCACTGGACGGCTTGACGTGGTATCTGCCACTGGGAATTGCAGAAAAATGCCTCCGTTGTTGTAGAAGCGCACCGCCACATCGTATACATGACTGGCCTGCTCGGGGTCCACCAACCCGACTATCCTGAACCGCTCGCACAGCGCCTGTTGCTCCTTCCAATACCGACTCATATCATCCGGCGTGGCGGCGAGAATCTCACGATACTCAATGCCGCGTTGATCAAGGGCGCTGGTTAGTCGATACTGGTAAGACGTGGGATCATACTGCGGCGGCGTGGCGGCGGCGGCCAGGCATTTCGCGTATCTCTTTGCTGCCATCAGGAGGAAGGTCGTGAAAAGAGCAGTGTAAGCGCCTATCCATGTGTGAGGCCAGAGCCTTGAGCGATTATACTCTGGGTCTTCGGACGCGGGTTTGTGGTCGATTATATCGGCGGCCATGTAACCCAGGTTGAACACGCAAAAGACTATCATGAACCTGTTCCGGTGAGCTTGGTGACCTTTCCACTTCACAAATACAAGTCGAGCCTAACTTACTTTGCGGGCGAGATGCCTAGAGCGAAAATAATCCTCTTTCAGAGAGGCCTCGTGCTGATGGCTTCCACACCGGACTTGCCTTGATATCGCATAACGTAGTCGTCCGACACGGCCGTCTCGGCGAAACGTGCATCGTTGCGTACTCCACGGCGAGCTGCCAGGAGGAAAAATAAAGGATTGAGTATTTCAGGGTTGGTGGGTTCCTGAGCGGACCTCTCGAGGTCTGTTTTTTCGTTCATCATTTGGTCGGGAATTGTCATGGTGGTGGTTGTGACCAGAGAGCAACTGAGAGACGTAGTGACGCACAGGGCTGCGGCCAAGGCTATAAATGAATGTCTTGACTGGATCTTGGATCAATTCATTGGTGCCTTTCGGGACTATTAAACTAGCTAGCTATTAGTTTGGGGCTGTGCTCCACCGATGCCAGCGTTCTCTTTCCTACCAACCAGTTCCTGACATGCAGATGCTGCCCGGAGGCAATAGAAGGAGATCAACAAAAAGAGAGAGACAACGTCGCCATTAGAATGTGCTTCTTTCTCCATCTTCAAATGAATGTAGTGAAATCCTTTATTCGATATATCCCAATTCTTCTCCTTGACCCTGATTGTCCCTGAACCACAAAAGAAAAGAACTAATTTCGCCCCGCGCTAAATCTAAGACAACCCCGCCGAACCAACAATCGAATCTCAAGATTTGACTGGTCTTCATTTCAATTTCTCCTGCTTTGGCAACTGTGGCTCATTCTCGCAGTATCCGACACTCGTGCTTTCGCCTCGTCCAACCTTGCCCTTTCGCCACTTGATCACTAGGCGGGGAATTATGCCTGCCAATCCGCCTGGAATGTCGAGGAAAACACCCAACCTCGAATGGGATTGATTGCACCGCCATTGCGCAGAGCGAAGACAAAATAGACATACATTCTGGGTCTAATGAGGATATTTACAGATACGCCTTGCATTCCTACTTAATCTAGGGATAGATGATTAAGGCCGCTTTTCCGAGTGTCCGAGCCGAGGATTATGGATATACAATAGTTGTCACGACTGGAATAGAATCCACCCCCGACATTCTTTGCACTCAAAACCTACGCATTTCTCTTTTTAGCAATGACATTTGCATATGGGTACCTACAATTGCAACGCACAATGAATCTATGAAACAGTAAATGCGTACACAGAATGGCACCGGGCAGGATTCCACGCTAATCATGTTGAATGGTATTAATTGGAATTAGTAAATCAAGTTAAAGAAAATTATGAGACCAAAACATAGGTCTTGGTCACTATCTTCGTCATACATCTCGTCTCATCTCGTCATGGTGCCTGCGATCCGTACTCGCTGACCACCCACTGGCAGAACTCCTCCCAATCCTGCTTCCACTGCTGTAGACGTTGGGCCTTGATTCCATCGCCGTTCTCGCCCTGGTCGATGTCAATGATCCACTCATCGTCTGACTGGTCCTCGAAGTGCGACCACCGGATACTGTTCTGTGCAAGAGCGCCCTGTTTTCGGTCAGCATATCTTCGGGTCAATCATCAAGAATCAAGATCCACTCACCAGTCCAGCAAGTCCCACATTGTCGAAACCCTGGATCACCTGGTAAAAGTCGTAGCTTACGCCGGCGGCATCCTGGCCCAGCATGGCCGGGTCGTCGTTGCTGATGGCCGTGGGCACTCCATGGGCAATCATCGCCGGCAGAGGATGGTGCAGGATATCCGTCGCCAGACGAAGCACCTCGTTGGAGATGGGACACACCTCCACCATGACACCGTTCTCAATCACCTGCTCGATCAGGTGAGGGTGCTTGTACAACGAGAAGCCGTGACCGATCCGACGCGTGCCGAACACCAGGGCATCCACCAGGTTCAGGTCAGTTGAGTTGCCATCACCCAGCGTCTCGCCCGCATGGAAGAAGAAGGGCACCGAAACGTTCAAGTTCGCCGCCTGTTCCTGGAACCACAGCAGCTCCGGCGCCAAATCCGCCAGCGTCCGACCCAGATCCTCCTGTGCCACCACGTCGTAGCCACTGAACAGCTCGGGGAACTTCAGCTTGCGCTCCAGCGCGATCTTCATGCTTCGGCTCAGTGCCGCTGTGGTGCCACCACGCCAGTCGGACCAGATCACTCGCGCGCCCCAGAAATTGCGGCCGTTCTCACTGTCCTTGAACTTCTGCAGTTCCTCTTGTAGCACCGTCCACCAGACGTCGAGGTCCGGGTCGGGGTCCTCGTCGCCCTCGTGCACCAGCTTGCCACTGGATCCACCAGCGCGGATCTCCACCCAGTTGATGCCGTCTGCGGCGAGACGGCCAAACAGACGCTGATAAAAGGTACGCACGATGGGCTCGTAGGTCAGCAGCGTACCGGCCGGGTCGAACATGGCCTGGAAGCGGCGCCAGATCTCGTCGACACCCAGCTCATGCTGAATGGAGTTCTCCGGCTGCACGGCCATCTTGGTTTTGGCGAATGCGAAAAAGCCGTCCTGGCCGCCGGGGAAGGTGCTGACGACGTTGGTCACCAGCACATTCGTGTTGGGCACGTAGTCGGCCGAGGTGATGTCCGCGCTGTCGGGCAGAGTCTCGTTAACGTGCGAGAAGGCGATAGTGGCGTTCTCGCGACTCTCGGGGGTGTCGAGACTCTGCGAGGCGCTCACCGCCATGCCCTCGGTGTTCACCACGGTCTCCAGTAAAACGTCAAAGGGCAGCATGGCCGTCAGATGCGCGTGCAGCAGCGCGCCCTTGGGCATGCGCCTGACGATGCGCCACAACTTGGTGTCGGCGATGTACGGGCGCGCCAGCGGGAACATCATGCCGGCGAAGCGCTCGTCAGTATGGTTCTGCAGCTCGGCGTAGTGTCGCCAGTAGTCGTCAATCTCCTCCTGGCGGATGGCCTTCACCAGGGCGTCGGCCTCTCGGGCCACGGACGACATGTTCTGCCGGAAATCGTAGTCTATTTGGCGTTTATTAGCGATCACGCATGACGGTATGGGAATAAACGGGGAACCCACCCTGCCGCTGACGCTTCTCTAACGTGATCATGTTGGATCGCGCCAGCATATGCTTCTGCACGATGCTGTCGTTGGCAGAGACCATGGGATCCCATTCCTGGGCAGCTGACCAGGCCGCGAAAGCGACGGTGACGAGACCGAAGACACGCATGGCGGGCGAGGAAGACCGGTGTGAATTCGTGAGGAAGGAAAAAGACAATCATCCATTCCGTCCCGGTTTAAATATTCATTCCCTTCGATGGTGGACGCGCTAGTCGGGCGATGTTTTGGTCGGTGCGGCCTGTAATCAAGACTGACCCACCGAATGCAACCCTGATCGTCGGTCAATTGCCTGCTTGGGCCTTGAATGCGAGGGAGGAGATATGCAGCTAGCCTAAATCCATGTGCCTTCAGCCTTTCTGTGGTGCCAGTGGTCAATCTAACTAGTTCCTGCACTATTGAGTGACCTGTCCGATTCAGCTCGGATGTCGCCGTTTTGCAGGGCTCCCTCGATGATCTCAATCCAAGCAGACTGGATCATACTGTCCGTTCAAAACAGTACACTGAGTCTTAGATAAGATCACTGTTAATATTCTGTTCGTTTGGTGTGGGGTGGGTGACCCCGTTCTTGACGCAAGGGTTGATGGGCGTGAGATGAATGTAGGGATGACGCGAAGCATCTCCTGAATAATGTCCACCCGCAGGCTTCAGCTGCGTTTTTCGATCGACACGCTAGGCCGAATAGGTAGGCCGACAGTCTCGTTGTCCAGAAGCATTATTGCACTCAGCCTGCAAATCCCGCACAATGTGCCAATTTGCAGCTCCTCTTTCCCCGGCAGCGCTCCGCAGTACTCCGTACGGAGTAAGCACTGTAGTACACTGTGCACCCAGAGCCAAACCATCTGCATCTTCTCCACTCTTTTCCCTCTTCATGGCGCCTTGGCTGCTTGTCTTTAGTGTCTCTTGGCGCAAAGCTGAGCTAGCGGGTCCACCAGCGCCCGTGAATAGCCACAGTCACTGGTGGAGATGATGAATTTCTGCAGTCGTTCTTCCGTGTCTGCGGACTCGCACAGAGAACGCGAGAGGAGCTCGAGGAGAAAGTCTGGGCTGAGCTGTAAATGAGCTTGTGTGATGTGGCAGCACCTGCATGCAGCCCTACTTTGTCCTCTCGATCTCGACCAGCCTGTCCTGCACTTTCCCCTCTTCATCTGGGCGGTTTCTCGATCCCGAGGATGGTTGGATCTCGATCATTGGTCTGTTTTCTTAGCGGGAAGATTTATTTGTTTGTTGACCTTCAGTCAGTGGTCTATCAGTAATTGCTTTATGACTCACAAAGGATTGATCCGTGCAGGGCTACTGCAATCCTTTAATTAATTTTCGTCCGACCGAGTCTTCCGCGGGGGTCGATAATGCCTCATCGGTCATCTGCGCAGATAACACTTCAGGCCAGGCATTGAGTGGCAGTAGTCTCGTCAGCTAACGGACTGATTGTTGAACTAGGGGAAGGGAGGAATTGGTACCTCCGACAAGATATGAACACGAGACCTGCACCCTGAGAGTCCATTTGTGATCCCAGGGAGCCAAGTGTCAGTCGATCACCGGGTATATATTTCTGTTCAACACTTTGCTGTCATGAGGGCATACTGTAGACACCTTAATCTTGATTGAAAAACTTTATCGACCAAATTAGACAGGAACGACTTCTTCATGGTCGTCTATATCCTTCTATTGTGGATTAGTGGTGGTGGTTCTCATTCCCGAGAGGCTTCACGATTGCCGCATCCGGGTTATCAGATTGAGCATGATCAGATTAAACTTATCGGACATGGCATTCCGCAGATCAACGGTGGCTAAGTAGGAACCAAACACTCGCTAAGCTTATCAGCTGTGATCTCCCTCATCTTAGTCACTCTGACGAGCTCGCATGTACCCGGGTGGAATGCGTGCCTCCAAGGTACACCGGGGACCCTGGGGATCTGCCCTTTAATGGCCTCGCTCTCTCCGCAGTTCCCTCATTCAGTGTTCAATTTATCTGCAGAATTAACAATGCTCAACACTTTGAAAATGTCAAGAACCAAGAGTCATTTACCCTCCCTTCCTCTCGAGATCATCGAGATGATCTGCGACGAACTCCCTACTCCCGATCTGGCCGCCCTCGTGGGAACCTGCTGCCATGCATACCACCGTACAATTCACCGTTTCGCGCATCGATATGCAGAAGTTTATCTCGACTTCTCTGAGCACGGACTCAATCACCTACATGCGATCGCCCAGAATCCTGTTATGTGCCAGTACGTCCAGCGACTGGTCGTGATGGCACCCGAGCCGCATCTCGGCCGCGGTATACAATGGCAATGGAGCGTGGCAGGACATCTACGGAACCCACTTGATATGCCGATTATTCGACGGTTTCGTGACGACTTAGTACACCGTCTGCCACACTGTCGGTCGTTCATCATCTCCCCTATCGCATGCTGTGATCAGTCGAGAGAAGACACCGGAAACGATCAACAATTGAAGCCGGACGATGTTGCCACAATTCTGTACGATATCATGGCCGACGCATGTCTACTGGTAAAGCTACTATGGTACGGCAAAGGAATAAACTATACCGCAGAGACGATGAACGTCAATCGGTTACCCAAGTGTCTTTTTGGCAACCCTGGGTTTCGCGCGGCTTGGGGCCAGCTGGAGAATCTTCACCTAGAACATGACCTCACGCCATACAACTATTCCTTTATTCTAGACTCGATATGCCATGCGTCCAGCCTTCGAAAGCTCTACCTCAGTCTAGGTCCCAGGGATCTGGCTATGGAATTCTTCGCTCAGCTTAGTAGATCAGAGGCTCTGCCAAGTACGCTTGAACGAATCACACTCGCCTTCACAGCCATTCAGGCAGACGACCTGATACGCATTCTATACAAATCGCGATTGAGTCTACGCCGGATTGATTTGACCGGCGTTACGGGGCTCTCCCCGGGCTGGCTGGCAGTGCTGGGCAGTATGCAAAGCCAGTTTCCGCAACTGGAGACTATCGAGTTGGACATGCTCTACGGGTGTGGCGGCGTCACGCTGTCAACCCTGTCCACAACGGCGCAGTGCGACTCGGGAAAGACATTCGAGTTACAGACCGGTGGTCGCACATGTTCACAAACAATGGGAATTGGTTTGGATGATTTAGGGGCACTACCAAACAATGAAGCTGGGAGTACGGCCTTGGATATGTTGCTGAAGGCGCAGTCACCGAGGGTTGCGGCGTGATGGTGATAGTACGATCTGATGAAACTGGTATATGCTATGTAATTATTATGAGTGGAGAATAATTCCTCTAGAGAACAATTCCTCTAAGCTATTGTGCTGTATCACTTTCATCTTTCCACGCTACAAGCGCTATTTATCCTTTCGACACTACGGATTAGCTGGTCTTGACTGTCCCCAAGTCACCGTGCGTGCTCAACAGCTGCGTGAAAGCTTCCGTGACTGCGTGTAATGTGACTAACTACCAGCATGCCGTTTGATTAGCCGGGCAGCACGTTATCCAGCTGGTTATTCGTAATACTTGTAATGGCTACTTGAGTGTGGCGACTGGGCCTTGGGCCCTTGGGACTTGAACTCACTATCTTCTAGTTATCGAAGCTGTCAAGTATGCGAGCAAATATTGTACATACAAGGCCCTCAGGCTGAATGCCGGAGTGCAGCCAAAGAAGCGGTGCATGCTCACAGGCTTGTCGTGGTTGGTGGGTACAGCTGCACCGCAGAAGGGTATTCACATGGCGACAGTCGAGATTAGCTCAACTCTTAATTTCTGATGGACTTCACGCTCGGAACATCACATACCGTCTGTGGGCCCCATTGAACATGTCATGGTGCTTTACTGTCCGCATCCAGAGCACCCAGTCGATGAGCTCCAGAGTTACTGAGAAAGCTTTCGGGCCATGAATTTCAATGTATATGTGACCGAATCCATGATGGGCAGTCGATAGATCCGCCATCCGGTGTTGACAACTACGCAATGGATTCATCTCCGCTCTGCGCAAGCTCGACAGTTGTCGGGCAGTGGTTGCTAGCATCTTGGTAAATGTCTCACGCCATGGACACACTCCCAACCACTCGGTGAAGCATGCGTTGCACAATGCAACAGCCACTTTGGCGTTGGGTGCGTAACTTTTCCCTAGTCGTGCTACAGTTGCCACCTCTACAATCCAAGGCCTTGTGTTGACCATTTTACTCCTCCTTGCAGGCCCTTCAGTTCTACGGTTAGGATCAAACACTGACTGCACAAGGACTTGGACTTGTCACCAGTACATTGACTCCCATCCTAGACTGACTCGGTCCAAATGGTGGGGCATATCCGAATGAGGGCGATTTCGACGAGCCAGACTGGCCTAACGCATATTACGGTCCCAATTACTCTCGATTTTGACGAATCAAGGACCAATTCGATGCGGATCAAGTCTTCTATGCACTGACTACTATAGGCAGCGAGGATTGGAGCCAACAACCCGATGGCCAACTGTACCGAGACAGACTCGCTGCTCACCCGAAGCCTCGGTGAGGCTCGGACGATTGGTCTGGTCGGTTATTCGGATAGAAGGCACTAAAGCTGGAGAAAGGAAGGCCACTTGAATGGAGCTAAGAGGCTCGGTGTAGTAGTCCGGAGTAAATCCCGCTGTCTCATTTCCTTAGGATCTTTCTGCCAGTTAAAAGCCACCAACTAAAACGTCACTACAACCAAAGGCCCAGCCCCACTAGATTCGTTTCCCCCCTTCTCTAGTGAGCAACTAGGCCCGTTAGTCGGAGTTAGTTGGTCTTGGGTATCTCCTAGGGCCTTCTAACACAGGGCCAATCTTAATTTGACTTTGCGTCGAATCTTGCGAACTGTCCGATCTATGGCTGTCATATATGCAGGCAACCCCCCAGCATGTCGCAGGTCTCTTCTAGTTATTTTCATTGAAAATCACCAACTCTGTGTTGAATCTAGAGCTTTCTTTAGATACAGCAACAAATCCAAGCTAATTCCAGGTTACCTCCCATGGTTTCATACAGACATCAATGCCCTACTTCCGAAGAGTCACCAGCATGGCTTTATCCCCATGTCCCTTCACATAGTCAATAAGTTCCATACCAAGAATGGTGGCTATACCTTCCGCTTCCAACTTTTCCACTTCATCCTTGAACCCACCGGACAGCCAGATTTCCTCCAGGATGGTGGCAACGACAATCCCGTTGCTCTTGGTAATCCGGATGAACTCCCTCAGCGCAGGGTCAGGGCCAACGTGACCGAGCGTGAAGGTGCCCACACAGGTCACGATGTCATAGGTATTGTCTTCCGTGGCCATCCGGCGGGTCAAATCAACCTGGGTCAGATTCCGATACACACCTGTCTGTCGGGCCACCTTGAGCATGGCCGGGGACAGATCTGCTCCGTCAATGACCTTCGCGCCGCCGAGGGCAAGAGCCTGGCCCACGAGTCCGGTGCCGCAGCCGGCGTCGAGGATGACGCCGTCGGCAGCCGTGGTGGAAGACGCAAGGGCAGCCTGGGCGGCGAGGATGGGAGCCACGTAGTTCTGGGCCTCGTTGGCCACTTCGTCGTTGTATGTCGAGGCCCATTTCTCGTAGATCTTCATGCAGTGCTGGGTGCTGCTGCTGGCACGGGCTTGACCGAGATACAGGTCGGTAGGAGGGGACACTTGGGTAGGCATATTGGAAGGCCGGATGAGGTGCGTTGGGTTACTGAAGTATGTTGCTTTGGGGTAATAGGCGCTTTGGGGAAAATAGGGGCTTCAGGGAGCCGAGAAACCAGGTATGGATGGAGGTAAGTTAAGTATAGATGTTGCTTTGGGGCGTTCGACTGGACTGTGTTCGAATTTTCCTAGTTCAACCTTTTCTAGGTGCGCCTCAGGCTTCTTATAACTTTGGCCAGCAGCGGGGTTTGCATATTTACGCACTCAACAGCGCCAATTGTATGCGTGGATTCCGTCTGCACCATTCTCGATCGAAAGGGCTATCGTTGTGCCTGGGAACTGCGGATAATTGGCCATGTTGAGGGCTGTGCCTGTGCACCATGCACCTAGCTCATAGGGGCCTGGGTGTGAGGTCATGGTCCTCCCCCTTATGAGCGAATGATTGGCTAATTGAAGCACAGAACTCGGTATTGTGAACCTTATAGAATTACAATACTGCGGTGGTGGCAATAGGGATGGTGTTGAACGTAAAGTCCGCACTTTAGTATACAATCCGTATACTGCCACGGCCTCTGTCTTCCCTGCCACGACGGCACTCGTCCAGCTACCCCGCTTGTCTCCTACCGCAGAGGCTTACGACACGGTCGATCTCACTTTTATTGACGGTGCCCCTCATCTGGTGCCAGTAGCGTCTCGGCAGGGGTGCAGTTGCTGGCTTGGCGCTAGCCGGAGGGGAGAAGTCCTTCCATATGAAGGCTACGCAGGGGTAGAGATGTTCAGTCAAGCACGGGGGAGGACAGTAACGCGAGAACATTACAACAGACGATTTAGGTCGAAATGCATGAGCAAAGCAGAGGGACATTTATCACCGATCAAAGTTGGTAGGATATCAATTCAACTGTAGGCTGGGAGAAAGGAGGCGTTGTTACATAGGGCTAACACCGCGGCTGCCGCAAGAGACCCTCACGTCTGCCTTAGCACCTGTGGATGACGTAGCAGCTGGCAGATATCCTGATTTCTCCATGCAGGTATCATAAGCCGTAACAATGGCGTGATGTTTCACGAAAAACACCAATCCCCATCACTGGACGGATGCCCTGCCCCCGAATATAGCTGCCTGAGGCATTCAAGCTCCAGTCCCGCTCCGGTCTAGCGTGGGATCAACATTACTGGTAGTGGGTAGAAAGATAGAACATATCAGAATGCTTTGGACCTTGGCGGAATGCAATTTCTCAAGCATCATTCGCAGATGATGTCGTCAACCTCATCCGTGTTACCCCAATTTCACACCTACACCATGCTACAATGTGTAGCCTCCACAAACTTAAGGGAGACCCTTGTAATTTCGCTCAGCAGTAGGTACTGCATGATTCTGAGAGGCCTGGTATCACAACTGCAAGGAAGGTTGACCTGCGTAGCAGTTGGACCAGCTCCAGCCTTTACTCTCAATGTCAATTTCGAACACTCCGTCAGGCGTCTTGTAGTCAAGGTCCACTGAGTAGCCGTCAATGCCATCCATGCTGCTGTGAGAGTACTGAATGCCGACGTCAATTGCCGTAATGTTGTCGTAACCGAGATTCAGGCTCGTGCGGATGCACTCTCGTGGAGTTGGAAAGTGCTTGAGAATGGGAGCTGCTGCTTGATCGATGAACGACAGGATTCCAGTCTTGCTCATATATCCATCTCAAAAGTAAGCTAACATCTACCCCAAAATGTGGAGCAATTTGACCCCAGGTCACTACTCCGTAGAGCAAGGAACCCACATAATGACCTCAGCATGTAGTGTTGCTTCTTGGGACGTCTGCCTCGACGAAAGCCAGAAACCGTCTTTCCTCTGGGTAGAGGGAATAGCAAGGCGTGCTGTCGAGGCCTCTAGAAAGCGAATCAAATGCTGATTTCTGGTTCCAGATATTATTGATATCTCACTCAATAGCAGGAGGAATGATCACAACCATAAGGGCCATCTCCAACTTACTGAAACGTGTAATTAGGCCAGAAGAGTTACCCTTGAGACAACCTAATCTTCGAAACAAATGGCTCGGCGCATACATAATAACTGCCAAGTACCTAGCGCACGGACTAGATCAATGGCCTGGGGTTTAAGAAGATTTGATTCCGCCAGAAGTTGAACAGTGCACACCGCGTGGCGTGCCCATTAGTCCCCAAAGGTATACGACACCGATATGGGCCATCTTGCTATAACCCTATGACCGAAATCTTGCTCAAACAGGTGCCTTCCGATGGGCACATTTTGGGGACAAGGTATATATGTGGGATAGAGGATCGTTACCTTCGTCGTGATTTCCGATTAATTATGGATGATGATTTCCCGGGGTTTCAGACTGACTATCGGGATGAGTGGCTAGACGAAATTCTTGAGCCCCAATATTTCTTGAGAAACCAGAGTATTGATAATCGTCCGGTCGCTTCTACTCTCCCGGATTCCTCACTCTCTCGGTCTTTCGACCATACGTCGTTGGCTCTGGCGATTTATCACTGGCGCTGCGACGAAAGACTTAGGTCTCGCAAGGCGTGGCATGCTCCGGGAATCCCAGCTGTAGGTTCTGGGCTGCAGCAGTCAATTCCTTATCAGGCGATCTGTTGTGCACGCATTGCTGTGGCTAAACAAGGAGATAAGTTGCTGGAATCACACCAGGGACCATGCATCATAAGGGGGCCGATAGCGACAAGGGCAAGGTTTACTTGATCGCCATGCTGAACAGCGTCTTTCCCAGGTAATCAGGAAGATGAATTTCCAACGCCCGTCTATGGACATCCCGACGTGCTTAGCTGGGGCCAGAAGTCCAGACCGGCGATTAGAGAATGAGTCATGGCGGATGGCGCCATTTTAGAGCATTATATTGGGGGCGTTCCTCAGTATCCAAGACAATCCAAGCCATCTACACCAGTTGCTCCTTGTTTACAGAATGGCTGCTTCACCTCTTTTCACCGGAATAGAGGTGGCCAAAGCAAACGAACATATCGAGGCCATACACGTTGCGCGACAGGCGGAGGTTTGTCGGCAGCTTTACCCGTCCCAGAATATCCAAATCCAAACGATTGCGGGAGGAATCGCCATCAAGACTCTTCCTGAATTTCTGGGCAAGTTGAACCGGATAGTCGGCCTTGGCATGGAAAACAAGGTCGAGGAACATGATTTGCGCGACGTTGAAACTCTACTCAAACCCATCGGGCTCAAACCTGAGATCCACCTCTGTGCGCTGGCACATCCATCCGCACTGCAATCTCTCGACTCGTGTGGGTATGCCGTTAGACATGTCCTAACTACCTACGTGTGTCCCCCAGGCGACGTGGCTACGCAACAGCGTCGCACGGCAGTGGAGAACGGGGTCACTATATCCCGAGTCACCGAGCACGAGACAGAAAAGTTTCTTCGGGCTTCAGTTGCGGGATTCGAAGATGGAGGCCGATCACCGGACCTTCTTCGATTCCTTGCACGCCTTGCAGCTGGCAGGGACGACACCTATCTGTATTTCGCGACGGTTGACCACGACATCGCCGGCACCGCCGCGATGGCCGTGATCGACTCCCCGAACGGAGGTGTAGCGCACCTGTATTTAGACAGCAGCCTCCCGCGACATCGTGGGAAAGGGGTGCACGCCGCTCTCATTCGTGCCCGAGTGCTCGACGCGCATCGACTCGGCTTGGATCTGGCCACGATGACGACGAGTGCTGGAAGCGGCAGTGCGCGAAGTGCCGAGAGAGCAGGGTTTCGACTTGCTTATACGAAAGGAATCTTCACGAAAAGGGTTCGATAGAATGTGGTGCGTCTGTTTCCTTGGCGAATGGCCCCAAATGCTCTCTCATTGTTGAGCAAGGCAACAGCGTCATCCATGCTGCGCTCACGATCGCGGACTGTTTTCAACCACTAGGATGGGGGAATCGATTCTGTTCGGCCGATCAACCTCGACGATATAGTTGGAATGGGAGGATTCGAGTGGCCGTCACACGTGGATCTGTATGAGAACAACCTAGAAGAGAGATAGAGATTATTAGCTGATGAAAATTCCAAATCCACGAGATGAAATGGGAATCTGAACCGAGACAAGTGAAGATCCAAAGGGAAAAAGGAAGAAACTCCACGGCGAGACCGACGGCACGTATTGGTCACGTGGCTGACTCGGCCGCGTCTCTTTCCTCCTTTTTATTTTCTGCTTTTCGCTCTCTCCTCCATCTCCGTACGGAGTAGCTATGCAGAGTCTCTTTTGTATCAACCGGGTCGATTCCGGGTTTGATTAACCTTCCTAGTTCACAACTATGCGGGCAGTTCCTACATAACCGTACTTCCTCCGGAGTGGTCTTTCCCAATTAAAGGCCCTGTCCGGCCAAGGATCCACCGGTCCACCAACGATGAGCAAAAGGCCCCCCGATCCCCAAAAATAACCCAATCTGATCTATCACTTGGCAAGATCGAGCAGCGGTCCTAGCTCCTCCCAACTCCCAAGCGACCGTCTAAACCTCGGTCGGCGTTCAGTCGGCGTTTCAAGATGGAACAGACTGAAAATCAAGACCGGATAGATTCCCTAAGTGTCAATTGGGCCGGCCTCCAGCTTCAAGGCGCTATTAAGGCTGTGCGGATCTGCCGCTGAACTCCACTCCGATACCCCCTAATATTGGGCCGATCCCATTTTTGGGGTGGATTTCCTGGGAAGGTCGACCAGGGGTTCCAGGCATGATTCAGGCCTGTTGCCCAATGCCCGCGGAGAATAGCCATTATTGTCCAATGCGACACTCGTAGCCCCATTAGTTGATCGTCACCTGAACCGGTCCTGCCCGACGCGTCCGTTCGGCGTGAAACATGTGCGAGAGGATTGAAGAATGCCGCTGCCATCCTTCTAGGGGAATGTACGGCGTATGCTCCGAACTATAAGAGCGGTTTGCGCCCTCGGGGTCGCGGCCAAGCTTCCTGCACGCCCTGCCCCTTGATTACTTGTCCGCTGCCAGATCCCAGGAACGCGCCTCGGGGTAGAAACTCGCCATGCTGCGCAAGGCCATTCTCTCTCTCGCTCTCCCCATGCTGGGTGTCCAGGGCCTGCTGGGCATCAATGAGTACGATTACGTCGTCGTGGGCGGCGGTACTGGGGGCAATGTGATTGCCACTCGCCTGGCAGAGAAAGACTTCAAAGTTGCTCTGGTCGAGGCTGGCGGACATTACGAGTTGCAGTCCTTTGCTGCTGTTCCAGCCGCCGATGCTTTGCCCGTGGGCTCCAGTCCCGATGTGAAGTCTTCGATAGACTGGGGTTTCATCACCGAGGCTTTCCCCGGAGCCAACAATCGCGCTATCCATTTCGCGCGTGGTAAAACGCTGGGTGGGTCGTCGGCGTTGAACTTTATGATCTATCAAAGGTGAGTTCCGACTTCGATTTCGGAGCTTCTGTTTTGGCACACCACTAATATCGCGCGCGCGCAAGACCAACCGTCGAATCCATGCAGCAATGGGCGGATGCGGTCGATGATAACAGCTACAACTTCGACGAGGTACTGCCCTTCTACAAGCGCAGCACGCATTTCACTCCGCCAAACACGGAGTACCGATTCCCCAATGCCTCGGCCAAATACGACGAGTCCGCCTTTGAAGAGAAGGGCGGTCCCCTGGAGGTCTCCTATGCCAACTATGCCATGCCCTTCTCGACCTGGATGAAACTGGGCATGGAGGCACTTGGCATCGGAGAGGCCCAGGACTTCAACGGTGGCTCCCTGATGGGCTCGCAGTATTGCTCGTCAACCATCCGCCCCAGTGACCAAACTCGCAGCAGCTCCGAGTCGTCGTTCCTCAAATCGCCGCCCGGATCCCTGCACATCCATGCTAACACGTTGGCCAAAAAGATTGTCTTCGACAAGAACAAGAAGGCAACAGGCGTACAGATCAAAGGTCCCCTCGGTGCGATTTCTACTCTTAAGGCCAGCAAAGAAGTGATTGTATCTGCCGGTGCATTCCAATCTCCCCAACTGCTCATGGTGTCCGGAGTCGGCCCCGCAGACACTCTCAAGGAGCATGAAATCGAGGTCATTGCCAACCTTCCCGGTGTCGGCCAGAACATGTGGGATCATCCTTTCTTCGGGCCCAGCTATCGTGTCAACGTCACCACGTTCACCAAGATTGCCGGCGACCTGCTCTACCTGCTCGGCCAATTCCTGAACACCGTCGTCACCAAGAAGGGGCCCCTCACCAATCCTATCGCCGACTTTCTCGCATGGGAGAAGATCCCAGCCAAGTTACGCTCCTCCTTCTCGGCACAGGTGCAGAAGACACTGCAGCAGTTCCCGAAGGACTGGCCCGAGGCCGAGGTCGGTGTTGCTTTCCCCTACCCTCGCCTAGTTGTGCATGTAAACTGACGACCATCAAATAGTACATTTCCGGAGCCGGTTACATCGGAAACTTCTCCGACCTCCTGACCACTCAGCCTCAAGATGGCTTCCAGTATGCTTCGATGTTGGGTGTCCTCGTGGCTCCGACCTCTCGCGGCAACGTCACACTGAAATCTGCCGACACTGCAGATCTCCCCCTGGTCAACCCCAACTGGCTGGCCACCGAATCTGATCAGCAGATCGCCATCGCCATGTTCAAGCGCATGCGTGAAGCTTTCCAGAGCAAGGCCATGGCTCCCGTTGTTATTGGCGAGGAATACTACCCTGGCAACAAAGTCAGCTCGGACGAGCAGATCCTCGATTTTATCCGCAACCACGTCATGACACTGTGGCACCCGGCTTGCACCTGTAAAATGGGTACCAAAAACGACGAGATGGCCGTGCTCGATAGCCAGGCTCGTGTGTATGGCGTCAGTGGACTCAGAGTTGTTGACGCCAGCTCCTTCCCCATCTTGCCCCCGGGCCATCCACAATCCACCGTTTGTAAGTTCATTCGTGATGCGGAACATGAGTTAATCGGTACTAACAGTTGTAACAGATATGCTAGCTGAAAAGATTGCCGATCTCATGGTTAGCAAGTCTACGTAGAAGGATCCTAACCCAAAACTCGGCTATTCTCCTCGCCGACCACAATTGTATTTCTATTCAATCTGTTATTTAGCTTTTCTATATATATAATTTTCTCATATAATCAGTGATTATCACATTTTTCATTTCCGTCCTGATAACTACTGAAGCATCGGCTCCACCAGGTTTTCGAGGTGGGAGATCACAGCCCAGAGATACGGGGACGACGGCGAGAAGTAATTCATCTATCAAGGTGCTGCAGGACGATTCTGTTCACCTCTCCGTGGGGCCCGGACGCCAGATAAGCACAATTAGCCACCAGAATCATATATTATAGTGATTTCCCCAGTTAAGGCCAAACAGTGCCTGATCAATTGCCCGGGGAAAGACGGCAAACGCCAGCCATCCGAGGGTCAGACCACTTGATAGCCGCGGAGATTGTCTTCTAGAAGACCAAATGGCATTTGTCAAGCGCGCTGTCTTGCCCTTGGTTATCAGTGAGTAAAACGAACCCCCGCCAAGGCCGATGATCGGGGAAGGGGAAATGTTCTCCGTGGAGCGAGCAGCATGATCCGTAGTATGGTCCATAGTAATAGATATTAATGGCAGCCAGGCGCTCACCGTTTCATGAGCTCTTCTCATAATCTGATCATTCCACTCTTTTCACAATTCACAAAACTTCGGCATGGAGTAGAGATAGTCTTATATAGATGCAAGATTAGTGCACTGCACAAAATCTGTATAAACCGGCGTGACATAAGCGATCGGCACGAGATCGGAGCCTTGGATATCAGGCTTATCAGGCCTCGTCCTTATCAGGCCAATTCAGGCACAACCGTCGACTAATCGGGCTGATAACAGCCTGGGGTTCTCGTCACGGTATCGTCCGAAGCCCTAGCTGAGACTCGGCTTGGTCTTATCGCTGGCTATGCAGGAAGTGGCAACGATGCCTTGAGAATTCATATATAGTAGTCCCTCGATCCGGCATGGGCAACATGTATCTCAACCAACTATTCCCCGGCCCAAAATGGCGACTATTACCCCGGACCCCGCAAAACCCATCCCTATCGAGACGTCGGACGAGATTTCCGCGTCCAAGATCCAAGATGTCTCCGACCTAGGCGCCGTTATCGACTCGCGGGCCGAGCGATCTCTGGTCTGGAAGTTCGATCTGCGCATCCTGCCAGTGCTGGCCATCATGTATCTCTTCAACAGTCTCGATAAATCCAACCTAGGCAATGCCAAAACGGCAGGGCTAGAAGGTGCGTACTGCCCAGCCCTATCTGCGTTGTGGCTTTGTCGCATCTTGTGGGGTTAGAAGCTGACTGGTATCCAGAAACCCTCAATCTCAAAGGAGGGCAATACAATCTGATTCTTAGCATCTTCTTTATCCCCTACGTCCTTACGGCTCCCTTCCTCGGTATCCTGGGAAAGAAATACGGCCCCAACGTGGTGCTTCCCTGCATGATGTTCAGCTTTGGTCTATGCACAATCCTGGTGGTGGCCGTCTTCAACTTCAGCGGACTGCTGGCCATCCGATGGTTCCTGGGCATGGCCGAGAGTGCTTTCTTCCCTCTGGTCATATACTATCTCACGACGTATGCACCCCTTTCCTCCATGCTTTCTTGTATAGGAGCATTGCCTAATCCACATTTCTAGATTCTACCGCCGTGGAGAACTAGCCCGGCGCCTGGCCATTTTCTACGCTGCACAGAGCATTGCATCAGCATTCTCTGGTCTGCTTGCTTTCGGCGTCTTCCAAATTAAGTCTGGACCCCTGGCCGAATGGCGTTATCTGTTCCTCATTGAAGGTGGCGGGACCGTACTTTTCGCCATATTCGCCTTCTGGTACCTGCCGCAGTCAGCATCAGAGGCATCCTTCCTTTCCTTCGAAGAGCGCGAACTGGCGCACCTGCGATTGCAAGTGGACAGTTCCGCCGTGGTGAACGAGAAGCTAAACATCCGCGACGCCCTCCGAGTCTTCAAGCAGCCCACCAGCTGGGCCATCATCGCCATTCAAATATGCCTCGGTGTGCCTCTGCAGTCCGTGCAGCTCTTCCTACCCCAGATCATTCAACGACTCGGGTACGGCACTGTGAAAACAAACCTCTACACCGTGGCGCCAAACGTCTCCGGTGCCGTGGTACTGCTGATCCTCGCCTTCTGCAGCGATTGGACCCGGTGGCGGTTCCCGTTCGTGGCGCTGGGATTCCTGTTCACGTTTATCGGCTTCGTGATCTACTCTTCCATTGATGTCGAGTCCGCCCTGGGGGTCGCGTACTTCGCTTCGTTCATGATGACCTGGGGAACGTCGGCACCGTCGGTTCTCCTGGACGTGTGGTATAACAACAACATTGCCAATGAAGGTCGTCGCATGCTGTTGACTAGCATTGCCGTCCCCATGGCCAACCTGATGGGCGTCGTGAGCTCAAATATCTTCCGCAATCAGGACGCGCCCAAGTATATGCCTGCCCTCGTCACGACGGCAGCGTTTGGCGGGACGGGAATTATCCTGACCCTGTTGCTGGGTTTGTGGATGATGGTGGACAACAAGCGCCGGAACTCCAGGCAAGGTTTGAATCTACGGGCGCAAGAAGTCCCGACAGAAAGGCTTCGCGATGGACCGGACAGTCTGGATTTCCGATGGTGTTATTAAAATTGCCTTACTATAGATAGAATTAATGACCTGAATGACCTGCCCTTCTTACTTAATCAAACATGATGTCGTTCCTCTGTGCAAGATCCAGCATAATTGGCATTAGTGTGCGCATGATGTGATATGTCATTCTGGTAGAAAATGTTGCAGTCTCTCCTTAAACGCTTTCCATAACAAATCAGCCTCGCTTTCCTAGTCCTTCAACCTTAATTTAATCTCTCGCCTCTACCCGATCAACGGACCACTCAGGCAATCCAGAACCAAATCCGCTCTGTTGACATTAGCCAGGAAAGTACTGCAAGCCGGAAACGGTAACTCACCGAGGAAGTTCCGTGGCCGAGGCTCCTCCCATAATGCCTCCAACTGATCAGCTTCTGCCTTGCCCGACCACAGATCCATGTCCTGCACCTTGACGAACTTAGTACGCTTGACAATCTTATATCCTAGGAACAAAGTTGCGAAGATAGGAATGTCGATATACGGCGGCACAAACGTCTTGGCGCTGAACTTGCCCGGAAAAAAGGCGTCGAAGCCATTGAAGAATGCGACGATGGTGGAGAACGCGATGGCAAAGTAGGCTAGGAAGGGCTGAAAGGGCGTTTTGAAAGGTAACTCTGTCCGCGGGATGCCGTGGTGCTTGAGACCCGCGTAAAATCGTGTGTAGGTGATGGCCACTGAGGCCCAGACAATCAGCGTGCTGACGGAACTTAGATTGCTGATCCAGAAGAAGACTTCGGCGGCGCTGGCTGAGACATTGAGATAGACAAGGAGGCTGAGAGCGGCCGTAACTCCCACGCAGGCGTACGGGACGCCGAACTTCTCGTAGCGCAGGACTCGCGGCGCCTTCCCGTCCAGCGCGGTGGAATAGAGGATCCGTGTCGAAGCGTAGAAGAAGGAGTTGCCAGCAGACAGCGCCGAAGAGAGGATGACCGCGTTGATGATTGAGGGCAGCACTTTGATGCCGCTGTTGGAGATGGCGATGACGAAAGGACTGGCGCCAGCACCTTCGGCGCCGTGGCTGATGGCATTCAGCAAGCGCTCATCGCGTGATGAGACGCACAGCCCAACCAGGAAGACACTGCCAACGTAGAAGATAGCAATGCGCCAGAAGATTCGGCGTACGGCCTTGGGTATGTTGCGTCGCGGGTTCTCCGTTTCACCCGCCGCCACGACAACCATCTCGCTCCCACCGTAACTAAAGGTTGCCTGGATGAAGACCTTCCAGAAGGCCAGAAACCGTCCGAGATCGCCAGTTTTCAAATATTCCTGCATGGGGCCGGGGTCCTTCCAGTATCGGAACCCGATTCGATCGTGGCTGGGACCGCCGCCGAGGGTGATTATGAACATGAGAATCATCAGGCCCACGATAGTGAGCAGTTTGATGGACCCCAGGATAAACTCCAACTCTCCATAAACGCGCACAGGGAGACAGTTGAGCAGGAAGATCACGATGTACAGAATGGTGATCCACACGGCAGGATCGACGCCGTTGGGCCAGTACTCGATGATCAGTGCAGCCGCGCTGATCTCGATTGGAACCCCAATGGCAAACTGATACCAGTAGTTCCAGCCCAGTGTGAACCCCAGCGCCTCGTCCACAAACCGTGCGGCATAGACGGGCACGGCACCAGGTAGCGGCAGCCAAGCGGCCATCTCACCCATGCTGTTGATCACGGCGTACAGATTGAAGCCGGTGATTGCGTAGGCCAGCACGGCGGACAGGGGACCGGCCAGAGACAGCACCTGGCCCATGCCCACAAAGAGCCCCGTTCCGATGGCCCCGGAAAGCGCCAGGAACTGCACATGCCGCGACTTCAAGCGACGTTGTAAGGTGCCGACATTCTTCTGCTCCTGCGCGTATTTCTCCCTCTGCGCCGCGTCGACCTCCACACGAGTATCAAGGTAGGTGGTATCTGTGCGAGGTTTCGAGTCATCGCCGAGGGTCGACATGGTGACTTTTCCTTTTCTCTCCTTCTCTCCCTCTTTCTTTGTCTTTTTTTGTGTTCCTGTCGGCGGTGTAGTTGTTGCTATTACGTATTGATCTATCGGTATAACTTAGCACATGCATTCACCAAGGGGGCGGGGGAAGAAAATTTAGCGGTAGACTAAGTCGCCTTCATAAGGCTAGAACAGCGAGCCCATATTCTCCATACCACGGGGGGGTATCCAGGCAAGATATCCCACGATGCAACCCTCCAGCAGCCCTAAAGCGATACTTTTACTTTTTACCCCGGACTGCCAAGCAGCGCGCGGGCAGTGAATTAATTGGTTCCACTGCGAGACAAGCGGAGTGAGCCGTCGTTCCACGGTTTCATGCTGACTTCATTGGGTGGAAGGATGTCGGTGGCTTGAAGTGGCCGGGGGTTCTCGTTGCGTTGTTATCGTGAGATCGTCGCTGTCGACTGTCTGCCCCTCCATTCCTTCCTTCCCTCTCCTTCTCCCTCACGGATTCTACAATCCATCAAAATGACGCGCACCCAGGAAATCACTCCTCCCCCCTTCGGCCAAGAAATGAGAAAGCTGTTCTCATTTGCTCCCGGATATCGCAATCTTAACCACGGTAGGCGCAATACTTGTTCCCTTCCATCCCGCCTCGATGATATTTAGATTGTAGGGCTGACTCTCCAGGGTCCTACGGCACCTCCCCGTCTGCCATTCGAAAAAGGGCAGAGGAGCTACGCTTGGAATGGGAGGCACGACCGTGTCCCTTTATCAAATATGACTTTCCGGTGCTGTTGGACGAGTCTCGCGCCGCCGTCGCTGACTTCCTCGGGGTGTCTGTGTCGACCGTCGTCTACGTTGCCAACGCCACCACGGGCGTCAATACGGTATTGCGCAATCTGGTCTGGAACCCGGATGGCAACGACGAGATCATTCAGCTCGACGTGATATACAGCGCCTGTGGCAGTACGACCAAATACGTCTGCGAGGCCTCCGAGGGTCGAGTGCGCACGAGGGAAGTTCGCGTGAATTACCCCGTCGAGGACAAGGACTTTGTCGCGGCCTTTCGAGCTGCCATTCAGGAATCACGTCGTGAAGGTCGCAATCCTCGCATCGCCATATTCGATACTGTCTGTTCCAACCCGGGGTTGCGGCTGCCCTTCGAGGCGCTGACCGCGGTCTGTCGCGAGGAGGGCGTGCTGAGTCTGATTGACGGAGCCCATGGCATCGGCCATGTTGAGTTGAACTTGGCGAAATTGGATCCCGACTTTTTCGTGAGTAACTGTCACAAGTGGCTGTTCACGCCGCGCTCGTGTGCCGTCTTCTACGTGCCCGAGCGTAACCAGGCGTTGATACGCAGCACGCTTCCCACTAGCATCGGGTTCGTGCCGCGGTCGGCATCATCCGACGACCAGCCTGCGACAAACGGGACGGAAAAGAGTGAGTTTGTGCGCAATTTCGAGTTCGTAGGGACCCTCGATACCATCCCGTTCATCACGGTGCCCGCAGCCATCGAGTGGCGGCGCACGGTCGGAGGGGGCGAAAAGAAGATCATGGACCATTGCACTCAGCTGGCGCAAGATGGAGGCAAGCTGGTGGCTGATATACTGGGGACACGGGTGCTGGACAACAAGACCAACACATACACGGACTGCTGCATGTCTACAGTGCTGTTGCCCATTGAGCTTTCCACCTCATCGCCGGTCACTCTTCCCTGGAAGGGGCGCCGCGTGTCAGTGTCAGACTGGATGCAACAGACGCTCATTGAAGACTATCAGACCTACTTGCCCATCTTCCCTTTTCAAGAACGCTGGTGGACTCGACTGAGTGGGCAGATCTATCTGGAGATGAGCGACTTTGAGTGGGCTGGTCACACCTTGGTGGAATTGTGTGCGAAACTGAAGGAAGCTTTGCATGAGTCGTAAGGAGTTTATAATGCAGCTACTGGTCCAAGTTTACCCCTTTAGCGACAGCACCAAAGACCTCTACCGCATGTCCCAAGTATTCCTGCACGCCTTCGGCGCGTGGAGGCATATCGCTGCCTAACAGCAACAACCGCTCGACCTCGTGTCCTTCTCCCACGCCCTCTCCAACTACTACTTCGTACAGAGCCTTCATAGCTTTATCTTTGTCCCCGTTTGGCTTAAAGTTGCCACTCGTAAAGACCTGCAGCATCTGGCCTGCCATGGTGCCGCAGTATTCCTCGGGCAGAGGAGTCTCTCCGACCAGGCCAGCCTTGGGCATGTTTGTGTTGAAAGTTCCCAGCACCACCGTCAGGGTCCGGACGTTGAACGGCGCCAGCTCCTTAGCGAGCACTTTTGTGAGACCTAGCAAGCAATGAGCTCCCATACCTATCGCAGAGGGGTTTGAACTTACCGTCCAGACCCGCCTTAGCCCCTGCATACGGCCCCATGGTTTCTCGTCCGTCCAGCGAAGCACCGCTGCTCATATTAACGATGATGCCGGACCAACGCCGCCGCATATGCGGCAACACCGCGCGGATCAGCCGCAAAGGACCGAAGTACATGGTTTCCATCTGCGCACGCACCTCCGCCTCGCTGGCCGTCTCGATGGGGGCAAAGATCGAAAAGCCCGCGTTGTTGACCAGCACGTCGATCTCTTCGCCCGCAGCTTCTAGCTCTGTGATCACGTCGCCGCTCGAGGGGCTGTCGACGTCGAGGAAAATCCATTTCCCGCCCTTGCTCTCGATTTCTTTCACCAGCTCGGGGGTCCGGGAGGGACTGCGCGACGTGGCGATTACTCGGTGACCGCCGGCTTGGGCAAACCGCACCAGAGATAAACCGAAGCCGGAGGAGCAGCCGGTGATGAACCAGGTGAGCTGTTTCTTGGGTGCGGTAGTCATAGTGATGGGTGGGTTCGTCGAGAACAGATGGCTAGACAGAAGCGAAAGAGATCTTGACACGATTGTAGGGTTGTTATGAGATTCCAGAGGGCGCATTCTAGTCGCTACTTATAGCAGATCTCCAACATCTGACATTCAAACGATCCCAACTTCGCAACATCCCAATACTACCTATGTCGACGGAGTTAGCGGAGCTTACCGGCCTGTCGCCATAAGGTCTAAATCCGTTTTTCCCCCCGGAGGCAGTGAGCAATGCTCAATTTCCTTAGTGACATGTTGGACAAGACTCGGTCGGCCCATGATTCCTGTCAAAGGTGTGTTGGACATAGGCTAGTGATACCATGCCACATGAGCCTCGACGCCTGGTATGTTCAGCGGCGTGTAGTAGCATGGTCTCGTTGAGAAACTATTTTGTCGGTGACAGTCCCTTTGATCAGATTGTTTGATCTCGATTCACCACCAGGGATTCTCCTTCGAAGGGAGAGAATGAGAGAAGTTCATTCCATTTTGACCTGGGGACGCGAGAGTTGATGCCTGAGAACGCGCCTGAAGGGCCTGCCGATTCAGGCCTCCGGATGCCTATCACGTGTGTGGGATGCAAACCAAGCAAACACCCCCCAAAGCGACATCGACTCAGTCGAGCTTCTCTCTCCCCTCCTCGTCTTCTTTGTTCCCAACATCATGAGGTGTTTCTCCGGTGTCATAGACTAAAATTCCGCATGTCATTATCCTTGAGGGACTCGGTCACCGACGCGGCAGAATGTCCGCTGCTCCAGCATGATTCCAATCGCAATGACAGCGGGTCGGCCGTAACACGCCGAATCTACATCTCTCATTTTCTTTCTACCTGGAATTCACGCGTGTTTGAGTTCGGGTCTATCTTGTACCTGGCCGCGATCTTTCCCCATACTCTGCTGCCCATGTCAGTCTATGCGCTCGCGCGAGGGGTTGCAGCCATCCTTTTGGCTCCGGCGGTTGGACATTACATCGACACCGGAAATCGTCTGGCCGTCGTGCGGTTTTCTATCGGTAAGTTGACTTGTGTTGTCTTTCGTTCTCACCGTCGATTGATTGACCCCGTGATCTCTCACAGTGGTTCAGCGTATGGTTGTGGCCGCGTCCTGCGCAGTGTTTTGGATCCTGGCAAGAGGGGACCTGAACCTGCGGGCCCTTATGCCGTGGCTGCTGACACTTTTGGCGCTGCTGGCTTGCGTCGAAAAGCTTTGTTCTGTCATGAATAATGTCTCGGTTGAAAAAGACTGGGTACGGTCCCCCGCTTAGAAGGAGAGGCCGGGCCATTCTGACAATGTCTAGGTTGTGGTCGTTGCTCAAGGCGATGATCTCGCGCTTCGAGGTATATCACATCTTTCCCGTAGTCTCCAGCCTTCGTTTTAAAAGCAGTTCTGGTTCTGATTGTCTTTCTAGCGCTCAATTCGCAGATGCGCCGCATCGACCTCATCTGCAAGTTGGTTGGACCGTTAATCATCGGCCTGTTCGACAGCCTATCCACCGAGATTGCCATCATCGTCAACTTTGCCATGAACATGGCGTCGGTCCCCGTCGAATATTACGCCATTGCTAAAGTCTATCACATAGTGCCTGCTCTACAGCAGCCGAGGCAGCCCCCCGGAGACGTCGACAGCGACGTCGACCCATCACCAAGACCGTCGTCGATCAGTCGGGTCGCGGGTGCCATCCGTGGGTTTTTCCGACAATTGCGCTTTTACTTTGGGCACCGAGCTTTGCTTCCGTCGTTCGCCGGAGCGCTCTTGTTCTTCACGGTCCTAAATTTTGGCGGCCAAATGGTCACCTACTTGCTGTCGGCCGGCTACAGTTCCATGGCCATCAGCATCGCCCGGACGGTGTCCGTAGGGTTTGAAATTTCCGCCACGTGGATTTCACCGGCTGTGACGACGCGTATCGGCCCCATCCGGAGCGGTATCTGGTTTGTCAGTTGGCAGCTGTGCTGTCTGGCAGCGGCCGTGTCGGCCTTTTGGACCGTGGAGTCGCCTGTTTGGGCGGCTTCCTGTCTGGTGGGAGGGACGATGCTGAGCCGCGTCGGACTGTGGGGCTTAGATCTCTCGGTACAGATCATCGTGCAAGAGGTGAGCATAGGATGTGTGCGAGCGGTGGTCAAGATCCTCGCTGACAGTGACAAACTATCTAGGAGGTGGAACCGGCCTACCGAGGCAGCTTCTCGTCGGTGGAGGCGGCCTGGCAGAATGCCTTTGAGCTGTGCTCGTACGCCACCACCATCCTGTTCTCTCGACCCGATCAGTTCCACTGGCCCGTCACCGTCAGCTGCGTCGCCGTCGCGATGGCCGGGGGAATGTATGCGGGATTTGTTCGCATGCGGCGCGGCCATCTGTTCCATCCTCCGCCCTGCATCGCCATGCTAGACAAGCGAACGCGGCCGAGGTATGAACACTTCTCAAGTCCAAGAACTATCGGTCTTGTGTAAAAATAGTAATGAACGGGAAATCTCCAATACAAGACACGTGTCTAGATAATTTAAATATTTCGTACAGTGCTGCATTAAAACTTTTGATGAGATATACCATCGGGGAGCAAGCAAACTAGGAAGGCATGAGGCTATGAGATACATTATACTCAACCATGCGGCCAATTTCGAAGAGGTATGAGAAGAATGATGATTATGGTTTCTCGTTCAGATCAAAGGGAGCGACTTTGTTACTCCCAGAGGGTTCCTGGTTATCCCTGGCTTTCTTGCTTATGGTTGCTTTCCTTGGGCCTTCTTTCTTTCTTTTGTTAGTCAAACAGAGAATGACTGATTGTATTCCTTTCCGGTCGTTCCCCTCTATGAAGACAGTTCTTCGCGGACGAAATATATACTTCGGCTCGGGTTGTCTACCGACGCCGAAGAATTGCTGCGAAACAATTATTTAATCGACACAAAATCACCTATCATGAGTAATTATTTACTAAGAGTAACCCGAGCAAGAGCCGACATGCTTATAGCCCGAAGTTTTTTTTTTTTTTTTTCTTTACTCTACGCGAATTGAGAATGTCAAAATGCAACCCTGCGTGACCAACGGGCCGATGGTTCTTCCGCTCCGCTCGGGTCAAGTTCATCTTATCTTCATCCATCCTCATCCCACGGTCGCATATCCCCAAACCAGGCGAGATCTGCTCGATCGCGTGCGCGATGAGACAGTGGCAGTGAGAGATTTTCCAATGAACAATTTGATAAACAAATACGATGTTATTCTTCAAGTGTAGAAGTTCGTACCAACAGACTCCCCGCCAGGAGCTGCTGGCGATCTCTATGAATGAAACACATACAATCTTTGAGCCCCACAAAAGAAATACCTACAATCCACTGTTTTTGGCCCAGCCAATAGTCCAGTCATTTACCCCGGTTCTCCTCCATGATACAGGCTCATCGTCCTCACTCTGCTTGTCCAGTCTCGGCCGCCAGCATATTCCGCAGATACTCTTCGCTCACCGGCGCGCACTCGTCCACTCTCAACCGACCTAGGCTGTGTCGAGTCTGAGCAGAATCCAACGCGAACATGTTGTGACCCAGCGCAAAATACTCCTTCAGTACCTCCCATCGAATTTGCGCGTCCGACGAATCATCCAATCGAGACACCATTTCCAACCACTCCGCCACGGGCATGATGCGGCCCTCGCGATCGGTCGGTGCGAGCAGGCGGCCCGCAATCTCGGGAATACGGGAAATTGGGAGCGGAGACGGGTTGCATAGATGATGGATGGTTGCCTCCTTGAGTGTCGCCTGGGGGGTTTGAACTGCGCTCGTTGCCAACGCGTGGAACCCCTGCGTCAGGTAGTCCACCGGGATGAAGTCGGCCACAAACGGCCGGTCGGTCTGCGGCAGATCCGGCACCGCTGCGGCGCGCACCATGCTCAGGATCATAGTCCGGATGAAATCATCTTTGGGCTCCGGAACTCCTGTGGTGCGATGACCCGTTGCGGCAGATGCCCGGTATATCGTAATGGGGAATCCGCGTTCAGCGGCCCTCTCCATCAATCGTTCGGCGACCCAGCGCGATTTGAAGTATCCGAATCGGTTGCTTGCCTCGGGCGTGAAGTGTCCCGCGGTAACATCGTTGGCGATCGTCTCCTCAGGCGCGGTGCGTTGGGATGTGGACCAAGTTTGGAGGTGAGGGACGGACCAGGTCGACAAGTGATGGATTTGCGTTTGCACGGCTCCCAGGCTGGCCAGCTCGATCACGTCGCGCACCGGCGAAACATTAAGCGACCGGAGCGCGTCGTAGGATCGCAGCAGGGAGACGTATCCTCCCAGGTGGTAGATGGCCTGCACCCGACTGCCCAGACGGCGGAATTGCGCCGGCGACAGCCCGAAACGGGGGGATTCCAGCGTTCCAGCCACGCAGACGATACGAGATGCAGCGAGCTCAGGACTGGGTACTAGTTGCCACAGCCGGTAAAGCTCAAACGCCCTTTCGACGTCGGAGTATTCGAGGAGGCTCTGCGAACCGAGAATGTAGACGGTAGAGATGCCGGGGTCCTGCAGAATGGTTGCGAGCATATGAACGCCGATAAAGGAGTCGGCCCCGGTGAGAAGAATGGAGCTCACGTCGGAGGAAGCAATGCCTGGCGCTTTGGATGGCTGCAACTGCAGGTCGAGACTGGTCTCTTGCTCCCAGTCGACCTCCGGCTTCGTCGCAGCGGTCGCGGCTGGGCTGGTCGCACCGCCCAAGATTTGCGCAATGCCCTGCGGCGTTGGTGCCTTGAACATGGGATTGAGTGCGAGTGGCCGTTTGAGCGCCCGCTTGAGGCGAGCCTGCAGCCGAACCAGCAGGATACTATTTCCTCCAAGGGCAAAAAAGCTGTCGCTGGGGAGGAACACGCGCTCCCTAGGGAGTTTCAACACCTCGCGGAAGCCGTCCATGACCGCCGTGAGGATGTTGTCCGTATCCTTTCCGTCGGCGTGCCCGTTCGTATCTTGGTCTTCTTTTACAAGGCCTTGTTCCACGGGATAAGTCAGTCGTAGTTCACCGTGGAGGAGCTTTTGTCTGTCGATCTTGCCGCCAATAGTGACAGGCAGAGCGTCCAGAAACTGGTACGCGTTGGGCAGCATGTACGCATTCAGATGCTTAGCTCCGTACTTGTTTAGTCGGACAGCGAATTCTGCCTCTTGTAGTCGGTCCAAGGGCTGCTTCGGCACAACGAAGGCGATGAGCTGACGGTCATCCCCGATACCGTCGCCGGCTAAGACCGTCCGAGCGATCACAGCCAAATCGACGATACCAGCCCCGGTGGAATCCTTATTCGCCTCGACGAACAGACGATGCTCTACCTCTCCCAGGTCGATTCGGTAGCCGCGCAGCTTGATCTGCTTGTCGCCCGCAATCCTGCCGTGAAATTCGAGATTGCCCCCTGGAAGGAACCGACCGCGGTCCCCCGTTCGAAACATGCGCGTCCATCCGCGCTGTTCCTTGTCATCTGCCGAGCAAAATGGATCTGAGAGGAAGGCCTTTTCGTTAGCCTCGGGGCGGTTGATGTATTCGAGGCCCACTTGCGCGCCTCCGACAACAATTTCGCCAACCAAGCCTGCGGGGAGAGGCTGGCCCCGGTCATCCAAGATGTAATGCCGAGTATTGGCCATGGGGAAACCGATGGGAATATTGGTGGCGCTCTCGGAGGGCCGGTCAACACGTTGAAGGGTTGTCTGAACTACTAGTTCACTGGGGCTCCAGGTGTTGTATACGACGGCCGGGGTGCCCAGAGCGTAGAAAGCCCGGGCGACACGGACGGGCAGCCTCTCACCGGCAAAGTAGGCAATTCGATAATTCCGCAGGCTCTGAAGCTTTTCAGTCGCATGCTCCATCAATAGTGCAAATTGAGTTGGCGTGAAGTAGGTGATCGAAACCTGCGATGCTTCCATGTATGCGGCCAAAGCCACCGGATCCTTGCGAATGGTGCTAGATGCCACACATATATGAGCTCCTGCTGCCAGGGCCGAAAAGATCTGTACGATGGACAGGTCGAATGAGATTGAAGAGTGGTGTAGGAATCGATCCTGCGCGGTGAACTTGAAATCATGGTGAAGAGTGCTTAGCATTTGTTGCGTGTTCGACTGGGTGAGAATCACTCCTTTAGGAGTTCCAGTGCTACCCTGTTCCAATATCAGCACGTCTATTGCTCTCTTCTCGCCTTGGACCCCCAAAACTTACCGAGGTGTAGATGACATAGAAAGGAAAGTCCTTTTCTAAGGGAACCGAAATGTCGGCAATGGAATCCCCGATGCTCGGTACATTGGCAATATCCAGCACGGTCGCAGAGACGTTGGACGTAAGCGACCTGGCGCTTTCTCCCAGTTCCGATCCAGCAAGGACTAAGGGGAGGGTTGAATCGCTGACCATGAACGCGAGTCGCTCGGCGGCGAACTCTGGATCCAGGGCCACAAAACCGCAGCCGGCGAGCAGAACGCCCAACATAGCTGTGATGGCCTCGTGTCCGGGTCGGCTGAAGACTCCAACCCGGGAGCCGGATTGGATCCCCGTGTTGCGAATGGCTGCTGCGATACTGCTGGCAGCGGCAACTAATTCCCTGTAGGTGAGTTGTCGATTATCCTCAGAGGTCTCGATGGCGATGGCTGTGGGATGTTGCCGGGCCATGTCCATGATACGATCAGCCACGGACTGGTCTTTCCAATTGTTTTCTGTATGAGCCATGTTGAAGAACCCTTCCTTCAGAAAAGCCAACTCCTTGGGTCCGACCATGCCGATCTCTGCCACAGGCTGACGGGGATCGCGGATGACACTACTCATAAATGCCACGAAATTATCGAGGAATCGCTCCATATCGGCTGCCCCGTACAGAGTGCTGGATGACTCAAGACGCAGATGGAGCCCCTCGGCCGGGTCCTCCAGTGCTTCTAGACCCAATTCGCATGCGGTTGGAATGTCCTCACCCTGCACATCGACAATGTCAAAGTCACCGGCCGAGTAGGTCGGCATGGTACCGTGAATTTGGTAATTGACAATGACCTGACCCAGAGGGAAATGCGCAGGGTTGCGCTCCAGTCCCACGGCATCCACAATGGCGTCAAAGGGCAGCTGCGAATGAGCCAAAGATCTCATGATTCGATCTTTGATTTGCTTGAGGATATCGGCAAAAGTGCCGGTAAGGTCTGTTGAACAACGAACAGGCACCACATTCACGAAGAAGCCCAGCGTATCGTTCACCGCCGGATGAGGACGATTTCCATCGACCATATGGAGCGTCATGTCGTCTTCCTGTCCGTACCGGTAGAGGAAGACCCGGAAAGCAGCCATTAAGAACTGGGCTGGAGTGACCCCCATCCGCGCGCAGATCCGTTTCATCCGACTCTGCAAAGTATTCTTGAGCGTTGCTCGGTGGATCTGGCGTTGGTAATCGTTGAATTCAGGTCGAGCTGTCTGGGCGAACGGTAGCAATTTCATTGGTAACGGGGACTGTTGGTACTCGTCTCTCCAGAACTGTACACTCGATTCCATCTCCTTGGATTTCAGATGGGCATTGTGCCACCGACTGAATTGCGCGTAGCTGACAGAGGGCTGTGCCACAGCGTCAAGGTTCGATTCTCGACGCAGGCTGTCATATAGGCCGGTGATCTGCTCGAGGAATGACTGACTGCTGCCACGGTCGATACATATGTGATGGAAGATGAGCACAAGCGCATACTCGGCATCCGCCAATCTGGCCAGTGCCACCTTCATGACCTCGCCGGTCTCAATATCCAGTGCCCGTTGCCTCATACCGGTGACGTGCTGCTGAAGGCTGTTCTCGATGTTAATAGCCTTGGAGAGATCTACCACGAGCAGGTCGACTGTGCAGTCATCTGTCACTTCCTGCTGAGAGAAAACATCTCCTTCAAAGTACGCAGTGCGCAAAATTGCGTTTCGACGTTTGAGCTCCTCGATGGCCCGTCGCAGGAGGTCTGGTTGAGGGTTGCCTTTGATGCGGAAAATGGTAGGTAGATTGAGGAAAGACGCATCTTCTGCCATGTTATGTGCGAACCACAAACGGCGCTGGAACGTGGACATAGCCACGTCTCCACTTAATTGTATTCCATCATCGCCAGATGCTCCGATGACCTCAGGTAACTTCGCACGAGAGGCCTCCGCCGCGTGAGATGAAGCAGTCTCTCCTTGTTGGGTGTTTGTATGCGCCTCTGATGTGCCCAGGACAATCATGCCGGCGACCTTGTCGACCAGAGCCTGGATGCTTCCACTGTTCAAGACGTCAAACATGGCTATCTCAACGGCGACTGTTTGGAAGAACCACTGGCGGATTTCAATGGCAACGATACTGTCCAGCCCATAGTCCGACAAGCTTCGGTTCGGTTGCAGGGTTGCCTGGTCCACTGAAAGCACTGCTGCGATTTTCTCCAAGAAGCGTTCAGTGAGAATCTCGTTGCGGGAGGCTTCATCCGAGGCCTCTTGTAATTGCGCCATCAGATTCTTCTGAGCTCCACTACCGGAACCGGAACCCGCGAAGTCGTGGTTGGCGTACAGGTTGATGAATCGGGGCTCAGTAGCCCAATAATAGTCAGGACGACGAAGATTGACACCTGTAATGATCTGGTGAGCGTCTCGTCCACGGTCATCGGAAATACTGAGTCGTTTGCCAGAAACGGCTGCCTCGATCTGGGCAAACAGTTCCTCTTCGTTGACGGCGTCGTAACCGATTCGCTCCATGATGGTCTGTAGTTTAGCATCCTCAGACACAGCTCCAATACCAGTGATCATTCCCACGTTCATGGTTGTACCTGCCAATCCGATGCTGCGTCGATAGGCGCAAAGTGCATCTAGATAGGTATTGGCGGCGGAGTAATTGGCCTGGCCCTTGGATCCGAGAACAGCGGACACGGAAGAAAAGCAGACGAAGAAATCGAGGTCAATGCTTGACGTCGCCGAGTGTAGATTAAACGTGCCCCGGACCTTTGGATCCATGCAACGCTGCCATTGAGTGAATCCCATTTTGTCAAGAGGTCCATCTTGCAACGCCATGGCGGCTTGGAAGACTCCTGCCAAGCTTGAGGCCCCAATTTGGTTTACGGCCTCTTGGACAAATGCAGCGTCGGTGACATCGCCGCGGAAAACGGTCACATTGACGTCTCGTGCTCGGAGCCAGTCCACGGTGTCACGGGCATCTTTCTTGTCAGCGCCAGAACGAGCCAGGAAAGCCACATTGCGGGCTCCCCGTTGGAAGAGCCATTCGCTAAGGCGGCGCCCTAGGCCCCCAAGACCACCAACAAGGAGATATGTCTTGTCTGGCAGGAAAAGCTGGCGACGACTGAATTTTGCTGGTTCGACAAGAACGCGGTCGTCGGCACTAGGAACTAGAACAATCTTCCCAATCGTGGTACCCATTTGCAGCATGCGGAATCCTTTCTGCGCCTGGGAATAGGATAGCTCCGTGATAGGCTCCGGAGGCTGGATCTTGCCATTGTGGACTAAACCACAGCACTCCTGGAACACTCGGGCTCCGAGTGACTGGTTTCTCTCAAACACTGTGATCATGTCCACACTCGCGAAGGAGACATTGCGTCGGAACGGGTCCATCGGGATCCGGCTATTCTGATGGATATCTCGTTTGCCAATCTCCACGAATCGTCCAAATGGCGCTAATGATTGCCAGGTAGCATGCAAGAGAGGACCGGCAAGAGAGTTCAGAGCTACATCCACACCCTTTCCGTTAGTCAAACGGTGAATGCCTTGAATGAAGGAGTCATCGCGGGAAGAGAGGATCTGAGATTCTTTAAGACCATATTTAGATATGAGCAGGTCACGTTTGGAGGGAGACCCCACGGTCGCGATGATCTCTGCCCCAATGTTTTGCGCAATCTGAACCGCCATCTGACCGACTCCGCCGGCTGCAGAGTGGATAAGAACGGTCTCTCCTGGTTGAAGGCGGGCAGTGTCCACCAGCGAGTAATGGGCCGTGGTGAGGATCAAAGGAATTGCAGCGGCGATGCTGAACGGTATCTCACCCAGACGATAACAGAGGCAAGCCGGATTACGCACCACTGTACGGTGAGCCCCTTGTCCCGGACGCCAGGCGACAACGCGGTCTCCGATGGAAAATGCCCCGGAAACGTCGCTTCCCTTACGCAGCACAATCCCTGCGCATTCGTCTCCAAGCTTGAAGTCGTCAATGATACCCATGCTGGCAGCGATGTCCCGGAAGTTGATGGCAGAGGCTTTGACCTCGATCTCAAGATCGTTCGGTCCAAGAGGTTCGTTCAAAATTTCTGCGTCATCCGCAAATGTCAAACTTTCCAACAACCCCGGACGTCCAATTCGGAGGGCCAAGGGCCGGTTTGGTTGATAAAGTGGCTGGATCGTCGCTTCAGACCCAACTCCGTTCGGGATCCTGGCGTTCAGCTGGTCATGGGGCACCACTCGAGGAATGTAAAGAGTGCCATCGCGTTCGGCAATCTCGTTCTCGTTAATGGAAGGATCCAGCAGCTCGGAGGCCAATCTAGCAGCGCGGGTCGAGCCAGACTCAGGGGCGATGTCAAATAGCACAAGCCGGAGGTCAGGGTTTTCACTTCTCGCCGAGCGAGCAAGGCCCAAGATTAGCGCCTGCTCCGGCGATGTCACGTCCATAAGGCCTCCTCGGGTCACCCAGACTATGTTGCCCGTGCCTTTAGTGAGCAATGCTTGTGCTGCGTAAAATTCGGCATGACCACTGGCGTTCGCATCAAAGTACAGCTGAGATCCAAGGCTGGCTAGCACAACCACATTCTGAGCAATTTCGCGAGTTGTATCGGCCAGTGAGAGGAAGTCGCGACGTTCGGTCTGGAAGGATCCTTGGGTTTCGATAGCCCTGGCAAAGGCCTCAACTTCGGGTGAAGACCGCGTCGGCATTATGATGGTGAGAGGTTTGGCATGTATTCCATTGGTATATGGCTTCTTCTGCCAGATCTGCACACTACCACAATCTCCGACTGAACGGAAACCGGCGGGACTCTCGGCGGAATATTCATCCACGAGCAGATAGCCTTGATCAGCGACTCGGTCATGCATTGGGCTTTCGGGTGTAGCTGATACCACAACCAAATCAAATTGCTCTTCTTCAACCTCCTCGGCCGTGGCCAGGCGGACAAGACCGTTCCAACGCTGAACTACCTCATCAAACGTGGATGCAATGCTGGAGTCTTGAGGGGAGATGACTACCTGGCTAAAATTGCGTCGCTCGCCGTGAGTGCCACGGAGGCTTCCGAGGACCTCTTCTGTCGAGGCAACCGAAGGGCTGTAGTGTAAAATATTTCTGTTTGGAAATTGATGGGCATACAGCTTGACAAGCGCTGGGATGCCCTGCAATCTATGAGCACCGCTGTTGTTGAACTCGAGGGAGCTGATCATGGGCTGCCACTCGGTCCCAAAGAATAGGGATCTGCGTCCGTCGTCAGCCGAATTAGCACCCAGGTTGGTCAGCTCGAGGCCTTGAATCTCGATCAACCCCTGACCGTTCTGGTCTTCTATGCGGAGGTCGTTTGTTGCTGTCCGGGGTCCGGCCACGTTTGTCTCGACCGAGACTTGGCCCTGGAAACTCGTCGAACCTTTCCATGCTTCCAGAAGCCCAGAAATCTTCATGGAGCGCACAAATGTTGGAACGTACGGCTCCTTGATTGTCCGACCTAGCTTGCCCTCGATTGACGCAAATACCGGATGGAATGCAGCATCCAGGAAGGCCGGGTGGACAATGCAGAGATCACTGTTCTCTTGAGAGAACAGGTCCGGCTGCCAGGAAATCGGTGCGATGGCACTTCCAAGTCCACTGTCGATGCTGCCTGATAGAAGCTGAAATGTCTTGCCGTATTGGAGTCCCATCGAGTGTAGGCGATGGTAGTATTGTTCGCGCCCAACGCAGCGGAAGGTCTGCGCTTTCAAGTTGGATTCACGGTTGAAGGGGAGAGCTTCTGGGTCCCCTTGCTCCGCTCTAACCATCCCAGTGCAATGCTCACGCTGATTTCCGGACTCGTCGATCGAGAAGATGACAAAGTTATTCCACGTAGATGACGAGGTCTTTGCGGACTCCACAACAGGTGACAACTCCACAATCACCTCAGTTCCCCCCTCATTTTCGCTCACTACGAGCGCGGATTTCACTGTGGATCATGTTAGATTCAAAACCTGCGCCAAGGGGTGTGGATGACGAATTACCCGAAATATCTGCCAGCGAAATAGCTTTGACCCCACCAGCCATACTACGGCCAAGGCGAGCCGCAGCCTCCATAGCCATGTTGATGTATCCGGCACCCGGGAAGACCACTTTCCCGTCGATGGAATGGTCTACCAGCCAAGGCATCTCGGAAATACGTAGGAAGTTTCGCCACCGGGGCCGACTAGCAAGTGAACCTGGTACTGGCGCCCCGAGAATGCTGTGTCGGAAGGGACGAAGGCGATGCTCTTTGATCACACGCGTCTCACCCCAGTATCGTTCATGATCCCATGCATAAGTCGGCAGCTCGATGGATGCGCGGGGTACATTGGGGCTGACGAGATTTCCGGAAGAGGCGTCAATGAAGTGGTTCCGGTTGACTTCTTCTAGACGCACGGGATAGCCGAGAGCGAAAAGTTGACCGGCAGCAGTAAGAAGGCTCTCATAAGCATCTTGCTTGCGATCGAGCGTCCCGATGTATGGGATCTTGAGTTTCAATTGATCAATTGTCTGGTTAGAAGGGCCTTTGAGTGCCGGGTGAGGGCCCACTTCGACCAGAATGTCGACATTCTGCTGGTCGTCCTCGTCAAGTACGGTCTCTGCCAGAGCGTCGGAGAACTTGACCATTCCAGTCATGTTTGCGGCGAAGTATTCAGGGCCCATAGCGCTGGGATCTGCTTTTCTACCAGTCACACTGGACACCATCGACGCAGTTGTGAACTTATTTGCCTTGAACCCCGGGTACTTCGCTAGAGCCTGCTCATATCCCGGGGCAAGGGGATACATGTGGTGACTGTGAAACCTGCGAGGAGTCAGCTTGTTGACATGGCTGAATGATTATATATTGGGAGACTTACGCCTGAGCAACCTGCAGACGCCTGGCGAACACCTTTCTTTCGCTCAGCTTCTCATGTAGCTCCGCAATCGCATCACTATCACCGGAAAGGGTAAAGCTAGACGGACTGTTCATGGCGGCAACTGCAACGCGCCCGACATAAGGCTTCAGCTCGGCGTCCACCTCGGCCTCGGTCATTCCTACAGCCATCATGGCGCCAGGAATGCTGTCGGGAGAAGCGGCGCCGCTACCCATGTGCACACCACGGTAGTAGGCAGCGACCATAGCGTTCTCGAACGAGAGAATCCCGGCTGCATAGGTAGCAGCTAGCTCTCCACTGCTGTGACCGACCACACTCGACGGCTTTATTCCCCACTGGGAGAGAACATCTACCAGCGCCAGTTGGATGGCAGTGCAAATCGGTTGTGAAAACTCCGTCTGACCCAGCTTGGTATTTTCCTTATTCCGTAGCAGCTCTGTAACGATAGACCATGACGGTCGGTGCTCGGAAAGTGACTGCAGAATCTGATCGCACTTCTGCAATGTCTGGAGATAGAGAGGGCATTGCTCTATCAGAGCCCTTCCCATTCCGAACCATTGGGCGCCTTGACCGGTGAACACAAACCCAATTCGCGGAACATCTCCTAGTTTGCTTTTCCATTGAGCCGCCGGAATTGGCTCCTCCAAGCTACTCACCAGAGATTCCGTGCTCGAGCCGAATGCGAAGGAGCGGAATCGGTGCATAGTTCGACGCTGAGACAGAGCCATGGCAAATACTTCGGGGCTCGTCTTCACATCACTCTGGAGGTATGCTACAAGCTTGTTTGCCATGAGCTTCCCTGCTTTGTCGGAGTGCGACGACAAGGGCACCAGGTATGGTCTCTTTTGAACCATACGAAAAAGGCTTGCGGGTATGTCATATGCGTAGGGAAGCGACGCAGTCGATGTATATTCTTCCAGTATAACGTGGGCGTTCGTTCCGCCATATCCGAAGGAGTTGATCGATACACGTCGGGGGATCTCGCTGCTCTTGGCCTTCCAATCTTTGGAGTTCGTCGGAATCTCAAGTTTCCAGTTTTCAAAATCAACGTCCGGGTTGGGGGCATTAAAATGCATATTAGGGGGAATGGTCCTCTTTTCGAGAGCCAGCGTGGATTTAATCAGCCCTGCCACTCCTGAGGCACCCTCAAGGTGACCAATGTTGGTTTTGATTGAGCCGATGAAAAGAGGCTCTTTACGCCCGGGCGAAAATACCTCGCTGATGGCTCTCAATTCTCGAGGATCCCCGGCTTTTGTCCCGGTTCCATGGCACTCGACGTAGGTGGTGTCTGCCGGATCCAGCCCGGCATTCTGATACGTGCTGCGAATGAGGGCCGCTTGCGCTTGGGCAGAAGGGAGGGTGATTCCCTGCTTGCGACCGTCGTGGTTGACCCCAGTTCCACGCACGACAGCGCGAATGGAGTCGCCGCTGGCTTCCGCTTGTCGCTGACGTTTGAGAATCATGGCGGTAATTCCCTCGCCGCGAACATAGCCGCTACCCGAAGCGTCGCCGTGGCGGCAGCGACCGTCAGTAGACAGCATTCCCAAGTCGGTCATCGTGATGAAGATGTTGGGGTCAAAATGCAATGCCGACCCGACGACAATCGAAAGATCGGCCTCGCCGGCCCGAAGGGACTGGGCACCCATGTGGAAACAGACTAGCGACGAGGAACAAGCTGTGTCAATTGTCGCACTGGGACCATGAAGATCGTAAAAGTAGGAGATGCGGTTGGCCAGAATGGAGTTCCCGGTGCCAGTGACAGTGTACTTTGGATAATATTCGAGATCCTTGGTTGTCATGGCATTGTAGTCGTTGGTGAAGCAGCCGCAATACACAGACGTCTGCGAGCCTTGGATCTCGTCCAATGTGATACCAGCTAATATTCTTTGTTAGGAACCTCACCTCAAACTAACCCCGAACTGCAACTTACCATTTTCTAGCGCTTCATAGACAACCTCCAGCAACAGACGCTGCTGAGGGTCCATGGCCGTGGCTTCCTTGCCGGAAATGTTAAAGAAGCCGGCGTCGAACAGCCCGATATCTTGATCGAGGAAATAGCCATATTTGGCATTGGTCTAGCAGCCTTTAGCAACAGGCCTTGGTAAGGTAGAAAGTCTATCCAGGGGATACAAACCGAGCCTTTGTGCGTGCCATCTGGATGATAGAAGGCATCGACATTGAAACGGTCCTCGGGCATCTTGCGTTGTAGGTCAACTTTGTTGATCAGGTTGTCCCACAGTTTTGAAGGAGATGATGCACCAGGGACTCTGCACGCCATGCCAATTACGCATGGGTGGTCGGTGGCCTTGGTCTGGGATTCCATCTTGGATGGCTGACCGGAAACCCCGTTCGTAGATTCGGTTTGTGAAGCTCGAGGGTGGTCGAAATGCATTGACATTTTGGACTGAGAGTTAGTATAGGAAGGGAGTATACCTTGAGAGTCTGTATTTCCCGCACCCGAATATCCTACAAGCCAAACTGCGCAACGAGACTCACGATATGGCTTTAACCGTCTGTTTTATACTCCTCAAGAGAACATTGATTTTTCGAAAGAACCGACAGGAATGACCGCCTTTCATACTATGCTAGAACTCTCTCCAACCTCCGTTACTTTCCCAATGATCCCGCCCTGATCAGCAAAATGGCCGCAATTCAACGGATTCAGCGACCTGACGATGCACCGGTCTGAATTCACGGAGGTTTTCGAATACTGCAAATTTTCAAGCTCGAACCCAGAGGTGCTTGTTTCGGCTCGGGTACAAGGAAGTAAGCAAGCACATCGGAAGGAATACGAGGCGCTAACGACGCATGTCAGCACCATGTGGCCGGGCAGGATGCTCCGTGATGACTTCCGTTCGGAAACGGAGCCCTAAATCGATGATCACTCTATATTTATCTGCTTGCTCATGCTATTGCGTTTCCAGTTGCCACCGAGATGGAGATCGTCCCGGGGCCACATGGTTAGGCCCCCGTCAGCCGTCCATTGCTGCAGTCGCTTTTTCCATGTCTGACGGATGCTACGAGACATTGTTACTCAAGAGATTGTAGGTAGTCCAAGGCCGTTTAAACCCAGCGTGGTTATTTGCCTCTCGCAAGGATTCGGCTCAACCGAGGGGACTTCATCACTGTCCCATCTCTTGGCAGACCCCCGTAGCCCATCATGGATTGTACAAATTGATGAAGTAGTTTCCTGGTTGCTTCTTCTATCGACTGGTGATATATTGATGGAACATTTTAGATCGCATCACCTTTTGGACCAGCTATGAACAGGCAGCAGTTGCCGGCCCAACCAGACACACCAATTGCTCTAATGCGATAGATAATATAACATAGAGCCTAAGATGGGCGCATACGAACCTTCTCTTCCTCCGCGGAACTAATAAATACGAGAATGGGGGCTTTTCTGCTACCCCGACATATAAAGCCTTTAATGGGATAGCTAGCCGGAGTGGTGTCTTCCAGATACCGTCAATTCCATCCTCATCCTCTGTTTTCATTACCATCATTCGCAACCATGCGGGTTTCTCTCGCCATGTTGGCCTTGGCCGCCCCCACCTGTCTTGGCCAGGAGATCTCTTCTCGATCTAGCCAAGCCCAAGATCTCTACAGCTGTGCTTCTCGAGTCTTTTCCACCACGGCGTCCCAGCGCATCGTCCGCCCCGAGGACGACAGCTATTTGGACGCACGCCTGGGCGAGAAGATCCAGTTTACCGAGTTTCCGCTGTTAATCGCCTACGCAGAAAGGGCAGACGAGGTTGGCAAGCTAGTGAAATGTGCCAAAAAGGCTGGCGTCAAGGCCGTTCCTCGCACCGGCGGCCACAGCTTCACGGCGTTCTCCTCTCTAAACGGCACTCTGGTGATTGATATCGCCCATATCAACGAAGTCAAGGTTTCCCGGGATCGTCGCTCGGCCACTGTAGGCGCGGGAATTCGTCTAGGCGCTCTCTACACAGCCTTGAACGAATATGACACGTCCTTCATAGGAGGGATTTGTCCCACGGTGGGACTGGCAGGCTTCCTCGGATCTGGGGGATTCAACATGCAACAGCGATCCCAGGGTCTGGGAGTCGACCACGTTCTTGCAGCCAAGGTTATCACCGCAGATGGCAGAACAGTCGTTGCTTCCCCAAAGTCGCATCCTGACTTGTTCTGGGCCATTCGTGGGGGCGGTGGTGGCACATATGGCATCGTGGTGGAATTTACTCTATCTCTGACCAAAGTGCCTCGATCCGCCATGCTGCTTTTGAGCTGGAACAACACCGAGGCTCGCTTCCCCGTTACCCGACGATTTCTGGACTGGGCCCCGAAGCAGGAGCCTGCGTTCATGTCACAAATAAATGTTTATCACGACACGGTGCAGGTGGTAGCCATGCATTACGGTCGGTCCGCGCAGGCTCTACGTGGCCTCGTCAATGCGTCCGGCCTGTTGGATATTGACCACCCTGAGGTGGTTATTGCCGGCGGCTGTAACGTGGACAACGCTCGAATCTTCGGATATACAGCCATGGACTGCCTCCCCGACAACCAGGTGGATGCCTCAATTCTCAACGTGGTCCCTGATCCATTCAGTCAAGTGGGCAATCATCCTCAGTTTCAATATAAGGAGGAACGCAAGTCCGATACTGTAGGCCCGGCACAGCCCTGGGAGCGTTTCTACCGACTGAGTAAGTCCTTCTTTGTGCAGAAGAGCCGCCCGCTCAGCGATGAAGTACTTCGGGGTGTCGTGGACCGTATCGGCCAGCTGGACGAAGACAGCCAGATCTGGGGAGAGTGGCACTCGTGGAATATTCCGCGCAAGACCCTCGGCAGCAAGAATGCTTTCCCATGGAGGGAAGATGCCTACGCTCACCTGGAATTTCAAATTCACGGGTCGGAGAATGAGACGCAGCAACAAGCCTACGAGAATTGGTTCAGAGAGTTGGAATCGTTCTTACGCCCTGCGGTCGGCCCGGCGAGCTATTCGGGCTACATGGATACACACATCTCGACCAACCCTCTTATCTCCTACTACGGAGAGAATGTTTGCCGCCTGATCTCTATCAAGCAGAAGTATGACCCAGAGGAATTTTTCACCAACCCATTTTCCATTCCCGCGTCGGTGCCAGACGGAATCCAGTGCTAGAAGGTTATTGCCAAGGCATGCAGCCTGTCCACAAGAACGAACATTGTGCCATTGTATATTGTCGATGTTCTAGACAATCATCATTCTTTTGCCAGAACTATAAATAGTAATTCAATTCTTGAAGATTATCTATCTGTTTTCGTGTAATTGATCTAATCCGGGATGATCTAGTGCGTCAAGAGGGTATTGTGAACAATAAACTATGATGAATTACGGCCACTAGGATTTTTTTCCCATCCTAGGGGTTCATTCTCAAATGAAAATATCGCCGGAATCGAATATGCCTTTGTAGAATGATTGCCTTTTAACATTTATTATGTTTCTAGCCCAACCTACAACCGTCGAGTCTACCGACTGGGGAATGGGATAGTCGCTCCAATCCCAGATGCGTTGGCTCAGATAGCTTTTGATGGATATATATTGTGTCCGGTCCCTACAGGAACTTTTCGGTTCGTAGATCGAGAGCACGGTTTCATATCGAGTCATGAATTGAAGGAACTGTCAACAATTTGATTTTAAAAGCATGTCATTCTTCTCTAATGGGATGCCGTGAACGAAGTTTGAAGCTCGTTATTCCATAAACTTGCTTCATTGGCCAAGTCTCCGTTTCTCATCAATCTTAAGAGCTAGTACATTTGATTCGATAGTGGATGCGCGAGAGCCGAAAAATGCACCCCAGTTAATTCCAAGTGGGACAATTTCTGCTATTTGTGTATGCCATTCTCAGTCATAGACAAGAATGCCTAAGACGCCTTCTGAATGCGGACGTGGACATCTCTTTTCAACCACGGACTACCCACTTTAGAGAAGTCCAACGTTGTCGTATCCTGAGACTTTCCTTCCACCCCAAAGTCAAGCTCGCAGTGTTGAACGACGGTCGAGACTACCAATTTAGAGACCATGGTAGCCATCTTCTCTCCGGGACATCGATGACTACCGCCGCCGAATGGGATATATCGCAGTTGCGTACCGTCATTCAACTTCTTGACCAGGTCCGGCTGCTCAATCCACCTCTCGGGGTAGTAATTGCTCGGGTTGGACCATACCTCTGGATCATGGTGCGTGAGGTAGGGCGAGATAGAAACGACCGTGCTTGCTGGGATAGTGATCGCGTCGGGAACATTGCGAAGGGTTTTGGCCTGTCGTGCCCAGCGAACGTCGGTGTTCCCCGAATAGTGCCGTCCAGTCTCTTTGACAAGAGCATCCAGAAAAGCACACTGTTCAACGTTTGGATTTGATGCCAGCTCCTCACGCAGAGTCTGCAAGCGCTGAGGCGATTTGAGAAGCTATTGAGGCCGATTGATTCGTCAACATAACGCGCAAGCCACGGTCAGGGAAAGTATATGAAATACCAATGTGGTTCGATCATACCTCTAGAATAGTCCATGAGACACTGGCCACCGTACTCGTGTGGGCAGCAAACATTAACAAGGTATGATGGGCCCCGTAGAAACCGCTCAGATGGGCCGTCGACGGGTCCCGAAGCGTATAGGAAATATAATCCAGGGATTCACGCCACTCTTCCGGGTTCTTCTCTCGCTCTTGTAGTCGTAACTCAAATATCTCGCGGATGCGATCGCGTGCAGCCCACAGTCGGCGTGCCGGACTATGAGGAACCCAGGCCGGCAGGATGGTGTGCAGAATGCTACCCACATTCTCCTCCATCGAATGAAGTAGGTCGAATAGCTCGGTGACGTGATGATCGTAGAAGTCGGAGCCCATCAGACAGCGAACAATGATCTTGTGGACGAGGAACGAGACCTCTTCGAACAGCTCCATGGACTGCCCGCGCTCAGCAATCTCGGACCAGGTGGCCATAGACTTGACGGTCTCCTGCAGCGCAACCTGGCCGTAGTGATCTAGAGTCACCTGCCTCGAAATCCCCTTACTCAGAGAGCCAACGAATGTGCGAAGGTGGCTAAAATATCCGGGGATGACGATCTTGTTTAGGAAGAAACCCATCCCGTCCCCAAAGGACCACACATCCTATGGTATCTACAAGTCAGAAATCACGACCAGCATTGACATGACAGGGAGATCGTACCTCACGAGTTTCCAAGTACTCCTTGTTCAACTGACCACTGCGCAACCAGACAGTGCGACCGAGTAGCATAGGCACGGTGAAGCACTGCCCGTAGTGCTTGGTAGCCTTGGCAATAAACGACACCGGATCTTTGCTATATTGAACCAGATTGCCCCAGATGGGAAGACCTACTGAGACCGAGGGCAGGTCATTTGAGGAAAGCAGATATTTCACAAGAAGAAGGACTGCGAGTGTCATTGCCCCGAGAGGAACGACGCTGGGGCTGAAGCGGATGCATTCTAGGTCCGAGGCGTACATGGTGACTGACCGATACTACAACAGTTGAACATGCGGATAGTTCGCAATTACCATGGCTCAAATCAGACAGAATAACCCCGATATATATTTAATTTCCTTCAAGACATCGGATTCTTCTCAAGGGCAGCGTCTGACTCAGATCCACCGGCGTTCTTTCTCTCCGACGGACGGCGGAGACTTTTAGCCCTAATGCCGTCCATTAAAAGGTCCGCGTCGCCGTCGATCTGAAGATGGTCTGATTGTCGATAAGGCTCCTCGTTGTATGTATTGAGTGCGGCAGACTTGATTCAGTCATCCTAGTCCTTGGTAGCCCTGAATACACAGGAAAATGTCGATGTCGGAGAAAGAACACACTTCGGCGGAAACGCTGGTTCCTCCAGACGCAGATTCGGGCCCTCCTGATGGCGGATTGCGTGCGTGGATGGTCGTCGTTGGAGGTTTTCTGACGTACTTTGTTACATTTGGTGACTATGCCTCGAGATAGTTCAAGTGAAATCAACCCTACTGACGGCGCTGTAGGCCTTCTCAATTCCTTTGGCACCTTCCAGGCCTACTACTCGGAGCATCTTCTCGCCAGTCACAGCGAAAGCACAGTGTCCTGGATTGGCTCTATTCAAATTTTTCTTCTGTTTATTGGAGGCATTTTATTTGGCCCCGCCTTCGACACGAAGGGCGCGAAGATCCTGTTTGTGCCCGGCACGATATTCTTCGCCCTGTCCCTGATGTTCATCAGTCTGTGTCACAAGTACTACCAGTTCATTCTGGCACAGAGCCTTCTATTCGGTATCGGGGATGCTATGCTATTCTATCCCACAATATCCGCAATTCCGCATTGGTTTCACCGTCGACGTGGTCTAGCCTTGGGTATTGTCGTGGCCGGTTCGTCTCTCGGAGGGATCGCCTGGCCGCTGATCTTGGACCGGTTATTTGGCGCCGTTGGATTTCCTTGGGCCCTCCGCATTGTTGGCTTCATATCCCTGGGCTTACTTGCCCCGGCATGTCTGATGGTCGTTCCTCGTTTGCCACCGACCAAGGCGAGCGATGTGCCCAAAGCAGAGGTCATGGCTGTTTTCAAAGACGCGCGATTTATACTGCTCGTTGCGGGCATGCTGTTCGTCATGTGGGGAATGTTCATCCCTTTTTACTACCTTCCCTTGTATGCCAGACAGCAGGGAGTGGACTCAGTCTTCGCCAACGACCTCATTGCTATTCTGAATGCTGGCTCGCTCGTCGGCCGAGTTGTGTCCGGGGGGCTGGCGGACAAGATGGGAAGGTATACCACGCATTTTATCTTGTCTTTCGAAACGAAAGTCGTTAATATTAAATTTAGATTCAACATGGCCATCATCTGCTCGCTTCTCTCGGGAATTGTACTGCTTTGCCTGCACGCCATGTGTACGAAAGGCAGCATCGTGACTTTCGCCGTTCTGTACGGGCTGTTCTCCGGGGGGTTGATCTCGCTGCAGTCGGCCTGCGTGGCCCAGATAACAGATAACCTGCAGATTATCGGCATAAAGATCGGCGTCATGATGGCCGTCTGCTCCGTGGGCGCTCTGACCGGTGCTCCCATCGGGGGCGCCCTCGTCTCGACTGAAAACGGCGAATATTCTGGTCTGATCAATTTTGCTGGCGTAATTCTCCTGGCAGGGACCGTGCTGTTGGTAGGATCGCGATGGGTCATTAGTCGCAATTTCTTCCAAGCCGTGTGAGCTGTAGGGATCGCAAGCGTGTAGTATTTGCCTCTATGTTTAGCAGTAGAAACCGTTCTCCCGCTATCTCAAAGTGCTGAAGGGCGTTCGCCAAATATTCGCAGCACCTCCGGATCTTAGAAATCTTTTCATCACATAATTGATAGCTATACAGTATTCTTCCATCTCCCTGTATTTGCTTTTCGGAACGTTTTAACAAGCCATTTAGGGTTTCCAACCACTCTTCATCGACACAGTACCGTAGCGGACGTACACCTCCTTGGCTTAAAATATCTCAGCGATAATTTTGGGTGCTATTACCTTAGTGCAGCAACGTATTTGATTCTCCTTAACGGAAAGCAATAGCGCTCAATTCTGTGTCCCGATCTACGTCCCCGTATTATTGAGGATCCAAGCTCTACCCGCCCACCACCGTAAGGATTGGGTATTCTAGTCACGATTTCAAATAATGAATAGCTTTGTCTCTTCCATTGCTGAACCTCATTTATGTACACCTGCACAGACCTAAAGATCAAACAGACAGTTGGCGGGAAATATCCAAAACTGCCCCCCTCTATTTCGGCATATCCGCAAGTCCAACCTTCATCTTCTCGAAATCAAAGAGCACAATCTTATCTTTAGCAAAAGTGTCGCCAAAGTTCCCAATGACAAAGTTTCCTTCGCCCAATGTACGCACGTTCAACACACAGGTGGGCTCGGTGGCGTTCGGCAGGGATAGCTTGTCAACGTAGTTCTCCGGGATCACCTCCCACAGTCGGTCATGACCCTGGAACTGATACTTCAGAGGCGGAAAGGAAGACACCTTGTCGCAATCCACCGATACGAATGATTGGTTTCCGTTGTTTGGCAGCTGGTCCTCTTCTAGAGCAAGAGGTTGGCCGTTGGTGATCTGTATCAGCCGGTTGTAGCTGTTCACAGACATGGGAACACCGTGGCCGTAGCTGGCGTGGTCGAAGATGGCTCCAGGGTTTCCTCCGTAGGTGGTGTTTAAGAGTTGTTCCTCGTCGCCGATGAGGTGCTTGGTCAGGCGTACGGCCCAGTAATTGTAAATGGGTGGATCGTACTCAAAATTGATGTCGTTCACCACGGGGAAGAAAATGTTCTTGTACCACAAGATGGAAGATGCAGCATTGCGTCCTCGCTTAGCCAGAGCCGGCGACAGGCCCCCCAATGTCTGAAGACCGTCGTTGCCGCCGCAACGCTCGCGAGCGGGCGCTGGGTTGCCGAAAGTGCTGTTGTAGCAGTATTGGAACGAGGTGATGGGTGAGCGATAGGCGCCCCGACGCCACATCTGATAGAAGGGCGACTGCGTCGAAGCATTGTCTCTGCCAAAGACGGGCGAGAGACCGTAGACCCCGGAGAAAGGATAGGCAAAGTCGAGCTTGAAGTGCATGTCGGCCAGCTGTAGGGTGACTCGAGCGCTTTGCTTGCCCACCCGCTGGATGTCGGAACCGAAGCCGACGGAGAGATCGTCGTAGAAGAAGAAATGATTCGGGTTCCAGAGGCGATCGGGGAACAGACGAGTCTGGTTGACAAAAGTCTGTGAGTTGGTCTGATTGAACAGCGCCTGCGACGGCTGCAGACATTCGTACGTCTTCGACAAGCTCCCATGGCAGCGCGGCGTGAAAACATACTGACCAATCCAGGTCCAGTCAACGAACGAATCCACCTTCTGGGGCGGACTGCCGACCGTGATGGTATCGGTCGTGAAGCCGAACGGTGTCCATTGCAAAGGCATGTCGAAGGACTGCGCCCTATGTTTGCCCGACTCCGGAGCTGGGGCAGCAAGGGCACCGCCGAGGAGCCCTAGAGTGACGAGGAACTTCATCGCTGTGGCTAGATCTAGAGAGAAGAACACGGATGGCGACTGTGATCGGACGTCTGTCATCCGCGTGGACTTTGCCACGTTATATGCACCATCGGCAACCCCCAGAAACCCCTGTCCATGCGGCGCCGACTGCTAATCCCCGTGTTGCAACGGAGCCTCGAACGCCGTGCAGGCCAGATCGTCAGCCCTAAAAAATGGGCCGCTGAGACGCGGAGCAGCGGGACGATCTGTATCGCTTCGGGGCCCATAAAAGAGACGGAAACTGAGCTTGGAAAGAAATGCAGAGAGTGCGGCGGAGAAAGGCTACCAGCACCAGCTAGCAATTAAGTCTACCACCCACGATGGACACCGTCTTGCATATCCAGGGCAGTCCCGACTCGCCCCAGACGCCGCTGATTCTCGTTCACGCCATCTCCGGCCTGGCGCTGCCCTATTTTGCCCTCGGGCCTCTATCGTACCCCAACGAAGAAGGCCGACCGGTATACGGAATCTCCGCGCCCATCTACGAGCATGGATCGCCATTTGCCGCGCCCGGCAGCTTATTCGAAGTGGCCGCGCTTTACGTTTCAATCGTTCGTCGCGAAATCCAACCCAAGGGACCGTACCTACTTGGGGGGTGGTCCATGGGGGGAATGATTGCCGTGGAAATGGCCTCCATTCTAACCGCGGAAGGTGAAACGGTGCAACATGTCCTGATGATCGATTCGCTGAATCCTTCGCATTATCCGCCATTTCAAGACGCGCGTGAGCATCACGTCGTGGCCACGATCACCTACAACGCCATCGCCCGCCGCATGAACGCTCCTGAGGAGTCTGCCAGCGCACCGCTGCGCGACGAGGATGGCAGCAGTAGCAGTGATACGAGCCGAGAAAGCTCGGACGGGGAAGTTGATAGCGACGGCGACGAAGAAGAAGACGGCTCGATGGTACGGTTCTACGGTCGATTGCGCCAACACATCCATCACGGTCTCCGGATGTTGTCCTCGTATCGGTCCGCACTGCCCGGCAGAGAGCGCCCTCTGCTGCCGAACACGAGCGCGACGCTGATCAAATGTGAGACGCTAGGAACGTTGTCCCCTTTGCTGCGCGAGAAGCGGCGCGAATTTGCGAGGAAAATTAACGGAGATGCGACGAATGGATGGTCAGCTCAGCAGTTCAAGGGCTTTGCCACCGTGCCCTTCCGTGCGATGCACGACGGTTGTTTTGACGAGGGATTTGCCGATGAGCTGACGCTGATCCTCAGGAATGTCTTGGGTCGCATGGAATGATCGATTGTAATTTTAGAACAGGAGATGCTTAGCTTAGAAGAAGTCCTTGCATACATCGGAAGCCCTAAAGCCGCCGTCCGCCTCCGTGCACAAACGGGCCTTTTCCTCGGATGGGGCCATGTAGGTCAGCGCAACGCCGACGATCGGCCTTGGTTAAATATTGCCCTGAGGTAAATTCGTTGGCTCTTTTGAACAAAGCGCTTCACCATTCACTCATCTCTCGTCATGACTGAGCACGTTCCTGTCGTGATCATCGGCGGAGGCATCGGCGGACTCACCCTCGGCGCCCTCCTTCGCCGCCTCGACATCCCCTTCGTCATCCTTGAGCGAGCGCCCGTCGTGACGCCCCAGGGAGCCGGAATCTCTCTCGCCCCAAATTGCTTGCGCGTACTGGAGCAGCTCGGCCTCCTCCAGATCATCCAAGCCAATTCGCAGGAGCTCCTAGGCATTCGAGTGTACCGGGAAAAGGCCTGCTGGGGCACCATCAACTTCGGACTTGCGAAGCGCTGGTTCGGATACAACGTCCATTCCATCGAACGACATGAGTTCCATCGGTATCTGTACGAGGCAGCCGGCGGCGCAGAGACGGTGCGATTCGGGTGGAATGTGGTAGATATCGTGGACGACGAGAATGCGCGCGCGCCGGTGCGCGTGGTGAGCGATGATGGCCGGACAATCTACGCCGACGTGGTCGCTGGTGCCGATGGGATCCGAAGTGCAACTCGCCGTATTGTATGCTCTCTCTAGTCTATAATGTGCGCCATTTACTGACGGAAGCAGCTTGCTGGTTCTTCGGGCCTCAAAGCCGAAAATACAATTCGCTTCACAGGACGAGTTCACATGTCGGGATACACCCAAACATTAGAGCACCTGACTGCTGATGACCTAGGGATGGGCCACTGGATGTTGTATAATGACAGCATTTTGACGACCTGGCCCTGCAAGGAGAACCGACAGTGGTTCATCGGGGTCAAGCGGGCTGAACTCGCACCGGGAGAAACTCCAGATCGCTCGGTCTGGAAAGGAGCAACGGCCGAGACAGTCAATGCAGTGTATGGAGAGCGGTTCCATCCATTTGGTGGTGATTCAACCGTGAAGTCCAGCAAGTCTTTCCACCAATTATCATGCGTGATTGACGATTGCTAACAGTCGTGTTTCGTAGTCGTGGACGAAGCGGAGCGAGTGATCGCTAGTAATGTGTTTGAGGAGGTTGACTTCCCACACATGGCAAAAGGGCGCATTGCGCTGCTGGGTGACGGTATGCTTTCTCTGTTATCCAGAGTACTGACCTTTGCCAACCATGGGCTAACTCGGAATCTTCATAGCGGCGCATTCTATGACTTCATTCTTTGGTCAGGTATGTCATGTTTCTCGCTTTGAGCCAAGGAGATCATATACTAATGCAATCTATGGATCTAGGGAGCCTGTCAAGCGATCGAAGATGCAACCGTGCTCGCAGACTCGATTGCCGACTTTCTTGAGGGCGATGTCTCCGCTCTGAAGTCCTACTCTCGCCTTCGGGAGCGGCGCGCTCAAGACGTGGCCTCTTTCTCGGCACGCTATGCTCAAGTGCATACGGCCAAATTGCCGCTGGGCATGGGAAAAATGGTACGATCTTTGATCTACCAATGGGTGCCGAGTAGCGCGTGGATGTGGTACCTAGGGTGGCTGTACGGATACCAGCCAGTGTCGAAGAGAGTAAGTTTAATAGAATCTCTGGGTCAATGGAGACTGACCTGCATCTAGCTGGCACGAATTCAACGAGCAGAGGGAAGCAAAAAGGACAACTAAGGTAAGCGGGATTGGCAGCAGCGCAAATGAATTGATGAGAGAGACAGAGAAAGAGGGAGAGGGAGAGGGAGAGAATTAGAACGCCCTCGCATATCATGACTATAGCATGGGCTTTCCCTGTACTCACGTTATAAGACATATCATGCTTCCTAACGGCAATATTCCTTCCTGTGTATAACGTTGAATGTGAAAGAACGACCAAACCTGCCAACCCATGGCCGGAAACCAAGGCCAGGCCAAGCAGACACCCCACGAGCAGGCTTTGGTCACTAAACCCTCTCATAAACGTAGTATGGGGAGCTCATGAGCTCGAAAAATGAAGAGGCTTAATTGGGCCAAGGACACGAGCCATTGGATAACCAGATAGCACCTTGATGCGATACAGCTTGGGAGTCCGGCTCCATATATGCGAAAGGTTGGAAGAGAAATGAAAGATTCTGGGCCTCGTGGATTTCGTGTATCTAAATCTAGAACGAGTCCTAATACATGCGCTATATAGCGTGAAGCCAAGCCCTTGAAATGGGACAAGTTGGAAATAACCATCAACGAAACGCGAGGCAGGTATTACAGAGGTCTCTATGGTCACAAAGGACATGAGTTCTAACATCGGAGTCACGGTTGGAAAGTTCCATCCGTCCCGTTCCCAAGCCCGGTGCCGAATGGCTCCAGCCATGAAGACGGGAGACCCCAGGGATCGGAAACGGTTTCTTTTTCTGTAGTCCGTAGGGACGCGATCTCATTCTCTGACGGGACCGAGTTCAACGAATCCGAAGGTATGTGACAGGTTTGAACTGAAGTCTGACTGGGTTCCTGAGGGAAGGAAACACCGTAAGGATCTGCGACGGAGTGAACGCCGGCACTGATCTGTCCACTGGCGGATACGGGGCTGCTGAAAAGGAGATTATCGCGACCGTGAAAGTCCATGGAAGGGAATAGGGACGTATGGGACTGTGTGGGGTGCGCGGCTGGGCTCGACCGAGACGGCGGGATACCGACCCGAGGGCCCGGCCCGGGCTTGATGAACCCGGTTAGGCCGAGCAGAGAGCCCATGTCAGGGTCTCCGAGGAAGAAGTAAGAATCCATGACATCGGCTGGACAGTCAGACAGTGCCGGCGACGGGCTGGCGATTGACTGTGTTAGGGACATCCCGGATGAGCGACTCGCCACCAGTGGCGGTGCATCGTCGGCGATCGACACCGAAAGAGGACTGGCGCTGTCGGCGATAACGGACGTGGGTAGAGATCTCCCGTTGGTTGGCGACGGGGAAGTGGAAAAAGCCTGTTTCAGCTGTTTGAACCGTCGTTTGACCGGCCGAATCACTGGTCCGGAAGATAGGAGGGAGTCACCCTTGCAAAACTGGTGCATGTGATGAGCATAGTCCGCGAGTTGCGCTGTGATCGCGGCCGCGTCCGTCTCGTCGCCTGCGCCCATCCATTGATGAGAATGTCCGTGAATGTGCGCCAGCGCGCGACTGCATGTATCTAGACCGAGGGCGAGTGTCCGCGTTACGTCCGCGTCCCTGTCGCTCATCATGCGGGGCGAAACGGCCGGACTCGAGTCAACGGTGGGCGAACGCTGTGCGATAGCCAGCAGTGCCGTGGCCGACTGAACAAACGCATGCACGGTGACCGGGCTGACGTTGGGAGACTCGTGGCATCGCCGATGCCGAGCAAAGAGCATATGGATAACGATCGTGTGATACGCGGTCAACAGGAAGGACTGCGAGGGGAGGTGTGTGACCTCTCTGTCGACGGCCTGGATCGCCTGCAACAGAATGCGCCGAATATGTCGGGACAAAACGGACGGATCGAAACAGGCCTGGGGCAGATGATGCAGCTCGTGGATGTGCTGGGTTTGCCACGGGGCGATTTCTGTACGCGGCGTTTCATCGTTGCCGGATACGTTGAGGAAAAGCGTGTAGATATGCGCCACCGTGCTGGTTATGTGACTAAGCGGCCACAGCCATTGCATCGTCCGCGTCTGTCCCTGCAGTGTGGAAATATTGTCGGAGGCGCGGTCGAGGCGGAGACTCGGGGAGAGCGACTCGTCCATGCTGGGGAAGTCGGGGATCTCTTCCGGCAGCAGTAGCGAAAACGGTTGATTGATCTGCATAAAGGACCATGTCGTAGTCGACAGGCACAGCCAGTAAATGTTCTGCAGGATCTCCCGCTTCACCAACCCGATGTCAATGCCATTCAACTTGATGCTGTCCACCTCCATCGAGGGTTCGTCCGCCCACATCTTGTGCAGTCGAGACACGATGCGACAGGTGTAGCCAACGTAGCAGGTGCCCCGGCGTGCGTTGCCCAGGCAGAGCTCTCGCCAGCCCATGAGAAGCAGCGCCTGCGCCGTGGACAGCGGATCGGACTCGCCACACAACGCGGCGCGCGGTCGGAGGTGATTGGCGGCAAACCGAATCAGCGTGGTCGGGTCTTCCTGGTCAGCCCCCGGGCCGTCGCGTTCGCGCGGCCGAGCCTCGGGACCGTGATGCACCTGGCAGGCGTCGGCCAGAATGATTGCCAGCAGGGCCGGGTCCACAGTTTCGTCCTTGATCTCGCTGATCAGCAGCGTCTTGGAGACCACCGGGGAGAGGGGATGCATCGAAAACCAGAGGTCCACCATCTGGAGCACCCTGTACTTCCCCAGTACCGATAAGGGATTTTTCATCGTGCGAGGTGAGTCAAACATCTCGCGGGTGGTATCGGCGGCCAGGCTCGTAATATAAAAACTTCGGTTGGCGGCGCAGGGTCGCTCGCATCCTAGACTGCTGAGGCCCAGTAGCATTTCGACCATATCATGGGCCAAGAAGGACAAGAGACCCTCGTAGTGCAGCCACGGGCGCGACTCTGGCGACGGGTGGCTGGGGGACGAACGGCCCATTTGTCGATGGAATGCGGCGATGGAATTCTGGAACAGATTGGAGCGGGACCCGGATTGCTGGATGAAGTATTCGGTGAACATCTGCTCCAAGTCCTGACCCAGAGTGCGTTCGGCATCGACGGGACTCTGATGACGCCGGGTCGGCGTGGTCACGCCCGATTCTGCGTCGCCGGGGTTGCTGTTGGGCGGCGAGAGTCGTTGCGAACGATCGAGACCGGACGGTTTGCGCCGGGGGCGGCCTTTGCGGGCCTCGGGCCCGTAGACGCAGTTGATATTGCGTTCGCGACATGCACTGCAGATATGACCGCCGGAGCAACGGATTTTGCGCGCACGGCAAAAGATACAACTTCGTCGCAGCCCGGTGGCGGCGGGGGTCGACGTTGTGGGCGAGGTAGATGCGGGATCTACGCGGAGACCGTTAGCAGGGACGATCCTTCCATGAACCTCAAGACATTGGCACGTACTCGACTGCGTGGTAGCCATACCCGCGCGACGAGTGCGGAACGAGCCGTCAAGCTCCGTTTCCCTCTTCGTAGCACGACCGTGGAGTATAGGGTGCCGCGGGTGCCGTTACACCGAATGTCAGGCCAACTGGCGATCTGCTTTCTGAGGCCAAGATACGTGGAACTTCCGTGCTTTCTGCATCCAGATTTGGCACCGACGATTTTCCTCTGTTTTATTGCCTTCCATCTGGCCGCGGTGCCTTTATTTGTTCGTCGTGGAGGGGGTTCTGGCCCCCAGCGCCAAGTGGGAAAGCGAACCTCTGGAGGCATCGATGGCGACAGCGCGTTGAGAATCTTACCGTGGCACAAACAGGGATGATGCCTGGCGCTCGCGAGGCGTTGAGACGCCAATGATTTGCCGGCAGGCAGGGATCGCGCTGGTCGACTCGTGTTCGACGCCGGATCGACAGGTCAGCCCAGAGAGGCCTGAAACAACGACCGTCATTTCGCCGGCAGAGAGAGAGGCTAGGCGCACTCGGCTGAAAGGAACCGGATAAAAAGTGGTGGAAGGAAGCGACGGTGGGAATACGAAGGGCGCTGAACTGCTGCAGGAGTAGCGCAAGAGCCGGATACGAAGGGACTAGGTAGCCACTAGGGAGTCGCAACATTCCTCACGGGCTAGCGTGAGATCTGTCGAAACTCGGCACCGAGAAAAGGCCACGGAAGGACGAACCCGGCCGCCTCGTGGCGATGAACGATGGACTCGTGGCCAGTCAGAGGTGAGATGATGGGGATGGCGTGCAGACGAGTGGGGGGAGGAGGAAGGAGGAGAAAGCGAGGCCAGAAAGGCGAGGCGAGAGAGAGAGAGAGAGAGAGAGAGAGAGAGGGAAGAGGAACGACAGGCACCAAGGCAGCGCTAAGGCAGCACTAGGCACTAAGGCGGAGATCTCCACGTGCCTGAGGCCTCGCATCGGGAAGCCTTAAGCGACTTCCTGTTTACACCTTCCGGTGGACAGACAGAATCGTTCTATTCTTAGCCAGTCGGTTCTCAGTCAGCTGCATGAAGGCTTCTGGGGTTCCAATCCCTCGCCGGCCACAGGGTTCATCCGTCGGGGCCGTCATCCGAACTAAGGACGAGAAAGGTGTCAATCTGCGGACCATCGAGTCATCCGCATAAACGAATTCACGATGATGAAGAATGCAGCGCGCGATGCACCTTCCTAACGGAGTGTTTGCCCGTCTGACTGAGTTACGTCTAGTCTGTCTAGCCCAGCCGATCTCCCGACTTTCTTTCGTCTGAGACTGAGATCAGATCGAGTCGGAGACGAATATCCTCCGGCGCATACCATGGGGTTGAACACCTTGGTTGTTCCATTCCTGAATCGTTGGCGACCTGAAAACTCTTACGGCGAATTGTCCCCAATTGCCACGAGGCGATGACACGAGAAGAAGAGGAAAGGATGGAACGATGATGCAAGAGGGTATTCTGCCACTGCTCTCCGCTCCAATCACGTGGCATCATCGCGGTCAGGTGACCTTCGTGGCAAACAAGAAGAGATTTTCTGTGTCGTCACTCGTCACTTGTCGGTGTTGAAAAGAAAACATTTGGCGAGCCTGGGGTTCTGCGGGTGACGCTGCCCCGGTTTCCAAATAGTGAGGTATGTAGGATTCAGTACTAGGTCTGTCTGGAAGGGGGGAAGTGGTCCCTGTTGCTGGGAGAAGTACATATTTGCGGCTGCAGTGTTGTACGACTCTCCCACGCAGGAGATCATTCATTTTGCAGAGCTCTGAATAATTATTCTGGTGCCTCGGAGGAAAGGGCAAGGAGCACCGCAACTCGATAATTGAGACTAAATTGTAAAGACACAGTTTTCGCGTCAAGTCTTCACCCTCCGCAGTCGAGAGCGAGGGCCGGTGGAATTTGAATTAATGGAACTGTGGAACGGTGCCAGAAGATCAAATTCAGGTCCAGATCCCTCGTCATGGTAGCTCGTTGGAGTTCCTGGAGAATTCGCCAATGGTGGCCACGCAGAACCTGACGACCACGTTGGTCGCCACCAGCACCGCGTCATATCAGGAACTGCAATCCAAAGTCCACCTTCTGGCGGTTCTCTGGTCCATTGCCCCGACAGACCAACGAGAGACGACGTGGAAAAGACAGCCGCGTCAGGGCAACGACGCTGGCCGGTCGAGACCACCGGCGCCGCCCCACCGCGGGTTAGCCCTAACGGTGCCATCCCGAGAGATGAAGCCGAAGTTGGAGAACTGGAGATCGGAGATCTGACATATCATGCCCTCAACTCCACCACGCGTCGTCCCGGCTTGCGAATCGTCGACTGGTCTCGAATTGTCGAGACCGTCGACCTCAACTCCACCGGGATGGTTAAATACCCTGTTCTGCCCTCCCCATCTTGCTCTTTCCTTCAACAACACAGTCTCTTTTTACTACATTCTCTTTGATATACATTCCTTTCTGAGTCGAGGTTGATCCTCCACCACATCTTTCCTTCTTTGAACGCTAGTCCCTCTGTTGAACAGACAGACTTTTCAATCACTCTATCTCTTTTGACAATCACAATGTTGTTCACCCGTGCTTTGATCACCTCCGCCTTCGCCATGGCCGCCACGGCTCTCCCTAAGGCCGCCCCGAGTGCGACCTCCAGCGGAACGGCCGCTAGCCCCAGTGCCAGTTCCGGCTCCAGCTCCGGCGGCGGCGGCGTTCAGATCGTCAACAACTTGAACACGACGGTCTACTTGTGGTCCACGGCCAGCGATGCCGGCAGCATGCAGAAACTCAACTCCGGCGGCGGCACCTACTCCGAGGACTGGCAGACCAACTCCGACGGCGGCGGCATCTCCATCAAGATGTCGACCTCGCAGAGCGAGGACAGCGTGTTGCAGTTCGAGTACACCACTAGCGATGACGACCTCTTCTGGGATCTGTCGTGCATCGATCTCGACTCCAGCTCGGCCTTCGTCTCCGCCGGCTTCTCGGCCAGCCCCGACGACTCCAGCTGCTCCTCCGTCTCTTGCTCGGCAGGAGATAGCAACTGTGCCGAAGCCTACCAGCAGTCCGACGACAAGGACACCAACAGCTGCTCGTCCAGCTCCGCATTCACCGTGACCCTGGGTTAAGGCTGTCGCGGCCAAAAGATAACGGCCATTTCACCTCGGCAGGCACGCAGGAACGGTGGATTCATGAGGACATTGAGATATAACGGATTATATGGCGCTTCGGGCATTCCTTTCTGACCTTCTTTCGTTCTTTCTTTTCCCCTTCATTTTGGCTTCCATAGAGTTCGATGTGGTGGGCCCGGCGCTAGGTCGCAGGCCCCCTACATTCGACCCTTTTTGTATGATGATAGAATTCTTCAGATCAAACGACCAACATAGAAACAAGGGCTTTTTTTTTATACAAACCTGGATCAAGACACATTCCTCTATTATCACATGGTAGAGAGCCCATCTCCGGTCCATATCTTGAGCTTGTAATAAGGTGTACCCTAGCATCATGCACAAGGAGCATCATTCATAGCGCCCCAAAAGGCTACTACGTCGGCGGTATGACCGAGATCGATTGCGGCTCCTATTTCGTTTTCAAATTAACGTAAGGTTCATAGCTACCTAGCTTGTTCTTTCGCTCTATTTTACGGAGTGTCCAGTCTCCAGCGGCGTGCTGCCGCCGCGATGGCATGTTGGAATGTTGGAATGTACACAATACTCAGCACCCTAATCACTTGAGGCACTACTCGACTCAATCAATCTGTCTCTCGCATCCCAGTCGGCCTAGCAGTTGCTTTTGGTCACTGCGTCGCGGCAAACCAACGCTCGCAGAGTGGGTAGTTCTCTTCGTGCCCCTGACGCGTGGCGACGCGTTGAGGCCCGTTGCCGCCCCGATATCCTTCGGACGAGACGACGCACCGTCGTGCCGCTCATTCCCAGCCACTTCCGTCTCGCTGTCAAGCTCGCCCTCGTCCTCACTCCGCACGTCATCCGCGCCACGACCCGCGAGAACCCGAAGGGCGACTTGGACGATCATGACGAGCCACACGAGGTTCAGGAACTGCAGGAACCCCAGAGCGCCCAGGAACCCCCATTGCACCCGCGGACTGAAGCAGATCGTGCCCGACGGATTCCAAAAGGGATCGAGCATGTGCGACGATCCGCGCTCGGGTAGCGGCGTGGGGCCCGTCAGCGTGTCTTGCGATCCGTGGAAGCAGCCGACGGGGATGATCTCCGCCATATGCGCATAGATACTCCACATGATGATGAGGTAGAGGATGTGCCGAGCGATGAACCACGACACCATGAAGACGCCGAACATGATGTCGCAGAGGGTGAGCAGACCGAGATATTTCAGACATTTGGCCAGCTATGGGAAATTAGCCAACGTCCAAGTCGGAGAAAGAAAAGGAGGAAGAGCCGCTTACGGAGAAGAGAATGTCCACGACGTCCATCAGGACCAGGATCAAATTGGCCACCCGAGTGAGGTGCCAGGCATATGAGGTGGAGGTCAAAACAATCGCCACGGTGTGATGGGCCAGCATCTGCCAATGGTCTTTGCGCCGCTGTTCAATGTGGATGACTAGGACTTGCTGCAGCCAGAACGCCCACTGGCATAGCATGTATGTTTTGTTGATCGCCGGTAGCTCGCGAGTGGGCCAGTCGGTCCACATCTCCCTCAGATCAAGAAAATAATTCGAGGTGCAATAGATGTACTAGAACCTCCCGTCAGGCATCGGCAACCTTCTTCCACTCGCCACAGGCACACTTTGTTACTCACCATGCCAAGAGGCCACAAAACCGAGTAGTAGCATAACAGCCACCCTTGCTCGGCGAACCGGTTGACATCCTTTGCTCTGGATATTCCCCAATACCTAGCCAAGGGCGCAAATATGTGTTTCATGACAGCGGCACGGAGACCGGTGAAGAAGACGACGCAAAAGGCGATGAAGTAAAAGTCATCGCCCCCGGCCGCGTAGGTCTCCCGAATGGCGCTATAGTGGGAGATGAAGAAGAGCTTAGATGTGTAGGATCGCGCATCCGGCACGGAAAGGTGTGTGAAGAGACAAATGGCGATACAAGCGGCGGACAGTTCTGTTTGGCCACAATTGCAAATTTTTAGTTTTCAAAAGCTGCGGAAGTGGACTTGACAGGGCACATGACGCTGGAAGGAGAGCGAAAGCGAGAAATTGCATGTCACATACCGATCTGGTTCTCGAGCAACCATCGGCCGGCGCGTTTTGGATGGACTCTTTGCGTCGCAATTCCCCCTTTGGGGTCCGCTACAGCCTGTTTGGAAGGCAACGTGTCTCCCAAGCCGAGACAAGGATTTGGAGTGGGTTGAGCAGATTCCCCACGACGACTGTTGGGAAATGATCCCATTACGGAGGTCGCAATTGGGGTTTGCGAGCAAGGCCGACAAGGTGAATTTGTACAGATGGCTCAAGACGAACTGGGCTAACGAGCCACCTGAACAAGTCGAGGGAACAGGATAGCAAGGCAAAGACAGACCGTAGCACCTGCGCGAAAGGGGGTACGGCGTGTGGAACAAGAATGGACAGTACAACAGGGGAGCTACCGGTCTTTGTTGCGCCTCCTTGCTCCGTTGTGGCGTCTCAGCGACGAACCAGTCAATCTTCTCATCCTCAGCCGGTTTCACAAGAAACCACAAAGTCCAGGCAAAGAACCAATTGGACTTTACCGCTATTCGCCCAGGAAGTCAGATTCTCCTAACTCGCCGCTACCGACTCACCCCGCCCATTTCATCGCACGTCCAAATCTAGGATTGATACCCTCGGAGGCTGTTTCGGTGGTAGTGAACCCGATATAGTGTTGGAATCTGAGCTCACTATTTGTCGTGAGCACATGCCGCGTCTGCTTCATCGATCAAAGGTAGCCAAACTTACGGTTTCTCAGGGGAGCCGAGGCCCATGCGGTATAATAGAAGATGGCACTACCGACGATCAGGAAAGTAACGATAACCCCCGCTACTAGAACGAGAGTCGTTGCGTTTTTGAAGGCCAAAGCGTCCCACTGGGCCATATTTGCGGGAGGTCAAGAAAGGATGTGCTCTTTGCCTAGTCGATTAGAAAAAAAACAATCGTGGCTTTATCAATCCACGTCGGGATGAAGGAGCCAAATGGCAGTGCGGCCATCATTGGCCATCGTGTGTTTGTTATGGCAACTTTGTGACACTGCAATCTCTCCTGGTGTTACTTTCAAGTCTGGTACAACACTGGCACTCTGACCCCTCCTTTCCTTGGTCCAGTAGGTAATTAAGAAGAGGACACGAATGCTCCATTTTTGAGTTCATAATCGTAGTTCGCGCGCGATCTCACCCCATTTTGGGCCATTTGCTGAACTTCTTTCCATCGCTCCATCATGAGAATATCCCCTTTGACCTCCTCATTGCTGCCGTCAGATACCCGAAAATTGAACGGGAGGCGCAGCAACATGATGCCAACGCCCAGAAACAGGGTGGTGGAGAAACCGACAGAAAGCCTCTGGGCTTATGGTGGTGACCAGGGCCATAGTTGATTTCACTTTACCAAGTGGTTTGAAGAGTTGTGGAGTGTGTACGGCCGAGCCCAAAGCCAACCGCCCTGCCGGCCTTTTTGCTCTATCGAACGCCCCCAGAAGGTTATTGTGCGAGACTGCGTAAGGCGTTTTGCGAACTCATTCAATTGTGGCTCATCACCTACCATGAGGCGACTGACAGCTATTCCATGCATCTTCTGGTGCATGTGTAGGTGCGCGAGCGACCAAGAATGTCGGCTCATAATCAGGCAACATGGGACGAAGCGGCAAAGACCCCCATCTCGCGGTGTACTCTTCTGCCTCCGTTGAGTAGGTTGGACCAGTCACATACAGATTTACAGCGACAAGTTCTCCCTCGTCTCATGTCTGTGGATAGAGACCAGAACAAGATACAGGCTCGGGATCGGCAAAATCAGAAGTCGCACAGAAGGCCTTGGCTTATACTGCAGCTGCTGAGGAGAATTGAGTACCTCCAAGGAGGCCGTTTTACCGAGGCTGAAAAGCGCCGGCGAGTAGTCGAGGAATAGCTTCGCAGGGTGCGAGGGGCTGATCATCCGACGTCGAACTTATCGGCGGATGATCCGTCCGCCCTCTATGCTCTAGAAAACCATGGCATAGCCCTCTGGTACTGCTTCCGGTTTGAAGACGCCAAGCGGCAGCAAACAGAAGCCGTGACAGGCTAAGAGGTTTGTTGGGAACAACAGATGTCAGGACGCCGTCTGCAATGGAGAGTTTATCTATGACTTACATGGAGCTTAGCATCAACCACATGGACACGAACAAGGAGCATGGTGAACAGTACCTAGCTGATGCATATCGTGATATATCACTTGTGCTGGAAGAGCGCCAAAAGCAGCTGGGAGACAAGCAGCCATTTACCTGGCTTGCGAAGGTGAACCTCTCTCGGGTAAAAGGTGCGCCGGGGAAGTTGATTGAGGCCGAGAATTTGATCAGCACTCGCGTGCCAATTGCCGTTGCCCATCTAGGGGAAGGCCACATGGGAGTCCTAACCGGCAAAACTCATCTTGCCTCGATTCTCATCAAGTTAAGCCGATGTGCTGAGGCGGAAGAGGTTATGGGCCCCAGTAGAATGCTACCAAAAGAGGTATATTTGTCGAGGGTATGCGATGAGCTTCTAGCGGCGGTGACCACAATACGCGGAGGTCGAAAACAGACAGGAACTAGCCGATCGTTTTGGCAGATGGTGCAGAACAAAAAGAGGGAGCTTAAGATTGCTCAAGGAGTATGCACTGCAGGACTTAGACATCAAGGGCCCACCTGAGTGTCCTTGGAAGCAGCCCTCTTATACCTGACCGGAGCCACAAAGAAAAAAGAAGTCGACGTAGATGAAATGTTATAATTCCTCACAAGCCATGACCTTGAGGCCCTAGCCCATCTTCTAACCGTATGTGCATGTCTACTCAAGGTACTGAGACCTAATCTAAGGGCGTTTCAAACGCCAATTTCTCGGTCAGCCTATGACCGATCATCCTCGGCGAATTTGTTTCGCCAAAAGGCCCGATAATGCTTTTCCTTTCCGAGGCGAGAGATTGTCTCCACCTCCTCCGGAGTCAATCTGAAAGTGAGTGCACGCAAATACTCCTGCAGGCGCGACTCTTTCGAGCTAGTAGTAACCGAAACATCCCCTCGGTCGATAGACCAGCGCAGCAGCACGTCGCCATCGGAGACATAGTACTTCTTAGCCAACGCCGACACGGCCGCGTCCACGGGCCCGCCTTGCGCGCGAGTCGCCGGAGTGAGAGGACCGTAGCTAGCGGTTTTGATTCCCTTTTCCTGTTGAAACGCGAGCAAATCGCCGTGCTGTAGATAGGGGTGAAATTCAACCTGGTTGAGGGCCGGGGAGATGGTCGCGGTCTGCAGCGTAGCCTCGAGATGAGACCGCAGGTAATTGGACACTCCGATCGCCCTAGCTTTCCCAGAGCGTTGTACCTCTTCCATCGCAGCCCATGCGCCCTGCAGATCGTCGTCGGAATGGGCGAAGAACGGCTGGTGAATCAGATAGCTGGCGGGAGGCCGTCAGGACCGAAGAAATGGTGGGCTCGCGAGCGACAGCACTTACAGATCCACATAGTCAAGCTGAAGCTTTTTCAAGCTTTGGTCGATGGCGCCAGGAATATTGGTCACGCCATTGCTCACTTTGGTGGTGATGAACAGTTCTTCTCGCGGAACGCCGCTCTCGCGGATGGCGATACCCAACTCGGCTTCGGTGTTGTACACCTCGGCACCGTCCAGATGACGGTATCCCAGTCGAATGGCGGTCTTGATGGACTCTACCAGGTCTCGGTTGATGGCGGTGTCCCCAGCCGATTTGTACCAGGCGGTGCCGGTGCCATACCCGAGCTTGATCGGCGTCAGTCCGAGTCGGTCGACGTGACGGATGGACTCACAATGGGGATGGAAACCGTATCATTCAGTTTGACATGAACATTAGAGGGGCGGGCCATGATTGAGCAGAGTTCAGGGTGTATAAGGTGGCGGGGAGGAGAGTAAAAGGAAAAGAGGGGAGCAAGAGGGAAACGATGAGGAGGGCGGCGTGAAGAATGACCTCATCGCCCTCGGCTCGGAGTTAGCGGAATTAATCACTTCCGGCTACTACTTGTGTATACTGATGGAGAAATACAACCACATTACTATTAGTCGATAAGATTCACTTATATACACCACGTCGCGTCTCCAATCGCATGGAGACTATGTCTCCTTCCACAGCGCCCCCTTAGTTGGGCAGCAGACCGGACAGACCGCTGAGCGTCAGGTTCACGGTCACGGTGCGGGTGAAGGGAGGAAGAGAGCCGATCATGGGGATGTTGCCCAGGTTGGCGACGATGCCGACGCCGACGTTGCCGCTGGACTTGTCGTACTCGTTCACGTCGACCTGCACGGGCAGCTTGCTCACTAGGCCGGACGCCAGGCTGGAGGCGGGCACCTGGGAGAGGTCCATGCCGCGAGCCTCGACCGAGCCGGTCTGGGAAGTCGCGGAGGCGACGGCGGCGAGCATGGAGAGAGCGGCGGCGGTGATCTCGAAACGCATGGTGATAGTCGAGGTGGTAGATGGGGTATCCTGGTCTCACGTTAGTCTGGTACCTTGTGGGAAAGCGACATGTCGCAGAGGAAAGGGTACCTAAGAATTGATGTTTGAAGTTTATAGATAAAGGAAGATGTGGTTCGAAAGAACGACTGGAAGGAGTAACTTGAAAAGAGTGACTTGGGCTCGAGGGCCTTGAATTGGAATGAAGGAATGAATGGATGGTTTGGTTGGGTGGGAGAGAACGTATCGAGGAAGTGCTCGAGGGCTTTATATCTCTCGTCGCAGAGCCATGACTCGGTCGGAATCCACTATCACGATCGCAAGGAGAACAGACTCGAGCAGTATCCGCCAGAGATTCAGACTAGCAGCGTCTATCCAAAGTATTGATCCATAATAGCTCCACCCTCCTCCTGATTGACATGGCACGCGATGGTCCCAATGTCAACGAAGACAGATCTCCGGAACTCCAAATCCCGCAGGGCTCAAGTTAAGACACATACACACACACACACATGCCCTTCGAATGAGATAAGTCTGTATTGGAACAGGTCGAGGAGGATCGATCTGTCACACCACCATAACGAAAGAACACTACCTATGGCGTCGGGGTCAACTCGGTGGGAGCGCACCTGCGCTTCTCACCAGATGCCATCACTGGCGACCATTTGGAATTTTCTCTCCGGCCAGCGTTCCAGCATGCCGATCGCATATCGTAGCGGGTGGGGTGCAGAAAAGCTAATCTTGACAGTCCCCAAATCTCATGGGATGCCGGCGCGAATAGTCTCGGCTTCTCGTCCGCAGATCCACCGGCGAGGACAATGATCGCCAGGGCCTCTCCACAAATCTGCTGGCAATTGCCGTGCGCGGTTAGAACGCAACTCCATGGCGTGCTTCTCAGGAACCCAATGCCGGCGATCGACACCATCTTCCTGTCGATGGCAATCAAAGCCTGGTCGCAGCAACTCCGGCCCGGGAGCTTGGGAGCGCAGTCCCGATGCCAGAGTCCCACCGGATCGACTGGATGGACAATAACTTGCACGCCCAAAGCTTATGAGAACTGATGACCCTCGTGGACCCTTCGGCCATGCCCCTTTTTCTTTCTTGCTTCGTCGTCAAGGTTTCCGTCCTGCGTTCTGGATGGTGGGTACGGAAAGGTGTGATGAAGTCCAGACTGCAGACTCCCAATGGCCCTCTCAGCGACGGTGTATCTCTCATTCTAGCCGGTCATTGCGGCATTTTCAGGTCAGTGTCCAGGTCTACTCCGTACGCGCTTTGGTCACCTTGGACAATGACACGAACCGCTCAGCAGACCAGGCTCGGCATGAAATACCCACCACTCGTCTATCCCTATGTGTCGAAGAGGCCTACACGATGCTATGTTGTCGGAATATATATTGTGGTGGGAAGCGGGTCGACTCGACCCAAAGCATTATGTACGGGATTTGCGCCGGAAGTTGAACAAGTCAACAAGATGAGGTAAGATGGGAAATCAATGCCTCTTGTAAAGACAGAGGTGGAGACGAGTCCGCGGAGTTGTTGATTGCGAGGCCTACTGAGCACATGTACATACACCGCACTGCGGAGTAGGAAGAGATCCCTGGCGGAGTCGTCGTTGTTCCGGTTCCGACTCCGATGACCGGCGCCTGATGGGGCTTAACGCGGGTAGTGCAAACAAAGCTAATCGAGCAAACCAAACATACAGAGCAAACTCCCTTTCCCTTTCCCTCTTCCTCTCCAGCCGACGCGTCGACAACTCGACAACCGTGGCTTATGACACTTTTCCGGTGCATGAGTAGGGATATTCTTAGTGAGCTTCTTGTCTATCCCCATTCCCACTGTCCAATAAATGTCCTTCTAATACTCATACTAATCACCGAATTCTGGTAGATGGGCCTTAAGGAATCTCCGTCGCCGCCACAGACCGCGAAAATGCCTTCAACTATCCCTTCACCTTCGCGATAACCAGAGCGAGCGTTGAGCCTGAAATAGAATTTCCATTGAGCACGCTGGTCATCTCAACCACGTGCTTGCTCGTCGGTGCTTTTGGCGATATCGTCCCCTACGGACACGGATAATGTTGATGTCGAAGATGGTCTACCTTCCGATACCGATGCTTTGTCTTCCTAATACAGCTGCTCACATGTCGGGCGGCGTGCGCAAACTTGGAAGGTTTGCTTATAGTAGAACTCTGCCACTCTAGTCTATCTCAGAAGAAAGGGCTAGAAACTCCATCTCTGAAACAAAGCCCTGCTGCTGCGCTCGATAGCAGGAAGACTCAGCAGTGAACTGGAATTTGCTTGGGCAAGGCTGGCAGCTAAAGCCCATGCGCAGCCCACAGGCCAGGCGAATATCGCTTGCTTGGACTGATCCTTTCCCTTTGTTTGACTGCCTTTCTAAATCGTCTTTCCTACGTGTACATTGATGGCCTAGTTCCGAACTATGATTCGCTATGCCTCGATGTCCTTCAAAGGTGATGCAGCAGCAGAGTCAAAACTGGACCATTTTCTTGCACTGACCCCTCTGTACTGATGTAGCTGTAATACAACTCAAAAGAGCTCTTCTGCTGACTACCCATTTACGAATATCGCGTACCCAAAGGCCGCTTTACTCGATCCCAAGCAACCTAGGCGCAGAAATCGCACATTGGCCCCGTGCAATAAACCAGAGCCGTTGCAGGGATGAGATAAGGGCGACTCTCGGATGAATGACGTTGTGGCACGCTCCATACTCGAGCGATTCCATCCGCTGAGTCCGTCGTTGCCTTGGATCCAACCTGGCTCACTGGAGCTTCAGGGTCTACATGAGCTCGTCACCACTAACAAAAGGATCGCCGATGGCATTGCCACCGTGGCTGTGATTCGACAATGCAGGGTCGAGACTCAGTACTAGATGCGCCTTATCGCTGCACGAACCCCGCAGTTTATCTATGCTGCAGAGATTCCATGCAGCTAAACATCGTGGTTCCACCTCAGCTGGTGAAAATGGCGCTGGCTTTGCCACATATTCGCTTCCGGCGTTGCCATCGAAGATCTGCTATGCAGAGCTACCATGGCCATGACAGGGAGGTCTACGGTGCCAAACAAGCAGGTTCTGTACCAGGATAGAATCCGCAAGCGGGTTCGAAAGTCGAAATCAAAACAAGGGGTCTGGTCCCAATTCCTGCCTCGTCAGCTGTCGTCGAATGGAGATAGTCATAAATCGAGACCATGCTGGGCAACATTACCTTGGCAACAACCCTGCTCTACATCGCCGGGATGTATTTTGTAGACCGGCAACTGAGGGGGAGATGCAGCCCGTGTAACTGTCATACGATAGATACTGTGCATGGCGTAACATTCATGCGTGGCGAGCTTTGAAGATTAAGTGACAGACATGACAGGGTCAACCCCGTCGGACCTCTGCCCTGCGACATAAGGTGCTCTATATAGGAAGCATAGTGGTATAAAAGGGCGACAGTGGTCTTGCAGTTCCCGAAGTCATCATCATCATCATCATCACCATCTGGCCCATTCGTCTTCCCTCATTGGCATTCGGCATCATGGCTCTCGCATATCCCGAAGGAGAATGCTTCTTTAGGCGCTCCGCCTTGAAGAACGGCTTCTACTCTGCAGACCGTGTTGACCAATTCTATGGCCATTTTCTCGTTGAATTTCTCTGGAATGTGCCAATTCATACGGGGCCACAAGTGATGGATCGTCATTACCACCCACGCTCCTCATACAAGAGACATGATTTCAGCCAGCCCGGACATCCAATCTACGGCGGCGGTAGAAAGGGCCCTTACATAGGGAACTGGTCGCAGATCGCTTTCGTCTACGGCTCTCATTATCATAAAGGAAAGCATAGGCGAGTGCAACATAACCTATGCACATATGACGAGCGTCTTAAGAAGCAGGTCAATGGCGATGCAATGGAGGTAGGACCAGCTATTCGGGGTCAATGACTACATATCGCTAACCGCTGCTTGGATAGTCCTGGTTCATGGTGATGCCCATACCCAAGCGGCAAGAGGGCTGGGTCTTCATCGATGTTCGTAATCCTTTGCACCCCGTAATGGAAAGTTACCACTAACCCGGGCATCAGCGAGTGGCCAGCATCCGTGCCATCTATATCCCCGTGGCACATCAGGCATCGGAGGACCATCCGGAGCTATGCACCTTCCAGCATGTCAACTTCGCTTCGGCAGATGCAAAGGTGAAGATCTATCGTCACGACGGCAACCCGAAAAATCCGAAGAAGTTCTGGAACGACGTCACGCTACACAAAACGTATGGTTTAAAAGCATGGACCCAGGAGACGTTGGGGATCAACATAAACGGGCTCGTGAATCTTCTCTCTCTTCCGCGTCAGCTACGCGCGCAGAATGCCTTCACGTCCAAGAACATCATGCTCGTGGGAGCGGCCATGGTGGCCACCCCGCCAGTTGAGAGAAGCTTCGACGACCAGGCCGACTTCGACTGGGCCAAGGTCGCCGGAGCTAACTTTGGCCTGGCAATTCAGTGGAAGCCCGCGCCAAAGAAACAGGATTGGCTGGAAAACTTTGTGAAGAACTCGTTGACCATCGCAATTGGCTTTATCCCCGGGGTGGGGCCCATTGCCGCGATTGCGTTCCCCTTGATCTGGACGGCCATCGCGGACCCGGACTCGTTCGTCGACACCTGGAGAAATCTTTGCCCGGGAGTCGATCTACAGCTGAAGGTCCTCGAAGCCATCCGGGACAGCGCGAAACAGACCCGCGAGTACCTTCCGGAAGGGTGGGAAAATTCCGCTCTCGGGCCCAAATTCCTGGCGCCTCGGAACCCAGGCGGCGTGCATGCCATGGCTGCTTTGACCTCGGATAGCGGCGATAACGACGATACTGAAGCCCGTGGGCTCGTGGCGTCGGATGACTTTAGTACCGACAGTCTCATTAACAACGAGCTCAAGTCTGTGGTAGGCGAGAATGTCGACTACAAGTCCCTGGTTGCGGAGGCTGGGAGACCCGAAGAGGAGATCATCATTCTGGAAGCCGACAAGGACCGCATGGAGGGCATTGACCTGGATGCTGAGGATAACCGCCTGGAGGACGAGATTGGGGACGAGGGCATTCCAGACCGAGTGACCTTGGACGAAATTGGTCCGAATCTGTATTTCCGCCTGACCGAGCAGGTGCTCAAGGAGACGGCCACCAAGGAGGAAGAGAGTGAATGGGCGAAGCTGGTGGAGACTGCGGTCGACACGGCCAAGGACATCGTTTCCAAGCTGCCTACCTTGCCCGGTTTGGGAGGGAAGCAGGAGACCACGCCCGTAGAAGAGGTTGGCGAGGACCCAACCAAGAGCGACGGACCCGTGAACAGCTATGACTGGATGGATACCTATCTCGCGGAGCTATTCTCAGGGAAGCTGACCCTGGAGGAGTCCAAGTAAGCACGAGAGGGGGAGACCATGGCTTGGCTTGTGTACCTTTAGGTATGATTTGCGTGGGTTTTCGATCTTGATCATCATACCTGGATAGGACTTGCGCTTCGAACCATTATCGCGCACAAATTGATTTCTGATTGCCCTCCTGACGCCTCCGAGGCCATGGTTTAGTAGCGAGGTCAGTTTCTGGGAACGTATGGATCAGGATGCCTGCTGCATGACACTGGAGGGTCGGAATGGGGGCTGTCTTACGGCTCCTACTCCGTATAATCCTCGTTTCTGCACCATAAGCACCACGCCGATGCCAACCCTCCAACGGGTTCATTTCCGGGAGATCCACACCTCTCATACCCCTGTCAGTCACTCATCGCTAATTGGGCATGATAGCAGGGATCGGCAATTGGTCTATCTGTCCACATTCAAGAACACTGCGCGCCCCTCACGCCGTAAGTTGCGTATTGCTTCATCCTTGCCATGCCATTATGACTGCTACCACTACTACGAAAACCCCAACTGTTCGCGTTGCTGCGGTCCAGGCCGAGCCCGAATGGCTCGATCTGCCTGCCGCTGTGCGTAAGACCTGCTCGATCATTCAAGATGCTGCGCGACAGGGCGTGCAGTTGATCGCCTTTCCCGAATGCTGGATCCCGGGCTATCCAGCTTGGATCTGGTGAGTTTCTCCCGTTCTGCACCGCCCACTCTGTTAATCTCTCATGCTAACCGTCGCGATAGGGCCCGACTAGTTGATATGGAGCGATCGGTGGCCTACATCCGCAATTCGCTTCGGTACGACTCCCCGGAGATGGAGCAGATCCGCATCTGTGCGATGGAAAATGCCATCAACGTTGTGCTGGGCTTCTCCGAGAACGATCAGGGATCGCTGTACATCTCGCAGTGCCTCCTCACGAGCCGCGGCGAGTTGAAGATTCCTCGGCGCAAGATCAAGCCGACGCATATGGAGCGCACTGTCTTCGGCGACTGCACGGGCGACTCACTACATAACGTGGCCGATACCGACGTGGGCCGCGTCGGCGCTCTCTCCTGCTGGGAACATGCCAATCCGCTGCTCAAATACCACACCTACCACCAGCGTGAGCTCGTGCATGTCGCCGCTTGGCCTCCGGTGTACCCTCACTCGGGTGGTGCCGGTCTCTGGAGCATGTCGCGAGAAGGTAGGCCCCCCCCCCCCCCTCGTCTCAACGGGCGCATTCGCTAATCAACACCTTGGCACGCCTTCAGGCACCCGTAATATCTCACAGACCTACGCTGTCGAGTCGTCGACTTTTGTCCTTCACTCCACCTCTATGATCCTGGACAAGGGGATAGCCCGTATGGGCACGGCCGATGGGGGACTCATGAACCGACCTGGTGGAGGCGCGGCCGCCATCTATGGCCCGGACGGTCGACAACTGACCGAGGATCTTCCCGAGACAGACGAGGGATTTGTCGTGGCTGATATCGACGAAGATAAGGTGTTGGAAACGCGATGCTTCCTCGACCCCTGTGGACACTACAGCCGGCCGGATCTCCTCTGGCTGGGGGTCGACTCGCAGGCCAAGGAGCATGTGCGGCACGTATAGAAAAGGGCCTCGGATGAGGTTTTATGAAATGGTAGATTGCGTTGCACAAAAGCATGGAGAGGTCTAGTAATCGTATACACTCCAAATCCGCTCGACGTAGTTACTCTTGCTCAAGGTCCTGCTATGTGTAATCGCTTCCCCGAACGTGGCGCCCAGCCCTAAGAGACTGTGCGACAGCCTAGTTCAGCTTGTGATCGGTCGATTGCAACAGTCTGTGAGTAATGAGCAGACGAATTGTATGAATTAATACCCACAGTGTTACCATATTTGACGACTACAGCGACTCCCTGATTACAGCCACGATGATCATTAACATGCTACCATTTAGAAATGGCCGTGAAGTCGTCATGCTTGGCCAACAGTGAAATAGCTGGTTTAGGCGCAGGAACTAAGCAATAGATTGGATGTAATCGTGACGTCTCCTATGTTTATAAGACCTCTGTGGAGCAGAGCAGCGCGCATCAACACCCCGTTCGGCCGGATTGAATCCTCCGACAGGTCGACGATGCATCCTACAGACTCGACTCTCCCCATTCGGGTAAAGATGCCCCGAATGTCGTGAGGGGAGACGCTTGGCAGGAGTTCTCGACAGAGGGCTCTCTCTCTTTCTCTCTCTTTGGTCCGAATCACACGCAATAATGCAATTTCTGCAGCAAATTGTCTGTCGGCCGTCATCTGCTTCGGAGATTAACAGGGCAGCCCAACGGCCAATAAAGGGTTTCCCCAGGCAGATTGCGTGACCTGCAAGACTGGCGACTGGAAGACAGTCAGGGCGCGGTGCAATTTCCTCGGAATTAAGCTAATCGTTAGCATGCAGGTACATCGTCACCCACTCGGCAAGTTGCCAGGATAGGTAAACTCGACCAGGTTGGCAGTCCTCTACGATGCTCCGGAGGCCATGCCTTCCCCCCCGCCTGCCGATTATAAAAGGGGCAGACGGGCGAGGTACCAAACTCATCACAACTGCTCTTCTTTTCTGTATCAACCTGCCTCGATTGTCCCTTTAGCCATGAAAGGCTTACTCCGGTGGGTGGCTTTAACCGCCCTTGCCACCGAAGCCGTCTCCAGGCCCTCCAATGGGAGCTCCTCGGATAGCGTCAAGGTGCACTGGCTGGACGGTGCCCCCGAGTCTCATACCGGCACCACCTTTGGTCTGCCCTGGCCCCAGGGCAAGTACCGTTCCAACGAGACGGAGTTCAGCATCACAGGCAAATCCCAGTCGTCGATCCCTCTGCAATCATGGGTGACGGGCTACTGGCGCGATGGCTCCATCAAATGGACCGGGCACGCCATTCCTCCGCTGGACGCCGTCGACGACGAATACCTCGTTAGCGCCTCGGCGTCCTCGCACAAACGACGGACGAACGGCTCCAGCATTATTCACGTTCAGGATCGGGCGGACGGCGTGCGAGTTGACACGGGCAAGGTGACCCTCGCCTTCTCCAAGCATGGCAGCAACGTGGTGGACTCCATCACGACGGCCGGGGGCAAGGTCGTGGGCCGACATGGGAAGCTGGTGCTCCACACGCAGTCGAGCCTGGCCGAGGACATCGCCGCCCGCACAAATACCTCCATCGACTATTTGAACTTTGAAAGTAAGGTGGAGGAGGTGTCCGTTAGCCGGGAGTCCTCCGTTCGCGCCCTCGTCACCGTCAAAGGCAACCATACCGTCACTGGTGGAGGCAGCCACGACGATTGGCTGCGATTTGTCCTGCGCTTCTACCTGTACGCCAACTCCGATTCTGTCCGGATCGTGCACAGCATCGTCTGGGACGGATCGATCGAGAAGGACTTTGTGACCGGCCTGGGAATCCGGTTCCACGTGCCTCTGAAAGGAGAGGAGCTGTACAATCGCCATGTCCGGCTGCCCGGGGTGGATGGCGGTTATCTCCACGAGGCGGTCCAGGGAATCACCGGGCTGCGTCGTGACCCCGGCACCGAGGTGCGGTCGGCGCAGTTCGAAGGCAAGAAGACCCCCGACGTGGACAGCTGGGACACCCGGGTGTCCTCTCGTCTACAGTGGATCCCCGCGTGGAACGACTACAAGCTCAGCCAGCTGTCGCCGGACGGCTTCACGCTGAAGAAGCGAACGAAGTCCGGCCAGGCATGGATCAATATCCCCGCCGGCTCGCGATCTAGCGGTCTTGCGTATCTGGGCGGCGCCACACAGGGAGGACTGGCGCTGGGTCTGCGTGACTTTTGGAAGCGCTATCCCACGGGAATCGACATCTCCAACGCCGGCAGCGATCAAGGCCAGATCACGCTGTGGCTCTATAGCCCCGAGGCGGCCCCGTTGGACTTGCGGCCGTTCCACGACAGTCTAGGACAGGACACGTATGAAAAGCAATTAGATGCCCTCGAGATTACTTATGAGGATTACGAGCCCGGCTTCAATACCCCCTACGGCATTGCGCGAACGAGCGAGATCTTCCTGTCGGCGTTTGACAGTACCCCTGGCTCGACCGAGCTGGCGCTCCGGAGCAAGTATATCGACGAGCCTCCGGTCCTGGTAGCTCAGCCCAAGTATATCCAAAACACCAAGGCCATCGGGTCTTACTGGGCCACTCCTAACCCTTCCGGCGAGCAGTCAGCCACGATTGAGAAGCACCTCGACTTCCTGGTCAAGTTCTACCGCGGGCAAGTGAATGACCATCGCTGGTACGGGTTCCTTGATTACGGCGATGTCATGCACACTTACGACGAGGACCGGCATACCTGGCGATATGACGTCGGCGGGTATGCTTGGGACAACTCGGAATTGTCGCCGGACCTCTTCCTCTGGCAGCAATTTCTCCGGACGGGCTGTGCTGATGTCTACCGCTTTGCCGAGGCTCTGACGCGCCATACAGGAGAAGTAGATGTCTACCACATCGGCGACTGGAAGGGCCTGGGAACCCGACACGGGGTGCAGCATTTCGCCGATAGCGCCAAGCAGGCCCGGATTGCCCAGCCCCAGTACCGGAAATACTTCTATTATCTGTCCGGGGGCGACGAGCGTGTGGGAGAGCTGCTCGAGGAGACACTCGACGCGGACAAGACCTACGGCAAGCTCGACCCGCAAAGAAAGGTGCGCGAGGACGGTTGGACGCCGCAGCCCGGTCAGCCGGTGGCCTTCTCGCTGGGCACGGATTGGGCTGGCATGGCGGCGGGTTGGCTGATTGAATGGGAACGCCGCGGCCCTCGCTGGATCGAGGCCAGGGGCAAGTTGACCGGTACGGCCAAGGGTATCGCCAGCTTGAAGAACGGGTTCGTGACCGGCAACGGGCTCTACGTGATTGGCAACGGCACTCTTCTGCCGCCCCCGTCGGATCCTAGCAATGAAGGCATCGTGTCCATCTCGCACCTGAACGCCGTGTTCGGCCTCCCCGAGGTCGTCTCGGAGCTACTCGAGTACTGGGGCGATGATGCGCCCGAGGGCCTTGAACGGGCCTGGCTGGACTACTGCTACTACTACGGCGCCACCAAGGAGGAACAGAAGGCACGATATGGCGAGTCCTTCAGCAAGATCAGCTTGGTCCAGGGTCACTCACGCTTGACGGCCTACGCGGCGCACCACGACAACGACAATAGCACAACGGCTGCGCGAGCCTGGAAGGAGTTCTACGAGAACAAGGATGGTTTTACGGCCGACGAGCCGTGGGTGTCGGAGCGAATCAATGGCAGTGCAGCGCTTGTTGCAGTCGACGAAGCGACTTGGATTTCTACAAACGAGGTGGCGCAGTATGGGTTGGCGGCAATTCAGAACTTGGCCCTGGTGGGAGAGTCGAAGGACTACTAAATTGTCGACTGTTGGGTCAAGTTGGCATTGCGATGGGTCAGGACTGTGATAAACGCATTTTCTAACTATAGTGAAGCAGGGAGCCGTACAGTATTAAATCGAGATATTCCGATTTATTCAGAAGCGTTTCTGATATCTTCGCAAAACATGGCAACCCCATAGTACGGGCCTCTCTTCAAGACCCCAGTGATCATACCCAGGTCAATGACAGATGGTATACTTGGTTGGAATATTACAAAAGTTAGAAGTTTTCAGACGCTTTGTGCTCTGAGTTTCAGTCTTTGTTATGGGTCTCGAATTCCATCAGTTCTGGTAGGGGAGTTCCCTTTGATGAAAGGGGTTGTATAGCGAGAACGCGGAGATATCCAATATTAAATCATTGTAATAGATTGCATATGAAGCTTTGGAAAGTATAAATACCAATGGGACCACAACGTCTCCGACTCGGTGGCTTGAGTACCATCCAGACTTCCGAAATTCCAGTCCTGCTATACCCGCTTCTCTGCGAATATTCGATCCATTGACACCCAAACTCAGACTGCATTGCACCAGCAAATATGCCGCTTGTGCGCAAGACCTTTTGGGTGACAATCCTGACACTCGGCGAATGGGAGAAGGAGGTTGACCGATACAGTTCAGCCTACGAGTCCGTTTTCAAGGGAGAATATGCCGTTTTTACGTTCGAGCCTCCGCGCATCGACAACTGGCTTGTGTTCGAGGTACCAACCTCACAGCACTCAACGTTTCCCAAATTGTGTGATAAATTCGTGGCCATGATGTTGCTAATGCTCATCAGCCCATACCACAGAGTCGCCCGTGGATTGAACGTTGCTGCCATCAATGGACATCGCACGTTCAATTGTGATGGCAGCCGGACAAGCAGTGGTCTGTCGGTGATCCTGGTAGACAATGAAGAAGATGAAGGTCTACCTCAATGGCTGCGATTACCTCTTTCTCCTACGGGCGAGGAATCTGATACCCTGAATATCCCGGCAGAGGAGAGTAACAGTCGACCAAGCCCTGTGACTCGGGAGGAAGAAAATGCAGTCGAGCAACGGATAGAACCGATTGCCTGGGATCCGGTGAGAGACCAGGAGCTCCCTGCAGGCCTGGTGGTGTAAGTTGCATACCGTGTACAAAGCTTTCTGTTGGTGACCAACAAATCCAACCGGTTCAGGTTCTCAAATTCAATTCAGTCAATCAACATATTTTCCCGGAAGTGTATTCCACAGACAGTAGTGAACAGTGATCGTAGTGGACAGCTAAAACCACTTAGATACTTATCCTGCAAAAGATAGACAGCCGGTTAGACTTCGTGCTCTCACCCGTAGTAATGTCAAAGAAAGTCGAAGGAAAGGGCCTACAGGGAAACGAGTAGTTCGCTAACCGAGCGCTGCTGTTTCTATACTCGAGCGCCTTTTTTGTTTGCTTAAATGGGTAGATGGGGATAATGATATCCCCTAGTGACATTGCGCATCGGCCAAAGGTGCGCAGAGAACCTGCAGAGATTACTTCATGCTGGGAATCCGAGTCCTGCCTTCCAACAGGGCTGACAAGCAGCTGCTCGTCGTGGGCGACTCTGTTTCTCGATAGACGACCCCACTCGAACACCCACGCGTGGCTGCTCATTTTTGTTGCCTGATTAGGACATTCGGACCCTGACATAGATGAGTGCATCGACTTGATAAATGGTCGATCCTCACTCGCAAGTGCTACCCCGCAGCCACGATCGCATCGAGTTTCCGGAAGTAGGAAAGGGGAGATGAATGGACATGACCAGACGCGTTCGAGGTCAATTGGTGACCCTGGAGATTATGCAGGGAATATTGGGCAATATATAAAGCCCCCCCGTGTCCTCCAACCGGGGAAAAGTTGGACGGAATAAAACCTTTAGGTCCTCGCCCAACCCTTTGTTATTTAATCTCAAGTGTCAAGACACCGCCGAGAACCATGAAGGAACTCAAAATTACAAATATCGACGTCTTCCAGGTCCATCTCCCTTACGCCGGAGGTGTTTATCGCCTTTCCGGCGGCCGCGAATACACCAGCTTCGATGCCACCATCGTGCGCATAACCACGCACGATGGGACCGAAGGATGGGGAGAAAGTACACCCTTTGGCTCGACCTACGTGGCCTCGCACCCCCTGGGCGTCCGCGCTGCGATCGCTCACATGGCTCCCAGCCTCATCGGTCTCGATCCTCGACGGGTCGATCGCATCAACGAAACGATGGATTCCGTTTTGCTTGGGCATGAGGACGCTAAAACGGCCCTCGACATCGCATGCTGGGATATCTTCGGCAAGTCCGTCGGCTTGCCCGTCTGCGAGCTTCTGGGCGGGCGTACTGGCGTGAAGATGCCGATTATTTCGTCCATCCCCGTGGCGGCCCCTCAGGAGATGCGAAAAAATGTTGCTGAGCACCGGAGGAGAGGATATAAGGGCCATTCGATCAAGATCGACGGCGACCCGGCGGCGGATGCAGCGCGCATAGCCGCCTCGCTGGCAGACAAACAGTCAGGCGAGTTCTTCCTAGTGGATGCCAATGGTGGGATGCGTGTTGAGATTGCCCTGCGAATGCTTCGCCTACTTCCAACCGGGTTGGATTTTGTCCTGGAGGCGCCGTGCCCTACGTGGAGAGAATGTATCTCACTCCGGCGCCGGACCGACGTGCCCATTATTTTCGATGAGCTGGCGACCAACGAGGCGTCCATTGTGCAGCTTATCGCAAACGACGCTGCCGAGGGCATTGGCCTGAAGATCTCCAAGGCTGGCGGTTTAACGCGAGGCCGGCGGCAGCGTGATATCTGCCTGGCCGCCGGCTATACAATAAGCGTGCAGGATACAACGGGCTCGGACATCGCCTTTGCGGCCATTGTGCATCTTGGTCAGACCATTCCGGATCAAACTCTACGCTGCGTGCTTGAGACCCGTGACATGGTGACCAAGAAGACAGCCGATGGGGAGTTCACCGTTCAAGACGGGTGCGTCTCAGCACCCACTGCGCCTGGCCTGGGAATCACTCCTCGAATGGATGTCTTGGGGCAGCCCGTGGCCCGGTACTCCTAGGCAGGCAGGTTCGCGACATGACAACTAGCACATTTAGATCGAGCGTATAGTGATTGATCAATCCAACCACCTTCCGTCTCAGTCACTCATTTCAGGTTTGTGCAACTGAGTCGCATGTCTCTTTTGTTTGTTCGATTATGTACTACCTGTCCCACCGACGGCTCTCCACTTTTCCCTCTTCTAGATCATAATACCGTGCTACCCTTGCTATAACTCTCACGGGATGAAGCTTGATTCCATCTTTCCCCAGTCGGCCTGATATTGTAGACTTGTCTGGTACCAGGCCCAACTCCATTCTATTTGTAAGCTGTGCCTTGTTTGCCATGATCGTAATCTCCGCGAGCGGAGGGGCTTAGAACTTGGTAACAAAGACTATTTGGAAGCCGGACTGCCTGTTCTCGCGAGAATGTATGCACCTATTTGGGATGAGGACGTACCCCAGACCACCATGCGTTGTATCTAACTCACAAAGGTCAAAAACCGAGGAATAATTCGGAGGAGCAAAAGGATTTATTTCGGTCCAATATGTATTCAAGTTTCCCAAGTCACTCAGGGGAAACTTTTGCAGGGCTCCATAGCCCCTCTCACTACAAATTAGCTCGCTGGGGGCCAAAAGCGGTAGGGGGGTCCTTATTCTAGATAATGACCTAAATGCGACGTTTTTTTAGACTCCTTGGTGGGAATATAACCTATGATAGATACTCTATACTCTGATACTATAGGGGGGGCATGGGAAACTTCTTTTTTTTTTGTTTATTTTGCGCTGAGAAATCTGGAATTCAGAGTGGAATAAGGCGGTGCCGGCAGAATCCATGGGCTGTCTGACTAGCGAGATAAGGGCTGTCCGGTTAACAACCCCCCGGCATACCCCGCCTGAGTCAGCAGTGCTGGCTGAATAATTCAGTCACGAAGGAGTGGCCTGTTATCCATGACCTGTTGAGATCCTCTGCATGCATCATATTTCCGCGAATTATTGATTGAGGTTATCCAAGCGCCGAAATGACTCTGCCATCGGCCAAGCCTACACTGCACTACTTGGATATTGGTAGTCTGGGTCGAGGAGAAGTCATTCCATGAGATCATGATCCCAGCTCTCTTCACACAGGAGGAATATACTTACCCCACTGGACTCAGATTGCTTCTCAAGGATGCCGGTGTAGATTTTCATGATGTGCGATATCCATTTGATAGTACCTGGCCAACAAGAGCGCAGAGCTCAAGGAGCAGGGCCTGTCAGTGACTGGACAGCTGCCCGTGCTTGAGTATGAAGGAAAGATCCTCAGCCAGGGAGCTTGGCGAGAATGATGGGGATACGAGTTTCGAGAAATATCGTGTGGATTCTGTGGCTGAGATTTACAACGACTGGAGGGTAAGCCTTTTCCTCAGCACGTGGATGAGATCAAGCGTGGCTCACTGTTTCATCCAACCAAACATTAGGCCAAGTGGGTGAAAAACCTGGGCAATGCCACGGACGAGGTCAAACACGACTTCTTGCCGAACTACTACAAGACTATCGGACAACTGTATGCCGAACAAGGTGGCCCATATCTTCTCGGCCCGAAAGTCACCTATGTAGATTTTGCCGTCTATCAATCCATCAACAATGCCATGCAGACCGGCACACTGCCCGTGAGTCTCTGTTCCATGGCCCATGACGGTGTTTTATTAACGAACATCTCACAAAACTCCAGGCCTCCTTGCCAAAATCTCCTGCCAAGTTTCGGGCATCCTTTGAAGCTCGTCCGAGAGTTGCCGCTTACATCTCCAGTCGCGCGGAATGGGCTACTATACAGTTCTCGACCGATCGTTGTCAATCCCGCTGTTACAGAGCCGGGTTGATGACGAAAGTTGAAGCACTTACGGTTTATGTACATAAGGGAGCGATGCAGTACTGAAGAGTGAATTATTGAAACGCCGGCTACTTTGCTATAGTATTGGACAGGGTATGGCTACTAAGACTACCACAGCTGTAAGGAATATCACGGATGTAAGAGACAATAAAGCCTAAGCTATCAAGGACGGTGAAACGGGAAACTGTTGAGGGACAACAACAGAGCAACCTATATCGCAACCAGGGTTTCTGCAAGGCGTAGCCACTCAAGAGTCGTGCTCGACAATCTTCTCGGTAACCGTGCCATCGGCTTGCTGCACGACTCGGTCGACGCGCTGGGAAGCCTTGACCGGGTTGGGCTGGGTGTAAACCCATTCGAGTTCTTCCAAAGTACGACCTTGAGCCTCCACACTGTAGACAGTTAGAATTGGCCATCCTAGAAATCACGACAGACGTTAACGGGGCAACATACCCAAAGAAATACCACAGAACCGCCTCGACGCAATCCCAGCCAACAAACACCCAGATATAGTTTAATCCGATAGTCCGGTTCGCGATGGGTGTGCAGAACTGGTTGACGAACCCTAGAGAGCCGGTTAGGAAGCCGTAGAAGGCCAGCCCCTTTGCGCGGCGCGTGTTGTCAAGCGCCTCGACGGGGACGACGCCCTGCAACGGGGTGTAGGTGAAGGAGTAGACGACGTTGAAGAGGAAGTAAAAGGCCAGCGCGGCCTGACCGGCGCTTGTGTTGCTATTGTCCATGCCAAATGCGCGGTTGGCACCGCCGTTGATAGCTAGCATGCAAGCAGTGGCGAAAGTTCCGTAGACCAGCACCTTGCGACGGGGCATGCGGTCCGTCAGTGACACGGCGGTTCCGGCACCGATGGCCCCCAGCACCGAGTTGAGCACGTTGTAGCCGAGCTGCTGAGCGGTGGTCTCGACGCCGAGCTCGCTGAAGATCATCGCATTGAAGTAGCCGAGACCGTTACCGGAGAACTGACCAAAGACACCCATCATGAGCACTTGCAGGGAGCGCCAGCGGCTCTGGTGCGAGTCAATCAGGCAGCTGTAATCCCACCAGGCAATCTTCTTGTCCTGAAGCTCCTGTCGAATGCTCTCGCGGATTTCCTCCACCTCCAACTGCACCAAGCGTGATTGGGGGTCGCCGCTTCCGTGATACTTGGTCAGGAAGTCAATGGCCTCTTGCTCCCGGCCGGCCGCGAAGAGGTATCGGGGAGACTCGGGGATAAAATAAACCGAGCTAATGACGATGAGGCATGCGAAGCACTGGCAGATGAACGGGATTCTCCAGGACCAGTTGCTGTCAATGTACTGACACCCAAAGGTCACCAAGGCCGCCGGGATGGAACCACCAAACCAACCGCAGTTGTAGAATCCGGTGCAGCGACCTCGCCACTGGGGAGGCGCAATCTCCATGGAGTATGCCGGCGCCGCGACGGTCATGAATTGAATGCCAGAGCCGAGGATCACACGGCCCACGGTCACCTGGGCCAAGCCGTGGGAGCTCGCCGCCACGATACTCCCGAGTATAATTCCTATCGCGCCACAGGTCATGCCAATGCGACGGCCCCATCGGTCACTGACGGCGGCAGCAAACGGAGTGGTGACGATAGATCCCCTAACCATCGAAACATTCGTTAGACTCTTACCCGGCTGCAACGCTTTTCGATCGGGGAAGCCACCCAGTACTTACACCGAGTAGAGGGAGGTCATCACAGCCACCTGCCAGCCGTCAATTTGGCTACCCATAGTGGCCATGAAATGAGGCATCACGGTGATGGATCCCATAAGAGAGCCGTCGAAGCCGTTCGCGCAAGCGCAGCAGAAGGCGATAAAAACGCACCCTTTGGTCCGTGTCAGCTATGGAAGCGACCCGGCCTAGATCGGGGACACCTACAGTACAGGTGCAGACTCGACTTGCTCCATTTCTTGATATTGGACTCCTGGATTGCGGCGTAGAGTTCGGCCTAGTAGGCGATCAGTGGAGGTCCGATGTCTGGGGTGTCGATCCATCCTTCTCGACTCACGTTGTACACCTCCTTCTGTTTGGCACCTTCATTGGCGGCCGTTTTGCCCGTCCCCTCGGCAACGATGGCCTGGTGGTGCGTGGCATCCACGCCGACAATTTCGTGCCGCGAGTGTTCTTCCTTTGACATGGTGAATTGATGGGCAGTCTACCAGACCTTGGAGGGGATAACAAGGAAGGGGGACCAGCTGTGGAGAAGGAGAAGCGTGGATAGGCATGCCGGACGATCTTTATATCGCGCAGGACGCGGTTCCCCAGGCTCGAAGGTCGGTGGCACAGGCCGCATCTGTCAAGCTGATGCGGATTCCGGCCCGAAATACCCCAGAATCCAGTTCCAACACGAACGTCGGGGCGCCGTACCGCTACCTCCGTTCCCAATCGGTCTAGACTGGACCCTCGCAGATTCGGTTGGAAGTGACAGGAGGACCAGAGAGACTAGCGGGACTAGGAAGCCGGGGAAGAACTGGGGCACCTGGGTCGTCCGTGAGTTGTTCCCCGTCCATCCCCACATTCCCCGGATTTCCTATCCCTACTTTCTTCTGATGCTCGTCCAGCACATAAGCAGTCCCTCGAAATGCATCCAAAGGAACCGCGACAGTCGAGATAATCCCACTGACCTGTTTGCGCGGAAGAAGGGGCAATCTGCCGGTCAGCCCACAATTCTCCACCAATAATCTGGGCCAGCATTTCAGCAACTTTTCCCGAGCTGGCCAAAGAAGCAGTAATCCACGTCCGCGCTCATTGGCCCCTGGACATGCAACTAGTGAGATCCGGGGAAAGCTCGCTGACGCCTCTCGGAGAGGATGCGGTCTAGAGCCGCCCTCCAAGCCCAAGCAATCAATTTGGGCTCCGTGGCCCGTCGGCCCTGGATGTTGTCCCATGGTCATGCGCCGGGGGCCATTGGCTGGCGGTAGTCGGAAACTAAAAAAGGAGAAGGAGAAGGAGAAGGAAAAGGAGGACTCGCCACATGGGAAGCAAGGGTAACGCCACTGGGAGCGGTCACTGGCCGTAGCCTGCGGGCAGCAGGTCTGTGTTCCTCTTCGCTTTGCCATTTAGGCTGGTCGCCTTTATTATCCGACCTGTCAGATTGCTCCAGCTTCAACAAGAGTCAAGACCAGTAAGAATTCCGCACTAAGTGACCACTGTAGAGCCCTTGTGGGAGAGTCCCTAGCTGACAGCTCCTCGCTTCCTCCGAGGTTCGTTGTCGCCCTTGCATTGGCTGATCTAGTCATCGCATGCGCTTCGCTCCGTGGCTCTGGAGTGGTGCCATGTCCCGAGTCGGCCTCCCATGCCTGTCGGGATATCATTGACTCGGCCGAGGAGCCACTGCCTTGGAGTCTCTCACTATATTGAGTCTGACTCTGATATCCATGTGATGCTGCTACGCGCGCTATAACCGTACAGAACCTGTCTAGCTTCAGTCCGTTTGGATCGGTTACAACTTTCTGCCACGTGGGAAAACCTCTTGTCCTTGTGCACGGTGATCGGTATGAGACTACATCGCCTCCGTAACGGAGCATCGGCGAGATGTGAAGCCGTTGTTGCTGTAGACATATCAGGTCACTGCACTGAGCTCTTTGGTCTAATTCAAAGTCATACTGATATCTGGAATTCCTACAGTTGTTCCCTCGTTGCCTGTCGATTCTTCCCTATCGTGGGATATGTATCCATTTTTGGGAAGCCAGCCGTGAACCACCTTATCTTGTTCTAAATCAAGGCGAACACTGGTTGGGGATTATCTGGAGAGCGTGGACCGAGGAAGAGCAACCGGTTAGCAGAAAACGGAGACAGGTATCATCTTGTTCTTGTCTATTAATCTGTACAATATTTCCAAGTCCCATCCTACCACTCGCAATACACTAGGGGGTAAGTCCTTTGCCATCCATTGGCGCAAGTGTTTCCGCCACCCGTCATGCTGTAACATACAGCATCGCGGTATTTATCGCACTGAAACGTGCCAACCTTGGTGCCGGCTGGTGAGACGGGCAGATTATCGCCATGGTAGGTACAGGTGGCGCCGAAGGCCTTCCAGCCGCCGGTGTTATCGCCCAGTCCATGATAGGCACCGTCATGCCGGACCTGGTCCGGCGTAATGACCTCGGGACAGCCTAGGCCGCCGTGGAGATAGTTCTGGTAGTACTCGAAGAGGTCCCATTGCATCGCGTCCTTGTCGCGGTCGTCCTCGTAGTAGGTAATTTCAATCCCTGCGCCGTAGGGGCCGTTGCTCGGGGCAGGACCAGTGTTGGTCGGAGTTGGATAGAGGACGGACAACGTGCCGTAGGCAGAAGAATATACCGAGTCCAACGAGCTGGCGATACTGGATTCAGCATCCGGGTTGCTGGTGTGACTGGGCCTATGCTCCCAAGTGGTGGCCATCTTTACTCCAGGTGGCGGCGTGCCCACAATCTTGGTCGACGACGCCGTCGCGGAGCATCCGGTCGTGGTGGAGCAATGGAAATCGCAGCCAGAGCCCGCAACACAGGCAGTCGAGCAGACCTGGGCGGTGCGAGTGCTGCACTCCTCCTCATTTTCACCCTCGCCCTCTGAAGAGCCGCCGCCGCCGCCGCCGGACCCTCCGCCACCGTTGATCGACCCGCCGCTGGGAGGGCAAAGGAGACAGGGCCCTTTACAGAAGGGAAAGCAGCCGTGGCCAGTACCTTTGCTCCCCTTGCTGGCGGAAGGGGTGGGACTTTCAGATGACCAGGTGGTCGTGCGCGTATTAAGCAAGGAGTCCTTACTGGTCTGGGACCACGGATACGGCGGAGGAGTGATGGTCGTCGTGGTGCTCGTCGCGCTGGGACCAGTCCCTTGGGGAGGCAGCACGTAGATCATATGGGGCAGATCGATGCTGCTGGTCATCTCCAGGGTGGAGGAGCCGGTCTGGCTGGCGTTGATCACGGCCTGCCAGACGGGAATGTCTGTCCTCACGACTGAGTGAATGTTAGAGATATCCTGTGTACAGCGCACGAGTGGGGTGCTTCTTACTAGTGGGGAAGGTGATGGTGATGGTAGTCGTCGTCACATCGAAGCCACGGACCGTGCCCGTCGCCCCGTCCTCGTCGGTCGTGGTTCGGATGGACGCCGTCTTGCGAGTAATGGGTGTTTGCCAGGTGGGGATGGTGATTCGAGTTGGCTCGTCCAGAGGCAATGGGGGCAAGATCAGGGTGCAGGGGGGCTGGCATCCAACCACTGGGGACAGATCTCCCCAGATCTCCGGTGCAATATACACCTCTCCATCTCCCGATCCCGATCCCGACCCTGACTCCGACCCGCTCGAGCCTTCGACGCAGGCGGGATCAGGACAGTAACCGCGCTGACAGGTGTATTCGCACAGAGGGCCGTAGATGGCCTCATCCATCCCGGGTCCCGGCTTGCCTACTACGTCAGATGTGGGATCTAAGACATTCACGGCTCCTTGGCCCGTGCAGGTACATGCGTTCATCGGACAGAAGCCATGGGTACAGCTGAAGTCGCAGAGGCCTGCCAGGTTTCCCTCTCCTTTGCCGGATGTGCAGGCTGGCGGCAAGAACGGAGAGACCGTGGGCGTGGTGAGAGGAACCTCGACGGTGCCGCAGGCCGTTGGAGGACAGTGGCCCAGGTTGCAGTCAAAATTGCACAGGCCGCTGTAGCTGGCATCCTCGCCGGCGATTGGGTAGCCGACCACGCCCGTGGAATTCGGTTTCTCGTAGCCCAGCCCCATTTGTGTACATGTGCAGGCGCCCAGCGGACAGTAACCGTATGTGCAGGCGAACTCACAGATGCCGGCGAAGTTATTCGCACCGGTGCCGTTCATGCAGGTCTGCTTGGAAAGGAGCAGATCCGGCGTGGCGGACACTTTGCCGCCCACGGCGCCGCCCACCCAAGCATTGTAGTTCTGGATTCCGTTGGGACAGCTGGTGGAGATGGCCTCGCCCTGAATCGTTGCGAAGACCCTGTTGTCGCGCATGAGGGAGACGGTGACAGGTCCCGTGCGGCCGTTGATGGCGACACTGCCGTGATAGACACCGATATTCTCGTTGGGCACCGAGCTCCAGGCGGCTGTCTGAGCGGAGCCCCCAATCGACACCACCACGCCCGAGAAAGACCCCAGGACGGCGGAGTAGAAGATGCGATCCTGGACCACCTCAGCCGGCGGGAATTCGATCTGCAGCTGCGAGGCGGTATTGGCACTGGTGCCTCCGCTGCTGCAGGCGGCCGCTGGGCTCAGTCTATACCAGGCCACGATACTTTCTTCCGTGACCGTCGCGGTCCCCTCCTTATACATATCGATGAAGAACGGGAGGGTCTTGCGCCAGGCGTCGTGGGGCATATCTTTCACGTAGTTGAAGGGGGCCTTTCCGATCGCGAAGGCCTCCATCGCCTTGTCATACAAGGGTCCGATATAGTGGGACTCGCCGTAGTCATTCCACGAGATGATTTGGACAAACTCGGGCTGAACGTAGAGCACCTCCTGCCAGCGGTCATGCCACAGGTGGTCGCCGCGCCACAGCCAATTCTTCTTGTATCCCGGCAGATTGGTATAGAACCACGGAGACACGGGCATCATGTACGGCAGACTGGCCAGATACTGGATGTAGGAGGCGTCGATGTAGGTGTTCATGTCTTGAGGACCCCAAGGCCAGCCTGCCCAGCTGAATAGGCCGTCCACAACCCCAGTTTCGACAGCGGGTTTGGCCCCCAGGGACGACCAACTCGGGATGAAGAAGCAGCCCGTGGCCGCCTTAATCAAGGGCCAGTCGTCGGCGCGACCGGGGCCTTCAAAAGTGGAAACAAACGCCTGTCCCTTGTAGAAGTAATACGAGGAGTGAGCGCTGTACTGGTTGATCAGGTTGATAACGTCACTCTTGGGCCAGTTGCCATTGCCGGCGTAATCAAATGAAAAGAAGAGTTTGAAGCCAACGCTATCGGCTGCGGAGAAGGCTGCCGGCAGAGCATCGATGTTGTTGGGATCATTATATGCCATGTTCAAGGCAAAGGCATCGATGTGCGCATCCTGGGCCAATTTCATGTCCGTCTTCCAGTCATCGCTGGTGTAATTGGCCGAATTTGTGACCTGGCCGACCCCGTTAGCATGCCTGCGATAGCCTGAAAGCAATTGACACGGGCATACATACCATGAAATGAGCAAAGACCGCTGCTGCCTGCACGCGGCAGGCCAGCATGAGGACCGTTACCCAAGCCAGGAACAACCCCATCGTAGGCTTGACTCGCACGGAACTCAGAAGGCTAGTTGAAGTCGAATACTTGGAGGAACTCCCGGGTTTTGACATATAAAATGCTACCGTGCGCTCCGGGCCAGTCCCTTTGGGAACCCTGGCAAGACTGAGACATTCCTAATAAGACTCCACCCCAAATATTAGTGGAAATACTGCAGTGGATGAGACCGGAGATTGGGGTTTGATGTTCTGAATCCTGCAATGGTCTTTTCCGGCGGCATGGCAGGCTGGTGGCCTGAATAGGAGCGAGTCAAGGGTGGTTTCCGAGTTCCTATTCACGTTCCGGTAGGATATAGTTCACGTTAGGGAAGGGCCAGTCCTCACTAGGCAGCCCCGGCGTGTCGGCCCTCCACTTGGGGCGACGGCTAAGAAATCTCTGCAATTGCTAAATGCTAATAGGAAAACCGTACCCGAACCGACCCCAAATTGAGAAATCAAATTGAGAAAACAGGTGCACTCCGTAGGCGTCCGTGAATTGCAGCACCCGAAGTAAGCCGCTAATCGATAGTGCGATATTAGATGATTTAGGTCCCGTTCTGTGAGCCCCTGCGAGTCCCCAGGAGTCCCTGCAAATCCATGCCAATCTCTCTCCAACCCTGTAAATCTTTGAAACCAAGGCTTGGGCTTAGATGCTTGAGTCCTTCTAAGGATTTTGTTACAATGCATACCTAGACCGGGTTGGCCGCCGCAAACATCTAGCGGACCGCACGGAAATTAGCAATGTAAGCTGTAACGGCTGGAAGTCTCTCCAGGCTCATTTTCTCCTAAAACTATCTCAACCCTTATCACACCACTGCGAAGATTCCTAACCGCCCTTCCTCTACCCACGCGCCGGCCCTCCAACTATAGCAAAAGTCCGTCGACCCCCTTATCGGTGGTGGCGGCCATGTGCTCGACGCCTATGGTGATCCGCTCCGCGCTTGGGCTCCGGCTAGAGAATTAGTTTCCACGGTTAGATTGATGCAACTTCCAGGCGAGACTAACACAAGGGGGTGGGGACTATACCGAACCGGTCGGCTCCGTTGCCACGCGAGTTCTAGTGCTCATAGAACTGTCAGACGATGCCTCGGTGGCATACGCACGGGTGGGCGCACATCCGCCAAAGATGAAGCCGCTGCTGAACGAAGTGCTCAACGCCGCGTTGCGGTGAAGGTCGCATTGGCTGGAATGGGCGACGTAGAGCCATGAGTGGCACTTCTCAACTTCGCCACACCAGTGCTGGCAGTCGGCGGCAGTGTCCATGTCAAAGCTGAAAGCAATAGGCGCACCGCTAAAGCAGGCTACAGTTTCGTTGTGGACAGTGGCCCAGCAGTCGGAGGAGGCATGGGTGCCCATCAGAGCCAGCGCCGTGGCCAGGAAGATCAATGACAAGGGCGCCATGTTTGCCCAGAACGACAAAGGAATAGGTAGGTAGATGGTCGTCGCGAAAATGAAGCGGGCTCGTTATCACCAGGTCTTCTTACATACTTTTTCGAAAGCGTGCATGACCCTCTGCTACGAGGTCAGCCCAGAGCCGAGTCGGAGGATTGGCCCACTTCCATCGTTGATTCGGAGCTCGTTAGTGAGCAATCGCCAACGGATAAATCGGCAGCGGCAAAGGACGCTTTCTTCAAATGTTCGTGATATCGGAGTGTACTAGTTCGTTCCGAGCAGGGTTTTTCTAGCGCTTGGGGGCCAGGAACGACAAGAGATCGAGGCAATGCTCCAGTGCGGACACTAGTAGTAACTATTAGATCGAGAGCCAATCCCTGCCTTCGCGAGAGAAGGGGACGGTGGACCGGGCAGTACTCAGTAGTCGGTTCCTAGACCACTCTTCCGGACGGAGTAGTAATCTGGTAATCTCCGATGTTCTCTAACGCAAAGAATTTGAGGCTTCATGTCTCAGTCTAATCAAAACCGCATGGCTAGTCCGTGGTATAGTCATGGGACCAGTGTTTACCGAACCAGATCAGGGAGAAGAATGGTGAACGCATAAGACAAAAAAAGTCCCTCGGTGGCACAAGTTCTGATTCTCTGCGTGCCATCCATCACTGCTATCATGGACCTCCGGTCATTCCTCCTCTGCTGGCTGCTGATTGTGCCCGCCATCGCGGACACAACCATCGCTTCTCTCTTCGAGGTCAACCTGGATAGCGACGCCAACGCCGGCTGTAAATCGCGGGCTAAAGCGCTTGAAACATGGCTATCTGAAAGCAAGGCCTTGGTAGAGGCCGGCCTGAAGGTGTTTACCCACGCAGAAAGTGAATCAAATGACGAGTATTCCGTTGCCGCACGGTATCTCAAAACATACTTCAACTTAACCCCGGGGGGCTCCGGAACGTCTCTCGTCAAGGGCGAGTTCCCCATTGACCCGTCACCCGACAGTCTTCGATCCGACTGCTGACCGTGCCACAGGAAACCTCCAGAAAGTGCAAAAGTTCCTGCAGGGCACGCCGCTCCCGTTGGACCAAACGCCGCGGATGTATTGCCACGACACATGGCTCAAGAAGCTCCGGCGAACGGACTCGGCCTTCGACGGCGACAGCTCGCATTACTTGAAGAGGATCAACGAGGATGGCTCGGAGAGCGAAATCCCGATCGAGGACGTTCCGGATTATCGGAACATGTTGTGGAAGCTGAACGAGAAGGAAGAGGTCGTAAGCAACGGGTATGTCCCTTACTGGTCCGAAGAACTGAAGCAGTACGTCTTCGATAGCGACTACGGAGGCAAGACGCCCTGTACCTCGGACAGCGTCGGGGCCGCCCAGGATATGACCAGGCCCTCAACCATCACCTTGTGCCCGCTTGGCTTCAGCAACACCGCGGGGGGTAGCGTGACGCTTGGGTCCAAGACCCCTAAAAACAAGGCAATCATGGACGTCCTTTCACGAAGCGTAACCTTCTACCACGAGCTCTTCCATCTCGTCCTCGGCAGTGCCGACACGCCCGATACTACCTGTAAGTGCTGGGCACCCCTCGCACCGACACGAGACCATTCTCCCATGGCTGACTCTTGACAGACGACTGGGACGAGATGCGAGAACGCCTGGACAGTCCGAAGAAGCGGGAGACGACCGACGGACCGACCAACGAGCAACTAATCCGCCAAAACCCGGAGACCTATGTCTTCTTCAGCGTGGGCTATTGGTTCTTCCTGCAGCAGAACAGCAAATGGGGCGCCGATAGCAAGAAGCGATGGAGTTTCCATTCCGGCAGTGCCGAACTGGTTGCGCTGTAGTGGGTTGCTTTGTAGGGGAGTGTTATCAGGTCAGGGAGTCAGGCTTTCGTGAATATCGTCTGAGATCCGGCATCATCTGAATATTATACTACTTTCCAGTTATTTTACTTAAGCCAAAAGTGCGCGGAGACAATGCACGAGATCATTGTAATAGACTTCCATCCACCGGCCATACAAGGCCTGCAATACCATCCACCCTGCTAGCCCCGATAGAAAGCCGCGGCTTCCTCTCCGGCAATGTGGCCGAAGACGACGCACTCCAACAGCGACGATCCTCCTAGACGATTCTGACCGTGCAGGCCCCCGGTGATCTCGCCCGCCGCCCAGAGACCCGGGATCGGGCGGCCGTGATGATCCAGGGGCTGGCTATGTTCGTTGATCACGACACCTCCCATGGTGAAGTGCACCACAGGCGTCACCTTGCCCACGTACACCTCGGACTCCGGCGTCACCTCGGTTAGCATCCAGTTCCCAAAGGACTCGCGTGCAAACTCGTCCTCCTTCCTTGCCGCCACCACGTCCGCATAGTCCCGCAAGGTGCTCTCCAGCGCCGGCATTTCCCCAGCCATCTCGCCAACCGTCGTCTTGCGTATCAGCCCCTTCCACATATAAAAGCCTAGATGCGTCTCCAACGCCGCGGCGGCCCCTTGGTCCAGCACCAGCTTCACATCCCACTGCGTCGCCTCCGTGGGAAGTCGATCCGCCTGCCGCATCGTCTCGCCCGTCACCTTCTCCCTCGTCTCCAACTCATTGACGAATCTCCTTCCGTCTCCTTGCACCAAGATGCCGCCTTCCCCGCGCAGGGCCTCCGCTGCCAGGATCTTCACCGCCGCCTCGGCATCGGCGCCATCCACGAATCCCGTCGGATGCACCTGCACGCGGTCCATATCCACCACGGCGGCACCGATCTCCTGGAGCAGCGGCTGCGTCCCTTCGCGTGGTTCGTTCGTGGAGGGGATCCCAGTCAGATCGGGGCGATACTGCGCCAACAATCCGCGCGCATCGCCGGCGAAGCCTCCCGTCGCAACGACGACGGGCCCGTAGGCCCTCTCCACCACGGTTTCGTTGCTCTCCGTGACCAGCGTATACTCCACCCCCGTCACGGCTCCGTCCTTCTCTCGCAGCAGTTTGGTCACCCTCCTACCTGTCTCCATGCGAAACAGATCATCCTCACTCACTCGCTTCAACAGCGTGCTGACAATATCATATCCGGGCGTTTTCTTCCCGGCACCGCGGTGGGTCCGGGCCACACTGTGTCCGCCCAAGCGCGTCACTCGACTCAGCTCCACTCCCTGCTCATCCGTCAGCCAAGACACCGCGTCCCCGGACTTGTGCGTCAGAGTCTCGACGAGCTTTTCTCTGCGGGCCTTCTCCGCCCCCGTGGCGGAGATAAATGGTGCGCCGGCGGAAGTGGCCGTATCAGCGTAAAAGGTAGCGACGCTGTCGATGTTGGGAAGGGATTGGAACCGAGTCGGCGCCCCGTTGATTCCGGACGAAGCCTTGATACTGTTTCCGCCGGGCTTGGCGTAGCGTTCGAGCATCAGGACGGGGATACGCTGGGCGAGAAGCTGGACGGCGCTGGCCAGGCCGGCGAGGCCCGAGCCGATCACGATCACGGTGGTTGGCGTCATCGTCGTGTGTAGGTCAGTTGTAGAAGATCGTTCGGAGTAGAGAAAGGCGGAGGCTGGAGATGGACAGTGGTTGGTATATCCAGAGACCGAGGGGATCATACGATCGGAGGCGGGGGCAAAGGTGGTCTGTCGTGAGTCGTGACGTTGGACGATCAGCTCACCCTGCTCGTGGTCACACAAAGAACGGACCAGACGGCATCTCTCGAGGATTTCCTGGGTACTTCGTATCCGGAGACTACCTCAGTAGGTATACTTATTTTTCGTACTGTCCACCTCGTCCGGTTGGATGCCGCGAAATTCTGGGATTCAGATCAGGCCCCGGTGCCACCACCACTTCACAACACAAACCTCTCCAACGGAGAAACCAGGACTATACATTACAGGGAAAGGCCCTACCACTAGTGCAATCATATCAACAGACAGAAAGATCTACCTCCCATGCGCAGAATACGGCGGCGGGGGCGTGGCTGCATCTCTCTCCCTCTCTGACGCCTGCAGCCCGCTCAACTCCATCCTCGCCCGACTCGCCCTTCGAGACTTCTTTTTCACACAGATAAACACAATCCCCACAGCAATAGCAATGACCACCACAGGAACAACAACGCCGATGGCGATCTTCCCTCCTTTACTCAGAGCCCCCTTCGAGGGCGTAAAGCTGCAAGCGACCGACGATTCATCCTCGGGATACCGCGTGGTTTTCTCTATGGCGGCAAGGAAGGCGTCACAGTCGAGATTGGTGCTGGAGGTGATGTTGATGGAGGTGAAATTGGTGAGTCGGGGGGCGTGGACTCTAGAAATGCGCCAGGGGATCAGTCGATCGGTCTAGAAGAGGTAGGGGAAAAGGTAACCGACTCTTTCACATTGCCATAAAGATTCATCTGGTCTTGCACAGATCGAAGTCTCGGCAACTCCAAACGGAACGGCTTCTCCAGTTTCTCCATGTGCAGAGTCAATCCGGATTCGGATCCTGACCCGTTGAGGGACCCGACAGTCGTTAATCGAGGGAGTGTTACGCTAGAAGATGCGTGACGTTAACGGACCAACATTCCAAAAACTCTCGCTGGTCCAAGAGGCTAAAGCAGTACTCACTTCTCCGTCGCGCCCGCCAGGTTTACAGACCCCGCCGACTCCAGCGAAGGAAAGTCTATCCTGCCATCATTGGAGCTCGCGGGCTCGTTGCTGCTGGTATTGGCGGCATGGTAGTCGATGGTGAGGGCACCATGCACGGTCCGTAGATCGGGTAGATCCAGACTGCGGAATCATTAGCCCTGGTATGAATAGCGCGACACGGTTGCGAAACGTACGTGCTCAGGGCTCGACTGATGTTGATCGAGTCCGCCTCCACCAACGACTCAAGCTTCAGATTCAGCGCGTATTCGTCCACATATACCGAAATATTCCCCACGGTCTCCAACCCTCGTAAATAGAGCTCGTACACCGAGAACCCTTCGTGCACCTTCAGTCCGCCCAGGTGGAACAGGTTGGGTGCGTTGAAGAAATGGACAACGGGTCGGGAGTCGCGATCGTGGTCGTGGTCCGGTCGAAATTCGATGGTGCCGGTGACATTGTAGATGCCTTGAAGGTACAGTTCGCCGTCAATGCTCGTGCCGACGTTGATGTTTCCGACGATCGTGGTGCAGGAATCGAAGAGCCGGGTGGTGTTGTCGTTGGGATGGATGGTGAAATTGCCATGGCACTCTTCAGCGACCGCGCCTATTCTGCCTGGTTAACGGGCGTCTTTTGTTATGGAGAGTCTGGTGCCTTTCGTACCCGTTAAAATGGCGGACAGCACCCAAACTAACCAGGGTCGCATTTTCACGGTCGTCACGATGGCGCCCGGCTAAGGAGGGTCGAAGATGACCGGCAGTTGGGGGCTGGGTCTTGAGGCGAGGAACATGGTTTGCGATAAGAGAATAGGTGATTGGGCTGCTTTTATAGTCCTGCCACGGAGTGCAGATGGTGGACGTTTCATTTTTGCGCCTGGTCAGAAGATTGGTACACTTGGGGGCCAAACCTGGTCTTCTTCCACACTATTATGGGCCCAATCCTTAGCGTTCACCTTTCTCCACCAGTAGGGCAGGGGCTGTGGATAGCCTGGATTGTGTGAGGTCAGTCGATTGCTCAAGACTGCACAGGAAGCGGTGCATGACTGTCTATCTTGTAGCGGGAGCTGCGAAATCATGGAGTCGAAGATGAGTCGAGGGAGAGGGAGAGGATCAGGAAGAGCGACAGGGAGAAGGATTCACTCACGAGTCACGTGTGCGTGTCTGCCAAGACTGACAACAGCCTGAGGCACCGTCAATCTCAAGGCTTGCCCTCTGCTCTGTAGCCTCCTACTGCGGCTTAACGAGGAATTTACTGATCTTTCTCTGCTCGCTCTATACCGGTATACTCAATTTGTTGTATGACATTGAGCCATTTCGACTCCCCTGCTACTGCTGCTGCCGACTCAAGTTTCCGTCTCCAGCGCGATTCTATCATCTGTCGGTCCGCTGTTTATATATACTTGCCGCTACCCTTGTTAACACTTACAGTTGGACATGTCCTTTCAACTCTGCATCCGGGTGATTGGAAACGGGGATGACCCCAACCACCGATCCCACTGCGGATTCATTTTCTATAAACCGGGAGAGGACTACGGTGACCTCTATCACGTACAAGTGATAGACCTGCTGAGGCTCTGGTAACAACCGGACACTCCTCAGGCCGTCAATATCAAAGAGCAGCAAGCGGTTGGGATGTGCAAAATCGCGCTTCTGGACACCAGACTCTGCGAACAGGCTGTTCAGGTCATCCAGGACGAGCCAGCTCCCAGGGACGGAAGAAGTCGTTGTCAAGATTGGACGGTCGAAGTTTTGATTCCCTCGAGGCGGAAGAACTGGTCGAACCTGGAACTGCTGAAAGATGGAGTAAGAGAGTTGGGATGAAAGCAAAGGATCTTGAAAAAGACTGTGGCAACGACTGGATTGTTTTCTGCGACTGAAATGTCTAAGTGCTGTATGTACATGGGGTTGAATGTTTGAATTCCTACGAAGCAGGCGATGACCGCTGACACGCTAGGGACCAGTCTGGGTCACATGCACACTAAACTAAAATAGGACTAGACCGATGACAGCCCGGATATATTGACTCAGCTTATCGGGAGATCCTTGGCTGTGAGAAGCGCACATTCGCCAGAGGGCATTCTGATAGGAAGTCTTAGCACAGCCACAAGAGTAAAAATGAAGAGAAATCTTACCTCCTGTACATTATGCCCACTGCTGGGGTTTGGTCATTCAACGCCCTATCATGATCTCCAACATGTTCTGTCAAGATTACTCAGCACTGTTCAGAAACGAAACGAGAAAATCGACGCCTACCTTAACTACAGTTGCAAGGGTCCGCACCGGGAATGCAAACGCATTTCTGACCATCCGGGCAATCACTTCCATCCAAGTTGCAACGTCGCTTGAAGATAAGATGGCCATTCTCGTCTCTTTTCCCAAGGGTATAGTAACCATTGTCGGAAGTCCGCTCATGAGCGGCGGCAGAGGCAAAGGCAACCAGAGTGCCAAAAGCAAGAAGATTGAGGAGCTTCATTGTGATGAGATATTGAGAGTTCTCTGATGATCAAAAACAGATTCAAGAGCGTACCTCAAGTGAGTATTTATAATTTACTTACACGTAACATTGTAGACCTCTCACCATGGGGTCCTTCCTAAAGAATTCGCTCACCAATTATGATATGCAAGAGACGAGCCCCTAAATAGAGGTGTTCTCACGTCATACCTAAAGCTTCTTTACATTGGAAGTGGGGGCTTAAAAGTGTTTGATGCCCATACGGAACCAATTACGGTGATTTATTCACACTGAGCCCCTTAGCCGCATGTCTATAATGCCAGTGCATTGCGCGTTTGTTGAGAGTCAAATAAGTCCCAGCGGGTACAGAAAACGCATCAGAGTGTTCAATTGGCAGGGCAAACTTATGCTATGAATACACACACCAGTGATGCCCAAGACCTATAAACCAAGCTATATGAGCGTGTAAAGAAAGGTCCAAGGGCATATGAAGTGCAAAATCCTTTTCTATGTCCGATTGACATTGACATTGTCATCGGTTCGCTCTCCATTAGACAGAATGATGAGAATCCGTTCAAATGAGGATACGAGAGTGAAACAGCGCATCTGGCAAGTAATGCGAGCGACACTGTAATTCCTTTGTTTCTTAACGTAGAATATCCTCGGTTATACTTCTCTTCCAAGATTGGGTATGTATCCACGTGGTGGCCGCCCCATGATGCGTATCGGGTATGTAGATCCGAGGGCATCCCACGTAATCATGGGGTAAATCCCAACCTTTGATGCCATTTAGTTGGCCGAACCCCGCTCCCCAACACCTCGGAGACTGCATAATTGGCAGTGCGGTCTGGGAATGTGAATCACAAGTCCAGAGTAGGCCCTCGGGTATCCTGCCATCTACCTATTGATATGGGGCCGCCATCGAAACCTTTTTGCCTCACCCCAGGCGGGATGTTGGTTCGCCATCTGACGGAATCAGACAATACCTACGAACGGGTCTTGCGGGTCATCAAGAAGTTCCTGGCAAAGGCAGAGGTTTGATGCTATATGATCGCTCACTAGATGGCCTTACGTAGGGCCCAAAGCCCGTAAATGTAGGCATAGATTCAAGTAATAATCAGGTGTATGGTAGTACTGTATTGCTTTGCGTCAAGTCAATCCATCTATCTACTATGTATCCTCAACACACACCTCTATGATCGTGGTCGTCATCTTCTTCGCTATCTTGCTTACGTACAGCCTCTCGTCTGCCGCCTTGAGCAGCGCGTCCCATTGCCGCAGTGTGCGCTCCTTCCCACCAAACAGCGTCATCATGTCGATGTCATACAGCATTGACGGGACTGACGGCGATGTTTCGTCTACTATTTGATCGCAGATCAGGATGCGGCTTCGGTTCGCGTCCATCGCTTCCGCTGTCTGCTTGAGAATGTGCACGCACGTGCTGTCGGGCCAGTCGTGGAAGATGTGTCGGAAGAAGTACGCCGCGGCACCTGAACCATTAGCCAATTCCTCACCATCAAACCACTCCAAACTCACCCTTCACAGGCTGCGGGTCAAAGAAATCATGCCGCTGGATCTCCACCCCGCACGCATCGCGGGTAGTCGAATCCACAGGAGCAAACCCATCCTGCACAATAAATCGCAGCCCACTGTCCGGATAGTATGCCTGGATCTTCCTGGCTACTTGCCCCAACCCCCCGCCAACATCGACAATCAAGCCGCCGTCCGCGATCAGTTTGTTGAACGCGTACATTTCCGGTATCACGTCCAGCGTATTTAGGTTGACGGCCTGCATTGCGCGCGCGAACCGCTGTCTCCGGCCGAGGTCCTCGGTAGCCAGATAGTCCCAGAAATTACGCTGGGTGTTAAACGCTAGATGGAAGCCGAAGGGGTCGTTGCTGCGGGGCTCGCGATACCCCCCTGCGGCGAGGGCGTCGGCTTGGCGGCTGGAGGCGCGGAAGGGCTCGTCGAGTCTGGGAGTGTTAGGGTGGATGGGGTGGCTGGGTTGTGTAGTAGGCTCTACCTGTGTGCTAGGAGGTGGTACTCGTTTGGTCCGCGCATCATCCAGGACATCGCTGTATGGGCGTAGTAGCCTGGCTCTGGTTCGGCGAAGATGTATTTGTTTGTGAGGACTCGCATGATGCGCGCTGGCCTGTTAGTATGCGTCGTGCTGCGACAAAGGGTGACATACTCAGTAGTGCCTCTTCAGCACCAACGGCAGTAGCGAGGTCCCTGGCCGCTACATTTCCATTCTTTGGGATATGCTCGTGGACACGCAGGTGGAGAACCGTTTGCAGACACGAGCAAAAGTGGAACTACCATGTCAGCTGCGTCTGGAGATAAGGAAAGGTAAGTACCTGTAACGAGCTGATCAAAAGATTCATCCTCGGATCCATCGTCCTCGCGCAAATCTCCTGCGCCAGCTCGATAATCTTCTCTTTGCTTGCTACTCCGTCCGCGTGCCTGACGGCTGGTGAGTCCACTGCACTGGGGTCTAGAGACGGCAATGGGAGCTTTTCGTCTCTCAGATAGCCTACATAGGCGTTCATCGCCTCCGTAAGGTCCTTCCCGAGCGTTTCAAACTCGGTGTCATGGTCCTTTCGCGCTGTCTGGATACTGACGAACGGGGGCTTGACGGCAAACGAGCCTGCAAAACACTCGGCGGCGCCAAAGCCAGCATCATCAACCACGATCTCACCATCGTTGACAACAGTAGTAACAGTCATCTCGAAACTTCAATGATAGTTATTAGCATCCATTCAACGGATTCTGACCTGGAACCTTATATTTCGCGTCCTGCTAGCTTGGGTTTTATCCACTATGTCTGAACTTCCCTCGGAGGGACCGAGTAGAGAACCCAAGAGTCTCAAACCAAGATTCCAGAAGGCAAGTCACCTAGCTGGGACAGGGATTGCGACATGGCCACATCCAGACCATGCAGATCTTCGCTCCCCAGGTATTGGGAGAAAGACTCATCACAGCGACATTAACCTAGTCTGCATTGGCTACCTCAAACGTTGCCACTGATGCAATGACCCCGCGAATTAAATGATGTACGTGGCTGGCTGGCTACTGTGCTCGGTGATGAAAAACCGTGGCTTGCTTAGTTTTGGCAGCTGATTATGCATACTTTAACGAAGGTGGTAGGTGCTCCGGAACTGCGGATAGACTGCATTAATAATGTATGGGTCCTGGGCAAGGTTACATACATCCGGTGGATTTGTCTGCGCCGTGTGAATGATCTAATCTTTAGGGAAGATGATGAGGGATGAGATGCGCTATTTGGTACTAGCTATTGACCCACTGATCTTTATTTGGCCTCTTGGAGACTAGCCCTATGACATATGCCATAGTACTATCCACACACCGGACGTTCCGAATACTAGCGGTGGAAGCGCTAATTTTAAGATATGTTCAAGTCGCGTCAAATTTGTTGACTATACAGTACCAAACACGATACACATACGTACAGGATTATACTGAGAGCATAAGAGATAGTAATTAGAATATGGACTGGTAGCCCTGCAAATGGCTGCATAGTGAAATCGAAAAACCAGGAGATTGGGGACGACGGAGTGTACTACGTGGCAATGCCCAAGGCCACCGCAAATACAGAATCCAAGCCAGTCAACCCGAGTAACGAGATCTCATGCAAAACCCCCTCATCAACTGCATACAAGATCGAATCATTACGTAGAGGAATTAATTAAGAAAAAAATACCTCACCACCTCCTAGCCAACTGAACCCATGTCCTGACTCACCAATAGGACCCACCGCGCCCGGCCCTGTTCGGCGGATCATGCTGCAGCATGCAGATCAGCTCTACAGAATCAATTTCGCCCTATATGGACTAGTTGATGTGATATATCGAGGCCTGCCTGCATACACGGGCTCGGACCTGGCTCGTGGGTAGGTCTGGATCTGGCGGGCCGTGCCGGTGTGGCAAACCTGGGTAAAGCTGGAATGATATCGGTGGTTGCGTGTATGCGAGTGGGTGTTTGATTTGGTGAGGTGTTAACTTATTTGTGTACAGACTGTTTAGTCTGTGCATGCTTTATCTTTTCTTTCCCATTAATGGGCTAGGGCGGTGCTGGACTTTGAGGTTTTGAGAATATATGTTGACTATGCGGATTATAGATTTCACGGGTCAAAATGTGTTGGAGAGGAAGTCCTAGCAGACATGCGAAGATTTCCTTCCTGCAGCATTCTGATTGGAAAGATCTACTGTCTATTCATGTCAAAGGTGAAGACGCGGTGAAAAGAAATAGAGTCAACTGAATCAGTACAAAGCTACCGCACTCACAGCCCCCGCAAAAGATAAAACCCTAGAGAAGCAATCAGCATCACGAAGCCTTAATTCAGACCCAAGAACTAAACTTACCATATTCATCCTGCGCGTCTCTCCACATACTCCCAACTTCAAAGCCTGCATTTTTAGCAAGCGTTCTCACCTGGTCCACGCTCCACTTCCCACTCATGAAATAGCGAACTTTCTCGTTCTTCGAAAACTCAACACTGAAAAGCCCAATATCTAGCTTCAAATCTCGCTTGGGAGCGTAACTAAAATGCAACTCATTCTGTTCCTTCTCGTACTCACAGATGCAATCCCAGTCATTCTCGGCAAAAACATCCCGTCCTAGTAACCGGTTGGCATGGTGCAGGCCGTGGAATAAGAAAGTTCGCGATGGCTCCTCGTTAGGGGAATATGCTTCCAGCAGTCTATGCTCTACTGCACAGCCATCTGCTGAGATCAGGAAGTTGCATTCGGCTGAGATCTTGCGGCATGCTCGGCGGAATTCGCCCAGCAGTATGCTGGCGTCGTCTTGTCGTAGGTTCGCGATGCTGTTGCCGACCCACAAGAACGTCACGGTTGAGGCGGGGAATGAACTGCCGAGCCAGTCTGCGCAGTCCTCGTAGGTGCCGATTAGGCCCGAAATGTGGATGTTCTTAGCACCCTTGAATTGCTCTTTCAAGGCACCGAGGCTCTTGCATAGTGCATCCGACGAGACGTCAAGCGCGTAGTAATGGACCTCCTGATGCTCTTTCTCGAGCGCAGAGAGGATGGAGGCTGTTTTGAGCAGGTTGCTATTTAGGTTAGTATGTGAGGACTAAGGGGGACTTTGAACGCACCCGCAGCCCAACTCAATAAGGACAAATCGGTCTGGTAATGTGCGCGCAATGTCATGCCTGTGGTTGTGCAGGATCTCCAGCTCTCGGTCCTTGGGATAGTATGCAGGACTCTTGGTCCATGCTTCGAAGTTCATGAGCCCTTGGTCGTCCCAGAGGAGAAGGGACGGCATTCGCTTCGGCATGGAAGCTAGCCCGGTAATGACGCCTGATCGCAGGTCCAGCAGCTCGGCTGACTGGCGGATGTCGTGAAGCAGGGCCACGGTGGATAGGGATGGGTCAGTCAACATCTTGGGGTGATTGAATGTGTTCGGTAGATTGGGTCTGGTACTCGTGCGGCGTGGGAGCTCTTGTTCATTTACGTGGTGATTGTATAGACGAGATTGTCTTGTTACTCGACGGGACATGCCAATGAGACTCGTTTACAACCCTCACCTGCTGACATAGATCTGCCGAGGTTGAGAGACTCCCTGACTGCCAAGTTTGAGCAGGAGTGATTCTTGGAGACCTCTCCGATTTACGCCTGCAGACGGGGATGTGGAGCTACTCCGGTCCCCAATTTCTCCTCCGGCGTCTTTAGAACAGCTGAAGACCAGTCCCGATCTGGGTAATGTTCCGAGGACCAGGATAGAGGTGCATAGCTTACGTACTCTACGCTCTGGGTTTGAGCTTGCATCTTGCGTGATTCAAGAATCAATGAACAATCAAGTAGGCCAATTCTAGGTGCCAAACGCACGTCGCACGTTCTCGGTCCACAGACACTCAGGTCTAGATTGTCCCGGCTTGAAGTGGCGAAAGTGTCACTAAAAACAATGCAAATTGGACAAAAGTACCATCCAACACCCACCACATGCATACGGAGTATGCCAATTCCTACCCCGGTGTGCGGTGTAGAGTCAACCCACTCACCAAAAATGAAAGCTCTCGCGCCGGGATCCAGATCCTCAACTACCCCTGCCAGCTGAATCATGTATCCTTCGTGGTTGATCCATATTGCCACCGCAGATCCATCTAATCTGAAGCAGCATTGCATTAGTGCGTGTTACGCAACGATGGCGTTGTTAGGTTCTTTGGCTTCTGATTCGGCTGTTCGGCCGGTGATGTGGCTCAAAGTCGGGGATTAATTCCGTGTTGCATATTTTCCTTGCAAATGAGCTCCACCATGCAAAGATATCACACACTAAAACGAAAGTCCGCGAGGAAGAGTGTTACTTAGTGTACATCGAATGAGTGGATCGACCAGTCGGCGTTCGCCGATTCAAGGGGACGCACTACTGCAATGGAGATGCAGGATCCGGGCACCATGCAGATCAAGTCTTTCCTCCAATAAAGTGGAGCAATCAAGACAGGGGTATCTGGACAGTGGTAAAACCTGGTTTTGGAGATTAAAGGCGCAACATGTGCTGCAGATGGTGGCGTTTCCACTTTAGACAGACCAGGGCAACTCCCCTGCTGATGAGATGAGTCGGCGGAGTCAGGTTAGGTAATGCCTTGTTGCTTGCTTGGGAAATGGCTAGTCAGCTTTAGTGTGCATAGGGTAGATGTCGAATGGGGAAACTCGTAGATCAAGTAAGAAGCAGCTCGTAAGAGACCTGAAGTAGAAGCGTTTCCTTATACTTTATATCCCTCGTTTGGAAAAACACCACCGAACCTCTTCACGTTCCTGAACGAATACCAATATTCATACTATTTTACGTTCTCAAATCACTTTTCACCAGGCTCAATGGCCCAGTTGGAAGTCATTCACGACGCCGCTCAGGTCGAAAAAGCCGATATTATGATACGAACCCAAGAAATATCAGACGAAATAGACGCCCAGCAACTATCTCAATTGCAGGCTTGGAATACACCGGCGCCATCATCAGTGGAGCTTTGCATCCATGAGCTTGTTCGGAACCGTTGTGATACACAGCCAGAGGCCCCTGCTGTCTGCGCCTGGAATGGCCAATTGTCATACGCCGAACTGGACGTGCTATCTTCCTCTATGGCCTATGAGCTGATTGCACGTGGGGTAGGTCCAGAAAGATTCGTTCCTATATGCCTGGAGAAATCGCTCTGGACTCCGGTAGCTATGCTCGCCGTCCTCAAAGCGGGCGGCGCCTTTGTACTTCTTGATCCCTCGCACCCGACTCAGCGGATAGAGGAGATCTGCCGCGCCGTAAAGCCGACGGTGATGGTTGCATCGAAGGAGACTGCACGGCGAGTAGCCAGGCTCGTGGCAGATGTGATTATTATCGACAATGGGACCACCGACTGGACAAAAGGCGGCGAGCAAATCACCACAACTATAAAGCCCGAAAACGCCGCTTACACAGTTTTCACCTCGGGCACATCCGGGAAACCCAAAGGTGTGGTGATTGAGCATCGCTCGTTAGCTACCACCGCTGTGGCCCACAGTCGAGCGATGAATATGCATGCCCAGTCACGGGTGTTGCAATTTGCTTCTTACGCATTTGACGCATGTTTACTCGAGATTTTGACTGTTTTGGTAGTCGGTGGATGTATATGTGTGCCTTCCGAGGAAGAGCGCCAGCGCGATCTGGCTGCTGCGTCGCGTCGCATGCAAGTCAACTGGATTTTTCTCACGCCGTCATTAGCGCGCGTGCTCGAAGTCGACGAATTTCCTACGCTGCGAACCCTGGTCGTTGGAGGCGAGGCGCTGCAAAAAGAAGATATGCAAAAATGGGCACCGCATGTTGAGTTCTTTGAGGCGTACGGCCCAACGGAGTGTGCAGTGATTTGCATGGCGAGAGAATGTCTGGCTGACGATTCCGACCCAAGCAATATTGGATTCGGAGCTGGAGTCACATGCTGGATTGTTGACCCGGATGATCACAGCCGATTGACTCCAATTGGCAGTGTTGGTGAGCTGCTCCTCGATGGCGCTCCTGTAGGCCGTGGGTACATCAATGATGATGAGCGAACCGCGTCGGTGTTTATCGACCCCCCGGCCTGGCATCGCCAGTTCAGACCTAATGCTTCGGGGCGTCTATACAAGACCGGGGATCTGGCCTGTTATGCTCTCCAGAATGGGTCAATCCGATACATAGGACGCAAGGACAGTCAAGTCAAGCTGCGTGGGCAGCGCCTGGAGCTAGGAGAAGTTGAATTTCATCTTCGACGCTTATTCCCGGCCGTCATCAATGTCGTGGTCGAAATGGTTACTCCGGCCGATATGGCAGACTCGCCTATACTGATAGCTTTCATCCTTCAAGAAACGGGATCCGAAGGCAAGGCAGACGGATTTCTCATGCCTTCCAGCGACCTCTTTCGAGAACAGGCCCAGACTACTCGAACTCAGCTTCAGGAGTCAATCCCAAACTACATGATGCCTACAGTCTTCCTACCGCTCCAATCAATGCCATTGGTGACAAGTGGCAAAAGTGATCGTCGCCAGCTTCGAAGCCTGGCTGCAGCGCTGACGCGACAGCAACTCCAACTTTATTCAGATGTCCCTTCGCCTGGAAACAAGCGACAACCCTCTACTGCCACAGCACTGGCCATTCAGCAACTTTGGTCTCGGATCTTAGATGTTCCTCACGATAAAGTCGGTCTAGACGACAGCTTCTTTGCCATCGGGGGAAGCTCTGTGACTGCAATGAAGCTGCTTGGTGTTGCACGACGAATGGGACTGAAGTTCGAGCTGGGTACTCTTTACAGCCAGACATTGGACGAGATCGCTGCAGGGCTGGAAGATCGTCAGCTCGATGTCGCGGAGAAGAGCACCATTGGACCCTTCTCTCTACTACCACAAACAAACTTTACCGCTATCTTTGACTGTGTCAAGCAGCAGTGTAAGCTGCAGGACTACGAGGCGATCGAGGATGTGTATCCCTGCACACCGCTCCAAGAAGGCCTCATGTCGCTAACAGCTAAGCGTCCGGGTGCATACATTGTCGTATTCAAGTACGCACTCCCAGCTTGTGTGGATATCTATCGGTTTCAAAATGCCTGGGATGCGGTTGTCCAAGCAAATCCAATCCTGCGTACTCGTATCGTGCAGACAAGCAGTGGTGCGATGTACCAAGCGGTCCTTCGCGAGGCAGTTCCGTGGGAGGCGCCGACTAATAGCTATCATGGAGGCTGGAATGCCGGGCAGCGCCTTGTAAGATTCATACTAAGTCCCGAGCCCTCGAAGCATTTTACACTGGTGATTCACCACGCTTTGAGCGACGGCTGGGCGGTTCCGCTGCTTCTGAGGCAGGTTGAAGCGGCTTATCACGGGAAGATTCTTCAACAGAGGCCGTTCAATGGATTCATCAGTTATATTATTCGCAATACCGATGCCCAACAACGGTTTTGGAAAGAGCATTTTGTCAACCTGCAAGCGGCTGTCTTTCCTCGGCTGCCATCTCTGGGGTACATTCCCAATCCAACATTCAAGAGAACCTGTGTGATCCCAGTGGAACAGGATGCAGGCCACAGTATCTTCGCGGCTCCAACAAAGCTCAAACTGGCCTGGGCTATTCTTGTGTCTCTTTACACTGATAGCCCAGACATAGTATTCGGTATTACCGTGACTGGCCGAGGGGCTCCGGTGCTAGATATCGAGGAGATGACTGGACCAACCATCGCCACGATTCCCATCCAGCTGCACGTTGATCCCGGGATTACAATTGCAGAAGCTCTTCTTCAGGTCCAAGATCACTCTATCTCCACTGTCCCATTTGAACAGGCCGGTCTGCAAAATATAAGCCGCCTGGGACCCGATGCCGCTGCCGCATGCCAGTTCCAAAGCTTGATGGTTATTCAGCCGCAGCAGGAGCGGTTACCAGACATGTTTTCCGCCGTTCAAGACCTTTCTGAGTTGGATGCGTTCAGCTCGTATGCTATTACTTTGATATGCAAACAATCACCCGACAGTATTCAGATCGAGGCGACATTCGATCCGGAGGTGGTGGACGAGATTCAATTGACTCGAATGTTGCAACAACTGCGGAATATTGTACAGCAATTGACGCCGTCGAACGAAAGACTTTGCATCCGCAGCCTAAGCAACACAAGCCGTAACGATATGGAGCAGTTGATGGAATGGAATAGAGATATTCCAGCAGCCAGCGAAAACACTCTTCACGGTATCGTTCTCCATCAAAGAAAGATTCAGCCAGATGCTGATGCTGTTTGCGCGTGGGATGGGGACCTGTCTTATCTTGAGCTAGACAATTATTCCGCCCGACTGGCCCAGTATCTGCTCAGCCTGGGAATCATTGAGTCGGAGTCAAGAATAGCCGTGTGCCTGGAAAAGTCTCGATGGACTATCGTAACACTTCTGGCTATTCTTCGCGCTGGTGGTGTATGCGTCCTCATCGACCATGGCCACCCCCGTCGACGGATAGAGGATATTGTCGCAAAAACATCACCACCGTTGCTGGTGGCATCGGCGGCCTATGACCGCGTCGTTCAAGATCTGGAAAGCAGCATCATTCTGATTACAGAGTCATTTATACAAAGTCTGCCGCCGCTCTCCGTGAAGCTCCCAGAAGTCTCACTTCATCAAGGGGCAATAATTCTGTTCACCTCAGGAAGCACAGGGAATCCCAAGGGTATAGTTATGGAGCATGTCAACCTCAGCACGAGTATCCTCGCACACAGCGGACCTATGAATCTCAGTCGTACCTCACGGTCATTGCATTTTGCGTCTTATGCATTCGACGTGAGTATTTACGAGGTGTTCAACACATTGGCTCAAGGAGGCTGTGTGTGCGTGCCTTCAGAATCAGATCGAATGAACAATTTGGTCAATGTCATACGCCAACAGAGGATCAATTGGGCTCTATTGACCCCATCAACCTTGAGTTTGTTCGGTCCCGCAGATGTTCCCTCGCTGAAGACGCTCGTTCTTGCTGGCGAAGCAGTCACTCGCGATCCAGTAGACACGTGGGCGGACAAAGTGACTCTCATCAATGCGTACGGACCAGCGGAGGCCACCTTCACCACCGTTGGACCTATTCCGCCCAGAGGTTGGCGATTGGGAACAATTGGTCATATGTATGGCAGCGTGGGATGGATCACGGATACTCATGATCCAGGGAAGTTAGCAGCCATCGGGGCTGTTGGTGAGCTACTCGTCGAGGGCCCGATCGTGACCCGGGGTTATCTGGGCGAATCTGGGAAGACAGCCGCGTCCTATATAGCGACACCGGCATGGTTGCGGGACTTTCGAGCGAAGGATAACCCGGGCCGGCTCTACAGGACCGGTGATCTGGTGCAGTATAACCCCGATGGTTCCATCCGGTATGTTGGACGCAGGGATACGCAGGTGAAGCTCCGTGGGCAGCGCATCGAGCTGGGAGAGGTCGAGTATCATGTTCGAAGCTGCTTTGGCCCAACAGCGGACGTAATTGCAGAAATCATCGTTCCTCGGGAAAGCAGCTCGCCAGTTCTTGTCGCTTACATCTGTCGAAACTCGGATGATGGTGACCAAGTTGACGATCCAGAGGCCTTGGATGAGGAGAAAAGTCTGTTCCTATTTCCGAGGCCAACCTTCAGGGCAGCCATTCAACAAGTCGAGAGTAAACTCTCAGAGTCCATTCCAAGTTTTATGATACCTAGCATGTTCCTGGCTCTTCGAGATATTCCTTTGACCCGCAGTGGGAAGGTGGATCGTCGACGGTTGCGAGAGGCTACCAAGAGTCTATCCAACTCCCGCTTCCAGCTTTACTCTTCACATGCGAACAATGTGACCAGAAGATCCCCATCCACAGATACAGAGCGGTTTTTGCAGCAACTCTGGGCCAACATCCTACGCAAGGAGGCGGGGTCTATCGGACTGGATGATAACTTCTTCCGATTAGGAGGTGACTCGATCAGCGCCATGCAGGTTGTTGCGCAATGCACTTCCAAGGGTCTCAGGCTTACTGTTGCAACTATTTTTCGGCTTAAAACCATAGCCAGGCTCGCAGAAACGTTGGGCGGAGCCCTAACAGCCATTGAGAATGCTGGCGATCAGGGTATGGCGTTCGAATTGTCTCCAATGCAGCAGATGATATTCGACACAGCAACAGAATACGATCGCTGCTATCAGAGTGTTGTGCTTCTACTTAGCAAAGACATATCCTCTGAGATGCTTCACAATGCCCTGAAGGTGGTTTTGAAGAATCATCCGATGCTCCATGCCAGATTTACTCAAAACAGCAAAGGGAAATGGAGCCAGAGTATCTCCGAAGTCCTTGAACACGACTCTATGTATCAATCGCACCTTCTGTCATCCTTCAACGCAACCGGCTTTGTATCCGCACGCCAAAAGGAAATTGACGTGCGAAAAGGCCGTCTTTTTCTCTGTGACAGGATCGAAGTCGAAGCAGACGGGCAATGCTTCGTCTCTTTAATAGCCCACGAATCGATCATTGACGTCTCCTCCTGGCAGATCATTCTTGAAGATCTCAATGCCCTTTTAGAGGGCAGATCCCCACTGCAATCAACATCGTCCTTTCAAGATTGGTGCCAGCTGCAATCCAAGCATGCAGCTGCTAGACCGGCACCTGCTCAGACAACTGACAGAGATACGTATTATGAGGTAGATTGCGAGGCCGGTATTCGCGAATGGGAGTTCAGCCTCTCAGAGCAAGTCACTCAATCTCTGCTAGGCCCAGCAAACGATGCCTTCAATACCGAACCAGTAGAGCTGCTCCATGCAACGCTCCTGCAGTCCTTTACTCGGACTTTTGTCGATCGCCCATCACTTACGATATTCTATGAAGAAGACGGTCGATATTCCAACGCTGGTCTGGCGCGGACTGTTGGATCTTTCTCAAAGCTATCGTCAATCGATGTCTCTGTCACCCCAACGGACGATTTGTTCAACATCGTACGGAAGACCAAGGACGAACGGCGCAAGCACTCTATTCCTTCGGTTCCAACTGCCGCTTCTCAGAATGTTGTGTTCAAGTATCATGGTCTTGAGCTTCAGCAACATTGCACATCTTTCATGGAGCCCATCTCCGTTTCCAAGAACCCACCTCATCTCGCACAGATTGGGATCACAGCTGAGATTCGAGGCTCCCATATGGTGTTCAATTTCACCGTGAAATGTACAGACCGCCAGCAATTTATTCACCAATGGAAAGATACGTTTCACCAAGCCCTGGAAATAGCAGCATCAGTATTACCAACCAAGGAGGCGACGTGGACGCTCTCTGACTTTCCTTTGCTGCCGTATACCTATCCGGAGCTCGAAACGTTCATCCAAGGCGTCATCCTGCCACTCAAGAAACAAGCTCTCCAGATCGAGGACGCCTATCCTTGCACACCAATCCAGCAAGGCATCCTACTAAGCCAGGCCCAGGATTCGTTTCGTTATCGGAACAGATGGTCCTGGTCAGTGCACACACGTAACGGCTCCACCGTGGATCTAGAGCAACTGAGCCGAGCATGGCAGCAGGTGGTTCAAAAACACCCCCTTCTGCGAACCATTTTTTTTGACAGTGCTCACCGGGATGGATCACAGCATCAGGCCGTGCTGAGAGAGCTTTCATTTGAAGAAGTGTGTATCATCCTACCCCCTTCAGATGACCCGCTTAAGCGACTCGACGACTACGAGCTTCCCGCGACATTGCCATTGCGACCGCCGACTCGTCTTATCATTTGCGGTTCCCCCTCAGGCAAGGCGGCCTGCTTGTTAGACATTAGCCATGCTGTTGTAGATGGCATGTCTCGCCAGGTCCTCTGGAGCAACTTGTGCCAGGCGTACGAGGATGGGCTTACCCCAATGGTACCGGCTACCTATCGTGAATATTTCGAGTATCTTGAGAAGCAGCCACTGGATGACGATCGTGCTTACTGGGAAGAATACCTGCGCGATGTACAGCCATGCATCTTCCCCGGGTCGTCTAAGCCAAACAATGTAGTCGCTCATTCTCACTTCGAGATCACAGTGCCTTTTGATCAGGCGCTTCGTCAGTTCTGTCTTGATTATGATATGACGTTGGCGAATACATTCCAGCTGGCCTGGGCACTTGTCTTGCGAACGTACCTAAATTCAGACAGCGCGTGTTTCGGCTATGTCACGTCTGGACGGGATGTTCCAATCCCTAACATTGACATCACCGTAGGTCCATTCATCAACATGCTGGTCTGCAATATATCTCTACAGGGAACGGCGAAAATTCTAGATTTGCTCGAGCAAAACCAAGCGGACTTTGTGCAAAGCCTGACCCATCAGGCTCTGGCACTCGGAGAGAAGACACGCTGTGCCAAAGTGTCGGATAGAGCGCTTTTCAATACCGTCATGTCTGTGCAGAGGGAATTGGATGAGCATTCGGGTGGATCCAGTCTTGTGTTTAAGGATTTGAAGACCGAGGGTGGTACCGAGGTAAGTGAGTCCAGCTATATGCGATTAATCCTCGCTGACCTTTCAGTACGATGTCGGTGTCAACATTGAGGTATCAGAAGAATCCATTGGCGTTTCGCTGCTATATGCGACGACTTTTCTTTCGGACAATCAGGCCCGGAATGTGATCGATGCGTTCCAGCAGGCTTTGTGGGGCATTACGTCGAGGCCCGTGCAAAGGGTCCACGAGCTGAGCCTATGCGGCCCCCTCAACAAAAGGAATCTTAAAGCTTACAGCCTGCAGATGCTCTCACCTGTCCATCGATGTGTCCATGACTTGATCCACGACCAGTGCCTCGCCAGGCCGACTTCCCAGGCTGTCTGTGCCTGGGACGGCGACTTTACATATGCTGAAGTCGACCGTCTAAGCTCTGCCTTGGCAACTCATCTCTCCAAGTACAAGGCTTCCCAGGAGAACTATATTGGAATCTACTCCGAGAAGTCTCGCTGGGCCATAATTGCCATGGTCGGTGTTATGAAATGCGGTGCAGCTTTTATTCTTTTGGACCCATCGTATCCCATCCAACGTCTGCAAGGGATGACCAATGATGCCCAAATCTCCGTGGTTATTTCATCTAAAGCACGTAAAAGTACATCCACTTCACTTGCAAAGCATGTGGTTACTATCAGCGACCATGAAGAATGGTCTGCCGCTACGTCCCAGCCCCCGCGGACATCAGTGCCAAGCAGTGCATTCTGCGCTCTCTTCACATCCGGTTCAACAGGCAAACCAAAGGGAGTTGTGATCGAGCATCAAGCCTTCTCCTCAGCTGCGCTTGCTCAGGGGCCAGCTCTCAATCTTAACTCCAAGTCCCGGGTTCTCCAGTTTGCCTCGTATGCTTTCGATGCCAGTGTGTATGAAAACATCACCACCCTGATCCACGGTGGCTGTGTTTGCATTCCGTCTGAAGCTGAGCGCACGCAAGACCTCGCGCGTGCTGTCGCCAGTATGCAAGTCAATTGGGCTTTTCTTACCCCCTCTGTGGCAAGGATCCTAGACCCGACCGAGTTCCCGAGCCTGAAGACCATGGTCCTAGCTGGCGAGCTGATATCTGCGAAGGAGCTGAAGGCCTGGCAGGATAGTCTGGATCTCCATCTTGCGTATGGCCCTGCTGAATGCTCAATTATGTGTGTTGGAACGGGTTCTGTTTCTGAAAACACCAATGGACGCGATATCGGGTTAGCTGTGGGTTGCAGATCGTGGGTCGTCGATCCAAATGACCACGAGAAGTTGCTGCCTCTCGGAGCCGTGGGTGAACTGTTGATCGAGGGACCAGGTGTTGGTCGGGGTTATATTAATGAGGCGGAGAAGACCGCCGCCGTATTCATATCACCACCATCTTGGCTCCGAGAGCTTGTCGGCGGCCAACGGTTCTCTATTTATAAAACAGGAGACCTAGTCAAGTACAACGAGAACGGGGCTTTGCACTATATTTCCCGCAAGGACACACAGGTGAAGCTTCGTGGTCAGCGTGTCGAGCTCGGCGAGGTTGAGTTTCATCTGCGTGAATGCTTTCCCAATACTCAGGATGCCATTGCGGAGATCGTCAAGCCGCCTGGAGAAAGCAGGCCAGCAGCACTCATGGCCTTTATTCTGCAAGATCATGGCGAAGCCATTTCCAATAAGCGGAGTATCTTTGGAAGCTCTGGCGAAATCTTCAAGAAAGACATTGCGACGGCGTTATCCAGACTCGATGATGTTCTACCCACCTACATGGTGCCTACCATATTCGTTCCTTTGGATCACATTCCCCTGACAAAGACTGAAAAAACAGACCGACGTGCTCTCAGGGAGGCAGCAGAAGGGCTGACAAGACAACAAATGGAACGTTTAACTTCTATCAGCTCCACAAAAAGACCTCCATCCACTCAAGCGGAAATGGTGTTTCAACGGTTGTTAGCGCTGGTTCTCAATCTAGAGGTGTCGGACATAGGCGTGGATGATCATTTCTTCCGCCTCGGAGGGGACTCAATCGTCGCCATGAAGCTCATTCCCCTTGCTCGTGAGGCTGGATATGCCATTGATATGACTCAAGTGTTCAATCATCCCCGGTTGTGTGATTTGGCCGCTGCCTCAGGGGCGGATTCCACTCAAACAAAATACGATGTCTTGCCTTTTGCCCTGATTGAGAGCAATGTCCTGAGTCAACAGACTATAGCCGAATCAGCCGCCGAAAGGTGCCATATTTCCACGACTGATATTGAAGACATTTACCCATGCACGCCACTACAGGAGGGGCTGATGACCTTGACATCAAAGACACCAGGTCAATACATTGCGAGATTTGACTACAACCTAGCCGCTGACGTTGACTTGGTCAGGTTCCAGTCTGCCTGGGACAAGACATTCGACGCTAATCCTATCCTGCGCACTCGTATCGTCCAATTAGGTGCATCGAACATGCTTCAGGTAGTGGTCCGTCATTCGATCCGCTGGCATGTGTTCGAGACTCAGGAAGAGTATGAGAAAGTGGAACGCCCCACAATGACATTGGACGGCGAATTAACTCACTTCGCCATTGTCAAGGCAAGTGGCAGCTTCCATCTCACACTGCACCATGCATTGTATGACGGCTGGTCACTACCGCTTCTATGGGGCCAAGTCAACGCATCGTATCATAGCGGTGAGCCTCTGCAATCACGGCCATTCAAGCATTTTATTCAACACATCCGGAACGTCCAGGGCACAGAGGCCTTCTGGCAGTCGGAATTTACTAACTTGAGTGCCCCTATTTTCCCCGTGCTCCCATCGCCTCGACACGTCCCTGCTCCAAAGTCATCACTCGAACATCGCATCACCAACCTCGCCCGTACAAGCACAGAATATACCGCGCCTACCTTGATTCAATTGGCCTGGGCGGTAGTAATGTCGTGCTACACGGAATCCGAGGACATTCTATACGGACTGACTGTGAACGGACGAAGCGCTTCTGTCTCTGGAATCGAAGATATCACCGGCCCGACATTTGCCACTGTCCCCGTGCGTCTCCATGTCCGGGCCGAAGATACAGTGGACAAGGCAATGAAATATATGCAGCAAAAGACTACGTCCATAATTCCATTCCAACAGACAGGTCTGCAGTACATTCATCAACTAGGCCCTGAGGCGGCTACCGCATGCAGCTTCCAATGTCAACTTGTCATCCAGGCTTCAAGTTCCAGTGAGCATGAGGGGGATGCAATTGCGCATGTGCGAGGTGAGCACGAGGACTACTCTGCTTTTGCGAGTGTTGCATTTTTTATGGTGTGCCACCTTGCAGACAATGGTGATGTTACTGTCACTGTCAACTATGATGAGGGAGTGGTCCATCCAGTGGAGGCGACTAGAATGGTGCAGCAATTCGAGCACATTCTTCGTCAAGTGTCAAGTGATGTCTCGAATGACCTCCAAATCCGTGATCTTAACCTCGTCAGCCCCCAGGACCATCAGCAAATGGTGGAGTGGAATTCCGTCGTCCCGTCGTCTGTCGAATCCTGCGTGCACGATCTTATTCTGCAGCAATGTTCTCTACGGCCAAATGCTTCTGCGATCTCCTCATGGGACGGAGAGGTAACTTATGCTGCGCTCGATTTATTATCAGGCTTACTAGCACAGCATCTTCAGTCCCTCGGTATCCAGTCAGGATCGCTGGTTCCGCTGTGCTTCGAGCGCTCCAAATGGAGCATCATTACCATGATATCAGTCCTCCGGATCGGTGCCACCTGCGTCAACCTAGACCAAACCCATCCCAAGGGACGAATTCAGGAAATTTTACAACGGACAGCCGCCAAATCGGTCATTGTCTCAGCTGCGAACCAACATCTGATGACTGAAGCAAATGTATCAGTGATCACCGTTCCTATCCTCGATGCAACAGAGATGGCAGAGAAATTCATCGCCCCTGAAACCAAGCCCTCTGATGCAGCCTTCGTCGCATTTACTTCAGGCAGCACAGGAAATCCAAAAGGCATCGTGATGGAACACCGCAACCTTTGCACTAGCATCCGACATCATAGTCCTGGGCTCTACGTCAACGAAAATACTCGAGCTTTGCATTTTGCTTCCTATGCCTTTGACATCAGTCTCTGCGAGGTTTTTAGCGTCCTCGTCCACGGTGGCTGTGTTTGCATTCCCTCCGAATTCGATCGCATCAACAATGTCGCCCCATTTATCAATGAGCACGATGTCAACTGGACATTTTGGACGCCTTCATTCCTCGGCCTAATCCAGCCGGATGATATACCTGGAGTACAGACCGTGATCCTTGGAGGAGAGCCAGTCACACAGGATAACATCCGTACCTGGGCTTCCAGAGTTAACTTGCTCAACGCATACGCCCCTGCGGAAACATCCATCTGCAATGTTTTGAGCCAAATCCCCTCTGTCGGCTGGCGGGAAGGCACCATTGGACGAATGTTTGGCGCAGTGGCGTGGATCACCATGCCGTCTGATCCCACCCGCCTAGCTCCCTTGGGTGCAGTTGGAGAGCTGGTCATTGAAGGCTCAACGGTCACCCGCGGTTACCTTGGTGATACCGAAAAAACCGCTGCGGCTTATATCGAGGATATGCCACCATGGCTCAGCTCTTTCAGATCCGATAGCAGTACGAGGCTATACCGAAGTGGGGATCTATTTCAGCTCAACCCCGACGGTAGCCTTCGCATCATCGGCCGCAGAGACACCCAGGTTAAGCTACGTGGCCAGCGCATTGAGCTTGGCGAGGTAGAACAGAATGTGCGAGATCTGTTCCCTGATACGAGAGAAGTCGCGGCTGAAGTGGTAATTCCAAGCGGAGGTTCTCCAACCCTAATGGCATTCATCTCCCATTCCACCCCTAGTAGCGAGACATTATTCGTGGCTCCCAGTCCGGCTTTCCTAGTTCAGGCCGCAAGAGCAACAGTCCAGCTGCGGCATTTGCTTCCAAAATACATGGTTCCTAGTTTTATTCTTCAGGTATCGCAAATCCCACACAACTCCAACGGCAAGGTCGACAGGCGGCTGCTGCGTGAACAAGCGGCGGCTCTCACTCGTCAACAAATACAGGCACTCTCTGCTGTCCAGTCTGCAAAGCGTGCGCCAGCAAATGAAGGAGAGAAGCTGCTCCAAGGTCTCTGGGCCGGCATACTTCAAACCTCGGTGGAACAAATTGGGGCAGACGATGATTTCTTCCACCTGGGAGGGGACTCTTTTGCAGCTATGAAACTGTCAGCCATTACTCGCCACCAGGGTCTGCATCTTCCGGTGCCATATATTTTCAGCCATCCCGTTCTCTCCGATCTAGCCAAACTTATCGGCAATTCAGAATCCAATTCTGTATCTGAATACTCCCCAGGGTCTCTGCTCGGCATCACTGATATTGGATCCTTTGTTGCTGAGCTCCCACCCTACCCATTCAACACCAAGGACGTGGTTGATATTGTCCCTACCACCGAGTTTCAAAGCCGCCTCATGGTCGAAGAGGACATCACCTACTCTCAACTCCATCTGCCGACTCATATCGACGCAGAGCGTCTGGAGACTGCCTTCCATGCTCTCGTCCGCAATCACGCCATCCTCCGAACCGTATTCATCCCTTACCAGGATACCCATCTGCAAATTGTTCTGCGCAAACTAAACTTCAAACTCGTCAAGATCATGAGCGAAGATCTCGCAGCATCTGCAATGAAAATTCTCAGAGAAGACGAAACCCCAATCCCACCAGGCTCCCCGCACTTCCAGCCCTTCCTCCTATCCCAATCGCCCACCTCTCACCTCCTTATCCTCCGGCTAACCCACGCCCAATACGACGGCGCCTCATTCCGCCTCCTCTCCGAAGACTTAGCATCCGCATACAACAACAACAACGAGCAATCTTTCAATCCTCGCCTCCCATTCCCCACATATCTCCAGTTCCGCCACTCCCAAATCACACCCAAAGCCCTGTCTTTCTGGCGCAGCACCCTCCAAAACTCCCGAATGACAGATGTCCTGTCCCACTGCTCCCCGTCTCCACCACCCGAGCCAGAATCAATGGTCAAAGTGCTCCGCTCCATGGCCCTTCCAACACCACCCCCGGGAATTACCCTCGCCTCCCTCCTAAAGGCAGCCTGGGCACTCGCTCTAGCGCGCACAACCAATTCCCGCGACATCGTCTTTGGTCAAGTCACCAGTGGCCGGGATGCGCCGTTAAAGGACATCGACACCGTCTCCGGGCCATGTATCACTTTCTCCCCATTCAGGGTAACAATTGTGCCCGACACCACGGTTCTAAACCTATTATCACACGTTCAAAACCAACAAATAAAAGCGATCCCGTACTCCAACATTGACCTCCGGGAGATCGTCGCGCGGGCATCGCCCTGGCCAGTGGGAACAGAGTTCGGGTGTGCGTTCACGCACCAAAACGCGGGCCTGGGGTTTCCCTGTACCATTGCTGGTGTGGAGTCAAAGTGGGTGCTGGATGTGCGGACACCAGAACATCTGCATCTCGTTACGTTTCCAGAAGACGGAAAATTGAATGCTATGCTTGGGGGGTCAACTAGGAGGATCTGTGAAGTGGAGGCGGAAGGCTTGATGGGAAGGTTTGTTGGTGCTGTGGTGGAGTTGGAGGAGTTGGGGAGAAGGGAGGATCGGGTCGTTGTTGTTTAGTTCCGGTGGCTTAGTTGGTTCAAGGTGTAATATTTCGATTGTCGTGTTTCAATTTCTAACTGTTCGTGTTCTCTTATAGCAGTGACAATATTATCACGATGGTCTATTATCAACAGGTTAAGGTATCACCTGCCATCGCGGCGTTACAATGGCCGAAACTGAATACACGTTGGCGCAGGGAGCCCTCATGCATGCAGTTCGAGGATTATGAAGTACACCGGTGTAGACCAGCATTGCTGTATAGGGTGAAAAGAAATTGTGTCTTTTCCATCTCTTGCCCGGTGCCGGTGACCTTGCTTTACAAAGCTTTATACCCTCTTCTGGATTTATTCCTTCCTCGTTTCTTTCCTTACAAATGCTATTGAGGACTAATATTTTTGACATAAACTAGTCGCACAGAAGCCTCCAAGATAGGGATCACGTAATCCACCTTATGAGTAATACCCACGTTCCACATTATCAACAATAGGTGATATAGCCGTATTTGGATTGGTCCAATTGTTGGTACCCATGAGCATCGTGTTTTTAGGAAAAATAATAACTGTATCAAGAAATATAATGACTAATTAATAGTGAAGCTGTCAGCAGCTGAGGCCCAACACGAGCCCGTGCTTACTATTCTTCCATAACAAACTCCATAATGGACATGATGCTCCCAGCAGGTTTGTAGGAGCGCCGTAACCTCAGTCCGGGATGTGCATCCTGGCACAGCTTCTTCCAGTCCTCAAGCGGGCGTTCCCGCGCGTTAAATGTAGTGATCATCTCCATGTCCATGATTCTATATAAATTAGCTATCTGCCAGGCCACTCAAAGCAACACATCACCTACCGTGCAATTCTCTCCTCGCCCTTTCCCAGTGTTAATGGCTCCGGCAGCACCCCTTCATTCAGAACCACCCGACTACCCTTCTTCATCGCAGGGAGGAGATTCTGCAGGATCGTGATGGCCCGGGCATCAGGGTGATCATGCAAAATGAAGCGCAAGAGATAGACGTCTGCCGTGACGGGCTGTGGGGTGAAGAAGTCGTGCGGTTGGAAAGTGACGCGCTCTACCATTGCAGGAGGCAAGGCGGCGCGGCCCTGTTCAACTACCCCCTCCACGTCCTGAACCACGAACCGGGCCTTTGGGGTTTTGTGGCTGATAGCAACGCTCGCATGACCTGTTGAGCCACCGACCTAGAGAAACGTTAACACCCACACACAAGAAGTATCAAACAATCTCAAACGGGGCATGGATAGATACATCCACCACTGTGCCCTCAACCTCCTCCCACGGATAACCGTCCACCAGATGATGCACACCATATCCCTCGGTTGAGGTCATCTCAACCATGGTATTGGCGAACCGCCGCTCCCGCTCCGGGAAGTGCTGTAGGTGCACGAACATGGGCTCGTCGGTGTCAAAGGCAATGTTGTAAGCGGCATGCCCGGTGAGCTGGCTGGAGCCGTAGCGCTCGGTGGCCTCGACCAGCTTGGCTGAGGCGGGATAGGTCTCCTCGGAGGTGTACCCAACCCAGTCGTTTAGGGCGGGCGAGGTGACCAAGAGGGCCGAGGCGGCATTATGGGCCACGAAACCCGGGCGCGGCTCGCAGAAGAGCCGGTTTGTCATGGCTAGACGCAGAACGCTCTTCAAGCGATTCTCATCCACGTTGGCTGTGGCGGCGACTTCGCTGTACGGTACGACCCGGTCCAGCGGGATGGCGGCGGCGATGTTGAAGTGATAGATCCACCGCAGGCTGGACATGTCGTGGTACTGTGTTGATGTCAGTGTTGTTTTCTTCTTACGCGAGAGCAGGTCTATGACATACTCTACACGCCAACCAGCGGAGATGCTCGGCCGGTCCAACCAACGCATCGAACATAGCCTGGCAGGCATCCAAAATCTGATGTCGCGCAGCCTGAATAGCTGCCGGTGCTTCCGGGAATGCAGTGGGTGCATCGCGATCGAACGATGGCTGGGGATGGCCGTTTGCAACCAAAAAGGCATTCACTTGCTGAGTGGCTTGGCTGATTTGTGCGGCCAAATCGGCCAGATTATTCGAAGGGGTGCTCATCTTATGATTCCGGGGACGGGAGACGCAAGAGGTACAAGTGGAAGAACAAAATAAGGGGCACGAAGAAACGGCCATTCGGATAACTACCTAGTGTGTCCGCTAAGATTAGACTGGCTTAGATAGTGACTTCTAGCCACTTGGCCACAGTCCACACCCCACCAAACACCACTCCCATTCCACCCATCCCTCAAACAACGTCCGATAAAACTTCATGTCGTCTTCCCACATGATCGAACCCATTGAGGTCGAAGGACCGCCCGTGCACCACGTGCTGGTGGACCCCGAGGTGGGTTTACCACTCCGCCGAATTGCCGAGTCCTTGCCTCTAGGCCTGACACGAGCTTTAGGTTGACACATGGGGCTTAATGGAAGACGGAGGCTACCCGACCGATCTGTAGGTCGTTCGCGTTGCTTTCATTCAAAACTAACCTTGCTCAAGTGAGAGCTATGCAACCTCGTTAAGCTCGACCGTGCTCGACTACAAATGGGTTAATGGACGGCGTTTTCACGCCTACAAGGAGGGTAGTAAGTTTCTTCTTTTCTCCTCATGCGACAGTAATTCATCGAGTTAGGCTACAAATTCCCGAACGATGAAAGGGAGCAGGACCGACTGGATGTGATGCATTGCATGTTCAAGCTCACCATGAGTGGCCAACTATTCCTCGCCCCGGTGGAAGTGGAGCAGCCCTTGCGGCTGTTGGACATCGGCACCGGCACTGGTATATGGGCGGTTGAAGTTGGTCAGTAGAAGTTTGATACGCAATTACCCTAAGCTAACATGTCACAGGTGACCAATATCCAAATATCAAAATGGTATGTCGGGGATATCGATCGTTTCCTGTTGGCGCTAACCGTTAAGGTCCTGGGTAACGATCTCAGCCCAATCCAACCTGATCTGTATGATTTCTCTCCTTTTTGAACTGAGCAAGCATTGACCAAACAGGGTGCCTCCCAATGTGATCTTTGAAGTGGACGACGTTGAGGCGGAATGGCCTCCGCGTCAACCATTTGATCTGATCCATGCTCGCTACATGTGCGGATCAATCCAAGACTGGCCCAAGCTCTTCGACCAAGCCTACGAGTAGTACCTCTTCACCCCGTTGCAATTGAGCTTCAACTAAGCTGTCCACAGACAAACCCGTGTAGGGGGTTGGATTGAATTCCAAGAATTCCACCTGGTCAATTACAGCCAAGACAAGACCCTCACCAAGGACAACGGCGTGAACAGGTTCTATGAGCTACTTGCCGAGGCCTGCGAGCAAATGGGCCGACCAGTGACCGTCGGTGCTGACCTAGCCGGCTATGCTGCTGCAGCTGGCTTCCGCAACATTCACCATCGTGTCTATCCCTTGCCTCTAGGGCCCTGGCCCAAGGACCGGCGAATGGTACGTGTCTAGCTAATATAACACTCAACCCAGGCATTTGGTGAGGCTGATCTGTTAAGTAGAAAGAGATTGGAGCCCTCAACATGATCCAATTTCTGGAAGGGCTTGAGGCATTCAGCGTGGCGACATTCACTCATGTGTTGGGGTGGAGTCCTGAGGCGGTGCAACTGTTTCTAGCTGAGGTGCGGGCAGATGCGATGCGAAAAGACGTGCATATGATGCATAATTTGTAAGAATCACCCCCGCTCTGTCTTGAGACATTTCTACCGTCTATGCCAGTAACCAACAGGAAATAAATCTTCTTTGGTCTACATGGAAATGGGTTTGATATTTTTGTTCTTTTTTTTTGCTTAGTTAAGCATGCAACTAACTGTCTACTATAGTCATGTTGTATACGCTCAGAGGCTGTGAAATCACCTCAGATTGTCAGGCCGCTGGACTCGGAATTTTTTCATATATAAAATCTAAGAGTTTGGACTAGAAGTCGGCGGGCTTAGTAAAGTATTAATCTTCATATAGTTATATCTATTTTATCTCTTAAAATGGACGGATATAGAATATAAAATTAAAAAAAGTTTGTTTTTCCATCTTTTTAAATAGTATTCTATATATAAGACGAGAGTGGCTTAACCTGACCGTTATACCTTAACCTTAACCTGACCATAACCTGGCGGTCAGGTTAAGATATAAAAAGTGATTTAACTATATGGTTAAGTAGGCTGCGGCAGGTCGTACGACATCGACATTTTTTCAATAACGTAGTCGGCAACCGATACGATATTGATTTTATTTTAATATCGATATCGTATAAATATCCGCACTAGCATAAAACTCGCTAATTTATCCTATCCTGAACAATCGGGTGATAGTTATAAAGCTGACTAATAATTGTTTTATAACTGATTATATATATATTTAGTTATAACAGTACTTATTCTTTATTTCTTTTATTAAGATTAGAAGTCTTGGACTGTTTGTAATATTTATTATTAAATGGATATCGGACAATTATCCAACAGCTTAAGTTAAATTTTATAGTCGTATTAGATAGAAAATCTAATTATTATAGTCATATCGATATCAGCTGCGATGTGACGGTCTACAAAGGAGCTAGTAAAAGACAAGTTTGTTTATGACTTGTAATCAAGCAATTTTCCCATAGAGAGGAAAGGAACTATCTAATAAAAGAATCTAAGACTTTTATATATTAATAGAACTTAACTAGATATAGGAATCTTTTATCTATTAATTAATATCCTCTATCAAGATATTAAGTCCTTTTATAAAGCTAATTAGAATATCTTTTTACTTAATTAGAATCTTTCCTAGGACTCTTCTAGGCAGGCGGTTAATTTTATTATATATTTAATTAAATTAGAGTATAATATTATTTTTTTTTAAAAAAGACTAATCCTATAGTCTTATAATTCTATAATGCTAAACTAGTAAATTATTATTATTATATTTATTTAAGAATTTATTATTAGCTATAGTAGTAAGCTAGTTAGCGAGTTATTATAGCGGATCCGGTTTATTTAGATATTAATTATAAAATTCTTATAGCTTAAGCGGCGCGTTACGAAAATTAGAGATAGAATATTATATAGAATTTAGTAGATAATTCTTTTATTAAATATAATAGTATAGTTTTTTATTATATATTTATAATATAAGGATCTTCTTAATTAGCTATTTTAATTTATTTTAATATTTAATTAAGAGCTTAGAATTACGAATTTATTTTATTATTAATAATAAATTAGTTATCTTTTAAAGTTTTTTAAATATAAAAATAGAATATACTTGTAGTATAAAAAATAATTTAAGCTTAAAAGTATAATTAATCTACTTAATAATGTTATATAAGCTAGTTTATTAATTATTAAATTTATAATTTAGATAATCTATCTTCTAGTTCTTTATAATTATATAAATCTAATTATTAATCTTAAAATCTATTAGTTACTAATATTTATTAATCTATTACTTTATTTTAATCTAAGTAAGCTTAATTTATTTTTTAATATAATTCTAAATTTATTTTAAATTATAGATTATATAATAGGCTTTAGTTTAATTCTATAATTTATTATAAAATTTAAAAAATATAATCTAGTTAAAAAAGACTCGCAGTTTATAATTATATTTTATCTAAAAGAATAATAATCTAATTAACTTATATTTAAGAATAGTATAGATAAAATCTATAGCTAGAAATAGCTTAGATTAGTTATTTTAATAATATATTATAAATAGATAAAGCTTTTAGGTAAGATACTAATTTATAATTTTTATATAACTATTTATTAAAGACTTTTACTCTAGATTTTTTTAAGAAAGAGAATAATAAGTTTACTTACTACTTAGTAAAAAATAAGATTAAGTATATTTTATATTATTATTTATTTATTAAAACTAATAAGATTTTATAAAACTTATATCTTAGTATTTTTAACTATTTTAAAAAGAATATTAATAAAAATTTCCTATTTTAGCTCTTCTCGCCCGCGATATCTTTTCTATTCTAGTAAATAATACAGATATTAAGTATCTTTTTAATTATATATAAGATATCTATTACTATAGATAAGACCGATTTAATATAATAATAATTAAAAAGCTAATACTTTAAATATATATTACGAATTTCAAAGTTAAGTAGAAAAAGATTAATTTTATAAAAAAATTTATACTTGTAGGAAAGATAGCTATAATTAAATAAAAATTATAACTTAATAGCTTCTCTTCTAGCTTTAGATCCTATTAGTAATAATAAAAAGGAAGAGAGTAATAGTAATATTAAAAAGATAGTAAATATAGTAGATATTTAGAAATAACCGCGAGAAGGAAGTTTTTATTTATAAAATTTAGAATAAATAAGATATAAGTTTCTAGAAGATAAAGATATATAGCGAGTATTTTAAATTTATAAGAAGCTTAAAATACTAGAAAAATTCTAGATAGGATCTTTATAATTATAATAGTTTTAAATTTTATTTTTTAATTAGACTTTCTTTTTTAAATATTTAGATAATTTTTTTATTTTATAATCTCTATATTCTATAGATTCTAGAGATAATTTTATATATAAAAATAATTAGAATTCTTATATATAACTAAAATAAGAAAATTATTAAAAAAACTATATAAAAATCTATCTATCTAGTAGATTATGAAGCTTGGCATGTTTATATTATTTATATAACTATGATTAACTAACTAATTATAGTAGTTAGCAGATTGATAACCAAGACCTAACCACATGGTTAGGTGGTTAGCAAAATACCAACTAAAACCACGAATTTTAGTCTTGGTTAGTGGTTAACCATGGTCTTGGTGGTTAGTGCCGCAGTCTACCTACAGGGGTAATATTAATCAATTTTTTTACTTTTAGAGTACTAAAGGATCTATTTCTATCTTATTAAGCTAAATTAAAGTTTTTTTAAAACTGTATATCAGTCTACTTAGCGAGTTAATTATTCTACTTTTTACACGTCTTTTCCTCTACTTCACGAAGCCGTATCTTCTTATTTAAAACATAAATTCGCTTATTCTCTTTGTTGCACCCTGCATGTGTTGCGCGGCTGGTCCTTGTCATCCGCCCTATTGCGGTTATGGTTTGTATAGTTTCCCCTAGCCGCTGTCTACTCTAGTATAGCCGGCTCGGCAACCCCTTTAACTTTATTAGCAACTTACTTACTATTAATTTAACTATCAATTCTATCGAGTTTTCTATATATATAGTATATTAATAATATATCTATTAAGATTAGGATTTCTATTAGTCCAATTATTTTCCTTTAAAGTTTTTAAGTAGTTTCCTATTATTTTTATATATTATTTTATACGTTATTCTATCTATCTTATATCCGTTCAATATAAAAATCCGTTATTTCTTACTCTATTATATTAATTATTAATAACTTCTTCTAATTATTATTTTTTATTATTCTAATTAATCTATATTATACAGCTATCGTTCTAAATCTTTTCTATTATTCTTAATTATTTTCTAAATTATTTTATTAAGTTCCGGCTTCGCAGAGCTTTCGAGCAATTTAATATTTTTAATAATTAATAATATAACTAACACAACTAACACGACTAATTATTATATATTATATATATTTCTATTTTACTACCTAACTCGCTTAGTAATTCCGATTATATTATTAACTATTCTAATCCTATAATATTAGCCTTAGTATCCGATTTTTAATTATATTATCTATTTTATAACTATCTATTACCTACTTTAGTATCTTATAAACTTAGTATTTAGTTTCTATTTTTATCTTTTATCTTAATTAATAATATCACGTCTCGCAGAGCTCGGTTATTAATTAAAAAACTTTTATAAATTTATTAAATACTTCTAGTTTAATAAGCTTTTTAATAATCTTATTTAGTAAACCCGATTTATTTCTATTATCTATCTAAAACTCTCTTCCGTTCGATATAATATCTTATTTTATATAAACTAGTTAATCAACTATACAAGTCTTTATCAAGTTATAAAAGAGTTTTTTAAAGTTATCTATTATCTTAATTAGAACTAATAGTTTACTAATTAGTATCTTAAAAATTCTCTTAATTATAAGAATCTACTTACTTCTATTAATATTACCCGATCCTATTCTATATTAGTAGTAAGCTTATCGGAGTCTAAATAGGAACCGTTTATTAAACTTTTTATAAAACTAATCAAATCTCTTATTAATCTAGTTAAGCCTAGTTTGTTAATCTCTTAGCTTATAGATATCTTTTAAAATCTTATCAAGTCTTCTACCACGATCCAATTATTTTATATTAAGAATCTTATCGGCAACCTATTTCGAGTAACTTAGTATTTATTTAATAAAACTATCAATAAACCTCTTAATACAGCCGCTAATTCTTTTTTTAATATAATTATTAGTTTTCTTCTTAATACTAATAATACTTCTAAAGCCTCTTTTATATCTATCACTAATAGTCTTCTTAATTAAGTTAAAAAACCTTTAGATTTACCCTCTCTTAATATTTCGAAATTCGTTAATATCTTGTTTATTATACAATCCGTGGAGGAATCTAATAAGGAATAAAGATCTAAAATCTTTTATAGAGAAAAAAATATCTATATAAGATTTTTTAAATCCTTCTTTAATAGTTTTTATAATATAACTCCCGATTTCCTTCGAGCTAATTTTAAGTAATCTAAATTAAAGCTAATTATCTCTCTTAAATCTAAATCTAAGTAATCTAAGCCGATTTAAAATATCCGCTAATAATATTATTATCTTAATACTATAACTAATTTAGCTATAAATACTAGTCTTACCGGATTCTCGAATAATTAGTATATTATATTAGAAATCCAGGCCGCTCTTAAATAGATCTTATAAAAATAGAAGATTATATAGAAAATATAAAAGAATCTAAGTAATTATCTTTATTATATTAAATTATCGCAAGAAGCTTTACTCTTATAAAAATCTTAAAAACCTTCTAGCGACTAAGATTTATAAGACCCGCAGGGATCTTAAGAATCTACTAGAAATAACTATAGATCTTTATAAAATAAAAAGATTAATAGTTTCTAGCCTAATACTAAGAATAAGAATATTCGCTTTAATAATATTATTTACTAAGATATTCTTATTTTCGTTAATTAATTAACCAATATAGTTAATTATAAAGAAGTCGATCTTATTAAAACTAATATTTAAACTTATTTATAAAGCTCTATAATAATCTGGTTTATATCTATATTAAATAATTAGAAACGCCGTCTTTATAACTCTTTATTAAAAGAAGAATGGTATCCCGCTTTAAAGGATTATTTTAAAATAAATCTTTAGCTAGCTCTTAAGCAGCTTAAGAATCTCTAATATATATATATTAATATAGTAGCTAAACGCTCGCTATAAATTTATATAAAAGAAGTTATTCAATTATGCTATAATACTTGTATTAAAGATAAGTTTTAGTAAATTAACTATATATAAAACAGCCTTAACGCGCAACTTTAGTAATATATTCTAATTCCGAAGTCAACAACTACCTATTCCGACTTTCTTAAATAATTAAAAGAAAAGTAATTTCTCTAAAAAAACCTTTATTACAGCTACTACTAATATTATAAGAATTATAATAAATAATTTAATAAGAAACTTTATAATAATTATTAGTTTTAACCTTAATCTACTAGTTTTTTTAATCTTATATACCCTACTAATAGTCTCTAAGATTATCGGAATAACTATTATCCGAATAACTAGAGATATCCTAAGAATAATTATCAAGCTAATTTCTAATATAGATCAAATTAGAGCCTTCCGTAAAAACTATTTCTATAATATTAGTATAGATAGTATAAAAATTACCTATATAATTAAAATAATCTCTAAACTAGTTTTTACTATTAATTATTTTAGATACGAATCTCTTCTTTCTTGTAGAGCTAGTCAAATTAGTAAATTTAGAGTTAGTTAAACCGATCTTTTAATAGATCTTAGTATTAATTAAATATTAAGAACTTCAGACATTTCTAGAATAGTAATAGTAATAATAATAAAAAACTATATACTAGAGCCTATAAAGTTAATTTTAATATAGATATAAATACTTTATAAGTTATTAATAACTCTCCGAACGCGTTCTAATCTCTAAATCTATTATAACTAGCTATATAATTATATCAACCTACTCTATACAAGTCGCTCGGCGACCAGCCGTTTAATTTCTATAATAATTATATATCTTATTATAATACTATAATAATAGATTTCGGTGCTAATAAGTATTATAATAATTAGTCGGAATACGCTTCCGGATTTAATAATAACTACTATAGTCCGTATAACGCCTATATAATAAAAGTAGTTAATAGTTGCTTAAGAGAATTATTTATTTATTTTAAATATAAATCTTTTAAAGTTATAACTAGCTATTATTATTATCGCGAGACTTTTATCTTAAATAATATATTTTATAATTATATTAGCAAATATCGAGCCGCTGTAGGTAAAATTAGTATATTAAATAAGATATAGATATATAAATTAAATATTAAGTCTAATCTAGATATAGATCGCCGCGTCGCGAATATTTATTTTTAGAGATATACTTGTCAGGGTGCGGGCTGGCAGGGTTGGTAGAGATGGTGGCAGGCAGGCAGACAGGCTTCTTAATACTAGGTACTTAATTGCTACAGGGTCAAGCTATATATAGACTAATAGATAAGACGTAGCTTAAAGAGCTATAATAAGATCTTTAGATAGTAGAAGAATAGGAGATTATAGGATTATATAATATTCTAGTAGATATATTAGTTATTCTTAAATTTATATTATAATAATACGCTCTTCTTTTATAGCCGAGCTCTATTAAGATTAATAGAAACTAGGTTTATTTAGATATTTATAATAATAATTACGAATAATTTACTCTACGTATTATAGATATTTAACTAGTTCTATAATTGAATCTAGATATTCTATCTATTTTATAATATATATTAGATAGGGACGGCCACGCTTTTAATAGTTTTAGAAGAAATTAAGAATATTTTTTACTTTCTATTTTTTAAATCTCTTAATCTCTATATATAGTAAGGAGGGTTGGACTTGATTTAATAAAAGATTCTAACTAGCTAATATAAATAGATTAATATTAAATATAGAATAGATCTTTATACTAGATAGTAGTTCTAAGCGGTAGGCGTGCGGGCTAATAACTTTATTAATTTAATATAGACTTAATATATTCTAGTCGAGCTTCTTATTAGAGTATAAGATCTTAATATATTAAGTATTTAATTATACTAGTTAATTCTCTCTAAATTTTTTAGTAGAACGGCGTCTTTTATTAGTTTATTTAATATATTAGATTTAGGCGGCTGTTATTTCTATATAAATAAATTTAGTAATAGCTTATATTTTAGTAGCGAATTATTTAGCGTCTTAGATAGTAGATTAATTCTATATAGTATAGTCTCTTATAGGCGTTGATTTAAAGCCTATATAAAAATAAAAGCTGTAGTTTATAAAAAATAAGATAGTTTTAATAGTATCTAAATATATACTATTTAGCGCGAACTTAGTAAATAGAAATTAGATATTCTAGTTATTTTATAAATAGTTTATATAAGCTCGCAGGTATTACTCTATTATAATATTTATATATTTAGTTTGGCTATCTATTTCGGGATAGTAAGCGGTCGATAGTTTGTTTATTATTTTAAAATATTTAGTTAGATATTTTTAAAATTTAGTAATAAACTAGGAACTTTTATCTGAGATAATAGTTTAGGATAGGTTATATAGTTTCTAAATATATTAGATATATATTATTACTATATTTTAAGTATTAGCTGTCACATTATACAGGGTTAGGTATTTTATTTTAGTTAGTTAATTTACTATTATAAATATAGTATTATAGCTCTAGCTATGAAGTAGATAAATAATAAAGTCTATAAATATATCTTATTATATATATTCGAGTATTAGTAGAGATTTTAGAATACCCTACTTCGCTTTTTATAACGGGGTAGTACGGCGGTATATATAATAGTTTTAGATCTATTAGTCTATATAATAGTATATATCAGGCTAGTAGTATTCTTGGAATAATAACTTATAGATTTAGCTTCTTTTAGAATATTTAGAGGCGGATTTATTATAGATTAATTAGATTAGATCGGCTTTTAACTAATTATTATCTAGGATCTATAAATAATTTTTATAAAATAAGAGACTATCTTATCTCTTATAAGCGGCTAGAGTAATTTTTAAATAATAATCTTTTTCTATAGCTAAAGTCTTTTAGATTTTATAGATTAGATTATCTTTTTTATAAGTATTTCTTAAGCTAGTCTAGATCTCGGATAGTAATTATAGGTTTTATTTATTCTTAAAACTAATTCTTTAGCGGAATTAGATAATCGGGACTATTAGAGCGGAAAAGAATTCTAGTAATTTTAATTAGGATTAGTCTTCTAGTATTAGCTCTAGTCGGGGAGACAGATAGATTAATTTAGATAGATTAGATATATTAAGATTTTTATATTTTAGGATTATTTAACTCTAATATAGTAGGTACTTATTCTCTTTTTTAGAAAGATTTTCTAATTTTCTAATTAGGCTATTAGGCTTTATACTGTATTTTCCGGGTCGATAAACAATTTTAAAGTTAAAATAGGAGAGGAACTTAGATTATTAGATTTAACAGCGGTTTAGGAGCTTTATAGATATAAAGTATTCTAGATTATAGTAATTAGAGATAATATAGATTAATAATAAAAATCTTTTAAACTTGAGACGCTATTTTTCGAAGTAGTAAATAATAATAAGTAGTTTTTTATTGTAGATCTTATAGTTATACTCGGTAGATGAATATTTCTTAGAAAAGAAGATAATTAGATATAATATACTATTTTCGCTATATTAAGATAATATTTTAGCAGATATATAGTTAGACGCGTCGATCTCTAGAATAATAGATCGGATCTAGTTAAATAGTTATAATATAGAAGAGTCTATAAAAGCTTTTTTTAGAATATTTATAGCTATCTAGTAAGTAGGTATTTATTTTTATAATATATTTTTCTTAGTTAGGGCCACCAGCGGTGCGGTAATTTTAGAGAAATCTTAAATAAATTATTAATAAAAGTTACTAAATCCTAGGAAGGCTTGTATATCGGTTATATAGGTAAGTATAGACTAATTTATTATAGTTTTTATCTTATCCGAATCTATACGGATACTGTTTTGGTTAATAATTAGGTCTAGAAACTTTATTTCTAGAATTATAAACTTATATTTTAATAATTTCCTATACAGACCCGCGTCTTATAACTTTATAAAAATATAATAGATATATTTAGTATACTCGAAGTGGGTGCGGCTATAAATTAGAATATTATTAAGATAAGCGGTGTAAAAGATATTAAGATAGTCGCGTAGAATATTATTAATATAATATTAAAAGATTCCGGATGCTTCTATTAGGCTAAATAGTATTATTAGAGACTTATAAAGTTTTATATATATATAGAAGACTATCAGCTATTTCTATCTTTTTTTAATATAGAGATTATTAAATATACTAATAATATTAATCTTAATAAAGTAGCGTATTCTCTTTAGGTTATTTAGAGTTTTCTTTATAAGCGGGAGTAGATAATAGTTTTTAATAGTAATTATATTTAGAATATAATAATTTATATAGAAGTATAGATCTCTATCTAATTTCTTAATAAATAGAATAGAAGATACTGCGGGTAAGAAGCTGGATTAGATAAAATCTTTTTATAGATTCTTTAATAGCTATTTTTTAAGAGCTGTTAGCTCCTCCCTCGATATATTATAGAGCGGGTTAAACGGGATTTTTCTTTTTAGTTTTAAAGTAATAGTATAATTATAGTTCTAATACAATAGTAATCTCTTAGCCTCTTTAAAAAAGAAGATATCTATAAAATCTTGAAATTCTTTTAATAGCTCGGGTTTAGACGCGCTCGATATATCTTTAATAGCGAGATTAATTTATTCTATAATAGTAAGATAGATCTGATCTCCTTAGCGGGCGTACGCGGAACAGGTGTTAAGCGATATTTAATAAATATTCTTATAGTATAGAGATACGGAGCTTTTTAGATTTTTTAGATAGATTTGGGCTAAGATATTATATAGAGCTTAGATCTTCTTAGAGTGTTCTAGAATATTATAATATTTTTAGTAATATAGACTGGTAAACTAGAGAGTATGTTTGGTAAAGTTTACCCGTGGGTTATATAGTTTAAACCATAGTAGGTCAATAACTACTAGAAAGTAAGCTAACTATATAACTAAAAATGGAACGTTCTTCTTAATATAATTATATATCTTTAGGGTTATATAAGTATAGTAGATAATTTTATCGGTTTTACTTTCTATATTATTAAAATCTATTAATAGTTTGGATCTCTTTAAGGGGTATAGTATAAGACGGTAGATCTCGGCCCAGCTATTATCTACTACACGGGATATAGAGTAGTCTATATCTAATAAAATATAGCTGGCGATCTCGCTTTCGCCTGGATTTAGTATTATTATAATAACTAGTAAGTTATTCTTCCGGAGTTCCTCTTTGATTAGAAGTTTTTTAGCGGCGGTCTTAGATATTTAGTAAAACTGCACGGGTTTACATTAGGGTTTACATTAGGGTTTACATTAGGGTTTACATTAGGGTTTACATTAGGGTTTACATTAGGGTTTACATTAGGGTTTACATTAGGGTTTACATTAGGGTTTACATTAGGGTTTACATTAGGGTTTACATTAGGGTTTACATTAGGGTTTACATTAGGGT